>OZ014521.1:364026725-366526725 GCA_963966055.1 Lathyrus aphaca
ATTTATTTATTTGATGCTTCAATAATTTTTCTTTTACACGTAATACGCATTTAAAATGAGTATCCGTACGTTTTGTCATGCATTATTTACTATTACAACTTCTAAATTACATCATTTTTTTTATCTCATCCTTATATTCTTATTTTATTTTAACTACTTATTTTTTCTATTTTCCTTTTTCCATATTTTTTAATAGACTAAATATTTTCTATTTTATATTTAATGCGTGTTTCAAACGGGTAACACATCAGTACTCGTGCGTATGTACGAGTAACACACCAGTACCACGTGAACGCATGAGTAATCATACCAAAATATGTACGGATAAGTTCTTACTTTTAATTTTGGAATTTAAAGAAAGAAAAATATAATATTAAATTTTGGAATTTAAAGAAAGAAAAATATAATATTAAATAAAAATATCTTCCCATCTATTTTTTTCTATAACAAACTGGTGACAAATATTTAATAATATTAAATATTGAATAATATTAATTTATGAATCATATTTTTGTTATAAATATTTAATGTTATTAATTTATCAATTATATTATTGTTCCAAATATTTATTTATATTAATATAGATAAAATTTCATGTAATATAATATTTGTATTTACGAAAAATATACATTGTGGATTCTAATATTTTTATACGGGGGAAAATATATTATTGATTAATTTATTTATTTTGAATGTTGCTATCACTTTTATTTTTTCATTTAAATATATTTTGTTACTACATATTAACTGAATATATCTCCATTTATAATATTTTTAAATGGATGGTTGATTAATTTATTTATTTTAAATTTTGTTATCACTTATTTTTGTCATTGAAAGATATCGATATAAAATTACTTTTATATATTTTTATATAAAATTTAATGTAATATAATATTTGTATTTATTTATGGGCAAATATACATTGTGAATTCAAATATTTTTAAACGGGGAAAAATATATTGTTGATAATTTTTTTTTATGTTGGTATCACTTTTTTTTCATTAGAAGATTCCCAAATGACATTACTTTTATATACTATTATATTAAATTTTTATGTAATATAATATTTGTATTTACTTACGGGTAAATATACATTTTTGGATTCAAATATTTTTAAACTCGAAAAAATATATTGTTATTAATTTATTTATTTTGAATGTCACTTTTATTTTTTCATTGAACTATATTCAGTTATTACATATTGTCGCTCCCGAAGATTTGCATCCTGGTACAAGCGCGAACGGTCGGCGAAGAGAGAAATGAAGGTGAAGATGAATAGAGTCGCCATCTAGGCCTTTTTATCCCGAAGGAAAGGTAATGTTGCATAAACCTAGAAAGATATGGATAAGACGGTTGCGAACCAGAGAAACTGAGAAAGGGGGTTGGTTACAACCTGGGAAGGTATTAACACCCAGATTGTCCGTCGTACTCGACGGGATCCACGCTTAAAAGATTGTGTTTAAAGGGGTAGGTGTATGTGTTATCTGTGTGCAAAAGCTGGAAGGGAATATACAAGTGTCAGTGCAAAAGAGAAGTGAAATGCTCAGGAACTGAGGCTTAAAAGAATGCTGGAAGAGGGGGGAATGACAAAGACACTTTTGTTCGATAACTGTTAAGTTATGCCTACGTATCCTCTCGTGCAATGAGGAAGTCAGAACACCGTAGTTCGACTCAAAGAGACTGGAAAATGAAATTGACTGTGAACTGCTTGCTTGCCTATGCTCAAGTGTATGACTCGTCTAGATCGAGTGCTAACTGTCTTGCATTAGACGGAAGAAGCAAGTTCTCGCTTGTGAATGAGGATGATGAGAAAAGAATCCCGAAGGAGACGATTATTGTTTGTTTTTGTGTTTTTCAGTTTTGTTATTGCTTTTGGTGTTTTGCATAAGTTAATGAGCTTAAGCCTAAATCAAAGGCTTGTAAACTCATTATATCCTCCCTTTATTAGGGATAATGAGAATACTTAAGTATGAGATAAGCACCTCAACTTAATTGCCATGATGATGTAGGATTAAGATCATTAACTTATTTGTGATTATTTAGATGTTTTTTTTGGGTTTTTTTTTAGTGTTAAGTAATGAGTTTAATCTCTAATCACATATGAGTGGGCTCATTACACCATCCTAATAGAAGGATAATAGATGAAAACACTTAAGTTGAGGAAGATACCTCAACTTAATCAATGGTTAGGGATTAAATTCATGACAAAACAAGCCTTTATTAAGTGGATTTTAAATTAAGGGATGAGATTAAGAAGTGGATTTTAAGTTTGTAAGACAACTTGAGGGGGACTTGTCCATTAAACACTAGGGTTAGTCCTTCTTAACCATAAGAAAGAATTAGAACCCTAATGTAAGGCCCAAGTTACAAGATAAAGTCTTAGTGATTATTAAGATAAATTGATTAAGAGGTTTAAACAAATTAAGGGTTTAACACTTAGGATTAAAGTTATACACTTCATCCTAAGAGAAGGATGCAGGCATAACCCTAATTCCAAAGTCCTAAAACCTTAAAGGTTTAGTCTCTAATGATGAGATGAGAAAAGAGACACAAAGAAGACTCAAAGGAAAAAGTCTAAGGGAAATTATCAATCCTAGAAGTTATCATTCTTAGGCATCCTATGGTTTTGTGAGGCTTAAAAGGAGAAGTCTTCAAGGAAGCCACCAAGGAGAAGCAAGATGAAAAGAAAGAGATGAGAAGAGGAAGAAAGGAAGAGAAACACAAGTGAGGCAAGCCCACTCAAGGACAAGTAAAAATGCAGCAAGGATGCAATATGAAGGTATGGGAAGAGGTGGGAGGTGAAGGCAAATCCACCTCCCAAACAACTTACCATTAACTTGAAAAGTTAGCACAAGATGCATAAGGAAAGAAATGAAATGAAGCAATGCATATGCAAGGGAAAAGACCAAGACCAGAAGCATACACATGATGTAAATGATGTTATGATATGATGCAAAGACATGCAAGATGCATATGTGTGATCATACAAGAGAATGAATGCAAATGAAGCATGTAGGAAGCATGTAAACACATGGATATTTATGAAATGAAATGGATGCAATGCATAACAAATGTATGGATAAATGATCAAGCAATGTTCAAGCAATGTCTTAAGATGTCTAAGATGGAATACAAATGCTTAGAATGGCATGGCAAGTTCATATGTTCATTGAATGCAATGTAAGATGCAAGTAAAGATGCAAAATTAGGGTTACATGGCAACATGAGATGCAAATGACCAAAACAGAAGCAAATGACATTATAAAAAATTGAAAATGCACTCAAAGGAACCCTAAACCTACACTAGGTTACCATCCAAAGGGGGAGGTCAGAAGCTAAACCTAGAAGAAGTTATGAATTTCCTAAGTTTCTAGGGTTTTTTTGGGTGATCTTCAATGTAAAATGCCAAACAATTTGAAAATGCAAGATAAAAATGAAACAAAAATGTTTTCAGATGCTAAAGGCCATGCATAGAACAATTCAAAAAGAACAATTCACAAACTCAACTTGGTTTAAAAGTTATGAATTTTTGAAGTTAGGGTTAGAAAATAGGTCATTTTAGGAACCCTAATTCAAAGAAAAATGTCAAAGTGTGATCAAAACCAAAACGAAATTTGTATGGTGAGTTTGTAAATGTTTGTAAATATCTAAGAATGCTCTCTGATTTTTTTGGTGATTTTTAAATACTTAAATGTATTTTTAATTAATTAAAATCAACTAACTAATTAAATAAAAATTTAAATGATTTAAAAATACTTTTTTAGTGCAAAAAATAAAAATAAAAATATTTTTGGTTTCTGAAAATTAATAAAAGTCTTGAAAAAAATTTCCATAATTTTTAAATCATTTTTGCTATTTTTAATAAATATATGAAATAAAATACAAAGAAAAGAAATAAAAATAAAATAAAAGGGGAAGTATGCAGATCCAAAGGTTGAGATTCAAACAAAAATGGTGGGAATTGACTGCGCGCCATATCCTAGGGTCCACATTCAAACTGGCTAAATGACTTTTATTAAATTAATTAAACAGAAATTAACTTAAGTGGATTAATCCGAGTCGTACGCGCGCTAACCTAAACAAGATCCAAGGGTGTAGAATCAATCTGGGCCACTACCCAAAAACCCCAACTCCTTCCCTAGGTCAAATTAACTCCTCTAAATCTCCAGAAATGATCTAACACCCTCCCCAAACAAGAATCCATCATCATATATCATTTATATTTTGTCAAAAGTAAGATTCGAATCAAACAAGTTTCACGGGCAAAATTTCAAAACAAGCATACATGGCCCTTTTTTACTCATTTTCAAAACAAATTATATCATGGTGATCAGCAAAGCATAAGGAATCATTTAGAAGCTTAAAATGAGAGTTCTGGAAAAAATGTTCATGAAGCTACCTGAGATTGAGTTTTCAGTTCTTGAGCTTTCTGGCCTCCTCTCTTGTCCAAAACCACTCCAATGGATCCCCTTGTGCTTCTGAAAGGCTTAGATGGAGTTTATATGAGCTGTTTTGGAAGTTCCAGTTCCGAAGTTCAAAAATCGTGTTTTGGTTTGAGAGGTTTTCAGGCCATTGTGAAGGGTGGTTTGTGTTTCTTGAGGGATTTTGAGATGAATGGTGAAGAGGGTTTGAAGTTTTTGTGGATGTATGATGAAAATCGAAGAAGGGAAGTTTTGAGAGGATTTTGTGATTCTGAGCTTGTGTTCAGTTTTAGGCCAATGTGTTGTGTGTTATGGCTTGCATAATGTCCACATATCATGTCTTGATAGGTCAGAAGAGTGGTTGTGGCGTATGCTGATTGGTATGGGTGATTTTGCAAAAAAAGTCAAGCTTGGTTGTACTTGAGATATGGGCACGGGTCAGGGCTGGATTTGGGCATGGCTGGGCTCAGCTGAGATCAAGGAAAGCTTATGGATCAGATTTGATGAGCTGGAACACATGGAACTAGGGTTTGTATGAGTTTTGCATTTTTCCCCTCTTTGGTGTATCTTGTGATTCAAGGCATGAAATCTTTCAATTCTTGGGCCAATTCTGAGTTTTTGAAGTTTCTTGATCATGTTATGAAGTATTTGGGCACATTAGAAGTCATTAGAAGCCTTGGCAAGTGGTTTTGCAAAAATCCCTCTTTGGCATGAATGTGAAAATTATAGGATTTTTGCCAACTTTGAAGGATCATAACTTGAATTCCATAATGAATCAAGACATGTTCTTGTACTTTTTGAAAAGGTAAAGACCTAATCTACAACTTTCATGACCAATAATTTTTCATTTGAAGCATTTTTGATCAAGAAAGAGAAGGTTGAAAACCTTTCCCAAAATGGAAAGTTTCCATTACAAGTCATTTCCATTTTTGGCAACTTTTCAAATGGCTCAAAATTCTTCAATATTGTGAGCTTCCAACCTCTTCTAAGATCAAATAAAGATCATAGAACTTCAATTTGATGAAAATACCCATTTGGTTCCATTGTTGGGGGCCTCAGATGCCCTAATTTTGACTTAACTTGCTCAAGAAGTTACCCAGTGAACAGATGACTTCCACAATGAATTTTTTCATCAAACTTGGTACACATGATCCTTATAACATATTAAGAACATTAGAAACAAGAATGGCCCAAAAATTTGGAGTTGAGACCTCTGAAACCAAAACCCTAATTTTGGTCATCTGTGTAGTGAAAACCCTAGCTCTGCTTCCATGCCTTGTCAGTTCTTGTGATTTCTTGACTTCCTTGAACTTTGAGGGACACAAAATGATGATAGAACACACATGGACCATCTTGGAATGCTTTAAGACTTTTGGGATGGCTCAGATGGACTTCTTGGATTGCTCAGATCACAAACCCTAGATGCAGATGAACTTGAACTATGCAGGTGGAGCAAATATGCAACATGTGGTTGTATGCTTATGCTAATGCAAACATGAAAAATCACAAGTCATGGTGTGAAACGAGTAAGGGCAAATTTAGGGTGTTTACACATATCTATGTTTATTTTTCCAAAATTTATTTTTACTTCATTATATTTTTGTCTTTTAATACTCATTGCGCGACAGGTATCCCCACCGGTTAGTTTGCACACCGATAAAGTCTAAATTATATTTGAAATATGAATAAACAAAACATCAATCTAAGGCACCACTCCTTCTCTTCTCCTTAAGCAAATTGTTCAGTTCCTTCGAATCTTCAAGCTAGCATAGCCATCTTTGAATCGAATCAAATGCCATGAGCACTTGATTAACCAATTCACGGTCACCGTCGTCATTTTAGGAGAAACATGAATGCACTAAATGTGTATGTGAAAATGCTGAAGAGAGGTTAGAGAATATTCTAAAGTAATCAAGTTTGAAAATGCACTGAACGTGTTTGTGAAAATGCTGAAAATAGTACAAATAAACTGGGCTTACCATTATAACCTAGATTAACTTTTCATATTCTAACGTAATACTCAAGTAATTCTCCTATTAAGTGCATGTCATAAACTGACCTTGTGATACTAGGACTGCCTGCTTACATCAAAACTTTTTTATAAGAGATTCCATACTCGTAATGGTTTGTATGAACAACAAAAAACAATACATTGGATCTTAATCTCTATCAAAAACATTCCTTAATTGAACAGAGTATAATAATAATAATTAATGAGTGGAGATAATTTCCATAAAACATCATTTTACTTCTGTTACTAAAATTTGTAATCAGTGTTAGCAAAAAGTTTCTCTTCATTTATATAAATGTAAAGGAAGCCAATACCTCTCCACCAGTAGATAGTGTAGTACCATCATTGTTGAATGCCAATGCCAATTGAGGCTCAACATTATCCAACTGGGTGAGCACTTTCTCTAACAATTTCAGACTCAACTTGTGAACTCCAACACTCTCGTTTCGATCCCAGTCAAGCCACTTGCATGCTCAAGGAAAAATATATCATTGATCATGATGTTCTACAGTTACTTGTAACGGTGCAAAACAATATGAGTCTTTTGTTGGTCTAGAGTATCAATACAGTATTCTGAACTAATGCAGTGACCTTAACTGCCCTCTTTGTATTGTATCTCCTCCTAGAATGTAGTAAACCCATCCTTTCATTTAGTTAGTGGTAGCACTAGGACATGTTCTGGAAATTTTACGAGGTCATACACTAAAAACCAGCGGCCAACCATCTAAAAACAATTGACAAGGAGGAAAAGAAATGTAGAAAGAAAGACCTAAAAACATAATAGTGTTACAAAGATATATATATATATATATATATATATATATATATATATATATATATATATATATATATATATATATATATATATATATATATATATATATATATATATATATATATGGTGAAATGCACCTTAAGGTGCATGTTGCTAAAATAGACTTTCATAAAAACAAGTGGGTATACGTTAGCAAACTGTAACACCCCAAAATTTGTCCTCCTATTTATTAATATCAACTGTCTTATGCTTTACATTCATGTGCATCTCCATAAGGTCATAACATCGCAATCATGCATTTTTATGAGTTCCTAAGACATGGAATCAATGTCAGATGGAATTAGGGTTTCCTACCCTATCCATATTTATCAGGTGGATTCAAAGTTTTGATTAAAAGGTCATCAAGAACATCATCTGCTTGTACCCTTGCCACTTGATTAGGGTATATTTCCTTGATTAAGTAGGTCTTCGAGGATTCCACTTACAGAGACTATTCGTTGCAAAGTGTGGAATTAAAGTTGTGAGGTATGGGTATCATGGACTTCCTCTTCCTCATGTTATTATGTTTACACTGCTTCAAAGGTCACCAGGGGTTTCATGGCCAAGGCGTTGAGTTATGGTGTAGGAAATCAAATTATGAATCGAGTGGTGAACAAGGAATTAGGGTCCTATAAATTTTTAAGTTGCTTGGCGCGGGTGGTGCGAGTTGTTTAATTGTGTTGATTGAAGTTTTGAAAGTTCATTAAGAGTACAAGTTTTGATGTGGATTAGTTACTTTAAGATTGGTCGAACCATTTTCTTGGCATTCAAATTCCAAACCAATAACCATTTGTCAATTTGAGTCTCAAGCCAATATTTTATCATTAAGCCATATCTTTTACAATATTCATTTTAATTCCAACTTTTGTTTCTATCCACCAAAAATCCATTCTTGTTATCCAATTCCATTTTCTTTTAAACCCCATCAATTCACAAAATTTAATTCTTTTTCAAATCACTCCAAGCTCAATATTTGTGTTCACATTTCATAACCCAATTATTACATAACCCATGACCCATTAGAATATTCTCAAAGACTTGGAGTCTGAGGAATTATTATAGTGAGGCAGAAGAAAGAACCGAATGAACCGATCAGAAGCCACCATCATGTGTTCTATTTGTTCCTCCATTTCCCCATCATTAAATTGTAGCGGAAAATTACAACAGCAATTAAAAGTGATTCTGATAACAAAATAAATAAATAAAACCATCAAGCATAATAGATTTTTGAGATAATTTGATAAATGATATAGCATAAATGAGTTACTTGTTACACTAGAATCAACAAGGAAGAAAAAAATCAGAAAAAGTCTGAAGAAAAGTCAATACAAAATTCAGTTACAAAGTTCCAACTGAATCTAACTGAATTCATTTGTGGAAATACCAATTTACCCTCACCCTTCATCTTTTATAAATGAGAGTTTGTTGCAGATCTTCATATTCTTCTCTCATTTTACTTCATGCTCTTCAATCTTCACCTTCAAAACTCTCTCACTCCCTCCATATTTCATCTTCCATTTTCATCATTCTATATCTTCCACAAATACCACCTTCAAGCTCCATAGTTCTTCATCAAGAACACCTCTTCAATCTTAAATAACCTGTATCAATCACTCATCATCAACCTGCAACAAAAAACAACTTCATCAATCATCCTCAACTAACCTATACATCACGGAAAAAATCTCAGATGAAAAAAAAACAAATAGTGGAATCAGAAGAAAACTTCATCTCTCTCGAGCTTCAATCTTCATCCATCATCATATGGATCTTCACCTTCATCGATCATCAACAACTTTAATCTTCAATACGCCATCAGAATCTTCTCCTCAATCATCTTCATCAATGATTTCACCTGCAAATAGAAAAAATGCATCAACACGGAAACGACTCAGTATAAACGCAATGATACACGCACAAAAAATTGAAGAAGGCAAGGAAGAGTTAAGCATAGAGAATAAGGAAAACACAACTCACCGAGCTTATTCAAGCACATCGGAGCTCCGCCATAAAGGTTCCTTAATAGGTATTCTTCGCTCTTCCATGAACGTTTTTCGCGAAAGACTGTTATTCATAGATAGTGTAGATTCCCTTCCTTATTCAGTTGATAATTTGTGTATCTTGAACGAAACTTTGTGAATGCGTCAATGGAGGTTCTGATCTGTTAGCTTAAGGAAGCTTTTGAAAAATCAGGTTTTGGATTTGGAAAGAGGACTGAAGAAGAATTAGGGTTTGTTTTGAGATGGTTATGTTTGGATGAGCTTGAACCGAGGTCGACGGTGGCCGCAGGTTGTCTTCTTCGGTAATGCGAGTGTTTTCGGCGGCTAGGGTTTATGTTATGAAGAAGAAAGCGAAGAAGGAAACATAGCGTATAAGGGAGAGAAAACATTTTGTTTGTTTAGTGTATTTAAGTTATAAAAATGAAAACTTATAAAATCAAATAATACTCCACCGTCAGTTTTTCTTTGAATTTTAAGAGGATAAGAATTCATAAGGGTGGTCCACTCCGGCGGTGACAAGTGTCACCGTCCGGTAGGACCACCAGATTTTAATCATGCGCGAGCAACCTCACCATAGTAATTGTGTACCTCCGTATCACCACCTCCTATAACATCATCATCACCCAGCCTTCCCATCTAATGATCCAGATTAGTCCAACTAGTTGACTTAAGGAACATGGTAAGACCACCAGGCTTAGCGTAAATGGGCCTTAGGATAATACTATTGGCACCCACCAACGCAGGCTCATGTTGTTTTTAACCTGAATTTACTTTCTGGACCCCCCTGACTTTCATTTTATTTTCTTTTATATTCTTTACAAAAATCAGTTTTAAAAATAGGTTCTCCTTATAAAAAAATTTCAGAAAATTAAAAATAATAGTTTAGCATGTAAATAAATTTGTGACAAATTTTAATTCTCGTTTTTTTTCGATTTTTTTCATTTAATTTTGATTATTTGCTTTATATTCCTTTAAATATTTTGCATTCTTTACATGTTAATTCATTTGTCCATACTTTTTCATATTCATATTAAATTTCACTTACTAACAAGTTCTTTTGTTGTAGGAGATATTATTCGAGGACTCTCTACATTGGATTTATATTTTTTTGCTTCGATGTATTATTTTATGGTTGTGTGCTTTCATGATGTAACAGTAGAATACCTTTTATGCTTGTATGGTACTTAAGAATAAAGTAGAAAAAAGATAAAACTGAAGCGCTTAGGAAACGAAGTTTTAAAAAGGATAAGAAAATAAATATTCAATCCAACGTCGAATAAATTTCAAACAAAAATAAATGAACAAAATCCACATGATGTTAGGGTTTCCATGATCACACCTTCGCTCCACTCTAATAAACCAAAGCACACCCTTGTATGATACGAACCATAAGTCACGTGTCTCAGCACCGCCAATCAACCCACCTGATCCATCATTCTATTCCTTTCACGACTCAGCATACGTTCTCATCAACCATGACATAGAAGGACCATGTTCATTATTTCATTTTAATATTCACACTTAATTTTCACATACTTGTGTTTGCTTCACATGCTCCCTTAGGGATCACAACTTGGACTTAAGTTTCAATTAAAGCCACGATGTGGTAGACTTTAGGATAGTCATTCATGTATGCTAACTTAGGTTGATTTATCCCTTTAATCCTCAACCTTAGAATCAATAATTGCATGCTAGCATTAGGGTTCGAGTTTGAGTCTCCCCATAGTTTTTCTTTACAACGTTGAGTCCCTCCTCTCATCTTCAAAGAAAAGCAAAAACAATTAATAATATGTAAACACCCCAAATTTGCCCTCACTAAGTTCACTCCATGGCTTGTGATCTTTCATATTTGCATTAGTTTAAGCATATCATATCATATTGCATTTTTGTTTCATCTGCATAGTTCAAGTTCATCTGCATCTAGGGTTTGTGATCTGAGCAATCCAAGGATCCATCTGAGCCATTCCAAAGGTCTCCAATCATTCCAAGAGGGTCCATTTGTGTTCTATCATCATATTATATCCCTCAAAGATCAAGGAAGTCAAAAATCACAAGAGTTGGCAAAGCATGGAAGCAGAGCTAGGGTTTCACTACACAGATGACCTGAAATTAGGGTTTTGGTTTCAGAGGCCGTAACTCCAAATTTTTGAGCCATTATTGTTTCTAATGTTCTCAATTTGTTATAAGATCATATGTACCAAGTTTGATGAAGAAATTCATTGTGGAAGTCATCTGTTTATTAGGTAACTTCTTGAGCAAGTCAGAGCAAAATCAGGGCATCTGAGGCCCCCAACTATGGAACCAAAGTGGAATTTTCATCAAATTGAAGTTATATGATCTTTATTTGATCATTGAAGTGTTTGGAAGTTCACAAAATTAAATAAATTTGAGCTAAACCAAAAGTTGCCAAAAATTGAAATGACTTGTAATGGAAACTTTCCATTTTGGGAAAGTTTTTCAACCTCCTCTTTCTCAACCAAAAATGCTTCAAATGAAAAATTGTTGGTCATGAAAGTTGTAGATTGGATCATTCCCTTTTCAAAAAGTACATGAACAAGTTCTAATTCATTATGGAACTCAAGTTATGGCTTTTCAAAGTTGGCAAAAATCCTATAATTTTCACTTTCACACCAAAGAGGATTTTTTGCAATTTCACATACCAAGTCATTTTGTGACCTCTAATCACTCTCTAAGCATCATAAAAACATAATACATGGCATTGTGATCAGAATTTCCCAAAGAATCACAACATTTCATGCCTTGCATCACAAGATTCTCAAAAGGGGAATATCATATAACACTTGCAAAACCTATGAGATCTTTCCCTCCAAGCCATCCAGCTGCATAACCTCAATCCCATGGCTCTCCTTGATCAATGCTGAACTAGAACATGCCATAGAACATCTGCTACATGAGCCCATACCTCAAGTACACAATTTGTTGACTTTTTGCAAATGGACCCATACCAATCAGCTGCAGCCACGACCACTCTCTGGCCAATAGGGTTATGTTATGTGGACCAAAAGCAAGCCATAACATAACACACACAAGCCTGAATCATCAGATACACCAAAATTCACAAAATCACCTTCAAGCTTCAAAATTTTGAAACACTCTGTCCAGCCACTCAAACTTCAAATAAACTTCACCATTCAACTCACCATCATCAATAGAACATTTCCCAACCATCAAACAAGCCTGAAACCCCACAAACACAAAACAAGATTTCAGGCCAGTTGAGTTGTAACCTCTCAATCCAACCATTCTAAACTCTTTCAAAGCATTGCAACATCATCAGGGGGTCAAGTGAAGTGGATTTGCACAAGAGAAGAGGTCCAAAAGCTCCAGAGGTGAAAGCTTCAACTCAGGTAGCCAGCCACCTTCAAACTTTTTTCCAGAACTTGTCTTTTATGTTATAGAAATGATCTATATGCTTCACTGATCACACTGCACTTGTTGGTTTTGAAAATGATTGAG
Source organism: Lathyrus aphaca (assembly GCA_963966055.1). Taxonomy (NCBI): domain Eukaryota; kingdom Viridiplantae; phylum Streptophyta; class Magnoliopsida; order Fabales; family Fabaceae; genus Lathyrus; species Lathyrus aphaca. Next base: position 364,039,452 of record OZ014521.1, read on the forward strand.
TATTGAGTCTGTATCGTGTTTTTGAAAGTTTTGCCATTTTTGAGTTTTGATTCGTATCTTGTTCATGAGCCGTTAGAAATGTGTTTTGAGGTTGGATTCAGGCTTAGGGAGGTGTGGGGGAGTGATCTGGAGCTTTAGAGCTCTGGAAATGGCCTAGGGAAGAAGTTGACGTTGAGGTTTCGCCGGAGAAGATGACCGGAGCTAGCTCCGGTCATCTGAAAATAATTAGGGTTAGTGATTAGGGTTAATTAGTCAAGTTTAAATTTGGACCTTTGGATCTTAGTTCTCGCGCGCATGTAAGGCCCAGATCAATCCACTTAACTCTAATTATAATTAATTAATTTAATCAGGATTATTTAATCTGAAGCAATCTCACCCAATCATCTGCGTGCGCAGTCAACTGGCATTTGAATCCTGGCCTTTAGATCAGCTTACTTTCATTTTATTTGAGTTTTATTTTCATTTTATTCCATTTTTTTGCATAATTATTTTAAAATATCAAAACTTATCAAAAAAAATTTAAACTTTGCATTTTTGATTCAAATATTTTTCTTCACCCAAAAACATTTTTATTTTTATTTTTTGCATTAAAAAATCATTTTAAAAATATTTAAATGTTTATTTTAATTAATTAATGGAAATTAATTAATTAAAATACCATTTAGGTTTCTAAAAATTCCAAAAAAATTCATATTGCATATTAGGACATTTAAAAACATTGTCAAACCATTCATACAAATTTCTTTTTGGTTTTGATTCAATTTTGACATTTTTCTTGAATTTAGGGTTCATAAAATTCCTTTTTTGGAACCCTAACTTTGAAAATTCTTTGCTACCTAACCATGAAGGGTTTGACAATGATTCTTTTTGCATTATTTTCCATATAGCATGTAGTTTCTAGGGTATTTTTGTAATGGATTTATCTTTAATGTTCAATTTGATTTGCATTTCCCTCTTAAGGTACCCAAAATCCCTAGTTAACTTAGAAAAATCACAACTTCTTTTAGGTTAAGAGTTAGACCTTCTCCTTTGGGGTGTGATATCATATGGGTTTAGGGTTTGTTTGAGCCCATTTGCAAATTTTATCATGTGATTTTTTTTCTGTTTTGATCATTTGCATCTCATCCTTTCATGTAACCCTAATTTTGCATCCATACTTGCATCTTACATTGCATTACATGAACATATGAACTTGCCATGACATTCTAAGCACTTGTATGCCATCTTAGAAATCTTAATACATTGCTTGAACATTGCTTGGTCATTTCTTCATACATTTGCTATGTCTTGCATCCATTTCATTTCATAAACATCCATGTGTTTTCATGTTTCCCATTTGCTTCATTTGCATCCATTCTCTTTGTATGAACATTCATAACACTTGGTATGCCTTTGCATCATCTCATAGCATCATTTGCATTATGTGATTGCTTCTGGTTTTGTTTCTTTGTCATTACATATGCTTCATTTCACTTCATCTCTTTCTTTATGCTAACATTTTCAAGTTGTAAGTAACTTGAGAAGTGAATTTGCCTTCACTTCTCATTTCTCTTCCTCTTCTTAATATGCATCCTTGCTGCATTTTTCATTATCTTAGAGTGAGCTTTCTCATTCATGTTCATCTCTCACTTTCTTCCTCTAAGTTACTTATCTTCTTCAATGAAGTAAGTAACTTATTCATCTGTTTCTTCCTCCTTTCATCTGCTTCTTCCATTGGTGGCTTCCTTGAAGATATTTCTCAAGCCTTACAAACCATAGGAACATCCAAGCATGATAACAATTAGGGTTGTGATTAGTCCCCTCTTATATTTTTACCTTTGAGTCTTCTTTGTGTCTCTCTTCTCACCTCATCATTAGAGACTAAACCTTTAAGGCTTTAGGACTTTGGAATTAGGGTTATGCCTGCATCCTTCTCTTAGGATGGAATGTATAACTTTAACCCTAAGTGTTAAACCCTTAATTTGTTTAAACCTCTTAATCAATCCATCTTAATAATCACTAAGACATTAACTTGTAACTTGGGTCTTGCATTAGGGTTCTAATTCTTCCTTTATTGGTTAAGAAGGACTAACCCTAGTGTTTAATGGATAAGTCCCCCTCAAGTTGTCTTAAAAACTTAAAATCCACTTCTTAATCTCATCCCTTAATTAAAATCCATTTAATAAAGGCTTGTTTTGTCATGAGGTTAATCTCTAATCATGGATTAAGTTGAGGTATCTTCCTCAGCTTAAGTGTGCTCATCTATTATCCTTCTATTAGGATGGTGTAATGAGTTCACTAATCCTTGATTATGGCTTAAGCTCATTACTTAACACTAAATAAAAACCAAAAAATAAAACATCTAAATAATCACAAGTAGGTTAATGATCTTAATCCTACACCATCATGGTAATTAAGTTGAGATATTTATCTAATACTTAAGGTATTCTCATTATCCCTAATCAAAGGGATGATATGATGAGTTTACTAACCCTTGGTTTAGGCTTAAGCTCATTAACTTATGACAGACTCCAAAAACAATAAAAAACTGAAAACACAAAAACAAACAATAATCGTCTCCTCCAGGATTCTTTTCTCATCATCTTCACTCACAAACGAGAACTTGCTTCTTCCGTCTAATGCAAGACAGTTAGCACTCGAGCCAGACGAGTCATACACTTGAGCATAGGCAAGCAAGCAGTTCACCGTCAATTTATCTTTCAGTCTCTTTGAGTCGAACTACGGTGTTCTGACTTCCTCATTGCATGAGAGGATACATAGGCATAACTTAATTGTTATCGAACAAAAGTCTATGCTTTTTCCCCCTCTTTCAGATTTCTTCTTGAGCCTCATTCCTGAGCATTTCACTTCACCTTCTTGCACTGACACTTGTACATTCTTTTCCAGCTTTTGCACACAGATAGCACAGACACTATCCCTTTAAACACAATCTTTCAAGCGTGGATCCCGTTGAGTACGATGGACAATCTGGGTGCTAATACCTTCCCAGGTTGTAACCAACCCCCTTTCTCAGTTTCTCTGGTTCGAAACTGTCTTATCCATATTTTCTTAGGTTTATGCAGCATTACCTTTCCTTCGGGATAAAAATGCCTAGCTGGCGACTCTATTCAGGTCATCTTCATTCCTCCTTTCTCCGACCGTTTGCGTCTGTACCCTATCTGACCAGGTGTCTTTTCGGGGGAGCGACAGCTTGACGACTCTGCTGGGGAACCTTATATTGCAACCAGGTGTAAACACCCCAAATTTGCCCTCACCCATTCACACCATGGCTTGTGATCATCCTCATATGCATAAACACCAACATATCATCTCACATCTCATTTTTGATTCACTGCATAGTTTCTAAGGCATCTGCACCTAGGGTTTGTGATCTGAGCAATCCCAAAGCATCTTGAGCCATTCCAAAGGCCACTAATCAACTCAAAGGGGTCCATGTGTGTTCTTATGTCATATTCCATCTCCTCAAAGCCAAAATTGCAGAGGAATCACAAGAACTAGGGTTTGAGTGGATGCAGGGCCAGGATGAACTGCACAATTGACCTAAAATTAGGGTTTTGGTTTCAGAGGCCATAACTCCAAATTTTTTGGTCATTCTTGTTTCCATTGATCTCTATATGGTATAGGGAGTATGCATATCAATTTTCATGAAGAAATTCCATGGGGAAGTCATCTGATCAAGAGTTGACTTTTCAGACAAGTCAGTGTAAAATCAGGGCATCTGAGGCCCCCAATGACCCAACCAATGGGTGATCTTCATCATTTTGAGTGTATATGATCTTTATTTGATCATGGAATAAGGTTGAAGTTCATAGAAATCAAGAATTTAGGGTTTTTGTAAATGTTGACTTTTTGGGCATAGTTGACTTTTCAAGAATGCATCATTTTAGGTCACTTTTCAAGCCTTGATTCTTGATCCAAAAATGCTTCAAATGGAAAAACTTTGGTCATGAAAGTTGTAGATCTCATTTTTCCCTTTTCAAAAAGTACAAGAACATGACCAAACTCTTCTTGGATCAAAAGTTATGGCAATGCAAAGTTGGCTAAAATCATTGATTTTCAAGGCATGCCCTAAGTGAGAATTTTGCAAAACCTTGGACCAATGCATATTGCAGCCTCTAGTTCACTTCAAACCAGCACATAAACATTCTCTAAGTCCATAAAATCAGAAATGAACCAAGAATGCCCATGGTTTCATGTTTGGTTGGACAAAGAATCACATGTGAACCAAAGTTACAACAACTTGCAAAACCACTCATAACATTTTACCAACTTGCTGCCTTGAATGTTGGACCAAGCCTAGCCTTTCCCTTCACTTTGCTGCGCAGACCATGCCCTTTGTACTTGGCTAGAAGTTGCCCATGCCCTATCTTACAAGAAGTTGACATATTTGCAAAAGTGGCTACACCTATCCATAAAGCACAAGTCACATCCTCTGGCCACTTGGATTAAAATAACATATCATTTTGCAAGCCATTCCAAGTACTAAGCAAGGCTGAAGCTCTCTCACTCATGACATTCACAAAATCACCCCACATTGCATAAGCCTTCGAATTCCTCTCCACAGCTTGCAAACATTCAAACCCTCTTCACCATTCAACTCACCACACTCCATAGGCCTCAAACCACCAAAGCTCAAGCCTGAAACAAGCCTGACCTGAGCTTCACCATTCCCCACCCTCAGAACCAGTTCTCTTCGAATCTCACCATCCAGCCATCAAACACCTCATCTTTCTTCACCAACAAGTCAAGCATACCACAAGGAGTCAAAACCACCCTTTACTTTGAACTGAAACAGCTTGTACACAAAGTGCATTTCCTGCTACACCAGAAGTGAATCTCTCAAAGCAGCTTGCCCAAGCTCATTCCAGGCTTTCCATTGGCTTCAAGGGGTTCAGGGAAGTTGTTCTGCATCAAAGCAAGGCCAGGAGAGCTCATATTCACAGTTCTTCACCTCAGGTAACTCCAAACTTCAAGCTTTTCAAAGCTTTGATTTTTTGTTATAAACTGAAAGTGCATACTCTGAGGATCATTGTGATGTGCTTAGAATCTAAAATGGTGGAGAAATGAACATTTTGTGAGTGTCTGAAAGTTTGGCCCCATTTTTATTTTGTTTCGATTCAGCTTGTTCTTGTTAGTAAAATGATGTTTGACTATTGATTTGAGTTGCTAGAAGTGTGGGGATTGATTCTGGGCGTTTAATTTGGTTTGGGGTGGTCTGAATCTTGTTTTAGGGTTTTGGGGTCGCCGGGGAAGACGACCGGAGCTCCCCTCCGGTCGCCTGAATCTGTTTTGCCCTAATTACAGTCATTAAGCCAGTTTGAATCTTGGGCGTTGGATGGGGTTGAATGTTTGACTTCGCGCGCGGATAGAGGGCTCAGATCACTTTGATTAGCCCTAATTCTTTTTTAGTTTTAATTAATTGTAATTAACTCAGAACCAATCCTGGCCACAAGATCTGGCGCTGGTCAACCAATTTAAATCCAGGACGCATCTCATCCATCCATTCTGTTTACCTTTTCATTTTATTTATTTTTATTCATTTTCTTTTCAATTAACTTGCATAATTATTTTAAAATAGCTAAAAATTCTTAAAAATTATGAAACTTTTTCTTAAAAGTTTTATTAATTTTTATGACCCAAAAATATTTTTACTTTATTTTTTATCATTAAAAAAGTATTTTTAAATATTTAAAAGATTATTTTTAATTGATTAATGGAAATTAATTAATTAAAAATACTTTTAGGTATTTAAAAATTACAAAAAAAATTCATGAAATGTTCTAAGACATTTAGAAACATTGTCCAACCTTCAAACCAAATTTCTTTTTTGATCTTGATGCATTTTAAGAATTTGTCATTGAATTAAATCATTTTTTATGCATTATTTTGATCATAAGTTCAAAAATTCATTTCTGCCTATTGGAGAAGGTTGAGACATTGATTCTTCTTGCATTGTTTTGTGTTTGGCATGTAGTTTCTAGGGTAAAATGGCCATGGTTTGATCTTGCATTTTCTATTTGTTTGGAATTTATTTTGTTAAGAACCCTAAAAAACCCTAATAACTTAGAAAATTCATATCTTGAGTTTGGTTAAGAGTTGAGAGTTCCCCTTTGGGCAGTGGTTTGTTATAGGTTTATGGTTTCTTTGGATGGCATTTTCCATTTTTTATCTTAGGGTTTGCTTCTGTTTTGAGTTTTGGTTTGATGTTTGATCCATGAACCCTAATTTGGGCTTTCTCTTGCATCCTTCTTGCATTCTCTTGCATAACATGACTTGTCTTTGCATTTTGTGCATGCCTATGATTCATTTGACATCTTAAGACATATAGAAAACATGTTTGATCATTACATTGCACATTTGCCATGTCATTTGTCTTGTATGCTTCATAACTTTCCATGCTTGTTCATGCTCCTTAGCTTGCATCATTTGCATTCATAATCTTGTATGAGCATCTCCATGCCTTTCCTCATGTTCATAGCACTTCATAACATCATAATCATCATCAATATGCTTCTGGTTTGGTCTAGCATCATACCATTTCATCCCATCTAGCATTGCATTGCATTTCTTTCTAACATTTCAGGTGGTAAGTAAACTTGAGAAGTGAATTTGCCTTCACTTCTCATAACCTTTCTTTTCATCTCTCTTGCATCCATTGCTGCATTTTATTTGTGTTTGAGATTGAGCTTGCTCATTCTTGTTCCTCCCACCTTCTTTCTTCAAGTGACTTGACTTCTTGAATGAAGCAAGTCACTTTGCTTCTCTTGATCTTATTCATCTGCTTCCTGGTGGCTCCTCTGAAGATTTGTTCTTGCAAACCTCACAAACCTTAGGATCATCCAAGCATGACAATGAATTAGGGTTTTGATTAGTCCCCCTATAGTTTTACCTTTGTGTCTCTCTTTGAGTCTTCTCTTCTCATCTCATAATCAGGGACCAAACCCTAAAGGCTTTAAGACTTAGTGGTTAAGCTTATGCCTGCATCCTTCTTTTAGGATGGAGTGTATAACTTTAATCCTAAGTGTTAAACCCTTAATGTGTTTAAATCTCTTAATCAATTCACCTAATAATCATCAAGACATCACTTGTAACTTGGGCCTTGCATTAGGGTTCTAATTCTTCCTTAAGTGGTTAAGAAGGACTAACCCTAGTGTTAATGGACAAGTCTCCCTCAAGTTGTCTTACAAACAATAAAACTCACTTCATCATCATATCATTAATTAAAATCCACTTAATCAAAGGCTTGTTTTGTCATGAGCTTAATCCCTAATCATGGATTAAGTTAAGGAGTTTTCCTCAGCTTAAACATTCTCATCTATTATCCTTCTATTAGGATGGTGTAATGAGTCTGTTTAATCCCTGATTATGGCTTAACCTCATTACTCAACACTAAACAAAAACCACAAAAACATCTAAATAATCACAAGTAGGTTAATGATCTTAATCCTGCATCAAAGGTGTTTAAGTGTGAGAATCTGACTTCACACTTAAGGTACTCTCATTACCCCTAAACAGAGGGAAGATGTGATGAGTTTACTAACCCGTTGGTTTAGGCTTAAGCTCATTAACTTATGACAAACTTTCAAAAGCAAATAAAAGACTGAAAACACAAAAAACAAACAATAATCGTCTCCTTCGGGATTCTTTTCTCATCACCTTCACTCATAAACGAGAACTCGCTTCTTCCGTCTAATGCAAGACAGTTCGCACCTGAGCCAGACAGGTCATACACTTGAGCATTGACAAGCAAGCAGTTCACAAGTCAATTCATCTTTCAGTCTCTTTGGGTCGAACTACGGTGTTCTGACTTCCTCATTGCACGAGAGGATACGTAGGCATAACTTAACGGTTATCGAACAAAAGTCTCTGTATATTCCCCCTCCTTCCAGCTTCATTCTTTAGCCTCATGATCTTGAGCATTTCACTCCTTTCTTACACTGACACTTTCATACTTCACATCACTTATACACTTCATTTCTTTTACACTGACACATGTACATATTGTTTTCCAGCCCTTTTACACACAAATTGCACTGACACTACCCCTTTAAAACACAAATCTTTCAAGCGTGGATCCCGTCGAGTACGACGGACAATCTGGGTGCTAATACCTTCCCAGGTTGTAACCAACCCCCTTTCTCAGTCTCTCTGGTTCGCAACCGTCTTATCCATATCTTTTTCTAGGTCTATGCAGCATTACCTTTCCTCCGGGATAAAAATGCCTAGCTGGCGACTCTTTTCATCTCCAGTGAGTTCACGGCTGTGTGTTCTCACTGTTCCCTTCGCCGACCGTTCGCGTCTGTACCTTTATTTGACCCTGGTGTCACTTATCGGGAGCGACAGCTTGGCGACTCTGCTGGGGACCCTTATACTGCAACCAGGGCTTCTGGTTCTTTTTGTGGGTTCCTCCTAGCGCTTGTTTGATTTGTGTTTACTGGGGTGTTATGTGCTTGTATTTATTTTTGTTTATTGCTTTATGTACAGTTACTTTACTGCTTTCTTTATTGCATTTATATATATCATACTGTCATTGTTGCTGGCTGGATCTGTTGTTTGCCTTGGTGGGTGGGTGTTTCATTGAGAGTTAAGGTCCTATACCTGGGACCTGAGTGACACCTAGGCTAGAGTGAATCATATTCTTTCCCATTCCATTTCGGTCTGGTGCGGGAATATGAAACACGGTTCAGATATGGGTTTCTTCTTGAGAACTCTGTGTTGCAGATTTCCTGCAATGCTAGGGCTATCTGGGAAGCCTGCTAAGTCTGGATGACCTTTTAGTATTGACCTTCGGAAACTGAGGTGAATTAGAGGAGGAATTGTTATGGTTATTGTAAACACTGTACCTCCGGGTTAGAAGTGTTTACACTTCTCATAACTGATCCAAGTCTGAGGATCCTTGTTCTAGATCACCACCTGTGAGGGGGTTGGGCTGTTTACAGGTTTGCAGGTACCTTGACCTCAGAATACCCTGTTACTTTGATTTGTTAAGAGTACTCCATGTTGGATAGTTCTTGTGATTCTAAACCCTGGACTTGTGGTTCTTTATTTGAGCCCCCCACCCTGGTTACTGGATTTATAAACCTCATCTGGAATTCTTGAACACACATGGACTTATATCAGGGCATTTTGATCAGATCCAGCTCAGTCACAGACCTTTGCATTTCATCTGCATACATACTCATTGCATCATATTAACATTTGCTTATTTGTGTTTCAGGGTATCCATCTTCATCTGGTTTTTGGTTTTGACCCCATCTGCAGTATTGACCTGTCTCCACCAGCATTTGCTTCAGCTTGTCAGACATATACTTCAGTTACTTGCACTAGCCAGCCATTGGCCCACTCCTCAGCATCTTCATCAGCACTTATTCTACTCAGTCTCAGCACTTATGGCTCCAAAGAAAAGCAACATCACCTATCATTTCTTCCAACCAGACTTATCAGACATCAGGAGGATCCAAACCCTGATCACTCCAGATCACATACCTTTGTTCAGGGAGCATTATGGGGATATACTTGACTTGGTCATGGATTTGGACCCATCTCAGAGGAGTTTGATCCATACCTGCATTCAGTTTTATGACCCCCCATTGAGATGTTTCACCTTTCAAGACTTTCAGTTGGTTCCTCTTCTGGAAGAATACTCATCATTGATTGGTCTGCCTATCAGGAGAGAAATCCCTTTCAATCCTGAGATGACTTTCCCAAGCAATGGAGAGGTGGCAAAAGCTTTGCACCTGGAGCCTGTTTTGGTTGAGCAACACATGACCTCTAAAGCTGGGATCCCTGGTTTTCATCTGGACTTCTTAATTTCTCAAGCTACCTTGAAGGCTTCTCTAGGAGAATGGAAAGCTGTTTGTGCTCTATTGGCCTTAAGTGTATATGGAATTGTGTTGTTTGCAGATGAGCCTCGATTCATTAGCAAGAATGCAATCCATTTGTTCATCCTGAAGAACCCAGTGCCAACCTTGTTGGGTGATCTCTATTACTCAGTACATCAGAGGAATGAGAAGCAGAGGGGAAGATTAGTGAGGATTTGTGCTCCATTATTCCATGCTTGGCTTCTTAAGCATCTACCTAGGACAGATGCATTCCTAAATCCTCATCAGCAAAGCAACTGGGCTAAGAGGCTCACTACTCTCACTTCAGCAGATATCAGATGGTGTGCTCAAAGCACCAAGGGCAGAGATATCATTACAAGCTGTGGGCACTTTCCCAATGTGCCTTTAATAGGGGTCAAGGGAAGTATCAATTACAACCCTCTGCTGTTCAGGAGGCAATTAGGCTATGCACTGGTCCATACTCCCAGGGAGCAAGACTTGGTTGAGACCCTCTACTGTGAGAACAAGATTAGTCTGGTAATTGTTAGGCAGGCTTCCTGGGCCTGGGATCATGTTCAAACTAAGGGAATCACCATTCTGGGTAAGTGCAATAATGTGGCATCAGCACAATATTATGAGTGGTCCCATGCTAGGGCCCAATTCTCTGGAATGCCCTTCACCATAGAAGACATGCCTGAGTCATCTTCAGCACCACCCCCTGCCACTATCAGTTTGGAAGAGTTTGAGAACTTGAAGGAAAGAAATGAGAAGTTAATCCAGGCTTTGCAGAAGACCCTCCGGGAGAGGAGTGAAGGTGTGAGGGAGATTGAGAGATTGGAGAAATTGAAAGTGGAACACTTGACTAAGATTGAGAAGTCTGGAGATTATATCAACAAGTCTAAGGCTGGTGAGCAGATTCTGAAGAATGCTTGTAAAGAAGCCCAGTTCCAGAGAGCAAGGACAGACTTGTATTTGAAAGAGAGTCAGGCCAGGTGGGTCCGGATCACTGAGGCCCGTACTCTAGAAGACAAGAGAGTTCAAGACAAGATGGAACAGATGGAAAAAGCCCTGGCAGCAGCCCAGAAGGAAATATCAGAGCTAGAAATCAGAGCTGGAGTGAAGAGGTCTAAGGACCAAAGCCAGAACAAGAAGTTGACTGCAGCTGTTGCAACAAGAAACCTTCTCATCAGAGGTCTCACGGAGCGTCCGGCTGATCCTGTGACCGAAGCACTTCTTAAGGAAGTTCGTGAGGATGAGTTTGGCCTTGGAGTTTGATCATTTGCTTGTTGTTGTTCCTATTCTATGTACTTTTACCTTTTTGTGATGTATTTTGACCCCTTTAAGGGCTTGTGTTGTAAAATGAACAAGTTGTATTCTTTCATCTTATGTAATATATTTGTGTTGGTTTCTATCTGGGTTCACTTCAAAAGCAACTTCAACAGCATCATCTTCAAGGGTCTGGAAGGGTCAAAACTGAATGCCAAACCGGATACCTTGAGAGCAAATAAGCATAACTGCATTGCATGCTAACCCTTTTGTTTGTTTTGTAGGTTTTTGTTTTGTTGTTACTAACCTCTGTTGTGAATCTCAGGAATTATTGCTCGCTGCCGGGTATTTCCTCTCAACAGGCCACACAGGTACCCAACTAGAAACAACCTTCCGGGAATTCAGATGGATCAGATGCAGCAGGACCTTACGGAGGTCAGAAACCAGATGGCCAACGAAAGGTTGGAGATGAGAACTCAGATAACACAGTTCATGGAAGTAATGAACAATTTAGCTCGAAGCCAGGAGAGGCTCAGAGCCTTGGTAGAAGGGAGGAATCAAGATGAGCCCCATGTGGGGACTGCCGGCACAAGTAACAATGAAAGAGTGCAACCCCATGTTAACCCCCCTGTGTTTGGCCCACATCTACATCCTGAGATCAACATTCCTGCAAATGTTCAAGGGACAGCCACTGCAGCCAGGGTACTTCAAGAAGATCCTCAGGAGGACCAATTTACAGTAATGGGTGCTGGAGAGGAAACTTATGATAGACGATTGGAGGAAATAACTGAGAAGTTGAGATCACTGGAGTCTCAAAATTCTTTGGGCTTCGACGTCATGGACATGGGTTTGGTAGACGGGGTCAGGATTCCCCATAAGTTTAAGCCTCCTTGTTTCGAAAAGTATAATGGGACTTCATGCCCCCGGACTCATTTGCAATCATTTCTGGGAAGGCTGAAGGCCTATACAATGGATGAGAAGCTCTGGATGTTCTACTTTGAAGACAGCTTGACTGGAGCATCAAGGGAATGGTATTCCCATTTGACAAGGGCAACTGTAAGATGCTGGAAGGACCTGGCAGAGGCCTTCATTAGACAGTATCAATACAACTTAGACATGGCACCCAACAGGACTCTCCTAATGGGAATGTCACAGTCGTCAAGGGAAAGTTTCCGAGAATATGCCCAGAGATGGAGGCAATTGGCTGCTGCCGTTCAACCACCAATGTCTGAGAGAGAAATGGCAGACATGTTTATGAACACTCTCCAGGGAACGTATATTGACAGGTTGGCTGCTTTCTCTTCCACTAGCTTCGCAGATGTTGTTATAGCTGGGGAGAGAATTGAAAGCCTGTTAAAAATGGGTAAGATCTCTGATAACGGTGCAAGCTCGTCCAGTAGTACAAGAAAGCCTTTTGCAGGCCCGAGAAGAACTGGCGAGACCAATGCCATTCACACCAACAGGGGTAGGCCCCAATATGTTCAAAGGACAATAGCAGCAGTCACCATTCCTGCTCCAGCTCATCCACAGCCAGTCTATCAACCTCCGCAACAAAACTTCCAACAACAACCCCAGTATCAGCAGAATCAATATCCTCCAAGAAACTACAACAACAACAACTCCAACAACAACAATCAACAGAGGCCATTCCAACAAAGGCCATCCCAAGCTAACCGAGTGATCGACCCGATCCCAATGCCGTATGCTGCCTTGCTGCCACAACTTCTGAAACTCAACCTAGTTGAGTTAAGAACGTTGGCACCTCCGGATCCCAACAGTTTACCAAGGAACTATGACTCTAATGCTAGGTGTGCTTTTCATTCAAACGCACCTGGTCACAGTACAGAAAAATGCAGGGCTCTGCATATGAAGGTACAAGACTTGGTAGACTCCAAGGCTCTGAATTTTGCACCTCCGCCCAATGTCAATAAAAACCCTATGCCAAACCATGGTGGTCCCCGAATTAACGCTATTGAAGAAGACCAACCGTCTTATTTAATAACTAGTGTGGATCAGATCAGGACACCATTGGTGGAAATCAAAGCTCAACTCCGTGAAAACCAAATATTTCCGGGGTGTGAACTAGGGTGTCCCTATTGCAATATTTCATGGAATGGGTGTGAGGACCTGAGGAATGGCATTGACAGCCTTATTCAGAGTGGCCTACTACAGATCACTACATCATTTCCGACAAATCCGACAACTTCATCAACAACGGTTCCAGAACCTCCTACAACCGCAACAACTATTATTCCCGACAATTCACCAGCAACATCAACAAGTACTTCGTCTGTCCTCCCAAATGATCAGTTTTCAACAGTTTCTCCTGCTACAACTTCAGCTTCATTCCATTTCGAATCTCCATCAACAACAACAACAGTCCTTTCAACAGTACCTCCTACAACACCAGCAATCAATCATGAAGATGTCTCCACTGTTACCATATTCTACGATCCTGAAAATAATTCCGCCTACCATTCAGAAGGTGCTGCTCCCACCAGAGCACCAGTTACAATCTTTTATGATCCACAAACAATTACAGTCCCTTCAGCAGCAGCAATCAGTCCAGTCACTGTCACGATGCCTGGACCAGTACCATATGAAAGCAATAGGGCCATCCCTTGGCACTATGGCTCTGACGTGTATTGTGAAGGGAAAAGAATCACTCTGGAAACATCAGCACCTGCACCACAAGTAGATAATGTGGGAGGAGGCGGAGGCTTCACCCGAAGCGGACGTCTCTTTGCTCCACCAATTCAAAGACCTACTGCCGAAGCAGAAACTGCTGCTAAGGCAAAGGGAAAGGGCCCGGTGCAGGAAGATCAAGCTGCCAAAGAAGCCTTGAAGACTCCATTTGATCAGGAAGTTGATGAGTTTATGCGAATCATCAAAAAGAGTGATTATAAAATTGTGGATCAGCTTCACCAGACGCCATCCAAAATCTCTATCCTCTCACTGCTTATGTGCTCCGAAGCCCATCGGAATGCACTACTCAAGGTCTTGCACGCAGCTTACGTGCCTGAAGAGATTACTGTCAACCAGTTGGAAACCGTGGTTGGAAATGTTACTGCTAGCAATGGACTAGGGTTTACCAATTCTGACTTGACAGCGGATGGCCGCAACCACAACAAAGCCTTGCACATAACCATGGAATGCAAAGGAGCTGTCCTTTCTCATGTGCTGGTGGACACAGGTTCTTCCTTGAATGTCTTACCAAAGAAGGCTCTGGTGAAGCTAGAATATGATGGATTGGCATTGAGACCCAGCAACCTGGTGGTAAGAGCCTTTGATGGTTCGAAGAGATCGGTTCTGGGAGAGATTGAGCTGCCAGTGACAATTGGCCCACAGACTTTTATAACTATCTTTTATGTGATGGACATTCAGCCCGCCTACAGCTGTTTGTTGGGTAGACCCTGGATTCACACCGCCGGCGCAATAACGTCTACCCTTCACCAAAAGTTAAAATTTGAGTGGGAAGGTCAAGTTGTCACAATCTGTGGGGAAGAGGATATTTTCGTTAGCCATCTGGCTACATACAAATACATTGAGATGGACGGGGAGATCCATGAAACAATGAGCCAAGGTTTTGAGGCCTTGAATGTCAATGAAGCATCTGCTGTGTCGGGGATCTCCATGTCATCTTATCAACAAGCCCGGAAGGTTGTTGAAGAAGGAACTGCCCTAGGCTGGGGCAAAGTTTTAGCTGTGGAGGAGAAGAAAGACAAGTTTGGGTTGGGTTACAAACCAACTCAACATCAAGCAAAGGCTGCTGCAGAGCCAGGTTTTGTCAGTGGGGGAATGCTTACCCCTGATGCTATCAACTGCCTGGAAGACGAGCTGGAAGAGGAGCGCAATCTGGAGAATTGGATTCGTCCAAAGATCCCGGGGAGCAGTGTCTCGAACTGGTCTTCCCAGGAAATTATAAGAGTTACTCATGCAGAGTAATTATTATTTCCTGTATTTTTATAGCATGCATCCAAGTCTTGCATCTTGCCCAAGATGACAAGACTCATTTTGTAATCAGGGCCATCTGTACTTTTGTGCAAACAAGATTAAATTAATGAAATATCAGACATCTTTTTGCAAACGAGTCTTTTTCTTTTTCTGTTCACTGTTTTTCCATTTTTCTTTTTGTACAAAAATAAATGGCGGTGTTTTCAAAATGATAACTTCATTTCACTTTTTTCTAAAGCAAGATTAAAATCAATCACTAAAATGAACCAACTTAACCCTTGCAGAGAGTGCCTTCCTGACAGCACCGACAACAGCACGGCTATGACATTGTATGACTTTGACAATCCAATCAATCAAGCTGATGAAGGGGTTGGAGAAGAATATGAGCTTCCTGAAGAGCTAGCCAGGTTGTTAAGACAAGAGGAAAAGGTTATTACCCCTCACCAGGAGGAGGTTGAAGTGATCAATCTTGGTACGGAGGAAGACGTGAAAGAGGTTAAAATCGGGGCCTGCCTGCAAGACTCAGTGAAGAGACAGCTGATAGATCTGCTTCAAGAGTAGGTTGATGTGTTTGCTTGGTCGTATCAAGACATGCCAGGGTTGGATACCGACATTGTTGTGAATAAGCTGCCTTTGAGGGAAGAATGCCCACCAGTCAAACAGAAGCTGCGCCGAACTCGCCCAGACATGGCTATGAAAATCAAGGAAGAGGTACAAAAGCAATGGGACGCCGGGTTCCTTGCTGTAACTAGCTATCCGCCGTGGGTTGCTAATATAGTACCTGTGCCTAAGAAAGACGGCAAAGTAAGAATGTGTGTTGACTACCGGGATCTGAACAGAGCCAGCCCGAAAGATGACTTCCCATTACCTCACATTGATGTATTGGTGGATAACACGGCTCAGTTCTCGGTATTCTCCTTCATGGATGGATTTTCGGGGTATAATCAGATCAAGATGTCACCTGAAGACATGGAGAAGACAACATTCATTACACCTTGGGGCACGTTCTGTTACAAAGTGATGCCATTCGGACTGAAGAATGCTGGTGCCACATATCAACGGGCTATGGTGACATTGTTCCACGATATGATCCACAAGGAAATAGAATGTTATGTGGATGATATGATCGCCAAGTCCCTTACAGAAGAAGATCACCTGGTGAATCTGCTGAAGTTGTTCAAGCGTCTGAGGAAGTATCAACTGAAGTTGAACCCCAACAAATGTACGTTCGGGGTGCGATCCGGTAAGCTGCTGGGCTTTATTGTAAGCGAGAAAGGGATTGAAGTTGACCCTGATAAAGTCAAAGCCATCCAAGAGATGCCTGCACCGAAAACTGAGAAAGAAGTTCGAGGGTTCTTAGGTCGATTGAACTACATTTCGCGGTTCATATCTCACCTCACAGCAACCTGTGAACCTTTGTTCAAGCTGTTAAGAAAAGAACAGACGGTCAGGTGGAACGAAGATTGCCAGAAGGCTTTTGACAAGATCAAAGAGTACTTACAAGAACCTCCAATCCTCATGCCTCCAGTAGAAGGAAGACCTCTGATTATGTACTTGACAGTGTTAGAAGAGTCGATGGGGTGTGTGCTGGGCCAGCATGACGAGTCTGGTCGAAAAGAGTATGCAATATACTACCTAAGCAAAAAGTTTACCGACTGTGAACAGCGTGATTCACTGCTCGAGAAAACTTGCTGTGCTTTAGCGTGGGCTGCTCGCCGACTGAGACAGTATATGTTGACCCACACTACCTTGTTGATCTCAAAAATGGATCCGGTTAAGTACATCTTCGAGAAGCCAGCTCTTACCGGACGGGTTGCAAGATGGCAAATGATCCTTACAGAATATGACATCCAGTACACCTCTCAGAAAGCCATCAAGGGCAGTGTACTATCTGAATATCTTGCTGAGCAACCCATTGATGACTACCAGCCTATGAGGTTTGACTTCCCTGATGAAGACATCATGTTCATTAAAGCAAAAGATCATGAAGAGCCTATTCACACTGAAGGGCCTAACCCAGAAGAAGAATGGACTATGATGTTTGATGGGGCTGTTAATATGAATGGTCGTGGTGTTGGTGCAGTACTCGTTACACCCAAAGGAGTTCACATGCCTTTCTCGGCAAAACTCACTTTCAACTGCACTAACAACGAAGCTGAATACGAAGCTTGCATTATGGGTCTTGAGGAAGCCATTGACCTCAGGATCAAGACATTGACCGTATTCGGAGATTCAGCTTTGGTAGTCAATCAAACCAACGGAAAATGGTATACACACCAAGATCATCTGATACCTTACAGGGATTATACAGGGAGGTTACTGACTTTCTTTACAACAGTCAAGCTTGAGTATATCCCTCGAGACGAAAATCAGTTTGCAGATGCTCTGGCTACCATTTCATCAATGATCAAAGTTCAAACGGCTAACTTTGTACCCCAGATTTCAGTGTCTAGACTTGATAGACCAGCATATGTATTTGCAGCGGATGTTGTAAAAGATGATAAGCCTTGGTTCCATGACATTAAGTGCTTCTTGGAGGATCAAACATACCCACCTGGGGCATCTTCCAATGATAAGAAGACTTTGAGAAGGCTTGCTGGAAGTTTCTTTCTGAACACTGATGGGTCTTTATATAAGCGGAACTTTGATATGGTACTCCTCAGATGTGTTGACAAGACGGAAGCAGATTTGTTGATGCATGAAGTGCATGAAGGATCTTTTGGTACCCATGCTGGAGGACATGCAATGGCTAAAAAGTTGTTAAGATCAGGCTATTATTGGATCACAATGGATGCAGACTGTTGTGCCTACGCCAGAAAATGTCATAAGTGCCAGATCTACGCAGATAAGGTGCATGTGCCTCCCAATCCTTTGAACATCATGTCTTCACCATGGCCCTTTGCCATGTGGGGCATTGATATGATCGGCAAGATTGAGCCAACTGCTTCGAATGACACAGATTCATCCTGGTCGCCATCGACTATTTCACCAAGTGGGTCGAAGCAGCCTCTTACGCAAATGTTACAAGACAAGTGGTAGCCCGATTTCTGAAGAGAGATATCATCTGTCGGTATGGAGTGCCCGAGCGAATCATTACTGATAATGGTTCCAATTTAAACAACAAAATGATGGCAGAGCTGTGCCGGGACTTCAAGATCCAACATCACAATTCTTCTCCTTACAGGCCAAAGATGAATGGCGCTGTTGAGGCGGCAAACAAGAATATTAAGAAGATTGTGCAGAAGATGGTAATCACATACAAAGACTGGCATGAAATGCTACCGTTTGCCTTGCATGGGTACCGCACGTCAATTAGGACATCCACTGGGGCAACACCGTATCAGCTTGTATATGGTATGGAAGCAGTCCTACCTGTTGAAGTTGAACTACCCTCGTTACGGGTATTAATGGATGTTAAACTGAGTGAAGCAGAATGGGTTCGGGCCCGATACGAGCAACTAAGTCTGATCGAAGAGAAGAGATTAGCTGCAATCTGTCATGGGCAGTTATATCAGAAAAGAATGAAGAAAGCCTTTGATCAGAAAGTCAGGCATCGAGAGTACCAAGTAGGGGATCTTGTGTTGAAAAGAATCCTCCCTCCTCATACAGACCACAGGGGCAAATGGACTCCAAATTATGAAGGACCATTCGTCGTAAAGAAAGTTTTCTCTGGTGGAGCGCTGATGCTCAGCACCATGGATGGTGAAGATTTCCCGTCCCCTGTGAATTCAGATGCAGTTAAAAAATACTTCGCATAAAATGACCCGCTGGACATAAAAACAGAATGTAAGTCCAGGCAAAAATAGGGCATCCCGGCGAGTCAAAAACAGAATAAAAGACTCGGGAAAAAATAAGGGAAATAAATGAAAAAATGTACACCCGCTGAGTTGAAAAGCCGCATTGGACAACTCAGGCAAAAATGGGTATCCCGATGGATTGAAAACCCGAAAGGGCGATCCATGCAAAATAAGGGAATAAGCGAACAACTGCATTCTGAATTCGTCTGTATCGCTTACAACTTAGAAAGCTTCGACGGAATCAAGCTTCAATCAGAATCAACTTTCTTCAGAAAGCAAGACGAGAAGAACGTCATTGTCATACGAGTCATAGCAGGAGAGGAAGTTCCTCAAAGCGTCGCCAACACTGCCGACATTTTGTTTCTCAATTTGTAACAATCTCCTCGTTTCAGGGGATTTGTTTCTTTGACTGTATCTCGCCAATTCAGGGCATATGAATTAATAAAATCAGATTTTTCAGTCATGTTTCGTCTTGTACATTTTTATTTGCAAAGGATGTCTGATGTCTCTAAAAAACTAGTTGCATAAGTACAGATGCTTTTCTCCCAAAAGTAATAATAAGAAAACACATGCTTGCAGGGAATATACTTACTCTTGAGAGTGCTTGACTCCTATGACGGAATCCAGTAGAGGATACCTCGGGACCTTTTGTGCGTCTCCTTATCTTTGCAGGATTGCGGGTATCCAGAACGCAACCTGGGGCATGCAAGTTGCGTTTCAGCAAGCTGGCAAATCATTATCAACTCGGTCTACCTTCCACGTGGCACTGGGGAGTGCCCATTTCCCCAGCAAAGTTGCCGAATCAACATGCACTCAATCTTGGCATCTGAAATGCTCTATCCCCAGCTGAGTTGCCGCTTGTTGCTCTCCCCAGCTGAGTTGCCTCTCACAATTCCCCAGCCGAGTTGCCATGTCATCCTCAGCTGAATACAGGAGTCAGGGAATCATCTCCCCACAGAATCTTCAGCCTCTATCCAGAAGAGCAGCGCAGGAAGATCACAACAGAGTGAAGAAAGCTTCTACAAACCCCAGCTGGGTCCCGTATTATAAGGATATGTCAATCAGTGACCTATATCCCCAAGCAGATACGTCATTAAATCTACCAATGATCTCATCCCCAGCTGGGATGTCCACTTCAGCAGATCATCCAGAGATCTGTGCAACGGGATCCGAATCCCGGATCTGTGCCTCTTTGCATAATCATGGCATTCGCATCATATTATCCCCTCAGAGCGTAGCATTCCGTCTAATGCGGAGCATTACGGCAAAAATCAAATGCATAGCATAATCATAAGTCATGTTGTGAACCGAAAACTTGTAAATAATGACAACCTGTCGGTATACAGAATATATACGGAAAAATCCCCACCAGGGTCCCAGCAAAAGCAGTTGCCTTCAAATCACAAATACCAGTATATACACCTTTTGGCACCCGTCCGTGTCATCACCCCCCAGTAAGGTTGCCTGAATACACTTTACAGACAAGATCACCCGCATTACAGATACCTCCTGACACCTGTCCGTGTCAAATCACCAGCAGAAAGCCAAAGACATCCTCTTTGCACTCACATATACTTATATATACACTTTCTTGACACCCGTCCGTGTCATGTCCCCAGCGCAGTCGCTTACACCTTCATCACCCATATACTTGTTATTATTATACTTTTCTTTTTGACACTCGTCCGTGTCACTCTCCCCAGCAGATAAACACTCATCTATACATTATATATACTCACTACTCATGGTACACTTATACAGATACTCGTCCGTATCTTGTATACATCATCACTATCCCCACAGATTCGACAGTAGTCCTTGTTCTTTGTTAACCAGTTGGTACTCGTCCGTATCATCATCTCAGAACATTGCGTCTAGTGTTTGTTTCTACATGATACTCGTCCGTATCATAGTCTTAAGGATGCTCGTCCGCATCTTTAATCCATACACCGTGTCAAACACTTATGCCTTCTTGAACATAGATACTCGTCTGTGTCTACTATTCCCCAGAAGGATTCCTTCAGATTCAACACTCGTCCGTGTTCCTTGTTAACCAGTTGATACTCGTCCGTATCATCATCTCAGAACATGTGTCAGTACTCGTTTCTACATGATACTCGTCCGTATCATAGCCTTAAGGATGCTCGTCCGCATCTTTAATCTATACATAATACCAAACACTTATACCTTCCTTTCTTGGTTGTGAACGCTCGTCCGTGTTCACTATATCCCCAGTAGATCACCAACAAAGCATCTTCTTTTATCTGACACTCGTCCTGTGTCATGATAACCCTGAGAGCAGCCGTACCCTGCTGAGTGGTCGTCCTCCACTTCTTGATGGTCGTCCTCCATCATGCTCATCCGATGGTCGTCCCCATCGTTGTTTTTAGCAGTCGTCCCCTGCTAGGTGGTCGTCCTCCACCTTTTTGATGATCGTCCTTCATCATTTTATCCAATGGCCGTCCCCATTGTTGATTTTGGTTATCTGGCATTCGTCCTATGTCATGAGAAACCTCGAGAGCAGCCGTACCCTGCTGAGTGGTCGTCCTCCACTTCTTGATGGTCGTCCTCCATCATGCTCGTCCGATGGCCGTCCCCATCGTTGACCTTTTCTATCCGATGGCCGTCCCCATCGTTGATATTTTCGGCAGCCGTACCCTGCCAGGTGGTCGTCCTCCACCTTTGATGGCCGTCCCCATCATTTTTCTTTCATTCCCCAACAGAGCAGCCGTACCCTGCTAGGTGATCGTTCTTCACCTTTGATGGCCGTACCCCATCATCTGTTTATTTCATTCATTCTTTAACCCGATGGCCGTCCCCGTCGCGGTCCCTTTTCCTTTTCTTTTAACCCGATGGCCGTCCCCATCGTCGGTTACCTTGCTTTATGAACTTGATGGCCGTCCCCGTCATGTTTCATTAATTCCCAGAGAATCTTACTTTATCTTGATGGCCGTCCCCATCATAATTTCTTATTTTTCCCCAGCTAGTCGGCCGTCCCCGTCTTGGCTTTACCTTTCATCCCCAGCATATCGGCCGTCCCCACCATTGTTTTATTTCCTACACTTTTCCTAGCATGTCGGCCGTCCCCGTCATTGCTATTTACCCAGCAGTCGTCCTCTGCTCGACGGTCGTCCTCCGTCGCCCACTTTACAATACACTTTAATTTTCTTTTACAATCTATATCCCTTTTCTTCTTCATTCTGTGAGTGCAAATTTTGGACTGTCCTTGGTATTCAACCACAAGTTATCTTGTTGGCCTGCTAAGCCGTTGCTTACATCCTGCACAGCTAACTCATGTTTGAATAGGGGCAGCTGTAAACACCCCAAATTTGCCCTCACCCATTCACACCATGGCTTGTGATCATCCTCATATGCATAAACACCAACATATCATCTCACATCTCATTTTTGATTCACTGCATAGTTTCTAAGGCATCTGCACCTAGGGTTTGTGATCTGAGCAATCCCAAAGCATCTTGAGCCATTCCAAAGGCCACTAATCAACTCAAAGGGGTCCATGTGTGTTCTTATGTCATATTCCATCTCCTCAAAGCCAAAATTGCAGAGGAATCACAAGAACTAGGGTTTGAGTGGATGCAGGGCCAGGATGAACTGCACAGTTGACCTAAAATTAGGGTTTTGGTTTCAGAGGCCATAACTCCAAATTTTTTGGTCATTCTTGTTTCCATTGATCTCTATATGGTATAGGGAGTATGCATATCAATTTTCATGAAGAAATTCCATGGGGAAGTCATCTGATCAAGAGTTGACTTTTCAGACAAGTCAGTGTAAAATCAGGGCATCTGAGGCCCCCAATGACCCAACCAATGGGTGATCTTCATCATTTTGAGTGTATATGATCTTTATTTGATCATGGAAGAAGGTTTAAGTTCATAGAAATCAAGAATTTAGGGTTTTTGCAAATGTTGACTTTTTGGGCATAGTTGACTTTTCAAGAATGCATCATTTTAGGTCACTTTTCAAGCCTTGATTCTTGATCCAAAAATGCTTCAAATGGAAAAACTTTGGTCATGAAAGTTGTAGATCTCATTTTTCCCTTTTCAAAAAGTACAAGAACATGACCAAACTCTTCTTGGATCAAAAGTTATGGCAATGCAAAGTTGGCTAAAATCATTGATTTTCAAGGCATGCCCTAAGTGAGAATTTTGCAAAACCTTGGACCAATGCATATTGCAGCCTCTAGTTCACTTCAAACCAGCACATAAACATTCTCTAAGTCCATAAAATCAGAAATGAACCAAGAATTCCCATGGTTTCATGTTTGGTTGGACAAAGAATCACATGTGAACCAAAGTTACAACAACTTGCAAAACCACTCATAACATTTTACCAACTTGCTTCCTTGAATGTTGGACCAAGCCTAGCCTTTCCCTTCACTTTGCTGCGCAGACCATGCCCTTTGTACTTGGCTAGAAGTTGCCCATGCCCTATCTTACAAGAAGTTGACATATTTGCAAAAGTGGCTACACCTATCCATAAAGCACAAGTCACATCCTCTGGCCACTTGGATTAAAATAACATATCATTTTGCAAGCCATTCCAAGTACTAAGCAAGGCTGAAGCTCTCTCACTCATGACATTCACAAAATCACCCCACATTGCATAAGCCTTCGAATTCCTCTCCACAGCTTGCAAACATTCAAACCCTCTTCACCATTCAACTCACCACACTCCATAGGCCTCAAACCACCAAAGCTCAAGCCTGAAACAAGCCTGACCTGAGCTTCACCATTCCCCACCCTCAGAACCAGTTCTCTTCGAATCTCACCATCCAGCCATCAAACACCTCATCTTTCTTCACCAACAAGTCAAGCATACCACAAGGAGTCAAAACCACCCTTTACTTTGAACTGAAACAGCTTGTACACAAAGTGCATTTCCTGCTACACCAGAAGTGAATCTCTCAAAGTAGCTTGCCCAAGCTCATTCCAGGCTTTCCATTGGCTTCAAGGGGTTCAGGGAAGTTGTTCTGCATCAAAGCAAGGCCAGGAGAGCTCATATTCACAGTTCTTCACCTCAGGTAACTCCAAACTTCAAGCTTTTCAAAGCTTTGATTTTTTGTTATAAACTGAAAGTGCATACTCTGAGGATCATTGTGATGTGCTTAGAATCTAAAATGGTGGAGAAATGAACATTTTGTGAGTGTCTGAAAGTTTGGCCCCATTTTTATTTTGTTTCGATTCAGCTTGTTCTTGTTAGTAAAATGATGTTTGACTATTGATTTGAGTTGCTAGAAGTGTGGGGATTGATTCTGGGCGTTTAATTTGGTTTGGGGTGGTCTGAATCTTGTTTTAGGGTTTTGGGGTCGCCGGGGAAGACGACCGGAGCTCCCCTCCGGTCGCCTGAATCTGTTTTGCCCTAATTACAGTCATTAAGCCAGTTTGAATCTTGGGCGTTGGATGGGGTTGAATGTTTGACTTCGCGCGCGGATAGAGGGCTCAGATCACTTTGATTAGCCCTAATTCTTTTTTAGTTTTAATTAATTGTAATTAACTCAGAACCAATCCTGGCCACAAGATCTGGCGCTGGTCAACCAATTTAAATCCAGGACGCATCTCATCCATCCATTCTGTTTACCTTTTCATTTTATTTATTTTTATTCATTTTCTTTTCAATTAACTTGCATAATTATTTTAAAATAGCTAAAAATTCTTAAAAATTATGAAACTTTTTCTTAAAAGTTTTATTAATTTTTATGACCCAAAAATATTTTTACTTTATTTTTTATCATTAAAAAAGTATTTTTAAATATTTAAAAGATTATTTTTAATTGATTAATGGAAATTAATTAATTAAAAATACTTTTAGGTATTTAAAAATTACAAAAAAAATTCATGAAATGTTCTAAGACATTTAGAAACATTGTCCAACCTTCAAACCAAATTTCTTTTTTGATCTTGATGCATTTTAAGAATTTGTCATTGAATTAAATCATTTTTTATGCATTATTTTGATCATAAGTTCAAAAATTCATTTCTGCCTATTGGAGAAGGTTGAGACATTGATTCTTCTTGCATTGTTTTGTGTTTGGCATGTAGTTTCTAGGGTAAAATGGCCATGGTTTGATCTTGCATTTTCTATTTGTTTGGCATTTATTTTGTTAAGAACCCTAAAAAACCCTAATAACTTAGAAAATTCATATCTTGAGTTTGGTTAAGAGTTGAGAGTTTCCCTTTGGGAAGTGGTTTTTTATAGGTTTAGGGTTTCTTTGGATGGCATTTTCCATTTTTTATCTTAGGGTTTGCTTCTGTTTTGAGTTTTGGTTTGATGTTTGATCCATGAACCCTAATTTGGGCTTTCTCTTGCATCCTTCTTGCATTCTCTTGCATAACATGACTTGTCTTTGCATTTTGTGCATGCCTATGATTCATTTGACATCTTAAGACATATAGAAAACATGTTTGATCATTACATTGCACATTTGCCATGTCATTTGTCTTGTATGCTTCATAACTTTCCATGCTTGTTCATGCTCCTTAGCTTGCATCATTTGCATTCATAATCTTGTATGAGCATATCCATGCCTTGCCTCATGTTCATAGCACTTCATAACATCATAATCATCATCAATATGCTTCTGGTTTGGTCTAGCATCATACCATTTCATCCCATCTAGCATTGCATTGCATTTCTTTCTAACATTTCAGGTGGTAAGTAAACTTGAGAAGTGAATTTGCCTTCACTTCTCATAACCTTTCTTTTCATCTCTCTTGCATCCATTGCTGCATTTTATTTGTGTTTGAGATTGAGCTTGCTCATTCTTGTTCCTCCCACCTTCTTTCTTCAAGTGACTTGACTTCTTGAATGAAGCAAGTCACTTTGCTTCTCTTGATCTTATTCATCTGCTTCCTGGTGGCTCCTCTGAAGATTTGTTCTTGCAAACCTCACAAACCTTAGGATCATCCAAGCATGACAATGAATTAGGGTTTTGATTAGTCCCCCTATAGTTTTACCTTTGTGTCTCTCTTTGAGTCTTCTCTTCTCATCTCATAATCAGGGACCAAACCCTAAAGGCTTTAAGACTTAGTGGTTAAGCTTATGCCTGCATCCTTCTTTTAGGATGGAGTGTATAACTTTAATCCTAAGTGTTAAACCCTTAATGTGTTTAAATCTCTTAATCAATTCACCTAATAATCATCAAGACATCACTTGTAACTTGGGCCTTGCATTAGGGTTCTAATTCTTCCTTAAGTGGTTAAGAAGGACTAACCCTAGTGTTAATGGACAAGTCCCCCTCAAGTTGTCTTACAAACAATAAAACTCACTTCATCATCATATCATTAATTAAAATCCACTTAATCAAAGGCTTGTTTTGTCATGAGTTTAATCCCTAATCATGGATTAAGTTGAGGAGTTTTCCTCAGCTTAAACATTCTCATCTATTATCCTTCTATTAGGATGGTGTAATGAGTCTGTTTAATCCCTGATTATGGCTTAACCTCATTACTCAACACTAAACAAAAACCACAAAAACATCTAAATAATCACAAGTAGGTTAATGATCTTAATCCTGCATCAAAGGTGTTTAAGTGTGAGAATCTGACTTCACACTTAAGGTACTCTCATTACCCCTAAACAGAGGGAAGATGTGATGAGTTTACTAACCCGTTGGTTTAGGCTTAAGCTCATTAACTTATGACAAACTTTCAAAAGCAAATAAAAGACTGAAAACACAAAAAACAAACAATAATCGTCTCCTTCGGGATTCTTTTCTCATCACCTTCACTCATAAACGAGAACTCGCTTCTTCCGTCTAATGCAAGACAGTTCGCACCTGAGCCAGACAGGTCATACACTTGAGCATTGACAAGCAAGCAGTTCACAAGTCAATTCATCTTTCAGTCTCTTTGGGTCGAACTACGGTGTTCTGACTTCCTCATTGCACGAGAGGATACGTAGGCATAACTTAACGGTTATCGAACAAAAGTCTCTGTATATTCCCCCTCCTTCCAGCTTCATTCTTTAGCCTCATGATCTTGAGCATTTCACTCCTTTCTTACACTGACACTTTCATACTTCACATCACTTATACACTTCATTTCTTTTACACTGACACATGTACATATTGTTTTCCAGCCCTTTTACACACAAATTGCACTGACACTACCCCTTTAAAACACAAATCTTTCAAGCGTGGATCCCGTCGAGTACGACGGACAATCTGGGTGCTAATACCTTCCCAGGTTGTAACCAACCCCCTTTCTCAGTCTCTCTGGTTCGCAACCGTCTTATCCATATCTTTTTCTAGGTCTATGCAGCATTACCTTTCCTCCGGGATAAAAATGCCTAGCTGGCGACTCTTTTCATCTCCAGTGAGTTCACGGCTGTGTGTTCTCACTGTTCCCTTCGCCGACCGTTCGCGTCTGTACCTTTATTTGACCCTGGTGTCACTTATCGGGAGCGACACCAGGGCTTCTGGTTCTTTTTGTGGGTTCCTCCTAGCGCTTGTTTGATTTGTGTTTATAGGGGTATTATGTGCTACTTGTGTTTATTTATTGCTTTATTTATTGCTTTCTGTACAGCTTTATTTATTGTTTTTCATTTACAGTTTTATGCATTTCATACTGTCATTATCATGTGCTGGACCTACTGTTTTCTTGGTGGGTGGGGATTATTGAGTGATTAAGGTCATATACTTGGGACCTGAGTAACACATAGGCCAGAGTGGCTTCATATTCTTTCCCATTCCATTTCAGTCTGGTGCGGGAATATGAAACACGGTTCAAACATGGGTTTCTTCTTGAGAACTCTGTACTACGGATTTCCTATAGTACTAGGGCTATCTGGGAAGCCTGCTAAGTCTGGATGACCTTTTTATGACCTTCAGTATCTAAGGTGAATTAGAGGAGGATCCTTTATGGTTATTGTAAACACTGTACCTCCGATTTAGAAGTGTTTACACTTCTCATAACTGATCCAAGTCCGAGGATCCTTGTTCTAGAACATTACATGTGAGGGGGTTGGGATGTTTACAGGTTTGCAGGAACCCTTGGCCACATCATACCCTGTTACTAGTTTTTTTTTAAGAATGCATCACTTTGGACAGTTCTTGTGATTACCCTGGACTTGTGACTCTTTATTTGTGCCCCCCCTGGTTACTGGATTTCTAAGCCTCCATCCGGACTTATGAACATACATGGACTTTTACCAAGGCAGATAAACTGATCCATCACTTGAACACAAACCCTTTGCATATCATTTTGCATGCATCATTTCTGCATAATTTAACATTTGCTTATTTGTTTTACAGGGTATCCATCTTATTATCTTTGGTTTGGTTTTGACCCCTTCTGCTGCTCAGACTTCTTCAGTCATCTTCTCCAGCACCTTCATCAGGTTGTCAGTGATTCTTCTCCAGCTGTCTTCATCAGAGACCCATCTCCAGCATCTCATTCAGTAACCTTCATCAGCAGTTTCTCTCAACTTCTTCACCAACATCCATTATCAACATGGACACTTCAAGAAAGAGCAACATCACATACCACTTCTTTGAGCCCACCCTGACTGGCATCAGGCAGATCCAGTTCCTCATTACTCCTGATCATGTCCCACTATTCAGAGAGCATTATGGAGGCATGTTGGACATGGTCACGGATCTAGATGCATCTCAGAGGAGCATGATCCATACTTGCTTGCAGTTTTATGATCCTCCACTCAGATGTTTCACTTTTCCTGATTTCCAGTTGGGACCTCTGTTAGAAGAATTTTCCATGTTGTTAGGAGTTCCTATCAGGAGAAGGATTCCTTTCAACCCTGAGATGGATTGCTCCCAAAAATGAAGACATAGCCAAGGCATTGCATTTAGAGCCTGCCCTCATTGATCAGAACATGACAACCAAGGCTGGGGTTCCAGGCCTTCACCTAGACTTCTTGATCTCCCAGGCCACCCTGCATGCTACAATAGGGGAATGGAATGTTGTCTGTGAACTTCTAGCCCTCAGTATATATGGGGTTATCTTGTTTGCAGATGAGCCAAAGTTTGTGAGCAAGAATGCCATTCACCTGTTCTTACTGAGGAACCCAATTCCTACCTTGCTGGGGGACTTCTACTACTCAGTACACCAGAGGAATGAGAAGCAAAGAGGAAGACTGGTCAGATGTTGTGCTCCTCTTTATTACTCTTGGCTGCTAAGGCATTTGCCAAAATCAGATACTTTCCTGAACCCCCATCAGCCAAAGAATTGGGCTAAGAGATTTATTGCCTTGACATCAGAAGACGTCAGATGGTGCACTCAGAGCACCAAGGGCAATGACATCATTACTAGCTGTGGGCAATATCCTAATGTGCCTTTGATATGAGTGAAAGGTTTCATCAACTACAACCCTTTACTGTTTAAGAGACAATTAGGGTATGCTTTGGTTCATCCTCCAAGAGGGCAAGACTTGGCTGAGACCCTCTACTGTGAAATCCAACCCAATTCTACTGTTGTCAGGCAAGCTGCCTGGGCTTGGGATAACATCCAGACTAAGGGGACAACCATCCTTGGAAAATGCAACAACATTGCTTTAGCACAGTATTCTGATTGGTCTCGTACCAGAGCTCAGATCACCCGGATGCCATTTACTTTAGAAGATGTACTTGGACCTTCTACAGTACACCCTGCAGCTACTATCAGTTTGGAAGAGTTTGAGAAACTGAAAGAGAGGAATGCTCAGCTCTCTAAAGCTTTGAAGAAAACTCTCTGGGAGAGAAATAACAGCCGTCTAGATAATGAGAGATTGGAAAGGCTCAGGATTGAGCACTTGACCAAGATTGAGAAGATGGATGACTACATCAGGAAGGCCAGAGCAGGGGAGTTAGTACTGAAGAATGCTTGCAAGGAAGCAAAGACTCAGAAGGTTAGGGCAGAGCATTACTTAGAGGAAAACCAGGCTAGGTGGATCAGGATCACTGAAGCCCGTGCACAGGAAGATCAAAAGACTCAGGCTAAGATAGAGCAGTTGGAGGCTAGTGAGAAGAACCATCAGGAGGCATTATTAGCAGCTCAGAGGGAGATATCTGAATTAAAACTCCGGGCAGGGTTGAAGAGGTCAAAGGATCAGGATAAGCATAAGAAGTTAACCAGTGCCATTTCTACCAGGAACCTCCTCATCAGGACTATCACAGAGCACCCGATTGGGCCACTGAGGCCCTCCTGAAGGAAGTCAGAGAGGATGACTTTGGATTAGATGTTTGACTCTTTTGCTTGTACTTTTCTTTTGTTGTACTTTTGATTTTGTTGTTGTATTTTGACCCGCCATGGGGATGTATTGTAATCAAACTATGTATTTTCACTCTTTGTAATATATCACTTTGTATTATTTTTGGTGGGCTTCATCTATCTCTACAACATCATCAACATTTCCTCGAGGCCTGGAAAGGTCAAAACCAAAGAACTAAATCGGATACCCTTGGAAGACAAATAGGCATCCTGCATTGCATACTAACATTTTCTTTGTTTTGTAGGTTTTTGTTTTTTTTGTTGTTTCTCACTTTGTTGTGGTTTCAGGAAACATTGCTCACAAAGAGTGTTCCCTGTCAACAGAATACATCGGTACCCGACAAGAAACAACCTTCCGGGACTCCAGATGGATCAAGTTCAGCAAGACTTGAATGAAGTGAGGGCCCAGATGGCCAATGAAAGGGTTGAGATGAGAAATCAGATGACTCAATTCATGACTGTAATGACTGGTTTAGCTCAGAGCCAGGAAAGACTAAGGGAGTTGGTTGAGAGACAAACTCATGAAGAACACCATCCAGGTACAGGAGGTACCAGTAACAACGATCACGTGCAGCCTCGCACTGATCCGCCAGAGTTTGGGCCTCATCTAAACCCAGAAATCAATGCCATAAGGAATACTCAGGGTAACAATGCTGGAGGAAGGGTCTTGCAAGAAGATCCTCAAGAATAGCGGTTTACGGTTGTTGGGGCTGGGGACGAAGTTTACGACCGTAGGCTGGATGAAATTGCAGAGTAGCTGAGGTCTCTTGAATCCCAAAACTCCCTAGGTTTTGATGTCATGGACATGGGACTGGTGGAAGGGGTGAGAATTCCTCACAAGTTCAAACCCCCGTGTTTCGAAAGGTATAATGGCACATCCTGCCCACGCACCCACCTTCAATCATTCTTGGGAAGGTTAAAAGCATACACCATGGACGAAAATATGTGGATGTTTTACTTCGAGGATAGTCTGACAGGGGCATCCCGAGAATGGTATTCCCACTAGACCAAAGCCACAGTAAGAAACTGGAAGGACTTGGCTGAAGCTTTCATCCGACAATATCAGTATAACCTGGACATGGCTCCAAACATGATCCTTCTAATGGGAATGTCTCAATCTTCCCGTGAAAGCTTCAGAGAATACGCCCAAAGGTGGAGACAAATTGTTGCTGCAGTTTAACCCCCCATGTCTGAAAGGGAAATGGCAGACATGTTCATGAATACTCTCCAAGGAACCTACATTGACAGATTGGCTGCATTTTCTTCTACCAGCTTTGAAGATGTGATGATAGCTGGGGAAAGAATAGAGAGCCTACTGAAGATGGGAAAAATCTCCGATAACTGTGCCAGTTCAAGCAGTACAAGGAAGCCATTTGCTGGGCCCCGTAGATCTGGTGAGACAAACTCTATGCACATGGGAAGAGGGAGACCCCAATACCTGCCCAGAATAGTTGTTGTTGTTACTATCCCGTCTCCACCTCCTCAGTATACTCAACAACCACAACACTTTCCTCAACAACAATAATTTCCACAACAAAGATCATACAACAATAATAACAACAATCAACAACAACGCCCTTTTCAACAGCGGCCATCTCAGATCAACAGGTTGATTGACCCCATTCCAATGCCATATGCTACACTGCTGCCACAACTCCTAAAGCTCAATCTTGTTGAGTTGAGGACATTGGCTCCACCTGATCCTCAAAACCTTCCAAGAAACTACGATATCAACGCTAGGTGTGCTTTTCATTCCAATACACCTGGCCACTCTACGGAAAAATGTAGAGCTCTGCATATGAAGGTTCAGGATCTGGTAGATTCAAAAGCCCTGAACTTTGCACCTCCTCCTAATGTAATGAAAAACCATATGCCAAGCCACAATGGGCCAAGGATTAATGTTGTAGAGGATGGCTCACCCATGAGTTTAATATAAGACATTGCATGTATTGAGACACCTCTGGCAGAGGTTAAAGCCCAACTTTTAAAGTGCCAAGTGTTTCCAGGTTGTGAGGCCTGTTGTGAATTATGCAAACTTTCCGAGAATGGGTGTGCGAGCTTGAAGAATGGCATCAATAGCTTGATCAGAGAAGGCATTTTGCAAATTACAACCACAGCTTCTACAACACCAGCAACTCCTTTTTCAACAACAGATGATTCTTCTACAACTGCAACAACAATTGTTCCCACCGATTCATCTATAAAATCAGCAACCACTTCTTCCATCACTTCAACAAACAACAGTTCATTTGCACCTACTTCTACAACTTCAGCAAACACTAACAATGATGTCTCCATAGTTACTATTTATTATGACCCTACAACGGTCCCAAACTCCAGCAAGCTTCAACAACAATCTCAGCAACAGTTTCAGCAACATCCAAGCTTCAATTCATCACCACTAACATCCACAAGAAGTCCTGTCAACATCTTCTATGATCCACAGACAATAACGGTTCCGACCTATGCTGCAGTAAGCCCAGTCACCATCACGGTGCTAGGGCCAATTCCATATGATAAAGACAATGCTATACCATGGCATTATGGTGCTGATATGTACTGCAACGGAGAGAAAGTCCTTCTTGATTATCCAGTTCTCACTCCCCATGTGGACAACGTCGGGGGAGGCGGAGGCTTCACCTAAAGAGGACGCCTCTTTGCGTCACAAGCTCCCAGAACCAACACTGAGGCAGAGGCTGCTGCCAAAACCAAAGGGAAGAGTGTGATACCTGAAGAATTTGCACCAAAAGAGACTCATAAATCATCCTTCGATCAAGATGTGGATGAGTTTATGAGAATTATTAAAAGAAGTGACTATAAAGTTGTGGACCAGCTCCACCAGACTCCTTCAAAGATTTCAATCTTATCTCTGCTGTTGTGTTTCGAAGCCCATCGGGATGCACTACTCAAAGTTCTGCACGCTGCCTACGTTCCAGAAGAGATCATAGTAAATCAGCTGGAAACAATGGTGTCAAATGTTAACACTAGCCACAGGCTAGGTTTCACTGATGCTGATTTAACGACAGAAGGACGTCATCACAACAAAGCTTTGCATATAACCTTGGAGTGCAAAGGAGCTATACTATCTCATGTTCTTGTAGACATTGGGTCCTCACTCAATGTCTTACCCAAGAAAGCCCTTGTCAAGCTCGAATATGACGGGATAGCTCTCCGGCCAAGCAACCTTGTGGTCAGGGATTTTGATGGCTCCAAAAGGTCTGTTCTTGGAGAGGTGGAGCTGCCAGTGATAATCGGTCCACAGGTCTTTAAGACCATTTTCTATGTGATGGACATACAGCCTGCTTACAGTTGTTTGTTAGGTCGACCATGGATTCACGCCGCAGGCGCAGTAACATCGACCCTTCACCAAAAACTGAAGTATGAATGGGAAGGACAGATTATCACCATATGTGGTGAGGACATATTTGTTAGCCATCTGGATACATATAAATATATTGAGATGGATAGTGAAGTCCATGAGACAATGAGCCAAGGGTTCAAGACCCTGAATGTCAATGAGGCGACTGAAGTATTTGCTGCATCCCAGGAAGACAGGATGGGTACTTCAATTGTCTCCTATCAGCAAGCCCAAAAGGTTGTTGAAGACGGTAATGCCCAAGGCTGGGGCAAGCTGCTGCCAGTGGAAAAGAAGGAAGATAGATTCAGTTTGGGTTACAGACCATTCCAACAAGATCAATCAATGGCTGCCAAGGAGCCCAAATTTATCAGTGGGGGATGCTCACCCCAGATGCTGTTAACAATCTGGAAGACGAGGTGGAAAGCGACCGCAACCTGGAGAGCTGGATACGTCCAAGGATCCAGGGGAACCAAGTCCTTAACTGGTCTTCCCAGGAAATGATAAGGGTTACTCCTGTAGAGTAATTATTATTTCCTGTCCTTTTTAGCATGCATCAAGCCCTGCATCTTGCCCAAGGTGTCAGGACTCATTTTGTAATAGGGTCATATTGTAATTTTGTGCAAATGGATTAATCAATGAATATCGGACATCTTTTACAAACAAGTCTCTTTTTCGCTCACTGTCTTTTCATTTTTCACTTTTGTACAAAACAATAAAATGGAAATGTTTTCAAAATAAATAACTTCATTTTCACTTTTTCTAAACAAGATTAAAACTGATCACTAAAACAAACCAATCTCAACCCTTGCAGAGTTTACCCTCCAAATTGCACCGACAACAGCACTGCTATGACTTTGTATGACTTCGACAATCCGATTAATCAAGCTGAGGAAGGGGTTGAAGAAGACTATGAGTTACCAGAAGAGTTAGCCATGTTGTTGAGACAAGAAGAGAAAGTGATTACTCCTCATCAAGAGGAGGTTGAAACAGTTAATCTTAGTACTGAAGAAGACTTGAAAGAAGTGAAGATTGGGGCCGGTCTGCAAGATTCAGTGAAGGAACAACTTATTGACACGCTTTGAGAATACGTCGACGTCTTTGCTTGGTCCTATCAAGACATGTCGGGTCTAGATATTGATATTGTTATGCACAAGCTGCCATTGAAGGAAGACTGTCCTCTAGTAAAACAAAAGCTACGACGTACTCGTCCAGATATGGCCATGAAGATTAAAGAAGAAGTACAGAAACAGTGGGACGCCGGTTTCCTTGCTGTAACTAGTTACCCACCGTGGCTTGCTAATATTGTACCAGTGCCTAAGAAGGATGGCAAAGTACGGATGTGTGTGGATTACCGGGATCTGAACAGAGCTAGCCCGAAGGATGATTTTCCATTACCTCACATTGATGTATTGGTTGAAAACACAACTCAGTTCTCGGTATTTTCTTTCATGGATGGATTTTTCGGGTATAATCAAATCAGAATGTCACCCGAAGATATGGAGAAGACAACCTTCATTACACCTTGGGGCACATTTTGTTACAAGGTAATGCCTTTTGGATTGAAGAATGTCGGTGCTACTTATCAACGGGCTATGGTAACGTTATTCCACGACACGATCCACAAAGAAATTGAATGCTACGTGGATGACATGATTGCCAAGTCCCTCGTCAAAGAAGACCATCTGGTAAATCTGCTGAAGTTGTTCAAGCGTCTGAGGAAGTATCAGTTGAAGCTAAACCCCAATAAATGCACATTCGGGGTACGTTCCGGTAAGTTGCTGGGATTTATTGTAAGTGAAAAAGGAATCGAAGTTGATCCTGACAAGGTCAAAGCCATTCAGGAAATGCCTGCACCTAGGACTGAAAAGGAAGTTCGGGGGTTCTTAGGTAGATTGAACTACATATCAAGGTTCATATCTCACCTCACTGCAACCTGTGAACCCCTATTCAAATTGTTAAGAAAAGAGCAAACAATCCGTTGGAACAAAGATTATCAGAAGGCTTTTGAAAAAATCAAGGAGTACCTACAAGAACCTCCAATCCTTATGCCTCCAATTGAAGGAAGACCTCTAATAATGTACCTGACAGTATTAGAAGGATCAATGGGGTGTGTGTTGGGCCAGCATGACGAGTCTGGTCGAAAAGAGTATGCAATATACTACCTAAACAAAAAGTTTACCGACTGTGAACAACGTTATTCACTGCTCGAGAAAACTTGATGTGCTTTAGCGTGGGCTGCTCGCCGACTAAGACAGTATATGTTAACTCACACTACTTTATTGATTTCAAAAATGGATCCAGTCAAGTACATATTTGAGAAGCCAGCACTTACCGGAAGGGTTGCAAGATGGAAATGATTCTGATAGAGTATGACATTCAGTACATATCTCAAAAGTCCATCAAAGGAAGTGTACTGTCTGACTATCTAGCTGAGCAACCCATTGATGATTACCAACCAATGAGATTTGACTTCCCTGATGAAGACATCATGTTCCTGAAAGCAAATGATCATGAAGAGCCTGTTCACACTGAAGGGTCTGACCCAGAAGAAGAATGGACAATGATGTTTGATGGGGCCTTCAACATGAATGGTCGAGGAGTTGGTGCAGTGCTTATTACACCTAAGGGGGTTCATATGCCTTTCTCGGCAAAACATACCTTTGCATGCACTAACAATGAAGTTAAATACAAAGCCTGTATCATGGGTCTTGAGGAAGCCATTGACCTCAGGATCAAGACTTTAATTGTATTCGGAGATTCAACTTTGGTAATCAATCAGACCAACGACAAATGGTACACTCACCAAGAGCATCTGATCCCATACCGTGACTATACGAGGAGACTATTGACTTTCTTCACAACAGTCAAACTTAAGTATATCCCTCGAGACGAAAATCAGCTCGCAGATGCTCTAGCTACCATTTACTCCATGATCAAGGTTCAGACTGCAAATTATGTGCCTCAGATTTCGGTATCCAGACTTGACCGACCAACATACGTATTCTCCGTGGACATTGCTGAAGATGACAATCCTTGGTTCCATGACATCAAAAGATTCTTAGAAGATCAGACATACCCACCTGGGGCATCATCCAATGATAAGAAGACATTAAGAAGGCTAGCTGGTAGTTTCTTCCTTAATGTTGATGACTCATTATACAAGTGAAACTTTGACATGGTACTGCTCAGATGTGTTTATAAGAAAGAAGCAGACTTGTTGATGCACGAGGTGCATGAAGGATCCTTTGGTACCCATGTTGGAGGACATGCAATGGCTAAGAATATTGTTAAGATCAGGTTACTACTGGATCACAATGGATGCAGACTGTTACGCCTATGCCAGGAAATGCCACAAGTGCCAGATCTATGCAGACAAAGTGCATGTGCCTCCAAATCCTTTGAACGTGATGTCTTCACCTTGACCCTTTGCTATGTGGGGCATTGACATGATTGGAAACATTGAACCGACTGCTTCAAATGGCCACAGATTCATCTTGGTAGCCATTGATTACTTCACCAAGTGGGTCGAAGCAGCTTCATATGCAAACGTCACAAGACAAGTGGTAGCCAGATTCCTGAAAAGAGACATCATCTGTCGATATGGAGTTTCCGAGCGAATCATTACTGATAATGGTTCCAATTTGAACAATAAGATGATGGAAGAACTGTGACGAGACTTCAAAATTCAACATCACAACCCTTCTCCTTACAGGCCAAAGATGAATGGCGCTGTTGAGGCGGCTAACAAAAACATCAAGAAGATTGTGCAGAATATGGTGGTTACTTACAAAGACTGGCATGAAATGCTACCATTTGCCTTGCATGGGTATCGTACCTCAATCAAAACGTCCACTAGGGCAACACCTTATCAACTTGTATATGGTATGAAAGTTGTCCTGCCTATTGAAGTTGAACTACCCTCTTTACGGGTACTGATGGATGTAAAGCTGAACGAAGCGGAATGGGTCCGATCTCGGTACAATCAACTGAATCTGATCGAAGAAAAGAGGCTAGCTTCCATCTGTCATGGACAATTATATCAGAAAAGGATGAAGAAAGCCTTCAATCAGAAAGTCAGGCTTCGGGAATACCAAGTGGGAGATCTTGTGCTGAAAAGACTCCTTCCTCCTCATACAGACCACAGGGGCAAGTGGACTCCGAATTACGATGGCCCATTCATAGTAAAGAAGGTTTTCTCTGGTGGAACACTGATGCTCACTACTATGGATGGTGAAGATTTCTTATCCCCTGTGAATTCAGATGCAGTTAAAAAATACTTCGCATAAAAAGACCCACTGGACATAAAAACAGAATGTAAGTCCAGGCAAAAATAGGGCATCCCGGCGAGTCAAAAACAGAATAAAAGACTCAGGCAAAAATAAGGGAAAATTGAAAAAAAATGTATACCCGCTGAGTTGAAAAGCCGCATTGGACAGCTCAGGCAAAAATGGGTATCCCGGTGGATTGAAAACCCGAAAGGGCAATCCATACAAAATTAGGGAATAAGCGAACAACTGCATTCTGAATTCGTCTATATCACTTACAACGCGGAAAGCTTCGAAAGAGTTAAAGCATCAGTCAGAATCAACCTTCTTCAGAAAGCAAGGTGAGAAGAAAGTTAAGGTCATACGGGTCATAGCAAGGAAAGCTCACCGGAGCATCGTCAACATTGCTAGCACTTTTACTTTTTTCAATTTGTAACAATCTTTTCATTCTAGGGAATTTGTTTCTTTGACTGTATCTGCCAATTCAGGGCACCCAGATTAATAAAATCATATTTTCAGTCACACCTCTTCTTGCACATTTTTGTTTCGTTTGCAAAATGTCCAATATCCATGATATTTGCATAAAACAAATGAGCCATTCTTAATAAATGCTTGCAGGAAATGTATTTACTCTCAGGAATATCTAACTCCTATGATGGGATCCGGTAAGGGATACCTCGGGATACTTGTGCGTTTCTTTGTCTTAACAGGATTGCAGGTATTCAATACGCATCATGGGGCATTTCAAGCATCACTTCCCCAACATACCTCCTCCAAACAACATCTGGAACACTTTTCCCCAGTGGAGTTGTTAAAGCCTCATCATCCCCAGCCGAGATCCCCATAGAGAACTCTAGGAAGATCGTTCAGTGATCTTTTCTTCCCCAAACAGAGTACCATGTCTCTCAAAGACAAAATAATCATCTCCCCGCAGAGTTCCATCTTCTCCCCAAAAGAGCAATGCCTGAAAATCTCACACAACAAAGTGATGGAAGCTTCTGTATCCCCAGCTGGGTTTCTCCTTATCGGATAGATCTACCAGTGGTCTATTTCCCCAGGCAGAGTTACAACTCCTAACAGATCTACCAATGATCTCATCCCCAACTGGGATACTCCTCCAAGCAGATCAGCCAGAGATCTTCACAGCAGCGGGATCCGAATCCCAGATTGGTTTCTTTTTGCATAATCATAGCATTCACATCATTTTTCCCCATAGAGCGTAGCATTCCGTCTAATACAGAGCATTACAGCAAAAATCAAATATTTGCATGATCACAAGTCAGGTTCGAGCCAGTCACCTGCAAATGCCATCAGTAATGTATATAAAAACTCACATCCCCTGCAAATGAAAGCCAAAGCGTCCGTTTTGCACTCTCCAATACAAAGGCCTGTTTATTTATACTCTTGCGACACTCGTCTGTGTCATATCATTCCCCCGCAGATATAAGCCAAAACATCTTCACAAATACTGATGCCTATATACTCTTTTGACATTCGTTCGTGTCACCTCTCCCCAGCACAGTTGCCCAAACACTTGTTGCAAACCAAACACTCCTTTATTATATACTTTTTCGACACCCGTTCGTGTCATCATATCCCCACAGGTCACCGAAACACCTTTTATACTCTCACATACAAATATACATTTTCTTTTGACACCCGCCAATGTCATACTATCCCCAGCAAGTTGAACACTTGTCTGTGTCTTGCTCATACTTCACCAACAATATTCACTCATACTTATACAGATACTCGTCTGTATCTTGTATATATATCACTCCTCAAACAGATTCGACACCCGTCCGTGTTCTTTGTTAACCAGTTGGTACTCGTCCGTACCATCATCTCTGAACATGCGTCAGCGTTTGTTTCTACCGATACTCGTCCGTATCATGGTCTTAAGGATGCTCGTCCGCATCTTTAATCTATACACAGCATTAAAACACTTATACCTTTTATTTCTTAGGCATAAGCACTCGTCCATGTTTACTATTCCCCAGTAAATCGCCAACAGAATAACTTTTCTCCTATCTGACATTTGTCCTATGTCGTGATACTTTCGGCAGTCGTCCCCTGCTAGGTGATCGTCCTTCACCTTTGGATGACCGTCCCTCTTCCTTTCCTCCAGCGAAGTCTCCATCATTGGAACCCTTTTCCTATCCTACATTCGTCCTATGTCGTGATATTTAGCAGCCGTCCCCTGCTAGGTGATTGTCCTTCACCTTTTGATGATCATCCTTCATCATTTTATCCGATGGTCGCCCCCATCGTTGATCTTGTTATCTGACATTCATCCTATGTCATGATAAACCCGAGAGCAGCCGTACCCTGCTAGGTGATCGTCCTTCACCTCTTGATGATCGTCCTTCATCATGCTTATCTGATGGCCGTCCCCATCGTCGACCTTTTCTATCCGATATTCGTCCTATGTCGTGATAAAGAGCATTCGTCCCCTGCTAGGTGATCATCCTTCACCTTTGATGACCGTCCCTCACCATTTATTTCATTTATTCTTTGAACCAATGGTCGTCCCCATCGTTGTTTACTTTACTTTGCAAACCTGATGGCCGTCCCCATCATTGCCGTTACTTTAATCCCCAGAGAATCTTGTATCTTTACTTGATGGTTGTCCCCATCATGATCTCTTTATTTCCCCAAGAGGGTCCATTTGTGTTCTATCATCATATTATATCCCTTAAAGATCAAGGAAGTTAAAAATCACAAGAGTTGGCAAAGCATGGAAGCAGAGCTAGGGTTTCACTACACAGATGACCTGAAATTAGGGTTTTGGTTTTAGAGGCCGTAACTCCAATTTTTTGAGTCATTCTTGTTTCTAATGTTCTCAATATGTTATAAGGATCATATGTACCAAGTTTGATGAAGAAATTCATTGTGGAAGTCATCTGTTCATTAGGTAACTTCTTGAGCAAGTCAGAGCAAAATCAGGGCATCTAAGGCCCCCAACAATGGAACCAAAGTGGAATTTTCATTAAATTGAAGTTATATGATCTTTATTTGATCATTGAAGTGTTTGGAAGTTCACAAAATTGAAGAAATTTGAGCTAAACCAAAAGTTGCCAAAAATGGAAATGACTTGTAATGGAAACTTTCCATTTTGGGAAAGTTTTTCAACCTCCTCTTTCTCAACCAAAAATGCTTCAAATGAAAAATTGTTGGTCATGAAAGTTGTAGATTGGATCATTCCCTTTCAAAAAGTACAAGAACAAGTTCTAATTCATTATGGAACTCAAGTTATGGCTTTGCAAAGTTGGCAAAAATCCTATAATTTTCACTTTCACACCAAAGAGGATTTTTTGCAATTTCACATACCAAGTCATTTTGTGACCTCTAATCACTCTCTAAGCATCATACAATAATAATACATGGCATTGTGCTCAGAATTTCCCAAAGAATCACAACATTTCATGCATTGCATCACAAGATTTCTCAAAAGGGGAAAATCACATAACACTTGCAAAACCTATGAGATTTTTCCCTCCAAGCCATCCAGCTGCATAATCTCAATCCCATGGCTCTCCTTGATCAATGCTGAACCAGGACATGCCATAGAACAACTGCTACATGAGCCCATACCTCAAGTACACAATTTGTTGACTTTTTGCAAATGGACCCATACCAATCAGCTGCAGCCGCAACCACTCTCTGGCCAATAGGGTTATGTTATGTGGACCAAAAGCAAGCCATAACACAACACACACACAAGCCTGAATCATCAGATACACCAAGTTTCACAAAATCACCTTCAAGCTTCAAACTTTCGAAACACTCTGTCCAGCCACTCAAACTTCAAATAAACTTCACCATTCAACTCACCATCATCAATAGAACATTTCCCAACCATCAAACAAGCCTGAAACCCCACAAACACAAAACACGATTTCAGGCCAGTTGAGTTACAACCTCTCAATCCAGCCATTCTAAACTCTTTCAAAGCATTGCAACATCATCAGGGGGTCAAGTGAAGTGGATTTGCACAAGAGAAGATGTCCAAAAGCTCCAGAGGTGAAAGCTTCAGTTCAGGTAGCCACCTTCAAACTTTTTTCCAGAACTTGTCTTTTATGTTATAGAAATGATCTATATGCTTCATTGATCACACTGCACTTGTTGGTTTTGAAAATGATTGAGTATTGAGTCTGTATCGTGTTTCTGAAAGTTTTGCCATTTTTGAGTTTTGATTCGTATCTTGTTCATGAGACATTAGAAATGTGTTTTGAGGTTGGATTCAGGCTTAGGGAGGTGTGGGGGAGTGATCTGGAGCTTTAGAGCTCTGGAAATGGCCTAGGGAAGAAGTTGATGTTGAGGTTTCGCCGGAGAAGATGACCGGAGCTAGCTCCGGTCATCTGAAAATAATTAGGGTTAGTGATTAGGGTTAATTAGTTAGGTTTATGCAGCATTACCTTTCCTTCGGGATAAAAATGCCTAGCTGGCGACTCTATTCAGTTCATCTTCATTCCTCCTTTCGCCGACCGTTCGTGTTTGTACCCTATCTGACCAGGTGTCTTTTCGGGGGAGCGACATAATGGAAGTGTGCACAATATGCCACAAGCCTTAAGCTATATATGAAATTATTAGTGGAGGTCTTCTCCACTCTTCTAGAATGCTTTACAAATGTCCCATTGGGGGTGACCTTGGAAAGTATTCGCTCCTATATCATAGTCTTTAGTGTTGTACATACGATAAACACCAAAATCAAAACACTTCTTCTAAAAGACAATAAACCAACAAGACACCACTTCTTCTTTTCTTATCTCCCACTCTTTGCGGATGATTATGACTTGTCTCAACATTTTGATAACAAGACGATAACACACTCGATTCAGTGAGCCTGCAACACCTGAGTTAGA
Source organism: Lathyrus aphaca (assembly GCA_963966055.1). Lineage (NCBI taxonomy): Eukaryota > Viridiplantae > Streptophyta > Magnoliopsida > Fabales > Fabaceae > Lathyrus > Lathyrus aphaca. Next base: position 364,082,000 of record OZ014521.1, read on the forward strand.
GCTATGGCAACGTCATCGTAAAAAACACAAACAAATTTCCTCCCTAGTTAGCCGAACTATCTCGACTCTGATTCTCATTTCCCATGAGATACGTAGGCAGTGGGGTAGGGCCCATTCGAGCACACTCTTTATTTTCCCTACATTTTTCCTGTACATTTCGTTCTCTTTTTCCAGTTTCCTCTCTCATTCAAATTCCAGTAGAGGTTTCTATTCAACGGTAATTTTATTCCTTACCCTTTGAAACAGACTAACAACGTGGATCTCGTCGGGTACAACAGACGATTTGGGGTGCTAACACCTTCCCAGTTCGTAATCGACTCCCGAACCCAGTATCTTTGGTTCGCATGACCTTGTCCTTTCCTTTTCCTTCGGTTTGGGCAACATTACCTTTCCCATTCATCCGGGATAAAAATGCCTGGCTGGCGACTCTACTTTTTCCACGCCACTTTCGCGTTTGTAATATAATGAAAATCTCTGGAGCGACAGTTGGCGACTCTGCTGGGGATCGAACCCAGAATCTCTGGTTTCCCCTATGAAAGTCAATCCTAGCGCTTGTTTGTTTCTGTTTCATTGGGTTTTTATTCATTTGTTGTTGTGTGCTTTAGTTTAGCTTTACCATTTTATTTACAGTTTATCGCTTTACTTTATTTACTGCCTTTTGCATTTTATCTTAAAATTGCATATACTGGCATGTACTGGTTGTTCTGGTTTTCCTTGGCGGGATAGGGTTACTTTGAGATAAGCCAACTACCCGGCTTAAGCGTACACATAGAGTATAGAGTGGGCAGTCATGTGGCTTGCATGGTCTTGAGCACATGTAATTTTCACGAGTCCCACACCCATATCAGGCTCTCTTGGGAGATGTTCTATACTGCCTAGGCAGACCATAGAATATTCCCACCTGAGCTGCTAACACTGGGAACTGATCACCGAGGACCTTAGTGGAAACCACCCTCTCCAGTGGTGACAGTGGCAGACCATATTCTGTGGCAAACATATTCGCACCTGAGGGCCCACTGGGAAATCGCATAGGATGACCTTATTCTCTCATAGGAACTCAGTTAAAGAAACTGGTCATATGACGGTAGTATTGTACCCTTCGGTATGAATGTACTATTGTTTCTCGACTTCAGTGCTTGAAGCTGGGAACTGATGGGGGATGCTTGTTTTTCCCGGACTCATCTGAGACCTCCCTGAGTAGTATATAATGCCTAATTGATTCCCTGATTTGGTCATGAGCCATTTCTCGGAGATGGTGAACATATTATTGCTGCTCGGCTTTGAGAGCCCGTGATGTCGACCCGAAGCATACTAGTGAGGTGGGGGGACTTTTTACAGGTTTGCAGAAAAATTAACCTTCAACCTACCTTGTTTCTGATACTTGGGTTTATTGTTGGAACATACTCATGATTTGGTATTCTTGATAGTTGGTATTCAGGTAAATCAGAAGAAAATACAACAATGCTCAGGATATGCAACATGGATCAGATAACAGTGCATTGCATAACCTCATTTGCATAATTGCATTCCAAACACACTTTTATTCATTTATAGGGTTGCATATCACATCCTTGATGCCAATTATGGGTATCATTCTTTGAGTATGAAAGACAAGAAAAAGGCTAAATGTTTCTATCTTCGCCAACTTCGTAAAGCTGGAATCCGGGGATGGAATGCCCTAAAAATGAATAAACATGTCATACACATTCATTGCATGCATTTCATATTTTCATTTTAACAGGTTATCCGGATTTCTTAACTTATTCAACAGGTAGTATAGCTGGTCAACGCATTCATCGATATCCAACTCGCAGAAACCGAGTAAGAATGGCTGAGAAAATCCAGAATGATCTTACTGAGCTCTGACAGAGGATGGATAAGTTCATGGAACTGATGACAAGCATGGCCCAGAACCAGGAGCATCTCAGATTGATGGTTGAGTAACCCCGAGTAAATGCTAATAATATGACACCTGTTTGGACTGTGGATCCAAATGCTGCCCGTAACGAAGAGCCAAATCCAAATGGGACTACGGCTCGTAATGTGGTTTTAGAAGATACGCAAGAGGAACGGTTCACTCTACTGGATGCTGATATGGGTAATATGAACGAGATTAATGAAAGAAGGTATGAAGAGCTGGTAGAAAAGATTAGGGCCATGGAATGTCAGAATTCCCTAGGCATTGATGTAACCAATATGGGGTTAGTGCCAGGGGTCAGAATCCCTCCTAAGTTCAAGGTGCCATCTTTCGACAAGTACAATGGAAGTATGTGCCCTAGAAATCACATTCACACATATTTTGGAAGAATATCGGCTCACAATAATGACGAGAAAGTCTGGATGCATTTTGTAACACGGTGGGAGAACTGACTTTTTATTCATGTTGAGGATAGCAAGAGTCGCTGTAAACACCCCAAATTTGCCCTCACCCATTCACACCATGGCTTGTGATCATTAAACACAAACATATCATCTCATATCTCACTTTTGTTTCACTGCATAGTTTCTAAGGCATCTGCACCTAGGGTTTGTGATCTGAGCAATCCCAAAGCTTCTTGAGCCATTCCAAAGGCCACCAATCAACTCAAAGGGGTCCATGTGTGTTCTTGTATCATATTCCATCTCCTCAAAGTCAAAATGCAAAGGAATCACAAGAACTAGGGTTTGAGTGGATGCAGAGCCAGGATGAACTGCACAGTTGACCTAAAATTAGGGTTTTGGTTTCAGAGGCCATAACTCCAATTTTTTTGGTCATTCTTGTTTCCATTGGTCTCTATATGGTATAGGGAGTATGCACATCAATTTTCATGAAGAAATTCCATGGGGAAGTCATCTGATCAAGGGTTGACTTTTCAGACAAGTCAGTGCAAAATCAGGGCATCTGAGGCCCCCAATGACCCAACCAATGGGTGATCTTCATCATTTTGAGTGTATATGATCTTTATTTGATCATGGAAGAAGGTTGAAGTTCATAGAAATCAAGAATTTAGGGTTTTTGCAAAAGTTGACTTTTTGGGCATAGTTGACTTTTCAAGAATGCATCATTTTAGGTCATTTTTCAAGCCATGATTCATGATCCAAAAATGCTTCAAATGGAAAAACTTTGGTCATGAAAGTTGTAGATATCATCTTTCCCTTTTCAAAAAGTACAAGAACATGATCAAACTCTTCTTGGATCAAAAGTTATGGCAATGCAAAGTTGGCAAAAATCATTGATTTTCAAGGCATGCTTCAAATGAAAATTTTGCAAAGTCTTGAACCAAAGGCAATTGTGACCTCTAGTTCATTTCAAACCATTACACAAACATCCTCTAAGTCACAAAAATCAGAATTGGACCAAGGTTCACATGTTTATGGTTTGTGTAATGAGAGATTTTCATGAAAAAGGCAAAAAGTAACCAAGTTGCAAAACACTCATGACACTTCCCTCAACTTGCTGCCTTGGCCTTTGAACCTTGCTGGCTCTCTCACCACACCATGCTGCGCCAGCCCTAGCCTTTGTACCAAGCTAGTATCAAGCCCATGCCTCTCTTACAAGATTTTTGACTTTTGGCAAAAGCAAACATCCCAATCACCACAGGCCATGTCACATCCTCTGGCCACTTGCATTTGTTTATTGTATCCTTTGGCAAGCCATAACACTAACTAAGCAAGCCTGAAACTCACACATTCATCACATTCACAAAAACACACCACATTGCATTTTCTATCGAATCTCTTTCCACAGCCACCAAACACTCAAGCCAACTTCACTAATCATCTTACCTTGCTCCATAGACCACAAAGCATCAAGGACACAAGCCTGAAACAGCAAGAATCCCCCATTGCCATTCTTTACCTCAGCCTGCATTTTCTATCGAATCTCTCTCCACAAGCCATGAACACTTAAACAAACCCCACACACCAACTCACCTTGCATCACTGACCAGAAACCACCCACTACTTTGGCCTGAAACACCCTATATCTCAAATACGATTTTCACACTTCCTTGGTCAGAGCTTCTGCAAACTCTCTCAGGAGGTTGTTTAAACTCCAACTAAGCATCCAAAGCTTCAAAGGGAGATCATTGGGACCTGTTTGAGCCAAAGGACCATCCAAAAAGCTCCTGAATCAGAAGTTCAACCTCAGGTGACTCCATGAACTTTTTTCCCAGAACTCATTTCTCTTGTTAAAATCTTGTTGTGTATGTTACACTGATCATTGGGATCTCTTTACTTTTGAAAATAAGCCAGAAATGAGTATGTAATGCTGTTCTGAAAGTTTGACCTAAAAAATTTCATTGCTTCGATTCTTGTTTGTGTGTGAGTTTAAATGTGATTTGATGCTGGATTCGTGTTTAGGGTGAGTGGAAGGTGATTTCTGGAGAGTTAGAGCCTTTGAAATGGCCTAGGGAGAGAGATTGATTCTGGGGATGGCCGGAGAAGACGACCGGAACACTGTTCCGGTCGCCTGATTGTCATTAGGGCACAATTAGGGTTTAATCAGGGTGATTAGCAAGTTTGAATTTGAGCCGTGAGATGTGGCGGGGAGTCAATGCGCGCGCTGGCCAGTTTAAATCTCCACCCTAGGATTTGAATACTTTTCATTAAATCAGATTTAATTCATTTATTTTCTTTTATTTTTCTTTTGTTTTGCATAATTATTTAAAAATAGCAAAAATATCTTAAAAATTATGAAACTTTTTCTTTAAAGTTTTATTAATTTTTAAAACCCAAAAATATTTTTATTTTATTTTTCATCATTAAAAAAGTATTTTTAAATATTTAAAAGATTATTTTTAATTGATTAATGAAAATTAATTTATTAAAAATACTTTTAGGTATCTAAAAATCACCAAAAAATTCATGGAATGTTCTAAGACATTTAGAAACATTGTCCAACCTTCAAACCAAATTTCTTTTTTGATCTTGATGCACTTTAAGAATTTTTCATTGAATTAAATCATATTTTGTGCATTATTTTGATCATAAGTTCAAAAATTCATTTCTTCCTATTGGAGAAGGTTGAGACATTGATTCTTCTTGCATTGTGTCATGTTTAGCATGTAGTTTTTGAGATTAAATGGTCATGATTTGATCTTGCATTTTCTATTTGTTTGGCATTTCTTTTGTTAAGAACCCTAAAAAACCCTAATAACTTAGAAAATTCATATCTTGAGATTGGTTAGGAGTTGAGAGTTCCCCTTTGGGCAGTGGTTCATTATAGGTTTAGGGTTTCCTTGGATGTCATTTTCCATTTTTTATCTTAGGGTTTTGTTTCTGTTTTGGATTTTTGTTTGATGTTTGATCCATGAACCCTAATTTGGGCTTTCTCTTGCATCCTCCTTGCATACTCTTGCATAACATGACTTGTCTTTGCATTTTGTGCATTCTTGTGATTCATTTGACATCTTAAGACATATAGAAAGCATATTTGATCATTGCATTACATATTTGCCATGCCATTTGTCTTGTATGCTTCATAACATTTCATGCTTGTTCATGCTCCTTAACTTGCATCATTTGCATCCATGATCTTGTATGAACATCCCCATGTCTTGCCTCATGTTTGCAGCACCTCATAACATCATAATCATCATCAACATGCTTCTGGTTTTGCTTAGCATCATACCATTTCATCTCATCTTGCATTGCATTGCATTTCTTTCTAACATTTCAGGTGGTAAGTAAACTTGAGAAGTGAATTTGCCTTCACTTCTCATAACTTTTCTTTTCATCTCTCTTACATTCATTGCTGCATTCTTATTTGTGTTTGAGTTTGAGCTTGCTCATTCTTCCTCTTCCCACTTTCTTTCTTCAAGTGACTTGACTTCTTGAATGAAGCAAGTCACTTTGCTTCTCTTGATCCTTTCATCTGCTTCCTGGTGGTTCCATTGAAGACTTCTCTTGCAAACCTCACAAACCTTAGGAATAACCAAGCATGACAATGAATTAGGGTTTTGATTAGTCTCCCCACTTAGTTTTCACCTTTGTGTCTCTCTTTGAGTCTTCTCTTCTCATCTCATAATCAGGGACTAAACCCTAAAGGCTTTAAGGCTTTGTGATTAAGCTTATGCCTGCATCCTTCTCTTAGGATGGAGTGTATAACTTTAATCCTAAGTATTAAACCCTTTATGTGTTTAAATCTCTTAATCAATCCATCTAATAATTATCAAGACATCACACTTGTAACTTGGGCCTTGCATTAGGGTTCTAATTCTTCCTTAAGTGGTTAAGAAGGACTAACCCTAGTGTTAATGGACAAGTCCCCCTCAAGTTGTCTTGCACATCATAAAAATCACTTCATCATCACACCATTAATAAAATCCACTTAATCAAAGGCTTGTTTTGTCATGAGTTTAATCCTTAATCATGGATTAAGTTGAGGAGTCTTCCTCAGCTTAAACACCTTCATCTATTATCCTTCTATTAGGATGGTGTAATGAGTCTGTTCAGTCCCTGATTAAGGCTTAACCTCATTACTCAACACTAAACAAAAATACCAAAAACATTTAAATAATCACAAGTAGGTTAATGATCCTAATCCTTCATCAAAGGTGATTAAGTGTGAGAATCTGACTTCACACTTAAGGTATTCTCATTACCCCTAATCAGAGGGAAGATGTGATGAGTTTACTAAATCCATTGATTTAGGCTTAAGCTCATTATCTTATGACAAACTTTCAAAAGCAATAAAAGACTGAAAACTCAAAAACAAATGATAATCGTCTCCTCCGGGATTCTTTTCTCATCACCTTCACTCACAATCGAGAACTTGCTTCTTCCGTCTAATGCAAGACAGTTAGCACCTGAGCCAGACAGGTCACACACTTGAGCATTGACAAGCAAGCAGTTCACAAGTCAATTCATCTTTCAGTCTCTTTGGGTCGAACTACGGTGTTCTGACTTCCTCATTGCACGAGAGGATACGTAGGCATAACTTAACAGTTATCGAACAAAAGTCTCTGTACATCCCCCCTCCTTTCAGTTTCATTCTCTTAAGCCTCATGATCTTGAGCATACTCTTTTCCTTACACTGACACTGTATATATACACATCACTTTCTTTTACACTGACACCTGTACATCTTTCCAGCTCTTTTACACACAAATTGCACTGACACTACCCCTTTAAAACACAAATCTTTTAAGCGTGGATCCCGTCGAGTACGGCGGACAATCTGGGTGCTAATACCTTCCCAGGTTGTAACCAACCCCCTTTCTCAGTCTCTCTGGTTCGCAAACCGTCTTATCCATCTTTTTCTAGGTCTATGCAGCATTGCCTTTCCTCCGGGATAAAAATGCCTAGCTGGCGACTCTATTCATCTCCAGTGAGTTCACGGCTGTGTGTTCTCATTGTCCCTCTCGCCGACCGTTCGCGTCTGTACCTTCATATGACCCTGTTTCATTTGTCGGGAGCGACAGTCGCCACCGATTTTTATTTTATCCAAGTGGAAAGGACATAAAAGAACAGGAAAGACCTATTTTTAAAAGACTTGAGTTCGGGGGGTAGGTTATACAAAGGGAAGGTATTAGCACCCTTTATATCCATGGTTATCCATGGGCTCTTAGTTACTTAGCTCACTTTAATTGTTTTTGGAAAGTGTAGTGTGTGATTAGAAATTTTCTAAGTACTTTGTAATGATCCTCGTATGGATGTATACAAAGCCTTGTTTTGAAAAATGTTTAAGAAAGTATTGTGAGGTGTGAAAAGTATTTTTGAAGAGTGAGCAAGTAACTATGAGGTACCTACCCTAGACTAAGTCATTCATGTTCTTATATGTCCTTTCAAGGGTAAGACTATCCCTATTATTAAGGAATAGGTAGTCATTACCTTGGATTTGTTAAGGGATAGGTGTAGGGTCATCGTATGGTCAATGAAGGCAACTTAAGGGGTGTCTTTAGCAATTCGTATGGACTATCATCATTTATTCGAAGGGACAAGGTCATTATTCTGTAGGCAACCTCGAAGGGACATGATCTTTAAAACTGAAGGGACTATGATGATTTATACTTGAAGGGACTTTTCTTAAGACACCCTGTAAACACCCCAAATTTGCCCTCACCCTTTCACACCATGTCTTGTGATCATTTCATATGCATAAACACAATCATAACATCTCATACCACAATTTTGAGCCTTTGCATTGGTTCTAAGTCATCTGCATCTAGGGTTTGTGATCTGAGCAATCCAAGAGCTTCTTGAGCCACTCCCAAGGTCAAAAATCACTTCAAAGGGATCCATATGTGTTCAAGCATCATATTATATCCTCTCAAAGTCAAGAATGTCAAAGAATCACAAGAACTGGGATTGGTATGGAAGCAGAGCCAGGTTTGACTGCACAGTTGACCTAAAATTAGGGTTTTGGTTTCAGAGGCCATAACTCCAAAAGTTTTTGGTCATTCTGGTTTCTATTGGTCTCTATGTGGTATAGGGAGTATGCATATCAATTTTCATGAAGAAATTCCATGGGGAAGTCATCTGATCAAAGGTTGACTTTCTGGACAAGTCAGTGTAAAATCAGGGCATCTGAGGCCCCCAATGACCCAACCAAGGGGTGATCTTCATCATTTTGAGTGTATATGATCTTTATTTGATCATAGAAGAGGGTTGAAGTTCACAAAATTCAAGAATTACAAGTTTTTGCAAAGTTGACTTTTTTGGGCATGGTTGACTTTTAATGAAATGTCATTTTATGCAACTTTTTCAACCCTTACTTTTTGATCCAAAAATGCTTCAAATGGAAAAACTTTGGTCATGAAAGTTGTAGATTAGATCTTTCCCTTTTCAAAAAGTACAAGAACATGACCTAATTCATTTTGGATAAAAAGTTATGGTGCATCAAAGTTGGCTAAAATCACTAAAATTCAAGTTATGCACCAAATGAGAAATTTGCAAAATCTTGTACCAAAGGCATTTGTGACTACTAATTCATGTCAAACCATTACAAAAACATCACATGTGACCTAAAAGTCAGAATGGACCAAGAGTTTCTCATGTTTCATGGCTTGTGAGGCAAGATATTTTCATGAAAAGCAAAAGCAAGCAAGTTGCAAAACCAATGATCACACTTCATCCACTTGCTGCCTAGCCTGCTGAATCACACTAGCCTTTCCCTCATACCATGCTGCGCCAGACAAGCCCTTTGTACTTGGCTAGAAGTTTCCCATGCCCTCTCTTACAGGAAGTTGACATATTTGCAAAAGTAGCTATACCTATCACTAAAGCACAGGTCACGTCTTCTGACCAATCCCATTTGTTTATACAAACAAAAAGCAAGACATTTCATATAGCCGGCAAGCCTGAAACCAGCAAGATGACCACATTCCCATTTTCACTCCAAATTGCATTTTCCTTCGAATCTCATCCCACAAGCCAAAAACATTCAAACAAGCTTCACCAATCATCTCACCATACTTCACTGAACACAAACCAACACTCAAAACAGCCTGAATCCAAAACACGATTCCTTCACTTCACTGAACAGAACTTGTTCAACCTCCCAAACCAGCCAACAAAAGCTCCTTCTAAGCATCCAGACATCATCAGGGGATCAAAGGGAGTGGATTGCACAAAGAGGAGAGGCCAGAAAGCTGTGAACTGAAAGCTTCAAAACTCAGGTAGCTCAAGAACTTTTTTTCCAGAAATCATTTTTTAAGTTCTTAAGTTGTTCTTCATGATTCACTGATTGCTATGATGTCTTTAGTTTTGAAAATGGTGAAGAAATAAGAGTTTAATCATGTTCTGAAACTCCCTGACCTAAAAAATGTTTGGTTTCGATTCATGTGATTAAGGAAAGATAAATGAGTTTTAGCTTGGGGTTTTGATTCAGTGAAGTGTGGGAATCATTTCTGTGTTTTTAGATTTCGTTTTAGTTGCGTTTGGAAGATTTTAGGGATTTTCAGGTGAGGTTCCCACCGGAGAAGACGACCGGAGGTCTTCTCCAGCCACCTGAAAATCATTAGGGTTTTAATCACGTCATTAAGGCAGTTTGAATCTGGTGCGTTGGATCAGTTGACCTGGTTGACTTGGCGCGTGTATGTGTGACTCAGATGCGTTCATTAAACCCTAATCTCATTTAATTAATTCATAATTATGTTTAACTCAGTTTGAATACCAACCATTAGATCTGGCGCGCAGTCAATGGTTTCATCTCCAGATTCAATCTCAGCCTTCCATCCTGCATACTTCCCATTTATTTTATTTTCTTTTCTTTTTATTCCATTTAATTTGTCCAATTTATTAAAAATAGCAAAATACATTTAAAAATTATGAAATTTTTTGTCAAGAGTTTCATTAATTTTTAATACCCAAAAATATTTTTATTTTCATTTTTAGCATTAAAAAAGTATTTTTAAATATTTAAAAGTTTCTTTTTAATTAATTAATGAGAATTAATTAATTAAAAATACTTTTAGGTATTTAAAAATCACCAAAAAATTCATGAAACCTTTAAAAACATTTAGAAACATTGTCCAACCCTCAAACCAAATTTCTTTTTTGATCTTGATGCATTTTGAGAATTTTTCATTGAATTAAAATCATTTTGATGCATTATTTTGATCCAAACTTCAAAAAATCATTTCTGCCTAACCATTGAGATTTGGACTTTGATTCTTTTTGCATTGCATTTTGTTTAGCATGTAGTTTGTGAGATTAAATGGCCATGATTTGATCTTTCATTTTCAATTTGTTTGGTAATTTTCTTGTTAAGGAACCCTAAAACCCTAGAAAACTTAGAAAAATCATAACTTGAATTTGGTTAAGAGTTGAAACCTCTCCTTTGGGAAGTGAGTTAGTATAGGATTAGGGGTCCTTTGAGTGCATTTTCAATTTTTTGTAATGTTGTTTGCTTCTGATTTTGGTTTTTGTTTGATGCTTTGATCATAAACCCTAATTTGGGCTCCCATATGCATTCATCTTACATTTGCTTGAATACCATGACTTGCCATGACATTTTATGCATTCATTTGATTCATGATACATCTTAAGACATATTAGAATCATGTTTGATCATTGCATCTTTCATTTGCCATGTTGTATGTCATTTGCATTTCATAACTTTTCATGTATGTACATTGGTTCTAAGCATGCTTCTCTTGCATCCATATGTTTGTGTGATCATCCTCATGTCTTGCCTCATGTTTGAATCATCTCTTAGCATCATTAACATCATACTCATGTTTCTGACTTTGGCATTTGCCCATCCATATGCATTGTTTCATCTCATTTCATCCCATATGCATCTTGTACTAACTTTTCAGGTTAATGGTAAGTTTGTTTGGGAGGTGGATTTGCCTTCACCTCCTACCTCTTCTCACCTCATCATTTTGCATCCTTGCTGCATTTTTACTTGTCTTTGAGTGAGCTTGCTCACTTGTGCCTCTCTTCCCTTTTTTCTCTTCTCATCTCATCTCTTTTCTATCTTGCTTCTCCTTGGTGGCTTCCTTGAAGATTTCTCCTCTTAAGCCTCACAAACCCTAGGAATTCCAAGCATGATAACATTTTAAGATTGTTTAGTCCCCCTTAGACTCTTTCCTTTGAGTTTTCTTTGAGTCTTCTCTTCTCACCTCATAATCAGGGACTAAACCCTAAAGGCTTTAAGGCTTTGTGATTAAGCTTATGCCTGCATCCTTCTATTAGGATGGAGTGTATAACTTTAATCCTAAGTGTTAAACCCTTAATGTGTTTAAATCTCTTAATCAATTCACTTAATAATCATCAAGACATCACACTTGTAACTTGGGCCTTGCATTAGGGTTCTAATTCTTCCTTAATTGGTTAAGAAGGACTAACCCTAGTGTTAATGGACAAGTCCCCCTCAAGTTGTCTTACGAACCCTAAAAATCACTTCATCATCATATCATTAAATAAAATCCACTTAATCAAAGGCATGTTTTGTCATGAGTTTAATCCCTAATCATGGATTAAGTTGAGGAGCTTTCCTCAGCTTAAACATTCTCATCTATTATCCTTCTATTAGGATGGTGTAATGAGTCTGTTTAATCCTTGATTATGGCTTAACCTCATTACTTAACACTAAACAAAAACACCAAAAACATCTAAAATAATCACAAGTAGGTTAATGATCTTAATCCTACATCAAAGGAGTTTAAGTGTGAGAATCTGACTTCACACTTAAAGTATTCTCATTACCCCTAATCAGAGGGAAGATGTGATGAGTTTACTAAATCCATTGGTTTAGACTTAAGCTCATTAACTTATGACAAAATCCAAAAACAATAAAAGACTGAAAACACAAAAACAAACAATAATCGCCTCCTTCGGGATTCTTTTCTCATCACACTCATTCAAAAACGAGAACTCGCTTCTTCCGTCTAATGCAAGACAGTTTGCATCTGTGCCAGACAGATCATACACTTGAGCATATGCAAGTAAGCATTTCACAAGTCAATTCATCTTTCAGTCTCTTTGGGTCGAACTACGGTGTTCTGACTTCCTCATTGCACGAGAGGATACGTAGGCATAACTTAACAGTTATCGAACAAAAGTCTCTGTATATTCCCCCTCTTTCTAGCCTTATTCTTTTAGCCTCATAGTCATGAGAATACTCTCATCCTTACACTGACACTGTATATATCACACTTTGCACTTCTTTTACACTGACACCTGTACACCTTTTCCACCTCTCTTTATACACAAATTGCACTGACACTACCCCTTTAAAACACAAATCTTTTAAGCGTGGATCCCGTCGAGTACGACGGACAATCTGGGTGCTAATACCTTCCCAGGTTGTAACCAACCCCCTTTCTCAGTCTCTCTGGTTCGCAACCGTCTTATCCGTATCTTTCTAGGTCTATGCAGCATTACCTTTCCTCTGGGATAAAAATTCCTAGCTGGCGACTCTATTCATCTCCAGTGAGTTCACTCCTGTGTGTTCTCATTGTCCCTCTCGCCGACCGTTCGCGTCTGTACCTTTATTTGGGCCGGTCCCATCTATCGGGAGCGACAGCTTGGCGACTCTGCTGGGGACCCTTATACTGCAACCAGGACTTCTGGTTCTTTTGTGGGTTCCTCCTAGCGCTTGATTGATTTGTGTTTACTGGGGTGTTATGTGTTTATTTGTGTTTGTGTATTTGTATTTATTTTTGCTTTATGTATAGTCGCTTTACTGCTTTCTTTACTGCTTTACATATATCATACTGTCATGCTGTCTGGCTGGATCTGGTTTTGCTTTGGTGGGTGGGGTTCTGCTGAGAGTTAAGGTCCTATACCTGGGACCTGAGTGACACCTATGCTAGAGTGGTTCATATTCTTTCCCATTCCATCTCGGTCTGGTGCGGGAATATGAAACACGGTTCAGATATGGGTTTCTTCTTGAGAACTCTGTGTTGCAGATTTCCTGCAATGCTAGGGCTATCTGGGAAGCCTGCTAAGTCTGGATGACCTTTTAGTATTGACCTTCAGAAACTGAGGTGAATTAGAGGAGGAACTTTTATGGTTATTGTAAACACTGTACCTCCGGGTTAGAAGTGTTTACACTTCTCATAACTGATCCAAGTCTGAGGATCCTTGTTTTAGAACACCACCTGTGAGGGGGTTGGGCTGTTTACAGGTTTGCAGGTACACTTGACCTCAGAATACCCTGTTACTTTGTTTGATAAGAGTACTCCATGTTGGAACAGTTCTTGTGATTCTAAAACCCTGGACATGTGACTCTTTATTTGAGTCCCCCACCTTGGTTACTGGATTTATAGACCTCCATCTGGATTTCTTGAACATACCTGGACTTATATCAGAGCACTTGATCAGATCCAGCTCAGTCACAAACCCTTGCATATCATTTGCATACATCCTCATTGCATCATTTTGACATTTGTTTATTTGTTTTTCAGGGTATCCATTTTCATTTTTTTGGCTTGGTTTTGACCCCATCATCAGTATTGACCTATCTTCATCAGCATCTGCTTCAGCTACCAGCTATCTGCTTCAGTCACCTGCACCAGCCAATCAGTGGCCCATCTCTCAGTGTTATCATCAGCACCTATCTCCACTCATCCTCGACAACATGGTACCTAAGAAGAGTAACATCTCCTACCACTTCTTTCAGCCTGAGTTGGCAGACATCAGGAGGATTCAGACCCTGATTACTCCAGACCATATACCACTTTTTAGAGAGCATTATGGAGGAATCCTTGATGTGGTTATGGATTTGGACCCTTCACAGAGGAGCCTGATACATACTTGCCTGCAATTCTATGATCCCCCTCTGAGGTGCTTCACATTTCAGAATTTTCAGTTAGGACCCTTGCTGGAAGGGTATTCATCTTTGGTTGGTGTGCCCATCAGGGGTGGAGTCCCTTTCAACCCTGAGATGGTCTTTCCTGGTAATGAAGAAGTAGCAAAGGCATTGCATCTGGAACCAGTTCTGATTGGGCAGCATATGACTACTAAGGCTGGAATCCCTGGCCTGCATTTGGATTTCTTGATCTCTCAAGCAACCCTGAAGGCTTCTTTGGGAGATTGGAAAGCAGTCTGTGCTTTATTGGCCTTGAGCATATATGGGGTCATATTATTTGCAGATGAGCCTAGATTCATTAGCAAGAATGCAATCCACCTTTTCATCCTGAGAAACCCAGTGCCCACTTTATTGGGGGATTTTTACTACTCAGTGCATCAGAGGAATGAAAAGCAGAGGGGAAGACTAGTGAGGTGTTGTGCTCCTTTGTTCCATACTTGGCTTCTCAGGCATCTGCCCAAGACAGATGCATTTTTGAATCCTCATCAGCAGAGGAACTGGGCTAGAAGACTCACTACTCTGGCTTCAGCTGATATCAGGTGGTGCACTCAAAGCACAAAAGGCAGGGATATCATTACCAGTTGTGGGCAGTTTCCCAATGTACCCCTGATAGGAGTTAAGGGTAGCATTAATTACAATCCTCTACTGCTCAAAAGGCAACTGGGCTATGCACTGGTCCACACTCCTAAGGCACAAGACTTAGCTGAGACTCTTTATTGTGAGAACAAGCCTAATCTGGCTATTGTTAGGCAGGCATCCTGGGCCTGGGAAAATGTTCAAACTAAGGGAGTAACCATTCTGGGGAAGTGCAACAATGTAGCATCAGCACAATATTATGAGTGGTCCCATGCCAGGGCTCAATTCTCTGGAATGCCCTTTACCATGGAGGATATGCCTGGATCATCCTCAGCACCACCCCCTGCCACTGTCAGTTTGGAGGAGTTTGAGGGTTTGAAAGAGAGAAATGAGAAGTTGACTCAGGCTCTACAGAAGACCCTCTGGGAGAGGAGTGATGGTAGGTTGGATATTAAGAGGTTAGAGAAGCTGAGAGTAGAGCATCTGGCTAAAATTGAGAAGTCTGAGGATTACATCAAGAAGTCTAGGGCTGGAGAGCAAATTCTGAAGAATGCTTGCAAGGAAGCCCAGTTCCAGAGAGCCAGGACAGACTTGTATCTGAAGGAGAGTCAAGCTAGGTGGGTCAGGATCACCGAAGCTCGTACTCTGGAAGATAAGAGGACTCAAGACAAGATAGAGCAACTGGAAGCTAGTGCAAAAGAGCAGCAGGAAGCCCTGGCAGCATCCCAGAGGGAGATATCAGAGCTGAAGATCAAAGCTGGAGTGAAGAGATCAAAGGACCAAAGTCAACACAAGAAGCTAACTGCAGCTGTTACTACCCGGAATCTCCTTATCAGGAATCTCACGGAGCGTCCAGCTGATCCTATGACTGAAGCACTTCTCAAGGAAGTTCAGGAGGATGAGTTTGGTCTTGGTGTTTGACCATTTGCTTGTTGTTGCTTTCATTCCATGTACTTTTATTTTCTTGTAATGTATTTTGACCCCTCAGAGGGCTTGTATTTGTAAACAGACTATGTATCATTTGCTTTCTTTGTAATATATGTGTTGATTTGTTCCATCTGAGTTTCTTCAAAAGCAACATCAACAGCATCTTCAAGGGTCTGGAAGGGTCAAAACTGAATGCCAAGCCGGATACCTTGAGAACAAATAAGCATACTGCATTGCATGCTAACCCTTTGTTTGTTTTGTAGGTTTTTGTTTTATTGTTGCTAACTCTGTTGTGATGTTCAGGAACTATTGCTCGACGCTGGGTATTTCCCCTCAACCGTCCACACCGATATCCAACCCGTAACAACCTTCCGGGAATACAAATGGATCAGGTACAACAGGACCTTGCAGAGGTCAGAAATCAAATGGCAAACGAAAGATTGGAAATGAGAACTCAGATGACGCAGTTTATGGAAGTGATGAACAACATGGCTCAGAGCCAAGAAAGATTGAGAGCAATGGTGGAAAGGCAGAATCAAGAAGATCCCCATATAGGGACTGCTGGCACAAGCAACAATGAGAGGGTCCAACCTCATGTCAACCCCCCTGTATTTGGACCCCACCTTCATCCAGAGGTCAATATTCCTGCTAATGTTCAAGGGACTGCCACTGCAGGCAGGGTACTGCGAGAAGACCCCCAGGAGGATCAGTTCACAGTAATGGGTGCTGGGGAGGAAGCTTATGACAGAAGGCTGGATGAGATAGCTGAGAAATTAAGATCCTTGGAGTCTCAAAACTCTTTAGGTTTCGATGTTATGGACATGGGCTTGGTAGACGGGGTCAGGATTCCCCATAAGTTTAAGCCTCCTTGTTTTGAAAAGTACAACGGGACTTCTTGCCCACGGACCCACTTACAATCCTTTCTGGGGAGGCTGAAGGCCTATACCATGGACGAGAAGCTCTGGATGTTTTATTTTGAGGACAACTTGACGGGAGCTTCAAGAGAATGGTACTCTCATCTGACAAGAGCAACTATCAGGTGTTGGAAGGACCTGGCAGAGGCCTTTATCAGACAGTATCAGTACAATTTGGATATGGCACCCAACAGGACCCTCCTAATGGGAATGTCACAGTCGTCCAGAGAAAGTTTCCGAGAGTATGCCCAGAGATGGAGGCAATTGGCTGCTGCTGTTCAGCCACCTATGTCAGAGAGGGATATGGCAGATATGTTTATGAACACCCTCCAAGGAACATACATTGACAGGCTAGCTGCTTTCTCTTCCACTAGCTTTGCAGATGTTGTCATAGCTGGAGAGAGAATTGAGAGCTTGTTAAAGATGGACAAGATTTCTGACAATGGTGCCAGCTCATCCAGCAACACAAGGAAGCCTTTTGCAGGCCCAAGAAGAACTGGTGAAACCAATGCTATCCATGCCAACAGGGGCAGACCCCAGTATGTTCATAGGTCTGTAGCAGCAGTCACCATTCCCGCTCCAGCTCACCCACAGCCAGCTTATCAACCTCCGCAACAAAATTATCAGCAACAACCTCAGTACCAGCAACAAACTCAGTATCCTCCGAGAAACTACAACAACACCAACAACAACAATCAGCAGAGACCGTTCCAACAGAGACCTTCTCAGGCCAATAGGGTAATCGATCCGATCCCTATGCCATATGCTACATTACTGCCACAACTCCTGAAACTCAACCTAGTTGAGCTAAGGACGTTGGCACCCCCAGATCCTAATAGTCTACCCAGGAATTATGACTCCAACGCCAGATGTGCTTTTCACTCAAATGCACCTGGCCACAGTACAGAAAAGTGCAGAGCTTTGCACATGAAGGTACAAGACCTGGTAGACTCTAAGGCTCTGAATTTTGCACCGCCGCCAAATGTTAACAAAAACCCTATGCCAAACCATGGTGGTCCCAGAATCAATGCTATTGAAGAAGACAAGCCGTCTTATTTAATAACCAGTGTGGGTCAGATTCGGACACCGTTGGTGGAAATTAAGGCTCAACTCCTTGAATGTCAAATGTTCCCGGGATGTGAGCTAGGGTGTGCTTATTGCAACATTTCAGTGAATGGTTGTGATAACTTGAGGGATGGCATAGATGGTCTCATCCAGAGCGGCCTGCTTCAAATTACAACATCAATTCCAACAAATCCAGCAATCTCACCAGCAACGATTCCAGTATCTCCTACAACTGCAACAACCATTGTTCCCGACAACTCTTCGGCTTCATCAACAAATGTTCCATCTGTCATTTCAACTGACCATATATCAACAAACATTCCTTCTACAACTTCAGCACCACTTCATTTTGAATCTCCTACAACAACAACACCCATCCTTCCAACAATGTCTCCTACAACATCAGCAACAAACCATGAAGATATCTCAACAGTTACAATTTATTACGATCCCGAAAATGACTCTGTCTACAACTCACAAAGTGCTACTCCCATCAGAGCACCAGTCACAATATACTACGATCCACAGACTATCACAGTCCCTTCTGCAGCTGCCATCAGTCCAGTCACTATCATGGTGCCTGGGCCAGTACCTTATGAAAGCAGTAATGCCATCCCCTGGCATTACGGCTCCGATCTATACTGCGAAGGACAAAAAATCACTTTTGAATCATCGACCCCTGCACCACAAGTAGACAATGTGGGAGGAGGCGGAGGCTTCACTCGAAGCGGACGTCTCTTTGCTCCACAAATTCAAAGACCCATTGCCGAAGCAGAAGCTGCTGCCAAGGCAAAAGGGAAAAGCTTGGTGCAGGAAGAGCAGATTGTTAAAGAAGCTTTGAAAACACCCTTTGATCAAGAAGTTGATGAGTTCATGAGAATCATCAAGAAAAGTGATTACAAAATAGTGGATCAGCTTCACCAGACGCCTTCCAAGATCTCAATCCTATCATTGCTTATGTGCTCCGAAGCTCATCGGAACGCACTACTGAAAGTGTTGCACGCAGCTTATGTGCCTGAAGAGATCACAGTCAATCAGTTAGAAGCTGTGGTTGGAAATGTTAATGCTAGTCATGGACCAGGGTTCACCAACACTGATTTGACTACGGAAGGCCGCAATCATAACAAGGCTTTGCATATCACCATGGAATGTAAAGGTGCAGTCCTTTCCCATGTGCTGGTAGACACAGGATCATCCCTCAATGTCTTACCTAAAAAGGCCCTTGTGAAGCTGGAGTATGAAGGATTGGCATTGCGCCCCAGCAACCTGGTAGTGAGAGCCTTTGATGGTTCTAAGAGATCGGTTCTGGGAGAAATTGAGTTGCCTGTAACGATTGGCCCACAAACTTTCAAAACGACCTTCTACGTGATGGATATACAGCCTGCCTACAGCTGTTTATTGGGTAGGCCATGGATTCACGCCGCTGGCGCCGTGACCTCAACCCTTCACCAGAAGTTAAAATTCGAGTGGGAGGGTCAAGTCGTTACTATCTGTGGAGAAGAGGATATTTTTGTTAGCCATCTGGCTACCTACAAATACATTGAGATGGATGGGGAGATCCACGAAACAATGAGTCAAGGGTTTGAGGCCTTGAACATAAATGAGACTTCTGCTGTGCCTGGAACCTCAATGACATCTTATCAACAAGCCCGGAAGGTTGTTGAAGAAGGAAATGCCCAAGGCTGGGGCAAACTGCTACCTGTGGAGAAGAAAGAGGATAGATTTGAGTTGGGTTACAAACCAACTCAACAAGATCAAGCAGAGGCTGCAAAGGAGCCCAACTTTGTTAGTGGGGGGATGCTCACCCCTGATGTTTTCAACAATGTGGAAGACGAGGACGAAA
Source organism: Lathyrus aphaca (assembly GCA_963966055.1). Taxonomy (NCBI): domain Eukaryota; kingdom Viridiplantae; phylum Streptophyta; class Magnoliopsida; order Fabales; family Fabaceae; genus Lathyrus; species Lathyrus aphaca. Next base: position 364,101,567 of record OZ014521.1, read on the forward strand.
GCGACCGCAACCTGGAGAGTTGGATCCGTCCAAAGATCCCGGGGAGCAGTATCTCGAACTGGTCTTCCCAGGAAATTATAAGAGTTACTCATGCAGAGTAATTATTATTTCCTGTATTTTTATAGCATGCATCAAAGTCTCGCATCTTGCCCAAGATGACAAGACTCATTTTGTAATCGGGCCATCTGTACTTTTTGTGCAACAAGATTAATCAATGAAATATCAGACATCTTTTTGCAAATGAGTCTTTTCTCTTTTCCGTTCACTGTTTTTCCATTTTTCTTTTTGTACAAAAAAATAAATGGCAGTGTTTTCAAAATGACAACTTTATTTCACTTTTCTAAACAAGATTAAAATCAATCACTAAAATGAACAAACTGAACCCTTGCAGAGTGTGCCTTCCAGACCGCACCGACAACAACACGGCTATGACGTCGTATGACTTTGACGATCCAATCAATCAAGCTGATGAAGGGGTTGAGGAAGAATATGAGCTCCCTGAAGAGCTAGCCAGGTTGTTGAGACAAGAGGAAAGAGTTATCACTCCTCATCAGGAGGAGGTCGAGACGATTAATCTTGGTACAGATGAAGACGTGAAAGAAGTTAGAATAGGGGCCTGCTTACAAGACTCAGTGAAGAGACAACTGATTGATCTGCTTCAAGAATATGTGGACGTGTTTGCTTGGTCTTATCAAGATATGCCAGGGTTGGACACCGACATTGTTGTGCACAAGCTGCCTTTAAGAGAAGAATGCCCACCAGTTAAACAGAAACTGCGCCGTACTCGCCCAGACATGGCCATGAAAATCAAAGAAGAGGTACAAAAGCAATGGGACGCCGGGTTCCTTGCTGTAACTAGCTATCCGCCGTGGGTCGCTAACATAGTACCTGTGCCTAAGAAAGACGGCAAAGTGAGAATGTGTGTTGACTATCGGGATCTGAACAGAGCTAGCCCGAAAGATGATTTCCCATTACCTCACATTGATGTATTAGTGGATAATACAGCTCAGTTCTCGGTATTCTCCTTCATGGACTGATTTTCAGGATACAATCAGATCAAAATGTCACCTGAAGACATGGAGAAGACAACCTTCATTACACCATGGGGCACGTTCTGTTACAAGGTGATGCCATTCGGTCTGAAGAATGCTGGTGCGACGTATCAACGGGCTATGGTAACGTTATTCCACGATATGATCCATAAAGAAATAGAATGTTACGTGGATGACATGATTGCCAAGTCCCTTACTGAAGAAGATCACCTGGTAAATTTGTTGAAGCTATTCAGGCATCTGAGGAAGTACCAACTGAAGTTGAACCCCAACAAGTGCACATTCGGGGTGCGATCTGGTAAGCTGCTGGGATTTATTATAAGCGAGAAAGGGATTGAAGTTGACCCTGATAAAGTTAAAGCTATTCAAGAGATGCCTGCACCGAAGACAGAAAAGGAAGTTCGAGGGTTCTTAGGACGATTGAACTACATCTCACGGTTCATATCTCACCTTACGGCAACTTGTGAACCTTTGTTCAAACTGCTAAGAAAAGAACAGACGGTCAGGTGGAACGAAGACTGCCAAAAGGCTTTTGACAAGATCAAGGAATACTTACAAGAGCCTCCAATCCTTATGCCGCCAGTTGAAGGAAGACCTCTGATAATGTACCTGACAGTATTAGAAGAGTCAATGGGGTGTGTGCTGGGCCAGCATGACGAGTCTGGTCGAAAAGAGTATGCAATATACTACCTAAGAAAAAATTTTACCGACTGTGAACAACGTTATTCACTGCTCGAGAAAACTTGCTGTGCTTTAGCGTGGGCTGCTCGCCGACTGAGGCAGTATATGTTGACCCACACTACCTTGTTAATCTCAAAGATGGACCCAGTCAAGTACATATTTGAGAAGCCAGCACTTACCGGACGGGTTGCAAGATGGCAAATGATCCTTAAAGAATATGACATTCAGTATACTTCTCAGAAAGCCATCAAGGGCAGTGTATTGTCTGAATATCTTGCTGAGCAACCTATCGATGATTACCAGCCTATGAGATTTGACTTCCCTGATGAAGACATCATGTTCATAAAAGCAAAAGATCATGAAGAGCCCATTCACACTGAAGGGCCTGACCCAGAAGAAGAATGGACTATGATGTTTGATAGGGCTGTTAACATGAATGGTCGTGGTGTTGGTGCAGTACTCATTACACCTAAAGGAGTTCACATGCCTTTCTCGGCAAAACTCACTTTCAACTGCACTAACAACGAAGCTGAATACGAAGCTTGCATTATGGGTCTTGAGGAAGCCATTGACCTCAGGATCAAGACATTGACTGTATTCGGTGATTCAGCTCTGGTAGTTAATCAAACCAACGACAAATGGTACACCCACCAGGATCATCTGATACCTTACAGGGAATATACAAGGAGGTTATTGACTTTCTTTACAACAGTCAAGCTTGAGTATATCCCTCGGGACGAGAATCAGTTTGCAGATGCTCTTGCTACCATTTCAGCCATGATCAAAGTTCAAGCTGCCAACTTCGTACCTCAGATTTCAGTGTCCAGACTTGACAGACCAGCATATGTGTTCGCAGCAGACATTGTCAAAGATGATAAGCCTTGGTTCCATGACATTAAGTGCTTCTTGGAGGATCAAACATACCCACCTGGGGCATCTTCCAATGACAAGAAGACATTAAGAAGGCTAGCTGGTAGTTTCTTCCTGAATACTGATGGTTCCCTGTACAAGAGAAACTTTGATATGGTACTCCTCAGATGCGTTGATAAGACAGAAGCGGGTTTGTTGATGCATGAAGTGCACGAAGGATCCTTTGGTACCCATGCGGGAGGGCATGCCATGGCTAAGAAATTACTGAGATCAGGTTATTACTGGATCACAATGGATGCCGACTGTTGTGCCTATGCCAGAAAATGCCATAAATGCCAGATTTATGCGGATAAGGTGCATGTACCTCCCAATCCTCTGAATGTGATGTCTTCACCCTGGCCCTTTGCTATGTGGGGCATTGACATGATTGGCAAGATTGAACCGACTGCTTCGAATGGCCACAGATTCATCCTGGTTGCCATTGACTATTTCACCAAGTGGGTCGAAGCAGCTTCCTATGCCAACGTTACAAGACAAGTGGTAGCCAGATTTCTGAAGAGAGATATCATCTGTCGATATGGAGTACCCGAGCGAATCATTACTGATAAAGGTTCCAATCTAAACAACAAAATGATGGCAGAGCTGTGCCGGGACTTCAAAATTCAACATCACAATTCTTCTCCTTACAGGCCAAAGATGAATGGCGTTGTTGAGGCGGCTAATAAGAATATCAAGAAAATTGTGCAGAAGATGGTAGTCACTTACAAAGACTGGCATGAAATGCTACCATTTGCCTTGCATGGGTACCGCACGCCAATCAGAACATCCACTAGGGCAACACCGTATCAACTTGTGTATGGTATGGAAGCATTCCTACCTGTTGAAGTTGAATTACCCTCCCTACGGGTACTAATGGATGTTAAGCTGAACGAAGCAGAGTGGGTTAGGTCCCGGTACGAGCAACTGAGTCTGATTGAAGAGAAAAGATTGGCTGCAATCTGTCATGGGCAGTTGTATCAGAAAAGAATGAAGAGAGCCTTCGATCAGAAAGTCAGGCACCGAGAGTACCAAGTAGGGGATCTTGTGCTGAAAAGAATCCTCCCTCCTCATACAGACCACAGGGGCAAATGGACTCCAAATTATGAAGGACCATTCGTAGTAAAGAAAGTTTTCTCTGGCGGAGCACTGATGCTCAACACCATGGATGGTGAAGACTTCCCGTCCCCTGTGAATTCAGATGCAGTTAAAAAATACTTCGCATAAAAATGACCCGCTGGACATAAAAACAGAATGTAAGTCCAGGCAAAAATAGGGCATCCCGGCGAGTCAAAAACAGAATAAAAGGCTCGGGCAAAAATAAGGGAAAATAAACAAAAAAATGTACACCCGCTGAGTTGAAAAGCCACATTGGACAGCTCAGGCAAAAATGGGTATCTCGATGGATTGAAAACCCGAAAGGGCGATCCATGCAAAATAAGGGAATAAGCGAACAACTGCATTCTGAATTCGTCTGTATCGTTTACGACTTGGTAAGCTTCGAAAGGATCAAGCTTCAATCAGAATCAACATTCTTCAGAAAGCAAGATGAGAAGAACGTCAAAAGTCATACGAGTCGTAGTGAAGAGGAAGCTCCTTAAAGCGTCATCAACATTGCCAGCATTTTGTTTCTCAATTTGTAACGATCTCCTCATTTCAGGGGATTTGTTTCTTTGACTGTATCTCGCCAATTCAGGGCATATGAATTAATAAAATCAGATTTCCAGTCATGTCTCGTCTTGTACATTTTATTTGCAAAAAATGTCTGATGTCTAAAAGAAAAACTGATTGCATAGAGTACAGATGTTTATCTTCAAATAAAAACGTGCTTGCAGGAAATATACTTACTCTCAGAAGTGCCTAAACTCCTATGACGGAATCCAGTAAAGGATACCTCGGGATTACTTGTGCGTTTCTTTATCTTTTCAGGATTGCAGGAATCCAGAACGCAACTTGGGGCATGTAAGCTTCATCCCGGCAAGCTGACAAATCAACACTCAGCCTTAGCACCCGAAGTGTCTTCTCCCCAGCTGAATTGCCACTTATCACTTCTCCCCATCAGAGTTGCCAGGCATCACTTCTCCAACAAGGCAGTGCCAGAAGACACCCATATCCCCGGCTGAGTCAAAAATCCTCCTCGACAGAATCTCTAGGGAGATCTTCCAGTGATCTCTCTTTCTCCCCAGCCGAGTTGACATTTCATCCTCATCCAAATACGAAGTCAGGGAGCCATCTCCCCACGGAGCTTCAGCCTCTATCCAGAAGAGCAACGCACGGAGGAATCACAACAGAGTGAAGAAAGCTTCTACAAACCCCAGCTGGGTCCCGCATTACAAGGATAGGTCTATCAGTGACCTGAATCCCCAAGCATATATCATCTCATCTACCAATGATCTCATCCCCAGCTGGGATGTCCACTTCAAATAGATCGGCCAGAGATCTTCGCAGCAACGGGATCCAAGTCCCGGTTTGGTCTTTGCATAATCATAGCATTCGCATCATATTCACCCACAAAGCGTAGCATTCCGTCTAATACGGAGCATTACGGCAAAAAAATCAAACATATAGCATAATCATAAGCCATGTTTTGAATCAACACTTGTGAATAATGACAATCCGTCAATATGCAGAATACTTCCCCCAAATCCCCAGCGGAGATTCCCCAGCAAAAGCAGTTGCCTTACATTCACAAACACCAGTATATATACTCTCTTTGGCACCCGTCCGTGTCAATACTCCCCAGTAAAGTCGCCTGAACACTCTGTGCAAACAATAACACTCGTATTACAGATACTTTTTGACACCCGTCTGTGTCATAACCCCAGCAGAAAGCCAAAGACGTCCTCTTTGCACTCACATATACTTATATATATACATTTCCTTGACACTCGTCCGTGTCATATCCCCAGCGCAGTCGCTTACATTTTGTATACCAAATATTTGTTTATACTACACTCATATATATGCTCCCTTTGACACTCGTCCGTGTCACTCTCCCCAGCAGTTAAACACCCATATATACACCACTCACTCTTATACTGGTACTTGTCCGTATCTTATATATACCACTTATATATCCCCACAGATTCAACGCTAGTCCTTGTTCTTTGTTAACCAGTTGGTACTCGTCCGTACCATCATCTCAGAACCTGCGTCGAGAGTTTGTTTCTACATGATACTCGTCCGTATCATAGTCTTAAGGATGCTCGTCCGCATCTTTAATCCATACACGGTGTCAAACACTCTTGTCTTCTTGAATATAGATACTCGTCTGTGTCTACTATTCCTCAGAAGAGTCCCCTCAGATTCAACTCTCGTCCGTGTTCTCTATTAACCAGTTGATACTCGTCCGTACCATCATCTCTGAACACGTGTCAGTATTTGTTTCTACCCGGTACTCGTCCGTATCGTAGTCTTAAGGATGCTCGTCCGCATCTTTAATCTATACACAATACCAAACACTTATACCTTTTGTTTCTTGGATGTAAACACTCGTCCGTGTTTACTACTCCCCAGTAGATCGCCAACAAAGCATTTTTCTCTTTTATCTGACACTCGTCCTGTGTCATGATAAACCCTGAGAGCAGCCGTACCCTGCTAGGTGGTCGTCCTCCACCTCTTGATGGTCGTCCTCCATCATGCTCATCCGATGGCCGTCCCCATCGTTGATATTTAGCAGCCGTCCCCTGCTAGGTAGTCGTCCTCCACTTTTTGATGATCGTCCTTCATCATTTTATCCAATGGCCGTCCCCATTGTTGATTTTGGTTATCTGACATTCGTCCTATGTCATGACAAACTTTGAGAGCAGCCGTCCCCTGCTAGGTGGTCGTCCTCCACCTCTTGATGGTCGTCCTCCATCATGCTCATCCGATGGCCGTCCCCATCGTTGACCTTTTACCCGGCATTCGTCCTATGTCGCGATATTTTCGGTAGCCGTACCCTGCCAGGTGGTCGTCCTCCACCTTAGATGACCGTCCCTCATCTTACCCCCAACAGAGCAGCCGTCCCCTGCTAGGTGATCGTCCTTCACCTTTGATGACCGTACCTCATCATTTGTTTATTTCATTTATTCTTTAACCCGATGACCGTCCCCGTCGTGGTCCCTTTTTCTTTTTAGCCCGATGGTCGTCCCCATCGTTGGTTGCTTTACTTTATGAACTTGATGGTCGTCCCCGTCATGTTTCATTGATCCCCGGAGAATCTTTTAGTTTTGTTTGATGGCCGTCCCCATCATAACTCTTTTATCCCCAGCTTGTCGGCCGTCCCCGTCATTGCTTTATTTCCCGCACTTTTCCCAGCATGTCGGCCGTCCCCGTCATTGCTCTTTACCCAGCAGTCGTCCTCTGCTCGACGGTCGTCCTCCGTCGCCCACACTTTACAATATACTTTATTTTCCTTTACAATCTATATCCCTTTTCTTCTTCATTCTGTGAGTGCAAATTTTGGACTGTCTTTGGTATTCAACCACAAGTTATCTTGTTTGCCTGTTAAGCCGTCTCTTACATCCTGCACAGCTAACTCATGTTTGAATAGGGGCAGCTGTAAACACCCCAAATTTAACCTCACCCTTTCACACCATGGCTTGTGATAATTTCATATGCATAAACACAATCATAACATCTCATACCACAATTTTGAGCCTTTGCATTGGTTCTAAGTCATCTGCATCTAGGGTTTGTGATCTGAGCAATCCAAGAGCTTCTTGAGCCACTCCCAAGGTCAACAATCACTTCAAAGGGATCCATATGTGTTCAAGCATCATATTATATCCTCTCAAAGTCAAGAATGTCAAAGAATCACAAGAACTGGGATTGGTATGGAAGCAGAGCCAGGTTTGACTGCATAGTTGACCTAAAATTAGGGTTTTGGTTTCAGAGGCCATAACTCCAAATTTTTTGGTCATTCTGGTTTCTATTGGTCTCTATGTGGTATAGGGAGTATGCATATCAATTTTCATGAAGAAATTCCATGGGGAAGTCATCTGATCAAAGGTTGACTTTCTGGACAAGTCAGTGCAAAATCAGGGCATCTGAGGCCCCCAATGACCCAACCAAGGGGTGATCTTCATCATTTTGAGTGTATATGATCTTTATTTGATCATAGAAGAGGGTTGAAGTTCACAAAATTCAAGAATTACAAGTTTTTGCAAAGTTGACTTTTTTGGGCATGGTTGACTTTTAATGAAATGTCATTTTATGCAACTTTTTCAACCCTTACTTTTTGATCCAAAAATGCTTCAAATGGAAAAACTTTGGTCATGAAAGTTGTAGATTAGATCTTTCCCTTTTCAAAAAGTACAAGAACATGACCTAATTCATTTTGGATAAAAAGTTATGGTGCATCAAAGTTGGCTAAAATCACTAAAATTCAAGTTATGCACCAAATGAGAAATTTGCAAAATCTTGTACCAAAGGCATTTGTGACTTCTAATTCATGTCAAACCATTACACAAACATCACATGTGACCTAAAAGTCATAATGGACCAAGAGTTTCTCATGTTTCATGGCTTGTGAGGCAAGATATTTTCATGAAAAGCAAAAGCAAGCAAGTTGCAAAACCAATGATCACACTTCATCCACTTGCTGCCTAGCCTGCTGAATCACACTAGCCTTTCCCTCATACCATGCTGCGCCAGACAAGCCCTTTGTACTTGGCTAGAAGTTTCCCATGCCCTCTCTTACAAGAAGTTGACATATTTGCAAAAGTAGCTATACCTATCACTAAAGCACAGGTCACGTCTTCTGACCAATCCCATTTGTTTATACAAACAAAAAGCAAGACATTTCATATAGCCGGCAAGCCTGAAACCAGCAAGATGACCACATTCCCATTTTCACTCCAACTTGCATTTTCCTTCGAATCTCATCCCACAAGCCAAAAACATTCAAACAAGCTTCACCAATCATCTCACCATACTTCACTGAACACAAACCAACACTCAAAACAGCCTGAATCCAAAACACGATTCCTTCACTTCACTGAACAGAACTTGTTCAACCTCCCAAACCAGCCAACAAAAGCTCCTTCTAAGCATCCAGACATCATCAGGGGATCAAAGGGAGTGGATTGCACAAAGAGGAGAGGCCAGAAAGCTGTGAACTGAAAGCTTCAAAACTCAGGTAGCTCAAGAACTTTTTTTCCAGAAATCATTTTTTAAGTTCTTAAGTTGTTCTTCATGATTCACTGATTGCTCTGATGTCTTTAGTTTTGAAAATGGTGAAGAAATAAGAGTTTAATCATGTTCTGAAACTCCCTGACCTAAAAAATGTTTGGTTTCGATTCATGTGATTAAGGAAAAATAAATGAGTTTTAGCTTGGGGTTTTGATTCAGTGAAGTGTGGGAATCATTTCTGTGTTTTTAGATTTCGTTTTAGTTGCGTTTGGAGGATTTTAGGGATTTTCAGGTGAGGTTCCCACCGGAGAAGACGACCGGAGGTCTTCTCCAGCCACCTGAAAATCATTAGGGTTTTATTCACGTCATTAAGGCAGTTTGAATCTGGTGCGTTGGATCAGTTGACCTGGTTGACTTGGCGCGTGTATGTGTGGCTCAGATGCGTTCATTAAACCCTAATCTCATTTAATTAATTCATAATTATGTTTAACTCAGTTTGAATACCAACCATTAGATCTGGCGCGCAGTCAATGGTTTCATCTCCAGATTCAATCTCAGCCTTCCATCCTGCATACTTCCCATTTATTTTATTTTCTTTTCTTTTTATTCCATTTAATTTGTCCAATTTATTAAAAATAGCAAAATACATTTAAAAATTATGAAATTTTTTGTCAAGAGTTTCATTAATTTTTAATACCCAAAAATATTTTTATTTTCATTTTTAGCATTAAAAAAGTATTTTTAAATATTTAAAAGTTTCTTTTTAATTAATTAATGAGAATTAATTAATTAAAAATACTCTAGGTATTTAAAAATCACCAAAAAATTCATGAAACCTTTAAAAACATTTAGAAACATTGTCCAACCCTCAAACCAAATTTCTTTTTTGATCTTGATGCATTTTGAGAATTTTTCATTGAATTAAAATCATTTTGATGCATTATTTTGATCCAAACTTCAAAAAATCATTTCTGCCTAACCATTGAGAGTTGGACTTTGATTCTTTTTGCATTGAATTTTGTTTAGCATGTAGTTTGTGAGATTAAATGGCCATGATTTGATCTTTCATTTTCAATTTGTTTGGTAATTTTCTTGTTAAGGAACCCTAAAACCCTAGAAAACTTAGAAAAATCATAACTTGAATTTGGTTAAGAGTTGAAACATCTCCTTTGGGAAGTGGGTTAGTATAGGATTAGGGGTCCTTTGAGTGAATTTTCAATTTTTTGTAATGTTGTTTGCTTCTGATTTTGGTTTTTGTTTGATGCTTTGATCATAAACCCTAATTTGGGCTCCCATATGCATTCATCTTACATTTGCTTGCATACCATGACTTGCCATGACATTTTATGCATTCATTTGATTCATGATACATCTTAAGACATATTAGAATCATGTTTGATCATTGCATCTTTCATTTGCCATGTTGTATGTCATTTGCATTTCATAACTTTTCATGTATGTACATTGGTTCTAAGCATGCTTCTCTTGCATCCATATGTTTGTGTGATCATCCTCATGTCTTGCCTCATGTTTGAATCATCTCTTAGCATCATTAACATCATACTCATGTTTCTGACTTTGGCATTTGCCCATCCATATGCATTGTTTCATCTCATTTCATCCCATATGCATCTTGTACTAACTTTTCAGGTTAATGGTAAGTTTGTTTGGGAGGTGGATTTGCCTTCACCTCCTACCTCTTCTCACCTCATCATTTTGCATCCTTGCTGCATTTTTACTTGTCTTTGAGTGAGCTTGCTCACTTGTGCCTCTCTTCCCTTTTTTCTCTTCTCATCTCATCTCTTTTCTATCTTGCTTCTCCTTGGTGGCTTCCTTGAAGATTTCTCCTCTTAATCCTCACAAACCCTAGGACTTCCAAGCATGATAACATTTTAAGATTGTTTAGTCCCCCTTAGACTCTTTCCTTTGAGTTTTCTTTGAGTCTTCTCTTCTCACCTCATAATCAGGGACTAAACCCTAAAGGCTTTAAGGCTTTGTGATTAAGCTTATGCCTGCATCCTTCTATTAGGATGGAGTGTATAACTTTAATCCTAAGTGTTAAACCCTTAATGTGTTTAAATCTCTTAATCAATTCACTTAATAATCATCAATACATCACACTTGTAACTTGGGCTTTGCATTAGGGTTCTAATTCTTCCTTAATTGGTTAAGAAGGACTAACCCTAGTGTTAATGGACAAGTCCCCCTCAAGTTGTCTTACGAACCCTAAAAATCACTTCATCATCATATCATTAAATAAAATCCACTTAATCAAAGGCATGTTTTGTCATGAGTTTAATCCCTAATCATGGATTAAGTTGAGGAGCTTTCCTCAGCTTAAACATTCTCATCTATTATCCTTCTATTAGGATGGTGTAATGAGTCTGTTTAATCCTTGATTATGGCTTAACCTCATTACTTAACACTAAACAAAAACACCAAAAACATCTAAAATAATCACAAGTAGGTTAATGATCTTAATCCTACATCAAAGGAGTTTAAGTGTGAGAATCTGACTTCACACTTAAAGTATTCTCATTACCCCTAATCAGAGGGAAGATGTGATGAGTTTACTAAATCCATTGGTTTAGACTTAAGCTCATTAACTTATGACAAAATCCAAAAACAATAAAAGACTGAAAACACAAAAACAAACAATAATCGCCTCCTTCGGGATTCTTTTCTCATCACACTCATTCAAAAACGAGAACTCGCTTCTTCCGTCTAATGCAAGACAGTTTGCATCTGTGCCAGACAGATCATACACTTGAGCATAGGCAAGTAAGCAGTTCACAAGTCAATTCATCTTTCAGTCTCTTTGGGTCGAACTACGGTGTTCTGACTTCCTCATTGCACGAGAGGATACGTAGGCATAACTTAACAGTTATCGAACAAAAGTCTCTGTATATTCCCCCTCTTTCTAGCCTTATTCTTTTAGCGTCATAGTCATGAGCATACTCTCATCCTTACACTGACACTGTATATATCACACTTTGCACTTCTTTTACACTGACACCTGTACACCTTTTCCAGCTCTCTTTATACACAAATTGCACTGACACTACCCCTTTAAAACACAAATCTTTTAAGCGTGGATCCCGTCGAGTACGACGGACAATCTGGGTGCTAATACCTTCCCAGGTTGTAACCAACCCCCTTTCTCAGTCTCTCTGGTTCGCAACCGTCTTATCCGTATCTTTCTAGGTCTATGCAGCATTACCTTTCTTCCGGGATATAAATGCCTAGCTGGCGACTCTATTCATCTCCAGTGAGTTCACTCCTGTGTGTTCTCATTGTCCCTCTCGCCGACCGTTCGCGTCTGTACCTTTATTTGGGCCGGTCCCATCTATCGGGAGCGACACACCCCACGTTCGAGGGACTTGACCATTTAAAGGCAACCAAGAGGAATACCCTAGGAAGTGCAAGATGGCGATCAAAGATCGACTTACGTGTGTGAGTGTACATTTTTAAATATTTATCTTTTTTAAATTAATTATCTAAGTCAGATTAATCACAAATATGTTTTCACACCCTATTTACTAACCACACAATCTATATTAAGAAATCAAAACCGAAAAGAAAATTATAAACTATTACAAGGCTTGGGTAGTTACAAAATATATAAGCGGAAAATAAATTACAAATATATTAAATAACTAAAGCGAGAAATAAATGAAATAAGATTATAAAGCAAGAAATAATAAGAGTTAATAAAAGAAATAAATTAAAGAAATAATGATTAAGAGAAAAAAATTAGGTTAAGAAAGTTATATTAAAAAATCAGGGTTTAGGATTTAGAAATAATTAGGTTAAATTTTTAGGGTTAATGAAATTAGGGTTAGAATTTAGTTTAAGACTTTAATTAAAAAATAATAATAAATTTATTAAGAAAAAAATAAGAAGTAATTAAAATATAAAAGATTAATTATATACAAAATTTAGAATTTTAAAATTCAAAAAGATTATAGAAAAAATAGCTATATAATTTAGTTATAAAATAAGAAATTTAATTAGATATTTACAAAAAAAAACATATAAGTGTTTAAATAAAAATAATTAATATTTATTTACAAAATATTTTAGAATATTATATATAAAAAAAATAAAATTTGAGTTATAATTTATGTAGAGAAAATAATTAAGTTTTTATTTGTTTAAAAGGTTTTAGTTAATAATAATAATAATAATTATAATAAAATATATTAAAATGGTAAAAAATAGAAAGAAAAAAAAAGAACAAAACAACTTACCTGCTGGAGCCTGGGGTCGAACCCAGGACTCCATGCTCCCACTACAAGCATGCAACCAACTGAGCTAACGCACATGTTGTTTAGCATAACCAGCATCATTTAATTATATATTAAACATGTTGAAAATCAATGAGATAAAAAAAATTCCTCGGCCAAGGATCGAACCCAGGCTTCTGGTTCCACACACACGCATCAACACCACCAGGCCATCTGTGCCTTTGAGATATATGCCATAAACAAAAATATATAAAATCAGAGCAATATTTAAATTCAGATTTTAGCGCCAAACATCATCTTCTTCCTCAGGTTAGCTACGAATATTCCTTCACCTCTACCTGCGAATTTACCTGCGATCCAACTTCTATAGGATTTCCTAGGTTTTCATCAATGGCCATGAAACCTGTAAAATTTCACAAAATCGAGCATACCTACAAAATCCTTAAACCAAATACAACCATGTTATTACAATTCATTTATATTAATTTATTCAAGAAACCCCAATTTGAGCTTTGAAACCCTAGTAATGGCATTTCAAGCTTACGGCTATGCACCTTCGATTAAATTGCCTAGAAAGCTTCCTTAGATCATCACAAACAAGAATCAATCAAAGAAAACAAATTATCATAGCCACATGTATGAGTTCGAAAAAAATTAAAGCATGCATGATGATGAATCGATTACGGCATATGAGGTGGTTTCAGGCGATGTAAATGATGTAAATATGTTCAATGATCATCAAAGAATGCTTTGCCAGCTTTAAATCACCTGAAAAACAATAAAATTCAAGAATCCAAATTTGACTTTTTCTTGATTTTTTTGAAATTGGTTTGGTGTCTTAGCTGCTGCAAATTTGTGTCCTTATGTTTGTATTATGTTGTAGACTTATAGGAAAATGGATTTAGGTCAAAAGTTTATGGATTTGTGGGCTTATGAAGTAACTTGAGTGTGAAGATTTCTCAACTTCAAATATTTTAAAAAATCTCATCAATCCTTTCCAATTTTGATCCAATCTGATTTTATTTGGTTTCCAATCTTCTTAAACATGACTTAAATGACTTTCAATCAAAGATTTCATGCTTTACTTGATTTTTCATATTTTATATTTATTTAAATTGAATTTTAATGAATAAAATCCAAATAAATATAAAATAAATTATAAAAATCTGAATAAATAAGCATTAGGTCGTGTATGATGTATTTGTAAAGATTGGATTGCAAGATGATAGGCCTATTTGGAAAATTTTGGTTTTAAGACCTCATTTGCTCAATATACCCCTAAAAAATTTCTCAACTTTGCCAAGGAATAAATCCCTCAATTTTAAGGCTATGAAGGTGTTCTTGGACATTTTGAAAAGCTTAAAGAGTCCTCTAACAAACCTCTTTGGTATCATGTCCATACCTTTTACCATTTTCAAATTTATGGCCTTTGGAAGATGTTGACTTTTTGTTGACTTTTGAAATGACCTGTAATGTTTTAGCTCATACCTTCCAAATGAAGCATTTTTAGGATTGGCTTGTGAGACACAATGTTGTAGAGAATTCAATTTCCTTCAAAGTGATATTTGGATGGAAAAATTTTGATGAAGCATGTGAAAGTTGTGGCTGGTCAAAGTTCAGTTGACTTTTCCTTAGAAAACCCTAATTTAGAAACTCCTGATTCTTGATGATCTGAAATTTCCTTGATGAATCATGATCAACCCTTGATAAAATGATGAATTTTACTTCATAAAATTGATGTTGGTAAAAAATATTGAAGTTTGACTTTAATTTGACCACAGTTGACCTCAGTTTGACTTTTTAACTACTTTGACTGATTTTTACATATCTGATCATCTGACTGGGCAAGCTCTTTGGGAAAGCTTTTAAACTTGACATGGGGGTTCTTGAATATATGTGAGATGTTATGAAGCTAACTTAAGGCCATAAAAATCATTTTAACCCGAGGAAACAAAAAACCCTAGTTTTGGACACTTTGCTTAGGAGGAGGCATTGTCTGGGGAAACTTCCACACTTCTTGATCAATTAGGAGTCTTGAGAACCTTATGATCATCTAGATGTCTTGAGAGAGGTTGTCTTGATTTTGGGAGGGAAAATTTTGGGGTGTAACAGCTTCCCCTTGATCAATTTTCTGGAATCTGAGGAGTTAGATTGACATGTACGCCATTCTTGACTTGAAGATTGAAGAGGATTGAACATAAAAGCCCAAAATTTTGCACTCGCTGGTGTGTAGAATGATAATGTTGGTTGATTATGATGCTTGAATGGGCTTAAAGATGCCAGTTGGATAAAGAGTCTTCAGATATGTTTCTTAAATATGAAGATAACTTCTTGGGAAGAATAAATGACGACCCAAAAATGAGATAACCTTCGGGAAGAATAAACGACGGCCCGAGGTAACAAGATAACCTTTGGGAAGAATAAACGACGGCCCAAAAATGAGATAACCTTCGGGAAGAATAAACGACGACCCGAGGTAACAAGATAGCCATTGGGAAGAATAAACGACGACCCAAGGTATCAATAAGGCTTTTGGGAAGAATAAACGACGGCCCAAAAAATGAGATAACCTTTGGGAAGAATAAACGACGGCCCGAGGTAACAAGATAACCATTGGGAAGAATAAACAACGGCCCAAGGTATCAATATGGCTTTTGGGAAGAATAAACGACGGCCCAAAATGAGATAACCTTCAGGAAGAATAAACGATGACCCAAGGTAGCAAGATAACCATTGGGAAGAATAAACAACGGCCCAAGGTAAGTTGGCTTTTGGGAAGAATAAATGACTACCCAAAATGAGATAACCTTCGGGAAGAATCAACGACGACCCGAGGTATCAAGATAACCATTGGGAAGAATAAACGATGACCCAAGGTAAGTTGGCTTTTGGGAAGAATAAACAACGGCGCAAAATGAGATAACCTTCGGGAAGAATAAACGACGGCCCGAGGTAACAAGATAACCATTGGGAAGAATAAATGATGGCCCAAGGTAAGTTGAATTTTGGAAAGAATAATCAACGGCCCAAAATGAGATAACCTTCAGGAAGAATAAACGATGGCCCGAGGTAACAAGATAACCATTGGGAAGAATAAACGACGGCCCAAGGTAAGTTGTTGATGAAGTTTGTCTGCTGGAGAATTAACCTGAAAAACAAGGTTAGTTTGGTGCAAATATAATGATATATATATATATATATATATATATATATATATATAAATCTGCAAGATAATATTTTATAAGAATGCGTATGATATGATATGATGTATGTACGAATGAATTATGTCAGGAAGCTGAACAGTAGCTTCATATAACAACTGCTGGCTGGGGAAAATAAATCCCGATTTGTTGCTGAGGAGCATGAAGGCTTCGTTCTCGTCTTGTTTAAGAATATCGTACTTAGAAACTCCCGTTTTCGTTCGTCGTACTTCTTATTGAAGGATTAAGTTCCTGAATATCCTGACTGAGGATAAAAGAGATGGACATAGAACCGGGAGACTTATTCGGTTAAGTATCAACTCTTTGGAGGATATGACACTGCTTGGACACTTCGTAGAGTTGGAAGTATAAGATATTACTTGAAGTATTCCGTAAGGATATCCGTAAAGATTACTCCGTGGGGATGAACTGGTGAAGCTTCGTTGAATTCCTACCTCCCTTCGTTCTTAGTAAATGCTATTATCGTATTTTATGCATTTCTGGTAAACATCAATCATATTCAAAGGCATATATACATTCAAACATAATCAATGGACGTTTTTCGCTTTAGTAAAAAGGGGAAAAGTAAAGCTGAATAAAGAGGGAAAAGTAAAGCTGAATATGAAAATGGAGTTTTTACTTATTTTTAGAAATAGACCTATAAATAGGCAGGTTTTAACACGGAGACGAAAATCCTAGTAAGAGGAATTCGTCAAAGAAATTTTTACAAGGAAAAATAGCTATGTGTAAATAACCCTATTGAGTTTCGACTTTGCTATTGCCATCATCTTCAATTATCTCATCTTCAGCTATTGGAGAAGAAACGATTGGACTGATCGGTATCTGTTGAACTTGACATAGATAACACAAATAGTAGAGGTTGCATGGGTGATCCAACGAGACATAGTCATACGCTTTAATCCCTAACTTTTGCCTAGATTGCCCTTTCAGGTTTTCAATCCACCGGGATACCCTTTTTTGCCCAAGCCGCCTTTTCAGGTTTTCGACTTGTCGGGTTTACATTGTTTTTTATATATCCTTAATTTTTGCCCGAACTTTTTTGGGTTCGCCGGGATGCCCTTATTTTTGCCTAGGCCAGTCAACCTAGCGGGTCTCTTTTCATGCGTAGTATTTTTTAACTATGTCTGCGTTCACAGGATGTGGGAAATCTTCACCATCCATAGTAGTAAGCATCATGGCACCTCCAGAAAATATTCTCTTAACAACAAATGGCCCTTCATAGGTGGGGGTCCATTTTCCCATGGGATCACCCTGTGGTAATATAATACGCTTGATTACCAAATCACCAGCCTGATACACCTGCTGCCTAACTTTCTTATTGAAGGCTTTAATCATACGTTTCTGATACATCTGACCATGACAAATAGCTGCTAATCTTTTCTCATCAATCAAATTTATCTGGTCAAGTCGAGTCTGAATCCATTCATCTTCATCTAAGCCTGCATGCTTCATAATTCTCAAAGAAGGAATCTGAAATTCAATGGGTAAAACTGCTTCCATACCATAGACAATGGAAAATGGGGTTGCCCCTGTTGAAGTGCGTATGGTGGTACGATAACCATGAAGAGAAAATGGTAAAATCTCATGCCAATCCTTATATGTAATTGTCATCTTTTGCAAGATCTTCTTAATATTCTTGTTGGCGGCTTCCACTGCGCCATTCATCTTTGGACGATATGGAGAAGAATTATGATGTTTAATCTTGAACTGCATGCAACGATTAGTAATCATAGTGTTGTTCAAATTAGTACCATTGTCTGTGATAATCTTTCAGGGATGCCATATCTGCATATAAGATTATACTTAATGAATCGAGCCACAACATTCTTGGTAACAGAAGCAAATGAAGCTACCTCTACCCATTTTGTGAAGTAATCAATAGCCACAAGGATGAAACGATGTCCATTGGAGGCAGTAGGTTTGATCTCTCCAATCATATCAATTCCCCACATGGCAAAAGGCTATGGAGCAATTAGAACATTCAACGAAACTGGAGGCATGTGAACCTTATCCGCATAAATCTGGCGTTTGTGACAAGTTTTGGAGTGTTGATAGCAGTCAACTTCCATGGTAGACCAATAATAACCTGCTCTCAGAATCTTCTTAGCCATTGTATGCCCACTAGAATGAGTACAAAAGATCCCATCATGCATGTCTTCCATAATCTCTATTGCTTCTTTTTTATCCATACAGCGAAGCAAAATTGAATCGTGATTGCGCTTGTACAGAATTCCATTACTCAGGAAGAATTTAGCAGAAAACCTCCTCAGAAACTTCTTATCATTGACAGATGCCCCTTCAGGGAACTCCTGAGCTTCAAGATACCTCTTCACTTCATGGAACCAAGGCTTTTCTTCTACTCCTTCAGTACCCACTTCATTGCAGTATGCAGGTTTATCAAATCGATCAATAGTAATTCTCGGAGCTTCATCATCCCAACTGATTTCAAACATAGATTCCATGGTAGCTAATGCATCTGCCAACTGATTCTCTTCTCGTGGAATATGTCCAAAGGTAATCTCTTCAAAGTACGGGATCAAAGACAACACATATTCTCTGTAAGGGATAAGATTAGGATTCCTGGTGTCCCAATCTCCTTTAACTTGACTAACTACTAGGGTTGAATCTCCATACACATCCAAAAATTGGATCTTCATCTCAATAGCAACCTTGATACCCATGATGCACGCTTCATACTCAGCCATATTATTGGTACATTTAAAACAAAGCTTTGCGGTAATTGGTGTATAACAACCTTTATGAAAGATAATCACAATGCCAACACCATTACCAAGCGCATTAGAAGCTCCATCAAAAACCATAGTCCATCGGGATCCTTGTCTAGGTCCTTCATATTGTCTAGGTTCTTTAGTAACAATCATAATATCCTCATCTGGAAACTCAAAATTCATAGATTGATAATCATCCACTGCTTGATGAGCCAAACGGTCAGCTACTATACTTCCTTTGATTGCTTTCTGAGTAGTATATTGTATGTCATATTCCGTCAAGATCATTTGCCATCTTGTTATTCGTCCGGAGAGGGCAGGTTTCTCAAATACATACTTGATTGGATCCATTTTTGAAATCAATAAGGTGGTATGAGTCAACATGTACTATCTTAGTCGGCGAGCAACCCATTCCAAAGCGCAACAAGTTTTCTCGAGAAGTGAGTATCTTGTTTCACAATCGGTAAACTTTTTGCTAAGGTAGTATATTTCCTACTCTTTTCGACCAGACTCGTCATGTTGCCCCAACACACACCCCATTGAGTTATCCAATACTGTCAAGTACATAATCAAGGGTCTTCCTTCAACTGGTGGCATCAATATAGGAGGTTCCTGTAGGTACCTTTTGATTTCATCAAATGCTGCCTGACATTCATCATTCCATTCCAATACTTGATCTTTCTTCAACAACTTGAAGATTGGTTCACAAGTAGCAGTCAACTGGAAAATAAATTTTGCAATTTAATTTAGTCGTCCCAGGAAACCTCTAACTTCTTTCTCAGTACGAGGAGCAGGCATCTCTTGTATAGCTTTTACCTTTGCAGGATCTACTTCAATACCTTTACCACTGACAATAAAACCCAGAAGTTTACCAGATCTAACTCCGAAAGTACACTTGTTTGGATTTAACCTCAACTTGTATTTCTTCAACCTCTCAAACAACTTGTCCAGGTGATCAAGGTGCTCTTCTTCATTCTGAGATCTGGCTATCATATCATCCACATATACCTCTATCTCATGGTGAATCATATCATGGAACAAAGCTACCATAGCACGCTAATATGTTGCCCCAACATTCTTCAAACCAAATGGCATTACCTTATAGCAGAAAGTGCCCCATTGTGTAACAAATGTAGTCTTATCCATATCTTTAGGTGCCATCATAATCTGCTTATACCCATAGAAACCATCCATAAAAGAGAATATCTTATGTTGAGCAGTGTTGTCTACCAGAACATCAATATGTGGAAGTGGAAAGTCATCTTTGGGGCTGGCTCTGTTCAAATCCCTGTAATCTACACACATGCGTACTTTACCATCTTTCTTAGGCACCGACACCACGTTTGCAACCCACTGAGGATAAGAAGTAACAGCTAAAAACCCTGCATTGAATTGTTTCATCACCTCTGCCTTAATCTTTTCTGACATATCAGGACGCATACGACGAACTTTCTGTTTTATTGGACGACAATCTTCTTTCACTGGTAGACGGTGAACCACAATATCTGTATCCAGCCCCGACATATCTTCATAAGACCAAGCAAAAATTTCCACATAGTCATGTAACATCTGAATCAACCTGTTCTTGATACCATCCTCCAGTTCAGTACCTATCTTGATCTCTTTCCTGTTTTTCTCGGTTCCCAAGTTCACAACTTCGATTGGTTCCTCATGTGGTTGTATAGTTTTCTCTTCTTGTTGTAGTAATCTAGCCAACTCTCTGGTACTTCACAATCTTCTTCCTTTCCCTCCTCGGCTTGATAGATCAGATTCTCGAAGTCATAATTGGCAATAGCTGAATTGTTATCAATAGGATCCAGAGTGGGTGAAGATCTGCATTTTAGTAACGTGGGTGTGTGTGAGAACACATAGCTTTTTTTTATAAAAGGAAAAAATAAAAGAAAGACAAAGAGCACAATATTTACGAAAGCGAGAAACGTCCATTGATTTTATTGAATGAAAATATGCAAATGAAATGACAACCCTAACAAGCATACCATTGTGCCCCGGGCAAGGCACAAGGCTTAAAAGTATTTAGATGTTCAGAGTTACAAAAAATAAATTTAGAAAAATGAAATAGCATTTACTCCTGACTAAAGGAGATAGGAATAACGCCTTCAGCCTTCCAATTGTTGAGTCCATCCCCCATGGTAGGAAAAATCCAATCGTCCAGGTTGTAACCTTCATCATAATCTTCCACGGCATTGACTTGGTCCTTTATGATTCCTCCATGAGTGATACAAGAAGCACGAGCACGACGAACAGCCTTCTGAGATTCTGCAATAAAACCCAAACCAAACTTGTCAGACTTGTAAGGAATGTCGGGAAGCTGACCCCAAATAGTACAACCACCTTCTTCAACCACAGCTCTAGCATCTTTGAGGGAGGCCATTGTAGGAGGCACTCTGGTAATCACAGGAACTCTTTTAACAACAGGGAGAGCTTCAGTAGTAGGCACGAATTGAGGAACCACTTCAAATATCTGGCATGGAGTCTCAACAAATTCACCCTCCATCTCAACATATTTAAAAGTATTCACATGACTGACCATGTACTCTTCTTCACCATAAACAGTGACAATCTTTCCTTTCACCGGATATTTCAGCTTCTGATGTAAAGTGGAAGTCACAACACCTGCCCTATGGATCCAGGGGCGCCCAAGCAAACAGGAGTACGTAGGACGAATATCCATCACATAGAAAGTGGAATCAAATACTTGAGAGCCTACTTTGACTAGAAGATCCACCTCTCCATGCACCATTCTTCTTGAACCATCAAAGGCCCTCACCACCACATTACTTGGTCTTAGCACTACATCCTTCAAGTTGAGTTTGTCTAGAACCTCCTTAGGTAATACATTCAACGAAGAACCATTATCCACCAATACATGAGACAAAGTAGTTCCCCTACACTCAATGGAGACGTGCAGAGCTCTATTATGGTTTCTTTTAGCAGGAGTCAGATCAGCATCAGTAAAACCCAAGCCATTATCACTAGTTAGATGAGCAACACAATTTTCAAATTGGTCCACAGAGATTTCATGTGGCACATGAGAATTCTTTAGGAATTTGATTAAAGCCTTGGCGTGGGCTTCAGAACATAATAGCAGAGATAACATGGAGATTTTGGAGGGAGTATGCCCCAACTGGTCAACAACATCATAATCACTCTTGCGGATGATCTTCATTACTTCTTCCATCTACTTAGTGAGATCTTCACTAACTGGTGCCTTAGCTTGAATAGGTTCAATCAATGGTCCTTTTCCCCGAGCCTCAGTACTTGGCCCATAATTAGAGATATGAATTGGAGTAACAGTAGTATTTGAGGTGTCTTCTGGAGAGAAAATTCTTCCACTCCTGGTGACCTTACTAGATCCAGCAATATTGTCCACATCAAGATTAACATCAATAACAGGTGAATCAGTCAAAGGTTCTTGTTTGACACCATGGATATAAACATCAGAACCATAATTCCAGGGTATAGCCTTGTCAGAAGTGTATGGGATAGGACCAGGAGTAGTAATAATCATTGGAGCCACCTTTGGCTCAACAGTAATCTTCACAGGACCCTTAGAAGTGATCCTCACTGGACCATTGGAAGTAATCTTCACAGGAATCTTGTTAACCATAGCCACATCTTCAATTTTCAAATCTTGAGTCAAACCTCCACACAAACTCTCTATAGAAGGGGTCCTCTCAAATAGTATAGTATAGTTATCTATCAGGCGTTGAATACCTGACCTCAACCTCCAACAACTATCAAGTTTATAGGCACAATAAAAACAATCTTCCCTGCAACCTAGAAATAAACCGACATGCACAAGTTTCTTCTTGACAATAGCTAGAGGAGTAGTTATTTCTGCCACAGTATGAACATAAACAACCTCATCAACAACATTAACAGTCTTCTCATGTTTAGGCATAGGAGCAGTAATCACATTAGGAGTTTCCGGAGGGTCAAACTCAATTTCTCTATTCTCAATCATATCTTGAATTTTGTTCTTCAATGACCAGCAACTGTTAGTATCATGGCCAGGGCTATTAGAATGGTATGCACACCTTGCATTGGGATTGTAACGAGAAGAGGAATTATTGATATTTTATGGTGGTTCCTTCAAAGTAATCAATTCTCCTTTCAACATATACTGCAAAGCCTGAGCCAATGACATATTGAGCTTGGTAAATTGCCTCCTAGGCTTGGGATGACTATTCTGTTACTGCTCTTGTGGTGGAGGTGTAGGATTAGAGATCAAAACAGCTCCCACAGATTGGTTACGATCATTACGACTATGCTGGCCATACACAACATTGGATTCCTTCTTCCCATGAGGGGGCTTCTTGGTGATACTTGAAGAAGCAACTATCTGAATATTTCCACTTCGTATCCCACTTTCCACACGTTCTCCAGTCATTATCAGCTCAGTGAAGCCAGATGATGAGCTTCCAATGAGATGACTATAGAAAGGATCAGTCAACGTACTCATGAACATATCAACTAATTCCCTATCAGTCAAAGGGGGTTGAACTCTACTTGCCAGATCTCTCCATTTCTGAGCATACTCCTTGAAACTTTCTTTGGCATCCATGGACATGCTTTGGAGCTGCATGTGAGTTGGTGCTAAATCAGAATTGTATTGGTATTGCTTATAGAAAGCCTCAGCAAGATCATTCAGTTGCGAATGTTGGTACTCTCTAGTTGATAATACCATTCCAGTTGGGATCCAGACAAACTCTCTTGAAAGAAATGTATCCATAACTTCTTATCAGGAGTATGGGGTTGAATTCTTCTGACATAAGACCTTAAATGCAGTTTTGGGCAAGACACACCATCATACACCACAAAAGTAGGAACCTTGAAACCCATAGGGATGGAGACTCCAGAAATCAAACTTAAATCTTCAAAGTAAAACCCAAAATTCTTTTGTAGTTCCATAGCATTCATTTTGTCTACCAGCATCTTATACTTCCCCTCAGTAGTAGGATCATGATAATAGTTCTCCTCAGAATCAGAATCTTCCACAGTATCATGGAGACTGCCTCATTCTCTCTTAGAATTTTCAGACTCAAGATTCTCAACCTCTTCCTCTGTCTTGACAGGACCTCTGAATCTTCTACCCAGGTTGATGAAGCCCACTGATTTTCTAGTCTTCTTCTTTTTCTTGGTCAAAAGTGCCTTCGACTCATCTTGTCCCCTGGACAAATTCAGAATCATTTCTTGAAATTGCACATTCTGGGTCTGGAGATCCTTAACAGTTTGTTCGAGAGCCATCTCTGCTGAAATAAACAGCGAGAAGATAAGATATCTGTTCATAAGAAACATGTGATGCAATGATATGGTATGTATATGCTTATGCAATGTTTTCAAGGACTGCAGCATTTAAATTTGTTTAAAAGAAAACAAGAACAAATTTTTATTAGTAAACACTTAATATAAGTTTTGCCCTAAGAAATAACAATAAAGTACAAAAGATAAATATATGGGGTTTTAAGTCTCCCGTGGACGCTTCCTCTTTGCGTGGAGGTACTTGTTGAGGTTTTGCTCCTCGTGAAGTTGCCTTGTTAGCTCCAAAAAAATTTCTTGACCAGCTCTGAAATGAGTCTCAAAAGTATCCCTTTGCTCCTTCAACTGAATCCATGATTTCTGCAATTCTTCCAAATCAGTAGGCATGTCAGGATGAAGGATGGTATAAGGAACATCTCCTTCAGCAACAGGCTCCATAGTGACTGGTAGAATAGTAGGATATGGCATCATAAGAGTCTGAGCACGAGATCGAACCCATCTGAGATAAAGCTCCATAGGAATAGAATACTTTGGCTCCAAAGTGTTGCTATCAATCCTGTTCACCTTGTTCCAAGCTCGTATAAACCTTTGATGGTAACCCTGAAGATTGATGTCGTAGTCGAACATAATACCCTGAATAAACATGTCATGAGGACCATTACTCCAAGCATAACCAAACTGACGTAGTGCTAAAGAAGGGTTGTAGGTAATGCCCCCTCTTATGCCAAGGAGTGGCACATTAGGGAATCCCCCACAACGGTCAATGATAGTAACATACTCCATAGATCGAGAGCACCAATGAATGTCTGAATGAGAAAATGACATAATCCTCTTAGACCACCTTAACCCTTTTTCATTCTTCATCACTGATTGAGGAAGGTGAGAAATAAACCACCTAGACAATAAAGGTATGTAGCACATCAGAGTTCCTCTCGCCTTCGTAGTACGAGTGTGAAGAGAATGTAAGATATCTCCAAGTAATGTAGGCACTGGATTATGAGTCAGAAATATGTTAATGGCGTGTACGTCTATGAACTGGTTTGGATTAGGGAACAACATTAAGCCATAAATCAATAGGGCTAGGATCTCCTCAAAAGCATCATAACTCATAGCCTTTAAGAACACTTGATCTTTCTCACTCAATACCTTAGAAAGAATACCCTTAACTGCGCTTCTTGTTTCTAGGACAATGTCTGATTTCTTCAGATGTAGGGCTGCAACAATGACTTCAGATTTAGGCTCCTTCTCTAAGCCTGTGAAGGGTCTCTGATCAAGGATAGGTATACCCAGTAGTTTGGAGAACTCTTCCATTGTAGGAACTGGCTGATAGTCGGGGAATGTGAAGCAATGATGTTTAAGATCAAAGAACTGAAATAAGACACTCATCTTGTCTTCATTGAACCCTGAAGTGATTAGATCCAGTAGGTGACCATGCCTCTTGATGAATTGGGAGTTTTCAGAAACTTGAGAGACCAATTCCTTAAGCTTAGAAGGTATCCCTACAAAGTTGATTCGAATAGTATTCCTACGAGCAGAAGCCATGACCTGCAACAAAGAACAAAGATAAATCCTTTGGTACTTGAAATGGTTAGTGAAAATGTTAAGCTTATGATGTCATGATGTCATGATGTTATGCTCAATCACAAACATGTGGCACACAAAAACAAGTCACAAAATAGCCCTAGGTTTGAAGGCTTGCATGAGGTTTAAAGGTAAGTACCCTCCCCTGAAGTTTAGTTGGTTCATCTTGTCCTACAAAAGTAATTAGGTTCTAAGGGATCTCAATATCACTGATCCTTCCCAAAGGTGGTTGTTCAGTGGGCAACTTACTTGCCAACCAAAACCCTCCAAGTTTAGGATCTCAATAAGCGTAGTATCGAGTATCAACCAACTTCAGTCTTCACCAAAGCTGGCTATCTCACTACTTTCTAAAAGCCAAGATGGGATAACTAGGGTTCTAAAAGTCAGTTAGTGTATTGAAAACATATGGCATCCCCATATTATCCTTAACTTACTTAAGGAACATAAGCACCAACCAAGAAGTCACACTAACTATGGCCACCAAATCAACCATATCGGTATACGTCGTACATTTTCCTTGGTCTATTGCCATTTACCTAGGGTACACTAGATCTGGGTTAGGATCTTTCACACATAAGCCCAATAGATAAATATAAAGCAAACAAGACAAATAATTTAAGTGATCTAATTCCTAAGGGTACCCCTCTTTTACTTAGTAAGTCCCCAACAGAGTCGCCAGTACTGCAACACGGTGGGAGAACTGACTTTTTAGTCATGTTGCGGATAGTAAGAGTCGCCACCGACTTTTATTTTATCCAAGTGGAAAGGACATAAAAAAGAACATGAAAGACCTATTTTTAAAAGACTTGAGTTCAGGGGGTAGGTTATACAAAGGGAAGGTATTAGCACCCTTTATATCCAAGGTTATCCATGGGCTCTTAGTTACTTAGCTCACTTTAATTGTTTTTGGAAAGTGTAGTGTGTGATTATAAATTTTCTAAGTACTTTGTAATGATCATTGTATGGATGTATACAAAGCCTTGTTTTGAAAAATGTTTAAGAAAGTATTGTGAGGTGTGAAAAGTATTTTTGAAGAGTGAGCAAGTAACTATGAGGTACCTACCATAGACTAAGTCATTCATGTTCTTATATGTCCTTTCAAGGGTAAGACTATCCCTATTATTAAGGAATAGGTAGTCATTACCTTGGATTTGTTAAGGGACAGGCGTATGGTCATCGTATGGTCAATGAAGGCAACTTAAGGGGTGTCTTTAGCAATTCGTAGGGACTATCATCATTTAAGATCATTATTCCGTAGGCAACCTCGAAGGGACTTGATCTTTTAAACTGAAGGGACTATGATGATTTATACTTGAAGGGACTTTGCTTAAGACACCCCACGTTCGAGGGACTTGACCATTAAAGGCAACCAAGAGGAATACCCTAGGAAGTGCAAGATGGCGATCAAAGATCGACATACGTGTGTGAGTGTAAATTTTTAAATATTTATCTTTTTAAAATTAATTATCTAAGTCAGATTAATCACAAATATGTTTTCACACCCTATTTACTAACCACACAATCTATATTAAGAAATCAAAAGCGAAAAGAAAATTCTAAACTATTACAAGGCTTGGGCAGTTACAAAATATATAGGCGGAAAATAAATTACAAATATATTAAATAACTAAAGTGAGAAATAAATGAAATAAGATTATAAAGCAAGAAATAATAAGAGTTAATAAAAGAAATAAATTAAAGAAATAATGATTAAGAGAAAAAAATTAGGTTAAGAAAGTTATATTAAAAAATCAGGGTTTAGGGCTTAGAAATAATTAGGTTAAATTTTTAGGATTAA
The DNA here is from genome assembly GCA_963966055.1 of Lathyrus aphaca. Classification (NCBI taxonomy): domain Eukaryota; kingdom Viridiplantae; phylum Streptophyta; class Magnoliopsida; order Fabales; family Fabaceae; genus Lathyrus; species Lathyrus aphaca. The sequence continues at coordinate 364,129,176 of OZ014521.1, forward strand.
TGAAAAATTAGGGTTAGAATTTAGTTTAAGACTTTAATTAAAAAAAACAATAAATTTATTAAGAAAAATAAGAAGTAATTAAAATATAAAAGATTAATTATATACAAATTTTAGAATTTTAAAATTCAAAATTATTATAGAAAAAATAGCTATATAATTTAGTTATAAAATAAGAAATTTAATTAGATATTTACAAAAAAAAACATATAAGTGTTTAATTAAAAATAGTTAATATTTATTTACAAAATATTTTAGAGTATTATATATAAAAAAAAATTGAGTTATAATTTATGTAGAGAAAATAATTAAGTTTTTATTTGTTTAAAAGGTTTTAGTTAATATTAATTATAATTATTATAATAAAATATATTAAAATGGTAAAAAAAAAATAGAAAAAAAGAACAAAACAACTTACCTGTTGGAGCCTGGGGTCGAACCCAGGACTCCATGCTCCCACTACAAGCATGCAACCAACTGAGCTAACGCACGTGTTGTTTAGCATAACCAGCATCATTTAATTATATATTAAACCTGTTGAAAATCAATGAGATAAAAAAAAATTTGCCTCGGCCAAGGATCGAACACAGGCTTCTGGTTCCACACACACACATCAACATCACCAGGCCATCTGTACCTTTGAGATATATGCCATAAACAAAAATATATAAAATAAGAGCAATATTTAAATTCAGATTTTGGCGCCAGACTTCATCTTCTTCCTCAGGTTACCTGCGAATTTTCCTTCGCCTCTACCTGCGAATTTACCTGCGATCCTACTTTTATAGGATTTCCTAGGTTTTCATCAATGGCCATGAAACCTGTAAAATTTCACGAAATCGAGCATACCTACAAAATCCTTAAACCAAATACAGTGTAATCATGTTATTACAATTCATTTTTATTAATTTATTCAAGAAACCCCAATTTGAGCTTTGAAACCCTAGTAATGGCGTTTCAAGCTTACGACTATACACCTTCGATTAAATTGCCCAGAAAGCTTCCTTAGATCATCACAAACAAGAATCAATCAAAGAAAAAAAATTATCATAGCCACATGTATGAGTTCGAAAAAAAATTAAAGCATGCATGATGATGAATCGATTACGGCATATGAGGTGGTTTCAGGCGATGTAAATGATGTAAATGTGTTCAATGATCATCAAGGAATGCTTTGCCACCTTTAAATCACCTGAAAAACAACAAAATTCAAGAATCTGAATTTGACTTTTTCTTGATTTTTTTGAAATTGGTTTGGTGTTCTTAGCTGCTGCAAATTCGTGTCCTTGTGTTTGTATTATGATGTAGACTTATAGGAGAATGGATTTAGGTCAAAAGTTTATGGATTTGTGGGCTTATGAAGTAACTTGAGTGTGAAGATTTCTCAAATTCAAATATTTCAAAAATCTCATCAATCCTTTCCAATTTTGATCCAATCTGATTTTATTTGGTTTCCAATCTTCTTAAACATGACTTAAATGACTTTCAATCAAAGATTTCATGCTTTACTTGATTTTTCATATTTTATATATATTTAAATTGAATTTTAATGAATAAAATCCAAATAAATATAAAATAAATTTTAAAAATATGAATAAATAAGCATTAGGTCGTGTATGATGTCTTTGTAAAGATTGGATTGCAAGATGACAGACCCATTTGGAAAAATTTGGTTTTAAGACCTCATTTGCTCAATATACCCCTCAAAAATTTCTCAACTTTGCCAAGGCATAAATCCCTCAATTTTTTAAGGCTATAAAGGTGTTCTTGGACATTTTGGAAAGCTTAAAGAGTCCTTTAACAAACCTTTTTGGTCAGATGTCCATACCTCTTACCATTTTTAAATTATGCCCTTTGGAAGATGCTGACTTTTTGTTGACTTTTGAAATGACCTGTAATGTTTTAGCTCATACATTCCAAATGAAGCATTTTTAGGCTTGGATTGTGAGTCACAAAGTTGTAGAGAATTCAATTTCCTTCAAAATGAGCTTTGTATGGAAATGTTTTGATGAAGCATGTGAAAGTTGTGGCTGGTCAAAGTTCAGTTGACTTTTCCTTAGAAAACCCTAATTTAGAAACTCCTGATTCTTGATGATCTGAAAATTCCTTGATGAATCATGATAAACCCTTGATCAAATGATGAATTTTACTTCATAAACTTGATGTTGGCAAAAACTCTTGAAGTTTGACTTTAATTTGACCACAGTTGACCTCAGTTTGACTTTTTAACTGCTTTGACTGATTTTTACATATCTGATCATCTGACTGGGCAAGCTCTTTGGGAAAGCTTTGAAACTAGACATGGGGTTCTTGAATATATGTGAGATGTTATGAAGCTCACTTGATGCCTTAAAAATCATTTTAACCTGAGGAAACACAAAACCCTAGTTTTGGACACTTTGCTTAGGAGTAGGCATTGTCTGGGGAAACTTCCACACTTCTTGATCAATTGGGAGTCTTGAGAACCTTATGATCATCTAGATGTCTTGAGAGAGGTTGTATTGATTGTGGGAGGGAAAATTTTGGGGTGTAACACATTTCTTCCAAGATAGTTTATCCGGAGCTTCATTGAGTTGGTACATGAAGCTATGCAGGGTCTTTATCTGAAGCTGGAAAGATTTAGCTAAAGCTTTTCTCAAGCAGTATCAATATAATATTGATATGGCTCCAAACCACACCTAGTTGCAGAACTTGTCTCAAGGACATAAGGAAGGTTTTAAGGAGTATGCTCAAAGGTTGCACGAGATGGCTGCCCAAGTTCAACCCCCGTTGCTGGACCGGGAAATGGCAGACATGTTTATGGGCACCTGGCTAGGTGCATTCTTGGATCGTCTGGCTGTTTTCCCGTCCATCATTTTTTTATATCGTCATTGCGGGAGAAAGGATAGAAAACTTGCCGAAGTTGGGAAAGATCCCGGAAGTAAGTGGTGCTAGTTCTTCTGGTGTGAAAATTCCTTTTGGCAACGGCCAAAGAAGAAGAGAAGGAAAAACGAATGTTATGTATATGGTCCGAGGCAGAGATCGTTCTCAAGGATACTACCAAGCAGTTGCAGTGACTATTCATATGCCACAGGTTCAACAACAACCTCAAGGTCAGCAACAACAGGCATAAATACCATTTCAGCTAAGAACAAGAGCGAGATACCGTAAAATTGACCCTATCCTATTTATATATTCTATATTGCTTCCAGAGTTGCTTAAATTGAATCTGGTCGAACTCCGTACCCTGATGGCTCCTTCTACTGACAATCTACCACCAAATTTTGATGCAAACGCCAGGTGCGAATTCCATTCAGGTTCCTAGGGGCACAATATTGAGAAATATTGGGCTTTTCAGAATAAGGTACAAGACCTAATTGACTCCAAGGCAATCAATTTTTCCCCTCACCCAAATGTACACCAAAACCCAATGCCTAATCACGGCGGAGTCAGAGTGAACCTTGTAAATGAAGGTTCCAGGGTTGTTATACCAGCTGGTCGGTTTTTAAGTTTAAATCTTTGAATTAATCACCCGGTTTGCAAGAGTATCTGCAGAAGAAAATAAAGCCATAAGTATTCAAATACTCTCAGTAGTGGAAATTGTGTGTTTGTCTTTCTTGAATGCATTTTCTTCCCTAGTGAGGGGAACTATGTCGCTCTGATTCTTCATTGGTCTTGGGTCAATGGAGATACGTAGGTAGAAGATCATCAGGTCTTTGCGAGCAACCTTATGGGGTGACTTTATTCCCCAACTTTAATTTTTCCTCTAGATGTCTCGGGTCAGAGCCTTAAGGTTAGAATAACTAGAAGAGGAAGTATGATTGCTATGTTGGGCATGTGGCCATTTATTTGAAGGTTACAAGTCCATGAAAAAGCTATTGATCACTGAAAGTATCCAAGACTGATAGGTCCAGATGGAGTCAAGCCTCCTCAACTACGGCAATAGTCAGTTTCTTTACTGCATTTTCATCTGTAGTTTATTTTATTTGCTAAACATTTGTCTACATGTATGAAATTTGTTTGGGCTTTTGAATGTTAGCAATAATAAAATGCACATGTTTTTCTTGAAGTAATTCCTTCGTATTCACTTATAATTTTGTATGTGTGCATTGCAATACCAACTCTCGTGCTTGAATTTGATGAGGGAGAATGACGAAATAAAAATGCAAGAAACTCTAATTGTATGCTCTCGAATAAGACCATGTTGACGATGTACAAGCTTTGTTTCAAATCCCTAAACACCAAAGATATAAGGGAGATAAACCCTCGCTAACCCCTTTGAGCCTTGAAGTAGGAGTTTCTTTTTGCACGAAAAAACCTCACATTTAACCCAGGGGAAGGGTAGGTGTCAGCTAGTTGAACTGAGCGTTCAGACTTCATAAAGGAGTGTATTTGAGGATCCATTACATTCCATTATACTAATCAAGAGGTCCAAAGACCAAAAACCATAATGGTTATCCCAATCAAGAGGTCCAAAGACCCGAAACCACAATGGTTATCCTTCATCGACCAAAGAATGAGGTAGTCGCAATCCTCTCAAAGCAATCAAGACAAACAGTGTCACACAATTTGTTCAAAAAAAGAAATGAAAAAGCCCATTAAGTCGACACTTAAAAACAAGCGACTTAGGAAAAAATTAGGGCATCCAATTGGACTTCACAATCCAAGTTTCACAAGAATCAGACCCGAAAAAAGTTAGGGACAAGCAAAAGAATGCAAAAGAGAAAGACAAAAAGGATTACACAAGAAATATCGTTAAACAAGAACAAAGTCGTGTGGCACAAACACGAAAGATAAAGGGGTGACTGACTCCAAACAATAACCTGATTGGTGCTTGAACTGTTAGTGTCAATGGTTACTCAACCAACACAAAATCCTTATAAAAGGTGAGCACTTGTGAAAATTAGTTGATCATAGGAATGGAGGACATCACGAAGAGGGGTGGGCACAAATAAACTTTGAGCATGTATCCTTTGTTTCTATAACCGTGAACCAAGCCACGATACAACCCTCAAAAGTCCTAACTAAAACAGGGTTATGTTAAGAGCGTACTACCACGAGACCGCATTCCTGACTCCTATGAGTTGTGCTAAAAGATCTTTGTTGGTATTGCATGTACATGCTTTCATAAAAAAATTATGTTGTATCTTAACCAATGATTCACTCACAAAGGTTTGCGACATCTTTTTTCATTAAAACTTCAAGATTAACATGTGTGTTGCATTAGAATTTTCATTCTTAGAATAAACATTTTCTGCTTGCAAACATTTGTTTGGCATCATAAAAGTTCACATATGGAACCTAAGTCTAGAAGCTTAATCTTTCCAAGTTGAGAAATCTAAAACTTTCGAAAGACAATCACATCGAGGTGCACTTTCCAAGGAACTCCACTGAGTATAGACTTTCCCAACCAGTCATGGTAAGAGCCAGCCAATCCAGGGCAGTTACGTCGAGTAATCTCTTCAAAATTCATCCAAATTGGGGCAATCACCTCGAGATTCAAATCTCTCCCAGAGCAATTAGTGTGGGTATCCCCTCAAAGATCAGTCAGTCAAAGGAAAAAAAACTTCTCAAAGACTCGTACTGGGGTAGGCCACCCCAATAGCACGAGAATTCATTCTTTCCCGAAGACAGATAGTCGAAAGCACCTATCTAGGGTTCATAATACCGGGGAAGAATACCTCGTGATGAGACGAGATATTAGGGAACATTCCTTCGCAAACCATATAGTCTGGTGTACTCAATTCAATATCCAACGAGTCTCTTCAAGAGTTTGAAAACACAAAAGCATTTTTGATGTCAAGTTTTCTGTAAAATCCTTTTGAGACAATTTCTTTTGGTAGATCTTACAATATGCAAGACAGTTCTCAGAATGGACGTTCGGTGGTCGATCCTAATGGGGTACTAAAAGGGTGTTTCCCTAATCAGAGAATTTCTCCTCATTCGTTATGGTTTCTTCATCTGATCATCATACACGACTAAAGTCCAATGGTTATTGGCACCTTCATGATTAAAGTCCAATCTCTGTTGGCACTTCCTCAACTAGGGCCATTGGTGTCTAAATATGTCCAACCTCTCATCTCAAGACGAGTGCAACTTAGACTCATGCTAAGCTCAAAAGATTGAAGCTTATTCAAAAGCAAAAGACATTACTCCCTCTCGATGATTCGTCAGCCTATCCAAATTTCGAAGTATGGGCCACTGTACTTATGAAGGGTTTTTATGTCACCCTTTTGGTCATAATTCTTGTTGATTGGGTTTATAACCCCACTATTGGTCACTCGCCAAGCCAATTCTCTTGTTCAACATTCCCAACAGCTATAAGCTTATATGTGTTGACAATGTCTACCTCCCCAGCAAGGTTATTATGCCAATTCATACGATTGCTACGATACCTAAGAGTTTAAAGACATCAAGTCTTTTGTGAAATCCTCTTGAGGTCAAGTCTAGGAAAAAGCAAATGATCCCCGACACAAGACTACTTGAAATCTTTCCTCCCTAGCAAGATGTGTTTCGGTTTTGTTATTCCCAACAGACGGATAGAAGTTATGTCCAGCAGAGTGCATCACATAATTTTTCTCTTCAACAGGTTTCCTAGATCTTGTTTCCTCAGCAGATCTAGGGTGGCTCATATTCTCCCAGTAGATCTCATACAAATTCTTCTCTTCCCTAATAGATCTCGGAAGATTTCTTTGCTCCAGCAGAGCAATAAGGATTGTTAATCAAATAGAGAGTCGTCTTCCCACAGTGAAGTATTTCTTACAAAAGTTCACGTATTCCCGACAACCAGCTGAACGGTTCCCTTCCCCATAGAGGTTTGGAAAATTCAGGTGGATAGAGAGTTCTCCTCAGCAGAGTCTTGACAAGACATTTCCCCAGCTAAGACGAAAAGTTGCCTATTCCCCAGCGGAGTATTATGGGTGAGATTCAATCCGTAGTAGTTGAGGTATCCCCTAACAGGGCCCTCAAACCTAAAGTCCAATTTATTTTTGGCAAAGGTGATAATTCGAGACAAATGGATTATTCACGCTCTTCTCCAGCAGAGATGTTATCCCCGCAGGGCTTCTCGAGATCGAATTAGTGATCATTTCATTCTCAGCAGAGTCAGCATGGACTTATTACTTCCTCATCAAGAATTCCCTTTGCACTTGCATCATTTTATTGACATGCTCAAAACATAGCATCCCCATTATCATGGGGCATCATGTCGTGCAATTCAACATATGCATATGCATACCCAACATAATACAGGTTTGAAATTTCTAAAGTTCAACCGTAGATTGGCGAAAGTCCATCTTCAGGGTGGAAAACTTCCAAAGTTCAACCGTAGATTGGACAAAGTCCATCCTCAAGGTGGAAAATTTCCAAAGTCCGTCCTCTGGGTGGCAAATTTCTAAGGTCCAACCTTGGATTATCGAAAGTCCATCCTCAAGGTGGCAAACTTCCAAAGTTCAACCGTAGATTGGCCAAAGTCAATCCTCGAGGTGGCAAATTTCCAAAGTCCTTCCTCTGGGTGGCAAATTTCTAAAGTCCCCCGTAGTGTGGAAAAAATTCCCCCATAGAGTGGCAAAAAGTCCCTCGTAGTGTGGCAAAAGTCCCTCGTAGTGTTGCAAAAAGTCCCCCGTAGTGTGGCAAAAGTCCCCCGTAGTGTGGGAAAATGTCCCCCGTAGTGTGGCAAAAAGTCCTTCGTAGTATGGAAAAATTCCCCCGTAGTGTGGCAAGAAGTCCTCCGTAGTGTGTCAAAAAGTCCTCTGTAGTGTGGCAAAAGTCCCTCGTAGTGTGGCAAAAGTCCAACCGCAGATTGGAAAAAGTCTGTCCTCAGGGTGGCAAAATATCTGAAGTCCAACCACAGATTGGCGAAAGTTCATCCTCAGGGTGGAAAAATATATAAAGTCCAACCGCAGATTGGCGAAAGTCCATCCTCAGGATGTAAAAATACCTGAAGTCTAACCACAGATTGGCGAAAGTCCATCCTCAGAGTGGCAAAGTATCTGAAGATCGACCGCATATTGGAAAAGGTCCACCCGTAGTGTGACAAGTCAGTAGTCGTCAGTCTCCATCCGAAAGACATCATTAAGGCACTGTTGCATCCTATGGAAAGTTCACCCGCAGTATACCAAGTCATTAGTCTTCTGATATCACTCAAAAGGCATCCCTCATTTACTATTCTTCCCATCAGAATTATATCTGAGCATAGTTCATATGGTTGGCTTTATATTTCTGTTCTTCTTCCACAAAGTGCGAATTTTCTTGTTATTTCTGGTATTCAATCCCAGCATACCTCAAACGTCTGAAAGCAAATGCTATCATCCATTCAGGTCTACAGTGATTGAATAGGCACAAATGTAACACCCTAAAATTTTCCGTACTATTTATTAATATCAACTGGCTTATGCTTTACATTCATGTGCATCTCCATTAGGTCATAACATTGAATCATGCATTTTTATGAGTTCCTAAGACATGGAATCAAGGCCAGATGGAATTAGGGTTTCCTACCCTATCCATATCTATCAGGTGGATTCAAAGTTTTGATTAAAAGGACATCAAGGACATCATCTGCTTGTACCCTTTCCACTTGATTAAGATTTATTTCCTTGATTAAGTAGGTCTTCGAGGATTCCACTTACGGAGACTATTCGTTTCGAAATGTGGAATTAAAGTTGTGAGGTATGGGTATCATGGACTTCCTCATCCTCAAGTTATTATGTTTACACTGCTTCAAAGGTCACTAGGGGTTTCATGGCCAAGGCATTGAGTTATGGTCTAGGAGATCAAATTATGGAATCGAGTGGTGATCAAGGAATTAGGGTCCTATCAATTTTTAAATTGCTTAGCGCGGGTGGTGCGAGTTGTTTGATTGTGTTGATTAAAGTTTTGAAAGTTCATTGATATTACAAGTTTTGATGTGGATTAGTTACTTTAAGATTGGTCGAACCGTTTTCTTGGCATTGAATTTCCAAACCAATAACCATTTGTCAATTTGAGTCTCAAGCCAATATTTTATCATTAAGCCATATCTTTTCCAAAATTCATTTTGATTCCAACTTTTGTTTCTATCCACCAAAAATCCATTCTTATTATCCAATTCCATTTTCTTTTAAACCCCATCAATTCACAAAATTTAAATTCTATTTTAAATCACTCTAAGCCCAATATTTTTGTTCACATTTCATAGCCCAGTTATTACATAACCCATGACCCATTACAATATTCTCCAAGACTTGGGGTGTGAGGAATTGTTATAGTGAGGCAAAAGAAAGAACCAAAGGGACCGATCAGAAGCCACCATCATGTGGTCTATTTGTTCCTCCATTTCCTCATCATTAAATTGTAGTGGAAAATTAGAACAAAAATTAAAAGAGATTCTGATAAAAAATAAATAAATAAAACCATCAAGCATAATAGATTTTTGAGAAAATTTGATAACTAATATAGCAGAAATTGAGTTATTTGTTACACTAGAATCAACAAGGAATAAAAAACTGAGAAAAAGTAAGAAGAAAAGTCAATACAAAATTTAGTTACAAAGTTCCAACTTAATCTAACTGAATTCATCTGTGGAAATACCAATCTACCCTCACCTTTCCTCTTCTATAAAGGAGAATTTGCTGCAGATCTTCATCTTCTTCTCTCATTTTACTCCATACTCTTCAATCTTCACCTGCAAAACTCTCTCACTCCCTCCATATTTCATCTTCCACAAATACCACCTTCAAGCTCCATAGTTCTTCATCAAGAACACCTCTTCAATCTTTAACAACATGTATCAATCACTCATCATCAACCTGCAACAGAAAACAACTTCATCAATCATCCTTAACTAACCTATACATCACGGGAAAAATCTCAAAAGAAAAAAAACGAAATAGCGGATTCAGAAGAAAACTTCATCTCTCTCGAGCTTCAATCTTCATGCATCATCATCTGGATCTTCACATTCATCATTCATCAACAACTTCAATCTTCAATACACCATCAAAATCTTCTCCTCAATCATCTTCATCAAAGATTTCACCTGCAAACAGAAAAAACACATCAACACGGAAACGACTCAGTATAAACGCAACGATACACGCACGAAAAACCGAAGAAGGCATAGAAGAGTTAAGCACGGAGAATAAGGAAAAATGCAACTCATCGGGCTTATTCAAGCACGTCGGTGCTCTGCCACGAAGGTTCCTTAACAGGTATTCTTCGTTCTTCCCTGAATGTTTTTCGCGAAAGACAGTTATTCATAGATAGTGTAGATTCCCTTCCTTATTTGGTTGATAATTTGTGCATCTTGAATGAAACTTTGAGAATGCGTCAATGGAGTTTCCAATCTGTTAGCTTAAGGAAGCTTTTGAAAAATCAGGTTTTGGATTTGGGAAGAGGACTGAAGAAGAATTAGGGTTTGTTTTGAGATGGTAATGTTTGGATGAGCTTGAACCGAGGTCGACGGTGGCCGCAGGTTGTCTTCTCTGGTAATACGAGTGTTTCCGACGGCTAATGTTTATGTTGTGAAGAAGAATGGGAAGAAGGAAACATAGGGTATTAGGGAGAGAAAACATTTTGTTTGTTTAGTGTATTTAAGTTATAAAAATGAAAACTTATAAAATCAAATAATACTCCACCGTCAGTTTTTCTTTGAATTTTAAGAGTATAAGAATTCATAAGGGTGGTCCACTCCGGCGGTGACAAGTGTCACCGTCCGGTAGTGTAACATCCCGATTTTTAGTAATTATTTATTTATTATATCAATTAATTAATTGTGTGATTTTGTGAATAATTATTTATTTTATTTTATTTAATTAATTGATTTAATTAAATTATTTGAAATAATTGAATTAATTGAATTATTTGATTTATTTAATTTAACTTATTTAATTTGATTAATTGATTTATTTAATGTATTTGAATTAATTGATTTATTTAGTTTATTTGCATTATTTGATTTATTGATTTATTTTATTTTGGTGGAATAAAATAGATTTGGTAGGAATTATTGATTGGGCCTAAATGAGTGTGTGATTAGAAAGTAAGTTAGTGGGTTAGTAAGTCCAATAAGAATTCGAGTTATTATGAGTTAAATGTTAGGGTTTAGAAAAGAGTAGAAGAGTTAGACAAAAGATGGAAGAGAGAAGTGGAGAAGAGGAGGATAAAATTCAAGAACAAATTTATCAAGAAATTAAGGTAAGGGTGAGTTTTTATATAATCATTGAGATTACTTGATAGTGTATATTTGGTAGAAAAATGTTTAGGATAAAATCCCTAAATTTTCTATGACTTTATAATTTTTGGTTTTGATAATAATTTTTTATTTGTGATAAATAATTGTGTTTGAAATTAGTATATTGGAATACTATAGAGACCCATTGATACCCATTGATTGTTGGAAATAATTTATCTTATTTGTTCTGTAGTGTTGAAAGCATATGATATATTGATACTGTAGCATTATATGTGCTTGATTCTACTGCTATTTGTGTTTGGTTCTACTGCTATGTGAACTTATATCAGCTTTGATAAATTAAGACCCACTTGGATTTGATATTGTGATATTCTCGTTTCCTTTGTATTGCTTTGTATCCATTAAAAATTTAATTCATGTAGCATCTAACTGACAATGTAGTAGAATCATTTATTCTAGTTTGTAGAAAGTGATATTGATACTTCACTGTAGCCAACGTGTGATTAAATAGAAAAATGAGTTGGTGATAAGAACATTTTCCCTCTAGTCTTGTATCGCAACAGAATCATATGTATTTGGTAGACAAATGTGAAACATGAGGGTCATATGAATTGATGAAGTATCTATGTGATAGCATAATTAATGCTTACAATAATGATTTTTATATAATTAAAAAGCATGACATGCTAGCTAAGCATCTAACCAAAAATTGAAGGCTAACATAATGTAATGATTTTTCATGTTTTTAGTATACATGTAGTATGGGTTAAACGAATGTGATACATTCTTAGGATCTTGATGACATCATGTTGTCGTTTTCATTGTATGTAGTCATATGCTTATGAAAATGATAAGATGATCACATATGCAATTTATTGATATATGATTTACAAAGACTAATATATATATATATATATATATATATATATATATATATATATATATATATATATATATATGAAAAATAATGGCTTCCATTAGGTAGGTATAGTACATGGATCTTGATTTGATAAGAATTATTCTTGTAGATTTCTCTTAATTTATTAAAATATAATATATTCAATTTAACATAATTAATAATAATAATAAATCTAATAATTATTTAATATTATTAGTATAATGTTTTTTAGGAGTTTCTAGTAAGAGATAATATTCGAGATAATTAATTAAATTAAGTTATTTTCAATTTTATTAGAGTATTTCATAGAGTTGTTAGAATATTTTGGAAACTTTCTCGAATTATAATTTTGAATGATAATTTTAATTATTCCTTAATGATTTATTTCATGATTAATTTGATGATTAATTTAGTAATTAATTGGATGATTTATTTAATGATTTATTTGATGATTAATTTGGTTATTAATTTGGTGATTTATTTGATGATTAATTTGATGATTAATTTAGTGATTAATTTGGTGATTAATTTGGTTATTAGTTGAATATTGAATTAAATTCTTGGTGATGGATAATCTATTCCATGATTAATCGGTATTGTGTGTTTTTATTAATTAAGGGTGAATCGTGTTGATACATGTGTACTGCTTGCTAAGTGCGATGGTAATATTTGAAGTAAGAATGAAATGACTTTGAAAATATGTTGTATGTGCAATTGTGTGATAATTCAAATGTGATGAATTATTAAAGATATGCATGAATATTAAGATTAGAGAACGGTCTTAATTGCATATGGTGATTGTAATTGCACATGCATCATTTGTTTCAAGAGACAATGTTTGTTAGTTTCGTGGGAGCTTGTGACTTGTCCCAAACCTAGAGGACATGTTTGAAAGCCTAGATGATTGGCTTTTTATGTATTATCGGTCTAAGTAACGGACCCGGTTTAAATGTAAAAACCGAAAAATGATAACAAGTGATTGGTACCACATGCATGAGTTGCATTTGAGTCTTGCATTGAGTCTCGTTGTGTTTATGGTTGAAATATGAGATCATGTGGATTATGTAAATTGTTGGATTTGTGAAATTATAAATTGTATATATATATATTTGTGAATAGTATGATTACTTGATTATAACTTGTTGATGAAGTTTTGAAGTGTAAGAATAATTATGTATGATTGTTTGCTTCCTATTATATATTATATTATAATTTCGATAATTATATAAATTCTCACCCTTCTGTTAGAATGATGTTTTATACGACATCGCTCAGTTATCGAGGAGTATAGTTGCTTCTAGCGCGAGGAAGCCGTTGGAGTAGTTTGTCTTAGTTATTTTATTTATTTTGGGTCGAGTCGTGCTCTGATTATGTAACATTGGGGATCATTTTGATTCATGTTTTGAGAAAAACAATTGTATATATTTATTTTTCGAATTGAATTTGAAATTATGGTGAAATAGCTTTTTATGCCCAAGTTGATTTAATGAATGAAGTTTATTTGAGACTCTAATGTTATGAGATTCATAATGAAAGTATATCTGCTGCTAGATGCTAAGGTGAAAATTTATAAGAAAAGCATGAATTTACTTACAAGTGTTATTGAGCGTGATAGGTATTTGTATGATGTTTTGAATTAAATGTGATAACCTTATTTAAGATGCATGATAATTTACTCTAATTATTTATGTATTTTTCGTGGGGTTTAAAAGGGTGTTACATTAATGGTATCAGAGCAGGTCGATCCATCCGGCCAAGTTGTCTAATGTTGTTTGTCCCCTGGTATGCGACATGTGTGTGAAAACACCGTCGATATATGTTTGTCTTTCTAACCTTTATCTACATGAGTGCGATTGAAGCAAGTGGAGGGAAATGATTTTGCGTCTCTGAGATGTTTTAGTTGTGGAGTGTTGGTTTGGTGTGTTGCTGATTGCAAGGAACACTATTATAGTTTGGTAAAGATGGTTTATGCCTCATCATGATTGTCAGATGTCTATTGACAAATTGAGGAACTGATCACCCTCAATCAGTTGTTGATAGTATACGGGATCTTGTTGGATGGAATTGACGTGTATTGCGAGCTGAGATGGTGAGTGCAGTGAATTATTTGGAGTTAAGCCAGGTGCCTACAGATTGGAAGGGTGGAGGTATTCAAACGACTTCTTTTAGAATGAGGTATAGTCATTATGAGTCTTTTATGATACCATTTGGTGTGACTAATGCACCATGTGTATTTTTGAAGTAAACGAATAAGATTTTCCATCTATATTTGGATAAGTTTGTGTTTGTGTTCATTGATGATATTTTGATCTATTATAAGGTGAAGAGAATCATGCCAAGCATCAGAATATTATGTTATATGTTTTGAAGGAGAATCAGTTGTATGATAAACTTTCTAAGTATGAGTTTGGTTTGTGAAGAGATTCTTATGGAATAAAGGTTGGTATGTTGAAGCTTACTAGTGGTATTATTGATGATATTTGAGATGGTCAAAAATATTATTTGAGTTTGATGGATCGATTGACTTTGATCAATCAAGGTCGACGTTGTGATTTTCGGATTGATGAGAATAGTATCATGAGGTATCGTGATACAGTTTGTGTTTTGGATAGTGTTGATTTGAAGAAGAGTATTCATGAGGAAGGGCATCGTAGTGAATTGATTATTCATCAGGGAGCTTTTAAAATGTATCAATATTTGAGGAAAGTATTTTGGTTGCCTTGTATGAAGAAGGATTTCACATAGTTTGTGTGTTCTTGTTTGACTTCTCAGATGTCGAATATTGAACATCAGAAACTGTCGGGTTTGATGCATCTATTATCTATTCCTGAGTGGAAATGAGATAGTATATCGATGGATTTTGCGTTTGATTTACCTAGAACATCGAGTAATTTTTGAGTCTATTTGGGTTATAGTGGACAAATTAATGAAATATGCTCACTTTATTCCGATGAGGATGGATTACCCATTGGAGAAGTTAGCGGAACTGTACATTGAGAGGATTGTCAGTTTGCATGGTATTCCGTCTAAAATTACGTCAGATAGAGATTTGAGGTTTACTTCAAAATTTTGAGAGCTTGTGTGTTGGATTCAGGAGGCAACTTGGGAATTGGAGAGTCAGATGAGGGAGTCTTATCCTAAGTTATTAGTTTGAGGTAATTTTCGAGGGAGAAAATCTTTTAAGTGGGGAGAGTTGTAATATCCCGATTTTTAGTAATTATTTAGTTATTATATCAATTAATTAATTGTGTGATTTTGTGCATAATTGATTTATTTTATTTTATTGAATTAATTGATTTAAATAAATTATTTGAAATAATTGAATTAATTGAATTATTTGATTTATTTAATTTAATTGATTTAATTTGATTAATTAATTTATTTGACTTATTTGAATTAATTGATTTATTTAGTTTATTTGAGTTATTTGATTTATTGATTTATTTTATTTTGGTGGAATAAAATAGATTTGGTAGGAATAATTGATTGTTCCTAAATGGGTGGGTGATTAGAAAGTAAGTTATTGGGTTATTAAGTCCAATAAGAATTAGAGTTATTATGAGTTAAATATTAGGATTTAGAAAAGAGTAGAAGAGTTAAAGAAAAGATGGAAGAGATAAGTGGAGAAGAGGAAGAGAAATTTCAAGAACAAATTCATCAAGAAATTAAGGTAAGAGTGAGTTTTTATATAATCATTGAGATTATTTGATAGTTGATATTGGGTAGAAACATGTTTAGGATAAAATCCATAAATTTTCTATGACTTTATAATTTTATGTTTTGAAAATAATTTTTTATTTGTGATAAATAATTGTGTTTGAAATTGGTATATTGGTATACTATAGAGACCCATTGATACCCATTGATTGTTGGAAATAATTTATCTTATTTGTTCTATAGTGTTGAAAGCATATGCTATGTTGATACTGTAGCACTATATGTGTTTGGTTCTACTGCTATTTGTGTTTGGTTCTACTGCTATGTGAACTTATATCAGCCTTTATAAATAAAGACTCACTTGGATTTGATATTGTGATATTCTCGTTTCCTTTGTATTGCTTTGTAGCCATTAAAAATATAATTCATGTAGCATCTAACTGACAATGTAGTAGACTCGTTTATTCTAGTTTGTAGAAAATGATATTGATACTTCACTGTAGCCAGCGTGTGATTAAATAGAAAAATGAGTTGGTGATAAGAACATTTGCCCTCTAGTCTTGTATCGCCACAGAATCATATGCATTTGGTAGACAAATGTGAAACGTGGGGGTCATATTAATTGATGAAGTATCTATGTGATAGCATAATTAATGCTTACAATAATGATTTTTATATAATTAAGAAGCATGACCATCTAGATAAGCACCTAACCAAAAATTGAAGGAAAACATAATGTAATGCTTTTTCATGTTTTTAGTATACATGTAGTATGGATTAAACGAATGTGATACATTCTTAGGATCTTGATAACATCTTGTTGTTGTTTTCATTGTCTGTAGTCATATGCTTATGAAAATGATAAGATAATCACATATGCACTTTACTGAAATATGATTTACAAAGACTACTATATATATATATATATATATATATATATATATATATATATATATATATATATATATATATATATATGAAAAATAATGGCTTCTATTAGGTAGGTATAGTACATGGATCCTGATTTGATAAGAATTATTCTTGTAGATTTCTCTTAATTTATTAAAATATAATATATTCAATTTAGCATAATTAATAATAATAATAAATCTAATAAGTATTTTATATTATTAGTATAATGTTTTTTTAGGAGTTTCGAGTTAGAGATAATATTCAGAATAATTAATTAAATTAAGTTATTTTCAATTTTATTAGAGTAGTTCATAGAGTTGTTAGAGTACCTTGGAAACTTTCTCGAATTATAATTTTGAATGATAATTTTAATTATACCTTAATTATTAATTTGGTGATTAATTTGATGAATAATTTGGTGATAAATTTGGTGCTTAATTTGGTGATTTATTTGATGATTAATTTGGTGTATAATTTGGTTATTAATTGAATATTGAATTAAATTCTTGGTGATGGATAAACTATTCCATAAAAAATCTTTATTGTGTGTTTTTGTGAATTAAGGGTGAATCGTGTTGATATTTGTGTATTGCTTGCGAAATGCGATGGTAATATTTAGAGTAGAATGATATGACTTTGAAAATGTGTTGTATGTGCAATTGTGTGAGAATAATTATGTATGATTGTTTGCTTCCTATTATATATTATCTTATGATTACGATAATTATATGAATTCTCACCCTTCTGTTGGAATGATGTTTTATACGACATCGCTCAGGTTCCAAGGAGTATAATTGCTTCTAGCGCGAGGTAGCCTTTGGAGTAGTTTGTCTTAGTTATTTTATTTATTTTAGGTCGAGTCATGCTCTGATTATATAACACTGGGGATCATTTTTATTCATGTTTTGAGAGATACAATTGTATACTCTATTTATTTTTCTAATTGAATTTTAAATTATGGTGAAATGACTTATTATGCCCAAGTTGATTTAATGAATGAAGTTTATTTGAGACTCTAATGTTATGAGATTCTTAATGAAAGAATATCTACTGCTAGATGCTAAGGTGAAAATTTATAAGAAAAGAGTGAATTTATTTAAAAGTGTTATTGAGTATGACAAGTATTTGTATGATATTTTGAATTAAATGTGATAACCTTATTTGAGATGCATGATAATTTACTCTGATTATTTATGTATTTTCCGTGGGGTTTAGAAGGGTGCTACATTAGTGGTATCAGAGCAGGTCCTTCCATCCGGCCAAGTTGTCTAATGTTGTTTGTCCCCTGGTATGTGACAGTTGTGTGAAAACACTGTTGATAAATGTTTTTCTTTCTAACCTTTATCTACATGAGTGCGATTGAAGCAAGTGGAGGGAAAATATTTTGCGTCTCTGAGATGTTTTAGTTTTGGAGTGTTGGTTTGGTGTGTTGCTGATTGCAAGGAACACTATTATAGTTTGGTAAAGATGGTTTATGAGCCATCATGATTTTCGGATTTCTATTGACAAATTGAGGAACTGATCACCCTCAATATCTTGTTAATAGTATACGGGATCTTGTTGGATGGAATTGACATGTCTTGCGAGCTGAGATGGTGTGTGCGGTGAATTATTTGGAGTTAAGCCAATTACCTACAGATTGTTATGATAAGACAATTATTTTCTTAAGCCTTTAAATGAAGGAGACTTGTTTATGTCTGCAATACAAGTGAACGAGTTAGTGCAAGATGGTATCGAGATGTTTATGTTGTTGGTAACTTTGAGTATTAGTGAAAGTGCAGCAGTTGGAGTTTTGTCGATTGTGATTTTCCAGAAGTTTTTCCTGATGATATATGTGATTTACTGCTGGAACGTATGATGGAGTTTTCGATCGACTTATTTCCTAGAACTAGTTTGATATTGATGGCTCCATATGGTATGTCCGCATCGAAATTGAAAGAGTTGAAGAGTCAACTTGAAGATCTGTTTGAGAAGAGGTCTGTCCGTCTGAGTGTGTCACCGTGGGGTGCACCAATTTTGTTTGTTAAGAAGAAAGAAGGTCTTATGAGGCTTTGTATGGGCTATCGACGATAGAACAAGGTGACTATCAAGAATAAGTATCTACTTCCGAGGATCGAAGATTTGATAGATCAATTGGTTGGTGCAAGTGTGTTTAGTAAGATAGACTTAAGATCTGGGTATCATCAAATTCTTGTGAAGGCTGAAGGTATTCAAAAGACTTCTTTTAGAATGAGGTATAGTCATTATGAGTATTCTATGATACCATTTGGTGTGACTAATACACCATATGTATTTTTGGAGTACATGAATAAGATTTTCCATCTGTATTTGGATAAGTTTGTGTTTGTGTTCATTGATGATATTTTGATTTATTATAAGGGTGAAAAGAATCATGTTGAGCATCAGAATATTATATCATATATTTTGAAGGAGAATCAGTTGCATGATAAACTTTCTAAGTATGAGTTTGGTTTGTGAAGAGATTCTTATGGAATAAAGGTTGGTATGTTGAAGCTTACTAGTCGTATTATTGATAAGATTTGAGATGGTCAAAAATATGATTTGAGTTTGATAGATTGATTGACTTTGATCAATCAAGGTCGAGGTGGTGATTTTCGGATTGATGAGAATGGTATCATGAGGTATCATGATTTAGTTTGTGTTTCGGATAGTGTTGATTTGAAGAAGAGTATTCATGCGGAAGGGAATCGTAGTGGATTGATTATTCATCAGGGAGCTACTAAGATGTATCAAGATTTGAGGAAAGTATTTCGGTGGCCTTGTATGAAGAAGGATTTCATATAGTTTGTGTGTTCTTGTTTGACATCTTAGATGTCGAATATTGAAGGTCAGAAATTGTCGGGTTTGATGCATCTATTATCTATTCCTGAGTAGAAATGAGATAGTATATCGATGGATTTTGTGTTTGATTTACCTAGAACATCGAGTAATTTTGAGTCTATTTGGGTTATAGTGGACATATTAATAAAATCTGCTCACTTTATTCTGATGAGGATGGATTACCTGTTGGAGAAGTTAGCGGAACTATACATTGAGAGGATTGTCAGTTTGCATGGTATTTCGTCTAGAATTACGTCAGATTGAGATTCGAGGTTTACTTCAAAATTTTGAGAGCTTGTGTGTTGGATTCAGGAGGTGACTTGGAAATTTGAGAGTCAGATGAGGGAATCTTATCCTGAGTTATTAGTTTGAGGTAATTTTCGAGGGTGACAATATTTTAAGTGTCGTTGTAAAATCCTGATTTTTAGTAATTATTTATTTATTATATCAATTAATTAATTGTATGATTTTGTGCATAATTGATTTCTTTTATTAAACTAATTGATTTAATTAAATTATTTGAAATAATTGAATTAATTTAATTATTTGATTTATTTAATTTAATTGATTTAATTTGATTAATTGATTTAATTTCATTAATTAATTTATTTGACTTATTTAAATTAATTGATTTATTTAGTTTATTTGAGTTATTTTATTTATTTGATTTATTTTATTTTGGTGGAATAAAATATATTTGGTAGGAATAATTGATTGGGCTTAAATGGGTGTGTGATTAGAAAGTAAGTTAGTGGGTTAGTAAGTCCAATATGAATTAGAGTTATTATGAGTTAAATGTTAGGATTTAGAAAAGAGTAGAAGAATTAGTGAAAAGATGGAAGAGATAAGTGGAGAAGAGGAAGAGAAAATTCAAGAACAAATTCATCAAGAAATTAAGGTAAGGGTGAGTTTTAATATAATCGTTGAGATTATTTGATAGTGTATATTGGGTAGAAACATGTTTAGGATAAAATCCCTAAATTTTCTATGACTTTATTATTTTAGATTTTGATATAAATTTTTGATTTGTGATAAATAATTGTGTTTGAAATTGGTATATTGGTATACTATAGAGACCCATTGATTGTTGGAAATAATTTATCTTATTTATTCTGTAGTTTTGAAAGCATATGATATGTTGATACTTGTCGCTCCCACCAAAATGACACCTCAGGTCAGAAGGGGTACAGACGCGAACGGTCGGCGAAAAGAGGAATGAGAACACACAGGAGTGAACTCAGAAAAGAATAGAGTCGCCAGCTAGGCATTTTTATCCCGGGGGAAAGGTAATGCTGCATAAACCTAAGAAAAAGATATGGATACGACGGTTTCGAACCAGAGAGACTGAGAAAGGGGGTTGGTTACAACCTGGGATGGTATTAGCACCCAGATTGTCCGCCGTACTCGAAGGGATCCACACTTAAAAGATTTGTGTTTTAAAGGGGTAGTGTCAGTGCAATCTGTGTATAAAAGAGCTGGAAAAGAATGCAAATGTCAGTGTAAAAGAAATGTGAAGTGTATAAGAGAAGTGTCAGTGTAAGAACAAGAATGAAATGCTCAAGATCATGAGGCTAAAAGAATAAAGCTGGAAAGAGGGGGAATATACAGAGACTTTTGTTCGATAACTGTTAAGTTATGCCTACGTATCCTCTCGTGCAATGAGGAAGTCAGAACACCGTAGTTCGACTCAAAGAGACCGAAAGGTGAATTTACTTGTGAACTGCTTGCTTGTCAATGCTCAAGTGTATGACCTGTCTGGCTCAGGTGAAAAATGTCTTGCATTAGACGGAAGAAGCAAGTTCTCGTTTGTGAGTGAATAAGATGAGAAAAGAATCCCGGAGGAGACGATTATTGTTTGTTTTTGGGTTTTCAGTCTTTTATTGCTTTTGAAAGTTTGTCATAAGTTAATGAGCTTAAGCCTAAACCAAGGGGTTAGTAAACTCATCACATCCTCCCTCTGATTAGGGGTAATGAGAATACTTTAAGTGTGAAGTCAGCATCTCACACTTAATCACCCAGATGTAGGATTAAGATCATTAACCTACTTGTGATTATTTAGATGTTTTTGTTGTTTTTGTTTAGTGTTGAGTAATGAGATTAAGCCACAATCAGGGATTAAACAGACTCATTACACCATCCTAATAGAAGGATAATAGATGAGAATATTTAAGCTGAGAAAGACTCCTCAACTTAATCCATGATTAGGGATTAACCTCATGACAAAACAAAGCCTTTATTAAGGTGGATTTTAATTAATGATAAGATGAAGAAGTGATTTTTATGGTTTGTAAGACAACTTGAGGGGGACTTGTCCATTAACACTAGGGTTAGTCCTTCTTAACCAATTTAAGGAAGAATTAGAACCCTAATGCAAGGCCCAAGTTACAAGCTTGATGTCTTGATGGTTATTAAGTGAATTGATTAAAGGATTTAAACACATTAAGGGTTTAACCCTTAGGATTAAAGTTATACACTCCATCCTAATAGAAGGATGCAGGCATAAGCTTAATCACAAAGCCTTAAAGCCTTTAGGGTTTAGTCCTTGATTATGAGATGAGAAGAGAAGACTCAAAGAGACACAAAGGTAAAAGCTAAGTGGGGGACTAATCAAACCCTAATTGTTATCATGCTTGGTCATTCCTAGGGTTTGTGAGGCTTAAGAGAGAAAGAAATCTTCAAAGAGCCACCAAGGAGAGAAGCAGATGAAAGGATCAAGAAGAAGCAAAACAACTTGCTTCACTTAAGAAGACAAGTTACTTGAAGAAAGAAAGTAAGATGAACAAGAATGAGCAAGCTCAATCCAAAGCACAAGATAAAATGCAGCAATGATGCATAAGAGAGATGAAAAGAGATTGTGAGAAGTGAAGGCAAATTCACTTCTCAATACAACTTACCACCTGAAAAGTTAGTAAAGAAATGAAATGCAATGCAAATGAGATGCAATGTGATGATGCAAACTAAAACCAGGAGCATAAACATGATGTGAATGATGCTAAGAGATGATGTAAACATGAGGCAAGGCATTAGAATGATCATACAAACATATGGGTGCAAGAGAAGCAAGTTTTGAACCATGGATGTTCATGAAAAGTTATGAAATGCAAAAGACATATAACATGGCAAATGAAAGATGCAATGAATAAACATGATTCTAATGTGTCTTAAGATGTATTATGAATCAAATGGATGCACAATAAATCATGGCAAGTCATGGTATGCAAGCAAAATGGAATATGGATGCAAAGGAAGGCATAAATTAGGGTTTATGATCATCACACAAAGCAAAATCCAAAACCAGAAGCAAATGACATGATAAAAATTTGAAAATGCAAACAAATGAACCCTAAACCTATACAAACTCACTGCCCAAAGGAGGGGATCCAACTCTTAACCTAATGAGAGTTATGATTTTCCTAAGATTGCTAGGGTTTTAAGGTACCTTGTCAAGAAAAAATGCCAAACAAATTGAAAATGCAATATCAGTTCAAACCAATTTTATCCTATAAACTACATGTTATGCAAGATGCAATTCAAAAAGAATCATTGTCCAACTCTCAATGGTTAGGCAGAAATGATTTTTTGAAGATTGAACCAAAATATTGCCTAAAAATGGAATTAATTCCAAAGGAAATGAGCAAAGGGCATCAAGAACAAAAAATAAATTTGGTTTGAGAGTTGGATAATGTTTCTAAATGTTTCTAAATGCAATATGATTTTTTTTGTGATTTTTAAATACCTAAAAGTATTTTTAATTAATTAATTTTCATTAATTTATTAAAAATAATCTTTTAAATGATTTAAAAATAATTTTAATGCAAAAAAATAAAAATAAAAATATTTTCTGATTGAGAAAAATATTTGAATCAAAAATGCAAAAGGAAATATTTTTGGGATTTTTCTAGCTATTTTAAAATAAATATGCAAAACAAATGAATAAAAATGAAATAAAAATGTAAATAAATGAAAGTCAACAGATCCAGTGGTTGGGATTCAAAACTGGGACGCGGGAGTTGACTGCGTGCGTGACCTAGTGGTTGAAATTCAAACTGACTAATCTTAATTAATTAATTTAAATAAATGGGATTAGGGTTTAATGATGGATCCAGGCCATTGAAACGCGCGGGGGATTGACTTAGTCAGCCTGATCTACGCTCCACATTCAAACTACAATTAATGACACAATTAGGGCTTAATGACTCTCAGGTGGCCGGAAATGACCTCCGGTCATCTTCTCCGGCCACATGTCTCCCTGAAAATTGCTAGCTCACTCCCTAGGTCCCTAAAACCTAATCTCTCTGCCCAGAATCCATCCCCAAACATCATAGAGCAAAAATCAACAACCAAAACACATTTATTTTTCATAACAAAGCTGAATCGAAGCAAAATGCATTTAGGTCAGAAAAGTTTTAGAAGCATCATACATACTCAATACTCAATCATTTTCGAAACAAAACATATCAGCATGATCAGTGAAGCATAGAGAATCATTTAGGAACTTAAAAACATGTTTCTGGAAAAAATGTTCTTGAGCTCACCTGAACTGAAGCTTTGATCTTTGGAACTTTCTGGCTGCCTCTTTGATTCAAACTGCCTCTAATGAACCTCCTGAAAAGCTTGCAATGCTTGGTTGGAGTTTAAAATGGCTAGTTTGTGAGATTGAGTAAGTTCTGTTCAGTGAGGGAGAGAAATCGTGTTTCAGTTTGAGGATGTTTCAGGGATAAATGAGGGCAGGGAAATGATCAGGGGAGTATGCTGAGATGTTTTGTGAAGTTTGTTTTTATGTTTGATGCTTGTATGATGAGTTTCGAAGGAAGTTGCATAAGGGGTGAAAAATGAGAATGTTGGCTTGGAGAGTGTTTCAGGCTTGTGTGTTATGTGCTTTTGCTTGCATTTGATCCACATAAAGAAGTGTGATAGGTCAGAGAGTGGGTGCTGGCCTATGCTGATTGGTATGGGCAAGTTGCCAAAATGTCACCAACTTGTGTACTTGAGGTATGGGCAATGGTACAACTAGCTTTTTGGCTTGTCTTGGCTCAGCTGAGTTTAAGGATGTCCATGGAATTGGTTTTGAGATGAATCAGCAAGTTGAGTGAAGTTTATGAGATGTTTTGCAATTTTCACAAAGTTTGTCCCCTTTGGAAATTCATGAAGTTCAAGGCATCAAAATGCACAATTCTTGGGCCAATTCTGACTTTTAGAAGTCACATGATCATGTTGTAATGAGTTTGTGCACATTTGAAGTCTTTAGAGTGCTTGATCATACAATTTTGCAAAATGCCTCTTTGGTGCATAACTTGAAATTATGTGATTTTTCCCAACTTTGACAAGCCATAACTTTTGATCCAAAATGAATTAGAATGAGTTCTTGTACTTTTTGAAAAGGGAATGATCCATTCTACAACTTTCATGACCAAAGTTTTCTCATTTGAAGCATTTTTGAATCAAAAAGCAAGGGTTGAAAAAGTTTCCCAAAATGGCAAGTTTCCATTACAAGTCATTTTCCCAAAAAGTCAACTTTGCAAATGGCTTGAAATTCTCCAATTTTGTGAACTTCAAACATCTTCCATGATCAAATAAAGATCATACACAATCAAAATGATGATGAACACCCTTTGGTTGGGTCATTGAGGGCCTCAGATGCCCTGATTTTGCACTGACTTGCTTAAAAAGTCAACTCTTGATCAGATGCCTTCACCATTGAATTTCTTCATGAAAATTGATATGCATGATCCCCATACCATATAGAGACCAATAGAAACAAGAATGACCAAAAAATTGGGAGTTATGGCCTTTGAAACCAAAACCCTAATTCTAGGTCATCTGTGCAGTCAAACATGGCTCTGCTTCCATGCCAATCTCAGTTCTTGTGATTTTTTGACATTATTGACTTTGAGAGGATATAATATGATGCTTGAACATACATGGACCCCTTTGAAATTATTGAAGACCTTTGGAGTGGCTCAAATGGCTCTTGGATTTCTCAGATCACAAACCCTAGATGCAGATGACTTAGAAGCAATGCAGTGAATCAAAAATGCAATATGAGATGCCATGATTGAACTTATGCATATGAAAAGATCACAAGCCATGGTGTGAATGGGTGAGGGCAAATTTGGGGTGTTTACAGCTGCCCCTATTCAAACATGAGTTAGCCGTGTAGAATGCAAGCAACGGCTTAACAGGAAAACAAGATAACTTGTGGTTGAATACCGAAGACAGTCCAAAATTTGCACTCACAGAATGAAGAAGAAAAGGGATATAGATTGTAAAAGAAAATAAAGTATATTTATAAAGTGCGGGCGACGGAGGACGACCGTCGAGCAGAGGACGCCTGCTGGGGAAAAAGCGATGACGGGGACGACCGACATGCTGGGGAAGATGCGGGGAATAAAGCAATGACGGGGACGGCCGACAAGCTGGGGATATAAGAGATCATGATGGGGACGGCCATCAAGTAAAGCTATAAGACTCTCTGGGGATTATAGGTAAACGAAATAGAGTGTTGAGGTACGGTCATCAAAGGTGAAGGACGATCACCTAGAAGAGGACGGCTGCTCTGTTGGGGATAAGATAAGGTACGGTCATCCAAAGGTGAAGGACGATCACATGGCAGGGTACGGCTGCCAAAAGTATCGCGACATAGGATGAATGCCGGATAAAAGGGGTCGACGATGGGGACGACCATCGGATAAACATGATGAAGGACGATCATCAAGTGGTGAAGGACGATCACCTAGCAAGGTACGGATGCTCTTGGGACTTATCATAACATTGGACGAATGCCAGATAACAAGATCAACGATGGGGACGACCATCAGATAAAATGATGAAGGACGATCATCAGGAGGGTGAAGGACGATCACCTAGCAGGGTACGGCTGCTAAATATCACGACATAGGACGAATGCCGGATAGAAAAGGGTTCCAATAATGGAGACTCCGCTGGGGAAAAGGATGAGGGACGGTCATCCAAAGGTGAAGGACGATCACCTGGCAGGGTACGGCTACCAAAAAGGGTATCATGACATAGGACGAATGTCAGATAGAATAGAAGTTTTGCTGGGACTTTGCTGGGGAAAATTAGACACGGACGAATGTCTAATCTCATGAAAACACAAGTGTTTGACACGGTGTATAGATTAAAGATGCGGACGAGCATCCTACGATACGGACGAGTATCGGGTAGAAACAAACGCTTGACGCATGTTCAGAGATGATGATACGAACAAGTACCCTCTGGTTAACAACGAACACGGACGAGTGTCGAATCTGAGGGGACTCTTCTGGGGAATAATTGACACAGACGAGTGTCTAAATTCAAGAAGAAATAAGTGTTTGACACGTGTATAGATTTAAAGATGCGGACGAGCATCCTTAAGACTACGATACAGACGAGTATCAGTAGAAACAAACGCTAACGCATGTTCGATGATGATGATACGGACGAGTACCAACTGGTTAACAACGAACACGGAAGAGTGTCGAATCCGAGGAGGTTTGAGTGGTATACACGAGATACGGACGAGTATCTGTACGGGTAAAACAGGAGTAACGGGTACGAGTGGTGTACAGGCGAGTGTTTAACTTGCTGGGGAGAGTATGACACAGACGAGTGTCAAAAAAGAGAAAAGTGTAATATAAACAAGTATGTGATTTACAAAGTGTTTAGGTGGCTATGTTGGGGAAGGTGACACGGACGGGTGTCAAGGAATTTTGCATAGATATAGATATATGTATCTGTGAGTGCAAAGAGGACACTTTGGCTTTATACTGGGGATATGACACGGACGGGTGTCAAGAAGTATCTGTAATATATAGGTGTCTGTCTGTAAAGAATGCTCGGGCGACTTTATCGGGGAATTATGACACGGACGGGTGCCAAAAGGAGTGTGCATTTGTATTTATGAGTGTAAAGTAAATGCTTTGGCTTTCTGCCGGGGAATTTGGAGAGTTTTCTGTACATCGTTGCCAGATTGCTAGTATTCACAAGTGTTTGATCCAGTACATGGCTTATGATTATGCAATATGTTTGATTTTTGCCGTAATGCTCCGTATTAGACGGAATGCTACGCTCTGTGGGGAAAAATATGATGCGAATTCTATGATTATGCCAAGATACCGATCCAAGATCTGGGTCCCGTTGTTTATGAAGATCTCTGGCTGATCTGCTTGAAGTGGACATCCCAGCTGGGGATGAGATCATTGGTAGATCTGATATAATTGACTCTGCTAGGGGATATAGGCCACTGATAGACCTATTTTGATCATGAGGGACCCAGCTGGGGTCTGTGGGAGCTTTCGTCACTTTGTTGTGAGATCTTCAGGCATTGCTCTTCTGGATAGAGGCTGGAGCTTTGTGGGGGGATGGTTCCCTGGCATTTGTACTTAGCTGAGGAGGAATGATGACTTGCAACTCAGCTGGGGAGACAGAGGGATCACTGAAAGACCTTCCTAGAGACTTCTGTGGGGGATCCTGCTGAGGATGAAATTGGACGACTCAGCTGGGGAAAGAGCACCTCCTGGTACTGCTCTATTGGAGAAGTGATGCCTGACAACTCTGATGGGGAGAAGGCATCCCTGGTGCTGTTTGGAAAGCGTGTGGAGGAAATGATGATTCGGCAACCTACTGGGGGGGAACCTTCATGCCCCATGTTGTGCTTTGAATACCTGCAATCCTGAAAAGATAGAGAAGTGCACGAGTAACCCCGAGGTATCCCTTACCGGATTCCATCATAGGAGTTTAGGCGATCCCAGGAGCAAGTATATTTCCTGTAAGCACGCATTTTTAGAAGAGAAGCATCTGTATTTATGCAATCACTATCTTATAGACATCGGACATTTTTGCAAATGAAAATAAAATGTACGAGACGAAACATGACTGAAAATCTGATTTTATTAATTCATATGTCCTGAATTGGCAAGATACAGTCAAAGAAACAAATCCCCTAAAATGAGGAGATTGTTACAAATTGAGAAACAAAAGATTTTGGCAATGTTGATGACGCTCCGAGGAGCTTCTCTTTGCTACGACTCGTATGACATTCGACGCTCTTCTCGTCTTGCTTTCTGAAGAAGGCTGATTCTGAAATAAGCTTGATCCTTTGAAGATTACCAAGTTGTAAGTGATACAGACGAATTCAAAATGCAGTCGTTCGCTTATCCCCAGCAGAGTCGCCAAGCTGTCGCTCCCTAGGAGTATGGACCAGTGCATAGCCCAGTTGCCTCCTGAACAGCAGAGGGTTGTAATTGATACTTCCCTTAACTCCTATTAAGGGCACATTGGGAAAGTGCCCACAGCTTGTAATGATATCTCTACCCCTGGTGCTTTGAGTACACCATCTGATATCTGCTGAAGTTAGGTTAGTGAGCCTCTTAGCCCAATTGCTCTGCTGATGAGGATTGAGAAATGTATCTGTCCTGGGTAGATGCTTGAGAAGCCAAGTATGAAATAATGGAGCACAAATCCTCACTAATCTTCCCCTCTGTTTCTCATTCCTCTGATGCACTGAATAGTAAAGATCCCCCAATAAAGTTGGCACTGGGTTCTTCAGGATGAACAGATGGATTGCATTTTTGCTAATGAATCGAGGCTCATCTGCAAACAACACAATTCCATATATGCACAAGGCCAGCAGGGCACAAACAGCTTTCCATTCTCCTAGAGAAGCCTTCAAGGTAGCTTGAGAAATTAAGAAGTCCAGATGAAAACCAGGGATCCCAGCTTTAGAGGTCATATGCTGCTCAACCAAAACAGGTTCCAGATGCAAAGCTTTTGCTACTTCTCCATTAGCAGGAAAGACCATCTCAGGGTTGAAAGGAATTTCTCTCCTGATAGGCATGCCAACTAATGAGGAGTACTCTTCCAATAAGGGGCCTAACTGAAAGTCTTGAAAAGAAAAACATCTCAGTGGAGGATCATAAAACTGAATGCAGGTGTGGATGAGGCTCCTCTGTGAAGGGTCCAGATCCATAACCATGTCCAGTATATCTCCATAACTCTCCCTGAACAAGGGTATGTGATCTGGAGTGATCAGGGTTTGGATCCTCCTGATGTCTGATAAGTCTGGCTGGAAGAAGTGATAGGTGATGTTGCTTTTCTTTGGAGCCATGATGACAAATGTTGATGAAGATACTGAAGAGAAGGGCCACTGATTGGCTGGAATAGATAGCTGGTAGCAAGTGCTGATGAAGGCAGGTCAAAACTAAAGATGGGGTCAAAACCAAAACCAGATGAAAATGGATACCCTGAAACACAAATAAGCACATGTTAATATGATGCAATGGGTATGTATGCAAATGAAATGCAAGGGTCTGTGACTGAGCCGGATCTGATTAACTGCCTTGGTATAGATCCATGTGTGTTCAAGAATTCCAGATGGAGGTCCAAAAATCCAGTAACCAAGGTAGGGGACTCAAATAAAGAGCCACATGTCCGAGGTTTTAGAATCACAAGAACTATCCAACATGGAGTACTCTTAAACAAAATCAAAGTAACTGGGTATTCTGAGGTCAAGGTACCTGCAAACCTGTAAACAGCCCAACCCCCTCACAGGTGATGATCTAGAACAAGGATCCTCAGACTTGGATCAGTTATGAGAAGTGTAAACACTTCTAACCCGGAGGTACAGTGTTTACAATAACCATAACAATTCCTCCTCTAATTCACCTCAGTTTCTGAAGGTCAATACTAAAAGGTCATCCAGACTTAGCAGGCTTCCCAGATAGCCCTAGCATTGCAGGAAATCTGCAACACAGAGTTCTCAAGAAGAAACCCATATCTGAACCGTGTTTCATATTCCCGCACCAGACCGAAATGGAATGGGAAAGAATATGATTCACTCTAGCCTAGGTGTCACTCAGGTCCCAGGTATAGGACCTTAACTCTCAATGAATCACCCACCCACCAAGGCAAACAACCAGATCCAGCCAGCAGCAATGACAATATGATATAAATAAATGCAATAAAGAAAGCAGTAAAGTAACTGTACATAAAGCAATAAACAAAAATAAATACAAGCACATAACACCCCAGTAAACACAAATCAAACAAGCGCTAGGAGGAACCCACAAAAAGAACCAGAAGCCCTGGTTGCAGTATAAGGGTCCCCAGCAGAGTCGCCAAGCTGTCGCTCCCGATAAGTGACACAGGGTCAAATAAGGGTACAGACGCGAACGGTCGGCGAGAGGGACAATGAGAACACACAGCCGTGAACTCACTGGAGATGAATAGAGTCGCCAGCTAGGCATTTTTATCCCGGAGGAAAGGCAATGCTGCATAAGCCTAGAAAGAGATGGATAAGACGGTTTGCGAACCAGAGAGACTGAGAAAGGGGGTTGGTTACAACCTGGGAAGGTATTAGCACCCAGATTGTCCGCCGTACTCGACGGGATCCACGCTTAAAAGATTTGTGTTTTAAAGGGGTAGTGTCAGTGCAATCTGTGTATAAAATAGCTGGAAAGAGATGTACAGGTGTCAGTGTAAAAGAATGTGAAGTGTGTAAATGATGTTCCAGTGTGAGATCAAGAATAAAATGCTCATGACCATGAGGCTTAAAAGAATGAAACTGGAAGGAGGGGGAATATACAGAGACTTTTGTTCGATAACTGTTAAGTTATGCCTACGTATCCTCTCGTGCAATGAGGAAGTCAGAACACCGTAGTTCGACCCAAAGAGACTGAAAGATGAATTGACTTGTGAACTGCTTGCTTGCCTATGCTCAAGTGTATGACCTGTCTGGCTCAGGTGCAAACTGTCTTGCATTAGACGGAAGAAGCAAGTTCTCGTTTATGAGTGAAGGTGATGAGAAAAGAATCCCGGAGGAGACGATTATTGTTTGTTTTTTGTGTTTTCAGTCTTTTATTGCTTTTGAGAATTTGTCATAAGTTAATGAGCTTAAGCCTAAACCAATGGGTTAGTAAACTCATCACATCTTCCCTCTGATTAGGGGTAATGAGAATACCTTAAGTGTGAAGTCAGATTCTCACACTTAATCACCTTTGGTGTAGGATTAAGATCATTATCCTACTTGTGATTATTTAGATGCTTTTGTTGTTTTTTTGTTTAGTGTTGAGTAATGAGATTAAGCCATAATCAGGGATTAAACAGACTCATTACACCATCCTAATAGAAGGATAATAGATGAGAATGTTTAAGCTGAGGAAAGCTCCTCAACTTAATCCATGATTAGGGATTAAACCCATGACAAAACAAGCCTTTGATTAAGTGAATTTTATTTAATGATATGGTGATGAAGTGATTTTTATGATTTGTAAGACCACTTGAGGGGGACTTGTCCATTAACACTAGGGTTAGTCCTTCTTAACCAATTAAGGAAGAATTAGAACCCTAATGCAAGGCCCAAGTTACAAGTGTGATGTCTTGATGATTATTATGTGAATTGATTAAGAGATTTAAACACATTAAGGGTTTAACACTTAGGATTAAAGTTATACACTCCATCCTAAGAGAAGGATGCAGGCATAAGCTTAATCACAAAGCCTTAAAACCTTTAGGGTTTAGTCTCTGATTATGAGATGAGAAGAGAAGACTCAAAAGAGACACAAAGGTAAAACTAAGAGGGGAGACTAATCAAAACCCTAATTCATTGTCATGCTTGGTTGTTCCTGAGGTTTGTGTGGTTTTCAAGAGCAATCTTCAAAGAGAACCACCAGGAAGCAGATGAACAAGATCAAGAGAAGCAAAGTGACTTGCTTCATTCAAGAAGTCAAGTCACTTGAAGAAAGAAAGTGGGAAGAACAAGAATGAGCAAGCTCAAACTCAAACACATATAGGAATGCAGCAATGGATGCAAGAGAGATGAAAAGAAAGGTTATGATAAGTGAAGGCAAATTCACTTCTCAAGTTTACCTACCACCTGAAATGTTAGAAAGAAATGCAATGCAATGCTAAATGAAATGAAATGACATGATGCTAGACCAAACCAGAAGCATGTTGATGATGAAAATGATGCTATGAGGTGCTACAAGCAAAAGGCAGCACATGGAAATGCTCATACAAGATCATGGATGCAGATGATGCAGGTTAAGGAGCATGAATGAACATGAAAAGTTATGAAGCATACAAGACAAATGACATGGCAAATATGAGATGAAATGATCAAAGATGCTTTATACATGTCTTAAGATGTCAAATGAAACACAAGCATGCATAAAATGCAAAGACAAGTCATGTTATGCAAGGAAATGCAAGAAGGATGCAAGAGAAAGCCCAAATTAGGGTTTATGGAACAAACATCAAACAAAAACCCAAAACAGAAACAAACCCCAAGATAAAAAATGGAAAATGCTGCCCAAAGAAACCCTAAACCTATAATGAACCACTGCCCAAAGGGGAACTCTCAACTCCTACCCAATCTCAAGATATGAATTTTATAAGTTATTAGGGTTTTTTAGGGTTCTTAACAAAAGAAATGTCAAACAATTGGAAAATGCAAGATCAAATCATGGCCATTTTATCTTAGAAACTATATGCTAAACACAAAACAAAGCAAAAAGAATCAATGTCCAAACCTTCTCCAATAGGCAGAAATGAATTTTTGAACCCATGATTAAAATAATGCATAAAAAATGATTTAATTCAATGAAAAATTCTTAAAATGCATCAAGATCAAAAAAGAAATTTGGTTTGAAGGTTGGACAATGTTTCTAAATGTCTTAGAACATTTCATGAATTTTTTGGTAATTTTTAAATACCTAAAAGTATTTTTAATTAATTAATTTCCATTAATCAATTAAAAATAATCTTTTAAATATTTAAAAATACTTTTAAATGATAAAAAATAAAATAAAAAATATTTTTGTGTCATAAAAATTAATAAAACTCATAGGAAAAAGTTTCATAATTTTTATGTATTTTTTGCTATTTTAAATTAAATATGCAAGTTAATTGAAAAGAAAATGAATAAAAATTAAATAAAAGTGAAAGTAATCAGAATGAGAGGCTGAGATGCAATCTGGGGAGGGGACCATTGACTTGGCGCGTGATCTTGTGGTCCAAATTCAAACTTGGTTAAATTAAAATTATGAATTAATTAATCAGGAATTAAATGGATAATCAGGATTAGGGTTTCTAATGGCTCATCTCAGCCTTTCATTCGCGTGCGGGAGAGTCCATCCAAGGGACCAGATTCAAAGTTGCCTAATTAATGATAATTAACCCTAATCACTCTCAGGCTGCCGGAGAAGACTTCCGGTCGTCTTCTCCGGCCAGCTCCCTCCCTGAGAAACTTCAAACTCCCTTAAAACGTATCAAAAATGAAAACTAAAAACTGGGAAATGATCTCCATCCTCTCACGAATCAAACCCCTTTCTCAAAACACATTTCTTCTTCCTAAACAAACTGAATCGAAAGAAATAAAAACTAGGGCACGCAAGCTTCAGAGACAAATTAAATACTCAAATCAAAACCATTTTCAAAACTAATGACATCAGGATAATCAGTGAATCACATAGAACAAGTTTGTAACAAGAAAAATGATTTCTGGAAAAAATAATTTCGAGCTACCTGAGATTTGGAGCTTTCAACTTGAGAACTTTCTGGCCACCTCTCCTTGCGCAATCTACTCCTTAGGACCTCTTGATGATGTTTGAATGCCTTAGAACAATTTATGTAGGCTGGTTGATGAGCTTCGACAGTTTCTGCTTCACCTCAGTCAAGAATGGCTATGATGATTCTGGTAGTTTCAGGCCATTGTGAATGGTGGTTTTGACTCCTTGTGATATGCTTGGCTTGTTGGTGAAGAAAGATGAGGTGTTTGATGGCTGAATAGTGAGATTCGAAGAGAACTGGTTTGGGAGGTGAGAAATGGTGGAGCTCAGGTCAGGCTTGTTTCAGGCTTGAGCTTTGGTGGTTTGAGGCCTATGGAGTATGGTGAGTTGAATGGTGAAGAGGGTTTGAATGTTTGCAAGCTGTGTAAGCAGATTCGAAGCAACTTGCAATGTGGTGTGTTTTTGTGAATGTCATGAATGAGGATGTTTCAGCCTTGCCTTGTGTTATGTCTAGCTTGCAAATTGTCCACATAACTCTCTCTCATTGGTCAGTTGACAAGACATGCCCTTTATTGATTGGTAAGTTACCTTTTGCAAAAAGTCAAATAATGTGTAAGAGAGGTATGGCTCATGATCTAGGCAAGTACATGGGCTGGTTCTGGTGCAGCAAGGTGAGGTGAGAGGCTAGCAAAGCTCAGCATCCAAGGCTGCAAGTAGGAGGAAGCATGATCATGAGTTTTGCAACTTGTGACTTTTTGTTCACATGTGACCTTTTTGTCCAACCAAACATAAAACCATGGGCATTCTTAGTTCATTTCTGATTTTTATGACTTAGAGAATGTTTATGTGCTGGTTTGGAGTGAACTAGAGGTTGCAATATGCATTGGTCCAAGACTTTGCAAAATTTCCATTTGAGGTATGCCTTGAAAATCAATGATTTTAGCCAACTTTGCATTGCCATAACTTTTGATTCAAGAAGAGTTTGATCATGTTCTTGTACTTTTTGAAAAGGGAAAAATGAGATCTACAACTTTCATGACCAAAGTTTTTCCATTTGAAGCATTTTTGGATCAAGAATCATGGCTTGAAAAATGACCTAAAATGATGCATTCTTGAAAAGTCAACTATGCCCAAAAAGTCAACATTTGCAAAAACCCTAAATTCTTGATTTCTATGAACTTCAACCTTCTTCCATGATCAAATAAAGATCATATACACTCAAAATGATGAAGATCACCCATTGGTTGGGTCATTGGGGGCCTCAGATGCCCTGATTTTGCACTGACTTGTCTGAAAAGTCAACCCTTGATCAGATGACTTCCCCATGGAATTTCTTCATGAAAATTGATATGCATACTCCCTATACCATATAGAGACCAATGGAAACAAGAATGACCAAAAAATTTGGAGTTATGGCCTCTGAAACCAAAACCCTAATTTTAGGTCAACTGTGCAGTTCATCCTGGCTCTGCATCCACTCAAACCCTAGTTCTTGTGATTCCTCTGCAATTTTGGCTTTGAGGAGATGGAAAATGACATAAGAACACACATGGACCCCTTTGAGTTGATTAGTGGCCTTTGGAGTGGCTCAAGATGCCCTGAGGTTGCTCAGATCACAAACCCTAGATGCAAATGACTTAGAAACTATGCAGTGAATCAAAAATGAGATATGAGATGATATGATTGTGTTTATGCATATGGGAATGATCACAAGCCATGGTGTAAATGGGTGAGGGCAAATTTGGGGTGTTTACAATCGCCCTTTCAGGTTTTCGATCCATCGGGATACCCATTTTTGCCTGAGTCGTCCAATGCGGCTTTTCAACTCAGCGGGTGTACATTTTTATTTATTTTCCCTTATTTTTGCCCGAGTCTTTTATTCTGTTTTTGACTCGCCGGGATGCCCTATTTTTGCCTGGACTTACATTCTGTTTTTACGTCCAGCGGGTCATTTTTATGCGAAGTATTTTTTAACTGCATCTGAATTCACAGGGGACGGGAAATATTCACCATCCATAGTGCTGAGCATGAGTGCTCCGCCGGAGAAAACTTTCTTTACTACGAATGGCCCTTCATAATTCGGAGTCCACTTGCCCCTGTGGTCTGTATGAGGAGGGAGGAGTCTTTTCAGCACAAGATCTCCTACTTGATACTCTCGGAGCCTGACTTTCTGATCGAAGGCTTTCTTCATTCTTTTCTGATACAACTGCCCATGACAAATTGCAGCCAATCTCTTCTCTTCGATCAGATTCAGTTGTTCGTATCGGGATCGAACTCACTCTGCTTCATTCAGCTTAACGTCCATTAGTACCCGTAAAGAGGGTAGTTCAACTTCAACAGGTAGGACTGCCTCCATACCATACACAAGTTAATACGGTGTTGCCCCAGTGGATGTCCTGATTGACGTACGGTACCCATGCAAGGCAAATGGTAGCATTTCATGCCAGGCTTTGTAGGTGACTACCATCTTTTGCACAATCTTCTTGATATTCTTGTTAGCCGCTTCTACAGCGCCATTCATCTTTGGCCAGTAAGGAGAAGAATTGTGGTGTTGGATTTTTAAGTCCCGGCATAGCTCTGCCATCATTTTATTGTTTAAGTTGGAACCATTATCAGTAATGATTCGCTCGGGCACTCCATACCGACAGATGATATCTCTTTTCAGGAATCGGGCTACCACTTGCCTTGTAACATTTGCATAGGAAGCTGCTTCGACCCATTTGGTAAAATAGTCAATGGCTACCAGGATGAATTTGTGGCCGTTTGAAGCAGTCGGTTCAATCTTGCCAATCATATCAATGCCCCACATGGCAAAGGGCCAGGGTGAAGACATCACATTCAGAGGATTTGGAGGCACATGCACTTTATCCGCATAAATCTGGAATTTATGGCATTTCCTGGCATAAGCACAACAGTCAGCATCCATGGTGACCCAGTAATAACCCAATCTTAGCAACCTTTTGGCCATGGAATGCCCTCCCGCATGGGTACCAAAGGATCCTTCGTGCACCTCATGCATCAACAAGTCTGCTTCTGTTCTATCAACGCATCTGAGGAGTACCATATCGAAGTTTCTCTTGTAGAGGGAACCATCAGTATTCAAGAAGAAACTACCAGCAAGCCTTCTTAATGTCTTCTTATCATTGGAAGATGCCCTAGGTGGGTATGTCTGATCCTCCAAGAAGCATTTGATGTCATGGAACCAAGGCTTATCATCTTTGACAATGTCTGCCGAAAACACATATGCTGGTCTGTCAAGTCTGGATACTGCAATTTGAGGCACAAAGTTGGCAGCTTGAACTTTGATCATGGATGAAATGGTAGCAAGAGCATCTGCAAATTGATTCTCGTCTCGAGGGATATACTCAAGCTTGACTGTTGTAAATAAAGTCAATAACCTCCTTGTATAATCCCTGTAAGGTATCAGATGATCCTAGTGGGTGTAACATTTGCCGTTGGTTTGATTAATTACCAGAGCTGAATCTCCGAATACAGTCAAAGTTTTGATCCTGAGGTCAATGGCTTCCTCAAGACCCATAATACAAGCTTCGTATTCAGCTTTGTTGTTAGTGCAGTTAAAGGTGAGTTTTGCCGAGAAAGGCATGTGAACCCCTTTAGGTGTAATGAGTACTGCACCAACACCACGACCATTCATATTAACAGCCCCATCGAACATCATAGTCCATTCTTCTTCTGGGTCAGGCCCTTCAGTGTGAACAGGCTCTTCATGATCTTTTGCTTTTATGAACATGATGTCTTCATCGGGGAAGTCAAATCTCATAGGCTGGTAATCATCAATAGGTTGCTCAGCAAGATAATCAGACAATACACTGCCCTTGATGGCTTTCTGAGACGTGTACTGAATGTCATATTCTGTGAGAATCATTTGCCATCTTGCAACCCGTCCGGTAAGTGCTGGCTTCTCAAAAATGTACTTAACTAGGTCCATATTTGATATCAATAAAGTAGTGTGGGTCAACATATACTGCCTTAGTCGGCGAGCAGCCCACGCTAAAGCACAACAAGTTTTCTCGAGCAGTGAATAACGTTGTTCACAGTCGGTAAACTTTTTGCTTAGGTAGTATATTGCATACTCTTTTCGACCAGACTCGTCATGCTGGCCCAGCACACACCCCATTGACTCTTCTAATACTGTTAAGTACATTATTAAAGGTCTTGCTTTGACTGGAGGCATAAGGATTGGAGGCTCTTGTAAGTATTCCTTGATTTTGTCAAAAGCCCTCTGGCAGTCTTCGTTCCACCTGACCGTTTGTTCCTTTCTTAGCAGTTTGAACAGGGGTTCACAGGTTGCTGTAAGGTGAGATATGAACCGTGAAATGTAGTTCAATCTACCTAAGAACCCTCGAACTTCTTTTTCTTACTTTGGTGCAGGAATTTCTTGAATGGCTTTGACTTTATCAGGGTCAACTTCAATCCTTTTTTCACTTACAATAAATCCCAGCAACTTACCGGATCGTACCCCGAATGTGCACTTGTTGGGGCTCAACTTCAGTTGGTATTTCCTCAGACGCTTGAATAACTTCAACAGATTCACCAGGTGGTCTTCTTCTGTGAGGGACTTGGCAATCATGTCATCCACATAACATTCTATTTCTTTATGGATCATGTCATGGAATAATGTTACCATAGCCCGTTGATATGTTGCACCAGCATTCTTCAGTCTGAATGGCATCACCTTGTAACAGAACGTGCCCCAGGGTGTGATGAAAGTTGTCTTCTCCATGTCTTCAGGTGACATTTTGATCTGATTGTATCCTGAAAATCCATCCATGAAAGAGAACACCGAGAACTGAGCCGTATTATCCACCAATACATCAATGTGAGGTAAAGGGAAGTCATCTTTCGGGCTGGCTCTGTTCAGGTCCCGGTAATCCACACACATCCTCACCTTGCCATCTTTCTTAGGCACAGGTACAATATTAACAACCCACGGCGGGTAACTGGTCACAGCAAGGAAACCGGCGTCCCACTATTTTTGTACCTCCTCTTTAATCTTCATCGCCATATCTGGGCGAGTGCGGCGCAGTTTCTGTTTTACTGGCGGGCAGTCTTCTTTCAAAGGCAGCTTGTGCATAACAATATCGGTGTCCAACCCTGGAATATCCTGATAGGACCAAGCAAAGACATCCACATACTCCCGAAGCATATCAATCAGTTGTTCCTTCACTGAGTCTTGTAGGCAGGCCCCGATCTTAACTTCTTTCACGTCTTCTTCCATACCAAGATTAACCGTTTCAATCTCCTCATGATGAGGAGTGATAACCTTCTCCTCTT
This sequence comes from Lathyrus aphaca, assembly GCA_963966055.1. Taxonomy (NCBI): domain Eukaryota; kingdom Viridiplantae; phylum Streptophyta; class Magnoliopsida; order Fabales; family Fabaceae; genus Lathyrus; species Lathyrus aphaca. The sequence goes on from OZ014521.1 coordinate 364,168,435, forward strand.
GCCTTAACAACCTGGCTAGCTCTTCAGGAAGCTCATAATCTTCTTCAACCCCTTCATCAGCTTGATTGATTGGATTGTCAAAGTCATACGAAGCCATAGCTGTGCTGTTGTCGGTGCAGTCTGAAAGGCACTCTCTGCAAGGGTTTGGATTGTTCATTTTAGTGATCGATTTTAATCTTTGTTTAGAAAAAGTGAAATAAAGTTATCATTTTGGAAAACATTGCCATTTTATTTTTGTACAAAAAGAAAAATGGGAAACAGTGAGCGGAAAAGAAAAAGACTCATTTGCAAAAGATGTCCGATATTCATTGATTGATCTGTTTGCACAAAATTACAAGATGGCCCGATTACAAAATGAGTCTTGTCATCTTGGGCAAGATGAAAGACTTGATACATGCTTAAAATATACAGGAAATAATAATTACTCTGCAGGAGTAACCCTTATGATTTCCTGGGAAGACCAGTTTGAGATATGGCTCCCCGGGGTCCTTGGACGTATCCAGCTCTCCAGGTTGCGCTCATCTTCCGACTCATCTTCCAAGTTGTTCACTGCATCCGGGGTGAGCATCCCCCCGCTGACAAAATTGGGCTTCTTAGCAGCCTCTGATTGATCTTGTTGAGTTGGTCTATAACCCAACCCAAATCTGTCCTCCTTCTTCTCCACAGGTAGCAGCTTGCCCCAGCCTTGGGCAGTACCCTCTTCAACAACCTTCCTGGCTTGCTGATAAGACGTCATGGAAGTTCCCAGTACAGCAGATGCTTCATTAATATTCAGGGCCTCAAATCCCTGGCTCATGGTTTCATGGATTTCTCCATCCATCTCAATGTATTTGTACGTAGCCAGATGGCTAACAAAGATGTCCTCTTCACCACAGATGGTGATGATCTGGCCTTCCCACTCGAATTTCAACTTTTGGTGAAGGGTAGACGTAACAGCGCCAGCGGCATGGATCCAGGGTCTACCCAACAAACAGCTGTAGGCCGGCTGAATGTCCATCACATAGAAGGTAATCTTAAAAGTCTGCGGGCCAATCATCACAGGCAGATCAATCTCCCCTAGCACTGATCTTTTAGAGCCATCAAATGCTCTCACCACAAAATTACTTGGACGCAATGCCAAGCCATCATACTCCAGCTTCACTAAGGCTTTCTTTGGTAGAACATTGAGTGAAGACCCAGTGTCCACCAGTACATGGGATAGAACAGCACCCTTACATTCTAGGGTGATGTGTAAAGCCTTGTTGTGGTTACGTCCCTCAGTTGTTAAGTCAGCATTGGTAAAGCCCAGTCCATGACTGGTGTTGACATTTCCCACCACAGTTTCTAGCTGATTAATAGTGATCTCTTCTGGCACGTATGTTGCGTGCAAGACTTTCAGCAATGCGTTCCTGTGAGCTTCAGAACACATCAGCAGGGATAATATGGAGATTTTTGAGGGAGTTTGGTGAAGCTGATCCACCACCTTGTAATCACTTCTCTTTATGATTCTCATAAACTCGTCTACATCTTGCTCAAAAGACGTCTTCTGAGTTTCTTTGACAGTCGGCTCTTCAAATACCACACTCTTTCCTTTTGCTTTGGCAGCAGCTTCTGCTTCGGCATTAGGCCTTTGCACTTGTGAGGCAAAAAGGCGTCCGCTTCGAGTGAAGCCTCCGCCTCCCCCAACATTATCAATCTGTGGAGAAGAGGTTGAAGAATCCAAAGTGATTTTCTCCCCGTTGCAGTAGAGGTCAGAGCCATAATTCCAAGGGATGGCATTATTGCTTTCATATGGAACTGGTCCAGGCACCGTGATGGTAACCGGACTGACTGCAGCAGAGGAGGGTACTGAAATGGTGTGCGGATCGTAGTAAATGGTGACTGGTGACCTGGCAGGAGATGCCACTGTTTGTTGTTGAAAGTTGTTGTTTGGAGGAACATTTGATGGATCATAGTAAATGGTGACTGTTGAGATATCTTCATTATTTTCTGTTGGCATTGTAGAAGATTCTGCTGAATAGATGGGTGCTGATGTTTTAGAAGGAATGGTTGATAACTTTTGACTTGTTGAAGTGATGGGTGGAGCCATTGTTGATGATATTGATGAATTGGTTGGAATGATTGTTGTTGCAGTTGTAGAAGAGTCAGGAATTGTTGTCAGAGGAATTGCTGGATTTGTAGGTGCTGATGTTGTAATCTGAAGTATACCACTTTTGATAAGATCATCTATGCCGCTTCTCAAATTATCACACCCGTTGACCGAAATGTTACAATAACCACAACCGAGCTCACACCCGGGGAACATCTGGCACTCTAGAAGCTGAGCTTTAATTTCTACCAGAGGTGTTCAAATCTGTCCAACACTGGTGATTAAGAAAGATGGCTTGTCTTCCTCAATGGCATTAATTCTTGGACCTCCATGATTGGGCATGGGATTCTTGTTAACATTTGGTGGGGGTGCAAAGTTGAGGGCTTTAGAATCCACCAGATCCTGAACCTTCATTTGTAAAGCCCTGCACTTCTCAGTATTGTGGCCAGGTGCATTGGAGTGAAAAGCACATCTGGCGTTGACATCATAATTTCTTGGGAGATTGGAAGGATCTGGGGGTGCCAATGTCCTTAACTCAACCAAGTTGAGCTTCAGGAGTTGTGGCAATAAGGCAGCATAAGGCATAGGGATAGGGTCAATTACCCTATTTGCCTGTGATGGTCTTTGCTGAAAAGGTCTTTGCTGTTGATTGTTGTTGTTGTTGTTGTAGGTTCCTTGTGGCGGATACTGAACTTGCTGTTGATAGTGTGGTTGTTGTGGTGGTTGATATGCTGGTTGCTGAGGAATCGGAGCTGGAATTGTGACAGCTGCTACTGATCTGTGGATATGCTGAGGTCTGCCCCTGTTGGCATAAATGGCATTTGTCTCACTGGTCCTTCTAGGTCCCACAAAAGGCTTCCTGGGATTACTTGACGAGCTTGCACCATTATCAGAAATCTTACCCATCTTCAGAAGGCTCTAAATTCTTTCCCCAGCTATGACTACGTCAGCGAAGCTGGTGGAAGAAAAAGCAGCTAGCCTGTCAATATATGTTCCTTGTAGAGTGTTCATAAACATGTCGGCCATTTCTCTTTCCGACATGGGTGGCTGAACAGCAGCAGCAAGCTGTCTCCACCTCTGGGCATATTCCCTGAAGCTTTCTCTGGAGGACTGAGACATTCCCATCAAGAGGGTTCTGTTAGGAGCCATGTCCAGATTGTATTGGTACTGTCTGATGAAAGCTTCAGCTAAGTCCTTCCAGCATCTGATAGTAGCTCTGGTCAAGTGAGAGTACCACTCCCTTGAAGCTCCAGTCAAGCTATCTTCAAAGTAAAACATCCACAGTTTTTCATCCATGGTGTATGCCTTAAGTCTTCCCAGAAAAGACTGTATGTGAGTTCGTGGACAAGAAGTTCCGTTGTACTTCTCGAAGCACGGGGGCTTAAACTTGTGGGGAATCCTTACCCTATCCACTAATCCTATATCCATTACATCAAAACCTAGGGAATTTTGAGACTCCAGAGATCTCAATTTCTCAGCAATTTCATCAAACCTCCTATCATAAACTTCATCCCCAACTCCCATCACAGTAAACTGCTCTTCTTGGGGGTCTTCTTGTAAGACTCTTCCTCCAGTAGTATTTCCTTGCACATTACCCGGGATGTTAACTTCCGGATGTAGATGAGGCCCATATACTGGTGGGTTAATATGAGGCTGACCCCTTTCATTGTTACTTATTCCTCCATTTCCCAGATGGGGTTCTTCCGGGGTTTGTCTTTCTACCAATGCCCTCAATCTTTCTTGGCTTTGAGCCAAGCCATTCATTACTTCCATGAACTGGGTCATTTGGTTTCTCATTTCCAACCTTTCATTAACCATCTGAGTTCTGACCTCTGTCAGATCTTGCTGTACTTGATCCATTTGGATACCAGGAAGATTGTTGCGAGTAGGATACCTGTGCGGACGGTTGAGAGGGAACACCCGACGGCGAGCAATAATTCCTGAACCACAAAAGAGTTAGTAACAACAAAACAAAAGCCTACAAAACAAAAAAAAAGTTAGTATGCAATGCAGTATGCTTATTTGCTTTCCAAGGTATCCGGCTTGGCACTTGGTTTTGACCTTTCCAGACCCTGAGGAAGATACTTTGATGTTTGCTTGAGAGAAAGAGAACTCAGTGAAACAAACTAACAAATATATTATAAATGGTGAATCATACATAGTTTGTTTGTACAACATATGTCCCTGAGGGGTCAAAATACAACATAAAAGAAAAGTACATCAAATGGAAATAACAACAAGCAAAGTAGTCAAACATCTAAGCCAAACTCATCCTCCTTAACCTCCTTCAAAAGTGCTTCAGTTACAGGACCAGCCGGATGCTCTGTGATGCTCCTGATAAGAAGGTTTCTGGTGGCTATAGCAGCGGTCAGCTTCTTGTGTCTGTCTTGGTCCTTTGACCTCTTCACACCAGCCCTAAGCCTCAATTCTGAAATCTTCTTCTGGGCTGCCAGTAAGGCTTCCTGTTGTTTCTTTTCATTGGCCTCCAACTGCTCAATCCTGGCTTGAGTCCTCTTATCTTCTTGAGTGCGAGCTTCAGTGATCCTGACCCACCTAGCTTGACTTTCCTCTAGATAGAGATCAGTCCTAGCCTTCTGAAACTGGGCCTCCTTACAGGCATTCTTCAATATTTTCTCTCCAGCTCTTGATTTCTTGATGTAGTCTTCTGCTTTCTCAATCTTGGCCAGATGTTCCACTCTGAGCTTCTCCAACCTCTCAATGTCTATACGACCATCACTCCTCTCCCAGAGGGTTTTCTTCAGAGCCTGAAACAGATTCTCATTTCTTTCCTTCATCTTCTCAAATTCTTCCAGGCTGACAGTGGCTGGAGGTGGTACTGTGGATGGTCCAGGTGCATCCTCAATGGTGAAAGGCATTCCAGAAATTTGAGCTCTAGCATGAGACCATTCATAATACTGAGCTGAAGCCACATTATTGCATCTCCCAAGACTGGCCATCCCTTTGGTCTGGATGTTGTCCCAAGCCCAGGATGCTTGTCTGACAACAGCTAGATTAGGTTTTATCTCACAATACAGGGTTTCAGCCAAGTCTTGCACTCTAGGAGGGTGAACCAAAGCATAGCCCAATTGTCTCTTAAACAACAAAGGATTGTAGTTGATGCAACCCTTCACTCCCACTAGAGGTACATTGGGGTACTTCCCACAGCTAGTAATTATGTCCCTGCCTTTGGTGCTCTGGGTGCACCATCTGATGTCATCTGAAGTCAAAGCAATAAGTCTTTTAGCCCAATTCTTCTGTTGGTGAGGGTTTAGGAAGGCATCAGTTCTGGGTAAGTGTTTAAGCAGCCAAGTGTGAAATAGAGGAGCACAGCATCTCACCAACTTTCCTCTTTGCTTCTCATTCCTTTGGTGAACAGAATAATAGAAATCTCCCAGCAAGGTGGGCACTAGGTTCCTCAGAAGGAAGAGATGAATGGCATTCTTGCTGATAAACTTGGGCTCATCTGCAAAAAGTATAACCCCATATATACTGAGGGCTAACAATGCACAAACTGCCTTCCATTCTCCCAAGGAGGCCTTCAGGATGGCCTGAGAGGTTAGAAAGTCCAAGTGCAAACCAGGGATTCCAGCCTTTGTAGTCATGTTCTGCTCAATCACAATAGGCTCTAGGTATAGTGCTTTTGCCACCTCTCCATTGTTGGGAGAGGTCATCTCAGGGTTGAAGGGGACACCACCCCTAACAGGCACTCCCATCAGTGATGAAAACTCCTCCAGTAGAGGTCGCAACTGAAAGTTCTGGAAAGTGAAGCATCTCAAAGGAGGGTCATAAAACTGTAGGACAGTGTGGATCAAACTCCTCTGAGAAGGGTCCAAGTCCATAACCATATCAAGGATGCCTCCATAATGCTCTCTGAATAATGGGATATGGTCTGGAGTGATAAGTGCCTGGACCTGCCTGATGCCAGCCAGCACAGGCTCAAAGAAATGGTATGAAATGTTGCTCTTCTTGGGTGCCATGACTGTTGATGAAGAGCTGAAAACAGATGCTGATGATGAAGACTGATACTGGAGATGAGCCACTGATAGGCTGAGGATGATGATGGAGGTAGCTGAAGCAGGCAACTGATGAAGAGAGCTGAAGCAGATAACTGATGAACAGGGGTCTATGCAGATGAAGGGGTCAAAACCAAGCCAGATGGAATATGGATACCCTGAAAAACAAATAAACAAATGTTAAATGATGCAAATGATGAGTATGCAAATGATATGCAAGGGTTTGTGATCAAGCTGGATCTGATTACTGCCTTGATATAAGTCCATGTATGTCCAAGAAGTCCGGATGGAGGTTCAGAAGTCCAGTAACCAAGGTGGGGGACTCAAATAAAGAGTCACATGTCCAGGGTTAAGTCACAAGAACTGTCCAAAGTGAAGCATTCTTAAACACAATTGGTAACAGGGTATGATGTGGCCAAGGGTTCCTGCAAACCTGTAAACAGCCCAACCCCCTCACAGGTGATGTTCTAAAACAAGGATCCTCAGACTTGGATCAGTTATGAGAAGTGTAAACACTTCTAACCCGGAGGTACAGTGTTTACAATAACCATAAAAGATCCTCCTCTAATTCACCTCAGTTTCTGAAGGTCATAATAAAGGTCATCCAGACTTAGCAGGCTTCCCAGATAGCCCTAGCACTATAGGAAATCTGTAGCACAGAGTTCTCAAGAAGAAACCCACATTTGAACCGTGTTTCATATTCCCGCACTAGACCGAAATGGAATGGGAAAGAACATGAACCACTCTAGCCTAGGTGTCACTCAGGTCCCAGGTATAGGACCTCAAACTCTCAGTGAACCCCACCCATCAAAACAATAAACCAGATCCAGTCAGATAACAGTATGACAGTATGATGTACATAAGGCTGTAAAGAAAGCAATAAATAACTGTACATAAAGCAGTAAACAAAGCAAATATACAAACACAGTTAGCACATAACACCCCAGTAAACACAAATCAAACAAGCGCTAGGAGGAACCCACAAAAAGAACCAGAAGCCCTGGTTACAGTATAAGGGTCCCCAGCAGAGTCGCCAAGCTGTCGCTCCCACCAAAATGACACCTCAGGTCAGAAGGGGTACAGACGCGAACGATCGGCGAAAAGAGGAATGAGAACACACAGGAGTGAACTCAGAAAAGAATAGAGTCGCCAGCTAGGCATTTTTATCCCGGGGGAAAGGTAATGCTGCATAAACCTAAGAAAAAGATATGGAAAAGACGGTTGCGAACCAGAGAGACTGAGAAAGGGGGTTGGTTACAACCTGGGAAGGTATTAGCACCCAGATTGTCCACCGTACTCGACGGGATCCACGCTTAAAAGATTTGTGTTTTAAAGGGGTAGTGTCAGTGCAATCTGTGTATAAAAGAGCTGGAAAAGAATGCAAATGTCAGTGTAAAAGAAATGTGAAGTATATAAGAGAAGTGTCAGTGTAAGAACAAGAATGAAATGCTCAAGATCATGAGGCTAAAAGAATAAAACTGGAAAGAGGGGGAATATATAGAGACTTTTGTTCGATAACTGTTAAGTTATTCCTACGTATCCTCTCGTGCAATGAGGAAGTCAGAACACCGTAGTTCGACTCAAAGAGACTGAAAGGTGAATTTACTTGTGAACTGCTTGCTTGTCAATGCTCAAGTGTATGACCTATCTGGCTCAGGTGCAAACTGTCTTGCATTAGACGGAAGAAGCAAGTTCTCGTTTGTGAGTGAATAAGATGAGAAAAGAATCCTGGAGGAGACGATTATTGTTTGTTTTTGGGTTTTCAGTCTTTTATTGCTTTTGAAAGTTTGTCATAAGTTAATGAGCTTAAGCCTAAGCCAAGGGGTTAGTAAACTCATCACATCCTCCCTCTGATTAGGGGTAATGAGAATACTTTAAGTGTGAAGTCAGCATCTCACACTTAATCACCCTGATGTAGGATTAAGATCATTAACCTACTTGTGATTATTTAGATGTTTTTGTTGTTTTTGTTTAGTGTTGAGTAATGAGATTAAGCCACAATCAGGGATTAAACAGACTCATTACACCATCCTAATAAAAGGATAATAGATGAGAATATTTAAGCTGAGAAAGACTCCTCAACTTAATCCATGATTAGGGATTAACCTCATGACAGAACAAAGCCTTTATTAAGGTGGATTTTAATTAATGATAAGATGAAGAAGTGATTTTTATGGTTTGTAAGACAACTTGAGGGGGACTTGTCCATTAACACTAGGGTTAGTCCTTCTTAACCAATTTAAGGAAGAATTAGAACCCTAATGCAAGGCCCAAGTTACAAGCTTGATGTCTTGATGGTTATTAAGTGAATTGATTAAAGGATTTAAAAACATTAAGGGTTTAACCCTTAGTATTAAAGTTATACACTCCATCCTAATAGAAGGATGCAGGCATAAGCTTAATCACAAAGCCTTAAAGCCTTTAGGGTTTAGTCCTTGATTATGAGATGAGAAGAGAAGACTCAAAGAGACACAAAGGTAAAAGCTAAGTGGGGGACTAATCAAACCCTAATTGTTATCATGCTTGGTCATTCCTAGGGTTTGTAAGGCTTAAGAGAGAAAGAAATCTTCAAAGAGCCACCAAGGAGAGAAGCAGATGAAAGGATCAAGAAGAAGCAAAACAACTTGCTTCACTTAAGAAGACAAGTTGCTTGAAGAAAGAAAGTAAGATGAACAAGAATGAGCAAGCTCAATCCAAAGCACAAGATAAAATGCAGCAATGATGCATAAGAGAGATGAAAAGAGATTGTGAGAAGTGAAGGCAAATTCACTTCTCAATACAACTTACCACCTGAAAAGTTAGTAAAGAAATGAAATGCAATGCAAATGAGATGCAATGTGATGATGCAAACCAAAACCAGGAGCATAAACATGATGTGAATGATGCTAAGAGATTATGTAAACATGATGCAAGGCATTAGAATGATCGTACAAACATATGGGTGCAAGAGAAGCAAGTTTTGAACCATGGATGTTCATGAAAAGTTATGAAATGCAAAAGACATATAAAATGGCAAATGAAAGATGCAATGATCAAACATGATTCTAATGTGTCTTAAGATGTATTATGAATCAAATGGATGCACAATAAATCATGGCAAGTCATGGTATGCAAGAAAAATGGAATATGGATGCAAAGGAAGGCATAAATTAGGGTTTATGATCATCACACAAAGCAAAATCCAAAACCAGAAGCAAATGACATGATAAAAATTTGAAAATGTAAACAAAGGAACCCTAAACCTATACAAACTCACTTCCCAAAGGAGGGGATCCAACTCTTAACCTAATGAGAGTTATGATTTTCCTAAGATTGCTAGGGTTTTAAGGTACATTGTCAAGAAAAAATGCCAAACAAATTGAAAATGCAAGATCAGTTCAAACCAATTTTATCCTATAAACTACATGTTATGCAAGATGAAATGCAAAAAGAATCATTGTCCAACTCTCAATGGTTAGGCAGAAATGAATTTTTGAGGATTGAACCAAAATATTGCCTAAAAATGGAATTAATTCCAAAGGAAATGAGCAAAGGGCATCAAGAACAAAAAATAAATTTGGTTTGAGAGTTGGATAATGTTTCTAAATGTTTCTAAATGCAATATGAATTTTTTTGTGATTTTTAAATACCTAAAAGTATTTTTAATTAATTAATTTTCATTAATTAATTTAAAATAATCTTTTAAATGATTTAAAAATAATTGTAATGCAAAAAAATAAAAATAAAAATATTTTCTGATTGAGAAAAATATTTGAAACAAAAATGCAAAAGGAAATATTTTTGGGATTTTTCTAGCTATTTTAAAATAAATATGCAAAACAAATGAATAAAAATGAAATAAAAATGTAAATAAATGAAAGTCAACAGATCCAGTGGTTGGGATTCAAAACTGGGACGCAGGAGTTGACTGCGCGCGTAATCTAGTGGTTGAAATTCAAACTGACTAATCTTAATTAATTAATTTAAATAAATGGGATTAGGGTTTAATGATGGATCCAGGCCATTGAAACGCGCGGGGGATTGACTTAGTCAGCCTGATCTACGCTCCATATTCAAACTACAATTAATGACACAATTAGGGCTTAATGACTCTCAGGTGGCCGGAAATGACCTCCGGTCATCTTCTCTGGCCACATGTCTCCCTGAAAATTGCTAGCTCACTCCCCAGGTCCCTAAAACCTAATCTCTCTGCCCAGAATCCATCCCCAAACATCATAGAGCAAGAATCAACTACCAAAACACATTTATTTTTCATAACAAAGCTGAATCGAAGCAAAATGCATTTAGGTCAGAAAAGTTTCAGAAGCATCATACATACTCAATACTCAATCATTTTCGAAACAAAACATATCAGCATGATCAATGAAGCATAGAGAATCATTTAGGAACTTAAAAACATGTTTCTGGAAAAAATGTTCTTGAGCTCACCTGAACTGAAGCTTTGATCTTTGGAACTTTCTGGCTGCCTCTTTGATTCAAAATGCCTCTAATGAACCTCCTGAGAAGCTTGCAATGCTTGGTTGGAGTTTAAAATGGCTAGTTTGTGAGATTGAGTAAGTTCTGTTCAGTGAGGGAGAGAAATCGTGTTTCAGTTTGAGGATGTTTCAGGGATAAATGAGGGCAGGGAAATGATCAGGGGAGTATGCTGAGATGTTTTGTGAAGTTTGTTTTTATGTTTGATGCTTGTATGATGAGTTTCGAAGGAAGTTGCATAAGGGGTGAAAAATGAGAATACTGGCTTGGAGAGTGTTTCAGGCTTGTGTGTTATGTGCTTTTGCTTGCATTTGATCCACATAAAGAAGTGTGATAGGTCAGAGAGTGGGTGCTGGCCTATGCTGATTGGTATGGGCAAGTTGCCAAAATGTCACCAACTTGTGTACTTGAGGAATGGGCAATGGTACAGCTAGCTTTTTGGCTTATCTTGGCTCAGCTGAGTTTAAGGATGTCCATGGAATTGGTTTTGAGATGAATCAGCAAGTTGAGTGAAGTTTATGAGATGTTTTGCAATTTTCACAAAGTTTGGCCCCTTTGGAAATTCATGAAGTTCAAGGCATCAAAATGCACAATTCTTGGGCCAATTCTGACTTTTAGAAGTCACATGATCATGTTGTAATGAGTTTGTGCACATTTGAAGTCTTTAGAGTGCTTGATCATACCATTTTGCAAAATGCCTCTTTGGTGCATAACTTGAAATTATGTGATTTTTCCCAACTTTGACAAGCCATAACTTTTGATCCAAAATGAATTAGAATGAGTTCTTGTACTTTTTGAAAAAGGAATGATCCATTTTACAACTTTCACGACCAAAGTTTTCTCATTTGAAGCATTTTTGAATCAAAAAGCAAGGGTTGAAAAAGTTTCCCAAAATGGCAAGTTTCCATTACAAGTCATTTTCCCAAAAAGTCAACTTTGCAAATGGCTTGAAATTCTCCAATTTTGTGAACTTCCAACATCTTCCATGATCAAATAAAGATCATACACAATCAAAATGATGATGAACACCCTTTGGTTGGGTCATTGAGGGCCTCAGATGCCCTGATTTTGCACTGACTTGCTTAAAAAGTCAACTCTTGATCAGATGCCTTCCCCATTGAATTTCTTCATGAAAATTGATATGCATGATCCCCATACCATATAGAGACCAATAGAAACAATAATGACCAAAAAATTTGGAGTTATGGCATTTGAAACCAAAACCCTAATTCTAGGTCATCTGTGCAGTCAAACCTGGCTCTGCTTCCATGCCAATCTCAGTTCTTGTGATTTTTTGAAATTCTTGACTTTGAGAGGATATAATATGATGCTTGAACATACATGGACCCCTTTAAAATGATTGAAGACCTTTGGAGTGGCTCAAATGGCTCTTGGATTGCTCAGATCACAAACCCTAGATGCAGATGACTTAGAAGCAATGCAGTGAATCAAAAATGCAATATGAGATGCCATGATTGAACTTATGCATATGAAAAGATCACAAGCCATGGTGTGAATGGGTGAGGGCAAATTTGGGGTGTTTACAATACTGTAGCACTATATGTGTTTGGTTCTACTGCAATTTGTGTTTGGCTCTACTACTATGTGAACTTATATCAGCTTTTATAAATTAAGACTCACTTGGATTTGATATTGTGATTTTCTCGTTTCCTTTGTATTTCTTTGTAGCCATTAAAAATTTAATTCATGTAGCATCTAACTGACAATGTAGTAGATTCATTTATTCTAGTTTGTAGAAAATGATATTGATACTTCACTGTAGCCAGCGTGTGATTAAATAGAAAAATGAGTTGGTGATAAGAACATTTGTCCTCTAGTCTTGTATTGCCACAGAATCATATGCATTTGGTAGACAAATGTGAAACGTGAGGGCCATATTAATTGATAAAGTATCTATGTGATAGCATAATTAATGCTTACAATAATGATTTTTATATAATTAAGAAGCATGACATGCTAGCTAAGCACCTAACTAAAAAATGAAGGAAAACACAATGTAATGCTTTTTCAAGGTTTTAATATACATGTAGTGTGGATTAAAAGAATGTGATACATTCTTAGGATCTTGATAACATCTTGTTGTCGTTTTCATTGTATGTTAATGAAAATGATAAGATGAACACATATGCACTTTACTGAAATATGATTTTCAAAGACTAATATATATATATATATATATATATATATATATATATATATATATATATATATATATATATATATATATATATATATATATATATATATATATGAAAAATAAAGGCTTCCGTTAGGTAGGTATAGTACATGGATCTTGATCTTTATTAAAATATAATATATTCAATTTAGCATAATTAATAATAATAATAATAAATCTAATAATTATTTAATATTATTAGTATAATATTTTTTTATGAGTTTCTAGTTAGAGATAATATTCGGGATAATTTATTAAATTAAGTTATTTTCAATTTTATTAGAGTTGTTCATTGAGTTGTTAAGTACCTTGGAAACTTTCTCGAATTATAATTTTGAATGATAATTTTAATTATACCTTAATGATTAATTTGGTGATTAATTTGATGATTAATTTAGGGATTAATTGGATGATTTATTTAATGATTTATTTGATGATAAATTTGGTGATAAATTTGGTGATTAATTTGGTTATTTATCTGATGATTAATTTGGTGATTAATTTAGTGATTAATTTGGTGATTAATTTGGTTATTAATTGATTATTGAATTAAATTCTTGGTGATGGATAAATTATTCCATGATTAATCGGTATTGTGTATTTTTGTGAATTAAGGGTGAATCGTGTTGATACTTGTGTATTGCTTGCTAAGTGCGATGCTAATATTTGGAGTAAGAATGATATGACTTTGAAAATGTGTTGTATGTGCAATTGTGTGATAATTCAAATGTGATGAATTATTAAAGATATGCATGAATATTAAGATTAGAGAACGGTCTTAATTTCATATGGTGATTGTAATTGCACATGCATCATTTGCTTCAAGAGACAGTGTTTGCTAGTTCCGTGGGAGCTTGTGACTTGTCCCAAACCTAGAGGACGAGTTTGAAAGCTTAGAGGACGGGATTTTTGTGTGTTACCGGTCTAGGGAACGGACCCGATTTAAATGTAAAAACCGAAAAATGATAACATGTGATTGTTACCACATGCATGAGTTGCATTTGAGTCTTGCATTGAGTCTCATTGTGTTTATGGTTGAAATATGAGATCATGTGGATTATGTAAATTGTTGGATTTATGAAATTGTAAATTTTATATATATACTTTTGAATAGTATGATTACTTGATTATAACTTGTTGATGAGTTTTTGAAGTGTGAGAATAATTATGTATGATTGTTTGCTTCCTATTATATATTATCTTATGATTTCGATAATTATATGAATTCTCATCCTTCTGTTGGAATGATATTTTATACGACATCGCTCAGGTACCAAGGATTAGAGTTGCTTCTAGCGCGAGGTAGTCGTTGGAGTAGTTTGTCTTAGTTATTTTATTTATTTTGGGTCGAGTCATGCTCTGATTATGTAACACTAGGGATCATTTTGATTCATGTTTTGAGAGATACAATTGTATACTCTATTTATTTTTCTAATTGAATTTGAAATTATCGTGAAATGGCTTCTTATGCCCAAGTTGATTTAATGAATGAAGTTTATTTGAGACTCTAATGTTATGAGATTTTTAATGAAAGAATATCTGCTGCTAGATGCTAAGGTGAAAATTTATAAGAAAATCATGAATTTATTTACAAGTGTTATTGAGCATGACAAGTCTTTGTATGATTTTTTGAATTAAATATGATAACCTTATTTGAGATGCATGGTAATTTACTCTGATTATTTATGTATTTTCCATGGAGTTTAGAAGGGTGTTACATTTAGCTCAATTGGTATTGGGAATGGAATGAACATGTACTTGAACCCCAGGGTACATGGTTTGATTCCCAAGGAAGGCAAAAAAACTCTACTCGTGAGGGGGGTAGAGAAGATCGTGAGGTAATAGTGTCGGGAGCGCAAAAGGCTCGGGCTGTTACAGGTAGGACCACCAGATTTCAATCATGCACGAGCAACCTCACCATAGTAACTGTGTACCTCCGTATCACCACCTCCTATAACATCATCATCACCCATCCTTCCTATCTAACGATCCAGATTAGTCCAACTTGTTCACTGAAGGAACATGGTAAGACCACCAGGCTTAACGCAAATTGTCTTTTAGATAATACTATTGGCATCCCACCAACGTAGGCCCATGTTGTTTTTAACATGAATTTTTACTTCCTAGAACCCCCCTGACTTTTATTTTCTTTTATATTCTTTAAAAAAATCAGTTTTAAAAATAGTTTCTCCTAATAAAAAAATTTCAAAAAATTAAAAATAATAGTTTAGCATGTAAATAAATTTGTGACAAATTTTAATTCTTGTTTTTTTTTCCGATTTTTTGTATATAATTTTGATTATTTGCTTTATATGCCTTTAAATATTTTGCATTTTTTACATGTTAATTCATTTGTCCATACTTTTGCAAACTCATATTAAATTCCACTTACTAACAAGTTATTTTGTTGTAGGAGATATTATTCGAGGAGTCTCTACATTGGATTTTGATTTTTTTGTTTTGATGTATTATTTGTATGGTTGTGTGCTTTCATGATGTAAAAATAGAATACATTTTATGCTTGTATGGTACTTAGGAATAAAGTAGAAAAAAGATAAAACTGAAGCACTTAGAAAACGAAGTTTTGAAAAGGATAAGAAAAGAAATATTTGATCCAACGTCGAATAAATTTCAAACAAAAATAAATGAACAAAATTCACATGATGTTAGAGTTTCCACGATCACACCTTCGCTCCACTCCAATAAACCAAAGCACACCTTTGTATGGTACGAACTATAAGTCGCGTGTCTCAGCACCGTGCAATCAACCCACTTGATCCATCATTACATTCCTTTCGCGACTCATCATACATTTTCATCAACGATGACATATGAGGACCATGTTCATTATTTCATTTTAATATTCACACTTAATTTCCACATATTTGTTTTTGCTTCACATTCTCCCTTAGGGTTCACAACTTGAACTTAATTTTCAATTAAAGCCACGATGTGGTAGACTTTAGGATAGTCATCCATGTATGAGATACGTCGACTCGGATTCTCATTTCCTAAGAGATACGTAGGCAGTGGGGTAGGGCCCATTCGAGAACACTCTTTATTTTCCCTACATTTTTCTCGTACATTTTCGTTCTCCTTTTCCAGTTCTCTCTCTCTCTCTCTCTCATTACAGTTCCAGTAGTGGTTTCTATTCAGCAACAATTTTATTCTACCCTTTGAAACAGACTAACAAGCGTGGATCCCGTCGGGTACAACGGATGATCTGGGGTGCTAATACCTTCCCAGTTTGTAACCGACTCCCGAACTAAGTATCTTTGGTTCACATGAACTTGTCCTTTCCTTTTCCTTCGGTTTGTGCAGCATTACCTTTCCCATTCATTCGGGATAAAAATGTCTAGCTGGCGACTCTACCTTTTTCGCGCCACTTTCACGTTTGTACTAGGATGAAAAGTTAAAGGACCACTTTGGAACTTTTTAAAGATAAGTGACCAAAATTGTAATACCCCATATTTTAATAAATTCTCTGGATAATATTAATTAAGATCAATAGGGATTTCGGTGTGCTCTGAGAGTTTTCAATTAAAATAATTAGAGCAACCGATAAACTCAAATTTATTAATTAGTATTATCTGAATCAGAGGTTTTATTAAGTAACTGACTCAGAGATATTTTTGGATACTCTCAATTTTGGACCTGTTAGTGTTATTAACTGATAGATATTTTCTCTATATCTCTCATTTGCCTCATTTGTTGCAAAGATAGAAAGAAAAAGAGAGAAGTTAGAGATAAGGGAGAGCAAAAGGGATAGAAGGAGAAGAAAACCTAGAAGCTAAAGAAAAGTTTGGATCATCATTCTTCTTCATCAATGTTCATCTTCATCAAACTTCTCTTCATGGTTAGAGGTGGATTCTAGATAGAAACCTTTTTTTTTAGAGTTCTTGATTTTCTAAGAGTTAGGTTAAGTTGTGAGAAAATGATGAATTTTCTAAACAATGAAATCTAACGGATAAAATGCTGAAATAATTGAGTAGTATAGTCGGGTTGTATGTATGTTGAACATACTATGATTGCTTGGATGATCCATTGTGTTTTGATTGAGTTTGGATGAGTTTTATATGAGAAAAACGCACATTTTCAGCTTCTGGTACAGCAGTAACCGGTTACCCACGTGGTAGTAACCGGTTACCCTTTGAAAAATTGGGTTTTTACGCATATTTTACATTGGTAATTGGTTATCCTCCTGGTAGTAACCAGTTACCACTATTGTGTTCTGAAAAATGATATTTCTTATAAAATTCATAACGTTTTACTCGGGTATCTGATTGAGGCAAACTTTATATCGTTGGAAAGCTATGACAACGTAATATCCAATGATGAAAGAAAATATTACTTTAGATGTGAAAATTAGTTATTTATTCTATGCCGATTAAAATGTCGAGTATTTATGATATGTCATACGAATATGCATGCTAACCAATAATAATCATGAGACTACTTAATTAAAATGAGTTAAGTAGAGTAAGGAAGACTTACCATATCAATAGAAGAATTTAATTGTGACTAGGAATTTGATAGAAACTGGTTGGCGATGCTCGGACGTTTGATGCTTAGAGAAGTATCTTAGTCGAGTAATGGTCTAGTGATGAGAGAGACACTATACATAAAATGTATGTGAACCCGTTTGGCTGTGTTATTTGTGGAAAAAGGCATTGTGACCTTATGAGTGTTTTATAAATTCACTTTTTGAGTGAAATCACGTAATCGGAACCGAAATTCCCTTAAGAATGTTGTTTCATGAGCCAATGGCTCCTCTAGAATTTACACATGCAGTACTTGGCAGGTTTAATTCTCGCGTATAGTATGAATGAAGCCTACAGGTAAAGAGACTTGTGGTGATTTATGGCCCACGTGAAGTGACGATTGTAAGTTTAATAGCCTTCCAATACGTATCCATTTTGTATGCCAAGTAATTACCAGGATCCATGACTCGTGCCGACTTCTAGACATAGAAGAGGAAGAGAATAGGGGATACCTTGGTGGTTTCTGGATTAGTGATACTTTCAAGTTGTTGAACTCAAGGCATGTTTCCATGTGAGTGTGAGATTGTGAACTCAAGGTCTAGGCTTCCCCCCCGACTTGAGTAGGATTCTTGTAGAACCTTGTAGAGCCGATAGAATCCATAAGATAGGGAACTCACTGAGATGTTGATATCTCACCCCACTATTGTTGTTTCTTTTCAGGTTTCTTTTGCAGGTTGATTTACAAGTGGAGCTATACTCGAGATGTTTCAAAATAAGCATAGATTTAGTTTTCACTGTGTATTTATCTTTTGTACAATGAAGGATATTGT
Organism: Lathyrus aphaca; assembly: GCA_963966055.1. Classification (NCBI taxonomy): domain Eukaryota; kingdom Viridiplantae; phylum Streptophyta; class Magnoliopsida; order Fabales; family Fabaceae; genus Lathyrus; species Lathyrus aphaca. The sequence continues at coordinate 364,186,497 of OZ014521.1, forward strand.
ATTTGATCTTAGTATTTTCATTTTTAGTATGATTTCCATTTCTTGTACCATAGTTGTGTTATGTTTTTAGTATTGGTCAAGAATGTGAATTATGCTATTAGGCACTTATGATGGTGTCAATACCAAATAAACTCTTGTATAATGATATTCTAGGTATTTATTACAGGGGCGTTTTAGTTGGTATTAGAGAAGGTTGTATCCTCGACCTAGCCTTGAAACATCATAAGTAAATTTTTCCTGCCTCTTAAGTATGTCTTGCCAGCATGATTCTTAATATCATATTATGTAGTATTGGGTCTGATCAATCTAATACTATGTATGTGTCGCTCCCACTAAATGAAGCTAAGTCAGATAGGGTACAGACGCGAACGGTCGGCGAGAGGAACAATGAGAACACACAGCCGTGGACTCACTGGAGAATGAATAGAGTCGCCAGCCAGGCATTTTTATCCCGGAGGAAAGGTAATGCTGCATAAACCTAGAAAGATATGGATAAGACGGTTGCGAACCAGAGAGACTGAGAAAGGGGGTTGGTTACAACCTGGGAAGGTATTAGCACCCAGATTGTCCGCCGTACTCGACGGGATCCACGCTTAAAAGATTTGTGTTTTAAAGGGGTAGTGTCAGTGCAATTTGTGTATAAAATAGCTGGAAGAGAATGTACAGGTGTCAGTGTAAGAGAAGTGAAGTGTGTAATATATACAGTGTCAGTGTAGGAACTGGAATAAGATGCTCAAGATCATGAGGCTAAAAGAATGATGCTGGAAAGAGGGGGGATATACAGAGACTTTTGTTCGATAACTGTTAAGTTATGCCTACGTATCCTCTCGTGCAATGAGGAAGTCAGAACACCGTAGTTCGACCCAAAGAGACTGAAAGATGAATTGACTTGTGAACTGCTTACTTGCCTATGCTCAAGTGTATGATCTGTCTGGCACAGATGCAAACTGTCTTGCATTAGACGGAAGAAGCAAGTTCTCGTTTGTGAGTGAATGAGATGAGAAAAGAATCCCGAAGGAGGCGGTTATTGTTTGTTTTTGTGTTTTCAGTCTTTTATTATTTTTGGATTTTTGTCATAAGTTAATGAGCTTAAGTCTAAACCAATGGATTTAGTAAACTCATCACATCTTCCCTCTGATTAGGGGTAATGAAAATACCTTAAGTGTGAAGTCAGATTCTCACACTTAAACACCTTTGGTGTAGGATTAAGATCATTAACCTACTTGTGATTAATTAGATGTTTTTGTTGTTTTTGTTTAGTGTTAAGTAATGAGGTTAAGCCATAATCAGGGATTAAACAGACTCATTACACCATCCTAATAGAAGGATAATAGATGAGAATGTTTAAGCTGAGGAAAACTCCTCAACTTAATCCATGATTAGGGATTAAACTCATGACAAAACAAAGCCTTTATTGAGTGGATTTTATTTAATGATATGATGATGAAGTGAATTTTAGGGTTTGTAAGACAACTTGAGGGGGACTTGTCCATTAACACTAGGGTTAGTCCTTCTTAACCAATTAAGGAAGAATTAGAACCCTAATGCAAGGCCCAAGTTACAAGTGTGATGTCTTGATGATTATTAAGTGGATTGATTAAGAGATTTAAACACATTAAGGGTTTAACACTTAGGATTAAAGTTATACACTCCATCCTAAGAGAAGGATGCAGGCATAAGCTTAATCACAAAGCCTTAAAGCCTTTAGGGTTTAGTCCCTGATTATGAGATGAGAAGAGAAGACTCAAAAGAGACACATAGGTAAAACTAAGAGGGGAGACTAATCAAAACCCTAATCATTGTCATGCTTGGTTGTTCCTAAGGTTTGTGAGGTTTTCAAGAACAATCTTCAATGGAACCACCAGGAAGCAGATGAAAGGATCAAGAGAAGCAAAGTAACTTGCTTCATTTAAGAAGTCAAGTCACTTGAAGAAAGAAAGTGGGAAGAATAAGAATGAGCAAGCTCAAACTCAAACACATATAAAAATGCAGCAAGGATGCATAAAATAGATGAAGAGAAGTTATGAGAAGTGAAGGCAAATTCACTTCTCAAAGTTACTTACCACCTGAAAAGTTAGAAAAGGAAATGAAATGCAATGCAAAATGAGGTGAAATGATATGATGCAAAACCAAACCAGAATCACATACATGATGTTAATGATACTATGAGATGCTACAAACCAGATGCAACACATGTGGATGATCATACAAGCTCATGGATGCAAATGGAGCAAGTTAAGAACCAAGAACATACATGAAAAGTTATGAAGTGCACATGGCATATAACATGACAAATACATGATGCAATGATCAAACATGCTTTCAATATGCCTTATGATGTCAAATGAATCAAATGGAGGCATGGAATGTCATGGCAAGTCATGTTATGCAAGAAGATGCAAGATGGATGCATATGAAAACCCAAATTAGGGTTTATGATCAAAGTGTCAAACACAAACCAAAATCAGAAGCAAAAAACATTATAAAAAATTGAAAATGCACTCAAAGGACCCCTAATCCTATACTAACCCAATGCCCAAAGGAGAGGTCTCAACTCTTAACCTAATGAAAGTTGTGAATTTCCTAAAATTTCTAGGGTTTTAGGGTTCCTAGACAAAAGAAATGCCAAACAAATTGAAAATGAAAGATCAAATCATGGCCATTTAATCTTACAAACTTCATGCTAAACACAATGCAATGCAAAAAGAATCAATGTCCAACTCTTCATGGATAGGCAGAAATGATTTTTTGAACTTTGGATCAAAATAATGCACAAAAATGATTTTAATTCAATGAGTAATTCTTAAAATGCATCAAGATCAAAAAATAAATTTGGTTTGAAGGTTGGACAATGTTTCTAAATGTCTTAGAACATTTCATGAATTTTTTGGTGATTTGTAAATACCTAAAAGTATTTTTAATAAATTAATTTTCATTAATCAATTAAAAATAAACTTTTAAATATTTAAAAATACTTTTTAAATGCTAAAAATGAAAATAAAAATATTTTTGTATCTTAAAAATTAATAAAACTCTTGAGAAAAAGTTTCATAATTTTTAAACAAGTTTTGCTATTTTAAATAAATTGGACAAATTAAATGAAAAGAAATGAAATAAAAATGAATTTAAAATGAAGTAAACAGAAGGAGAGGCTGAGATTCATTCTGGATTCAAAAGGGTTGACCGCGCGCGTTTTTGGAGGGCCAGGATTGCTTCTGATCAAATTAATTTAATTAAGATTAATTAAACTAAATAAAATGGATTAGGGCTAATTGAGTGAATCCAGGCCACACATGCGCGCGGGAGGTCAACTGGTCAAGGCAATCCAACGCTTCACATTCAAATGGAATTAATTACAGGGATTAGGGCATAATGATTTTCAGGTGGCCGGAGAAGACCTCCGGTCGTCTTCTCCGGTGGGAACCCCACCTGAAAATCTCTAAAACTCTCAAAACCTAACTAAAACGAAATCTAAAAACATGGAAATGATCCCCACAACTTGCTGAATCAAAACCCCAAGCCAAAACTCATTTATTTTTCCCCAAACTCATGAATCGAGCAAAACATTTTTTAGGTCACAGAGTTTCAGAAAGCAATTAAATTCTCATTTCATCACCATTTTCAAAACTAAAAGCATCAGAACAATCAGTGAAGCATAGAGAACAACTTTAGAACTTAAAAATCCATTTCTGGAGAAAAAGTTCTTGAGCTACCTGAGTTTCGAAGCTTTCACTCTGGTAACTTTCAGACCTCCCCTCCTTGTGAAATCCACTCCTTATGACCCCTTGATGATGCTTGAATGCTTGGAAGAGATTTATGCTGGCTAGTTGAAGAGTTTGAACAGCTTCTGCTCAAGCTCAGTTGAAAATGGTGATGGTGATTCAAGCTGTTTCAGGCCAGTGTGAGTGGTTCTTTGTGATCAGGGTGATGTTTTGAGAAGGTTTGTGGAGTTTGTTTGAGTGTTTATGGCCTGTGGAAGATGTTTCGAAGGAAACTGCAGATTGGAGTGAAAATGGAGAAACCAGGTTCTTGTTGGGTTCAGGCTTGTATCTTGTTGGTTTTGGCTCAATGGAACATGGTGAAATGATTGGTGAAACTGGTTTGAATGTTGGTGGTTTGTGCAAAGTGTTTCGAAGAGAGATGCAAATGGGGTGAGTTTTGTGTGTGTGTTGATCTCTTGTGTTTCAGCCTTGCCTCTTGATATGTTTAGCTTGCAAATGGATAGTATAAAATAATCTCATAGGTCAGATGATGTGACCTGGACTTTATTGATTGGTAAGTTCACTTTTGCAAAATGTCAACTTTGTTGTAAGAGAGGCATGGGCTTGGTTCTAGGCTAGTACAAGCATGGGGCTGGCGCAGCAAAGGTGAGGGGAAGGGCTAGCAAGGTTCAGCATCCAATGTAGCAAGTGGTAGGAAGTGTGATCATGAATTTTGCAAGTTGGTCATTTCTAGTTCACATGTGATTTTCTTGCTATACAAACCATGAAACATGAGGGATCTTGGTTCAAATCTGATTTTTAGAAGTTGTGTGATCATGTTGAGTGAATTAGAGGCCCATATGATGACTGAATTGGCCTTGAAAGGAGAATTTGCAACTTTGCCTTTTGGTGCATAACTTGAAAATTAGTGATTTTTGCCAACTTTGTCAAACCATAACTTTTGATCCAAAATGAATTAGGTCATGTTCTTGTACTTTTTGAAAAGGGAAAAATGTGATCTACAACTTTCATGACCAAAGTTTTTCCATTTGAAGCATTTTTGGATCAAAAAGTAAGGTTTGAAAAGTGACCTAAAATGACATATTCTTGAAAAGTCAACTATGCCCTAAAAAGTCAACTTTGCAAAAACTTCAAATTCTTGAATTTTGTGAACTTCAACCTTCTTCCATGATCAAATAAAGATCATATACACTCAAAATGATGAAGATCACCCCTTGGTTGGGTCATTGGGGGCCTCAGATGCCCTGATTTTACACTGACTTGTCCAGAAAGTCAACTCTTGATCAGATGACTTCCCCATGGAATTTCTTCATGAAACTTGATATGCATACTCCCTATACCATATATAGACCAATGGAAACAAGAATGACAAAAAAAATTAGAGTTATGGCCTCTGAAACCAAAACCCTAATTTTTGGTCAACTGTGCAGTCAAACTTGGCTCTGCATCCACACCAATCCCAGTTCTTGTGATCCTTTTGCATTTTTGACTTTGAGAGGATGTAATAAGATATAAGAACACACATGTACCCCTTTGAAGTGATTGATGGTCTTTGGAGTGGCTCAGGAGGCTCTTGGATTGCTCAGATCACAAACCCTAGGTGCAGATGACTTAGAAACCATGCAGTGAATCAAAAATGAGATATGAGGTGATATGATTGTGTTTATGCATATGAAATGATCACAAGCCATGGTGAAATGGGTGAGGGCAAATTTGGGGTGTTTACAGCTGCCCCTATTCAAACATGAGTTAGCTGTGCAGGATGTAAGCAACGGCTTAACAGGCAAGCGAGATAACTTGTGGTTGAATACCAAAGACAGTCCAAAATTTGCACTCACAGAATGAAGAAGAAAAGGGATATAGATTGTGAAGGAAAATAAAGTATATTGTAAAAGTGTGGGCGACGGAGGACGACCGTCGAGCAGAGGACGACTGCTGGGTAAAGAGCAATGACGGGGACGGCCGACATGCTGGGAAGAGTGTGTGAAGTAAAGCAATGACGGGGATGGCCGACTAGCTGGGAAAAAGTAAGAAATTATGATGGGGACGGCCATCACGATAAAGCTGTAAAAAACTCTGGGGATTAATGAAACATGACGGGGATGGCTATCAAGTTCATAAGGCAAAGTAACCAACAATGGGGACGGCCATCGGGCTAAAAGAAAAGGGACCACGACGGGGACGGCCATCGGGTTAAAGAATAAATGAAATAAACAGATGATGGGGTACGGCCATCAAAGGTGAAGGACGATCACCTAGCAGGGGACGGCTGCTCTGTTGGGGAATAAAAGAATTATGATGGGGACGACCATCAAAGGTGGAGGACGACCACCAGGCAGGGTACGGCTGCCGAAAATATCCACGATGGGGATGGCCATCGGATAAAAGGTCAACGATGGGGACGGCCATCGGATGAGCATGATGGAGGACGACCATCAAGAGGTGGAGGACGACCACCTAGCAGGGGACGGCTGCTCTCAGGGTTTATCATGACATAGGACGAATGCCAGATAACCAAAATCAACAATGGGGACGGCCATTGGATAACATTGATGAAGGACGATCATCAAAAGGGTGGAGGACGACCACCTAGCAGGGGACGGCTGCTAAAATCAACGATGGGGACGGCCATCGGATGAGCATGATGGAGGACGACCATCAAGAGGTGGAGGACGACCACCTAGCAGGGTACGGCTGCTTTCAGGGTTTATCATGACACAGGACGAGTGTCAGATAAGAAGGAAAATTTGCTTTGTTGGCGATCTACCGGGGAGTAGTAAACACGGACGAGTGTTTATATCCAAGAAACAAAAGGTATAAGTGTTTGGTATTGTGTATAGATTAAAGATGCGGACGAGCATCCTTAAGACTACTATACGGACGAGTATCGGGTAGAAACAAATACTGACACGTGCTCAGAGATGATGATACGGACGAGTATAAACGGGTTAACAAAGAACACGGACGAGTGTTGAATCTGAGAGGATTCTTCTGGGGAATAGTAGACACAGGCGAGTATCTACATTCAAGAAGACAAAAGTTTTTGACATAGTGTATGGATTAAAGATGCGGACGAGCATCCTTAAGACTATGATACAGACGAGTATCATGTAGAAACAAACTCTAGACGCATGCTCTGAGATGATGATACGGACGAGTACCATCTGGTTAACAAAAAACAAGGACCAAAGTCGAATCTGTGGGGATATGAATGGTATATACAAGATACGGACGAGTATCTGTATGAGTGTAACATGAGTAGCGAGTATGAGTATTGCACAGATGAGTGTTTAACTGCTGGGGAGAGTGACACGGACGAGTGTCAAGAGAAAATAATAGTATCAACAAGTATATGGGTTGTAAAAGTGTAGGCGATTGCGCTGGGGATACGACACGGACGGGTGTCAAGAAAGTGTATATAGGTATATGTGAGTGCAAAGAGGATGTCTTTGGCTTTCTGCTGGGGTATGACACGGACGGGTGTCAGGACGTATCTGTAATACGGGTGATCTTGTTCGTAAAGAGTGTTCAGGCGACTTTACTGGGGAGTGATGACACGGACGGGTGTCAAGGGAGTATATACTGGTGTTTGTGAATTGTGAGGCAGCTGCTTTTGCTGGGGCTCTGGTGGAGGGATTTTTCTGTACGTTGATGAACTGTAATTTTTTACAAGTGTTGGTTCAAAAAATGGCTTATGATCATGCTATGTGTTGGATTTTTGCCGTAATGCTCCGTGTTAAAACGGAATGCTACGCTTTGTGGGTGAATATGATGCGAATGCTATGATTGTGCAAAGATACCAAACCGGGATCCGGGTCCCGTTGTTGCGAAGATCTTCGATCGATCTATTTGAAGTAGACATCCCAGCTGGGGAGGAGATCATTGGTAGATCTGACGAGATGCTATCTGCTTGGGGATATGGGTCATTGATAGACCTATCCTTATAAATGAGAGACCCAGCTGGGGTTTGTAGAAGCTTTCTTCACTCTGTTGTGATCTTCTATGCGCTGCTCTTCTGGATAGAGGATGGAACTCTGTGGGGAAGTGGTTCCCTGGCTTTTGTACTTGGCTGAGAGCGAGATGGCAACTCGGCTGGGGAGGAAAAGAGATCATTGAGAGACCTTCCTAGGGATTCTGCTGATGAGGATCCTTGACTCTGCCGGGGATAAAGGTGCCTTCCGTGATGCCTGGTAATACTGATGGGGAAATGACAACTCAGCTGGGGAGAGAGCACTTCGGGTGCTAAAATTAAGTGTTGATTTGTCAGCTTGCTGGGATGAAGCTTACATGCCCCAAGTTGCATTCTGGATACCTGCAACCCTGAAAAAGATGGAGAAACGCACAAGATAATCCCAAGGTATCCCTTACTGGATTCCGTCATAGGAGTTAGGCACTTCTGAGAGTAAGTACATTTCCTGCAAGCATGTTTTTTATTTGAAGATAAACATCTGTATTCTTATGCAATCAGTTTTTCTTTTAAGACATCAGACATTTTTTGCAAGTAAAATGTACAAAACGAGACATGACTGAAAATCTGGTTTTATTAATTCATATGCCCTGAATTGGCGAGATACAGTCAAAGGAACATATCCCCTGAAATGAGGAGATTGTTACAAATTGAGAAACAAAATGCTGGCAGTGTTGATGACGCTTTAAGGAGCTTCCTCTTCACTATGACTCGTATGACTTTTGACGTTCTTCTCATCTTGCTTTTTGAAGAATGTTGATTCTGATTGAAGCTTGATCTTTTCGAAACTTGCCAAGTTGTAGATGATACAGACGAATTCAGAATGCAGTTGTTCGCTTATTCCCTTATTTTGCATGGATCGCCCTTTCGGGTTTTCAATCCATCGGGATACCCATTTTTGCCTGAGCCGTCCAATGCGGCTTTTCAACTCAGCGGGTGTACATTTTTGTTTATTTTCCCTTATTTTTGCCCGAGTCTTTTATTCTGTTTTTGACTCGCCGGGATGCCCTATTTTTGCCTGGACTTACATTCTGTTTTTATGTCCAGCGGGTCATTTTTATGCGAAGTATTTTTTAACTGCATCTGAATTCACAGGGGACGGGAAATCTTCACCATCCATGGTGCTGAGCATCAGTGCTCCACCAGAGAAAACTTTCTTTACCACGAATGGTCCTTCATAATTTGGAGTCCATTTGCCCCTGTGGTCTGTATGAGGAGGGAGGATTCTTTTCAGCACAAGATCTCCTACTTGGTACTCTCGGTACCTGACTTTCTGATCAAAGGCTTTCTTCATTCTTTTCTGATATAACTGCCCATGACAGATTGCAGCCAATCTTTTCTCTTCAATCAGACTCAGTTGTTTGTATCGGGACCTAACCCACTCTGCTTCACTCAGCTTAACATCCATCAGTACCCGTAAGGAGGGTAATTCAACTTCAACAGGTAGGACTGCCTCCATACCATACACAAGTTGATACGGTGTTGCCCCAGTGGATGTTCTGATTGACGTGCGGTACCCATGCAAGGCGAAAGGTAGCATTTCATGCCAATCTTTGTAAGTGACTACCATCTTCTGCATAATCTTCTTGATATTCTTATTCGCTGCCTCAACAGCGCCATTCATCTTTGGCCTGTAAGGAGAAGAATTGTGGTGTTGGATTTTGAAGTCCCGGCACAGTTCAGCCATCATTTTGTTGTTCAAGTTGGAACCATTATCAGTAATGATTCGCTCGGGCACTCCGTACCGACAGATGATATCTCTTTTCAGAAATCTGGCTACCACTTGTCTCGTAATATTTGCATATGAGGCTGCTTCAACCCACTTGGTGAAATAATCAATGGCAACCAGGATGAATCTGTGGCCATTTGAAGCAGTTGGCTCGATCTTGCCAATCATATCAATGCCCCACATAGCAAAGGGCCAGGGTGAAGACATGATGTTCAAAGGATTGGGAGGTACATGCACCTTATCTGCGTAGATCTGGCATTTGTGGCATTTCCTGGCGTAGGCACAACAGTCTGCATCCATTGTGATCCAGTAATATCCTGATCTTAACAATTTCTTAGCCATGGCATGCCCTCCAGCATGGGTACCAAAGGATCCTTCGTGCATTTCATGCATCAACAAGTCTGCTTCCGTCTTGTCAACACATCTGAGGAGTACCATATCAAAGTTCCTTTTGTATAGAGAACCATCAGTGTTCAAGAAGAAACTACCAGCAAGCCTTCTCAAAGTCTTCTTATCATTGGAAGATGCCCCAGGTGAGTATGTTTGATCCTCCAAGAAGCACTTAATGTCATGGAACCAAGGCTTATCATCTTTGACAACATCTGCTGCGAACACATATGCTGGTTTGTCGAGCCTGGACACTGAAATCTGAGGTACGAAGTTGGCAGCTTGAACTTTGATCATGGACGAAATGGTAGCCAGAGCATCTGCAAACTGATTCTCGTCCCGAGGGATATACTCAAGCTTGACCGTTGTGAAGAAAGTCAATAACCTCCTTGTATAATCCCTGTAAGGTATCAGATGATCCTGGTGGGTGTACCATTTGCCGTTGGTTTGATTGATTACCAAAGCTGAATCTCCGAATACGGTCAACGTCTTGATCCTGAGGTCAATGGCTTCCTCAAGACCCATAATGCAAGCTTCGTATTCAGCTTCGTTGTTAGTGCAGTTGAAGGTGAGTTTTGCCGAGAAAGGCATGTGAACTCCTTTAGGTGTAATGAGTACTGCACCAACACCACGACCATTCATGTTAACAGCCCCATCAAACATCATAGTCCATTCTTCTTCCGGGTCAGGCCCTTCGGTGTGAACAGGCTCTTCATGATCTTTTGCTTTTATGAACATGATGTCTTCATCAGGGAAGTCAAATCTCATAGGCTGGTAATCATCAATAGGTTGCTCAGCAAGATATTCAGACAATACACTGCCCTTGATGGCTTTCTGAGATGTGTATTGGATGTCATATTCTGTGAGGATCATTTGCCATCTTGCAACCCGTCCGGTAAGAGCTGGCTTCTCAATTATGTACTTAACTGGGTCCATTTTTGAGATCAACAAGGTAGTGTGGGTCAACATATACTGTCTCAGTCGGCGAGCAGCCCACGCTAAAGCACATCAAGTTTTCTCGAGCAGTGAATAACGTTGTTCACAGTCGGTAAACTTTTTGCTCAGGTAGTATATTGCATACTCTTATCGACCAGACTTGTCATGCTGGCCCAGCACACACCCCATCGACTCTTCTAATACTGTCAAGTACATTATCAGAGGTCTTCCTTCAACTGGAGGCATAAGGATTGGAGGTTCTTGTAAGTATTCCTTGATCTTGTCAAAAGCCTTCTGGCAGTCTTCATTCCACCTGACCGTCTGTTCTTTTCTTAACAGCTTGAACAAGGGTTCACAGGTTGCTGTAAGGTGAGATATGAACCGTGAGATGTAGTTCAATCGACCTAAGAACCCTCGAACTTCCTTCTCAGTCTTCGGTGCAGGCATTTCTTGAATAGCTTTAACTTTATCAGGGTCAACTTCAATCCCTTTCTCTCTTACAATAAATCCCAGCAGCTTACCGGATCGCACCCCGAATGTGCATTTGTTGGGGTTTAACTTCAGTTGGTACTTCCTCAGACGCTTGAACAGTTTCAGCAGATTCACCAGGTGATCTTCCTCTGTAAGGGACTTGGCAATCATGTCATCCACATAACATTCTATCTCTTTATGGATCATATCGTGGAATAATGTCACCATAGCCCGTTGATATGTCGCACCGGCATTCTTGAGCCCAAATGGCATTACCTTGTAGCAGAACGTGCCCCAGGGCGTGATGAAAGTTGTCTTCTCCATGTCTTCAGGTGACATCTTGATCTGATTATATCCTGAAAATCCGTCCATGAAGGAGAATACCGAGAACTGAGCTGTGTTATCCACCAATACGTCAATGTGAGGTAATGGGAAATCATCTTTCGGGCTAGCTCTATTCAGATCCCGGTAGTCAACACACATTCTTACTTTGCCGTCTTTCTTAGGCACAGGTACTATATTAGCAACCCACGGTGGATAGCTAGTTACGGCAAGGAAACCGGCGTCCCATTGCTTTTGTACCTCTTCTTTGATTTTCATCGCCATGTCTGGGCGAGTACGGCGCAGCTTCTGTTTAACTGGCGGGCATTCTTCTCTCAAAGGAAGCTTGTGCACAACAATGTCGGTGTCCAAACCTGGCATATCTTGATAAGACCAAGCGAACACGTCCACATACTCTTGAAGCAGATCAATCAATTGTCTCTTCACTGAGTCTTGCAGGCAGGCCCCGATTTTAACTTCCTTCACGTCTTCATCTGTACCAAGATTGATCACTTCAACCTCCTCCTGGTGAGGAGTAATAACCTTTTCCTCTTGTCTTAACAACCTGGCTAGCTCTTCAGGAAGCTCATATTCTTCTTCAACCCCTTCATCGGCTTGATTGATCGGATTGTCAAAGTCATACGAAGTCATAGCCGTGCTGTTGTCGGTGCTGTCTGGAAGGCACACTCTGCAAGGGTTCAGTTTGTTCATTTTAGTGATTTGATTTTAATCTTGTTTTAGAAAAGTGAAATAAAGTTGTCATTTTGAAAACACTGCCATTTATTTTTTGTACAAAAAAGAAAAATGGAAAAACAGTGAGCGGAAAAGAAAAAGACTCATTTGCAAAAAGATGTCTGATATTTCATTGATTAATCTTGTTTGCACAAAAAGTACAGATGGCCCGATTACAAAATGAGTCTTGTCATCTTGGGCAAGATGCAAGACTTTGATGCATGCTATAAAAATACAGGAAATAATAATTACTCTGCATGAGTAACTCTTATAATTTCCTGGGAAGACCAGTTTGAGATACTGCTCCCCGGGATCTTTGGACGAATCCAGCTTTCCAGGTTGCGTTCTTCTTCCAGCTCGTCTTCCAGACAGTTGACAGCATCAGGGGTGAGCATCCCCCCACTCACAAAGTTGGGCTCTTTCGCAGCCTCTGCTTGATCTTGTTGAGTTGGTTTGTAACCCAACCCAAATCTGTCTTCTTTCTTCTCCACCGATAACAGTTTGCCCCAGCCTTGGGCGTTTCCTCCTTCAACAACCTTCCGGGCTTATTGGTATGATGATATTGAAGTACCAGGCACAGCAGATGTTTCATTGACATTCAAAGCTTCGAACCCCTGGCTCATTGTTTCATGGATCTCCCCATCCATCTCAATATACTTATAGGTAGCCAGGTGGCTGACAAAAATATCCTCCTCTCCACAGATTGTAACGATTTGACCCTCCCACTCATATTTTAACTTCTGGTGAAGGGTAGAGGTCACGGCGCCAGTGGCGTGAATCCATGGCCTACCCAATAGACAGCTGTAGGCAGGCTGTATATCCATCACGTAGAAGATCGTTTTGAAGGTCTGCGGGCCAATCGTTATGGGCAATTCAATTTCTCCCAGAACCGATCTCTTTGAACCATCAAAGGCTTTCACCACCAGGTTGCTGGGTCTCAACGCCAATCCGTCATATTCTAGCTTCACCAGGGCCTTTTTAGGTAAGACATTGAGGGATGACCCCGTGTCTACCAGCACATGGGAAAGGACAGCACCTTTACATTCCATGGTTATGTGCAAGGCTTTGTTATGGTTGCGGCCTTCCGTTGTCAAATCAGTATTGGTGAACCCTAGTCCGTGACTAGCATTAACATTTCCAACTACAACTTCTAGCTGATTGACAGTGATCTCTTCAGGCACGTAAGCTGCGTGCAAAACCTTGAGTAGTGCATTCCGATGGGCTTCGGAGCACATAAGCAATGATAGGATTGAGATCTTGGAAGGCGTCTGATGAAGCTGATCCACTACTTTATAATCACTCTTTTTGATGATTCGCATGAACTCATCAACCTCTTGGTCAAAGGGTGTTTTCAAGGCTTCCTTAACAACTTGCTCATCCTGCACCAAGCTTTTTCCTTTTGCTTTAGCAGCAACTTCTGCTTCGGCAGTGGGTCTCTGAATTTGTGGAGCGAAAACACGTCCGCTTCGAGTGAAGCCTCCGCCTCCTCCCACATTGTCAATTTGTGGTGCAGGGGTTGATGATTCAAAAGTGATTCTTTGTCCTTCACAGTACAGGTCAGAGCCGTAATGCCAGGGGATGGCATTACTGCTTTCATAAGGTACTGGTCCAGGCACCGTGATAGTGACTGGACTGACTGCAGCTGTGGAAGGAATTGTGATAGTCTGCGGATCATAATAAATTGTGACTGGTGCTCTGATGGGAGCAGCACCTTCTAAGTTGTAGGCAGAGTTGTTCTCAGGATCATAAAATATTGTGACAGTTGAGACGTCTTCATGATTTGTTGCTGGTGTTGTAGGAGACATTGGTGGAAGGATGGATGTTGTTGTTGTAGGAGTTTCAAAATGGAGTGGTGCTGGAGTTGTAGAAGAAAAATTTGTTGATGACTGATCAGTTGAGATAATAGATGAAGTACTTGTTGATGAAGCCGAAGAATTGTCAGGAACAATGGTTGTTGCAGTTGTAGGAGGTTCTGGAGTTGTTGCTGATGAGATTGCTGGATTTGTAGGAAATGATGTGGTGATCTGAAGCTGGCCACTCTGAATGAGACCGTCTATGCCATTCCTCAGGTTATCGCACCCGTTTACTGAAATATTGCAGTAAGCACACCCCAACTCACACCCCGGGAACATTTGACATTCGAGGAGTTGAGCCTTAATTTCCACCAACGGTGTCCGGATCTGACCCACACTGGTTATTAAATAAGACGGCTTGTCTTCTTCAATAGCGTTAATTCTGGGACCACCGTGGTTTGGCATTGGGTTCTTATTGACATTGGGTGGTGGTGCGAAATTCAGAGCTTTTGAGTCTACCAGGTCTTGTACCTTCATGTGCAAAGCTCTGCACTTTTCTGTACTGTGACCAGGTGCATTTGAATGGAAGGCACATCTGGCGTTGGAATCATAATTCCTGGGTAGACTGTTGGGATCTGGAGATGCCAACGTCCTTAGCTCAACTAGGTTGAGTTTCAGGAGTTGTGGCAGCAATGTAGCATATGGCATAGGGATCGGATTGATTACCCTGTTGGCTTGAGAAGGCCTCTGTTGGAATGGCCTTTGCTGGTTATTGTTGTTGGTGTTGCTGTTGTTGTAATTTCTCGGAGGATACTGATTCTGTTGATGGTACTGAGGTTGTTGTTGATAGTTTTGTTGCGGAGGTTGATAAACTGGTTGAGGATGAGCTGGAGCAGGAATGGTGACTGCTGCTATTGATCTGTGAACATATTGGGGCCTGCCCCTGTTGGTGTGGATGGCATTAGTCTCGCCAGTTCTTCTTGGGCCTGCAAAAGGCTTTCTTGTACTACTGGACGAGCTTGCACCGTTGTCTGAGATCTTGCCCATTTTTAACAAGCTCTCAATTCTCTCCCCGGCTATGACAACATCTGCAAAGCTGGTAGATGAGAAGGCAGCTAGCCTGTCAATATAAGTTCCCTGAAGGGTGTTCATGAACATATCTGCCATTTCCCTCTCAGACATAGGTGGCTGAACAGCAGCAGCCAATTGCCTCCATCTCTGGGCATATTCTCGGAAACTTTCCCTTGATGACTGTGACATTCCCATTAGGAGGGTCCTGTTGGGTGCCATGTCTAAGTTGTACTGATACTGTCTGATGAAGGCCTCTGCCAGGTCCTTCCAGCATCTGATAGTTGCCCTTGTCAAGTGAGAGTACCATTCTCTTGACGCTCCAGTCAAGCTGTCTTCGAAATAGAACATCCAGAGCTTCTCATCCATAGTATAGGCCTTCAGCCTTCCCAGAAATGACTGTAAATGAGTCCGGGGGCATGAAGTCCCGTTGTATTTTTCAAAACAAGGAGGCTTGAACTTATGGGGGATCCTGACCCCGTCTACCAAGCCCATGTCCATGACATCGAAACCTAAAGAGTTTTGAGACTCTAAGGACCTCAATTTCTCAGCTATCTCATCCAGCCTTCTATCATAGGCTTCCTCCCCATTACTGTGAATTGATCCTCCTGGGGGTCTTCTTGAAGTACCCTGGCTGCAGTGGCAGTCCCTTGAACATTTGCAGGGATGTTGACCTCAGGATGGAGGTGGGGGCCAAATACAGGGTGGTTAACATGAGGTTGGACCCTTTCGTTGTTGCTGGTGCCGGCAGTCCCTATATGTGGATCTTCTTGATTTTGCCTTTCCACCATGGCCCTCAATCTTTCCTGGCTCTGAGCCATGTTGTTCATCACTTCCATAAACTGCGTCATTTGATTCCTCATTTCTAGCCTTTCATTCTCCATTTGGTTTCTGACCTCAGTAAGGTCCTGCTGCATCTGATCCATTTGAATGCCCGGAAGGTTGCTACGGGTCGGATAACGGTGCGGACGGTTGAGGGGAAATACTCGGCGCCGAGCAATAGTTCCTGAACATCACAACAGAGTTAGTGGTAATAAAACAAAAACCTACAAAACAAACAAAAGGGTTAACATGCAATGCAGTTATGCTTATTTGTTCTCAAGGTATCCGGTTTGGAATTCAGTTTTGACCCTTCCAGACCCTTGAAGATGCTGTTGATGTTGCTTTCGAAGTGAAACTTGGATGGAACAAACTAATACATATATTACAAAAGCAAAATGGTACATAGTTTGTCTACAAATACAAGCCCTCTGAGGGGTCAAAATACATTACAGGAAAATAAAAGTACATGGAATGAAAGCAACAACAAACAAATGGTCAAACACCAAGACCAAACTCATCCTCACGAACTTCCTTGAGAAGTGCTTCGGTCACAGGATCAGCCGGGCGCTCCGTGAGATTCCTGATGAGGAGGTTCCGGGTCGTAACAGCTGCTGTTAGCTTCTTGTGTTAACTTTGGTCCTTTGACCTCTTTACCCCTGCTTTGATCTTCAGCTCTGATATCTCCCTCTGGGCTGCTGCCAGGGCTTCTTGCTGTTCTTTTGCACTAGCTTCCAGTTGCTCCATCTTGTCTTGAACTCTCTTGTCTTCCAGAGTACGAGCCTCGGTGATCCTGACCCACCGAGCTTGACTCTCCTTCAGATACAGGTCTGTCCTTGCTCTCTGGAACTGGGCTTCTTTGCAAGCATTCTTCAGAATTTGCTCTCCAGCCTTAGACTTCTTGATATAATCCCCAGACTTCTCAATCTTAACCAGATGCTCCACTCTCAGCTTCTCTAGCCTCTCAATCTCCATCCTGCCGTCACTCCTCTCCCGGAGGGTCTTCTGCAAAGCCTGGGTTAATTTCTCATTTCTTTCTTTCAAGCTCTCAAACTCTTCCAAACTTATAGTGGCAGGGGGTGGTGCTGAAGATGATTCAGGCATATCTTTTATGGTAAAGGGCATTCCAGAAAATTGAGCCCTGGCATAGGACCACTCATAATATTGTGCTGACGCCACATTGTTGCACTTCCCCAAAATGGTTATTCCCTTAGTTTGAACATTATCCCAGGCCCAAGCAGCCTGCCTAACAATAGCCAGATTAGGCTTGTTCTCACAATAGAGAGTCTCAACCAAGTCATGTGCCTTAGGAGTGTGGACCAGTGCATAACCCAGTTGTCTTCTGAACAGCAGAGGGTTGTAATTAATACTACCCTTAACTCCTATTAGGGGCACATTGGGAAAATGCCCACAGCTGGTGATGATATCCCTGCCTTTGGTGCTTTGAGTGCACCATCTGATATCTGCTGAAGTTAGAGCAGTGAGTCTCTTAGCCCAGTTTCTCTGCTGATGAGGGTTCAAAAAT
The DNA here is from genome assembly GCA_963966055.1 of Lathyrus aphaca. NCBI lineage: Eukaryota > Viridiplantae > Streptophyta > Magnoliopsida > Fabales > Fabaceae > Lathyrus > Lathyrus aphaca. The sequence goes on from OZ014521.1 coordinate 364,203,967, forward strand.
GCATCTGTCCTGGGTAGATGCCTGAGAAGCCAAGTATGGAACAATGGAGCACAACACCTCACTAATCTTCCCCTCTGCTTTTCATTCCTCTGATGCACTGAATAGTAGAGATCCCCCAATAAAGTGGGCACTGGGTTCTTCAGGATGAAAAGATGGATTGCATTCTTGCTAATGAATCGAGGCTCGTCTGCAAACAATACAATTCCATATATACTCAAGGCCAATAAAGCACAGACATCTTTCCACTCTCCTAAAGAAGCTTTCAGGGTGGCTTGAGAGATCAAGAAATCTAGATGAAAACCAGGGATTCCAGCTTTGGAAGTCATATGCTGCTCAATTAGGACAGGTTCCAGATGCAAAGCCTTTGCTACTTCTCCATTGCCAGGAAAGACCATCTCAGGGTTGAAAGGGATTCCACCCCTGATAGGTATACCAACCAATGATGAATATTCTTCTAGTAGAGGGCCCAACTGAAAGTCTTGGAAAGTGAAACATCTCAGTGGGGGATCATAGAACTGAATGCAAGTGTGGATCAGGCTTCTCTGTGAAGGGTCCAGATCCATAACCATATCAAGTATATCTCCATAATGTTCCCTGAACAATGGTATGTGATCTGGAGTGATCAGGGTTTGAATCCTCTTGATGTCAGATAGCTCTGGCTGGAAGAAGTGGTAGGTGATGTTGCTCTTTTTAGGAGCCATGATGCTGAAGATGAGTAGAGACAGGTGCTGATGATAACACTGAAGAAAGGGGCCACTGATTGGCTGGTGCAGATGGCAGATAGCTGATAACTGAAGCAGATGCTGATGAAGATGGGTCAAATACTGAAGATGGGGTCAAAACCAGAACCAAATGAAGATGGATACCCTGAAACACAAATAAGCAAATGTCAATATGATGCAATGAGTATGTATGCAAATGATATGCAAGGGTTTGTGACTGAGCTGGATCTGATCAAATGCCTTGATATAGGTCCAAATATGTTCAAGAAATCCAGATGGAGGTCCGTAAATCCAGTAACCAAGGTGGGGGGGCTCAAATAAAGAGCCACATGTCCAGGGTTTTAGAATCACAAGAACTGTCCCAAAATGGAGTATTCTTACACAAACAGAGTAACAGGGTGTTCTGAGGCCAAGGTACCTGCAAACCTGTAAACAGCCCAACCCCCTCACAGGTGGTGTTCTAAAACAAGGATCCTCAGACTTGGATCAGTTATGAGAAGTGTAAACACTTCTAACCCGGAGGTACAGTGTTTACAATAACCATAAAAGTTCCTCCTCTAATTCACCTCAGTTTCTGAAGGTCAATACTAAAAGGTCATCCAGACTTAGCAGGCTTCCCAGATAGCCCTAGCATTGCAGGAAATCTGCAACACAGAGTTCTCAAGAAGAAACCCATATCTGAACCGTGTTTCATATTCCCGCACCAGACCGAGATGGAATGGGAAAGAATATGATTCACTCTAGCCTAGGTGTCACTCAGGTCCCAGGTATAGGACCTTAACTCTCAATGGAACACCCACCCACCAAAGCAAACAAACAGTTCCAGCCAGCAGCACAGTATGACAATATGAATATATATGCATAAAGCTATAAAGAAAGCAATAAACAAAACTGTACATAAGGCAAAAATAAATACAAATATACAAACACAAATAAGCACATAACATCCCAGTAAACAACAAATCAAACAAGCGCTAGGAGGAACCCATAAAAAGAACCAGAAGCCCTGGTTGTATTATAAGATTCCCCAGCAGAGTCGCCAAGCTGTCGCTCCCACTAAATGAAGCTAAGTCAGATAGGGTACAGACGCGAACGGTCGGCGAGAGGAACAATGAGAACACACAGCCGTGGACTCACTGGAGAATGAATAGAGTCGCCAGCTAGGCATTTTTATCCCGGAGGAAAGGTAATGCTGCATAAACCTAGAAAGAGATGGATAAGACGGTTGCGAACCAGAGAGACTGAGAAAGGGGGTTGGTTACAACCTGGGAAGGTATTAGCACCCAGATTGTCCGCCGTACTCGACGGGATCCACGCTTAAAAGATTTGTGTTTTAAAGGGGTAGTGTCAGTGCAATTTGTGTATAAAATAGCTGGAAGAGAATGTACAGGTGTCATACGCTTAAAAGAATGATGCTGGAAAGAGAGGGGATATACAGAGACTTTTGTTCGATAACTGTTAAGTTATGCCTACGTATCCTCTCGTGCAATGAGGAAGTCAGAACACCGTAGTTCGACCCAAAGAGACTGAAAGATGAATTGACTTGTGAACTGCTTACTTGCCTATGCTCAAGTGTATGATCTGTCTGGCACAGATGCAAACTGTCTTGCATTAGACGGAAGAAGCAAGTTCTCGTTTGTGAGTGAATGAGATGAGAAAAGAATCCCGAAGGAGGCGGTTATTGTTTGTTTTTGTGTTTTCAGTCTTTTATTGTTTTTGGATTTTTGTCATAAGTTAATGAGCTTAAGTCTAAACCAATGGATTTAGTAAACTCATCACATCTTCCCTCTGATTAGGGGTAATGAAAATACCTTAAGTGTGAAGTCAGATTCTCACACTTAAACACCTTTGGTGTAGGATTAAGATCATTAACCTACTTGTGATTAATTAGATGTTTTTGTTGTTTTTGTTTAGTGTTAAGTAATGAGGTTAAGCCATAATCAGGGATTAAACAGACTCATTACACCATCCTAATAGAAGGATAATAGATGAGAATGTTTAAGCTGAGGAAAACTCCTCAACTTAATCCATGATTAGGGATTAAACTCATGACAAAACAAAGCCTTTATTGAGTGGATTTTATTTAATGATATGATGATGAAGTGAATTTTAGGGTTTGTAAGACAACTTGAGGGGGACTTGTCCATTAACACTAGGGTTAGTCCTTCTTAACCAATTAAGGAAGAATTAGAACCCTAATGCAAGGCCCAAGTTACAAGTGTGATGTCTTGATGATTATTAAGTGGATTGATTAAGAGATTTAAACACATTAAGGGTTTAACACTTAGGATTAAAGTTATACACTCCATCCTAAGAGAAGGATGCAGGCATAAGCTTAATCACAAAGCCTTAAAGCCTTTAGGGTTTAGTCCCTGATTATGAGATGAGAAGAGAAGACTCAAAAGAGACACAAAGGTAAAACTAAGAGGGGAGACTAATCAAAACCCTAATCATTGTCATGCTTTGTTGTTCCTAAGGTTTGTGAGGTTTTCAAGAACAATCTTCAATGGAACCACCAGGAAGCAGATGAAAGGATCAAGAGAAGCAAAGTAACTTGCTTCATTTAAGAAGTCAAGTCACTTGAAGAAAGAAAGTGGGAAGAAGAAGAATGAGCAAGCTCAAACTCAAACACATATAAAAATGCAGCAAGGATGCATAAAATAGATGAAGAGAAGTTATGAGAAGTGAAGGCAAATTCACTTCTCAAAGTTACTTACCACCTGAAAAGTTAGAAAAGGAAATGAAATGCAATGCAAAATGAGGTGAAATGATATGATGCAAAACCAAACCAGAAGCACATACATGATGTTAATGATGCTATGAGATGCTACAAACCAGATGCAACACATGTGGATGATCATACAAGCTCATGGATGCAAATGGAGCAAGTTAAGAACCAAGAACATACATGAAAAGTTATGAAGTGCACATGGCATATAACATGACAAATACATGATGCAATGATCAAACATGCTTTCAATATGCCTTATGATGTCAAATGAATCAAATGGAGGCATGGAATGTCATGGCAAGTCATGTTATGCAAGAAGATGCAAGATGGATGCATATGAAAACCCAAATTAGGGTTTATGATCAAAGTGTCAAACACAAACCAAAATCAGAAGCAAACAACATTATAAAAAATTGAAAATGCACTCAAAGGACCCCTAATCCTATACTAACCCAATGCCCAAAGGAGAGGTCTCAACTCTTAACCTAATGAAAGTTGTGAATTTCCTAAAATTTCTAGGGTTTTAGGGTTCCTAGACAAAAGAAATGCCAAACAAATTGAAAATGAAAGATCAAATCATGGCCATTTAATCTTACAAACTTCATGCTAAACACAATGCAATGCAAAAAGAATCAATGTCCAACTCTTCATGGATAGGCAGAAATGATTTTTTGAACTTTGGATCAAAATAATGCACAAAAATGATTTTAATTCAATGAGTAATTCTTAAAATGCATCAAGATCAAAAACTAAATTTGGTTTGAAGGTTGGACAATGTTTCTAAATGTCTTAGAATATTTCATGAATTTTTTGGTGATTTTTAAATACCTAAAAGTATTTTTAATAAATTAATTTTCATTAATCAATTAAAAATAAACTTTTAAATATTTAAAAATACTTTTTAAATGCTAAAAATGAAAATAAAAATATTTTTGTATCTTAAAAATTAATAAAACTCTTGAGAAAAAGTTTCATAATTTTTAAACAAGTTTTGCTATTTTAAATAAATTGGACAAATTAAATGAAAAGAAATGAAATAAAAATGAATTTAAAATGAAGTAAACAGAAGGAGAGGCTGAGATTCATTCTGGATTCAAAAGGGTTGACCGCGCGCGTTTTTGGAGGGCCAGGATTGCTTCTGATCAAATTAATTTAATTAAGATTAATTAAACTAAATAAAATGGATTAGGGCTAATTGAGTGAATCCAGGCCACACATGCGCGCGGGAGGTCAACTGGTCAAGGCAATCCAACGCTTCACATTCAAATGGAATTAATTACAGGGATTAGGGCATAATGATTTTCAGGTGGCCGGAGAAGACCTCCGGTCGTCTTCTCCGGTGGGAACCCCACCTGAAAATCTCTAAAACTCTCAAAACCTAACTAAAACGAAATCTAAAAACATGGAAATGATCCCCACAACTTGCTGAATCAAAACCCCAAGCCAAAACTCATTTATTTTTCCCCAAACTCATGAATCGAGCAAAACATTTTTTAGGTCACAGAGTTTCAGAAAGCAATTAAATTCTCATTTCATCACCATTTTCAAAACTAAAAGCATCAGAACAATCAGTGAAGCATAGAGAACAAATTTAGAACTTAAAAATCCATTTCTGGAGAAAAAGTTCTTGAGCTACCTGAGTTTCGAAGCTTTCACTCTGGTAACTTTCAGACCTCCCCTCCTTGTGAAATCCACTCCTTATGACCCCTTGATTATGCTTGAATGCTTGGAAGAGATTTATGCTGGCTAGTTGAAGAGTTTGAACAGCTTCTGCTCAAGCTCAGTTGAAAATGGTGATGGTGATTCAAGCTGTTTCAGGCCAGTGTGAGTGGTTCTTTGTGATCAGGGTGATGTTTTGAGAAGGTTTGTGGAGTTTGTTTGAGTGTTTATGGCCTGTGGAAGATGTTTCGAAGGAAACTGCAGATTGGAGTGAAAATGGAGAAACCAGGTTCTTGCTGGGTTCAGGCTTGTATCTTGTTGGTTTTGGCTCAATGGAACATGGTGAAATGATTGGTGAAACTGGTTTGAATGTTGGTGGTTTGTGCAAAGTGTTTCGAAGAGAGATGCAAATGGGGTGAGTTTTGTGTGTGTGTTGATCTCTTGTGTTTCAGCCTTGCCTCTTAATATGTTTAGCTTGCAAATGGATAGTATAAAATAATCTCATAGGTCAGATGATGTGACCTGGACTTTATTGATTGGTAAGTTCACTTTTGCAAAATGTCAACTTTGTTGTAAGAGAGGCATGGGCTTGGTTCTAGGCTAGTACAAGCATGGGGCTGGCGCAGCAAAGGTGAGGGGAAGGGCTAGCAAGGTTCAGCATCCAATGTAGCAAGTGGTAGGAAGTGTGATCATGAATTTTGCAAGTTGGTCATTTCTAGTTCACATGTGATTTTCTTGCTATACAAACCATGAAACATGAGGGATCTTGGTTCAAATCTGATTTTTAGAAGTTGTGTGATCATTTTGAGTGAATTAGAGGCCCATATGATGACTGAATTGGCCTTGAAAGGAGAATTTGCAACTTTGCCTTTTGGTGCATAACTTGAAAATTAGTGATTTTTGCCAACTTTGTCAAACCATAACTTTTGATCCAAAATGAATTAGGTCATGTTCTTGTACTTTTTGAAAAGGGAAAAATGTGATCTAAAACTTTCATGACCAAAGTTTTTCCATTTGAAGCATTTTTGGATCAAAAAGTAAGGTTTGAAAAGTGACCTAAAATGACATATTCTTGAAAAGTCAACTATGCCCTAAAAAGTCAACTTTGCAAAAACTTCAAATTCTTGAATTTTGTGAACTTCAACCTTCTTCCATGATCAAATAAAGATCATATACACTCAAAATGATGAAGATCACCCCTTGGTTGGGTCATTGGGGGCCTCAGATGCCCTGATTTTACACTGACTTGTCCAGAAAGTCAACTCTTGATCAGATGACTTCCCCATGGAATTTCTTCATGAAACTTGATATGCATACTCCCTATACCATATAGAGACCAATGGAAACAAGAATTACCAAAAAAATTGGAGTTATGGCCTCTGAAACCAAAACCCTAATTTTAGGTCAACTGTGCAGTCAAACTTGGCTCTGCATCCACACCAATCCCAGTTCTTGTGATCCTTTTGAATTTTTGACTTTGAGAGGATGTAATAAGATATAAGAACACACATGGACCCCTTTGAAGTGATTGATGGTATTTGGAGTGGCTCAGGAGGCTCTTGGATTGCTCAGATCACAAACCCTAGGTGCAGATGACTTAGAAACCATGCAGTGAATCAAAAATGAGATATGAGGTGATATGATTGTGTTTATGCATATGAAATGATCACAAGCCATGGTGAAATGGGTGAGGGAAAATTTGGGGTGTTTACAGTATGTGATAGATAGAGTCATGGTTGAGAGACCACAAGGACTTTGAAGTGTTGTCATAACATGTGTTATGAGATAAGGCTCAAGCCAGGAGTTATTAGAAGGGAATTTTGGTTAACTAAGTTGGAGTCTTCTTAATAGTTGTACTTCATGTTACATGGAGTTGCAGAGTATTGTGTTGTTCGAGGAATCCGTTGGAATGGATAGTGTCTGAAAGGTAAATATCTCTATCAGATGAGTGGTTATGGTATCAAGGAATACGTAAAGTCACTGGTAGATCAGTGTTGGCCACTGGTATGGACAAGATTTTTGAGAAATCTCATTCCATGAAAAGAGGAGATGCTTTGTGGAACGTGTGACTAAGGTTCGGGAGTGAGTTAATTGCTAGTGTTTCAGTTCTAAGATCGCGGTGGCATCTTAGATGGACGAGAGTACTTCAAGGAATGTATTCGGATAATACCTTACGGATGGATTGAAATTACAAGTTAAGAATGTTCATTTTCTTTTAAGAACCTAAAGTCGTAGTGAAGCGTGAAGAGAAACACAAGGATATTATTACACATTTCAAGTAAGACAAGTATACCCCAGACAAAAAGTAGAAGGTAGATTTTGTATATTTGGTTATGATAGAGGATAAAAAGTTTAGATTAATACATAAAGATGTTATATTTAGTTAGGGATCAATTCATAAATATTAAATTACCCAAGGAATGGTATAAGGTATAATGTCAATAGGTGTTTTTAATATGGACCAGATGAAGTTGTGTTAAGTAATAGAGTAAGCACCTTGGATTCAGGAGAACTCTATTAAGATGGATTATGTTTGGGTATGAGAGGATTGCCTCAGAGCGTGAAGTGAACACGATATGGAAACAATATTAACAGTGCAATATGAGAAGGTGATAACGAAATGTGTTTTTAAACGTATGTACAATGGAGTTTTAAGATGTTGTTGAAGCTAAAGTTAAGGAAGTTTAATCAATTATGGTTCACCCATTAGGACTCTAGTAGTATGATTAATATATGTGTGAAATCATCTGTTGATAATTACTATAACATTTGGTTGTGATTGGAATGAGTTTGGGAGGTTTAGGTAGCAATGAAAACCAGGATTTTTGCTTCTGCGTTTGAAGTAATCAGTTACCCTCTAGGTAGTAACCGGTTACCGAATTGGGTTTCTAAATCTCTTTTGGCTACTTGAAGTTCAGAAAGCACTGAGTAATTGGTTACCCACCTGGTAGTAACCGGTTACCACTGTAAGTTTTCCAAAAAAAATTATTTTTTTCTAAGATCCATACCTTTTGACTCAGGTGCCTAATCGAAGAATTCTTGATACCGATGGAAAGTTATGGAGACATTCCATGCAATTAATAGTAAAGAGTAAGGGAACCCCTATTAATATGTAAGTAGAGACAACAAGGTTCTTTAGAGGAGTGCATTACCTCAGTTTTCAAGTGTAAGGAAAACTTCTATAATTGCGAATGATCATAGTATTTAGAATATACCTCTAGTGGGATTAAGAATGTTGTTCTTTTAATTCTCGCCAAGGAATTCAAGAGAGAGAAAAAAGTTGTATACTAGACATGAGATGTCCACTGTTTTGTTTTACCCGATAAGGATTGTGTGTTGGTTTTGCTTATGGACGAACCAAGTGTTAGCTTGTGACTAAAAACCTTTTTTGATGTCGTTGTAACATCCCAAAATTTGCTCTCTCATTTTCATATCATATATCATACATATCCCAGCTTCTTTGTATAGAAAGATGAGGCATAACATTCATAGTTAGAAGCATAGGGCATGTGATCAGTCATCCCTCAAGCTATAATTCTTCAAAGTCAAGATAAGAGCAAAATGGTCTTTCAAGAAGCCTACAAAGGATCCTTATATCTTATGCAAGCTCAAACTTTACCTCAAAGCCCTAGAAGTGGGTGGTTCATCAGAAGTTCATCAGTGCAACATTCACCTACACAAGGAAACCCTAATTAGGTTTTTTCCTTAGGGCAAGGTATTCTCATAGATTTGACTAATTCTTGTGGTCAAAGGCTTTCATATGGTGTACAAGGTCTAAGGATGAAATTTGGTTCAAAAATTCATCAAGCAAGTTAGGCAATGGTCTAGTTGCTTATGGGTGAAGAAAGAAGTCAATTGTTCAGAAGAAAAGTCAAACAATGGAGTTTTAGGGTTTTAATCATGATCATCAACTTCATGGACCTTTATTTGGTAAAGGAATAGCATGGATGATCTAAATTGTCAGGAATCAGGAGTTTACAAGAAGTTGCTAAATTTGGAATTTCTCAAAGGCGAAGTTACTATTTTTAGAAATTTTTGCCCTAGTTCTTCAACCCATTATTCCATGTTCAAAAAAGCTTCAAATGATTTTTCCTTGAACATGAAAGTTGTAGATATTGATTTTCCCTTTCCAAAAAGTACAAGAACATTTCCATAGCTTTCCTATAACTTAAGATATGATTTTTTGAAGTTTAAGGCATTTTTAGGGTTTTTGGTGCATACTTGTCAATATCCCATTGGTCCATCATTTTTATTTTTATTTTGTGGTGTGTCACATTTTTTTTTATTTCTTGTTTCTATACTTTGTTTAGTGAGGCTAGATACACTTCACGTGGCCTAAAAGTAGTATCATCACCTTCTTTTATTTGTTTTTCTTGGTGGATATTTTGTGAAAGAAATTGGTACAAAAGATAGGCACATGGTTTGGTCTTATTGGTAGTGAGAAGAGTCAGCCTATACACTCCCACCAACATACACATTTTCATCAACCTCATCAAGGGAATTTCTTGCTTTTCCACTACCATCACACTTTTGCACACAAGAAAGAAAGGGAGTTCATGCGTATGGTTCATATCATGCACTTCATGATAACAACCAATCACCACCATCAGATCATTTTCTTTTTTCCATCATCAAACATGATCACAACAACACACCAAGAGCATCATAACAAACATGCACCCATCACATAAAGAATAAATCTTGAAAACCAAAAGAAAAAGTGGAAGAAGGATGCACGAGTTCTCTGAATTTTGTGTGCTAACAAACTTTGATCCCACACTTTCCCTTTGAACCACACACCTTCATTCACGAAATTGAAGGGGAGAGTCTCATTTTTACACTCGAAAATCACTCTCAGCTCACACAAAAACTTCCTCATTCTCTCTGCATTTTTTTTGCACTCTCAAAGGAACTCAAATATGAGTTTATTTGTCCATCACATCCTTCAAACATTTTTTGGATTATCCTTGGAATTACATCACCACCATCATCATCATCATTATCCTGAGCTAGGTTTTGAAGCTTTTGGTGACATTTGAAGTTCAAGTCACATTTTCGGATTCAACTCTTTTGGCCTTCAAATCAAGATTTAAGCCTTTATTTGGCTCAAAGGAGGCTTAAGGAAGCTTGAAGGATCTCTAGCTTTCTCAAACTCATCAAGAGAGCTCTATTTCGGGTTTGAACATCTCATCCATTTTGCCTCAGTTTTGCCTTGTTTATGCCTGTTTCATGTTGCTAATGCTTGATCTAAGATGTATGAATTGTAGAGAAGCTTTGAGATGTCTTGATTCTTGAATTTCAATTTTGTGATCTAAACTTCAAGCCTTTGATTCTCTCTTCTTGTTGCGTGTTTGTGAATTTTGTTTGCAGATTCGTGATCTTCGTGATCTCAGCTTTCATTTGATGTATGATTGCGTATTTATGTAATTTTTCATTTGAAGCTTCGCAGGAAGTTGGCCGAAGAAGATGATCAGATTCTTCTCCGACCGGCAACACTGTTTCATTGCAGGGTTGAACATGGACCATTGATCTGTGTGAATCTGTTGGTTGTGATCATGCCACTTCATTAATGAAACCATGTTCCATACGCGTGCAATCTTTTTTCATTTTAAATGTTTTTATGTGCTTGATCATATTAATAGGGTGAACCCTCAGATTTAGACCTTTTGAATGCTTGACTTGGTTGACTGACTATTGATAAGATGTGTTGATTTGTCTTACCTTTGATTGATCATTAAGAGCCCTTGGATGTGTGTACTTATTTTGTTTGACTCATTTGCGTGCGTCAGATTGACATATTTTCACTTTGTTTGACTGGCTTGGTAACCATTGGATGTGCTTACTTTGTGAGATTATTTCTGGAACCTTGGATTGAATTACTTTGACTGGCTTGTTGATTGAGCCTTGTGTGTATTGGGCTTCTATTACTTTCTGAACCCCCAGTTTTGGGACCGTCTCTTTATTAAACGTGTTTGGGTTCCTATTTCCACCCCCTGGCCTTTTATTTCATATTATTTTCTAAATTTCTTTTAGTTTCAAATTTTTTTTTTAAATAGTTCCATCATTCCAAAAATTACCAAAAAAATCAGGAATTTTCTTTGACATTTTACAAAATTTTCTCAAATTTTATTTTCCTTTTTTATTATTTTTAATGCTCTGAATCATTTTTTCTCTTTAATTTCTTTTGTATTGCCTCATACCATGAACACCCTGACTTCTTTATTTTATAACTTGAGTTCTAAAATAGTTCTAATCTTGGTTCTTTTTGCTATGTGTCCAAAACATGTTAAGGTATGCTAGGTATTTTTGTGTTGATTATTAAACTTTGTTTGACAGAATTTTGGTTTGTTGCTTCATGCTTAAGTTAGTGTAACCCTAGCCTTGCTTTGCCCATTTGTTTGATTGACTTTGGTTCTGATTATTGACTTGTAACTTTTCCTTGATATTTATACATGTTTGAGGACCTTTGATGCTTAATGCCATATTTGTTGAAGCATGTTTATTATTCCTTTGAGGATTGAACTTGATTTGCTTTATTTGAAGATGTTTTGTGCCATGTTTTGCTTGGTTGCTTAGGAAGGCACTTATGCCATCATATAAGATCTTGTTTGAGGCTTGATAACATGTTGTATGATCTCTGGTTGTGATATATGCACCCCGTCTTTGCTTGTCCTATGCTTACCTTGTGCACCAAGTCACACTTTTCACAAGCATGAATCATGTTCCACTTCACTTCACATTGCTTCTTATCTTCTTTGTTTACCTTAGTATGTGCCAATATGTTTTCTTTGATGATTGAATCTTCTTTTTAGGCACAAGATAAAAATGTTTAGGTTCTGACTGTGAATCTTCTTTGACTGTGAACTGCTTACTTGTCTATGCTCAAGTGTATGACTTGTCTGGCTCAAGTGCTAATTGTCTTGCATTAGACGGAAGAAGCGAGTTCTTGTTTGTGAGTGAAGATGATGAGAAAAGAATCTCAAAGGAGACGATTATTGTTTGTTTTTGTGTTTTCAATCTTTTATTTGTTTTTGGTGTTTGTCATAAGTTAATGAGCTTAAGCCTAAACCAAGGGTTAGTAAACTCATTATATCCTCCCTTTGATTAGGGATAATGAGAATACCTTAAGTATGAGACAAACATATCAACTTAATTATCATGATGGTGTAGGATTAAGATCATTAACCTACTTGTGATTATTTAGATGTTTTTTTTTGAGTTTTTGTTTATTGTTAAGTAATGAGTTTAAGCCATAATGAAGGATTAGTGAACTCATTACACCATCCTAATAGAAGGATAATAGATGAGCACACTTAAGCTGAGGAAGATACCTCAACTTAATCCATGATTAGGGATTAACCTCATGACAAAACAAACCTTTATTAAAGTGGATTTTAATTAAGAGTGAGATTAAGAAGTGAGTTTTATGGTTTGTAAGACAAATTGAGGGGGACTTGTCCATTAAACACTAGGGTTAGTCCTTCTTAACCAATAAAGGAAGAATTAGAACCCTAATGCAAGGCCCAAGTTACAAGTTAATGTCTTAGTGATTATTAAGATAGATTGATTAAGAGGTTTAAACAAATTAAGGGTTTAACATTTAGGATTAAAGTTATACACTCCATCCTAAGAGAAGGATGCAGGCATAACCCTAATTCCAAAATCTTAAAACCTTAAAGGTTTAGTCTCTAATGATGAGATGAGAATAGAGACACAAAGAAGACACAAAGGTAAAAGCTAAGGGGGGACTAATCACAACTCTAATTATTATCATGCTTGGATGTTCCTATAGTTTCTGAGGCTTAAGAAAGATCTTCAGAGAAGCCACCAATGGAAGAAGCAGATGGAAGGAAGGAGAAGCAGAAGAAACAAGTTACTTACTTCATTGAAGAAGGTAAGTAACTTGGAGAAAGAAAGTGAGAGGTGAAAATGAATGAGCAAGCTCACTCTAAGACAATGAAAAATGCAGCAAGGATGCATATGAAGAAGATGAAGAGAAATGAGAAGTGAAGGCAAATTCACTTCTCAAGTTAACTTACCACCTGAAAATGTTAGCATAAGGAAAGAAATGAAATGAAATGAAGCATATGCAAGGATAAAAACCAAAACCAAAAGCAAACACATGATGCAAATGATTCCATGAGATGATACAAATGAATACAGAGTGCAATGAATGGTTATATAAGAGATTGGATGCAAATGAAGCATGCTTTGAAGTATGAAAACACATGGATGTTTATGAAATGAAATGGATGCAAAGCATAGAAAATGTATGAATAAATGACCAAGAAATGTTCAAGCAATGTCTTAAGATGTCTAAGATGGCATACAAGTGCTTATAATGTCATGACAAGTTCATATGTTCATGCAATACAATGTAAGATGCAAGTATGGAAGCTAAATTAGGGTTACATGAATGGATGAGATGCAAATGATCAAAACAGAAACAATTCACATGATAAAAATTTGCAAATGAGCTCAAACAAAACCTAACACCATATGATATCACACCCCAAAGGAGAAGGTCTAACTCTTAACCTAAAGGAAGTTATGATTTTTCTAAGTTAACTAGGGTTTTTGGGTGCCTTAAGAGGAAAAATGAAAATCAATTTGAAAATGAAAGATAAATTCATGACAAAAATATCCTAGAAACTACATTCTATATGGAAAACAATGCAAAAAGAATCATTATTAAACCCTTCATGGTTAGGCAAAAAAGAATTTTCAAAGTTAGGGTTCCAAAAAGGGAATTTTATGAACCCTAAATTCAAAGAAAATGTCAAAGCATGTTCAAAACCAAAAATGAAATTTGTATGAATGGTTTGACAATGTTTCTAAATGTCTTAAGATGCAATGTGAATTTGTTGTGATTTTTGGAAACCTAAATGGTATTTTAATTAATTAATTTCCATTAATTAATTAAATAAACATTTAAATATTTTTAAAATGATTTTTTAATGCAAAAAATAAAAATAAAAATGTTTTTGGGTGAAGAAAAATATTTGGAATTAAACTGCAGAAGGAAATATTTTTATGATTTTTCTAGGTATTTTAAATAAAATGATGAAGAAAATGCAATTTAAATGAAATAAAAATTAAAATAAATGAAAGTATGACAAATCAGTGGACCAGATTCAAAGCTGGGAAAAAGATGTTGACTGGCGCGCAGATCAAAGGCCCAGATTCAAACTGGCTTAATTCTAATTAATTAATTAAATTAATCCTGATTAATCCTTAATGATTCATCTCACCTGTCCAAACACGCGCGGGAAACCTAATCCAACGCTCCTCATTCAAACTCACACTAAACCCTAATTAAACCCTAATCACCTTTAGATGACCGGAACAGTGTTCTGGTCATCTTCTCCGGCGAGACCTCAACATCAACTTCTTGCCTAGGTCATTTCAGGAGCTCTAAAGCTCCAGATCACATCCCTAAACCTTCCCCAACAAGAATCAACCCTCAAAATCAATTTCTAATGCATCAAACTCAAGATACAATTCAAAACATCAAAACTGAAAAACGTTTCAGAGACACGGTACAACCTTAATACTCAACCATTTTTAAAACCAAGCATATCACAATGATCAGGGAGACACAAGGAACAATCTAAAAACTTAAAATAGCATTTATGGAAAAAAGTTCATGAGGTATACCTGAGCTTGAGCTTTCTCAGTTTGAGCTATCTAGACCTCTCTCTTGTGCAAATGGCCTCCACTTGATCCCTTGATGCTATTGCAAGGCTTGGAATGAGTTGAAATGAGCTGGATTGAGGGGTTGCAACTCAACTGGTTCAGAATCGTGTTTGTGTTTGGCTGGCTTTTAGGGCTTGGTAATGGTTGGGAATTGATATGTGGGTGATGGTGAGGTTATCTATGGAAAATATTGAAGGTTTGATGCTTGTGCAGAGTGTTTCGAAGAGAGGAAGGTTGAGGGTGATTTTTGTGAACTTGGTGTATGAGAGGTTCTGAGCTCCAATGTTATGTGAACTAGCTTGCTTTGAGTCCACATAACAAGTCTTGATAGGTCAGAAAATGGGTGGTGGCCTGTGGTGATTGGTATGTAGCAGCTGTTTTTGGGCATGTCCTGGTTCAGCATTGATCAAGGAGAGCCATGGGATTCACTTTATGCAGCTGGATGGCTTAGAGGCATGGCTTCAATAAGTTTTGCAAGTGTTATGCAATTTGCCCCTTTTGAGAAATCTTGTGATGCAAGGCATGAAAACAAGTGATTCTTTGGGAAATTCTGGTCACAATGCAATGTACTATGTTTGTATGATCCTTAGAGATGCATTAGAGGTCACAAAATGACTTGGCAAGTGGTTTTGCAAAAAATCCTCTTTGGTGTGAAAGTGAAATTATAGGATTTTTGCCAACTTTGCAAGGTCATAACTTGAGTTCCATGATGAATTAGAATATGTTCTTGTACTTTTTGAAAAGGGAATGATCCAATCTACAACTTTCATGACCAACAATTTTTCATTTGAAGCATTTTTGGTTGAGAATGAGGAAGTTGAAAAACTTTCCCAAAATGGAAAGTTTCCATTACAAGTCATTTCCATTTTTGGCAACTTTTGGTTTAGCTCAAGTTTCTTCAATTTTGTGAACTTCCAAGCACTTAAATGATCAAATAAAGATCATATAACTTCAATTTGATGAAAATACCCTTTTGGTTCCATTGTTGGGGGCCTCAGATGCCCTGATTTTGCTCTGACTTGCTCAAGAAGTTACCTAATGAACAGATGACTTCCACAATGAATTTCTTCATCAAACTTGGTACACATGATCCTTATAACATATTGAGACTATTAAAAACAAGAATGACCAAAAATATTGGAGTTATGGCCTATGAAACCAAAACCCTAATTTCAGGTCACCTGTGCAGTGAAACCCTAGCTCTGCTTCCATGCTTTCCAAATTCTTGTGATTTCTTGACTTCCTTGATCTTTGAGGGATATAATATGATGATAGAACACACATGGACCCTCTTGGAATGATTGTAGACCTTTTGAGTGGCTCAGATGGATCCTTGGATTGCCCAGATCACAAACCCTAGATGCATATGAACTTGAACTAATGCAGTGAGACCAAAATGCAATATGAGATGATATGATTAAACTTATGCAAATATCAAAAGATCACAAGCCAATGGTGTGGAATGAGTGAGGGCAAATTTGGGGTGTTTACATCTGCCCCTATTCAAACATGAGTTAGCTGTGCAGGATGTAAGCGACGGGCTTAACAGATAAACAAGATAACTTGTGGTTGAATACCAAAGACAGTCCAAAATTTGCACTCACTGGGGAGAAGAAGAAAAGGGATATAAATTGTAAAAGAAAGTGTAGCATGATTATTAAATGCAGACGATGGAGGACGACCATTGAGAAGAGGACGACTGCTGGGGATGAAGCAATGACGGGGCGGCCGACAAGCTGGGGAAATAAAGAGACCACAACGGGGACGGCCATCGGGTAAAGAAACAAGATTCTCTGGGGATTAAAGTAAAGGCAATGATGGGGACAGCCATCAGGGTTGTAAAGTAAAGTAAATAACGATGGGGACGACCATTGGGTCAAAGAATAAATGAAATAATGATGAGGGACGATCATCAATGGTGAAGGACGATCACCTAGCAGGGGACGGCTACTCTTTATCACGACATAGGACGAATGTCGGATAGAAAAGGTCAACGATGGGGACGGACATCGGATAAGCATGATGAAGGACGATCATCAAGAGGTGAAGGACGATCACCTAGCAGGGTACGGTTGCTCTCAGGTTTATCACGACATAGGACGAATGTCAGATAACAAAATCAACGATGGGGACGACCATCGGATAAAATGATGAAGGGCGATCATCAAAAGGTGATGGACAATCACCTAGCAGGGGACAGCTGCTAAATATTACGACATAGGACGAATGTCAGATAGAAAAGGGTTCCAATAATGGAGACTCTGCTGGGGAAAGGATGAGGGACGGTCATCCGAAGGTGAAGGACGATCACCTGGCAGGGGACGACTGCCGAAAGTATCACGACATAGGACGAATGTCGGATAGAAAAAAAGTTGTTATGTTGGCGACTTACTGAGAAATAGTAAACACGGACGAGTGCTTACGCCTAAGAAATAAAAGGTATAAGTGTTTGACGCTGTGTATAGATTAAAGATGCGGACGAGCATCCTTAAGACCGTGATATGGACGAGTATCGGTAGAAACAAACGCTGACGCTTGTTCAGAGATGATGGTACGGACGAGTACCAACTGGTTAACAAAGAACACAGACGAGTGTCAAATCTGTGGGGAATAAGTGTATATACAAGATACGGACGATTATTTGTATAAGTATGAACAAGTATTGTGAAGTATGAGCAAGACACGGACGAATGTTCAACTTGCTGGGGAAAGGTGACACGGACGGGTGTCAGAAGAGAAAGTGTATAAGTTATGAACTTATATTTGTATGGGAGTGCAAAAGGTGTTCTGGAGACCTGCGGGGATGGGATGACACGGACGAGTGTCGAAAGGAGTATATTATAAACAAGTACTTGGTTTGTAACAATTTTGGGCAACCGTGCTGGGGAAGGTGACATGGACGAGTGTCAAAAGAGTATGTATAGGTATCAGTATTTGTGAAGATGTTTTGGCTTATATATGCGGGGAATGATATGACACGGATGGGTGTCGCAAGATGTGTATATGAACAGGTATTTGTGGGGGAGTGCAAAGGGGGCGCTTTGACTGTTATTTGCAAGGGATGTGAGTTTTTATATACATTGCTGATGAGATACTGATGGTAATTACAGGTGACTGGCTTGAACCTGACTTGTGATCATGCAAATGTTTGCTTTTTTGCCGTAATGCTCCGTATTAGACGGAATGCTACGCTTTGTGAGGAAAAATGATGTGAATGCTATGATTATACAAGAAAACAAAAACCGATCCGGGATTCGGATCCCGCTGTTGTGGAGATCTCTGGTTGATCGGCTTGGAAGGATATCCCAGCTGTGGAAGAGATCATTGGCAGATCTATTAGGATATACAGCTTTTCTTGGGGAAATAAATCTTTGATAGAACCATCTTGTAAGGAGAAACCCAGCTGGGGAGGAAGAAGCTTTCGTCACTTTGTTGTGTGAGAGTTTCAGGCATTGCTCTTCTGGGGAGAGGTTGGAATTCTGCGGGGAGATAGTTCTTTTGTCTTTGAGAGACCTGGCACTCTGTTTGGGGAAGAAAAGATCACTGAACAATCTTCCTAAAGAACTCTGTGGGGATCCCGGCTGGGGAAGCTTCTGTTGAATAGACTTATGCTGGGGGTAAGGAGGCTTTGACAACTCCGTTGGGAAAAGCATTCCAGATGCTGCTTGGCGAGGAGGTATGATGGGGAAGTGATGCCTGGAATGCCCTATGTCGTGTATTTGAATACCTGCAATCATGTTAAGACAAAGAAATGCACAAGTATCCCGAGGTATCCCTTCCTGGATTCCGTCATAGGAGTTAGATATTCCTAGAAGTAAGATTATTTCCTGCAAGCATTTATTAAGAATGGCTCATTTGTTTTATGCAAATATTATATCATGGATATTGGACATTTTGCAAATGAAACAAAAATGTACGAAACGAGGGGTGACTGAAAATCTGATTTTATTAATCTGGGTGCCCTGAATTGGCAAATACAGTCAAAGAAACAAATCCCTTGGAATGAGGAGATTGTTACAAATTGAAAAAGTAAAAGTGTTGGCAATGTCGACGACGCTCTGGCGAGCTTCCTTTGCTATGACCTGTATGACCTTGACGTTCTTCTCACCTTGCTTTCTGAAGAAAGTTGATCCTGACCGATGCTTTATCCTTTCGAAGCTTGCCGTGTTGTGAGTGATACAGACGAATTCAGAATGCAGTTGTTCGCTTATTCCCTAATTTTGCGTGGTTCGCCCTTTCGGGTTTTCAATCCACTGGGATACCCATTTTTGCCTGAGCCGTCCAATGCGGCTCTTCAACTCAGCGGGTGTACGTTTTTTTTTCAACTTTCCCTTATTTTTGCCCGAGTCTTTTATTCTGTTTTTGACTCGCCGGGATGCCCTATTTTTGCCTGGACTTACATTCTGTTTTTATGTCCAGTGGGTCATTTTATGCGAAGTATTTTTTAACTGCATCTGAATTCACAGGGGATAAGAAATCTTCACCATCCATAGTAGTGAGCATCAGTGTTCCACCTAAGAAAACTTTCTTTACTATGAATGGACCATCGTAATTTGGAGTCCATTTGCCCCTGTGGTCTGTATGAGGATGAAGAAGTCTTTTCAGCACAAGATCTCCCATTTGGTATTCCCGAAGTCTGACTTTCTAATCGAAGGATTTCTTCATCCTTTTCTAATATAACTGCCCATGACAGATTGCAGCTAATCTCTTTTCTTCGATCAGATTCAGTTGATTGTACCGAGAACGGACCCATTCTGCTTCATTTAGCTTGACATTCATCAATACCCGTAAGGAGGGTAGTTCAACTTCAACAGGTAGGACTGCTTTCATACCATACACAAGCTGATAAGGTGTTGCCCCAGTAGATGTTCTGATCGAGGTTTGGTACCTATGCAAGGAAAATGGTAGCATTTCATGCCAGTCTTTGTAAGTAACCACCATCTTCTGCACAATCTTCTTGATGTTTTTGTTAGCTGCCTCGACAACACCATTCATCTTTGGCCTATAAGGAGAAGAGTTGTGATGTTGAATTTTGAAGTCCTGGCACAGTTCTGCCACCATTTTGTTGTTCAAATTGGAACCATTATCAGTAATGATTTGCTCGGGCACCCCGTATCGACAGATGATGTCTCTCTTAAGGAATCTAGCTACCACTTGTCTGGTGACGTTTGCATATGAAGTTGCTTCAACCCATTTGGTGAATTAATCAATGGCTACCAGGATGAATCTGTGGCCATTTGAAGCAGTCGGTTCGATCTTTCCAATCATGTCAATGCCCCACATGGCGAAGGGCCAAGGCGAAGACATTACGTTTAACGGATTTGGAGGTACATGCACCTTATCTGCATAAATCTGGCATTTATGACACTTCCTAGCATAGGCACAACAGTATGCATCCATTGTGATCCAGTAGTAGCCTGATCTTAATAATTTCTTAGCCATTACATGTCCTCCAACATGGGTACCGAAAGATCCTTCATGCACCTCGTGCATCAGCAAGTCTGCTTCTTTCTTATCAACACATCTGAGCAGAACCATGTCAAAGTTTCGCTTGTATAATGAACCATCAACATTAAGGAAGAAACTACCGGCTAGCCTTCTTAATGTCTTCTTATCATTGGATGATGCCCCAGGTGGGTATATCTGATTCTCTAAGAAGCTTTTGATGTCATGGAACCAAGGCTTGTCATCTTTAGCAATGTCCACAGAGAATACGTATGATGGTCGGTCTAGTCTGGATACTGAGATCCGAGGTACATAATTTGCAGTCTGAACTTTGATCATGGAGGATATGGTAGCTAAAGCATCTGCGAACTGATTTTCGTATCGAAGGATATACTCAAGTTTGACTGTGGTGAAGAAAGTCAATAATCTCCTCGTATAATCACGATATGGAATCAGATGCTCTTGGTGAGTGTACCATTTGCCGTTGGTCTGATTGATTACCAAAGCTGAATCTCCGAATACAGTCAATGTCTTGATCCTAAGGTCAATGGCTTCCTCAAGACCCATGATACAAGCTTCGTATTTAGCTTCGTTGTTAGTGTAGGCAAAGGTGAGTTTTGCCGAGAAAGGCATGTGAATTCCTTTAGGTGTAACGAGCACTGCACCAACTCCACGACCATTCATATTGAAAACCCCATCAAACATCATTGTCCATTGTTCTTCTGGGTCAGGTCCTTCAGTGTGAACAGGCTCTTCATGATCATTTGCTTTTAGGAACATGATGTCTTCATCAGGGAAGTCAAATCTCATAGGCTGGTAATCATCAATGGGTTGCTCAGCTAGATAGTCAGACAGTACAATGCCTTTGATGGCCTTTTGAGATGTGTATTGAATGTCATACTCTGTCAGAATCATTTGCCATCTTGCAACCCTTCCGGTAAGTGCTGGCTTCTCAAATATGTACTTGACTGGATCCATTTTTGAGATCAACAAGGTAGTGCGAGTCAACATATATTGTCTTAGTCGGCGAGCAGCCCACGCTAAAGCACAACAAGTTTTATCGAGCAGTGAATAACGTTGTTCACAGTCGGTAAACTTTTTGCTTAGGTAGTATATTGCATACTCTTTTCGACCAGACTCGTCATGCTGGCCTAACACACACCCTGTTGATCCTTCTAATATTGTCAGATACATTATCAGAGGTCTTCCTTCAACTAGAGGCATAAGAATTGGAGGTTCTTGCAAGTACTCCTTGATCTTGTCAAAAGCCTTTTGACAATCTTTGTTCCACCTGACCGTTTGTTCCTTTCTTAACAGTTTGAACAAGGGCTCACAGGTTGTTGTAAGATGAGATATGAACCTTGATATGTAGTCCAATCTACCTAAGAACCCCCGAACTTCCTTTTCAGTCCTAAGTGCAGGCATCTCCTGAATGGCTTTGACTTTGTCAGGATCAACTTCAATTCCTTTTTCGCTTACAATAAATCCCAGCAACTTACCAGAACGTACCCCGAATGTGCATTTGTTGGGGTTTAGCTTCAACTGATACTTTCTCAGACGTTTGAACAACTTCAGCAGGTTTACCAGATGGTTTTCTTCAGTGAGGGACTTGGCAATCATGTCATCCACGTAGCATTCAATTTCTTTGTGGATCATGTCATGGAATAATGTTACCATAACCTGTTGATAGGTTGCACCGGCATTCTTCAATCCAAAAGGCATTACCTTATAACAAAATGTGCCCCAAGGTGTAATGAAGGTTGTTTTCTCCATGTCTTCGGGTGACATCCTGATCTGATTATATCCGAAAAACCGTCCATGAAGGAAAACACCGAGAACTGAGCTGTGTTGTCAACCAATACATCAATGTGAGGTAATGGGAAGTCATCCTTAGGGCTAGCTCTGTTCAGATCCCGGTAATCCACACATATCCTTACTTTGCCATCCTTCTTAGGCACTGGTACAATGTTAGCAACCCACGACGGGTAACTAGTTACAGCAAGGAAATTGGCGTCCCACTGTTTTTGTACTTCTTCTTTAATCTTCATTGCCATATCTAGACGAGTACGACTTAGCTTCTGCTTTACTGGAGGACAATCTTCCAAGGCAGCTTGTGCGTAACAATATCTGTATCCAGACCCGACATTTCTTGATAGGACCAAGCAAAGACGTCGACGTATTCTCGAAGCATGTCAATAAGTTGTTCTTTTACTTAATCCTGCAGACTGGACCCAATCTTTACTTCTTTCAAGTCTTCTTCGGTACCAAGATTAACTATCTCAACCTCCTCCTGATGAGGAGTAATCACTTTCTCTTCTTGCCTCAACAACCTGGCTAACTCTTCAGGTAACTTATAGTCTTCTACAACCCCTTCGTCAGCTTGATTAACTGGATTGTCGAAGTCATACAAGGTCATAGCAGTGTTGTTATCGGTGCAATCTGGAGGATAATATCTACAAGGGTTGAGATTTGTTCGTTTTAGTGATCAATTTTAATCTTGTTTAGAATAAGTGAAAAATGAAGTTATTTATTTTGAAAACATTTCCATTTTATTGTTTTATACAAAAGTGAAAAGTGAAAAGACAGTGAGCGAAAAAGAGACTCATTTGCAAAAGATGTCTGATATTCATTGATTAATCATTTGCACAAAATTACAATATGGCCCTATTACAAAATGAGTCCTGATGTCGCTCCCGATAAGTGGGAATGGCCCAAATAAAGGTACAGACGCGAACGGTCGGCGAAAAGAACAATGAGAACACACAGCAGTGAACTCACTGGAAAAGAAAAGAGTCGCCAGCTAGGCATTTTTATCCCAGAGGAAAGGCAATGTTGCATAGACCTAGAAAGACATGGATAAGACGGTCGCGAACCAGAGAGACTGAGAAAGGGGGTTGGTTACAACCTGGGAAGGTATTAGCACCCAGATTGTCCGCCGTACTCGACGGGATCCACGCTTAAAAGATTTGTGTTTTAAAGGGGTAGTGTCAGTGCAATTTGTGTATAAAAGAGCTGGAAAAGAACGTACAGGTGTCAGTGTAAAAGAAGTATGAAGTGTGATATATGAAGTGTCAGTGTAAGGACAAGAGTGAAATGCTCATGACAATGAGGCTAAGAATAATGCTGGAAGGAGGGGGAATATACAGAAACTTTTGTTCGATAACTGTTAAGTTATGCCTACGTATCCTCTCGTGCAATGAGGAAGTCAAAACACCGTAGTTCGACCCAAAGAGACTGAAAGATGAATTGACTTGTGAACTGCTTACTTGTCTATGCTCAAGTGTATGACCTGTCTGGCACAGATGCAAACTGTCTTGCATTAGACGGAAGAAGTAAGTTCTCGTTTGTGAGTGAATGAGATGAGAAAAGAATCCCGAAGGAGACGATTATTGTTTGTTTTTGAGTTTTCAGTCTTTTATTGCTTTTGAAAGTTTGTCATAAGTTAATGAGTTTAAGCCTAAACCAATGGGTTGGTAAACTCATCACATCTTCCCTCTGATTAGGGGTAATGAGAATACCTTAAGTGTGAAGTCAGATTCTCACACTTAATCATCTTTGATGTAGGATTAAGATCATTAACCTACTTGTGATTATTTAGATGTTTTTGGTGTTTTTGTTTAGTGTTGAGTAATGAAATTAAGCCATAATCAGGGATTAAACAGACTCATTACACCATCCTAATAGAAGGATAATAGATGAGAGTGTTTAAGCTGAGGAAAGCTCCTCAACTTAATCCATGATTAGGGATTAAACCCATGACAAAACAAAACCTTTATTAAGTGGATTTTATTTAATGATATGATGATGAAGTGATTTTTAGGGTTTGTAAGACAACTTGAGGGGGACTTGTCCATTAACACTAGGGTTAGTCCTTCTTAACCAATTAAGGAAGAATTAGAACCCTAATGCAAGGCCCAAGTTACAAGTGTGATGTCTTGATGATTATTAAGTGGATTGATTAAAGGAGTTAAACACATTAAGGGTTTAACACTTAGGATTAAAGTTATACACTCCATCCTAATAGAAGGATGCAGGCATAAGCTTAATCACAAAGCCTTAAAGCCTTTATGGTTTAGTCCCTGATTATGAGATGAGAAGAGAAGACTCAAAGAGACACAAAGGTAAAATTTAAGTGGGGGAACTAATCAAAACCCTAATAATTGTCATGCTTGGTTGTTCCTAAGGTTTGTGAGGTTCAACAAGAAAGATCTTCAATGGAACCACCAGGAAGCAGATGAAAGGATCAAGAGAAGCAAAGTAACTTGCTTCATTCAAGAAGACAAGACACTTGAGGAAAGAAAGTGAGAAGAATAAGAGTGAGCAAGCTCAATCTCAAACACATAACAAAATGCGGCATGGATGCATAAGAGAGATGAAAAGAAAATGTGAGAAGTGAAGGCAAATCCACTTCTCAAAATTACTTACCACCTGAAAAGTTAATAAAGGAATGCAATGCAATGCAAAATGAGATGGAATGACATGATGCAAACCAAAACCAGAAGCATATATGAGATGATAATTATGCTATGGGATGCTGCAAACATGAATCAAGACATGGGAATGATCACATGAACAAATGAATGCAAATGGAGCAAGCTAAGAAGCATGAACATACATAAAAAGTTATGAAATGCACATGGCATACAACATGGAAAATGCAAGATGCAATGATCAAACATGCTTTCAATATGTCTTAAGATGCCACATGAATCAAATGGATGCAAAAAATGCTATGGCAAGTCAAGATATGCAAGCAAATGCAAGATGGATGCATATGGAAGCTCAAATTAGGGTTTATGATCAATGCATCAAACAAAAACCAAAATCAGAAGCAAACATCAAGACAAAAAATTGAAAATGCACTCAAAGGATCCCTAAATCTATACTAACTCACTGCCCAAAGGAGAGGTTCCAACTCTTAACCTAATTAAAGTTATGATTTTCCTAAGTTTTCTAGGGTTTTAGGGTTCCTTAACAAGAAAAATGCCAAACAAAATGAAAATGAAGAATCAAATCATGCCAATTTAATCTCACAAACTACATGCTAAACACAATGCAATGCAAAAATAATCAAGGTCCAACTCTCAATGGTTAGGCAGAAATGATTTTTGGAAGTTTGGATCAAAATAATGCCTAAAAATGATTTTAATTCCATGAAAAATTCTCAAAAGACATCAAGATCAAAAAAGAAATTTGGTTTAAGGGTTAGACAATGTTTCTAAATGGTTTTAAATGTTTCATGAATTTTTTGGTGATTTTTAAATACCTAAAAGTATTTTTAATTAATTAATTCTCATTAATTAATTAAAAATAAACTTTTAAATGATTTAAAAATATTTTTTAATGCTAAAAATAAAAATAAAAATGTTTTTGTGTTCTGAAATTAAATAAAAGTGTGCATAAAAAATTTCAGAATTTTTGAATAATTTTTGCTATTTTAAATAAATTGGAGAAAAGAAATGAAGTAAAATGAAATAAAAACTGAATTAAATGAAAAGTATGCTAATCCAATGGCCAGGGTTTAAACTTGACACGCGGGAATTGACTGGCGCGCGTTTGAATGGCTGAGATTCATTCTAAAATTTGAAGTTTATTAATCCTGATTAATTACATAAATGACTGGATTAGGGTTTAATGGAAGATCTGGACCCTCCAAACACGCGCCAGTCAACCAAAGTCAACCAATCCTACGCTCAGAATTCAAACTCAGCCCTAATCCTCATTAATGCACTAATCACTTTCAGGTGGCCGGAAATGACCTTCGGTCATCTTCTCCGGCCACACTCTCCCTTGAGAATCTCAATCTCACTCCCTAGGCATCTAAAACAAAATCTTTCTGCCCAGAATCCATCCCCAAACATCATACACCACGAATCAACAAACAAAATGCATTTATTTTTCATATCCAGGCTGAATCGAATCAAAAGGGGTTTAGGTCAAAAAGTTTCAGGAGCAACATACATACTCAATACTCAATCATTTTCAAAAATAATCACATATTCATGACCAGGGAAGCATGTAGATTCATTTAGAAACTTAAAATACGCGTTCTGGAAAAAAAGTTCATGAAGCTACCTGAGTTTGAAGCTTTTTAGTTTGCAACTTTCAGACCTCTTCTCTTGTGCAAAACCACTCCTATGACCTCCCTTGTGCTTCTGAAAGGCTTGGAGCAAGTTTATTTTGGCTGGTTTGAGAGATTGAACAAGTTCTGTTCAGTGCAGTGGGGGAATCGTGTTTCTGATTCTGGGGGTTTAAGACAATGGTGATGGGTGCTTTGTGACCAGGAAGGTGTGTTGAGTTGATCTATGAAGTTAGTTTGTGTGTTTGTGACTTGTGTGATGAGTTTCGAAGGCTTTTGCTCAAGAGGGTGAAAATGAGAATGCTGTCTATGGCTGGTTTCAGGTTTGCCTCTTGTTGTGTTTGGCTTGCATTTTCTTTGTATAAACAAATGCCATTGGTCAGAAGAAGTGACATGTGCTTTATTGATTGGTATGGGTGCTTTTGAAAAATGTCAACTTTGTGTAAGAGAAGCATGGGCCACTTGCTAGCCTAGTACAAAGAGCATGTCCTACGCAGCATGAGGTGAGGAAAAGCCTAGGGTTGATCAGCAAGCTAGCCAGCAAGTGGATGAGGAGCTATGATGACTTTTGCAACTTGGTTCACTTTAGTTCTTATGAAAAAAATCTTGATCCATGGGCCATGAAACATGTGATTCTTTGGGTGCATTCTGAACTTTACATGTTGTGTGATCATGTTGTGTGAATTAGAAGTGCATTTGATGACTTAATTGGCCTTGAGAAGTGAATTTGCAATTTTGCCTCTTTGGTGCATGACTTGAAATTTAGTGATTTTTGCCAACTTTGACAAACCATAACTTTTGATCCAAAATGAATTAGGTCATGTTCTTGTACTTTTTGAAAAGGGGAAGATCTATTCTACAACTTTCATGACCAAAGTTTTTCCATTTGAAGCTTCTTTGAATCAAAAAGTAAGGGTTGAAAAGTTGCCTAAAATGACAAATTCATTAAAAGTCAAACTTGCCCAAAAAGTCAACTTTGCAAAAGACTTGAAATTTCTCAATTTTGTGAACTTCCAACTTCTTCTATGATCAAATAAAGATCATATACACTCAAAATGATGAAGAACACCCTTTGGTTGGGTCATTGGGGGCCTCAGATGCCCTGATTTTGTACTGACTTGCTTGAAAAGTCAACTCTTGATCAGATGACTTCCCCATGGAATTTCTTCATGAAAATTGATATGCATACTCCCTATACAATATAGAGACCAATAGAAACAATAATGACCAAAAAATTGAAGTTATGGCCTCTGAAACCAAAACCCTAATTTTAGGTCATCTGTGCAGTCAAGCCTGGCTCTGCTTCCATACCAATCCCAGTTCTTGTGATTCTTTGGCTTTCTTGACTTTGAGAGGATATAATATGATACTTGAACACACATATACCTCTTTGAAGTGATTGTTGACCTTTGGAGTGGCTCAAGAAGCTCTTGGATTGCTCAGATCACAAACCCTAGATGCAGATGACTTAGAACCTATGCAGTGAATCAAAAATGTAGTATGAGATGGTATGATTGAGTTTATGCATATGAGGTGATCACAAGCCATGGTGTGAATGGGTGAGGGCAAATTTGGGGTGTTTACAGCTGCCCCTATTCAAACATGAGTTAGTTGTGTAGGATGTAAGCCACGGCTTAACAGGCAAACAAGATAACTTGTGGTTGAATACCAAAGACAGTCCAAAATTTGCACTCACAGAATGAAGAAGAAAAGGGATATAGATTGTAAAAGAAAACAAAGTATACTGTAAAGTGTGGGCGACGGAGGACGACCGTCGAGCAGAGGACGACTGCTGGGTAAAGAGCAATGACGGGGACGACCGACATGCTGGAAAAGTGCGGAAAATAAAGCAGTGACGGGGACGGCCGACATGCTGGGGATAAAAGGTATGATGATGGGGACGACCATCAAGTAAAGCTGTAAGATTCTCTGGGGATTAATGAAAAATGATGGGGACGGCCATCAAGTTCAAAAAGTAAAGTAACCAACGATGGGGACGGCCATCGGGCTAAACTGAAAGGAAAAGGGACCACGACGGGGACGGCCATCGGGTTAAAGAATAAATGAAATAAACAGATGATGAGGTACGTGTCGCTCCCGATAAATGGGACTGGCCCAGATAAAGGTACAGACGCGAACGGTCGGCGAAAGGGACAATGAGAACACACAGCCGTGAACTCACTGGAGATGAATAGAGTCGCCAGCTAGGCATTTTTATCCCGGAGGAAAGGCAATGCTGCATAGACCTAGAAAAAGATGGATAAGACGGTTGCGAACCAGAGAGACTGAGAAAGGGGGTTGGTTACAACCAGGGAAGGTATTAGCACCCAGATTGTCCGCCGTACTCGACGGGATCCACGCTTAAAAGATTTGTGTTTTAAAGGGGTAGTGTCAGTGCAATCTGTGTATAAGGAGCTGGAAAAGAATGTACAGGTGTCAGTGTAAAAGAAGTGTAAAGTGTGATATATACAGTGTCAATGTAAGGACAGGAGTGAAATGCTCATGACTATGAGGCTTAAAAGAATGAAGCTGGAAGGAGGGGGAATATACAGAGACTTTTGTTCGATAACTGTTAAGTTATGCCTACGTATCCTCTCGTGCAATGAGGAAGTCAGAACACCGTAGTTCGACCCAAAGAGACTGAAAGATGAATTGACTTGTGAACTGCTTACTTGTCTATGCTCAAGTGTATGACCTGTCTGGCTCAGGTGCAAACTGTCTTGCATTAGACGGAAGAAGCAAGTTCTCGTTTATGAATGAGTGAGATGAGAAAAGAATCCCGGAGGAGACGATTATTGTTTGTTTTTGTGTTTTCAGTCTTTTATTGTTTTTTTTGGATTTTTGTCATAAGTTAATGAGCTTAAGCCTAAACCAATGGGTTAGTAAACTCATCACATCTTCCCTCTGTTTAGGGGTAATGAGATTACCTTAAGTGTGAAGTCAGATTCTCACACTTAATCACCTTCGATGTAGGATTAAGATCATTAACCTACTTATGATTATTTAGATGTTTTTGTTGTTTTTGTTTAGTGTTGAGTAATGAGGTTAAGCCATAATCAGGGATTTAACAGACTCATTACACTATCCTAATAGAAGGATAATAGATGAGAATGCTGAAGCTGAGGAAAGCTCCTCAACTTAATCCATGATTAGGGATTAAACTCATGACAAAACAAGCCTTTGATTAAGTGGATTTTATTTAATGATATGATGATGAAGTGAGTTTTATGGTTTGTAAGACAACTTGAGGGGGACTTGTCCATTAACACTAGGGTTAGTCCTTCTTAACCAATTAAGGAAGAAATAGAACCCTAATGCAAGGCCCAAGTTACAAGTGTGAAGTCTTGATGATTATTATGTGGATTAATTAAGAGATTTAAATACATTAAGGGTTTAACACTTAGGATTAAAGTTATACACTCCATCCTAATAGAAGGATGCAGGCATAAGCTTAATCACAAAGCCTTAAAGCCTTTAGGGTTTAGTCCCTGATTATGAGATGAGAAGAGAAGACTCAAAGAGACACAAAGGTAAAAGCTAAGTGGAAAAAGTCTAATCCTATTATTCACATGCTCGGATGGTCCTAGGTTAGTGAGGCTCGCTATCCTAAAGAAGAAAGAAAGAAGAAGAGAAAGAAAGAGGAGAAGCTCCATGGTGGCCTAGGCACACCTCAAGTCGAGAAAGAATAAGAGAAGATGAGGAATAAGATAAGATGAAGAGAAATGAGATAAAGAGATGAGAATGCGAAATGAATAATGAATAAGATAAGGAGATGAGAATGCGAAATGGAGATGAGATGAATAATGCACAAACAGAGCCTACACCAGTAGGACTTCCAGATGCAGCAGCATGCAACAAGTCGGGCCTCAGCGTTACCTAACGGAGAAGGTCCGTTGCCTTTCCAATACGCGTACAAGAGAGATATCAAAAAGAAATATCAAACGGAATCAACAGTTCAAACACAATTGTCCATTGTCAAGATACCAGACCAAAGCCAACTGTAGGCTTCCAGCATCCAAAATTAAGACCATGAATTAGTTCGCGCGAAGTCTAAGTTCAATTCGTATCCATGGGTCTCATTAGACCAAAGTTATGAAACAATTAGTCGCAACGTCATCCCTTCTTTATCCTCCATCATCAAAATCGAGCAATGAAACTACAAAACATCAAACCAAGCTAAAACCAAAATTAAACACAGTCAAATTAGACGGAATTAAAAATCTAAAGCCAAATTAAGATTAATAAACAAAATGCAAATAAGACTCTAATAAAAACCTAAATCTAAATTCTAACCATTGTTAATCAAACACTAAAACTAAATAATTACTTATTAAACAAAATCAAAGAAAATAATAGACAAAATCAAAACAAAATAAAGGGGAGGGGGTCACTGACATTGGTGGTGTGCCAAAGTAAATCTAATGGGCTCTCTAAGCCCATAACAAATGATTATATAAATATTTCTACAAAACTAATAAAAAGAAAAAGAATCAGAATAAAAGATTATCAAAAAAAATCAAAAAAATCAAAAAAAAAATAGAAATAGAAAAAGGATTATCCTGCATCAGTTTGACGAAACAGCTTGTTCTTCTTTCAAACCCACTTACGGCACTTCATTCACCTGTGCGACACAAACAGAAACTCAAAAAAACAAGAATCCGTCTTCATTTCAAACTCCACAAAAGCTAAACCTCAAAGATGGCAAACGGCCGCCAGCGCTAGACGGCTCCATCGCGTCCCCCAACAACGTCAACAAAAAAGACTCGCCGCGAACGAAATTAACCTCTCGTCATCATCGTTTTGTCGTGATGTCATCGGCACAAGCTCCTTCGTCCCTCGCTTCGCTCGAGTCTCGCCGTCAATTTCTCTTCAAGAACATCATCGAAGATTCACCTCGCGCGGCATCTCTCACAATCGGCTTTCAGATTTCGAACGATC
Organism: Lathyrus aphaca; assembly: GCA_963966055.1. Taxonomy (NCBI): domain Eukaryota; kingdom Viridiplantae; phylum Streptophyta; class Magnoliopsida; order Fabales; family Fabaceae; genus Lathyrus; species Lathyrus aphaca. The sequence continues at coordinate 364,235,237 of OZ014521.1, forward strand.
CCCTCTTGTTTATGCGTTTCGGTGGTCCCGCTCCTTGCTTCAATCTCGCTCTCAGCTTGGCTTTGATTCTATGGTTTGTGAAACGGCGGCGATTAAGATGAACATGAGAACGGACGATACTCCGCGGCGGCGTCAAATCGGTTTTGCGGTTTGCCTTCGTTCTGTGTCATTTGCTCACAGTTACGATGTCTTTTCTCTGAATCGCAGTTGCGACCTGTCTCCATGGTGAGCTTCAGCCTTTTGTTCGGTTGATTAGGCTCTTGTTCTGTTTCTTCTTCTAACTCTGTTTCTGTTTGTTGTTGCTGAATGAAAGGGCTGAAGTTGTGTTTTGCTTGCAGAAATTTGAAGAAGGGAAACGGTTTTGCTTGACCCGGCTTCTTCTTCTCCTTTTCTGAGTTCTGTGTTGTTGATTTGGTGTTGATGTTTGAAAGCTCAGATTTGTGTTGATGTTTGAAGTTATGAAGAGTTGAAGATTTGTTTGGTGGTTGCTGATGTTGATGTTGAGAATGTATTGTTTGACTGTTGTTGTTGTTGGCGTTGCCGTTGTTGTGTTGATGCGTTGAAGGTCTGTTGGTGTTGAGTGATGAAGGTGTTCTCTTTAGTTGAGAATCTATGACTGATGTCAACACCAATAACAGTGTTGGACAATGGGTTAATTGCATGATAGTATGAAGCAGAGACCAAGTCGCCTTTTTCATTTAGAGTCAATGACCCAATCAAGTCATCCTTGACAAAGTTCACAGCAGCATTAGATTTTGTAAGCTCCCCGAGTTTGGTATCAAAAGAAAGATCAGCACCAAAAGCAAAAGCATTAGTTCCAATGACACTAGAAAAGTTGACAATTGGGTTTGCTTTCATCCCAACACTGCTGCTTATTCCAGCATATTCGTGCAAGTATTGTAGTTCCACCTTCCCAGATGTTTGTTCGGGAACTTTGAAGCTTAAAATAGCCTTCACGCCAGGAGCAGGTTCATTGACAGTGATAGTTGTGAAAAGATTAGAATTTGTGTCTACTTTGATATCAGTAGTGATGTTTTTGTTCTTCAACTGAGTATTAACATCACCCAAAAACAGTTCACCTTTCTTAGTTCCTGAGGATGTTATAGCAACTCCAGTAGGTGAGTAAGTGCTGATAGTGAACTTCTTGTCACTGTGATAATCCTTGTACAACAGATCTCTGGCTTTCTTGCCGATGTCAGTGTAGAGACCAGGACCCTTCACCATGGCTGCTTGATTCGGTTGAAACGAAGGATCTGGAAGGGAAGAGAAGTGAAGTGAAGAAGATGAAAATGAGTGAATGATGATAATGAAGTTTATGGAAGTTTGTATGAAGGTGGTGAATGGTTCGAAAATGTTGCTGTTTTTGTGAGTGTGTTGGTTTGCAGGGAAAGATAGAAAAAAAGAAAAGGCTATGGTATGAACAAAAGGGCACAGCCCCCTTTTTTGTGTTCCTAGGTCTTGGGATCACCACTTTGTTATTTATACCTAGGTCAAACATTAATTAACTTCATGGGCCACACAAAGAAATGAAATGGGCCTTTGTAACTCTTATTTATTTTTTTAAGTTTTTTTTTTTATAAATGGCTTAATGAAATGAAATTAATTAACATGGTTAATTAATTTGATTTATGGATAGGGGGTTATGGTTTGGGCTTGGATTATTGAAATTGGATATGGATGATTGGAACGTGAATTAAATGGGTATAAAATGGATATAGAACATGAACTATGAATGAAGTTGTTTATTAAAAATGAAATGGTTAATGGATTTTTTTTTGGGATAAAAATTTGCTTATGGAAATGTGGTTAAGGAAAATGGAATGAACCATAAAATGGATATTAACAAATGGTTTAATCTGGCTAAATGAAATTGGAACGATCACCAACAACACGAACACAACCATGAAATATCAACTTTCCAACTCGAAAACAAACTTGCACTGCTTCCACAAAAATTACTGGTTGAGAAGAAATAAACGCGGCCACCACAATTTGTGACTGAAACAAACCATCTAAAATCAATCATCCTCTGGGTCTGCGATTAAATGAACCCTGAATCACTTCAAATTTGTCAGAATCATTTTCTTGGGAAAATAAAATCACGACTGAACATGATGAGCAGATAAACAGACGATTTGGACCAAAACTTCTTATGAATCCCAAGCTAATACTCTGATGAATTCCACCACACAACCTGCCCATGAACATGCACTGTTTGAGAAATCAATCACTGAACTGATGACGGCCCAGGTGCATAGCAAATAGTCCTTTCAGACGTGAAATCCTTGACTACTTGAATTCTTCTGATAATCCGCAAATAAGGACGGGGAACCAAAATCTTCAGAGAATGTGATCCCATGTCTCAGGAGACTATGCAAATGGTATGCAAAATGCGTATGATATGCAAACGAGAAGCAGAAAAAGATGCAAAAGCCAGAGGGCAAATTTGGGCGTCTACAGCTGCCCCTATTCAAACATGAGTTAGCTGTGCAGGTTGTAAGCAAAGGCTTAACAGGCAAACAAGATAACTTGTGGTTGAATACCAAAGATAGTCCAAAATTTGCACTCACAGAATGAAGAAGAAAAGAGATATAGATTGCAAAAGGAAAATAAAGTATATTATAAAGTATGGGCGACGGAGGACGACCGTCAAGCAGAGGACAACTGCTGGGTAAAGGGCAATGACGGGGACGGCCGACACGCTGGGAAAAGTGCGGGAAATAAAGCAATGACGGGGACGGCCGACATGCTGGGGGTAAAAGGGATTATGATGGGGACGGCCATCATGTAAAGCTATAAAATTCTCTGAGGATTAATGAACAAACGATGGGGACGGCCATCAAGTTCATAAAGTAAAGTAAACAACGATGGGGACGGCCATCGGGCTAAACTGATGAAGGACGATCATCAGGAAAAGGAAAAGGGACCACGACGGGGACGGCCATCGGGTTAAAGAATAAATGAAATAATGATGAGGAACGGTCATCAAAGGTGAAGGACGATCACCTAGCAGGGGACGACTGCTCTGAAAGGTTTATCATGACATAGGACGAATGTCAGATAACAAGATCAACAATGGGGACGACCATCGGATAAAATGATGAAGGACGATCATCAAAAGGTGGAGGACGACCACCTAGCAGGGGAAGACTGCTAAAAATCAACGATGGGGACAGCCATCGGATGAGCATGATGGAGGACGACCATCAAGAGGTGGAGGACGACCACCTAGCAGGGTACGGCTGCTCTCAGGGTTTATCATGACACAGGACGAATGTCAGATAAAAAGGAAAATTTGCTTTGTCGGTAATCTACTGGGGAATAGTAAACACGGACGAGTGTTTATATCCAAGAAACAAAAGGTATAAGTGTTTAGACGGCTGTGTATAGATTAAAGATGCGGACGAGCATCCTTAAGACTACGATACGGACGAGTATCGGGTAGAAACAAATACTGACACGTGTTCAGAGATGATGATACGGACGAGTATCAACCGGTTAACAGAGAACACGGACGAGTGTTGAATCTGTGGGGATATAAATGGTATATACAAGATACGGACGAGTACCAGGTAGAAACAAACGCTTGACGCATATTCTGAGATGATGGTACGGACGAGTACCAACAGGTTAACAAAGAACACGGACGAGTGTCGAATCTGTGGGGATAGAAACGGTATATACAAGATACGGACGAGTATCTGTATAAGGTTGAATGGTGTATAGATGAGTGTTTAACTTGCTGGGGAGAGTGACACGGACGAGTGTCGAAAGGAGAAAAGTATAGTATAAACAAGTATTTGGTATTCAAAGTGTTTATGTAATTATGCTGGGGAAAGTGACACGGACGGGTGTCGAGGAATTGTATAAACATGTATCTGTGAGTGCAAAGGGGACGCTTTGGCTTTCTGCTGGGGATATGACACGGACGGGTGCCATAAGGAGTATATACTGATGCTTGGGAGTGTAAGGCAACTGCTTTAGCTTTAACTCTCCGCTGGGGAATCTGGGGAGCATTCTGTATACTGCTAACGGGTTGAAAGCTTTTAACTCTGATGGGAACGAAGTGTTGGCAACCTGATGCTTGTTGGAGAGGTTTCCACCGGAGGAAAAACGACTCTGTGTGAGGTATACTTCGTTTAACTGCTTTGAACATCTGCTGAGGATCTGATCACCCTGCTCTGACTCCACTGGGGAGAATTTCTTCTTGCTCTGCTGGTGAAATCCCTTGGAAATGAGAATCCTGATGACTCTATGGGGAAAGATCATCTTGGCCAGGGAAGATGCTTGATCACACAATCCTGCTGAGGAGGGAATTCTGATAATTCTAACTTTGTGGGGAAGCAAAGCCTTCAGCTTCCTGTTGGGAAAACTTCGCTGTTGGGGACGAGAACGATTCAATTAGCCTTGAAGTTCTGTTGGGGATATCGTCTGTTCCAACTCAGCTGGGGATGTGTCAACCCTTTGGCATGGTTGAGAAAAATATTTGGCAATGCTCTGCTGAGGAGAGACTTTGCTGGAGAATCAAAATATGCCAAATTAAGCCCCATGTATAGTATGACGACTGTGTTGGGAAGATATGCCAATGAAAATTGGCTTTGACTGAATGCGAATAACCAACTCCTCATGAGGGAATCTTGTCGGCTGAAAGAAGATCTTTACGCTCGGGGAAGAAATAAACTTCTAATGCCCTGCTGGTAAAATAAATACCAGACATTCCCTGAGAATTAACACAGTGCTTCAAACTTCTGAGCTCGACAAAAGAATTACTGATCATCCTGAGTGAATTATCATTCCTTTAACTCCTCAATTACACCATACTGCATCATCCATAAAAAGATCGTCTTCAGAGGATTTTACAGAAGACTTGGCATCCAGACTTGCCCCAGTGTCTTCAAACTCTCGCAGAAGTTCAACAAGTCTTGAGATAACTGCCCCAAATTACGTCTTGAAACGATTATTGCCCCACATCAGAGCTAAAACAGAAACCATGCGGTATGAAGATGCAATGCAAATGATGTACAATGCAGACGTATGCTCATAACCAAAGATATGAAACAAGGATGGTTGGGCGCTAGGGCCAGGTTGATAGACATATATATATTTTTTGGTTGCCAAGCAATTGGACTTTTGAAGGTGAGTTACCAGACGAGAACTGGTTTATTAAAGGTAGGCCAACAGACGAGAACTGATGGGCAAAGAATAGGTCGTCAGACGAGAACTGACTACTTGGGGTTCATTGTCAAACGAGAATTGACTTTGAAAAAGAATGACTACCAGACGGGAACTGGCGTTTAACAGACTAAATGAAAAGGTGACCAGACGGGAACTGGTAAAAGATTCGCCTACCAGACGAGAACTGGTATTTGAAATTGGTTTGCCAGACGAGAACTGGACTTTGGGTTTGTCTGCTAGACGAGGACTAGACGTTGAAAAGTTTTGCCAGACGAGAACTGGACTTTGAACGGTTTGCCAGACGAGAACTGGGCTTTGAAAAGGCTTGCCAGACGAGAACTGGACTTTGAAAGGTTGATAAGTTGGGGTTACGAGGCCCTGGATGTGAGATCTGATGTTTGAGGGGTTAGGATGCCCAATGCACTCATGATGCGTATGCTCTAGAGATGCGACATGAATAACGTATGCAAATAATTTATGCAATGATTATGAAAGGCTATAAGAAATCCCGAGGATTGGGAAAAGGTCATAGTGACAAGCCTTCTGGTTGAGAAGGGTGACAAAGGCGACGGTGGGTAGCATGATTTCCCGACACTTGTCTTGAACTCGGAGATCACTGATATAACTTGCTCTGTGTAGCTAAAATTGCCCTTGTTGGGTAAGTCTCTGAACAGACTGTCACTGAATATCCAAATTCTGGAATGGCAGACCTGGATGTCCTCTCGAGGAGAGTTGCACCTAGTGATCTCTGGAATTATTTTGCCCCGGTATGAGCGTGTAAGCGACTTGATTCATTCTGACTGAGCATTGGAAGAATTGACCCTTAGTCAACGGAAATTCCGGGTGACCTGCCCCTGTTTGGCAGATTCAGCTCTGATCAACTGACTTTGCATGATGTCCTTCCGTCAACTGATGCTTAGGAACTTGCTTTACCCTGACGGACACCTTGGTCGACAAAGCCACTGGATAACATGCCCCTGATTCATAGGCTAACATGATGCTCTCGATTCTGGTCATCATTGTTGAATGATCAAGTTCCCTCGTGATTGCTCTTTGTAGGAACTTCCCTGGTGTCACAGACTGACTTGCAATTAAAACTGTTCATTCACAAATGGTAATTTTAATGCAGTATACATGCAAGTTTTTGAAAATTTATTTATTTTGATGTTGTGACCGTGTGTGACGAATGGACGATTAGTCCAAACGTAGTGTTGAATTAGCAAACCTTTAGGAGTCAGTTTACGCAACCTTGTCGTAGTATGCTTTCAGAACTGAACCTGATTCAATTAGGACTTTTAAGGGTTAAAACGTGGCCTGGTTCACGGTTTTAGAAAGAACGATTTATGGCTCGAAGTTTATTTGTGCCCACCCATTCTCCTTGATGTTCTTCAGTCCTATGTTCAGCTAATTCGACTTAAACGCTCGCTTCTCACAAGGGTTTTGTAATGATTGAGGAACTAATGACGTTGATGGTTTACGCACCAATGAGGTTTCTTGGAGTAACAGTCACCCATTCTGACTTTGTATCTGGTCACACGACTTTGTTCTCATGGAAGATTCTCTTTCATTTTTTTTACTTCCTAACTTTTGCCTGGACTGATTGTTTTCTTTTTCGAATTTTGAAGTCCAGCGGGATGCCCTAACTTTTGCCTAAGTCATATGTTTTCACTTTTTTTCGACTTAGCGGGCTTTATTTCTCTTTTTTTTTCTTTGATTTTTGTTGAACAAATCGTGTGACACTGGCTTGTCATGACTTGCTGAAAGGGTTGACTGCCTCATTCCTTTGTTGTTGAGGGATAACCATTGTGGTCTCACGTCCCTTGACCTCTTGAGGTGTAATGAATAAAGGTAATGGATCCTCAGATGCTCTCTCCTATGGAAATTTGAACGCTCGGTCAAATTAACTGATAACTACCCTGCCTCGGGTTGAATGTGAGGTTTTTTTTTGTTTAGAAAAGAAACTCCTGCTTCAAGGCTCAAAGGGGTTGACGAGGGTCTATCTCCCTTATATCTCCGGTGTTTGGGAATTAAAATAATGCCTGTACATCGTCAGCAGGTTCTACCCTGAAAGCATACCTTCAACAATTATGGGTATTCAGTTGTCATCATCCTCCCTCAAACCTGCTAAACAACAGTGAAATAAATGGGAGGTATATGGATGCAATTTTTTTTGTTTTTTCAATGCAAGTAAAGAAAAAAAATGAGCGAATGCGAAATAATTGATTCAAAAGTGTAAGATCACTACATTAACATTACCATTTAAAATAACAATGCTTAAAAGACAAGTAGCTGCTAACAGGAAAGAAACTACAATGCAAATGATAAAAGGATACAGCGATCACCAACTCTGATGACATACTGTTGTCTGAGCCACTGAAATCAAGATACGCTTCTTCTGAAGTCTTTGAACTCAATCAGGTGAAAGGTTGACGTGCACAACCAAGCTTCCTTCTGGAAAGGAGATGTAGCCCTTGTCGATCAATTGTTGTACTTTGGCTTGAAAAGCTTTGCAATCTTCAGTTGAATGCCCCATTGATCCACCATGATACCCGCACTGCTCATGAGGATTGTACTCTGGAGGGTACGGTCCTGGAAACGGCTTGAGAGGTTTAGGAACCACCAAAGAGCTCTGAATTAGATGTGGCAAGAGTTCACTGTATGCCATGGGGACTGGATGAAGAGGAGCAATCCTTCTTTCCAGATTGTTACGAGGCCTAGGCTGGCTCTGAAGTTGATTTTGAGGTCTTCGACCATGAGATTGCAGATTTGGACGAGGAGGAACCCAGGGTTTCTGACACGGTGCTCTGAGCATTGCCGAATGCCCGTAAGAGTAATCAGATTCAGGATCAGATGATCTTTGAGAAGATGTTGGTCTAGAATATTTGATATTTGCCATGACTGCATTGACGTCATCCCATTCTTCCTCTTGGGAGCTAACAACAGACTCACCTTCACTAGCTGGGATATTCGAAAAGTCCTGGATCTTTCCACTTTTGAGAAGGCTCTCAATGCGTACTCCAACTATCATCAAATCAGAGAAGCTTGTCATCCCAATGCTACTCATTCTTTCCAAGTATGGACCCTGCAAGGTGCCCACGAACAGGTCAATTAATTCTCTGTCTGAAAGTGGTGGTTGCACTTGGGCTGCCAATTCTCTCCACCGTTGTGCATATTCTCTAAAAGATTCACCACTCCTCTGGGATAGGCTCTGCAAGTGCGTGCGATTGGGCGCCACGTCCATATTGTACTGGTATTGCTTTACGAAATCTCTGGATAAATCATTCCAAGATCGAATATGACTGCTTTCCAAATCCATGTACCAACTTAAAGATGCCCCACTTAAACTGTCCTGAAAACAGTGAATCATCAACTTATCATTGCAGGCATAAGAAGTCATTTTCCTGCAGAACATCACCAAATGACGCTTCGGGCAACTGACACCACTGTATTTCTCGAACTTCGGAGTTTTGAAATCTGGAGGAATGACAAGACCAGGCACCAAACACAGGGTTAGAGCATCAAAACCGAAGGCATCAGGATCCGCTAGGGCTTTGAGTCGCTCGTCCAACACACGAAATCTTTCAGCAGGATCAATAACTTGGGGATCCTTGGTTTTCACAAGAGGGATTGCCCCTTGGAAGTCTGGCATAGGGAAGGAAAAACTCTGATAATTCGTAGAATCAGAAGAAGTTGAAGGTCCACCTCGGACAGCAGATGGTTCAGGTATATTCTGATTCACGATCGGGGTCTGTGCAGGCTGAGCTTGAGCAAGATTGTTCACTTGTGGAAGATCTTCATCAGGAGAAAGACCATACAGAGGATTGGTCATTGAAGTGAAACCAGGTGGAAACTCAACATTCTGACGGTTGTTCTCTGACATAGCTACTGACGGCTTTCAAACTGACCCTTTACCTCTTGACACTGTTCAGTCTAGCTTCACACACTCTGTCGTCCACTTGTTCAAACTGAGTACCGGGAAATCAACTGGCTGGCATGGACAAAAGAGGAAGGATGAGCTCTCTGGAAGGAAATGCAATGTTGATGCAAATGCAAAATGCAATATGATGATGCAAAAGATGCAAAGACATGGGATCACAGCTGGAAACTGCCTGGAATCTGGAATACTGCCAAGAATCAAGTGTCTGTAACCACAAGATCTGCATAATAACCCAAAATAGTAACTGAGAACCGAAGGTCAAGAACTTCAGGATCATAGTGACTGGATCAACAATTGTACTGGTAATGAGGGTATGTTGAGGTCAAGGGTTCCTGCAAACCTGTAAACAGCCCAACCCTCTCACGGGTAGTGTTCTAAAACAAGGATCCTCAGACTTGGATCAGTTATGAGAAGTGTAAACACTTCTAACCCGGAGGTACAGTGTTTACAATAACCATAAAAAATCCTCCTCTAATTCACCTCAGTTTCTGAAGGTCAATACTAAAGGTCATCCAGACTTAGCAGGCTTCCCAGATAGCCCTAGTACTGCAGGAAATATGCAACACAGAGTTCTCAAGAAGAAACCCATATCTGAACCGTGTTTCATATTCCCGCACCAGACCGAGATGGAATGGGAAAGAATATGAACCACTCTAGCCTAGGTGTCACTCAGGTCCCAGGTATAGGACCTTAAACTCTCAATAGAACCCCACCCACCAAAGTAACAAAACCAGATCCAGCCAGAACAGTATGACAGTATGATATATGTAAAGCTGTAAAGAAAGCAATAAATAACTGTACATAAAGCAGTAAACAAGATAAATATACAAACACAGATAGCACATAACACCCCAATAAACACAAATCAATAAAGCGCTAGGAGGAACCCACAAAAAGAACCAGAAGCCCTGGTTACAGTATAAAAATCCCCAGCAGAGTCGCCAAGCTGTCGCTCCCGATAAATGGGACTGGCCCAGATAAAGGTACAGACGCGAACGGTCGGCGAAAGGAACAATGAGAACACACAGCCGTGAACTCACTGGAGATGAATAGAGTCGCCAGCTAGGCATTTTTATCCCGGAGGAAAGGCAATGCTGCATAGACCTAGAAAAAGATTGATAAGACGGTTGCGAACCAGAGAGACTGAGAAAGGGGGTTGGTTACAACCAGGGAAGGTATTAGCACCCAGATTGTCCGCCGTACTCGACGGGATCCACGCTTAAAAGATTTGTGTTTTAAAGGGGTAGTGTCAGTGCAATCTGTGTATAAGGAGCTGGAAAAGAATGTACAGGTGTCAGTGTAAAAGAAGTGTAAAGTGTGATATATACAGTGTCAATGTAAGGACAGGAGTGAAATGCTCATGACTATGAGGCTTAAAAGAATGAAGCTGGAAGGAGGGGGAATATACAGAGACTTTTGTTCGATAACTGTTAAGTTATGCCTACGTATCCTCTCGTGCAATGAGGAAGTCAGAACACCGTAGTTCGACCCAAAGAGACTGAAAGATGAATTGACTTGTGAACTGCTTACTTGTCTATGCTCAAGTGTATGACCTGTCTGGCTCAGGTGCAAACTGTCTTGCATTAGACGGAAGAAGCAAGTTCTCGTTTATGAATGAGTGAGATGAGAAAAGAATCCCGGAGGAGACGATTATTGTTTGTTTTTGTGTTTTCAGTCTTTTATTGTTTTTTTTGGATTTTTGTCATAAGTTAATGAGCTTAAGCCTAAACCAATGGGTTAGTAAACTCATCACATCTTCCCTCTGTTTAGGGGTAATGAGATTACCTTAAGTGTGAAGTCAGATTCTCACACTTAATCACCTTCGATGTAGGATTAAGATCATTAACCTACTTATGATTATTTAGATGTTTTTGTTGTTTTTGTTTAGTGTTGAGTAATGAGGTTAAGCCATAATCAGGGATTTAACAGACTCATTACACTATCCTAATAGAAGGATAATAGATGAGAATGCTTAAGCTGAGGAAAGCTCCTCAACTTAATCCATGATTAGGGATTAAACTCATGACAAAACAAGCCTTTGATTAAGTGGATTTTATTTAATGATATGATGATGAAGTGAGTTTTATGGTTTGTAAGACAACTTGAGGGGGACTTGTCCATTAACACTAGGGTTAGTCCTTCTTAACCAATTAAGGAAGAAATAGAACCCTTATGCAAGGCCCAAGTTACAAGTGTGAAGTCTTGATGATTATTATGTGGATTAATTAAGAGATTTAAACACATTAAGGGTTTAACACTTAGGATTAAAGTTATACACTCCATCCTAATAGAAGGATGCATGCATAAGCTTAATCACAAAGCCTTAAAGCCTTTAGGGTTTAGTCCCTGATTATGAGATGAGAAGAGAAGACTCAAAGAGACACAAAGGTAAAAGCTAAGTGGAAAAAGTCTAATCCTATTATTCACATGCTCGGATGGTCCTAGGTTAGTGAGGCTCACTATCCTAAAGAAGAAAGAAAGAAGAAGAGAAAGAAAGAGGAGAAGCTCCATGGTGGCCTAGGCACACCTCAAGTCGAGAAAGAATAAGAGAAGATGAGGAATAAGATAAGATGAAGAGAAATGAGATAAAGAGATGAGAATGCGAAATGAATAATGAATAAGATAAGGAGATGAGAATGCGAAATGGAGATGAGATGAATAATGCACAAACAGAGCCTACACCAGTAGGACTTCCAGATGCAGCAGCATGCAACAAGTCGGGCCTCAGCGTTACCTAACGGAGAAGGTCCGTTGCCTTTCCAATACGCGTACAAGAGAGATATCAAAAAGAAATATCAAACGGAATCAACAGTTCAAACACAATTGTCCATTGTCAAGATACCAGACCAAAGCCAACTGTAGGCTTCCCGCATCCAAAATTAAGACCATGAATTAGTTCGCGCGAAGTCTAAGTTCAATTCGTATCCATGGGTCTCATTAGACCAAAGTTATGAAACAATTAGTCGCAACGTCATCCCTGCTTTATCCTCCATCATCAAAATCGAGCAATGAAACTACAAAACATCAAACCAAGCTAAAACCAAAATTAAACACAGTCAAATTAGACGGAATTAAAAATCTAAAGCCAAATTAAGATTAATAAACAAAATGCAAATAAGACTCTAATAAAAACCTAAATCTAAATTCTAACCATTGTTAATCAAAGACTAAAACTAAATAATTACTTATTAAACAAAATCAAAGAAAATAATAGACAAAATCAAAACAAAATAAAGGGGAGGGGGTCACTGACATTGGTGGTGTGCCAAAGTAAATCTAATGGGCTCTCTAAGCCCATAACAAATGATTATATAAATATTTCTACAAAACTAATAAAAAGAAAAAGAATCAGAATAAAAGATTATCAAAAAAAATCAAAAAAATCAAAAAAAAATAGAAATAGAAAAAGGATTATCCTGCATCAGTTTGACGAAACAGCTTGTTCTTCTTTCAAACCCACTTACGGCACTTCATTCACCTGTGCGACACAAACAGAAACTCAAAAAAACAAGAATCCGTCTTCATTTCAAACTCCACAAAAGCTAAACCTCAAAGATGGCAAACGGCCGCCAGCGCTAGACGGCTCCATCGCGTCCCCCAACAACGTCAACAAAAAAGACTCGCCGCGAACGAAATTAACCTCTCGTCATCATCGTTTCGCCGTGATGTCATAGGCACAAGCTCCTTCGTCCCTCGCTTCGCTCGAGTCTCGCCGTCAATTTCTCTTCAAGAACATCATCGAAGATTCACCTCGCGCGGCATCTCTCACAATCGGCTTTCAGATTTCGAACGATCCCCTCTTGTTTATGCGTTTCGGTGGTCCCGCTCCTTGCTTCAATCTCGCTCTCAGCTTGGCTTTGATTCTATGGTTTGTGAAATGGCGGCGATTAAGATGAACATGAGAACGGACGATACTCCGCGGCGGCGTCAAATCGGTTTTGCGGTTTGCCTTCGTTCTGTGTCATTTGCTCACAGTTACGATGTCTTTTCTCTGAATCGCGGTTGCGACCTGTCTCCATGGTGAGCTTCAGCCTTTTGTTCGGTTGATTAGGCTCTTGTTCTGTTTCTTCTTCTAACTCTGTTTCTGTTTGTTGTTGCTGAATGAAAGGGCTGAAGTTGTGTTTTGCTTGCAGAAATTTGAAGAAGGGAAACGGTTTTGCTTGACCCGGCTTCTTCTTCTCCTTTTCTGAGTTCTGTGTTGTTGATTTGGTGTTGATGTTTGAAAGCTCAGATTTGTGTTGATGTTTGAAGTTATGAAGAGTTGAAGATTTGTTTGGTGGTTGCTGATGTTGATGCTGAGAATGTATTGTTCGGCTGTTGTTGTTGTTGGCGTTGGCGTTGTTGTGTTGATGCGTTGAAGGTCTGTTGGTGTTGAGTGATGAAGGTGTTCTCTTTAGTTGAGAATCTATGACTGATGTCAACACCAACAGCAGTGTTGGACAATGGGTTAATTGCATGATAGTATGAAGCAGAGACCAAGTCGCCTTTTTCATTTAGAGTCAATGACCCAATCAAGTCATCCTTGACAAAGTTCACAGCAGCATTAGATTTTGTAAGCTCCCCGAGTTTGGTATCAAAAGAAAGATCAGCACCAAAAGCAAAAGCATTAGTTCCAATGACACTAGAAAAGTTGACAATTGGGTTTGCTTTCAGCCCAACACTGCTGCTTATTCCAGCATATTCGTGCAAGTATTGTAGTTCCACCTTCCCAGATGTTTGCTCGGGAACTTTGAAGCTTAAAATAGCCTTCACGCCAGGAGCAGGTTCATTGACAGTGATAGTTGTGAAAAGATTAGAATTTGTGTCTACTTTGATATCAATAGTGATGATTTTGTTCTTCAACTGAGTATTAACATCACCCAAAAACAGTTCACCTTTCTTAGTTCCTGAGGATGTTATAGCAACTCCAGTAGGTGAGTAAGTGCTGATAGTGAACTTCTTGTCACTGTGATAATCCTTGTACAACAGATCTTTGGCTTTCTTGCCGATGTCAGTGTAGAGACCAGGACCCTTCACCATGGCTGCTTGATTCGGTTGAAACGAAGGATCTGGAAGGGAAGAGAAGTGAAGTGAAGAAGATGAAAATGAGTGAATGATGATAATGAAGTTTATGGAAGTTTGTATGAAGGTGGTGAATGGTTCGAAAATGTTGCTGTTTTTGTGAGTGTGTTGGTTTGCAGGGAAAGATAGAAAAAAAGAAAAGGTTATGGTATGAACAAAAGGGCGCAGCCCCCTTTTTTGTGTTCCTAGGTCTTGGGATCACCACTTTGTTATTTATACCTAGGTCAAACATTAATTAACTTCATGGGCCACACAAAGAAATGAAATGGGCCTTTGTAACTCTTATTTATTTTTTTAAGTTTTTTTTTTATAAATGGCTTAATGAAATGAAATTAATTAACATGGTTAATTAATTTGATTTATGGATAGGGGGTTATGGTTTGGGCTTGGATTATTGAAATTGGATATGGATGATTGGAACGTGAATTAAATGGGTATAAAATGGATATAGAACATGAACTATGAATGAAGTTGTTTATTAAAAATGAAATGGTTAATGGATTTTTTTTTGGGATAAAAATTTGCTTATGGAAATGTGGTTAAGGAAAATGGAATGAACCATAAAATGGATATTAACAAATGATTTAATCTGGCTAAATGAAATTGGAACGATCACCAACAACACGAACACAACCATGAACTATCAACTTTCCAACTCGAAAACAAACTTGCACTGCTTCCACAAAAATTACTGGTTGAGAAGAAATAAATGCGGCCACCACAATTTGTGACTGAAACAAACCATCTAAAATCAATCATCCTCTGGGTCTGCGATTAAATGAACCCTGAATCACTTCAAATTTGTCTGAATCGTTTTCTTGGGAAAATAAAATCACGACTGAACATGATGAGCAGATAAACAGACGATTTGGACCAAAACTTCTTATGAATCCCAAGCTAATACTCTGATGAATTCCACCACACAACTTGCCCATGAACATGCACTGTTTGAGAAATCAATCACTGAACTGATGACAGCCCAGGTGCATAGCAAATAGTCCTTTCAGACGTGAAATCCTTGACTACTTGAATTCTTCTGATAATCCGCAAATAAGGACGGGGAACCAAAATCTTCAGAGAATGTGATCCCATGTCTCAGGAGACTATGCAAATGGTATGCAAAATGCGTATGATATGCAAACGAGAAGTAGAAAAAGATGCAAAAGCCAGAGGGCAAATTTGGGCGTCTACAGTACGGTCATCAAAGGTGAAGGACGATCACCTAGCAGGGGACGGCTGCTCTGTTGGGTTAAGATGAGGGACGGTCATCTAAGGTGGAGGACGACCACCTGGCAGGGTACGGCTGCCGAAAGTATCGCGACATAGGACGAATGCCGGATAAAAGGTAAACGATGGGAACGGCCATCGGACGAGCATGATGGAGGACGACCATCAAGAGGTGGAGGACGACCACCTAGTAGGGGACGGCTGCTCTCGAGGTTTATCATGACATAGGACGAATGTCAGATAACCAAAGGTCAACAATGGGGACGGCCATTGGATAAAATGATGAAGGACGATCATCAAGAGGTGGAGGACGACCACCTAGCAGGGGACGGCTGCTAAATATCACGACATAGGACGAATGTCGGATAGAAAATCAACGATGGGGACGGCCATCGGATGAGCATGATGGAGGACGACCATCAAGAGGTGGAGGACGACCACCTAGCAGGGGACGGCTTCTCTCGGGGTTTATCATGACACAGGACGAATGTCGGATAAAAAGGAAAATTTGCTTTGTTGGTGATCTACTGGGGAATAGTAAACACGGACGAGTGTTTATATCCAAGAAATAAAAGGTATAAGTGTTTAGATGTTTGTGTATAGATTAAAGATGCGGACGAGCATCCTTAAAACTACGATACGGACGAGTATCGGGTAGAAACAAATACTGACACGTGTCCAGAAATGATGATACGGACGAGTATCAACTAGTTAACAATGAACACGGACGAGTGTTGAATCTGAAAGGACTCTTCTGGGGAATGATAGACACAGACGAGTGTCTAAATTCAAGAAGACAAAAGTGTTTGACACAGTGTATGGATTAAAGATGTGGACGAGCATCCTTAAGACTATGATACGGACGGGTATCAGGTAGAAACAAACGCTTGACGCATGTTCTGAGATGATGGTACGGACGAGTACCAACTGGTTAACAGAGAACACGGACGAGTGTCGAATCTGTGGGGATTTAAGTAGTGTATACAAGATACGGACGAGTATCTGTATAAGAGTAACATGAATAGTAAGTATGAGTGTTTAACCTGCTGGGGAGAGTGACACGGACGAATGCCAAAAGGAGAAAAGTATAGTATAAACAAGTATTTGATATACAAAGTGTTTATGTTGTTGTGCTGGTGAAAGGTGACACGGACGAGTGTCAAGGAATTGTATATATATATGTGAGTGCAAAGAGGATGTCTTTGGCTTTCTGCTGGGGGGTATGACACAGACGGGTGTCAAAAGGTATCTGTAATGCAGGCGGTCTTGTTCGTAAAGAGTACTCGGGCGACTTTACTGGGGAATGATGACACGGACGGGTGCCAAAGGGAGTATATACTGGTGTTTGTGAATGTGAGGCAGCTGCTTTTGCTGGGGAATCTGGGGGGTATTCTGTATATCTGGTGGATTGTTAATATTCGCAAGTATTCGATTCAGACCATGGCTTATGATTATGCTATATGTTTGATTTTTGCCGTAATGCTCCGTATTAGACTGAATGCTACGCTTTGTAGGTGAATATGATGTGAATGCTATGATCATGCAAAGATACCAATCCGGGACTCGGATCCTGTTGCTGTGAAGATCTCTGGTCGATCTGTTTGGAGTGGACATCCCAGCTGGGGGTGAGATCATTGGTAGATCTGATGAGGTGTATCTGCTCGGGGATATAGGTCACTGATAGACCCATCTTCGGTAATGAGGGACCCAGCTGGGGTTCATAGAAGCTTTTCATCACTCTGTTGTGATCCCTTCATGCGTTGCTCTTCTGAAAAGGGGCTGAAGCTCTGTGGGGGAGATGGTTCCCTGACTTTAATACTTAGTTGAGGAAGAAAGATTGGCACCTCGGCTGGGAGAAGTGACAAGTGGCAACTCAGCTGGGGAGAAAACACTTTGGGTGCTAAGGCTGAGTGTTGATTTGCCTGCTTGCTGGGATGAAGTCTTCATGCCCCATGTTGCGCTTTGGATACCTGCAATCCTGCAAAGATAGAGAAACGCACAAGTAATCCCGAGGTATCCTTTACTGGATTCCGTCATAGGAGTTTAGTCACTTCCGAGAGTAAGTATATATTTCCTGCCAGCACGTATTCTTATTTTTGAAGATAAGCATCTGTATTTATGCAATCATTTTTTAAAGACATCAGACATTTTTGCAAATAAAAATGTACAAGACGAAACATGACTGAAAATCTGCTTTCATTAATTCATGTGCCCTGAATTGGCAAGATACAGTCAAAGAAACATATCTCCTAAAATGAGGAGATTGTTATAAATTGAGAAACAAAAGGTGTTGGCAATGTTGATGACGCTTCAAGGAGCTTCCCTTTCGCTATGACTCGTATGACTTTTGACGTTTTTCTCGTCTTGCTTTCTGAAGAAGGCTGATTCTGATTTGAGGCTCGATCCTTTCGAGGTTTACCAAATTGTAGGTGATACAGACGAATTCAGAATGCAGTTGTTCGCTTATTCCCTTATTTTGCATTGATCTCCCTTTCGGGTTTTCAATCCATCGGGATACCCATTTTTGCCTGAGTTGTCCAATGTGGCTTTTCAACTCAGCGGGTGTACATTTTTTGTTTATTTTCCCTTATTTTTGCCCGAGTCTTTTATTCTGTTTTTGACTCGCCGGGATGCCCTATTCTTGCCTGGACTTACATTCTGTTTTTATGTCCAGCGGGTCATTTTTTTATGCGAAGTATTTTTTAACTGCATCTGAATTCACAGGGGACGGGAAGTCTTCACCATCCATAGTGCTGAGCATCAGTGCTCCACCTGAGAAAACTTTCTTTACTACGAATGGTCCTTCATAGTTCGGAGTCCACTTGCCCCTGTGGTCTGTATGAGGAGGGAGGATTCTCTTCAGCACGAGATCTCCTACTTGGTACTCTCGGTGCCTGACTTTCTGATCAAAGGCTTTCTTCATTCTTTTCTGATACAATTGCCCATGATAGATTGCAGCCAATCTTTTCTCTTCAATCAGACTTAGTTGTTCGTATCGGGATCGGACCCATTCTGCTTCGTTCAGCTTAACATCCATCAGTACCCGTAGGGAGGGTAATTCAACTTCAACTGGTAGGACTGCTTCCATACCATACACAAGCTGATACGGTGTTGCCCCAGTGGATGTTCTGATTGACGTGCGGTACCCATGCAAGGCAAATGGTAGCATCTCATGCCAATCTTTGTATGTGACTACCATCTTCTGCACAATCTTCTTGATATTCTTATTAGCTGCCTCAACAGCGCCATTCATCTTTGGCCTATAAGGAGAAGAGTTGTGGTGTTGTATTTTGAAGTCCCGGCACAACTCGGCCATCATTTTGTTGTTTAAGTTGGAACCATTATCAGTAATGATTCGCTCGGGCACTCCATACCGACAGATGATATCTCTTTTCAGAAATCTGGCTACCAATTGTCTCGTAACATTCGCATAGGAAGCTGCTTCGACCCACTTGGTGAAATAGTCAATGGCAACCAGGATGAATCTGTGGCCATTTGAAGCAGTCGGTTCAATCTTGCCAATCATGTCAATGCCCCACATAGCAAAGGGCCAGGGTGAAGACATCACATTCAAAGGATTGGGAGGTACATGCACCTTATCCGCATAGATCTGGCATTTATGGCATTTTCTGGCATAGGCACAACAGTCGGCATCCATTGTGATCCAGTAATAACCTGATCTTAGCAACTTCTTAGTCATGGCATGCCCTCCAGCATGGGTACCAAAGGATCCTTCGTGCACTTCATGCATTAACAAGTCTGCTTCTGTTCCATCGACGCATCTGAGGAGTACCATATCAAAGTTCCGCTTGTACAGGGAACCATCAGTGTTCAGAAAGAAACTACCAGCAAGCCTTCTTAGTGTCTTCTTATCATTGGAAGATGCCCCAGGTGGGTATGTTTGATCCTCCAAGAAGCACTTAATGTCATGGAACCAAGGCTTATCATCTTTGACAACATCTGTTGTGAATACATATGCTGGTCTGTCAAGTCTGGACACTTAAATCTGAGGTACAAAGTTGGCAGCTTGAACTTTGATCATGGATGAAATGGTGGCAAGAGCATCTGCAAACTGATTCTCGTCCCGAGGGATATACTCAAGCTTGACTGTTGTGAAGAAAGTCAATAACCTCCTTGTATAATCCCTGTAAGGTAACAGATGATCTTGGTGTGTGTACCATTTGCCGTTGGTTTGATTAACTACCAAAGCTGAATCTCCGAATACAGTCAATGTCTTGATCCTGAGGTCAATGGCTTCCTCAAGACCCATAATGCAAGCTTCGTATTCAGCTTCGTTGTTAGTGCAGTTAAAGGTGAGTTTTGCCGAGAAAGGCATGTGAACTCCTTTAGGTGTAATGAGTACTGCACCAACACCACGACCATTCATATTAACAGCCCCATCAAACATCATAGTCCATTCTTCTTCTGGGTCAGGCCCTTCAGTGTGAACAGGTTCTTCATGATCTTTTGCTTTTATGAACATGATGTCTTCATCAGGGAAGTCAAATCTCATAGGCTGGTAATCATCAATAGGTTGCTCAGCAAGATATTCAGACAATACACTGCCCTTGATGGCTTTTTGAGATGTGTACTGAATGTCATACTCTGTAAGAATCATTTGCCATCTTGCAACCCGTCCGGTAAGTGTTGGCTTCTCAAATATGTACTTGACCGGGTCCATTTTTGAGATCAATAAAGTAGTGTGGGTCAACATATACTGTCTAAGTCGGCGAGCAGCCCACGCTAAAGCACAGCAAGTTTTCTCGAGCAGTGAATAACGTTGTTCACAGTCGGTAAACTTTTTGCTTAGGTAGTAAATTGCATACTCTTTTCGACCAGACTCGTCATGCTGGCCCAACACACACCCCATTGACTCTTCTAATACTGTCAAGTACATGATTAGAGGTCTTCCTTCAACTGGAGGCATAAGGATTGGAGGCTCTTGTAAGTACTCCTTGATCTTGTCAAAAGCCTTCTGGCAGTCTTCGTTCCACCTGACCGTTTGTTCTTTTCTTAGCAGTTTGAACAAAGGTTCACAGGTTGCTGTAAGGTGAGATATGAACCTTGAAATGTAGTTCAATCGACCTAAGAACCCTCGAACTTCCTTTTCTGTCTTTGGTGCAGGCATCTCTTGAATAGCTTTGACTTTATCAGGGTCAACTTCAATCCCTTTCTTACTTACAATAAATCCCAGCAGCTTACCAGATCGCACCCCGAATGTGCATTTGTTGGGGTTCAACTTCAGTTGGTACTTCCTCAGACGCTTGAATAGCTTCAGCAGATTCACCAGGTGATCTTCTTCAGTAAGGGACTTGGCAATCATGTCATCCACGTAACATTCTATTTCTTTATGGATCATATCATGGAATAACGTCACCATAGCCCGTTGATATGTCGCACCGGCGTTCTTCAATCCAAATGGCATCACCTTGTAACAGAACGTGCCCCAGGATGTGATGAAGGTTGTCTTCTCCACGTCTTCAGGTGACATCTTGATCTGATTATATCCTGAAAATCCATCCATGAAGGAGAATACCGAGAACTGAGCCGTGTTATCGACCAATACATCAATGTGAGGTAATGGGAAATCATCTTTCGGGCTGGCTCTGTTCAGATCCCAGTAGTCAACACACATTCTCACTTTGCCGTCTTTCTTAGGCATAGGTACTATATTAGCAACCCACGGTGGATAGCTAGTCACAGCAAGGAACCCGGCGTCCCACTGCTTTTGTACCTCTTCTTTGAATTTCATGGCCATGTCTGGGCGAGTACGGCGCAGTTTCTGTTTAATTGGCGGGCATTCCTCTCTTAAAGGTAGCTTGTGCATGACGATATCAGTGTCCAACCCTGGCATATCTTGGTAAGACCAAGCAAACACGTCCACATATTCCTGAAGCAGGTCAATCAGTTGTTTCTTTACTGAGTCTTGTAAGCAGGCCCCGATTTTAACTTCTTTCACATCTTCATCTGTACCAAGATTAATCGTTTCGACCTCCTCCTGATGAGGAGTGATAATCCTTTCCTCTTGTCTCAACAACCTGGCTAGCTCTTCAGGAAGCTCATACTCTTCTTCAACCCCTTCATCGGCTTGATTGATCGGATTGTCAAAGTCATACAAAGTCATAGCCGTGCTGTTGTCGGTGCGGTCTGAAAGGCACTCTCTGCAAGGGTTCAGTTTGTTCATTTTAGTGATTGATTTTAATCTTGTTTTAGAAAAGTGAAATGAAGTTATCATTTTGAAAACATTGCCATTTATTTTTGTACAAAAAGAAAAATGGAAAAACAGTGAGCGGAAAAGGAAAAGACTCATTTGCAAAAAGATGTCTGATATTTCATTGATTAATCTTGTTGCACAAAAATTACAGATGGCCCGATTACAAAATGAGTCTTGTCATCTTGGGCAAGATGCAAGACTTGATGCATGCTTAAAATAATACAGGAAATAATAATTACTCTGCATGAGTAACTCTTATAATTTCCTGGAAAGACCAGTTTGAGATACTGCTCCCCGGGATCTTTGGAC
This sequence comes from Lathyrus aphaca, assembly GCA_963966055.1. Classification (NCBI taxonomy): domain Eukaryota; kingdom Viridiplantae; phylum Streptophyta; class Magnoliopsida; order Fabales; family Fabaceae; genus Lathyrus; species Lathyrus aphaca. The sequence continues at coordinate 364,257,160 of OZ014521.1, forward strand.
GTATCCAATTCTCCAGATTGCGTTCCTCTTCCGACTCGTCTTCCAAATTGTTAACAGCATCAGGGGCGAGCATCCCCCCACTGACAAAACCGGGCTTCTCAGCAGCCTCTGCTTGATTTTGTTGAGTTGGTTTGTAACCCAACCCAAATTTGTCCTTCTTCTTTTCCACAGATAAAACCTTGCCCCAGCCTTGGGCAGTTCCCTCCTCAACAACCTTTCGGGCTTGTTGATAAGATGCCATGGAGATTCCAAGAACAGCAGATGCTTCATTTACATTCAGGGCCTCAAATCCCTGGCTTATAGTTTCGTGGATCTCCCCATCCATCTCAATATATTTGTAGGTAGCCAGATGGCTAACAAAAATATCTTCCTTTCCCCAGATAGTAATGACTTGGCCCTCCCACTCGAATTTTAACTTCTGGTGAAGGGTTGAGGTCACGGCGCCAGCGGCGTGAATCCATGGCCTACCCAATAGACAGCTGTAGGCAGGCTGTATATCCATCACGTAGAAGGTCGTTTTGAAAGTTTGTGGGCCAATCGTTATAGGCAGCTCAATTTCTCCCAGAACTGATCTCTTAGAATCGTCAAAGGCTCTCACTACCAAGTTGCTGGGACGTAATGCCAATCCTTCATATTCCAGCTTCACAAGGGCTTTCTTAGGTAAGACATTGAGGGATGATCCTGTGTCTACCAGCACATGGGAAAGAACTGCACCCTTACACTCCATGGTAATGTGCAAAGCCTTGTTATGATTGCGGCCTTCCGTAGTCAAATCAGTGTTGGTAAATCCTAGTCCATGACTAGCATTAACATTTCCAACCACAGCTTCCAACTGATTGACGGTGATCTCTTCTGGCACATAAGCTGCGTGCAAGACTTTTAGTAGTGCGTTCCGATGAGCCTCGGAGCACATAAGCAATGATAGAATAGAGATCTTGGAAGGCGTCTGGTGAAGCTGGTCCACCATCTTGTAATCACTTTTCTTGATGATTCTCATGAATTCATCAACTTCTTGATCAAAAGGTGTTTTCAAAGCTTCTTTAACAATTTGCTCTTCTTGCACCATACCCTTCCCTTTTGCCTTGGCAGCAGCTTCTGCTTCAGCAGTGGGTCTTTGAAATTGTGGAGCAAAGAGACGTCCGCTTCGAGTGAAGCCTCCGCCTCCTCCCACATTGTCTATTTGTGGTGCAGGGGTTGATGATTCAAGAGTGATTTTCTGTCCTTCGCGGTATAGATCAGAGCCGTAATGCCAAGGGATGGCATTACTGCTTTCATAAGGTACTGGCCCGGGCACTGTGATAGTGACTGGACTGATGGCAGCTGCAGAAGGGACCATGATAGTCTGTGGATCGTAGTATATTGTGACTGGTGCTCTGATTGGAGTGGCGCTTTGTGAGTTATAGGCAGAATCATTTTCAGGATCATAACAAATTGTAACTGTGGAGACATTTGCTGTTGAAGTTGTAGGAGACATTGTTGGATGGATGGGTGTTGTTGTTGTAGGAGATTCTGAATGAAGGGGTGCTGAGGTTGTAGAAGGGATGTTTGTTGATATCTGGTCAGTTGAAATGACAGATGAAGCATTCGTTGATGAGATTGAAGAGTTGTTCGGAACAATGGTTGTTGTAGTTGTAGAAGACACGGGAGCTGTTGCTAATGAGATTGCTGGATTGGTAGGAATTGATGTTGTGATCTGAAGCAGGCCACTCTGGATGAGACCATCTATGCCATCTCTCAAGTTATCACAACCATTCACTGAAATGTTGCAATAAGCACACCCTAGCTCACATCCCGGGAATATTTGACATTCGAGGAGTTGAGCCTTAATCTCTACCAACGGTGTCCGAATCTGACCAACACTGGTTATCAAGTAAGACGGCTTGTCTTCTTCAATAGCATTGATTCTGGGACCTCCGTGGTTTGGCATAGGGTTCTTGTTAACATTTGGTGGTGGTGCGAAGTTTAGAGCCTTAGAGTCTACCAGGTCTTGCACTTTCATGTGCAAAGCTCTGCACTTCTCTGTACTATGGCCAGGTGCATTCGAATGAAAAGCACATCTGGCGCTGGCGTCATAATTTCTGGGTATACTGGTAGGATCTGGAGGTGCCAACGTCCTTAGCTCAACCAGGTTGAGTTTCAGGAGTTGTGGCAGTAAAGCGGCATATGGCATAGGGATTGGATCAATCACCCTATTGGCTTGAGATGGTCTCTGTTGGAATGGTCTTTGCTGATTATTGTTGTTGGTATTGTTGTAGTTTCTCTGAGGAGGATACTGAGTTTGTTGTTGATAATTTTTTTGTTATGGCTGATAAGCTGGTTGTGGATGAACTGGAGCAGGAATGGTGACGGCTGCTACAGACCTATGAACATATTGGGGCCTACCCCTGCTGGTGTGGATGGCATTGGTCTCACCAGTTCTTCTTAGGCCTACAAAAGGCTTTCTTGTATTGCTGGATGAGCTGGCACCATTGTCAGAAATTTTGCCCATCTTTAACAGGCTCTTAATTCTTTCTCCAGCTATAACCACATCTGCAAAGCTGGTAGAAGAAAAGGCAGTTAGCCTATCAATGTATGTCCCTTGGAGGGTGTTCATAAACATATCTGCCATCTCCCTCTCTGACAAAGGTGGTTGGACAGCAGCAGCAAGCTGTCTCCATCTCTGGGCGTACTCTCGGAAGCTTTCTCTAGATGATTGTGACATTCCCATCAGGAGGGTCCTGTTGGGAGCCATATCCAAGTTGTACTGGTATTGTCTAATGAAGGCCTCATCCAGGTCCTTCCAACACCTGATGGTTGCTCTAGTCAGATGAGAGTACCATTCCCTCGAAGCTCCGGTTAAGCTATCCTCAAAATAAAACATCCATAGCTTTTCATCCATGGTATACGCCTTCAGCCTCCCCAAAAAGGATTGTAAGTGGGTCCGTGGGCAGGAGGTTCCGTTGTACTTTTCAAAGCACGGTGGTTTAAACTTGTGGGGAATTCTGACCCCGTCCACTAAGCCCATGTCCATAACATCAAAACCCAAAGAGTTTTGGGACTCCAAGGATCTTAATTTTTCAGCAATTTCATCCAGCCTTCTGTCATAGGCCTCATCCCCAACTCCCATCACTGTGAACTGATCTTCCTGGGGGTCTTCTTGCAGCACTCTACCTGTGGTAGCATTCCCTTGTACATTAGCAGGGATATTGATCTCTGGATGAAGGTGGGGTCCAAATACAGGTGGGTTGACATGAGGTTGGACCCTCTCATTGTTGCTTGTCCCAGCAGTCCCTGGATGGGGGTCTTCCTGATTCTGCCTCTTTACCAAAGCTCTCAATCTCTCTTGGCTTTGAGCCATGTTATTCATCACCTCCATAAACTGAGTCATCTGATTCCTCATTTCTAGCCTCTCATTGGCCATTTGAGCCCTGACCTCTGTAAGGTCCTGTTGTACCTGGTCCATTTGTATACCCGGAAGGTTGTTGCGGGTCGGATATCTGTGTGGACGGTTGAGTGGGAACACCCGACGTCGAGCAATAGTTCCTGAGATCACAACAGAGTTAGTAACAACAACAAAACACACCTACAAAACAAACAAAAGGTTAGTATGCAATGCAGTATGCCTATTTGTTTCCAAAGTATCCGGCTTGGCACTTGGTTTTGACCTTTCCAGACCCCTGGGGAAGATGCTTGTGATGTTGCTTTGAAAGAACTTAGGTAAAACAAACCAATACATATATTACAAAAAAGGGTAAATGATACATAGTTTGTTTCTTTTTACAATACATGCCCTCTGAGGGGTCAAAATACAACATAGAAATAAAAGTACAATGAAATGAAAGCAACAACAAGCAAAAGTCAGACACCAAGACCAAACTCATCCTCCTGAACTTCCTTGAGAAGTGCTTTAGTCACAGGATCAGCTGGGCGCTCTGTAAGGCTCCTGATAAGGAGATTCCTGGTGGTAACAGCTGCAGCTAGCTTCTTGTGTTGACTCTGGTCTTTTGTCCTCTTCACACCAGCTCTAATCTTCAACTCTGAGATCTCCCTTTGGGCTGCTAGCAGGGCTTCCTGTTGCTCTTTTGCACTAGCCTCCAACTGCTCAATCTTGTCCTGAGTCCTCTTATCTTCCAGAGTATGAGCTTCGGTGATACTGACCCACCTAGCTTGACTTTCTTTCAGATACAAATCAGTCCTGGCCTTCTGGAACTGAGCCTCCCTGCAGGCATTCTTCAGAATCTGTTCTCCAGCCCTAGACTTCTTAATGTAATCCTCAGACTTCTCAATTCTAGCCAGATGCTCCACCTTCAACTTTTCCAACCTTTCAATGTCCAGCCTACCATCACTCCTCTCACAGAGGGTCTTCTGTAGCGCCTGAGTCAACTTCTCATTCCTCTCCTTCAGTTTCTCAAACTCCTCTAAACTGATAGTGGCGGGAAGTGGTGCTGAGGATGGTCCAGGTATATCTTCCATGGTGAAGGGCATCCCAGAAAATTGAGCCCTGGCATGGGACCACTCATAGTACTGTGCTGAGGCCACATTGTTGCACTTCCCAAGGATGGTTACTCCTTTAGTCTGGACATTGTCCCAAGCCCAGGATGCTTGCCTGACAATAGCCAGATTAGGCTTATTCTCACAGTAAAGAGTCTCAGCCAAGTCTTGTGCCTTAGGAGTGTGGACCAATGCATAGCCCAGTTGTCTTTTGAATAGCAGAGGGTTGTAGTTGATGCAACCCTTTACTCCTATCAGGGGTACATTGGGAAACTGCCCACAACTGGTAATGATGTCCCTACCCTTGGTGCTCTGAGTGCACCACCTGATATCAGCTGAGGTCAAAGCAGTGAGTCTTCTAGCCCAATTCTTTTGCTGATGAGGATTCAGAAATGCATCAGTCTTAGGCAAATGTTTGAGCAGCCAGGTATGGAACAGGGGAGCACAGCACCTCACCAATCTCCCTCTTTGCTTTTCATTCCTTTGGTGAACAGAGTAGTAGAAATCCCCCAGCAAGGTGGGCACTGGGTTCCTCAGGATGAAAAGATGGATGGCATTCTTACTGATGAATCTAGGCTCATCTGCAAAAAGTATGACCCCATATATGCCAAGGGCCAATAAGGCACAGACTGCCTTCCACTCTCCCAAAGAAGCCTTCATGGTAGCCTGAGAGATCAGAAAATCCAGATGTAAACCAGAGACTCCAGCCTTGGTAGTCATATTCTGCCCAATCAGAACTGGTTCTAGATGCAAGGCTTTTGCCACCTCTTCATTACTAGGAAAAGCCATCTCAGGGTTGAAGGGGACTCCACCCCTGATAGGTACACCAACCAATGATGAATACTCTTCTAATAAAGGCCCCAACTGAAAATCCTGAAAGGTAAAGCACCTCAAAGGGGGGTCATAGAACTGCAGGCAAGTATAAATCAAGCTCCTCTGTGAAGGGTCCAAATCCATAACCACATCAAGTATGCCTCCATAGTGTTCTCTGAAAAGTGGTATATGATCTGGAGTAATCAGGGTCTGGATCTTCCTGGTGTCAGCTAGCTCAGGCTGAAAGAAATGATAGGAGATGTTACTCTTCTTAGGTGCCATGTTGCTGAAGAAGAGCTGAGACAGGTGCTGATGATGGAGAATGACACTGATGATGGGCCACTGACAGGCTGGGACTGGAGATGTAGGTGACTGAAGTAGATAGTTGACAACTGAAGTAGATACTGATGAAGATAGGTCTATGTAGGTAAAAGAGGTCAAAACCAAGCCAAAATATGTGATGGATACCCTGAAAAACAAATAAGCAAATGTTAAAATGATGCAATGATGATGTATGCAAATGATATGAAAGGGTTTGTGACTGAGCTGGATCTGATCAAGTGCTCTGATATAAGTCTATGTATGTCAAGAAATCCAGCTGGAGGTTCATAAGTTCAGTAACCAAGGTGGGGGACTCAAATAAAGAGTCACATGTCCAGGGTTAAAAATCACAAGAACTGTTCCAACATGGAGTACTCTTAATCAAAACAAAGTAACAGGGTATGATGATGTCAAGGGTACCTGCAAACCTGTAAACAGCCCAAACCCCCTCACAGGTGGTGTTCTAAAACAAGGATCCTCAGACTTGGATCAGTTATGAGAAGTGTAAACACTTCTAACCCGGAGGTACAGTGTTTACAATAACCATAAAAGATCCTCCTCTAATTCTCCTCAGTTTCTGAAGGTCAATACTAAAGGTCATCCAGACTTAGCAGGCTTCCCAGATAGCCCTAGTACTATAGGAAATCTGCAGCACAGAGTTCTCAAGAAGAAACCCATATTTGAACTGTGTTTCATATTCCCGCACCAGACCGAAATGGAATGGGAAAGAACATGAACCACTCTAGCCTAGGTGTCACTCAGGTCCCAGGTATAGGACCTCAACTCTCAATAGAACACCCACCCACCAAAGCAACAAATAGATCCAGCCAGCACAGTATGACAGTATGATATATGCACAAAGCTATAAAGAAAGCAATAAAGCAACTGTACATAAAGCAATAAACAAAAATAACTATACAAGCACAGATAGCACATAACACCCTAGTAAACACAAATCAATCAAGCGCTAGGAGGAACCCACAAAAAGAACCAGAAGCCCTGGTTGCAGTATAATGGTCCCCAGCAGAGTCGCCAAGCTGTCGCTCCCGATAAGTGGGAATGGCCCAAATAAAGGTACAGACGCGAACGGTCGGCGAAAAGAACAATGAGAACACACAGCAGTGAACTCACTGGAAAAGAAAAGAGTCGCCAGCTAGGCATTTTTATCCCGGAGGAAAGGCAATGCTGCATAGACCTAGAAAGACATGGATAAGACGGTCGCGAACCAGAGAGACTGAGAAAGGGGTTGGTTACAACCTGGGAAGGTATTAGCACCCAGATTGTCCGCCGTACTCGACGGGATCCACGCTTAAAAGATTTGTGTTTTAAAGGGGTAGTGTCAGTGCAATTTGTGTATGAAAGAGCTGGAAAAGAACGTACAGGTGTCAGTGTAAAAGAAGTGTGAAGTGTGATATATGAAGTGTCAGTGTAAGGACAAGAGTGAAATGCTCATGACAATGAGGCTAAGAATAATGCTGGAAGGAGGGGGAATATACAGAAACTTTTGTTCGATAACTGTTAAGTTATGCCTACGTATCCTCTCGTGCAATGAGGAAGTCAGAACACCGTAGTTCGACCCAAAGAGACTGAAAGATGAATTGACTTGTGAACTGCTTACTTGTCTATGCTCAAGTGTATGACCTGTCTGGCACAGATGCAAACTGTCTTGCATTAGACGGAAGAAGCAAGTTCTCGTTTGTGAGTGAATGAGATGAGAAAAGAATCCCGAAGGAGACGATTATTGTTTGTTTTTGAGTTTTCAGTCTTTTATTGCTTTTGAAAGTTTGTCATAAGTTAATGAGTTTAAGCCTAAACCAATGGGTTGGTAAACTCATCACATCTTCCCTCTGATTAGGGGTAATGAGAATACCTTAAGTGTGAAGTCAGATTCTCACACTTAATCATCTTTGATGTAGGATTAAGATCATTAACCTACTTGTGATTATTTAGATGTTTTTGGTGTTTTTGTTTAGTGTTGAGTAATGAAATTAAGCCATAATCAGGGATTAAACAGACTCATTACACCATCCTAATAGAAGGATAATAGATGAGAGTGTTTAAGCTGAGGAAAGCTCCTCAACTTAATCCATGATTAGGGATTAAACCCATGACAAAACAAAACCTTTATTAAGTGGATTTTATTTAATGATATGATGATGAAGTGATTTTTAGGGTTTGTAAGACAACTTGAGGGGGACTTGTCCATTAACACTAGGGTTAGTCCTTCTTAACCAATTAAGGAAGAATTAGAACCCTAATGCAAGGCCCAAGTTACAAGTGTGATGTCTTGATGATTATTAAGTGGATTGATTAAAGGAGTTAAACACATTAAGGGTTTAACACTTAGGATTAAAGTTATACACTCCATCCTAATAGAAGGATGCAGGCATAAGCTTAATCACAAAGCCTTAAAGCCTTTATGGTTTAGTCCCTGATTATGAGATGAGAAGAGAAGACTCAAAGAGACACAAAGGTAAAATTTAAGTGGGGGGACTAATCAAAACCCTAATCATTGTCATGCTTGGTTGTTCCTAAGGTTTGTGAGGTTCAACAAGAAAGATCTTCAATGGAACCACCAGGAAGCAGATGAAAGGATCAAGAGAAGCAAAGTAACTTGCTTCATTCAAGAAGACAAGACACTTGAGGAAAGAAAGTGAGAAGAAGAAGAGTGAGCAAGCTCAATCTCAAACACATAACAAAATGCAGCATGGTGTAACACGGTGGGAGAACTGACTTTAGTTAAATGTTGCGGATAGCAAGAGTCACCACCGACTTTTATTTTATCCAAAGGAAAGGGTATAAAAGAACAGGAAAGACCTTAAGAGATATTTTTGGGTCCGGGGGGTAGGTTATGTAAAGGGAAGGTGTTAGCACCCTTTACATCCATGGTTATCCATGGGCTCTTAGTTACTTAGCTCACTTTTGAATTGTTTTTGAAAGTGTAGTGTGTGAATAGAAAAATTTTCATATGAGTTAATAATGATCCATGTACGGATGCGTAAAAACTTGTTTTTGAAAATTTGTTTGAAATTGTGGAAAGTTTGAAAAAAATGGAGTGAGCAAGCGACTAAGAGATACCTACCCTAAAATTTTAAGTCTTTCTTGTTCTTTATCCTTTAATTGGTAAGACTATCCCTACTATTAAGGAGTAGGTAGTCATTACCTTGGATGTAAGGGACATGTGAGGGACATCTGGTTATGAAGGCAACTGTGGGGTGTATTAAGCATATAGGAGGGACTATCATCATTATTCGAAGGGACTTGATCTTTAAAGGCAACCATTAGGGACTTGATGATTTTTTCTTTTAAGGGACTTGCTTTATACACCCCACTTGACCTTATTAGTAGGCAATATTGAGGGATAACCTTAGAAATGTGGGATGGCGATTAAAAATCGACTTACGTGTGTGAGTGTTTAATTTAAATTTATCTTATATTAAAATGATCTAAATTTATTTTTAAATAGAATACATATTTGCACTCCCTAAATTACTAACCATAGCAATAAATTAAATATTTACAAAATTACACCAAGAAGCAATTACATAATAATTATAACAAGCAAATTAAAATAAATAGCAAAAATAAATAATAAGCAAAATATAAATAAATAAGAAAAGATAATAAGTAAACAATAAATAAATAAATAGGGGTTAGTAATAAATATAATTAAAAAATAAAGTTAGTAAAAATATTAAAAATAAATAAAGTTAGTGAAATAATAATAATAATAATAAAATATATAAGATTAGCGAAGCAAAAATAAATAATAACATAATTAGTAACAATAATTAAAATAAATAGAATTAAATAAAAAATATTATAATGACATGATTAGAATAATAAACACAAAATTGGATTTTAATATATAAGCATTTATTTAGAAACATGAATAATTAAATAATTACTATAATATAAAGTTTTTAAACATAATATAATTATAAATTTTAATCATTTAAAAAATTTAATTATTTCTAAATATATATCAACAATTATTTAAAAAAAAAATATTTACACATTATATGAAGAAAATAAATTTTAAATATCATATTCACAAAAAATTTAATCATATTTACAAAATTTAATTTCTACTAATTATTATATTTACAAAAATTATACTAAATAAATATATATTATAATTATGTAAAGAATTAGAAAATAAAATTAGGTTTTCACAAAATTAGGGTTTTTTGTTTAGAAAAATATTTTTTAGGGTTTTTAATTTAATTATATAAAATTATTTGCATATATTATATTTACATATGATAAAGAAAATAATTTTAGAAAATTTATATATTTTAAAATTTGGAACATATTAAACATGCCTTATTATTATTAATTATTTAGAAAACATATATACATAAGATTATATTTAATTTAATAATAATACTTAAAACAAATAAAAGAAAAAAAAAAGAATGTGAAAACTTACCTGACTGGGGTTTGAACCCAGGTCAGCTTGTTTGCCAGCAAGAAGGACCACCACCAAGCCACTATGCACGCAGGCAACAAAAGAGAGTGGGAAATTGGTTTTATGCTTCATCTTGAAAAATCAGAAAAAATAATAAAATCAAAAAGGCCTGGGGTGGTGTTGAACCCAGGACCTTTGATCATTCACGCGCATGCTTTACCGCCTGGCTGGGAGAGCCTAACTGCTAATGGAATGGTAACAATGCATAATATATTATGTACGCTTGACCTGAAAAAAATAAGAGAAAAAAAATGTGCCCAGCCAAGTATCGAACCAGTGCCTTCACATAATACGCGTATCAGCCTTACCACTAGGACAAACATGCGTTTGTGAAATATAGCCAGAACTAATTCATAATATTTTTAAACAAGAATTTGAATTTTTAAAACAGGCGCGAATGGACTTCATCTTCTTCCTCATACCTGCGTTTTTACCTACGAATGTTGCTGGGAATTTACCTGCGAATAACAAGTTCCAGCAAAACCTACGAAACTCAATGGGCAACAAAACTGTACAATTTCACAAAATCAAACACAGCAACATGATCCAATCATTCATGCGATTCATCCTGTGTTTTTAGAATCCATTTATATTCATTAAATTAGAAAACCCTAAACCTAGGTCCAAACCCTAACAATGGTGTTTTATGCATTTGCCACGGTTTCTTTGATTTTCCTGCCCAGAAACATTCTACATAACATTGTGAACAACATTAGATAAACAAAATCCATTAATATGCAATGAATTGATGTAATCGAAAAAAAAGAAAAACAAGAACAAGAATGGCTCGGGTTGAACAATAGGGCATGTATGAGATGAATGTGAGTGATGGTTTTGCTTCAGTGATGTCTAAAGAACATCTCTATGTTCTTTTTTTACCTTCTAGTGCTCTGAAACTCCAAATCCGAATATGAGTTTTGGATGAATTTTTGAGGTTTTGAACTTACACTTTGAGGCAGTCAATTCCTGTATGAATGCTAGGGTTGTGATCAGTACTTATATGAGGTTGAATCTAGGTCAAAAACTTGATTGATTGTGTGCAAGATTTGATTTAAAAAGATTCATCATGATAAGCTTTAAAATTTCAATATTTTTGTACTAATGCTTTCTATTTCAAGCCATTCAATATCCTTCTTGCATCAATTTGTTCCATGCTGACTTTATGATATTCTAGAATCAATAATAAAATTAAATCTTCATATTTAATATTTTATTTAAATTTAAAATGATTTTAAGTATAAAAAATCATAATAAATTAATTAAATAAAATAAAAATTATGAAAATAACATGGAAATTTCGTGCATGATGCTGTTGTATGGGTTGGGTCATAATTTGGCCAGCCCATTTGGAAAGAATTGCTTTTAGACCTCCATTTTCACCATAAACCATCACAAAATTTCCCAACTTTGCAAGGGCACATCTCCCTCATTTTTAAAGGTATGAGGGTGTTCTTGGACATTTTGGAAAGCTTGAAGAGTCCTCTAAACAACCCCATTGGTTTCATGTCCATATTATTTACCAATCTCAAGTTATGCCCTTTTGAAGTTGTTGACTTTTTGTTGACTTTTGAAATGACCTATAATGTCTTAGCTCATATCTTCAAAATGAAGCATTTTTGGGCTTAACTTGCAAGATCAAAGTTGTAGAGAATTCAATTTCCTTCAAAATGAGCTTTGAGTGGAGACTTGGTGATGAAGTATGTAAAAGTTATGGCTGGTCAAAGTTCAGTTGACTTTTACTAAGGAAACCCTAATTTAGAAACTCCTGATTATTGATGATCTGGAATCTCCTTGATGAATCATGATCAACCCTTGATCAAATGATGAATTTTACTTCATATACTTGATGTTGGCAAAAAATCATGAAGTTTGACTTTGGTTTGACCACAGTTGACCTCAGTTTGACTTTTTAACTACATTGACTGATTTTGACTTATCTGATCATCTGACTGAGCAAACTTTTGAGAAAAGTCTTGAAACTTGTCATGGGGGTTCTTACACACATATAAGATGTTATGAAGCTCACTTGAAGTCTTGGAAATCCATTTAGCCTAATTAAAGTCAAAACCCTAGTTTTGGATGCACTGCTTAGGAGGTGCATTGTTTGAGGGAATTGTCAACTCTTTTGACCAATTGTGAACTTTGTGAACCTTGTGAACCACCATAAAATGTCTTGTGAACCTCATGTGAGGTATTGTGAAGCTTGTGAACCTTGTGAACCTCATAAAGTGACTTTGTAGTCCTCATGAACCTCATGAAAGGTTATGTGAACATTGTGAATCTTGTGAACCTTGTGAACCTTCAAGAAGTAACTTGTAGACTTCATGAACCTCATGAAAGGTCTTGTAAATGTGGAGAAGCTTGTGAACCTTGTGAACCTTCAAGAAGTGACTTGTAGACTTCATGAACCTCAAGAAAGGTATTGAAAAGTATTGTGGGACTTGTGAACCTTGTGAACCTTCAAGAAGTAACTTGTAGACTTCATGAACCTCATGAAAGGTTATATAAGCAGTGTGAATCTTGTGAACCTTGTGAACCCTCAAGAAGTAACTTGTAGACTTCTTGAACCTCATGAAAGGTCTTGTAAATGTTGAGAAGCTTGTGAACCTTGTGAACCTTCAAGAAGTAACTTGTAGACTTCATGAACCTCATGAAAGGTCTTGTAAGCATTGTGGAACTTGTGAACCTTGTGAACCTTCTTAGCACACAAAGTCTTGTATTGTGAGAGCAAATTTTGGGGTGCAACAGCTGCCCCTGTTCAATTTTCTGAAACCTGAGGGGTTAGATTGGTATATTTGCCAGTCGTGACCTGGAAGGTTGAAGGGGATTGAACATAAAAGCCTAAAAATTTGCACTCACCAGTGCATGGCTAGTTGAATATGATTGAGTGGGCTTAAAGATGCCACTTGGAAGAGCTGGGGATGGGCTTAGAGATGCCATCTAAGGTGTCAGAATATGATGATGCCTTTATGTTGATACTGGATATCAGTACTAAGTCTTTGTATAGGTTGTCTCTGAATCATTTATGCAACATGATTTGAATTGTTGGATGGACCCGTAGAAATAAATCTTGTGATGATTATCTCTTCTGGAAATATTTTGGATTAGGGAACAGACCATTTGCCTATTCTCAAAGGGCCAAAAGAACGTCAGGATTTGTTCTTAAGGATCAAAAGAACGTCAGGATTTGTTCTTCTGAATAAGATGTCTTGAACAAGTGGCCAAAAGAGCGTCAGGATTTGCTCCTAATGATCAAAAGAACGTCAGGATTAGTTCCTCTGAAAATGTCTTGAACAAGTGGTCGAAAGAGCGTCAGGATTTGCTCTTAAGGATCAAAAGAACGTCAGGATTAGTTCTTCTGAAAGATGTCTTGAACAATGGGTAAAAAGAGCGTCAGGATTTGCTCTTAATGATCAAAAGAACGTCAGGATTTGTTCTTCTGAAATACGTCTTGGAGGATGAAGCAGTCCAGAAGTAATGATGATAGCTGTCAAGAGGATGAAGCAATCTTGAGGTAATGATATGATTTCAGGAGGATGAAGCAATCCTGATGTATAAAAAGCTGTCAGGAGGATGGAGCAATCCTGAGGTAATAATATGATATGCTTTCAGGAGACTGGAGTAATCCTGATGTAACAGCATGTCTTCAGGAGGATTGAGCAGTCCTGATGAGATTATAAGCTTTCAGGAGGATAGAGCAGTCCTGATGATCATAAGTTTGTTTGTTGGATAATTAACCTGAAAACAAAGTAGCATTTTGTATGATAGTATTAGTTTATGCATTATGTATGCATGTATAATATGATTCACTTAGATAATGTACTATGTATCTATGGATATGTATGTTATGGTATGGTGTAAATGATGTATGTATGGTATGATACTGCCGGAAGTGTCTGGATGTCTTTGTATAACAACTGCTGGCCAGGGAAAATAAATCCCGATTTATTGTTGAAGAATATGTTATACATAACCTTCCATATGCCGAGGATGGCAAGGTATAGATAACCTCCCGGATGCTGGGGATAATAAGGTATATATCACCTCCCGTATGCTGGGGATAGTAAGGTATATATAACCTTCGTCTTCGTTTGATGGTAGGGCAGATATAACTTCCCGTCTTCGTTCGTCGTACCCTTATTGGAAAGTAAATTCCCGAATATCCGTATGAGGATAAAAGAGATGGATATAAATTCCAGAGGAGATCAGACTTTATGAAGATGGATTCGTCCTACTGAGGGTTTGTAACTGTCTTGTAAAGGTGAACCGGCGAAGCTTCGTTGAAATCCTTCCCTCGTTCGTCCTTAGTAAATACTATTACTGTATTTTCATGCATTTCTGGTAAACATCAATCATATTAAGCATTCATGCATTTTTGGTAAACATTAATCATATTCAAAAGCATACAGGCATTCAAACACAACCAATGGACGTTTCGCTTATGTAAATAGGGTAAAAGTAAATCTGGATTCAAAAGATGGAATTTATTTATATCAAAAAGTGACCCATACACGGGTAAGTTTGTACAAGGAGACATAAACCCTAGTAAGAGGATTTTGTCATAAAGTTTTTACAAAACAGAGAAATCAGCTATGCGGGAAATAATTCTATTGAGTTTCAATTCTACTATTGCCATTATCTTCAAGTATCTCATCTTCTGCTGTTGAGACGGAAACGATTGGATTGAGCTTTATCTGTTCGAGCTTGAGTAAGTAGTACAACTGGTTGCAGTTTTATGGGTGATCCAAACGAGACATAGTCATACGCTTTAATCCCTAACTTTTGCCTGGATTGCCCTTTCAGGTTTTCAATCCACCGGGATACCCTTTTTTGCCCAAGCCGCCTTTTTAGGTTTTCAACTTGTCGGGTGTACATCTTTTTATATATATCCCTAATTTTTGCCCAAGCCCTTTTGGTTTGCCGGGATGCCCTTATTTTTGCCTAGGCCTGTCAACCTAGCGGGTCTCTTTTTATGCGTAGTTATTTTTAACTATGTCTGCGTTTACAGGCTGTGGGAAGTCTTCACCATCCATTGTAGTCAGTATCATGGCACCTCCTGAGAACACTGTCTTGACTACAAATGGTCCTTCATATGTTGGAGTCCACTTGCCCCTAAGATCACCCTGTGGTAATATGATACGCTTGATTACCAAGTCACCAGCCTGATATACCTTTGGCTTAACCTTCTTGTTAAAAGCTTTGATCATCCGTTTCTGGTACATCTGGCCATGACAAACTGCTGCTAACCTGTTCTCATCAATCAAATTTATCTGGTCAAGTCGAGTCTGAATCCACTCATCTTCATCCAAGCCTGCATCCTTCATAATTCTTAAGGAGGGAATCTGAACTTCAATGGGCAGAACTGCTTCCATACCATAGACTAAGGAGAATGGGGTTGCCCCTGTTGAAGTACGTATTGTAGTACGATAACCATGAAGAGCAAATGGTAACATCTCATGCCAATCCTTGTAAGTAACAGTCATCTTCTGTACAATCTTCTTAATGTTCTTATTGGCAGCTTCAACTGCCCCATTCATCTTTGGACGATACGGAGAAGAGTTGTGATGCTTAATCTTGAACTGCGTGCAGAGATCAATAATCATAGTGTTGTTCAGATTAGAGCCATTGTCAGTGATAATTCTTTCAGGGATGCCATACCTACATATGAGATTATTCTTAATGAACCGGGTCACAACATTCTTGGTAACAGATGCAAATGAAGCTGCCTCCACCCACTTCGTGAAGTAATCAATAGCAACCAGGATGAAACGATGCCCATTAGAAGCAGTAGGCTTGATCTCACCAATCATATCAATGCCCTACATGGAAAAGGGCCAAGGAGCAGTCAACACATTCAATGGAGATGGAGGTACATGAACTTTATCAGCATAGATTTGACATTTGTGACAAGTTCTGGAGTGTTGATAGCAATCAGCTTCCATGGTAGACCAATAGTAACCTGCTCTCAATATCTTCTTTGCCATGGTATGTCCACTAGAATGAGTGCCAAAAATCCCATCATGCATATCTTCCATAATCTCAATTGCTTCCTTCTTATCCACACAACGAAGCAAAGTTGAATCATGATTGCGCTTGTACAAAATGCCATTACTCAAGAAGAACTTAGCAGAAAACCTTCTCAGAAATTTCCTATCTTTGACAGATGCCCCTTCAGGGAACTCCTGAGCTTCAAGATATCTTTTTACTTCATGGAACCAAGGTTTCTCCTCTGCCCCTTCAGTGTCAATCTCATTGCAGTATGCAGGCTTTTCAAACCTATCAATAGTAATCTTAGGAGCTTCATCATCCCAGTTGATCTCAAACATAGATGCCATGGTGGCTAATGCATCTGCCAACTGATTCTCTCTTCGTGGAATATGTTCAAAGGTAATCTCTTTGAAATGTGGGATCAAAGACAACACATGCTCTCTATAAGGAATGAGATTATCATGCTTGGTATCCCAATCTCCTTTAATCTGACTAACTACCAGAGCTGAATCTCCATACACATCAAGGAACTGGATCTTCATGTCAATAGCAGCTTTAATACCCAGGATACATGCCTCATACTCAGCCATGTTATTAGTACAATAGAAACAAAGTCTGGCAGTAATCGGGGTATGACAACCTTCAGGGGAACTAATCACAACACCAACACCATTACCAAGTGCATTAGAGGCACCATCAAAAACCATAGTCCATCGGGATCCTTGTTCAGGTCCGTCATATTGTCCAGGTTCTTTTGTAATAATCATAATATCTTCATCAGGGAACTCAAAATTCATTGACTGATAATCATCCACTGCTTGATGAGCCAAATGATCAGCAACAATACTTCCTTTAATGGCCTTCTGAGTAGTATACTGTATGTCATATTCTGTCAAGATCATTTGCCATCTTGCAATTCTTCCGGAGAGAGCAGGTTTCTCAAATATGTACTTGATTGGATCCATCTTTGAAATCAACAAGGTAGTATGGGTCAACATATACTGTCTTAGTCGGCGAGCAGCCCATGCCAAAGCGTAGCAAGTTTTCTCGAGCAGTGAGTATCTTGTTTCACAGTCGGTAAACTTTTTGCTAAGGTAGTATATTGCCTGCTCTTTTCGACCAGACTCGTCATGTTGCCCCAACACACACCCCATTGAGTTGTCTAACACTGTTAAGTACATAATCAAGGGTCTTCCATCAACTGGTGGCATCAAAATTGGTGGTTCTAGCAGGTATCTCTTGATTTCATCAAAGGCAGTTTGGCACTCATCATCCCATTCCATCACCTGATCTTTCTTCAACAACTTGAAGATTGGCTCACAGATGGTAGTTAATTGGGAAATAAATCTTGCAATGTAATTCAAACGTCCCAAGAAACCTCTAACCTCCTTCTCAGTACGGGGAGCTGGCATCTCTCGTATAGCTTTCACTTTTGCAGGATCCACTTCAATACCTTTTCCACTAACAATGAAACCCAGGAGTTTACCAGACCTAACTCCAAAAGTACACTTGTTTGGGTTCAATCTCAACTTGTATTTCTTCAACCTCTCAAACAACTTGTGTAGATGATCAAGATGTTGCTCTTCATTCTGAGACCTGGCTATCATATCATCCACATACACCTCTATCTCATGATGAATCATATCATGAAACAAAGCCACCATAGCACGCTGATATGTTGCCCCTGCATTCTTCAAACCAAATGGCATTACCTTATAGCAAAAGGTGCCCCACTGTGTCACAAATGTTGTCTTCTCCATATCTTCAGGTGCCATCTTAATCTGATTGTAACCAGAGAAACCATCCATAAAAGAGAATACCTTATGCTGAGCAGTGTTGTCTACCAGAATATCAATATGAGGAAGTGGAAAGTCATCTTTGGGGCTAGCCTTGTTCAAATCTCTATAGTCTACACACATCCGTACCTTACCATCTTTTTTAGGAACTAGTACCACATTTGCAACCCACTGAGGATAAGAAGTCACTGCTAAGAACCCTGCATTGAACTGTTTCATTACCTCTGCCTTGATTTTTTCTGACATTTCAGGATGCATACGACGAACCTTCTGCTTCTTTGGACGACAATCTTCTTTCACTGGTAAACGGTGAACCACAATGTCTGTATCCAACCCTGGCATATCTTCATAAGACCAAGCAAAGATCTCTACATAGTTACGTAACATCTGAATCAACCTGCTCTTGACACTGTCTTCTAAATCAGCCCCTATCTTGACCTCTTTTCTGCTTTCTTCAGTTCCCAGATTCACAACTTCGACTGGCTCTTCATGTGGCTGTATAGCTTTCTCTTCTTGTTGTAACAACCTAGCAAGCTCTACAGGTATTTCACAATCGTCCTCATTTCCGTCTTCAGTTTGATAGATCGGATTCTCGAAATTATAATGGGCAATAGTAGAACTGTTATCAACAGGATCCAGAGGGGATGAGGATCTGCATTTTAGTGATGTGGGTGTGTGTAAGAACACATAGCTGATAAAACCAAAATAAAAGAAAAGAAAGACAAAGAACACAATATTTACAAAAACGAAACGTCCACTGATTTTATTGAATGAAGTATGCAAATGAAATGACAGCCCGTAACAAGCACACCATTGTGCCCCGGGTAAGGCACATGGCTTTGAAAGTTTTATTGTTCAAGAAATTACAAATTTAAAATATAACAACACAGTAATAGTATTTACTCCTAACTAAAGGAGATAGGAATAACATCTTCAGCTTTCCAATTATTGAGTCCAGCACCCACAGTAGGAAAAATCCATGCATCCAAGTTGTAGTCTTCATCTTGATCTCCCACAGCATTAATCTGGTCCTTCACAACCCCTTGACTAGTGATACGGGCAGCACGGGCACGACGAACAGCCTTCTGGGACTCTGCAGTGAAACCCAAACCAAACTTGTCAGACTTGTATGGAATATCAGGAAGCTGACCCCAAATAGTACAACCACCTTCATCCACCACAGCTCTAGCATCATTGAGGGAGGCCATTGCCATTGTTGGAGGCTTTCTGGTGACCACAGGAACTTTCTTCACAACAGGAGGAGCTACATAATCATTAACAACCCAGGGAACCACTTCAAATGTCTGACACGGAGTCTCAATGTATTCACCTTCCATTTCCAGATACTTGAAGGTATTCACATGGCTGACAAAGTATTCTTCTTCTCCATAGACAGTAACAACCTTTCCATCCACCGGATATCTCAACTTTTGGTGCAATGTAGAGGTTACAGCACCTGCCCCATGGATCCAGGGACGACCAAGCAGACAAGAGTACGAAGGACGAATATCCATCACAAAAAATGTAGCAGTAAACACCTGGGAGCCAACTTTGATTGGAAGATCAATTTCCCCATGTACTACTCTTCTAGAACCATCAAAAGCCTTTACCACAATATTACTGGGCTTCAGCACAGCATCTTCAGGACTCAGCTTGTTCAGGACTTCCTTAGGCAGCACATTCAAAGAGGAACCATTGTCTATCAGCACATGTGACAAGGTAGTGCCCCTGCATTCAATTGAAATATGCAAGGCCCTGTTATGATCCCTCTTGGCAGGGGTCAAATCAGCATCAGAAAACCCTAACCCATTATCATATGTCAGGTGGGCAACACAATTCTCAAATTGATCCACAGAAATTGCACTGGGTACATGAGCAGTCTTCAGAAACTTGATCAAGGACTTGGCATGAGCCTCAGAACATAACAACAAGGACAACATAGAAATCTTTGAGGGAGTATGCCCCAACTGATCCACAATGTCATAATCACTCTTGCGAATGATTTTCAATACTTCTTCCATCTGCTTAGAGAGGTCATCAGCAGCTGGCACATCAGTAGATACAGGCTCAATAACAGGACCTTTGCCCCGAGCATCAGTGGTGGAAGTAGCAGCAGGAGTAACTGCATTCTTAGAAGCAACTGGAGGAGAGAAGACTCTTCCACTACAAGTGATCTTGCTAGATCCAGCAATATTATCAATGTCAACAGGCACATCAGCTAAAGGCTCCTGCTTAACACCATGGATGTAAACATCAGACCCATAGTGCCAAGGCACAGCTTTGTCAGACGTATACGGGATAGGACCAGGAGTAGTAATGACCACAGGAGCTACTCTGGCTTCAGCAACAACTTTCACGGGACCTTCAGCAGTAATTTTGATTGGACCCTGATGAGTGATTTTAATGGGACCCTTTGAAGTGATTCTTATTGGTACTTTGTCAACCATGTCAACCTCTTCAATCTTCTTACCTCTAGTCAGATGATCCACCATACTTTCTACAGACGACGGAGTCCTCTCAAACACTATAGTATACTTATCCATGATACGTTGAATTCCATCTCTCAATATGAAGCAACTATCTGGCTTATAGGTACAATACAAACAATCTTCACGACAACCTGGAAAGATCCCAGCCTGTACTAACTTTTTCTTGATAACAGACAATGGTGTGGTCAACTCCATAACTGAATAAACATGTAGATCTTCATCAATGGCATTGACAGTCTTCTCGTGATTTGGCATTGGAGCAGTAATCACATTGGGAGTACCCGGAGGATCAAACTCAATTTCTCCAGCATCAATCATATCTTGAATTTTATTCTTCAAGATCCAGCAGTTATTAGTATCATGACCCTGACAATTTGAATGATATGCACATCGTGCATTGGGATTGTACCTGGGAGAGGTAACATTAGGATTCTGAGGAGCCTCTTTCAAAGTAATAAGTTCAGCCTTCAACAAGTGTTGCATTGCCTGAGCCATTGACATGTTGATCTTCGTGAACTGCCTTCTAGCCCTCTGTTGGTTACCCTGTGGCTGCTCTGTTGTTGCAGGAGTTGGATTTGAAATATGTACTGCACTAACAGACTGATGCCTTTTATTACGATCAGGCTGACCATAAACAGCATTGGATTCTTTCTTCCCAGTGGGAGGCTTCTTTGCAGCACCTGATGAAGAAGTGCCCACTTGGATCTTGCCATTTTTTATACCATTTTCTACTCGCTCTCCTGTCATGATCAACTCAGTGAAGCCAGATGATGAGCTTCCAATGAGATGACTGTAAAATGGACCATTCAGTGTGCACATGAACATATCAACCAATTCCCTGTCAGTTAAAGGGGGTTGAACTCTTCCAGCTAAGTCTCTCCACTTCTGAGCATACTCTTTAAAACTTTCTTTGGCACCCATGGACATGCTCTGAAGCTGCATGCGAGTGGGGGCTAAGTCAGCATTGTATTGATACTGCTTATAGAAAGCCTCAGCAAGATCATTCCAGTCCCTGATGTTGACACTCTCCAACCGATAATACCACTCCAACTGAGCTCCAGATAAGCTCTCTTGAAAGAAATGGATCCACAACTTCTTATCAGCAGTGTGGGGTTGAATTCTTCTGACATAGGACCTCAGATGCAGCTTGGGACAAGAGACCCCATCATAAACGACAAAGGTAGGAACCTTGAAACCAATGGGTATAACAACCCCGGATATCAGACTCAAATCTTCAAAATCTAGCCCAGATGATTTCTGCAACTCTATGGCATCCATCCTATCCACCAGCATCTTGAATTTGTCTTCATTAGGCTCATGGTAGTAGTTAGCCTCAGAGTCAGAGTCCCCCATTGTATGGTGGAGACTGCCTACCTCTTGTTCAGATTCTTCAGATTCATAGTCTTCAGCTGGTTCTTTGGTCTTGGCAAGACCTTTGAACCTTCTTCCCATGTTGATCAACCCAGCAGACCTTCTAGCCTTCTTAGTCTTCTTGGCCAGCAGTGCCTTCAATTCATCCTGCCCCTTGGACAGGTTCAAGATCAGCTCTTGGAACTGTGCATTTTGTGTCTGAAGATCCTTAACTGTTTGTTCAAGAGCCATTGCTGAAATAAACAGCGAGAAGATGAGAAACCTGTGCACAATTATAAACCTGTGATGCCATGAAATGATATGTGAATGCATATGCAATGTTTTCAAGAACCGCAGGATTTAAATTTGCTTAGACAAACACGAAAGTAAACTTTTATTAGTAATAACTTTGTTTTGCCTTTTAGGCTTACAAAAATGAAAATGAAATAAGTACAAAAGATGGGGTTTTAAGTCTCCCATGGACGTTTCCTCTTTGTGTTGAGGTATGAGTTAAGGTTCCGTTCCTCGTGAAGTTGCTTTGTTAGTTCTAGGATTCTTTCTTGGCTTGCTTTGTAATGAGCCTCGAAAGTATCCTTTTGCTCCTTCAGTTGGATCCATGATCTCTGCAAGTCTTCCTTATCAGTAGGCATGTCTGGGTGAAGGATGGTATAAGCTGTGTCTCCTTCAGCAACAGGTTCCATGGTAACTGGTAGGACGGCAGGATATGGCATCATGAGAGTCTGAGCACGAGATCGTACCCATCTGAGATAAGCCTCCATAGGAATAGTGTACTTAGGCTCCAGTGTCTTGCTGTCAACCCTGTTTACCTTTCCCCAAGCTCGTATGAATCTCTGACGGTAACCCTGAAGATCGTTGTCGTAATCAAACACAATGCCCTGGATTAACATGTCATGTGGACCATCGCTCCGAGCGTAACCAAATTGTCGTAAAGCTAGAGAGGGGTTGTAGGTAATGCCTCCTCTTATGCCTAGAAGTGGCACATTAGGAAACTCCCCACAACTGTCAATAATGGTGACATTCTCCATAGATCTGGAACACCAATGGATATCTGAATGCGAAAGTGACATGATCCTCTTGGACCATCTGAACCCTTGCTCATTCTTCATTACTGAGCGAGGAAGGTGAGAAATAAACCACCTAGAAAGTAAAGGTATGCAGCACATCAAAGTTCCTCTTGCCCTTGTAGTACGGGTATGAAGAGAATGCAGGATATCGCCAAGCAATGTAGGTACTGGATTGTGACTCAGGAATATGTTGATGGCATGAACGTCTATGAACTGATCTGGATTGGGGAACAATACTAAGCCATAAATCAGCAAGGCTAAGATCTCCTCAAAAGCATCATAGCTCATGGCCTTCAAGAACACTTGAGCTTTATCCATTAACACCTTAGCAAGAATACCTTTAACTCCGCTTCTCGTTTCTAGAACAATGTCAGATTTTTTCAGATGTAGAGCTGCAGCAATAACCTCTGGTTTAAGCTCTTTCTCCAAGCCTGTGAAGGGTCTTTGATCAAGAACAGGTATACCCATAAGTTTAGAGAACTCCTCCATTGTAGGAACCAGCTGATAGTCAGGGAATGTAAAGCAATGGTGCTTAGGGTCAAAGAACTGGAATAGAACACTCATCATGTCTTCATTGAACCCTGAAGTGACTAGATCCAATAGGTGACCATGTCTCTTGATGAACTGGGAATGATCAGACACTTGAGAAACCAACTCTTTAAGTTTAGCAGGTATGCTCACAAAGTTGATCCTGATGGTGTTTCTACGAGCAGAAGCCATGACCTGCAACAAAGAACAAAGATAAATCCTTTGGTCCTTGAAATGGTTAGTGAAAATGCTATGCTTATGATGCATGATGATGTCATGATGTTATGCTCAATCACAAACATGTGGCACACACAAACAAGTCACACCATAGCCCTAGGTTTAAAGGCTTGCATGAGGTTTAAGGTAAGTACCCTCCCCTGAAGTTAGATGGTTCATCCTGTCCTACAAAAGTAACCAGGTTCTAAGGGATCTCAATATCATTGATCCTTCACAAGGGTGGTTGTTCAGTAGGCAACTTACTTGCCAACCAAAACCCTCCAAGTTTAAGATCTCAATGAGCGTAGTATCGAGTGTCAACCAACTTCAGTCTGCACCAAAGCCGGTTACCTCACTACTTTCTAAAGGCCAAGATGGGATAACTAGGGTTCTAAAAGTTAGTTAGTGCATTGACAACATATGGCAGCCTCATATTATCCTCAACTTGACTTAAGGAACATAAGCACCAACCAAGAAGTCGCACTAACTATGGCCACCAGATCAACCATATCGATATACGTCGTACAGTTTCCTTGGTCTATTGCCATTTACCTATGGTACACTAGATCCGGGTTAGGACCTTTCACACATAAGAGCACCCCAACAAGATAATATAAAGCAAACAAGGCAAACAATTTAAAGTGATCTAATTCCTAAGGGTACCCCTCTTAAATTTAAATCCCCAGCAGAGTCGCCAGTTCTGTAACACGGTGGGAGAACTGACTTTAGTTAAATGTTGCGGATAGCAAGAGTCACCACCGACTTTTATTTTATCCAAAGGAAAGGGTATAAAAGAACAGGAAAGACCTTAAGAGATATTTTTGGGTCCGGGGGGTAGGTTATGTAAAGGGAAGGTGTTAGCACCCTTTACATCCATGGTTATCCATGGGCTCTTAGTTACTTAGCTCACTTTTGAATTGTTTTTGAAAGTGTAGTGTGTGAATAGAAAAATTTTCATATGAGTTAATAATGATCCATGTACGGATGCGTAAAAACTTGTTTTTGAAAATTTGTTTGAAATTGTGGAAAGTTTGAAAAAAATGGAGTGAGCAAGCGACTAAGAGATACCTACCCTAAAATTTTAAGTCTTTCTTGTTCTTTATCCTTTAATTGGTAAGACTATCCCTACTATTAAGGAGTAGGTAGTCATTACCTTGGATGTAAGGGACATGTGAGGGACATCTGGTTATGAAGGCAACTGTGGGGTGTATTAAGCATATAGGAGGGACTATCATCATTATTCGAAGGGACTTGATCTTTAAAGGCAACCATTAGGGACTTGATGATTTTTTCTTTTAAGGGACTTGCTTTATACACCCCACTTGACCTTATTAGTAGGCAATATTGAGGGATAACCTTAGAAATGTGGGATGGCGATTAAAAATCGACTTACGTGTGTGAGTGTTTAATTTAAATTTATCTTATATTAAAATGATCTAAATTTATTTTTAAATAGAATACATATTTGCACTCCCTAAATTACTAACCATAGCAATAAATTAAATATTTACAAAATTACACCAAGAAGCAATTACATAATAATTATAACAAGCAAATTAAAATAAATAGCAAAAATAAATAATAAGCAAAATATAAATAAATAAGCAAAGATAATAAGTAAACAATAAATAAATAAATAGGGGTTAGTAATAAATATAATTAAAAAATAAAGTTAGTAAAAATATTAAAAATAAATAAAGTTAGCGAAATAATAATAATAATAAAATATATAAGATTAGCGAAGCAAAAATAAATAATAACATAATTAGTAACAATAATTAAAATAAATAGAATTAAATAAAAAATATTATAATGGCATGATTAGAATAATAAACACAAAATTGGATTTTAATATATAAGCATTTATTTAGAAACATGAATAATTAAATAATTACTATAATATAAAATTTTTAAACATAATATAATTATAAATTTTAATCATTTAAAAAATTTAATTATTTCTAAATATATATCAACAATTATTTAAAAAAAAATATTTACACATTATATGAAGAAAATAAATTTTAAATATCATATTCACAAAAAATTTAATCATATTTACAAAATTTAATTTCTAGTAATTATTATATTTACAAAAATTATACTAAATAAATATATATTATAATTATGTAAAGAATTAGAAAATAAAATTAGGTTTTCACAAAATTAGGGTTTTTTGTTTAGAAAAATATTTTTTAGGGTTTTTAATTTAATTATATAAAATTATTTGCATATATTATATTTACATATGATAAAGAAAATAATTTTAGAAAATTTATATATTTTAAAATTTGGAACATATTAAACATGCCTTATTATTATTAATTATTTAGAAAACATATATACATAAGATTATATTTAATTTAATAATAATACTTAAGGAAAAAAAAAGAATGTGAAAACTTACCTGACTGGGGTTTGAACCCAGGTCAGCTTGTTTGCCAGCAAGAAGGACCACCACCAAGCCACTATGCACGCAGGCAACAAAAGAGAGTGGGAAATTGGTTTTATGCTTCATCTTGAAAAATCAGAAAAAATAATAAAATCAAAAAGGCCTGGGGTGGTGTTGAACCCAGGACCTTTGATCATTCACGCGCATGCTTTACCGCCTGGCTGGGAGAGCCTAACTGCTAATGGAATGGTAACAATGCATAATATATTATGTACGCTTGACCTGAAAAAAATAAGAGAAAAAAAATGTGCCCAGCCAAGTATCGAACCAGTGCCTTCACATAATACGCGTATCAGCCTTACCACTAGGACAAACATGCGTTTGTGAAATATAGCCAGAACTAATTCATAATATTTTTAAACAAGAATTTGAATTTTTAAAACAGGCGCGAATGGACTTCATCTTCTTCCTCATACCTGCGTTTTTACCTACGAATGTTGCTGGGAATTTACCTGCGAATAACAAGTTCCAGCAAAACCTACGAAACTCAATGGGCAACAAAACTGTACAATTTCACAAAATCAAACACAGCAACATGATCCAATCATTCATGCGATTCATCCTGTGTTTTTAGAATCCATTTATATTCATTAAATTAGAAAACCCTAAACCTAGGTCCAAACCCTAACAATGGTGTTTTATGCATTTGCCACGGTTTCTTTGATTTTCCTGCCCAGAAACATTCTACATAACATTGTGAACAACATTAGATAAACAAAATCCATTAATATGCAATGAATTGATGTAATCGAAAAAAAAGAAAAACAAGAACAAGAATGGCTCGGGTTGAACAATAGGGCATGTATGAGATGAATGTGAGTGATGGTTTTGCTTCAGTGATGTCTAAAGAACATCTCTATGTTCTTTTTTTACCTTCTAGTGCTCTGAAACTCCAAATCCGAATATGAGTTTTGGATGAATTTTTGAGGTTTTGAACTTACACTTTGAGGCAGCCAATTCCTGTATGAATGCTAGGGTTGTGATCAGTACTTATATGAGGTTGAATCTAGGTCAAAAACTTGATTGATTGTGTGCAAGATTTGATTTAAAAAGATTCATCATGATAAGCTTTAAAATTTCAATATTTTTGTACTAATGCTTTCTATTTCAAGCCATTCAATATCCTTCTTGCATCAATTTGTTCCATGCTGACTTTATGATATTCTAGAATCAATAATAAAATTAAATCTTCATATTTAATATTTTATTTAAATTTAAAATGATTTTAAGTATAAAAAATCATAATAAATTAATTAAATAAAATAAAAATTATGAAAATAACATGGAAATTTCGTGCATGATGCTGTTGTATGGGTTGGGTCATAATTTGGCCAGCCCATTTGGAAAGAATTGCTTTTAGACCTCCATTTTCACCATAAACCATCACAAAATTTCCCAACTTTGCAAGGGCACATCTCCCTCATTTTTAAAGGTATGAGGGTGTTCTTGGACATTTTGGAAAGCTTGAAGAGTCCTCTAAACAACCCCATTGGTTTCATGTCCATATTATTTACCAATCTCAAGTTATGCCCTTTTGAAGTTGTTGACTTTTTGTTGACTTTTGAAATGACCTATAATGTCTTAGCTCATATCTTCAAAATGAAGCATTTTTGGGCTTAACTTGCAAGATCAAAGTTGTAGAGAATTCAATTTCCTTCAAAATGAGCTTTGAGTGGAGACTTGGTGATGAAGTATGTAAAAGTTATGGCTGGTCAAAGTTCAGTTGACTTTTACTAAGGAAACCCTAATTTAGAAACTCCTGATTATTGATGATCTGGAATCTCCTTGATGAATCATGATCAACCCTTGATCAAATGATGAATTTTACTTCATATACTTGATGTTGGCAAAAAATCATGAAGTTTGACTTTGGTTTGACCACAGTTGACCTCAGTTTGACTTTTTAACTGCATTGACTGATTTTGACTTATCTGATCATCTGACTGAGCAAACTTTTGAGAAAAGTCTTGAAACTTGTCATGGGGGTTCTTACACACATATAAGATGTTATGAAGCTCACTTGAAGTCTTGGAAATCCATTTAGCCTGATTAAAGTCAAAACCCTAGTTTTGGATGCACTGCTTAGGAGGTGCATTGTTTGAGGGAATTGTCAACTCTTTTGACCAATTGTGAACTTTGTGAACCTTGTGAACCACCATAAAATGTCTTGTGAACCTAATGTGAGGTATTGTGAAGCTTGTGAACCTTGTGAACCTCATAAAGTGACTTTGTAGTCCTCATGAACCTCATGAAAGGTTATGTGAACATTGTGAATCTTGTGAACCTTGTGAACCTTCAAGAAGTAACTTGTAGACTTCATGAACCTCATGAAAGGTCTTGTAAATGTGGAGAAGCTTGTGAACCTTGTGAACCTTCAAGAAGTGACTTGTAGACTTCATGAACCTCAAGAAAGGTATTGAAAAGTATTGTGGGACTTGTGAACCTTGTGAACCTTCAAGAAGTAACTTGTAGACTTCATGAACCTCATGAAAGGTTATATAAGCATTGTGAATCTTGTGAACCTTGTGAACCCTCAAGAAGTAACTTGTAGACTTCTTGAACCTCATTAAAGGTCTTGTAAATGTTGAGAAGCTTGTGAACCTTGTGAACCTTGTGAACCTTCAAGAAGTAACTTGTAGACTTCATGAACCTCATGAAAGGTCTTGTAAGCATTGTGGAACTTGTGAACCTTGTGAACCTTTTTAGCACACAAAGTCTTGTATTGTGAGAGCAAATTTTGGGGTGCAACACATGGATGCATAAGAGAGATGAAAAGAAAATGTGAGAAGTGAAGGCAAATCCACTTCTCAAAATTACTTACCACCTGAAAAGTTAATAAAGGAATGCAATGCAATGCAAAATGAGATGGAATGACATGATGCAAACCAAAACCAGAAGCATATATGAGATGATAATGATGCTATGGGATGCTGCAAACATGAATCAAGACATGGGAATGATCACATGAACAAATGAATGCAAATGGAGCAAGCTAAGAAGCATGAACATACATAAAAAGTTATGAAATGCACATGGCATACAACATGGCAAATGCAAGATGCAATGATCAAACATGCTTTCAATATGTATTAAGATGCCACATGAATCAAATGGATGCAAAAAATGCTATGGCAAGTCAAGATATGCAAGCAAATGCAAGATGGATGCATATGGAAGCTCAAATTAGGGTTTATGATCAATGCATCAAACAAAAACCAAAATCAGAAGAAAACATCAAGACAAAAAATTGAAAATGCACTCAAAGGATCCCTAAATCTATACTAACTCACTGCCCAAAGGAGAGGTTCCAACTCTTAACCTAATTAAAGTTATGATTTTCCTAAGTTTTCTAGGGTTTTAGGGTTCCTTAACAAGAAAAATGCCAAACAAAATGAAAATGAAGAATCAAATCATGCCAATTTAATCTCACAAACTAAATGCTAAACACAATGCAATGCAAAAAGAATCAAGGTCCAACTCTCAATGGTTAGGCAGAAATGATTTTTGGAAGTTTGGATCAAAATAATGCCTAAAAATGATTTTAATTCCATGAAAAATTCTCAAAAGACATCAAGATCAAAAAAGAAATTTTGTTTAAGGGTTGGAAAATGTTTCTAAATGGTTTTAAATGTTTCATGAATTTTTTGGTGATTTTTAAATACCTAAAAGTATTTTTAATTAATTAATTCTCATTAATTAATTAAAAATAAACTTTTAAATGATTTAAAAATATTTTTTAATGCTAAAAATAAAAATAAAAATGTTTTTGTGTTCTGAAATTAAATAAAAGTGTGCATAAAAAATTTCAGAATTTTTGAATAATTTTTGCTATTTTAAATAAATTGGAGAAAAGAAATGAAGTAAAATGAAATAAAAACTGAATTAAATGAAAAGTATGCTAATCCAATGGCCAGGGTTTAAACTTGACACGCGGGAATTGACTGGCGCGCGTTTGAATGGCTGAGATTCATTCTAAAATTTGAAGTTTATTAATCCTGATTAATTACATAAATGACTGGATTAGGGTTTAATGGAAGATCTGGACCCTCCAAACACGCGCCAGTCAACCAAAGTCAACCAATCCTACGCTCAGATTTCAAACTCAGCCTTAATCCTCATTAATGCACTAATCACTTTCAGGTGGCCGGAAATGACCTCCGGTCATCTTCTCCGGCCACACTCTCCCCTGAGAATCTCAATCTCACTCCCTAGGCATCTAAAACAAAATCTTTCTGCCCAGAATCCATCCCCAAACATCATACACCACGAATCAACAAACAAAATGCATTTATTTTTCGTATCCAGGCTGAATCGAATCAAAAGGGGTTTAGGTCAAAAAGTTTCAGGAGCAACATACATACTCAATACTCAATCATTTTCAAAAATAATCACATATTCATGACCAGGGAAGCATGTAGATTCATTTAGAAACTTAAAATACGCGTTCTGGAAAAAAAGTTCATGAAGCTACCTGAGTTTGAAGCTTTTTAGTTTGCAACTTTCAGACCTCTTCTCTTGTGCAAAACCACTCCTATGACCTCCCTTGTGCTTCTGAAAGGCTTGGAGCAAGTTTATTTTGGCTGGTTTGAGAGATTGAACAAGTTCTGTTCAGTGCAGTGAGGGAATCGTGTTTCTGATTCTGGGGGTTTAAGACAATGGTGATGGGTGCTTTGTGACCAGGAAGGTGTGTTGAGTTGATCTATGAAGTTAGTTTGTGTGTTTGTGACTTGTGTGATGAGTTTCGAAGGCTTTTGCTCAAGAGGGTGAAAATGAGAATGTTGTCTATGGCTGGTTTCAGGCTTGCCTCTTGTTGTGTTTGGCTTGCATTTTCTTTGTATAAACAAATGCCATTGGTCAGAAGAAGTGACATGTGCTTTATTGATTGGTATGGGTGCTTTTGAAAAATGTCAACTTTGTGTAAGAGAAGCATGGGCCACTTGCTAGCCTAGTACAAAGAACATGTCCTGCGCAGCATGAGGTGAGGAAAAGCCTAGGGTTGATCAGCAAGCTAGCCAGCAAGTGGATGAGGAGCTATGATGACTTTTGCAACTTGGTTCACTTTAGTTCTTATGAAAAAAATCTTGATCCATGGGCCATGAAACATGTGATTCTTTGGGTGCATTATGAACTTTACATGTTGTGTGATCATGTTGTGTGAATTAGAAGTGCATTTGATGACTTAATTGGCCTTGAGAAGTGAATTTGCAATTTTGCCTCTTTGGTGCATGACTTGAAATTTAGTGATTTTTGCCAACTTTGACAAACCATAACTTTTGATCCAAAATGAATTAGGTCATGTTCTTGTACTTTTTGAAAAGGGGAAGATCTATTCTACAACTTTCATGACCAAAGTTTTTCCATTTGAAGCTTCTTTGAATCAAAAAGTAAGGGTTGAAAAGTTGCCTAAAATGACAAATTCATTAAAAGTCAAACTTGCCCAAAAAGTCAACTTTGCAAAAGACTTGAAATTTCTCAATTTTGTGAACTTCCAACTTCTTCTATGATCAAATAAAGATCATATACACTCAAAATGATGAAGAACACCCTTTGGTTGGGTCATTGGGGGCCTCAGATGCCCTGATTTTGTACTGACTTGCTTGAAAAGTCAACTCTTGATCAGATGACTTCCCCATGGAATTTCTTCATGAAAATTGATATGCATACTCCCTATACCATATAGAGACCAATAGAAACAAGAATGACCAAAAAATTGAAGTTATGGCCTCTGAAACCAAAACCCTAATTTTAGGTCATCTGTGCAGTCAAGCCTGGCTCTGCTTCCATACCAATCCCAATTCTTGTGATTCTTTGGCTTTCTTGAATTTGAGAGGATATAATATGATACTTGAACACACATAGACCTCTTTGAAGTGATTGTTGACCTTTGGAGTGGCTCAAGAAGCTCTTGGATTGCTCAGATCACAAACCCTAGATGCAGATGACTTAGAACCTATGCAGTGAATCAAAAATGTAGTATGAGATGGTATGATTGAGTTTATGCATATGAGGTGATCACAAGCCATGGTGTGAATGGGTGAGGGCAAATTTGGGGTGTTTACACCTGACACCTTGGGCAAGATGCAGGACTTGATGCATGCTAAAAAGACAGGAAATAATAATTACTCTGCAGGAGTAACCCTTATAATTTCCTGGGAAGACCATTTAAGGACTTGGTTCCCAGGGATCCTTGGACGTATCCAGCTCTCCAGGTTGTGGTCGCTTTCCGCCTCGTCTTCCAGATTGTTAACAGCATCTGGGGTGAGCATCCCCCCACTGATGAATTTGGGCTCTTTTGCAGCCTCTGATTGATCTTGTTGGAATGGTCTGTAACCCAAACCGAATCTATCTTCCTTTTTCTCCATCGGCAGCAGCTTTCCCCGGCCTTGGGCATTACCATCTTCAACAACCTTTCGGGCTTGCTGATAGGAGACGATTGAAGTAGGGGTGTTCGCTGTGCGGTTTGGGCGGTTTTTACGCAAAAAATCATCCGAAACGCAAGAGAAAAAAGCACGCGGTTTGGTTTGGTTCGGTTGACTTTAAGAAATAAAACCGAACCAAACCAAACCAAACCAATGCGGTTTGGATTGGTTCGGTTTTTTATAATATTTTTATTGAGTCATACATACACCTATAGAGAACAACATAATTTTGTATTTAGTCATTCATACATAATCAAATAGCAACAAAACTCATCATATTTAGACAATAAATTCTCATTAAATATACAAAAATAATATTAGATCAATGTGGAATAAAAAACATAAATAATAGTATAAAAAAATATCAAAAATATTACAATAAAAAGAAAAAATGGAGGATAGGAAAGATTAGAGAAGATGAAAAAGAAAGATCATAAGATATGCGATATTATAGAAGAAAGGTGCGATAAAAACGTAATTGGATGAGAACACAATAATATAAAAAAGGAGAAGATGAATATGAAAAAGAAAGAACATAAGATAAGAGATATTATACTAGAAGAGATGAGATGTACATA
This sequence comes from Lathyrus aphaca, assembly GCA_963966055.1. Lineage (NCBI taxonomy): Eukaryota > Viridiplantae > Streptophyta > Magnoliopsida > Fabales > Fabaceae > Lathyrus > Lathyrus aphaca. Next base: position 364,290,136 of record OZ014521.1, read on the forward strand.
GAAACTATGATAAGAAGAATGTGCGATACTACTCGAAGAGATTTGAGAATGTTGAAACTAAAACCCTAAGTGTGACTAAGAGAATATTTGTATGGTTAAGGCTTAATAGATTTAAGTTTTGGGTTGGATGTGGGATAAGCGAAGTTTGGGTTGTAACATAATGCGGTTTGGTTTGGTTTAGTTCGGTTTGCAAAATACAAACCGCAAACCGAACCGAACTGCGCAGTTTTGTTAAATAATGGCCCAAATACATCCGAACCAAGTGCGGTTTGGTTTGCGGTTTCGGTTTGGTTTGCGGTTTTCTATTGGGTTGGTTTGGTTTTGAACACCCCTAGATTGAAGTACCCATCCTGTCTTCCTGGGATGCAGCAAATACTTCAGTCGCCTCATTGACATTCAGGGCCTCGAACCCTTGGCTCATTGTATCATGGATTTCACCATCCATCTCAACATACTTGTATGTAGCCATATGGCTAACAAATATGTCTTCCTCACCACAGATAGTGATAATCTGTCCTTCCCATTCATATTTCAGTTTCTGGTGAAGGGTCGACGTTACTGCGCCTGCGGCGTGAATCCAAGGTCGACCTAACAAAGAGTTGTAGGCCGGCTGAATGTCCATCACATAGAAAGTGGTCTTAAAGACTTGCAGACCGATTATCACTGGTAGCTCCACCTCTCCAAGAACAGACCTCTTGGAGCCATCAAAAGCCCTGACCACAAGGTTACTTGGCCGGAGAGCTATCCCATCATATCCAAGCTTGACAAGAGCTTTCTTGTGTAAGACATTGAGTGAGGACCCAGTGTCTACAAGAACATGAGATAGTATAGCTCCTTTGCACTCCAGGGTTATGTGCAAAGCTTTGTTGTAGTCACGTCCTTCTGTGGTCAAATCAGCATCAGTGAAACCAAGCCCATGGCTAGTGTTAACATTTGACACCACTGTTACCAGCTGATTTACCGTGATCTCTTCTGGCACGTAGGCAGCGTGTAGAACTTTGAGTAGCTCATCCCGATGGGCTTCGGAACACAACAACAGAGATAGTATAGAGATCTTTGAAGGAGTCTGGTGGAGTTGGTCCACAACTTTATTGTCGCTCCTTTTAATAATTCTCATAAACTCATCCACATCTTGATCGAAGGATGATTTATGAGTTTCATTCGGCGCAGATTCTTCAGGTATCACACTCTTCCCTTTGGATTTGGTGGCAGCCTCTGCCTCAATATTATTTATGGGAGCTTGTGACGCGAAGAGACGTCCGCTTCGGGTGAAGCCTCTGCCTCCCCCGACATTGTCCACTTGGGGAGTGAGAACTGGAGAATCAAGAAGGACTTTCTCTCTGTTGCAATACAGATCGGCACCATAATGCCATGGTATAGCACTGTCTTTATCATATGGGACTGGCCCGGGCGCCGTGATATTGACTCGGCTCACTGCAGCAGAAGTTGGAACTGTAATCGTCTGTAGATCATAGAAAATAGTAACAGGACATCTGGTGGATGTTGGTGAAGGTGAATTGAATCTTGGTTGAAACTGTTGTTGAGATTGTTGAAAGTTGTTGGAGTTCGGGACCGTTGTCGGGTCATAATAAATTGTGACAGTGGAAACATCATTGTTGGTAGTTGCTGAAGTTGTGGTAGCCGGTGCAAATGAATTATTGTGTGTTGAAGTGACAGATGAAATGATTGTTGGAGTTGTAGACGAATTGGTAGGAACAATGGTTGTTGCAGTTGTAGAAGAATCAGTAGGAAAGATAGTTGCTGCTTTTGTAAAAGGATCACTTGTTGTTGACAAAAGAGTTGCTGGTGTTGTAGAAGCGGTGGTTGTAATTTGCAGAACACCCTCTCTGATCAAGCTATTGATGCCATTCTTCAAGCTTTCACACCCATTCTCGAAAAGTTTGCATAATTCACAACAGGCCTCACAACCTGGATACACTTGGCATTTCAAAAGTTGGGCTTTAACCTCGGCCAGAGGTGTCTGAATACATGCAATGTCTTCTATTAAACTCATGGGTGAACCATCCTCTATAGCATTAATCCTTGGCCCACTGTGGCTTGGCATAGGAGTTTTCATTATACTAGGGAGGAGGTGCAAAATTCAGGGCTTTTGAATCTACCAGAACCTGAACCTTCATATGCAGAGCTCTGCATTTTTCCGTGGAGTGACCAGGTGCGTTAGAGTGAAAATCACACCTAGCGTTGACATCGTAGTTTCTTGGAAGGTTCTGAGGATCAGGTGGAGCAATGTCCTCAACTTAACAAGATTGAGCTTTAAGAGTTATGGCAACAGCGTAGCATATGGCATGGGAATATGGTAAATCACCCTGTTGATCTGAGATAGCCACTGTTGAAAAGGGCGTTGTTGTTGATTGTTGTTATTGTTGTTGTATGATCTTTGTTGTGGAAACTATTGTTGTTGCGGAAACTGTTGTGGTTGTTGAGTATACTGAGGAGGTGAACTAGGGATAGTAACAGCAGCAACTGTTCTGGGCAGGTATTGGGGTCTCCCTCTTCCCATGTGCACAGAGTTTGTCTCACCAGACCTTCGGGGCCCAGCAAATGGCTTCCTTGTACTGCTTGAACTGGCACCGTTATTGTAGATCTTTCCCATCTTCAGAAGGCTCTCTATTCTTTCCCTAGCTATCACCATATCTGCAAAGCTGGTAGAAGAAAATGCAGTCAATTTGTCAATATATGTTCCTTGGAGAGTATTCATGAACATGTCTGTCATTTCCCTTTCAGACATGGGGGGTTGAACTGTAGCAGCAAGTTGCCTCCACCTTTGGGAATATTCCCTAAAGCTCTCACGGGAAGATTGAGACATTCCCATTAGAAGGGTCCTGTTTGGAGCCATGTCCAGGTTATATTGATACTGACGGATAAGAGCTTCAGCCAAGTCTTTCCAGTTTCTTATTGTGGCTCTGGTCAGGTGAGAATACCATTCTCGGGATGCCCCTGTCAGACTATCCTCGAAGTAAAACATCCACAGCTTCTCGTCCATGGTGTATGCTTTTAATCTTCCCAAGAATGATTGAAGGTGGGTGCGTGGGCAGGATGTGCCATTATACATTTCAAAACACGGGGGTTTGAATTTGTGAGGAATTCTCACCCCTTCCACCAATCCCATGTCCATGACATCAAAACCTAGGGATTTTTGGGATTCAAGAGACCTCATTTTCTCTGCAATTTCATCCAGCCGACGGTCGTAAACTTTGTCTCCAGCTCCAACCACTGTAAACTGCTCTTCTTGAGGATCTTCTTGCAAGACCCTTCCTCCAGTAGTGTTACCCTGAGTATTCCTTATGGCATTGATTTCTGGGTTTAGATGAGGCCCAAACTCTGGTGGATCAGTGCGAGGCTGCACGTGATCGTTGTTATTGGTACCTCCTGTACCTAGATGGTGTTCTTCCGGAGTTTGTCTCTCAACCAACTCCCTCAGTCTTTCCTGGCTTTGAGTTAAACCAGTCATTACAGTCATGAATTGAGTCATCTGATTCCTCATCTCAACCCTCTCATTGGCCATCTGGGCCCTCACTTCATTCAAGTCTTATTGAACTTGATCCATCTGGAGTCCCGGAAGGTTGTTTCTTGTCGGGTACCGGTGTATTCTATTGATAGGGAACACTCTTCTGCGAGCAATGTTTCCTGAAACCACAACAAAGTGAGAAACAGCAATAAAACAAAAAACCTACAAAACAAAGAAAATGTTAGTATGCAATGCAGGATGCCTATTTGTCTTCCAAGGGTATCCGGTTTGGTTCTTTGGTTTTGACCTTTCCAGACCTCGAGGAAATGCTGATGATGTTGAGAGATTAAGCCCACCAGAAATAACATAAACCACATATATTACAAAGAGCGAAAATACATAGTTTGATTACAAATAACATTCCCATGGTGGGTCAGAATACAACAACAAAATCAAAAGTACAACAAAAAGAAAGTACAAGCAAACGAGTCAAACATCCAATCCAAAGTCATCCTCTCTGACTTCCTTCAGGAGGGCCTCAGTCACTGGACCAACCGGGTGCTTTGTGATAGTCCTGATGAGGAGGTTCCTGGTAGCAATGGCACTGGTTAACTTCTTATGCTTATCCTGATCCTTTGACCTCTTTAACCCCGCCCGAAGTTTCAATTCAAATATCTCCTTTTGTGCTGCCAATAATGCCTCCTGATGCTTCTTCTCACTAGCCTCCAACTGCTCTATCTTAGCCTGAGTCCTTTGATCTTCCTGTGCACGGGCTTCGGTGATCCTGATCCACCTAGCCTGGCTCTCCTCTAGATAATGCTCTGCCCTAGTCTTCCGAGTCTTTACTTCCTTGCAAGCATTCTTCAGTACTAATTCCTCGGCTCTAGCCTTTTTGATGTAGTCATCCGTCTTCTCAATATTGGTCAAGTGCTCAATCCTGAGCCTTTCCAATCTCTCATTGTCCAGGCGGTTGTCATTTATCTCCCAGAGAGTCTTCTTCAAGGCTTCAGAGAGCTGAGCATTCCTCTCTTTCAATATCTCAAACTCTTCTAAACTGACAGTAGCTGCAGGTTGCACTGTGGAAGGTCCAGGTGCATCTTCCAAAGTGAATGGCATCCGGGTGATCTGAGCTCTGGTACGAGACCAGTCAGAATACTATGCTGAAGCAATGTTGTTGCACTTGCCAAGGATGGTTGTTCCCTTAGTCTGAATGTTGTCCCAAGCCCAGGCAGCTTGTCTGACAACAGCAGAGTTGGGTTGGATTTCACAGTAGAGGGTCTCAGTCAAGTCTTGCCCTCTTGGAGGATGAACCAAAGCATATCTTAATTGCCTCTTAAACAGTAAAGGGTTGTAGTTGATGCAACCTTTCACTCCTATACAAGGCACATTGGGATATTGCCCACAGCTAGTAATGATGTCCTTGCCTTTGGTGCTCTGAGTGCACCATCTGATGTCTTCTGATGTCAAGGCAATAAATCTCTTAGCCCAGTTCTTTGGCTGATGGGGGTTCAGGAAAGTATCTGACTTTGGCAAGTGTCTTAGCAGCCAAGAGTAATAGAGGGGAGCACAACATCTGACCAATCTTCCTCTTTGCTTCTCATTCCTCTAGTGTACTGAGTAGTAGAAGTCTCTAAGCAAGGTAGGAACTGGGTTTCTTAGTAAGAACAGGTGAATGGCATTCTTGCTCACAAACTTTGGCTCATCTGCAAACAAGGTAACCCCATATATACTGAGGGCTAGAAGTGCACAGACAACATTTCATTCCCCTATTACAGCATGCAGGGTGGCCTGGGAGATCAAGAAGTCTAGATGAAGGCCTGGAACCCCGGCCTTGGTGGTCATGCTCTGATCAATAAGGGCAAGCTCCAAATGCAATACCCTGGCTATGTCTTCATTTTTGGGAACAACCATCTCAGGGTTGAAAGGAATCCCTCTCCTAATAGGAAATCCTAACAACATGGAAAATTCTTCTAACAGAGGTCCCAACTGGAAATCAGGGAAAGTGAAACATCTGAGTGGAGGGTCATAAAACTGCAAGCAAGTATGGATCATGCTCCTCTGAGATGCATCCAGGTCCATAACCATGTCCAATATGCCTCCATAATGTTCTCTGAATAGTGGAACATGATCAGGAGTAATGAGAGACTGGATCTGCCTGATGCCTGTCAGGGTGGGCTCAAAGAAGTGGTAAGTGATGTTGTTCTTCCTGGAAGTGTCCATGCTGATGATGGATGCTGGTGAAGAAGATGAGAGCAACTGCTGATGAAGGTCACTGAATGAGATGCTGGAGATGAGTCTCTGATGAAGATAGCTGGAGAAGAATCACTGACAAACTGATGAAGGTGCTGGAAAAGATATCTAAAGAAGTCTGAGCAGCAGAAGGGGTCAAAACCAAACCAAAGACAATATGGTGGATACCCTGTAAAACAAATAGGCAAATGTTAAATGATGCAAAAATGATGTATGCAAAATGATATGAAAAGGGTTTGTGATCAAGTGCTGGATCTGTTTATCTGCCTTGGTAAGGTTCATGTGTGTTCATAAGTCCGGATGGAGGCTTAGAAATCCAGTAACCAGGTGGGGGACTCAAATAAAGAGTCACAAGTCCAGGGTAATCACAAGAACTGTCCAAATAATACAACCTTAACAAATCTAGTAACAAGGTATGATGAGGCCAAGGATTCCTACAAACCTATAAACATCCCGACCCCCTCACATGTATTGTTCTAGAACAAGGATCCTCAGACTTGGATCAGTTATAAGAAGTGTAAACACTTTTAACCCGGAGATACAATGTTTACAATAACCATAAAGGATGCTCCTCTAATTCACCTCAGATGCTGAAGGTCATAAAAAGGTCATCCAAACTTAGCAGGCTTCCCAGATAGCCCTAGTACTACAGGAAATCCATAGCACAGAGTTCTCAAGAAGAAACCCATGTCTGAACCGTGTTTCATATTCCCGCACCAGACCGAAATGGAATGGGAAAGAATATGAGGCCACTCTAGCCTATGTGTCACTCAGGTCCCAGGTATAGGACCTTAATCACTCAATGATCCCCACCCACCAAGAAAACAGCAGATCCAACACATGATAATGACAGTATGAAATTCATAGAAACCTATAAATGAAAGCAGTAAATAAATTTGTATAGAAAGCAATAAATAAAGCAAATAAATAAGCACAAGTAGCACATAACACCCCCGTAAACATAAATCAAACAAGCGTTAGGAGGATCCACAAAAAGAACCAGAAGCCCTGGTTGCAATATAAGGTTCCCCAGCAGAGTCGCCAAGCTGTCGCTCCCGAAGATTTGCATCCCGGTACAAGCGCAAACGGTCGGCAAAAGGAGAAATGAAATGAAGGTGAATAGAGTAGCTAGGTAGGCATTTTTATCTCGAAGGAAAGGTAATTCTGCATAAACCTAGAAGAAGATGGATAAGACGGTTGCGAACCAGAGAAACTGAGATAGGGGGTTGGTTACAACCTGGGAAGGTATTAGCATCCAGATTGTCCGTCGTACTCGACGGGATCCACGCTTAAAAGATTGTGTTTAAGGGGGTAGGTGTGTGCTATCTGTGTGCAAAAGCTGGAAAAGGATGTACAAGTGTCAGTGCAAGAAAATGAAGTGAGGTGCTCAAGAATGAGGCTTTTTAAAGAATACTGGAAGAGGGGGAAGAAATAGAGACTTTTGTTCGACAACAGTTAAGTTATGCCTACGTATCCTCTCATGCAATGAGGAAGTCAGAACACCGTAGTTCGACTCAAAGAGACTGAAAGATGAATTTGACTGTGAACTGCTTACTTGTCTATGCTCAAGTGTATGACTTGTCTGGCTCAAGTGCTAACTGTCTTGCATTAGACGGAAGAAGCGAGTTCTCGTTTGTGAGTGAAGATGATGAGAAAAGAATCCCGAAGGAGACGATTATTGTTTGTTTTTGTGTTTTCAATCTTTTATTTGTTTTTGGTGTTTGTCATAAGTTAATGAGCTTACGCCTAAACCAAGGGTTAGTAAACTCATTATATCCTCCCTTTGATTAGGGATAATGAGAATACCTTAAGTATGAGACAAACATCTCAACTTAATTACCATGATGGTGTAGGATTAAGATCATTAACCTACTTGTGATTATTTAGATGTTTTTTTTGAGTTTTTGTTTATTGTTAAGTAATGAGTTTAAGCCATAATCAAGGATTAGTGAACTCATTACACCATCCTAATAGAAGGATAATAGATGAGCACACTTAAGCTGAGGAAGATACCTCAACTTAATCCATGATTAGGGATTAACCTCATGACAAAACAAACCTTTATTAAAGTGGATTTTAATTAAGAGTGAGATTAAGAAGTGATTTTTATGGTTTGTAAGACAACTTGAGGGGGACTTGTCCATTAAACACTAGGGTTAGTCCTTCTTAACCAATAAAGGAAGAATTAGAACCCTAATGCAAGGCCCAAGTTACAAGTTAATGTCTTAATGATTATTAAGATGGATTGATTAAGAGGTTTAAACAAATTAAGGGTTTAACACTTAGGATTAAAGTTATACACTCCATCCTAAGAGAAGGATGCAGGCATATCCCTAATTCCAAAGTCCTAAAACCTTAAAGGTTTAGTCTCTAATGATGAGATGAGAAGAGAGACACAAAGAAGACACAAAGGTAAAAGCTAAGGAGGGACTAATCACAACCCTAATTATTATCATGCTTGGATGTTCCTATGGTTTGTGAGGCTTAAGAAGGATCTTCAGAGAAGCCACCAATGGAAGAAGCAGATGGAAGGAAGGAGAAGCAGAAGAAACAAGTTACTTACTTCATTGAAGAAGGTAAGTAACTTGGAGAAAGAAAGTGAGAGGTGAACATGAATAAGAAATCTCAATATAAGACAATGAAAAATGCAGCAAGGATGCATATGAAGAAGATGAAGAAAAATGAGAAGTGAAGGAAAATTCACTTCTCAAGTTAACTTACCACCTGAAAATGTTAGCATAAGGAAAGAAATGAAATGAAATGAAGCATATGCAAGGATAAAAACCAAAACCAGAAGCAAACACATGATTCAAATGATGCCATGAGATGATACAAATGCATACAAAGTGCAATGAATGGTTATATAAGAGATTGGATGCAAATGAAGCATGCTTTGAAGTATGAAAGCACATGGATGTTTATGAAATGAAATGGATGCAAAGCATAGAAAATGTATGAATAAATGATCAAGAAATGTTCAAGCAATGTCTTAAAATGTCTAAGATGGCATACAAGTGCTTATAATGTCATGACAAGTTCATATGTTCATGCAATGCAATGTAAGATGCAAGTATGGAAGCTAAATTAGGGTTACATGAAAGGATGAGATGCAAATGATCAAAACAGAAACAATTCACATGATAAAAATTTGCAAATGAGGTTAAACAAAACCTAACCCCATATGATATCACACCCCAAAGGAGAAGGTCTAACTCTTAACCTAAAGGAAGTTATGATTTTTCTAAGTTAACTAGGGTTTTTGGGTGCCTTAAGAGGAAAAATGCAAATCAATTTGAAAATGAAAGATAAATTTATGACAAAAATATCTTAGAAACTACATGCTATATGGAAAACAATGCAAAAAGAATCATTATCAAACCCTTCATGGTTAGGATGAAAAGAGTTTTCAAAGTTAGGGTTCCAAAATGGGAATTTTATGAACCCTAAATTCAAAGAAAATGTCAAAGCATGTTCAAAACCAAAAAAGAAATTTGTATGAATGGTTTGACAATGTTTCTAAATGTCTTAAGATGCAATGTGAATTTTTTGTGATTTTTGGAAACCTAAATGGTATTTTAATTAATTAATTTCCATTAATTAATTAAAATAAACATTTAAATATTTTTAAAATGATTTTTTAATGCAAAAAATAAAAATAAAAATGTTTTTGGGTGAAGAAAAATATTTGGAATTAAACTGCAGAAGGAAATATTTTTATGATTTTTCTAGGTATTTTAAATAAAATGATGAAGAAAATGAAATTTAAATGAAATAAAAATTAAAATAAATGAAAGTATGACAAATCAGTGGACCAGATTCAAAGCTGGGAAAAAGATGTTGACTGGCGTGCAGATCAAAGGCCCAAATTCAAACTGGCTTAATTCTAATTAATTAATTAAATTAATCCTGATTAATCCTTAATGATTCATCTCACCCGTCCAAACACGCGCGGGAAACCTAATCCAACGCTCCTCATTCAAACTCACACTAAACCCTAATTAAACCCTAATCACCTTCAGATGACCGGTATAGTGTTCCGGTCATCTTCTCCGGCGAGACCTCAACATCAACTTCTTCCCTAGGTCATTTCAGGAGCTATAAAGCTCCAGATCACATCCCTAAACCTTCCCCAGCAAGAATCAACCCTCAAAATCAATTTCTAATACATCAAACTCAAGATACGATTCAAAACATTAAAACTGAAAAAAGTTTCAGAGACACGGTACAACCTTAATACTCAACCATTTTTAAAACCAAGCATATCACAATGATCAGGGAGGCACAAGGAACAATCTAAAAACTTAAAATAGCATTTTTGGAAAAAATGTTCATGAGGTATACCTGAGCTTGAGCTTTCTCAGTTTGAGCTATCTGGACCTCTCTCTTGTGCAAATGGCCTCCACTTGATCCCCTGATGCTATTGCAAGGCAGGGAATGAGTTGAAATGAGCTGGATTGAGGGGTTGCAAACCAACTGGTCCAAAATCGTGTTTGTGTTTGGCTGGCTTTTAGGGCTTGGTAATAGTTGGGAAATGATCTGTGGGTGATGGTGAGTTGATCTATGGAAAAATATTGAAGGTTTGATGCTTGTGCAGAGTGTTTCAAAGAGAGGAAGGTTGAGGGTGATTTTTGAGAACTTGGTGTATGAGAGGTTCTGAGCTCCAATGTTATGTGAAGTAGCTTGCTTTGAGTCCACATAACATGTCTTGATAGGTCAGAAAGTTGGTGGTGGCCTATGGTGATTGGTATGAGGCAAGTTACAAAAAGTCAACAACTTGTGTACTTGAGGTATGGGCTCATGTAGAAGCTGTTTTAGGGCATGTACTGGTTCAACATTGATCAAGGAGAGCCATGGGATTCACTTTATGCAGCTGTATGGCTTAGAGGCATGGCTTCCATAGGTTTTGCAAGTGTTATGCAATTTGCCCCTTTTGAGAAATCTTGTGATGCAAGGCATGAAAACAAGTGATTCTTTGGGCAATTTTGGTCACAATGCAATGTACTATGTTTGTATGATGCTTAGAGATGCATTAGAGGTCACAAAATGACTTGGCAAGTGGTTTTGCAAAAAATCCTCTTTGGTGTGAAAGTGAAAATTATAGGATTTTTGCCAACTTTGCAAGGCCATAACTTGAGTTCCATGATGAATTAGAACTTGTTCTTGTACTTTTTGAAAAGGTAATGATCCAATCTACAACTTTCATGACCAACAATTTTTCATTTGAAGCATTTTTGGTTGAGAAAGAGGAGGTTGAAAAACTTTCCCAAAATGGAAAGTTTCCATTACAAGTCATTTCCATTTTTGGCAACTTTTGGTTTAGCTCAAGTTTCTTCAATTTTGTGAACTTCCAAGCACTTAAATGATCAAATAAAGATCATATAACTTCAATTTGATGAAAATACCCTTTTGGTTCCATTGTTGGGGGGCCTCAGATGCCCTGATTTTGCTCTGACTTGCTCAAGAAGTTACATAATGAACAGATGACTTCCACAATGAATTTCTTCATCAAACTTGGTACACATGATCCTTATAACATATTGAGACTATTAGACACAAGAATGACCAAAAAATTTGGAGTTATGGCCTCTGAAACCAAACCCTAATTTCAGGTCACCTGTTTAGTGAAACCCTAGCTCTGCTTCCATGCTTTCCAAATTCTTGTGATTTCTTGACTTCCTTGATCTTTGAGGGATATAATATGATGATAGAACACACATGTACCCTCTTGGAATGATTGGAGACCTTTGGAGTGGCTCATATGGATCCTTGGATTGCCCAGATCACAAACCCTAGATGCAGATGAACTTGAACTAATGCAGTGAGACCAAAATGCAATATGAATTGATATGCTTAAACTTATGCAAAGATGAAAATATCACAAGCCAATGGTGTGGAATGAGTGAGGGCAAATTTGGGGTGTTTACAGTTGTCTTCTAACTTCTTATTCTCCCTTCTTTTCTTTTCTTCTTTCCTTCTTCTTCCTTAGGATAAAGTTCAAACCACACTAACCTAGGACTTCCATGCATGCTAATATCTAGGATTGTTAGTCCTCCCCTTTAGTCTTTTACCTTTGAGATCCTTTTGGTGCTCTCTCTTCTCATCTTCAAACTTAACTTTAAATCACTTAATAAATGACAAGTCTGCTCATATGCCAAGAGACTTTGTCATGGGGTACTTGCACGCGTCCCATTTCGGGGTGAGGAGTAGGGTATCTATCATGATGAATAGGTCTTAGCATGAGACTACTTCACAAAGAAAAGCCAAAAACCACAAAAAACACTTAATAAAGTCCAGTGGGTCAGTGTGTCTGAGCCTTCCTCTTAGGGACTAGATTTGGGGATTTACCCCCATAGCTAGGTGTGCTTTTTGCCCATTCCATTTCAGGATGATGTAAGAAGTACACATCCAATTGAGTAAGACTTAGGTACACTCACCTATGCAAACCTCAAAGCAAAAAAGCTTCTAAAAAACATTGAACAAAGAATAAACGTTTCTCCTTTGGGACTTCTTTTCTCATCACCTTCACTCATAACGTAAGAACTTGCTCCTACTTGTCTCTTTGCAAGATGGTAACGCACTCGTGCCAGACAAGCCAACAACACCTGAGCATTGACATAAGAAGTTAAAGCTTCAAAACACAAGCCATTTTCTTCCCTAGTTTGGGGAACTACGGAGACTCCAATCCTCATGTCCAGATGAGGTACGTAGGAATTGGGGAAGGGCCCATTCGAGCACTCTTTTATTTTCCCTACATTTCCCCCATTTATTTTCTTTTCTTATCCAGTTTCAGTCTTTCTTTTTGCAGCAGCTTCCAGTTCTTCACCCTTTGAAACATTTTCTTTGCAAGCGTGGATCCCGTCGGGTACAGCGGACGATCTAGGGTGCTAATACCTTCCCAGGTCATAACCGACTCCCGAACCCAGTCTCTTTGGTTCGTAGGACCTTTGTCCTTCCTTTTCTTTTCTTCGGTTTGTGTAGCATTACCTTTACCATTCCTTTGGGATAAAAATTCCTAGCTGGAGACTCTACCCTTTTCCTTGCCATTTTCGCGTTTGTACCAGGATGGGAATCCAGGGAGAGACAATCGTCATTATCGTTTTCCTACTAACATCGTTGTACGAGTGGAATCGAACTATTCTGTTGAATATTCGTGATGTAACTGTAACATAAATGGTAGTTCTACTTAGTCAATTGTTGGAGTATGTCATCTGCATGTTGTGCCCCGTTCTGTGTTATCTTGAGTTGTGAATGGTGGGTGAATGTTACATAAGTTTAAGAGCCACGAGTTGAGAATAATCTTATAAGTTAGTGCAAACTAAATTGATGGTTTTGGAGTTTGGATAGTTTGTTATCAAGAGAAACAAGTTCAATTGTGTTCGACCGATTAGCCTCAGATAGGTAATCGATTGACACATGAGTTTTATGGAGAACTTTAGAAAATCATACTTTATAAACTGTAAGTTCGTTTTGGTTTCCGTTCAAAGTGTCAGAGGATAAAATGTTGAACTCTCTTTCGAGTATGATTGGTAGACAGTAAATGATCTGAATTTTTTGGTGTGTCATTGTTGTGACTAATGAGGACCTAAATTGTGAAGTTATAAGAGACTCATAAAGTGTTGATCTTCCAGGAAACGTTTTGATATCTGGATTATTGTATGGATAAGAGATGAACAATTGGTCAGTTCTAGAATCATTAATTCTTAACATTAGTTATGGACTATGTGAGAATAATACCATATGTGTGCAGTTGAGTCGTACTCATAGATATGGATTTTAAGTTACCTTCCAGGTAAGAGTGAGAGATGAATGTTCCAAAGTTAAGCATGTAAATTGGATCGTTTAAGGAATGAGACCCTTGAGAGAAGCGAATTTGAATGAGAAGTTTTGTGTGGTCTTCAAAGGTGACTGTATGGAATATTGTATACAATAGGCAAGTGTTATAGAAACTCGCAAGTGTACTAAGAATGATTTAAGTTGGTACTGGTGACTCACAAATCATTGTAAGTTATGTGACATTGTTACATTATTATTAATGAAGACCTTGTATCAACAGAAACCTTGAGTGAATAAAATCCTGTAATGAGAATTAACATGGAGTATAGTAACCATGATCAGATTCGTTAAACTGAACTGGATAAATTGTTTCGAGTTTAGAATGGATCAAAATAGTACCAGTTTTGGTTGCAACGGTATAACCCCTATATCTCTATCATTGGAGAGTTTGGACTGATGTTATTATTGTGTGACTAGAAAGTAAGTTGTTCTATCATTGAATGTCTGCAAGTTCTTGTTATGTTGGTTGGTGAGAACTCCAATGGATAAGTGTAATCTCCGCAGACTATCAACTACCTAGTATTTCTTGAGAATTCGTGGTATATCTACTGTTAAACTTTGAGAGCGTAGTGGAAGGAGACAGATGAAAGAGTTCGGTCGAATTATTAAGAATCAGAAGCTTTTTTGTGTTGAGGTAAGAAAATCATGTGCTAAGTATGTTGTCTTTAGGTAAGATGCTGAAAGGATGAAGTGTCATATGTAAATGGTTACAGTGTATGATGTCAGACCAAGTGGAATTGGTAAAGAAGTCATTTGACAAATTTTTGAAATGGTTTTTGTAATTGAAGGATTTTAATAACAGTATTTGTTGGTAATTGGGTGTATATAGGATTTCACTAAGATACCTTGTGGAGTTTTGTCCAGTGTTTGTTATCCCCAAATCAATTTGGAGTGTTATGCTTTTGTGTTGTGACTCAATAGAAGGAATTAGAATGATATGTTTCTCTGAAGGGGGATGAAACTAAATGATTCAGTATGAAACAACAGATGAGTTGTGGAAATAGTAAGTTAGAAGTTAACCCAATGTTGGAACAAGCGTATGAGTAAGGACATGAAGTCTAATTTATTATGAAATAAGGACTTTGAGCTGCAAAGTCAAATTGGAATTTGAATATGTCAGAATATGTAGGAGAAGTAAGAATAAGTATGGATCTAAGATAATATTAAAAACTGTTGTTGTTATGGATTAAAGGAAATTCGAGGACGAATTTCAAATTAAGGAAGGGAGGATGTAATACCCTATATTTTAATAAATGCTCTGGATAATATTAATTGAGAGTTTTCAATTAAAATAATTAGAGCAACCGAAGAACTCAAATTTATTAATTAGTATTATCTAACTCAGAGGTTTTATTAAATAACTGACTCAGAGACATTTTTGGATACTCTCAATTTTGGACCAGTTAGTGTTACTAACTGATAGATATTTTCTCTATATCTCTTATTTGCCTCATTTGTTGCAAAGATAGAAAGAAAGAGGGAGGAGCTAAAGAGAAAAGAGAGTAAAAGGGGTGGAAGGAGAAGAAAACATAGAAGCTCAAGAAAAGCTTGGATGATCATTCTTCTTCATCAATCTTCATCTTCATCAAAATCCTCTTCATGGTTAGAGGTGGGTTCTAGATATAAACCTTTTTTTAGAGTTCTTGATTTTCTAAGAGTTAGTAGGTTAAGTTTGTGAGAAAATGATGAATTTTTTAAACAATGAAATCTAACGGATAAAATGCTGAAATAATCGGGTAGTATAGTCGGGTTGTATGTATGTTGAATCTACTATGATTGCTTGGGTGATCCATTGTGTTTTGATAGAGTTTGGATGGGTTTTGTATGAGGAAAACGCACATTTTCAGCTTCTGGTACAGTAGTAACCGATTACCCTTTGAAAAACTAGGTTTATAAGCATATTTTACACTAGTAATCGGTTACCCTCCTGGAGTAACCGGTTACCACTGTTGTGTTCTGAAAAATAATATTTCTTATAAAATTCATAACTTCTTACTCGGGTATCCGATTGAGGAAAACTTTATATCGTTGGAAAGCTATGACAGAGTACTATTCAATGGTGAAAGAAAATATTACTTTTGATGTGAAAATTATTTATTTATTCTATGCTGATTAAAATGTTGATTGTGTATTTATGATATGTCATATGAATATGCATGTTAAACAATAATAATCATGAGTTTGCTTAATTAAAATGAGTTAAGTAGAGTGAGGAAGACTTACCCTATCAATAGTATAATCTAGTTGTGACTAGGAATTTGATAGAAATTGGATAGCGATGCTCGGATGTTTGATGCTTAGATAAGTATCTTAGTCGAGTAATGGTCTAGTGGCGATAGAGACACTATATGGAACATGTGTGTGAACCCGTTTGGGTGTGTTATTTATGGAAAAGGCATTGTGACCTTAGGAATGTTTTATACATTCCCTTTTTGAGTGAAATCACATAATCGAAACCAAAATTCCCTTGAGAATGTCGTTTCATGAGTCAAGGGCTCCTCTGGAATGTACGCGTGTAGTATTTGGCAGGTTTGAATCCCGCATATAGTACGAATGGAGCCTACGAGTAAAGAGACTTATGGTGGTTTATGGCCCACGTGAAGTGACGATTGTAAGGTTAATAGCCTTCTGATCCTAATCCATCTCGTATGCCAAGTAATTACTGGAATCTATGACTCATGCTGACTTCTAGACATAGAAGAGGACGAGAATAGGGGGTACCTTGGTGGTTTCCGGATTAATGATACTTTCGAGTTTTTGAACTCAAGACATGTTTCCATATGAGTGTGAGATTGTGAACTCAAGGTCTAGGCTCCCCCCCCCCCCCCCCCCCCCCCCGTCATGAGTAGGATTCTTGTAGAACCTTGTAGAGCCGAGATAATCCATAGGATAGGGAACTCACTGAGATGTTGATATTTCACCCCACTATTGTTTTTGCTTTTCAGGTTTCTTTTGCAGGTTGATTTACAAGTGGAGCTATGCTCGGGATGTTTCAAGAGAAGCATAGATTTAGTTTCCGTTATGTATTTATCTTTCTTATAATGAAGGATATTGTATTTGATCTTAGTATTTTTATTTTTAGTATGATTTCCATTTCTTGTACCATAGTTATGTTATGTTTTTAGTATTGGTCAAGAATGTGAATTATGATATTAGGAACTTATGATGGTGTCAGTACCAAATAAACTCTTGTATAATGATATTCTAGGTATTTATTATATGGGGCGTTTCAAAAATGGACTCTGAGGTAAACTTAAGGGACCAAAAAAGGTATTTTTCCTTTTATTTTAATTTACGGAGATGTTTCCTCCCTCAAAATAAATGCCACAATCATGTGTGTTTTTTGTAATGACCGTGGTGTGACATTTTCAGAATCACGATTTGGGAGAAATCATTTAAGATAATTTCATGAAATTGAGGATGAAATTGGGGGAAATTTAAAGGGGATTTATGTGAAAAGTAGAAAATGGGTAGTTAAAATTGAAACTCCATTTAGTAAGTTTTTAACAAAATCACTTTTGATAGTGTTAGCTCCTAAATTTGATGCCTATGTTGGAATGAACAAATTAGGAGATTTCGACTAAAAATATGTTTGAAGGAATTGATTCAAAAAGACGTCCTTGCATACAAAGAAAACATCTTTGTGGGCTTAAGAGCTTTTGATCAGTCGAATGTGAAGTTCGTCGAAGTGCTACAGAAGGTACTTCGACTAGAAGTTTGAAATTCAAATAAAGGATGAAATATTTTATTCTTATCCGTTTTTGAAAGGGGAATGTGGCACGCATTCGAGATTGAAGAACATACAGAGTGACACTTTTCTTGTTCTCGTTTGAAGGTCGTTAAAAGTGGTTATTTCAATTGTTAAAAATAGTCAGTTCTAGTGTTAGGATTGGGTGTGTTGAATTGTGTGCAAAAACTCTGTGTTTCCTCAAAGTATCAAGTGTAAAGAGAAACAAGTGTGAGAGAAATGTAAGTGGAATAACACCCTTTTCAATCAATACAATTTATCAAGTTTTTCATTAAAGTTTATCTTTGCTTGCCTAGTTTAGGTTTACTTGTCAAGATTACTTTATCCTCTTTAACAACATTTCGATTTAAAGTCTTTTGCAACTTATCTTTCATTTACGTTTTGAAGGGTCATGCTAACATGTGCCCTTAGGGCACGTGTTAAGGATGCTATAATTTGTAAATATTAAATGCGATGAAATCATATTTAAAGTTTAAAAAAATTAAACACACACATTTCAAGAGAATATTTCTATAAATAGGTAATTAATATGTGCCCTAAGGGCACATGTTAGCATTTCCCAACATTTAATGAACATTGTGGAAGTGTTTATTGTCATTTACAAAACTTATTCAAGATATTATTTAGCAGATGTCCTAGGATCAATCTGATCGATCCTGTGAGTCACTAAAGTTAGATTTGGAAGATCTGTGGTTGTTTACCAAATTCCATCGTAAACAAATAGATGATTTATCGAACAAAACAACTCTTTTTACAATAAACAAACTCAAAATCACGTCAACAACAAATAATCTCTAAATTATAGATTTCTCGTACCTGAAAATGTAAAGGCGATCCTGAGGTAAATCTTTGGAAACTATAATGTTGTGTTTATAACCTTACTGGATTGAGAAAAAAGTGAAAGTGAGAATATGAATTGATGAAGTGAAAGAGGATATGAGATTTCGTCAAACATGTAGGTGCGTGAAATAAACTCACAAAGAGAAGTGGTGGTGGATAGTAGAGTATCGTACATTTAGGAATTGAGGAAATATGGCAAAAAAACATATTTTTGTTTAGGGTTTTCTTCAATTGAGAAAGAGCATATTTTTTGGCATATATATATATATATATATATATATATATATATATATATATATATATATATATATATATATATATATATATATATATATATATATATATATATATATATATATATGAGAGATGTATCTAGTGAGAAAGGATAATCTTATATGAGAGTGAGAGGAAGAGATATCACCCGTTTAATTTAAAATAAAAGGCTGAGATTTAATATTACATATTCCTTTTTTTTCTCAACTGTTTTTGGTTCACTATGTCAAACAAGACCTATCACATCGCTTTCTTTGGCCTCTAAAAGCGCTTACAAACATTGTCTAAGTCTGCGGTCGTAGGTAAAGATAACACTTTTATTTAAGGCAAAAGCGCTTTAAAGGCCTACTTTAGAAAGCGCTTTTTTCCTAAAAAGCGCTTTCTAAATGGGCCTTTAGACAACGCTTTATAAAGCGTTGTCTAATGTATAATTATAATATTTTAAGTAATTTTTGTATATACCTTTAGACATCACTTTTAAGGTAGGAACCGTTGTCTAATGTATCCCTTTGAAAGAGTTTTATTCCTTAAAAGCGTTGTCTAATATATAAATATAAAATTTTAATTAGTTTTTGTATATATCTTTAGACAACGCTTTTTGTTAAAAAACGTTGTCTAATGTGGACCTTTAGAAGGCGCTTTTTCCTTAAAAAGCGTTGTCTAAAGTATGCGTATAATATTTGAGAAAAAAGGATCATGTAATGAGATATTAAATTTCAACCATTTATTTTAAATCAAACGGTTGTTATCTCTTCCTCTCACTCTCATATAAGATTACTCTTTCTCACTTTATATATATATATATATATATATATATATATATATATATATATATATATATATATATATATATATATATATATATATATATATATATATATATAAACTTTTATTTTGATTAAGAGAGGCTTTTAGTAGACACGAAATACTTTGGAAAGAACATTTTATCATTTTATTTTAGTGATAAAAATATAAGTTCTTTTTTTTAATTTGATTAAAAAATATTTTTGTAAAAATATAATATTTGAGAAAACAATTTTTTCAGTCCATCTAAATTTAATATTTTGATTATAATTATATTTTGAATTTATACACGTTTTTTAAAAATAGAGTGTATATGATCATGTGCTAATACTTAAAATGACACTTTAGTTACAAAATTGTCATCGCGTTCTTATTTAGGCATATTTTTTAGTATAACGGGTATAAATTTTAAAATTATATGCTTTTTTTTGCACTAGTGTCATCAAAGACTAATTATCATCATCAAAAGCATGTTTGTCTTTAAGAGGACTTCCCTGATCAATAACCTATAAAACAAGGCTTCCACATTCTTCCCCCATTTTGATTATGACAACGCATCTCTCAGGGAGGTGACAAAAGTAATAACAAGTATCCTTTGGAGTGATTAAAATCCCCCTCAAATTAGTATAAAGTATACTATATTCCCTCTGAGAGTATACTTCTACGCCTTTTTCAAAATAAAAAAAGGCGAGTAAATATGTAGTACGATGATTTAAAAGGAAAGAACATTTTATTTGATTTAAGGGAAAGTACAAGAAATGGAAACAATTCATCAAACTCATTAACAATTCAACAATAGATTCTTAAGACACTCACATGACACTTTGTTGCATGACCTGCTTATGGAATCAAAAGAAGATCCCTCTTGCATGAACCATAGACATCTCGAGGTGGTGAGCATCATTTTTATTCAAATTATGATGCAAAGGGGGATATTTTCCTTAGATAACAAAATTCTCATTAAAGCCACACAAAACAACACGTACGGAATTATCTTAAAACCAAACTTATCACAATTCATGAATTTAGATTGGAAATGCCTCTATGATGGATGGAAGAGCATTGATTTTGATGATGTTGTAACGTGGAAATCCGGTTTCTTTGAATAGGTATTTCCAGTTCTCTTCAGTTCTTTCCTTACCACCAGCATTATGTGCAAGAAGCAACATGTCAAATGCTATACCAACATCTGTAAATGGTTCAGCTCCTTCCGGGTCCAAAACATGATCCACGATGATCACCTTTCCTGTTTTCTCTGGTATTGCCTTCCTACAGTTCTTCAATATCTTTATGCAATGGTCGTCACTCCAGTCATGAAGAATCCACTGGCATTCACTCAAACATGTTCATTATTATTGTAGTTCAAAAGATTGTTAGCATGATAATTAAAATTTGTGTATTTTTAAAAGTTATACCTTCATGTAAATAGCGTCAGCAGTAGGAACAGAAATAAACATGTCTCCTTCAACATGGGTGATACCATCAAATTTAGGTGCAGTGGAAATAACATGAGGTAAATCAAAGTTAATAGCTTGAATATGAGGATAAGCTCTAACAATCTCAGAGAGAGATCCACCAATACCACCACCAACATCAACCAAAGACTGAATTTGGCTAAACCCATCTTTGTAACCTGCAATAACAGCCCTAGACATGATCCTAGCAGTGCACACCATACCTTGGTTAAACAAATCATTGTATTTCGAGTCCAAACTCGTCATTTCAAATTGTTCATGACCATGACACCTAAAGAAAGCAGTTCCATTTTTTGTTCCTTCTCTTACAATTTCACTGATATGGTTTGCAGGGTTCAAATGAAAAGGGTGATTCTCTAACAACAACATAGGCGCCAATGTCATTTTTGTGTCTTGTAGGATCCATTTTGACGCGCGTGTTAAACCGTAGAGAATCTCTCCGGTTTCAGATTTTTCCGCACTGAAAATTTTTCTACGAACCATGACTCTTATTACTCTTAAGAGAAGAGAGGAATCGGGAGAGGGTGCATCTTCAAGACTTTGCACAATTTGTGATAGGGAAATTGGTTTACCATATCTATCGATTATGTCAGCTATGTGTAGCTCAACAACGGCTTTTAGAGCAAATGAGTCTGTAAATTGTGTCATATATTTCCATATTTCAATTTGTCCAAGTATTGATTCTTCCTCTTCTTTGCACACACCCTGATCAATAGTATATGTACCATTAATATAGGATGGAATAAAAGTATATGTTTATTATATAAAATTTATTTCTAACTCTTAGTTTCTTTTTGTCATAACTCTTGGCTTGTTTTTATTTGTTGAGAAAATGATATTAAAATTATGATGTACTACCATAAGATCAAAGGTTCAAATTATGGTGTTATTTGTGTATGTTGTGTTATATAATCCCAAGTGGAAGATTTTGTGCCATTAGCATTGTCTTTTTTATATTTAATTCTATCTAAATCTTTTTTACACACAAATTGATTATTTACCATTTCATTAAGTGTTAAAGATATTTTGATTCTGAAATTTTTTAGTACAAGTATAAATATATCATTTTGAACAAAATATAAGTGAAAAAAGGATTATTGAACGACTGAACTTACTTCAAATATTATTAAAAAATCAAAATGAAATTGGATATAATTTTATTTGAAAAGCATCTATCACTAAATGTATGAGATACAAGTTTTAGCACAAAGTTTAAAAACTAAAGAAGTTGAAGATTCAAATTAAATCTTACGAATCAATTTACAAAAATAAAACACTAATTTAATAAGATCTGTTTGTTATAGTTCGTTTCATTTTAGGAGTATTTTTAACAGTTTTCCAAGAAATTAAAAATATATCAAAGTTTATAAACTGCACTTAAGAAAACGTGTATATTATGAAACTAGTTTAAAGGCGAACTTTACTATTATTTGTAAATTTTAACAAAATAGTATTTCTTTTTTCTTTTTTTTCATAACTTTTTTTTTATTGTTATGAAAGTTATTATTTTACAAAATTTGTTAGTAAGGATTTACTTTGTCTTTTTTTCAGAGGTTATTGTTAGCCAAACATTTGCTTAAATACAATTTTTCTTAGAATATATCATTGGAGTAAAGATAACTAATTGAAATATTAAAATAATATTTAATATTTGTATAAAAGAAAAATATATAATTAAAATATATATTAAAGTAATAGTTTATGCACTTTGAAATTTAAAATTAATTTTATAAAAAGAGACAAAAATAAATTCAAAACAACCTTTTTCGAACAAGAAATAAGATTATTATATTCAATAGAGAATATCATGATAGTGACAAAATTGTTTTTTAAAAATACTTAATTTTAGAATTTAATTGATACCAAAAATATGAACATATATCCGATTTCTTCACTAATGCAAAAAGAATACTGTTATTTTTTCTAATCATATATATGAACATAATACTAAAATGATATATATATTTAAAAAGACAAGAGATGCATGAATGATATAGCCTGTTTTCAGTGTTATTATAGTAAGATTAATTAATTGATGTTAGTGAGAAAAGTGTGTTAATTTAATTATATATGTATCAATATCTACGCACCTTGAAAGCAGAAGAAGGTGGGGAGTGGTTGGAAAGAACGGTCTCCATTATGTTTCAAGTGAAGAAAGAAAGCCTTTACTTTGGTTACAGCAAGGCTTTCAATGAGTTGTTACTGCAGTGTGTGGAATGAGTCTCTAAGTTGCAAAATCTATAGGTTTATAAAGACCATGAGGTAACATGGTTGATTGCTAAAGTTTGAAAATGTGGCACATGTTATGTGGTTTTTTAAATAGAATAATACATAGAGGTCCCTTTATTAAAGAATAAAATGATGTTGTGAATTTGAATCCACATCTAATATTTTTATTCTAAACTTATTCAGACTATCCAACTCTAAATGAAATAGTTTTTATACAAATATTGAAATAAAACCATGTAATATTTAGAATAAATATATATTTTTAAATAACATATTTTTAAATATTTTATTATTATTTTTAAATACAATAACATATCTTGTAAGGCTAAAATACTATTTTTAAATATTATTATTTATTAAATGATTATTTATATAGAAAATATACGTCAGTTCACCATTCCTCTTCACAATCATGTAGTATAGAGTCGTCCTAATTTTTTCATTTCTTCTTCATCTCATAATTCACCATTGTTGTTCATAATCGTGTTCAATTTTTATCTCATAATCGTTGCCCTAATTTGTATATGGTTTAATGGGTTTTAAGTATGTGGAAATTTCATATTCTTCATCTCATTCAAGGAGGAGAAGAATTCAGTGCTATTGTAGATTGGATTCACCATTTGCTACTGCGTGGACATCTGAGAATCCAAGTAGGAGGTTCTATGGTTGTAGGTTATTCAAGTTATGTATAAAACCCTAACTTTTAGTTTTGATCATACTCTGAACATTTTTTGGTAATTGTTTGTTTAAATCCACATTTTCATTTGTTTCATTCAGTTACAATGGAGGAAAGGCTGTTCTTTTTTTTATTGGTACGATGATAAAATTCTGAAACATTCAAAGGAAGTGATTAACTCGTTGTTGAAGAAGGTCAGTGAGTTGAAGAAGAAATATAGTTTAATAAGGAAGAGTGACGATGACATGAAGAAGAAGAACAAGTTATTGATTATTTTGTTGATTCTATCTTGGGTTTGTATCATCATGTTGATCACAAAAGTACTTGTTTAGGTTAAGATGTCATTGTTGTAGGATTGAGGTTAATATTGTAAGGTTATTGTACTAATGGATGAATTTGATGTTGTAAGGTTATTTTGTAAGATGTTCTAGTATAATTCCAAAAGTACTTGTAGTTTTGTAAGATGTTCTGGTATAATTCCATAAGATGTTCTGTAAGATGTACTTGTAGTTCAATATTATGTTCTGGTATAATTACATAACATTTGTTACTTTGATTCAGCCTCTTACATTGAGATAATTCAATTTGTTACTTTGAGATAAGTCATTGTTACTTTGATTCAGAATCTTACATTGAGATAATAACATTTGTAGTTTTGTTATAAGATTTATTACTTTGAGACGAGATTTGTTATCAAGATTTTATTATCAACTTAAATGGTCTGTATACAAAAAGTAACGCACCTTACAAATCTTACATTAAAGGTAACACATTAAAGTTGTAAACCTCTTCAAAAAAAGTGATAGCATCTTACATAGCAATATTACATAGAGTGTTAACTAAAAAACTACATTAGTCTTGGGTTTTTTGCGCTTGTGATCCCCGAGTCAACACGGTTAGTGTTTCTTTTGTCAGATCTTTCTTTTGCTTCTTTGCCTTGTTATCTCCTTTAGGCAATTTCCTTTGCCGGTCCACTGTTGTTTTTCCTTTGTAAGTTCTCGAATTGTGCCCAAAATTCCCACAACTCTTGCACTTCGCAGTTTTCAAATGCCTTGGTAATACATTGATTAAACTCGGTTCGTTATTAGCTTTGTTTCTCCTTCTTCGGTCTACTCGGAGCTCGTCGCATCACCGATGGATGAATTGGATCCCCTTGAGCTTTTGGACAAAGTCTTGGACCATTAGAAGAGAGAACAATATATGAATACATTTCCATAAAGCTTGTTTTTCTATTGTAGACAACAAGTACACAAATAAAAGTTCAGCAAATAGACAAGATGTCAATTCTGTTACAAACAAGTTCTGCAATAGACAAGTTCAACAAATAAAAGTACACAAGTTCTGCAATAGACAAGTTCAACAAATAAAAGTACACAAGTTCTATAATAGACAAGATGCCAATTCTGCTATAGACAAGTTCAACAAATAAAAGTATACAAGTTTTGTAGTAAAAGTATCACATAAGGCTTGACAATATATCATAATTCATTATATCAGATTTTGTAATAAATTATGCAAACGAAGATTCTGCAAATGAATATCATAATTCATTATATCAGAGTACGCCATACATTATATATCAGAATTCATTACATCAAAGTATGCCATACAGTATATCAGATTATGCAATCACATAAGGCTTGACAATATATCAGAATTCATTATATCAGATTATGCCATACATTATATCAGATTCTTATATCATATTCAGTCATACATTATATCAAATTCTGTTATCAAATTATGCAATAAATTATACCTATAGTAAGCTAAAACATAAGGGTCAACATCAGATTTATTGTGCAAGATACAAACGATGACATGGACACACAAAATACCACTCAAAGCCCATTTACGACATGCACAGTGATGTTTTTGTAAGTTCACCTCTTAAGTGTCCATACCATTGGTGACACTAAAAAGGTTAAAATCGTCATCGCCATGCCAAGTTGGTGTCCAGCCTTCAGCTGTCCGCTTTAACCTCTATATAGTTTGTTCAATCTTCGGACAAATTTTGTTTCTGAACCGACTCATGAGATTGTTTTGTTTGATTCTCCTAACCGTTATGTAATGCTTCATCCCTTCAAGCAAAGTAATGATGGCTTGTCTCGGTACTCTAAAATAACCATGTTGAAATTTTTGTACATGTTATTCACCTGTAAATCACAATGACTATCTGTATGGAATGCTGATCTAGCCCATGTGGAAGGTGGAATCTCCATCATGTCTCTCCATGCATCCTCACTTAGTTGGCCTACACCAAAACAAAAGCAACAAACAACATCACAAATTACATAGCATATTAGAGTATATAACAAGGCAGAAATTACATAGAAAGCACATATATAAAACATACTACAGAGTTAACATCATAAATCACTAATAACATCATAATTTACAGTGAACATCATAAATCACAGATAACATCATACTTTATAGTTAACATCAGAAATTGCATGTACACACCTTGAACAAAATTTTGGACCTTCCTTTGTTTAACTTGAGGGTTTAGCTTTGAAGTTAGGGATTGCTATTCCAAATCTGATTCATAAAAAATCAAAGAATAACATCAACAGGGTTAGGGATTTGAAGAGTTTGGGATTTGAAGTTGGGGATTTGAAGTTAGGGTTAATGAACAACAACGATAACAATCGGTAAGTTAAACAAATAAGACAATACCTAATCTTCGTTCGTAGTTAGACTTCGTTCGCAATCTTCTTCGTTCGCAACAAGTTTCTTCATTCACAAAAATGTTGTTTGTTCTCTGAGTTCTTCGTTCAGACTGTTCTACATTCAACAATGGGTATCAATTCTTCGTTCAGATTGTTCTCTAAGTTAGGGTTATGGATCCAATTGTTTAAGTTAGCATGTACCTTAAGTTAGCTTGTAATGGGTAATTGTTAAAAAAACCATTAGGTTAGTGTGTTAGTTTTCTTATAAATAACATACTAGTCTCTCATATTTTGCATAAGGGAAAATAGAAAGATAAAACCCTAATTCAAAAGTGAGAGAGGTTATTTGTATTCTTGTATACTTGTAATCGTGTTTCAAGAGAAAGGAAATAATAGTAGTTTATATCCAATCTTTGTTGTTTTCCTTGGTTACCCTAAACATTAACCCTTGTGGGTTTCTTGATCATAAAGAAACCTATTATACTTTGTTTCTAAGGTATCTAATTCACAAAAAATTAGTGTGGTGAGCGTGGAGAAGATGCCTTCAACAAAGTATGAGATTGAAAAGTTCATCGGAGTGAACGATTTTGGTCTATGGTGCTTGAATATGAAAGCCCTACTTGTTTAGCAGGGTTTCTTGGAAGCGTTGAAGGGAGAGGCGGCCATGAATGTTGCGTTAACAACAGCTGAAAAGACGACCATGATTGAGAAAGCACATAACGCAATATTGTTGAGCCTTGGTGATAAGGTTCTTTGAAAGGTATAAAAGGAGACGATAACGTCATGGTTATGGTTGAAACTTGAAGGTTTGTACATGACCAAATCGCTGGTGAATCAACTATATCTGTAGCAAGCTTTGTATTCATTCAAGATGAGGGAAGACACAGTGTTGGGTGAGCAGTTAGATATATTCAACAAACTGATTCTTGATCTTGAAAATATTGATGTGAAGATCGATGATGAAGATCAAACATTGCTGCTATTATGAACTTTGTCCAGAACACGTGCTCACTTCAAAGAAACCCTCTTGTATGGAAGAGAGTCCCTAACCTTTGAAGATGTTCAATCTGCCTTGTACTATAAGGACTTGAACAAACAAAAAGAGCATAAAACTTTGATGGTTGGTGAAGGTTTGGCCGTTAAGGCAAAATTCTTTCAAAAGGATGGCAAGTTCGACAAGAAGAAGGGTAAAAGTCAGTAGAAGTCTTATGGTGGTGAAGCATCTGGTGTTCGGTGCTATCATTGTAAGAAGGATGGTCACATTCAAAAGGTGTGCCCTAAACGCCTGAAATATTATGGAGTTAAGGATAATGGCAATGCGGCCATTGTTCAAGATGATTTCAAATCATTTAATGTTCTTGTGGTTTCAAGTGGCGACTCAAGAAAGAGTGGATTATGGATTCAGGTTGCACTTGGCACATGACTCCAAACAAAGATTTTTTCGAGGAATTATGTGATCAAGATGATGGATCAATACTGCTGGGAAACAACAAAGCTTGCAAAATTACAGGTATTGGATTTATGAGATTCAAGCTCCATGATGAGTCAATAAGGATATTGACTGAAGTTAGGTGTGTACCTGACTTGAAGAGAAATCTGATTTCTCTTGGTGAATTCGACAAGAAGGGATATGTTTTTCAAGGAGAGAAAAGTATCTTAAGATTCATGAAGGGGTCGAAGGAAGTCTTGAGAGGCGTGAAGAAATAAGGCTTGTATACCCTCGAGACTGAGGTTGTAAGTGGTTTGACAAATGTAGTATCCATGAAACCTGTGTCGAAGACAAAATTTTGGCACATAATATTAGGCCATATCAGCGAAAGAGGCCTGGTAAAACTGGGGAAACAGAACCTGCTAGGTGGTGGCAAAGTCAAGAAGTTGGAGTTTTGTGAACCTTGTGTATTTGGTAAATCATGTAGAGTGAAGTTTAACAAAGGTAAACAAAGAACACATGGATCTCTTGATTACATCCATGTTGATCTTTGAGGTTCTGCAAGGAATCTTTCATATTCAAGTGCAAGGTATTTTCTATCAATAGTTGATGACTATTCAAAAAGTTATGGGTATTCATTCAGAAGACTAAGAATGAAACTTTTGAGAATTTCAAGAGTTGGAAGGTTCTGGTCGAAACTCAAACTGGCAAAAGGTCAAGAGGTTGAGAACTGATAATGACCTTGAATTTTGCAATGAAGCTTTCGACAGTTATTGTGTCGAGTCTGGGATTGCATGGCACAAGATTGTAGCAGGTACTCCTCAACAAAATTGTTTAGCTGAGAGATTCAATCGAACAATCCTTGAAAGGGTTAGATGCATGTTGGTTAGAGTTGGATTGAAGAAGGTGTTTTGGGATGAGGTTGTTTCGACAGCAACATATCTGATAAACAAACGTCCTTTGACTTCCTTAGATATGAAGACACCTGAATAAGTTTGGTCGGGACATCCACCAGATCTTGACAAACTAAGAGTATTTGGATGTGTAGCCTATGCTCACATTAGTCAAGACAAGGTCGAACCAAGAGCTCTGAAATGCATGTTCATGGGATACTCTGAAGGAGTCAAAGCTTATAGGATATGATGCCTATTGTGAGATATTGGAACGAACTCTAGGGTTAGCATGTCGTCGAAGTCAGCTCACATGTTGTTGTTAAATCGGGCCTTGTGTTATGGATCCAATTGTTTAAGTTAACTTGTACCCTGAGTTAGCTTGTAATGAGTAATTCTTAAAAAACCCATTAGGTTAGTGTGTTAGTTTTCTTATAAATAGCATACTAGTCTCTCATATTTTGCATAAGAGAAAATAGGAAGATAAAACCTTATTTCAAAAGTGAGAGAGTTTATTTGTTATTCTTGTATATTTGTAATCTTGTTTCAAGAGAAATGAAAGAATAGCAGTTTACAACCAATTTTTGTTGTTATCCTAGGTTACCCTAAACCCTAACCCTTGTGGGTTTCTTGATCAGAAAGAAACATATTATACTTTGTTTCTATAGTATCTGATTCACAATAGTATTTAAATTATATAAAATAATAATCAAATATTGAATCTAAGAAAACTTAATATAACTAGACATTTACCCTTGCGATAATCGCACAAAATAATCATTGATCGATAGTTATATCTTATATTAAAAATTAAACTATTTTTATTCATTATTACTTTAAATATTTATACATAATGATGTGAATTTATCATCTAAATCATAATTAGATTAAAAAATAACTTAACCAGTTAAGACCACAAGAAGTTAGTTAAAAAGAAAGAAAAAAACATAAATAGAATTAATAACTATATATCACAATAATAATAATAATAATAATAATAATAATAATAATAATAATAATAATAATAATAATTATTATTATTATTATTATTATTATTGTTAAGAGTTGTTTTTTTATTAGTTAGTGAATTCATATTGATATAATTAATTATTATTGGACGGGGTAATAGTTTGTTTTACTTATTAGTTAGTGAATTAATATTAATATAATTAATTATTATTGGATGATATAATAATTTTTATTAGTTAGTGAATTAATATTAATATAATTTATTATTATTATTATTATTATTATTATTATTATTATTATTATTATTATTATTATTATTATTATTATTATTATAATAAATATAATATAGTTAATAAGTGAATTAATAGAAATAAAATTTTGGTAGGAAATTTTGTGGGAGAGGTTATATAATTATAATTTAGTATGATATGAATAACTTTTAAAGTAAAATATAATAATTTAATATTAATTTTATTTAAATAATATACAATATTTTTTAAAGAAAAGATATAAATTTAAAATTTAATAAAATGAGAAAATCAATACGTTGCTTTGAAGTGAAGCACTATAATATTAATTTAATTTAAAAGAAAATATATAATTATATAGGTCTATCGCTATCCATAAACCTTACAATCTAACTTTAATGAGTAACATATTTTTTCGAACCGAACTACAAGATTTAAAAAAAAAAAAAGATTAAATATGTTTTTGATCCCTATAAATATCTCAATTTTGATTTTTAATCCCTATAAAAAAGTCAAATTTTAGTCATTATAAAATTACATTTGTACGAAGTTTTAGTCCTTCTACAAGGATTAAATTTACGTGTAAAAATAATTTTATAGAAATTAAATTAAAATTCAACGTTTTTTATATAAATTAAAAACTAAAATTAAAATATTTATAAGTACTTACAAATATATTTAACTAAAAAAAATATAAACTCTAGTTTTTATAACCGAAACAATGTCATTTTTTGAATTTGGGATACCGGTTCATATGTACAACTCTACCTAATCACCAACTCAACTGTTCTAACGGGACACCTATTGTGTGGTTTAGATTCACAGCCATTGAATTTGTTATTATTAAAAAGTGTGGTATAAAAATGCTTGGTGTAATCATAATCTTTAAGTATATATTAATCTTAACAATTACAACAGTTTGGTACTGCAGTACAACATTTAACATGATTTCATTTCATTATGCTAAGATTTTAGAAAACGACTTAATCGAGTTTTAAACAACTAACAAACAACATTGATGTTGATAAATTCATGTTCAAAAGGTTATTTGAAGAAGTAATTGTACATTTGGAATTTTACAATTATTAAGTGAATAAGTAATGACAAACCTTGTGGTCACACTTCAATTTTCTTTCCCATCTGAATATTGACACGTACCACATGTGTGTCATAAACCTCTAATAGCATAGGTAACGCTTTTGAATTTCTCCAACAGTCAAGGACAATCTGATCCTGATTTTTTTATTTTAATTATTTTAATCACACTATTGAAAATAAAATTCTAAAATATCACCCTTTAAAAAAAATATCATTTATTTTATTTCTTCCATTTATTGAATTTTTTTTGAATAATATGATTTATTAAAAAAAATCTCAAAATAGCTATGATTTTAAAAAATTTATCAAAGTAATCTAGTTTTTATACATGTTCAATAATGCAATTGGCGAATATGTTAAAAATGTAAATCAATTTGCAAATTGAATTGGCTAAAACAAAGAAATTTCAACATGTTCAACATTTCAATTGGTGAACATGTGTATGAAGAAAACCAAATCGTCAAACCAATTGGCGAATGAATACATACGTATTATTTACTCCATATGAGTATATATATATATATATATATATATATATATATATATATATATATATATATATATATATATATATATATATATATATATATATATAAGTATATATATATATATAAGTATATATATATATATATAAGTATATATATATATATATATATATATATATATATATATATATATATATATATATAAGTATATATATATATATATATATATATATATATATATATATATATATATATATATATATATATATAAGTATATATATATATATATATATATATATATATATATATATATATATATATATATATATATATATATATATATATATATATATATATATATAAGTATATATGGTGGGACACATTCGTTTGCTCAACCAGGATCTGGTGGCCGTATTTAAAGAAGGGTTTGACAACGCTGTCGACCAGCTGAAGATACTGAACCCTGAGTTGGCGACGGAGGGGTCAGCCCATAATTAATGCGTCCAGGACGGGGAGATTGTGTGTCCCTTCGAAGCGGAGGAGGAGCTGGGAGAAGAGGAAGAGTAACTCCGAGCGGAGTCTTTGTATTTTATTTTGTTTATTTGTATGGCCTGCGTGCCTAATTTGTATGAATATTGGCCTTCGGGCATACTTGTCCTTTCTTCGGCTACGACCGCATATGAATGAATGTTTTGTTTTTAGCTGTTACCTTGCTCGGTTTTATTAAGTTTATATTCGTTGTATTTTTGTGAACTGTTTTATGCTCGACTATGTTTGTCTCGCCGATTTAGGGAACCGACGAGGTAGTGGGCGTTGTGCTCGTCTAAAATCGAAGCCGAGTTCGCGATTGGAGAACTCTGACCTCGGGGCTTGGGCCTTTCCATCGCGAGCTGGGTGCCCATAGGACGCTGTGTAATTCTTCGACCCATGCCCTTTTTGCCTCGCCGAGTCTGCGCTTCAGCCCGCGCAGGATTACCCTGTTGGCCGCTTCTGCTTTCCCATTGGTTTGAGGGTGCTCGATAGATGTGAAATGTTGTTTAGGTGCTGAAATCCTCCGTCTGTGAATTGCGTCCCGTTGTCCGTGATGAGGACCTGAGGTATGCCGAACCGAGCGAGGATACTTCGTTTGAAGAATCGGAGAATGTTTTGTGTTGTTATTTTAGCCAGCGCTTCTGCTTCGATCCATTTGGTAAAATAGTCTACCCCTACGATGAGGTATTTATTCTGGTATGATCTGGTTACGAAGGCTCCGAGGATGTCCATGCCCCACCACGCGAAGGGCCAAGGAGAGGAGAGTGTTTTTAGTTCGTTCGGGGGTGCAAGGTGCATGTCGGCGTGTCATTGACATTTGTCGCATTTTTTGACATGTTCCTTGGAGTCGTGTTGCATAGTCGGCCAATAGTAGCCTGCTCGAAGAGCCTTTCGTGCGAGTGATCGTCCGCCGGGATGTTGGGCGTTGATTCCTCAGTGCATTTCACCCAATATGTCGGGAACTTTCTCTTCTTCGACGCATTTGAGTAACGGGATGGAAAGCCCTCTACGATAGAGTTTCCCTTCGAGGAGGACGTACGAGCACGCCCTACGTTTGGTGACAGTCGCCTCTTTAGGGTCAGTGGGGAGTTCGCCCTTCGTGAGGTAATTATAGATGGGCGTCATCCAACAATGAGTATCCCCGATCACGTTAACTTCAAGTGGGGGAGGCGGCTTCTCTATACTAGGTCGAGGAAGGATCTCCTGGATTACTGATTTGTTTCCTCCCTTCTTTCTCGTGCTAGCTAGTTTCGACAGGATGTCTGCTCGTGTGTTGTGCTCGCGAGGTACTTGTTGAACTTCTCACTTCTCGAATTTTTCGAGTCTTTCTTTGACTAGGGCCAAGTACTCGATGAGGTTGTTGTTCTTGGTTTGGTACTCTCCCCGTACTTGTGATGCTACGAGCTGGGAGTCTATTGATATTTTTACTTCTTTTGCTCCTAAGTCCTCGGCCAGTCTCAGGCCGGCGATTAAAGCTTCATATTCGGCTTGGTTGTTGGATGTTGGGAAAGCTAATTCTAATGAGACCTCAATCAGAATTCCGTCCTCGTTCTCGAGGATGATCCCGGCCCCGCTGCCCGTCGTGCTGGAGGCGCCGTCGACGAAGATCGTCCATCTATGGGCGCCGTCCGCCGGTACCGGGCTATGAGTCATTTCCGCGACAAAGTCGGCCAGGGCTTGAGCCTTCAGAGCCTTTCTGTTCTCGTACTGTATATCGAATTCGAAAAGTTCCAGCGACCATTTTAGCATTCTGCCGGCCATGTCTGGTCGCCCGAGGAGTTGTTTTATCGATTGATCGGTTCTCACCTTGACCGTGTGAGCGAGGAAGTAATGACGTAATCTCCTCGCTGCATTTATGAGAGCCAATGCAACCTTTTCGATTTGTTGGTATCTGAGCTCGGGGCCTTGGAGTGCTTTGCTCGTGAAATAGATAGGTTTTTGTCCCTCGCCGGTTTCTCTGATTAGAACGGCACTGACGGCCTCGGTTGTCACGGACAAATACAGGTATAAGGTCTCCCTTTCCAATGGCCGCGATAGGACCCAGGGTTCGGAGAGGACCTTCTTCAAATGGAGTAGTTCCCGTTCACATTCGTCGGTCCATTCGAAGTTAGCCTCTTTACGGAGGAGTCTGAAGAAAGGTAGCGAGTGCTGGGAAGATTTGGCGATGAAACGGGAGAGCGAGGCGAGCACCCCGTTAAGGGATTGGATGGATTGTTTAGATTTCGGGGTCGGAAATTCCGAGAATGCCCGACATTTGTCGGGGTTGGCCTCGATTCCCCTCCCGGTGAGGTAGAACCCTAGGAATTTTCCTGCTCGGACGCCGAACGTGCACTTTTCAGGGATAAACCTCATTTTGCATTGCCTCGCCTGTTCGAAGACTTTGTAGAGGTGTCGAGCGTGGTCGGTCTCCTCGTGTGATTCGATGATCATGTCGTCCATGTATACCTCGAGCATATCCCCAATTTCTCCTCGGAAGACTTTGTTCATCATGCGCTGGTATGTGGCCCCGACGTTCTTGAGTCCGAAGGGCATTACGTTGTAGTAGTAATTGTCGGTCGGGGTCATGAACGCCGTGTGTCTCTTGTCCGTGTTCGACATAGGGATTTGATTATATCCACTGTATGCATCCATGAAGGACAAGATGTTTAAAACCCGCAGAGTTGTCAACGAGTTTATCTATGTTAGGGAGAGGGAAAACATCTTTGGGACAAGCCCTATTAAGATCAGTATAATCAACACACATGCGCCATTTTCCATTATTTTTCTTAACGAGGAATACATTAGAGAGCCAGGTTGTGTACTGGGCTTCAGAAATAAAATTTGCCTCTAAGAGGTCTTTTACAACTCGCTCGGCAGCCTCCGCTTTCTCGGGGGACTGCTTGCGCCTACGTTGTGCTATGGGCTTGACTGCCCGGTCTAAAGCTAATTGGTGACATGCGACCTCGGGGTCTAAGCCGGGCATTTCCGCGGCATTCCATGCGAAGAGATCGGAGTTCTCCCTAAGGCACATCGCGATCTGCTTCCTTGTTTCTTCGGGCAAACCCTTGCCTATTTTTACTGTTCTGTCAGGGTTGTCACCCAGGGGGATGAGTTCGAACTCTCCGTCTGGGACTGGGCGGAACGTGTGAGAGGGAGTCTGATCCTTGGTGGGTTTCCATTCTTCAGTTTCATCCTGGCCGATGCGGAAATCGAGGTCGATGGTGTTGATTCCCTGGAGGGGAGGATCCTCGGCCCTGTGCTTTTTGTTGCACTTTGTATTGACTATGGCCTGTCCTTTTAGTACGACATCGTAACACCTTCGGGCAGCTTCGATGTCGTCATGGATGGTGACTACGTGGCCTAGTTTGGTGTAATATTTCATCTTCAGGTGGACGGTAGACGGGACCACGGTCAACTCAGCTAACGTCGGGCGGCCGAGGATGTAGTTGTAAAGAGAGGGACATTCTATGACCAGGAACTGGATCTTGATTTCTCTGGCCGTCTCTTGCTCTCCGAAGGTGACGAGGAGCTCGGCGTAACCCCAAGGCTTCGTCGTGGCTCCGTTGAATCCTTGGAGGTCGGACCCGACGTAGGGAGATAGGTTGGTCTTGTCTAATTTTAGAGTCTTGAAAAGGTGGACGTACATGATGTCCATCGAGCTGCCTTGATCGACCAGAATGAGTCTGACGTTGAATTGAGCCATCTTGGCTCTAATCAACAATGGGATGCCCGAGTTTGGGGAACCACTCGGAAGCTCCTCCAAAAAGAAAGATATTGGGTTGGATTTGCCCCGGTACTTTGTCAGCGTTGCCTTTTGCTCGGGTGCAATCAGAAGGAGCTCGTCGAACTTGCGTTTTACTGAAAGGGCGGCGGCCTCGCTGTTCATCCCTCCGCCTAATATGACGAGGGCAGTCGGAACGTCTTCCCAGGGGCTGAGAGCAGTGATCCGCCCTTCGGGTGGTGTCCCGGGGAAGCTGAAATCTTCTGGTCGTGATATGGAAAGGACCACCTGATAAGAAGACTCGTCGGGGGGAGTGTCCTCACGGGGTTTCTTCTTTTCTGGCTCTTCGTGTTTGGAGGTTTCGTTCCTCCTAGTGTATTGCTTAAGATGCCTTTCTTGGATCAAGATCTCTATTGCGTCTTTCAGGTGAACGCAGTCTTCAGTCACATGTCCGTGGCTTCTGTGGAACCTGCTGTATTTGGACTTGTCGGTGTGAGGCTTGGGTGTAGACGATTTTGGGAACCTTACCCTGCCCTATTTGAATTCGGAGTTGATGCAATCGGCGAGGATGCGCTCGCGGGGAGCTGTCAGTAATGTATACTCGATGTATCGGCCCGTGGGGCCTCTTCCTTCCCGGGGTTCGCGGGGTTTCTCTTCCCTTCGTCTGTCTCCGTTGCGACGGGGAATGTTCGGATCTTCGTGCTTGGGGTGATCGGTGTCCCCGGTGCTGCGGCTGCTGCGAGCATTGTGGGCTACCTGCTTTTCCTCGTATCTGATGTAAGCCTGGGCTTTATGCAGGAGGTCATTCAGAATGCGGGGAGGTTCTATCCGAACTGCTCGGCTAAGCTCGCTTCCGGGCAAGAGTCCCCTCTTGAGGAGATATTTCTTCATGTGTTCCGTGGTGTTCACATCGACAGCCTCTTGATTGAATCGTTCGATATACGAGCGTAATGTCTCATTTTTCCTTTGTACTATAGCTTCAAGGGTCGCCTCTGTCTTGGGATGGCGTCGGGAGGCTGTGAAATGCCTTGTGATCATGGATCTCATAACTCTCCAGGATGTGATGGACTCTGGGGCCAAGCTTTTGTACCAGGCCATGTCCCCTTTCCTGAGGGTCGTTGAGAACAGCCTGCATTTGAGATGCCCGGTGATGTCGTTGCGGTAGTCGAGCATTGCATTGACGTTGTCGACGTGATCGTCGGGGTCAGTAGTCCCGTCGTATATGGCCAGGTTTTGGGGTTTCTCCATGCCTTTGGGGAGTGGAGCTTCCATTATTGCCCGTGACAAGGGGAAATGCAGGTCTTCTTCATCGCTCCTTGGTGGGGAGAGCTCGTTGTGGTCGGGGCTTCGATCGCGCCTTGGTGAGGTTCCTGATCGGCCGGAATCATGGTGGGCACGTGCCCTACTCATATTAGGCTCTGGGGAGCGGCGTCCGCGTTTCTTTGTCGCTTCTAGATGTTGTTGCGTCCTCCTTTCTTGCTGAGGTCGGACCTCCTGTCGATCGGCTTCTAGGGCCATGATTCTCTCGTGCTGCTGGTAGAGCATGGAGCTGGCCTGATTGAGGGCGTTCACCATAGCAATCATGGTGGCGTCTCCTTCGAAGGGAACGGGGATGGGCTGAAACGTGTTCGTCCCCTGGTTTTGAACTTGAGGTGGGTTCCCATTGTTCTCGGGTTCAGGAGACGGGGTGGTTGGGCGGCCATCACGGGCGTCAGCCTCATGGTACTGCAGATTGTCCTCCATCGTGTAGTCGACGAGGGGACGGTTGCGTTTGTTGAGTTGTTCTCCGGACATGATGGAAGGATGGTGTTTGAGCTTTGATCTTCTGTCGTAGAAGAAAAGGAATCTAGTTTCCCACAGACGGCGCCACTGATCTTACTAGATCAGAAAGACCTTCCAGTGACTTGATATAACGGCCAAAAAAAATGGGAGGAGAAGAGGGGGGTGTACCTGCAAGGCACTCCAATGCTTAAGTGAGAAGAGGTACAGTGAATAAAAATGGTTTACTTATCATGAATCAGAATACCTGACCCTTTAACAAAAAAGGTATTTATAGTGTGCCCCCAGCGCTGGGCCAATGTCCCTCTTTGGGCCTAGATCAGCTAGGCCCAAGGAAGAACTGCCAAGGAGCGCGTGAGAAGCGTGAGGACCTAGCTAAAAGGTCTGGTCCTTGGTCCAACTGCCCCTATCTTTCAGGAGATAATATGGGACAGTTGGGTGACGTGATAAGTGACCTGGCAGACTTTTTCTTTGCCTGTCCTGAGTGTATGCCCGTCGTACAAGAAGCTTGTTTGACTGTTAGGTGCCCCTGCCCGTCTGCTAGGTGTCTCTGCTCGAGTATATGGGCCTCTGCTCGACCTATTGGGCCGTAGCCTTATACATTCTTGAGGCCCAGTCCAGAACAATATATATATATATATATATATATATATATATATATATATATATATAT
Source organism: Lathyrus aphaca (assembly GCA_963966055.1). NCBI lineage: Eukaryota > Viridiplantae > Streptophyta > Magnoliopsida > Fabales > Fabaceae > Lathyrus > Lathyrus aphaca. The sequence goes on from OZ014521.1 coordinate 364,328,207, forward strand.
ATTGAAAAGAATTATGATTATTTAAGTTAATAATAATTATTTAATAAATTAAACTAAGAGAATCCGACAAAGAGAAATATAATATAAAAGAAAATTATTATTAATAATCCAACAACGGTAGTACAAAGATTAATTTCCCGCCCGATCTAAGTGTCCCCCAGTACCACATCCACGAGGATGACCCCGCCTTCGAGCTCTACCACGAGGCGGTTGAGGTTTCGCTTGTCTTTGTGTGTTTGGTGGATGCGGTTGTTGTTGAGTCCATGATTTTGTTATGTTTGCAACCGCCTGTCCCCAATAACGAGGAGGGTTGCTGCCAAAGGCGATGCCGTAACTCAGTTGTGTGCCCATGTTTTCAAAGCTGGGTCGGATAGGTTGGGCTGGGTTGGATTGGGTTGGGTGAGGAAGATAAGCTTGACCGAATGAGGATATTGCCTCGTTTTGAGAATGAAACAAAGGTGGGGGGCTATGGTAGGCTGGTGTGGATATGAAGGTGTTATCGGGGGTATATTGGGGTTGGTAAGGCTCTTGTTGTTGTGACTGGGTTTGTGGCATGAAGGGGTTACGTGTTTGGAAGAATGGTCTATGGGTGTTTGAAGTTGATGGCTGGAATTGGGTGGGTTGGTCATGTTGTGGGGTTGGTGGTTGGGCGTATGCTGCGGCCTGCGAGTGCGGGTCAATCAAGTATGGGTTATCAGACACCCATTGTTGGGTAGTAACTGACCTAAACCAAACTAAATATTCTTTAGTTGGTCTGACATTTTGTAGCACTTGGTCAGTTAGGACATGTTGACGTCGATCCCTCCATTGTTGACGTAATTCCCTTGTAAAGTCTCTCCAATCTTCCATATTCCACATGTCACTTACTCTTTTCAAATGCCATTCTCCCAAAAATGTCGAAGGGCCCGGAATGTCCTGTTGCATTCCGAACTGCATTTTCACCCGATCTGTTTGGTGCATTTCAATCGTAGTGAACCAGATGATTGGTGTTTTTGCTGTCTAAATTTCAGCATCCTCTGGGTTAGGCTCATGGTCGAGGGCTAAATAGGGCCGCCATATGAACTACATTAAAAAAAAATCTGTTTAGTAGAAATTTGTTTAGTGAATAATATGCATTAAAAAGAAAAGATATTTTTTATAGATGACAATACCTGATCGACCCCCACGTGGTCTAACAAACTGCGATATAGAACTATGGAACTTCTTGGATTTCTGCTATAATCCATCCCAAGATCGGACCAGCTAAGCATAATAGATTTAAAAGCATTTAGTTACAATAATATTTGAATATTTAAAATTTAATATGTTTGGAAATAAATAATAATAGTAGACTTACTGGTTGGCGTAGGGGAACGGACATGGATTCATATTGCGTGGGACAAGCATCGGTAGTCTTGAATACCCCCAAGCTTGTAACAGAAATGTACAACCAAAAAATGTACAAGTATCTTTTGTGGCATTTTTACAAAGGCTACTGTACAAATGAGACAAAACAGCCGAACCCCAACTATATGTATTTACATTGTTGATGTTTCGCAACAATGGTAAATACATCATATTTATTTTGTTTCCGGTACCGTCGGGAAATAAAAAATGACCGAATAAAAGCATAATATAACACCGAGTCTTTTGAATTTTTTCTAACTCGGTTGATTCTTTGTTTAAAATAAAACTAGCATAATGGGCACTAAGGACTCCTAGATTAATCCCTGAACCCCTGCTACGAGTATTTGTTGGCTGCTCCTCGTCAATAAGAGAGGCACCCAGCAAGTCCTCTACTATAGTAATTTCATGGTTGACCTTACCAAAGACAGCTCTACCGGATACACGTAACCCCAAACGCATGTAGACGTCTTCCAATGTGACCGTGCATTCACCGAATGGCAGGTGAAATGTGTGTGTCTCTGGCCTCCACCTCTCTTGTAGTTCCAAAATGAATTTTGTGTCTATAGAATTGTTGTGCACCTTTATGACTTCACCAAATCCGCATGAACATAGATATGGTTCAATGATCGGATCAAACTCTATGTAGTCGTGCACCTGACACCGAAATCTTTTTACGTTCTGTAAAATTATTTTTCGAAATAAGTTAAAAAATGCATGAGTAAAAAGTATATATAATTGTATATGTGTAAAAAATATACATAACAAAAACTTACAAATTACTCGATATTTTTGATTGTGCCTCGATGTTGATCTCCCATTGTTAGTAGAGCCATTGGAAATATTTTATAAAAAATGCTAAGGAATAATTATGTGAGTATTAGAAGAAGTAAGTGTGATATTCAATGCTTTGTGAGGAGACAGATTTATAGAAATAATGCATGCATGCATTCGCCACTTTGTTTGGCGAATAGGTTATAAAATAGTATGTGTTCGCCACTTTGAATGGAAAATAGGTTTAAAAATAAATGTTTTCACCTGATTGGTCCAACGCCATTGTTGAGGATTGTCCAACTTCATTCTGATTGGCGAATGAAGCTTTTGCAGGATCACCATCCAACATTCACATGCATCACATGCAAATCTTTAATGTGCATGGAATCTTGACCATGCAGCATGCCAGGAATCATCAATGCAAGCACGCTACTTCTGTCCAATTTTCACAGCTTTTGCAGGTTTCCACAGTAGCCAAGTTGATTGGCGAATATGTGTAGGATTTCGCCATTTGGATTGGCGAATGGGTGTAATTTTTTGCCCTTAGCCAATCTGAATGGCGAATATGTTCATATGAATATTTTTTTACGTAAATTTTGTTTTATCATGTGAATATTGATTATGTTTCATTACTATTAATAAACTTTGTAAAATATTTATTATGTGAATATTAGTTCATATTTATTATGTGAATGATAGTGTAATATTTGTATTATTATTTAATATGTATAATATTTAAGATGTATGATATTATGTGAATTGTATTATATATAAAATGCATGGACAATATTTGTTTCATAGTGCATGGACAAAGGAGATAAGCCTATATGTGCAGAAGATAAGCCTATATGTGAAAATAATAATGCACGTACAAAGGAAAACAGTAAGCCTACGTTTCATAGTGTCCAGAAGATAAGCCTACCGAAATTATTTTCCACAACTTGTACACATTAATTCTAAACAGTAAATATATTCATAAAATAATTTTAAACTTTTCTATTTATAGATTTTTTCGTTGATTCATTGTACCATAAACTTCAAAACATTAAACATACCTAAAAGTGTCTTTGTATTTGAACTATGTCTCAATCACCCTAGTATATGATCAACGCCCATATAAATGGAAAAATATTTGAATGTAACCATTCTGGTTTCAAATTTCGTAACACCGAGGTTACTCGGTTCTCAATAACCCGACGATCCAATTTTGCTCATCTAAAACAGAGATTGGAAAAAAAAATGCAGCGTGGTCCAGTAGACGTCATTATTTACAAAAATCCAGTATTTTATGAGGATAACCAGGTCAAGTATTTCCAATTAACTATATCTGATGACAAAAGTGTTCATACTATGTTTCTAAGCCATGAGTATTCTGGTTTCAATAATATCGAGCTCTATGTTACGTTTAACCAACAACAAATGTCTCAGACTATTGATCCCTCGCAAGTCTTTGTTGATGAGGACGAGGAAGAAGAGGAGGCAGTAGTTGATGAAATGGTCAATGAAGACGAGGTCCCGGCCAATCATGTATGTCGTCCTCCTCCACACATGACAAACTTGAACTTGGGAGGTGATGACCCATCTTCAGACATATTTTATGATCCGTATCCACAAAGACAAGGTGCATTAAAGGAGGGCGACCATTTTCAAACAAAAGAAGAATGCGTTCGAGCTATAAAATTTTACCACATGGATTTATCAGCTGATTATAAGGTCGGCCGAACTAATCCTACACTATATAAGATATGTCGTCATAACATGGCGTGTCTGTTTCGATTGACAGCATCATACAGAAAGAGAAGTGAAGATTGGAAGGTTGCGTCTATGGGACCGGAGCATACTTGTGTAATAACCAACGCATTGCAGGATCATCGACAACTTAGCTCTTAGCTAATATGCAATGATATCTTATCAATCGTTGTCGACGATCCATCGGTAAAGGTCAGCATGATAATTAAGCACATAGTTCAGAAGCACAATTATACTCCATTGTAAACACCCCAAATTTGCCCTCACCCATTCACACCATGGCTTGTGATCATTCTCATATGCATAAACACAATCATATCACCTCACATCTCATTTTTGATTCACTGCATAGTTTCTAAGCCATCTGCACCTAGGGTTTGTGATCTGAGCAATCCAAGAGCTTCTTGAGCCACTCCAAAGGCCACCAATCACTTCAAAGGGGTCCATATATGTTCAAGTATCATATTGCATCCTCTCAGAGTCAAAATTCCAAGGAATCACAAGAACTAGGGTTTGAATGGATGCAGAGCCAAGTTTGACTGCACAGTTGACTTAAAAATTAGGGTTTTGGTTTCAGAGGCCATAACTCCAATTTTTTTGGTCATTCTTGTTTCCATTGGTCTCTATATGGTATAGGGAGTATGCATATCAATTTTAATGAAGAAATTCCATGGGGAAGTCATCTGATCAAGGGTTGACTTTCTGGACAAGTCAGTGCAAAATCAGGGCATCTGAGGCCCCCAATGACCCAACCAGTGGGTGATCTTCATCATTTTGAGTGTATATGATCTTTATTTGATCATGGAAGAGGGTTGGAGTTCACAAAATTCAAGAATTTGAAGTTTTTGCAAAGTTGACTTTTCTGGGCATGGTTGACTTTTCAAGAATGCTTCATTTTAGGTCATTTTTCAAGCCTTGATTCTTGATCCAAAAATGTTTCAAATGGAAAAACTTTGGTCATAAAAGTTGTAGATTACATTTTTCCCTTTCCAAAAAGTACAAGAACATGATCAAACTCTTCTTGGATCAAAAGTTATGGTGTGACAAAGTTGGCTAAAATCATTAATTTTCAAGGCATGCCTCAAATGAGAATTTTGCAAAACCATGAACCAATGCCTTTTGTAACCTCTAGTTCATTTCAAACCATGACACAAACATTCTATAAGTCATAAAAATCAGAATTGAACCAAGAATGCTCATGTATTTTGGCTTGTGGGATAAGGAAATCACATGTGAACCATAAAGCAACAACTTGCAAAACTCATGATCACACTTCCTACAACTTGCAACCTTGGATGCTGACTTTGGCTAGCCTTTCCCCTCACCCTTGCTGCGCAGCCCATGCCTTGTACTAAGCCTAGAACCAAGCCATGCTTTCCTTACACAAAAATTGACTTTTGAGCAAAAGCAAACTTACCAATCAATAGGGGCCAGGTCACATCATCTGACCTATGGGATTAAAATATACTTTTCATTTTCTAGCCAAACACAACAAGAAGCCATGCTGAAACCCTTCACAACAACACATTCACAAAACACACCCTAGCTGCATTTTGCTTCGAATCTCTCTGCCCAGCCACAAAACACTCAAACCATTTTCACCATTCAACTCACCATGCCTCATTGAGTAGAAACCAGCAAGAACACAAGCCTGAAACAAGCTGTAACCCCACTGCACCATTTTCACTCCAACTTGCAGTTTCATTCGAAACTCTCTCCACAGCTCACAAACATCAGAACAAACTCCATAGACCTTCTCCACTCATCATCTGGACCACAAACAACCCTTCACCATTGCCAGAAACAACCTGAAACTCCATTGCCATTTTCAACTGAGCTTGAGCAGAAGCTCCTCAAACTCTTCATTCAGCCAACATAAATTCCTCTTGAGCATTCAAGCATCACCAGAGGGTTAAGTGGAGTGGTTTTCATCAAGAGGAGAGGCCAAAAAGTCATCAGAGTGAAAGCTTCGAATCTCAGGTAGCTCAAGAATTATTTTTCCAGAAATCGTTTTTCATGTTATAAACTTGTTCTCTATGCTTCACTGAGTATCCTGGTGCTTTTGGTTTTTGAAATGGTGTTGAAATGAGTATTTAATTAGCTTCTGAAACTCTGTGACCTAGAAATTTGTTTTGTTCGATTCATGAATTCCAGGAAGAATAAATTGGTTTTGAGTGAGGGTTATGATTCGTGAGTGATTGGGATTCATTTCCATGTTTTTAGGTTTTATTTTTGTTACGTTTTGAGAGAGTTTGGAGATTTTCAGGTGGACTCCCCACCGGAGAAGACGACCGGAGGTCTTCTCCGGCCACCTGAAAATCATTAGGGTTTAATTATGTAATTAATGGCCATTTGAATGTTGAGCGTAGGATCAGTAGACTTGTTTGACTTGCCGCGCGAATAGATGGCCCAGATCAATCTGCTTAGCCCTAATCTCTTTCATTAGTTTTAATTAATTTTAATTAAGATAATTAAGTCAAAAGCCATCTAGACCCTTCATTCGCGCGCGTGGTCAACTGTTGACCCCCCAAGTTTGAATCTCAGCCATGGATTGTGATCACTTCTCATTTTCATTAATTTTTATTTCATTTTTTCTCATCTGTTTTGTACAATTATTTTAAAATAGTAAAAAATGTGTAAAAATTATGAAACTTTTTCCCATAAGTTTTATTAATTTTTATGACCCAAAAATATTTTCATTTTATTTTTTATCATTAAAAAAGTATTTTTTAAATATTTAAAAGATTATTTTTAATTGATTAATGGAAATTAATTAATTAAAAATACTTTTAGGTATTTAAAAATCACCAAAAAATTCATGAAATGTTCTAAGACATTTAGAAACATTGTCCAACCTTCAAACCAAATTTCTTTTTGGATCTTGATGCATTTTGAGAATTTTCCATTGAATTAAATCATTTTTTGTGCATTATTTTGATCATAAGTTCAAAAAATCATTTCTGCCTATCTAGGAAGAGTTGGACTTTGATTCTTTTTGCATTGCATTGTATTTGGCATGTAGTTTTTGAGATAAAATGGCCATGATTTGATCTTGCATTTTTTCAATTGTTTGGTATTTCTTTTGTTTAGGAGCCCTAAAAACCCTAATAACTTATAAAAATCATAACTTGAGATTGTTTAAGAGTTGAGATCTCCCCTTTGGGCATTGGTTTAGTATAGGTTTAGGGTTTCCTTGAGTGGCATTTTCCATTTTTTATCTTAGGGTTTGCTTCTGTTTTTGGTTTTTGTTTGTTGTTTGATCCATAAACCCTAATTTGGGCTTCCATTTGCATCCATCTTGCATTCTCTTGTATAACATGTCTTGCCATGACATTTTATGCATCCATTTGACTCATTTGACATCATAAGACATATTGAAAGCATGTTTGATCATTGCATCTTCCATTTGCCATGTTGTATGCCATATGCATCTCATAACTTTTCATGTATGTTCATGTGTCTTAACTTGCATCACTTGCATCCATGATCTTGTATGAACATCTCCATGCCTTGCCTCATGTTTGCAGTACTTCATAGCATCATTATCATCATCAACATGCTTCTGGTTTTGTTTTTCATCATATCACTTCATCTCATTTGGCATTGCATTGCATTTCTTTTCTAACATTTCAGGTGGTAAGTGATGCTGAGAAGTGAATTTGCCTTCACTTCTCATAACTTCTCATGACTCTTCTCTTCATCTCTCTCTTGCATCCATGCTGCATTTTTTATATGTGTTTGAGTTTTAGCTTGCTCATTCTTGTTCTTCTTACTTTCTTTCTTCAAGTGACTTGACTTCTTGAATGAAGCAAGTCACTTTGCTTCTCTTGATCCTTTCATCTGCTGCCTGGTGGTTCCATTGAAGACTTCTCTTGAAAACCTCACAAACCTTAGGAACAACCAAGCATGACAATGATTAGGGTTTTGATTAGTCTCCCCTCTTAGTTTCACCTTTGTGTCTCTCTTTGAGTCTTCTCTCCTCATCTCATAATCAGGGACTAAACCCTAAAGGCTTTAAGACTTTGTGATTAAGCTTATGCCTGCATCCTTCTATTAGGATGGAGTGTATAACTTTAATCCTAAGTGTTAAACCCTTAATGTGTTTAACTCCTTTAATCAATCCATCTAATAATCATCAAGACATCACACTTGTAACTTGGGCCTTGCATTAGGGTTCTAATTCTTCCTTAATTGGTTAAGAAGGACTAACCCTAGTGTTAATGGACAAGTCCCCCTCAAGTTGTCTTACAAACCTTAAAAATCACTTCATCATCATACCATTAAATAAAATCCACTTAATAAAGGTTTGTTTGGTCATGAGTTTAATCCCTAATCATGGATTAAGTTGAGGAGCTTTCCTCAGCTTAAACATTCTCATCTATTATCCTTCTATTAGGATGGTGTAATGAGTCTGTTTAATCCCTGATTATGGCTTAATCTCATTACTTAACACTAAACAAAAACACCAAAAACATCTAATTAATCACAAGTAGGTTAATGATCTTAATCCTACACCCAAGGTGATTAAGTGTGAGAAGCTGACTTCAAACTTAAGGTATTCTCATGACCCCTAATCAGAGGGAAGATGTGATGAGTTTACTAAATCCATTGGTTTAGACTTAAGCTCATTAACTTATGACAAAATCCAAAAAAACAATGAAAGACTGAAAACACAAAAACAAACAATAATCGTCTCCTCCGGGATTCTTTTCTCATCACCTTCACTCACAAACGAGAATTTGCTTCTTCCGTCTCATGCAAGACAGTTTGCACCTGAGCCAGACAGGTCACACACTTGAGCATAGGCAAGTAAGCAATTCACAAGTCAATTTATCTTTCAGTCTCTTTGGGTCGAACTACGGTGTTCTGACTTCCTCATTGCACGAGAGGATACGTAGGCATGACTTAACAGTTATCGAACAAAAGTCTCTGTATATTCCCCCTCCTCCAGCCTTATTCTTTTAGCCTCATGATCTTGAGCATTTCACTCCTGTTCCTACACTAACACTGTATATATATTACACTTCACTTCCTTTACACTGACACTTGTACATTCTTTTTTCAGCTATTTTACACACAAAATGCACTGACACTACCCCTTTAAAACACAAATCTTTTTAAGCGTGGATCCCATCGAGTACGACGGACAATCTGGGTGCTAATACCTTCCCAGGTTGTAACCAACCCCCTTTCTCAGTCTCTCTGGTTCGCAACCGTCTTATCCATATCTTTCTAGGTCTATGCAGCATTGCCTTTCCTCCGGGATAAAAATGCCTAGCTGGCGACTCTATTCATCTCCAGTGAGTTCACGGCTGTGTGTTCTCATTGTCCCTCTCGCCGACCGTTCGCGCTTGTACCTTCATCTGATCCATTTCATTTGTCGGGAGCGACAACCTGGCGACTCTGCTGGGGACAATATATTGCAACCAGGGCTTCTGGTTCTTTTTGTGGGTTCCTCCTAGCGTTTGTTTGATTTGTGTTTACTGGGGTGTTATGTGCTTATTTGTGTTTGTGTATTTGTATTTATTTTGTACAGTTTTGTTTATTGTTTTCTTATAGCTTTATGCATATATTATCATATTGTCATACTGTGCTGCTGGCTGGATCTGTTGTTTGCTTTGGTGGGTGGGTGTTCCATTGAGAGTTAAGGTCCTATACCTGGGACCTGAGTGACACCTAGGCTAGAGTGAATCATATTCTTTCCCATTCCATTTCGGTCTGGTGCGGGAATATGAAACACGGTTCAGATATGGGTTTCTTCTTGAGAACTCTATGTTGCAGATTTCCTGCAATGCTAGGGCTATCTGGGAAGCCTGCTAAGTCTGGATGACCTTTTAGTATTGACCTTCAGAAACTGAGGTGAATTAGAGGAGGAACTGTTATGGTTATTGTAAACACTGTACCTCCGGGTTGGAAGTGTTTACACTTCTCATAACTGATCCAAGTCTGAGGATCCTTGTTCTAGAACACCACCTGTGAGGGGGTTGGGCTGTTTACAGGTTTGCAGGTACCTTGACCTCAGAATACCCTGTTACTTTGATTGTTTAAGAGTACTCTATTTTGGGTCAGTTCTTGTGATTCTAAACCCTGGACATGTGGCTCTTTATTTGAGCCCCCCACCTTGGTTATTGGATTTATAGACCTCCAACTGGAATTCTTGAACACACTTGGACCTATATCAGGGCATTTTGATCAGATCCAGCTCAGTCACAAACCCTTGCATATCATTTGCATACATAATCATTGCATCATATTGACATTTGCTTATTTGTGTTTCAGGGTATCCATTTTCATCTGGTTTTGGTTTTGACCCCATCTTCAGTTTTGACTTGTCTTCATCAGCTATCTGCTTCAGTTATCACCTGCACCAGCCAGTCAGTGGCCCACTTCTTCAGTATTATCATCAGCACCTGTCTCTACTCAGTCTCAGCATCATGGCTCCTAAAAAGAGCAACATCACCTATCACTTCTTCCAGCCAGAGCTATCAGATATCAGGAGGATTCAGACCTTGATCACTCCAGATCACATATCCTTGTTCAGGGAGAACTATGGAGATATACTTGATTTGGTTATGGATCTGGACCCATCACAGAGGAGCCTCATCCACACTTGCATTCAGTTCTATGATCCCCCACTGAGATGTTTCACCTTTCAAGACTTTCAGTTGGGCCCCTTATTGGAAGAGTACTCTTCATTAGTTGGTATGCCTATCAGGGGTGGAATCCCTTTCAACCCTGAGATGGTCTTTCCTGCTAATGGAGAAGTAGCAAAAGCTTTGCATCTGGAACCTGTTTTGATTGAGCAGCATATGACCTCTAAAGCTGGAATCCCTGGTTTTCATCTGGACTTCTTGATCTCTCAAGCTACCCTGAAAGCTTCTGTAGGAGAGTGGAAAGCTGTCTGTGCTTTACTAGCCTTGAGTGTATATGGAATTGTGTTGTTTGCAGATGAGCCTCGATTCATTAGCAAGAATGCAATCCACCTATTCATGCTAAAGAACCCAGTGCCCATTTTATTGGGGGATCTCTATTATTCAGTGCATCAGAGGAATGAAAAGCAGAGGGGGAGATTAGTGAGGTGTTGTGCTCCATTGTTCCACACTTGGCTTCTCAGGCATCTACCCAGGACAGATGCATTTCTAAACCCTCATCAGCAGAGCAACTGGGCTAAGAGACTCACTGTTCTAACTTCAGCAGATATCAGATGGTGCACTCAAAGCACCAAGGGCAAGGATATCATCACCAGCTGTGGGCATTTTCCTAATGTGCCTTTGATAGGAGTTAAGGGTAGTATTAATTACAACCCTCTGCTGTTTAGACGACAACTGGGCTATGCACTGGTCCACACTCCTAAGGCACAGGACTTGGTTGAGACTCTTTATTGTGAGAACAAGATTAATTTGACTGTTGTTAGGCAGGCTGCTTGGGCCTGGGATAATGTTCAAACCAAGGGAGTAACCATCTTAGGGAAGTGCAATAATGTGGCATCAGCACAATATTATGAGTGGTCTCGTGCCAGGGTTCAATTCTCTGGGATGCCCTTCACCATAGAAGACATGCCTGAGTCATCTTCAACACCACCACCTGCCACTGTCAGTTTGGAGGAGTTTGAGAGTTTAAAGGAAAGAAATGAGAAGTTAACCCAGGCTTTGCAGAAGACCCTCCGGGAGAGGAGTGAGGGTATAAGGGAGATTGAGAGATTGGAGAAGTTGAGAGTGGAGCATTTGACTAAGATTGAAAAGTCTGGGGATTATATTAAAAAGTCTAAAGCTGGAGAGCAAATTTTGAAGAATGCTTGCAAGGAAGCCCAGTACCAGAGAGCAAGAACAGACTTGTATTTGAAGGAGAGTCAAGCCCGGTGGGTCAGGATCACCGAGGCTCGTACCCTGGAAGACAAGAGAGTTCAAGACAAGATGGAGCAACTGGAAGCTAGTGCAAAAGAACAACAAGAAGCCCTGGCAGCAGCCCAAAGGGAGATATCAGAGCTGAAGATCAAGGCTGGAGTGAAGAGGACAAAGCACCAAGCTCAGCACAAGAAGCTAACTGCAGCTGTTACGACCCGGAATCTCCTCATCAGGAATCTCACGGAGCGTCCGGCTGATCCTGTGACCGAAGCACTTCTCAAGGAAGTTCGTGAGGATGAGTTTGGTCTTGGTGTTTGACCATTTGTTTGTTGTTGCTTTCTTTCCGTGTACTTTTATTTTCTCGTAATGTATTTTGACCCCTTAGAGGGCTTGTGTTGTAAAATGAACAAGTTGTATTGTTTCGCCTTCTGTAATATATTTGTGCTAGTTTGCTTCATCTGAGCTTTCTTCAAGCAACAACAACAGCATCTTCAAGGGTCTGGAAGGGTCAAAACTGAAGGCCAAACCGGATACCTTGAGAACAAATAAGCATAACTGCATTGCATGCTAACCCTTTGTTTGTTTTGTAGGTTTTTGTTTTGTTGTTGCTAACCTCTGTTGTGATGCATCAGGAACTATTGCTAGGCGCCGAGTTTTTCCCCTCAACCGTCCGCACCGTTATCCAACCCAAAACAACCTTCCGGGAATTCAAATGGATCAGATGCAGCAGGACCTTACTGAGGTCAGAAATCAAATGGCAAATGAAAGGCTAGAAATGAGGAATCAAATGACTCAGTTTATGGAAGTTATGAACAACATGGCTCAGAGCCAGGAAAGATTGAGGGCCATGGTGGAAAGGCAGAATCAAGAAGATCCACATATAGGGACTGCCGGTACCAGTAACAATGAAAGAGTCCAACCTCACGTCAACCCTCCGGTATTTGGACCACACCTCCATCCTGAGGTCAATATTCCTGCAAATGTTCAAGGAACTGCCACTGCAGCCAGGGTACTTCAAGAAGACCCCCAGGAGGACCAATTCACAGTAATGGGTGCTGGGGAAGAAGCTTATGATAGGAGATTGGATGAGATAGCTGAGAAGTTGAGGTCCTTAGAATCTCAAAACTCTTTGGGCTTCGATGTCATGGACATGGGCTTGGTAGACGGGGTCAGGATCCCCCATAAGTTCAAGCCTCCTTGCTTTGAAAAATACAACGGGACTTCATGCCCCCGGACTCATTTACAGTCATTTCTGGGAAGGCTGAAGGCCTATACAATGGATGAGAAGCTCTGGATGTTCTATTTCGAAGACAGCTTAACCGGAGCGTCAAGAGAATGGTACTCTCACTTGACGAGGGCAACTATTAGATGCTGGAAGGACCTGGCAGAGGCCTTCATCAGACAGTATCAGTATAACTTAGACATGGCACCCAACAGGACCCTCCTAATGGGAATGTCACAGTCGTCAAGGGAAAGTTTCCGAGAATATGCACAGAGATGGAGGCAACTGGCTGCTGCTGTTCAACCACCTATGTCTGAACGGGAAATGGCAGATATGTTCATGAACACCCTTCAGGGAACATATATTGACAGGTTGGCTGCTTTCTCTTCCACTAGCTTTGCAGATGTTGTCATAGCCGGGGAGAGAATTGAAAGTTTGTTAAAAATGGGAAAGATCTCAGACAACGGTGCAAGCTCGTCCAGTAGTACAAGAAAGCCTTTTGCAGGCCCGAGAAGAACTGGCGAGACCAATGCCATCCACACCAACAGGGGTAGGCCCCAATATGTTCAAAGGTCAATAGCAGCAGTCACCATTCCTGCTCCAGCTCATCCTCAGCCAGTCTATCAACCTCCGCAGCAAAACTATCAGCAACAACCTCAGTACCACCAACAAAATCAGTATCCTCCAAGAAATTACAACAACAGCAACACCAACAACAACAGTCAACAAAGGCCATTCCAACAGAGGCCATCTCAAGCTAATAGGGTGATCGATCCGATCCCTATGCCATATGCTACCCTGCTGCCACAACTCCTGAAACTCAACCTAGTTGAGCTAAGGACGCTGGCACCTCCAGATCCCAACAGTCTACCCAGGAACTATGACTCCAACGCTAGGTGTGCCTTTCATTCAAACGCACCTGGCCATAGTACGGAAAAATGCAGGGCTCTGCATATGAAGGTACAAGACCTGGTAGACTCCAAGGCTCTGAATTTCGCACCACCGCCCAATGTCAACAAAAATCCTATGCCAAATCATGGTGGTCCCCGAATTAACGCTATTGAAGAAGACAAACCGTCTTATTTAATAACCAGTGTGGGACAGATCAGGACACCGTTGGTAGAAATCAAGGCTCAGCTCTTGGAATGTCAAATGTTCCCGGGGTGTGAGTTAGGTTGTGCTTACTGCAATATCTCTGTAAATGGGTGCGATAATTTGAGGAATGGCATAGACAGCCTTATTTAGAGTGGCCAGCTTCAGATCACTACATCATTTCCAACAAATCCAGCAATCTCATCAGCAGTGGTTTCAGAACCTCCTACAACTGCAACAACCATTGTTCTTGACAATTCTTCGGCTTCATCAACAAGTACTTCATCCATTATCTCAACTGATCAGTTCTCAACAAATTTTCCTGCTACAACTTCAGCATCACTCCATTTTGAACCTCCTACAACGACAACATCCATTCTTCCAACAATGTCTCCTACAACACCAGCAACCAATCATGAAGATGTCTCTACTGTCACCATATTCTACGATCCTGAAAACAACTCCGCCTACAACTCAAAAGGTGCTGCTCCCACTAGGGCACCAGTTACAATTTATTACGATCCACAGACTATTACAATTCCTTCAACAGCTGCAATCAGTCCAGTCACCATCACGGTGCCTGGACCCGTACCTTATGAAAGCAGTAATGCCATCCCCTGGCATTACGGCTCTGACTTGTACTGTGAAGGACAAAGAATCACTTTTGAATCATCAACCCCTGCACTACAAATTGACAATGTGGGAGGAGGCGGAGGCTTCACTCGAAGCGGACGTCTTTTCGCTCCACAAATTCAGAGACCCATAGCCGAAGCAGAAGCTGCTGCCAAGGCAAAAGGGAAGAGCCCTGTGCAGGAAGATCAAACTGTTAAGGAAGCTTTGAAGACACCATTCGATCAAGAGGTTGATGAGTTCATGCGAATCATCAAAAAGAGTGATTATAAAATAGTGGATCAGCTTCATCAGACGCCTTCCAAGATCTCAATCCTATCATTGCTTATGTGCTCCGAAGCCCATCGGAATGCACTACTCAAAGTCTTGCACGCAGCTTACGTGCCTGAAGAGATCACTGTCAATCAGCTGGAAGCAGTAGTGGGAAATGTTAATGCTAGTCACGGACTAGGGTTCACCAATACTGATTTGACAACGGAAGGCCGCAACCACAACAAAGCCTTGCACATAACCATGGAATGCAAAGGTGCTGTCCTTTCTCATGTGCTGGTAGACACGGGGTCATCCCTTAATGTCTTACCCAAGAAGGCCCTGGTGAAGCTAGAATATGACGGGTTGGCGTTGAGACCCAGTAACCTGGTGGTAAGAGCCTTTGATGGTTCAAAGAAATCGGTTCTGGGAGAGATTGAGTTACCCGTAACGATTGGCCCGCAGACCTTTAAAACTATCTTCTATGTGATGGACATTCAGCCTGCCTACAGCTGTTTGTTGGGTAGGCCATGGATTCACGCCGCTGGCGCCGTGACCTCTACCCTTCACCAGAAGTTAAAATACGAATGGGAGGGTCAAATCATTACAATCTGCGGAGAGGAGGACATTTTTGTCAGCCACCTGGCAACCTATAAGTACATTGAAATGGATGGGGAGATCCATGAAACAATGAGCCAGGGGTTTGAAGCCTTGAATGTGAATGAGACATCTGCTGTATCTGGTACTCCAATATCATCATACCAACAAGCCCGGAAGGTTGTTGAGGAAGGAACTGCCCAAGGCTGGGGCAAACTGTTATCGGTGGAGAAGAAAGAAGACAGATTTGGGTTGGGTTACAAACCAACTCAACAAGATCAAGCAACGGCTGCAAAAGAGCCCAATTTTGTGAGTGGGGGGATGCTTACCCCTGATGCTATCAACTGTCTGGAAGACGAGCTGGAAGAGGAGCGCAACCTGGAAAGCTGGATTCGTCCAAAGATTCCGGGGAGCAGTGTCTCGAACTGGTCTTCCCAGGAAATTATAAGAGTTACTCATGCAGAGTAATTATTATTTCCTGTATTTTTATAAGCATGCATCAAAGTCTTGCATCTTGCCCAAGATGACAAGACTCATTTTGTAATCGGGCCATCTGTACTTTTTGTGCAAACAAGATTAATTAATGAAATATCAGACATCTTTTTGCAAACGAGTCTTTTTCTTTTCGGTCACTGTTTTTCCATTTTTCTTTTTGTACAAAAAATAAATGGCGGTGTTTTCAAAATGACAACTTCATTTCACTTTTCTAAATAAAGATTAAAATCAAGTCACTAAAATGAACAAACTTAACCCTTGCAGAGAGTGCCTTCCTGACAGCACCGACAACAGCACGGCTATGACTTCGTATGACTTTGACAATCCAATCAATCAGGCTGATGAAGGGGTTGATGAAGAATATGAGCTTCCTGAAGAGCTAGCCAAGTTGTTAAGACAAGAGGAAAATGTTATTACTCCTCACCAGGAGGAGGTTGAAGTGATCAATCTTGGTACAAATGAAGACGTGAAAGAAGTTAGAATCGGGGCCTGCCTGCAAGACTCAGTGAAGAGACAACTGATTGATCTGCTTCAAGAGTATGTAGATGTGTTTGCTTGGTCTTACCAAGATATGCCAGGGTTGGATACCGATATTGTCGTGCACAAACTGCCTTTGAGAGAAGAATGCCCTCCAGTCAAACAAAAGCTACGCCGTACTCGTCCGGACATGGCAATGAAGATCAAAGAAGAGGTACAAAAGCAATGGGACGCCGGGTTCCTTGCTGTGACTAGCTATCCACCGTGGGTTGCTAATATTGTGCCTGTGCCTAAGAAGGACGGCAAAGTAAGGATGTGTGTTGACTACCGGGATCTGAATAGAGCCAGCCCGAAAGATGACTTCCCATTACCTCACATCGATGTATTGGTGGATAACACGGCTCAGTTCTCGGTATTCTCCTTCATGGACGGATTTTCAGGATATAATCAGATTAAGATGTCACCTGAAGACATGGAGAAGACAACATTCATCACACCCTGGGGCACGTTCTGCTACAAAGTGATGCCATTCGGACTGAAGAATGCCGGTGCAACATATCAACGGGCTATGGTGACATTATTCCACGATATGATCCATAAGGAAATCGAGTGTTATGTGGATGACATGATTGCCAAGTCCCTTACAGAGGAAGATCACCTGGTGAATCTACTGAAGTTGTTCAAGCGTCTGAGGAAGTACCAACTAAAGCTGAACCCCAACAAATGCACATTCGGGGTGCGATCCGGTAAGCTGTTGGGCTTTATTGTAAGCGAGAAAGGGATTGAAGTTGACCCTGATAAAGTCAAAGCCATCCAAGAGATGCCTGCACCGAAGACAGAAAAAGAGGTTCGAGGGTTCTTAGGTCGATTGAACTACATTTCAAGGTTCATATCTCACCTTACAGCAACCTGTGAACCCTTGTTCAAATTGCTAAGGAAAGAACAAACGGTCAGGTGGAATGAAGATTGCCAGAAGGCTTTTGACAAGATCAAGGAATATCTGCAAGAACCTCCAATCCTTATGCCTCCAGTTGAAGGAAGACCTCTAATCATGTACTTGACAGTATTAGAAGAGTCAATGGGGTGTGTGCTGGGCCAGCATGACGAGTCTGGTCGAAAAGAGTATGCAATATACTACCTAAGCAAAAAGTTTACCGACTGTGAACAACGTTATTCACTGCTCGAGAAAACTTGCTGTGCTTTAGCGTGGGCTGCTCGCCGACTGAGACAGTATATGTTGACCCACACTACTTTGTTGATATCCAAAATGGACCCAGTTAAGTACATTTTCGAGAAGCCAGCTCTTACCGGACGGGTTGCAAGATGGCAAATGATTCTCACAGAATACGACATCCAGTACACCTCTCAGAAAGCCATCAAGGGCAGTGTACTATCTGAATATCTTGCTGAGAAACCCATTGATGACTACCAGCCTATGAGATTTGACTTCCCTGATGAAGACATCATGTTCATTAAATCAAAAGATCATGAGGAGCCTGTTCACACTGAAGGGCCTGACCCGGAAGAAGAATGGACTATGATGTTTGATGGGGCTGTTAACATGAATGGTCGTGGTGTTGGTGCAGTACTCATCACACCTAAAGGAGTTCACATGCCTTTCTCGGCAAAACTCACTTTCAACTGCACCAACAACGAAGCTGAATACGAAGCTTGCATTATGGGTCTTGAGGAAGCCATTGACCTCAGGATCAAGACATTGACCGTATTCGGGGATTCAGCTTTGGTAGTCAATCAGACCAACGGAAAATGGTACACCCACCAGGATCATCTGATACCTTACAGGGATTATACAAGAAGGTTATTGACGTTCTTCACAACAGTCAAGCTTGAATATATCCCTCGGGACGAGAATCAGTTTGCAGATGCTCTTGCTACCATTTCATCCATGATCAAAGTTCAAGTTGCTAACTTTGTACCTCAGATTTCAGTGTCGAGACTTGATAGACCAGCATATGTATTTGCGGCAGAAGGTGTCAAAGATGATAAGCCTTGGTTTCATGACATTAAATGCTTCTTGGAGGATCAAACATACCCGCCTGGGGCATCTTCCAATGATAAGAAGACATTAAGAAGGCTTGCTGGGAGTTTCTTTCTGAACACTGATGGATCTTTATACAAAAGGAACTTTGACATGGTACTCCTCAGATGTGTTGACAAGACGGAAGCAGATTTATTGATGCATGAAGTGCATGAAGGGTCTTTTGGTACCCATGCCGGAGGGCATGCCATGGCTAAAAAGTTGTTAAGATCAGGCTATTATTGGATCACAATGGATGCAGACTGTTGTGCTTATGCCAGAAAATGTCATAAATGCCAGATCTACGCGGATAAGGTGCATGTGCCTCCCAATCCTTTGAACATCATGTCTTCACCATGGACCTTTGCCATGTGGGGCATTGATATGATCGGCAAGATTGAGCCAACTGCTTCAAACGGCCACAGATTCATCCTGGTCGCCATCGACTATTTCACCAAGTGGGTTGAAGCAGCCTCATATGCAAACGTCACAAGACAAGTGGTAGCCAGATTTCTGAAGCGAGATATCATCTGTCGATACGGAGTTCCCGAGCGAATCATTACTGATAATGGTTCCAATCTAAACAACAAAATGATGGCAGAACTGTGCCGGGACTTCAAGATCCAACATCACAATTCTTCTCCTTACAGGCCAAAGATGAATGGCGCTGTTGAGGCAGCAAACAAAAATATCAAGAAGATTGTGCAGAAGATGGTAGTCACCTACAAAGACTGGCATGAAATGCTACCGTTCGCCTTGCATGGGTACCGCACGTCAATCAGAACATCCACTGGGGCAACACCATATCAGCTTGTGTATGGTATGGAGGCAGTCCTACCTGTTGAAGTTGAATTACCCTCCCTACGGGTACTAATGGATGTTAAACTAAGTGAAGCAGAGTGGGTTAGGTCCCGTTACGAACAACTGAGTCTGATCGAAGAGAAGAGATTGGCTGCAATCTGTCATGGGCAGTTGTATCAGAAAAGAATGAAGAAGGCCTTCGATCAGAAAGTCAGGCACCGAGAGTACCAAGTGGGAGATCTTGTGCTGAAGAGAATCCTCCCTCCTCATACAGACCACAGGGGCAAATGGACTCCAAATTATGAAGGACCGTTTGTGGTAAAGAAAGTTTTCTCTGGTGGAGCACTGATGCTCAGCACCATGGATGGTGAAGATTTCCCGTCCCCTATGAATTCAGATGCAGTTAAAAAATACTTCGCATAAAATGACCCGCTGGACATAAAAACAGAATGCAAGTCCAGGCAAAAATAGGGCATCCCGGCGAGTCAAAAACAGAATAAAAGACTCGGGCAAAAATAAGGGAAATAAATGAAAAAATGTATACCCGCTGAGTTGAAAAGCCGCATTGGACAGCTCAGGCAAAAATGGGTATCCCGATGGATTGAAAACCCGAAAGGGCGATCCATGCAAAATAAGGGAATAAGCGAACAACTGCATTCTGAATCCGTCTGTATCACTTGCAACTTGGAAAGCTTCAACAGAATCAAGCTTCAATCAGAATCAGCCTTTTTCAGAAAGCAAGACGAGAAGAACGTCATTGTCATACGAGTCATAGCAGAAGAGGAAGCTCCTTAAAGCGTCGTCAACACCGCCAGCATTTTGTTTCTCAATTTATAACAATCTCCTTATTTTAGGAGATTTGTTTCCTTGACTGTATCTTGCCTATTCAGGGCACAAGAATTAATAAAAACAGATTTTTCAGTCATGTTTCGTCTTGTACATATTTCGTTTGCAAAGAATGTCTGATGTCTCTAAAACTAATTGCATAAGTACAGATGTTTGTCACTAAAAATAGAAACACATGCTTGCAGGGAATATACTTACTCTTGAGAATGCTTGACTCCTATGACGGAATCCAGTAAAGGATACCTCGGGACCTTTTGTGCGTCTCCTTATCTTTGCAGGATTGCAGGTATCCAGAACGCAACCTGGGGCATGCAAGTTACATCCCAGCAAGCTGGCAAATCAACACTCAATTTTAGCACTCAAGGTGCTTTCTCCCCAGCTGAGTTTGCCTCCAACAACTCTCCCCAGCTGAGTTACCAATAATTCTCCCCAGCCATAGTACCAATCATTCTTCCTCAGTAAAATACAGGAGTCAGGGAATCATCTCCCCACAGAATCTTCAGCCTCTATTCAGAAGAGCAATGCAGGAAAGGATCACAACAGAGTGAAGAAAGCTTCTACAAACCCCAGCTGGGCCTCTCATTTATTAGGATAGGTCTATCAGTGACCCGTATCCCCAAGCAAATATCATCTTATTAGATCTACCAATGATCTCCTCCCCAGCTGGGATGTCCATTTCAAACAGATCAACTAGGGATCTCCGCAGCAGCGGGATCCGAATCCCAGATTTGTGCCTCTTTGCATAATCATGGCATTTGCATCATATTCGCCCACAAAGCGTAGCATTCTGTCGAATACGGAGCATTACGGCAAAAATCAAATACATAGCATAATCATAAGCCATGTTATGAACCAACACTTGTGAATAATAACAGTTCATCAACATACAGAAGAAAAATCCCCACCAGAGTTACCAGCAAAAGCAGTTGCCTCACAAATCACAAACACCAGTATATACTCCTTTTGACACCCGTCCGTGTTATATCCCAGCAGAAAGCCAAAGACATCCTCTTTGTACTCACATATACTTATATACACTTTCTTGGCACCCGTCCGTGTCGTATCCCCAGCGCAGTCACCTACACTTTGCATATCAAATATTTGTTCATATTTTTACTTTTCTCTCTCGACACTCGTCCGTGTCACTCTCCCCAGCAGTTAAAGTATCCATCTATACAATACTCGTACTCGCTACTCATGTCATACTACTCAGATACTCGTCCGTATCTTGTATATACCTTTCATATCCCCTCAGATTCGACACTAGTCCTTGTTCTTTGTTAACCCGTTGGTACTCGTCCGTACCATCATCTCAGAACATGCGTCAAGCGTTTGTCTCTACATGATACTCGTCCGTACCATAACCTTAAGGATGCTCGTCCGCATCTTTAATCCATACACCATGTCAAACACTTGTATCTTCTTGAATAAAGACACTCGTCTGTATCTACTATCCCCAGAAGAGTTCTCTCAGATTCGACACTCGTCCGTGTTCTCTGTTAACCAGTTGATACTCGTCCGTATCATCATCTCTGAACACGTGTCAGTTTGTTTCTACCTGATACTCGTCCGTATCATAGTCTTAAGGATGCTCGTCCGCATCTTTAATCTATACACAGCATCTAAACACTTGTACTTTCTCTTCTTGGTTGTAAATACTCGTCCGTGTTTACTATATCCCCAGTAGATTGCCAACAAAACAAATTTTCCTTTTTATCTGACACTCGTCCTGTGTTATGATAAACCCTGAGAGCAGCCGTACCCTGCTGAGTGGTCGTCCTCCACTTCTTGATGGTCGTCCTCCATCATGCTCGTCCGATGGCCGTCCCCATCGTTGTTTTAGCAGCCGTCCCCTGCTAGGTGGTCGTCCTCCACCTTTTGATGATCGTCCTTCATCATTTTATCCAATGGCCGTCCCCATTGTTGATTTTGGTTAACTGGCATTAGTCCTATGTCATGAAACCTCGAGAGCAGCCGTACCCTGCTGAGTGTTCGTCCTCCACTTCTTGATGGTCGTCCTCCATCATGCTCGTCCGATGGCCGTCCCCATCGTTGACCTCTTCTATCCGATGGCCGTCCCCATCGTTGATATTTTCGGCAGCCGTACCCTGCCAGGTGGTCGTCCTCCACCTTTGATGGCCGTCCCCATCATATTTCTCTTATCCCCAGCAGAGCAGCCGTCCCCTGCTAGGTGATCGTCCTTCACCTTTGATGGCCGTACCCCATCATCTGTTTATTTCATTTATTCTTTAACCCGATGGCCGTCCCCGTCGTGGTCCCTTTTCCTTTTTAGCCCGATGGCCGTCCCCATCGTTGGTTGCTTTACCTTTGTGAACTTGATGGCCGTCCCCGTTATGTTTCATTAATTCCCAGAGAATCTTACTTTATCTTGATGGCCGTCCCCGTCATAATCTTATTTTCCCCAGCTAGTCGGCCGTCCCCGTCTTAGCTTTACCTTTTATCCCCAGCGTGTCGGCCGTCCCCGTCATTGCGTTGTTTCCCGCTTTACGATATACTTTATTTTCTTTTGCGATCTATATCCCTTCTTCTTCTTCATTCTGTGAGTGCAAATTTTGGACTGTCTTTGGTATTCAACCACAAGTTATCTTGTTTGCCTGTTAAGCCGTTGCTTACAACCTGCACAGCTAACTCATGTTTGAATAGGGGCAGATGTAAGCACCCCAAATTTTCCCTCACCCATTCACACCATGGCTTGTGATCATTCTCATATGCATAAACACAATCATATCACCTCACATCTCATTTTTGATTCACTGCATAGTTTCTAAGCCATCTGCACCTAGGGTTTGTGATCTGAGCAATCCAAGAGCTTCTTGAGCCACTCCAAAGGCCACCAATCACTTCAAAGGGGTCCATATATGTTCAAGTATCATATTGCATCCTCTCAGAGTCAAAATTCCAAGGAATCACAAGAACTAGGGTTTGAATGGATGCAGAGCCAAGTTTGACTGCACAGTTGACTTAAAAATTAGGGTTTTGGTTTCAGAGGCCATAACTCCAATTTTTTTGGTCATTCTTGTTTCATTGGTCTCTATATGGTATAGGGAGTATGCATATCAATTTTCATGAAGAAATTCCATGGGGAAGTCATCTGATCAAGGGTTGACTTTCTGGACAAGTCAGTGCAAAATCAGGGCATCTGAGGCCCCCAATGACCCAACCAGTGGGTGATCTTCATCATTTTGAGTGTATATGATCTTTATTTGATCATGGAAGAGGGTTGGAGTTCACAAAATTCAAGAATTTGAAGTTTTTGCAAAGTTGACTTTTCTGGGCATGGTTGACTTTTCAAGAATGCTTCATTTTAGGTCATTTTTCAAGCCTTGATTCTTGATCCAAAAATGTTTCAAATGGAAAAACTTTGGTCATAAAAGTTGTAGATTACATTTTTCCCTTTCCAAAAAGTACAAGAACATGATCAAACTCTTCTTGGATCAAAAGTTATGGTGTGACAAAGTTGGCTAAAATCATTAATTTTCAAGGCATGCCTCAAATGAGAATTTTGCAAAACCATGAACCAATGCCTTTTGTAACCTCTAGTTCATTTCAAACCATGACACAAACATTCTATAAGTCATAAAAATCAGAATTGAACCAAGAATGCTCATGTATTTTGGCTTGTGGGATAAGGAAATCACATGTGAACCATAAAGCAACAACTTGCAAAACTCATGATCACACTTCCTACAACTTGCAACCTTGGATGCTGACTTTGGCTAGCCTTTCCCCTCACCCTTGCTGCGCAGCCCATGCCTTGTACTAAGCCTAGAACCAAGCCATGCTTTCCTTACACAAAAATTGACTTTTGAGCAAAAGCAAACTTACCAATCAATAGGGGCCAGGTCACATCATCTGACCTATGGGATTAAAATATACTTTTCATTTTCTAGCCAAACACAACAAGAAGCCATGCTGAAACCCTTCACAAAAACACATTCACAAAACACACCCTAGCTGCATTTTGCTTCGAATCTCTCTGCCCAGCCACAAAACACTCAAACCATTTTCACCATTCAACTCACCATGCCTCATTGAGTAGAAACCAGCAAGAACACAAGCCTGAAACAAGCTGTAACCCCACTGCACCATTTTCACTCCAACTTGCAGTTTCATTCGAAACTCTCTCCACAGCTCACAAACATCAGAACAAACTCCATAGACCTTCTCCACTCATCATCTGGACCACAAACAACCCTTCACCATTGCCAGAAACAACCTGAAACTCCATTGCCATTTTCAACTGAGCTTGAGCAGAAGCTCCTCAAACTCTTCATTCAGCCAACATAAATTCCTCTTGAGCATTCAAGCATCACCAGAGGGTTAAGTGGAGTGGTTTTCATCAAGAGGAGAGGCCAAAAAGTCATCAGAGTGAAAGCTTCGAATCTCAGGTAGCTCAAGAATTATTTTTCCAGAAATCGTTTTTCATGTTATAAACTTGTTCTCTATGCTTCACTGAGTATCCTGGTGCTTTTGGTTTTTGAAATGGTGTTGAAATGAGTATTTAATTAGCTTCTGAAACTCTGTGACCTAGAAATTTGTTTTGTTCGATTCATGAATTCCAGGAAGAATAAATTGGTTTTGAGTGAGGGTTATGATTCGTGAGTGATTGGGATTCATTTCCATGTTTTTAGGTTTTATTTTTGTTACGTTTTGAGAGAGTTTGGAGATTTTCAGGTGGACTCCCCACCGGAGAAGACGACCGGAGGTCTTCTCCGGCCACCTGAAAATCATTAGGGTTTAATTATGTAATTAATGGCCATTTGAATGTTGAGCGTAGGATCAGTAGACTTGTTTGACTTGCCGCGCGAATAGATGGCCCAGATCAATCTGCTTAGCCCTAATCTCTTTCATTAGTTTTAATTAATTTTAATTAAGATAATTAAGTCAAAAGCCATCTAGACCCTTCATTCGCGCGCGTGGTCAACTGTTGACCCCCCAAGTTTGAATCTCAGCCATGGATTGTGATTACTTCTCATTTTCATTAATTTTTATTTCATTTTTTCTCATCTGTTTTGTACAATTATTTTAAAATAGTAAAAAATGTGTAAAAATTATGAAACTTTTTCCCATAAGTTTTATTAATTTTTATGACCCAAAAATATTTTCATTTTATTTTTTATCATTAAAAAAGTATTTTTTAAATATTTAAAAGATTATTTTTAATTGATTAATGGAAATTAATTAATTAAAAATACTTTTAGGTATTTAAAAATCACCAAAAAATTCATGAAATGTTCTAAGACATTTAGAAACATTGTCCAACCTTCAAACCAAATTTCTTTTTGGATCTTGATGCATTTTGAGAATTTTCCATTGAATTAAATCATTTTTTGTGCATTATTTTGATCATAAGTTCAAAAAATCATTTCTGCCTATCTAGGAAGAGTTGGACTTTGATTCTTTTTGCATTGCATTGTATTTGGCATGTAGTTTTTGAGATAAAATGGCCATGATTTGATCTTGCATTTTTTCAATTGTTTGGTATTTCTTTTGTTTAGGAGCCCTAAAAACCCTAATAACTTATAAAAATCATAACTTGAGATTGTTTAAGAGTTGAGATCTCCCCTTTGGGCATTGGTTTAGTATAGGTTTAGGGTTTCCTTGAGTGGCATTTTCCATTTTTTATCTTAGCGTTTGCTTCTGTTTTTGGTTTTTGTTTGTTGTTTGATCCATAAACCCTAATTTGGGCTTCCATTTGCATCCATCTTGCATTCTCTTGTATAGCATGTCTTGCCATGACATTTTATGCATCCATTTGACTCATTTGACATCATAAGACATATTGAAAGCATGTTTGATCATTGCATCTTCCATTTGCCATGTTGTATGCCATATGCATCTCATAACTTTTCATGTATGTTCATGTGTCTTAACTTGCATCACTTGCATCCATGATCTTGTATGAACATCTCCATGCCTTGCCTCATGTTTGCAGTACTTCATAGAATCATTATCATCATCAACATGCTTCTGGTTTTGTTTTTCATCATATCACTTCATCTCATTTGGCATTGCATTGCATTTCTTTTCTAACATTTCAGGTGGTAAGTGATGCTGAGAAGTGAATTTGCCTTCACTTCTCATAACTTCTCATGACTCTTCTCTTCATCTCTCTCTTGCATCCATGCTGCATTTTTTATATGTGTTTGAGTTTTAGCTTGCTCATTCTTGTTCTTCTTACTTTCTTTCTTCAAGTGACTTGACTTCTTGAATGAAGCAAGTCACTTTGCTTCTCTTGATCCTTTCATCTGCTGCCTGGTGGTTCCATTGAAGACTTCTCTTGAAAACCTCACAAACCTTAGGAACAACCAAGCATGACAATGATTAGGGTTTTTATTAGTCTCCCCTCTTAGTTTCACCTTTGTGTCTCTCTTTGAGTCTTCTCTCCTCATCTCATAATCAGGGACTAAACCCTAAAGGCTTTAAGACTTTGTGATTAAGCTTATGCCTGCATCCTTCTATTAGGATGGAGTGTATAACTTTAATCCTAAGTGTTAAACCCTTAATGTGTTTAACTCCTTTAATCAATCCATCTAATAATCATCAAGACATCACACTTGTAACTTGGGCCTTGCATTAGGGTTCTAATTCTTCCTTAATTGGTTAAGAAGGACTAACCCTAGTGTTAATGGACAAGTCCCCCTCAAGTTGTCTTACAAACCTTAAAAATCACTTCATCATCATACCATTAAATAAAATCCACTTAATAAAGGTTTGTTTGGTCATGAGTTTAATCCCTAATCATGGATTAAGTTGAGGAGCTTTCCTCAGCTTAAACATTCTCATCTATTATCCTTCTATTAGGATGGTGTAATGAGTCTGTTTAATCCCTGATTATGGCTTAATCTCATTACTTAACACTAAACAAAAACACCAAAAACATCTAATTAATCACAAGTAGGTTAATGATCTTAATCCTACACCCAAGGTGATTAAGTGTGAGAAGCTGACTTCACACTTAAGGTATTCTCATGACCCCTAATTAGAGGGAAGATGTGATGAGTTTACTAAATCCATTGGTTTAGACTTAAGCTCATTAACTTATGACAAAATCCAAAAAAACAATGAAAGACTGAAAACACAAAAACAAACAATAATCGTCTCCTCCGGGATTCTTTTCTCATCACCTTCACTCACAAACGAGAATTTGCTTCTTCCGTCTCATGCAAGACAGTTT
Source organism: Lathyrus aphaca (assembly GCA_963966055.1). Classification (NCBI taxonomy): domain Eukaryota; kingdom Viridiplantae; phylum Streptophyta; class Magnoliopsida; order Fabales; family Fabaceae; genus Lathyrus; species Lathyrus aphaca. The sequence continues at coordinate 364,355,602 of OZ014521.1, forward strand.
GCACCTGAGCCAGACAGGTCACACACTTGAGCATAGGCAAGTAAGCAATTCACAAGTCAATTTATCTTTCAGTCTCTTTGGGTCGAACTACGGTGTTCTGACTTCCTCATTGCACGAGAGGATACGTAGGCATGACTTAACAGTTATCGAACAAAAGTCTCTGTATATTCCCCCTCCTCCAGCCTTATTCTTTTAGCCTCATGATCTTGAGCATTTCACTCCTGTTCCTACACTGACACTGTATATATATTACACTTCACTTCCTTTACACTGACACTTGTACATTCTTTTCCAGCTATTTTACACACAAAATGCACTGACACTACCCCTTTAAAACACAAATCTTTTTAAGCGTGGATCCCGTCGAGTACGACGGACAATCTGGGTGCTAATACCTTCCCAGGTTGTAACCAACCCCCTTTCTCAGTCTCTCTGGTTCGCAACCGTCTTATCCATATCTTTCTAGGTCTATGCAGCATTGCCTTTCCTCCGGGATAAAAATGCCTAGCTGGCGACTCTATTCATCTCCAGTGAGTTCACGGCTGTGTGTTCTCATTGTCCCTCTCGCCGACCGTTCGCGCCTGTACCTTCATCTGATCCATTTCATTTGTCGGGAGCGACATCCATCATACAGGAAATCATGGATTGCTAGAACCAAGGCTGTTACCGTTGTATTTGGAAATTGGGAGGACTCGTATAAAGAACTCCCAAAGTTTTTGCTAGCACTAAAGCACTATGCACCAAGGACCGTTGTCATCCTTGAGACCTTGCTGACGTATACTCCAGAAAGTCATTGTGTTAGTGGAAATGGCATATTCCACCGACTCTTTTGGGCTTTTGACCCATGTATAAAGGGTTTTGCCTTCTCCAAGCCTATAATCCAAATTGATGGAACATGGCTCTACGACAAATACAAAGGAACTCTATTGATGGTAGTGGCCCAGGACGACAACAACAATATCTTCCCAATTGCATTCGCTATAGTCGAGGGAGAGACTACTGAGGGATAAAGTTTTTTACTGAAAAATCTCCGCTTTCACGTGGCTCCCCAGTCTAACTTATGTTTGATTTTGGACAGATATGCATCAATTGAGAGTGCATGGAAGAATGTTGATAACGGCTGGCAGGAACCTCCTTCAACACATGTCTATTGCATTAGACACATCGCACAAAATTTCATGAGAGAGGTCAAAGACAAGGCATTGCGGAAGAAGGTCGTGAACGCGGGGTACTCATTAACCAAACCGTCATTCAAACACTATCGTGACGAAATCAGGCTGACAAATGAAGATGCATTTAGATGGATAAACCAAATTCCATTGGATATATGGACCAGGGCCCACGATAAAGGACAACGCTGGGGTCAAATGATGACAAATCTCGTGGAATCAATGAACTCTGTTTTCAAAGGAATCCGCAACCTACCGATAACTGCTTTGGTGAGGTCAACCTACTTTAGGCTCGGAGAACTTTTTGACATCAGGCGTTCAAAGTGGAGTTTCATCCCACAGTCTGGTCAAGTGTTCAACGATAGTTCTATGACATTCATTAAAGACGAAGCATCCAAATCTAACACACATGTGGTCACAGTGTTTAACCGTAATAAGGGACATTTTAATGTTGCTGAGATCATGGATCACAACGAAGGGAGACCGAGGGGATCCTATCGGGTAGAACTTGATAACAATTGGTGCGACTGTGGAAAATTTCAAGCCTTTCGCATGCCTTGCTCCCATGTCATAGCGGCATGTTCAAAGGTTCGGCTGGACCCTTCAGGCTTACTATCCCCTGTTTACCAAGTGCACAATCTTTGCAACGTCTACAAGAAAAGCTTTCCGGTAGTTGCAAATGAGGACTACTGGCCCACCTACAACGGGAAAATAGTCTGGCACAATGAGAACATGTGAAGAAAGAAAAAAGGGTGTCCTAACAGCACGCGTATTGGCACGGAAATGGATACGACGAATAAGATGGTGAGACTATGCAGTTCATGTCGTCAGCCTGGTCACAATCGTAAAAAATGTCCCAACGTTGGACCAAGCTCAACATCATAAATTAAACCATTGTAACCGTACTTAATTAAAAAAGAAGCATAGTTCATTTCATTCATATCAGTAAAATCATACAACCACACACACGAACATACATAAATAAAACAAGGAAATACATAATTTAAAACATGACCGTACATAAATAAAACAAGAAAATACATAATTTCAAACATGACCATACATAAATAAAACAACTGGAACATTCAACATATCTAGCCTATCAGAACCATCAGGACACCTTCATCTCGACCTAACATCATCGAAAGAACACTTGCATCATTTACCATTTTTCTCCATTTCGTCACACCAGACTCTACAACCCGCTTCTCAATTTTAATTATCTTTTCTTTGGGGCCGATCTCTCTTTCTAACCAGCGGTTTAATTCTCTATGCAAGTGTTCCAAAGTTTGCGGGTTCCATAACAACATCTTCAAAGGAGGCTTTGTTGCCGAGAAAAACACCAAAGCATTTTTCTTCAATATATCAAATTTTGGAAGCGGTTCTTCTGATGTTGAGGAAGACGGTGTCGATGCAAAAGTATATGGACGAGGAGAAGCCATGTTGTAAGAGGGAGAGATTGAAAGGAATGAATGAGAGAGGGATTGTAAGGAAGGAGTGAGAGGAGTTTGATGTGAATGAGTGATAACCGGGCACATGCATTTATAGAAAAAAAATTACAAGGTAAACACATTCACCAATCCAAATGGAGAATGCCTTTAAAAACATAATACACATTCGCCAAACCAAGTGGAGAATTGTTTTGTATTATACACATGTTCGCCATTTGACATGTTGAATGTGTGTAAATTTCTTTTCTTTAGCCAATCCATTTGGCGAATTGGGTCACATTATACACTAGTTCGCCAATTGCCTTGTTGAACATGTATAGAAACTAAGTTACTTTGGTAAATTTTTTGAAAACATAGTTATTTTGGGATATTTTTTAATAAACCATGTTATTCTAAAAAAAATTCTCCATTTATTAAGTGAATTAATGATAATTATTTTTTTCCATTCACAGGTTCATTCATGCATCAGATGAATGATTGAAAAATTACAAAAAACAATTTAAATTGGTCAACATAATACTTGACTTAACAAGTTCACTTGTTAAATCAGGTGTTCTGTTAACTAACTTAACACGTTTTCTATAATTTTTCAAGCGTTCATCTGATGCATGGCCGAACGTATGAAGGGGAAAGAAATTTCATTGGTTAAATCCAATAAAATGTACCAGAAGAAAAAGTGATTTTTTGAATTTTTTCTTTCTAAGTATGATATTTTAGAGTTTTATTTCCAATAGTGTGGTATTTTGGTAAACAAATATTATTTCTTCTAAAAATATTTACTCAGGGCACATTATGGAAATTTTTGACAAAGTAACCAAACAATTGTATTATGGATATATTCGTGCCAAATTATTATTGCTATCTGAATATAATAGTTGATTATTAGATGCAAAATTTAATACAAAAGGTACACAATTAAATTCATGTGATTTCAAATTATGATTTTTGTGAATAATTTGTGGATGTAATTTTGTTGGAAAGATTTTATTATGACACTATTACTAGGTGAATAACATGTTTGTATTCAATGAGACTCATTACTATAAGACATATAAAGATCGTCCAAAGTGGTTGAAATTATTTTTTAAAGTAGAGTTTGTTAACTATCAAAGTGGTTGTATGGATAAAAGACTCCTTTTTTATATAAAAATAAAAAGATAAATACATTAGAGAAGATCAATTTATTGAATTATAAATTGAAAGAGGAGATCAATTGTTTATTAAAATTGATTCAAGAACAACTTTATATATTCAAATTTGTTCAAGTATTGTAATTGATCACCAAGTGTGTGGTGTCATAATTTGTAAGGAAAGTATGTGTGTACTTTCTAAAAGTATTTGCAAATAGAAAAATTGTATATTTTCGATTTGTTGGTGAAAGGTTCTTAAATTTGGTTTGATTCAAAGTCCACTATAATTGTTGATATATTTGTGAAATCAAGGAAGTAATGGCTTCAAGGGACCTCTCATTTTAGAAGGATATATTATCCATAGCGAAATGGATTCAATAATGTGAAACCATACTTGAGAACTCGTTGATCTACCTAAAGGATCAAGACATATTAGATGCAAGTGGGTATCTAAAAGGAAGTATCATAGTGATGGTACACTAAACACCTACAAGTTTATATTAATGGCTAAGGGTGTTTTAAACAAGAAAAAATGCATTGATCATTTGACACATATGCACTAGTAGCAAGCAAAACAAAAATTAGAGTTTCGTTTGCATTAGCTTCATTGCATGACCTTATAGTTTATCAAGTAGATGTTAAAACAACATTCATAAAAAAAAGATCTCAGGAGATTTACATGGAATAACTAGAATGTTATATGGAAATAAACAATAGGTGTGCAAGTTTGAAAAATCATGTAAGGATTAAAATAGGCACCAAAACAATGACATCAAAAATAGGATTTTGTTATTGATAAATTCATAAATTAAACGGGAGACACATAATTAGGGGAGATTTTTCAATCATTATCAAAACAAGAATTAAAAGATTTAGTCATCATCAAAAATAGGAGATTGTGAGGAATACATCATATTTCTAGTTCTATTTTGATGAAGACAAAGATTATCAAAGAAGAAAAAGTTCAAAAGTGTCATGAACATCAATGATGAAGTTGATCAAAAGAAGGTTTAACATATAAATTAAAGTGAAGATTTGAGACAAGTGAAAATAACTAAGGTACCCATCGCAATTTATATTATACTACTTTAAATTGCTCATAATTGCATCTCTCACTTCATCTAAAACCTTCTTGTATCATCAAGCATGATTATCTATACATATTCTTCGTCTGATTCTTGTTACAAGTGTTTTTAGATAATGTTGTGTGAGAATATTGTGTTATTCACTTGTCTCCATTTTAATTATATGATTGATCATTAGAAATGAGATGAATGGAATTGTAGCAACAAAGAGGTTTCTGACTTCCTCATTCAATATGAATGATCTTGGACTATTTCACATACTTTTGGGAATCAAAGTAAAGAGAAATAATGGGGATTATGAACTTAGTCAAAAAAGACTATGTTAAGAAAAATGCTTGATAAGTTCAAACACTTACGCTTTAAAGAAATGACCACTTTATTTAATTCTAGTATCAAACTTGAAAAGAATGATGGGAAAGTTGTGGTTCAATTAGAATATGCAAATGTTTGCAATGTACTAGAACCGACACAATATTTGAAATTAGTAAAATGAGTAGATTTTACTAGAAATCTAATTGGTAAACATTGGATGACCATCCTTAGGATTTTCGGCTATCTTATGAAAAAACATCATGGCCTCCATTATGGTAGACTTACTGTCAATATTAGAAGGATATACCGATGCGAGTTGGATATTGAGTATTGAATATCATAAATCTACATTTGGATGGATATTTACACTACCCATGAGTGTAATTTATTGGAAAAGAAAGAAACAAATATAAATCACTCTCTCAACCATATAATCAGAGTTTTGAGGCTCTTGCTTCTGCTAGTGAAGAAGTTGAATGGTTGAAGGACCTTCTGTTATAAGTTTCATTGGCTAAAAATAACGTTTCAAAGGTGTTGATACATTGCAGTAGTCAAACCACTTTAACTAAAGTATACAAAGGTGTATAACAGAAAGTCTAGGAAAGTAGGACTTAGACATTATTTCGTGAGGAAATTTATTAAGGATGTAATCATTCACATATATATGATCGAGCTATAATTTCCTCGATCCATTTAGTAAGCCACTAGCAAGAAACTTAGGAAAAACAACCTCAAGAGGAATGGGGTTGAAACTCCTTGAATAAGGGTTCCAACAATGATAGCAACCCAATATGGAGTTAATAAATCTTAACCTAAGATTCAATAGGTAACAAAAAGTTAATGATTTGGATTATTGTATAACATTTTGCGATAATGTTGACTATTATATATCGAGGGTTGAGTTTTTTGAAACTCTTAATGAAGTTCCATATCAAGGATATGCTTTCCAAGGAACTAGATAGAAAAATAAACTTCACTTTTGTGAATTTCAAGATGGTGCCGTCTCAAAATGAGAGTTGGAGTTTCTCTCATGGAAAATTCATGAAAACAAGAAAAGCACATGGCCATAAATAGTGTTAGGTGAGAGATGTAGGCGAAGAACCATTAAAGAGTGTGTGTATGGTAATGTCAGTCTAATCATATGGGATAATGGTTCAAAGCATATCTACCTAACATTCTGATTAGACTTTGCGTTATTCTTACTAAGATTAAGTTCAAATCGAAAGATACTTAACTGTATTAACATTCTTTGTTTCTCTTTTTTGGAATTGGTCTTGTCATTATTAGAACAAGTGGGGGATTGTTATTGTAACACCCTTCTACCCCATCACAAATTAAGCTCTTTAAGTCATATATCATAGTACAACTCATTAAAAAGGACATCACATTTACTTCCTAAATCAAAACTGAAAATATCACATAGAGTCCTGTCCCATAACATGGGTTCATAAAATCATAAACAACATCATAACTCTTTTCTCAATAAATATGCAGTGGAAAAACCAATAAGTCATAATATCTCCTTTTATAAAACAAAACTCAAGAATTATTTCAGACATCATTTTAACAAAATACTCAAAACAAAACTTAAAATCTTAATCCAATTAAACATAACATTCAAGCGAAACCCATCCCGATGTTACTAGACACAGAGCATGACTCCACTTCTAACTAACTCGACGACTCACTATCTCTCACATAAGCACGCACTGAGCTAACCTTGATTATCTTCAGGATGGCATAATAGACCATCACCAGAAGGCAGACAGGGTGAGTAAATTCACATTTCATAATATAATGTAGAAATAAGAATTCAAAACAACAACAACAATTCATTTACAACACATTTATACATATCATCATTATCATTGTCACATCATAGAAGTATTCATCATGCTCATTTAATACACCTCATCAAATACATCTCATCATTACACAAAACATCAATGCATTCATGTTATGTCATTTAGAATGAAATGCAATCTCTTACTAATGCATGTGGTACCGAAACATCCTCATGTGATGGATATTGGGCCATCAACCCTCTCCTAAGGGAGCACATCATAAACATCAAATTGTGAGCAACTCTAGTTTTGTATGATTATAAATTTTAGGTGTTTGTACTTTTATCATATGCTTCATATTAATAATGTCTTTGTATGCATTGCTTGCCTTTATATCTCGTCTCACTTTTAATAATGTCTTTGTATTTCTAAAAATACGCAAAATGAATCGATTCATTCTATCATGCATCGATTCATGCTGTAGAAATAATTCTGGAAATTCGCAAAATGAATCGATTCATTCCATCATGCATCGATTCATGCCTTAAGAATGGTTCTGGAATTTCTTCTATGAATCGACACATACAAACATGCATCGATTCATTGTATGTTCATTTCTCTGCTTTTGATTATCAGTTCAGTATGTATCGATTCATGATACTATGCATTGATACATAACAGTATAAATACCATTATGCATCGATTCATTAGAGTCTTGAATCGATTCATTTTTCTGTTTTTACTTCTAACAGATCTGTATAGTATATGTTTTAGTTTTTCTGTTAGTGCAGTGATATAGACAGAAATTGCATACGAATTTCATAGTCAAGGATCATTGAAGAACACATCAAGAAAAGGGATTTTGAGTGTGGACAATTCAATGTTAAGCAGGATTGAAACCTAGAATCAAATTCATCATCTTCTCAAATACCTTAATTCAAGAACATTAAAAAGGAATTAAGTGTTGTTCTGTGAATTGAAGATTTATGAGATAACGTTCAGTGGTACGATCGGAGATCCAGCTGAGTTGAAGAGTGATAGAAGGTTTCAAGGAAAAACCAGTTGGGTTTTCTTTCAAGAACGGGCGTGTTCTTGAGGGTTTGTTAGTCACGTTTACAAGACAGATTCAGCCGCAACATAAGATTTGGAAATTGGGAGATTTCGCAAATAGATCGTGGAACCTGTAAATTATTTGTATTACTTGCAGGGAATCTTGATTTGGCTCAGATCAAGTGAAGGTTGATACAATAGGAAGATCTAGGTGTATAGATTTCTGGTGTTTGTATAGCAACCTTGTTAACGACAATTTCAACAATATTGATATAAAAGTTCTCAATTTCGGTTTGAAATTGAGAGGGAGACGTACCCACACGCGAGGACGAACGTGGGGAACTTCCTTACCAAATCTCTGTGTATTGTATTCCTTCTCCATCTCTATTTACGTTTTTAATCGTTTTTGATTCATTGGAAATAGCTTTTGTGATAGGTGCATTAAACTGTTTTACAGCTTGTGTGTTTAAACCTTTATCATCTCAATTGTAAATCCAATACGTTATCACATGTCCGGTCTTCTAGTGGCTGGTCCAGAATAGACGCTAGTATATTTGGGACCGTTGTTTCCGTTAATCTTTGAAAACTCTGAAAAATCTTTTAAATCCTTGTAAACAAGGAGGTGATCCATTCACCCCCCCTCTAGATCACTAGCCACAGCGTCTAACAAGTGGTATCAGAGCACCGGTTCGTTGGTGCTTTGTGGCTGCCTGTAACGTTATGGATTCTGAACCAAAGGGGGCGTATAATAGAGCTTCTGTTTTCAATGGTGAAAATTATGGCTACTGGAAAGACTACATGCGAGTTCACATAAATTCTGTGGATAGGCGCATATGGACTGCCATTCAAAATGGTCCTTTTCAAATTACCATGATGAATGAGGCAGGTGCCATAGTACCTAAACCAGAAGATGATTGGGATGAGAAAGATGAGAAAAAGTGGTCAAGTGATTGGAGAGCTCGAAATATGCTAATTTCAGCACTTAGTGCAGATGAGTATTATCGAGTTTCCCATTGCTCGACAGCTAAAGAAATGTGGGATGCTTTAGAAATTGCACATGAAGGTACAACTGAAGTAAAACAGTCCCGCATTAACACACTTAATCAAGAGTTCGAACTCTTTCGCATGAAACAAGGAGAATCTATTCCCGACATGCAAAAGAGATTTGTTCATCTCATTAATCGTTTGAATGCACTTGGAAAACCTATTTCCAATGAAATTGCTACTAATAAAATTCTGAGATGTCTTAGCATGGAATGGCAACCTAAAGTAACAGCTATCAAGGAAGCCAACGATCTAACGACACTCACAATGACTACTTTGTTTGGAAAGCTGGAGGAACATCAGCAAGAACTAGAAAGTCTAGAAAAGTTTGAGAACAAAAGTAAAAAGGGAAAGGAGAAGAATAAAGACAAAGAGGGTGAGAAGAGGCCTATAGCTCTTGTGGCTTCTAACTCAAAGTTCTCACAAAAAGAGCTAAGCAACAATGAGTCAAGTAGTGATGAAGACTCCGGTGACGAAGAAATGGGACTTTTTGTTAGGAGATATAATAGATTCATTCGAAAGAATGGAATCAAGCATTCCGAAAAAAATCTCATAAAGTTTAGAAGACAATCTATAGATTCAAAACAGGAAGAGATTAAGAAGAATAGAGAAAGAGGGTCTTGCTTTAATTGTGGCAAGTCCGGACATTATAAAACAGATTGTCCTTTAAAGAAAAAGGATAAAGGAAAAGTTCCACAAAGAAGGTATAATAAGCAAAGAAGAGCTTACATTGCTTGGGAAAGTGATAGTGATTCATCAAGTACACAATGCTCAAGTGATAGCGATGAAACCGCAAATTTGTGTTTTATGGATCACACCAAAAATTAGTCCCACCACAAGAAGAAAAGTGATGATAAAAAGGTAAAACAAGCTTACTATAACAATTTCTCTTCTATGTCCTTTTCTGAATTGAAAATAGCTTTTGAAAAACTGCATAATGAAGCTATAGAAGCATTTAAAAGATTATCTTCCGATAAACAAATTTTTTCATACTTGGAAGGTAAAGTACAACATGCTGAAAAAGATTTAGAATACTTGAAAGCTAGCATTGCAGAAAATTCAAAAGCTATTGATATTGATGGTTGTAGTAAAATAAGGCATTGTGAAGCTTGTCACATTTGGCAACAAGAGGTTATTTCTCTTAAAGTCAAATTGGAAAAAGCCTTGCAACCTAAGATTACTTATGCCATTGATACTAGGTTGTTCAAAAAGTCATTAAATCCTCCATATGCAAAATATTCTTTTGTTCCAAAGGATTTAAGGACCAATCATAAACAACAACATTATCATAGTGTTTGTCATTATTGTTGTCATGCTGGCCATACCATTGAAAAATGCAAATTTAGAAGATTTCTAGTGCCTAAAGGCATTTATCAATGGAAGCCTAAAGACAACCATGTTACCACTTACCCACTTGGACCCAATAAAAATTGGGTACCTACCTCTCTCTTTTGATATTGTAGGATGAGTGTCTTGCATCCATGGAAAGAAGATGGTTTCTGGACAGCGGGTGTTCAAGGCACATGACGGGTGACATATCACTTTTTATTGACTTCAAAGCAAAGAAGAAGGGGTATGTTACTTAGGGAGACAATAACAAAGGAGCTATACTTGGTAAAGGTAGTGTAGGTAATCCCCCTACCACTACTATTTCTGATGTCCATCTTGTAGAGGGACTTAAACACAATTTGTTAAGTCTAAGTCAACTATGCGACAAAGGTTATAAAGTTTCTTTCACAAAAACTTGTTGCAAAATTGAACATACCGAACATAATGTTGTGTTTAAGGGTGTAAGAGTAAATAATATATATATATATATATATATATATATATATATATGCTTGATCTTTTAAGTGTATCTTTAACAAGCACTAAATGTCTAGTAGCCCTAAATAATGATTCATGGTTGTGGCATAGACGCTTAGCGCATGTTAATTTCGATTTGCTTAATAAGGTTGTATCCAAGGATCTAGTAGTAGGTCTTCCAAAAATAAAATTTTCAAAAGACCACCTATGTGATGCTTGCCAAATGGGGAAACAAACAAGGGTCTCCTTTAAATTTAAAAACATAATTTCAACTTCAAGACCCCTTGAGCTTCTCCATATGGACCTCTTTGGACCATCTAGGACAAAGAGCTTAGGTGGAAACTATTATGGTTTCATAATAGTTGATGACTACTCTAGATTCACTTGGACTATATTCCTTCATAGCAAAGATGAAACTTTTTCTGCTTTTAAAAGTTTTGCAAAGCTGTCCCAAAGCAAAATGAATTCTAAAATAGTTACAATCCGAAGCGATCATGGAGGTGAATTTCAAAACCATCTCTTTGATAAGTATTGTGACAAGTATGGCATTGAGCACAACTTTTCAGTTCCTCGAACTCCACAACAAAATGGTGTTGTGGAGCGCAAAAATTGAGTTTTAGATGAATTGGCAAGAACAATGCTCAATGAGGGTGGACTACCAAAATAGTTTTGGGCTGATGCAATTAGCACAGCTTGTTATGTTCTGAACAGGATTTTAATTCGTCCTATTTTGAATAAAACCCCTTATGAAATTTTAAAAGGTAGAAATCCAAACTTGTCTCATCTTCATGTGTTCGGTTGTAAATGTTTTGTTTTGAATAACGGTAAGGAAAATCTTGGGAAGTTTGATGCCAAAGTTGATGAAGGTATTTTTCTTGGATACTCTCAATCAAGCAAAGCATATAGAGTGTATAATAGGCGTTTACTTTCTGTTGAAGAATCTGTCCATGTTTCTTTTGATGAGTCTTACCCAAAAATTGTCGGAAAAGGTATCTCTTTTAATGATGCAGGTGTATCTACAGAAGACATACTCAAAGAAGCTGTTTCGGAAATTGATCAATCTGAAACGGCTGAAATTGAGAAGGAGGAAGATACTAGTCATGAAAAAGATAAAGAGGAAGAAACATCTAAAGTAAAGGACCTTCCACCAGCTTGGAAATCCTCTAAAGACCACCCTATAGACAATATATTGGGAGATATTTCTAAGGGAGTGTTGACTCGTTCTAAGATAAGTAACTTTTGTTCTCACTTCGCTTTTGTATCACAAGTGGAACCTAAAAATGCTAAAGAGGCCTTGATTGATGAATTTTGGCTAATGACCATGAAAGAAGAGCTTAATCAATTTAAAAGAAATGACGTTTGGGAACTTGTCCCTCGTCCGCGAGATCATCATATCATAGGTACTAAATGGGTGTTTAGGAATAAACTTGATGAAAGCGGAGTGATAACTAGAAACAAGGCACGCTTGGTAGCACAAGGGTATAACCAAGAGGAGGGCATAGATTATGAGGAGACTTATGCTCCAGTGGCTCGCCTTGAAGCTATACGTCTTTTGCTTGCTTATGCGTGTTCTATGAATTTCAAGCTTTACCAAATGGACGTAAAGAGTGCGTTTTTAAATGGTGTCATAAATGAAGAAGTATATGTTTCACAACCTCCCGGTTTTGAAAATTCTGAATATCTAGATCATGTTTACAAATTAAAGCGTGCTTTATATGGTCTTAAGCAAGCACCCCGTGTGTGGTACGAAAGACTTAGCAAATTTCTACTTGATCATGGATATTCTAGAGGTAAAGTGGATAATACACTCTTCATTAAACACAAAGGAAAGCACATTCTTTTAGTTCAAGTTTATGTAGACGATATAATTTTTGGTTCAACTAACATACACTTGGTCGAAGAATTTTCTAATGTTATGCAGGGTGAGTTTGAGATGAGTCTCATGGGGGAGTTGAACTATTTCTTAGGCCTCCAAATAAAGCAACTCGATGAAGGTACAACAGTATGTCAAACAAAATACTGCAGAGAGCTGCTCAAGCGTTTTGGAATGAATAATACAAAACCAATTGACACTCCCATGCCTACCAACGGAAACTTGGACAAAGATGAACATGGTAAGTGTGTTGATGTCAAAAGGTATAGAGGTATGATTGGGTCTCTCTTGTATCTTACTGCTTCTAGACCAGACATCATGTTTAGTGTGTGTATGTGTGCACGATATCAATCAAATCCTAAGGAATCTCACTTAAAATCAGTCAAGCGTATATTTAGCTATCTTAATGGAACACCTAAATATGGGCTTTGGTGTTCCAAAGGGTGCGATTGCAGCTTAGTAGGTTACTCTGATTCTGATTTTGCTGGCTGCAAATCAGATAGGAAAAGCACTAGTGGTACATGTCATCTGTTTTCAAATTCGTTAATAAGTTGGCATAGTAAAAAGCAAGTATCCGTAGCTTTGTCTAATGCAGAGGCTGAGTATGTTGCAGCCGGTAGCTGTTGCGCTCAAATTTTGTGGCTAAGACAACAACTACAAGATTTTGACATTGAACTTAAACGCATTCCAATTAAGTGTGACAACACTAGTGCCATTAATCTCACTAAGAATCCTGTTTTACACTCACGCACCAAACATATAGAGATTAGACATCACTTCCTTCGCGATCATGTTGAAAAAGGAGATGTTGTTTTTTAGCATGTTGATACTAAAAATCAACTTGTTGACATTTTCACTAAACCTTTGGCAACTGAAACATTCTTCAACATTCGTCGCGAATTAGGGATTCTTGATCTCTCCGCATTGGTGTCTTAAGTTTGTTTGATTTAGTTTATATTTATCTCATCGTGTTTACTAAGTTCTAAATGTAAACTTCACTCGTATCTCACGAGATTACTACGACGGAGGTAATATTGTTCCTCTCTCCACTTTGTTGCTATTGCGTGATCAATGTATGTTTGAGCAATTATTTCTTGATTACATGTACTTCTTTACATATTAATGTTTGAGCGTTGATATTTTGTTTGTAAAGTATTCTTAAGCATCCATACAATGTTATGATTCATTCTGCATTTTGCATAATGTTTGTTTTGCATATTCATTTTTGTGTCAAATTCATACTGAATTTCTTTTATCACTGGAAAAATTATTACAGTATGTATCGATCCCAACCATCTTGTATCGATTCAAGTTCACTTTCCTTTAATTCTCTCATAATTGTTACAGTATGAATCGATACATTCGTGGCTTGTATCGATACATAGCCACTTGAATTTCAAATATTCCGCATTATGAATCGATCACAGCAATCTTGAATCGATTCATGTTCATTTTTTTTAAAATCTGTCAAAATAGTTACAATATGTATCGATACATTCGTGGTTTGTATCGATACATAGCAACTTGAATTTCAAAATTTTTCGTCAAATGAATCGATTCATAAGGTCATGAATCGACACATACTGTTTTAAATTCAGTTTATTTCTTATGAATCGACACATCAGCAACTGCTATGACATGTCCATCAGTTATAAAACTCCATTCTGTCTTCCTCATCATCCCATTTGCATAATTTTCGTTTCTAAACCCTAACTGCCACAAAACCCCTCTTCTCTCAAAACCCTAATCTCATCATTATGCCTCCAAGAGTCATGCTTCCTAGAGAAAAAGGAAAACGTAAAGGCAAAGAACCTGTTGGGTCTTCCCATCAAGCTCCTTCTGTTCCCGAAATTCCTCCCTCTGGGGCTGCCATTCTTCATCCTGCCATTGTTGAAGAATTTGAGGTTTATTTTAAGACGAGGTTAGTCATGAAACCACATGTTTTCAATACTAGTGATGTACGTACTCTTTGTTTAGAAGAAGTTGCTGATTTAATCGATGCACAAAATCTGGGGTCCTTTTTAACTGCTAATGATGATTACCATTAGGACTTTATACGTGCGTTCTATGCTGGTGTGAAAACTGGTAAAGGTTACATGTTCAAGTGTTCTATTGGAACCAGAACTTACCGTTTTGAAGCTGATGATTGGCCCAAAGTGTTCAAACTGCCATCTCTGTTGTCTGAATTGCAGATGTGGCATGATCAGAACTTTGAAACACAGTTTAATCTGAAGACATATTGTGCATCCATTTCAAAATTAGAAAGACCTCTTGGTGATGATGAGCCTCTGACTTCTGGTATGATTAAAAGCGTTCCAAGAATTCTGCATTGGATTCTTTCACATATCTTGCGTCCAAGGTCCGGTGGGCACTCTCGATTGGATAAGCCGGATATCCATCTATTGTACATTCTGCAGAAGAAGATACCATTAAACTGACCCAATTACTTTGTAAAGCGTATCTTTCTTACGCGGAATAGCTCAAAGAACATCACTCTTGCATATGCCACCCAGATTATACGGATCCTTAAGTTTTGGAAAGTGGTTTTCCCTCCTGTGCCTCTCTTATCTTCTTCTAGTGTTCAAGAATTCAACAATGCTACTCTCTCTCACATGGGATATAGGTGGGATATCGAGCGTCGCTGCTATTATTTCTTTGAACGCAACACTAGAACCAAAATCTACAACTTTGATATTCCCTCTGAACAGATTTATGTTGAAGAACAAAGGGATGAAGATATGGAGGATGCAGAAAACCCTCCTGATGCAAATGCCAACACTGGTTGGGGTGAGTGGGTACCACAAAGGTGGTCTCCTACAAACTATGAACCGGCTCTTTCATCGGTTCCACCGACTTCATCTACTACTGCTCCGACATATCTTACTCAAATGTTTGAGCAGATGGAAATTGCAAACAATGCCCGACATGAAGAGGCCCGTGCGTGGCATGTCCAACAAACGGAATGGCATAAAGAGCACCAAGAATGGCATGATGAACACACAAGGATGTATCATAATCAACACTCATGGCATACCGACTTGGTTAAGTGGCATCAAGTTTTCTACAATGAGATGTCTGGTTTCATGGATGATTGTCGTTCGCATCCGGGGATTATGGAAAGATTTCAAAGCATAGAGGTTCAGAGACGGTTCAGGCGTTACGCCTTCATTTGGCAGAATCCTGATGAAATGCCTCCTCCACCTCCTCCTCCAAGTTTCCGAGACCCCGATAGAGATGATGCGGAGTCTTGTGGTGGCCACTTTCCTCATTGAGCCTGCATTTCATTTTGCATAACATCATTGTTTCTTGCTTAAGTTTCTTTGCATTTTCTGTTTAAACATTGTATGGTTTGGTTTGTTTCTGTAATTCGCAACTCTATTTGACAATTTCACTGCCTATGATTATTTGCTTTTGCCTAATTTGTTTGCCCTTTATATTTCATTCTTTGTGAATGAATTCTGTTTATATATCTTGGTATTGCTGAATTTTTGCTTCACCTATGCATTCTTTCTTGATGTTGACAAAGGGGGAGAAAGGCAAGTGTGAAAAATGACAGGCATGCACAAACTCAGGGGGAGTGGTTCTCACACTTCAAAAATTTGTCATCATCAAAAATGGGGAGTTTGTGAGCAACTCTAGTTTTGTATGATTATAAATTTTAGGTGTTTGTGCTTTTATCATATGCTTCATATTAATAATGTCTTTGTATGCATTGCTTGCCTTTATATCTCTTGTCTCACTTTTAATAATGTCTTTGTATTTCTAAAAATACGCAAAATGAATCGATTCATTCTATCATGCATCGATTCATGCTGTAGAAATAATTCTGGAAATTCGCAAAATGAATCGATTCATTCCATCATGCATCGATTCATGCTGTAAGAATGGTTTTGGAATTTCTTCTATGAATCGACACATACAAACATGCATCGATTCATTGTATGTTCATTTCTCTACTTTTGATTATCAGTTCAGTATGTATCGATTCATGATACTATGCATTGATACATAACAGTATAAATACCATTATGTATCGATTCATTAGAGTCTTGAATCGATTCATTTTTCTGTTTTTACTTCTAACAGAATCTGTATAGTATATGTTTTAGTTTTTCTGTTAGTGCAGTGATATAGACAGAAATTGCATACGAATTTCATAGTCAAGGATCATTGAAGAACACATCAAGAAAAGGGATTTTGAGTGTGGACAATTCAATGTTGAGCAGGATTGAAACCTAGAATCAAATTCATCTTCATCATCTTCTCAAATACCTTAATTCAAGAACATTAAAAAGGAATTAAGTGTTGTTCTGTGAATTGAAGGTTTATGAGATAACGTTCAGTGGTACGATCGGAGATCCAGCTGAGTTGAAGAGTGATAGAAGGTTTCAAGGAAAAACCAGCTGGGTTTTCCTTCAAGAACGGGCGTGTTCTTGAGGGTTTGTTAGTCACGTTTACAAGACAGATTCAGCCGCAACGTAAGATTTGGAAATTGGGAGATTTCGCAAATAGATCGTGGAACCGGTGAATTGTTTGTATTACTTGCAGGGAATCTTGATTTGGCTCAGATCAAGTGAAGGTTGATACAATAGGAAGATCTAGGTGTATAGATTTCTGGTGTTTGTATAACAACCTTGTTAACAACAATTTCAGCAATATTGATATAAAAGTTCTCAATTTCGGTTTGAAATTGAGAGGGAGACGTACCCACACGCGAGGACGAACGTGGGGAACTTCCTTACCAAATCTCTGCGTATTGTATTCCTTCTCCATCTCTATTTACGTTTTTAATTGTTTTTGATTCATTGGAAATAGCTTTTGTGATAGGTGCATTAAACTGTTTTACAGCTTGTGTGTTTAAACCTTTATCATCTCAATTGTAAATCCAGCACGTTATCACATGTCCGGTCTTCTAGTGGCTGGTCCAGAATAGACGCTAGTATATTTGGGACCGTTGTTTCCGTTAATCTTTGAAAACTCTGAAAAATCTTTTAAATCCTTGTAAACAAGGAGGTGATCCATTCACCCCCTCTAGATCACTAGCCACAACGTCTAACACAAATCACTTCAATCCACACAATAGGATTGAAGCTACCATTGGACCAATGTTCCCTCATAAATTCAATGCCATGAATGCAAGACACAATATACATACATCATCCTCAAAACATCATAAAATTGCATCCACGTTCATTATTAACAATCATTCCTCACACTCATTCATAACATAATGTACATACTCATGGAACATCATACAACACACTCATCCTAAATCATATCTCTATGTCATGAAATCATACATCATAACTCGAAGAACATCAAATAATTCATCATACATCACTTAATTACTAACTCTACTCATATAGCCTCCAACACATATCATTTGACAACTTCACAACGTCATAGCAACCTAGAACATATGTAATACTCCATAAATTATTTAATGCTTTGAATAATATTAATTGATATTTTTATTGTTCCGGATTACTCTAAGAAATTTTAACAGAAATAAATAGAGTAATCCGCAGGATTTTATTTTATTAATTAATATTAGCTGACTTGGAGGTTTTATAAAATATTGGATCAAGAGACATTTTTTGGATACTCTCTATTTGGACCTGTCAGTAGGAAAAGTTATGTTTCCTTTTAAGACCTAAAGTCTTATTTCTTTAGTTTTTACAAAACATAGAAATATAGAAAGAAGGAGAAGAGAGAAAGGAAGAAGAAGAAGTCTTGAAGAAGAAGAAGAAGAGGACTCCTAATCTTGTTCCTTCCCTCATTCATTCATCATTCAATCTTCTCTAATCTTCTTGCTAGAGGTGGGTTCATAGTTAGAAACTTATCTTTTGAGTTTGGTTGAGTTTATAGTTTTTAGGGTTTTGTAGAAAATCTTAGAAATTGATAGATTAATGGTTAAAACTCGATAAAATCAAAGTATGTTAGTTAATATACGAGTATAATCATGTTTGGTAGTCCATTCCTCTGTTGGGTGAAGTTTTGGGTGAGTTTTGGACCCTTGGAGAAGTCCCTTTCGCGACTGGTTTTCTGCAGTTTTTGCAGAGCTCGCTTAGCGAGCAGGTCAATTCCTGCGAAGGTCAGAATACAGGGAGTTACTCGCTTAACGAACATACCCCATCGCTTAGTGAGACCTGGAAGTTGATGTTTTGTGTTTTAATTCATAACTTATTACTCGGTTATCCGATTTAAATGTTCTTTATATTGTTGGAAAGCTAGAATTATGTACTTTCACGCGATGCCGGAAAATATTATCTTTACCCGACTTTTGCTCAACTTTTCCTTAAAACCGTAAAAATGCTAAGTTAGGGAATTGTGAGCTTAAGGTAATAAAACGGTAAAACTTGTGAGGTAGCTAGGTTACCCTAGTTTGTTACGGAATTATTTATAGAGACTTGACAATACTTAGGCGACGATACTTGGAGGGTGTCTTCAGGCTAGGCAGTTGTTAGAAGTTGGAAGTTTACTTCCTTGCGATATATCCTAATTTAATTATATCTGGCTTGTGTCGATATAATTAATCCTTGGATCCGAAACTCTTAATGGATGACCGTGACCCGTGCTTGCTTATCATCAGGGAGTATGATTGGGCGGGGAAAGTATCCCTTAGGAAGAGTAACCGTGACCCGTGCTTGCTTGTCATCTGGGAGTATGACTGGGTGGGGAAAGTTACTTAGTTGTAGGTACCGTGACCCGTGCTTGCTTGTCATCTGGGAGTATGACTGGGCGGGGAAAGTACCTTTGATAGATAATGAGTGACCTGTACTTGCTTGCCACCGGGGAGTGTGGATGGGCGGGGAAAGTTATCTATATGTTAAGGATCGAGTGACCTGTACTTGCTTGCCATCAAGGAGTATGCCTGGGCGGGGAAATATTCCTTAAAGCACCTTGTGCATGCTCCGTTTTATTTTACTTTGTTGTCTCTAGTTTTGTGAACTCGAAGTCTAGGTTTTCCCCGACTTGAGTATTGTTTAGTCTTGAACCTTTTAGATCTGAGAGAACTCTAAGATATAGAACTCACTGAGATGTTTTTATCTCACCCCATATTGATGTTTTTATTTCAGGTACTTCAGGTTCCGCAAAGGGTAAAGATAAGGCGACTTGATTATCTTTGCTTGTTTGATGGTTTCTTCCACTGTGGACTTTTGAGATCTTCGGATCTAGCTCTTAGAATTTTTATTTTGTGAACATCTTGTATTATTTATAGCCTTTTTGATTGTACCTTATGTTGTAGTGGCTATATTTATGCAATGTGTAACTAAGAACATGTTGTATTTCAATACCAAACTTAAATTTATATATGAAAAATATGCTTTGATGTATGTCTTTTATAGATGGGTATTACAGTTGGTATCAGAGCAGGTCGTATCCTCGACCTAGCCTTGGAATATTATAAGTGTTTCTTTCCATTCATACACGTAATATCACTGTAGGAATAAATGTTATGTTTATGGTATTGAGCCTGATCAACTTAATCCTGTTTTGATGACATTTAGGAATATGGATGGTAGGCGTGGAACTCGTGCTCGACCTAGTGTCATTCCTCCTGGTAGCGATCCACTGAGTGGTGATGGGAATGCTCCTATGTTCTGATTCATGCAACAGATGCAACAATAACATCAGTTCACGCAGGAGATGATGCACCAGATGAATGAAGGTCTACATTCTCAAGTGGTTACTCCTGAAGCTGGAGGTGGAACATTCTAAGACTTCTTCTGCATGAATCCTTAAGAGTTTCATGGTGGATTGGATCCGGTTAAGGCACATGAATAGGTAACCAGAATGGAGAGAATTTTCCAGATTGTGATATGTGGTGAAGAAGACAAGGTGACTTTTACGTCACATTTACTAAAAGGTCCTGCTGCCAGGTGGTGGGAAAGTGCTTCAAATCTTATGGCGGTACAAGGAATTCCAAGAGTGTGGCAACAATTTAAGACAATTTTTATGGAGAAGTACTTTCTGAGTTCCTTTAGAACCCAAAAAGAGTTTGAATTCCAACAGCTTAGACATGGGAGCATGACTGTGGCCATTTATACTGAGAAGTTCGAAGACATGGCGGCCTACTCTAGGAAAGCCATGTATGCTCCAGATGAGAGATGGAAGATTGACCAGTTCTTGTTTGGTTTGAGGGCCGAAATCTCTCATAGTGTCTCTCAAAGGGAGTTCACTACCTATTATATGTTGTTGAGGCAGTGCTATGTCGTCGAACATAGTTTGATGAAAGTGCAAGCTAAAGCATGTGCAGGAAGAGTTGTTCAAAGTGTCCATGGAAGAACTAATCAACCTTTTAGGCTAAGGCCTCAACCCTTCAAATGGAAGCAAGTTCAAAGTGTTGGACCTATCACTCCACCAACGTATAGGTTATGTAAAAAACGTCAATTTGGTAAGTGTCAGAGGGATGGAGGATCGAGGTGTTACAATTTCAATGAAGTGGGCTATATGTCAAGGGATTGTACCAAGCCAAGGAACCAAGTTCAAGCGAGAGTTTATACTATGGATGCTAAAAAGACCAAAGCTGACAACTCTCTCATTGCGGGTACATGTCTTGTTAACAATCATCCTTGTCTTGTTTTATTTGACTGTAGGGCTACACATTCTTTTATATCTACTAGTTGTGTGAAGCGACTTGGGTTGCGAGTATTTCCTTTGTATCCTCCGATGGTGGTTACTACCGTTATGGATAAAACTGTTGAGACACCCCTTATGTGTGAGAATTGTACCTTATCCTTGGATGATAGAGTTTTTCAAATTTATCTCATTTGTATGCCTCTTAAGAAAGTTGACGTGATCCTGGTGTCGTACCTCGAAAAAATACGATCCTCGCGATGGACGCAGAAAGAAACAACAAAGTCGCCACCTAATTCTATTTATTCTACGAGAGAAAAAGGAGATATAGATACAACCTAAAGGAAGGATAAGAAATGGTCAACAAAACCAAATTCTAAATTTAGGAGTCAGTTACGTAAGGGGAAGGTATTAGCACCCTCACGTCCATTGTACTCAACGAGAACCTCTTAGCTTAACTATGCGATTAAATATTGATCTAAGTTTTTGTCTTCTAAATGGTTATTAATATGTTTATTAAAAGGGAAATGAATTTAAATTAATATTAAGATGGAGAAAAGATTAAAGTTTTTTATTATTGTGCTCGCGAAGGATTAAAGTCCCTGTGCCTACGTATTCCCTTGTGCAATGGGAAAGTCAGAGCTTCGTAGTTCGTTCTACTATAGTTTGTGATTTTTTAATTGAACGATTTTTGAAAACGCTTTCTAATCTACTAAGCGTTGGCTTATACTCGCGGTGGAGGCTGAAGCGCTAGCTTGTTTGCGATATAGAAATATTTAAACAATGTTCGTTTTGAGAAAATAGGTTTTTGACCTTTGTTAAGTGTTTTAAAACGAAAGGCAAATGGACCACAACTCGAGGGCTAGCCTCAAGAGTGATTGCATTCAAGGACCCATGGAGTGCTGGACTCCAAAGTTTAGTTATTCGTGTATTAATTGTAAAGTGATTTGCGTGTGTTAGTAAGTTTTAAGTTGTATTCTCATTGTGAAAGGGCGAATGAATTACAAATCGAGGAATGCTAGATTCCTGAGTTTAGTTCTTTCACGATTTTAATTAGAGATTTACGTTTTGAAAAACGAAAGAGCGAATGAATTACAAATCAAGGGCTAGCCCCAACAGTAATTCAATTCAAAAACCCGAGGAATGCTAGATTCCTGAGTTTAGTTCTTATGTTAATTAATTATGTGTATTAAGACGCTTTGCGATTATTTTGGATGTATTAGGGTTTAATATTTTTATAACGAAGGAGTAAATGAATCACAACTCGAAGGCTAGCCTCAAGAGTGGTTCATTAAAGAACCTGCGGAATGCTAGATTCCGAAGTTTAGTTCCTCGTTAATTGATTAAGACGTAATAAAGATTGTGCAGATGTCGATCACTTAGTGACCGACTTACGTGTGTGTGAAATGTAGGCGTGCGAATTGCTTACTTGGCATTGGGCCAAGAAAATTATTATTTTTCCGAGATAATTATTATTTATGTTGTTACTCGTATTACTAGATATTTTACTTAACTAAATACAGTAAAAAATGTGAAGATACACACAAGTACGTATACGTCATATATCGTTGTAGCGAATGAGCTACAAACAAAGGGATATAAACATATGACAATCTCTTAGAAAGCAAACAAAAGACAACAAAGTTGAGCTATTAAAAAAAGTAAGAAAATTTAATAAAACTAAATAACATTTTATTATTTTTTTAGTTTGGAAATTAAAACCTACAAAATCCCTCTTTTCTAAAAAAAAAAACAATTAGATATTTCAAATGTTTTACTAAAACTCATTTTTTATATATCTAATCTAGAATCCAAAAAAAAATATTAATTAAAAAAAGAAGAGAAGGAATAACCAAACACATATGAACATCAACATCCTTAAGAAGGCACCCCCATAGGCCAATCTTGCTGGATCAGATGGCACTAGTTGGGTCAAAGCCGACCCGGTTCGACCCAAGGCTAAATAGCAAGTTTGAAAACTCCAATACTAAACAAATACAAAACGGCCAACCCTAATTTGTTCACAAAAAGTTGAAACACTCATTCAAACTAAAAAAGAAGGCAACTTCAAAAAAAAACTGAAAACCTAAACCCAAGCTTGTTCCAATCGCAAACAAATCATCAATTCAGAAATCAACAAGGACAAAACTGAAAGAAAAATAAACAGACAACAACAACAACCATCGTTCGAATATGAATGTAAACAAAAAGATACCGATTCATGATGCTTTAACAGGTATTCTGCCTCCCCTTTTTCGTTTGATTGGCTCGCGCTTTATTTGTGCTTTGGATTGGTCTTGATGAGTCGAGTTTGATGAAGACGTTCGTTGGTTCAGATCCTCGTCACTCTCAAGCTCGTGATTCGCGATTCGGAACGATGATGAAAGCGGTTACGGGTTATGCTCACGATATGCTCTTCCGCGATTTTAGGGGGGTTTCTTGGTGGAAGAAAAAGAACAAAGGCTTGGTTGAAGCGCGATAGAGGTTTTATGGTGGTCGGCGAAGGTTGTTGGACCGGTGGAAGAGGAAGAGATGGTTGTATGAGGTTTTAAAAAAAATGTTTGTAGGTGGCTGTTATGGCGTGAGTGGCTTTTTTTGGTTTCGGTTTTGCAGTGGTTTAAGGTTTGTTCGAGGTGTTTTTTTATGGTTGCTATTTTCTGTTGTTTTGGCTTTTTTGATTTTTCCGATTCTAAGCGCGGCTTCCCCCTCTGTTCATAAATTTGTCTCTCCTTTTATAGTGCAGAATTAGGTTTTTATTTTAAACGAAAACTTCTCCAAGATATTTATGGTATTGACTTTTTCGTTTAATGCCTATGCTAGGTCATTTTCAGGAGCAGAGATAGCTTGTGGAGTGAAATGTTTTTCCTTTTTGGGTGGAAACAAAAAACACAGGGTTGTTCTGTGTTGCCAACATGATCTGTTTTGGTATCAACAGTTTGCAGTCCTGCTATGCAGCAGGTCTGTATTCCTCTTTCCTCTTTGCTTGTTTGTTGAATTTACTGATATGAAAAAGGGTCCCCATGACTTGCTGTTGTTGTATCTTTTCCCATTTTTTTTGAATTTTTCTTGAAAAATATTTAACATAATATCCACATGATTTAAACAACAAATGTTACAAAATCATAAAAATAGCCGCACAAAATTAGGGGGAAAATAGGAGAGAGTTTGGAGTTTACTGAGAATAGACCTAATTTTTGTAATATCATCTCTGTTTCCTAAATATACAACCTAGTTGTGCTAAAATATGAATCTGTTACACACAATGAAACTAGATTTGGCATGACTCGGGTGGGTAATGGTTGTATTAAAAAAACAACTAGTGATGCTTGTATTCTTTCAAATTCAACATGAAAATCAAAATTATGTGCGTCTTTTATTTTGCTTGCTGATTGACTACCTTGGTATTTTAATCCGAAAATTTTCATGAAAATGCAGATTTCTTGGACTTGACTAACACAACATGGATGTAGTGTACCACGAAGGCTTCAATAATTTAGGTTCCTGTAAACTAGGAATCCATGTGCACTAGGGATCTCATGTAGTTGTTGGAAATATCATAAATTCAAATAATGTATCTTTAGGCCCTTTTTGCGAATTCTTATTCTTATTTTGTACATGTATATTCAAATAAAGTAGTGTGACAAAACTCTTAAAACTTGTTGCACCTGACACCATGGGCTTGTTATGTTTTTCATGTGTCAACTATTACCCTTTATCATCTGGCTTGGTAGAAAACTTGAGAAACTTATGTGTTTTATTTGACCAACATTGGTACTTGAGGAAAAATTGCATAAAAACTGAATTTGAAATGAGTTGGAAACGATTGACTTGAAGTTTGAATGAAACAAACTTATTCTTTTTTGTGAAAGAAAATGAAACAAACCTATTCTTTTTGTGAAAGAAAATGAAATGGATTTTTGACATATAGTATGAATTTTGGGATTTGAAAAAAAATTAGAACCTAGAACTTAAAATTGTAAATAGGACTCAATTATGTATTTGAATTTGAGAACTTTGAGTTTGGGATTAAAACTTGAAATGGAAATTGGAATGAAACTAAAACTTGAAATGGAACTTGAAAATTGAATATAGAAAGAATAAAAATGAAATTTGAAATGGAAATTGGAATGAAATAGACTTATGGTAAAAAAATTGAGCATGACATGAGGGCTTGAAGAGGAATTTGGAAATTGACTTGAAATTAGGATTGGATTTAAACACTTGGAAGTAGCAATTAATCAACTGAACAAAATCATGGATTAGGGACTAAAAAATGGAATTGAAACCTTGTAATTACTTTAAACATGGACTTGAAACTATGATGAATTAAATTTGGAAATAGGATTGAGATGGAAAATAAAAGGGCATAGAAATTTAAAAGTGAATTTAAAATCAAAAAATAAGGATTGAAATAAAATTTAGAAATTGAAAACTTAAAAGAAACGAAAAAAATTTAAATAAATAAGTATCTCGAAGAAATAAGCAAAGAATCTAAAGGGGAAACCCTGGTTGTACGATTCGAAGGACCAAACTTTCGAAAATAGTTGCAAAATCCAAAAATGCTCTAAAATGCACCAAGCATGTAAATGGTGAAATGAATGCATGGTTCGAAAAGTTAGGGGTAAAATTCAGGGTATGAAAGTTGCCTCTATTTAAATAACTTCACCATATGGCATGAGGAATGTTAATCCTCACAAAATCGCAGTGAAAGGTATTTAAATACAGAAATAACCGGAAATTTTGCCCCCAAATGCAATGACATGCTATGAACTTATGAGGGAGTCTTTGTTTTGCTGGGGATGTGACAGGCGAGATGCAATGAACCCTAGCATGCTGATTTTTTTTAATGATGAATATGCTGAATTTGGTATGATGAAGATAAATGCTAAAGGTGATCCACAAAAACGAAACTGAGGGTGAAAATCCACTGGGGATAATAATATGCTGGGGACAACAAAAACGAAACTGAGGGTGAAAACCCACTGGAGATAATAATATGCTGGGGACAACAAAAACGAAAACGGGAAGTATTCAAAGTGATAGTGTAATACCTCAAAATTTTCTCTCTCATTTCCCCAACATTTTGCATAGCATTTTGCATACATAGATTCATAAAATAACCAAAAACATTGCATCATGTGTAGCATGGCTGAAGCATAGGTATGTGATCAATGATTGGAGCAACTGAAGGCTATACAAAGGCAACCAAAGGGCCACAAAGCTTCTCAACCTTGTGCAAAGGGTTCACAACATCCTACAAGTCTTCATTTGAAGCCACAAGCCATGGAAATATTTGGTTTAATCAGAGAAGGCAAGCAGTGCAACATCTCCTGATGAAAAAGGCCAAATTAGGGTTTCACCTATACTGGGCTTCTCCATGAAGTTTTGATTCAAAGTGGATTCCTTTGTCTTACATATGAGGTCAAGTTCCTAAGGTTCAAATCTCGTCGACAAAATCATTTTGGAAGAGGTTCAATTGGCCAGATGACTGAAAATCAAAGAATCAGAGAAAAGGCAACCGAGCTAGGTAAAAAAAGGTCGACTCCTGACTT
Organism: Lathyrus aphaca; assembly: GCA_963966055.1. Classification (NCBI taxonomy): domain Eukaryota; kingdom Viridiplantae; phylum Streptophyta; class Magnoliopsida; order Fabales; family Fabaceae; genus Lathyrus; species Lathyrus aphaca. The sequence continues at coordinate 364,382,438 of OZ014521.1, forward strand.
TTAAAATCAAAATCATGAAATTTGGGTTACAATGATCCTATGGTTCAAATTTGGTCAAGAAATGATGGAGGAATCATAAAAAATCAAGGGGAAAAATCATTTGAAAAATGGTTGATTTCACCTTTCCCTCCACTTTTCCTTCCACTTTCCTTCCACATTTCCTTTCATTCTTTCCCTCTTGTTTTTCAACTTCAATTCCACTCCATTTTCTTTGGATGCTTCTACCATGTTCCACCACCTTCTAGAGTATTCCAAGGAATATTCCAAGGAATATTAGGAATATTCCTTCTCCAACCCTAACCCTAACTAACTACAAACCTAACTCCATTCCTAAACCTAACTCCATTCCCAAACCTAGCTCCAAGCCTAGACCCTATATAATCATTAATCACTTCAATTCAAGAGGTTCCCAATTTATCACTCTCTCACAATTTCTAGAATCACTTTTTCTCTCTCACTTTTCCTCCATTTCCCTTTTCACCAAAGCTTTTTTGAAGAAGCTCTTCAAGTTTCACATTGAAACTTGAAGATCTTAAAGCTTAACCTCCAACCTCCATTGAATTGTGGATTGTAGAAGAAGAAGCTACTGATTTTTGTGAAGATTTTTACTTATCGGAAGTGCAAGAAGGCTCAAGCATCAAGTAAGCATTTATTTTGCGGATTCACGGTTTTCTTGGTTTTCTCTTCGATCAAGCTCCGATTCTCACAACATTTACCGAAGCACTTCTCCGCTTCATAGGTTGGTGATCTAAATCACTTTTCCTTTAAGTTATTCTCTCCATCTCGCCATTTCGGCATTCTTTAAGTGCTTTTCGTATTACTTATGATTGATTATGTTTTCGTTACGTTTTGCTTGCGATTTGTGGTTTTTGATGGATTAGAAATTAGGTTGTAGCTTGTTATAGATTCTAGCATGTGTTAATAAGCCTTAATTGAGTAGAAATTCGTGTTAGAATGATTACATGGGGGTTAGGGTTGTTTAGAAGGAAGATTGTGGCCAAAAGCACGTATTTCAAAAGCATTTTTCACTTCCTGTTCAGCGTTAACCGGTTAACAGTTTGGTTAACCGGTTCACGCTGTTAATTTTTGTTTTTTTAGCTTATTTTCTTGTTCAATCTTGCTTCCTAGTGCTTTTAATGTTCATGTATGTTTAGGTATTGATTTTAGGGAATTTTTGGGTCTATTTCCAGTAGCCGATTCATTTGTTTCGAGTCGTTTTGACATGATTCCATTCACTTTTCCATGTTTTGTGTTAAATGTGTAAATGTGATATAATTGATTCTTGATGTGTTTTGCTACACTTTAATCATATGTTTTACATGTCAATTGCTTGCTTAAATTCAATGTGTGCTTCATGATCATGATCTTTGCTTGTTGGATTGATTAAATGATTAAATGCCATGATTGATTTTTTTACCAAAAGTGATTAAATACTTCACATGTTCATGCAAGTTTCTTGTGCTTAATTGATCATATCTTAACATGAGTTCAATTCTGATTTTTATGCCATGCATGTGTATCAATTGATGCTTGTAGTGATACTTGTTCAATTTCATGATAAAATGCTCATTTGTGCAACATGAAAAAGTGTGGTTATTCTCGTTGATCATTGTTCATTTTAATCAAATAAATGATGTAAATAAATTGACATGGTTGAGTTCATTTTGTGGTGTATGTAGACCTATGTTAATTGATCTTGATGTGTTGTTTATCATTCACTTTGTGCACATAAATAAAAATGATCAAATCTGCCCCATATTTTCATACCTGTTTGTTAATATAGGTGATGTAAAATACATGCTGTTTGTTATGTTGTTCATGTTGTATGTGACTTCTTACACCTACTTTTATGCTATATGCTGGCAGTAAAAGGTTGCTTTGTATTATTGATTGTTTTAATAGCTGCTTTTAGTTTAGGGGTTGTTGTAGGTTCTGAATTTTTGTTTTAGCATTTTTTTTTTAGTTTTATAGAATTAAGATAGAGTTTAGATTAAGTCCTAGAGTTATTAGGATTTAATTGGTGTATGTTTGCTTTATTATTTTTAATAAAATGCACACTAATCTTTTTTTTGTAGGGAGGGAAAGGTATGTTTCCTTACACCGTATCCTTTTATTTTATTTTTATGCATTTAATTCACTTTTTTTTTCCTTCCATATTTGTGATTGGTAGGGTTCCCCTTTGTTAGGACCAACTTATCTTCCTTAGAAAGTAAGTTGCATCCTTTTTCTTCTCTCTTTTCCTTTTGCTCTTTAGGATTAGAAAAGCCTCACTCACCATTACGACCACCATCATAATAAGATAACTTATGGTTGTGTCTTAGTCCCCTTAATTTTTGTCCTTTTCCGATTTGAGTCTTCTTTCTCATCTTCAAAAATAAAATAAAAAGACTTAATAAATGCATGAAAGGATCCCTTGTGTATAGCCTTATTCCATGGGGCACTTACATTCATTCCATCTTGGAATAATGTAAGCTTCTCTAGCATGATGTACAAGTCTCATCAAGGGGTTGTTTCACAAAGAAAATTTAAAAGATACTTCTTCATAAAATACAAAAACACTTAATAAAGTTCAACAAGCTAGTGAACTTAAACCCTAATCCTTGGAAACAAGTCTTGGATAAATTCTCCTTTCTTGGTGTGCATGTTCTATTATTCCATCTTGGAATGTAGTAGAAAGTACACATTCCATGGAAAAGAGTTTGAATTCACTTCCTTGTGCCAAATTCATACAAAACTCTTAAAAAGGAAAAAACAAACAATAAGCGACTATCCTGCGCGAACTTCTCTTCTCATCTCATTCACTCTCAACGTGAACTTGCGACGACTTGTCTCGCATGCAAGATGGTAAACGCACTTGTATTAGACGAGCCTACAACACCTGAGCATATACATATGCAGTTTCAGCCATAAAAAACACAAACAAATAGTTCCCGCCTTAGTTAGGAAAACTACGTCGACTCTGATTCTCATTTTCCCGATGAGGTACGTAGGCAGTGGGGTAGGGCCCATTCGAGCACATTCTTTATTTTCCCAACATTTTCCCCATTCTTTCTTTTCTTTCCCTTTTCCATTCCCATTCCAGTTCTAGTAGCGGTTCATTTATTCAGCAACAATTTATTTTCTTACCCTTTGAAACAAACAAGCATGCGTGGATCCCGTCGGGTACAGCGGACGATCTGGGGTGCTAATACCTTCCCAGGTCGTAACCGACTCCCGAACCCAGATCTTTGATTCGCAGGACCTTGTCCTTTCCTTCTTCCTAGGTTTGTGCAACATTACCTTTCCCGTTCCTTCGGGATAAAAATGCCTGGCTGGCGACTCTACCCTTTCCGTGCCACTTTTGCGTTTGTACTAGGATGAAAATCCCGGGAGCGACAGCTGGAGACTCTACTGGGGAATATCTCAGAATCTCTAGTTTCCCTTGTAGAGTCAATCCTAGCGCCTGTTTGTTTTTGCTTTCTTTGGGTGTTTATATGTGTGTGCTATTGTGCTTATTTATTGTCTCAGTTTACAGTTTATTTAACAGCTTTATTTACTGCTTTCAGTATTTATTTTCACATGCATCATATGCTGGACTGTGCTTGTTTCATTTTTTCTGTGGGATGGGGTTACTGTGAGATGAGCTCGTAACCGGGGCTCGAGTGCACCCTAGGACTTAGAGTGGTTCCACTTTGGCTTCATGGCATTTTGTTATGTTGGTAGTAGTGAGTTCCACACCTTGACTTGCGACCTTCTCGGAAATGTATTGATGCCGGAATCTTTCTGGGGCAATACATAACCTTGATAGTTATGTGCAGTCAGGGGACCGATCATTGAGAACCTTTGTGGAAACATCCCTCTCCAGTGATGACAATGGCAGATCACATTTGTTGGCAAACCCACTCGCATCCGAGGGCCCACTGGGGACTCGCATAAGATGGCCTGGTTCTCCCATAGGAATTCAGTTAAGGCGAACTGATCGTATGACGATAGTATTGTACCCTTCAGGATGAATGTGCTATTGTTTCTCGATTCAGTGATTGAAGCTGGGGACTTATGAGGGATGCTTGTTTCCTTTGACTCACCTGAGACCTTTCTGAGTAGTATATAATTCCAAACCGATTCCCTGATTTGGTCATGATCCATTTCTCAGAAATGGTGAACGTATTATTGCTATTAGGCTTTGAGAGTCCATGATGTTGACCCGAGTAGCACACCTATGAGATCGGGAGGGGATTACAGGATTGAAGGAGCCCTAAATTTCAACATACCCATTATCCCAGCACACTTCAGTGATATGATCTTGTTCTGTTAATTATGGATTCTGAAGTCATGAACTCCTGATCAGAGATACTTGTGATGATGTTGTGGCCTTGCACAGACACTTGATCACTTGATTCACTACACAGACACATCCCTGATCATATGCCTTACCTTGCATAACATCATAACATCATTAATCATTTGTGTTCCTTTTATTCTCAGGGTTCATTACCTCCTATTTCTGGTCATATTTGCTGCTTCAACATGGAGATTCCAAGGAAAAGAAATTTCCACTATACTTTCCCATAACCGGAGACAGAGAGTTTTCAAGGATTGATTAGCTTGATGGGTGACAAAGTCCTTGATGATTTCAGGAAAGAGTTTGGCAAGATCTTGGATTATGTGAGAAAGCCCATAGTTGACCAGAGGGATAGCTTGCATTCTTTGTTGCAGTTCTATGATCCACAACTGAGGGTCTTTGTTTTCCCTGATTATATCTTGGCACCTACATTAAAGGAGATTTCTAGTATGCTGAATATTCCTATTAAAAAAGGTAGGCCTTACTATGCTTCAGAGAGGACCCCTCCTCATGAGGATATCACTGCTGCCTGTCATTTGAGTATGCTCAGACTCAAGATGGGATTAGAAGCTGGCCAAAGTAAGGGGATCCCTTTGGATTTTCTTATCACAGAGGCACATATCATGGAATTGGGAAAGAAATGGGCATACTTCAAAGCATTATTAGCCATGATAATGTATGGAATCAGTTTATTTCCATGAGAGAAAGGGCTAATTGGTATGGAGGCCATTACCATCTTTGTCAAAAGAAACCCTGTACCTACATTGCTAGATGACCTCTACTATGGAGTTCACCACAAGAATGAAAAGAGGAAGGGACATGTAAATTGTTGTGCTCCTCTATTTGCTGAATGGTCTGTAAGGCAACTCCCTAAATCAGGACCTTTTCAGGATTTGAAACAGTCTTGGAAGTGGTCCAAAAGATTAATGGGCTTAACCTCAACTGACATTGCTTGGGGATGCAACAGAGATCTTGTGGGCAAAGAAATGTTGGTTAGTTGTGGTAGCTTTCCAAATGTTCCCTTGATAGGAAGGAAAAGTGGGATCAGCTACAATCCTATCTTATCCAGGAAACAATTTGGCTATCCTTTAAGAGATGTACCTTTGATTGAAGATGCAAATGAGCTTTTATACTTTCCAGCAAAAGGAAATTTCAATATGCGCATACTAGCATCCCAAGCTTGGGAAGTTAGAGTGATGAAAGGAAAGAAAGACTTTGGGAGGGTAGATCCCAATACTTATGATCCTTTTGCCAGTTGGTTGGAAGATCGTGTAATGACTCTGTTGCTCCCATTCTCTAAGGAAACACCTATCCACCTTACGAAGATAATACCCATACCTTTAGTGCCTCTTTAGGAATATCAAAAATTGGAAGCCTTGGTTCAGCAACTCAGGTTGGAGAATCAAGAAGCCTACAATTCATGCCACAAATTGAAGATGCAAAACCAAAAATTGGAGGAAAGAGCTCACAAAGCTGAAGAAATGGTCAGGCTCAAGCAGCAAGACTTTCAAGAAAGAAAGCTCTACTTCAAGAAAAGGGGATTAGCTGAAACTCACAAGGCGGCCTAGAGCCGGAAAGAGAAGAAAGAGTTGAATGAAGCTAATGAAAATATCACTTTATGGCAAGAGAAGTGGGAAGACAATTTGAAAAGGCAGAAAGAGCTGGAAGTCAAGCATAAGCTGGAGATCAAGAGTCTTCAAGATTATTTGGATGGACAAAGAGAACTCCTTCAGAAGGCTTATCATCAAGAGAGGATTCGTCTCCAAAGTTAGCAGAAAACCAACAAGAAGTGAAGGAAGCTCAGAAAGAAATAGAAGATTTGAAATTGAAAGCTGATGTCAAGAGATCCAAGAATGATTTCATTACAAGCCAAGAAAGTGAAAAGGTGTTCCTACAACAAATTGAGGAATTGCATGCCTCCTTTGACCTTAGGGATGTCCTAATTCAGAAGCTTGTACAAGAGCCTACGCATCCGGATATAGCTCAGATGTTGCAAAATATCAAGCGCCTCAGTTGAAGATTACGGGATGTAGATTTTCCTAAGCTTTAGTCTTGTATTCATATGACTTGGATTACCCACGGGCTTGTTGTGGGAATCCCCTCTCTCTTGATGTACTTTTCTCTTGACATATGAATTTGCACCCTGTAAGGGTTTTTACTATTTCAATTATCTTCTGGTTTACTTGAAGTCTCTGGTTATATCTGTTGTACGGACACAAAATAAAGCCACCACTTCAAATTTGAATGTCACACAGGATTTTCTTGCAAGGGATATTTTCTCAACACCAGAATAGGAAAGTAAATGAAGCCTTGGGAATAAAAGGAACACATTGCATTGCATACACTTCATTTGCATTTTTCTTTGTTTTGCAAGTTTTCTACAGGTTGCTTAACTTATTTGCATTACAGGCAAAGATTGCGAGAGCTGCCAAGACCCGACATCTTCGACAAAATATCCCGCATCGTTATGCAACTCGCAACAACCAGAGAACAGTCATGGATGCTATGCAAACTGAGCTTAATGAGTTTCGTACCAGAATGGGGGAATTCATGGTCATGATGCAAGGGATAGCTCAGGGACAACAAGAGTTAAGAAATGCAATTCAGGGGCTCAACCCTCCTCAGACTAATATCCCTGTAACCACTCCTGACGTACAAGTGACTCCTCCCAACACCAACAATGGTCCGAGTGGACCTCAAGTTCCAGAACAGGGCACAACAACTTTCATTCCAGTACAAGATAGGTAGGAGGACCAGTTCCTTCCTTTTAACAACGACATGGGGTTCGGAGGAGAAGGCAATCTTCAAGACTTCTTGATGCTTGTTGAGAAAGTCAAAGCCCTTGAGTGTAGAGATACTTTGGGGATAAATGTGTCTGACATGGGTCTAGTCCCCGGGGTGGTTATTCCTCACAAATTCAGGCCACCGACTTTTGACAAGTATAACGGTAGCTCCTGCCCTAAAACTCACTTGCAGGCATTCTACCGAAAAATTGATGCCCATACTAAGGATGAAAAGCTCTGAATGTACTACTTCAAGGATAGTATCTCCGAAGGATCCTTGGAATGGTATATGAAGCTAGAGAGAAGCTCTGTGAGGAGCTGGAAGGAATTGGGAGAAGCATTCCTCAAGCAGTATCAGTATAATATCGACATGGCGCCCAGTCGCACTCAACTTCAGAGTCTGACTCAGAAAAACTCGGAGAGTTTCAAAGATTACGCACAAAGGTGGCGTGAAGTGGCCGCTAGAGTGCAACCACCTTTGCTGGAGAGAGAAATTGTAGACCTATTCCTGGATACCCTCCCTGGGCATTTCATGGAAAGGCTAGCGGAATGTTCCTCAAGTGGATTCTTAGATATCATCTTGACTGGCGAAAGGGTATAGAGCTGGATCAATCAAGGGAAGATTCATAATGGGGGCGCTTCAAGTTCTGGTGTCAAGAAGACCTTCGTGAGGAGGAGAGAAGGAGAGATCGGGGCAATGTACGTGCAGAGGGGAGGAAATAACAGAGGGTTTTATCAGCAAGTGGCCCCTGTCACAATCTCAACTCAACCTGTTCAACAGAAAGTCCAACAACCACAGCAACAACACCAACAAGGGTATCAACAAAGAGCTCCTCGTCCATACTATTCTTAGAGGACCAGAGAAAGGCAGTTTGAAACTCCGCCTATGTCTTATTCACAACTTTTGAAAAATCTCCTCCAACTCTAGCTGGTTCAACTCAGAACTTTGCAACCCCCGAAGCCGGGGCGACTTCCTGAAGGATACAATATAAATGCCAGATGTGAATTTCATTTCGGAGCCCCCGGACATACCACGGAAAATCGCAGAGCCTTGAAGTATGTAGTCCAAGACCTGGTAGATTCCAAAGCAATCAACTTCGCTCATACTCCTAACGTGATACAGAACCCCATGCCTCCTCACGGGGGTATGGTTGGGGTAATTGATGCAGGGGAGAATCTAAACTTGGTATGTGATGTCAACGACCTGCAGACTCCGTTGAGTGCTGTTAAAGTTTGCTTGTCACAGAGGGGTGTTTTTCCTGGGTGTGAAGATGGTTGTCCGGGATGTGCCGAAGCTCCAGATGGTTGTGAGAAGTTAAAAAAGGGGATCCAAAGTATGATTAATGAAGGAGTGTTGCAGTTTGACAAAGTTGTAAAGGAAAGCGAAGTCTCCACAGTAACCGTTTTCTACGATCCATCTCAAGTTCCTACACGGGCCAGAGTGACACCAATAACGATTACCACTACAGGGCCAGTAATGTATCAGAGTGATAAAGCCATTCCCTAGAATTATGGTGGCGAAATATATTGTAACGGCCAGAAGAAAAATTTGGCCACGTCTAGCACGACCCCAGCTCAAGTAGAAAATGTTGGAATAAGGGGCTTTACTAGAAGTGGAAGGTTATTTGCGCCGAAAACACTAAGAAATAGTGTGATACCACCCAGAGACACCGCAGAAGTCCAGGCTAAGGCAAAAGGGAAGCAACCAGTGGTTGTCAATGAGCCCGCACCAGTGACGGATCCAGACATTACCTTTGATAAAGAAGCTGAAGACTTTTTTAGAATTATCAAAAAGAGCGATTACAAGATTGTGGACCATCTGCAGCAGACCCCATCGAAGATTTCCATATTGTCTTTGCTAATGTGTTCCGACTCTCAGAGGAAGGCTCTCTTGAATATCCTGAACAAGGCTTATGTGCTTCAGGATATCTCGGTAAATCAATTAGAAATGGTGGTATCCAGTGTCAATGCCAGTCATGTATTGGGTTTTACAGACATGGATCTAACATCTGAAGGTCGTTCTCATAATCGGGCGTTGCATATCTCTTTAGAATGTAAAGGAGCGGTACTTTCTCACGTGTTGGTAGATACCGGATCATCGTTGAATGTTTTGCCCAAGAAGGCATTGATGAAGTTGGATTATGATGGATTGGTTTTAAAGCCCAGTGACCTGGTGGTTAGAGAATTTGATGGGTCGAGGAGATCAATGTTTGGGGAGGTGGATTTATCGATTAGAGTAGGTCCACAAATCTTCAATACCACATTCTACGTAATGGATATACAACATGCATACAATTGTTTGCTGGGAAGGCCTTGGATACATTCAACAGGAGCAGTATCATCCACACTTCATCAAAATCTGAAATTTGTCTAGGAAGGCCAAATTGTGATAGTTAGTAGGGAAGAAGACATCTTCGTCAGTCATCTAGCTTCATTCAAGTATGTGGAGATGAATAGAGAGATAGTCGAGACTCCATGTCAGGCTTTTGAGCCCCTAAAAACTGAACAAGCATCTTCATTGGCAGCTTCTTCTGATGAACCAAAGAAGGGGGGTTCCATAGCCTCTTATAAGCAAGCTTTTGAGGTGGTAGAGTCGGGGGTGCAAGAAGGCTGGGGTAGTCCAATAGAAGTTCCAGAAAAGAAAGATATGTTTGGGATTGGTTACCATCCTGGGCAGTCATCATCTGGACCGAGTGCTAGAGGTCGTCAAGGCCCGATTACTCTCACGAGTGCGGGAGTGGTGGATTACGAAAGCATCCGTGTCGTGCAAGACGAAGCAGTTGATAATGACTGTGACTTAGATGAGTGGATCAGGCCTGCTGTTCCAGGAACTCAACTTAGCAACTGGTCATATGAAAGGCTTATCTCAGTCACGTCCTTCGAAGAGTAATAATTTTTGTTTTTTGTCTTTCCTGTACTCAAGCACTATGTCTTGCCCGGGGCATGCTAGCTTTTTGTAAGGGTTCTTTTGTTCCTAATACAATTCATAATCATAAATAAAGCTGACGTTTCACATTCATTCATGTTGTTCTTTGCCTTTCATTTTTTGCTTTTGTTTTTCAAAAAGAAAGAAACGTTTTAAATTGTTCTCATTTTCTCAAGCTTTTTCTAAAGCCTTGTATGAATCACCCACCATTCATGAAGGTGCTCGTCACCAGATCTTATCAATGACGACCCTGTTATGGCTAAGTATGACTTTGACAATCCAATTTATCAAGCCGATGAGGAAGGTGAAGAAGATTGCGAGCTACCTGAAGAGTTAGCCAGACTACTTAAACATGAGGAAAAGATGATTCAGCCGCATGAAGAGGTCGTCGAAGTGATAAACCTGGGTACCGAAGAAGACAAGAAAAAAGTTAAGATCGGGGCTGCATTAGAAGATTCTATCAAGACTCGTCTAATTTCCATGCTTCAAGAGTATGTTGATGTCTTAGCATGGTCTTACCAGGATATGCCTGGTTTAGACACTGACATTGTGGTGCACAAGCTGCCTCTGAAAGAAGACTGCCCGCCAGTGAAGCAAAAGTTGAGGCGCACGCGCCCTGATATGGCGATCAAACTAAAAGAGGAAGTACAAAAGCAATTTGATGATGGTTTCTTGGCCGTGACCAGTTACCCTCCGTGGGTTGCCAATATTGTGCCGGTCCCTAAAAAAGACGGTAAAGTCAGGATGTGTGTAGACTACAGGGATTTGAATAGGGCCAACCCTAAAGATGATTTCCCCCTGCCTCACATAGATGTGCTTGTCGATAATACTGCTCAGTTTTTTGTGTTCTCTTTCATGGACGGGTTTTCAGGTTATAACCAGATCAAGATGTCTCCCAATGATATGGAAAAGACTACCTTCATCACGCCTTAGGGCACTTTCTGTTACAAGGTCATGCTGTTTAGTCTGAAGAATGCTGGGGCCACTTACCAACGGGCGATGGTGACGTTATTTCACGACATGATTCATCATGAAATGGAGGTTTATGTTGATGATATGATAGCAAAATCCCAAACGGAAGAAGAGCACTTGGTCAATCTAGCAAAGTTGTTTGACAGACTCCGGAAGTTCAGATTGAGGTTGAATCCAAACAAGTGCACCTTTGGAGTCCATTCCGACAAGTTACTTGGCTTCATTGTTAGTGAACGGGGAATTAAGGTTGACCCGGCCAAAGTAAAAGCCATCCAAGAGATGCCTGAACCAAAGACTGAAAAGCAAGTGCTTGGTTTCTTAGGGAGACTAAACTACATTGCATGGTTTATCTCTCACCTAACGGCCACGTGTGAGCCCATCTTCAAGCTTCTGAGGAAGAATCAGGCCGTCAAATGGAATGAAGACTGTCAGCAAGCCTTTGACCGAATCAAGGAGTACCAGCTAAAACCTCAAATTCTCATGCCTCCAGTGCCAGGGAGACCCTTGATCTTGTATCTTATTGTGCTCGAAGGATCGATGGGATGTGTGTTGGGTCAGCAAGACGAGTCTGGTGGAAAAGAGCACGCCATTTATTATCTTAGCAAAACGTTTACCAATTGTGAGACACGCTACTCACTACTCGAGAAAACTTGATGCGCTTTGGCATGGGCTGCTCGCCGACTAAGACAGTACATGCTGACCTACACCACTCTCTTAATTTCCAAGATGGATCCTGTGAAATATATCTTTGAGAAGCTGGCTCTGACAGGAAGGGTAGCCCGATGGCAGATGATCTTAACAGAATACGATATCCATTACACTTTGCAAAAAGCAATCAAAGGAAGTGTATTGTCAGAATACTTGGCTCAACAGCCAATCGACGATTATCAACCCATGAAATTAGAGTTTCCGGATGAGGACATAATGTTCCTCAAGTTGAAAGACTGTGAAGAACCACTTCCGGAGGAGGGGCCAGACCTTGAATCCAAATGGAGGTTGATGTTTGACGGAGTTGTGAACATGAACGAAAGCGGAGTAAGTGCTGTTATCATCTCACCAGAAGGGGTCCATACACCTTTAGCTGCTCGGTTGACTTTCGAGTGCACTAACAACGAGGAAGAATATGAAGCTTGCATCATAGGGGTTGAAGAAGTAATCAATTGCGAGTCAAGAACCTCGAGAGCTTCGGAGATTCCGCTCTAGTGGTGAACCAAGTCAATGGGAAATGGTTAGTTCATCAACCTCACTTGGTTCCTTACAAATATTATACTAGGAGGTTGCTAACTTTCTTCACAAAGGTCAAGTTGAATTATATCCCTCGAGATGAAACCAGTTCGCTGATACTCTAGCAACTTTGTCATCTATGATCAAAGTTTGCCAAGAGAATTTTGTGCCTCGAATCATGGTCTCCCATCTTGAAAGACCTGCCTTTGTCTTTGCAGTTGACAGTGGTAAAGATAACAAACCTTGGTATCATGATATCAAGAAATTCTTGAAGACTCAAGAATACCCGGTCGGGGCATCCAGTAAAGACAAGAAGACCCTCAAAAGGTTAGCAGGTGGTTTCTTCTTGAATCAAGATGGTATGCTATACAAGCAAAAATTTGACATGGTTCTGCTCAAATGCGTGGATAGACACGAAGCAGACCTATTGATGCAAGAGGTTTATGAAGGCTCCTTTGGTACCCATGCTGGAGGACATGCTATGGCCAAGAAATTGTTAAGATTGAGATATTATTAGATCACCATGGAATCCGATTGCTGTAAATACTCCCGTAAATGTCACAAGTGTTAGATTTATGCCGATAAGGTCCATGTGCCTCCGAATCCATTGAGTGTCATGTCTTCACCATGTTCGTTCGCCATGTGGGGAATTGATATGATTGGCAAGATCGAGCCTACAGCTTCCAACGGTCACCGTTTCATCCTGGTTGCTATAGACTATTTCTAGAAGTGAGTCGAAGCGGCATCTTATGCCAACGTTACTAAACAAGTGGTAGCTCGGTTTATTAAAAGAGACATCATTTGCCGGTATGGAATTCCCGAAAGAATCATTACTGATAATGGTTCTAATCTCAACAACAACATGATGGCTGACTTGTGTCGGGATTTCAAAATAGAACATCACAACTCTTCTCCATATCGCCCGAAGATGAATGGCGCCGTCGAGGCGGCCAACAAAAACATCAAGAAAATCGTGCAGAAGATGTTTGTTACATACAAGGACTAGCATGGGATGCTATCATTCGCTTTACATGGGTACAGAACGTCGGTGCGCACCTCAACAGGGGCAACCTCGTTCTCACTGGTATATGGTATGGAGGCAGTCTTACCAATTGAAGTGGAAATCCCCTCGTTGAGGTTAATGATGGACATTAAGATAGATGAAGCTGAGTGGCTCCGATCCAGATATAATCAATTGTTCCTCATTGAAGAAAAACACCTAGCAGCTGTGTGCCATGGGCAGTTGTATCAATGACGGATGAAGCAGACTTTTGACAAAAAGGTACGACCACAAAGGTACATACCAGGTGACCTGGTGGTAAAAAGGATTCTTCCTCCTCTTAACGATCATAGGGGAAAATGGACATCTAACTATGAAGGACCATTTGTGGTTAAAAAGGTTTTCTCAGGTGGAACCTTGATGCTAACAACCATGGATGGAAAAGACTTCCAGTCCCCTGTCAACACAGACGTAGTAAGAAAATACTTAGTGTAAAAAAGGACCCGCAGGATAAAAACAGAATAAAGATCCAGGCAAAAATGGGCATCCCGGCGAGCCAAAAACAAAATAAAAGGCTCGGGTAAAATTTAGGGAAATCTTGAAAAAAAAGTACACCCGCTGAGTTGAAAAGCCACATCGGACAACTCGGGAAAAAAAGGGTATCCCGGTGGATTGAAAACCTGAAAGGGCGATCCACGCAAAAGAGGGTCTAACACGAACGACCGTGATCTGCGAAATTCGTAACCCATCTACAACTGAGGTTATTCTAAGGGTTGAAGACCAGTTCAATCACCTTTCTCAAGGGGCAGAGCGAGCAGATAGTCTTGAAGATATACTAGTCATAACCGAGTTGAAACTTGATGAGATCCACTTCTCACATTGCCAATAGGATAGTTTGTTTTCCTTTTTGGCTATTTCCTCTTTCCTGGGAATTGATTCCTTTGTAATGCCTATTCATGGCCATTTTCCAAATTAATAAAATTCAATTTCAGTCAACTTGTGACTATTTGCTTCTTGTTTTTGTTGTTCATCTAGCATTGATTGATTGGGAAACGTCTAGCGAATTGTGATTTATATTGTGTTGTGAACATTGAATGCTTTCTAACTCATGCAGGAGGACAAAAACAATTAATACAACTCTAAAAGGGTGTCAAAAGGCCCAGATAATGATTCATGCTATGAGCCTGGGGCATACAGGTCCAAACTAACTCTCCATGTTGCAAGCACTATTAATTGTGTTTATGCAGGTATGAGTACATGTGTTGCTAACAGAGCTAAAGCAGGTTTCCAGGAGGAACATTTCATTATACTTGAACAAGAACAGGTGTTTTCCCGGGTGTCTCCAGTCATCCCCAGCAGAGTTAAAAGTTGAACTCTCCCCCAGCAAGGCAGCAGAAGGTTGGTGTCCTCCCCAAGCAGAGACTTCCCTTTAATATATGGGCAATTCCCAGCAGTACAAGGAGTGTCTTTCCTCCCCAGCAGTTTGCTTCCTCAGCAGAGCCATACCTCTGGTTCCCGGCCAAGTCAAGAGGTCTTCACTTCCCCACCACAGTGCTAGAAGAGTCCATCTCCAACAGGGTCTTGGCTCTCCAATCTTAAAGTCCAATATTTTTTGGCAATGGCAGCAGTTCAGAGCCGGTGTATCATTAACATCTGTCCCCACAGAGTTGTTTCCTCCTCGCCAGGATTAACCAGATCAATGCAGTGATCATCAGTTCTCCCCAGTCAAGCCACCTGGGATACTTGCCGTCTCCTTATCAGGAGATCTCTTTGCATTTGCATTTAGTAATCATCATTACATTTGCATCCTCCAAAGCGTAGCATTTCCATCATTATGGAGAATTACGCCATAAAATACAAACATATGCATACCAGCATGGGCCAGTTTTAAGGAATATTACATACGACCTGTAACATCTTCTCAACCTGAGAATTCTCCACAGAAGGTACTTATACCATTTTCCAGGCATCTTTGTCTTTCCAAGCAGTTGTTTTTCTTTGTGTCTTGGTCCGCCCAACAGTCACATTGTCGAGTTCTGTTCTGCTAATGGTCTCGTTAAGCCCTGTTTAGCCAATAGGCACCTTCCGTGGCATGGTCCGCCCAGAAGTCACGTATTTTTCTTTGTGGCTTGGTCCACCCAGCAGTCACATTGTCGAGTTCTGTTCTGCTAACGGTCTCGTTAAGCCCTGTTTCGCCAATAAGCACCTTCCGTGGCTTGGTCCTGCCCAGCAGTCGTGTGTTTTCCTTGTGGCTTGGTCCTGCCCAGCAGTCACATTGTTGAGTTCCATTCCACTAATGGTCTCGTTAAGCCCTGTTTCGCCAACAGGCACCTTCCGTGGCTTGGTCTTGCCCAGCAGTCGCGTGTTTTCTTTGTGGCTTGGTCCTGCCCAACAGTCACATTGTTGAGTTCCATTCCGCTAATGGTCTCGTTAAGCCCTGTTTCGCCAACAGACACCTTCCGTGGCTTGGTCCTGCCCAGCAGTCGCGTGTTTTCTTTGTGGCTTGGTCCTGCCCAGCAGTCACATTGTTGAGTTCCATTCCGCTAATGGTCTCGTTAAGCCCTGTTTCGCCAACAGGCACTTTCCTTGGCTCGGTCTTGCTCAGCTGTCGCATGTTTTCTTTGTGGCTTGGTCTTGCCCAACATTCACATTGTTGAGTTCCATTCCGCTAATGGTGTCGTCAAGTCCTGTTTCGCCAACAGGCACCCTTGTTGTGGCTTGTTTCGCTCAGCATTCATAGTGCAGGTTTATTGCAGTGATTCTATTCCACCTGGTTCTATTACCATTACCTATTCAGAGGTCAAAACAAAAAAATATAAATAAAGAGCAGATGGCATTTCTACTATCCACCGAGTTCAAATTTCTAGGTTTTATTCGAGTATTCAATCACTCTATACTTTGAACGTCTAAAAGCTCTTGCAATTATTTGTTCAGGCCTGCAGATGATTGAATAGGGGCAGCTGTAATACCTCAAAATTTTCCCTCTCATTTCCCCAACATTTTGCATACATAGATTCATAAAATAACCAAAAACATTGCATCATGTGTAGCATGGCTGAGGCATAGGTATGTGATCAATGATTGGAGCAACTGAAGACTATACAAAGGCAACCAAAGGGCCACAAAGCTTCTCAACCTTGTGCAAAGGGTTCACAACATCCTACAAGTCTTCATTTGAGGCCACAAGCCATGGAAAAATTTGGTTTAATCAGAGAAGGAAAGCAGTGCAACATCTCCTGATGAAAAAGGCCAAATTAGGGTTTCACCTATACTAGGTTTCTCCATGAAGTTTTGATTCAAAGTGGATTCCTTTGTCTTACATATGAGGTCAAGTGCCCAGTGTTCAAATCTCGTCCACAAAATCATTTTGGAAGAGGTTCAATTGGCCAGATGATTGGAAATTGAAGAATCAGAGAAAAGGCAACCGAGCTAGGTAAAAAAAGGTCGACTCTTGACTTTTAAGATCAAAATCATGAAATTTGGGTTACAATGATCCTATGGTTCAAATTTGGTCAAGAAATGATGGAAGAATCATAAAAAATCAAGGGGAAAAATCATTTGAAAAATGGTTGATTTCACATTTCCCTCCACTTTTCCTTCCACTTTCCTTCCACATTTTCTTTCATTCTTTCCCTCTTGTTTTTTCTCTTCAATTCCACTTCATTTCCTTTGGATGCTTCTACCATGTTCCACCACCTTCTAGAGTATTCCAAGGAATATTCCAAGGAATATTCCTTCTCCAACCTTAACCCTAACTAACTACAAACCTAACTCCATTCCCAAACCTAGCTCCAAGCCTAGACCCTATATAATCATTAATCACTTCGATGCAAGAGGTTCCCAAATTTTCACTCTCTCACAATTTCTAGAATCACTTTTTCTCTCTCACTTTTCCTCCATTTCCCTTTTCACCAAAGTTTTTTTTGAAGAAGCTCTTCAAGTTTCACATTGAAACTTGAAGATCTTAAAGCTTAACCTCCAACCTCCATTAAATTGTGGATTGTAGAAGAATAAGATACTGATTTTTGTGAAGATTTCGACTTATCGGAAGTACAAGAAGGCTCAAGCATCAAGAACGCATTTATTTTGCGGATTCACAGTTTTCTTGGTTTTCTCTTCGATCAAGCTCCGATACTCACAACATTTACCGAAGCACTTCTCCGCTTCGTAGGTTGGTGATATAAATCACTTTTCCTTTAAGTTATTCTCTCCATCTCACCATTTCAACATTCTTTAAGTGCTTTTCGTATTACTTATGGTTGATTGTGTTTTCGTTACGTTTTGCTTGCGATTTGAGGTTTTGGATGGATTAGAAGTTAGGTTGTAGCTTGTTGTAGATTCTAGCATGTGTTAAATAGCCCTAATTGAGTAGAAATTCATGCTAGCATGATTAGGTGGGGGTTATGGTTGTTTAGAAGGAAGATTATGGCCAAAAGAACTTATTTCAAAAGCATTTTTCACTTTCTGTTCAGCATTTATCCGGTTAACGGTTTGGTTAACCGGTTAACGCATGCGTTTTTGGCCTAATATAGTGTTGTCTGGGGTCCGTTAACGGGTTAATCATTTGGTTAACCGGTTAACACTGTTAATTTTTGTTTTTTTAGCTTATTTTCTTGCTCAATCTTGCTTCCTAGTGCTTCTAAGTTTCATGTATGTTTAGGTATTGATTTTAGGGAATTTTTGGGTCTATTTCCAGTAGCCGATTCATTTGTTTCGAGTCGTTTCGACATGATTCCGTTCACTTTTCCATGTTTTGTGTTAAATGTGTAAATTTGATATAATTTATTCTTGATGTGTTTTTCTACACTTTAATCATTTGTTTCACATGTCAATTGTTTGCTTAAATTCAATGTGTGATTCATGATCATGATCTTTGCTTGTTGGATTGATTAAATGATTAAATGCCATGATCGATTTTTTTCCAAAAGTGATTAAATACTTCACATGTTCATGCAAGTTTCGTGTGCTTAATTGATCATATCTTAACATGAGTTCAATTCTGTTTTTTATGCCATGCATGTGTAACAATTGATGCTTGTAGTGATACTTGTTCAATCTCATGATAAAATGCTCATTTGTGCAACATGAAAAAGCATGGTTATTCTCGTTGATCATTGTTCATTTTAATCAAATAAATGATGTAAATAAATTGACATGTTTGAGTTTATTTTGTGGTGTATGTAGACCTATGTTAATTGATATTGATGTGTTGTTTATCATTCACTTTGTGCACATAAATAAAAATGATCAAATCTGCCCCATGTTTTCATAGCTGTTTGTTAATATAGGTGCTATAAAATACATGTTGTTTGTTATGTTGTTCATGTTGTATGTGACTTTTTACACCTACTTTTATGTTGTATGATGGCTGTAAGAGGTTGCTTTGTATTATACATTGTTTTGATATCTGCTTTTAGTTTAGGGGCTGTAGTATGTGCTGAATTTTTGTTTTAGCATTTTTTTTTAGTTTTCTAGAATTAAGATAGAGTTTAGATTGACTCCTAGAGTTATTAGGATTTAATTGGTGTATGTTTGCTTTATTATTTTTAATAAAATGCACACTAATCTTTGTTTTGTAGGGAGGGAAAGGTATGTTTCCTTACACCTTATCCTTTTATTTTATTTTTTTGCATTTTCTTTATGCATTTAATTCACTTTTTTTTCCTTCCATATTTGTGATTGGTAGGGTTCCCCTTTGTTAGGACCAACTTATCTTCCTTAGGAAGTAAGTTGCATCCTTTTTCTTCTCTCTTTTCCTTTTGCTCTTTAGGATTAGAAAAGCCTCACTCACCATTATGACCACCATCATAATAAGATAACTTAGGGTTGTGTCTTAGTCCCCTTAATTTTTATCCTTTTCCGATTTGAGTCTTCTTTCTCATCTTCAAACAAAATCTAAAAAGACTTAATAAATGCATGAAAGGATCCCTTGTGTATAGCCTTATTCCATGAGGCACTTACATTCATTCCATCTTGGAATAGTGTAAGCGTGTCTAGCATGATGTACAAGTATCATCAAGGGGTTGTTTCACAAAGAAAATTTAAACGATACTTCTTCATAAAATAAAAAAACACTTAATAAAGTTCAACAAGCTAGTGAACTTAAACCCTAATCCTTGGAAACAAGTCTTGGATAAATTCTCCTTGCCTTGTGTGCTTGTTCTATTATTCCATCTTGGAATGTAGTAGCAAGTACACATTCCATGGAAAAGAGTTTGAATTCACTTCCTTGTGCCAAAGTTATATAAAACTCTTAAAAGGCAAAAACAAATAATAAGCGACTATCCCACGGGAACTTCTCTTCTCATCTCATTCACTCTCAACGCGAACTTGCGACTACTTGTCTCGCATGCAAGACGGTAAACGCACTCGTACCAGACGAGCCTGCAACACCTGAGCATAAACATACACAGTTCTAGCCATAAAAAACACAAACAAATAGTTCCCGCCTTAGTTAGGCGAACTACGTCGACTCTGATCCTCATTTTCCCGATGAGGTACGCAGGCGGTGGGGTAGAGCCCATTCGAGCACATTCTTTATTTTCCCTACATTTCCCCATTCTTTCTTTTCTTTCCCTTTTCCATTCCCATTCCAGTTCCAGTAGCAGTTCATTTATTCACCAGCATTTTATTTTCTTACCCTTTAAAACAAATAAGCAAGCGTGGATCCCGTCGGGTACGACGGACAATCTGGGGTTCTAATACCTTCCCAGGTTGTAACCGACTTCCGAACCCAGATCTTTGGTTCGCAGGACCATATCCTTTCCTTCTTCCTAGGTTTGTGCAACATTACCTTTCCCATTCCTTCGGGATAAAAATGCCTGGCTGGCGACTCTACCCTTTCCGCGCCACTTTCGCGTTTGTACTAGGATGAAAATCTCTAGAGCGGCAAATAGGTCAACAGGTTCAAGTGTAACTGCTAGCACTAAGAATCACAAAAGACGGGAAACAAAACAGAAATCCAGAGCATAGATTAAAGACAGGCTGGCACCCTAGGATAACGAGAAAATAGTTTGAACGGGAAACACAATGGCTTGATGCGCCCAACCAACACTATGAACGAGAACAGACTATCTGGCGTGAGGGGTTAGCAAGTTCAAAGATGACTGCTGTGGATCCCAATACAGCAACTCGGTGACTAAGAAAAATAGTTGAAATGACATCGACTCGGCGGTCAGGAGGACAAAATGGCAGACATCGACACGGCGGTCGGGAATAAAATAGCAGACATCGACACTGCGGTCGGGAATAAAATTCAACACGGCGGTTGAAGAAATAAATAACTGACATCGACACGGCGGTCGGGAATAAAATTCAACATGGCGGTTGAAGAAATAAATAACTGACATCGACATGGCGGTCGGGAAATAAATAACTGACATCGACACGACAGTCGGGAAAATGAAATAACAATCATCAACACGGAGGTCGGGAAAATGAAATAACAGTCATCGACACGGCGTTCGGGAAAATGAAATAACAGTCATCGACATGGCGGTCGGGAAAATTAAATAACAGTAATCGACACGGCGGTCGGGAAAATGAAATAATAGTCATCGACACGGCGGTCGGGAAAATGAAATAACAGTCATCGACACGGCGGTCGGGAAAATGAAATAACAGACATCGACACGGCGGTCGGGAAAATACAATAATAGATATCGACAAGGCGGTCGAGAAATAAAATGACAGATATCGACACGGCGGTCGGGAATAAATTTTAACACGACGATTGGCGAAATAACAGATAAATAATCCAAGGTGGTATATCAACAGGTTCAAGTGTAACTGTTGATACCGAGGATAAAGAAAACGAAAAACAATGTTTGGGCAGTGGCTCTGTGCAACCAACTGATACTGGGAGTAGAAAGCAACGTACTCAAATATAAATCAACGACCCTAAGCGACCGGCTGGCAAAAAATGTCAGAGTTTCAACGAGATAAACGACCAACCTCTGGAAATTCTTTAAATGAAGAGTTCAAAGAAGAACTTTAGGAACTATCAGGAAAACACGGATGCGTGTTGAATTAAACAACCTTAAACCGTAAGCAAACAGCTCAACAAATTTCCCGCCAAAGAAAAATTAAAAGAAATAATGGTGGTAATAAGGTACACACCAACAACAAAATGGGCTTCTGCAGGGGATACTAGTGTTACCGGGAAGAAACCCTTGATTAAACACACTTCAGGGTAGCCACAACAATGGATTTCAAAAAAATGAAAATTGACAGTAATCTGGACCTGGAGTCAGACAGACAACAACCGGGGAGAGACAAATGAATATGTCAAATTCATATGATTGAGCATGATACTGATGATCCTGATATGCAAATGCTGACTCTAGGGAGACAAAGAGTTTTGACAAAGCAGGGGAGAATAGGATCTCAACGCCAATACTTAGACGAGCAATATGAAAGATGCTGGGGAGATGTCTTCGAACTTGGAAATCAATGTTTGGTCCAAGGATTGATCCAAGAGTATTACCGGCTTTCAATCTTATATGGGGATTTCTATAATAATGGCATGAGAGTGTTGCTACAAGCTAGAGGGTTTTTCGAGAAGACAGAAGATTTTTTATCTTTCTAAAATCAAAGAAACTTGAAAGTTTTTTAGTATGTTTTCAAAAATTATTTCTAAATTTTTTTTGTCATTTTCAGAGTTAAATTGTAATTCAGTAAAGACATTTTGCATAACAAAGAAAATAAGAAACTGAAAGACAAAGTTTAAAGGCAAAGGTTATATTTCATTCAAGAATGGTAGCTTGCCAATAGCAAAAGCTCCATGGGAAATTACAATTTGAAAATGGCAATGGGGAAAGGTCTACATTGAATCCAACAACCACTATAATCCCTAATAACTAAGATTGCCCAACACCTTGCTTCTGATAAGAGTAATTGGATTGGTCTTCAAGTAATGATCTTCAGTAATGGTAAACACCATCTGATACAGTCAAATGCCTTTGTCCCTAATTTTTGCCTGGACCGCCCTTTCGGGTTTTTAATCCACTGGGACACTCTTTTTTGCCTAAGCCACCCTTTTGGGTTTTCAACTTAGAGAGCTCTCATTTTTTATTTTTATCCCTAACTTTTTCCTGGATCTCCTTCATAGGTTTTGATCCACTGAGATACCCATTTTTTGCCTAGGTCGCCATTTTTGGTTTTCGACCTAGCGGGCTTTATTTAGGCATAATATTTTTTGACTACATCAGAATTCACCGGGTGTTTCAGTTGTTCACCATCCATAGTTGTGAGGATTAGGGAACCTCCGGAGAATGCCATCTTCACAACATATGGGCCCTCATAGTTAGGACTCCATTTTCTACGCATGTCTTTGTGGACTGGCAAGATTTTCTTGAGTACAAGATCTCATTCTTTGAATTCTCAGATACGGACTTTCTTGTCAAATGCTCTCTTGATGCGCTTCTGGTACAACTGACCATGGCACATGGCGGTCATTCTCTTTTCATCAATGAGGTTCAGTTGGTCATATCTGTTCTGGACCCACTAAGCTTCCTCTAGCTTGGTTTCCATCAAGATTCTCAAAGATGGTATCTCTACTTCAATAGGGAGAACTACATCCATCCCATACACCAAAGAGAAAGGGGTTGCCCCTGTTGAAGTGTGAACTGATGTTCTGTATCCGTGTAAGGCATACGGTAACATCTCATGCCAGTCTTTGTAAGTCTTCACCATCTTTTGCAGAATCTTCTTGATGTTCTTGTTTGCGGCTTCAACAACTCCATTCATCTTAGGACGGTAAGGAGAAGAGTTATGGTGTTCAATCTTGAATGTCTCACACAACTCTTTCATCGTCTTGTTGTTCAAATTGGTCCCATTATCTGTGATGATTCGGCTTGGGATCCTATAACGGCAGATAATTTGGTTCTTGATGAAGCAGGAAACCACTTGTTTTATCACATTGGCGTAGGAAGTTTCTTCTACCCACTTGGTAAAGTAATCAATCGCAACCAGGATAAACCGGTGACCATTGGAAGCTTTAGGCTCAATTTCCCATATCATGTCGATGCCCCACATTGAGAAAGGCCAGGGTGATGAACGAACATTCAAAAGGGTCAGAGGTACATGCACTTTGTCGGTATAAATCTGGCATTTATGACACTTCCTGGCATATTTGAAACAATCTGATTCCATGGTCAACCAGAAGTATCCAGCTCTCAAGATCTTCGTGGACATGGCATGTCCATTGGCATATGTTCCAAATGATCCTTCATGGATTTCCTTGATCAATAACTCTGCTTCGCGCTTGTCCACACATCTGAGTAGAACCATATCATGATTTCTCTTGTAAAGCACATTGTTGGTGAGGAAAACTTGTATGCCAATTTTCTCAGAGTTTTCTTGTCTAAAGTTGTTGCATCTGCTGGGAACTCCTGATTTTGCAAGTAGTCTTTGATGTCATAGAACCATGGTTTCTCGTCAGTTTCTTCTTCAACCAGTAGACAGTAGGCTGGCGTAGTTTTTTGCTCGATTGTAATGAGCAGAGCTTCATTAAGAAATATGACTTGAAACATAGAGGCCAACATAGCCAAAGCGTCTGCTATTTGATTCTCCGCCCTTGGAACGTGATAGAAAGTGACTTCATCAAAGTATTTGATCAATTCCACAATGTAGGCACGGTATGAGATCAACTTCTCATCACGGGTCTCCCATTCACCTTTGACTTGGTAGATCACCAAAGCTGAATCCCCATATACTTCAAGGATCTTGATTCTGGTATCAATTGCAGCTTCGATACCCAAAATACATGCTTCATACTCTGCAATGGTTTTTGTACATTCAAAACATAATCTGGCTGTGAAAGGAGTATAACCACCATCAGGATTCATCAAGACCGCTCCCACACCATGCCCCATGTAATTAGAGGAACCATCAAACATCATCTTCCAACGAGATCCTGGCTCTGGACCCTCATCTGAACCTGGAACTTCACATTCCTTTATCAACATAATATCCTCGTCTGGGAAATCGAATTTTAAAGGTTCATAATCTTCAACAGGGTGATCAGCAAGGTAGTCAGACAAAACACTGCCTTTGATAGACTTCTAGGTTACATATTGGATGTCGTATTCGGATAACAACATGTGCCAACGGGCGAGTGTTCTAGTCAGAGCGGGCTTCTCAAAAATGTACTTTATTGGATCCATTTTCGAGATCAACAAAGTAGTGTGACGAATTATATACTTTCTGAGGCGTCGGGCAGCCTATGCCAAAGCACAGCAAGTCTTCTCTAAAAGTGAATATCTGCTTTCACAATCTGTAAACTTCTTGCTTAAGTAATATATGGCATGTTCCTTACGACCAGTTTCATCCTGTTGGCCTAATATGCAACCCATAGATCCCTCCAGTACAATTAGGTACATGAAGAGAGGCTTCCCTGGAGTAGGTGGGATCAAGATAGAAGGTTCCTGTAGATAAACCTTAATCTTCTCAAAAGCCTGTTGACAATCAGAGTTCCACTCAATTGCTTGATCCTTTCGAAGAAACTTGAATAAGGGCTCACATGTAGCAGTCATGTTGGAGATGAATCTGAAGATGTAGTTCAATCTTCCGAGGAAACCTCTGACTTGCTTTTCTGTTTTTGGAGCTGGCATTTCTTGAATTGCTCTGACCTTGTCCGAATCTACTTCAATTCCTTGCTGACTAACAATTAAACCAAGTAACTTCCCTGATCGGACACCAAAGGTACACTTACCTGGATTCAGACGCAGTTGGAACTTTCTGAGGCGCTCAAATAACTTTAGGAGATGATTCAAATGATCCTCCTTACTCTGTGATTTGGCAATCATATCATCCACATAAACTTCTATCTATTTATGCATCATATCATGGAAAAGGGTGACCATTGCCCTCTGATAAGTGGCTCCTGCATTTCTAAGACCAAATGGCATAACCTTGTAACAATAAGTGCCCCATGGTGTGATAAATGTAGTCTTTTCCATATCGTCAGGATCCATCTTGATCTGGTTATATCCTGAAAACCCATCCATGAAGGAGAAAACAACAAACTTAACAGTGTTGTCAACCAAAGTATCAATATGCGGAAGAGGGAAGTCATCCTTTGGACTGACTTTGTTCAAATCCGTATAGTCAACGCACATTCTAACCTTACCATCCGTTTTGGGGACTAGCACGATGTTAGCTACCCACTCAGGGTACTTTGTAACTGCGAAGAATCCAGCATCAATCTGTCTTTTGACCTCCTCTCGTATCTTCAGAGCCATGTGTAAACACCCCAAATTTTCCCTCACACACTTCACCATGGCTTGTGATCTTTTCATTTGCATAAGTTCAATTATATCACATCATATTGCATTTTTGCTTCACTGCATTGGTTCGAAGTCATCTGCACCTAGGGTTTGTGATCTGAACAATCCATGAGCTATCTGAGCCACTCCAAAGGTCTTAAATCATCTCAAGAGGGTCCATGTATGTTCAATCATCATATTATATCCTCCAAAGATCAAGAAAGTCAGAAAATCACAAGAACTTGCAAGGCATGGAAGCAGACCCAGGTTTAACTGCACAGATGACCTAAAATTAGGGTTTTGGTTTCAGAGGCCATAACTCCAAATTTTTTGGTAATTCTTGTTTCTATTGGTCTCTATATGATATAGGGATCATGCATACCAAGTTTTATGGAAAAATTCATTATGGAAGTCATCTGATCACTGGGTAACTTCCTGAGCAAGTCAGAGCAAAATCAGGGCATATGAGGCCCCCAAACATGGAACCCAAATGGATTTTTTCATCAAAATGAAGTTATATGGTCTTTATTTGATCATTGAAGTGCTTGTAAGTTCACAAATTTGAAGAAAAATGGGCTAAACCAAAAGTTGCCAAATATGGAAATGACTTGTAATGTAAACTTTCCATTTTGGGAAAGTTTTTCAACCTCCTCTTTCTCAACCAAAAATGCCTCAAATGAAAAATTCTTGGTCATGAAAGTTGTAGATTGGATCATTACCTTTTAAAAAAGTACAAGAACCAGACCTAATTCATTTTGGAACTCAAGTTATGGATTTCCAAAGTTGGCAAAAATCACATAATTTCAAGTTTCATGTCAAAGAGGGAATTTTGCAAAACCTCATGCAAAGCAAATTTGTGACCTCAAAGTGACTTCTAACCATCATAAAAACTTTGTGCAATGCCTAAAAGTCATATTTGTGCCAAGAATTCCCATGTTTCATGACTTGTGCATGAATAAATCAAGAAAGGGCCAAACTTCATGAAATTTGCAAAACCCCCCACAAACTTCAATCCACTTGCTAATTGGCCTCAATCTGAAATCCATGGTTGCCCTTGAAACAAGCTGCGCAGGACATGCCCTTGTCCTTGGTCTGAATTTGCCCATACCTCAAAGGACACCTAACCTTGACTTTTTGCAAAATGAACCATACCAATCAGCATAGGCCACCAACAACTCTCTGACCTATCAAGACTTAATACATGGACCAAATGCAAGCCATTACATACAACAAGCAAGCCTGAATCCTCCCACAAGGGCATTCACAAAAACTCCCCTTTATGCATTTTCCTTCGAAACTCATCACACAAGCTACAAACATCCAAACAAACTCCACAGAACAACTCACCATGAACCACTGATCATTTCCCACCCATCATCTTGCCCTGAAAGCAGCCATATCAAAAACACGATTTTGGCCACCCCTTGAACTGAACTTCAACAAACTTCAAAAAGAGTCCACAAAAGCTTCAGCCAAGCATCCCAGAAGTAAGAGGGAGTCAAAAGAAGGGGAAAAGCACCAAAGAGAGGGCCAAACAGTGCCATTTTCGAAAGCTCCATTTCAGGTAACTTCAAGAACAATTTTTCCAGAAATGTAATTTCTTGTTATAGAAATGTTCTGTGTGCTTTGCTGATCATCATGATCTATTTAGTTTTGAAAATGAGTGAGAAACAAGCATGTATAAAGCTTCTGAAATTTTTGCGTGTTTTCCGTTTGCCTTTGATTCTTGATCTTGAGTGAAAATAAATGATTTTGATTGCTAGATTCTTGTTTAGAGTTGTCTAATGATTGATTCTGGAGAGTTTAGTGAGGTTTCATGGCGTATTGAGAGAGATTGAGTGAGAGAGCAGCCAGAGAAGATGACCGGAACACTGTTCTGGTCACCTGAATGTCATTAGGGTTTAATTGTGTAATTAGTGATATTTGAATTCCAGCCGTCCAGATGCACGCGGGGTCAATTCCCTCCAACCCAGATTTGAATTCCAGCCCTTAGATCAGCCTACTTTTCATTTAATTAGTTTTTATTTCATTTTTTCTCATTTAATTTGTACGAATTTTAAAAAATAGTAAAACACATAAAAAAATTCTGAAAATTTTTGTTAAATGTTTTATTAATTTTCAGAACCCAAAAATATTTTTATTTTTATTTTTTGCATTAAAAAATATTTTTAAATCATTTAAATGATTATTTTTAATTAATTAATGAAGATTAATTAATTAAAAATACATTTATGTATTTAAAAATCCCAAAAAAAATTCAGAGAACATTCTTAGGCATTTAGAAACATTTACAAACTCACAATACAAATTTCTTTTTGGGTTTGGTCACACTTTGACAATTTTCATTTGAATTAGGGTTCTTTAATTTGAATATTTTTAACCCTAACTTCAAAAATTCATAACTTTTGATCCAAGTTGAGTTTGTGAATGGTTCTTTTTGCATTGTGTTATGCATACTTTCATGCATCTAAAAACATTTTTGTTTAATTTTTATAATGCATTTTGATTTTTTTTGGCATTTTACCTTTAGGATCACCCTTAAAACCCTAGAAATTTAGGAAAATCATAAGTCCCTTAGGGTTTAGTTTCTGATCTTCCCCTTTGGGCAGTGAACTTGTATAGGCTTAAGGTCCCTCTGATTCCATTTTCAATTTTTTATCTTACCATTTGCTTCTGATTTTGAATTTTGCATCTCATTTGATCATATAACCCTATTTTGGCATCTCATTTGCATCCATCTCACATAAGCTTGCATACATGAACTTGCCATGACATTTTGTGCATCCACATGACATATAAGACATGTTAAGACATATTAGAATCATGTTTGATCATTGCATCATTCATTTGCCATGTTTTTGCTTTCATTTCATTTCATATGCATTCATGAACATTCATGCTTCTTACATGTCTCATTTGCATTCCCATCCTTTGTATGATCATCCCCATCTCATCACATACATTTATGCCATCTCTTTGCATCATTAGCATCATGAACATGCTTCTGACTTTGGCTTGCATCCTTGCATTTCATTTCATTTCATTTCATTTTGCTAACTTTTCAGATTGTAAGTGTTTGAGAAGTGAATTTGCCTTCACTTCTCACAATCTCTTCTCATCCCTCTTATGCATCATTGATGCATTTTACTTTTGTATTAGAGTGAGCTTGCTTATCCATGCTCCTTCCTCTCTTTCATCCTTCAAGCAACTTATCTTCTTAAGTGAAGTAAGTTGTCTTGCTTCTTTCTGATTCGCCTTCCTTCATCCTGCTTCTTCCTTGGTGGCTTTTCTCTTGAAGATATCTTGCAAGCCTCATAAACCCTAGGAATACCCAAGCATGTTAATAATTAGGGTTTGGTTAGTCTCCCGTTAGTTTTCACCTTTGTGTCATCTTTTGTGTCTTCTCTTCTCATCTCATAATCAGGGACCAAACCTTCAAGGTTTTAAGGCTTTGTGATTAAGTTTATGCCTGCATCCTTCTATTAGGATGGAGTGTATAACTTTAATCCTAAGTGTTAAACCCTTAATGTGTTTAAATTTCTTAATCAATCCATCTAATAATCACTAAGACAATAAGCTTGTAACTTGGGCCTTGCATTAGGGTTCTAATTCTTCCTTAATAGGTTAAGAAGGACTAATCCTAGTGTTAATGGACAAGTCCCCCTCAAGTTGTCTTACAAACCATAAAATTCACTTCTTAATCTTTCCATTAACTAAAATCCACTTTAATAAAGGTTTGTTTTGTCTTGATTTTAATCCCTAATCATGGATTAAGTTGAGGAGCCTTCCTCAGCTTAAATGTTCTCATCTATTATCCTTCTATTAGGATGGTGTAATGGGTCCATTAAATCTTTGATTATGGCTTAAACTCATTACTTAACACTAAACAAAAACTCCAAAAAATATCTAAATAAATTCAAGTAGGTTAATGATCTTAATCCTACATCATGGTGTTTAAGTGTGAGGTGTTTACTTCATACCTAAGGTATTCCCATTACCCCTAATTAGAGGGAGGATGTGATGAGTTTACTAACCCTTGGTTTAGGCTTAAGCTCATTTTCTTATGACAAACTAAAAAAAGGAAATAAAATATTGAAAACACAAAAACAAACAATAATCGTCTCCTTCGGGATTCTTTTCTCACCTCATTCACTCATAAACGAGAACTTGCTTCTTCTGTCTAATGCAAGACAGTTAGCACCTGAGCCAGACAGGTCATACACTTGAGCATAGACAAGTAAGCAGTTCACAAGTCAATTTATCTTTCAGTCTCTTTGAGTCGAACTACGGTGTTCTGACTTCCTCATTGCACGAGAGGATACGTAGGCATAACTTAACTGTTATCGAACAAAACTCTCTTCTTATTCCCCCTCTTCCAGCATCATTCTTTAAGCCTCATAGTCTTGAGCTTTGCACTTCTTTCCAGCACTGACACTTCTTTATTTCACTTCACATTTCCTTTGCACTGACACTTGCATTCTTTTCCAGCTCTTGCACACAGATAGAACTGACACTACCCCTTTAAACACAAATTTTCAAGCGTGGATCCCATCGAGTACGACGGACAATCTGGGTGCTAATACCTTCCCAGGTTGTAACCAACCCCCTTTCTCAGTTTCTCTGGTTCGCGATCGTCTTATCCATCTTCTTTCTAGGTCTATGCAGCATTACCTTTCCTTCGGGATAAAAATTCCTAGCTGGAGACTCTTTTCAGTTCACCCTTGTGTTCTCCTTTCGCCGACCGTTCGCGTCTATACCCTATCTGACCAGGTGTCATTTGGTGGGAGCGACAGCTTGGCGACTCTGTTGGGGAACCCTTATACTGTAACTAGGGCTTCTGGTTCTTTTTGTAGGTTCCTCCTAGCGTTTGTTTGATTTGTGTTTACTGGGGTGTTATGTGCTATGTGTGTTTTTATTTTGCTTTATTTAGTGCTTTATGTACAGTTCTATTTATTACTTTCTTTTACAGTCTTATGCATATTTCATACTGTCATTGCTGGATCTGGTTTTCTGTTTTGGTGGGTGGGGTTCCATTGAGAGTTTAAGGTCCTATACCTGGGACCTGAGTGACACCTAGGCTAGAGTGGTTCATGTTCTTTCCCATTCCATTTCGGTCTGGTGCGGGAATATGAAACACGGTTCAGATGTGGGTTTCTTCTTGAGAACTCTGTGCTACAAATTTCCTGTAGTGCTAGGGCTATCTGGGAAGCCTGCTAAGTTTGGATGACCTTTAGTTATGACCTTCAGAAATTGAGGAGAATTAGAGGAGGGACTTTTATGGTTATTGTAAACACTATACCTCCGGGTTAGAAGTGTTTACACTTCTCATAACTGATTCAAGTCTGAGGATCCTTGTTCTAGAACATTACATGTGAGGGGGTTGGGTTGTTTACAGGTTTGCAGGAACCCTTGGCCACATCATACCCTGTTACTGTTTTGTTTAAGAATACTCCACTTTGGACAGTTCTTGTGATTAACCCTGGACATGTAACTCTTTATTTGAGTCCCCACCCTGGTTATTGGATTTCTGAGCCTCCATCTGGACTTTTGAACCTACATGGACTTTATATCAAGACAGATAATCAGATCCATCTCTTGATCACAAACCCTTGCATATCATTTGCATATATCATCATTGCATCATTTGACATTTGTTTGTTTGCTTTTCAGGGTATCCACCTCATTGTATCTTGGTTTTGGTTTTGACCCCTTCTTCTGCATAGACCTCTTCTTGAGCTATCCTCATCAGTTACCTGCTTTAGTCATCTCCATCCTCACCAGCATCAGTCTGTCAGAGGTTTACTTCCATCATCAGTCTGTGATCTTCATCAGAGGAATGAAAAACAAAGGGGGAAGTTGGTAAGATGTTGTGCTCCTTTGTTTTATTCTTGGCTGCTCAGACACCTGCCTAGATCATATGCTTTCTTGAACCCACACCAGCAGAAGAATTGGGCCAAGAGGTTCATTGCCTTAACTTCAGATGATATCAGATGGTGCACCCAGAACACCAAAGGCAAGGACATTATCACCAGTTGTGGACAGTACCCTAACGTGCCTCTGATAGGATTAAAGGGTTGCATCAACTACAACCCCTTACTGTTTAAGAGACAATTGGGCTATGTCTTAGTTCACCCTCCCAGAGGACAGGATTTAGTTGAGACCCTATATTGTGAAGTTCAACCTAATTCAGCTGTTGTCAGGCAAGCTGCCTGGGCTTGGGGCAACATCCAGACAAAAGGGGTGGCTATTCTTGGAAGATGTAACAACGTTGCTTCAGCTCAGTACTATGACTGGTCCCGTACTAGAGCTCAGATTACCAGAATGCCTTTCACCTTGGAAGACATACCTGGACCATCTACAGTACAGCCTGCAGCAACAGTTAGCCTGGAGGAATTTGAAAAGTTGAAAGAAAGGAATGAGCAGTTATCCCAGGCCTTGAAGAAGACTCTTTGGGAAAGAAGTGATGGTCGCCTGGACATTCAGAGATTGGAAAAGCTCAGGGTTGAGCACCTTGCCAAAATTGAAAAGACAGAAGACTACATAAGGAAAGCAAGGACTGGGGAACAAATATTGAAGAATGCCTGCAAGGAGGACAAGATTCAGAAAGCTAGGGCTGAACACTATCTGCAAGAGAGTTAGGCTAGGTGGGTCAGGATCACCGAAGCCCGTACACAAGAATACCATAGGACTCAGGACCAGATTGATCAGTTGGAGGCCAATGAGAAGAAGCAACAGGAAGCTTTGTTGGCTGCACAGAATGAAATTTCAGAATTGAAGCTTCGAGCAGGGTTAAAGAGATCAAAATACCAGGACAGGCATAAGAAGCTGACTACTGTCATTGCTACCAGGAACCTCCTCATTAGGACCATTATAGAACATCCAGCTGGTCCAGTGACTGAGGCACTCCTGAAGGAGGTCAGGGAGGATGATTATGGATTGGATGTCTGATTCCTCTTTGCTTGTTGTTCTTTCCTTTTGATGTACTTTTCTTTTTGTATTTTTGACCCTCCAAGGGCATGTATTGTAAAACAAACTATATATGTTTCATCATTTGTAATATATTTTAGTTTGTTTCCATTTGGGCTTTCTCTCAACAACATCAAGCATCTTCCTCGAGGTCTGGAAAGGTCAAAACCAAGAACCAAACCGGATACCTTGGTAAACAAATAAGCATACTGCATTGCATACTAACTTTGTTTTTGTTTTGTAGGTTTTAGTTACAATTATTGTTTCTATCTTTGTTGTGATCTCAAGAAACATTTCTCGTCGCCGAGTGTTCCCTGTCAACCGCACGCATCAGTACCCGACTCGTAACAAACTTCTCGGCATTCAAATGGAACAAGTACAGCAGGACCTGAATGAGGTCAGAAATCAGATGGCAAACGAGTGAGTAGAAATGAGAAACCAGATGTCTCAATTTATGGCTGTCATGACTGGCCTAGCCCAGAGCCAAGAAAGACTGAGAGAGCTAGTGGAAAGACAAACTCCTGAGGAGCCCCATCTTGGAACAGGAGGCACCAGCAACAATGAACGGGGGCAACCTCGTATTGACCCACCAGAATATGGACCCCATCTGAATCCAGAAGTTAACATCCTGAGGAACGTTCAAGGTAATACTGCTGGGGGAAGAATCCTGCAAGAGGATCCCCAAGAGGAACAATTTACTGTTATAGGGGCTGGAGATGAGGTATATGATGGAAGATTAGATGAGATTGCTGAAAAGTTAAGATCTTTGGAATCTCAGAATTCTTTGGGCTTCGACGTGATGGATATGGGACTAGTAGATGGGGTGAGAATTCCCCACAAATTAAAACCCCCATGCTTTGAGAAGTACAATGGTACCTCCTGTCGGCGTACTCATATGCAATATTTCTTGGGAAGGCTCAAGGCTTATACCATGGATGAGAAGCTATGGATGTTCTACTTTGAGGACAGACTGACTGGAGCTTCAAGAGAATGGTATTCGCATTTGACTAGGGCCACCATAAGATGTTGGAAGGACTTGGCCGAGGCTTTCATTCGGCAGTATCAGTACAACCTGGACATGGCTCCTACTAGAACCATTCTAATGGGCATGTCTCAGTCTTCTAGAGAGATCTTCTGGGATTATGCTCAGAGATGGAGACAGCTTGCTGCTGCTGTCCAACCACCCATGTCAGAAAGAGAAATGGCTGACATGTTCATGAACACATTGCAAGGGACTTATATTGATAGACTTGCTGCTTTCTCCTCTACCAGTTTTGCTGATGTGGTCATAGCTGGTGAGAGAATTGAAAGTCTCTTAAAGATGGGAAAAATCTCCGACAACGGTGCAAGTTCCTCCAATAACCCCAGAAAACCCTTTGCAGGACCCCGGAGGATGGGTGAAACTAATGCCATCCATGCAGGCAGGGGCAGGCCCCAATATTCTCACAGGTCAGTAGCAGCTGTTACCATCCCAGCTCTAGTTCCACAACAACCATTGTATCCTCAACAACAACAACATTACCAGCAGCAACCATCTCATTTTCCGCAACAAAAAACCTACAACAACAATAATAGCAACCAACAGCAACGTCCCTTCCAACAAAGGTCATCTCAGGCAAATAGGGTAATTGACCCTAGCCCCGTGCCTTATGCTGCTTTATTGCCACAACTCCTGAAGCTCAATCTGGTTGAGTTAAGGACGTTGGCACCACCAGATCCTCTCAATCTCCCAAAGAATTATGATGTCAACGCCAGGTGTGCCTTTCACTCCAACGCACCTGGTCACAATACTGAGAAATGCAGAGCATTACAGATGAAGGTTCAGGATTTGGTTGATTCTAAAGCCCTCAAATTCGCACCTCCTCCAAACGTCAACAAAAATCATGTGCCTAATCATGGTGGGCCTAGGATTAATGCTATTGAAGAAGATCAACCATCTACATTGATTGATAATGTTGCACAGATTCAAACACCACTGGCTGAAGTCAAAGTTCAACTTTTAAGATGCCCAGTGTTCCCAGGATGCGGGGCCTGCTGTGAGTTGTTCAATAAAGCAAGTAATGGTTGTGAGAAGCTAAGGATTGGCATAGATGGCCTTATCCAAGATGGGATTTTGCAAATTACTTCAACAACTCCTTCAGCAATTTTTGTTTCAGCAACACTGGATCCACCTACAACATCAACAATCATTCCTTCAGCAACAAATTCTCCTACGACAGCAACAACAATCATTCCTACCGATTCATCAACATCACCAGCAATTACTCCGTCCATCACTCCAACAAGTCAAAATTCAACAACTGTTTCTTCTACAACATCAACATCCATTTTATCAACAGAATCTTCTACAACGCCATCAAAAATTGACGAAGATGTCTCAACGGTTACAATCTACTATGATCTAGCTGATGTTCACAACAACAACAATTTCCAACAACAAACTGTGGCACCTCCTGCCAGATCTCCGGTCACTATCTACTATGATCCGCACACCATTACAGTACCTTCCTCTGCAACAATCAGCCCAGTTACCATTACGGTACCTGGGCCCGTTCCTTATGAAAGAAGTAATGCCATACCTTGGCACTACGGCTCTGATCTCTACTGCAATGGGGAGAAAATCACTCTGGATTCATCAACCTCTTCACCACAAATTGATAATGTTGGGGGAGGCGGAGGCTTCACCAGAAGCGGACGCCTTTTTGCCTCACAAACACAAAGACCTAATGCTGAAGCAGAAGTTGCTGCCAAGGAAAAAGGAAAGAGTGTGGTATCTGAAGAGCCGATTGCCAAAGACACTCAGAAGACATCTTTTGAATAAGATGTAGACGAGTTCATGAGAATCATAAAAAGAAGTGATTACAAGGTAGTGGACCAGCTTCACAAAACACCCTCCAAAATCTCCATATTGTCACTGTTGATGTGTTCCGAAGCTCACAGGAACGCATTGTTGAAAGTCCTGCACGCAACATACGTGCCGGAGGAGATTACTGTTAATAAGTTGGAGACCGTGGTTGCAAATGTCAACACCAGTCATGGACTGGGCTTTACAAACACTGATTTAACGACGGAGGGGCGTAACCATAACAAGGCTTTACATATCACCTTGGAATGCAAAGGTGCTGTTCTGTCTCATGTGCTGGTGGACACGGGGTCTTCCCTCAATGTCCTACCAAAGAAAGCCTTAGTGAAGCTGGAGTATGATGGCTTGGCATTGCGCCCGAGTGATTTGGTGGTGAGAGCATTTGATGGCTCTAAAAGATCAGTGCTTGGGGAGATTGATCTGCCTGTGTTGATTGGCCCACAGACCTTCAAAACTACCTTCTTTGTGATGAACATACAACCGACCTACAGCTGTCTTTTGGGTAGACCCTGGATCCACACCGCTGGCGCTGTTACGCCTACCCTTCACCAGAAGTTAAAATTCGAGTGGGAAGGCCAAATCATCACCATCTGTGGGGAGGAGGATATTTTTGTTAGCCAGCTGGCTACGTATAAGTACATAGAAATGGATGGGGAGATCCATGAGACCATGAGTCAAGGGTTTGAAGCCCTTAATATTAATGAAGCATCTGTTGTGTCTGGGACTTCCATCACATCATATCAACAAGTCCGGAAGGTTGTTGAGGAGGGTACCGCTCAAGGCTGGGGCAAGCTGCTGCCAGTTGAAAAGAAAGAAGACCGGTTCAGGTTGGGTTACAGACCAACTCGACAAGATCAACCAGAGGCTGCAACGGAGCCCAAGTTTGTTAGCGGGGGAATTCTCACCCCGGATGCTGTGAATAATTTGGAAGATGAGTCAGAAGACAAACGTAACCGAGAAAGATGGATACATCCAAGGATCCTGGGGAACCAAGTCTCAAACTGGTCTTCCCAGGAAATTATAAGAGTTACTCCTGCAGAGTAATTATTATTTACTGTCTTTAAGCATGCATCAAGTCCTGCATCTTGCCCAAGATGTCAAGGCTCATTTTGTAATCGGGCCATCTTGTATTTTGTGCAAACGATCAATTAATGAATATCAGGACATCTTTTGCAAATGAGTCTTTTCTTTTTCCGCTCACTGTTTTTCATTTTTCATTTTTTGTACAAAAATAAAATGGCAATGTTTTTCAAAATAATAACTTCATTTTTCACTTTTTTCTAAACAAGATAAAATTGATCACAAAAATGAACAAATCTAAACCCTTGCAGAGAGTGCTCTCCAGACTGCACCGACAACAACACTACTATGACTTCGTATGACTTTGATAATCCGATTAATCAAGCCGATGAAGGGGTTGAAGAAGATTATGAGCTACCTGAAGAGCTAGCCAGGTTGTTGAGACAAGAGGAGAAGGTTATCACTCCTCATCAGGAAGAAGTTGAGACGGTTAATCTTGGTACAGAA
The DNA here is from genome assembly GCA_963966055.1 of Lathyrus aphaca. Lineage (NCBI taxonomy): Eukaryota > Viridiplantae > Streptophyta > Magnoliopsida > Fabales > Fabaceae > Lathyrus > Lathyrus aphaca. The sequence goes on from OZ014521.1 coordinate 364,419,286, forward strand.
GAAGACTTGAAAGAAGTTAAAATCGGGGCCTGTCTGCAAGATTCAGTGAAAGAGCAACTTATTGACATGCTTCGGGAGTATGTGGATGTTTTTGCTTGGTCTTATCAGGACATGCCAGGTCTGGATACCGACATCGTTATGCACAAGCTGCCCCTAAAGGAAGACTATCCTCCAGTAAAACAAAAGTTGCGCCGTACTCGCCCAAATATGGCAATGAAGATAAAAGAAGAAGTACACAAACAGTGGGACGCCGGTTTCATTGCTGTAACTAGCTATCCTCCGTGGGTTGCTAACATTGTACCTGTGCCTAAGAAGGACGACAAAGTAAGGATGTGTGTGGATTACCGGGATCTGAACAGAGCCAGCCTGAAAGATGACTTCCCATTACCTCACATTGATGTATTGGTCGACAATACGGCTCAGTTCTCGGTATTCTCCTTCATGGATGGATTTTCAGGATATAATCAGATCAAGATGTCACCTGAAGACATGGAGAAGACAACTTTCATCACACCCTGGGGCACATTTTGCTATAAGGTAATGTCGTTCGGACTGAAGAATGCTGGTGCCACTTATCAACGGGCTATGGTAACATTATTCCATGACATGATCCACAAAGAAATTGAATGTTATGTGGATGACATGATTGCCAAATCCCTCACAGAAGAAGACCACCTGGTAAACCTGTTGAAGCTATTCAAGCGTCTGAGGAAGTACCAACTGAAGTTAAACCCCAACAAATGCACATTCGGGGTACGATCCGATAAGCTGCTGGGATTTATTGTAAGTGAGAAAGGGATTGAAGTTGACCCTGATAAAGTCAAAGCCATCCAAGAGATGCCTGCACCGAAGACTGAAAAAGTCGTTCGGGGTTTTTTGGGTAGATTGAACTACATTTTAAGGTTCATATCTCACCTTACTGCAACCTGTGAGCCTTTGTTCAAGTTGTTGAGAAAAGAACAAACGGTCAAGTGGAATGAAAACTGCCAGAGGGCTTTTGACAAAATCAAGGAATACTTACAAGAGCCTCCAATCCTCATGCCTCTAGTTGAAGGAAGACCTCTAATAATGTATTTGAAAGTATTAGAAGAGTCAATGGTGTGTGTGTTGGGCCAACATGACGAGTCTGGTCGAAAAGAGTATGCAATATACTACCTAAGAAAAAAGTTTACCGACTATGAACAACGTTATTCACTGCTCGAGAAAACTTGTTGTGCTTTAGCGTGGGCTGCTCGCCGACTAAGGCAGTATATGTTGACCCACACTACTTTATTGATCTAAAAGATGGATCCAGTCAAGTATATATTTGAGAAGCCAGCACTTACCGGACGGGTTGCAAGATGGCAAATGATTCTCACAGAATATGACATTCAGTACACATCTCAAAAAGCCATCAAAGGCAGTGTATTGTCTGACTTTCTTGCTGAGCAACCCATTGAGGATTACCAGCCTATGAGATTTGACTTCCCTGATGAAGACATCATGTTCATAAAAGCAAAAGATCATGACAAGCCTATTCAAACTGAAGGACCTGACCCAGGAGAAGAATGAACTATGATGTTTGATGGGGCTGTTAATATGAATGGACGTGGAGTTGGTGCAGTTCTCATTACACCTAAGGGAGTTCACATGCCTTTCTCGGAAAAACTCACCTTTAATTGCACTAATAATGAAGCTGAATACGAAGCTTGTATTATGGGTCTTGAGGAAGCCATTGACCTCAGGATCAAGACTTTAACTATATTCGGAGATTCAGCTTTGGTAATCAATCAAACCAATGGCAAATGGTGTACTCACCAGGAGCATCTGATTCCATATCGGGATTATACGAGGAGATTACTGACTTTCTTCACTACAGTCAAACTTGAGTATATCCCTCGAGATGAAAATCAGTTTGCGGATGCTCTGGCTACCATTTCATCCATGATCAAAGTTCAAGCTACCAACTTTGTGCCTCAAATTGTAGTATCCAACATCACAACTCTTCTCCTTACAGGCCGAAGATGAATGGCGTTGTTGAGGCTGCTAACAAGAATATCAAGAAGATTGTGCAAAAGATGGTGGTCACTTACAAAGACTGGCATGAAATTCTACCATTTGCCTTGCATGGGTACCGTACATCAATTAGAACATCCACTGGGGCAACACCGTATCAGATTGTGTATGCTATGGAGGCAGTCCTACCTCTTGAAGTTGAACTACCCTCCTTGCGGGTACTAATGGATGTCAAATTGAATGAAGCAGAATGGGTTCGATCCCGGTACGAACAACTGAGTTTGATTGAAGAGAAGAGATTAGCTTCAATTTGTCATGGGCAGCTATATCAGAAAAGAATGAAGAAAGCCTTCGATCAGAAAGTCAGGCTTCGGGAATACCAAGTAGGATATCTTGTGCTAAAAAGACTCCTCCCTCCTCATACAGACCATAGGGGCAAGTGGACTCCGAATTACGATGGTCCGTTCATAGTAAAGAAAGTTTTCTCTGGTGGAGCACTGATGCTCAGTACTATGAATGGTGAAGACTTCCTGTCCCCTGTGAATTCAGATGCAGTTAAAAAATACTTCGCATAAAATGACCCACTGGACATAAAAACAGAATGTAAGTCCAGGCAAAAATAGGGCATCCCGACGAGTCAAAAACAGAACAAAAGACTCGGGCAAAATAAGGGAAAATAATCAAAAAAATGTAAACCTGCTGAGTTGAAAAGCCACACTGGACAGCTCAGGCAAAAAAGGGTATCCCGGTGGATTGAAATCCCGAAAGGGCGATCCACGCAAAATAAGGGAATCAGCGAACAACTGCATTCTGAATTCATCTGTATCACTCACAACAGGGCAAGTCTCGAAAGGATAAAGCATCGGTCATAATCAACCTTCTTCAGAAAGTAAGATAAGAAGAACGTCAAGGTCATACGGGTCGTAGAAAAGGAAGCTCACCGGAGCGTCGTTGTCGCTCCCGCCAAATGACACCTCAGGTCAGAAGGGGTACAGACGCGAACGGTCGGTGAAAAGGAGGAATGAGAACACACAGGGGTGAACTCAGAAAAGAATAGAGTCGCCAGCTAGGCATTTTTATCCCGAAGGAAAGGTAATGCTGCATAAACCTGGGAAAAGGTATGGATAAGACGGTTGCGAACCAGAGAGACTGAGAAAGGGGGTTGGTTACAACCTGGGAAGGTATTAGCACCCAGATTGTCCGTCGTACTCGACGGGATCCACGCTTAAAATATTTGTGTTTTAAAGGGGTAGTGTCAGTGCAATTTGTGTATCAAAGCTGGAAAGAGTACAAGTGTTAGTGTCAAAGAAAAGTGAAGTGTATAAGTGAAGTGTCAGTGTAAGGAAAGAGTATGCTCATGATCATGAGGCTTAAAGAATAATTGCTGGAAGGAGGGGGGAATATACAGAGACTTTTGTTCGATAACTGTTTAGTTATGCCTACGTATCCTCTCGTGCAATGAGGAAGTCAGAACACCGTAGTTCGACTCAAAGATACTGAAAGGTGAATTGACTTGTGAACTGCTTGCTTGTCAATGCTCAAGTGTATGACCTGTCTGGCTCAGGTGCAAACTGTCTTGCATTAGACGGAAGAAGCAAGTTCTCGTTTGTGAGTGAATGAGATGAGAAAAGAATCCCGAAGGAGACGATTATTGTTTGTTTTTGTGTTTTCAGTCTTTTATTGCTTTTGAGATTTGTCATAAATTAATGAGCTTAAGCCTAAACCAATGGGTTAGTAAACTCATCACATCCTCCCTCTGATTAGGAGCAATGAGAATAACTTAAGTATGAAGTCAGCATCTCACACTTAATCACCATGATGTAGGATTAAGATCATTAACCTACTTGTATTTAATTAGATGTTTTTGGTATTTTTGTTTAGTGTTGAGTAATGAGATTAAGCCATAATCAGGGATTAAACAGACTCATTACACCATCGTAATAGAAGGATAATAGATGAGAATGTTTAAGCTGAGGAAAGCTACTCAACTTAATCCATGATTAGGGATTAACCTCATGACAAAACAAAGCTTTTATTAAATGGATTTTAGTTAATGATATGATGAAGAAATGATTTTTAGGGTTTGTAAGACAACTTGAGGGGGACTTGTCCATTAACACTAGGGTTAGTCCTTCTTAACCAGTTAAGGAAGAATTAGAACCCTAATGCAAGGCCCAAGTTACAAGCTTGATGTCTTGATGATTATTAAGTGAATTGGTTAAAGGATTTAAACACATTAAGGGTTTAACACTTAGGATTAAAGTCATACACTCCATCCTAATAGAAGGATGCAGGCATAAGCTTAATCACAAAGCCTTAAAGCCTTTAGGGTTTAGTCCCTGATTATGAGATGAGAAAAGAGACTCAAAGGGACACAAAGGTAAAAGCTAAATGGGGGGACTAATCAACCCTAATTATTATCATACTTGGAAGTCCTAGGGTTTGTGAGGCTTAAGAAAGAAAGAATCTTCAAAGGCCACCAAGGGGGAGCAAGATGGAAGGATCAAGAAGAAGCAAACTCAATCCAAAGCACAAGATAAAATGCAGCAATGATGCATAAGAGAGATGAAAAGAGATTGTGAGAAGTGAAGGCAAATTCACTTCTCAATACAACTTACCACCTGAAAAGTTAGTAAAGAAATGGAATGCAATGCAAAATGAGATGCAATGTCATGATGCAAACCAAAACCAGAAGCATGAGTATGATGTTAATGATGCTAAGATATGATGCAAACATGAGGCAAGGAATTAGAATGATCATACAAACATATGGATGCAAGAGAAGCATGCTTTGGACCATGGAAGTTCATGAAAAGTTATGGAATGCAAAAGACATATAACAGGGCAAATGAAAGATGTAATGATCAAACATGATTCTAATATGTCCTAAGATGTATTATGAATCAAATGGATGCACAAAGTGTCATGGCAAGTCATGGTATGCAAGCAAATGGAAGATGGATGCCAAGGAAAGCAAAAAAATTAGGGTTTATGATCAACACACAAAACAAAATTCAAAATCAGGATCAAACATCATGATAAAAAATTCAAAATGCAATCAAGGATACCCTAGACCTATACAAACTCACTGCCCAAAGGAGGGGATCCAATTCTTAACCTAGTGAAAGTTATGAATTTCCTAAGATTGCTAGGGTTTTAAGGTACCTTGTCAAGAAAAATGCCAAACAAATTGAAAATTCAAGATCAATTCAAGCCAATTTAATCCTATAGACTACATGCTATACAAGATGCAATGCAAAAAGAATCATTGTTCAACTCTCAATGGTTAGGCAGAAATGAATTTTTGAAGATTGGTACAAAATATTGCCTTGAAATGAATTTAATTCCATTGAAAATAATCAAAAGGCATCAAGAACAAAAAAGAAATTTGGTTTGAGGGTTGGAAAATGTTTCTAAATGTTTCTAGATGTTACATGAATTTTTTTGTGATTTTTAAATACCTAAAAGTATTTTTAATTAATTAATTTTCATTAACTAATTAAAAATGAACTTTTAAATGATTTAAAAATAAATTTTGATGCAAAAAATAAAAATAAAAATAATTTTGTGTTCTGAAAATTAATTAAAGCTGGGATAAAAAATTTCAGAATTTTTCAATGTATTTTGCTATTTTAAATAAAATGAAGAAAATAAATGCAAAACAAATGAAAATAAAATGAATTTAAATAGAAAAATAGAAAGTCAGCCAATCTGATGGCTGAGATTCAAATTCAGGGACGCGGGAGTGGACTTGGCGCGCGTTTGGACGACTCACATTCAAACTTACGTAATTAAGATTAAACCCTAATTAACTAACCCTAATCACTCTCAGGTGACCGGAGCAAGCTCCGATCATCTTCTCCGGTAAATCCCCTCCCCTGAATCCCTCAAAACGCCATGGAACTTCACCAAAAGCTACAGAATCAAACTTCAAACAACCCTAAACATGAATCAATCCTCAAAAATCGTTTATCACCCAAGAACATCATGAATCGAAGCAAACAATTTTTAGGTCAGAAAGTTTCAGAGCAATCATACATCCTGGTTTCTCAACCATTTTAAAAAATAATCATATCTCCATGATCAGGGGAGTACATAGAATCGTTTAAGAACTTAAAATGGAGTTTCTGGAAAAAAAGTTTGAGATGGCTACCTGAGATGGAATCTCCTGGTTCTGGGCTTTCTGGCCTTTCCTTTGCTGCAAATCCACTCCTTTGAATCCTCTGATGATGAAATGAAACTTAGAAAGCTTTGAGGATGGCTGGTTTGGGAGATTGGCAGAGTTCTGTTCAGTGAAGTGAGAAAATCGTATTTGGTTTGTGTGAGGTTCTGGGCTGTTTCAATGGTTGGTTTGTGATCAGTGAGTCATGTTGAGATGTTTTGTGAAGTTTGTTTGTGTGTGTGATGCTTGTGGAGAGTGTTTCGAATGGTTTTTCATATGGGGCATAAACTTGGAACTATGGCTATGAGAGAGCTTCAACATGAATTGTTTTGTGCTTTTGCTTGCATTTTGTCCACATAAAGAAGTGTGATAGGTCAGAGAGTGGGTGCTGGCCTATTGTGATTGGTATGGGCAAGTTGCCAAAATGTCAACTTGATTTGTACTTGAGGTATGGGCAATGGTAAAACTTGATTTTTGGCTTGTCTTGGCTCAGCTTGAATCAAGGAAAGCTATGGAAAAGGTTTAGAGGCAATGCAGCAAGTGGTTTAGGGTTTATCCTAGGTTTTGCAACTTTGATCCACTTTGCCCCTTTTGAAGTTTCTTGGTCCACAAGTCATGAAAATGAGTGAACTTTTGATGCAATCTGATCTTTAGGCCTTGGTTTATGTTTGTATGAAGATTAGAAGTCCATTTGATAGCACAATTTGCCTTGGCAAGTGGTTTTGCAACTTTGCCTCTTTGGTAGAAAACTTGAAATTATGTGATTTTCCCCAACTTTGACATGCCATAACTTTTGATCCAAAATGAATTAGGACAAGTTCTTGTACTTTATGAAAAGGGAATGATCCATTCTACAACTTTCATGACCAAAGTTTTCCCATTTGAGGCATTTTTGAATCAAAAAGCAAGGGTTGAAAAAGTTTCCCAAAATGGCAAGTTTCCATTACAAGTCATTTTCCCAAAAAGTCAACTTTGCAAATGGCTTGAAATTCTTCAATTTTGTGAACTTATAACATCTTCTTTGATCAAATAAAGATTATAAATAATCAAAATGATGAAGAACACCCTTTGGTTAGGTCATTGGGGGCCTCAGATGCCCTGATTTTGCACTGACTTTCTCAAAAGGTCAACTCTTGATCAGATGCCTTCCCCATGGAGTTTCTTCATGAAAATTGATATGCATGATCCTTATACCATATAGAGACCAATAGAAACAAGAATGACCAAAAAATTTGGAGTTATGGCCTCTGAAACCAAAACCCTAATTTTAGGTCATCTGTGCAGTCAAACCTGGCTCTGCTTCCATGCCATTCTCAGTTCTTGTGATTTTTTGACATTCTTGAATTTGAGAGGATATAATATGATGCTTGAACATTAATGGACCCCTTTGAAGTGATTGATGACCTTTGGAGTGACTCAAATGGCTCTTGGATGGCTCAGATCACAAACCCTAGATGCAGATGACTTAGAAACAATGCAGTGTACTAAAAATGTGGTATGAGATGCTATGATTGAACTTATGCATATGAAAAGATCACAAGCCATGGTGTGAATGGGTGAGGGAAAATTTGGGGTGTTTACAGCTGCCCCTATTCAAGCATGAGTTAGCTGTGCAGGATGTAAGCGACGGCTTAACAGGCAAACAAGATAACTTGTGGTTGAATACCAAAGACAGTCCAAAATTTGCACTCACAGAATGAAGAAGAAAAGGGATATAGATTGTAAAAGAAAATAAAGTATATTATAAAGTGCGGGCGATGGAGGTCGACCGTCGAGCAGAGGACGACTGCTGGGGATAAAGCAATGACGGGGACGGCCAACATGCTGGGGAAAATGCGGGAAATAAAGCAATGACGGGGACGGCCGACACGCTGGGGAAAATGCGGGAAGCAAAGTAATGACGGGGACGGCCGACACGCTGGGGATATGAGAGATTATGATGGGGACGGCCATCAAGTAAAGCTGTAATATTCTCTGGGGATTATAGGTAATGATAAGGTATGGTTATCATGTTCATAAAGTAATGCAGACAACGATGGGGACGACCATCGGGCTAATTGATGAAGGACGATCATCAGGAAAAGGAAAAGGGACCACGACGAGGACGGCCATCGGGTTAAAGAATAAATGAAATAATGATGAGGGACGGTCATCAAAGGTGAAGCACGATCATCAGGAAAAGGAAAAGGGACCACTACGGGGACGGCCATCGGATTAAAGAATAAATGAAATAATGATGAGGGACAGTCATCAAAGGTGAATGACAATCACCAGGAAAAGGAAAAGGGACCACGACGGGGACGGCCATCGGGTTAAAGAATAAATGAAATAATGATGAGGGACGGTCATCAAAGGTGAAGGACGATCACCTAGCAGGGGACGGCTGCTCTGTTGGGGATAAGATAAGGGACAATCATCTAAGGTGAAGGACGATCACCTGGCAGGGTACGGCTGCCGAAAGTATCGCGACATAAGACGAATGCCGAATAAAAGGTCGACGATGGGGACGGCCATCGGATGAGCATGATGAAGGACGATCATCAAGAGGTGAAGGACGATCACCTAGCAGGGGACGGCTGCTCTCAAGGTTTATCATGACATAGGACGAATGTCAGATAACAAGATCAACGATGGGGACGGCCATCGGATAAAATGATGAAGGACGATCATCAAAAGGTGAAGGACGATCACCTAGCAGGGGACGGTTGCTCTCAAGGTTTATCATGACACAGGACGAATGTCAGATAACAAGATCAACGATGGGGACGGCCATCGGATAAAATGATGAAGGACGATCATCAAAAGGTGAAGGACGATCACCTAGCAGGGGACGACTGCTAAAAATCACGACATAGGACGAATGCCGGATAAAAGGTCGACGATGGGGACGGCCATCAGATAAAACGATGAAGGACGATCATCAAAAGGTGAAGGACGATCACCTGGCAGGGTACGGCTGCCGAATGTCAGATAGAAAAAGGTTGCTTTGCTAGCGACCTACTGGGAAATAGTAAACACGGACGAGTGTTTACATCCAAGAAATAAAAGGTATAAGTGTTTTGACGTTGTGTATAGATTAAAGATGCGGACGAGCATCCCTAAGACTACGATACGGACGAGTATCGGGTAGAAACAAATACTGACACGTGTTCAAAGATGATGATACGGACGAGTATCAACACGGACGAGTGTTGATTCTGAGGGGACTCTTCTGGGGAATAGTAGACACAGACGAGTGTCTAAATTAAAGAAGACATAAGTTTTTGACACGGTGTATAGATTAAAGATGCGGACGAGCATCCTTAAGACTGTGATACGGACGAGTATCAGGTAGAAACAAACGCTTGACATATGTTCTGATATGATGATACGGACGAGTATCAACTGGTTAACAAAGAACACAGACTAGTGTCGAATCTGAGGGGATATAAGTGGTGTATACAAGATACGGACGAGCATCTGTATAAGTATGAGTGGTGTACAGGAGAGGGTTTTAACCTGCTGGGGAGAGTGACACAGACGAGTGTCAAAAGAGTAAAGTGCAATATAAACAAGTATCTGATTTACAAAGTGTTCGGGTAACTATGTTGGGGAAGGTGACACGGACGGGTGTCAAGGAAGTTGTATAAGTATGTATCTGTGAGTGCAAAGAGGACGCTTTGGCTTTCTGCTGGGGGTATGACACGGACGGGTGTCAAGAAATATCTGTAATATATAAGTGTCTTGTTTGCAAAGAAAGCTCGGGCGGCTTTACTGGGGAATGATGACACGGACGGGTGCCAAAAGGAGTGTACACTGGTATTTGTGAGTGTAAGGCAAATGCTTTAGCTTTATCTCTCCGCTGGGGAAATGACACGGACGGGTGTCAGGACGTATCCGTATCTTTAGGGAAATTGCCTTAGCTCTATGCCGGGGAATCTGGGGAGTTTTCTGTATATTGTTGATGGATTGTCAATATTCACAAGTGTTTGATTCAGAACATGGCTTATGATTATGCAATATGTTTGATTTTTGCCGTAATGCTCCGTATTGGACGGAATGCTACGCTTTGTGGGGAGAATATGATGCGAACGCTATGATTATGCAAAGATACCGATCCGGGATCTGAATCCTGTTGCTAAGAAGATCTCTGGTTGATCTGTTTGAAGTGAACATCCCAACTGGGGATGAGATCATTGGTATATCTGTAATATACGACTCTGCTTGGGGAAATAGGCCACTGATAGACATATCCTTGTAATGAGGGACCTAGCTGGGGTTTGTAGAAGCTTTCGTCACTCTGTTGTGGTTTCTTCATGTGTTGCTCTTCCGGATAGAGGTCGACACTTTGTGGGGAGATGGTTCCCCGACTTTTGTACTTGGCTGCGGAGGAATAGCAGATGGCAACTTGGCTGGGGAAGAAGAAAGACCGTGGGAAGGTCTTCCTGGAGACTTCTATAGGGGTCCCCCTGGGGATGATACTGGACAACTCAGCTGGGGAGAAACCATCTCCGGTGCTAAGACTGAGTAGATATTGATTTGCCAGCTTGTTGGGGTGAAGCTTTCGTGCCCCATATTGTGCTTTGAGTACCTGAAATCCTGAAAAGTCATGGAAACGCACAAGTAATCCCGAGGTATCCCTTACCGGATTCCATCATAGGAGTTTAGACACCCCCGGGAGTAAGTATATTTCCTGCAAGCACGTATTCTTTTAGAAGAGAAGCATCTGTATTTATGCAATCAGTATCTTAAAGACATCGGACATTTTGCAAATGAAAATAAAATGTACGAGACGAGACATGACTGAAAATCTGATTTTATTAATTCGTGTGCCCTGAATCGGCAAGATACAGTCAAAGAAACAAATCCCCTAAAATGAGGAGATTGTTGCAAGTTGAGAAATAAAAGGTATTGGCAATGTTGATGACGCTTCAGGGAGCTCCCCTTTGCTATGACTCGTATGACATTTGACGTTCTCCTCGTCTTGCTTTCTGAAGAAGGCTGATTCTGACCGGCGCTTGAACCTTTCGAAGCTTACCAAGTTGTAAGTGATACAGATGAATTCAGAATGCAGTCATTCGCTTATTCCCTTATTTTGCATGGATCGCCCTTTCGGGTTTTCAATCCATCGGGATACCCATTTTTGCCTGAGTTGTCCAATGCGGCTTTTCAACTCAGCGGGTGTACATTTTTTTGTTTATTTTCCCTTATTTTTTCCCGAGTATTTTATTCTGTTTTTGACTCGCCGGGATGCCCTATTTTTGCCTGGACTTACATTCTGTTTTTATGTCCAGCGGGTCATTTTTATGCGAAGTATTTTTTAACTGCATCTGAATTCACAGGGGACAGCAAGTCTTCACCATCCATAGTGCTGAGCATGAGTGCTCCACCGGAGAAAACTTTCGTTACTACGAATGATCCTTCATAGTTCGGAGTCCATTTGCCCCTGTGGTCTGTATGAGGAGGGAGGAGTCCTTTCAGCACAAGATCCCCTACTTGGTACTCTCGGAGCCTGACTTTCTGATCGAAGGCTTTCTTCATTCTTTTCTGATACAGCTGCCCATGACAGATGGCAGCCAACCTCTTCTCTTCAATCAGATTCAGTTGTTCGTATCGGGATCGGACCCATTCCGCTTCGTTCAGCTTAACATCCATCAGTACTCGCAGGGAGGGTAATTCAACTTCAACAGGTAGGACTGCTTCCATACCATACACGAGCTGATACGACGTTGCCCCAGGTGATGTTCTGATTGACGTACGGTACCCATGCAAGGCAAATGGTAGCATTTAGTGCCAGTCTTTGTAGGTGACTACCATCTTTTGCACAATCTTCTTGATATTTTTATTAGCTGCCTCAACAGCACCATTCATCTTTGGCCTGTAAGGAGAAGAATTGTGGTGTTGGATCTTGAAGTCCCGGCATAGCTCTGCCATCATTTTGTTGTTCAAGTTGGAACCATTATCAGTAATGATTCGTTCGGGCACTCCGTACCGACAGATGATGTCTCTCTTCAGAAATCGGGCTACCACTTGCCTCGTAACATTTGCATAGGAAGCTGCTTCAACCGACTTGGTAAAATAGTCAATGGCTACCAGGATGAATATGTGGCCATTTGAAGCAGTCGGTTCAATCTTGCCAATCATATCAATGCCCCACATGGCGAAGGGCCAGGGTGAAGACATCACATTCAAAGGATTCGGAGGCACATGCACTTTATCCGCATAGATCTGGCATTTATGGCATTTCCTGGCATAAGCACAACAGTCAGCATCCATGGTGATCCAATAATAACCTGATCTTAGCAACTTCTTGGCCATGGCATGCCCTCCTGCATGGGTACCAAAGGATCCTTCGTGCACCTCGTGCATCAACAAGCCTGCTTCAGTTTTATCAACGCATCTGAGGAGTACCATATCAAAGTTTCTCTTGTAGAGGGAACCATCAATATTCAGGAAGAAACTACCAACTAGCCTTCTTAATGTCTTCTTATCATTGGAAGATGCCCCAGGTGGGTATGTCTGATCCTCCAAGAAGCATTTGATGTCATGGAACCAAGGCTTATCATCTTTAACAGCCTCTGCTGCGAATACGTATGCCGGTCTGTCAAGTCTGGATACTACAATTTGAGGCACAAAGTTGGCAGCTTGAACTTTGATCATGGATGAAATGGTAGCAAGAGCATCCGCAAACTGATTCTCATCTCGGGGGATATACTCAAGGTTGACCGTTGTAAAGAAAGTCAATAACCTCCTTGTATAATCCCTGTAAGGTATCAGATGATCCTGGTGTGTGTACCATTTGCCGTTGGTTTGATTGATTACCAAAGCTGAATCTCCGAACACAGTCAAAGTTTTGATCCTGAGGTCAATGGCTTCCTCAAGACCCATAATACAGGCTTCGTATTCAGCTTCGTTGTTAGTGCAGTTAAAGGTGAGTTTTGCCGAGAAAGGCATGTGAACTCCTTTAGGTGTAATGAGTACTGCACCAACACCACGACCATTCATATTAACAACCCCATCAAACATCATAGTCCATTCTTCTTCTGGGTCAGGCCCTTCAGTGTGAACAGGCTCTTCATGATCTTTTGCTTTTATGAACATGATGTCTTCGTCGGGGAAGTCAAATCTCATAGGCTGGTAATCGTCAATAGGTTGCTCGGCAAGGTAATCAGACAGTACACTGCCCTTGATGGCTTTCTGAGATGTGTACTGAATGTCATATTCTGTGAGGATCATTTGCCATCTTGTAACCCGTCCGGTAAGTGCTGGTTTCTCAAAAATGTACTTAACTGGGTCCATCTTGGAGATCAATAAAGTAGTGTGGGTCAACATATACTGCCTTAGTCGGCGAGCAGCCCACGCTAAAGCACATCAAGTTTTCTCGAGCAGTGAATAACGTTGTTCACAGTCGGTAAACTTTTTGCTCAGGTAGTATATTGCATACTCTTTTCGACCAGACTCGTCATGCTGGCCCAGCAAACACCCCATCGACTCTTCTAATACTGTCAAGTACATTATCAGAGGTCTTCCTTCAACTGGAGGCATAAGGATTGGAGGCTCTTGCAAGTATTCCTTGATTTTGTCAAAAGCCCTCTGGCAGTCTTCATTCCACCTGACCGTTTGTTCTTTTCTTAACAGCTTGAACAAGGGTTCACAGGTTGCAGTAAGGTGAGATATGAACCGTGAAATGTAGTTCAATCTACCTAAGAACCCCCGAACTTCTTTCTCAGTCTTTGGTGCAGGCATTTCTTGAATGGCTTTGACTTTATCAGGGTCAACTTCAATCCCTTTCTCGCTTACAATAAATCCCAGCAACTTACCGGATCGCACCCCGAATGTGCATTTGTTGGGATTTAACTTCAGTTGGTATTTCCTCAGACGCTTGAATAACTTCAACAGATTTACCAGGTGGTCTTCTTCCGTGAGGGACTTGGCAATCATGTCATCCACATAACATTCAATTTCTTTGTGGATCATGTCATGGATTAATGTTACCATAGCCCGTTGATAAGTTGCACCAGCATTCTTCAGTCCGAATGGCATCACCTTGTAACAGAACGTGCCCCAGGGTGTGATGAAAGTGGTCTTCTCCATGTCTTCAGGTGACATCTTGATCTGATTGTATCCTGAAAATCCGTCCATGAAGGAGAACACCGAGAACTGAGCCGTATTATCAACCAATACATCAATGTGAGGTAATGGGAAGTCATCTTTCGGGCTGGCTCTGTTCAAGTCCCGGTAATCCACACACATCCTTACCTTGCCGTCTTTCTTAGGCACAGGTACAATATTAGCAACCCACGGTGGGTAACTAGTCACAGCATGGAACCCGGCGTCCCACTGCTTTTGCACCTCTTCTTTAATCTTCATTGCCATATCTGGGCGAGTACGGCGCAGCTTCTGTTTTACTGGTGGGCAGTCTTCTTTCAAAGGCAGCTTGTGCATGACAATATCGGTGTCCAACCCTGGCATATCTTGATAAGACCAAGCAAAGACATCCACATACTCACGAAGCATATCCATCAGCTGTTCCTTCACTGAGTCTTGTAGGCAGGCCCCGATCTTAACTTCTTTCACGTCTTTTTCTGTACCAAGATTAACCGTTTCAATCTCCTCCTGGTGAGGAGTGATAACCTTCTCTTCTTGCCTTAATAACCTGGCTAGCTCTTCAGGAAGCTCATAATCTTCTTCAACTCCTTCATCAGCTTGATTGATTGGATTGTCAAAATCATACGAGGTCATAGCTGTGCTGTTGTTGGTGCAGTCTGAAAGGCACTCTCTGCAAGGGTTTAGATTGTTCATTTTAGTGATTGATTTTAATCTTGTTTAGAAAAAAGTGAAAAGAAGTTGTCATTTTGGAAAACATTGCCATTTTATTTTTGTACAAAATAAAAATGAAAAACAGTGAGCGGAAAAGAAAAAGAGACTCATTTGCAAAAGATGTCCGATATTCATTGATTGATCTGTTTGCACAAAATTACGAGATGGCCCGATTACAAAATGAGTCTTGACATCTTGGGCAAGATGCAAGACTTGATGAATGCTTAAAATATACAGGAAATAATAATTACTCTGCAGGAGTAACCCTTATAATTTCCTGGGAAGACCAGTTTGAGATATGGCTTCCCGGGGTCCTTGGACGTATCCAGCTCTCCAGGTTGCGCTCATCTTCCGACTCATCTTCCAAGTTGTTCACAGCATCCGGGGTGAGCATTCCCCCGCTGACAAAACTGGGCTTCTTAGCAGCCTCTGATTGATCTTGTTGAGTTGGTTTGTAACCCAACCCAAATCTGTCCTCCTTCTTCTCCACGGGCAACGGCTTTCCCCAGCCTTGGGCAGTACCCTCTTCAACAACCTTCCTGGCTTGCTGATAAGATGTCATGGAGGTTCCCAGTACAGCAGATGCTTCATTAATATTCAGGGCCTCAAACTCTTGGCTCATGGTTTCATGGATTTCTCCATCCATTTCAATGTACTTGTATGTAGCCAGATGGCTAACAAAGATGTCCTCTTCACCACAGATGGTGATGATCTGGCCCTCCCACTCGAATTTCAGCTTCTGGTGAAGGGTAGACGTAACAGCGCCAGCGGCATGGATCCAAGGTCTACCCAACAAACAACTGTAGGCCGGCTGAATGTCCATCACATAGAAGGTAATTTTAAAAGTCTGCGGGCCAATCATCACAGGCAGATCAATCTCCCCTAGCACTGATCTTTTAGAGCCATCAAAAGCTCTCACCACCAGATTACTTGGACGCAATGCCAAGCCATCATACTCCAGCTTCACTAAGGCTTTCTTTGGTAAAACATTGAGTGAAGACCCAGTGTCCACCAGTACATGGGATAGAACAGCACCCTTGCATTCTAGAGTGATGTGTAAAGCCTTGTTGTGGTTACGTCCTTCAGTTGTTAAGTCAGCATTGGTAAAGCCCAGTACATGGATGGTGTTGACATTCGCCACCACAGTTTCTAGCTGATTAACAGTGATCTCCTCTGGCACGTATGCTGCGTGCAGGACTTTTAGTAATGCATTCCTGTGAGCTTCAGAACACATCAACAGGGATAATATGGAGATCTTTGAGGGAGTTTGGTGAAGCTGATCCACCACCTTGTAATCACTTCTTTTTATGATTCTCATAAACTCGTCTACATCTTGTTCAAAAGATGTCTTCTGAGTTTCCTTGACAGCCGGCTCCTCGAATACCACACTCTTTCCCTTTGCTTTGGAAGCAGCTTCTGCTTCGGCATTAGGTCTTTGCACTTGTGAGGCAAAAAGGCGTCCGCTTCGAGTGAAGCCTCCGCCTCCCCCAACATTATCAATCTGTGGAGAAGAGGTTGAAGAATCCAAAGTGATTTTCTCCCCGTTACAGTAGAGGTCAGAGCCATAATGCCAAGGGATGGCATTACTGCTTCCATATGGAACTGGTCCAGGCACCGTGATGGTAACTGGACTGACTGCAGCAGAGGATGGTACTGAAATGGTGTGCGGATCGTAGTAAATGGTGACTGGTGATCTGGAAGGAGGTGCCACTGCTTGTTGTTGAAAGTTGTTGTTTGGAGGAACATTTGATGGATCATAGTAAATGGTGACTACTGAGATATCTGTTGGTGTTGTAGAAGATTCTGCTGAATAAAGGGGTGCTGATGTTGTAGAAGAAATGGTTGTTGTTATCTGATTTGTTGAAGTGATGGACGAAGCCATTGTCGATGATATGGATGAATTGGTTGGAATGATTGTTGTTGCAGTTGTAGAAGAGTCAGGAATTGTTGTTAAAGGGATTGCTGGATTTGTAGGTGCTGATGTTGTGATCTGAAGTATACCACTTTTGATAAGACCATCTATGCCGCTTCTCAAATTATCACACCCATTGACCGAAATGTTGCAGTAGCCACAACCGAGCTCACACCCGGGGAACATCTGGCATTCTAGAAGCTGAGCTTTAATTTCTACCAGAGGTGTCCGAATCTGCCCAACACTGGTGATTAAGAAAGATGGCTTATCTTCCTCAATGGCATTAATTCTGGGTCCTCCATAATTGGGCATGGGATTCTTGTTGACATTTGGCGGGGGTGCAAAGTTGAGGGCTTTAGAATCCACCAGATCTTGTACCTTCATTTGTAAAGCCCTGCATTTCTCCGTATTGTGGCCAGGTGCATTGGAGTGAAAAGCACATCTGGCGTTGACATCATAGTTTCTTGGAAGACTGGAAGGATCTGGTGGTGCCAATGTCCTTAATTCAACCAAGTTGAGTTTCAGGAGTTGTGGCAATAAAGCGGAATAAGGCATAGGGATTGGGTCAATCACCCTATTTGCCTGTGATGGTCTTTGCTGAAAAGGTCTTTGTTGTTGATTGCTGTTGTTGTTGTTGTAGTAGTTTCTCTGTGGCGGATATTGAACTTGCTGCTGATAATGTGGTTGTTGTGGTGGTTGATATGTTGGTTGCTGAGGAATCGGAGCTGGAATAGTGACAGCTGCTACTGATCTATGGACATACTGAGGTCTGCCCCTGTTGGCATGAATGGCATTGGTCTCACCAGTTCTTCTAGGTCCCACAAAAGGCTTCCCGGGACTACTCGACGAACTTGCACCATTATCAGAGATTTTACCCATCTTCAGAAGGCTTTCAATTCTTTCTCCAGCTATAACAACGTCAGCGAAGCTGGTGGAAGAAAAGGCAGCTAGCCTATCAATATATGTTCCTTGCAAAGTGTTCATAAACATGTCGGCCATTTCTCTTTCCGACATGGGTGGTTGGACAGCAGCAGCAAGCTGTCTCCACCTTTGGGCATATTCCCTTAAGCTTTCCCTGGAGGACTGAGACATTCCCATCAGAAGGGTTCTGTTAGGAGCCATGTCCAGATTGTATTGGTACTGTCTGATGAAAGCTTCAGCTAGGTCCTTCTAGCACCTGATAGTAGCTCTGGTCAAGTGAGAGTACCACTCCCTTGAAGCCCCAGTCAAACTATCTTCAAAATAGAACATCCACAGTTTCTCATCCATGGTGTATGCTTTAAGTCTTCCCAGAAAAGACTGCAAGTGAGTTCGTGGACAGGAAGTTCCGTTGTACTTCTCGAAGCACGGGGGTTCAAACTTATGGGGAATTCTTACCCCATCCACTAACCCCATATCCATGACATCAAAACCCAGGGAATTTTGAGACTCCAGAGATCTCAACTTCTCAGCTATTTCCTCAAACCTCCTGTCATAGGCTTCATCCCCAGCTCCCATTACAGTGAACTGCTCCTCTTGGGGGTCTTCCTGTAAGATCCTTCCTCCAGTTGTATTTCCTTGCATGTTAACCGGGATATTGACTTCCGGGTGTAGATGAGGCCCATATACTGGTGGATTAACATGAGGCTGAACCCTTTCATTGTTACTTGTTCCTCTAGTCCCTAGATGGGGTTCTTCTGGGGTCTGCCTTTCTACCAATGCCCTCAATCTTTCTTGACTTTGAGCCAAGCCATTCATTACTTCCATGAACTGGGTCATTTGGTTTCTCATCTCCAGCCTTTCATTGACCATCTGGGTTCTGACCTCTGTCAGATCTTGCTGTACTTGGTCCATCTGGATACCAGGAAGATTGTTGCGAGTAGGATATCTGTGCGGACGGTTGAGAGGGAAAACCCGACGGCGAGCAATAATTCCTGAACCACAACAGAGTTAGTAACAAACAAAACAAAAACCTACAAAACAAAACAAAAGTTAGTATGCAATGCAGTATGCTTATTTATTTCCAAGGTATCCGGCTTGGCGCTTGGTTTTGACCTTTCCAGACCCTGAGGAAGATGCTTTGATGTTGCTTGAGAGAGAGACTTATCAAATATATTACAAACAATGAATAATACGTAGTTTGTTTTTACAACATATACCCCTGAAGGGTCAAAATACAACATAAAAAGAAAAGTACATGAAATGAAAGCAACAACAAGCAAAAAGTCAGACACCAAGACCAAACTCATCCTCCTTAACCTCCTTCAGAAGTGCTTCAGTTACAGGACCAGCAGGATGCTCTGTAATGCTCCTGATAAGAAGGTTCCTGGTGGTAATAGCAGTGGTCAGCTTCTTGTGTCTGTCTTGGTCTTTTGACCTCTTCACACCAGCCCTAAGCTTCAATTCTGAAATTTCCTTCTGGGCTGCCAGCAAAGCTTCATGTTGCTTCTTTTCATTTGCCTCCAACTGCTCAATTGTGGCCTGAGTTCTCTTATCTTCTTGAGTGCGAGCTTCAGTGATTCTGACCCACCTAGCTTGACTTTCTTTCAGATAGAGATCACTCCTAGCCTTCTAAAATTGGGCCTCTTTAAAAGCATTCTTCAAAATCTTCTCTCCAGCTCTTGATCTCTTGATGTAGTCCTCTACTTTATCAATCCTGGCTAGATGCTCCACCTTTAGCTTTTCTAACCTCTCAATGTCTAGACGACCATCACTCTTCTCCCAGAGGGTCTTCTTCAGAGCTTGAGACAGATTTTCATTCCTTTCCTTCAGCTTCTCAAATTCTTCCAGGCTGACAGTGGCTGGAGGTGGTACTGTGGATGGTCCAGGTACATCCTCAATGGCAAAGGGCATCCCAGAAATCTGAGCCCTAGCATGAGATCGTTCATAATACTGAGCTGAAGCCACATTATTGCATCTCCCAAGGATGGGCATCCCTTTGGTCTGGATGTTGTCCCAAGCCCAGGATGCTTGTCTGACAGCAGCTAGATTAGGCTTTATCTCACAATACAGGGTTTCAGCCAAGTCCTGCACTCTAGGAGGGTGAACCAAAGCATAGCCCAATTGTCTCTTAAGCAGCAAAGGATTGTAGTTGATGCAACCCTTTACTCCCACTAGAGGTACATTGGGGTACTGCCCACAACTAGTGATTATGTCTCTGCCTTTGGTGCTCTGGGTGCACCATCTGATGTCATCTGAAGTTAGAGCAATAAGTATCTTAGCCCAATTCTTCTGTTGGCGAGGATTCAGAAAGGCATCAGTCTTGGGTAAGTGTTTGAGCAACCAGGTATGAAATAGGGGAGCACAACATCTCACCAACCTTCCTCTTTGCTTCTCATTCCTTTGGTGAACAGAATATTAGAAATCTCCCAGCAAGGTGGGTACTGGGTTCCTTAAAAGGAAGAGATGTATGGCATTCTTGCTGATAAACTTGGGCTCATCTGCAAAAAGTATAACCCCATATATACTGAGGGCTAACAGTGCACAAACTGCCTTCCACTCTCCCAAGGAGGCCTTCAGGATGGCCTGAGAAGTCAAGAAATCCAAGTGTAGACCAGGGATGCTAGCCTTTGTTGTCATGTTCTGCTCAATCAAGACAGGTTCCAGGTACAGTGCTTTTGCCACTTCTTCATTGCTAGGAAAAGCCATTTCAGGGTTGAAGGGGATACCACCCCTGACAGGTACTCCAATCAGTGATGAAAACTCCTCCAGCAAAGGTCCTAACTGAAAGTTCTGGAAAGTGAAGCATCTCAAAGGAGGGTCATAGAATTGTAAGCAGGTGTGGATCAAACTCCTCTGAGAAGGGTCCAAGTCCATAACCATATCAAGGATGCCTCCATAATGCTCTCTGAATAGTGGTATGTGGTCTGGAGTGATGAGTGCCTGGACCTGTCTGATGCCAGCCAACACAGGTTCAAAGAAATGATATGAGATGTTGCTCTTCTTGGGTGCCATGACTGCTGATGAAGAGCTGAGACAAATGCTGATGATGAAAACTGATACTAGAAGTGAGCCACTGATAGGCTGAGGATGATGATGGTGGTTGCTGAAGCAGGCAACTGATAGCTGAATCAGATAGCTGATGAGCAGGGGTCTATGCAGATGAAGGGGTCAAAACCAAGCCAAAATATAAGGTGGATACCCTGAGAAACAAATAAGCAAATGTTAAATGATGCAATGATGATGTATGCAAATGATATGCAAGGGTTTGTGATTGCAAACACCCCAAATTTGCCCTCACCCATTCACACCATAGCTTGTGATCATGTCATATGCATAAGTTCAATCATATCATCTCATATCACATTTTTGATTCACTGCATTGGTTCTAAGTCATCTGCATCTAGGGTTTGTGATCTGAGCAATCCAAGAGCTTCTTGAGCCACTCCAAAGGCCATCAATCACTTCAAAGAGGTCCATGTATGTTCAAACATCATATTATATCCTCTCAAGGTCAAGGATGTCAAGGAATCACAAGAACTGAGGATGGCATGGAAGCAGAGCCAGGTTTGACTGCACAGATGACCTAGAATTAGGGTTTTGGATTCAAAGGCCATAACTCCAAATTTTTTGGTCATTCTTATTTCTATTGGTCTCTATATGGTATAGGGATTATGCATATCAATTTTCATGAAGAAATTCCATGGGGAAGTCATCTGATCAAGGGTTGACTTTTCAAGCAAGTCAGTGTAAAATCAGGGCATCTGAGGCCCCCAATGACCCAACCAAAGGGTGTTCTTCATCATTTTGGTTGTATATGATCTTTATTTGATCATGGAAGAAGTTGGAAGTTCACAAAATTCAAGAATTTCAAGTCTTTTGCAAAGTTGACTTTTTGGGCAAGTTTGACTTTTAATGAAATTGCCATTTTAGGCAACTTTTTCAACCCTTACTTTTTGATTCAAAAATGCTTCAAATGGAAAAACTTTGGTCATGAAAGTTGTAGAATAGATCTTTCCATTTTCAAAAAGTACAAGAACATGACCTAATTCATTTTGGATCAAAAGTTATGGCTTGTCAAAGTTGGCAAAAATCACTAAATTTCAAGTTATGCACCAAAGAGGCAAAGTTGCAAATTCACTTCTCAAGGCAAATTTGGTCATCAAATGGACTTCTAAGCTTCACAACATGATCATACAAGACCTAAAAATCAGAATGGGCCAAGGGATTATTCACTTTTGTGGCCTATGGAGCAAGACTTTTTTCATGAAAAGCAAAAGCAAGGCAAGTTGCAAAACTCATTATAGTTTCTCATCCACTTGCTTGCTAGCTTGCTGAACCATCCTAGGCCTTTCCCCACATCATGCTGCGCAGGACACACTCTTTGTCCTTGGCTAGAAAGTAGCCCATACTTCTCTTACACCAACATTGACATTTTGGCAAAAGCACCCATACCAATCAATAAAGCACATGTCACTTCATCTGACCAATGGCAATTGTTTATACAAAGAAAATGCAAGCCAAACATAACAAGAGGCAAGCCTGAAACCACACACAACTCAGCATTCTCATTTTCACCCTCATTTGCAAGAGCATTCGAAACTCATCACACAGGCCACAAACACACAAACTAACTTCACAAATCAACTCAACACATCTTCCTGGTCACAAAGCACCCATCACCATTACCTTAAACTCCCAGAATCACAAACACGATCACCACCTGCCATTGAACAGAACCCTTGCCATCTCTCAAACCAGCCATTGCAAACTTCAAACAAACATTGCAAGCTTCTCAGGGGGATCATTTGAGTACATTTGAGCCAAAGAAACAGCCAGAAAGCTCCTGAATCGAAAGCTTCAGTTCAGGTAGTCAACTCAAAACTTTTTTCCAGAAACGTGTTTTTAAGTTCTTAATAGCTTCTATGCACTCCCCTGATCATGAATATGTGCTTACTTTCGAAAATGGTTGAGAAACCAGGATGTATGTGTTGTCTGAAATTTTTGCCCTAAAAATGTTTTGATTCGATTCGTTTGATTGATGAAGAATAAATGAGATTTGAGTGGGGGGTTTGATTTAGTTTGACATGGGGATGATTTCTGGGCTTTTAGTTTTCATTTTGGTGAAGTTTTGAGGATTTTAGAGATTTTCAGGTGGGGTTCCCACCGGAGAAGACGACCGGAGGTCTTCTCCGGCCACCTGAAAATAATTAGGGCTAATCCCTGTGTTTAATGAAGTTTGAATATGGTCCCTTGGATGTGTTGACTCACGCGCATTTGGACGCACAAGATCACTTTATTTTGCCCTAATCATAAGTTGACTTTATTAATTCAGATTAATTAATTTTTAATTGGGATTAATGAAGTTTGAATGTCAGCCTTTAGATTGCGCGCGCAGTCAACAAATCCTTCCCCAGATTCAATCCTGGCTCTCCATTGCGTTTACTTTTCATTTTCTTTAAATTTAATTCATTTATTTTGTATTTCTTTTCTCCATTTATTTTAAAATAGCAAAAATTATTCAAAAATTCTGAAAATTTTTATACACACTTTTATTAATTTTCAGAAACCAAAAACATTTTCATTTTTATTTTTTGCATTAAAAAATATTTTTAAATCAGTTAAAAGTTTATTTTTAATTAATTAATGAGAATTAATTAATTAAAAATACTTTTAGGTATTTAAAAATCACCAAAAAATTCATGAAACATTTAAAATCATTTAGAAACATTGTCCAAACCTCAAACCAAATTTCTTTTTTGATCTTGATGTCTTTTGAGAATTTTTCATGGAATTAAAATCATTTCAAGGCATTATTTTGATCCAAACTTCAAAAAAATCATTTCTGCCTAACCATTGAGAGTTGGACTTTGATTCTTTTTGCATTTCATTTTGTTTAGCATGTAGTTTGTGAGATTAAATTGGCATGATTTGATCTTTCATTTTCCTTTTGTTTGACATTTTTCTTGTTAAGGTACCCCAAAACCCTAGAAAACTTAGGAAATTCATAATTCTCATTAGGTTAAGAGTTAGAACCCCTCCTTTGGGCAGTGAGTTAGTATAGGTTTAGGGTTCCCTTGAATGCATTTTCAAATTTTTTTCTTGCTGTTTGCTTCTGATTTTGGTTTTTATTTGATGCATTGATCATAAACCCTAATTTGGGCTTCCTTTTGCATTCATCTTGCATTTGCTTGCATACCTTGACTTGCCATAGCATTTTGTGCATCCATTTGATTCATTAGACATCTTAAAAAATATTAGAAGCATGTTTGATTATTGCATCATGTATTTGCCATGTTGTATGTCATGTGCATTTCATAACTTTTCATGTATGTTCATGGTTCTAAGCTTGCCCCATTTGCATCCATTTGTTCATATGATCATCCTCATGCCTTGATACATGTTTGTAGCATCTCATAGCATCATTATCATCTCATATATGCTTCTGGTTTTGGTTTGCATCATGCCATTTCATCTCATCTTGCATTACATTACATTCCTTTCACTAACTTTTCAGGTGGTAAGTACTTTGAGAAGTGGATTTGCCTTCACTTCTCACAATTTCTTTTCATCTCTCTTATGCATCATTGCTGCATTTTATCTTGAGTTTGAGATTGAGCTTGCTCTTTCTTTTTTCTTACTTTCTTTCTTCAAGTGACTTGTCTTCTTGAATGAAGCAAGTTACTTTGCTTCTCTTTGCTCCTTTCATCTGCTTCCTGGTGGTTCCATTGAGGATCTTTCTTGTAAACCTCACAAACCTTAGGAACAACCAAGCATGACAATGATTAGGGTTTTGATTAGTCCCCCCACTTAGCTTTTACCTTTGTGTCTCATTGAGTCTTCTCTTCTCATCTCATAATCAAGGACTAAACCCTAAAGGCTTTAAGGCTTTGTGATTAAGCTTATGCCTGCATCCTTCTATTAGGATGGAGTGTATAACTTTAATCCTAAGTGTTAAACCCTTAATGTGTTTAAATCCTTTAATCAATTCATCTAATAAACACTAAGACACCAAGCTTGTAACTTGGGCCTTGCATTAGGGTTCTAATTCTTCCTTAATTGGTTAAGAAGGACTAACCCTAGTGTTAATGGACAAGTCCCCCTCAAGTTGTCTTACAAACCATAAAAATCACTTCATCATCATATCATTAAATAAAATCCACTTAACCAAAGGCTTGTTTTGTCATGAGTTTAATCCCTAATCATGGATTAAGTTGAGGAGCTTTCCTCAGCTTAAACACTCTCATCTATTATCCCTGTATTAGGATGGTGTAATGAGTCTGTTTAATCCCTGATTATGGCTTAATCTCATTACTCAATACTAAACAAAAATCCAAAAACATCTAAATAATCACAAGTAGGTTAATGACCTTAATCCTACATCAAAGGTAATTAAGTGTGAGAAGCTGACTTCACACTTAAGGTACTCTCATTACCCCTAATCAGAGGGAAGATGTGATGAGTTTACTAAATCCATTGGTTTAGGCTTAAGCTCATTAACTTATGACAAATTTCCAAGAAAACAATAAAAGATTAAAAACTCAAAAACAAACAATAATCGTCTCCTTCGGGATTCTTTTCTCATCTCATTCACTCACAAACGAGAACTTGCTTCTTCCGTCTAATGCAAGACAGTTTGCACCTGAGCCAGACAGGTCATACACTTGAGCATTGACAAGTAAGCAGTTCACAGGTCAATTCACCTTTCACTCTCTTTGGGTCGAACTACGGTGTTCTGACTTCCTCATTGCACGAGAGGATACGTAGGTATAACTTAACAGTTATCGAACAAAAGTCTCTGCATATTCCCCCTCATTCCAGCATTATTCTTAGCCTCATTATCATGAGCATTTCACTCTTGTCCTTACACCGACACTGTATATATTACACCTTACACTCCTTTTACACAAACACCTGTACATCTTTTCTCCAGCTCTTATATACACAAATTGCACTGACACTACCCCTTTAAAACACAAATCTTTTAAGCGTGGATCCCGTCGAGTACGACGGACAATCTGGGTGCTAATACCTTCCCAGGTTGTAACCAACCCCCTTTCTCAGTCTCTCTGGTTCGCAACCGTCTTATTCATGTCTTTCTAGGCCTATGCAGCATTGCCTTTCCTCCGGGATAAAAATGCCTAGCTGACGACTCTTTTCATTCCCTGTGAGTTCACTCTTGTGTGTTCTCGCATCCTCCTTCTCGCCGACCGTTCGCGTCTGTACCATATTTGAGCCCAGTCTCATCTTTTGGGAGCGACAGCTTGGAGACTCTGCTGGGGAGCCTTATACTGTAACCAGGGCTTCTGGTTCTTTTTGTGGGTTCCTCCTAGCGCTTGATTGATTTGTGTTTACTGGGGTGTTATGTGCTATCTGTGTTTGTATATTTGTATTTATTTTTGCTTTATGTACAGTTGTTTTATTGCTTTCTTTATAGCTTTACATATATCATACTGTCATACTGTGCTGGCTGGATCTGTTTTGTTGCTTTGGTGGGTGGGTGTTCTATTGAGAGTTAAGGTCCTATACCTGGGACCTGAGTGACACCTAGGCTAGAGTGGTTCATGTTCTTTCCCATTCCATTTCGGTCTGGTGCGGGAATATGAAACACGGTTCAGATATGGGTTTCTTCATGAGAACTCTGTGCTGCAGATTTCCTGTAGTGCTAGGGCTATCTGGGAAGCCTGCTAAGTCTGGATGACCTTTAGTATTGACCTTCAGAAACTGAGGTGAATTAGAGGAGGATCTTTTATGGTTATTGTAAACACTGTACCTCCGGGTTAGAAGTGTTTACACTTCTCATAACTGATCCGAGTCTGAGGATCCTTGTTTTAGAACACTACCTGTGAGGGGGTTGGGCTGTTTACAGGTTTGCAGGTACCCTTGACCTCAGCATACCCTGTTACTTTGTTTGATTAAGAATACTCCATTTTGGAACAGTTCTTGTGATTTTTAACCCTGGACATGTGACTCTTTATTTGAGTCCCCCACCTTGGTTATTGGACTTATGAACCTCCATCTGGATTTCTTGAATATACATGGACCTATACCAGAGCATTTGATCAGATCCAGCTCAGTCAAAAACCCTTGCATATCATTTGCATACATCATCATTGCATCATTTTAACATTTGCTTATTTGTTTTTCAGGGTATACATCATATATTTTGGCTTGGTTTTGACCCCTTTATCTGATCAGACTCCTGTTCACCAGCTACCTGCTTCAGCTACTGTTATTATCAGCATCTGCCTGTCAGTGGCCCATCTTCTAGTATCATACATCACCATCAGCATCTGTTTCAGCTCTTCTTCAGCAGCATAGCACCCAAGAAGAGCAACATCTCCTACCACTTCTTTGAGCCTGAGTTAGCTAGCATCAGGAAGATCCAGACCCTGATTACTCCAGACCATATACCACTGTTCAGAGAACATTATGGAGGCATACTTGATGTGGTTATGGATTTGGACCCTTCCCAGAGGAGCTTGATTCATACTTGCCTGCAGTTCTATGATCCCCCTCTGAGGTGCTTCACTTTTCAGGATTTTCAATTGGGGCCTTTATTAGAGGAGTATTCATCATTGGTTGGCATACCTATCAGGGGTGGAGTCCCCTTCAACCCTGAGATGGCTTTTCCTAGTAATGAAGAAGTGGCAAAGGCCTTGCATTTGGAACCAGTTCTGATTGGGCAGAATATGACTACCAAGGCTGGAGTCTCTGGCCTCCACTTGGATTTCTTGACTTCTCAGGCTACCTTGAAAGCCTCTTTGGGAGAGTGGAAGGCAATATGTGATTTATTGGCCCTTAGCATATATGGGGTCATATTATTTGCAGACGAGCCTAAATTTATTAGCAAGAATGCAATCCATATTTTCATCCTGAGGAATCTAGTACCCACCTTACTGGGAGATTTCTACTATTCTGTTCATCAAAGGAATGAAAAGCAAAGAGGAAGGTTGGTGAGGTGTTGTGCTCCCCTGTTCCATACCTGGCTGCTCAAACATCTACCTAAGACTGATGCATTTCTGAATCCTCACCAGCAGAGGAACTGGGCTAGAAGACTCACTGCTTTGACCTCAGCTGATATCAGGTGGTGCACTCAGAGCACCAAGGGCAGGGACATCATTACCAGTTGCGGGCAGTTCCCCAATGTACCCCTGATAGGAGTAAAGGGATGCATCAACTACAACCCTCTGCTATTCAAAAGACAACTGGGCTATGCATTGGTCCACACCCCCAGAGCACAAGACTTGGCTGAGACTCTTTACTGTGAGATTAAGCCTAATCTGGCTATTGTCAGGCAAGCAGCCTGGGCTTGGGATAATGTCCAGACCAAGGGAATGGCCATTCTTGGAAGATGCAACAATGTGGCCTCAGCACAGTACTATGAGTGGTCCCATGCCAGGGCTCAATTATCTGGGATGCCTTTTACCATGGAAGATATACCTGGACCATCCTCAGCACCACCTCCTGTCACTGTCAGTTTAGAGGAGTTTGAGAAGTTAAAAGAGAGAAATGAGAAGTTGACTCAGGCTCTACAGAAGACCCTCTGGGAGAGGAGTGATGGAAGGCTAGACATTGAGAGGTTAGAAAAGCTAAAGGTGGAGCATCTAGCTAGAATCGAGAAGTCAGAGGACTACATTAAGAAGTCAAGGGCTGGAGAACAGATCTTGAAGAATGCCTGCAAGGAGGCTCAGTTCCAGAAAGCCAGGACTAATTTGTATCTGAAAGAGAGCCAAGCTAGGTGGTTCAGGATCACCGAAGCTCGTACTCAGGAGGATAAAAGGACTCAGGACAAGATTGAGCAATTAGAGGCTAGTGCAAGAGAGCAACAGGAAGCCCTGCTAGCAGCCCAAAGAGAGATCTCAGAGTTGAAGATTAGAGCTGGTGTGAAGAGGTCAAAGGACCAGAGTCAACACAAGAAGCTAACTGCAGCTGTTACTACCAGGAATCTTCTCATCAAGAACCTTACAGAGCGTCCAGCTGATCCTGTGACTGAAGCACTTCTAAAGGAAGTTCAGGAGGATGAGTTTGGTCTTGGTGTCTGACTTTTGCTTGTTGTTGCTTTCATTTCATTGTACTTTTCTTTTCTTATGTTGTATTTTGACCCCCCAGGGGCATGTATTGTAAAAGACAAACTATGTATCATTCACTTCTTGTAATATATGTATCAGTTTGTTTTATCTGAGTTCTTCAAGCAACATCACAAGCATCTTCCTCAAGGGTCTGGAAAGGTCAAAACCAAGTGCCAAGCCGGATACCTTGGAAACAAATAGGCATACTGCATTGCGTACTAACCTTTTGTTTGTTTTGTAGGTTTGTTTTGTTTTTGTTACTAACTCTGTTGTGATCTCAGGAACTATTGCTCGACGACGGGTGTTCCCACTCAACCGTCCACACAGATATCCAACCCGCAACAACCTTCCGGGTATACAGATGGACCAGGTACAACAGGACCTTACAGAGGTCAGGGCTCAAATGGCCAATGAGAGGCTAGAAATGAGGAATCAGATGACTCAGTTTATGGAGGTGATGAATAACATGGCTCAAAGCCAAGAGAGATTGAGAGCTTTAGTAGAGAGGCAGAATCAGGAAGACCCCCATCCAGGGACTGCTGGGACAAGCAACAATGAGAGGGTTCAGCCTCATGTCAACCCACCTGTGTTTGGACCCCACCTTCATCCAGAGATCAACATCCCTGCTAATGTGCAAGGGAATGCTACTACAGGTAGAGTGCTGCAAGAAGACCCCCAGGAAGATCAGTTCACAGTGATGGGAGCTGGGGATGAGGCCTATGACAGAAGGCTAGATGAAATTGCTGAAAAATTAAGGTCCTTGGAATCTCAAAATTCTCTGGGCTTTGATGTTATGGACATGGGCTTAGTGGACGGGGTCAGGATTCCCCATAAATTTAAGCCTCCATGCTTTGAAAAGTACAACGGGACCTCCTGCCCACGGACCCACTTACAATCCTTTCTGGGGAGGCTGAAGGCGTATACCATGGATGAAAAGCTATGGATGTTTTATTTCGAGGATAGCTTAACCGAAGCTTCGAGGGAATGGTACTCTCATCTGACTAGAGCAACCACCAGGTGCTGGAAGGACCTGGCCGAGGCCTTCATTAGACAATACAAGTACAACTTGGATATGGCTCCCAACAGGACCCTCCTGATGGGAATGTCACAATCATCCAGAGAAAGCTTCTGGGAGTACGCCCAGAGGTTGAGACAGCTTGCTGCTGCTGTCCAGCCACCCATATCAGAGAGGGAAATGGCCGATATGTTTATGAACACCCTCCAGGGGACATACATTGATAGGCTAGCTGCCTTTTCTTCTACCAGCTTTGCAGATGTCGTTATAGCTGGAGAAAGAATTGAGAGCCTATTAAAGATGGGCAAAATTTCTGACAACGGTGCCAGTTCATCCAGCAACCCAAGAAAGCCTTTTGTGGGCCCAAGAAGAACTGGTGAGACTAATGCTATCCATACCAGTAGGGGCAGACCCCAGTATGTTCAAAGGTCAGTGGCAACAGTCACCATTCCTTCTCCACTTCCTCAGCAATCAGTGTATCAACCACAGCAACAACCCCAGTACCAGCAACAAACTCAGTATCCTCCTCAGAGAAACTACAACAATACCAACAACAACAATCAGCAAAGACCATTTCAGCAGAGGCCATCCCAAGCCAATAGGTTGATTGATCCAATCCCTATGCCATATGCCGCTTTATTGCCACAGCTCCTGAAGCTCAACTTGGTTGAGTTAAGGACGTTGGCACCTCCAGATCCTGCCAGTCTACCCAGAAATTATGACGCCAGCGCCAGATGTGCTTTTCACTCAAATGCACCTGGCCACAGTACAGAGAAGTGCAGAGCTTTGCACATGAAGGTACAAGACCTGGTAGATTCCAAAGCTCTAAACTTTGCACCACCACCAAATGTTAACAAGAACCCTATGCCAAACCACGGAGGACCCAGAATCAATGCTATTGAGGAAGACAAGCCGTCTTACTTAATAACCAGTGTGGGTCAGATTCGGACACCCTTGGTGGAGATTAAAGCTCAACTCCTTGAATGTCAAATGTTCCCAGGATGTGAGCTAGGATGTGCTTATTGCAACATTTCAGTGAATGGGTGTGATAACTTGAGAGATGGCATAGATGGTCTCATCCAGAGTGGCCTGCTTCAAATCACAACTTCAATACCTTCAAATCCAGCAATCTCCTTAACAACAGTTCCCGAGTCTTCTACAACTGCAACAACCATTGTTCCAAACAACTCTTCAATCTCATCAACAAATGCTTCATCTGTTACTTCAACGGACCAAATATCAACAAACATCCCTTCTACAACTTCAGCACCCCTTCATTCAGAATCTCCTACAACAGCAACGCCCATCCAATCAACATTGTCTCCTACAACATCAACAGCAAACAATGAAAGTGTCTCAACGGTTACAATTTATTATGATCCTGCAAATGATTCTGCCTACAACTCACAAAATGCCACTCCTATCAGAGCACCAGTCACAATATACTATGATCCACATACTATCATGGTCCCTTCTGCAGCTGCTATCAGTCCAGTCACTATCACAGTGCCTGGGCCAGTACCTTATGAAAGCAGTAATGCCATCCCTTGGCATTACGGCTCCGATCTATACTGCGAAGGACAAAAAATCACTCTTGAATCATCAACTTCTTCACCACAAATAGACAATGTGGGAGGAGGCGGAGGCTTCACTCGAAGCGGACGTCTCTTTGCCCCGCAAATTCAAAAACCCACTGCCGAAGCAGAAGCTGCTGCCAAGGCAAAAGGGAAGAGCATGGTGCAAGAAGAGAAAATTGTTAAGGAAGCTTTGAAAACACCTTTTGATCAAGAAGTTGATGAATTCATGAGAATCATCAAGAAAAGTGATTACAGGATAGTGGACCAGCTTCACCAAACACCTTCCAAGATCTCCATTTTATCATTGCTTATGTGCTCCGAGGCTCATCGGAACGCACTACTAAAAGTCTTGCACGCAGCTTATGTGCCAGAGGAGATTACCGTCAATTAGTTGGAAGCTGTGGTTGGAAATGTTAACGCTAGCAATGGACTAGGATCTACCAACACTGATTTGACTATGGAAGGCCGCAATCACAACAAGGCTTTGCATATTACCATGGAGTGTAAAGGTGCAGTCCTTTCCCATGTGCTGGTAGACACAGGATCATCCCTCAATGTCTTACCTAAAAAAGCCCTTATGAAGCTGGAATATGAAGGGTTGGCATTACGCCCCAGTAATTTGGTAGTAAGAGCCTTTGACGGTTCTAAAAGATCAGTTCTGGGGGAAATTGAGTTGCCTATAACGATTGGCCCACAAACTTTCAAAACGACCTTCTACGTGATGGACAATCAGCCTGCCTACAGCTGTTTGTTGGGTAGACCATGGATTCATGCCGCTGGCGCAGTTACGTCTACCCTTCACCAGAAGTTAAAATTCGAGTGGGAGGGCCAAGTCATTACTATTTGTGGGGAGGAGGATATTTTTGTTAGCCATCTGGCTACATACAAATACATTGAGATGGATGGGAAGATCGACGAAACGATGAGTCAAGGGTTTGAGGCCTTGAACATAAATGAAACATCTGCTGTACCTGGAACCTCAATGACATCTTACCAACAAGCCCGGAAGGTTGTTGAAGAAGGGACTGCCCAAGGCTGGGGCAAGTTGCTGCCCGTAGAAGAGAAGAAGGATAGATTTGGGTTGGGTTACAAACCAACTCAACAAGATCAAGCGGAGGCTGCTAAAGAGCCCAATTTTGTCAGTGGGGGGATGCTCACCCCCGATGCAGTAAACAACTTGGAAGATGAGGATGAAGGCGACCGCAACCTGGAGAGTTGGATACGTCCAAAGATCCCGGGGAGTAGTATCCCAAACTGGTCTTCCCAGGAAATTATAAGGGTTACTCCTGCAGAGTAATTATTATTTCCTGTATATTTTTAGCATGCATCAAGTCTTGCATCTTGCCCAAGATGACAAGACTCATTTTGTAATCGGGCCATCTGTAATTTTGTGCAACAAGATTAATCAATGAAATATCAGACATCTTTTGCAAATGAGTCTTTTTATTTTCCGTTCGCTGTTTTTCCATTTTTCTTTTTGTACAAAAAATAAATGGCAGTGTTTTCAAAATGACAACTTTATTTCACTTTTCTAAACAAGATTAAAATCAATCACTAAAATGAACAAACTGAACCCTTGCAGAGAGTGCCTTCCAGACTGCACCGACAACAGCACGGCTATGACTTCGTATGACTTTGACAATCCAATCAATCAAGCTGATGAAGGGGTTGAAGAAGAGTATGAGCTTCCTGAAGAGCTAGCCAGGTTGTTGAGACAAGAGGAAAGGGTTATCACTCCTCATCAGGAGGAGGTCGAAACGATTAATCTTGGTACAGATGAAGATGTGAAAGAGGTTAGGATCGGGGCCTGCTTACAAGACTCAGTGAAGAAACAATTGATTGACCTGCTTCAGGAATATGTGGATGTGTTTGCTTGGTCTTATCAAGATATGCCAGGGTTGGACACCGATATCGTCATGCACAAGCTGCCTTTAAGAGAAGAATGCCTGCCGGTTAAACAGAAACTGCGCCGTACTCGCCCAAACATGGCAATGAAAATCAAAGAGGAGGTACAAAAGCAGTGGGACGCCGGGTTCCTTGCTGTAACTAGCTATCCGCCGTGGGTTGCTAATATAGTACCTGTGCCTAAGAAAGACGGCAAAGTGAGTATGTGTGTTGACTACCGGGATCTGAACAGTGCCAGCCCGAAAGATGATTTCCCATTACCTCACATTGATGTATTGGTGGATAATACGGCTCAGTTCTCGGTATTCTCCTTCATGAACGGATTTTCAGGATATAATCAGATCAAGATGTCACCTGAAGACATGGAGAAGACAACCTTCATCACACCCTGGGGCACATTCTGTTACAAGGTGATGCCATTCGGATTGAAGAACGCTGGTGCCACATATCAACGGGCTATGGTAACATTATTCCACGATATGATCCACAAAGAAATCGAGTGTTACGTGGATGATATGATCGCCAAGTCCCTTACTGAAGAAGATCACCTGGTGAATTTGTTGAAGCTATTCAAGCGTCTGAGGAAGTACCAACTGAAATTGAACCCCAACAAGTGCACATTCAGGGTACGATCCGGTAAGCTGCTGGGATTTATTGTGAGTGAGAAAGGGATTGAAGTTGACCCTGATAAAGTCAAAGCTATTCAAGAAATGCCTGCACCAAAATCTGAGAAAGAAGTCCGGGGTTTTCTAGGTAGATTGAACTACATTTCACGGTTCATATCTCACCTCACAGCAACCTGTGAGCCCTTGTTCAAGCTATTAAGAAAAGAACAGACGGTCAGGTGGAACGAAGACTGCCAGAAGGCTTTTGACAAGATCAAGGAGTACTTGCAAGAACCACCAATCCTTATGCCTCCAGTTGAAGGAAGACCTCTGATAATGTACTTGACAGTATTAGAAGAGTCAATGGGGTGTGTGTTGGGCCAGCATGACGAGTCTGGTCGAAAAGAGTATGCAATATACTACCTAAGCAAAAAGTTTACCGACTGTGAACAACGTTATTCACTGCTCGAGAAAACTTGCTGTGCTTTAGCGTGGGCTGCTCGCCGACTGAGACAGTATATGTTGACCCACACTACCTTGTTAATCTCAAAGATGGACCCAGTCAAATACATATTTGAGAAGCCAGCACTTACCGGACGGGTTGCAAGATGGCAAATGATCCTCACAGAATATGACATCCAGTACACTTCTCAGAAAGCCATCAAGGGCAGTGTATTGTCTGAATATCTTGCTGAGCAACCTATTGATGATTACCAGCCTATGAGATTTGACTTCCCTGGTGAAGATATCATGTTCATTAAAGCAAAAGATCATGAAGAGCCTATTCACACTGAAGGGCCTGACCCGGAAAAAGAATGGACTATGATGTTTGATGGGGCTGTTAATATGAATGGTCGTGGTGTTGGTGCAGTACTCATTACACCTAAAGGGGTTCACATGCCTTTCTCGGCAAAACTCACTTTCAACTGCACTAACAACGAAGCTGAATACGAAGCTTGCATTATGGGTCTTGAGGAAGCCATTGACCTCAGGATCAAGACATTGACGGTATTCGGAGATTCAGCTCTGGTAGTTAATCAGACCAACGACAAATGGTACACACACCAGGATCATTTGATACCTTACAGGGATTATACGAGAAGGTTATTGACTTTCTTCACAACAGTCAAGCTTGAGTATATCCCTCGGGACGAGAATCAGTTTGCAGATGCTCTTTCCACCATTTCATCCATGATCAAAGTTCAAGCGGCCAACTTTGTACCTCAAATTTCAGTGTCCAGACTTGACAGACCCGCATATGTGTTCACAGCAGATGTTGTTAAGGATGATAAGCCTTGGTTCCATGATATTAAGTGCTTCTTGGAGGATCAAACATACCCACCTGGGGCATCTTTCAATGATAAGAAGACTTTGAGAAGGCTTGCTGGTAGTTTCTTTCTGAACACTGATGGTTCCCTGTACAAGAGAAACTTTGATATGGTACTCCTCAGATGCGTTGATAGAACAGAAGCAGATTTGTTGATGCATGAAGTGCACGAAGGATCCTTTGGTACCCATGCAGGAGGGCATGCCATGGCTAAGAAGTTGCTAAGATCAGGCTATTACTGGATCACAATGGATGCAGACTGTTGTGCTTACGCCAGAAAATGCCATAAATGCCAGATTTATGCAGATAAGGTGCATGTACCTCCCAATCCTTTGAATGTGATGTCTTCACCTTGGCCCTTTGCTATTTGGGGCATTGATATGATTGGCAAGATTGAACCAACTGCTTCAAATGGCCACAGATTCATCCTGGTTGCCATTGACTATTTCACCAAGTGGGTTGAAGCAGCTTCCTATGCTAACGTCACAAGGCAAGTGGTAGCCAGATTTCTGAAAAGAGATATCATCTGTCGATACGGAGTTCCCGAGCGAATCATTACTGATAATGGTTCCAACTTAAACAACAAAATGAAGGCAGAGCTGTGCCGGGACTTCAAGATCCAACACCACAATTCTTCTCCTTACAGGCCGAAGATGAATGGCGTTGTTGAGGCAGCTAATAAGAATATCAAGAAGATTGTGCAGAAGATGGTAGTCACCTACAAAGACTGGCATGAAATGCTACCATTTGCCTTGCATGGGTACCAAACATCAATCAGAACATCCACTGGGGCAACACCGTATCAGCTTGTGTATGGTATGGAAGCAGTCCTACCAGTTGAAGTTGAATTACCCTCCCTACGGGTATTGATGGATGTTAAGCTGAACGAAGCAGAGTGGGTCCGGTCCCGATACGAACAACTGAGTCTGATTGAAGAGAAAAGATTGGCTGCAATCTGTCATGGGCAGTTGTATCAGAAAAGAATGAAGAGAGCCTTCGATCAGAAAGTCAGGCACCGAGAGTACCAAGTAGGAGATCTTGTGCTGAAAAGAATCCTTCCTCCTCATACAGACCACAGGGGCAAGTGGACTCCGAACTATGAAGGACCATTCGTAGTAAAAAAGGTTTTCTCGGGTGGAGCACTGATGCTCAGTACCATGGACGGTGAAGACTTCCCGTCCCCTGTGAATTCAGATGCAGTTAAAAAATACTTCACATAAAATGACCCGCTGGACATAAAAACAGAATGTAAGTCCAGGCAAAAATAGGGCATCCCGGCGAGTCAAAAACAGAATAAAATACTCGGGCAAAAATAAGGGAAATAAACAAAAAATGTACACCCGCTGAGTTGAAAAGCCGCATTGGACAACTCAGGAAAAAATGCGTATCCCGATGGATTGAAAACCCGAAAGGGCGGTCCATGCAAAATAAGGGAATAAGCGAACAACTGCATTCTGAATTCGTCTGTATCACCTACAACTTGGTAAACCTCGAAAGGATCAAGCTTCAATCAGAATCAGCCTTCTTCAGAAAGCAAGACGAGAAGAACGTCAGAAGTCATACGAGTCATAGCAAAGGGGAAGCTCCTCAAAGCATCGTCAACATTGCCAGCATTTTGTTTCTCAATTTGTAACAATCTCCTCATTTCAGGGGATATGTTTCTTTGACTGTACCTTGCCAATTCAGGGCACGTGAAGTAATAAAACCAGATTTTCAGTCACTTTTCGTCTTGTACATTTTTATTTGCAAAGAATGTCTGATGTCTGTAAAAAAATGGTTGCATAAATACATATGTTTTTCTTCTAAAAAATACGTGCTTGCAGGGAACATACTTACTCTCAGAAGTGTCTGACTCCTATGATGGAATCCAGTAAAGGATACCTCGGGATTATTTGTGCGTTTCTCTATCTTTGTAGGATTGCAAGTATCCAAAACGCAACTCAGGGCATGAAAGCTTCATCCCAGCAAGCTGGCAAATCAACACTCAGCCTCAGCACCCGAGTTGTTTTCTCCCCAACTGAGTTGCCACTTGTCACTTCTCCCAGCCGAGGCGCCAATCACTCTTCCTCAGCCAAGTACAAAAGCCAGAGAACCACTTTCCCCACAGAGTTTCAGCCTCTATCCAGAAGAGCAACGCATGAAGGAATCACAACAGAGTGAAGAAAGCTTCTACAAACCCCAGCTGGGTCCCTCATTATCTGGAAAAAGTCTATCAATGACCTATTTCCCCAAGCAGAATCATCAGATCTACCAATGATCTCATCCCCAGCTGGGATGTTCACTTCAAGCAGATCGACCGGAGATCTTCATAGCAACGGGATCCGAATCCCGGTTTGGTACCTTTTCATAATCATGGCATCCACATCATATTCACCCACAAAGCGTAGAATTCCGTCTAATACGGAGCATTACGGCAAAAATCCAACATATCGCATAATCAGAAGCCACGGTCTGAATCGAACACTTGTGAATATTGACAATCCATCAACAGTATACAGAAAACTCCCCCCAAATTCCCCAGCGGAGAGCTAAAGCTAAAACAGTTGCCTCACATTCACAAACAGCAGTATACACTCCTTTTGACACCCGTCCGTGTCATCATTCCCCAGTAAAGTCACCCGAGTACCCTTTACAAACAAACCACCCGTATTACAGATACTTTTTGACACCCGTCCGTGTCATACCCCCAGCTGAAAGCCAAAGCGTCCTCTTTGCACTCATAGACACCTGTATATATATATATATATAACTTTCTTGACACTCGTCCGTGTCACCTTTCCCAGCACAGTAACATAAACACTTTGTATATCAGATACTTGTTTATACTATACTTTTCTCCCTTTTGACACTCGTCCGTGTCACTCTCCCCTGCAGATTAAACACTCATACTTACTACTCATGTTACTCTTATACAGATACTCGTCCGTATCTTGTATACACCGTTTATATCCCCGCAGATTCAACACTCGTCCGTGTTCTTTGTTAACCCGTTGGTACTCGTCCGTACCATCATCTCAGAGCATGCGTCAAGCGTTTGTTTCTACCTGATACTCGTCCGTATCATAATCTTAAGGATGTTTGTCCGCATCTTTAATCCATACACCGTGTCAAACACTTACGTCTTCTTGAATATGGACACTCGTCCGTGTCTACTATTCCCCAGAGAAGTCTCCTCAGATTCAACACTCGTCCGTGTTCCTTGTTAACCAGTTGATACTCGTCCGTATCATCATCTCTGAACACGTGTCAGTATTTGTTTCTACCCGATACTCGTCCGTATCGTAGTCTTAGGGATGCTCGTCCGCATCTTTAATCTATACACAAACTTCTAAACACTTATACCTTTTATTTTCTTGGATATAAACACTCGTCCGTGTTTACTATTCCCCAATAGATCACCAACAAAGAAATTTCTTTTTATCTGACATTCGTCCTGTGTCATGATAAACCCTGAGAGCAGCCGTACCCTGCTAGGTGGTCGTCCTCCACCTCTTGATGATCGTCCTTCATCACGCTCATCCGATGGCCGTCCCCATTGTTGATTTTCTATCCGACATTCGTCCTATGTCGTGATATTTGGCAGCCGTCCCCTGCTAGGTGATCGTCCTTCACCTTTTGATGATCGCCCTTCATCATTTTATCCAATGGCCGTCCCCATTGTTGATTTTTGGTTATCTGGAATTCGTCCTGTGTCATGATAAACCCTGAGAGCAGCCGTACCCTGCTAGGTGGTCGTCCTCCACCTCTTGATGATCGTCCTTCATCATGCTCGTCCGATGGCCGTCCCCGTCGTTGACCTTTTATCCGGTGTTCGTCCTATGTCACGATATTTTCGGCAGCCGTCCCTTGCCAGGTGATCGTCCTTCACCGTAGATGACCGTCCCTCATCTTATACCCAACAGAGCAGCCGTCCCCTGCTAGGTGATCGTCCTTCACCTTTGATGACCGTACCTCATCATCTATTTATTTCATTTATTCTTTAACCCGATGGCCGTCCCCGTCGTGGTCCCTTTTCCTTTCAGTTTAGCCCGATGGCCGTCCCCATCGTTGGTTACTTTTTGGACTTGATGGCCGTCCCCATCATGTTTCATTAATCCCCAGAGAATCTTTTAGCTTTACTTGATGGCCGTCCCCATCATAATCTTTTTATCCCCAGCATGTCGCCCGTCCCCGTCATTGCCTTATTTCCCTTTTCCTAGCATGTCGGTCGTCCCCGTCATCGCTCTTTACCCAGCAGTCATCCTCTGCTCGACGGTCGTCCTCCGTCACCCACACTTTACAATATACTTTATTTTCTTTTACAATCTATATCCCTTTTCTTCTTCATTCTGTGAGTACAAATTTTGGACTGTCTTTGGTATTCAACCACAAGTTATCTTGTTTGCCTGTTAAGCCGTTGCTTACATCCTGCACAGCTAACTCATGTTTGAATAGGGGCAGCTGTAAACACCCCAAATTTGCCCTCACCCATTCACACCATAGCTTGTGATCATTTCATATGCATAAGTTCAATCATAGCATCTCATATCACATTTTTGATTCACTGCATTGGTTCTAAGTCATCTGCATCTAGGGTTTGTGATCTGAGCAATCCAAGAGCTTCTTGAGCCACTCCAAAGGCCATCAATCACTTCAAAGAGGGCCATGTATGTTCAAACATCATATTATATCCTCTCAAGTTCAAGGATGTCAAGGAATCACAAGAACTGAGGATGGCATGGAAGCAGAGCCAGGTTTGACTGCACAGATGACCTAGAATTAGGGTTTTGGATTCAAAGGCCATAACTCCAAATTTTTTGGTCATTCTTATTTCTATTGGTCTCTATATGGTATAGGGAGTATGCATATCAATTTTCATGAAGAAATTCCATGGGGAAGTCATCTGATCAAGGGTTGACTTTTCAAGCAAGTCAGTGTAAAATCAGGGCATCTGAGGCCCCCAATGACCCAACCAAAGGGTGTTCTTCATCATTTTGGTTGTATATGATCTTTATTTGATCATGGAAGAAGTTGGAAGTTCACAAAATTCAAGAATTTCAAGTCTTTTGCAAAGTTGACTTTTTGGGCAAGTTTGACTTTTAATGAAATTGCCATTTTAGGCAACTTTTTCAACCCTTACTTTTTGATTAAAAAATGCTTCAAATGGAAAAACTTTGGTCATGAAAGTTGTAGAATAGATCTTTCCCTTTTCAAAAAGTACAAGAACATGCCTAATTCATTTTGGATCAAAAGTTATGGCTTGTCAAAGTTGGCAAAAATCACTAAATTTCAAGTTATGCACCAAAGAGGCAAAGTTGCAAATTCACTTCTCAAGGCAAATTTGGTCATCAAATGGACTTCTAAGCTTCACAACATGATCATACAAGACCTAAAAATCAGAATGGGCCAAGGGATTATTCACTTTTGTGGCCTATGGAGCAAGACTTTTTTCATGAAAAGCAAAAGCAAGGCAAGTTGCAAAACTCATTATAGTTTCTCATCCACTTGCTTGCTAGCTTGCTGAACCATCCTAGGCCTTTCCCCACATCATGTTGCACAGGACACACTCTTTGTCCTTGGCTAGAAAGTAGCCCATACTTCTCTTACACCAACATTGACATTTTGGCAAAAGCACCCATACCAATCAATAAAGCACATGTCACTTCATCTGACCAATGGCAATTGTTTATACAAAGAAAATGCAAGCCAAACATAACAAGAGGCAAGCCTGAAACCACACACAACTCAGCATTCTCATTTTCACCCTCATTTGCAAGAGCATTCGAAACTCATCACACAGGCCACAAACACACAAACTAACTTCACAAATCAACTCAACACATCTTCCTGGTCACAAAGCACCCATCACCATTACCTTAAACTCCCAGAATCACAAACACGATCACCACCTGCCATTGAACAGAACCCTTGCCATCTCTCAAACCAGCCATTGCAAACTTCAAACAAACATTGCAAGCTTCTCAGGGGGATCATTGGAGTACATTTGAGCCAAAGAAACAGCCAGAAAGCTCCTGAATCGAAAGCTTCAGTTCAGGTAGTCAACTCAAAACTTTTTTCCAGAAACGTGTTTTTAAGTTCTTA
The DNA here is from genome assembly GCA_963966055.1 of Lathyrus aphaca. Lineage (NCBI taxonomy): Eukaryota > Viridiplantae > Streptophyta > Magnoliopsida > Fabales > Fabaceae > Lathyrus > Lathyrus aphaca. The sequence continues at coordinate 364,460,654 of OZ014521.1, forward strand.
ATAGCTTCTATGCACTCCCCTGATCATGAATATGTGCTTACTTTCGAAAATGGTTGAGAAACCAGGATGTATGTGTTGTCTGAAATTTTTGCCCTAAAAAATGTTTTGATTCGATTCGTTTGATTGATGAAGAATAAATGAGATTTGAGTGGGGGGTTTGATTTAGTTTGACATGGGGATGATTTCTGGGCTTTTAGTTTTCATTTTGGTGAAGTTTTGAGGATTTTAGAGATTTTCAGGTGGGGTTCCCACCGGAGAAGACGACCGGAGGTCTTCTCCGGCCACCTGAAAATAATTAGGGCTAATCCCTGTGTTTAATGAAGTTTGAATATGGTCCCTTGGATGTGTTGACTCGCGCGCATTTGGACGCCCAAGATCACTCTATTTTGCCCTAATCATAAGTTGACTTTATTAATTCAGATTAATTAATTTTTAATTGGGATTAATGAAGTTTGAATGTCAGCCTTTAGATTGCGCGCGCAGTCAACAAATCCTTCCCCAGATTCAATCCTGGCTCTCCATTGCGTTTACTTTTCATTTTCTTTAAATTTAATTCATTTATTTTGTATTTCTTTTCTCCATTTATTTTAAAATAGCAAAAATTATTCAAAAATTCTGAAAATTTTTATACACACTTTTATTAATTTTCAGAAACCAAAAACATTTTCATTTTTATTTTTTGCATTAAAAAATATTTTTAAATCATTTAAAAGTTTATTTTTAATTAATTAATGAGAATTAATTAATTAAAAATACTTTTAGGTATTTAAAAATCACCAAAAAATTCATGAAACATTTAAAATCATTTAGAAACATTGTCCAAACCTCAAACCAAATTTCTTTTTTGATCTTGATGTCTTTTGAGAATTTTTCATGGAATTAAAATCATTTCAAGGCATTATTTTGATCCAAACTTCAAAAAAATCATTTCTGCCTAACCATTGAGAGTTGGACTTTGATTCTTTTTGCATTGCATTTTGTTTAGCATGTAGTTTGTGAGATTAAATTGGCATGATTTGATCTTTCATTTTCCTTTTGTTTGACATTTTTCTTGTTAAGGTACCCCAAAACCCTAGAAAACTTAGGAAATTCATAATTCTCATTAGGTTAAGAGTTAGAATCCCTCCTTTGGGCAGTGAGTTAGTATAGGTTTAGGGTTCCCTTGAATGCATTTTCAAATTTTTATCTTGCTGTTTGCTTCTGATTTTGGTTTTTGTTTGATGCATTGATCATAAACCCTAATTTGGGCTTCCTTTTGCATTCATCTTGCATTTGCTTGCATACCTTGACTTGCCATAGCATTTTGTGCATCCATTTGATTCATTAGACATCTTAAGACATATTAGAAGCATGTTTGATCATTGCATCATGTATTTGCCATGTTGTATGTCATGTGCATTTCATAACTTTTCATGTATGTTCATGGTTCTAAGCTTGCCCCATTTGCATCCATTTGTTCATATGACCATCCTCATGCCTTGATTCATGTTTGTAGCATCTCATATCATCATTATCATCTCATATATGCTTCTGGTTTTGGTTTGCATCATGCCATTTCATCTCATCTTGCATTGCATTACATTCCTTTCACTAACTTTTCAGGTGGTAAGTACTTTGAGAAGTGGATTTGCCTTCACTTCTCACAATTTCTTTTCATCTCTCTTATGCATCATTGCTGCATTTTATCTTGAGTTTGATATTGAGCTTGCTCTTTCTTTTTTCTTACTTTCTTTCTTCAAGTGACTTGTCTTCTTGAATGAAGCAAGTTACTTTGCTTCTCTTTGCTCCTTTCATCTGCTTCCTGGTGGTTCCATTGAGGATCTTTCTTGTAAACCTCACAAACCTTAGGAACAACCAAGCATGACAATGATTAGGGTTTTGATTAGTCCCCCCACATAGCTTTTACCTTTGTGTCTCATTGAGTCTTCTCTTCTCATCTCATAATCAAGGACTAAACCCTAAAGGCTTTAAGGCTTTGTGATTAAGCTTATGCCTGCATCCTTCTATTAGGATGGAGTGTATAACTTTAATCCTAAGTGTTAAACCCTTAATGTGTTTAAATCCTTTAATCAATTCATCTAATAAACACTAAGACACCAAGCTTGTAACTTGGGCCTTGCATTAGGGTTCTAATTCTTCCTTAATTGGTTAAGAAGGACTAACCCTAGTGTTAATGGACAAGTCCCCCTCAAGTTGTCTTACAAACCATAAAAATCACTTCATCATCATATCATTAAATAAAATCCACTTAACCAAAGGCTTTTTTTGTCATGAGTTTAATCCCTAATCATGGATTAAGTTGAGGAGCTTTCCTCAGCTTAAACACTCTCATCTATTATCCCTGTATTAGGATGGTGTAATGAGTCTGTTTAATCCCTGATTATGGCTTAATCTCATTACTCAATACTAAACAAAAATCCAAAAACATCTAAATAATCACAAGTAGGTTAATGACCTTAATCCTACATCAAAGGTAATTAAGTGTGAGAAGCTGACTTCACACTTAAGGTACTCTCATTACCCCTAATCAGATGGAAGATGTGATGAGTTTACTAAATCCATTGGTTTAGGCTTAAGCTCATTAACTTATGACAAATTTCCAAGAAAACAATAAAAGATTAAAAACTCAAAAACAAACAATAATCGTCTCCTTCGGGATTCTTTTCTCATCTCATTCACTCACAAACGAGAACTTGCTTCTTCCGTCTAATGCAAGACAGTTTGCACCTGAGCCAGACAGGTCATACACTTGAGCATTGACAAGTAAGCAGTTCATAGGTCAATTCACCTTTCACTCTCTTTGGGTCGAACTACGGTGTTCTGACTTCCTCATTGCACGAGAGGATACGTAGGCATAACTTAACAGTTATCGAACAAAAGTCTCTGCATATTCCCCCTCTTTCCAGCATTATTCTTAGCCTCATTATCATGAGCATTTCACTCTTGTCCTTACACCGACACTGTATATATTACACCTTACACTCCTTTTACACAGACACCTGTACATCTTTTTTCCAGCTCTTATATACACAAATTGCACTGACACTACCCCTTTAAAACACAATTCTTTTAAGCGTGGATCCCGTCGAGTACGACGGACAATCTGGGTGCTAATACCTTCCCAGGTTGTAACCAACCCCCTTTCTCAGTCTCTCTGGTTCGCAACCGTCTTATCCATGTCTTTCTAGGCCTATGCAACATTGCCTTTCCTCCGGGATAAAAATGCCTAGCTGGCGACTCTTTTCATTCCCTGTGAGTTCACTCCTGTGTGTTCTCGCATCCTCCTTCTCGCCGACCGTTCGCGTCTGTACCATATTTGAGCCCAGTCTCATCTTTTGGGAGCGACAGCTTGGCGACTCTGCTGGGGAGCCTTATATTGTAACCAGGGCTTCTGGTTCTTTTTGTGGGTTCCTCCTAGCGCTTGATTGATTTGTGTTTACTGGGGTGTTATGTGCTATCTGTGTTTGTATATTTGTATTTATTTTTGCTTTATGTACAGTTGTTTTATTGCTTTCTTTATAGCTTTACATATATCATACTGTCATACTGTGCTGGCTGGATCTGTTTTGTTGCTTTGGTGGGTGGGTGTTCTATTGAGAGTTAAGGTCCTATACCTGGGACCTGAGTTACACCTAGGCTAGAGTGGTTCATGTTCTTTCCCATTCCATTTCGGTCTGGTGCGGGAATATGAAACACGGTTCAGATATGGGTTTCTTCTTGAGAACTCTGTGCTGCAGATTTCCTGTAGTGCTAGGGCTATCTGGGAAGCCTGCTAAGTCTGGATGACCTTTAGTATTGACCTTCAGAAACTGAGGTGAATTAGAGGAGGATCTTTTATGGTTATTGTAAACACTGTACCTCTGGGTTAGAAGTGTTTACACTTCTCATAACTGATCCGAGTCTGAGGATCCTTGTTTTAGAACACTACCTGTGAGGGGGTTGGGCTGTTTACAGGTTTGCAGGTACCCTTGACCTCAGCATACCCAGTTACTTTGTTTGATTCAGAATACTCCATTTTGGAACAGTTCTTGTGATTTTTAACCCTGGACATGTGACTCTTTATTTGAGTCCCCCACCTTGGTTATTGGACTTATGAACCTCCATCTGGATTTCTTGAATATACATGGACCTATACTAGAGCATTTGATCAGATCCAGCTCAGTCACAAACCCTTGCATATCATTTGCATACATCATCATTGCATCATTTTAACATTTGCTTATTTGTTTTTCAGGGTATACATCATATATTTTGGCTTGGTTTTGACCCCTTTATCTGATCAGACTCCTGTTCACCAGCTACCTGCTTCAGCTACTATTATTATCAGCATCTGCCTGTCAGTGGCCCATCTTCTAGTATCATACATCACCATCAGCATCTGTTTCAGCTCTTCTTCAGCAGCATGGCACCCAAGAAGAGCAACATCTCCTACCACTTCTTTGAGCCTGAGTTAGCTAGCATCAGGAAGATCCAGACCCTGATTACTCCAGACCATATACCACTGTTCAGAGAACATTATGGAGGCATACTTGATGTGGTTATGGATTTGGACCCTTCCCAGAGGAGCTTGATTCATACTTGCCTGCAGTTCTATGATCCCCCTCTGAGGTGCTTCACTTTTCAGGATTTTCAATTGGGGCCTTTATTAGAGGAGTATTCATCATTGGTTGGCATACCTATCAGGGGTGGAGTCCCCTTCAACCCTGAGATGGCTTTTCCTAGTAATGAAGAAGTGGCAAAGGCCTTGCATTTGGAACCAGTTCTGATTGGGCAGAATATGACTACCAAGGCTGGAGTCTCTGGCCTCCACTTGGATTTCTTGACTTCTCAGGCTACCTTGAAAGCCTCTTTGGGAGAGTGGAAGGCAGTATGTGATTTATTGGCCCTTAGCATATATGGGGTCATATTATTTGCAGACGAGCCTAAATTTATTAGCAAGAATGCAATCCATCTTTTCATCCTGAGGAATCTAGTACCCACCTTACTGGGAGATTTCTACTATTCTGTTCATCAAAGGAATGAAAAGCAAAGAGGAAGGTTGGTGAGGTGTTGTGCTCCCCTGTTCCATACCTGGCTGCTCAAACATCTACCTAAGACTGATGCATTTCTGAATCCTCACCAGCAGAGGAACTGGGCTAGAAGACTCACTGCTTTGACCTCAGCTGATATCAGGTGGTGCACTCAGAGCACCAAGGGCAGGGACATCATTACCAGTTGCGGGCAGTTCCCCAATGTACCCCTGATAGGAGTAAAGGGATGCATCAACTACAACCCTCTGCTATTCAAAAGACAACTGGGCTATGCATTGGTCCACACCCCCAGAGCACAAGACTTGGCTGAGACTCTTTACTGTGAGATTAAGCCTAATCTGGCTATTGTCAGGCAAGCAGCCTGGGCTTGGGATAATGTCCAGACCAAGGGAATGGCCATTCTTGGAAGATGCAACAATGTGGCCTCAGCACAGTACTATGAGTGGTCCCATGCCAGGGCTCAATTTTCTGGGATGCCTTTTACCATGGAAGATATACCTGGACCATCCTCAGCACCACCTCCTGTCACTGTCAGTTTAGAGGAGTTTGAGAAGTTAAAAGAGAGAAATGAGAAGTTGACTCAGGCTCTACAGAAGACCCTCTGGGAGAGGAGTGATGGAAGGCTAGACATTGAGAGGTTAGAAAAGCTAAAGGTGGAGCATCTAGCTAGAATCGAGAAGTCAGAGGACTACATTAAGAAGTCAAGGGCTGGAGAACATATCTTGAAGAATGCCTGCAAGGAGGCTCAGTTCCAGAAATCCAGGACTAATTTGTATCTGAAAGAGAGCCAAGCTAGGTGGTTCAGGATCACCGAAGCTCGTACTCAGGAGGATAAAAGGACTCAGGACAAGATTGAGCAATTAGAGGCTAGTGCAAGAGAGCAACAGGAAGCCCTGCTAGCAGCCCAAAGAGAGATCTCAGAGTTGAAGAATAGAGCTGGTGTGAAGAGGTCAAAGGACCAGAGTCAACACAAGAAGCTAACTGCAGCTGTTACTACCAGGAATCTTCTCATCAGGAACCTTACAGAGCGTCCAGCTGATCCTGTGACTGAAGCACTTCTAAAGGAAGTTCAGGAGGATGAGTTTGGTCTTGGTGTCTGACTTTTGCTTGTTGTTGCTTTCATTTCATTGTACTTTTCTTTTCTTATGTTGTATTTTGACCCCCCAGGGGCATGTATTGTAAAAGACAAACTATGTATCATTCACTTCTTGTAATATATGTATCAGTTTGTTTTATCTGAGTTCTTCAAGCAACATCACAAGCATCTTCCTCAAGGGTCTGGAAAGGTCAAAACCAAGTGCCAAGCCGGATACCTTGGAAACAAATAGGCATACTGCATTGCGTACTAACCTTTTGTTTGTTTTGTAGGTTTGTTTTGTTTTTGTTACTAACTCTGTTGTGATCTCAGGAACTATTGCTCGACGACGGGTGTTCCCACTCAACCGTCCACACAGATATCCAACCCGCAACAACCTTCCGGGTATACAGATGGACCAGGTACAACAGGACCTTACAGAGGTCAGGGCTCAAATGGCCAATGAGAGGCTAGAAATGAGGAATCAGATGACTCAGTTTATGGAGGTGATGAATAACATGGCTCAAAGCCAAGAGAGATTGAGAGCTTTGGTAGAGAGGCAGAATCAGGAAGACCCCCATCCAGGGACTGCTGGGACAAGCAACAATGAGAGGGTTCAGCCTCATGTCAACCCACCTGTGTTTGGACCCCACCTTCATCCAGAGATCAACATCCCTGCTAATGTGCAAGGGAATGCTACTACAGGTAGAGTGCTGCAAGAAGACCCCCAGGAAGATCAGTTCACAGTGATGGGAGCTGGGGATGAGGCCTATGACAGAAGGCTAGATGAAATTGCTGAAAAATTAAGGTCCTTGGAATCTCAAAATTCTCTGGGCTTTGATGTTATAGACATGGGCTTAGTGGACGGGGTCAGGATTCCCCACAAATTTAAGCCTCCATGCTTTGAAAAGTACAACGGGACCTCCTGCCCACGGACCCACTTACAATCCTTTCTGGGGAGGCTGAAGGCGTATACCATGGATGAAAAGCTATGGATGTTTTATTTCGAAGATAGCTTAACCGGAGCTTCGAGGGAATGGTACTCTCATCTGACTAGAGCAACCACCAGGTGCTGGAAGGACCTAGCCGAGGCCTTCATTAGACAATACCAGTACAACTTGGATATGGCTCCCAACAGGACCCTCCTGATGGGAATGTCACAATCATCCAGAGGAAGGTATTAGCACCCAGATTGTCCGTCATACTCGACGGGATCCACGCTTAAAAGATTTGTGTTTTAAAGGGGTAGTGTCAGTGCAATTTGTGTATCAAAGCTGGAAAGAGTACAAGTGTTAGTGTCAAAGAAAAGTGAAGTGTATAAGTGAAGTGTCAGTGTAAGGAAAGAGTATGCTCATGATCATGAGGCTTAAAGAATAATTGCTGGAAGGAGGGGGGAATATACAGAGAGTTTTGTTCGATAACTGTTAAGTTATGCCTACGTATCCTCTCGTGCAATGAGGAAGGCAGAACACCGTAGTTCGACTCAAAGAGACTGAAAGGTGAATTGACTTATGAACTGCTTGCTTGTCAATGCTCAAGTGTATGACCTGTCTGGCTCAGGTGCAAACTGTCTTGCATTAGACGGAAGAAGCAAGTTCTCGTTTGTGAGTGAATGAGATGAGAAAAGAATCCCGAAGGAGACGATTATTGTTTGTTTTTGTGTTTTCAGTCTTTTATTGCTTTTGAGATTTGTCATAAATTAATGAGCTTAAGCCTAAACCAATGGGTTAGTAAACTCATCACATCCTCCCTCTGATTAGGAGCAATGAGAATACCTTAAGTGTGAAGTCAGCATCTCACACTTAATCACCATGATGTAGGATTAAGATCATTAACCTACTTGTATTTAATTAGATGTTTTTGGTATTTTTGTTTAGTGTTGAGTAATGAGATTAAGCCATAATCAGGGATTAAACAGACTCATTACACCATCGTAATAGAAGGATAATAGATGAGAATGTTTAAGCTGAGGAAAGCTTCTCAACTTAATCCATGATTAGGGATTAACCTCATGACAAAACAAATCCTTTATTAAATGGATTTTAGTTAATGATATGATGAAGAAATGAGTTTTAGGGTTTGTAAGACAACTTGAGGGGGACTTGTCCATTAACACTAGGGTTAGTCCTTCTTAACCAGTTAAGGAAGAATTAGAACCCTAATGCAAGGCCCAAGTTACAAGCTTGATGTCTTGATGATTATTAAGTGAATTGGTTAAAGGATTTAAACACATTAAGGGTTTAACACTTAGGATTAAAGTCATACACTCCATCCTAATAGAAGGATGCAGGCATAAGCTTAATCACAAAGCCTTAAAGCCTTTAGGGTTTAGTCCCTGATTATGAGATGAGAAAAGAGACTCAAAGGGACACAAAGGTAAAAGCTAAATGGGGGGACTAATCAACCCTAATTATTATCATACTTGGAAGTCCTAGGGTTTGTGAGGCTTAAGAAAGAAAGAATCTTCAAAGGCCACCAAGGAGGAGCAAGATGGAAGGATCAAGAAGAAGCAAAACAACTTGCTTCACTTAAGAAGACAAGTTGCTTGAAGAAAGAAAGTAAGATGAACAAGAATGAGTAAACTCAATCCAAAGCACAAGATAAAATGCAGCAATGATGCATAAGAGAGATGAAAAGAGATTGTGAGAAGTGAAGGCAAATTCACTTCTCAATACAACTTACCACCAGAAAAGTTAGTAAAGAAATGGAATGCAATGCAAAATGAGATGCAATTTCATGATGCAAACCAAAACCAGAAGCATGAGTATGGTGTTAATGATGCTAAGAGATGATGCAAACATGAGGCAAGGCATTACAATGATCATACAAACATATGGATGCAAGAGAAGCATGCTTTGGACCATGGAAGTTCATGAAAAGTTATGGAATGCAAAAGACATATAACATGGCAAATGAAAGATGTAATGATCAAACATGATTCTAATATGTCCTAAGATGTATTATGAATCAAATGGATGCACAAAGTGTCATGGAAAGTCATGGTATGCAAGAAAATGGAAGATGGATGCCAAGGAAAGCAAAAAAATTAGGGTTTATGATCAACACACAAAACAAAATTCAAAATCAGGAGCAAACATCATGATAAAAAATTGAAAATGCAATCAAGGATACCCTAGACCTATACAAACTCACTGCCCAAAGGAGGGGATCCAATTCTTAACCTAGTGAAAGTTATGAATTTCCTAAGATTGCTAGGGTTTTAAGGTACCTTGTCAAGAAAAATGCCAAACAAATTGAAAATGCAAGATCAATTCAAGCCAATTTAATCCTATAAACTACATGCTATACAAGATGCAATGCAAAAAGAATCATTGTCCAACTCTCAATGGTTAGGCAGAAATGAATTTTTGAAGATTGGTACAAAATATTGCCTTGAAATGAATTTAATTCCATTGAAAATAATCAAAAGGCATCAAGAACAAAAAAGAAATTTGGTTTGAGGGTTGGAAAATGTTTCTAAATGTTTCTAGATGTTACATGAATTTTTTTGTGATTTTTAAATACCTAAAAGTATTTTTAATTAATTAATTTTCATTAACTAATTAAAAATGAACTTTTAAATGATTTAAAAATAAATTTTGATGCAAAAAATAAAAATAAAAATTTTTTTGTGTTCTGAAAATTAATTAAAGCTGGGATAAAAAATTTCAGAATTTTTCAATGTATTTTGCTATTTTAAATAAAATGAAGAAAATAAATGCAAAACAAATGAAAATAAAATGAATTTAAATAGAAAAATAGAAAGTCAGCCAATCTGATGGGTGAGATTCAAATTCAGGGACGCGGGAGTGGACTTGGCGCGCGTTTGGACGGCTCACATTCAAACTTACGTAATTAAGATTAAACCCTAATTAACTAACCCTAATCACTCTCAGGTGACCGGAGCAAGCTCCGGTCATCTTCTCCGGTCAATCCCCTCCCCTGAATCCCTCAAAACGCCATGGAACTTCACCAAAAGCTCCAGAATCAAACTTCAAACAACCCTAAACATGAATCAATCCTCAAAAATCGTTTATCACCCAAGAACATCATGAATCGAAGCAAACAATTTTTAGGTCAGAAAGTTTCAGAGCAATCATACATCCTGGTTTCTCAGCCATTTTCAAAAATAATCATATCCCCATGATCAGGGGAGTACATAGAATCATTTAAGAACTTAAAATGGAGTTTCTGGAAAAAAGTTTGAGATGGCTACCTGAGATGGAATCTCCTGGTTCTGGGCTTTCTGGCCTTTCCTTTGCTGCAAATCCACTCCTTTGAATCCTCTGATGATGAAATGAAACTTAGAAAGCTTTGAGGATGGCTGGTTTGGGAGATTGGCAGAGTTCTGTTCAGTGAAGTGAGAAAATCGTATTTGGTTTGTGTGAGGTTCTGGGCTGTTTCAATGGTTGGTTTGTGATCAGTGAGTCATGTTGAGATGTTTTGTGAAGTTTGTTTGTGTGTGTGATGCTTGTGGAGAGTGTTTCAAATGGTTTTGCATATGGGGCATAAACTTGGAACTATGGCTATGAGAGATCTTCATCATGAATTGTTTTGTGCTTTTGCTTGCATTTTGTCCACATAAAGAAGTGTGATAGGTCAGAGAGTGGGTGCTGGCCTATTGTGATTGATATGAGCAAGTTGCCAAAATGTCAACTTGATTTGTACTTGAGGTATGGGCAATGGTACAACTTGATTTTTGGCTTGTCTTGGCTCAGCTTGAATCAAGGAAAGCTATGGAAAAGGTTTAGAGGCAATGCAGCAAGTGGTTTAGGGTTTATCCTAGGTTTTGCAACTTTGATCCACTTTGCCCCTTTTGAAGTTTCTTGGTCCACAAGTCATGAAAATGAGTGAACTTTTGATGCAATCTGATCTTTAGGCCTTGGTTTATATTTTTATGAAGATTAGAAGTCCATTTGATAGCACAATTTGCCTTGGCAAGTGGTTTTGCAACTTTGCCTCTTTGGTAGAAAACTTGAAATTATGTGATTTTTCCCAACTTTGACAAGCCATAACTTTTGATCCAAAATGAATTAGGACAAGTTCTTGTACTTTTTGAAAAGGGAATGATCCATTCTACAACTTTCATGACCAAAGTTTTCCCATTTGAGGCATTTTTGAATCAAAAAGCAAGGGTTGAAAAAGTTTCCCAAAATGGCAAGTTTCCATTACAAGTCATTTTCCCAAAAAACGTCAACTTTGCAAATGGCTTGAAATTCTTCAATTTTGTGAACTTATAACATATTATTTGATCAAATAAAGATCATAGATAATCAAAATGATGAAGAACACCCTTTGGTTGGGTCATTGGGGGCCTCAGATGCCCTGATTTTGCACTGACTTGCTCAAAAGGTCAACTCTTGATCAGATGCCTTCCCCATGGAGTTTCTTCATGAAAATTAATATGCATGATCCCTATACCATATAGAGACCAATAGAAACAAGAATGACCAAATAAATTGGAGTTATGGCCTCTGAAACCAAAACCCTAATTTTAGGTCATCTGTGCAGTCAAACCTGGCTCTGCTTCCATGCCATTCTCAGTTCTTGTGATTTTTTGACATTCTTGACTTTGAGAGGATATAATATGATGCTTGAACATTCATGGACCCCTTTGAAGTGATTGATGACCTTTGGAGTGACTCAAATGGCTCTTGGATGGCTCAGATCACAAACCCTAGATGCAGATGACTTAGAAACAATGCAGTTTACTAAAAATGTGGTATGAGATGCTATGATTGAACTTATGCATATGAAAAGATCACAAGCCATGGTGTGAATGGGTGAGGGCAAATTTGGGGTGTTTACAGTCGTCAACATTGCCAGCACCTTTATCTTTTTCAATTTGTAACAATCTCCTCATTTCAGGGGATTTGTTTCTTTGACTGTATTTGCCAATTCAGGGCACCCAATTAATAAAATCAAAGTTTTCAGTCTCGTTTGTACACTCTTGTTTCGTTTGCAAAATGTCCAGTATTCCATGATATAATATTTAAATGAAACAAATGAGCCATTTTTAAGTAGATGCTTGCAGGAAATTCATTCACTCTCAGGAATATCTAACTCCTATGACGGAATCCGGTAAGGGATACCTCGGGGTACTTGTGCGTCTTTCTTGTCTTAACAGGTTGCAGGTATTCAATACGTAACATGGGGCATACCAGGCATCACTTCCCCAACACACCTTCTCCAAGCAGCATCTGAAATGTTTTCTCCCCACCAGAGTTGTCAAAACCTCCTCATCCCCAGACGGGATCCCCACAGAAAACTCTAGGAAGATCATCCAGTGATCTTTCCTCTCCCAAGCAGAGTGCCAGGTCTTCCAAAGGCAAGGGAACCTTCTCCCCACAGAGTTCCAACCTCTACCCAGAAGAGCAATGCCTGAAATTCCCGCACAACAAAGTTACAAAAGCTTTCTCATTCCCAGCTGGGATATCTCCTTACCGGATAGATCTATCAGTGATCTAGTCCCCCAAGCAGAACCATATGATATATCAGATCTACTAATGATCTCATGCCCAGCTGGGATATTTCCTTCAGCAAGACCAACCAGAGATCTTCACAGCAACGGGATCCGAATCCCGGATCAGTATCTTTTGCATGATCATAGCATTCGCATCATATTTACCCTCAGAGTGTAGCATTTCGTCTAAAAACGGAGCATTACGGAAAAAATCAAACGCAATGCATAATCACAAGCCATGTTTTGAATCAAATACCTGTATATACCAACATTTCTTCAGCAATGCATACAAAGACTCACAATCCCAGTAGAAAGCCAAAGCGTCCCCTTTGCACTAACTGATACATATCAAATACACTCTTTTTGACACTCGTCCGTGTCATATCATTCCCCTGCAGATATAAACCACAAATAGATATCTATATACTCCATTGACACTCGTTTGTGTCACCTTTCTCCAACATGGTTGCCTAAACACTTATTGTAAACCAAACACTTGTTTATAATACACTACTTTCGACACCCGATCGTGTCATCTTATCCCCACAGAACTCCAGATATCCTTTACACTCATAAAGTTCGTAACTTATACATTTTCTCTTATGATGCTCGTTTGTATCATACTCTCCTCAACAAGTTGAACACTCGTCTGTGTCTCACTCATACTTTTTACTCATACAAATACTCGTCCGTATCTTGTATACACCACTTATCTTTTCCCAGATTCAACACTCGTCCGTGTTCTTTGTTAACCAGTTGATACTCGTCCGTATCATCATCTCTGAACATGCGTCAGCAGTTTTTTCTACCGATACTCGTCCATATCATAGTCTTAAGGATGCTCGTCCGCATCTTTAATCTATACACAGTGTCAAACACTTATACCTTCCTTTCTTGGATATAGACATTCGTCCGTGTCTACCATTCCCCAGCAAATCCCCAATAAAAAGCAAAATTTCTTTTCTATCTGACATTCGTCCTATGTCATGATACTTTCGGCAGCCGTACCCTTCTAGGTGATCATCCTTTACCTTTTGATGACCGTCCCTCATCATTTCCCCAGCGGAGTCTCCATTGCTAGAACCCTCTTCTATCCGATATTCGTCCTATGTCGTGATATTTGAGTAGCCGTACCCTGCTAGGTGATCGTCCTTCACCTCTTGATGATCGTCCTTCATCATGTTTATCCGATGGCCGTCCCCATCGTCGACCTTTGCTATCCGGCATTCGTCCTATGTCGTGATACTTTCAGAGCAGCCGTCCCCTGCTAGGTGATCGTCCTTCAATTTTGATGACCGTACCTCATCATTTATTGCATTTATGCTTCAAACCTGATGGCCGTCCCCATCATTTAACTTTACCTCTTAATCCCCATAGAATCTTGTTACTTTCTGATACCTCCATTTACCCAGCATGTCGGCCGTCCCCGTCATTGCTTTATCTCCAGCAGTCGTCCTTTGCTCGACGGTCGTCCTCCATCGCCCGCACTTTATAAATCATACTTTATTTTCCTTTACAATCTATATCCCTTTTCTTCTTCATAACCAGCGAGTGCAAATTTCGGACTGTCTTTGGTATTCAACCACAAGTTACCTTGTTTGAATGATAAGCCGTCGCTTACATCCTGCACAGCTAACTCATGTTTGAATAGCGGCAGCTGTAAACACCCCAAATTTTCCCTCACCCAATTCACCAAGGCTTGTGATCTTTTCATTTGCATAATTTCAATTATATTACAGCATATTGCATTTTTGCTTCACTGCATTGGTTCAAAGTCATCTGCACCTAGGGTTTGTGACCTGAACAATCCATGAGCTATCTGAGCCACTCCAAAGGTCTTCAATCATCTCAAGAGGGTCCATGTATGTTCAATCATCATATTATATCCTCCCAAGATCAAGAAAGTCATAAAATCACAAGAACTTGCAAGGCATGGAAGCAGAGCCAAGTTTAACTGCACAGATGACCTAAAATTAGGGTTTTAGTTTCAGAGGCCATAACTCCAAATTTTTTGGTCATTCTTGTTTCTATTGGTCTCTATATGATATATGGATCATGCATACCAAGTTTGATGGAAAAATTCATTATGGAAGTCATTTGATCACTAGGTAACTTCCTGAGCAAGTCAGAGCAAAATCAGGGCATCTGAGGCCCCCAAACATGGAACCCAAATGGATTTTTTCATCAAAATGAAGTTATATGGTCTTTATTTGATCATTGAAGTGATTGTAAGTTCACAAATTTGAAGAAAAGTGGGCTAAACCAAAAGTTGCCAAATATGGAAATGACTTGTAATGTAAACTTTCCATTTTGGGAAAGTTTTTCAACCTCCTCTTTCTCAACCAAAAAATTCTTGGTCATGAAAGTTGTAGATTGGATCATTCCCTTTTCAAAAAGTACAAGAACAAGACCTAATTCATTTTGGAACTCAAGTTATGGCTTTCCAAATTTGGCAAAAATCACATAATTTCAAGTTTCATGTCAAAGAGGGATTTTTGCAAAACCTCATGCCAAGCAAATTTGTGACCTCAAAGTGACTTCTAACCATCATACAAACTTTGTGCAATGCCTAAAAGTCAGATTTGTGCCAAGAATTCCTAAGTTTCATGACTTGTGCATGAAGAAATCAAGAAAGGGACAAACTTCATGAAATTTGTAAAACCCCCCACAAACTTCAATCCACTTGCTAATTGGCCTCAATCTGAATTCCATTGTTGCCCTTGAAACAAGTTGCGCAGGACATGCCCTTGTCCTTGGCCTGAATTTGCCCATACCTCAAAGGACACCTAACCTTGACTTTTTGCAAAATGAACCATACCAATAAGCATAGGCCACCAACAACTCTCTGACCTATCAAGACTTGATACATGGACCAAATGCAAGCCATTACATACAACAAGCAAGCCTGAATCCTCCCATAAGGGCATTCACCAAAACTACCCTTTATGCATTTTCCTTCGAAACTCATCACACAAGCTACAAACATCAAAACAAACTCCACAGAACAACTCACCATGAACCACTGATCATTTCCCACCCATCATCTTGCTCTGAAAGCAGCCATATCAAAAACACGATTTTGGCCACCCCTTGAACTGAACTTCAGCAAACTTCAAAAAGAGTCCACAAAAGCTTCAGCCAAGCATCCCAGAAGCAAGAGGGAGTCAAAAGAAGGGGAAAAGCACCAAAGAGAGGGCCAGACAGTGCCATTTTCGAAAGCTCCATTTCTGGTAACTTCAAGAACAAATTTTCCAGAAATGTAATTTCTTGTTATAGAAATGTTCTGTGTGCTTTGCTGATCATCATGATCTATTTAGTTTTGAAAATGAGTGAGAAACAAGCATGTATGAAGCTTCTGAAATTTTTGCGTGTTTTCCGTTTGCCTTTGATTCTTGATCTTGAGTGAAAATAAATGATTTTGATTACTGGATTCTTGTTTAGAGTTGTCTAATGATTGATTCTGGAGAGTTTAGTGAGGTTTCATGGTGTATTGAGAGAGATTGAGTGAGAGAGCAGCCGGAGAAGATGACCGGAACACTGTTCCGGTCACCTGAATGTCATTAGGGTTCAGATTAGGGTTTAATTGTGTAATTAGTGAGATTTGAATTTCAGCCGTCCAGATGCGCGTGGGGTCAATTCCCTCCAACCCAGATTTGAATTCCAGCCCTTAGATCAGCCTACTTTTCATTTAATTAGTTTTTATTTCATTTTTTCTCATTTAATTTGTACGAATTTTAAAAAATAGTAAAACACATCAAAAAATTCTGAAAATTTTTGTTAAATCTTTTATTAATTTTCAGAACCCAAAAATATTTTTATTTTTATTTTTTGCATTAAAAAATATTTTTAAATCATTTAAATGATTATTTTTAATTAATTAATGAAGAATAATTAATTAAAAATACATTTAGGTATTTAAAAATCCCAAAAAAAATTCAGAGAACATTCTTAGGCGTTTAGAAACATTTACAAACTCACAATACAAATTTATTTTTGGTTTTGGTCACACTTTGACAATTTTCATTTGAATTAGGGTTCTTTAATTTGAATATTTTTAACCCTAACTTAAAAAATTCATAACTTTTGATCCAAGTTGAGTTTGTGAATGGTTCTTTTTGCATTGTGTTATGCATACTTTCAAGCATCTAAAAACATTTTTGTTTAATTTTTATAATGCATTTTCAATTTGTTTGGCATTTTACCTTTAGGATCACCCTTAAAACCCTAGAAATTTAGGAAAATCATAAGTCCCTTAGGGTTTAGTTTCTGACCTTCCCCTTTGGGCAGTGAACTTGTATAGGCTTAAGGTCCCTTTGATTCCATTTTCAATTTTTTATCTTACCATTTGCTTCTGATTTTGAATTTTGCATCTCATTTGATCATATAACCCTATTTTGGCATCTCATTTGCATCCATCTCACATAAGCTTGCGTACATGAACTTGCCATGACATTTTGTGCATCCACATGACATATAAGACATCTTAAGACATATTAGAATCATGTTTGATCATTGTATCATTCATTTGCCATGTTTTTGCTTTCATTTCATTTCATATGCATTCATGAACATTCATGCTTCTTACATGTCTCATTTGCATTCCCATCCTTTGTATGATCATCCCCATCTCATGACATACATTTATGCCATCTCTTTGCGTAGTTAGCATCATGAACATGCTTCTGACTTTGGCTTGCATCCTTGCATTTCATTTCATTTTCATTTCATTTCATTTCCTTTTGCTAACTTTTCAGGTGGTAAGTGTTTGAGAAGTGAATTTTCCTTCACTTCTCACAATCTCTTCTCATCCCTCTTATGCATCATTGCTGCATTTTACTTTTGTATTAGAGTGAGATTGCTCATCCATGCTCCTTCCTCTCTTTCTTCCTTCAAGCAACTTATCTTCTTAAGTGAAGTAAGTTGTCTTGCTTCTTTCTGATTCTCCTTCCTTCATCCTGCTTCTTCCTTGGTGTCTTTTCTCTTGAAGATATCTTGCAAGCCTCATAAACCCCAGGAATACCCAAGCATGTTAATAATTAGGGTTTGATTAGTCTCCCGTTAGTTTTCACCTTTGTGTCATCTTTTGTGTCTTCTCTTCTCATCTCATAATCAGGGACCAAACCTTCAAGGTTTTAAGGCTTTGTGATTAAGTTTATGCCTGCATCCTTCTATTAGGATGGAGTGTATAACTTTAATACTAAGTGTTAAACCCTTAATGTGTTTAAATTTCTTAATCAATCCATCTAATAATCACTAAAATAATAAGCTTGTAACTTGGGCCTTGCATTAGGGTTCTAATTCTTCCTTAATAGGTTAAGAAGGACTAACCCTAGTGTTAATGGACAAGTCCCCCTCAAGTTGTCTTACAAACTATAAAATTCACTTCTTAATCTTTCCATTAACTAATATCCACTTTAATAAAGGTTTGTTTTGTCATGATTTTAATCCCTAATCATGGATTAAGTTGAGGAGCCTTCCTCAGCTTAAATGTTCTCATCTATTATCCTTCTATTAGGATGGTGTAATGGGTCCATTAAATCTTTAATTATGGCTTAAACTCATTACTTAACACTAAACAAAAACTCCAAAAAACATCTAAATAAATGCAAGTAGGTTAATGATCTTAATCCTACATCATGGTGTTTAAGTGTGAGGTGTTTACTTCATACCTAAGGTATTCCCATTACCCCTAATCAGAGGGGGGATGTGATGAGTTTACTAACCCTTGGTTTAGGCTTAAGCTCATTTTCTTATGACAAACTCAAAAAAGGCAATAAAATATTGAAAACACAAAAACAAACAATAATCGTCTCCTTCGGGATTCTTTTCTCACCTCATTCACTCATAAACGAGAACTTGCTTCTTCTGTCTAATGCAAGACAATTAGCACCTGAGCTAGACAGGTCATACACTTGAGCATAGGCAAGTAAGCAGTTCACAAGTCAATTTATCTTTCAGTCTCTTTGAGTCAAACTACGGTGTTCTGACTTCCTCATTGCACGAGAGGATACGTAGGCATAACTTAACTGTTATCGAACAAAAGTCTCCGCTTATTCCCCCTCTTTCAGCATCATTCTTTAAGCCTCATAGTCTTGAGCTTTGCACTTCTTTCCAGCACTGACACTTCTTTATTTCACTTCACATTTCCTTTGCACTAACACTTGCATTCTTTTCCAGCTCTTGCACACAGATAGCACTAACACTACCCCTTTAAACACAAATTTTCAAGCGTGGATCTCGTCGAGTACGACGGACAATCTGGGTGCTAATACCTTCCCAGGTTGTAACCAACCCCCTTTCTCAGTTTCTCTGGTTCGCGACCGTCTTATCCATCTTCTTTCTAGGTCTATGCAGCATTACCTTTCCTTCGGGATAAAAATGCCTAGCTGGCGACTCTTTTCAGTTCACCCTTGTGTTCTCCTTTCGCTGACCGTTCACGTCTGTACCCTATCTGACCATGTGTCATTTGGTGGGAGCGACACCATGTCCGGTCTTGTTCTTCAGAGCTTTTGCTTTACTGGAGGACAATCTGGTCGAAGAGGAAACTTGTTGACCACTATATCTGTGTCTAAACCGGGCATATCCTGATACGACCATGCAAACACATCCACATACTCTTTGAGAAGCTTGACCAATCTTTCTTTGACATCTGCCCCAAGTGTTGTACCAATCTTGACTTCCTTCTTGTCTTCATCGGTGCCAAGGTTGATGTTCTCTACCTGCTCTTTATATGGATGAAGATCTTTGTACTCATACTCAACCAATCTTGCCAGTTCCTTTAGAACATCACAATCTTCCTCACTTTCATCTTCCGCTTGGTAAATGGGTGAATCGAAGTTAGGAGAGAATATAGAATCATTGGATTCAACAGGGTTTTCATTTGTTCTGCATATGGGAATGATTGGCTTTTATTAAAAGTGAAAACAGAGAGATGCAAGAAAAACTTTTTATTGGTTTTGAAAGATTTCCATTTTCTTTTAAAGGTGAAAAGAGGAAAAGCAGTAAATAAAACAAAGTAAGAATTTAACAAAATGCCTTCATTAATTAAATAACTTGAAAATGAGAAGGGGCCCTACAAAATGATCCCATAGCCTTGGCCAGGGCTAGGGGACTTTGAAAACATTTAAAGAAAACAATAAATTACTTTGACAGTGGAAAAATCTCTGGGATCTCAACTGCCTCCCAATTGCCCAAAGCTGCTTCACACTGATAAACCAAATGATTCACATCCGCATCTTCAGCATCCCCATTAATTGCATTGATTTGATAGCCGTCACTGGAAAACACCTCTTGAATGGTCTTTGGACGTCCTTTAACGGAGGTTGATGTTCCTTCCTTCACATGAGTTGGTTTGTAACCCAACCCGTAGCGATCTAGCTTCTTCTTGACTTCAATGACATCACCCCATCCTTCATGGCTTCCTTCCTTAATAGTGGAAATGGTACTCTTTAGAGACGCAAAAGATGGAATACCCTTCCCCTTTGGCTCATTTACTTCCATAAGGACAACATTAGCTATCTCCAGATCTTGGAAAGCAGTTTCCAAAGCATCTTCATCAGCCTCAATGTAACTAAAGGAGGAAAGGTTGCTAACCATGAGGTCTTCTTCCCCGGACACCGTTACCAGCTTGTTATCAACCACAAACTTCATCTTTGATGTAAGGTAGAGGTGACTGCCCCGGCGGCATGAATCCAAGGTCTTCCCAGCAAACAACTGTAATTAGGATTAATGTCCATAACCTGAAAAGTGACTTTGAACACCTGCGGTCCAATCAAGATTGGTAGGTCTACTTCTCCGATAATAGTCCTCATTAACCCATCAAAAGCTTTCACAATCATTGCACTGGGCCTCATCTCTGCCCCTTGATAAGACAACTTAGCGAGTGTTCTTTTCAGAAAAACATTCAATGAAGATCCCGTATCCACAAGAACTCTTGCTAAAGTATCCTCCTGGCATTTTACAGATATATGAAGAGCACGATTATGGTCTAAGCCATCCTTTGGAAGATCCTCCATACTGAATCTGAGATTATTACATGCGGTTATATTGGCAATGACACCATCAAACTGATTCACAGTTATATCATGCGTAACATGCGCCTGTGCTAGCAATTTCTGGAGAGCACCTTGATGGGCCGACGAATGCATAAGAAGTGATAAGATAGATATTTTGGAAGGCGTTTGATGTAACTGATCAATAACCTAATAATCACTCTTCTTGATGATTCTGAGAAATTCTGCATCCTCCTCTTCCAAGACCAACCCTTTATCCTTGTTGGCAACAGCGGGGATGACTTCTTTAGGTGGAACTGGTGGAGCTGTATTGACCTGCTGAGTGTAAACACGACCACTGCGAGTTAATCGACTTGCACCTGCTATGTTAGCACTCACCACCTTTAAACTTTCCTTCTGACCAGCCTGTTCAAACTTCTGATGAACTCCCCCTGTATCATACTTCCATGGAATTGCTTTGGTATCTTCATAAAGGAAAGGGTTACTCCTTTGCTCAATCCTTGGCTCGGGTAAATTGAAAATTGGCACCACAGATTCTGGCATATTGAAGATGGGTTCAATCATTTCCACTTCATTCCTCTTCACACGACCGCTTACTTGCAAAACACCAAGATTAATCAAACTTTGCACATCTCTCAAGACTAGTTCGCATCCCTTTGGATTATCAGCACAAACTTCACAATTCTTATGACAGTTATTCAACATACCCACCTCTACTAACTTCGCATGGAAGTCTCTAAGTGGGGTTTTGATCTTT
Organism: Lathyrus aphaca; assembly: GCA_963966055.1. Lineage (NCBI taxonomy): Eukaryota > Viridiplantae > Streptophyta > Magnoliopsida > Fabales > Fabaceae > Lathyrus > Lathyrus aphaca. The sequence goes on from OZ014521.1 coordinate 364,481,991, forward strand.
ACAGCATCGAAAATCAAATCTTCGTCAGACTCATCAACAATGGCATTTATGGACCCATGTTTGGGTAGAGGATTATCTTTGACATTCGGACCAGTATTTCCGAACGACATAATGTTTTTATCCATCAAATCCTTCACAGCAAACTTCAAAACAATATAACTTTCCAAATCGTGCCCTGGAGCACCTTCATGGAATAATTAGTGGGCGCTTGAGTTGTAACTTGGTGGGAGTGGATCTGGTGGAGGACCCAAAGGCTTTGGAGTCACCAAGCCTCTCTTCAGTAGTGGGGGATATAATTCAGTATAGGTCATAGGGATCCGAGGATTATGAGGCCTTCCTCCTTGTCTTCTATTCTGAAAGTTGGAATTTGGATGAGGAGCTGGAGTCCTCTACTGGTAAACTAAAGCATTGGGTGCTTGTTGATAGCCTGGATTGTTGAGCATTGGTTGATAGGTTGGAACTACTGGAGCTGTTTGTTGATACATCGGTACTGCTTGAGTTGGCTGATACATTGGAACCTGTTGGTTATATGATGGTTGAACTTCCGCTACATAAGGATGTAGAACGTACTGTGGTGGATAGGCATACTGCTGTTAAGCCATAGGTGGAGGCCTCTGCCAAAGCTGATTTCTCCTTTGACTCGTCATCACCGCATTTGTCTCACATTCTTTATTTTTGTGGAAATTTCTTTTAAACTTCTTAGTATTGTTCCCATTATTGTTGCTGGAGCTACTGGATGCACCACTCATCTTACCATTTTTCAGACCAAGTTCAACCTTGATTCCCACCACCACAAGATTAGAGAAGCTAGCAGTTATGCTTACCACCATTCTCTCAAAGAATTCTGGTAATACAGTGTCAACAAACCTGTCATCTAATTCTTTCTCAGTTAACGGGGGATCTACTTGAGAAGCGGTCCCTCTCCATCTTTGAACATATTCTTTAAAAGACTCAGAATCCTTCTGAGACATACTCAATTGTTGCCTCCTATCAGGAGCAAAGTCCATATTGTACTTGTATTGTTAAATGAAAGTGTCCGTCAAGTATTCGAAACAACAAATTTTTGACTGATCTAGAGTAAGATACCACTTGGAGGAAATTCCTTTCAGACTATCCTGGAAGCAATGGATCATCAGTTTTTCATTGTCAACTTGTGCTACCATTCTTCGATAGTACATTAAAAGATGGCTCTTAGGACAAGTTGTGCCTTCATACATATCAAAGGTGGGTGTCTTGAACTTGGGAGGTATCACTAGTCCTGACACAAGGCACATTTCTCTGGCAGTAGCACCAAAGATCTGGTCACCTTCAATTTCCCTCAATCTCTTTTCAAGAGTGTCAAAATTCTCTTGCATCTTCTCATGTTTCTCATTTCCTTTTTCAGACATGTCTGGCACATTGTAAGCCTGGGGATCGTTAAAGTGCGGTTGGACACGGGTGTGCATAATATCTGGTGTAAAATTAGTAACCATTTGGTTCTCTTCAGTAGTCAAAGGGATGGTTTGCTGAGTGGTAAATACTTGAGGGGGAGGCACAAAACCTTGGGAAGGAAATGAAAACCCCTAAGAAGGAGGTGAGAAACCTTGAGAAACAAATCCTTGGGAAGGAGGGAAGAAACCCTGAGCAGCAAATCCTTGGGAAGGAGGAATGAAACCTTGAGAAACAAACCCTTGGGAAGGAGGAATAAAACTTTGAGAAACAAATCTCTGGGAAGGAGGTATAAAACCTTGATAAGAAAAACCTTGGGAAGGAGGTAAAAACCCCTGAGGAAGCCCAAAAGGAGGCCAGGTTACAAGGGTAGTGACTGATGGTGTAGGCTCAGTTGTTGCGGTGACAATCTCAGAAACCATAGTCTATTGGGTATCCATCTTTTCTCGAATGACTTGAAACATTTCCATAATCTGGCCCACATTTCCACGAATATCAGTAAGCTCCTCATTAACTTCGTCCATCTCTGGATATCTGTCAGCCATCTTCTTCCTGGCATGAGCTCGAGTGGATTATTTGCGTGAGATCCTCAGTGTGACAGTCTGGAAAGGAGGTGACGGGAATGAGTTTTTGACAAAATGCAAATGCAGAGATGCACTCAAGAGTAAAAATGAAAATGCTTCAAGGGACTTGAGAAGTTATTGCAAAACATCAGAATGGATAAAAATTTCTTATTATTTTTTCAAGAACTAGTAAATTGAAGTCTGTCGCTCCCGAAGATTTGCATTCCGGTACAAGCGTGAATGGTTGGTGAAAGAAGGAAATGAAGGTGAAGTGAATAGAGTCGCCAGCTAGGCATTTTTATCCCGAAGGAAAGGTAATGCTGCATAAACCTAGAAAAAATGGATAAGACGGTTGCGAACCAGAGAAACTGAGAAAGGGGGTTGGTTACAACCTGGGAAGGTATTAGCACCCAGATTGTCCGTCGTACTCAACGAGATCCACGCTTGAAAGACTGTGTTTAAAAAAGGTAGGTGTATGTGCTATCTTTGTGCAAAAGCTGAAAATGAATGTAGAAGTGTCAGTGCAAAAGAAAAGTGAAATGCTCAGGAACTGAGGCTTAAAAGAATGCTGGAAGAGGGGGAAGACACTGAGACTTTTGTTCGATAACTGTTAAGTTATGCCTATGTATCCTCTCGTGCAATGAGGAAGTCAGAACACCATAGTTCAACTCAAAGAGACTGAAGATAAATTGACTGTGAACTGCTTACTTGCCTATGCTCAAGTGCATGACTCGTCTGGCTCGAGTGCTAACTGTCTTGCATTAGACGGAAGAAGCGAGTTCTCGTTTGTGATTGAAGATGATAAGAAAAGAATCCCGAAGGAGACGATTATTGTTTGTTTTTGTGTTTTCAGCTTTTTATTGTTTTTGGTGTTTTGCATAAGCTGATGAGCCTAAGCCTAAATCAAGGGCTTGCAAACTCATTATATCCTCCCTGATTAGGGATAATGAGCCTACTTAAGTATGAGATAAGCATCTCAACTTAATTACCATGATGATGTATGATTAAGATCATTAACCTACTTGTGATTATTTAGATGTTTTTTTGGTTTTTTTGTTTAGTGTCAAGTAATGAGTTTAAGCCATAATCAAGGATTAGTGAACTCATTACACCATCCTAATAGAAGGATAATAGATGAGAACACTTAAGCTGAGGAAGATACCTCAACTTAATCCATGGTTAGGGATTAAAATCATTAGATGACAAAGTTTTATTAAGTGTATTTTAATTAATTGTGAGATTAAGAAATGAATTTTATGATTTGAAAGACAACTTGAGGGGGACTTGTCCATTAAACACTAGGAAGAAGCAGAAGAAATACGTCACTTACTTCATTGAAAAAGATAAGTAACTTAGAGAAAGAAAGTGAAAGATGAACATGAATGAGCAAGGCCACTCAAGGACAATTAAAAATGCAACAAAGATGCATATGAAGAAGATGAAGAGAAATGAGAAGTGAAGGCAAATCCACTTCTAAATTAACTTACCACCTGAAAATGTTAGCACAAGATACATAAGAAAAGAGATGAAATGGAATGAAGCATATGCAATGACAAAGATCAAAACCAGAATCATACACATGATGAAAATCATGCTACGACATGATGCAAAGGCATACAAAGTGCAATGAATGGTTATACAAAGATAAGATGCAAATGGAAGCATGCTTTGAAGTTTGAAAGTTCATGAAAGTTAATGAATGGAAATGAATACAAGTCATGGCAAATGAATGAAGAAATGATCAAACATGATTCTAACATGTCTTAAGATGTCTAAGATGACATATGAATGCATGAAATGTCATGGCAAGTTCATGTATGGATGCATATGCAAGGTGAATGCAAATGAAGATGCAAAATTAGGGTTTTAAGGCAACATGAGATGCATATGGTAAAGACAGAAGCAAATGACATGATAAAAATTTGAAATCACACTCAAAAAAACCCTAAACCTATACTAATTTACCATCCAAAGGGGGAGGTCAGAAGCTAAACCTAAAAGGAGTTGTGAATTTCCTAAGTTTCTAGGGTTTTTTGGGTGATTCTCAATGTAAAATGCTAAACAAATTGAAAATGAAATATAAATTCATGCCAAAAATATCTTAGAAACTAAATGATATGCACAAAACAATGCAAAAAGAATCATCTTCAAACTCTTCTTGGTTAGGCAGAAAAGATTTTTCTAAGTTATGGTTCAAAAATAGGATTTAAATGACCCTTAATTCAAACAAAATTCTCAAATGATCATCAAACCTAAAACTAAATTCGTGTGAAGAGTTTGAAAATGTTTCTAAATGCAAAGGGATGATTCATGATTTTTTGATGATTTTTAGAAACTTAAATGGTATTTTAATTAATTAAATTCAATTAATTAATAAAAATAAACATTTAAATATTTTAAAAATACAATTTTTATGCAAAAAATAAAAATAAAAATATTTTTGGTTTCTGAAAATTAATTAAAGTGATGATAAAAAATTTCAGAATTTTTTTAATGATTTTTGGTATTTTTAATAAATGAAACAAAATAAAATGAAATAGATAAAAATGAAAAGGGAAAGTATGCAGAATGAGAGGCTGGGATTTAAAGTTGAGAGATCCAAAGGTCCAGATGGAAAGTCAGTGTGACTTCTAGTAGGAAAGATCAAAGGACATGGTTCAAAGTTGTGGTTCGCGTGTGATTGTGTGGCCAGAATTCAAACTGAGTTAAATAATTTAATTATATTAATTAATTATGAATTAGGGTTAAGTGGGTTAATCTGGGTCATTCGTGTCTTAACCTAATCCTAATCCAATGGCTACAAATCAGACTGGAAAATTAATTAGAGATTAGGGCTAATTATTTTCAGGCGGCCGGAGACGAACTTCGGTCGTCTTCTCCGGCGGGTTCCTCACCCCATCTCCCTCAAAACGCCACAAAAACTCACTAAACTCTCCAAAATCAAACATTGAATATCATTTAACACAAATCAAACAACAAAATTCATTTATTTTCCATGAATCATGAGAATCGAATCAAAACATTCAAACGGTAAAATTTCAGACGGCCATGAAATACTCAATACGCAACCATTTTCAATTCTAAACACATCAGCATGATCAGCACATCACATAGATTCATTTAGGAACTTAAAAACAAGTTTCTGGAAAAAAAGTTCTTGAGGTTACCTGATATGAAGCTTTGCTATCTGGAACTTTCTGGCCACTTTCCTGGTGCTTTTCCACTCCAATGAACCCCTTGATGCTTCTGGCAAGCTTGAAACAAGTTTATGTTGGCTGTTTTTGAGGTTTCAGTTCAGAGCATGTCAAAATCGTGTTTTTGTTTAAGGTAGTTTCAGGCCAATGTGAGGGGTGGGAAACGATCCTGGGGTTATGTGGAGATGATTGGTGAAAGAATTTTGAAGTTTTGATGGCTGAGTTAGGAGATTCGAAGAGATGAAGTTTTGAGAGGATTTTGGCAATTTGAGCTATGGTTGTGTTTCAGGCTTGTGTAATGTATCAAATGTGTTCCATAATGCTTGCATATGATGCTGTGATTGGTCAGAGGATTTGGTATGGCATAGTGTGATTGGTATGGTAGTGTGATTGGTATAGGATTGAAACATTGCAACTGGATCACTTGATGCTAGGGTTTCTATGTGTTTTTGCAAATTTTCCCTCTTTGGTGTATCTTATGATGCAAGGCATGAAATGTTGTGATTGCTTGGGAAATTCTCATCAAAATGAGTCATGTGATGTTGTTATGATGTTTAGAAGTCAATTAGAGGTCACTTAGAAGCTTGGCAAGTGAATTTGCAAACATCCGTCTTTGGCATGAATGTGAAAATTATGTGATTTTTGCCAACTTTGAAGAATCATAACTTGAGTTCCATAATGAATTAGAAAATGTTCTTGTACTTTTTAAAAAGGGAAAGACCTAATCTACAACTTTCATGACCAACAATTTTTCATTTGAAGCATTTTTGGTTGAGAAAGAGGAGGTTGAAGAACTTTCCCAAAATGGAAAGTTTCCATTACAAGTCATTTCCATTTTTGGCAACTTTTCAAATGGCTCAAATTTCTTCAATTTTGTGAATTTCCAAGCACTTCAATGATCAAATAAAGATCATGTAACTTTAATTTGATGAAAATATCACTTTGGTTCCATTGTTGGGGGCCTCAGATGCCCTGATTTATGCTCTGACTTGCTCAAGAAGTTACCCAGTGAATAGATGACTTCCACAATGAATTTCTTCATCAAACTTGGTACACATGATACTTATAATATCTTAAGAACATTAAAAACAAGAATGACCAAAAAATTTGGATTTATGGCCTCTGAAACCAAAACCCTAATTTTGGTCATCTGTGTAGTGAAAACCCTAGCTCTACTTCCATGCCTTGCCAGTTCTTGTGATTTCTTGACCTCCATTAACTTTGAGGGATATAATATGAGAATGGAACACACATGGGCCCTCTTGGAATAATTGGAGACCCTTGGAGTGGCTCATATGGATCCTTGGATTGCTCAGATCACAAACCCTAGATGCAGATGAACTTGAACTATGCAATGAAGCAAAAATGCAATATGAGATGGTATGCCTATGTTGATGCAAACATCAAAGATCACAAGCCATGGTGTGATATTGGTGAGGGAAAATTTTGGGTGTTTACGGCTGCCCCTATTCAAACATGAGTTAGCTGTGCAGGGTGTAAGCGCCCGGCTTATCAGACAAACAAGATAACTTGTTGTTGAATACCAAAGACAGTCTGAAATTTGCACTTACTGGGGAGAAGAAGAAAATGGATATAAATTGTAAAAGAAAGTATAGTATGATTATTAAAATGCGGGCGATGGAGGACGACCATCGAGCAGAGGACGACTGCTGGGGATAAAGCAATGACGGGGACGGCCGACAAGCTGGGGAAATAAGAGATTATGATGGGGACGAACATCAAGTAAAGTAACGAGGTTCTCTGGGGATTAAAGTGAGGTCAATGATGGGGACGACCATCAAGTTTGCAAAGTAAAGTAAACATCGATGGGGACGGCCATCGGTTCAAAGAATAAATGAAATAAATAATGAGGGACAGACATCAAAGGTGAAGGACGATCACCTAGCAGGGGACGACTGCTCTTTATCACAACATAGGACGAATGTCGGATAGAAAAATAGGCGACGATGGGGATGGCCATCGGATAAGCATGATGAAGGAAGATCATCAAGAGGTGAATGACGATCACCTAGCAGGGTACGGCTGCTCTCGGGGTTTATCACGACATAGAACGAATGTCGGATAACAAGATCAACGATGGGGACGACCATCGGATAAAATGATGAGGGACGGTCATCAAAAGGTGAAGGACGATCACCTAGCAGGGGACGACTGCTAAAAATATCACGACATAGGACGAATGCCGGATAGAAAAAGGTTCCAATAATGGAAATTCTGCTGGGGAAAGGATGAGGGACGGTCATCCAAGGGTGAAGGACGATCACTTGGCAGGGGACGGCTGCGGAAAGCATCACGACATAGGACGAATGTCGGATAGAAGAAAAGTTGCTTTGCTGGGGAATGGTAAACACAGACGAGTGTTTACGCTGAAGAATAAAAGGTACAAGTGTTTAACGCTGTGTATAGATCAAAGATGCGGACGAGCATCCTTAGGACCATGATATGGACGAGTATCGGTAGAAACAAACGCTGACGCATGTTCAGAGATGATGGTACGGACGAGTACCAACTAGTTAACAAAGAACATGGACGAGTGTCGAATCTATGGGGAATAATAATATATACAAGATACAGACGAGTATCAGAGACTTTTGTATAAGTATGAGCGAATACTGATTTGTTGGTGAAGTATGAGCAAGACACGGACGAGTGTTCAACTTGCTGGGGAAAGTATGACACGGACGGGTGTCGAAAGAGAATATATAGGTTGTGAACAAACAATTGTATATGAGAGTGTAAAAGGTGTTTTAGCGACCTGTGGGGATGACACGGATAGGTGTCGACAAGAGTGTATTATAAAGAAGTGTTTTGGCAACTGTGTTGGGGAAGAGTGACACGGACGAGTGTCAAAAGGGTATGTACGTGTATTTCTATTTGAGAATGCAAAGAAGATGTTTTGGCTTATATCTGCGGGGAACGGTATGACACGGACGAGTGTCGAAAGTGTATATATGAACAGGCATTTGTGTTGGAGAGTGCAAAGGGGACGTTTTGGCTTTTATTTGCAGGGGGTGTGAGATTTTATATACATTGCTGATGAGATACTGAGGGTATTTGCAGGTGACTGGCCCGAACCTGGCTTGTGATCATGCAGATGTTTGATTTTTGCCGTAATGCTCCGTATTAGACGGAATGCTACACTCTGTGGGGAAAAATGATGTGAATGCTATGATTATGCAAAAGGGAAACCGGTCCGGGATTTGGATCCCACTGAATACTAGATCTCTGACTGATCTGCTCAGAGGGATGCCCCAGCTGGGGGGAGATCATTGGTAGATCTGTTAGGATATGTAGCTCTGCTTGGGGAAATAGATCATTGATAGACCTATTATGTAAGGAGAAAACCAGCTGGGGATAAGGATGCTTCCGTCACTTTGTTGCGTGAGAGTCTCAGGCATTGCTCTTCTGGGGAGAGGCTGGAACTTATGTGGGGAGATTGGCTAGGGATGCTCATGTTGAGTAGACATGTGTTAGGGGATGAGGGGGCTTTGACAACTCCACTGGGGAAAAGCATTCCAGATACTGCTCGGGATGAGGTATGATGGGGAGGTGTACTTGATATGCCCCATGTTGCGCATTGAATACCTGCAATCTGTTAAGACAAAGAAACACACAAGTATCCCGAGGTATCCCTTACCGGATTCCGTCATAGGGGTTAGATATTCCTGAAAGTAAATATATTTCCTGCAAGCATTTATTAAGAATGGCTCATTTGTTTTATGCAAATATTATATCATGGATATTGGACATTTTGCAAACGAAACAAAAATGTACAAAACGAGGTGTGACTGAAAACTCTGATTTTATTAATCTGGGTGCCCAAAATTGGCAAATATAGTCAAAGAAACAAATCCCATGGAATAAGGAGATTGTTACAAATTGAAAAAAGTAAAATTGCTGGCAAATGTTGACGACGCTCTGGTGAGCTTCCTTTGCTATGACCCGTATGACCTTGCCGCTCTTCTTATCTTGCTTTCTGAAGAAGGTTGATTCAGACTGATGCTTTATCCTTTCGAAGCCTGATGTGTTGTTAATGATACAGACGAATTCAGAATGCAGTTGTTCGCTTATTCCCTGATTTTGCGTGGATCGCCCTTTCGGGTTTTCAATCCACCGGGATACCCATTTTTTGCCTGAGCTGTCCAATGCGGCTTTTCAACTCAGCGGGTGTACACATTTTTTTGATTTTTCCCTTATTTTTTCCCGAGTCTTTTATTTTGTTTTTGAATCGCCGGGATGCCCTATTTTTGCCTGGACTTGCATTCTGTTTTTATGTCCAGCGGATCATTTTATGCGAAGTATTTTTTAACTGCATCTGAATTCACAGGGGATAATAAATCTTTACCATCCATAGTAGTGAGCATCAGTGCTCCACCAGAGAAAACCTTCTTTACTATGAATGGACCATCGTAGTTTGGAGTCCATTTGCCCCTGTGGTCTGTATGAGGAGGAAGAAGTTTTTTCAGCACAAGATCTCCCACTTGGTATTCCCGAAGCCTAACTTTCTGATCGAAGGCTTTCTTCATTCTTTCCTGATATAGCTGCCCATGACAAATTGCAGCTAATCTCTTTTCTTCGATCAGATTCAATTGATTGTATAAAGATCGGACCCATTCTGCTTCATTCAGCTTCACATCCATCAGTACCCTTAAGGAGGGTAACTCAACTTCAACAGGCAAGACAACTTCCATACCATATACCAACTGATAAGGTGTTGCCCCAGTGGACGTTCTGATTGAGGTATGATACCCATGCAAGGCAAATGGTAGCATTTCATGCCAGTCTTTGTAAGTAACCACCATCTTTTGCACAATCTTCTTAATGTTTTTATTAGCTGCCTCAACAACGCCATTCATCTTTGGCCTGTAAGGAGAAGAGTTGTGATGTTGAATTTTGAAGTCCCGGCACAGTTCTGCCATTAATTTTTTGTTCAAGTTGGAACCATTATCAATAATGATTCGCTCGGGTACTCCATATCGACAGATGATGTCTCTTTTCAGAAATCTGGCTACCACTTGTCTGGTGATGTTTGCATATGAAGCTGCTTCAACCCATTTGGTGAAGTAATCAATGGCAACCAGGATGAATCTGTGGCCATTTGAAGCAGTCAGTTCGATCTTTCCAATCATGTAAATGCCCCACATGGAAAAGGGCCAAGGTGAAGACATCACGTTCAAAGGATTTGGAGGCACATGCACTTTATCTGCGTAGATCTGGAATTTGTGGCATTTCCTGGCATAGGCACAACAGTCTGCATCCATTGTGATCCAGTAGTAACCTGACCTTAACAATTTCTTATCCATTTCATGTCCTCCAGCATGGGTACCGAAAGATCCTTCATGCACCTCGTGCATCAGCAATTCTTCTTCTTTCTTATCAACACATCTGAGAAGAATCATGTCAAAGTTTTGCTTGTATAATGAACCATCAGCATTAAGGAAGAAACTACCGGCCAACCTTCTTAACGTCTTCTTGTCATTGGATGATGCCCCAGGTGGGTATGTCTGGTCCTCTAAGAAGCTTTTGATGTCATGGAACCAAGGTTTGTCATCTTTAGCAATGTCCACGGAGAATACGTATGCTGGTCGGTCAAGTCTGGATATCGAAATTCGAGGTACATAATTGGCAGTTTGAACCTTGATCATGGAGGAAATTGTAGCTAAAGCATCTGCGAACTGATTTTCGTCTCGAGGGATGTACTCAAGTTTGACTGTTGTGAAGAAAGTCAATAATCTCCTCGTGTAGTCACGGTATGGAATCAGATGCTCTTGGTGAGTGTACCATTTTTCGTTGGTCTGATTGATTACCAAAGTTGAATCTCCGAATACATTCAAAGTCTTGATCCTGAGGTCAATGGCTTCCTCAAGACCCATGATGCAGGCTTCATATTCAGCTTCGTTGTTAGTGCAGGCAAATGTGAGTTTTGCCGAGAAAGGCATATGAACTCCTTTAGGTGTAATGAGAACTGCACCTACTCCTCGACCATTCATATTGATAGCCCCGTCAAAAATCATTGTCCACTCTTCTTCTGGGTCAGGCCCTTCAGTGTGAACATGCTCTTCATGATCTTTTGCTTTTAGGAACATGATGTCTTCATCCGGGAAGTCAAACCTCATTGGCTGGTAATCATTAATGGGTTGCTCAGCTAGATAATCAGACAGTACACTGCCCTTGATGGCCTTTTGAGATGTGTATTGAATGTCATATTCTGTCAGAATCATTTGCCATCTTGCAACCCTTCCGGTAAGTGCTGGCTTCTCAAATATGTACTTGACGGGGTCCATTTTTGAGATCAATAAAGTAGTGTGAGTCAACATATACTGTCTTAGTCGGCGAGCAGCCCATGCTAAAGCACAACAAGTTTTCTCGAGCAGTGAATAACGTTGTTCACAGTCGGTAAACTTTTTGCTTAGGTAGTATATTGCATACTCTTTTCGACCTGACTCGTCATGATGGATCAACACACACCCCATTGATCCTTCTAATACTATCAGATACATTATTAGAGGTCTTCCTTCCACTGGAGGCATAAGAATCGGAGGTTCTTGCAGGTACTCCTTGATCTTGTCAAAAGCCTTCTGACAATCTTCATTCCACCTAACCACTTGTTCCTTTCTCAACAATTTGAATAGGGGCTCACAGGTTGCAGTAAGATGAGATATGAACCTCGATATGTAGTTCAATCTACCTAAGAAGCCCCAAACTTCTTTTTCAGTCATAGCTGCAGGCATCTCCTGAATGGCTTTGACTTTGTCGGGATCAACTTCAATTCCCTTCTCACTTACGATAAATCCCAGTAACTTACCAGAACGTACCCCGAATGTGAACTTGTTGGGGTTTAACTTCAGCTGATACTTTCTCAGACGCTTGAACATTTTCAACAGATTTACCAGATGGTCTTCTTCAGTGAGGGACTTGGCAATCATGTCATCCACGTAGCATTCAATTTCTTTGTGGATCATGTCATGGAATAATGTTACCATAGCCCGTTGATAGGTCGCACCGGCATTCTTCAATCCAAATGGCATTACCTTATAACAAAATGTGCCCCATGGTGTGATGAAGGTTGTTTTCTCCATGTCTTCGGGTGACATTCTGATCTGATTATACTCCGAAAAACCATCTATGAAGGAAAACACCGAGAACTGAGTTGTGTTGTCGACCAATACATCAATGTGAGGTAATGGGAAATCATCCTTTGGGCTAGCTCTGTTCAGATCCCGGTAATCCACACACATCCGTACTTTGCCATCCTTCTTAGGTACTGGTACAATATTAGCGATCCACGGCGGGTAACTAGTTACATCAAGGAAACCGACGTCCCACTATTTTTGAACTTCTTCCATAATCTTCATGGCCATATCCGGACGAGTACGGTGTAGCTTCTGCTTTACTGGAGGACAATCTTCTTTCAAAGGCAACTTGTGCATAACAATATCAGTATCTAGACCTGGCATGTCTTGATAGGACCAAGCAAAGACGTCGATGTATTCTCGAAGCATGTCAATGAGCTATTCTTTTACTGAAGCTTGCAGACTGGCCCCAATCTTTACTTCTTTCAAATCCTCTTCGGTACCAAGATTAACTGTCTCAACTTCCTCCTGATGAGGAGTGATCATTTTCTCTTCTTGCCTTAACAGCCTGGCTAACTCTTTAGGTAACTTATAGTCTTCTTCAACCCCTTCATCAGCTTGATTAATCGGATTGTCGAAGTCATACAAGGTCATAGCAGTGTTGTTGTCGGTGCAATCTGGAGGATAATCTCTGCAAGGGTTGATATTGGTTTGTTTTAGTGATCAGTTTTAATCTTGTTTAGAAAAAGTAAAAATGAAGTTATTTATTTTGAAAACATTGTCATTTTATTGTTTTGTACAAAAGTGAAAAATGAAAAGACAATGAGCGAAAAAGATACTCGTTTGCAAAAGATGTCCGATATTCATTGATTAATCCATTTGCACAAAATTATAATATGGCCCTATTACAAAATGAGTCCTGACACCTTGGGCAAGATGCAGGACTTGATGCATGCTAAAAAGACAGGAAATAATAATTACTCTGCAGGAGTAACCCTTATAATTTCCTGGGAAGACCAGTTAAGGACTTGGTGACCCGGGATCCTTGGACGAATCTAGTTCTCCAGGTTGAGGTTTCTTTTCGCCTCGTCTTCCAGGTTGTTAACAGCATCTGGGGTGAGCATCCCCCATTGATGAACTTGGGCTCTTTCGCAGCCTCTGATTGATCATGTCGGAATGGTCTGTAACCCAAACCGAATTTATCTTCCTTCTTCTCCATTGGCAGCAGCTTGCCCCAGCCTTGGGCATTACCATGTTCAACAACCTTTCGGGCTTGCTGATAGGAGACAATTGAAGTACCCATCTTATCCTCCTGGGATGCAGCAAATACTTCAATCGTCGCCTCATTGACATTCAGGGCCTCAAACCCTTGGCTCATAGTTTCATGGATTTCACCGTCCATCTCAATATACTTGTATGTAGCCAGATGGCTAACAAAGATGTCCTCCTCACCACAGATGGTGATAATCTGTCCTTCCCACTCATATTTCAATTTCTGGTGAAGGGTCGACGTTACTGCACCCGTGGTGTGAATCCATGGTCGACCTAACAAACAGTTGTATGTCGGCTGAATGTCCATCACATAGAAAATAGTCTTAAAGACTTGCGGACCGATTATCACTGGTAGCTCCACCTCTCCAAGAACAGATCTTTTGGAGCCATCAAAAGCCCTGACCACAAGATTACTTGGCCGGAGAGCTAATCCATCATCTTCGAGCTTGACAAGAGCTTTCTTTGGTAAAACATTGAGTGAGGACCCAGTGTATACAAGAACATGAGATAGCACAACTCCTTTGCATTCCAGGGTTATGTGCAAAGCTTTGTTGTGGTGACGCCCTTCTGTTGTCAAATCAGCATCAGTGAAACCTAGCCCATGGCTAGTATTGACATTTGACACAACTGTTTCAAGCTGATTCACTGTGATCTCTTCTAGAACGTAGGCAGCATGCAGAACTTTGAGTAGTGCATCCCGATAGGCTTCGGAACACAACAACAGGGATAGTATAAAGATCTTAGAAGGGGTCCGGTGGAGCTGGTCCATAACTTTGTAGTCACTTCTCTTAATTATCCTCATAAATTCATCCACAACCTGATCAAAGGATGATTTATGAGTCTCTTTTGATGCATATTCTTCAGGTATCACACTCTTCCCCTTGGCTTTGGCAGCAGCCTCTACCTCAGTATTGGTTCTTGGAGCTAATGACGCAAAGAGACGTCCGCTTCGGGTGAAGCCTCCGCCTCCCCCGACATTATCCACTTGGGGAGTGTGAATGGAAGAATCAAGAAGGACTTTTTCTCCGTTGCAGTAGAGGTCAACACCATAATGCCATGGTACAACACTGTCTTTGTCATATGGGATTGACCCTGGCATTGTGATAGTGATTGGGCTCACTGTAGCAGAAGTTGGGACCGTTATTGTCTGTGGATCATAGAAGATAGTGACAGGACTTCTGGTGGATGTTGGAGGTGGTTAATTGAAGCTTGATTATTGCTGAAACTGTTGCTGAGATTGTTGAAAGTTGTTGGAGTTTGGGACCGTTGTAGCATCATAATAAATAGTAACTGTGGAGACATCGTTGTTGGTGGTTCATGAAGTTGTGGAAGGAGATGAAATGGAACCGTTGTTTGTTGAAGTAATGGAAGAAGTGGTTGCTGAAGTTGTAGACGAATCTGTAGGAACAATTGTTGTTGCAGCTGTAGAAGAATCACTTGTTGTTGACAAAAGATTGCTGGTGTTGTAGACGCTGTTGTGGTTATTTGCAAAATACCTTCTTGGATCAAGCCATTGATGCCATTCCTCAAGCTTTCACACCCATTCACGGAAATCTTGAAAGATTCACAACAGGCCTTACAACCTGGAAACACTTGGCATTTCAAGAGCCGAGCTTTAACCTCTGCCAGAGGTGTCTGAATACTTGCAGTATCTTCAATTAAAATCATGGGTGAGCCTTCCTCTATAGCATTAATCCTTGGCCCATTGTGGCTTGGCATAGGATTTTTCATGACATTGGGAGGTGGTGAAAAGTTCAGGGCCTTTGAATCTACCAGATCCTGGACCTTCATATGCAGAGCCATGCATTTTTCCGTGGAGTGACCAGGTGCGTTAGAATGAAAAGCACACCTAGCGTTGACATCGTAATTTCTGGGAAGGTTCTAAGGATAAGGTGGAGCCAATGTCCTCAACTCAACAAGATTGAGCCTTAGGAGTTGTGGCAGCAGTGTGGCATATGGCATTGGAATAGGGTCAATCACCCTGTTGATCTGAGATGGCCGCTATTGAAAAGGGCGCTGTTGTTGATTGTTGTTATTATTGTTGTAGGATCTCTGGAGGAAACTGTGCCTATTGTGGAAAGTGTTGTGGTTGTTGAGTACACTGAGGAGGTGGAGTAGGAATAGTGACGACAACAATTGATCTGGGCAGATATTGGGGTCTCCCTCTTCCCATATGCGCAGAATTTGTTTCACCAGATCTACGAGGCCCAGCAAATGGTTTCCTTGTACTGCTTGAACTGGCACCATTGTCGGAGATCTTTCCCATCTTCATTAAGCTCTCAATTCTCTCCCCAGCTATCACCACATCTGCAAAGCTGGTGGAAGAAAATGCAGCCAATCTGTCAATATAAATACCCTGGAGAGTATTCATGAACATATCTGCCATCTCCCTTTCTGACATCGGGGGTTGAACGACAGCAGCTAGTTGCCTCCACCTTTGGGCATACTCTCTAAAGCTTTCATGGGAAGATTGGGACATTCCCATAAGAAGGGTTCTGTTTGGAGCCATGTCCAGATTATACTGATACTGACGGATGAAAGCTTCAGCCAAGTCCTTCCAACTTCTCACTGTGGCCCTGGTCAAATGAGAGTACCACTCCCGGGACGCCCCTGTCAAGCTATCCTAAAAATAAAACATCCACAATTTTTCATCCCTGGTGTAGGCTTTCAATCTCCCCAGGAAAGACTGAAGGTGGGTACGTGGGCAGGAGGTGCCATTATATCTTTCAAAACAAGGGGGTTTAAACTTGTGAGGAATTCTCACCCCTTCCACCAATCCCATGTCCATGACATCAAAACCTAGAGAGTTTTGGGATTCAAGAGACCTCAGTTTTTCTGCAATTTCGTCCAACCGACGGTCATAAACTTTGTCTCCAGCACCGGCCACAATAAACTTCTCTTCTTGAGGATCTTCCTGCAAGACCCTTCCTCCAGCAGTGTTTCCCTGAGTATTTCTTATGGCATTGATATATGGGTTTAGATGAGGTCCAAACTCTGGTGGATCAGTGCGAGGCTGCACGTGATCATTGTTACTGGTACCTCCTGTACCTGGATGGTGTTCCTCGGGAGTTTGTCGCTCAACTAACTCCCTTAGTCTTTCCTGGCTCTGAGCTAAACCAGTCATCACTGTCATGAATTGAGTCATTTGATTTCTCACCTCAACCCTTTCATTGGCCATCTGGGACCTCACTTCATTCAAGTCTTGCTGAACTTGATCTATCTGTAGTCCCGGAAGGTTGTTTCTTGTCGGGTACCGGTGTATTCTATTGACAGGGAACACTCTTCTGCGAGCAATGTTTCCTGAAACCACAACAAAGTGAGAAATAACAATAAAAAAAAACCTACAAAACAAAGAAAATGTTAGTATGCAATGCATGATGCCTATTTATTTTCCAAGGGTATCCGGTTTGGTTCTTTGGTTTTGACCCTTCCAGACCTCGAGGAAATGATGATTATGTTGTAGAGAGAGATAAAGCCCACAAAAATAATACAAACCATATATATTACAAAGAGTGACGATACATAGTTTGATTACAATAACATTCCCATGGTGGGTCAAAATACAACAACAAAAGGGAAAATACAATCAAAATGAAGTACAAATAAAAAGAGTCAGACATCCAATCCAAAGTTATCTTCCTTGACTTCCTTCAGGAGGGCCTCAGTCACCGGACCAACCGGGTGTTCTGTGATAGTCCTGATGAGGAGGTTCCTGGTAGCAATGGCACTGGTTAACTTCTTATGCTTATCCTGATCCTTTGACCTCTCCAACCCCGCTCGGAGTTTCAACTCAGAGATCTCCTTATGTGCTGCTAATAATGCCTCCTGATTCTTCTTCTCACTGGCCTCCAGTTGTTCTATCTTAGCTTGAGTTATTTGATCTTCTTGTGCATGGGCTTCAGTGATCCTGATCCACCTAGCCTGGACTTCTGAGTCTTTGCTTCCTTGCAAGCATTCTTTAGTACTAACTTCCCTACTCTAGCCTTTCTGATGTAGTCATCCGTCTTCTCAATCTTGGTCAAGTGCTCAATCCTGAGCCTTTCCAACCTCTCATTATCTAGACGGCTATCATTCCTCTCCCAGAGGGTCTTCCTCAAAGCTTCAGAGAGTTGACTATTCCTTTCTTTCAGTTTCTCAAACTCTTCCAAACTGACAGTAGCTGCAGGTCGCACTATTGAAGGTTCAGGTACATCTTCTAAGGTGAATGGCATCCGGGTGATCTGTGCCCTGGTACGAGACCAATCAAGATACTGTGCTGAAGCAATGTTGTTGCATTTGCCCAAAATAGTTGTCCCTTTGGTCTGAATGTTATCCCAGGCCCAGGCTGCCTGTATGACAACAGCAGATTTGTGCTGGATTTCACAATAGAGGGTCTCAATCAAATCTTGTCCTCTGGGAGGATGAACCAAAGCATACCCTAACTGTCTCTTGAAGAGCAAAGGGTTGTAGTTGATGCAACCTTTTACTCCAATCAAGGTCACATTAGGATATTGTCCACAGCTAGTAATGATATCTTTGCCCTTGGTACTCTGAGTGCACCATCGGATGTCTTCTAATGTCAAAGCAATCAATCTCTTAGCCCAGTTCTTTGGCTGATGAGGGTTCAGGAAAGTGTCTGACTTTGGCAAATGTCTTAACAACCAACAGTAATAGAGAGGAACAATGAGGGCAGGAACCCCAACCTTGGTGGTCGTGCTCTGATCAATGAGGGCAGGATCCAAATGCAATGCCCTAGCTATGTCTTCATTCTTGGGAGCAACCATCTCAGGGTTGAAAGGAATCCCTCTCCTGATAGGAACTCCTAACAACATGGAAAATTCTTCAAGCAGAGGTCCCAACTAGAAATCAGGGAATGTGAAGCATCTGAGAGGAGGATCATAAAACTGCAAGCAAGTATGGATCATGCTCCTCTAGGATGCATCCAGGTCCATGATCATGTCCAATATGCCTTCATAATGTTCCCTGAATAATGGGACATGATCAGGAGTGATGAGAGACTGGACCTGCCTGATGCTTGTCAGGGTGGGCTCAAAGAAGTGGTATGTGATGTTGCTCTTCCTGGAAGTGTCCATGCTGATAATGGATGCTGGTGAAGAAACTGAGATACACCCTGATGAAGTTAACTGCTGAAGATTGATGAAGATAATTGGAGAAGAGTCTCTGACAAACTGATGAAGGTGTTGGAGAAGATGACTGAAGAAGTCTGAGCAGCAGAATGGGTCAAAACCAAACCAAAGATAATAAGGTGGATACCCTGTAAAACAAATAGGCAAATGTTAAATGATGCAAAAATGATGTATGCAGAATGACATGCAATGGGTTTGTGATCAAGTGTTGGATCTGGTATCTGCCTTGATAAGGTCCACGTGTGTTCATAAGTCAGGATGGAGGCTTAGAAATCCAGTAACCAGGTGAGGGACTCAAATAAAGGGTCACAAATCCAGGGTTTTCACAAGAACCGTCCAAAGTGATGCATTCTTAAAACAACATTAGTAACAAAGGCATGATGAGGCCAAGGGTTCCTGCAAACCTGTAAACATCCCAACCCCCTCACATGTATTGTTCTAGAACAAGGGTCCTCAGACTTGGATCAGTTATGAGAAGCGTAAACACTTCTAACTCGGAGGTACAATGTTTACAATAACCATAAAAGATCCTCCTCTAATTCTCCTCAGATGCTGAAGGTCATAAAAGGTCATCCAGACTTAGCAGACTTCCCAGATAGCCCTAGTACTACAGGAAATCCGTAGCACAGAGTTCTCAAGAAGAAACCCATGTCTGAACCATGTTTCATATTCCCGCACCAGACCGAAATGGAATGGGAAAGAATATGAAGCCACTCTAGCCTATGTGTCACTCAGGTCCCCGGTATAGAACCTTAATCACTCAATGATCCCCACCCACCAAGGAAACAGCAGATCCAGCACATGATAATGACAGTATGAAATGCATAAAAACTGTAAATAAAAGCAATAAATAAAGTTGTACAGAAAGCAATAAATAAATCAAATAAATAAGCACAAGTAGCACATAACACCCCCGTAAACAGAAATCAAACAAGCGCTAGGAGGAACCCACAAAAAGAACCAGAAGCCCTGGTTGCAATATAAGGGTCACCAGCAGAGTCGCCAAGCTGTTGCTCCCGAAGATTTGCATCCCAGTACAAGCGCGAATGGTCGGCGAAAGAAGGAAATGAAGGTGAAGTGAATAGAGTCGCCAGCTAGGCATTTTTATCCCGAAGGAAAGGAAATGCTACATAAACCTAGAAAAAAATGGATAAGACGGTTGCGAACTAGAGAAACTGATGGGCCTAATGAGCTGGGGAAGACTGACAACCAAGTTTGCAAGGTCATCACTGCCAACCAGGTCAAAACTTGGCCAGTCAAGGGCAAACTTTCTGTTAGCTTGCTTACAAGGAAGTATGCAATGCTGCATATAATTGGTATTGTCAACTGGGTCCCTACAAACCATACTTCTTCAATAGCTACAGGATTGGGAAGATTCATTTATGCTGTGGGTACCCAAACAAAGTTGGACTTTAGGGCTTACAAATTTGATCAAACCCTAAAGCATGCTGGGACATCAGCAACAAAGCTTCCCATTGCTTTTCCATCTTTGCTCTGTGGAATCATCCTCAACCAGTATCCTGGAATCCTCATTGAGAAGGATTCAGTCTGCAAGAGAGAAAGTCCACTGGCCTTCCACTACAGACTATTTTAGAGCCATCATGCTGCTGATGTTGAAGCTCCCAGTGGGACATCTGCTGGACCTTCAAAAGCAAAGACTCCCATATCCAAAGCTGCCTTGATTGCAGAACTGAAGAACACTTGCAAAGAGCTGGATGCCAGGAAGCAAAAGCTTGAGGAAGTAATTCAAAGGCTGGAGGTGGAAGAGGTTGCTCAGAATGCTGATGACTCTGATGAAGAATCTGAAGAGGAAGAAGATACTGAATATGATGACTCTGAGTGATAATGTGTGTGGAAAGTGTACTGTCTGCTTCAGCATTGTACTTTTGATTTTGTAATTTTGAATATTTTGTATTTCTCTCTGCTTGTGTAATTTGGCCCCAATTTCTGTCTAACAAGGGGGAGAAGAGAAGAAGTGTACTGAACAACAACAATGTCTGCTGCAATTTGCCTGATTAATGAAAAATGTTGTTTGTCTATTTAATGCCTGCTTCTGAACTAAGTTTTTTTAATAGAAAATTTTGTTAAACAAGTCAGTATACATACAGGTTTGAGGGGGAGTAAACTCTCATATGATTAAACAGAAAAGAATGTCTGCTGCACTCTGATAAAACCAGAAGATTGTGTTAGCCAAAAATTAGCCAAAGGGGGAGTTTGTAGATGTTAAGAATTGGAAGAATTTTTGGACAAACAAGAAGTGTTGAAGTTCAGACTTCAGGATGTCACACCAGATGTTGTGACATTATCAAACAGAGTAAAAGTTAATGAATTAAGTTCAGACTTCAGGATGTCACACCAGATGTTGTGACATTGTTAAACAGAGTATAAGTTAATGAACTTAGTTCAGGATGTCACACCAGATGTTGTGACATTGTATAAGTTAATGAATTAAGTTCAGACATCAGGATGTCACACCAGATGTTGTGATATCTTAAACCTGCTACCAGACTTAAATGATGCATAACAAAACTGAGTAAATTCAGGGAATTTATCTGGAATTAATTGTGAATGGACAAACAATACAAGGTGCATCTGTAGGGAGCTTAGTTATCTGATTTCAGTATAACAGAAGAACTACCTCACCTAGAATCAAGGAAGTAACAAACCCTAATTCAAGGTGATGACAACATGACTTATTAGGACAGGATAATCTACAGAAAGCCCAAAATCCAAGCATCTATTTAAGGAACAAAAACTCTCAGAATAGAGTACGAAATTAAGAAGACTAAATAGGGTGTTTGTGTTTAATAGCAGGTTTTAGTTGTGTATCACTTTATGAGCTTTTAAGCAAAAAGTGTATTGTGTCTTGATTGAAACTGCTAAGTAAAATCAAGCTGTTGTGTTTGAAGTGTGACTTCAATTTTATTAAACATTGTAACATATCACTATGTGATTAAGGGGGAGTGAGTTGGTACTCATATCTAAGTTGTGTCTTAGGTAGAAATTGCCTTGGGTAGATATTAAGTGAAGGATTAAACTGAGTGGTTTAAGTCCAGAATTAATATTACTTATATTGGATTTCCTTCCTGGCTTGGTAGCCCCCAGATGTAAGTGTGGAGATACACTGAACTGGGTTAACAATTTCCTGTGTTGTTTAATTTACCTGCACTTTAAGTTTTTTTTTAAGTCTTCAAGTGTTTAAACATCTCATTCGACATCATGTACCTGATCCCAAAATTTCAATTGGCATCAGAGCAGGCACCCTGCCTATTTGATTGGGTGAGATCTTGGGACTGCAAATTTTGGGAACATGGACAGAGATGTAGGATCTGTGAATAGACCACCTATACTGGATGGTTCCAACTATGACTACTAGAAGCCAAGAATGGTAGCATTCTTAAAATCACTTGATAGCAGGGCTTGGAAAGCAGTCAACAAAGGATGGGAGCACCCTATCCAAGACAATAAGGATGGGGCAAAAGTGTTGAAGCCAGAAGAAGAGTGGAGCAAGGAGGAAGAAGATTCAGCACTTGGTAATTCCAAAGCCTTAAATGCCTTATTCAATGGCATTGATAGGAACATATTTAGACTTGTGCATCATTGTGAGCTGGCCAAGGATGTTTGGGACACTCTCAAAACCACTCATGAAGGAACATCAAAGGTGAAGATGTCAAGACTTCAACTTCTCACCACCAAGTTTAAAAACTTGAGAATGAAGGAAGATGAGACAATTCATGAGTTTTACATGAACATCTTGGAAATAGCTAATACTTCTGGTGCTTTGGGAGAAAAGATGAGTGATGAAAAGTTGGTAAGAAAGATTCTCAGATCTTTACCAAAAAGATTTGACATGAAGGTTACTGCAATAGAAGAAGCTCAGGACATATGCACAATGAAGGTTGAAGAGCTCATTGGTTCCCTTCAAACATTTGAGATGGGAATGAATGATAAAATTGTGAAGAAAAACAAAAGCATAGCCTTGGTCTCAAATACTGATAAAGAAGAAGAAAGTCATGAAGAAGACCATGAAGAAAGTTTATCAGAAACAATTGCTATGCTTGGAAGACAATTCAACAAAATTCTCAAAAGAATGGATAACAAGTCCAGACCAAGTGGAAGAAAATCAAACTCTCCTGAGAATAAAAGACCTTATGATAGAAGGTCAAATTATGATGAGAAGACCAACCAAGGAAAAGGGATTCAATGTCATGGATGTGAAGGATATGGACACATCAGAAATGAATGCCTAACCTATCTAAAGAAGCAGAAGAAAGGTCTCTCTATGACCTAGTCAGATGAAGACTCAAGATGTGAGTCAGAAGAAGAATCTGCAAAGCACATCACTGCTCTAGCTGGAGTATGTGAATCTGAAGGGGGATCCAGTGATGAGGAGCTGACATTTGAAGAGCTTCAAGAATCATACAAGATGTTATGTAAAAGGAGCACTGAAGTATGCATGGAGAATATAAAGCAGAAGAAGCAGATTGAGGGATTAAAGGCTGAAAAGACAAGTAATCTAGAGATTATTGACACTTTAAAAAGTGAAGTAAGCCTACTCAACTCCAAATTGGAGCATATGTCCAAATCTGTCAGAATGCTGAACAGTAGCTCAAACACACTGGATGTAATTCTCAACAACAACAAGCACTCAGGGGATATGACTAGGCTGGGATTTAATAAAGCTCAAAAGTTTGAGGCTAGCACCAGCAAAACAACTTCAAATCCCATAAAGTCAAACAAGATGTCCCAACAGATGTCCCAACATCATGAAAAGAACATGATGAAAAAGAAGTATCAAAGATGGAGATGCCATCATTGTGGAAGGTTTGGTCACATCAAACCTTTTTGCTACAAGCTGCATGGATATCGAAATCAGAGGTATCAGCAACCCCCTAAACAGAAGACAGAGGTCACCAAGAAAGTGCTGCATGGACATCAAAATCAAAGAAATCAGCAACCCCCTAAGCAGAAGACAGAAGTCATCAAGAAAGTATGGGTACCTAAAGCTAGTCTTCATGCTGATCAAAGCTACAAATACATGCCCAAGAACAAGTTCAACAAACAACTTTTGAGCTCTAAAGATGGACACTACACAGGGCAGAGGCATCAAAGGAAACCTCACAACAGGTAAAAATGGTCAAAGAAGGTTGTTGCCTATATAGCTCATACATCTCTTAGAGTATCAGCTAAGGAAGACTGGTACTTTGACAGTGGATGCTCAAGGCACATGACTAGATTGAAGAATCTGTTGGTAGACTTAAAGTCACACTCATCCAGATATGTAACCTTTGGAGATGGAGCTAAAGGAGAGATCAAGGGAGTTGGGACTTTGGACTGCCCAGATGTACCAAGACTAGATGATGTGCTGCTGGTAAAAGGATTGACTGCTAACTTGATCAACATAAGTCAATTATGTGATCAAGGTTACAGTGTAAACTTTACCAAAGCTGAATGCATAGTGTCTAATAAAGAACAAAAGGTTGTCATGAGAGGAGCCAGATCTAAAGACAACTGCTATATGTGGGAACCTCAAGATTTCAGTCTCACTTCAACTTGCTCCTTAGCCAAAGAAGAAGAAGTGAAGCTATGGCACCAAAGACTAGGTCATCTTCATCTCAGAGGAATAAAGAAGATCATATCTATGGAGGATGTAAGAGGTATTCCAAGACTGAAGATTGATGAAGGCAAAGTATGTGGTGAATGTCAAATAGGAAAGCAAACCAAGATGTCACATCCAAAGCTCCAACATCTGACAACTTCCAAAGTTTTGGAATTATTGCATATGGATCTTATGGGACCAATGCAGGTTGAGAGCCTTGGTGGAAAAAGGTATGCCTATGTGGTTGTTGATGATTTTTCAAGATATACATGGATAAATTTCATCAAAGAAAAGTCTGATGTGTTTGAGGTATTCAAAGATCTATGCCAAAGAATACAAAGAGAAAAAGCAAGTTGTGTGGTCAGAATAAGGAGTGACCATGGAAAGGAGTTTGAGAATCAAAAATTCTCAGATTTTTGTTCTTCAGAAGGAATCAATCATGAGTATTCTTCTCCTATCACCCCTCAACAGAATGGGATTGTTGAGAGAAAGAACAGAACTATCCAAGAGTCAGCAAGAGCTATGATTCATGCTAAAAAGTTACCACTGTACTTCTGGGCTGAAGCTATGAACACAGCTTGTTACATTCACAACAAAGTCACTTTAAGAAAAGTAACTTTGTCCACCATCTATGAAGTCTGGAAGGGCAGAAAACCAACAGTCAAATACTTTCATGTGTTTGGAAGTAATTGTTACATTCTGGTTGATAGGGATCAAAGAAGGAAGATGGATCCTAAAAGTGATGAAGGGATTTTCCTTGGATACTCCATAAATAGCAGAGCCTATAGAGTATTTAACTCCAGAACCAAGGTTATAATGGAGTCAATAAATGTGATTATTAATGATGCCCCTGCAGATGTTGCAGATGATGTTGGAACATCTGCTGACAATCAGACTGAAGTTGAAATAAAGAGTGATAATCCTGACTTCACTCTAACTGAGGCAAGGACAGAACAATCCAACAAACCTCCCTCCATCAGAATTCATAAGGATCATCCTAAAGATCTGATAATTGGTGATCCCAATAGTGGTGTAATCACTAGATCAAGAGAGATGATTTCAGGTTCTTGTTTTGTTTCAAAGATAGAACCTAAAAACATCAAGGAAGCTCTGAATGATGAGTACTGGATTTCTGCTATGCAAGAAGAATTAGGCTAGTTTACAAGGAATGAAGTGTGGGATCTTGTTCCTAGGCCTAATGACATAAATGTGATTGGCACAAAATGGGTGTACAAGAACAAGTCAAATAAGCTGGGAGTTGTTACAAAGAACAAGGCTAGACTTGTAGCTCAAGGATACACACAAATTGAGGGAGTAGACTTTGATGAAACCTTTGCACCAGTAGCAAGGCTTGAATCAATCAGACTACTTTTAGGAATTGCTTGTATCCTGAAGTTCAAGCTATTTCAAATGGATGTTAAAAGTGCCTTTCTAAATGGGTATCTTAATGAGGAGGTATATGTGGAGCAGCCTAAGGGATTTGTTGATCCAAGTTGTCCAGAGCATGTATACAAACTAAGGAAGGCTCTTTATGGTCTGAAGCAAGCCCCAAGAGCATGGTATGAAAGAATAACCACTTTTCTTATAAAACAAGGGTACAAGAAAGGTGGAATAGATAAAACCTTGTTTGTGAAGGATGATGAAGGAAATGTCATGATTGCTCAAATATATGTTGATGACATAGTCTTTGGTGGGATGTCAGACAGGATGGTTAAACATTTTGTTACTCAAATGGAATCTGAGTTTGAGATGACCCTAGTAGGTGAACTAACCTACTTTCTTGGACTGCAAATCAAGCAGATGGAGGACTCCATGTTCATATCTCAAAGCAAGTATGAAAATAAAATTGTCAAGAAGTTTGGGATGGACAATGCAAGTCACAAAAGAACACCTGCCCCCACTCATTTAAAGCTGACAAAGGATGACAAGGGTGAGAATGTAGACGAAAGCTTACACAGAAGCATGATTGGAAGCCTATTATATCTGACTGCTAGCAGACCAGATATAGCTTTTGCAGTAGGTGTATGTGCAAGATATCAAGCTGAGCCAAAAGTAAGCCATCTAAAACAGGTTAAGAGAATTCTGAAATATGTCAATGGTACTTGTGACTATGGCATAATGTACTCTCATGGATGTGAACCAATTCTCACTGGCTTTTGTGATGCTGACTGGGCTGGAAGTGCTGATGATAGAAAGAGCACATCAGGAGGATGCTTCTTTCTAGGAAACAATTTGATTTCTTGGTTCAGCAAGAAACAAAATTGTGTATCCTTATCCACTGCTGAAGCTGAATATATTGCAGCTGGTAGCAGTTGTTCACAGTTGGTTTGGATGAAGCAAATGCTCACAGAATACAATGTCCCACAAGATGTCATGACATTGTACTGTGACAACTTAAGTGCTATTAACATATCAAAGAATCCTATCCAACACAGCAGGACCAAGCACATTGATATCAGGCATCATTTCATCAGAGATCTTGTGGAAGAGAAGGTGATTTCATTAGAACATGTAGCCACAGATCTGCAATTGGATGACATACTTACTAAAGCTTTGGATGCTACCCAATTTGAAAACCTAAGGGGTAAATTGGGAATCTGCTTATGTGAAATATAGCAGTTATGGAGAAGTGCCAACATGTCCTATGACATCGTGTGGCATGATCACCAGATGGCAGCACCAGTCTGGCCAGTAACTCTGTGTATTCCACTTTTTAGAATTCCACCAGTAACGAAATTTATAAAAGCACAAACGTGCTTTCAGCTCTTCATCTCTTCACTATCTCCTCAAAACCTTTTGCATGCTAAAGCTGATTATCTGAGCTTATCAAAATCAATCAAACCTAAACTCTTCTTTCACTACATTCTCAAAATGTCTCAACATCAAAACCCTAACCTCACTGATGAAAACCTCAACCAAGAGGATGTAGTGCATGCAACCCCAATCTCTATGGTACCAATGGATACTACTCCCATAGACGAAATCAGAGGAAGTGTCTCTCTTGCTCAAAAACCTAGAACTCCAGATGCAAGAAGAGCAAAGGAACCTATGTTCAGCAAAAGCAAGGGGATTCCTTCATCATCAAGCACCAACCCCAAAGCTTCTGACTATGTGGATGCTTCTATCAAGAATCTTGTGAACTGGATTTTATCTGAACAAAGAGTGGTGAGTGGTATATCTGTTCCCCTGAACAGCATGCCTGCTCCACAAGAGGAAGAAAGCAATCAGGCTGAAGAGGACACTCCTGCTCAACAGGATGTCCCAATAAATGTTGAAACATCTGAGGAACAGAACAAGACCTCAACTGATGATGATGATGATGAAGCCACTGATGACCAAGCTTCTGTTGATCCACCTGCTGAAAAGGAGACTTCCCAACCTCCTCCTGCTAAAACCATAGATGATGACTCTGACACAGAGATCATTGCATCTGTTGACCCTAGCATAGCCAAAAGGCTTAGGGCTAGGAAGGAGAAGAAGACTGCTGGACATGCAACTCCTGAAAAGAAACAGCCTACTCCAAAGAAAGACAAGGCCAAAGTTGCATTTGGACCTACCAAGCAATGGAGCAAGGTGAGTACCCAAAAGAGGAAAGCTGCTACTCCACCTGACTCAGATGTTGAGGAGGATGTCCCAACATCCCAACCAAGGAAGAAGCCAGCATCTCCAAGGTCTACCTCTGCTGTTCCAGAAGCTCCTCTGGACAATGTATCCTTCCATCATGTGTCAAGTGTGAACAAATGGAAGTATGTCTACCAAAGAAGGGTGGCACTGGAAAGAGAGCTGGGCAGCAATGCATTGGAGTGCACTGAGGTAATTGACCTAATATCCTCTGATGGTTTATTCAAGACAATTTCAAATTTTTCACCCTGATATGAGCTGCTGGTCAAGGAGTTCATTGTCAACCTGCAAGAAGACTGTGCTGATGGAAAGTCAGAAGAATTCAGAAAGGTGTATGTAAGAGGGAGATGTGTTGAATTCTCTCCTAAGGTCATAAATCATTACCTAGGGAGAGAATCTGATGGGCCTAATGAGATGGGGAAGACTGACAACCAAGTTTGCAAGGTCATCACTGCCAACCAGGTCAAAACTTGGCCAGTCAAGGGCAAACTTTATGTTAGCTTGCTTACAAGGAAGTATGCAATGCTGCATATAATTGGTACTGTCAACTGGGTCCCTACCAACCATACTTCTTCAATAGCTACAGGATTGGGAAGATTCATTTATGCTGTGGGCACCCAAACAAAGTTGGACTTTGGGGCTTACAAATTTGATCAAACCCTAAAGCATGCTGGGACATCAGCAACAAAGCTTCCCATTGCTTTTCCATATTTGCTCTGTGGAATCATCCTCAACCAGTATCCTGGAATCCTCACTGAGAAGGATTCAGTCTGCAAGAGAGAAAGTCCACTGGCCTTCCACTACAAACTATTCTTGAGCCATCATGCTGCTGATGTTGAAGCTCCTAGTGGGACATCTGCTGGACCTTCAAAAGCAAAGACTCCCATATCCAAAACTGCCTTGGTTGCAGAACTGAAGAACACTTGCAAAGAGCTGGATGCCAGGAAGCAAAAGCTTGAGGAAGTAATTCAAAGGCTGGAGGTGGAAGAGGTTGCTCAGAATGATGATGACTCTGATGAAGAATCTGAAGAGGAAGAAGATACTGAATATGATGACTCTGAGTGATAATGTGTGTGGAAAGTGTATTGTCTGCTTCAGCATTGTACTTTTGATTTTGTAATTTTGAATATTTTGTATTTCTCTCTGCTTGTGTAATTTGGCCCCAATTTCTGTCTAACAAGGGGGAGAAGAGAAGAAGTGTACTGAACAACAACAATGTCTGCTGCAGTTTGCCTGATTAATGAAAAATGTTGTTTGTCTGTTTAATGCCTGCTTCTGAACTAAGTTTTCTTTAATAGAAAATTTTGTTGAACAAATCAGTATACATACAGGTTTGAGGGGGAGTAAACTCTCATATGATTAAACAGAAAAGAATGTCTGTTGCACTCTGATAAAACCAGAAGATTGTGTTAGCCAAAAATTAGCCAAAGGGGGAGTTTGTAGATGTTAAGAATTGGAAGAATTTTTGGACAAACAAGAAGTGTTGAAGTTCAGACTTCAGGATGTCACACCAGATGTTGTGACATTATCAAACAGAGTAAAAGTTAATGAATTAAGTTCAGACTTCAGGATGTCACACCAGATGTTGTTACATTGTTAAACAGAGTATAAGTTAATGAACTTAGTTCAGGATGTCACACCAGATGTTGTGACATTGTATAAGTTAATGAATTAAGTTCAGACATCAGGATGTCACACCAGATGTTGTGACATCTTAAACCTGCTACCAGACTTAAATGATGCATAACAAAACTGAGTAAATTCAGGGAATTTATCTGGAATTAATTGTGAATGGACAAACAATACAAGGTGCATCTGTAGGGAGCTTAGTTATCTGATTTCAGTATAACAGAAGAACTACCTCACCTAGAATCAAGGAAGTAACAAACCCTAATTCAAGGTGATGACAGCATGACTTATTAGGACTGGATAATCTACAGAAAGCCCAAAATCCAAGCATCTATATAAGGAACAGAAACCCTCAGAATAGAGTACGAAATTAAGAAGACTAAATAGGGTGTTTGTGTTTAATAGCAGGTTTTAGTTGTGTATCACTTTATGAGCTTTTAAGCAAAAAGTGTATTGTGTCTTGATTGAAACTGTTAAGTAAAATCAAGTTGTTGTGTTTGAAGTGTGACTTCAATTTTATTAAACATTGTAACATATCACTGTGTGATTGAGGGGGAGTGAGTTGGTACTCATATCTAAGTTGTGTCTTAGGTAGAAATTGCCTTGGGTAGATATTAAGTGAAGGATTAAACTGAGTGGTTTAAGTCCAGAATTAATATTACTTATATTGGATTTCCTTCCTGGCTTGGTAGCCCCCAGATGTAAGTGTGGAGATACACTGAACTGGGTTAACAATTTCCTGTGTTGTTTAATTTACCTGCACTTTAAGTTTTGTTTAAGTCTTCAAGTGTTTAAACATCTTATTCGAAATCACGTACCTGATCCCATAATTTCATGGGATAATGAGCCTACTTAAGTATGAGATAAGCATCTCAACTTAATTACCATGATGATGTAGGATTAAGATCATTAACCTAATTATGATTATTTAGATGTTTTTTTGGTTTTTTTGTTTAGTGTTAAGTAATGAGTTTAAGCCATAATCAAGGATTAGTGAACTCATTACACCATCCTAATAGAAGGATAATAGATGAGAACACTTAAGCTGAGGAAGATACCTCAACTTAATCCATGGTTAGGGGTTTAAATCATTAGATGACAAACCTTTATTAAGTGGATTTTAATTAATTGTGAGATTAAGAAATAAATTTTATGATTTGCAAGACAACTTGAGGGGGACTTGTCCATTAAACACTAGGGTTAGTCCTTCTTAACCATAAAGGAAGAATTAGAAACCTAATGTAAGGCCCAAGTTACAAGTTAATGTCTTAGTAATTATTAGATGGATTGATTAAGAGGTTTAAATAAATTAAGGGTTTAACACTTATAGTTAAAGTTATACACTCCATCCTAAGAGAAAGATGCAGGCATAACCCTAATTCCAAAGTCCTAAAGCCTTAAAGGTTTAGCCTCTAATGATGAGATGAGAAGAGAGACACAAAGAAGACTCAAAGGTAAAAACTAAGGGGGACTAATCACAACCCTAATTATTATCATGCTTGGAAGTTCTTATGGTTTGTAAGGATTGAGAAAGATCTTCAAAGAAGCCACCAATGGAAGAAGCAGATGGAAGGAGGAAGAAGCAGAAGAAATACGTCACTTACTTCATTGAAGAAGATAAGTAACTTAGAGAAAGAAAGTGAAAGATGAACATGAATGAGCAAGCCCACTCAAGGACAATTAAAAATGCAACAAAGATGCATATGAAGAAGATGAAGAGAAATGAGAAGTGAAGGCAAATCCACTTCTCAAATTAACTTACCAACTGAAAATGTTAGCACAAGATACATAAGGAAAGAGATGAAATGGAATGAAGCATATGCAATGACAAAGATCAAAACCAGAAGCATACACATGATATAAATGATGCAAAGGCATACAAAGTGCAACGAATGGTCATACAAAGATAAGATGCAAATGGAAGCATGCTTTGAAGTTTGAAAGTTCATGAAAGTTAATGAATGGAAATGAATACAAGTCATGGAAAATGAATGAAGAAATGATCAAACATGATTCTAACACGTCTTAAGATGTCTAAGATGACATATGAATGCATGAAATGTCATGGCAAGTTCATGTATGGATGCATATGCAAATGAAGATGCAAAATTAGGGTTTTAAGGCAACATGAGATGCATATGGTAAATACAGAAGAAAATGACATGATAAAAATTTGAAATCACACTCAAACAAACCCTATACCTATACTAGGTTACCATCCAAGGGGGGGGGGGGGTCAGAAGCTAAACCTAAAAGGAGTTGTGAATTTCCTAAGTCTCTAGGTTTTTTTGGGTGATTCTCAATGTAAAATGCTAAACAAATTGAAAATGAAAGGTAAATTCATGCCAAAATTATGTTAGAAACTACATGATATGCACAAAACAATGTAAAAAGAATCATCTTCAAACTCTTCTTGGTTAGGCAGAAAAGATTTTTCTAAGTTAGGGTTCAAAAACAGGATTTAAATGACCCTTAATTCAAACAAAATTCTCAAATGATCATCAAACCTAAAAAGAAATTCGTGTGAAGAGTTTGAAAATGTTTTTAAATGCAAAGGGATGATTCATGATTTTTTTGATGATTTTTAGAAACTTAAATGGTATTTTAATTAATTAAATTCAATTAATTAATAAAAATAAACATTTAAATATTTTAAAAATACAATTTTTATGCAAAAAATAAAAATAAAAATATTTTTGGTTTCTGAAAATTAATTAAAGTGATGATAAAAAATTTCAGAATTTTTTTAATGATTTTTGGTATTCTTAATAAATGAAACAAAATAAAATGAAAATAAATAAAAATGAAAAGGGAAAGTATGCAGAATGAGAGGCTGGGATTTAAAGTTGAGAGATCCAAAGGTCCAGATGGCAAGTCAGCGTGACTTCTAGTAGGAAAGATCAAAGGACATGGTTCAAAGTTGTGGTTCGCGTGTGATCGTGTGGCCAGAATTCAAACTGAGTTAAATAATTTAATTATATTAATTAATTATGAATTAGGGCTAAGTGGGTTAATCTGGGCCGTGCGTGTCTTAATCTAATCCTAATCCAATGGCTACAAATCAGACTGGCAAATTAATTAGAGATTAGGGCTAATTATTTTCAGGCGGCCGGAGACGAACTCCGGTCGTCTTCTCCAGCGGGTTCCTCACCCCATCTCCCTCAAAATGCCACAAAAACTCACTAAACTCTCCAGAATCAAACATTGAACATCATTAAACACAAATCAAACAACAAAACTCATTTATTTTCCATGAATCATGAGAATCGAATCAAAACATTCAAACGGTAAAAATTTCAGACGGCCATGAAATACTCAATACGCAACCATTTTCAATTCTAAACACATCAGCATGATCAATACATCACATAGATTCATTTAGGAACTTAAAAACAATTTCTGGAAAAACAAGTTCTTGAGGTTACCTGAGATGAAGCTTTGCTATCTGGAACATTCTGGCCACTTTCCTGGTGCTTTTCCACTCCAATGAACCCCTTGATGCTTCTGGCAAGCTTGAAACAAGTTTATGTTGGCTGTTTTTGAGGTTTCAGTTCAGAGCATGTCAAAATCGTGTTTTTGTTTGAGGTGGTTTCAGGCCAATGTGAGGGGTGGGAAATGATCATGGGGTTATGTGGAGATGATTGGTGAAAGAATTTTGAAGTTTTGATGGCTGAGTTGGGAGATTCGAAGAGATGAAGTTTTAGAGGATTTTGGCAATCTGAGCTATGGTTGTGTTTCAGGCTTGTGTGATGTATCAAATGTATTCCATAATGTTTGCATATGATGTTGTGATTGGTCAGAGGAGTTGGTGTGGCATAGTGTGATTGGTATGGGTGTTTTTGCATAAAAGTCAAGAATGTGTACTTGAGTAATGGGCATGGTGCAGGCCTGAGATTTTGGGGTGTCTGGCCTCAGCATGGATCAAGGAAGGCCATAGGATTGAAACATTGCAGCTGGATCACTTGATGCTAGGGTTTCTATGTTTTTTTGCAAATTTTCCCTCTTTGGTGTATCTTGTGATGCAAGGCATGAAATGTTGTGATTCCTTGGGCAATTCTCAGCAAAATGAGTCATTTGATGTTGTTATGATGTTTAGAAGTCAATTAGAGGTCACTTAGAAGCTTGGCAAGTGAATTTGCAAAAATCCCTCTTTGGCATGAATGTGAAAATTATGTGATTTTTGCCAACTTTGAAGAATCATAACTTGAGTTCCATAATGAATTAGAACATGTTCTGGTACTTTTTGAAAAGGGAAAGACCTAATCTACAACTTTCATGACCAACAATTTTTCATTTGAAGCACTTTTGGTTGAGAAAGAGGAGGTTGAAGAACTTTCCCAAAATGGAAAGTTTCCATTACAAGTCATTTCCATTTTTGGCAACTTTTCAAATGGCTCAAATTTCTTCAATTTTGTGAACTTCCAAGCACTTAAATGGTCAAATAAAGATCATGTAACTTCAATTTGATGAAAATATCACTTTGGTTCCATTGTTGGGGGCCTCAGATGCCCTGATTTATGCTCTGACTTGCTCAAGAAGTTACACAGTGAATAGATGACTTCCATAATGAATTTCTTCATCAAACTTGGTACACATGATCCTTATAACATCTTAAGAACATTAAAAACAAGAATTACCAAAAATTTGGATTTATGGCCTCTGAAACCAAAACCCTAATTTTGGTCATATGTGTAGTGAAAACCCTAGCTCTGCTTCCATGCCTTGCCAGTTCTTGTGATTTCTTGACCTCCATGAACTTTGAGGGATATAATATGAGAATGGAACACACATGGACCCTCTTGGAATAATTGGAGACCCTTGGAGTGGCTCAGATGGATCCTTGGATTGCTCAGATCACAAACCCTAGATGCAAATGAACTTGAACTATGCAATGAAGCAAAAATGCAATATGAGATGGTATGCCTATGTTGATGCAAACATGAAAGATCACAAGCCATGGTGTGATATTGGTGAGGGAAAATTTGGGGTGTTTACAAAGTCCATTTATGGTAAAAATATGATGTTTGCAACAGACATCTCTTTGTTCCTTGAAGCCCTTACTAAAATGATGCATATGATGTTGAGATGCAAAGATGCAGGGATGCAAGGATGCAAGGTGTCATAAGTAAATTCGGAACCTTATTAATAGGTGGGCTATAAGAGATTGGTTCTACGTTTTTCTACCCATAAATCCCACTCACAGGATGGTTTCTACGGTGATGGTTTAAGGAAACTCAAGGTCACAGATGTTTATCGTATTAACGCCCCGCCGCAGGCCAGTTGTATTTTGACGATTATAACGATAAGGTCAACCCTGAGTGGAGTTCTCATGCTAGGAACTCAACAGGAGAGTCCTTGGAGACTAACACTATACAACTACCAATATTGAAACCGTTTCTTAATAGTGGATCCCAGAATCACAACCCTTTCATGAATCAGGTCACGCGACAGGCTAGCTGCGTTATAACAAGATCTATGAATAGTCTAACTATCTGGGGGAGCTTTCATGATAGGCCCTCAAGAAGCGAGTTCTTGGAGACTAACACTAATAACTACCAAATCTATCCTAGGTGTTCCCTCTTCTTTTTCCACAACTCAGACTTTACTTGTGATGTAACATCAATATCCCACAGACAAGCAATATAATGAGCAAATAAAAGAAAGCGGTAAAAGAACAAATAAACAAGCATAAATAACATAGTGAAGACAAAAAGATAAGATCAAACAAATAAACACACAAAGCTAAGTTAGGCTCGACTCTCTCTAGCATGGAGCTAATCCCCAGCAAAGTCGCCAAGCTGTAGTACCTCGAAAAAATACGATCCTCCCGATGGACGCGGAAAGAAACAACAGAGTCGCCACCTAATTCTATTTATTCTACGAGAGAAAAGGGAGATATAGATACAACCTAAAGGAAGGATAAGAAATGGTCAACGAAAAAAAATTCTAAGTTCGGGAGTCGGTTACACAAGGGGAAGATATTAGCACCCCTCACGTCCGTTGTACTCAACGAGAACCTCTTAGCTTAACTGTGCAATTAAATGTTGATCTAAGTTTTTGTCTTCTAAATGGTTATTAATATGTTTGTTAAAAGGGAAATGAATTTAAATTAATATTAAGACGGAGACAAGATTAAAGTTTTTTATTATTGTGCTCGCGAAGGATTAAAATCCCTGTGCCTACGTATTCCCTTGTGCAATGGGAAAGTCAGAGCTTCGTAGTTCGTGCTACTACGATTTGTGATTTTTTTAATTGAACGATTGTTTGAAAATGCTTTCTAATCTGCTAAGCGTTGGCTTATACTCGCGGTGGAGGCTGAAGCGCTAGCTTGTTTGCGAGATAGAAAGATTTAAACAATGTTCGTTTTGAGAAAATAGGTTTTTGACCTTTGTTAAGTGTTTTAAAGCGAAAGGAGAATGGACCACAACTCGAGGGCTAGCCTCAAGAGTGATTGCATTCAAGGACCCGTGGAGTGCTGGACTCCAGAGTTTAGTTATTCGTTGATTAATTGTAAAGTGATTTGTGTGTGTTGATAAGTTTTAAGTTGTATTCTCATTGTGAAAGGGCGAATGAATTACAAATAGATGGCTAGTTCCAACAGTAATTCGATTCAAAAACCCGATGATTGCTAGATTCCTGAGTTTAGTTCTTTCACGATTTTAATTAGAGATTTACATTTTGAAAACGAAAGAGCGAATGAATTACAAATCAAGGGCTAGACCCAACAGTAATTCAATTCAAAAACTCGAAGAATGCTAGATTCCCGAGTTTAGTTCTTACGTTAATTAATTATGTGTATTAAGATGCTTTGCGATTATTTTGGATGTATTAGGGTTTAGTATGTTTATAAAGAATAAGTAAATGAATCACAACCCGAAGGCTAGCCTCAAGAGTGGTTCATTAAAGAACCCTCGAAATGCTAGATTCTGAAGTTCAGTTCCTCGTTAATTGATTAAGGCGTAATAAAGATTGTGCAGATGGCGATCACTTAGTGACCGACTTACGTGTGTGTGAAATGTAGGCGTGCGGATTGCTTACTTGGCGTTGGGCCAAGAAAATTATTATTTTTCCGAGATAATTATTATTTATGCTGTTACTCGTATTACTAGATATTTTACTTAACTAAATACTATCAAAAATGTGAAGATACACACAAGTACGTATACGTCATATATCATTGTAATGGATGAGCTACAAACAAAGGGATATAAACATATGACAATCTCATAGAAAGCGAACAAAAGACAACAAAGTTGACCTATTAAAAAAAAGTAAGAAAATTTAATAAAACTAAATAACATTTTATTATTTTTTTAGTTTGGAAATTAAAACCTACAAAATCCCTCTTTTCTAAAAAAAAACAATTAGATATTCCAAATGTTTTACTAAAATTGAAAGAAAAAGAAACAGACAACAACAACCATCGTTCGAATATGAAAGTAAACAAAAAGATACCGATTCGTGATGCTTTAACATGTATTATGCCTCCCCTTTTTTGTTTGATTGGCTCGTGATTTTTTTGTGCTTTGGATTGGTCTTGACGAGTCGCGTTTGATGAAGACGGTCATTGGTTCAGATCCTCATCACTCTCAAGCTCGTGATTCGCGGTTCGGAATAATGATGAAAGCGGTTGTGTGTTATGCTCACGATTTGCTCTTTCGCGATTTCAGGGGGGTTTCTTGGTGGAAGAAAAAGAACAAAGGCTTGGTTGAAGCGCGATAGAGGTTTTATGGTGGTCGGCGAAGGTTGTTGGGCCGGTGGAAGAGGAAGAGATGGTTGTATGAGGTTTTAAAAAAAATGGTTGTAGGTGGCGGTTATGGTGTGAGCGGCTTTTTCTTTTTTCGGTTTTATGGTGGATTAAGGTTAGTTCGAGGTTTTTTTTGTGGTTGCTATTTTCTGTTGTTCTAGCTTTTTTGATTTTTCTGATTCTAATTGCGGCTTCCCCCTCTGTTCATAAATTTGTCACTCCTTTTATAGTGCAAAATTAGTTTTTTTTTAAACGAAAACTTCTCCAAGAGATTTATGGTATTGACTTTTTCATTTGATGTCTATGCTAGGTCATTTTCAAGAGCAGAGATAGCTTGTGGAGTGAAAAGTTTTTCCTCTTTGGGTGGAAACAAAAAATGCAGGGTTGTTCAGTGTTGCCAACATGATCTGTTTTGGTATCAGCAGTCTGCAGTCCTGCTATGCAGCAGGTATGTATTCCTCTTTCCTCTTTGCTTGTTTGTTGAATTTACTGATATGAAAAAAGGTCCCCATGACTTATTGTTGTTGTATCTTTTCCTTTTTTTTGAATTTTTCTTGAGAAATATTTAACATAATATCCACATGATTCAAACAACAAATGTTACAAAATCATAAAAATAGCCGCACAAAATTAGGGGGAAAATAGGAGAGAGTTTGGAGATTACTGACAATGGACCTAATTTTTGTAATATCATCTCTGTTTCCTAAATATACAGCCTAGTTGTAGTAAAATATGAATCTGTTACACACAATGAAACTAGATTTGGCATGACTCGGGTGGGTAATGGTTGTATTAAAAAAACAGCTAGTGATGCTCGTATTCTTTCAAATTCAACATGAAAATCAAAATTATGTGCGTTTTTTATTTTGCTTGCTGATTGACTCTACCTTGGTATTTTAATCCGAAAATTTTCATGAAAATGCAAATTTCTTGGACTTGACTAACACAACATGGATGTGGTGTACCGCGAATGCTTCAATAATTTAGGTTCTTGTAAACTAGGAATCCATGTGCACTAGGGATCTCATGTAGTTGTTGGAAATATCATAAATTCAAATAATGTATCTTTAGGACCTTTTTGCGAATTCTTGTTCTTATTTTGTACATGTATATTCAAATAAAGTAGTGTGACAAAACTCTTAAAACTTGTTGCACCTGGCACCATGGGCTTGTTTTGTTCTTCATGTGTCAATTATTACCCTTTATCATTTGGCTTGGTAGAAAACTTGAGAAATTTATGTGTTTTATTTGACCAACATTGGCACTTGAGGCAAAATTGCATAAAAACTGAATTTGAAATGAGTTGAAAACGATTGACTTGAAGTTTGAATGAAACAAACTTATTCTTTTTTGTGAAAGAAAATGAAACAAACTTATTCTTTTTGTGAAAGAAAATGAAACAAACTTATTCTTTTTTTGTGAAAGAAAATGAAACAAACTTATTCTTTTTGTGAAAGAAAATGAAACAAACCTATTCTTTTTGTGAAAGAAAATGAAATGGATTTTTGACATATAGTATGAATTTTGGGACTATGAAAAAAAAATAGAAGCTAGGACTTAAAATTGTAACTAGGACTCAATTATGTATTTGAATTTGAGAATTTTGAGTTTGGGATTAAAACTTGAAATGGAAATTGGAATGAAACTAAAACTTGAAATGGAACTTGAAAATTGAATATAGAAAGAATAAAAATGAAATTTGAAATGGAAATTGGAATAAAATAGAATTATGGTAAAAATATTGAGCATGACATGAGGGCTTGAAGAAGAATTTGGAAATTGACTTGAAATTAGGATTGGATTTAAACACTTGGAAGTAGCAATTAATCAACTGAACAAAATCATGGATTAAGGACTAAAAATTGGAATTGAAACCTTGTAATTACTTTGAACATGGACTTGAAACTATGATGAATTAAATTTGGAAATAGGATTTGAAATTGGATTGAGATGGAAAATAAATGGGGATAGAAATTTAAAAGTGAATTTAAAATCAAAAAATAAGGATCGAAATGAAATTTAGAAATTGAAAACTTAAAAGAAACAAAAAAAAATTAAATAAATAAGTATAATAAGCAAATAATCTAAAGGGGAAACCCTGGCTGTAGGATTCGAAGGGACCAAACTTTCGAAAATCGTTGCAAAATCCCAAAATGCTCTAAAATGCACCAAGCATGTAAATGGTGAAATGAATGCATGGTGCGAAAAGTTAGGGGTAAAATTTAGGGTGTGACACCTGGGAATAGACTGGTTGTATGCCAATTCTGTGTTTATTAGATGTAAGGAGAAGTTGATCCTTATTCCATCCGTTGAAGCGCCTCCGAAAGATGTGTTGACAACGATTTAAAAGGTATGGTTGGAATGGTAAATTTTCTGTTTGAACAAGAGAAGTTTGTTTTGCTTGTCCTTACTAAAGAGGAGAGTAATGGCCAGCAAGTTTTGAATATTCTGATTGTTTGTGAATTTCCTGATGTCTTCCCCGAGGATGTCACTTCCTTACCTCCGGTGAGAGAAGTTGAATTCTCAATTGACCTGATACCGGGAATGGCTCATATATCGGTTTCCCCTTATCGGATGGCACCACTCTAGTTAACAGAATTGAAGGACCAATTAGAGGATTTGATGGCAAAGCATTTTGTGAGACCAAGTGTTTCACCATGGGGAGCTCCTATTTTTTTGGTAAAGAAGAAGGACGGTGGTATGTGGTTATATATTTATTACCGTAAGTTGAACA
Source organism: Lathyrus aphaca (assembly GCA_963966055.1). Classification (NCBI taxonomy): domain Eukaryota; kingdom Viridiplantae; phylum Streptophyta; class Magnoliopsida; order Fabales; family Fabaceae; genus Lathyrus; species Lathyrus aphaca. The sequence goes on from OZ014521.1 coordinate 364,521,998, forward strand.
AGGTTACTATCAAGAATAAGTATCCCTAGCCAAGGATAGAAGATCTCCTATATTAGTTGAAAGGAGCTCGTGTGTTCTCGAAGATTGATCTGAGGTCGGGCTATCACCAGATTTGTGTGAAAAGTTTTGATGTTCCGAAGACTGTGTTTAGAACCAGTTATGGCTATTATGAATTCTTAGTAATGCCTTTCGTTGTGACGAATGCTCCAACTGTTTTTATGGATTGCATGAATCGGATATTTCAAGACTACTTGGATCAGTTCGTGGTGATCTTTATCGATGGCATTCTTATCTATTCTCGTACTCCACAAGAGGACGGATTACATGAATAAGTATCCCTTGCCGAGGATAGACGATATCCTATATTAGTTGAAAGGAGCCAGTGTGTTCTCGAAGATTGATCTGAGGTCGGGCTATCACCAGATTCGTGTGAAAAGTTCTGATCTTCCGAAGACTGTGTTTAGAACCCGTTATGGCTATTATGAATTCTTAGTAATGCCTTTCGTTGTGACGAATGCTCCAACTATTTTTATGGATTACATGAATTAGATATTTCAAGACTACTTGGATCAGTTCATGGTGATCTTTATCGATGGCATCTTATCTATTCTTGTACTCCACAAGAGCACGGAGAACATTTGAGGATTGTTCTATCGGTACTGCAAGAGAAAAAACTTTTTTCCAAGTTTAGTAAGTGTGAGTTCTGGATGTCAAAAATAAGTTTCGTGGACATGTTATATCTCAGGGAGGTGTAGTAGTGGATCCGTCAAAGATTGAGGTTGTGATTAATTGGGAGAGACCGAAGAATGTTGCAGAATTGAGAAGTTTCTTAGGTTTGGTAGGTTACTATAGAAGGTTTATTAAAGGTTTTTCTCATATGGCATTACCATTAACTAAGCTTACTAGAAAGGATTTCGCATACGAATGGGATTCTAGTTGTGAGCAAAGTTTCATGTGGTTGAATGAGAAATCGACGACTGCTCCAGTCTTGATCATTCCCGATCCTAACAAATCTTACGAAGTGTTTTGCGATGCTTCTAAGATGGGATTAGGAGGTATTCTTATGCAAGAAGGCCAAGTTGTAGCCTATGCTTCTAGATAGTTAAGAGTTCATGAGAAGAATTATCCAACTCATGATTTGGAACTAGCGGTCGTGGTGTTTACTTTGAAAGTGTGGCGGCATTATCTGTATGGTGTGCCTTTTGAGATGTTCAGTGATCATAAGAGTTTGAAGTACCTCTTTGATCAGAAGGAATTAAATATGAGACAGAGAAGATGGATGGATTATTTGAAGGATTATGACCTTGAATTTAAGTACCATCCGGGAAAAGAAAATAAGGTGGCAGATGCTTTAAATAGAAAAGTAATTCATAGTGCTGAGTTGATGGTATTGGAATATACACTGTTGGAGAAGTTTCGAGACCTTAATCTTTAGTTTGTTTGGACTCCGAATGGTGTAATAATGGGAAATTTGAATATCAATTCTAACTTGAGGAATGAGATTCAGAAAGCTCAAGTTCTAGATGAGAGGTTGCAAGGGTTGTTACTCCAACCGAGTTTAGTGAGAGAATTGGATGGGATTATCCTATTCAACCAAAGAGTTTGCATTCCGAATGATGAGGTATTAAAGAGAAAGATTTTAGAGGAAACCCATAAAGGTTCTTTTACGATACATCTGGGTTCTTAGAAGATGTATCAAGACTTAAAGAAAGAGTATTGTTGGTCCGGAATGAAAAGGAACATTGCGGTATTTGTGTCTGAATGTGCGATGTGTCAATAAGTGGAGATTGAGCACCAGAGAACGGGCGGTTTGTTGCAACCTTTGGACATCCCAATTTGGAAGTGGGATAGTATCTCTATGGACTTTGCAGTGGGTTTACCGAGTACTCAAGGTGGTTATGACTCTGTGTGGGTGATTGTGGATCGGTTAACGAAATTTGCAAATTTCTTAGCTGTTAAGACTACGTACAAGGCAAGTCATCTTGCGAGGTTGTTTATTGCTGAGATTGTGAGATTGCATGGTGTTCGGTCTAGTATTGTGTCGGATAGAGATCCAAAGTTCACTTCGAGGTTTTGGAAGGTGTTCCAACAAGCCATGGGTACGGATTTGCGTTTGAGTACTTCTAATCATCCTCAAACGGATGGTCAGACGGAACGTCCAATTCAAACAATGGAAGATATGTTACGGGCATGAGTTTTGGAAAGTAAAGGAAATCAGAAGGAACTTTTACCATTGATAGAATTATCTTAGAATAATAGTTACCATGCAAGCATCAGAATGGCTCCGTATGAGGCTTTATATGGAAGGAAGTGTAGAACACCGTTGTGTTGGTCGGAAGTGGGTGAATATAGGATTTTGGGACCCGAAGTTATTCAAGAGACTACGGAAAAGATTTAGATGATTCAAGAAAAGATTAAACAAGCCCAAGATCGTCAGAAGAGTTATGCTAACAATCTAAGGATACCTTTAGAATTTGATGAAGGTGATCATGTGTATTTGAAAGTCACTCTGAGATTGAGATTGAAAGGATTGTTTAAGTTGCACAAGTTAAGTCCGAGATATGTGGGACCATATCAGATCTTAGAAAGGATTGGTGAAGTTGCTTACAGATTGGCCTTACCACCCTCTCTATCTTAAATGCATGATGTTTTCCATGTATCCCAACTTCGCAAGTTCGTTCCTGATCCTCTTCATCCTATTTTGTCGGATTCTATCGAGATAGAAGCGGATTTGACTTTTGAACCCCAACTGAGCCATATTGTTGGAAGAGAAACCAAAGTGTTAAGGAATAAATAGATACTACTTGTTAAAGTGCAATGGGATGAGACGCATCCAAGAGATGCTACGTGGGAATTGGAATTGGAGATGCGGGAATCATATCCTCACCTGTTCAGGTAATCTTTTAAATTCGAGGAAAAATTTTATTTAAGGAAGGGTATGTAATACCCCGTAATTTATTTAATGCTATTAATAATATCAATTGATATTTTTATTGTTCCGGATTACTCTAAGAAATTTTAAAGGAAATAAATAGAGTAATAAACGAGATTTTATTTTATTAATTAATATTATCTGACTCAGAGGTTTTATAAAATATTGGATTAAGAGACATTTTTTGGATACTCTCTATTTGGACCCGTCGGTAGGGAAAGTTATGTTTCCTTTTAAGACCTAAAGTCTTATTTCTTTTGTTTTTACAAAACATAGAAATAGAGAAAGAAGGAGAAGAGAGAAAGAAAGAAGAAGAAGTCTTGAAGAAGAGTACCCATAATCTTGTTGCTTCCCCATCCATTCATCATTCAATCTTCTCCAATCTTCTTGCTAGAGGTGGGTTCATAGTTAGAAACTTTTCTTTTGAGTTTGGTTGAGTTTATAGTTTTTAGGGTTTTGTAGAAAATCTTAGAAATTGATAAATTAACGGTTAAAACTCGATAAAATCAAAGTATGTTAGTTAATATACGAGTATAATCATGTTTGGTAGTTGATTCCTCTGTTGGGTGATGTTTTGGGTGAGTTTTGGACCCTTGGAGAAGTCCCTTTCGTGATTGGTTTTCTGCAATTTTCACAGAGCTCGCTTAGAGAGCAGGTCAATTCTTGGGAAGGTCAGAATACAGGGAGTTGCTCGCTTAGCGAGCATACCCCCTCGCTTAGCGAGACCTGGAAATTGATGTTTTGTGTTTTAAGTCATAACTTTTTACTCGGTTATCCGATTTAAATGTTCTTTATATCATTGGAAATCTAGAATTATGTACTTTCACGAGATGCCGAAAAATATTATCTTTACCCGACTTTTGCCTGACTTTTTGTTAAAACCATAAAAATGCTAAGTTAGGGAATTGTGAGCTTAAGGTAATAAAACGGTAAAACTTGTGAGGTAGCTAGGTTACCCTAGGTTGTTACATAATTGTTTTAGAGACTTGACAATACTAAAGCAACGATACTTGGAGGGTCTATTCGGGTTAGGTAGTTGTTAGAAGTTGGAAGTTTACTTCCTTGCGATATATCCTAATTTAATTATATTTGGCTTGTGTCGATATAATTAATTTCTGGATTCGAAACTCTTAATGGATGATTGTGACCCGTGCTTGCTTGTCATCGAGGAGTATGAATGGGTGGGGAAAGTATCCATTAGGAAGAGTAATTGTGACCCATGCTTGCTTGTCATATGAAAGTATGACTGGGAGGGGAAAGTTACTTAGTTTTAGGTACCGTGACCCGTGCTTGCTTATCATCTGGGAGTATGACTGGGCGGGGAAAGTACCTTTGATAGATAATGAGTGACCCGTACTTGCTTGCCACCGGGGAGTGTGGTTGGATAGGGAAAGTTATCTATACATTAAGGATCGAGTGACCCATACTTGCTTGCCATCGAAGAGTATGGCTAGGCGGGGAAAGATACCTTAAAGCACCTTGTGCATGATCCGTTTTATTTTACTTTGTTGTCTCTAGTTTTGTGAAATCAAAGTCTAGGTTTTCCCCGACTTGAGTAATGTTTAGTTTTGAACCTTTTAGAGTCGAGAGAACTCTAAAATAGGGAACTCACTGAGATGTTTTATCTCACCGCATGTTGATGTTTTTATTTTAGGTACTTCAGGTTCCGCAAAGGGTAAAGATAAGGCGACTTGATTATCTTTGCTTGTTTGATGGTTTCTTCCGCTTGGACTTTTGAGATCTTCAGATCTAGTTCTTAGACTTTTTATTTTGTGAACATCTTGTATTATTTATAGCCTTTTTGCTAGTACCTTATGTTGTAGTGGCTATATTTATGTAATGTGTAACTAAGAACTTGTTGTATTTCAATACCAAACTTAAATTTATATATGAAAAATATGCTTTGATGTATGTCTTTTATATATGGGTATTACAACATACTACCTTAAAAACAATTTTCAAAATTAAAACATTTTTTCAAGTTTTCCAGGACTCTCTAAGCGAGACATCACACTCGCTAAGCGCCCAACTCTATGACTCTTCTCGCTAAGCAATCTTCGCGATTTCTACAGAATATTTCTGCGATTTCAATCTTCTCCTTCGGCGGCAAAACCTCTCGAAAACCCAAAATTCAACAACATCACATCAGAAAACCTCATTAACATCATTCATCATACTAACATCATCTACTTCATATACATCATTGTATTCATCAAAATAATCATGAATTCATCATTAACAACACAAAATCATCAATCAAAACCCTATTCCCTAAACTACACAAAACCCCCAACTTCATTCCCAAATTATAATATCGAAAGGAAAATACTCCCCATACCTTAATTTCTGTAAGCTTTCGATAACTCTTCGCAATTTCTTTCCAAACTTCCAGCCCTAACTTTTTCCTTCTTCTCCAGAGCCTTTTCCCAAAAGCGTGATCGTTCCAAATGATCGTTCTTTCCAACTTTTCCCTCTTTTGTAACTCTTTCCCCTAGGACCTCTTTTAGTTGTTCCCCATAAAAACCTCACTATTCCTTAACCAAAAGACCACAATACCCTCATCCTCTAATTTCTTTTTATTTTATTTTATTAATCTCAAATAATAAACTAAACCCCATATACTTTATTATTCTAATTATTATTAAAATATTAAGCTACCCTCAAACTTCACAAAATATCAATAAACATCACAAACATCATAATTCACAAGAAAACTCATCAACATAATTAAAAATGGACTTTGGGGTGTTACAACTCTCCCCCACTTAAGAATATTCGTCCTCGAAAATGTAGCTGAAGAAAACAACATCAAATACAACTTTGTAATCATATCCACTCGCTCCCAAGTCCAACTATCACCAGCTGGTTCACCCCACAACACCTTCACTAAGTCAATCTCTTTACTCCTTAATCTCTTCATTTCTCTGCCATCTATTCGCACTGGCGAAACCTCTACATTCAAATTATCTCTTACTCGAACATCATCCATGTGAATCACATGTGACGTATCTGCAATATACTTCCTCAACTGGGACATATGAAACACATCATGCAAATTCGCAAGTAACGGTGGTAATTCAATCCGATATGCCACATCTCCGACCCTCTGTGAAATCTGATATGGTCCAATGAAACATAGAGTGAGATATCTGGACTTCAGAGCTCGCCCCACACCTGTCACTGGAGTAACCCTCAATAACATGTGATCTCCATCTTGATATTCAAGTGCTTTCCTCCTCTTATCATGATAAATCTTTTGACGACTTTGAGAAGTCTTCATTCTCTCTCGGATCATCTTAATCTTTTCGTCATCTCTTGCACAATCTCATGTTCGAGCACATCACTCTCGCATGACTCATACCAACACAATGGTGTCCTACATTGCCTCCTATACAATGCTTCATACGGAGTCATACCAATGCTCGCATGAAAACTATTGTTATAAGTAATCTCAATCGACGAAAAATGAATATTCCACGCACCTCCATGATCCAACACACAAGCCCTCAGCAAATCCTCTAAAGATTGGATAATATGTTATGTCTGACCGTCCGTCTATGGATGATAAGCAGAACTCATCCTTAACATAGTTCCCAAAGCATGTTGCAAACTCTTCCAAAATATCGATGTAAACCGCGGATCTCTATTCGACATGATACTCGACTTAATTCCATGTAACTTCACAATCTCGTCAATATAGATCTCTTCTAGCTTCGACATGGAATTATTAATCTTCATCGGAAAGAAATGCACCGACTTAGTTAATCGATCAACAATTACCCAAATGGAATAATTTCCCTTCACCGTCTTCGGAAAACCTGTCACAAAATCCATAGAAATGCTATCCCATTTCCATTCTGGAATACTCAACTGTTGCATCATGCATTAAGGCTTTTGATGTTCAACCTTTGATTTCTGGCAAACCAGACAAGCATACACAAACTCCGCAACATCTTTCTTCATACCCGGCCACCAAAAAAACTTTTGCAAATCATGATACATCTTAGTAGCACCAGGATGAATACTCAACCTACTTCGGTTCCCTTCCTCCAGAATACTCTTCTTCAATTCTGGGTTATCAGGAATACACACACGATCCCGAAACCTCATCATACCATTCTCGTCAATATGGAGCTCTCCTCTGTTACCTTGGTTAATCAAAGTCATTTGATCAACCAACTTCAAATATGATTGTTGTCCTAAACGGATCTCCTTGATAATATCATTAGTCAATTTCAGCATACCCAGCTTCACACTCTCAGGTGTAGATTCACACAACAAACTCATATCTCTGAACTGCTTAATCATCTCAAGTTCTTTCACCATCATCGTCGACATGCGCAGAGTCTTCCTTCTCAAGGCATCTGCAACCATATTAGCCTTACCAGGGTGGTAACTCAAATCAAAATCAAAATCCTTCAACATCTCTAACCATCTTCTCTACCTCATATTTAGTTACTTCTGATCAAACAAGTATTTCAAACTCTTGTGATTGCTGAACACCTCAAACCTCGATCCAAACAGATAATGCCTCCAAATCTTTAACACAAAAAACGCCGCCGCTAACTCTAAATCATGGGTAGGATAGTTTCTCTCGTGAACACGTAATTATCTAGAAGCGTAGGTAACTAATTTACCATTCTGCATCAGAACACCACCAAGACCCATCTTCGAAGCATCACAGTACACCATAAAGGATTCATTCGGATTTGGTAAAATCAAAACTAGAGAAGTCATTAACTGCTTCTTCAACTCAATAAAAATCTTCTCACAAACAACATCCCATGCATAAGCCTGACCCTTTCGAGTCAACTGCGTCAGAGGTAAAGCCAACTTAGAAAAACCCTCTATAAACTTGCGGTAATAACCGGCCAAACCAAGAAAATGTTTTACCTCGGTAGCAGACTTCGGAGTATCCCAATTCAATACAGCATCAATCTTCGAAGGATCCACAAATATTCCACCACTAGAAATCACATGGCCAAGGAAACTTACTTCCTTAAACCATAACTCACACTTAGACAATTTAGCATAAAGTTTCTTCTCTCTCAACACCTGTAATACAATCCTTAAATATCCCTCATATTCTTCTTCTAACTTTGAATAAATCAGAATATCATCAATAAAAACCACCACAAACTTATCAAATACTCATGAAAAGTCCAGTTCATATATTCCATGAATACACCAGGTGCATTGGATACACCAAAAGGCATCACAGTATATCCATAGTGGCCATACCTCGTCCAGGAAGCTGTCTTCGGAATATCATCTGGTTTAACTCGAATCTTATGATAACCCGACCTCAAATTAATCTTGCTAAAAATGCACGCCCCACCTCGAAAGTGGATATTTATTCTTAATAGTCACCTAATTCAACTGTCGATGATCGACGCACAACCTCATACTACCATCCTTTTTCTTAAGTAACAACACATGAGCACCCCATGGAGAAACACTCAGACGAAACAATTTCTTCTCAAGAAGTTCTTCAAGTTGTTTCTTCAACTCACTCAATTCAGAAGCCGACATCCTTTAAGGAGCCATTGACATTGGACTAGTACCTTGTACCAAATCCACATAAAAATCTACTTCATGCTCCGGTGGTAAATCACTAATGTCATCCGGAAACACATCAAGAAATTATTGGACAACAGGTGACTCCACACCCACTTGTTTCCGGTCCACTTGTAACGCCGCAAACAAAGAAAATTTATGGGTTTCATCTACTAGAAGTTCATCCACTTGCTTCACAGATAGGAACATCATTTCCCCACAATCACTAAACTATGGAAACTCCACCATCTTTGCATAGCAGTTGATATGCACAAAGTTAAACTCTAACCAATTCATCCCCAGAACAACATCCATATGGCGCAAAGGCAAACACACTAAATCCATCAAGAAATTATTACCATAAATGGCAAAGGGACACTTCAAACACACACAGTTAGTCGTAGCTGAACCGTCAACAGGTATCTCAATCAACATATTACCGTTTATAACAGTTAAAGGTAAATTCAACTTGGTCGCGCACTCAAACAAAATAAACGAGTGAGTATCTCCAGTATCAATTATAGCAACCAATTTAACATCATTAATAAAAAAAATTACCTCTAATCAAGTTGTCTTTATTCTGAGCATCTGAGCCACTCAAAGCAAACACTTTACTAGTAGTCTGAGCCGCTATAGCAACCTTCTTCGGTTTCTGGCACTGAGTAATGATATTTCCTTCTTCGTCGCAATTAAAACAAGTTGGTTAAGCACTCGTATAGTCTTCTTCATATGACCCTTCTTACTACACTTATAACATCTTATCACAGTAGCATTGCACGCATCAGCTTTGTGACCTGCTTCACCACATTTATAGCACTTGAGAGGAGTAGAACCCGCTCCCCTACTTGGCTTCTTCCATTCATTACCCTTCTATTTCCCTTGTAACTTGGAGTTGCATAAGGCTTCCTTCGGAACTGGCCCTTGTCTCTCTTCTCATTCACCTTCTTATAGTGAGCAGATCAAGCTCGACTATCCTCATCATATATACTACTCTTATCCACAAGTTCAGCATACATGTGGATCTGCTGACAACCAATCGCTTACTTGATTTCCGGTCTCAGCCTATTCTCAAACTTCAAACATTTGGATTATTCAGCATCATCACGGTTGTAGTGAGGACAAAACTTCACCAACCTCTCAAATTTTGCAGCATACTCTACCACCATCATGTTCCCTTGCTCCAATTCCAAAAATTCGACCTCTTTCTTGCCACGAGCGTCTTCAGGAAAATACTTACTCAAAAATTCCCTCCTAAACACATTCCAAGTAATGGCAGTCCCAGCCCCTTCCAGTCTCTAATGGGTATTATCCCACCAATCCTCAGCCTCTTCATCCAGCATATGAGTGCCAAACTGCACCTTCTACGCATCGGAGCACGCCATAGTCCGGAAAATCTTCTCAATTTCCCTCAGCCACTTATGTGAGTTTTTCGGTTCATGAGTATCCTCAAACTTAGGCGGATTATTCCTCTGAAAAACCCCCCAAAGCATGAAACTCATCCCAAACGTTGTTCTACGCCGTAGCATGGGAAAGTGCAGCTACCGCATCCGCAAGAGCACGATTCGAACTCATTCTACAAATCACCAACAACATCAGAAATAACTCAACCTCAAAACACTCAAACTCAAAAACCGACACAACTAACAACGACACGATCGACAAACCGACCGACCTGCTCTAATACCACTATTGTAACACCCTTCTACCCCATCATAAATTAAGCTCTTTAAGTCATATATCAGAGTACAACTCATTAAAAAGGGCATCACATTTACTTCTTAAATCAAAACTGAAAACATCACATAGAGTCATGACCCGTAACATGGGTTCATAAAATCATAAACAACATCATAATTATTTTCTCAATAAATATGCAGCGGAAAAACCAATAAGTCATAATATCTTCTTTTATAAAACAAACTCAAGAATTATTTCAGACATCATTTTATCAAAATGATTAAAACAAAACTTAACATCTTAATCCAATTAAACATATCATTCAAGTGAAACCCATCCCGATGTTACTGGACACAGAGCAGGACTCCGCTTCTAACTAACTCAACGACTCACTATCTCCGAGTCAAGCACGCACCAAGCTAACCTTAATTATATGCAGGATGGCATAATAGACCATCACCAGAAGGCATGCAAGGTGAGTAAATTCACATTCCATAATATAATGTCCCAGCATGAAGACTCAATATCCTGGACTGTTATGATTTAAATATGTTTTAAATATGTCCCAAGATTCTCTACAGCAATCAAAGCATGGATCAACGAATAAAAAGACAAGAGATTTAAAGTCCATGGATCAGCATAAGATTATAAATAGAAGACCTAGACCTAGGGAAAAATAACTAATCCTTGTAACACTTTTGTACAAGTCGAAAATAAGGTTTTAGGTGTTTGAGAGTCGTAGGTTTTCTTGTATTGTAAGTCACCCTTTGTATCAGTTGGATACATTGTGGTAGTTATAGTTATTGAACATAATTCATAAGCCCATAGGTAAAGAATTATGTATTGGTCTTTGTTGTAACCCAAAATTTGCCTTCATATCTTCAATAAAATATTACTCAAAAGGTCTCCTAATGTTCATAAGATTCTCAATTTCTCAAAGGAACTCAAGTTTTCATCAAACAAAGTCTTCTCCTAAGCAATAGATCTCAAATTAGGGTTTTGTGTTTCTCAAGGTAAACTGAAATTCCAAAGCCTCAATTGGACTTCATGATATCCCATATACTTCAAAGGATTCTCATTTCAAGTTTCAAGGTTTTCCCTACAAGTTTGGTCAGTCAGATGCTCAAATGATCAATAATCAATTAACTTGGGTAAAAAGTCAACTATGGTCAACATACAGTCAAACTTCAAGATTTCTGGTCAACGTCAAGATTATGAATTAAGATTAATCATTTGATGTAGGGTTGATCATGATTCATCAAGAAAACCTCAAATTCATCACAAGGCAAAAGTTGCTAAATTAGGGTTTCTTAAGGAGAAAGTCAATTGTACTTTGATCAACTCTAACTTTCACATACTTCATCAGGAATTTTCCATCCAAAGCTCACTGTGAAGAAAATTCAATTCCCTACAAATTTGTGTCTCACAAGCCAAGGCCGGAAATGCTTTATTTGAGAGATATGGGCCAAGACATAACATGTCCTCTAAAAAGTCAACTTTTTCAAAAGCTCATAACTTGAACTTGGAAGATAAAATGGACATGGGACACAAATTAGTGATTAAAGGACACTTTAAGCTTTATAAAAAGTCCAAGAGCATATTCATATGATAAAAATTGAGGAAGTTATACATTGTTAAAGTTGAGCAAATTTGAGGAGGTGTATAAGGCAAACAATGACCAAACTTGAATGTTTGCCAAATGGGCCTATGTTTTCACAATCCAAACTTAATCTTAAGATGATCCACGACCTATAAATCATATAATTTGATTTTCTTTGTTTATTTTATATTTTATTGGATTTAATTAATTTAAATTCAATTTTAATTAAAATAAATATTGAAAAATCAAATATTTGATCTATGGATTATTTTGGGATCAGATTTTGAGGTTTATTGTCATAATATTTGATCCAAAATTTGTGCAAAACAAGAGGAGAAAAATATTTTGGGCAAATATGACCAAAATAGAAAGTTTTCAAATCAAATTTCAATCAAATCCTATCATCCCAAAATAAATTGAACCCAAGCCCACAAGTTGACCTAAATCATTCCTCTATAAATACATAACACCTTCAGATAGTAAGGACACAAATTTTTTGATCAAAGAGAGCACACAAAACTTCAAAAAATTCAAAAGTAAGTAGGATTCAGTTTTAGGGTTGTAGCCATTCTCAAGGAGATTTGAAGGTCCAAACACGTTCTTGAGGTTCCTGTGAAGGTTTCCCAATCATCACCTTGCTCCAAAGACTCTTACAATGCCATAACCGAATTTATTTATTTTTTGGTTTATTTTTCAATTTTTTGATTTCATACTTTTACACATGATACATCTAATCTCTTTGAATATTTGTGTTTTTATGATGTGAGCAAGCTATCTAGTGTAAACACCCCAAATTTGCCCTCACCCATTCACACCATGGCTTGTGATCATTGCATATGCATAAGTTCAATCATACCATCTCATATTGCATTTTTGATTCACTGCATAGATTCAAAGTCATCTGCATCTAGGGTTTGTGATCTAGGCAATCCAAGAGCTCCTTGAGCCACTCCAAAGGTCATAAATAACTTCAAAGGGGTCCATGTATGTTCAAGCATCATATTATATCCTCTCAAAGTCAATAATGGCAAAGAATCACAAGAACTGAGAATGGCATGGAAGCAGAGCCAGGTTTGACTACACAGATGACCTAGAATTAGGGTTTTGGTTTCAAAGGCCATAACTCCAAATTTTTTGGTCATTCTTGTTTCTATTGGTCTATATATGGTATAGGGAGTATGCATATCAATTTTCATGAAGAAATTCCATGGGGAAGTCATCTGATCAAGAGTTGACTTTTCAAGCAAGTCAGTGCAAAATCAGGGCATCTGAGGCCCCCAATGACCCAACCAAAGGGTTTTCTTCATCATTTTGATTGTATATGATCTTTATTTGATCATAGAAGAAGTTGGAAGTTCACAAAATTCAAGAATTTCAAGTCTTTTGCAAAGTTGACTTTTTGGGCAAGTTTGACTTTTAATGAAATTGCCATTTTAGGCAACTTTTTCAACCTTTACTTTTTGATTCAAAAAAGCTTCAAATGGAAAAACTTTGGTCATGAAAGTTGTAGAATAGATCTTTCCCTTTTCAAAAAGTACAAGAACATGACCTAATTCATTTTGGATCAAAAGTTATGGCTTGTCAAAGTTGGCTAAAATCACAAAATTTAAGGTTTTCTACCAAAGAGGTATTTTGCAAAATGACTTGATCAAGTGTTCTAAAGGCCTCAAATGTGTGTCATTTCTTCACAAGATGATCACATAACCTCTAAAAATCAGAATTGGCCCAAGAATTAACTCATTTCATGCCTTGGAACTCAAGAAATCTCAAAGGAACCAAACTTGAACCAACTTGCAAAACTCATCATAAGTTACAAACCACTTGCTGCCTAGCTTCTAAACTATTTTCACAGCATTCCTTGATTCAAGCTGAGCCCAAGCATGCCAAAAAGCATGTTGGACCATTGCCCATACCTCAAGTACACATCAAGTTGACATTTTGGCCAAAGACCCATACCAATCACCATAGGGCAGCAACAACTCTCTGACCTATCCCCCTTTGATACATGGACCAAAGCCAGCATAACACAACACACATTGCAAGCTGAAACACACCCAAGCCATAGTTATCACTTCTTGCTCCAAATTGCAAAAGCCTTCGAAACTGATCACACAGCCCTAAAACACATAAACCAACTTCACCAATCAACTCAGCATGCTTCACTGATCACAAAGCACCCATCACCATTGCTTTAAACTCCAAAAATCAGAAACACGATTTCCACCTCACCTTGAGCAGAACTTCTGCCACTTCAAAATCCAGCCATTCTCAAAGCTTCTTGAGCTTCATTCCATCATCAGAAGGTTCAAAGGAGTGAGTTTGCACCAAGAAACAGCCCAGCAAGCCCAGAACCAGAAAGCTCCATCTCAGGTATAGCTCAAGAACAAATTTTCCAGAACTTCATTTTCTTGTTGTAAATTGATTCTACGTGTTATCCTGATCATCATGATGTGTTTGAAATTGAAAATGAGTGAAAAATGAGGATGTATTGATGTTCTGAAATTTTCCCCGTGAAAAATGTTTGCTTCGATTTGCTTGATTCATGAAGTTTAAATGTTGTTTGATGGTTGATTTGTGTTCTAGGATGTTAGAGGATCATTTCCCTGTAATTAATTTGAAGTGGGGTGGCTTGTAGTGAAACCTAGGGTTTTGGTTCGCCGGAGAAGACGACCGGAAGTCTTCTCCGGCCACCTGAGAACCATTAACCCTAATCAGTGTCATTAATTGATGTTTGAATCTGGTACGTTAGATGCGTTGACTTAGGCTGACTGGCGCGCGTTTGTATGGCCAGGATGTGTTCTCATTAACCCTAATCTCCATTAACTTAATTAATCCCATTTAATTAATTCATAAACCTAATTAACCTCAGTTTGAATGTGGACCTTAGGATTGCGCGCGCAGTCAACAATTTATTTCCCAGATTCAATCCTGGCTCTCCATTGCGTTTACTTTTCATTTTCTTTAATTTTAATTCATTTATTTTGTATTTCTTTTGTCCATTTATTTTAAAATAGCAAAAATTATTCAAAAATTCTGAAAATTTTTATACACACTTTTATTAATTTTCAGAAACCAAAAACTTTTTTTTTTTATTTTTTTCATTAAAAAATATTTTTAAATCATTTAAAAGTTTATTTTTAATTAATATATGAGAATTAATTAATTAAAAATACTTTTAGGTATTTAAAAATCACCAAAAAATTCATGAAACCTTCATAATCATTTAGAAACATTGTCCAACCCTCACACCAAATTTCTTTTTTGATCTTGATGTCTTTTGAGAATTTTTCATGGAATTAAAATCATTTCAAGGCATTATTTTGATCCAAACTTCAAAAAATCATTTCTGCCTAACCATTGAGAGTTGGACCTTGATTCTTTTTGCATTGCATCTTGTTTAGCATGTAGTTTGTGAGATTAAATTGGCATGATTTGATCTTTCATTTTCATTTTGTTTGACATTTTTCTTGTTAAGGTACCCTAAAACCCTAGAAAACTTAAGAAATTCATAACCCTAGCTAGGTTAAGAGTTAGAACCCCTCCTTTGGGAAGTGAGTTTGTATAGGATTAGGGTTCCTTTGAATGCATTTTCAATTTTTTATCTTGATGTTTGCTTCTGATTTTGGTTTTTGTTTGATGCATTGTTCATAAACCCTAATTTGGGCTTCCTTTTGCATTCATCTTGCATTTGCTTGCATACCATGACTTGCCATAGCATTTTGTGCATCCATTTGATTCATTAGACATATTAAGACATATTAGAAGCATGTTTGTTCATTGCATCATGTATTTGCCATGTTGTATGACATTTGCATCTCATAACTTTTCATGTATGTTCATGGTTCTAAACTTGCTCCATTTGCATCCATTTGTTCATGTGATCATCCCCATGTCTTGATTCATGTTTGCATCATCTCATAGCATCATTATCATCTCATATATGCTTCTGGTTTTGGTTTGCATCATTCCATTTCATTCCATTTTGCATTGCATTGCATTCCTTTCACTAACTTTTCAGGTGGTAAGCAATTTTGAGAAGTGGATTTGCCTTCACTTCTCATAACTTCTTTTCATCTCTTTTATGCATCCTTGCTGCATTTTGTTATGTGTTTGAGATTGAGCTTGCTCTTTCTTCTTCATCTCACTTTCTTTCCTCAAGTGACTTGTCTTCTTAAGTGAAGCAAGTTACTTTGCTTCTCTTTGATCCTTTCATCTGCTTCCTGGTGGTTCCATTGAAGATTTCTCTTGCAAACCTCACAAACCTTAGGGACAACCAATCATGACAATGATTAGGGTTTTGATTAGTCTCCCCATTTAGTTTTACCTTTGTGTCTCATTGAGTCTTCTCTTCTCATCTCATAATCAGGGACTAAACCCTAAAGGCTTTAAGGCTTTGTGATTAAGCTTATGCCTGCATCCTTCTATTAGGATGGAATGTATAACTTTAATCCTAAGTGTTAAACCCTTAATGTGTTTAAATCCTTTAATCAATCCATCTAATAATCATCAAGACATCAAGCTTGTAACTTGGGCCTTGCATTAGGGTTCTATTTCTTCCTTAATTGGTTAAGAAGGACTAACCTTAGTGTTAATGGACAAGTCCCCCTCAAGTTGTCTTACAAACCCTAAAAATCACTTCATCATCATATTATTAACTAAAATCCACTTAATAAAGGCTTTGTTTTGTCATGAGTTTAATCCCTAATCATGGATTAAGTTGAGGAGCTTTCCTCAGCTTAAACATTCTCATCTATTATCCTTCTATTAGGATGGTGTAATGAGTTTGTTTAATCCCTGATTATGGCTTAATCTCATTACTCAACACTAAACAAAAACACAAAAAACATCTAAATAATCACAAGTAGGTTAATGATCTTAATCCTGCATCAAAGGTGATTAAGTGTGAGAAGCTGACTTCACACTTAAGGTATTCTCATTACCCCTAATCAGAGGGAAGATGTGATGAGTTTACTAAATCCATTGGTTTAGGCTTAAGCTCATTAATCTATGACAAACTTCAAAAAAGCAATAAAAGACTGAAAATACCAAAAACAAACAATAATCGTCTCCCCCGGGATTCTTTCCTCATCACCTTCACTCACAAACGAGAACTTGCTTCTTTCGTCTAATGCAAGACAGTTTGCACCTGAGCCAGAAAGGTCATACACTTGAGCATAGGCAAGTAAGCAATTCACAAGTCAATTCATCTTTCAGTCTCTTTGGGTCGAACTACGGTGTTCTGACTTCCTCATTGCACGAGAGGATATGTAGGCATAACTTAACAGTTATCGAACAAAAGTCTCTGTATATTCCCCCTCTTTCCAGCTTTATTCTTTTAGCCTCATGATCTTGAGCATTTCACCCTTATTCTTACACTGACACATCACTTACACACTTCATTTCTTTTACACTGACACCTGTACATCCTTTTCCAGCTCTTTTATACACAAATTGCACTGACACTACCCCTTTAAAACACAAATATTTTAAGCGTGGATCCCGTCGAGTACGACGGACAATCTGGGTGCTAATACCTTCCCAGGTTGTAACCAACCCCCTTTCTCAGTCTCTCTGGTTCGCAACCGTCTTATCCATCTCTTTCTAGGTCTATGCAGCATTGCCTTTCCTCCGGGATAAAAATGCCTAGCTGGCGACTCTTTTCATTCCCTGTGAGTTCACTCCTGTGTGTTCTCGCATCTCCTCTCTCCGACCGTTCGCGTCCGTACCTTATTTGAGCCAGTCTCATCTTTTGGGAGCGACAGCTTGGCAACTCTGCTGGGGACCTTTATACTGTAACCAGGGCTTCTGGTTCTTTTTGTGGGTTCCTCCTAGCGCTTGATTGATTTGTGTTTACTGGGGTGTTATGTGCTATCTGTGTTTGTATATTTGTATTTATTTTTGCTTTATGTACAGTTTTGTTTATTGCTTTCTTTATAGCTTTACATATACCATACTGTCATACTGTGCTGGTTGGATCTGTTTTGTTGCTTTGGTGGGTGGGTGTTCTATTGAGAGTTGAGGTCCTATACCGGGGACCTGAGTGACACCTAGGCTAGAGTGGTTCATGTTCTTTCCCATTCCATTTCGGTCTGGTGCGGGAATATGAAACACGGTTCAGATATGGGTTTCTTCTTGAGAACTCTGTGCTGCAGATTTCCTGTAGTGATAGGGCTATCTGGGAAGCCTGCTAAGTCTGGATGACCTTTAGTATTGACCTTCAGAAGCTGAGGTGAATTAGAGGAGGATCTTTTATGGTTACTGTAAACACTGTACCTCCGGGTTAGAAGTGTTTACACTTCTCATAACTGATCCGAGTCTGAGGATCCTTGTTTTAGAACACTACCTGTGAGGGGGTTGGGATGTTTACAGGTTTGCAGGTACCCTTGACCTCAGCATACCCTGTTACTTTGTTTTGATTAAGAATACTCCATCTTGGAACAGTTCTTGTGATTTTAACCCTGGACATGTGACTCTTTATTTGAGTCCCCCACCTTGGTTACTGGACTTATGAACTTCCATCTGGATTTCTTAGACATACATGGACTTATATCAGAGCATTTAATCAGATCCAGCTCAGTCACAAACCCTTGCATATCATTTGCATACATCATCATTGAATCATTTTAACATTTGCTTATTTGTTTTTCAGGGTATCCATACTATATTTTGGCTTGGTTTTGACCCCTTTATCTGCATAGACCTGTCTTCATCAGTATCCTGCATCATCAGCATCTGCCTGTCAGTGGCCCACCTTCAGTGTTATTCTCCATCATCAGCATCTGTCTCAGTTCTTCTTAAGCAACATGGCACCCAAGAAGAGCAATATCTCCTATCATTTCTTTGAGCCTGAGTTAGCTGGCATCAGGAAGATCCAGGCCCTGATTACTCCAGACCATATACCATTGTTCAGAGAACATTATGGAGGCATACTTGATGTGGTTATGGATTTGGACCCTTCCCAGAGGAGCTTGATTCATACTTGCCTGCAGTTCTATGATCCCCCTCTGAGGTGCTTCACCTTCCAGGGTTTTCAGTTGGGGCCTTTATTAGAGGAGTATTCATCATTGGTTGGTGTACCTATCAGGGGTGGAGTCCCCTTCAACCCTGAGATGGCTTTTCCTAGTAATGAAGAAGTGGCAAAGGCCTTGTATCTAGAACCAGTTCTGATCGGGCAGAACATGACTACCAAAGCTGGAGTCTTTGGTCTACACTTGGATTTCTTGACCTCTCAGGCCATCCTGAAGGCCTCTTCAGGAGAATGGAAGGCAGTCTGTGCCTTGTTAGCCCTCAGCATATATGGGGTCATATTATTTGCAGACGAACCTAAATTTATTAGCAAGAATGCAATCCATCTTTTCATCCTGAGGAACCCAGTACCCACCTTACTGGGAGATTTCTACTACTCTGTTCACCAAAGGAATGAAAAGCAAAGAGGAAGATTGGTGAGGTGCTGTGCTCCCCTGTTCCATACCTGGCTGCTCAAACATTTGCCTAAGACTGATGCATTTCTGAATCCTCATCAGCAAAGGAATTGGGCTAGGAGACTCACTGCTTTGACCTCAGCTGACATCAGGTGGTGCACTCAGAGCACCAAGGGCAGGGACATCATTACCAGTTGCGGGCAGTTCCCCAATGTACCCCTGATAGGAGTAAAGGGCTGCATCAACTACAACCCTCTGCTATTCAAAAGACAACTGGGCTATGCATTGGTCCACACCCCCAGAGCACAAGACTTGGCTGAGACTCTTTACTGTGATATTAAGCCTAATCTGGCTATTGTCAGGCAAGCATCCTGGGCTTGGGACAATGTCCAGACCAAGGGAATGGCCATTCTGGGAAGATGCAACAATGTGGCCTCAGCTCAATACTATGAGTGGTCCCGTGCCAGGGCTCAATTTTCTGGGATGCCCTTCACCATGGAAGATATACCTGGGCCATCCTCAGCACCACCTCCTGCCACTGTCAGTTTAGAGGAGTTTGAGAAACTGAAGGAGAGAAATGAGAAGTTGACTCAGGCTCTACAGAAGACCCTCTGGGAGAGGAGTGATGGTAGGCTGGACATTGAGAGGTTAGAAAAGCTAAAGGTGGAGCATCTAGCTAGAATTGAGAAGTCAGAGGACTACATTAAGAAGTCAAGGGCTGGAGAGAAGATCTTGAAGAATGCCTGCAAGGAGGCTCAGTTCCAGAAGGCCAGGACTGATTTGTATCTGAAAGAGAGTCAAGCTAGGTGGGTCAGGATCACCGAAGCTCGTACTCTGGAGGATAAGAGGACTCAGGACAAGATCGAGCAGTTAGAGGCTAGTGAAAGGAGCAACAGGAAGCCCTGCTAGCAGCCCAAAGAGAGATCTCAGAGTTGAAGATTAGAGCTGGAGTGAAGAGGTCAAAGGACCAGAGTCAACACAAGAAGTTAACTGCAGCTGTTACCACCAGGAATCTTCTCATCAGGAGCCTTACAGAGCGTCCAGCTGATCCGGTGACTGAAGCACTTCTAAGGGAAGTTCAGGAGGATGAGTTTGGTCTTGGTGTCTGACTTTTGCTTGTTGTTGCTTTCATTTCATTGTACTTTTCTTTTCTTATGTTGTATTTTGACCCCCTAGGGGCATGTATTGTAAAATACAAACTATGTATCATTCACTTTTTGTAATATATGTATTAGTTTGTTTTATCTGAGTTCTTTCCAAGCAACATCACAAGCATCTTCCTCAAGGGTCTGGAAAGGTCAAAACCAAGTGCCAAGCCGGATACCTTGGAAACAAATAAGCATACTGCATTGCATACTAACCTTTTTGTTTTGTTTTGTAGGTTTGTTTTGTTTTTGTTACTAACTCTGTTGTGATCTCAGGAACTATTGCTCGACGTCGGGTGTTCCCACTCAACCGTCCACACAGATATCCAACCCGCAACAACCTTCCGGGTATACAGATGGACCAGGTACAACAGGACCTTACAGAGGTCAGGGCTCAAATGGCCAATGAAAGACTAGAAATGAGGAATCAGATGACTCAGTGATGAATAATATGGCTCAAAGCCAAGAGAGATTGAGAGCTTTGGTAGAGAGGCAGAATCAGGAAGACCCCCATCCAGGGACTGCTGGGACAAGCAACAATGAGAGGGTTCAGCCTCATGTCAACCCACCTGTGTTTGGACCCCACCTTCATCCAGAGATCAACATCCCTGCTAATGTGCAAGGGAATGCTACTACTGGCAGAGTGCTGCAAGAAGACCCCTAGGAAGATCAGTTCACAGTGATGGGAGCTGGGGATGAAGCCTATGACAGAAGGCTAGATGAAATTGCTGAAAAACTAAGGTCTTTGGAGTCTCAAAACTCCTTGGGCTTTGATGTTATGGACATGGGCTTAGTGGACGGGGTCAGGATTCCCCATAAGTTTAAGCCTCCGTGTTTTGAAAAGTACAACGGAACCTCCTGCCCACGGACCCATTTACAATCCTTTCTGGGGAGGCTGAAGGCGTATACCATGGATGAAAAGCTATGTGTCGCTCCCGGGATTTTCATCCTGGTACAAACGCGAAAGTGGCGCGGAAAGGTAGAGTCGCCAGCCAGACATTTTTATCCCGAATGAATGGGAAAGGTAATGTTGCACAAACCTGAGGAAGAAGGAAAAGGACGAGGCCTTGCGAACCAAAGATCGGGGTTCGGGAGTCGGTTACGACCTGGGAAGGTATTAGCACCCCAGATCGTCCGTCGTACCCGACGGGATCCACGCTTGCTTGGTTTGTTTCAAAGGGTGAGAAAATACGAATGCTGCTGAATAAGACCGCTACTGAAATAAAGGGAATGGAAAACGAGAAATGAGCTGAAATGAGAATGAAAAGAAAGGGGGAAATGTAGGGAAAATAAAGAATGTGCTCGAACGGGCCCTACCCCGCTGCCTACGTACCTCATCGGGATAATGAGGATCAGAGTCGACGTAGTTCGCCTAACCTAGGCGGGAACTGATTGATTTGTGTTTTTTAGGATGACGTTGCCATAGCTCTAGCTCAGGTGTTACCGGCTCTGACACGAGGGTGTTTACCGTATCGCTGTTTGAACTGTCGAGACAAGTCATGAAGAGTATGAGATGAGAAAGAAGACGTGACTTCTTGGTTTGTTGTTTTTTAGAAGAAATGTTTTGAATTTGTTTGTGAACGGTCTTGTACTAAGACCTATCCATCGCGGGAAGTATTTATACCTCGCCCCGAAACAGGACGCGTATAAACACTCCGCAACAAAGTCTCGTGTCGTACAAGATTGTTCGGTTTTTATTAAATGTTTTATTGTTTTTCTTTTGAGATGAGAAAGAATGACTCAAATGGGAAAAGGGACAAAAACTAAGGGGGACTAAGACACAACCCTAAGTTGTTTATTCAATATCACGGAGATCCTAAAGGTTAGTGAGGTTTCTAATCCTAAGGAGGAAGGAAAAGAAACAAAGGAAAAAGGATGCAACTTACTTCCTAAGGAAGATAAGTTGGTCCTAACAATGGGGAATCCTACCAATCACAAACATGGAAGGAAAAATGAATTAAAAAGCCTAAAAGAAATGCATAAAAAATAAAGGATAAAGTGGAGTAAACTTACCTCAATCTTCCCCACTACAAAACAAGTGTTAATGCACATTTTTATTAAAAAGAATAAGGCAAACACACATTAATTAAATCCTAATTAAACTTGGACCTAAACTAGACTCTATTTAAATCCTAAAGGAACTAGAAAAAGCTAGGACAAAAATACAGCACCTATTACAGCCCCTAATACACAAATAGCTATGAAACTAAGCCTAACACCCACCAGCTTTTTACAGCCCGCATGCAACATGAAAAAGTAGGTGTAGAAAGTCACACACATCATACTAATATAACAAACAAGTATTTTACAGCAGCTATATACAAAAACAGTTATGAAATGCCAAATCCAAATTTGATTATTTTTATTCTTTAATGCACACACTCAATGCAAAAATCACTAATCTCATCATGAACATGTATTTGAACTTAAGTCAACATATACCAAGGCAAGAACATGCACATCATTGAATGATTATGCAAGCATGCATCTCATGAATTATGCAACAAGTAAATGCACAAAGTAACACCTAAACATACATATGAACATGATGATCTTTGATTATGAACATGCAACATGATTGCTCAACAAACATACTAAACTCAATGCAAAATTCAGAATTTAATTGATGCATATGACATGATAAAGTATGCAACCAAATGCACATACATATGATTATGCAAAATGCCACATACCTTGATATAATGGGAATGAAAAAAAAAAAATGATTTAATGCAATGCAAACATGTAAAAACAGAATGCAACACGATTATTACATACCAAATGATGTATAAACATGGCAACACAATGCAAGAACTCAAGGCATGCACAAAGAACACAAAAATGCATAAAACGCAACATGAACGGAATCGTGTCGAAACGACTCGAAATGGGGAAACTAGCTACTGGAAATGGACTCAAAAATTCCCTAAAATCAATACCTAAACATGTATGAACATTAGAGGCACTAGGAAGCAAGATTGAGCAAGAAAATAGGCTAAAAATCCAAAAATGATCAGCGTTAATCGATTAACCATATAGGTTAACCCGTTAACGGGCAAAAAAATCAGCATTTTGGCCAAAAAACGCATGCGTTAACCGGTTAACCATATGCGTTAACCGGTTAACACTGAACGAAAAGTAAAAAATGCTTTTGAAAAAAAGTGCTTTTGGCCACAATCTTGCTTCTAATGATCCCTAACATACCTAGGAACATGCTAACACTAATTTCTACTTATTGGAGCTTATTTACACATGGTAGAACCTATATCTATTAACACCTTAAATCCAAATCAACAAAAATCAACAAATCACAAGCAAACATAATTGAAACGGAATTGATTTTAAACAAAACGAAAAAAAAGCAATTAAAGAATGCCAAAAGTGGCGAGATGAAGAGAATAACTTAAAGAAGAAGTGATTAAGATCACCAACCTACGAAGCGGAGGAGTGCTTCGGTAATTGTTGCAATGATCGGAGCTTGAATCGAAAAGAAAACCGAAAACCGAGAAATCGCAAAATAAATGCGTTCTTGAGATTGAATCTTCGTGCGCTTCCGATAATCCGATAATCCTCACAAAATTCAGTAGCTTCTTCTTCTATAATCCACAATCAATGAAGGTTGGAGGCTTAAGCTTCAAGATCTTCAAGTTTCAATGTGAAACTTGAAGAGCTTATTCAAAGAAGCTTTGGTGAAAGGAGGGAAAATGGAGGAAAAGTGAGAGAGAAAAAGTGATTATGGAAGAAGTGAAAAATTTGGAATTGTGGGAACCCTTTTCAATGAAGTGATTAATGGTTATATAGAGATTAGGCTAGGAGTTAGGTTTGGGTTTGGGGCCCAAAAATTAGGTTTGGGATCCAAAGTTAGGTTTGGAAGTTAGTTAGGGTTAGGGTTGGAAAAGGGAATATTCCTTGGAATATTCCTTGGAATATTCCTTGGAACACTCTAGAAGATGGTGGAAGGTGGTGGAAGTTTCCAAGGGAAATGGAGTGGAATTGAAGTGGAAAAATGAGATGGAAAGAATGAAAGGAAGTGTGGAAAGAAAGTGGAAGGAAAAGCGGAAAGAAAAGGGGAGGAAAGTGGTGAATTCTTCCTTTTTAATGGGTTAGCTTGAAAGTGGTGTGGATTATTTTTGGTACATCATTTTCTCTCGAACTCCAATGTTTGCCAAGCCTCGATCGACCACACACCTCATGCAAAGGACGATGAGTGACTTATTTATTATTTTTTTTCAAATGCGATGCGATGATATGCGGAATGATGCAAGAATGAAGCGTGAATCGCTCGAGGTTGATGATAAATAAGAGGGCAAATTTTGGGGTGTTACAGCTGCCCCTATTCAATCACTGTAGACTTGAATGGATGACAGCAGCTGCTTTCAGACATTTGAAGTATGCAGGGATTGAATACTAGAACAACCCGAAAATTTGCACTCGGTGGAAGAGAACAGGGAAATAAACCCAACCATCTAAACTCTGCTTGTGGAGAACTCGGACATGAAGAGTAGCGAATTGGTGAATGTTTTTGGAATATCACTGGGAGATTGTTGATTTGTCACGCTACGGGTGGACTTTGGAAATTGCCACGCTGCGGGTGGACTTTGGAAATTGCCACGCTTCGGGTGGACTTTGGGAATGATGCCACCCTGAGGATGGACTTTCGCCAATCTGCGGTTGGACTTCAAAATACTTTGCCACACTACGGGTGGACTTTAAAGAGTTGCCACACTGCGGGTGGACTTTAAAGAGTTGCCACACTGCGGGTGGACTTTTGATATGATGCCACCCTGAGGATGGACTTTGGCCAGTCTGCGGCTGGACTTTAAAACACTGTGCCACACTGCGGGTGGACTTTAAAGGTTTGCCACACTGTGGGTGGACTTTTGAAACTTGCCACGCTGCGGGTGGACTTTTTGGAACTTGCCACCCGAAGATGGACTTTGGCCAGTCTGCGGCTGGACTTTTGCTCACTACGGGAGACTTTTGAGATTTGCCACACTGCGGGTGGACCTTTTGCTCACTACGGGAGACTTTTGCTCACTACGGGAGACTTTTGAGATTTGCCACACTGCGGGTGGACCTTTTGCTCACTACGGGAGACTTTTGCTCACTACGGGAGACTTTTGCCCACTACGGGAGACTTTTGCTCACTACGGGAGACTTTTGCTCACTACGGGAGACTTTTGCTCACTACGGGAGACTTTTGCCCACTACGGGGGACTTTTGCTCACTACGGGAGACTTTTGCTCACTACGGGAGACTTTTGCTCACTACGGGAGACTTTTGCCCACTGCGGGGGACTTTAGAGATTTGCCACCCGAAGATGGACTTTGGCCAGTCTACGGCTGGACTTTTGCTCACTACGGGAGACTTTTGCTCACTACGGGAGACTTTTGCTCACTACGGGAGACTTTTGCTCACTACGGGAGACTTTTGCTCACTACGGGAGACTTTTGCTCACTACGGGAGACTTTTGCCCACTACGGGGGACTTTTGCTCACTACGGGAGACTTTTGCTCACTACGGGAGACTTTTGCCCACTGCGGGGGACTTTAGAGATTTGCCACCCGAAGATGGACTTTGGCCAGTCTGCGGCTGGACTTTTGCTCACTACGGGAGACTTTTGCTCACTACGGGAGACTTTTGCTCACTACGGGAGACTTTTGCTCACTACGGGAGACTTTTGCTCACTACGGGAGACTTTTGCTCACTACGGGAGACTTTTGCCCACTACGGGGGACTTTTGCTCACTACGGGAGACTTTTGCTCACTACGGGAGACTTTTGCTCACTACGGGAGACTTTTGCCCACTGCGGGGGACTTTAGAGATTTGCCACCCGAAGATGGACTTTGGCCAGTCTGCGGCTGGACTTTTGCTTGCCACCCGAAGATGGACTTTGGCCAGTCTGCGGCTGGACTTTGAAGCTTGCCACCCGAAGATGGACTTTGGCCAGTCTGCGGCTGGACTTTGAAGCTTGCCACCCGAAGATGGACTTTGGCCAGTCTGCGGCTGGACTTTGAAATTTGCCACCCGAAGATGGACTTTGGCCAGTCTGCGGCTGGACTTTGCAATTGGAATTGCACGGTATATTGCCCCATGACACTGGGGATATTATGTCTTGAGTATTGTTGATGAACTGGTGACTGTAAAAGAAATTCCTGACGCGGAAGTGATAAGTCTCTGTTGACTCTGTGGGGAAACACAATGATCGCGAATTCAATATCAAGTAGCCCTGTGGGGATGACATCTCTGTTTGGAGAGGAGCGTGAATAATTCATCTGTCCCGAATTATCACCTTTGCCAAAAATAAATTGGACTTTTAGATTTGAGGGCCGTGCCCGGGGATACTCGGACTATTGAGGAATATCCACTCTTATGGATCTGCTGGGGAGGAGAATGATTTATCTGAAATCTTCTAGGGGAATAGGAATTGCCTTAGACCTGTTGGTGATGACAACACCGAGACACGTCCTGCTGAGGAGGAAAGATTTCAAGTTGTCTCGTGCTGGGGATTAGTTGCTTCTGCATGGATTTTACCTTTAAGAGGATTTTACAAAAAGACTTGGCGTCTTTAAACTCTTAGGTATTGTAACGACTGCATGAATCAATGTGATGACCTCGCTGAGGAGGTAACCATTGCCAATGTGGATGAATTTGTATCTGTCAGAAGTGCTGAACGAGATAGTTGACTTGACAAGTAACCACGGTATTCTAGACTCCGGGTAAATGCTTCTGATCGTCTGTCTTCGGGAAAGAATGAATTCTCGTACTATTAGGGTGGCCTGCCCCAGGATGAGTACTTGAATAGTTTTGCTCTTGACTGACTAATCTTCGCTCTTGGAGAGATTTGAATCTCGGAGTGATTGCCCCAGTTTGACTGAAATTTGAAGGGATCGCTCAACATAACTGCCCCAGATTGGCTCAGTACTTTAATTTTGAAGAGATTGCTCGACGTGACTGCCCCGGATTAGCTGGCTCTTACCATGACTAACTGGGGAAATCTCTGCTCAATGAAGCTTTATTCGGATAAGTGCACCTTGACGTGACAGTCTTTCAGAAGTTTTGGTCTCCTCAACCTGGCAAGCTGGAGCTTCTGGATTGAATTTCCGTATGTGAACCATTTATGATGCTCAACAAATGTATGCAAGTGAGAAAATGTTTATTCTTAGAATGAAAATCCTAATTCAACAAACATGTTAATCTTGAAGCTTTGAAAATGGATCGTTAACTTTTGTGAGCGAATCACTGGTTAAGATACGACCTTTATTTGAATGAAAGTATGTACACGCAATACCAACAAACACCTTTTAGCACAACTCATAGGAGTCAGGAACGCGGTCTCGTGGTAGTACGCTCTCAATTTAATCCTGTTTCAGTTAGGACTTTTAAGGGTTGTATCGTGGCCTGGTTCACGGTTATAGAAACAAAGGATATAGGCTCGAAGTTTATTTGCGCCCACCCACTCTTCGTGATGTTCTTCATTCCTACCTTCAGCTAGTTTTCACAAGCATTCACCTTTCATAAGGGTTTCGTGTTGATTGAGGAACCATTGCTGCTATCCGTTCAAGCACCAATCAAATTATTGTTGAGAGTCAGTCACTCCTCTATCTTTTGTGTTTATGCCACACGACTTTGTTCTTATTTGAGGATCTTTCTTGTGTAATCCTTTCTGTCTTTCGCTTTTGCATTATTTTGCTTATCCCTAACTTTTGCCTGGACTGATTCTTGTGAATCTTTGATTGTGAAGTCCAGCGGGATGCCCTAACTTTTGCCTAAGTCGCTTGTTTTCAAGTTTCGACTTAGCGGGCCTTTTCTTTTCTTTTTTCTTTTTTTTTGCATTTTGAACAAGTCGCGTGACATTGTTGTCTTGATTGCTTCACGAGGGTTGTGACTGCCTCATTTTGTGGTCGACGAAGGATAACCATTGTGGTTTCGGGTCTTTGGACCTCTTGATTAGCATAGTAGAATGCAATGGATCTTCAAATACACTCCTTTATGAAAGTTTGAACGCTTGGTCTGACTAGCTGATGACTACCCTGCCCCTGGATTACATGTGAGGGTTTTTTTTATGTGAAAAGAAACTCCTACTTCAAGGCTCGAAGGGGTTAGCAAGGGTTTATCTTCCTTATATCTCCAGTGTTTAGGATTTGAAACAATGCCTGTACATCGTCAACAGGGTCTTACTTGAGAGCACACAATTCAGAGATATTGCGTTTTCGTTTCGTCATTCTCCCTCATAGAATTTAAGCATGACAATTGGTATTGCGATATACATATGCAAAATTATAAGGGAATGCAAATGAATTTACTTCAAGAAAAACATGTGAGTTTTATTATTTCTGACATTCAAAAGCAAACAAATTTCATATATTGACAAATGTTTAGCACATAAAAGAAACTACAAATGGAAATGTAGTACAGAAACTGAATATTGCCATAGTTGAGGAGGCTTGGCTCCGTCTGGACCTGTCAGTCTTGGATACTTTCGACGATCAATAGCTCTTTTCACAGACTTGTGATCTTCGATTTGCAGTTGCATGCTCAACCATGGCAGTAACACTTCCTCTTCTAGCTATACTGACTCTGACACAAGACATCTGAAGGAAAAAGTGAAGCTGGGGAGTAAAGTTGCCCCAAAAGTTTGCTCGGAAAGACCTGACGATCTTCTGCCTACGTATCTCCATTGACTGATGACCAATGAAGAATCAGAGCGACGTAGTTCCCCTCAATAGGGATGAAAAACGAACAATGAAGAAAGGCAATCTCATACATGCCATCACTGAGAGTATTTGAATACTGCTGGCTTTATTTGCTTCATGAATACCCTGGCGTCCTGGGTGATCAGCTCGAAGACTTCAGCTTAACGTGAACCATCTGGTAGAATAACCGCAACACCGGTTCCATTATGACTAGGCATCGGATTATGGAGTACATTTGGGAGAGGAGCGAAATTGATCGCCTTGGAGTCAACTAGGTCCTGTACCTTGTTCTGAAAGGCCCAACATTTCTCAATACTGTGCCCCTGGGCACCTGAATGGAATTCGCACCTGGCGTTAGCATCAAAATTCGGAGGTAGATTGTCAGGAGCGGGAGGTCTCATGGTACGAAGCTCGACCAGGTTCAACTTTAGCAGCTCTGGAAGCAATACAGCATATGGGCATGGGACGGGGTCGAGTCTGCGGTTTCTCGCTCTTGTTCTTTCTTGGAACGGTCTCTGTACCTGTTGTTGCTGACCCTGTGGACTCTCTTGGGAAACTGAAATTGGATGCCGACAAACGACATCTGAAGGGAAGAAGTTGATAAATGAAGTTGATAAATAAGGTTGCTCGGAAAGATCTTGCACGATCTCCTGCCTACGTATCTCCATTGACCAATGGAGAATCAGAGCAGCGTAGTTCCCCTCAATAGGGATGAAAATAGCTTCGTTCAAAATTTCCATAACCAAACTCATCTGAGCCTTCATCTGGTTGACTTCCTCTTTCAATAGTTTCTGATTCCGAAATAAAGCTTATACTTCTGCCTTGAATGGCCTCAGCTGGGTCTTCCTTTCAGTTACCTCCGCCCGGAGTTGCTTCAGATACATACTTTGATGACTGTGATTCAAGTTGTCCATTCTGATGAGAAATCAGACCAGGAAAAGAATTTGTCTCTGAACACCTGTCAAGAATGCAAGGATGTATGCAAATGCCATGTTCAGTTATTTCTGAGGAATCTATCTGCTTTGATTCAAGTTTTGACACAGAAAAATCTAACAGCATGATTCAGATATGCGATCCTCGGAAATAACTGAACATGTGTGCAGAAATGATATGATGTCATGTATGCAATAGGCATGTGATCAATGATCTGATGTTGGTGTCGGTGCATGGTCTCAAAATCCAGATATCACAATAATCATCCCTCTGATCCGGGGTTCATAACTTAAGAACAGAAATCCAGATCACAAAACTGAATCAAAGGCAAAGTGGGTATGCTGAAGGTACCAGGGTTCCTGCAAACCTGTAAACCCCTCCCAATCTCACGGGTATTGCTACTCGGGTCAACATCACGGACTCTCAAAGCCGAATAGCAATAATACGTTCACCATCTCCGAGAAATGGCTCATGACCAGATCAGGGAATCGGTTTGGCATTATGTACTACTCAGGGAGGTCTCAGTTGAGTCCGGAAAAACAAGCATCCCTCATAAGTTCTCCAGCTTCAAGCACTGAATCGAGAAACAATAGTACATTCATCCCGAAGGGTACAATACTATCGTCATACGAACAGTTTGCTTTAACTGAATTCCTATGAGAGAACCAGGCCATCCTATGCGAGTTCCCAATGGACCCTCGGATGCGAGTGGGTTTGCCAACAAATGTGGTCTGCCACTGTCATCACTGGAGAGGGGTGTTCCCATTAAGGTCCTCGAAGATCGGTCACCAGATGCACATAACTATCAAGGTCGTACCCTGAAGTGAGGTAATCCCCACACAGAATAGTTCCAAGACGGTCGCAATCTGGGTGTGGAACACATCGCCACCCATCATGGTGAGATACCATAAGAGTACAATGTCTGTCCACGCTAATCCTATGGTGCACTCAAGCCGGGTATTTGGCTTATCTCACAGTAACTCCCACCCACAGAAAAAATGAAAACCAGCACAGCCAGACAGTCCAGTATAATATGATGCATGGAAAATAAAATACTGAAAGCGGTAAATAAATGCTGTAAAGTAAAGCTGTAAAGTAAAAACTGTAAATAAACAGTAAAGCTAAACTAAAGCACACAGCAACAAACAGGTAAACACCCAAAGAAACAAAACCAAACAGGCGCTAGGATTGACTCTACAAGGGAAACCGGAAGAATCAGGTTGGTCCCCAGCAGAGTCGCCAGCTGTCGCTCCCGGGATTTTCATCCTGGTACAAACGCGAAAGTGGCGCGGAAAGGTAGAGTCGCCAGCCAGACATTTTTATCCCGAATGAATGGGAAAGGTAATGTTGCACAAACCTGAGGAAGAAGGAAAAGGACGAGGCCTTGCGAACCAAAGATCGGGGTTCGGGAGTCGGTTACGACCTGGGAAGGTATTAGCACCCCAGATCGTCCGTCGTACCCGACGGGATCCACGCTTGCTTGGTTTGTTTCAAAGGGTGAGAAAATACGAATGCTGCTGAATAAGACCGCTACTGAAATAAAGGGAATGGAAAACGAGAAATGAGCTGAAATGAGAATGAAAAGAAAGGGGGAAATGTAGGGAAAATAAAGAATGTGCTCGAACGGGCCCTACCCCGCTGCCTACGTACCTCATCGGGATAATGAGGATCAGAGTCGACGTAGTTCGCCTAACCTAGGCGGGAACTGATTGATTTGTGTTTTTTAGGATGACGTTGCCATAGCTCTAGCTCAGGTGTTACCGGCTCTGACACGAGGGTGTTTACCGTATCGCTGTTTGAACTGTCGAGACAAGTCATGAAGAGTATGAGATGAGAAAGAAGACGTGACTTCTTGGTTTGTTGTTTTTTAGAAGAAATGTTTTGAATTTGTTTGTGAACGGTCTTGTACTAAGACCTATCCATCGCGGGAAGTATTTATACCTCGCCCCGAAACAGGACGCGTATAAACACTCCGCAACAAAGTCTCGTGTCGTACAAGATTGTTCGGTTTTTATTAAATGTTTTATTGTTTTTCTTTTGAGATGAGAAAGAATGACTCAAATGGGAAAAGGGACAAAAACTAAGGGGGACTAAGACACAACCCTAAGTTGTTTATTCAATATCACGGAGATCCTAAAGGTTAGTGAGGTTTCTAATCCTAAGGAGGAAGGAAAAGAAACAAAGGAAAAAGGATGCAACTTACTTCCTAAGGAAGATAAGTTGGTCCTAACAATGGGGAATCCTACCAATCACAAACATGGAAGGAAAAATGAATTAAAAAGCCTAAAAGAAATGCATAAAAAATAAAGGATAAAGTGGAGTAAACATACCTCAATCTTCCCCACTACAAAACAAGTGTTAATGCACATTTTTATTAAAAAGAATAAGGCAAACACACATTAATTAAATCCTAATTAAACTTGGACCTAAACTAGACTCTATTTAAATCCTAAAGGAACTAGAAAAAGCTAGGACAAAAATACAGCACCTATTACAGCCCCTAATACACAAATAGCTATGAAACTAAGCCTAACACCCACCAGCTTTTTACAGCCCGCATGCAACATGAAAAAGTAGGTGTAGAAAGTCACACACATCATACTAATATAACAAACAAGTATTTTACAGCAGCTATATACAAAAACAGTTATGAAATGCCAAATCCAAATTTGATTATTTTTATTCTTTAATGCACACACTCAATGCAAAAATCACTAATCTCATCATGAACATGTATTTGAACTTAAGTCAACATATACCAAGGCAAGAACATGCACATCATTGAATGATTATGCAAGCATGCATCTCATGAATTATGCAACAAGTAAATGCACAAAGTAACACCTAAACATACATATGAACATGATGATCTTTGATTATGAACATGCAACATGATTGCTCAACAAACATACTAAACTCAATGCAAAATTCAGAATTTAATTGATGCATATGACATGATAAAGTATGCAACCAAATGCACATACATATGATTATGCAAAATGCCACATACCTTGATATAATGGGAATGAAAAAAAAAAAATGATTTAATGCAATGCAAACATGTAAAAACAGAATGCAACACGATTATTACATACCAAATGATGTATAAACATGGCAACACAATGCAAGAACTCAAGGCATGCACAAAGAACACAAAAATGCATAAAACGCAACATGAACGGAATCGTGTCGAAACGACTCGAAATGGGGAAACTAGCTACTGGAAATGGACTCAAAAATTCCCTAAAATCAATACCTAAACATGTATGAACATTAGAGGCACTAGGAAGCAAGATTGAGCAAGAAAATAGGCTAAAAATCCAAAAATGATCAGCGTTAATCGATTAACCATATAGGTTAACCCGTTAACGGGCAAAAAAATCAGCATTTTGGCCAAAAAACGCATGCGTTAACCGGTTAACCATATGCGTTAACCGGTTAACACTGAACGAAAAGTAAAAAATGCTTTTGAAAAAAAGTGCTTTTGGCCACAATCTTGCTTCTAATGATCCCTAACATACCTAGGAACATGCTAACACTAATTTCTACTTATTGGAGCTTATTTACACATGGTAGAACCTATATCTATTAACACCTTAAATCCAAATCAACAAAAATCAACAAATCACAAGCAAACATAATTGAAACGGAATTGATTTTAAACAAAACGAAAAAAAAGCAATTAAAGAATGCCAAAAGTGGCGAGATGAAGAGAATAACTTAAAGAAGAAGTGATTAAGATCACCAACCTACGAAGCGGAGGAGTGCTTCGGTAATTGTTGCAATGATCGGAGCTTGAATCGAAAAGAAAACCGAAAACCGAGAAATCGCAAAATAAATGCGTTCTTGAGATTGAATCTTCGTGCGCTTCCGATAATCCGATAATCCTCACAAAATTCAGTAGCTTCTTCTTCTATAATCCACAATCAATGAAGGTTGGAGGCTTAAGCTTCAAGATCTTCAAGTTTCAATGTGAAACTTGAAGAGCTTATTCAAAGAAGCTTTGGTGAAAGGAGGGAAAATGGAGGAAAAGTGAGAGAGAAAAAGTGATTATGGAAGAAGTGAAAAATTTGGAATTGTGGGAACCCTTTTCAATGAAGTGATTAATGGTTATATAGAGATTAGGCTAGGAGTTAGGTTTGGGTTTGGGGCCCAAAAATTAGGTTTGGGATCCAAAGTTAGGTTTGGAAGTTAGTTAGGGTTAGGGTTGGAAAAGGGAATATTCCTTGGAATATTCCTTGGAATATTCCTTGGAACACTCTAGAAGATGGTGGAAGGTGGTGGAAGTTTCCAAGGGAAATGGAGTGGAATTGAAGTGGAAAAATGAGATGGAAAGAATGAAAGGAAGTGTGGAAAGAAAGTGGAAGGAAAAGCGGAAAGAAAAGGGGAGGAAAGTGGTGAATTCTTCCTTTTTAATGGGTTAGCTTGAAAGTGGTGTGGATTATTTTTGGTACATCATTTTCTCTCGAACTCCAATGTTTGCCAAGCCTCGATCGACCACACACCTCATGCAAAGGACGATGAGTGACTTATTTATTATTTTTTTTCAAATGCGATGCGATGATATGCGGAATGATGCAAGAATGAAGCGTGAATCGCTCGAGGTTGATGATAAATAAGAGGGCAAATTTTGGGGTGTTACACTATGGATGTTTTATTTTGAGGATAGCTTAACCGGAGCTTCAAGGGAATGGTACTCTCATCTGACTAGAGCAACCATCAGGTGCTGGAAGGACCTGGCTGAGGCCTTTATCAGACAATACCAGTACAACTTGGATATGGCTCCCAACAGGACCCTCCTGATGGGAATGTCACAATCATCCAGGGAAAGCTTCCGGGAGTACGCCCAGAGGTGGAGACAGCTTGCTGCTGCTGTCCAGCCACCCATGTCAGAGAGGGAGATGGCTGATATGTTTATGAACACCCTACAAGGGACATACATTGATAGGCTGGCTGCCTTTTCTTCTACCAGCTTTGCAGATGTCGTTATAGCTGGAGAAAGAATTGAGAGCCTATTAAAGATGGGCAAAATTTCTGACAACGGTGCGAGCTCGTCCAGCAACCCTAGAAAGCCTTTTGTGGGCCCAAGAAGAACAGGTGAGACTAATGCTATCCATACCAGCAGGGGCAGACCCCAGTATGTTCAAAGGTCAGTGGCAGTAGTCACCATTCCTTCTCCACTTCCTCAGCAATCAGTGTATCAACCACAGCAACAACCCCAGTACCAGCAACAAACTCAGTATCCTCCTCAGAGAAACTACAACAACACCAACAACAACAATCAGCAAAGACCATTTCAGCAGAGGCCATCCCAGGCCAATAGGGTGATTGATTCAATCCCTATGCCATATGCCGCTTTACTGCCACAGCTCTTGAAGCTCAACTTGGTTGAGTTAAGGACGTTGGCACCACCCGATCCTTCCATTCTACCCAGAAATTACGACATCAACGCCAGATGTGCATTCCATTCCAACGCACCTGGCCATAGTACAGAGAAGTGCAGAGCTTTGCATATGAAGGTACAAGACCTGGTAGATTCCAAAGCTCTAAACTTTGCACCACCACCAAATGTTAACAAGAACCCTATGCCCAACCACGGAGGACCCAGAATCAACGCTATTGAGGAAGACAAGCCATCTTACTTAATAACCAGTGTGGGTCAGATTCGGACACCCTTGGTAGAGATTAAAGCTCAACTCCTTGAATGTCAAATATTCCCTGGATGTGAGCTAGGATGTGCTTATTGCAACATTTCAGTGAATGGGTGTGATAACTTGAGAGATGGCATAGATGGTCTCATCCAGAGTGGCCTGCTTCAAATCACAACATCAATACCTTCAAATCCAGCAATCTCCTTAACAACAGTTCCTGAGTCTCCTACAACTGCAACAACAGTAATCCCAAGCAACTCATCAGCACTATCA
Organism: Lathyrus aphaca; assembly: GCA_963966055.1. Taxonomy (NCBI): domain Eukaryota; kingdom Viridiplantae; phylum Streptophyta; class Magnoliopsida; order Fabales; family Fabaceae; genus Lathyrus; species Lathyrus aphaca. Next base: position 364,557,883 of record OZ014521.1, read on the forward strand.
ACAATATCTCCATCTACCATGTCAGCAAATCATACATCAGCAAACATCCCTTCTACAACTTCAGCACCCCTCCATTCAGACTCTTCTACAACAACAACACCCATCCAGTCAACATTGTCTCCTACAACATCAACAACAAATAGTGAAAGTGTCTCAACGGTTACAATTTATTATGATCCTGCCAATGATTCTGCTTGCAACTCACAAAATGTCACTCCTACTAGAGCACCAGTTACAATATACTATGATCCACATACTATCACGGTCCCTTCTACAGCTGCTATCAGTCCAGTCACTATCACAGTGCCTGGGCCAGTACCTTATGAAAGCAGTAATGCCATCCCTTGGCATTACGGCTCCGATCTATACTGCGAAGGACAGAAAATCACTCTTGAACCATCAACTTCTTCACCACAAATAGACAATGTGGGAGGAGGCGGAGGCTTCACTCGAAGCGGACGTCTCTTTGCCCCGCAAATTCAAAGACCCAGTGCCGAAGCAGAAGCTGCTGCCAAGGCAAAAGGGAAGAGCATGGTGCAAGAAGAACAAGTTGTTAAAGAAGCTTTGAAAACCCCTTTTGATCAAGAGGTTGATGAATTCATGAGAATCATCAAGAAAAGTGATTACAAGATAGTGGACCAGCTTCACCAGACGCCTTCCAAGATCTCCATTTTATCATTGCTCATGTGCTCCGAAGCTCATCGGAACGCACTACTAAAGGTCTTGCACGCAGCTTATGTGCCAGAGGAGATTACAGTCAATCATTTGGAAGCTGTAGTTGGAAATGTCAATGCTAGTCATGGACTAGGTTTTACCAACACTGACTTGACTTCGGAAGGACGCAATCATAACAAGGCTTTGCACATTACCATGGAGTGTAAGGGTGCAGTTCTTTCCCATGTGCTGGTAGACACAGGATCATCCCTCAATGTCTTACCTAAAAAAGCCCTTGTGAAGCTGGAATATGAAGGATTGGCATTACGTCCCAGTAACTTGGTAGTGAGAGCCTTTGACGGTTCTAAGAGATCAGTTCTGGGAGAAATTGAATTGCCTGTAACGATTGGCCCACAAACTTTCAAAACGACCTTCTACGTGATGGATATACAGCCTGCCTACAGCTGTCTATTGGGTAGACCATGGATACACGCCGCTGGCGCCGTGACCTCAACCCTTCACCAGAAGTTAAAATTCGAGTGGGAAGGCCAAGTTGTTACCATTTGTGGAGAGGAGGATATTTTCGTTAGCCATCTGGCTACATACAAATACATTGAGATGGATGGGGAGATCCACGAAACTATGAGTCAAGGGTTTGAGGCCTTGAACATAAATGAAGCATCCGCTGTACCTGGAACCTCAATGACATCTTACCAACAAGCTCGGATGGTTGTTGAAGAAGGGACCACCCAAGGCTGGGGCAAGTTGCTACCTATGGAGGAGAAGAAGGATAGATTTGGGTTGGGTTACAAACCAACTCAACAAGATCAAACAGAGGCTGCTAAGGAGCCCAACTTTGTCAGTGGGGGGATGCTCGCCCCCGATGCAGTAAACAACTTGGAAGACGAGGATGAAGGCGACCGCAACCTGGAGAGTTGGATACGTCCAAAGATCCCGGGGAGCAGTATCTCAAACTGGTCTTCCCAGGAAATTATAAGGGTTACTCCTGCAGAGTAATTATTATTTCCTGTATATTTTTAGCATGCATCAAGTCTTGCATCTTGCCCAAGATGACAAGACTCATTTTATAATCGGGCCATCTGTAATTTTGTGCAACAAGATTAATCAATGAAATATCAGACATCTTTTGCAAATGAGTCTTTTTCTTTTCCGCTCACTGTTTTTCCATTTTTCTTTTTGTACAAAAAATAAATGGCAATGTTTTCAAAATGACAACTTTATTTCACTTTTAAACAAGATTAAAATCAATCACTAAAATGAACAAACTGAACCCTTGCAGAGAGTGCCTCCCAGACCGCACCGACAACAGCACGGCTATGACTTCGTATGACTTTGACAATCCAATCAATCAAGCTGATGAAGGGGTTGAAGAAGAGTATGAGCTTCCTGAAGAGCTAGCCAGGTTGTTGAGACAAGAGGAAAGGGTTATTACCCCTCATCGGGAGGAGGTCGAAACGATTAATCTTGGTACAGATGAAGACGTGAAAGAGGTTAAGATCGGGGCCTGTTTACAAGACTCAGTGAAGAGACAACTGATCGACCTGCTTCAGGAATATGTGGATGTGTTTGCTTGGTCTTATCAAGATATGCCAGGGTTGGACACCGACATTGTCATGCACAAGCTGCCTTTAAGAGAAGAATGCCCGCCGGTTAAACAGAAACTGCGCCGTACTCGCCCAGACATGGCAATGAAAATCAAAGAAGAGGTACAAAAGCAGTGGGACGCCGGGTTCCTTGCCGTAACTAGCTATCCACCGTGGGTTACTAACATAGTACCTGTGCCTAAGAAAGACGGCAAAGTAAGAATGTGTGTTGACTACCGGGATCTGAACAGAGCCAGCCCGAAGGATGACTTCCCATTACCTCACATTGATGTATTGGTGGATAATACAGCTCAGTTCTCGGTATTCTCCTTCATGGACGGATTTTCAGGATACAACCAGATCAAGATGTCACCTGAAGACATGGAGAAGACAACCTTCATCACACCCTGGGGCACATTCTGTTACAAGGTGATGCCATTTGGATTGAAGAACGCTGGTGCAACATATCAACGGGCTATGGTAACATTATTCCACGATATGATCCATAAAGAAATCGAATGCTATGTGGATGACATGATTGCCAAGTCCCTTACTGAAGAAGATCACCTGGTGGATCTACTGAAACTATTCAAACGTCTGAGGAAGTACCAACTGAAGTTGAACCCCAACAAGTGTACGTTCAGGGTGCGATCTGGTAAGCTGCTGGGTTTTATTGTAAGTGAGAAAGGGATTGAAGTTGACCCAGATAAAGTCAAAGCCATCCAAGAGATGCCTGCACCAAAATCTAAAAAAGAAGTTCGAGGGTTCTTAGGACTATTGAACTACATTTCGAGGTTCATATCTCACCTTACAGCAACCTGTGAACCTTTATTCAAGTTGTTAAGAAAAGAACAGACGGTCAGGTGGAACGAAGACTGCCAGAAGGCTTTTGACAAGATCAAGGAGTACTTGCAAGAACCTCCAATCCTTATGCCTCCAGTTGAAGGAAGACCTCTGATAATGTACTTAACAGTATTAGAAGAGTCAATGGGGTGTGTGCTGGGCCAGCATGACGAGTCTGGTCGAAAAGAGTATGCAATATACTACCTAAGCAAAAATTTTACCGACTATGAACAACGTTATTCACTGCTCGAGAAAACTTGTTGTGCTTTAGCGTGGGCTGCTCGCCGACTAAGGCAGTATATGTTGACCCAAACTACCTTGTTGATTTCAAAAATGGATCCAGTCAAGTACATATTTGAGAAGCCAGCACTTACCGGACGGGTTTCAAGATGGCAAATGATCCTCACAGAATATGACATCCAATACACATCTCAAAAAGCCATCAAGGGCAGTGTATTGTCCGAATATCTTGCTAAGCAACCTATTGATGATTACCAGCCTATGAGATTTGACTTCCCTGATGAAGACATCATGTTCATAAAAGCAAAAGATCATGAAGAGCCTGTTCACACTGAAGGGCCTGACCCGGAAGAAGAATGGACTATGATGTTTGATGGGGCTGTTAACATGAATGGTCGTGGTGTTGGTGCAGTACTCATTACACCTAAGGGAGTTCACATGCCTTTCTCGGCAAAACTCACTTTCAACTGCACTAACAACGAAGCTGAATACGAAGCTTGCATTATGGGTCTTGAGGAAGCCATTGACCTCAGGATCAAGACATTGATTGTATTCGGAGATTCAGCTTTGGTAGTTAATCAAACCAACGGCAAATGGTACACCCATCAAGATCATCTGATACCTTACAGGGATTATACAAGGAGATTACTGACTTTCTTTACAACAGTCAAGCTTGAGTATATCCCTCGGGACGAGAATCAGTTTGCAGATGCTCTTGCCACCATTTCATCCATGATCAAAGTTCAAGCTGCCAACTTTGTACCTCAAATTTCAGTATCCCGACTTGACAGACCAGCATATGTGTGTGCAGCAGATGTTGTCAAAGATGATAAGCCTTGGTTCCACGACATTAAGTGCTTTTTGGAGGATCAGACATACCCACCTGGGGCATCTTCCAATGATAAGAAGACTTTGAGGAGGCTTGCTGGTAATTTCTTTCTGAACACTGATGGTTCCCTATACAAGAGAAACTTTGATATGGTACTCCTCAGATGCGTTGACAGGACAAAAGCAGACTTGCTGATGCACGAGGTGCACGAAGGATCCTTTGGTACCCATGCAGGAGGGCATGCCATGGCTAAGAAATTGCTAAGATCAGGTTATTACTGGATCACAATGGATGCAGACTGTTGTGCCTACGCCAGAAAATGCCATAAATGCCAGATTTATGCAGATAAGGTGCATGTACCTCCCAATCCTTTGAATGTGATGGCTTCACCTTGGCCCTTTTCTATGTGGGGCATTGATATGATTGGCAAGATTGAGCCAACCGCTTCGAATGGCCGCAGATTCATCCTGGTTGCCATTGACTATTTCACCAAGTGGGTCGAGGCAGCTTCGTATGCAAACGTTACAAGGCAAGTGGTAGCCCGATTCCTGAAGAGAGATATCATCTGTCGATATGGAGTTCCCGAGCGAATCATTATTGACAATGGTTCCAATTTGAACAACAAGATGATGGCAGAGCTGTGCCGGGACTTCAAGATCCAACACCACAATTCTTCTCCTTACAGGCCAAAGATGAATGGCGCTGTTGAGGCAGCCAATAAGAATATCAAGAAGATTGTGCAGAAGATGGTAGTCACTTACAAAGACTGGCATGAAATGCTACCGTTTTCCTTGCATGGGTACCGTACGTCAATCAGAACATCCACTGGGGCAACACCATATCAGCTTGTGTACGGTATGGAAGCAGTCCTACCGGTTGAAGTTGAATTACCCTCCCTACGGGTATTGATGGATGTTAAGCTGAACGAAGCAGAGTGGGTCCGGTCCCGATACGAACAACTGAGCCTGATTGAAGAAAAGAGATTGGCTGCAATCTGTCATGGACAGTTGTATCAGAAAAGAATGAAGAGAGCCTTCGATAAGAAAGTCAGGCACCGAGAGTACCAAGTAGGAGATCTTGTGCTGAAGAGAATCCTCCCTCCTCATACAGACCACAGGGGCAAGTGGACTCCTAATTACGAAGGACCATTTGTAGTGAAGAAAGTTTTCTCCGATGGAGCACTCATGCTCAGCACTATGGATGGTGAAGACTTCCCGTCCCCTATGAATTTAGATGCAGTTAAAAAATACTTTGCATAAAAATGACCCGCTGGACATAAAAACAGAATGTAAGTCCAGGCAAAAATAAGGCATCCCGGCGAGTCAAAAACAGAATCAAAGACTCGGGAAAAAATAAGGGAAAATAAATAAAAATGTACACCCGCTGAGTTGAAAAGCCACATTGGACAGCTCAGGCAAAAATGGGTATCCCGATGGATTGAAAACCCGAAAGGGCGATCCATGCAAAATAAGGGAATAAGCGAACAACTGCATTCTGAATTCGTCTGTATCACCTACAATTTGGTAAACCTCGGAAGGATCAAGCTTCTGTCAGAATCAGCCTTCTTCAGAAAGCAAGACGAGAAGAACGTCAAAGGACATACGAGTCATAGCAAGGGGGAAGCTCCTCGAAGCGTCGTCAACATTGCCAGCATTTTGTTTCTCAATTTGTAACAATCTCCTCATTTCAGGGGATATGTTGCTTTGACTGTATCTTGCCAATTCAGGGCACAAGAATTAATAAAATCAGATTTTCAGTCACGTCTCGTCTTGTACATTTTATTTGCAAAGAATGTCTGATGTCTTAAAAAAAAAACTGATTGCATAAATACAGGTGCTTATCTTCAAAAATAAGAATACGTGCTTGCGGGAAATATATTTACTCTCAGAAGTGCCTAACTCCCATGACGGAATCCAGCAAAGGATACCTCGGGATTACTTGTGCGTTTCTTTATCTCTGCAGGATTTGCAGGTATCCAAAATGCAACTCGGGGCATGAAAGCTTCATCCCAGCAGGCTAGCAAATCAATGCTCACTCGGTCTTAACACTCAAAGTACTTTCTCCCCAGCTGAGTTGCCACCTGTCACTTCTCCCGGCCAAGGTGCCAATCTTTCTCCTCAACCAAGTACAAAAGTCAGGGAGCCACCTCCCCACAGAGTTTCAGCCTCTATCCAGAAGAGCAACGCATGAAGGAATCACAACAGAGTGACGAAAGCTTCTACAAACCCCAGCTGGGTCCTTCATTACAAAGATGGGTCTATCAGTGACCTATTTCCCCAAGCAGATACATCTCGACAGATCTACCAATGATCTCATCCCCAGCTGGGATGTACATTTAGATCGACCAGAGATCTTCGCAGCAACGGGATCCGAATCCCGGTTTGATATCCTTGCATAATCATGGCATTCGCATCATACTCACCCACGAAGCGTAGCATTCCGTCTAATACGGAGCATTACGGCAAAAATCAAACATATTGCATAATCATAAGCCATGGTCTGAACCCAACACTTGTGAATAATAACAATCCATCAACATACGGAAATTCCCCAGCGGAGAGCTAAAGCTAAAACAGTTGCCTCGCCTTCACAAACACCAATACACACTCCTTTTGACACCCGTCCGTGCCGTCATTCCCCAATAAAGTCACCCGAGCACTCTTTACAAACAGACCACCCGTATTACAGATACTTCTTGACACCCGTCCGTGTCGTACCCCCTGCAGAAAGCCAAAGCATCCTCTTTGCACTCACAGATACTTATATATACATCTCCTTGACATCCGTCCATGTCACCTTCCCCTGCACAGTAACCTAAACACTTTGTATATCAGATACTCGTTTATATCATACTTTTCTCCTTTCGACACTCGTCCGTGTCACTCTCCCCAGCAGATTAAACACTCATCTATACACTACTCATACTCACCCTAACTTTACTCATACAGATACTCGTCCGTATCTTGTATACACCACTTAAATCCCCACAGATTCGACACTCGTCCGTGTTCTCTGTTAACCAGTTGGTACTCGTCCATACCATCATCTTAGAACATGCGTCAAGCGTTTGTTTCTACATGATACTCGTCTGTATCATAGTCTTAAGGATGCTCGTCCGCATCTTTAATCCATACACTGTGTCAAACACTTTTGCCTTCTCGAGTATAGACACTCGTCTGTGTCTACTATTCCCCAGGAGGGTTCCCTCAGATTCAACACTCGTCCGTGTTCCTTGTTAACCAGTTGATACTCGTCCGTATCATCATCTCCGAACACGTGTCAGTATTTGTTTCTACCCGATACTCGTCCGTATCATAGTCTTAAGGACGCTCGTCCGCATCTTTAATCTATACACAAACATCTAAACACTTATACCTTTTGTTTCTTGGATGTAAACACTCGTCCGTGTTTACTATTCCCCAGTAAAGTAAAATTTCTTTTTTAACTGACATTCGTCCTATGTCATGATAAACCCTGAGAGCAGTCGTACCCTGCTAGGTGGTCGTTCTCCACCTCTTGATGATCGTCCTTCATCATGCTCATCCGATGGCCGTCCCCATTGTTGACCTTTTATCCGGCATTCGTCCTATGTCGTGATATTTAGCAGTCTTCCCCTGCTAGGTGATCGTCCTTCACCTTTTGATGATCGTCCTTCATCATTTTATCCAATGGCCGTCCCCATTGTTGATTTTTGGTTATCTGACATTCGTCCTATGTCATGATAAACCTTGAGAGCAGCCGTCCCCTGCTAGGTGGTCGTCCTCCACCTCTTGATGGTCGTCCTCCATCATGCTCGTCCGATGGCCGTCCCCATCATTGACCTTTTATCCGGCATTCGTCCTATGTCGCGATATTTTCGGCAGCCGTACCCTGCCAGGTGGTCGTCCTCCACCTTAGATGATCGTCCCTCATCTTACCCCAACAGAGCAGCCGTCCCCTGCTAGGTGATCGTCCTTCACCTTTGATGACCGTACCTCATCATCTGTTTATTTCATTTATTCTTTAACCCGATGGCCGTCCCCGTCGTGGTCCCTTTTCCTTTCAGTTTAGCCCGATGGCCGTCCCCATCATTGTTTACCTTACTTTATGAACTTGATGGCCGTCCCCATCATTTTTCATTAATCCCCAGAGAATCTAATAGCTTTACTTGATGGCCGTCCCCATCATAATCCCTTTTATCCCCAGCATGTCGGTCGTCCCCGTCATTGCTTTATTTTCTGCACTTTTCCAGCATGTCGGTCGTCCCCGTCATTGCTCTTTACCCAGCAGTCGTCCTCTGCTCGACGGTCGTCCTCCGTCGCCCACACTTTATAGTATACTTTATTTTCTTGTACAATCTATACCCCTTTTCTTCTTCATTCTGTGAGTGCAAATTTTGAACTGTCTTTGGTATTCAACCACAAGTTATCTTGTTTGCCTGTTATGCCGTCGCTTACATCCTGCACAGCTAAATCATGTTTGAATAGGGGCAGCTGTAAACACCCCAAATTTGCCCTCACCCATTCACACCATGGCTTGTGATCATTACATATGCATAAGTTCAATCATACCATCTCATATTGCATTTTTGATTCACTGCATAGATTCAAAGTCATCTGCATCTAGGGTTTGTGATCTGGGCAATCCAAGAGCTCCTTGAGCCACTCCAAAGGTCATCAATCACTTCAAAGGGGTCCATGTATGTTCAATCATCATATTATATCCTCTCAAAGTCAAGAATGGCAAAGAATCACAAGAACTGAGAATGGCATGGAAGCAGAGCCAGGTTTGACTGCACAGATGACCTAGAATTAGGGTTTTGGTTTCAAAGGCCATAACTACAAATTTTTTGGTAATTCTTGTTTCTATTGGTCTCTATATGGTATAGGGAGTATGCATATAAATTTTCATGAAGAAATTCCATGGGGAAGTCATCTGATCAAGAGTTGACTTTTCAAGCAAGTCAGTGCAAAATCAGGGCATCTGAGGCCCCCAATGACCCAACCAAAGGGTGTTCTTCATCATTTTGATTGTATATGATCTTTATTTGATCATAGAAGAAGTTGGAAGTTCACAAAATTCAAGAATTTCAAGTCTTTTGCAAAGTTGACTTTTTGGGCAAGTTTGACTTTTAATGAAATTGCCATTTTAGGCAACTTTTTCAACCTTTACTTTTTGATTCAAAAAAGCTTCAAATGGAAAAACTTTGGTCATGAAAGTTGTAGAATAGATCTTTCCCTTTTCAAAAAGTACAAGAACATGACCTAATTCATTTTGTATCAAAAGTTATGGCTTGTCAAAGTTGGCTAAAATCACAAAATTTAAGGTTTTCTACCAAAGAGGTATTTTGCAAAATGACTTGATCAAGTGTTCTAAAGGCCTCAAATGTGTGTCATTTCTTCACAACATGATCACATAACCTCTAAAAATCAGAATTGGCCCAAGAATCAACTCATTTCATGCCTTGGAACTCAAGAAATCTCAAAGGAACCAAACTTGAACCAACTTGCAAAACTCATCATAAGTTACAAACCACTTGCTGCCTAGCTTCTAAACTATTTTCACAGCATTCCTTGATTCAAGCTGAGCCCAAGCATGCCAAAAAGCAAGTTGTACCATTGCCCATACCTCAAGTACACATCAAGTTGACATTTTGGCCAAAGACCCATACCAATCACCATAGGGAAGCAACAACTCTCTGACCTATCCCCCTTTGATACATGGACCAAAGCCAGCATAACACAACACACATTGCAAGCTGAAACACACCCAAGCCATAGTTATCACTTCTTGCTCCAAATTGCAAAAGCCTTCGAAACTGATCACACAGCCCTAAAACACATAAACCAACTTCACCAATCAACTCAGCATGCTTCACTGATCACAAAGCACCCATCACCATTGCTTTAAACTCCAAAAATCAGAAACACGATTTCCACCTCACCTTGAGCAGAACTTCTGCCACTTCAAAATCCAGCCATTCTCAAAGCTTCTTGAGCTTCATTCCATCATCAGAAGGTTCAAAGGAGTGAGTTTGCACCAAGAAACAGCCCAGCAAGCCCAGAACCAGAAAGCTCCATCTCAGGTATAGCTCAAGAACAAATTTTCCAGAACTTCATTTTCTTGTTGTAAATTGATTCTACGTGTTATCCTGATCATCATGATGTGTTTGAAATTGAAAATGAGTGAAAAATGAGGATGTATTGATGTTCTGAAATTTTCCCCGTGAAAAATGTTTGCTTCGATTTGCTTTATTCATGAAGTTTAAATGTTGTTTGATGGTTGATTTGTGTTCTAGGATGTTAGAGGATCATTTCCCTGTAATTAATTTGAAGTGGGGTGGCTTGTAGTGAAACCTAGGGTTTTGGTTCGCCGAAGAAGACGACCGGAAGTCTTCTCCGGCCACCTGAGAACCATTAACCCTAATCAGTGTCATTAATTGATGTTTGAATCTGGTACGTTAGATGCGTTGACTTAGGCTGACTGGCGCGCGTTTGTATGGCCAGGATGTGTTCTCATTAACCCTAATCTCCATTAACTTAATTAATCCCATTTAATTAATTCATAAACCTAATTAACCTCAGTTTGAATGTGGACCTTAGGATTGCGCGCGCAGTCAACAATTTATTTCCCAGATTCAATCCTGGCTCTCCATTGCGTTTACTTTTCATTTTCTTTAATTTTAATTCATTTATTTTGTATTTCTTTTGTCCATTTATTTTAAAATAGCAAAAATTATTCGAAAATTCTGAAAAATTTTATACACACTTTTATTAATTTTCAGAAACCAAAAACATTTTTATTTTTATTTTTTGCATTAAAAAATATTTTTAAATCATTTAAAAGTTTATTTTTAATTAATTGATGAGAATTAATTAATTAAAAATACTTTTAGGTATTTAAAAATCACCAAAAAATTCATGAAACCTTCATAATCATTTAGAAACATTGTCCAACCCTCAAACCAAATTTCTTTTTTGATCTTGATGTCTTTTGAGAATTTTTTATGGAATTAAAATCATTTCAAGGCATTATTTTGATCCAAACTTCAAAAAATCATTTCTGCCTAACCATTGAGAGTTGGACTTTGATTCTTTTTGCATTGCATCTTGTTTAGCATGTAGTTTGTGAGATTAAATTGGCATGATTTGATCTTTCATTTTCATTTTGTTTGACATTTTTCTTGTTAAGGTACCCTAAAACCCTAGAAAACTTAAGAAATTCATAACCCTAGCTAGGTTAAGAGTTAGAACCCCTCCTTTGGGAAGTGAGTTTGTATAGGATTAGGGTTCCTTTGAATGCATTTTCAATTTTTTATCTTGATGTTTGCTTCTGATTTTGGTTTTTGTTTGATGCATTGTTCATAAACCCTAATTTGGGCTTCCTTTTGCATTCATCTTGCATTTGCTTGCATACCATGACTTGCCATAGCATTTTGTGCATCTATTTGATTCATTAGACATATTAAGACATATTAGAAGCATGTTTGATCATTGCATCATGTATTTGCCATGTTGTATGACATTTGCATCTCATAACTTTTCATGTATGTTCATGGTTCTAAACTTGCTCCATTTGCATCCATTTGTTCATGTGATCATCCCCATGTCTTGATTCATGTTTGCATCATCTCATAGCATCATTATCATCTCATATATGCTTCTGGTTTTGGTTTTCATCATTCCATTTCATTCCATTTTGCATTGCATTGCATTCCTTTCACTAACTTTTCAGGTGGTAAGCAATTTTGAGAAGTGGATTTGCCTTCACTTCTCATAACTTCTTTTCATCTCTTTTATGCATCCTTGCTGCATTTTGTTATGTGTTTGAGATTGAGCTTGCTCTTTCTTCTTCATCTCACTTTCTTTCCTCAAGTGACTTGTCTTCTTAAGTGAAGCAAGTTACTTTGCTTCTCTTTGATCCTTTCATCTGCTTCCTGGTGGTTCCATTGAAGATTTCTCTTGCAAACCTCACAAACCTTAGGGACAACCAAGCATGACAATGATTAGGGTTTTGATTAGTCTCCCCATTTAGTTTTACCTTTGTGTCTCATTGAGTCTTCTCTTCTCATCTCATAATCAGGGACTAAACCCTAAAGGCTTTAAGGCTTTGTGATTAAGCTTATGCCTGCATCCTTCTATTAGGATGGAGTGTATAACTTTAATCATAAGTGTTAAACCCTTAATGTGTTTAAATCCTTTAATCAATCCATCTAATAATCATCAAGACATCAAGCTTGTAACTTGGGCCTTGCATTAGGGTTCTATTTCTTCCTTAATTGGTTAAGAAGGACTAACCTTAGTGTTAATGGACAAGTCCCCCTCAAGTTGTCTTACAAACCCTAAAAATCACTTCATCATCATATTATTAACTAAAATCCACTTAATAAAGGCTTTGTTTTGTCATGAGTTTAATCCCTAATCATGGATTAAGTTGAGGAGCTTTCCTCAGCTTAAACATTCTCATCTATTATCCTTCTATTAGGATGGTGTAATGAGTTTGTTTAATCCCTGATTATGGCTTAATCTCATTACTCAACACTAAACAAAAACACAAAAAACATCTAAATAATCACAAGTAGGTTAATGATCTTAATCCTGCATCAAAGGTGATTAAGTGTGAGAAGTTGACTTCACACTTAAGGTATTCTCATTACCCCTAATCAGAGGGAAGATGTGATGAGTTTACTAAATCCATTGGTTTAGGCTTAAGCTCATTAATCTATGACAAACTTCAAAAAAGCAATAAAAGACTGAAAATACCAAAAACAAACAATAATCGTCTCCCCCGGGATTCTTTCCTCATCACCTTCACTCACAAACGAGAACTTGCTTCTTTCGTCTAATGCAAGACAGTTTGCACCTGAGCCAGACAGGTCATACACTTGAGCATAGGCAAGTAAGCAATTCACAAGTCAATTCATCTTTCAGTCTCTTTGGGTCGAACTACGGTGTTCTGACTTCCTCATTGCACGAGAGGATACGTAGGCATAACTTAACAGTTATCGAACAAAAGTCTCTGTATATTCCCCCTCTTTCCAGCTTTATTATTTTAGCCTCATGATCTTGAGCATTTCACCCTTATTCTTACACTGACACATCACTTACACACTTCATTTCTTTTACACTGACACCTGTACATCCTTTTCCAGCTCTTTTATACACAAATTGCACTGACACTACCCCTTTAAAACACAAATCTTTTAAGCGTGGATCCCGTCGAGTACGACGGACAATCTGGGTGCTAATACCTTCCCAGGTTGTAACCAACCCCCTTTCTCAGTCTCTCTGGTTCGCAACCGTCTTATCCATCTCTTTCTAGGTCTATGCAGCATTGCCTTTCCTCCGGGATAAAAATGCCTAGCTGGCGACTCTTTTCATTCCCTGTGAGTTCACTCCTGTGTGTTCTCGCATCTCCTCTCGTCGACCGTTCGCGTCCGTACCTTATTTGATCCAGTCTCATCTTTTGGGAGCGACATCTGGGCAATCGAATTGAAGTTGTCGTACCTCGAAAAATACGATCCTAAAACAAACAACAGAGTCGCCACCTAATTCTATTTATTCTAACTGAAGAAAAGGGAGATATAGACACAACCTAAATGGGATAAGAAATGGTCAACGAAACCACGAATCTAAGTTCGGGAGTCAGTTACGCAAAGGGAAGGTATTAAGCACCCCTCACGTCCATTGTACTCAACGGGAACCTCTTAGTTTAATTTGCGCTTAAATGTTAACTTGTATTATTGTCTTCTTTTAATGATTGCTTTTAAGGAAATGTTTCAATTATTATTCTTTATGGGGAAAAGTTAAGTTTTTTATTATTGTGATGGAGAGATAGTTAATTTTTTATTATTGTGATTTATGACGGAGAAAAGATTACGTTTTTTTTATTATTATGGAGAAAAATGGTTAATTTTTATTTATTGACTTAAACAGAGAAATAGTTAAAAAAATTTATTAGGGTGCTCGCGAAGGATTAAAATCCTCGTGCCTACGTATTCCCTTGTGCAATGGGAAAGTCAGAGCTTCGTAGTTCGTGCTACTACGGTTTGTGGTTTTTATTGAACGATTGTTTGAAAATGCATTCTACTGCTAAGCATTGGCTTATCTGCTCGCAATAGGAGGCTGAAGCGCTAGCTTGTTTGCAAGATAGAAAGATTTAAACAATGTTCATTTTGAGAAAAAATGTTTGATCTTTGTTAAAGTGTTTTAAAATGAGAGGGTGAATGAACCACAACGCGTGGGGGTAGTCCAGGGGTGATTGCAATCAAGAACGTGCGGAGTGCTAGACTCCGGAGTTCAGTTACTCGCTGATTAATTATGGAAAATAGTTTGTATTGGTTGGTAAGTTTTAAATTGTATTTGAAAAGAAAGAGACAAGTCGTCATCTTTAAGGGGAGGTATCCCGCCTAATCCACCACAAACATCTGAGGAAGAGAAAATCGAAAGAAGCTTTAAACTTGGATGCGAGGATCGACAAGCAATGCCACATTCTTTCTTTGAGGATTAATAAAATCGGAAGAAGCTTTAAACTTGGATATATATATCGACAAGCAATGCCACATTCTTCCTTTGAGAGTAATTGTTTGTAAGATTTTTGTTTGTGTTTGTGGGGATGGAAGAAATATCTTTCCTATGGAAATGAACCATGTATAATCTTTTAAGGTTGTTTAATTATTTTGAATACGAAAGAATGAGTGAATTGTCTAATCCTTTCAGTTCTTCGTATAATTTATTTAAACGTTTCTGTGTTTTAGGAACGAGAGGGTGAATAAACCACAACGTGTGGGGCTAGCCCAGGAATGATTGCATTCAAGAACATGCGGAGTGCTAGACTCCGGAGTTCAGTTACTCGTTATTTGATTTAAGAGCGTAATGTCGTGCAGACGGCGATCAGAAATGACTGACTTACGTGTGTGCAAAAGTAGGCGCGATGAATTGTTTAATTGATTTTGTGGATCGAGCGTTTTAAATACGAAAGGGCAAATGAATCCACAACGCGTGGGGCTAGCCCAAGTGTGATTCACTCAAGAACGTGCGGAGTGCTAGACTCTGGAGTTCAGTTCTTTCGTTATTAATTAGTTTGAAAGTTTTTTTAGGTGTTTTATGGTTTAGACACGGTGGTAATGTACAAATAATCAGACAAATGCAAATGCGACAACAAGATTGTAGTCAGGCGTAAATGAGATAACAATCAAGTTTTAGAGGTACCTAACGGAGAAGGTCCGCTGCCTCTTCGATTGTTCCAAACAATGTCATGGATAGAAGGAAACAAAATCTAAAATCTAGTCTCAAGTAAAACCGAAGAACAGGTAATCTCAAGCCGCTAAATCCACAAGGCCATGAATCAAAATAATTAGATCAGTCAAAGTTTCAACAAGAGAGTTCAACAAAGTTAACAAAACTTATGAAACAAAAAAAAATCAATTAAAGTTCTACATAAAATAAAATAACAAAGTTAGAATTCAAAATAATAATAATAATAATAATAATAATTATTATTATAACTAATCAAATCACCATTTAAATGATTATATCAAAATATCTTGTCAAATTAAAACTTAAAACCTTAATAAAAACTAAACAAAAGAATTAACTATAATGTTTAAGTGGTGGAAGCCATGAGGCCCATCAGCAACTAACAAGACCTGTTTCAAAAAAAAATTGTAATAAAAGGGTTAAATAATTAAAAAAAAAAGAAAATTAGTGGAGGCATCAGCAAGAAAGTAAAAAATCAAAACAAAAAAGGAAAAAGAAAAGGACGGTCCTCCTCTCTCTTCGTCGAATCATGCCGTCACCAATTCCCATTGTCGGCCCATCATCTCCTTTTCGTGGTTCTCTCTGATACTCAACGGTGGTCCTCGCGATTCTCAACTCAAATCGCGATCTCTGATTCACAGTGATGTTGCGATTGATGAAGGTGGATCGCGATGGTGGCGACGTGGTGAGCGATTTGATCTCGTGTCCTCTCTCGTGCACGGGATTCGGAGGTGGTGGTTTTTCGCAACGGATTGGCTTTCAATCGGTTTCGCGGTGATAACGGATCTCACGTCTCGCTCTTATTCGATTTCGCGTGTTTATGGAGGAAAAGGTTTCTGCGTCAGTTTCAGTTTAGAGTTGGGTGGTGATGGGTGTTGGCCTGGGGTTTGATTGAAGGTTTGGGGTTTACGGTTCGCCATTTTCCACGGTGGTTTCCGGCGGTTTATAGTTTGTGTGAAGGTGGTGTTGGACGGAGGTGAGTGATAAAAGTGGTCGGAGCGTTTCGGTGTTTATGAGATGTTTTGGTTTCAGAAGTGAAGTTTGGGTAATTCAGTGGTATTCGCGATTTTCACAGTGAGGTTGGCGATGGTTCGTCGAAGATGGTGCAGTTATGTGTATGTGTTTGATTATGGTTTGAAGGTTGGTTGGCGTTTCACGGTGGAAGCGATGGGTTGTGGTTTTTTTGGTTAATGGCGGAGGTAGTTTCGAATCTTTTCTGCTATTTTGGTTTGGGGTTTTCTCTAACTTTGTTCACCCCCAAATTTACTCAGATCTCATCTTATTCATCTGGTTAAGAGCAGGCTGCAAAATATTGTAAAGCACCCCAAGGTATAGCTGGTGCAACCACAAACAACAGAAGTGTTCCCCTGTTGTCACTTCCAGTAGCCTCAGCAATCATACCAATCTCACTAGCGGATGCTTCTAACACCATACCGAATACCACAAGCCTGCCAAGCCCGAGTCCAAGCCCAACAATCATCCCTCTCGCACTGCGCATACGGTTGATTTGGTTCAAAGCTGGCTGTAATATGTTGAACAAAACTCACCCTATAGCTGGAACCAACAACAACAATAGTGCCAATCCTCTGTTATCACCTTCCGCTATTTCTGCAACTTGTAGAAGTATTGATGTTGCTGCTGCGATTGAGATCAGTGCAAGACCGGCGGCAATCGCCGCTGTGTTCTGAGCTCCATCAGAAGAAGAACCAAGTTTGACAGATTTAGCTTGAGCTTGAGCTTCAGCGATATCGTCAGCAATCTCAGCGAGCAAGCCAATCGGAGCACCAACCGGAGCAGTTTCACTTTTGGAGAGAGTATCGCCTTCGGATTTGATTCACGACACGATTTTACCCTCAGTCATTGTAGAACTGAGTGCAGGCATGAAGATTTCACGGATCTTGGCTTGGACTTTGACGGAAGAGTGACGATGGCGATAAGAGGAGTTGCGGATTCGATGTATAGGTAACTTCTTTTGCTGCACTGCTGATTTTGCAAGGTCTGTCGAATAAGTTCCACATTCCAAATCCATCCCAGCTTGCATAACATCGGCTACCGCATCTTCAGCTGATTTTGCATATCCTTGCTGGTCATGTATGATCCCAACTGCTCCACAATCTGAAGCAATATACCTGACCGATTCGGTACCAAAGGTGAGAATCAAATGTAGCAGGGGTGAGGATAACTTGAGGGAAGCTAGTAGCGGAAGTGATAGTGCCATTGAAGAAGATGCCAGGGCCAACATTGCCAACGCCATGAAGTGTTTCACTCCACCACTGGTAACCAGGGATACCGAGTCGGGGAATGGGAGGAGCTGAGTTAACGAGTTGAGAGAGTTTCTCGTCCAATGTGAGCCTGGAAACAAGGTCTCTTGTTCGTTGTATGATGGAAAGCTTTGGGTTGCAAAATGGGTAGGATCTGGTGGATGGATTTGAAGAGTCACAAGCAAATGGAGGTGGTTGAGTGAGGGCCAGGTTGAGAAAAAGGAAGATGATGGTGATAAAGGTAAAGGTGGTAGATGAGAGGGTCATAGTGTGAAGGAAGCGGAAGGCTGATTTGGGGTGGTGATGGCGCGATAGTTTGTGAATGAAGAACGGTGAAGAGGAAAGGTTTTGGTTTTTGTGGTATTTTTAGTGTTTGCTCCTATTGGTTTTTGGTAGTGATTTGTATTTGATGTTGAAGGTTGTGTTGCGGATGCCCTTTTCAGATGATTTTCTTTTCGTTTTTGAAGAAAGGCCTGCAGGTTTCTTAGTTGATGAAGGATGTTTTTTTAGAAGCAAGAAAAATGGTACAGGTTACTTTTTGTCTTCCCCCTCTTTCCTTTTTCTCTCTATCTGATATCCCCCTCTTATGTATTTCATATCCCCCTTGTGTTGTTACATCACCTTTCTTTTTTTTCAAATTTCTTCCAACCTTTTCCATTTTTAATGAATTTCTCTTTTTACTTTTTGGATGCAGGTTTGTGAAAGAGGCTAACTTGGTGAAAAAAATGGATGGAGTGTTGCAGGAAAAAAAAGTATAGGTTGTGCTATTTTGACTTAGATCAAAAGCAAATGTTCCAAAACTAACTGAAATAATTTCAATCCAACCAACTTAGAAACCAGACCAAATTAAAACTAATAAATATAAAAATAATAATAACTGATATATCCTGAAAAAATAATAATATATACATATATATAAAGTTAATATAGACTTAATGAACATTAAACTAAATTTCAAATGATTTTTAAGGAGAAAATGAACGTTATCATAAAAACAAAATTTTAATAGAAAACTTAAACCAACAATCGGAGTTAAACTATACAAAATATATTAGACTAGCAATAGATCCTAATTAAATTAGACGGATTAATAGAACCCTGATTAACTAAATGAAACACAACAAATTTAAATTAGTAAAATAAACCAATTAATTTTAAACAATCTAATATGTAATTAAATAAAAATTAGAACTAGACTATAAAGTGAGACAAAATTCTACCTAAGATAACAAAAACAAAATTAAATGGAAAAATGCATAATTTATGATTAAAGGACTAAAAATGCGAAAATGACTGACTATCAAATAAATCGATAAAAATACGTCAGATGAATGAAAGTTTGAAAATTTCTGGTCAAAATTTAGGGTATGACAGCTGCCCCAATTTAATCATTCTGAACCTGAATGTACGGGTAACAAAGATTTTTTTGGACATTCAAGGTGGAAGAGGTTTAAATATCAGAATACCTAAAATTTTGACCGAAAATGCAGTTGAAAATGATATGTCATGCAATGCAAAAACGCAAGAGAAAGGCTATAACGCTGCCAGGAAGAAAACTGACACTACTGGGGATTAGACGCACATGACTGGATTACAATCCACACGAGAATTTTTCTCCTGAGTGAAGTCAGACGACAATTGTCTGCAGGTCCTAAGATGACTCGAAATCTTTGAACAAAATTCCACTTTGAGGAAATCTACTGCCAAGATTTGAAACCTCATTTGGATAAAACCTTCTGTCGAGGCATCAAAATGAAATTCCTACTGCCGAGGATTAATTGAGGATACACCTGTTGCCAAATCTTCTGCCGAGATTTATCTAAGGATGCCATTGGATAGAATTCTCACCATACTTCCCTTCTTCTGAAAGAGATAGCCATATGATGGAGAAACAACTTCACGCTCAAACTTCTCAACTTGTCTGGAAGAGATGGCCATTTGACGGAAATTGGAAAATCACGACAAACTTCCCACCTTTTCTGGAAAAGATAGCCTTTTGCCGAAAAATAAAGAGATTCATACCAAACTTCTCAACGTGTATTGGAGAGATGCCATTTGATAGAACCCTCATCATACTTCCCTTCTTCTGAAAGAGACAGCCATATGATGGAGAACAACTTCACGCTCAAACTTCTCAACTTGTCTGGAAGAGATAGCCATTTGACGGAAATTGGAAAATCACGACAAACTTCCCACCTTGTCTGGATGAGATGCCATTTGCCAAAAAATAAAGAGAATCACGACAAACTTCTCACCTTGTCTGGATGAGATGCCATTTGCCTAACAAACTTCTCACCTTGTCTGGATGAGATGCCATTTGCTGGAAATTGAAGAATCACGACAAACTTCTCACCTTGTCTGGATGAGATGCCATTTGCCAAAAACTAAAGAGAATCACGACAAACTTCTCACCTTGTCTGGATGAGATGCCATTTGCCGAACAAACTTCTCACCTTGTCTGGATGAGATGCCATTTGTTGGAAAATAAATTTATACCAAACTTCTCCGCTAAACAGGGGAGATGCCATTTGATAGAACCCTCATCATACTTCCCTTCTTCTGAAAGAGACAGTCATATGATGGAGAACAACTTTACGCTCAAACTTCACAACTTGTCTGGAAGAGATAGCCATTTGACGGAAATTGGAAAATCACGACAAACTTCCCACCTTGTCTGGATGAGATGCCATTTGCCAAAAAATAAAGAGAATCACGACAAACTTATAACCTTGTCTGGATGAGATGCCATTTGCCGAACAAACTTCTCACCTTGTCTGGATGAGATGCCATTTGCTGGAAATTGAAGAATCACGACAAACTTCTCACCTTGTCTGGATGAGATGCCATTTGTTGGAAAATAAAGAGAATTACGACAAACTTCTCACCTTGTCTGGATGAGATGCCATTTGTTGGAAAAAATAAATTCATACCAAACTTATCCGCTGAACAAGGGAGATGCCATTTGATAGAATAGAAACCTTGCTGAGGATGAACAAACTGCTCGAAAAGAGAATGCCATCTGTTGATTTACTGGGAAATCCGTGGATAAGAAACAAGCTTCTCAAATAAGGAGAGAGCCACTTGTTGATTCCGATTAGAGGCCCAGGGATAAGAACAAGCTTCTCTAATAAAGAGACTGCCACTTGTTGTCAGGTATAAGTATTCCAAGATAATGTTGTAACAACACTGCTGGAGAGCAAAATTTGTCTTTAATGGGGGAAATTTCAACAAATTCCTTCTAGGAGACAAGGTACTCAAAGGCGCAAAATGAATTCACTTTCCATATGGAACCATTGGGGATGGATCGACTGCTCGG
Source organism: Lathyrus aphaca (assembly GCA_963966055.1). Taxonomy (NCBI): domain Eukaryota; kingdom Viridiplantae; phylum Streptophyta; class Magnoliopsida; order Fabales; family Fabaceae; genus Lathyrus; species Lathyrus aphaca. The sequence continues at coordinate 364,578,867 of OZ014521.1, forward strand.
AAAGAGACTGCCATCTGTTGATTTACTCAAAAGTTCGACGACAAAACAAGCTTCTCAAATAAAGAGACTGCCACTTGCTGATTTACTCAAAAGTTCAAAGACAAAACAAGCTTCTCAAATAAAGAGACTGCCACTTGTTGATTCCACTTAGAAGTTCTAGGACAAAACAAGCTTCTCGAATAAAGAGACTGCCACTTGTCGTCGGGTGTAAATACTCCAAGAGAATGTTGCAACAACACTGCTGGAGAGCACAAATTTGTCTTCAATGGGGGAACCTTCAATTCCTTCTAGGAGACAAAGTATTCAAAGGTGCAAAAATAAATGCACTTTCCATATGGGAATTCAATCATCAAAATTGCCAAAGACCAAAATTCAATCCAGGAACGAGCTGGAAAGAAACTGTCAAGCAAGACACTAAACCATGAGGAATGAACTCAAATGGGGATTAATCATATCCAAGTGTGGAAAGGAGAACTAAAGCAAGAGTCTTCCACGAGGGTAAGAACTCAGTGGGGATTAGAAAGATCATATATTTTCTGCCTAAGGCTGACAACTCTATTTGGAGAGAGACACATCACTTGGGGATAAACGCGACCAAAGTGAAAGAGGTATGTGTTAATGAATGCAAAAGAATAAGAACATGAAATCATTTACGATGTACATGTATGTATATGCGTTATGTTTATGCTGACAAACAGACAAAACAGACACAAGAGATATACTGGTGATGAAATAAACATCACAACAAACGGATACTCGACCAATCTCGTCAAAGTGTATGTAATCACTGAAGATAGGGTAAGGAACCATCCATGGAATAAAGTCCTGCCACAAAACGCAAATCTCTTTGAGGAGAGAAAGATACTTCGATTGGGAAATAGACCTAAGCAGATCTTCTAACTTTAATGTCCCTTGAAGGAAACAAACATACAAAATAAGTTTGCTTAGGATGAATTAAATTTGTACTCCGTTGGTGAAGAAAATGACATTCAGCTGGAGAAGCTTGAATCAAGGCTCAATTGGGGATACCAGACTTAGTATCTCACTTGAAGTACTAAGTGTTACAAAACATCCACCAGAAAGTACTGAGTCATGCCCCTGACATATCAAAGCAACTTGGTGTGAGGACCCCATTATCTGGAGGTACTTGTAAGGTATATCCCAAGAGCGTCTGGCTTAGGGGAACATGTGGTCATGCATCCACGAAATGTTTTATGAGAAGAATTCATCTCAAGAGGATTTTATAGAAGACTTGGAATTCAAGATGCCCCAGTGTCTTCAAACTCTTGTAGAGATTTTGTCGAATCTCGACGTCACTGCCTCATATTAACTGTGTTTGGCACAAATGAGTCTTCAATGTTTGTCTTTTGGGGATGGTCAGATTGTGTAAGCACAAATTGGGAAATGACTTGCCCCTGTCTAGAAAAGTCTTCAAGCATCATGCCCCTGTCTAGAAAAATCTTCAAGCAACATGCCCCTGTCTAGCAAAGTCTTCAAGCAACATGCCCCTGGCTAGCAAAATCTTCAAGCAACATGTTCCTGGGGATGATCATTCTCTGAAATGGTTGTTCGACTACTCATCAGAGTTTCAAATCTCAAGAGATTAAGCTCATCACGGGTACTCATACATAGGATTCTATGATATCAAGCAAATGCTAACAAGCAAAAAATGTTAATGTTGAGACTGTTAATGCAACACACATGTTTGTCTCGAAGCTTTTTAGTTTTTTTGTTTTGAAAGATTTTCACAATAGCCTGTGACCGAATCACTAGCTAGGATGTGATATTCATTTTTTTTATAAAGCCAACACAAATTTTGAGCATAGCTCATGGGAGTCGGGAAACACTTTCTCATCGAGTGTGCTTTCGAAATAAACCCTACTTCAATTAGGACTTTTGAGGGTTGTAATGTGGTTTGGTTCACGGTTTTAGAAACAAAGGATAAAGGCTCAAAGTTTATTTGGTGCCCACCCACTCTCCGTGATGTTCTCCAATCATAGGTCCAGCTAAATTGACACATACATTCGTCTTTGATGGTTTTGTAGTGAAGATGAAGATCCAAGGTGTACTTGAAATGACAGTCATCTTATTTGTCCTCTATGGATATCAGTGACCCCTTAACTTTGGTATGGTGGTCACTAAATCTTATTTGCTTTAGGTTGAGGATTTAAAGGCCTCTTCTAACTCGAATTTCTCTTTGGTCCCTGATTTTTGCCTAAGTCTCCTTTGGGTGCTTGACTTAGCGGGATTTTATTTTTCTCTTTTTTAATAATTGGAAGGATGAAAGTTGTGACTGTCAAGTCATTAATTGTAGTGGATTCCCTGATGGGATGTTTCATCTTATGATATGATTGTGTAACCAGATTAAACTGAACACTACCCTGCCCCAGGTTAAGCGTAAGGGTTTTGAAATATCTGAAAGAAGCTCCTACTTCTAGGCTCAAAAAGGTTGACTAGGGATTAACTCCTTATTTCTCCAGTGTTTGGGGATTTGAAACAATGCCTATACATCGTCAGTAGGATTTTATTCAAAAGCATTCAACTAGAGAATTTGTGTTTTAATTTTGTCATCCTCCCTCCAATTCTCTGCCTAAGCAGGAGATGGGATAATATTGGCATTATAAAGTTGAAAAAGCATTATGAGTGAATACGAATGGATTGCTTCAAAACAAACATATTCATTGCATTAATCATTAAAAACAAATAAGTTCTTACATGCCAAAAACAAATGCATTAACAAACAAAGAAAAATACATATGAAAAGTAATGAACGAGCTAATCATCTGAGAAGATAAATTTCAGAGCATTAAACGATCATATGCGTTGAGGAACTTGTCCTACGCTCCAGCAACAGATTGACTTGGACAGGACTCTCTTGAGTTTTTATCACCACAAAGGCACTCCGTCCATAGATGGGATTCCTCCATTGAAGGCCAACACCCCGTAGTCGATCATCTCTTGAGCCTTTTCCTAGAAGACTTTGCACTCTTCAATCGGATGCCCCAGTGCTCCATTATGAAACTCACATCTGGTATTTGGATTGAACCCACAGGGCCGAGACCTCATGGCTCTGGTCTTTCTGGGTGTCATTATTGAGTTCCGGGAAAAATGAGACCACAATTGACTGTAAGTCATTGGGATTGGGTCAAACTGATGGGCCGCTCCTTCAGGACTATTTGGAGACCTCCGCTGATTCTGACGCCGCTGACGAGTAGAAGTAGAATTTGACCGACGCTGAGAAATGACCAGATCTTTGACCAAAGAAATCAATCGCCCTCATTCAATCTTCAAGCTGTGAATCTCTTCTTGGAGTTCAATGTTCTCCTGCACAAGGTTGTCTACTAGAGTATTCATTGTAGTCGAGAATATTCCCATATGATTTCTCAAAGTAGTGACTTCATTTCTAAGCTCCCTGTTTTCCTGCTCAAGTTGGTCCATCTTTCTCTTGCGACTGGTCGAGTACAGTTGACTGACGAAGAATAAGACACGTGTGAGTTGGATTATTGGGAGATGATATGCAATGCGAATGCAAATGAAAATGATATGCAAATGAATGCAATGCTCAGAATCACAAATTCGCAAACATAAACAGCTCCAGAATTGGAGGCAAGATGTTGGATCCAAGGTACAATTAATTAGGAACCTCCTAACTGGTAAGCCTTAAGTGGAGAGTTCTAAATTCTTTACCCATAAATCCCACTCACAGGGTAGCTTCTATGGTGATGGTATAAGGATACTCAAGGTCACGGACGTTTATCGTACTAACGCCCCGCCGTAGGCTGGCTGCATTGTGACGATAATGACGATAAGGTCTACCTTGAGTGGAGTTCTCATTATAGGCCAACAAAGGGGCGAGCCCTCGGAGCCCAACATTACACAACTACCAAAATTGAAACAGGTTCTAGGAGGTCCCAGAATCATAGCCCCTTCGTGAATCAGGTCACGCGACAGGCTAGCTGTGTTGTGACAAGATCTACGAAAAGTCTAACTATCTGGGGGAGCTTTCATGCTAGGCGTGCAAGGAGCGAGTCCTTGGAGACTAACACTAATAACATCCAATTCTAACTTAGGTGTTCCCTCTTCTTTTTTTCAAAAACTCAAGTACAAATTCATACCCGTGATATCCCGAGATCCAACAGGCAGATATAATGAGCAAATAATAAAGAAGGAAGCAATAGATAGAATATCAACAGTAAATAAAGAAGACAATCAAACAAGTCATCAAACAGACGCAAACTATCCTAATTTAGGCTCGACTCTCTTATGCACAAGGCACTAATTTCCCCAGCAGAGTCGCCAGCTGTCGTACCTCGAAAAATACGATCCTAAAACAAACAACAGAGTTGCCACCTAATTCTATTTATTCTAACTGAAGAAATGGGAGATATAGACACAACCTAAATGGGATAAGAAATGGTCAACGAAACCACTAATCTAAGTTCGGGAGTCAGTTACGCAAGGGGAAGGTATTAAGCACCCCTCACGTCCGTTGTACTCAACGGGAACCTCTTAGTTTAATTTGCGCTTAAATGTTAACTTGTATTATTGTCTTCTTTTAATGATTGCTTTTAAGGAAATGTTTCAATTATTATTCGTTATGGGAAAAGGTTAAGTTTTTTATTATTGTGATGGAGAGATAATTAATTTTTTATTATTGTGATTTATGACGGAGAAAAGATTACATTTTTTTTATTATTATGGAGAAAAATGGTTAATTTTTATTTATTGACTTAAACAGAGAAATAGTTGGATTTTTTATTAGCGTGCTCGCGAAGGATTAAAATCCTCATGCCTACGTATTCCCTTATGCAATGGGAAAGTCAGAGCTTCGTAGTTCGTGCTACTACGGTTTGTGGTTTTTATTGAACGATTGTTTGAAAATGCATTCTACTGCTAAGCATTGGCTTATCTGCTCGCAATAGGAGGCTGAAGCGCTAGCTTGTTTGCAAGATAGAAAGATTTAAACAATGTTCATTTTGAGAAAAGATGTTTGATCTTTGTTAAAGTGTTTTAAAATGAGAGGGCGAATGAACCACAACGCGTGGGGGTAGTCCAGGGGTGATTGCAATCAAGAACGTGCAGAGTGCTAGACTCCGGAGTTCAGTTACTCGCTGATTAATTATGGAAAATAGTTTGTATTGGTTGGTAAGTTTTAAATTGTATTTGAAAAGAAAGAGACAAGTCGTCATCTTTAAGGGGAGGTATCCCGCCTAATCCACCACAAACATCTGAGGAAGAGAAAATCGAAAGAAGCTTTAAGCTTGGATGCGAGGATCGACAAGCAATGCCACATTCTTTCTTTGAGGATTAATAAAATCGGAAGAAGCTTTAAACTTGGATATAAGTATCGACAAGCAATGCCACATTCTTCCTTTGAGAGTAATTTTTTGTAAGATTTTTGTTTGTGTTTGTGGGGATGGAAGAAATATCTTTCCTATGGAAATGAACCATGTATAATCTTTTAAGGTTGTTTAATTATTTTGAATACGAAAGAATGAGTGAATTGTCTAATCCTTTCAGTTCTTCGTATAATTTATTTAAACGTTTCCGTGTTTTAGGAACGAGAGGGTGAATAAACCACAACGCGTGGGGCTAGCCCAGGAATGACTGCATTCAAGAACATGCGGAGTGCTAGACTCCGGAGTTCAGTTACTCGTTATTTTATTTAAGAGCGTAATGTCGTGTAGACGACGATCAGAAATGACTGACTTACGTGTGTGCAAAAGTAGGCGCGATGAATTGTTTAATTGATTTTGTGGATCGAGGGTTTTAAATACAAAAGGGAAAATGAATCCACAACGCGTGGGGCTAGCCCAGGTGTGAATCACTCAAGAACGTGCGGAGTGCTAGACTCCGGAGTTCAGTTCTTTCGTTATTAATTAGTTTGAAAGTTTTTTTTAGGTGTTTTATGGTTTAGACACGGTGGTGATGTACAAATAATCAGACAAACGCAAATGCGACAACAAGATTGTATTCAGGCGTAAATGAGATAACAATCAAGTTTTAGAGGTACCTAACGGAGAAGGTCCGCTGCCACTTCGATTGTTCCAAACAATGTCATGGATAGACGGAAACAAAATCTAAAATCCAGTCTCAAGTAAAACCGAAGAACAGGTAATCTCAAGCCGCTAAATCCACAAGGCCATGAATCAAATTAATTAGCTCAATCAAAGTTTCAACAAGAGAGTTCAACAAAGTTAACAAAACTTATGAAACAAAAAAAAATCAATTAAAGTTCTACATAAAATAAAATAACAAAGTTAGAATTCAAAAAAAATAATAATAATAATAATAATAATAATAATAATTATAACTAATCAAATCAACATTTAAATGATTATATCAAAATATCTTGTCAAATTGAAACTTAAAACCTTAATAAAAACTAAACAAAAGAATTAACTATAATGTTTAAGTTGTGGAAGCCATGAGGCCCATTAGCAACTAACAAGACCTGTTTCAAAAAAAATTGTAATAAAAGGGTTAAATAATTAAAAAAAAGAAAAGTAGTGGAGGCATCAGCAAGAAAGTCAAAAATCAAAACGAAAAAGGAAAAAGATAAGGACGGTCCTCCTCTCTCTTTGTCGAATCATGACGTCACCAATTCCCATTGTCGGCCCATCATCTCCTTTTCGTGGTTCTCTCTGATACTCAACGGTGGTCCTCGCGATTCTCAACTCAAATCGCGATCTCTGATTCACAGTGATGTTGCGATTGATGAAGGTGGATCGCGATGGTGGCGGCGTGGTGAGTGATTTGCTCTCGTGTCCTCTCTCGTGCACGGGATTCGAAGGTGGTGGTTTTTCGCAACGGATTGGCTTTCAATTGGTTTCGCGGTGATAACGGATCTCACGTCTCGATCTTATTCGGTTTCGCGTGTTTATGGAGGAAAAGGTTTCTGCGTCAGTTTCAGTTTAGAGTTGGGTGGTGATGGGTGTTGTCCTGGGGTTTGATTGAAGGTTTGGGGTTTACGGTTCGCCGTTTTCCACGGTGGTTTCTGGCGGTTTATAGTTTGTGTGAAGGTGGTGTTGGACAGAGGTGAGTGATGAAAATGGTCGGAGCGTTTCGGTGTTTATGAGATGTTTTGGTTTCAGAAGTGAAGTTTGGGTAATTCAGTGGTATTCGCGATTTTCACAGTGAGGTTGGCGATGGTTCGTCGAAGATGGTGCAGTTATGTGTTTGTGTTTGATTATGGTTTGAAGGTTGGTTGGCATTTCACGGTGGAAGCGATGGGTTGTGGTTTATTTGGTTAATGGCGGAGGTAGTTTCGAATCTTTTCTGCTATTTTGGTTTGGGGTTTTCTCTAACTTTGTTCACCCCAAAATTTACTCAGATCTCATCTTATTGATCTGGTTAAGAGCAGGCTGCAAAATATTGTAAAGCACCCCAAGGTATAGATGGTGCAACCACAAACAACAGAAGTGTTCCCCTATTGTCACTTCCAGTAGCCTCTGCAATCATACCAATCTCACTAGCAGATGCTTCTGACACCATACCGAATACCACAAGCCTGCCAAGCCCGAGTCCAAGCCCAACAATCATCCCTCTCGCACTGCGCATACGGTTGATTTGGTTCAAAGCTGGCTGTAATATGTTGAACAAAACCCACCCTATAGCTGGAACCAACAACAACAATAGTGCCAATCCTCTGTTATCACCTTCCGCTATTTCTGCAACTTGTAGAAGTATTGATGTTGCTGCTGCGATTGAGATCAGTGCAAGACCGGAGGCAATCGCCGCTGTGTTCTGAGCTCCATCAGAAGAAGAACCAAGTTTGACAGATTTAGCTTGAGCTTGAGCTTCAACGATATCGTCAGCAATCTCAGCGAGCAAGCCAATCGGAGCACCAACCGGAGCAGTTTCACTTTTGGAGAGAGTATCGCCTTCGGATTTGATTCACGACACGATTTTACCCTCAGTCATTGTAGAACTGGGTGTAGGCATGAAGATTTCACGGATCTTGGCTTGGAATTTGAAGGAAGAGTGACGACGGCGATAAGAGGAGTTGCGGATTCGATGTATAGGTAACTTCTTTTGCTGCACTGCTGATTTTGCATGGTCTGTCAAATAAGTTCCACATTCCAAATCCATCCCAGCTTGCATAAAATCGGCTACCACATCTTCAGCTGATTTTGCATATCCTTGCTGGTCATGTATGATCCCAATTGCTCCACAATCTGAAGCAATGTACCTGACCGATTCGGTACCAAAGGTGAGAATCAAATGTAGCAGCGGTGAGGATAACTTGAGGGAAGCTAGTAGCGGAAGTGATAGTGCCATTCAAGAAGATGCCAGGGCCAACATTGCCAACGCCATTAAGTGCTTCACTCCACCACTGGTAACTAGGGATACCGAGTCGGGGAATGGGAGGAGCTGAGTTAACGAGTTGAGAGAGTTTCTCGTCCAATGTGAGCCTGGAAACAAGGTCTCTTGTTCGTCGTATGATGGAAAGCTTTGGGTTGCAAAATGGGTAGGATCTGGTGGATGGATTTGAAGAGTCACAAGCAAATGGAGGTGGTTGAGTGAGGGCCAGGTTGAGAAAAAGGAAGATGATGGTGATAAAGGTAAAGGTGGTAGATGAGAGGGTCATAGTGTGAAGGAAGCGAAAGGCTGATTTGGGGTGGTGATGGCGCGATAGTTTGTGAATGAAGAACGGTGAAGAGGAAAGGTTTTGGTTTTTGTGGTATTTTTAGTGTTTGCTCCTATTGGATTTTGGTAGTGATTTGTATTTGATGTTGAAGGTTGTGTTGCGGATGCCCTTTTCAGATGATTTTCTTTTCGTTTTTGAAGAAAGGCCTGCGGGTTTTTTAGTTGATGAAGGATGTTTTTTTAGAAGCAAGAAAAATGGTACATGTTACTTTTTGTCTTCCCCCTCTTTCCTTTTTCTCTCTATCTGATATCCCCCTCTTATGTATCTCATATCCCCCTTGTGTTGTTACATCACCTTTCTTTTTTTTTCAAATTTCTTCCAACCTTTTCCATTTTTAATGAATTTCTCTTTTTACTTTTTGGATGCAGGTTTGTGAAAGAGGCTAACTTGGTGAAAAAAATGGATGGAGTGTTGCAGGAAAAAAAAGTATAGGTTGTGCTATTTTGACTTGGATCAAAAGCAAATGTTCCAAAACTAACTGAAATAATTTCAATCCAACCAACTTAGAAACCAGACCCAATTAAAACTAATAAATATAAAAATAATAATAACTGATATATCCTGAAAAAATAATAATATATACATATATATAAAGTTAATATAGACTTAATGAACATTAAACTAAATTTCAAATGATTTTTAAGGAGAAAATGAACTTTATCTTAAAAACAAAATTTTAATAGAAAACTTAAACCAACAATCGGAGTTAAACTATACAAAATATATTAGACTAGCAATAGATCCTAATTAAATTAGACGGATTAATAGAACCCTAATTAACTAAATGAAATACAACAAATTTAAATTAGTAAAATAAACCTATTAATTTTAAACAGTCTAATATGTAATTAAATAAAAATTAGAACTAGACTATAAAGTGAGACAAAATTCTATCTCAGAAAAAAAAGAACAAAACCTAAGATAACAAAAACAAAATTAAATGGAAAAATGCATAATTTATTATTAAAGGACTAAAAATGCGAAAATGACTTACTATCAAATAAATCGATAAAAATACGTCAGATGAATGAAATTTTGAAATTTCTGGTCAAAATTTAGGGTATGACAGAAGTTTAGGTGCAAGAATCATGATCTGCCATTGTTAGGGTTGAAAACTGTGAATTTGGGGAACCGTAGCCAGAAGCAATTTCAGACCAAATTGAATGGACCAATGAACTCAAAGGACTATTCCCATCGTCCCTCCCTCTATTTTTGAACCTTTTCCTTTTTTCTTTTTTTATATGCCTTATTTTCTTTTCTTTTTTATTTTTCAAATAATCACCTAATTTAAATTAATATTTTTTTAACCAATAAAAAAATAACTTAAAAATATCATTATTTTCATAAAAATCATAAAACATCAAAAAATATTTACTTTTACATAATTAATTCAAATTTAATTTATTTCATTAAACCAATTCTTTTTTTATCAAACATTTTTTTAATAAAAATCAATTAATCAAAATCTTAATCAATATTTCCTTTATATTTTTCTTCTCTATTTTATTTTATTGTTTTAGAATAATTGTATAGGATGCGCGGAATTTGTAATAATTTATTTTTCTCGCACGATTTTATTTTCGTTCAAATAATGTAACTGCTAAAGCCTTGTAATAGTTTTAGGTTTTATTTTCTGCACTTTACATTTTCTGTCAGATTTTATTTATGTATATCTCGCAAAGCCATGTGATAGCTTAAATTAGGGTTTTATTTTCCGCACTATACACTGTTAGATGTATGCTGAATAGGATTGTATGGTAAGACTAAAATCAACGATTAGTTATCCCTAATTTCTAAGATTAAAATAATTGAATTGAATACACTTGCACACTTACACCTCTAGGGTAACCTCTCTTTGTTTCCTTATGAAATATGGTCAAGTCCCTCGAACGTAGGGATACCTTAACTTTTTACCTATAAAAATAAATCATTATAGTTGCCTTTCGAATAAAAGATCATAGTCCCTCGTTGTCCCTTCAAAGTTGCCTTCGAATAAATGATCTTGTCCCTACGAAAAATATCATAGTCCCTCGATGACTCTTCGAGTTGTCTTCGAATAAATGATCTTGTCCCTAAGAAAATGATGATAGTCCCTTCAAATTGTTAAGGTATCCCTACATGTTGCCTTCTATGACCACAACGATGACCCTATGCATGTCCCTTCCAAATCCAAGGATAAGATTACTTACTAAATAATAGTAAGGACAATTATATCCCTAAGGAAATGAAATAACAAGAAAGACCTTAGAACTTAGGGTAAGTAACTCTTAATGTTTGCTCACAACTTTCAAAAACAAATACTTTCTACACCCCACTCTTTTTCAAAATACTTTCAATCAAAGTAAACACTTTGTATACATTCATACGAGAATCATTACAAAGTTAAATCTTTACAAAAATATTTTTCACACAGTACACTTTTCAAACAAAACATATAAAGTGAGCTAAGAAATCAAGAGCCCATGGATAACCATGGATACATAGGGTTCTAATACATTCCCTTTGTATAACTTACCCCCTGAACTCAAAAACTTTTGAAAGGTCTTTCCTGTTCTTTTATGCCTTTCCTAATTGGATGAAATAAAAGTCGATGGTGACTCTTGCTTACCGCAACCTATTTGGCGACAAAAACTAAAAGTCAGTTATCCCACCGTGTTACAATTTTGGATGAAGCTTTGAAGCATATCCAAGGATAGTTGTTAGTCAAGAGTCTTGAATGGAATTTGTATTGAATGGTGGGTCTTTCAAGTAGAATGATGCATTTGTTGGGTTGTAACTATTAGGAATAACAAGTGGTGATTAAAGGGAGTGAGATAGGGATCTCTTATCAAAGATGATGTTCTGTGATAAAGATTACATTGGGTAACTTTAAGTAAAACTGAGGTTGTTTACCTAAACATGTCGAAACATATATTGGACACATGTGACATGATTATGTGTTGATAGGTTGCATATCAGCATGTGTTTGTTTGCCATTGTTTAATATGCCGAGATCAATGTTCCAACATATGGTTAGGACATATGTGATATGCATAACAAAATTTCAATTGGTATTAGAGCATGCATCTTGTCTGTTTCTAGATATCTTAGGGAGATACTTTGTAGTTTTTAAATAAAGAGGAGTTTGTGCGAGATCAGATCATTCATTTTGATATGCTCAAGGGTATTGATGGATGGAATGTGTGTTCTAGATCAAGGGTGACAACTATTGATGGTTGTTCAATGATTTTGTGGAGTTTCTGCTGCTGTTGGTGATTGTTGATGGGGTCCTATGAGATGTTTTAACATCTTTACTGAAGGTTGTTGAAGATGGTCTTTGATGTTTTTCTTCTTGTATCTCTTATTGGAAGAACTCAAATTATCTTATGTTTATGGAGTTAGATTTGTAAGAATAAGAGTTGTCTCTGCATTTCATCTCTATGTTTTAATGATAATAAGAAAGTATTTGTGAAAGAATTATTTTATGTTCTGATGTTTGTTACTGTGTGGATCATGAATATTCAACATATTAGATCAAACAAACATTATGAAGATGTACGCAAATGATAATATGCGAAGTTACTATGTGAAAAACTAGTCACAATTGTGCTGAAGAAGCAAGTGTGCTTATGTTTCTTATCACAATTGTCGCTCCGGATAAGTGAGACCGGCCCAGATAAAGGTACAGACGCGAACGGTCGGCGAGAGGGACAATGAGAACACACAGCCGTGAACTCACTGGAGATGAATAGAGTCGCCAGCTAGGCATTTTTATCCCGGAGGAAAGGCAATGCTGCATAGGCCTAGAAAAAGATGGATAAGACGGTTGCGAACCAGAGAGACTGAGAAAGGGGGTTGGTTACGACCTGGGTAGGTATTAGCACCCAGATTGTCCGCCGTACTCGACGGGATCCATGCTTGAAAGATTTGTGTTTTAAAGGGGTAGTGTCAGTGCAATCTGTGTACAAAAGAGCTGGAAAAGGATGTACAGGTGTCAGTGTAAGAGAAGTGAAGTGTATAAATGATGTGTCAGTGTAGGAATGAGAATGAATTGCTCAAGATCATGAGGCTAAAAGAATGATGCTGGAAAGAGGGGGAATATACAGAGACTTTTGTTCGATAACTGTTAAGTTATGCCTACGTATCCTCTCGTGCAATGAGGAAGTCAGAACACCGTAGTTCGACCCAAAGAGACTGAAAGATGAATTGACTTGCGAACTGCTTACTTGCCTATGCTCAAGTGTATGATCTGTCTGGCATAGATGCAAACTGTCTTGCATTAGACGGAAGAAGCGAGCTCTCGTTTGTGAGTGAATGAGATGAGAAAAGAATCCCGAAGGAGACGATTATTGTTTGTTTTTGAGTTTTCAGTCTTTTATTGCTTTTGGATTTTGTCATAAGTTAATGAGCTTAGGCCTAAACCAATGGGTTAGTAAACTCATCACATCTTCCCTCTGTTTAGGGGTAATGAGAGTACCTTAAGTGTGAAGTCAGCTTCTCACACTTAATCACCTTTGGTGTGGGATTAAGATCATTAACCTACTTGTGATTATTTAAATGTTTTTGTTGTTTTTGTTTAGTGTTAAGTAATGAGGTTAAGCATTAATCAAGGATTAAACAGACTCATTACACCATCCTAATAGAAGGATAATAGATGAGAATGTTTAAGTTGAGGAAAGCTCCTCAACTTAATCCATGATTAAGGATTAAACTCATGACAAAACAAGCCTTTGATTAAGTGGATTTTAGTTAATGATATGGTGATGAAGTGAGTTTTATGATTTGTAAGACAACTTGAGGGGGACTTGTCCATTAACACTAGGGTTAGTCCTTCTTAACCATTTAACGAAGAATTAGAACCCTAATGCAAGGCCCAAGTTACAAGTATGATGTCTTGATGATTATTATGTGAATTGATTAAGAGATTTAAACACATTAAGGGTTTAACACTTAGGATTAAAGTTATACACTCCATCCTAAGAGAAGGATGCAGGCATAAGCTTAATCACAAAGCCTTAAAGCCTTTAGGGTTTAGTCCCAGATTATGAGGTGAGAAGAGAAGACTCAAAAGAGACCCAAAGGTAAAACTAAGAGGGGAGACTAATCAAAACCCTAATCATTGTCATGCTTGGTTGTTCCTAAGGTTTGTGAGGTTTTCAAGAGAAGTCTTCAATGGAACCACCAGGAAGCAGATGAAAGGATCAAGAGAAGCAAAGCAGCTTGCTTCATTCAAGAAGTCAAGCCACTTGAAGAAAGAGAGTGGAGAAGAAGAATGAGCAAGCTCAAACTCAAGCACATATAAAAATGCAGCATGGATGCAAGAGAGAGATGAAGAGAAGTTATGAGAAGTGAAGGCAAATTCACTTCTCAAATTCACTTACCACCTGAAAGGTTAGAAAAGAAATGCAATGCAATGCAAAATGAGATGAGATGACATGATGAGAAACAAAACCAGAAGCATATACATGATGCTAATGATGCTATGAGATGCTACAAACATGAGGCAGCACATGGAAATGATCATACAAGTTCATGAATGCAAATGAAGCAAGTTAAGAACCAAGAACATACATGAAAAGTTATGAAGTGCACATGGCATACAACATGGCAAATACATGATGCAATGATCAAACATGCTTTCAATATGTCTTATGATGTCAAATGAATCACATGGAAGCATGGAATGCCATGGCAAGTCATGTTATGCAAGAAGATGCAAGATGGATGCATATGAAAGCCCAAATTAGGGTTTATGAACAATACATCAAACAAAAACCAAAATCAGAAGCAAAACATAAGATAAAAAATTGAAAATGCCACTCAAAGGACCCCTAATCCTATACTAAACCAATGCCCAAAGGAGAAGCTTCAACTCCTAACCAAGCTCAAGTTATGAATTTCACAAGTTTTCTAGGGTTTTAGGGTTCCTAAGCAAGAAAATTGCCAAACAAAATGAAAATGAAAGATCAAATCATGGCCATTTAATCTCACAAACTACATGCTAAACACAATGCAATGCAAAAAGAATCAATGCCCAACTCTTCATGGATAGGCAGAAATGATTTTTTGAACTTTGGATCAAATCAATGCATAAAAATGATTTTAAATCAATGAAAAATTCTCAAAATGCATCAAGATCAAAAAAGAAATTTGGTTTGAAGGTTGGACAATGTTTCTAAATGTCTTAGAACATTTCATGAATTTTTTTGTGATTTTTAAATACCTAAAAGTATTTTTAATAAATTAATTTCCATTAATCAATTAAAAATAAACTTTTAAATATTTAAAAATACATTTTAAATGCTAAAAATGAAAATAAAAATATTTTTGTGTTCTAAAAATTAATGCAACTCTTGAGAAAAAGTTTCATAATTTTTGAACAATTTTTACTATTTTTAATAAATTGTGCAAATTAAATGAAAAGAAATGAAATAAATAATAAAATAAATGGAAAGTATTCAGATCCAATGGTGGAGATTTGAACTGGGTTTGAATGGGTTGACTGGCGCGCGAATCCAAGGGCTGTGGTTGGTCCTGATTAGATTTATTTAATTGTGATTAATTAAACTAATTAAAGGGGATTAGGGCAAATGAATAGATCTGAGCCATTCATGCGCGCGGGAAGTCAATGAAGTCAAGAAATCCTACGCTCAAGATTCAAATGAGTTTAATGACCTGAGATTAGGGCTAACAACATTCAGGTGACCGGAGAGAAGCTCCGGTCATCTTCTCCGGTGACCACCAAACCCTAGAATACGATTCAGGCAACCATTCTTCAAATTAAAGTCAGGGAAACACTCCTCTACTCAAACCTCACTCAAATCATCACTCAAACTAAATTTCTCATGCTTAAACTAAGAGAATCGAAGCCATGAAGATTCACGGGCAAAATTTCAGAGCCCTGGTAAATCCTCATTTCTCACCCATTTCAAATTCTAAAACCACCCCCATGACCAGCAAGGCATAAGCAATCAGTTTATAACTTAAAAATCAAGCTCTGAGACAAAATGTTCATAGCCATACCTGAGATGGAGATTCCTGTTCCTGGGCTTTCAGAGCTATCCTTTGATGCAAACTTGCTCCACTGACTCCCCTGGTGCTAATGGAAGGCTTGGAATGAGCTTAGACAGGCTGTTTTGAGAGTTCCTTTTCTGGTGTATCAGAAAATGGGGTTTGTGTATGAGCTGTTTTAGGTCAATGTGAAGGGTGGTATTGGTTCTATGGAGATTTTCTGGTTGATTGGTGAAGGTAGAATGAGTGTTTGATGATTATGGAAGGTGATTCGAAGATAGGAATGTTTTTGCAGGTTTTTGGATGTGTTGTGTTCTGGCCAGCTTCAATGCTCAATGCCTTACTATATCATCTCCAACTTGTGTGGATAGACTGTGAGGCAGGTCAGTAGGGTGGCTGGATACTGTGCCAAGAGTATGGGAGCCTTTTGCAAAAAAGTCAAGTTTGTGTCCTTGAGAGCATGGGTCATGGCAGCAACTGTGTGAGGTCATGTCTTGCTCCAGCTTGAGTTGAGGAGAGCCCTTGGATTGTTTGTAGCTGACTGCAACATATGGATGACAAGCTATGCTAGCTTTTGCAACTTGACAACTTGTGTTTTCTCATGAGTTTATGCTAAGTACATGAGACAATGCTTGCTGAATTTTGTCACATGATGTCTCAATTGGTCATGGCAATGTTTAGAGATCAGCTAGTGATCACATAATTCCTTGAAGCATGATTTTGCTAAGAATCCTCTTTTTGCATACTTAGGAAAAATGCTTTATGGAACTTTGAAAATCAAGGCAAGCCATCCAAAATTCCTTGGGCCAAATCTGTTTTTGGGGTCATGTGTGATCATGTAATGCAGCTTTGAAGTCACTTTGAAGTTACTAGAATGCTTGGTTCATGAAATTGCAAGTTTTCTTTTTAGTGCATAACTTGAAAATTAGTGATTTTTGCCAACTTCAACACACCATAACTTTTGATCCAAGATGAATTAGGTCATGTTCTTGTACTTTTTGAAAAGGGAAAAATGTATTCTACAACTTTCATGACCAAAGTTTTTCCATTTGAAGCATTTTTGGATCAAAAAGCATGGCTTGAAAAATGGCATAAAATGACATATTCTTGAAAAGTCAACCATGCCCTAAAAAGTCAACTTTGCAAAAACTTGTAATTCTTGAATTTTGTAAGCTTCATCCTTCTTCCATGATCAAATAAAGATCATATACACTTAAAATGATGAAGATCACCCCTTGGTTGGGTCATTGGGGGCCTCAGATGCCCTGATTTTACACTGACTTGTCTGAAAAGTCAACTCTTGATCAGATGACTTCCTCATGGAATTTCTTCATGAAAATTGATATGCATACTCCCTATACCATATAGAGACCAATGGAAACAAGAATGACCAAAAAATTTGGAGTTATGGCCTCTGAAACCAAAACCCTAATTTTAGGTCAACTGTGCAGTCAAACTTGGCTCTGCATCCACACCAATCCCAGTCCTTGTGATTCTTTTGTATTTTTGACTTTGAAAGGATGTAATATGATACTTGAACACATATGGACCCCTTTGAAGTGATTGGTGGCCTTTGGAGTGGCTCAAGAAGCTCTTGGATTGCTCAGATCACAAACCCTAGGTGCAGATGACTTAGAAACAATGCAGTGAACCAAAAATGAGATATGAGATGATATGATTGTGTTTATGCATATGAGATGATCACAAGACATGGTGTGAATGGGTGAGGGAAAATTTGGGGTGTTTACAGCTGCCCCTATTCAAACATGAGTTAGCTGTGCAGGGTGTAAGCAACGGCTTAACGGGCAAACAAGATAACTCGTGGTTGAATACCAAAGACAGTCCAAAATTTGCACTCACAGAATGAAGAAGAAAAGGGATATAGATTGTAAAAGAAAATAAAGTATATTGTAAAGTGTAGGCGACGGAGGACGACCGTCGAGCAGAGGACGACTGCTGGGTAAAGAGCAATGACGGGGACGGTCGACATGCTGAGAAAAGTGTGTGAAGTAAAGCAATGACGGGGACGGCCGACATGCTGGGGATAAAAGGTAAAGCCAAGACGGGGACGGCCGACTAGCTGGGAAAAATAAGAAATTATGATGGGGACGGCCATCAAGGTAAAGCTGTAAAATTTTATGGGGATTGATGAAACATGACGGGGACGGACATCAAGTTCACAAAGTAAAGTAACCAACGATGGGGACGGCCATCGGGCTAAAAGAAAAGGGACCACGACGGGGACGGCCATCGGGTTGAAGAATAAATGAAATAAACAGATGATGGGGTACGGCCATCAAAGGTGAAGGACGATCACCTAGCAGGGGACGGCTGCTCTGTTGGGGGTAAGATGAGGGACGGTCATCTAAGGTGGAGGACGACCACCAGGCAGGGTACGGCTGCCGAAAATCAACGATGGGGACGGCCATCGGATGAGCATGATGGAGGACGACCATCAAGAGGTGGAGGACGACCACCTAGCAGGGAACGGCTGCTCTCAAGGTTTGTCATGACATAGGACGAATGCCAGATAACCAAAATCAACAATGGGGACGGCCATTGGATAAAATGATGAAGGACGATCATCAACGGGTGGAAGACGACCACCTAGCAGGGGACGGCTACTAAAATCAACGATGGGGACGGCCATCGGACGAGCATGATGGAGGACGACCATCAAGAGGTGGAGGACGACCACCTAGCAGGGTACGGCTGCTCTCAGGTTTTATCATAACACAGGACGAGTGTTAGATAAAAAGAAATACTTGCCTTGTTGGCGATCTACTAGGGAATAGTAGACACGGACGAGTGTTTATATCCAAGAAATAAAAGGTATAAGTGTTTAGATATTTGTGTATAGATTAAAGATGCGGACGAGCATCCTTAAGACTACGATATGGACGAGTATCGGGTAGAAACAAACTGACACGTGCTCAGAGATGATGATACGGACGAGTATCAACAGGTTAACAGAGAACACGGACGAGTGTTGGATCTGAGGGGACTCCTCTGGGGAATAGTAGACACAGACGAGTATCTATATTCAAGCGGACATAAGTGTTTGACACGGTGTATGGATTAAAGATGCAAACGAGCATCCCTAAGACTATGATACGGACGAGTATCAAGTAGAAACAAACGCTTGACGCATGTTCTGAGATGATGATACGGACGAGTACCAACCGGTTAACAAAGAACAAGGACCAATGTCGAATCTGCGGGGATATGAATGGTATATACAAGATATGGACGAGCATCTGTATGAGTGTAACATGAGTAGTGAGTATGAGCATCGTATAGATGAGTGTTTATCTGCTGGGGAGAGTGACACGGACGAGTGTCAAGAGAGAAAAGTATAATATGAACAAATATCTGATATACAAAGTGTAGGTGACTGCGCTGGGGATACGACACGGACGGGTGCCAAGAAAGTGTATATAGGTATATGTGAGTGCAAAGAGGATGTCTTTGGCTTTCTGCTGGGGTATGACACGGACGGGTGTCAGGACGTATCTGTAATACGGGTGATTTTGTTCGTAAAGAGTGTTCGGGCGACTTTATTGGGGAATGATGGCACAGACGAGTGTCCAAATGAGTATATACTGGTGTTTGTGATTTGTGAGGCAGCTGCTTTTGCTGGGGATTCTGGTGGGGATGTTGATGAACATTATTCACAAGTGTTGGTTTAGAACATGGCTTATGATTATGCTATGTGTTTGATTTTTGCCGTAATGCTCCGTGTTAAAACGGAATGCTACGCTTTGTGGGTGAATATGATGCGAATGCTATGATTATGCAAAGATACCAAACCGGGATTCGGATCCCGTTGCTGCGAAAATCTTCGATCGATCCATTTGAAATGGACATCCCAGCTGGGGATGAGATCACTGGTAGATCTGATGAGATGTATCTGCTTGGGGATTCGATTCACTGAGAGACCTATTCCAATAAATGAGAGACCCAGCTGGGGTTTGTAGAAGCTTTCTTCACTCTGTTGTGATTCCTTCGTGCGTTGCTCTTCTGGATAGAGGCTGGAACTCTGTGGGGAGATAGCTTCCTGACTTTTATACTCGGCTGAGGGCGAGATGGCAATTCGGCTGGGGAGAAAGAGAGGGATCACTGAAAGACCTCCCTAGAAGTTCTGTTACGGTAGCTTCTTGACTCAGCCGGGGATATGGGCATCTTCTGTGATACCTGCCCATTCTGATGGGGATAAGTAATAAGTGGCCAACTCAGCTGGGGAGAGAGCACTTCGGGTGCTAAAATTGAGTGTGGATTTGCCAGCTTGCTGGGATAAAGTTTTCGTGCCCCAAGTTGCGTTCTGGATACCTGCAATCCTGAAAAAGATAGAGAAACGCACAAGATAATCCCGAGGTATCCCTTACTGGATTCTGTCATAGGAGTTAGGCACTTCTGAGAGTAAGTATATTTCCTGCAAGCATGTTTTTGTTTGAAGATAAACATCTGTATTTTATGCAATCAGTTTCTTTTTAGACATCAGACATTTTTGCAAATAAATGAAAATGTACAAGACGAGACATGACTGAAAATCTGATTTTATTAATTCATATGCCCTGAATTGGCGAGATACAGTCAAAGAAACAAATCCCCTGAAATGAAGAGATTGTTATAAATTGAGAAACAAAATGCTGGCAATGTTGATGACGCTTTAGGGAGCTTCCTCTTTCGCTATGACTCGTATGACTTTTGACGTTCTTCTCATCTTGCTTTCTGAAGAATGTTGACTCTGATCGAAGCTTGATCCTTTCGAAGCTTACCAAGTTGTAAAAGATATAGACGAATTCAGAATGCAGTTATTCGCTTATTCCCTTATTTTGCATGGATCGCCCTTTCGGGTTTTCAATCCATCGGGATACCCATTTTTGCCTGAGCTGTCCAATGCGGCTTTTCAACTCAGCGGGTGTACATTTTTTGTTTATTTTCCCTTATTTTTGCCCGAGTCTTTTATTCTGTTTTTGACTCGCCGGGATGCCCTATTTTGCCTGGACTTACATTCTGTTTTTGTGTCCAGCGGGTAATTTTATGCGAAGTATCTTTTAACTGCATCTGAATTCACAGGGGACGGGAAATCTTCACCATCCATGGTGCTGAGCATCAGTGCTCCACCAGAGAAAACTTTCTTTACCACGAACGGTCCTTCATAATTTGGAGTCCACTTACCCCTGTGGTCTGTATGAGGAGGGAGGATTCTTTTCAGCACAAGATCTCCCACTTGGTACTCCCGGTGCCTGACTTTCTGATCGAAGGCTTTCTTCATTCTTTTCTGATACAACTGTCCATGACAGATTGCAGCCAATCTTTTCTCTTCCATCAGACTCAGTTGTTCGTATCGGGACCTAACCCATTCTGCTTCACTCAGTTTAACATCCATTAGTACCCGTAGAGAGGGTAATTCAACTTCAACAGGTAGGACTGCCTCCATACCATACACAAGTTGATACGGTGTTGCCCCAGTGGATGTTCTGATTGACGTGCGGTACCCATGCAAGGCAAACGGTAGCATTTCATGCCAGTCTTTGTAAGTGACTACCATCTTCTGCACAATCTTCTTGATATTCTTATTTGCTGCCTCAACAGCGCCATTCATCTTTGGCCTGTAAGGAGAAGAATTGTGGTGTTGGATTTTGAAATCCCGGCATAACTCAGCCATCATTTTGTTGTTTAAATTAGAACCATTGTCAGTAATGATTCGCTCGGGCACTCCGTATCGACAGATGATATCTCTTTTCAGAAATCTGGCTACCACTTGCCTTGTAACGTTCGCATATGAGGCTGCTTCAACCCACTTGGTGAAATAATCAATGGCGACCAGGATGAATCTGTGGCCATTTGAAGCAGTTGGCTCAATCTTGCCAATCATGTCAATGCCCCACATGGCAAAGGGCCATGGTGAAGACATTATGTTCAAAGGATTGGGAGGCACATGCACCTTATCCGCATAAATCTGGCATTTGTGGCACTTCTTGGCATAGGCACAACAGTCTGCATCCATTGTGATCCAGTAATATCCTGATCTTAACAATTTCTTAGCCATGGCATGCCCTCCGGCATGGGTACCAAAAGATCCTTCGTGCACTTCATGCATCAACAAGTCTGCTTCTGTCTTATCAACACATCTGAGGAGTACCATATCAAAGTTCCTTTTGTATAGGGAACCATCAGTGTTCAAGAAGAAACTACCAGCGAGCCTTCTCAAAGTCTTCTTATCATTGGAAGATGCCCCAGGTGGGTATGTTTGGTCCTCCAAGAAGCGCTTAATGTCATGGAACCAAGGCTTATCATCTTTAACAACATCTGCTGCGAACACATATGCTGGTCTGTCAAGTCTGGACACTGAAATCTGAGGTACAAAGTTGGCAGTCTGAACTTTGATCATGGACGAAATGGTAGCCAGAGCATCTGCGAACTGATTCTCGTCCCGAGGGATATACTCGAGCTTGACTGTTGTAAAGAAATTCAATAACCTCCTTGTATAATCCCTGTAAGGTATCAGATGATCCTGGTGGGTGTACCATTTGCCGTTGGTTTGATTGATTACCAAAGCTGAATCTCCGAATACGGTCAATGTCTTGATCCTGAGGTCAATGGCTTCCTCAAGACCCATAATGCAAGCTTCGTATTCAGCCTCGTTGTTAGTGCAGTTGAAAGTGAGTTTTGCCGAGAAAGGCATGTGAACTCCCTTAGGCGTAATGAGTACTGCACCAACACCTCGACCATTCATATTAACAGCCCCATCAAACATCATAGTCCATTCTTCTTCTGGGTCAGGCCCTTCAGCGTGAACAGGCTCTTCATGATCTTTTGCTTTTATGAACATGATGTCTTCATCAGGGAAGTCAAATCTCATAGGTTGGTAGTCATCAATGGGTTGCTCAGCAAGATATTCAGACAATACACTGCCCTTGATGGCTTTCTGAGATGTGTACTGGATGTCATATTCAGTAAGGATCATTTGCCATCTTGCAACCCGTCCGGTAAGAGCTGGCTTCTCAAATATGTACTTAACTGGGTCCATCTTTGAGATCAACAAAGTAGTGTGGGTCAACATATACTGTCTCAGTCGGCGAGCAGCCCACGCTAAAGCACAACAAGTTTTCTCGAGCAGTGAATAACGTTGTTCACAGTCGGTAAACTTTTTGCTCAGGTAGTATATTGCATACTCTTTTCGACCAGACTCGTCATGCTGGCCCAGCACACACCCCATCGACTCTTCTAATAATGTCAAGTACATTATCAGAGGTCTTCCTTCCACTGGAGGCATAAGGATTGGAGGTTCTTGTAAGTACTCCTTGATCTTGTCAAAAGCCTTCTGGCAGTCTTCATTCCACCTGACCGTCTGTTCTTTTCTCAACAATTTGAACAAGGGTTCACAGGTTGCTGTAAGGTGGGATATGAACCTTGAGATGTAGTTCAATCGACCTAAGAACCCTCGAACTTCCTTCTCAGTTTTCGGTGCAGGCATCTCTTGGATGGCTTTGACTTTATCAGGGTCAACTTCAATCCCCTTCTCGCTCACAATAAATCCCAGCAGCTTACCGGATCGCACCCCGAATGTGCACTTGTTGGGGTTCAGCTTCAGTTGGTACTTCCTCAGACGCTTGAATAGCTTCAGCAGATTTACCAGGTGGTCTTCTTCAGTAAGGGACTTGGCAATCATGTCATCCACATAACATTCTATCTCTTTATGAATCATATCGTGGAATAATGTTACCATAGCCCGTTGATATGTGGCACCAGCATTCTTCAGTCCGAATGGCATCACCTTGTAACAGAACGTGCCCCAGGGTGTGATGAAGGTCGTCTTCTCCATGTCTTCAGGTGACATCTTAATCTGGTTGTATCCTGAAAATCCGTCCATAAAGGAGAATACCGAGAACTGAGCCGTGTTATCCACCAATACATCAATGTGAGGTAATGGGAAATCATCTTTTGGGCTAGCTCTGTTCAGATCCCGGTAGTCAACACACATTCTTACTTTGCCGTCCTTCTTAGGCACAGGCACAATATTAGCAACCCACGGCGGATAGCTAGTTACAGCAAGGAACCCGGCGTCCCATTGCTTTTGTACCTCTTCTTTGATTTTCATTGCCATGTCTGGGCGAGTACGGCGTAGCTTCTGTTTAACCGGTGGGCATTCTTCTCTTAAAGGCAGCTTGTGCACAACAATGTCGGTGTCCAACCCTGGCATATCTTGATAAGACCAAGCAAACACGTCCACATACTCTTGAAGCAGGTCAATCAGTTGTCTCTTCACCGAGTCTTGCAGGCAGGCCCCGATTTTAACCTCTTTCACGTCTTCATCTGTACCAAGATTAATCACTTCAACCTCCTCCTGGTGAGGAGTAATAACCTTTTCCTCTTGTCTCAACAACCTGGCTAGCTCTTCAGGAAGCTCATATTCTTCTTCAACCCCTTCATCAGCTTGATTGATTGGATTGTCAAAGTCATACGAAGTCATAGCCGTGCTGTTGTCGGTGCTGTCTGGAAGGCGCTCTCTGCAAGGGTTCAGTTTGTTCATTTTAGTGATTTGATTTTAGTCTTATTTTAGAAAAGTGAAATAAATTTGTCATTTTGAAAACACTGCCATTTATTTTTTGTACAAAAAGAAAAATGGAAAAACAGTGAACAGAAAAGAAAAAGACTCGTTTGCAAAAAGATGTCTGATGTTTCATTGATTAATCTTGTTGCACAAAAAGTACAGATGGCCCGATTACAAAATGAGTCTTGTCATCTTGGGCAAGATGCAAGACTTTGATGCATGCTATAAAAATACAGGAAATAATAATTACTCCGCATGAGTAACTCTTATAATTTCCTGGGAAGACCAGTTTGAGATACTGCTCCCCGGGATCTTTGGACGAATCCAGCTTTCCAGGTTGCGTTCTTCTTCCAGCTCGTCTTCCAGACAGTTGACAACATCAGGGGTGAGCATCCCCCCACTCACAAAGATGGGCTCCTTTGCAGCCTCTGCTTGATCTTGTTGAGTTGGTTTGTAACCCAACCCAAATCTGTCCTCATTCTTCTCCACCGATAGCAGTTTGCCCCAGCCTTGGGCGTTTCCTCCCTCAACAACCTTCCGGGCTTGTTGGTATGATGATATTGAGGTACCAGGCACAGCAGATGTTTCATTCACGTTCAAGGCCTCAAAACCTTGGCTCATCGTTTCATGGATCTCCCCATCCATCTCAATATACTTATAAGTAGCCAGGTGGCTGACAAAAATATCCTCCTCTCCACAGATAGTAACGACTTGGCCTTCCCACTCAAATTTTAACTTCTGGTGAATGGTAGACGTTACTGCGCCAGCGGCATGAATCCATGGTCTACCCAACAAACAGCTGTAGGCAGGCTGAATGTCCATCACGTAGAAGGTCGTTTTAAAAGTTTGTGGGCCAATCGTTACAGGCAGCTCAATTTCCCCCAGAACCGATCTCTTTGAACCATCAAAGGCTCTCACCACCAGGTTGCTGGGTCTTAACACCAACCCGTCATATTCTAGCTTCACCAGGGCCTTTTTAGGTAAGACATTGAGGGATGACCCCGTGTCTACCAGCACATGGGAAAGGACTGCACCTTTACATTCCATGGTTATGTGCAAGGCTTTGTTATGGTTGCGGCCTTCCGTAGTCAAATCAGTATTGGTGAACCCTAGTCCATGACTAGCATTAACATTTCCAACTACAGCTTCCAGCTGATTGACAGTGATCTCTTCAGGCACGTAAGCTGCGTGCAAGACTTTGAGTAGTGCATTCCGATGGGCTTCGGAGCACATAAGCAATGATAGGATTGAGATCTTGGAAGGCGTCTGATGAAGCTGATCCACTACTTTATAATCACTCTTCTTGATGATTCGCATGAACTCATCAACCTCTTGATCAAAGGGTGTTCTCAAGGCTTCTTTAACAGTCTGCTCTTCCTGCACCAAGCTTTTCCCTTTTGCCTTGGCAGCAGCTTCTGCTTCGGCAGTGGGTCTCTGAATTTGAGGAGCGAAAAGACGTCCGCTTCGAGTGAAGCCTCCGCCTCCTCCCACATTGTCAATTTGTGGTGCAGGGGTTGATGATTCAAAAGTGATTCTTTGTCCTTCGCAGTACAGGTCAGAGCCATAATGCCACGGGATGGCATTGCTGCTTTCATAAGGTACCGGTCCAGGCACCGTGATAGTGACTGGACTGGTTGCAGCTGCGGAAGGAATCGTGATAATCTGTGGATCGTAATAAATTGTGATCGGTGCTCTGATGGGAGCAGCACTTTCTGAGTTGTAGAGAGATTTGTTTTCAGGATCATAAAATATTGTGACAGTTGAGACATCTTCATGATTTGTTGCTGGTGTTGTAGGAGACATTGGTGGAAGGATGGATGTTGTTGTTGTAGGAGTTTCAAAATGGAGTGGTGCTGAAGCTGTAGCAGGAATATCTGTTGATGCCTGGTCAGTTGAGATGACAGATGAAGCACTTGTTGATGAAGCCGAAGAATTGTCAGGAACAATGGTTGTTGCAGTTGTAGGAGGTTCTAGAGTTGTTGCTGATGAGATTGCTGGATTTGTAGGAAATGATGTGGTGATCTGAAGTTGGCCACTCTGAATGAGACCGTCTATGCCATTCCTCAGGTTATCGCACCCATTGACTGAAATATTGCAGTAAGCACACCCCAACTCACACCCCGGGAACATTTGACATTCGAGGAGCTGAGCCTTAATTTCCACCAACGGTGTCCGGATCTGACCCACACTGGTTATTAAATAAGACGGCTTGTCTTCTTCAATAGCGTTAATCCTGGGACCACCGTGATTTGGCATGGGGTTCTTATTGACATTAGGTGGTGGTGCGAAATTCAGAGCTTTTGAGTCTACCAGGTCTTGTACCTTCATGTGCAAAGCTCTGCACTTTTCTGTACTGTGGCCAGGTGCATTTGAATGGAAGGCACATCTGGCGTTGGAATCATAATTCCTGGGTAGACTGTTGGGATCTGGAGGTGCCAACGTCCTTAGCTCAACTAGGTTGAGTTTCAGGAGTTGTGGCAGCAATGTAGCATATGGCATAGGGATCGGATCGATTACCCTGTTGGCTTGAGAAGGCCTCTGTTGGAATGGCCTTTGCTGATTGTTGTTGTTGGTGTTGCTGTTGCTGTAATTTCTCGGAGGATATTGAGTTTGTTGATGGTACTGAGGTTGTTGCTGATAGTTTTGTTGCGGAGGTTGATAAACTGGTTGAGGATGAGCTGGAGCGGGAATGGTGACTGCTGCCACTGATCTGTGAACATATTGGGGCCTGCCCCTGTTGGTGTGGATGGCATTGGTCTCGCCAGTTCTTCTCGGGCCAGCAAAAGGCTTCCTTGTACTACTGGATGAGCTTGCACCGTTGTCTGAGATCTTGCCCATTTTTAACAGGCTCTCAATTCTCTCCCCAACTATGACAACATCTGCAAAGCTAGTGGAAGAGAAAGCAACCAACCTGTCAATATATGTTCCCTGGAGGGTGTTCATAAACATATCTGCCATTTCCCTTTCAGACATAGGTGGCTGAACAGCAGAAGCCAGTTGCCTCCATCTCTGGGCATATTCTCGGAAACTTTCCTTTGACGAATGTGACATTCCCATTAGGAGAGTCCTGTTGGGTGCCATGTCTAAATTGTACTGATACTGTCTGATGAAAGCTTCTGCCAAATCCTTCCAACACCTGATGGTTGCCCTTGTCAGGTGAGAGTACCATTCTCTTGAAGCTCCCGTCAAGCTATCCTCGAAATAGAACATCCAGAGCCTCTCATCCATAGTATAGGCCTTCAGCCTTCCCAGAAATGATTGCAAATGAGTCCGGGGGCATGAAGTCCCGTTATATTTTTCAAAACAAGGAGGCTTGAACTTATGGGGAATCCTGACCCCGTCTACCAAGCCCATGTCCATGACGTCGAAACCCAAAGAGTTTTGAGACTCTAAGGACCTCAATTTCTCAACTATCTCATCCAGCCTTCTATCATAGGCTTCCTCCCCAGCACCCATTACTGTGAATTGATCCTCTTGGGGGTCTTCCTGCAGTACCCTGGCTGCAGTGGCAGTCCCTTGAACATTCGCAGGGATGTTGACCTCAGGATGGAGGTGTGGTCCAAAGACTGGGGGATTGACATGAGGTTGGACCCTCTCGTTATTGCTTGTACCAGCAGTTCCTATATGTGGATCTTCTTGATTCTGCCTTTCCACCATGGCCCTCAATCTTTCTTGGCTCTGAGCCAAGTTGTTCATCACTTCCATAAACTGAGTCATCTGGTTCCTCATTTCCAACCTCTCGTTGGTCATTTGGTTCCTGACCTCAGTAAGGTCCTGCTACATCTGATCCATCTGTATGCCCGGGAGGTTGTTACGGGTTGGATAACGGTGCGGATGATTGAGGGGAAATACCCGGCGTCAGGCAATAGTTCCTGAACATCACAACAGAGTTAGTAGCAATAAAACAAAAACCTACAAAACAAACAAAAAGGGTTAGCATGCAATGCAGTATGCTTATTTGTTTTCAAGGTATCCGGCTTGGCATTCAGTTTTGACCCTTCCAGACCCTTGAAGATGCTGTTGATGTTGCTTTCGAAGTAAACTCGGATGGAACAAACTAATACATATATTACAGAAAGCAAAAATGGTACATAGTTTGTTTACAAATACAAGCCCTCTGAGGGGTCAAAATACATTACAAGAAAATAAAAGTACATGGAATGAAAGCAACAACAAACAGATGGTCAAACACCAAGGCCAAACTCATCCTCCCGAACTTCCTTGAGAAGTGCTTCGGTCACAGGATCTGCTGGACGCTCCGTGAGATTCCTGATGAGGAGATTCCGGGTTGTAACAGCTGTAGTTAGCTTCTTGTGCTGATTTTGGTCTTTTAACCTCTTCACTCCAGCTTTGATCTTCAGCTCTGATATCTCCTTCTGGGCTGCTGCCAGGGCTTCTTGTTGCTCTTTTGCACTAGCTTCCATCTGCCCTATCTTGTCTTGAACTCTCTTGTCCTCCAGAGTACGAGCCTCGGTGATCCTGACCCACCTAGCCTGACTCTCTTTCAGATACAAGTCTGTCCTTGCTCTCTGGAACTGGGCTTCTTTGCAAGCATTCTTCAGAATTTGTTCTCCAGCCTTAGACTTTTTGATATAATCCCCAGACTTCTCAATCTTAGTCAGATGCTCCACTCTCAACTTCTCTAACCTCTCAATATCCAACCTGCCATCACTCCTTTCCCGGAGGGTCTTCTGCAAAGCCTGGGTTAACTTCTCATTTCTTTCCTTCAAGCTCTCAAACTCCTCCAAACTGATAGTGGCAGGGGGTGGTGCTGAAGATGATTCAGGCATATCTTCTATGGTAAAGGGCATTCCAGAGAATTGAGCCCTGACATGGGACCATTCATAATATTGTGCTGATGCCACATTGTTGCACTTCCCCAGAATGGTTACTCCCTTGGTTTGAACATGATCCCAGGCCCAGGCTGCCTGCCTAACAATAGCCAGATTAGGCTTGTTCTCACAATAAAGTGTTTCAACCAAGTCTTGTGCCTTAGGAGTGTGGACCAATGCATAGCCCAGTTGTCTTCTGAACAGCAGAGGATTGTAATTAATACTACCCTTAACTCCTATTAGGGGCACATTGGGAAAATGCCCACAACTGGTGATGATATCCCTGCCTTTGGTGCTTTGAGTGCACCACCTGATATCAGCTGAAGTTAGAGCAGTAAGTCTTCCAGCCCAGTTTCTCTGCTGATGAGGGTTCAAAAATGCATTTGTCCTGGGCAGATGCCTGAGAAGCCAAGTATGGAACAAAGGAGCACAACATCTTACTAATCTTCCCCTCTGCTTTTCATTCCTCTGATGCACTGAGTAATAGAGATCCCCCAACAAAGTGGGCACTGGGTTCTTCAAGATGAAAAGATGGATTGCATTCTTGCTAATGAATCGAGGCTCATCTGCAAACAACACAATTCCATATATACTCAAGGCCAATAAAGCACAGACAGCTTTCCATTCTCCTAAAGAAGCTTTCAGGGTAGCTTGAGAAATCAAGAAATCCAGATGGAAACCAGGGATTCCAGCCTTGGAAGTCATATGCTGCTCAATCAGAACAGGTTCCAGATGCAAAGCCTTTGCTACTTCTCCATTACCAGGAAAGACCATCTCAGGGTTGAAAGGGATTCCACCCCTGATAGGCATACCAACCAATGATGAGTATTCTTCTAATAGAGGGCCTAGCTGAAAGTCCTGAAAAGTGAAGCATCTCAGTGGGGGATCATAAAATTGAAGGCAAGTGTGGATCAGGCTTCTCTGTGAAGGGTCCAGATCCATAACCATATCAAGTATATCCCCATAGTGTTCCCTGAACAATGGTATGTGATCTGGAGTGATCAGGGTCTGAATCCTCCTGATGTCAGATAGCTCTGGCTGGAAGAAGTGGTAGGTGATGTTGCTCTTTTTAGGAGTCATGATGCTGAAGATGAGTGGAGACAGGTGCTGATGATAACACTGAAGAATGGGCCACTGATTGGCTGGTGCAAGTTGTAAACACCCCAAATTTGCCCTCACCCATTCACACCATGGCTTGTGATCATCCTCATATGCATAAACACAAACATATCATCTCACATCTCATTTTTGATTCACTGCATAGCTTCCAAGGCATCTGCACCTAGGGTTTGTGATCTGAGCAATCCCAGAGCTTCTTGAGGCACCCCAAAGGCAACCAATCAACTCAAAGGGGTCCATGTGTGTTCTTATATCATATTTCATCTCCTCAAAGTCAAAAATGCAGAGGAATCACAAGAACTGGGGTTTGAGTGGATGCAGGGCCAGCTTGAACTACACAGTTGACTGAAAATTAGGGTTTTGGTTTCAGAGGCCATAACCCCAAATTTTTTGGTCATTCTTGTTTCCATTGATCTCTATATGGTATAGGGAGTATTCATATCAATTTTCATGAAGAAATTCCATGGGGAAGTCATCTGATCAAGAGTTGACTTTTCAGACAAGTCAGTGCAAAATCAGGGCATCTGAGGCCCCCAATGACCCAACCAATGGGTGATCTTCATCATTTTGAGTGTATATGGTCTTTATTTGATCATGGAAGAAGATTGAAGTTCATAGAAATCAAGAATTTAGGGTTTTTGCAAATGTTGACTTTTTTGGGCATAGTTGACTTTTCAAGAATGCATCATTTTAGGTCATTTTTCAAGCTTTGATTCTTGGTCCAAAAAGGATTCAAATGGAAAAACTTTGGTCATGAAAGTTGTAGATCTCATCTTTCCCTTTTCAAAAAGTACAAGAACATGATCAAACTCTTCTTGGATCAAAAGTTATGGCAATGCAAAGTTGGCTAAAATCATTAATTTTCAAGGCATGCCCTAAGTGAGAACTTTGCAAAATCTTGGACCAATGCACATTGCAGCCTCTAATTCATTTCAAACCAGCACATAAGCATTCTCTAAGTTACAAAATTCAGAATTGGATCAAGTTTCATCATGGTTTGGTTTGTGTAACAAGGCATTTTTCATGAAAATCCATAAAGTAACCAAGTTGCAAAACTCATGATCAAGCCTTCACCACTTGCTGCCTTGAATGCTGGACCAAGCTGACATTTCCCCCTCATCTTGCTGCGCATAGCCCATGCCTTGTACCAAGCTAGCACCTCACCATACTTTCTCTTACACAAGAGTTGACAAATTGCAAAAGTTGCCTCACCTATCCATAAAGCACATGTCAAATCAACTGACCAATGAGAGAGAGTCATATGGACAATTTGCAAGCAAAGCATAGCATAAGGCAAGGCTGAAACCATCACGTTCACAACATACACAAAAACTCACCATCTTGCAACTTGCTTCGAATTTCTCTATACAGCCTGCAAACACTCAAACCTTTTCCTCCATTCAACTCACCATGTATCACTGAGTAGAAACCACCCAAAGCACAAGCCTAAAACATCCAGAACACCTCATTGCCATCTCTCACTCCATTCTGCAAATTCATTCGAATCTCCCTCCCTAGCCCACAAACAGCCAAACAAACCTTGCAAAGCTTCTCCATACATCATCTGGACCACAAGCAATCACTCACCATGGCCTGAATCAGTCAGAATCACCATAGCCATTGTTGACTGAGCTTGAAGCAGTTCCTTTCGAAACTCATTATCCAGCCAGCACAAACTCATTTTGAGCATTCAAACATCATCAAGGGGTTCTAAGGAGTAGATTGCACATAAAGAGAAGGCCAGAAAGTTCCTAAACTGAAAGCTTCGAATCTCAGGTAGCCTGAAATTTATTTTTCCAGAAATCATTTTTCTTGTTACAAACTTGTTCTTTGTGTTGTCCTGATCATCTTGATGTTTTTAGTTTTTGAAATGGTGATGAAATAAGCATTTAATTTGTCTCTGAAACTGGTTTGCCCTAAAATTTGTTTTGCTCGATTCATGAATTCCAGGAAGAATAAATTTGTTATGGCTTAGGGTTTTGATTCAGGGGATCATGGGAATCATTTTGGTGTGCTTAGATTTCATTTTTGATACGTTTTGAGGAAGTTTGGAGATTTTCAGGTGGACTTCCCACCGGAGAAGACGACCGGAGGTCTTCTCCGGCCACCTGAAAATGATTAGGGTTTTAATCCTGTAATTAAGGCAGTTTAAATTTCGTGCGTTGGATCAGTGGACTTTGTTGACTTCGCGCGCGTGTGTGTGGCTGAGATTCATCATTAAACCCTAAATCTCAATTAATTAATTCATAATTATGTTTAGCCACGTTTGAATTTCAGCCTTTGATCTGCGCGCGCAGTCAATGGCTCCATCTCCAGATTCAATCTCAGCCATCCTTCCTGATTACTTTCATATTTATTTGATTTTTTATTTCATTTTATTTCATTAACTTGCATAATTATTTTAAAATAGCAAAAAATACATAAAAATTATGAAACTTTTTCCCTAAAGTTTTAATAATTTTTATGACACAAAAATATTTTTTATTTTATTTTTATCATTTAAAAAGTATTTTTAAATATTTAAAAGATTATTTTTAATTGATTAATGAGAATTAATTAATTAAAAATACTTTTAGGTATTTAAAAATTACAAAAAAATTCATGAAATGTTCTAAGACATTTAGAAACATTGTCCAACCTTCAAACCAAATTTCTTTTTTTGATCTTGATGTATTTTAAGAATTTTTCATTGAATTAAATCATTTTTTATGCATTATTTTGATCACAAATTCAAAAATTCATTTCTGCCTATTGGTGAAGGTTGAGACATTGATTCTTCTTGCTTTGTCTTGTGTTTTGCATGTAGT
This sequence comes from Lathyrus aphaca, assembly GCA_963966055.1. NCBI lineage: Eukaryota > Viridiplantae > Streptophyta > Magnoliopsida > Fabales > Fabaceae > Lathyrus > Lathyrus aphaca. The sequence continues at coordinate 364,611,825 of OZ014521.1, forward strand.
TTCTAGGGTAAAAAGGCCATGAATTGTTCTTGCATTTTCAAATTGTTTGGCATTTCTTTTGTTAAGAACCCTAAAAAACCCTAATAACTTAGAAAAATCATATCTTGAGTTTGGTTGAGAGTTGAGAGCTCCCCTTTGGGCAGTGGTTCATCATAGGCCTAGGGTTTCTTTGGGTGCCATTTTCCATTTTTTATCATGAGGTTTGCTTCTGTTTTTGGTTTGTGTTTGATGTTTGATCCATGAACCCTAATTTGGGCTTTCTTTTGCATCCTTCTTGCATTCTCTTGCATAACATGACTTATCATTGCATTTGGTGCATTCTTGTGATTCATTTGACATCTTAAGACATGTATAAAGCATCTTTGATCATTGCATTACATATTTTCCATGTCATTTGTCTTGCATAATTCATAACTTTTCATGCTTGTTCATGCTCCTTAGCTTGCATCATTTGCATTCATGATCTTGTATGAACATCCCCATTGTCTTGCCTCATGTTTGCAGCACCTCATAACATCATAATCATCATCAACATGCTTCTGGTTTTGCTTAGCATCATATCATTTCATCTCACCTTGCATTGCATTGCATTTCTTTCTAACATTGCAGGTGGTAAGTAAACTTGAGAAGTGGATTTGCCTTCACTTCTCATAACTTTTCTTTTCATCTCTCTTGCATCCATTGCTGCATTTTCATGTGTGTTTGAGTTTGAGCTTGCTCATTCTTCTCCTTCCCACTTTCTTTCTTCAAGTGACTTGACTTCTTGAATGAAGCAAGTCACTTTGCTTCTCTTGATCCTGTTCATCTGCTTCCTGGTGGCCTTTGAAGATTGTTCTTGAAAACCTCACAAACCTTAGGATCATCCAAGCATGACAATGAATTAGGGTTTTGATTAGTCCCCCCATTAGTTTTACCTTTGTGTCTCTCTTTGAGTCTTCTCTTCTCACCTCATAATCAGAGACTAAACCCTAAAGGCTTTAAGACTTTGTGATTAAGCTTATGCCTGCATCCTTCTCTTAGGATGGAGTGTATAACTTTAATCCTAAGTATTAAACCCTTAAGGTGTTTAAATCTCTTAATCAATTCATCTAATAATCATCAAGACATCACACTTGTAACTTGGGCCTTGCATTAGGGTTCTAATTCTTCCTTAAGTGGTTAAGAAGGACTAACCCTAGTGTTAATGGACAAGTCCCTCTCAAGTTGTCTTACAAACCATAAAATTCACTTCATCATCATATCATTAAATAAAATCCACTTAATAAAGGCTTGTTTTGTCATGGGTTTAATCCCTAATCATGGATTAAGTTGAGGAGTTTTCCTCAGCTTAAACATTCTCATCTATTATCCTTCTTTTAGGATGGTGTAATGAGTCTGTTTAATCCCTGATTATGGCTTAACCTCATTACTCAACACTAAACAAAAACAGCAAAAACATCTAATTAATCACAAGTAGGTTAATGATCTTAACCCTGCATCAAAGGTGATTAAGTGTGAGAATCTGACTTCACACTTAAGGTACTCTCATTACCCCTGATCAGAGGGAAGATGTGATGAGTTTACTAACCCATTGGTTTAGGCTTAAGCTCATTATCTTATCACAAACTCCAAAAACAATAAAAGACTGAAAACTCAAAAACAAACAATAATCGTCTCCTCCGGGATTCTTTTCTCATCACCTTCACTCACAACCGAGAACTTGCTTCTTCCGTCTAATGCAAGACAGTTTGCACCTGAGCCAGACAGGTCATACACTTGAGCATAGATAAGCAAGCAGTTCATCAGTCAATTCATCTTTCAGTCTCTTTGGGTCGAACTACGGTGTTCTGACTTCCTCATTGCACGAGAGGATACGTAGGCATAACTTAACGGTTATCGAACAAAAGTCTCTGTATATTCCCCCTCTTTCCAGCTTCATTCTTTAAGCCTCATGGTCATGAGCAATTCATTCTCATTCTTACACTGACACATCACTATACACTTCACACTTCTTTTGCACTGACACCTGTACATTCTTTTCCAGCTATTTTACACACAGATTGCACTGACACTACCCCTTTAAAACACAAATCTTTTAAGCGTGGATCCCGTCGAGTACGGCGGACAATCTGGGTGCTAATACCTTCCCAGGTTGTAACCAACCCCCTTTCTCAGTCTCTCTGGTTCGCAACCGTCTTATCCGTATCTTTCTAGGCCTATGCAGCATTGCCTTTCCTCCGGGATAAAAATGCCTAGCTGGCGACTCTTTCATCTCCAGTGAGTTCACGGCTGTGTGTTCTCACTGTTCCCTTCGCCGACCGTTCGCGTCTGTACCTTCATATGATCCATTTTCATTTGTCGGGAGCGACAGCTTGGCGACTCTGCTGGGGACCCTTATACTGCAACCAGGGCTTCTGGTTCTTTTTGTGGGTTCCTCCTAGCGCTTGTTTGATTTGTGTTTATTGGGGGTGTTATGTGCTTATTTGTGCTTGTATATTTATTTTTGTTTACTGCCTTATGTACATTTGCTTTACTGCTTTCTTTATTGCTTTTGTATATATCATACTGTCATTGCTGCTGGCTGGATCTGTTGTTTGCCTTGGTGGGTGGGTGATTCATTGAGAGTTAAGGTCCTATACCTGGGACCTGAGTGACACCTAGGCTAGAGTGAATCATATTCTTTCCCATTCCATTTCGGTCTGGTGCGGGAATATGAAACACGGTTCAGATATGGGTTTCTTCTTGAGAACTCTGTGTTGCAGATTTCCTGCAATGCTAGGGCTATCTGGGAAGCCTGCTAAGTCTGGATGACCTTTAGTTTTGACCTTCAGAAACTGAGGTGAATTAGAGGAGGAATTGTTATGGTTATTGTAAACACTGTACCTCCGGGTTAGAAGTGTTTACACTTCTCATAACTGATCCAAGTCTGAGGATCCTTGTTCTAGATCACCACCTGTGAGGGGGTTGGGCTGTTTACAGGTTTGCAGGTACCTTGACCTCAGAATACCCTGCTACTTTGACTTTGTTAAGAATGCTCCATTTTGGATAGTTCTTGTGATTCTAAAACCCTGGACATGTGGCTCTTTATTTGAGTCCCCCACCCTGGTTACTGGATTTTTAGACCTCCATTTGGAATTCTTGAACACACATGGACTTATATCAGGGCATTTTGATCAGATCCAGCTCAGTCACAAACCCCTTGCATATCATTTGCATACATACTCATTGCATCATATTAACATTTGCTTATTTGTGTTTCAGGGTATCCACCTTCATCTTTGGTTTTGGTTTTGACCCCATCTGCAGCTTTGACCTATCTCCACCAGCACTTGCTTCAGCTTGTCAGCCTTACTTCAGTTACTTGCACTAGCCAGCCAGTGGCCCACTCCTCAGCATCTTCATCAGCACTTATCCTACTCAGTTCTCAGCATCATGGCTCCAAAGAAAAGCAACATCACCTATCATTTCTTCCAACCAGACTTATCAGACATCAGGAGGATCCAAACCCTGATCACCCCAGATCACATTCCTTTGTTCAGAGAGCATTATGGGGATATACTTGACTTGGTCATGGATCTGGACCCATCCCAGAGGAGCCTCATCCACACCTGTATTCAGTTTTATGACCCCCCATTGAGATGTTTCACCTTTCAAGACTTTCAGTTGGGGCCCCTATTAGAAGAATACTCATCTTTGGTTGGTTTGCCTATCAAGAGGGAAGTCCCTTTCAACCCTGAAATGGTCTTTCCCAGCAATGGAGAGATAGCAAAAGCTTTGCACCTGGAACCTGTATTGATTGAACAACACTTGACCTCTAAAGCTGGGATCCCTGGATTTCATCTGGACTTCCTGATTTCTCAAGCTAGTTTGAAGGCCTCCTTGGGGGAGTGGAAAGCTGTTTGTGCTCTATTGGCCTTAAGTGTATAGGGAATTGTGTTGTTTGCAGATGAGCCCCGTTTCATTAGCAAGAATGCAATCCACTTGTTCATCCTGAAGAACCCTGTGCCAACTTTACTGGGTGATCTCTATTACTCAGTACATCAGAGAAATGAGAAGAAGAGGGGAAGATTAGTGAGGATTTGTGCTCCATTATTCCATGCTTGGCTTCTCAGGCATCTACCCAGGACAGATGCATTTCTAAATCCTCATCAGCAAAGCAACTGGGCTAAGAGACTCACTGTCCTAACTTCAGCAGATATCAGATGGTGTACTCAGAGCACCAAGGGCAGAGATATGATCACCAGCTGTGGGCACTTTCCCAATGTGCCCTTAATAGGAGTTAAGGGAAGTATCAATTACAACCCTCTACTGTTCAGGAGGCAATTAGGCTATGCACTGGTTCATACTCCTAGGGAACAAGATTTGGTGGAGACCCTCTACTGTGAGAACAAGATTAGTTTGACTGTTGTTAGGCAGGCTGCCTGGGCCTGGGATCATGTTCAAACCAAGGGAATCACCATTCTGGGGAAGTGCAATAATGTGGCATCAGTCCAATATTATGAGTGGTCCCATGCTAGGGCCCAATTCTCTGGAATGCCCTTCACCATAGAAGACATGCCTGAGTCATCTTCAGCACCACCCCCTGCCACTATCAGTTTGGAGGAGTTTGAGAGCTTGAAGGAAAGAAATGAGAAGTTAACTCAAGCCTTGCAGAAGACCCTCAGAGAGAGGAGTGAAGGTGTGAGGGAGGTTGAGAGATTGGAGAAGTTGAGAGTGGAACACTTGACTAAGATTGAGAAGTCTGGAGATTATATCAACAAGTCTAAAGCTGGTGAACAGATTCTGAAGAATGCTTGTAAAGAAGCCCAGTTCCAAAGAGCAAGAACAGACTTGTATTTGAAAGAAAGTCAGGCCAGGTGGGTCCGGATCACTGAGGCCCGTACTCTAGAAGACAAGAGAGTTCAGGACAAGATGGAACAGATGGAAAAAGCCCTGGCAGCAGCCCAGGAGGAAATATCAGAGCTGAAAATCAAAGCAGGAGTAAAGAGGTCTAAGGACCAAAGTCAGAGCAGGAAGTTGACTGCAGCTGTTGCAACAAGAAACCTTCTCATCAGAAGTCTCACGGAGCATCCGGCTGATCCTGTGACCGAAGCACTTCTCAAGGAAGTTCGTGAGGATGAGTTTGGCCTTGGAGTTTGATCATTTGCTTGTTGTTGTTCCTTTTCCATGTACTTTTGCTTTTTGTGATGTATTTTGGCCCCTTTGAGGGTTTGTGTTGTAAAATGAACAAATTGTATTATTTCACCTTTGTAATATATTTGTGTTGGTTTCTATCTGGGTTCACATCAAAAGCAACTTCAACAGCATCATCTTCAAGGGTCTGGAAGGGTCAAAACTGAAGGCCAAACCGGATACCTTGAGAACAAATAAGCATAACTGCATTGCATGCTAACCCTTTTGTTTGTTTTGTAGGTTTTTGTTTTGTTGTTGCTAACCTCTGTTGTGATGTTCAGGAATTATTGCTCGCCGCCGGGTATTTCCTCTCAACAGGCCTCACAGGTACCCAACTAGAAACAACCTTCCGGGAATTCAGATGGATCAAATGCAGCAGGACCTTACGGAGGTCAGAAACCAAATGGCCAACGAAAGGTTGGAGATGAGAACCCAGATAACACAGTTCATGGAAGTGATGAACAACTTAGCTCAAAGCCAGGAGAGGCTCAGGGCTTTGGTGGAAGGGAGGAATCAAGATGAACCTCATGAGGGGACTGCTGGCACAAGTAACAACGAGAGGGTCCAACCTCATGTCAATCCCCCAGTTTTTGGACCCCATCTCCATCCAGAGGCCAACATCCCAGTCAACATTCAAGGGACAGCCACAGCAGCCAGAGTACTTCAAGAAGATCCTCAGGAGGACCAGTATACAGTAATGGGTGCCGGAGAGGAAACATATGATAGGCGATTGGAAGAGATAGCTGAGAAGTTAAGGTCCTTAGAATCTCAGAATTCTTTGGGTTTCGACGTCATGGACATGGGGCTGGTAGACGGGGTCAGGATCCCCCATAAGTTCAAGCCTCCTTGCTTCGAAAAGTATAATGGGACTTCATGCCCCCGGACTCATTTGCAATCATTTCTGGGAAGGCTGAAAGCCTATACAATGGATGAGAAACTCTGGATGTTCTACTTCGAAGATAGCTTGACTGGAGCATCAAGGGAATGGTATTCCCATCTGACAAGAGCAACTATAAGATGCTGGAAGGACCTGGCAGAAGCCTTCATCAGACAGTATCAGTATAATCTAGATATGGCACCTAACAGGACCCTCCTAATGGGAATGTCACAGTCTTCGAGGGAGAGTTTCCGAGAGTATGCCCAAAGGTGGAGGCAACTGGCTGCTGCTGTTCAGCCACCAATGTCTGAGAGAGAAATGGCAGACATGTTTATGAACACTCTCCAGGGAACGTATATTGACAGGTTGGCTGCTTTCTCTTCCACTAGCTTCGCAGATGTTGTCATAGCCGGGGAGAGAATTGAAAGCCTATTAAAGATGGGAAAGATCTCAGACAACGGTGCAAGCTCGTCCAGTAGTACAAGAAAGCCTTTTGCAGGCCCGAGAAGAACTGGCGAGACCAATGTCATCCACACCAACAGGGGCAGGCCCCAATATGTTCAAAGGTCAATAGCAGCAGTCACTATCCCTGCTCCAGCTCATCCTCAGCCAGTCTATCAACCTCCTCAACAAAACTTCCAACAACAACCTCAGTATCAGCAGAATCAGTATCCTCCAAGGAACTTCAACAACAACTCCAACAACAACAATCAACAAAGGCCTTTCCAACAAAGACCATCCCAAGCTAACCGAGTGATCGACCCGATCCCAATGCCGTATGCTGCCTTGCTGCCACAACTTCTGAAACTCAACCTAGTTGAGCTAAGAACGTTGGCACCTCCGGATCCCAACAGTCTACCAAGGAACTATGACTCCAATGCTAGGTGTGCTTTTCACTCGAACGCACCTGGTCACAGTACAGAAAAATGCAGAGCTCTGCATATGAAGGTACAAGACTTGGTAGACTCCAAGGCTCTGAATTTTGCACCTCCGCCCAATGTCAATAAAAACCCAATGCCAAACCATGGTGGCCCCCGAATTAACGCTATTGAAGAAGACCAACCGTCTTATTTGATAACTAGTGTGGATCAGATCAGGACACCATTGGTGGAAATCAAAGCACAACTCCGTGAAAACCAGATATTTCCGGGGTGTGAACTAGGGTGCCCCTACTGCAATATTTCTTGGAATGGGTGTGAAGACCTGAGGAATGGCATCAACAGCCTTATTCAGAGTGGCCTACTCCAGATCACTACATCATTTCCGGCAAATCCGACAACTTCATCAACAACGGCTTCAGACCCTCCTACAACTGCAGCAACTATTGTTCCCAACAATTCATCAGCACCATCAACAAGTACTTCACCTGTCCTTCCAAATGACCAGTTTACAACAGTTTCTCCTGCTACAACTTCAGCTTCATTCCATTTCGACTCTCCATCAACAACAACAACAGTCCTTCCAACGGAACCTCCTACAACACCAGCAATCAATCATGAAGATGTCTCCACTGTTACCATATTCTACGATCCTGAAAATAATTCCGCTTATCATTCAGAAGGTGCTGCTCCCACCAGAGCACCAGTTACAATCTTCTATGATCCACAAACAATTACAGTCCCTTCAGCAGCAGCAATCAGTCCAGTCACTGTCACGGTGCCTGGACCAGTACCATATGAAAGCAATAGGGCCATCCCTTGGCACTATGGCTCTGACGTATACTACGAAGGAAAAAGAATCACTCTTGAAACATCAACACCTGCACCACAAGTAGATAATGTGGGGGGAGGCGGAGGCTTCACTCGAAGCGGACGTCTCTTTGCTTCGCAAGTTCAAAAACCTACTGCCGAAGCAGAAGCTGCTGCCAAGGCAAAAGGAAAAGGTCCAGTGCAGGAAGATCCAGCTGCCAAAGAAACCCTGAAGACTCCATTTGATCAGGAAGTTGATGAGTTTATGCGAATCATCAAAAAGAGTGATTATAAAATTGTGGATCAACTTCACCAGACGCCATCCAAAATCTCCATCCTCTCACTGCTTATGTGCTCCGAAGCCCATCGGAATGCACTACTTAAGGTCTTGCACGCAGCTTACGTGCCTGAGGAGATTACTGTCAACCAATTGGAAACCGTGGTTGGAAATGTTACTGCTAGCAATGGGCTAGGGTTTACCAATTCTGACTTGACAGCGGATGGCCGCAACCACAACAAAGCCTTGCACATAACCCTGGAATGCAAAGGAGCTGTCCTTTCTCATGTGCTGGTGGACACAGGTTCTTCCCTGAATGTCTTACCAAAGAAGGCTCTGGTGAAGCTTGAATATGATGGATTGGCATTGAGACCCAGCAACCTGGTAGTAAGAGCCTTTGATGGTTCTAAGAGATCGGTTCTGGGAGAGATTGAGCTGCCTGTGACAATTGGCCCACAGACTTTTAAAATTATCTTTTATGTGATGGACATTCAGCCCGCCTACAGCTGTTTGTTGGGTAGACCCTGGATTCACGCCGCTGGAGCAATAACGTCTACCCTTCACCAAAAGTTAAAATTTGAGTGGGAAGGCCAAGTTGTCACAATCTGTGGGGAGGAGGATATCTTTGTTAGCCATCTGGCTACTTACAAATACATTGAGATGGATGGAGAGATCCATGAGACAATGAGCCAAGGTTTTGAAGCCTTGAACGTCAATGAAGCATCTGCTGTATCTGGTACTCCAATGTCATCTTACCAACAAGCCCGGAAGGTTGTTGAAGAAGGAACTACCCTAGGCTGGGGCAAGGTCTTAGCTGTGGAGGAGAAGAAGGACAAATTTGGGTTGGGTTACAGACCAACTCAACATCAAGCAAAGGCTGCTGCAGAGCCTGGTTTTGTCAGTGGGGGGATGCTTACCCCCGATGCTATCAACTGTCTGGAAGACGAGCTGGAAGAGGAGCGCAATCTGGAGAATTGGATTCGTCCGAAGATCCCGGGGAGCAGTGTCTCGAACTGGTCTTCCCAGGAAATTATAAGAGTTACTCATGCAGAGTAATTATTATTTCCTGTATTTTTATAGCATGCATCCAAGTCTTGCATCTTGCCCAAGATGACAAGACTCATTTTGTAACCAGGGCCATCTGTACTTTTGTGCAAACAAGATTAAATTAATGAAATATCAGACATCTTTTTGCAAACGAGTCTTTTTCTTTTCTGCTCACTGTTTTTTCCATTTTTCTTTTTTGTACAAAAATAAATGGCGGTGTTTTCAAAATGATAACTTCATTTCACTCTTTTCTAAAGCAAGATTAAAATCAATCACTAAAATGAACCAACTTAACCCTTGCAGAGAGCGCCTCCCAGACAGCACTGACAACGGCACGGCTATGACATCATATGACTTTGACAATCCGATCAATCAAGCTAATGAAGGGGTTGATGAAGAATATGAGCTTCCTGAAGAGCTAGCCAGGTTGTTGAGACAAGAGGAAAAGGTTATTACCCCTCACCAGGAGGAGGTTGAAGTGATCAATCTTGGTACGGAGGAAGACGTGAAAGAGGTTAAAATCGGGGCCTGCCTGCAAGGCTCAGTGAAGAGACAACTGATAGATCTGCTTCAAGAGTATGTTGATGTGTTTGCTTGGTCGTATCAAGATATGCCAGGGTTGGATACCGACATTGTTGTGCACAAGCTACCTTTGAGGGAAGAATGCCCACCGGTCAAACAGAAGCTGCGCCGAACTCGCCCAGACATGGCTATGAAAATCAAAGAAGAGGTACAAAAGCAATGGGACGCCGGGTTCCTTGCTGTAACTAGCTATCCGCCGTGGGTTGCTAATATAGTGCCTGTGCCTAAGAAAGATGGCAAAGTAAGAATGTGTGTTGACTACCGGGATCTGAATAGAGCCAGCCCGAAAGATGATTTCCCATTACCTCACATTGATGTATTGGTGGATAACACGGCTCAGTTCTCGGTATTCTCCTTCATGGACGGATTTTCAGGATATAATCAGATCAAGATGTCACCTGAAGACATGGAGAAGACAACATTCATTACACCTTGGGGCACGTTTTGTTACAAAGTGATGCCATTCGGGTTGAAGAATGCTGGTGCAACCTATCAGCGGGCTATGGTGACATTGTTCCACGATATGATCCACAAGGAAATAGAATGTTATGTGGATGACATGATCGCCAAGTCCCTTACTGAAGAAGATCATCTGGTGAATCTGCTCAAGCTGTTCAAGCGTCTGAGAAAGTACCAACTGAAGCTGAACCCCAACAAATGCACATTCGGGGTGCGATCCGGTAAATTGCTGGGCTTTATTGTAAGCGAGAAAGGGATTGAGGTTGACCCTGATAAAGTCAAAGCTATTCAAGAAATGCCTGCACCGAAAACTGAGAAAGAAGTTCGAGGGTTCTTAGGTCGATTGAACTACATTTCGAGGTTCATATCTCACCTTACAGCAACCTGTGAACCTTTGTTCAAGCTGTTAAGAAAAGAACAGACGGTCAGGTGGAACGAAGACTGCCAGAAGGCTTTTGACAAGATCAAGGAATATTTACAAGAACCTCCAATCCTCATGCCTCCAATCGAAGGAAGACCTCTGATCATGTACTTGACAGTATTAGAAGAGTCAATGGGGTGTGTGCTGGGCCAGCATGACGAGTCTGGTCGAAAAGAGTATGCAATATACTACCTAAGCAAAAAGTTTACCGACTGTGAACAACGTTATTCACTGCTCGAGAAAACTTGCTATGCTTTAGCGTGGGCTGCTCGCCGACTGAGACAGTATATGTTGACCCACACTACCTTATTAATCTCAAAAATGGATCCAGTTAAGTACATTTTCGAGAAGCCAGCGCTTACCGGACGGGTTGCAAGATGGCAGATGATTCTTACAGAATACGACATACAGTACACATCTCAGAAAGCCATCAAGGGCAGTGTACTATCTGAATATCTTGCTGAGCAACCCATTGATGACTACCAGCCTATGAGGTTTGACTTCCCTGATGAAGATATCATGTTCATTAAAGCAAAAGATCACGAGGAGCCTATTCACACCGAAGGGCCTGACCCGGAGGAAGAATGGACTATGATGTTTGATGGGGCTGTCAACATGAATGGCCGTGGTGTTGGTGCGGTACTCATTACACCTAAAGGAGTTCACATGCCTTTCTCGGCAAAACTCACTTTCAACTGCACTAACAACGAAGCTGAATACGAAGCTTGCATTATGGGTCTTGAGGAAGCCATCGACCTCAGGATCAAAACATTGACCGTATTCGGGGATTCAGCTTTGGTAGTCAATCAAACCAACGGCAAATGGTACACACACCAGGATCATCTGATACCTTACAGGGATTATACAAGGAGGTTATTGACTTTCTTCACAACAGTCAAGCTTGAGTATATCCCTCGGGACGAGAATCAGTTTGCAGATGCCTTGGCTACCATTTCGTCCATGATCAAAGTTCAAGCTGCTAACTTTGTACCTCAGATTTCAGTGTCTAGACTTGATAGACCAGCATATGTATTTGCAGCAGATGTTGTAAAAGATGACAAGCCTTGGTTCCATGACATTAAGTGCTTCTTGGAGGATCAGACATACCCACCTGGGGCATCTTCCAATGATAAGAAGACCTTGAGAAGGCTTGCTGGTAGTTTCTTTCTGAACACTGATGGGTCTTTATATAAGAGGAACTTTGACATGGTACTCCTCAGATGTGTTGACAAGACGGGAGCAGATTTGCTGATGCATGAAGTGCACGAAGGATCTTTTGGTACCCATGCAGGAGGGCATGCCATGGCAAAGAAATTGTTAAGATCAGGCTATTACTGGATCACAATGGATGCAGACTGTTGTGCTTACGCCAGAAAATGCCATAAATGCCAGATCTACGCAGATAAGGTGCATGTGCCTCCCAATCCTTTGAACATCATGTCTTCACCTTGGCCCTTTGCTATGTGGGGCATTGATATGATTGGAAAAATTGAGCCAACTGCTTCAAACGGCCACAGATTCATCCTGGTCGCCATTGACTATTTCACCAAGTGGGTTGAAGCAGCCTCATATGCAAATGTTACAAGACAAGTGGTAGCCCGATTTCTGAAAAGAGATATCATCTGTCGGTATGGAGTGCCCGAGCGAATCATTACTGATAATGGTTCCAACTTAAACAACAAAATGATGGCAGAGCTGTGCCGGGACTTCAAGATCCAACATCACAATTCTTCTCCTTACAGGCCAAAGATGAACGGCGCTGTTGAGGCAGCAAATAAGAATATCAAGAAGATTGTGCAGAAGATGGTAATCACATACAAAGACTGGCATGAAATGCTACCATTTGCCTTGCATGGGTATCGCACATCAATCAGGACATCCACTGGGGCAACACCGTATCAGCTTGTATATGGTATGGAAGCAGTCCTACCTGTTGAAGTTGAACTACCCTCGCTATGGGTATTAATGGATGTTAAACTGAGTGAAGCAGAATGGGTTCGGTCCCGATACGAACAACTGAGTCTGATCGAAGAGAAAAGATTGGTTGCAATCTGCCATGGGCAGTTATATCAGAAGAGAATGAAGAAAGCCTTCGATCAGAAAGTCAGGCATCGAGAGTACCAAGTGGGAGATCTTGTGCTGAAGAGAATCCTCCCTCCTCATACAGACTACAGGGGAAAATGGACTCCAAATTATGAAGGACCATTCGTGGTAAAGAAAGTTTTCTCTGGTGGAGCACTGATGCTCAGCACCGTGGATGGTGAAGACTTCCCGTCCCCTGTGAATTCAGATGCAGTTAAAAAATACTTCGCATAAAATGACCCGCTGGACATAAAAACAGAATGTAAGTCCAGGCAAAAATAGGGCATCCCGGCGAGTCAAAAACAGAATAAAAGACTCGGGAAAAAGTAAGGGGAAATAAATAAAAAAATGTACACCCGCTGAGTTGAAAAGCCGCATTGGACAACTCAGGCAAAAATGGGTATCCCGATGGATTGAAAACCCGAAAGGGCGATCCATGCAAAATCAGGGAATAAGCGAACAACTGCATTCTGAGTTCGTCTGTATCACCTACAACTTGGTAAGCTTCAAAGGATCAAGCTTCAATCAGAATCAACTTTCTTCAGAAAGCAAGACGAGAAGAACGTCATTGTCATACGAGTCATAGCAGGAAAGGAAGCTCCTCAAAGCGTCGCCAGCACTGCCAGCTTTTTGTTTCTCAATTTGTAACAATCTCTTCATTTCAGGGGATTTGTTTCTTTGACTGTATCTCGCCAATTCAGGGCACATGAATTAATAAAATCAGATTTTTCAGTCGTGTTTCGCCTTTTACATTTATGTTTTGCAAAGAGTTGTCTGATATCTCTAAAATACAATTGCATAAGTACAGATGCCTTTCTCTAAAATATAAAAAAAAAAAAAAACAAAAAAAAAACACATGCTTACAGGGAATCTGATTATTCTCGAAAGTACTTAACTCCCATGACGGAATCCGGTAAGGGATACCTCGGGACCTTTTGTGCGTTTCCTTATCTTTGCAGGATTGCAGGCATCCAGAACGCAACCTGGGGCATGCGGGTTATGGCTCAGCAAGTAGGCGAATCATTATCAACTCGGTCTATTTTCCGCATGGCACTAGAGGGTGCCCATTTCCCCAGCGGAGCTGCCAAATCAGCATACACTCCATCTCAGCATCCGAAATGCTCTATCCCCAGCTGAGTTTCTCCCCATTGCTTCCCCCAGCAAAAGTTGCCAAATCAACTAACAGGTTTAATACTCAGGATGTTTTCTCGCCAGCCGAGTTGCCTCTCATTATTCTCCCCAGCTGAGTTATCAACAGCATTCCCCAGCTGTAGTGCCAACCTTTCTTCCTCAGCAGAATGCAGAAATCAGGGAATCATCTCCCCACAGAATCCCCAGCTTCTATTCAGAAGAGCAACGCACGGAGAGATCACAACAGAGTGGAGAAAGCTTCTACAAACCCCAGCTGGGTCTCTCATTTACAAGGATATGTCAACCAGTGACCTATATCCCCAAGCAAATGCATCATTAGATCTACCAGTGATCTCATCCCCAGCTGGGAGGTCCATTTCCAACAGATCATCCAGAGATCTTCGCAGCAATGGGATCCGAGTCCCGGATCTGTGCCCCTTTGCATAATCATGGCATCCGCATCACATTATACCCTCAGAGCGTAGCATTCCGTCTAATACGGAGCATTACGGCAAAAAAATCAAATGCATAGCATAATCATAAGTCATGTTGTGCATTGAACGCTTGTGGTTGGTAACCATTCACCAGAATACAGATTACTTTCCCCCAGAGTCCCCACCAGAGTCCCAGCAAAAGCAGCTGCCCTTTCAAATCACGAACACCAGTATATATACCTTTTGGCACCCGCTCGTGTCATCATTCCCCGGTAAAGTCGCCTAAACATCTTTACAAACAAAATCACCCGTATTACAGATACTTCCTGACACCCGTCCGTGTCATACCCCAGCAGAAAGCCGAAGACATCCTCTTTGCACTCACATATACTTGTATATACACTTTCTTGACACCCGTCCGTGTCATATCCCCAGCGCAGTCGCTTACACTTTCATCAACCCATATACTTGTTATTATTATACTTTTCTTTTCGACACTCGTCCGTGTCACTCTCCCCAGCAGTTGAAACACTCATCTATACAATACAATACTCACTACTCATGGTACGCTTATACAGAAACTCGTCCGTATCTTGTATACATCATCACTCATATCCCCACAGATTCGGCAGTAGTCCTTGTCCTTTGTTAACCAGTTGGTACTCGTCCGTACCATCATCTCAGAACATTGCGTCTAGTGTTTGTTTCTACATGATACTCGTCCGTATCATAGTCATAAGGATGCTCGTCCGCATCTTTAATCCATACGCTGTGTCAAACACTTATGTCTTCTTGAATATAGATACTCGTCCGTGTCTATTATTCCCCAGAAGAATTCTTTCAGATGCAACACTCGTCCGTGTTCTTTGTTAACCAGTTGATACTCGTCCGTGTCATCATCTCTGAACATGTGTCAATTTGTTTCTACATGATACTCGTCCGTATCATAGTCTTAAGGATGCTCGTCCGCATCTTGAATCTATACACAATACCAAACACTTATACCTTTTGTTTCTTGGGTGTAAACGCTCGTCCGTGT
This sequence comes from Lathyrus aphaca, assembly GCA_963966055.1. Lineage (NCBI taxonomy): Eukaryota > Viridiplantae > Streptophyta > Magnoliopsida > Fabales > Fabaceae > Lathyrus > Lathyrus aphaca. Next base: position 364,627,013 of record OZ014521.1, read on the forward strand.
TTACATTATCCCCAGTAGATCACCAACAATTTTCTTTTTATCTAACACTCGTCCTGTGTTATGATACCTTTGAGAGCAGCCGTACCCTGCTGAGTGGTCGTCCTCCACTTCTTGATGGTCGTCCTCCATCGTGCTCATCCGATGGCCGTCCCCATCGTTGATTTTAGCAGCCGTCCCCTGCTAGGTGGTCGTCCCCCACCTTTTGATGACCGTCCTTCATCACTTTATCCAATGGCCGTCCCCATTGTTGATTTCGGTTATCTGACATTCGTCCTATGTCATGATAAACCTTGAGAGCAGCCGTACCCTGCTGAGTGGTCGTCCTCCATTTCTTGATGGTCGTCCTCCATCTTGCTCGTCCGATGGCCGTCCCCATCGTTGACCTTTTCTATCCGATGGCCGTCCCCATCGTTGGTATTTTCGGCAGCCGTACCCTGCCAGGTGGTCGTCCTCCACCTTTGATGGCCGTCCCCATCATATTTCTTTTATTCCCAACAGAGCAGCCGTCCCCTGCTAGGTGATCGTCCTTCACCTTTGATGGCCGTACCCCATCATCTGTTTATTTCATTTATTCTTTAACCCGATGGCCGTCCCCGTCGTGGTCCCCTTTCCTTTTTAGCCCGATGGCCGTCCCCATCGTTGGTTATTTTACCTACTTTATGAACTTGATGGCCGTCCCCGTCATGTTTCATTAACCCCCAGAGAACTTTGCAGCTTTATCTTGATGGCCGTCCCCATCATAATATCCTATTTTCCCAGCTAGTCGGCTGTCCCCGTCTTAGCTTTACTTGTTTTTCCCCAGCTAGTCGGCCGTCCCCGTCTTAGCTTTACTTTTCATCCCCAGCATGTCGGCCGTCCCCATCATCGCTTTATTTCCTGCACTTTACCAGCATGTTGGCCGTCCCCGTCATCGCTTTGCTTCACATACCACTTTACCCAGCAGTCTTCCTCTGCTCGACGGTCGTCCTCCGTCGCCCACACTTTACAATATACTTTATTTTGCTTTTACAATCTATATCCCTTTTCCTCTTCATTCTGTGAGTGCAAATTTTGGACTGTCTTTGGTATTCAACCACAAGTTATCTTGTTCGCCTGTTAAGCCGTCACTTACAACCTGCACAGCTAACTCATGTTTGAATAGGGGCAGCTGTAAACACCCCAAATTTGCCCTCACCCATTCACACCATGGCTTGTGATCATCCTCATATGCATAAACACAAACATATCATCTCACATCTCATTTTTGATTCACTGCATAGCTTCCAAGGCATCTGCACCTAGGGTTTGTGATCTGAGCAATCCCAGAGCTTCTTGAGGCACCCCAAAGGCAACCAATCAACTCAAATGGGTCCATGTGTGTTATTATATCATATTTCATCTCCTCAAAGTCAAAAATGCAGAGGAATCACAAGAACTGGGGTTTGAGTGGATGCAGGGCCAGCTTGAACTACACAATTGACTGAAAATTAGGGTTTTGGTTTCAGAGGCCATAACCCCAAATTTTTTGGTCATTCTTGTTTCCATTGATCTCTATATGGTATAGGGAGTATTCATATCAATTTTCATGAAGAAATTCCATGGGGAAGTCATCTGATCAAGAGTTGACTTTTCAGACAAGTCAGTGCAAAATCAGGGCATTTGAGGCCCCCAATGACCCAACCAATGGGTGATCTTCATCATTTTGAGTGTATATGGTCTTTATTTGATCATGGAAGAAGATTGAAGTTCATAGAAATCAAGAATTTAGGGTTTTTGCAAATGTTGACTTTTTTGGGCATAGTTGACTTTTCAAGAATGCATCATTTTAGGTCATTTTTCAAGCTTTGATTCTTGGTCCAAAAAGGCTTCAAATGGAAAAACTTTGGTCATGAAAGTTGTAGATCTCATCTTTCCCTTTTCAAAAAGTACAAGAACATGATCAAACTCTTCTTGGATCAAAAGTTATGGCAATGCAAAGTTGGCTAAAATCATTAATTTTCAAGGCATGCCCTAAGTGAGAACTTTGCAAAATCTTGGACCAATGCACATTGCAGCCTCTAATTCATTTCAAACCAGCACATAAGCATTCTCTAAGTTACAAAATTCAGAATTGGATCAAGTTTCATCATGGTTTGGTTTGTGTAACAAGGCATTTTTCATGAAAATCCATAAAGTAACCAAGTTGCAAAACTCATGATCAAGCCTTCACCACTTGCTGCCTTGAATGCTGGACCAAGCTGACATTTCCCCCTCATCTTGCTGCGCATAGCCCATGCCTTGTACCAAGCTAGCACCTCACCATACTTTCTCTTACACAAGAGTTGACAAATTGCAAAAGTTGCCTCACCTATCCATAAAGCACATGTCAAATCAACTGACCAATGAGAGAGAGTCATATGGACAATTTGCAAGCAAAGCATAGCATAAGGCAAGGCTGAAACCATCACGTTCACAACATACACAAAAACTCACCATCTTGCAACTTGCTTCGAATTTCTCTATACAGCCTGCAAACACTCAAACCTTTTCCTCCATTCAACTCACCATGTATCACTGAGTAGAAACCACCCAAAGCACAAGCCTAAAACATCCAGAACACCTCATTGCCATCTCTCACTCCATTCTGCAAATTCATTCGAATCTCCCTCCCTAGCCCACAAACAGCCAAACAAACCTTGCAAAGCTTCTCCATACATCATCTGGACCACAAGCAATCACTCACCATGGCCTGAATCAGTCAGAATCACCATAGCCATTGTTGACTGAGCTTGAAGCAGTTCCTTTCGAAACTCATTATCCAGCCAGCACAAACTCATTTTGAGCATTCAAACATCATCAAGGGGTTCTAAGGAGTAGATTGCACATAAAGAGAAGGCCAGAAAGTTCCTAAACTGAAAGCTTCGAATCTCAGGTAGCCTGAAATTTATTTTTCCAGAAATCATTTTTCTTGTTACAAACTTGTTCTTTGTGTTGTCCTGATCATCTTGATGTTTTTAGTTTTTGAAATGGTGATGAAATAAGCATTTAATTTGTCTCTGAAACTGGTTTGCCCTAAAATTTGTTTTGCTCGATTCATGAATTCCAGGAAGAATAAATTTGTTATGGCTTAGGGTTTTGATTCAGGGGATCATGGGAATCATTTTGGTGTGCTTAGATTTCATTTTTGATACGTTTTGAGGAAGTTTGGAGATTTTCAGGTGGACTTCCCACCGGAGAAGACGACCGGAGGTCTTCTCCGGCCACCTGAAAATGATTAGGGTTTTAATCCTGTAATTAAGGCAGTTTAAATTTCGTGCGTTGGATCAGTGGACTTTGTTGACTTCGCGCGCGTGTGTGTGGCTGAGATTCATCATTAAACCCTAAATCTCAATTAATTAATTCATAATTATGTTTAGCCACGTTTGAATTTCAGCCTTTGATCTGCGCGCGCAGTCAATGGCTCCATCTCCAGATTCAATCTCAGCCATCCTTCCTGATTACTTTCATATTTATTTGATTTTTTATTTCATTTTATTTCATTAACTTGCATAATTATTTTAAAATAGCAAAAAATACATAAAAATTATGAAACTTTTTCCCTAAAGTTTTAATAATTTTTATGACACAAAAATATTTTTTATTTTATTTTTATCATTTAAAAAGTATTTTTAAATATTTAAAAGATTATTTTTAATTGATTAATGAGAATTAATTAATTAAAAATACTTTTAGGTATTTAAAAATTACAAAAAAATTCATGAAATGTTCTAAGACATTTAGAAACATTGTCCAACCTTCAAACCAAATTTCTTTTTTTGATCTTGATGTATTTTAAGAATTTTTCATTGAATTAAATCATTTTTTATGCATTATTTTGATCACAAATTCAAAAATTCATTTCTGCCTATTGGTGAAGGTTGAGACATTGATTCTTCTTGCTTTGTCTTGTGTTTTGCATGTAGTTTCTAGGGTAAAAAGGCCATGAATTGTTCTTGCATTTTCAAATTGTTTGGCATTTCTTTTGTTAAGAACCCTAAAAAACCCTAATAACTTAGAAAAATCATATCTTGAGTTTGGTTGAGAGTTGAGAGCTCCCCTTTGGGCAGTGGTTCATCATAGGCCTAGGGTTTCTTTGGGTGCCATTTTCCATTTTTTATCATGAGGTTTGCTTCTGTTTTTGGTTTGTGTTTGATGTTTGATCCATGAACCCTAATTTGGGCTTTCTTTTGCATCCTTCTTGCATTCTCTTGCATAACATGACTTATCATTGCATTTGGTGCATTCTTGTGATTCATTTGACATCTTAAGACATGTATAAAGCATCTTTGATCATTGCATTACATATTTTCCATGTCATTTGTCTTGCATAATTCATAACTTTTCATGCTTGTTCATGCTCCTTAGCTTGCATCATTTGCATTCATGATCTTGTATGAACATCCCCATTGTCTTGCCTCATGTTTGCAGCACCTCATAACATCATAATCATCATCAACATGCTTCTGGTTTTGCTTAGCATCATATCATTTCATCTCACCTTGCATTGCATTGCATTTCTTTCTAACATTGCAGGTGGTAAGTAAACTTGAGAAGTGGATTTGCCTTCACTTCTCATAACTTTTCTTTTCATCTCTCTTGCATCCATTGCTGAATTTTCATGTGTGTTTGAGTTTGAGCTTGCTCATTCTTCTCCTTCCCACTTTCTTTCTTCAAGTGACTTGACTTCTTGAATGAAGCAAGTCACTTTGCTTCTCTTGATCCTGTTCATCTGCTTCCTGGTGGCCTTTGAAGATTGTTCTTGAAAACCTCACAAACCTTAGGATCATCCAAGCATGACAATGAATTAGGGTTTTGATTAGTCCCCCCATTAGTTTTACCTTTGTGTCTCTCTTTGAGTCTTCTCTTCTCACCTCATAATCAGAGACTAAACCCTAAAGGCTTTAAGACTTTGTGATTAAGCTTATGCCTGCATCCTTCTCTTAGGATGGAGTGTATAACTTTAATCCTAAGTATTAAACCCTTAAGGTGTTTAAATCTCTTAATCAATTCATCTAATAATCATCAAGACATCACACTTGTAACTTGGGCCTTGCATTAGGGTTCTAATTCTTCCTTAAGTGGTTAAGAAGGACTAACCCTAGTGTTAATGGACAAGTCCCCCTCAAGTTGTCTTACAAACCATAAAATTCACTTCATCATCATATCATTAAATAAAATCCACTTAATAAAGGCTTGTTTTGTCATGGGTTTAATCCCTAATCATGGATTAAGTTGAGGAGTTTTCCTCAGCTTAAACATTCTCATCTATTATCCTTCTTTTAGGATGGTGTAATGAGTCTGTTTAATCCCTGATTATGGCTTAACCTCATTACTCAACACTAAACAAAAACACCAAAAACATCTAATTAATCACAAGTAGGTTAATGATCTTAACCCTGCATCAAAGGTGATTAAGTGTGAGAATCTGACTTCACACTTAAGGTACTCTCATTACCCCTGATCAGAGGGAAGATGTGATGAGTTTACTAACCCATTGGTTTAGGCTTAAGCTCATTATCTTATGACAAACTCCAAAAACAATAAAAGACTGAAAACTCAAAAAAAAAAATAATCGCCTCCTCCGGGATTCTTTTCTCATCACCTTCACTCACAACCGAGAACTTGCTTCTTCCGTCTAATGCAAGACAGTTTGCACCTGAGCCAGACAGGTCATACACTTGAGCATAGATAAGCAAGCAGTTCATCAGTCAATTCATCTTTCAGTCTCTTTGGGTCGAACTACGGTGTTCTGACTTCCTCATTGCACGAGAGGATACGTAGGCATAACTTAACGGTTATCGAACAAAAGTCTCTGTATATTCCCCCTCTTTCCAGCTTCATTCTTTAAGCCTCATGGTCATGAGCAATTCATTCTCATTCTTACACTGACACATCACTATACACTTCACACTTCTTTTGCACTGACACCTGTACATTCTTTTCCAGCTATTTTACACACAGATTGCACTGACACTACCCCTTTAAAACACAAATCTTTTAAGCGTGGATCCCGTCGAGTACGGCGGACAATCTGGGTGCTAATACCTTCCCAGGTTGTAACCAACCCCCTTTCTCAGTCTCTCTGGTTCGCAACCGTCTTATCCGTATCTTTCTAGGCCTATGCAGCATTGCCTTTCCTCCGGGATAAAAATGCCTAGCTGGCGACTCTTTCATCTCCAGTGAGTTCACGGCTGTGTGTTCTCACTGTTCCCTTCGCCGACCGTTCGCGTCTGTACCTTCATATGATCCATTTTCATTTGTCGGGAGCGACACAAGTGACTGAGGTAGATAGCTGATAGCTGAAGCAGGTGCTGATGAAGATAGGTCAATACTGAAGATGGGGTCAAAACCAGAACCAAATGAAGATGGATACCCTGAAACACAAATAAGCAAATGTCAATATGATGCAATGATTATGTATGCAAATGATATGCAAGGGTTTGTGACTGAGCTGGATCTGATCAAGAGCTCTGATATAGGTCCAAGTATGTTCAAGAAATCCAGATGGAGGTCTATAAGTCCAGTAACCAAGGTGGGGGACTCAAATAAAGAGCCACATGTCCAGGGTTTTAGAATCACAAGAACTGTACCAAAATGGAGTATTCTTAATCAAATCAAAGTAACAGGGTGTTCTGAGGTCAAGGTACCTGCAAACCTGTAAACAGCCCATCCCCCTCACAGGTGGTGTTCTAGAACAAGGATCCTCAGACTTGGATCAGTTATGAGAAGTGTAAACACTTCCAACCCGGAGGTACAGTGTTTACAATAACCATAAAAGTTCCTCCTCTAATTCACCTCAGTTTCTGAAGGTCAATACTAAAAGGTCATCCAGACTTAGCAGGCTTCCCAGATAGCCCTAGAATTGCAGGAAATCTGCAACACAGAGTTCTCAAGAAGAAACCCATATCTGAACCGTGTTTCATATTCCCGCACCAGACCGAGATGGAATGGGAAAGAATATGAACCACTCTAGCCTAGGTGTCACTCAGGTCCCAGGTATAGGACCTTAACTCTCAGTAGAACCCCCACCCACCAAAACAGAAACAACAGATCCAGCCAGAATAGTATGACAGTATGATGTATATAAAGCTATAAAGAAAGCAATAAAACAACTGTACATAAGGCAATAAACAAAATAAATATACAAACACAAATAGCACATAACACCCCAGTAAACACAAATCAAACAAGCGCTAGGAGGAACCCACACAAAAAGAACCAGAAGCCCTGGTTGCAGTATAAGGGTCCCCAGCAGAGTCGCCAAGCTGTCGCTCCGGATAAGTGGGACCGGCCCAGATAAAGGTACAAACGCGAACGGTCGGCGAGAGGGACAATGAGAACACACAGCCGTGAACTCACTGGAGATGAATAGAGTCGCCAGCTAGGCATTTTTATCCCGGAGGAAAGGCAATGCTGCATAGGCCTAGAAAAAGATGGATAAGACGGTTGCGAACCAGAGAGACTGAGAAAGGGGGTTGGTTACGACCTGGGAAGGTATTAGCACCCAGATTGTCCGCCGTACTCGACGGGATCCACGCTTGAAAGATTTGTGTTTTAAAGGGGTAGTGTCAGTGCAATCTGTGTACAAAAGAGCTGGAAAAGGATGTACAGGTGTCAGTGTAAGAGAAGTGAAGTGTATAAATGATGTGTCAGTGTAGGAATGAGAATGAATTGCTCAAGATCATGAGGCTAAAAGAATGATGCTGGAAAGAGGGGGAATATACAGAGACTTTTGTTCGATAACTATTAAGTTATGCCTACGTATCCTCTCGTGCAATGAGGAAGTCAGAACACCGTAGTTCGACCCAAAGAGACTGAAAGATGAATTGACTTGCGAACTGCTTACTTGCCTATGCTCAAGTGTATGATCTGTCTGGCACAGATGCAAACTGTCTTGCATTAGACGGAAGAAGCGAGCTCTCGTTTGTGAGTGAATGAGATGAGAAAAGAATCCCGAAGGAGACGATTATTGTTTGTTTTTGAGTTTTCAGTCTTTTATTGCTTTTGGATTTTGTCATAAGTTAATGAGCTTAGGCCTAAACCAATGGGTTAGTAAACTCATCACATCTTCCCTCTGTTTAGGGGTAATGAGAGTACCTTAAGTGTGAAGTCAGCTTCTCACACTTAATCACCTTTGGTGTGGGATTAAGATCATTAACCTACTTGTGATTATTTAAATGTTTTTGTTGTTTTTGTTTAGTGTTAAGTAATGAGGTTAAGCCTTAATCAAGGATTAAACAGACTCATTACACCATCCTAATAGAAGGATAATAGATGAGAATGTTTAAGTTGAGGAAAGCTCCTCAACTTAATCCATGATTAAGGATTAAACTCATGACAAAACAAGCCTTTGATTAAGTGGATTTTAGTTAATGATATGGTTATGAAGTGAGTTTTATGATTTGTAAGACAACTTGAGGGGGACTTGTCCATTAACACTAGGGTTAGTCCTTCTTAACCATTTAAGGAAGAATTAGAACCCTAATGCAATGCCCAAGTTACAAGTATGATGTCTTGATGATTATTATGTGAATTGATTAAGAGATTTAAACACATTAAGGGTTTAACACTTAGGATTAAAGTTATACACTCCATCCTAAGAGAAGGATGCAGGCATAAGCTTAATCACAAAGCCTTAAAGCCTTTAGGGTTTAGTCCCAGATTATGAGGTGAGAAGAGAAGACTCAAAAGAGACCCAAAGGTAAAACTAAGAGGGGAGACTAATCAAAACCCTAATCATTGTCATGCTTGGTTGTTCCTAAGGTTTGTGAGGTTTTCAAGAGAAGTCTTCAATGGAACCACCAGGAAGCAGATGAAAGGATCAAGAGAAGCAAAGTAGCTTGCTTCATTCAAGAAGTCAAGCCACTTGAAGAAAGAGAGTGGAGAAGAAGAATGAGCAAGCTCAAACTCAAGCACATATAAAAATGCAGCATGGATGCAAGAGAGAGATGAAGAGAAGTTATGAGAAGTGAAGGCAAATTCACTTCTCAAAGTCACTTACCACCTGAAAGGTTAGAAAAGAAATGCAATGCAATGCAAAATGAGATGAGATGACATGATGAGAAACAAAACCAGAAGCATATACATGATGCTAATGATGCTATGAGATTCTACAAACATGAGGCAGCACATGGAAATGATCATACAAGTTCATGAATGCAAATGAAGCAAGTTAAGAACCAAGAACATACATGAAAAGTTATGAAGTGCACATGGCATACAACATGGAAAATACATGATGCAATGATCAAACATGCTTTCAATATGTCTTATGATGTCAAATGAATCACATGGAAGCATGGAATGCCATGGCAAGTCATGTTATGCAAGAAGATGCAAGATGGATGCATATGAAAGCCCAAATTAGGGTTTATGAACAATACATCAAACAAAAACCAAAATCAGAAGCAAAACATAAGATAAAAAATTGAAAATGCCACTCAAAGGACCCCTAATCCTATACTAAACCAATGCCCAAAGGAGAAGCTTCAACTCCTAACCAAGCTCAAGTTATGAATTTCACAAGTTTTCTAGGGTTTTAGGGTTCCTAAGCAAGAAAATTGCCAAACAAAATGAAAATGAAAGATCAAATCATGGCCATTTAATCTCACAAACTACATGCTAAACACAATGCAATGCAAAAAGAATCAATGCCCAACTCTTCATGGATAGGCAGAAATGATTTTTTGAACTTTGGATCAAATCAATGCATAAAAATGATTTTAAATAAATGAAAAATTCTCAAAATGCATCAAGATCAAAAAAGAAATTTGGTTTGAAGGTTGGACAATGTTTCTAAATATCTTAGAACATTTCATGAATTTTTTTGTGATTTTTAAATACCTAAAAGTATTTTTAATAAATTAATTTCCATTAATCAATTAAAAATAAACTTTTAAATATTTAAAAATACATTTTAAATGCTAAAAATGAAAATAAAAATATTTTTGTGTTCTAAAAATTAATGCAACTCTTGAGAAAAAGTTTCATAATTTTTGAACAATTTTTACTATTTTTAATAAATTGTGCAAATTAAATGAAAAGAAATGAAATAAATAATAAAATAAATGGAAAGTATTCAGATCCAATGGTGGAGATTTGAACTGGGTTTGAATGGGTTGACTGGCGTGCGAATCCAAGGGCTGTGGTTGGTCCTGATTAGATTTATTTAATTGTGATTAATTAAACTAATTAAAGGGGATTAGGGCAAATGAATAGATCTGAGCCATTCATGCGCGCGGGAAGTCAATGAAGTCAAGCAATCCTACGCTCAAGATTCAAATGAGTTTAATGACCTGAGATTAGGGCTAACAACATTCAGGTGACCGGAGAGAAGCTCCGGTCATCTTCTCCGGTGACCACCAAACCCTAGAATACGATTCAGGCAACCATTCTTCAAATTAAAGCCAGGGAAACACTCCTCTACTCAAACCTTACTCAAATCATCACTCAAACTAAATTTCTCATGCTTAAACTAAGAGAATCGAAGCCATGAAGATTCACGGGCAAAATTTCAGAGCCCTGGTAAATCCTCATTTCTCACCCATTTCAAATTCTAAAACCACCCCCATGACCAGCAAGGCATAAGCAATCAGTTTATAACTTAAAAATCAAGCTCTGAGACAAAATGTTCATAGCCATACCTGAGATGGAGATTCCTGTTCCTGGGCTTTCAGAGCTATCCTTTGATGCAAACTTGCTCCACTGACTCCCCTGGTGCTAATGGAAGGCTTGGAATGAGCTTAGACAAGCTGTTTTGAGAGTTCCTTTTCTGGTGTATCAGAAAATGGGGTTTGTGTATGAGCTGTTTTAGGTCAATGTGAAGGGTGGTATTGGTTCTATGGAGATTTTCTGGTTGATTGGTGAAGGTAGAATGAGTGTTTGATGATTATGGAAGGTGATTCGAAGAGAGGAAAGTTTTTGCAGGTTTTTGGATGTGTTGTGTTCTGGCCAGCTTCAATGCTCAATGCCTTGCTATATCATCTCCAACTTGTGTGGATAGACTGTGAGGCAGGTCAGTAGGGTGGCTGGATACTGTGCCAAGAGTATGGGATCCTTTTGCAAAAAAGTCAAGTTTGTGTCCTTGAGAGCATGGGTCATGGCAGCAACTGTGTGAGGTCATGTCTTGCTCCAGCTTGAGTTGAGGAGAGCCCTTGGATTGTTTGTAGCTGACTGCAACATATGGATGACAAGCTATGCTAGCTTTTGCAACTTGACAACTTGTGTTTTCTCATGAGTTTATGCTAAGTACATGAGACAATGCTTGCTGAATTTTGTCACATGATGTCTCAATTGGTCATGGCAATGTTTAGAGATCAGCTAGTGATCACATAATTCCTTGAAGCATGATTTTGCTAAGAATCCTCTTTTTGCATACTTAGGAAAAATGCTTTATGGAACTTTGAAAATCAAGGCAAGCCATCCAAAATTCCTTGGGCCAAATCTGTTTTTGGGGTCATGTGTGATCATGTAATGTAGCTTTGAAGTCACTTTGAAGTTACTAGAATGCTTGGTTCATGAAATTGCAAGTTTTCTTTTTAGTGCATAACTTGAAAATTAGTGATTTTTGCCAACTTCAACACACCATAACTTTTGATCCAAGATGAATTAGGTCATGTTCTTGTACTTTTTGAAAAGGGAAAAATGTATTCTACAACTTTCATGACCAAAGTTTTTCCATTTGAAGCATTTTTGGATCAAAAAGCAAGGCTTGAAAAATGGCATAAAATGACATATTCTTGAAAAGTCAACCATGCCCTAAAAAGTCAACTTTGCAAAAACTTGTAATTCTTGAATTTTGTGAGCTTCATCCTTCTTCCATGATCAAATAAAGATCATATACACTCAAAATGATGAAGATCACCCCTTGGTTGGGTCATTGGGGGCCTCAGATGCCCTGATTTTACACTGACTTGTCTGAAAAGTCAACTCTTGATCAGATGACTTCCTCATGGAATTTCTTCATGAAAATTGATATGCATACTCCCTATACCATATAGAGACCAATGGAAACAAGAATGACCAAAAAATTTGGAGTTATGGCCTCTGAAACCAAAACCCTAATTTTAGGTCAACTGTGCAGTCAAACTTGGCTCTGCATCCACACCAATCCCAGTCCTTGTGATTCTTTTGTATTTTTGACTTTGAAAGGATGTAATATGATACTTGAACACATATGGACCCCTTTGAAGTGATTGGTGGCCTTTGGAGTGGCTCAAGAAGCTCTTGGATTGCTCAGATCACAAACCCTAGGTGCAGATGACTTAGAAACAATGCAGTGAACCAAAAATGAGATATGAGATGATATGATTGTGTTTATGCATATGAGATGATCACAAGCCATGGTGTGAATGGGTGAGGGAAAATTTGGGGTGTTTACAACAATCAGAAAGATGCGAGGATGTCTGGTGTTACTGTTGCAATGCTCTTGTGGATTTTGTTCTGAGAGTGGTTCTGATTAGAAAGCGAGTGAAGCTTCTGATATGTTAATCTTCTTAAGAGCTAAGTTCTGAAGAACGAAGTTCTGAAGACTCTGATGACTTGAAGTTCTGAAGACTAAATGTATGAAGACCAAGTGCAGAAAGACTTTGAAAACTTAAGTGTTCTGAAAATTAAGGTTCTGAAGAACCAAGTTCTAAAGACTCTAAAGACAATGTTCTATGTGAACAAGGTTCTGAAGATTCTAAAGTCTTGAAGTTATGAAGACAATGGGTTTCAAGTCAAGTGCTGAGGTTCGGAAGAATAATGTTCTGTGTGATCAAAGTTCTAAATACTGAAGACTTAGGTTCTTTGAAGACCCAAGTATCACCGTCTTTAACTCATACTACATTCAATCATCTGTAATCAGAAGCCTCTGAAGTTTAGAAGACAATATTACCATTATCAAGGATAGTACAAAGTACGAAAATGCTTTATTCCATTACCTCTCCACTAACCATGTATTATGGGAATAGGATAGACGTGGCAGTAATATTTTAATCCTTGAGTAACGACATTCCTCAGTAGCTAGTTGTACTGTAACGACTCTATTATGCTTGGCTATAAAAGCAAAACATCAAATGATATGGTTGTTGGTTGTAAAGGTTGGTTGATCGGTTGTTAACTAATTGATTGGCTGGTTGTTGATTGATCCACAACAAAACATGTAGACGTGAAGTTGTTGGAAACAACCATTGGGGTTTATGTGTTGGTGTTAATTGATATTAACCAAAATGCTTACAACACACATACAACCAAGTTTTTAAGATGGTATTTGAACCATGTTGTTGATGTTTTCATACAATCACATAAGGTTTATGATTAACAAGATAACAGTGGAACAAACCATTAAGAGTTTGATTGAATATGCAGCTCACAAGCTAATAACGTTTTGACAACAATCTGCTTATGTAGAGAGATCTCATGTGCTTAACTTCATATGCTGCAGAAGACTTGAAAAGTCGCAGAAGACAAGAAGATGATCATGGAATATCCAATTACAAATCCATAAAATGAATATTTTGTATCTGAATTAATCATTGGATTGAAGAAAAACAAGGGCTATTGTCCAGAATGTTCTTAAGTGAATCAAGATGAAGAAGTCCTCCTCGCACTCAAACGAAGATCAACAAAGCTGAAAAATCTTTTAAGGAAGAAGACTTCAACAATTCAAGTGCTGAAGGCTATTGTTCATGAAGAAGCAATTTGAAGAAGAAGACCACACATTTGTGCTACAATACAATCTATTATCTTAATGTGTATTTTGTTATTCTGATGTACTCAAACTGTTGTTTACTCATGCTTATGTAAGAAGCAAACAAATGTAAACATTACCCATTTCCCTAAAGGGACAAGTGAAGGTCGTAACTTTAGAAGGCTCATAGCTTAGTAGTTAGTGCATTCTCAGAACTAGGTGTTCTGATAAATTGTTGGGACTAAGGTTCTGGTGCTACTCAGAACTATGTGTTCTGGAGCCTGAAGTTACAACAAGTTGTTGTGTAGTTAGTAATTGTTGTAGGCCGTGCAAGGAAGTCACGACATGTTGTTGTGAAATTAGTCATGGATGTAGGCCGTACAAGGAAGTAACGATGGTTTTTGTGCAGCTAGTCACAGTTGTAGGCCGCACAAGGAAGTCACGACATGTTGTGCAATTAGTCACGACAGTTTTCCGCACAAGGAAGTCATGACAGGTTATTGTGTAGTGAGTCATGGAAGGTAGTCATGCAAGGAAGCCATAACTCCGGTTGTGCAGTTAGTTACGGCAGTAGTCGCACGATTGTAATCATATGTTGGTTATAGTAGATTAAGTCCTTGTTTAAGGTGAAATCACCTTGGCGGGTGGACTTGACTAGCTTGAAAAGTTATCAAGTGAACCAGGATATATTGTGTGTTCTTTACTCTTGATTTATGTTGTATGGTTATGCTTCCACAACGTAATCATAGCATAACTTAACACAATCCTACCCTTTGTGAAAAGTAGTCAAGAGTGAAAACCTCAATTCAATCCCTCATGTCTTATGTTTTGCTCACATCTTCAAGATCTATTATTGGGAATAGATTAAGATGATCGATATCTAAAGAGGGTAGAATGTGGAATTTGTTCCTGATACTGTTTCTATTCTTGAAGACATCAACATCATGAAAGCCCACTACACCAAAAATCTTTTTTAGCAGCACTACAAAGACAATGCTTTTATCACAAAGTGCTGCTATATGTTGTGAAATAAATTCGCTGAAAATAAGTGATGTTAAATTTTGCCTTTAGAAAGCGCTACTAAAGGTCGTATCTAGGCCACACTTTAGAAAGTACTTTTATAAAGCGCTGCTAAAAGGGTAACCTTAGAAAGTGCTTTTAGATCTGAAGGAAAACCACACCTTGATTTTCTTATTTGAAACACACAAAGATTCTAACCCAATACTCTCGGTTACACCAACCTAATTGAACGTTATCAACCCTAATCTATATGGTCACCCAATCAAAAAATGATTATGTGTAGTTTGATTATGTGTACACGTAGAAGAAAGGTTGAAGATGATGGGAAAGCTTTGAAATTATGTTTTCGTTTAGGTTTTGTAGCGGTAAAATCATGAGTCTAAGCTATTGATTAACTTAACTCAATATACACAGAGTCGCCACCGCGCTTTTATTTATTTCCAAAAGGCAAAAGGCAAAAAGAACGAAGAAAGCCTTAAAGAATCTTAAAAGCTAAAAAGCTAAAAGAATCAAACAGAGAATGGGTACGGGGATTGGTTACAAATCGGGAAGGTTTTAAGCACCCGACTTGTCCGTGGTACTCCACGGGAACCCTTTGAAATATTTACTGCATTTTTTGGTTTGAAATGGTTTGCTTGAAAAAAGATTGAAGAGATGAGAAGAAGAATGTTTTTTAAGATTTTGGTGTTTGAAGAGACGAACGTCTCATGCCTACGTACCCACAAAGTGCAATGCGAGATCAAAACCCCATAGTTCGTGGTACAAATTGTGAAAAGACAAATGAGTTGAATTGATTTTAAAATGTAAAGATAAGTCGTCATCCTTTAGCGAATAATTCCGCTAGAAAGGATTAATCATATCTAAACATAAAAAAAATGGTTAAAAGAAACGTGCACGAGGGCACAAAAGCAATTGAATGAGTTGTGAACGTTTTAAAGTTTTTTGAGAAAGGAAGTTTCGATATGCTTATGTGGTTTAGCATTTATTAAGGAAATGAAATGAAAAGGTAAAAGCACATGACCGAAGTCAAGGTTTGATTGAGAAAATATTTGAAGTTAGAAAACAAAGAAAGTTTTGAAAATAGGAAGGAGATTTGAAAATTTAAGAAGATAGGAAGAGATGAAGAGACTATCCTAAAACTTGAAAATAAAAGCTAAGGGAAGAAATGATCAAACCAAATGGAAAGCATCTTTGAAACAATTGGATTTCCATCTTCATGAACAAGTGAACTTAACCGGAGCCAAAGTCTTCAATCCATAACAAATGAGCAAAGGGATGATCCTAGAATCTAAGTCCGAAACTCCAAGTCTCAAGCTAAGGATAATAACCATAGTCCGAAATTAAAAGTCACCCATTTTTTAGATGTTTAATCTGTTATTAGTGTTTTGATATCCAAATGGACAAAATAAAAACCACAAGTATAACAATATAAACATAACAAAATGATATATGATATAATATTATAAAGCAATATAAAGAGATAGGGAACGAGGAATTGAAATAAAAGGATAAGGTGCGAGAGATTAAAATTAAATGTTAGTATATTCACATTATTATAATATTTACAATATAAAGTGGTATGATGAACTTAATCAAGCACAACCACGAAAAGAAAAATAAAATCGAGGCAACCGGATCCAATTGGATCGCATTCCGAATCGGGACAACTTTAGGTCTATGTTAAGCAATCGCCGAGTAATTTACGGAGTAATTACCCTACAAATGAGGCCGGCCACCGCTAATTAAAGTGGAAACTATTCGTGTTAATACATGTTAGAGAAACGATATTATGGATCGTTCTCCGAAAACATGCCACACTAAAAGAAAGAGAACGGTCTAATCTTAATCGAGATTATCGTTGAATTTATCGAAAAGCAACCTATCACGATCTCAAAGTATGGAGAATGATCCAAATGATCATTCATCCATAGATTTGAAATAATGAAGATTAAACTCTTCGAAAGTCAACAATCTCGAATCGGAGATTTCATCGACCAAAAAGAAAAATAAAGGATGAAAAAGAAAATTGATTAAAATACATGGATTTGGAATAACAATCGGAAATTAGTAGAATATTGATATTTGGAAAAATGAAATATAATGGAAATTAAAAAAAAATGAATAATCGGAATGGATCGAATAACGAAAGTATGTGTCGCTCCCGGGATTTTCATCCTAGTACAAACGCGAAAGTGGCGCGGAAAGGTCAGAGTCGCCAGCCAGACATTTTTATCCCAAAGGAATGGGAAAGGTAATGTTGCACAAACCTAAGGAAGAAGGAAAAGGACGAGGCCTTGCGAACCAAAGATCTGGATACGGGAGTCGGTTACGAATCGAGAAGGTATTAGCACCCCAATCCGTCTGCCGTACCCGACGGGATCCACGCTTATAAGTCTGTTTTCAAAGGGTGAGAAATAATATGCTGTTTAACTGAAAGAATGGCTATCTGGAATAAAATGAAAATGAGAAAAGAAATGGAATTGAGAAATGGAAATAAAGGGGAAAAAGTGTAGGGAAAAAAAGAAAGATTGTGCTCGAATGGGCCCTACCCCACTGCCTACGTACCTCATCGGGATAAATGAGGATCAGAGACGTCGTAGTTCGTCTAACTAAGGCTTACACTCGTTTGTGATTTTTTAGGGTGACGTTGCCATAGCTCTAGCTCAGGTGTTACCGGCTCTGACTCGAGGGTGTTTACCGTGTCGCTGTTTGAACTGTCGAGACAAGTCATGTTCGTCCGCAAAGAGTATGAGATGAGATGAGAAGACGTGACTTCTTGGTTTGTTGTATTTTATAAGAAATGTTTTGAATTTGTGTTTATTGAATGTACAACACTAAAGACTATGACACAGGAGCGAATACTTTCCAAGATCGCCCCCAATGGAACGTTTGTAAAGCATCCTAGAAGAGTGAAGGAGACCTCCACTAGCCATTTCCCGTGTAGCTTAAGGCTCGTGGCGCGTTGTACACCTTTTCCTTTATTAAGTGTTTTTGATTTTTCTTTTAAGATGAGAAGAGAGACTCAAATTGTAAAAGGAAAAATTCTAAGGGGAACTAGACTTACCCTAAGTTAGTTAAATTCATGGATAACCTATGGTTAGTGAGGTTTGAAATTTAATCTACCTAAGAGATATAAGACTAAACATGCAAGTAAAAGAAGTTAATAATAAGCAATAGGGTCCTCCTAAGTCATGGTAGGTAAAGACGTATATGAAATGTAAACGGGATGGAACAATGGTTCGGGTGGGTCGATTGTGTGGTGCTAAGACGCACGACTTATGGTGTGAAACATACAAGGCTTGATTTTGGTTGAATGGAATGGAACGATGGTAATCGAGGAACCCTATAGTTACATGCAACTTTATTTATTTATTTGAAAATATACTCGACTTTGGATCGAATACTTTATTTGTTTTTTTGAAATTTTGGTTTTCTATCGATTCGTTTTATCTTTTCTATCCTACTTATGGAAACTATAAAAGCATACAAGTATTACACTATTACATCACAAAGTACACAAAATATAAAACACAATTGAGACACAAAAGTATCCAAGTCCATAAGCCAATCCTTGAACACATACCTTGCACAAAAAACAAATAGTTAGTGAATGATATGAAGCATGAATATGCATAATATGATGGAATGATTTAAAATGACAAAAAATATTAAAAGTCATGAGAAAAATGTGAAATTAAATTCCTAAGGTCTTAAATCTGATTATAGCATTGTGTTAAAAAATCTCTAAAAAAATTCTCATCCTAACTAAGGCAAATGATCCTTTAATCCTATATAAAATTCAATCACAAATATACACAAATTATACTACCAAACAGTAGAAAAAAATGCCTTAAAAAATACACAAAATATATTCTAGGTACCTCTATTTGTCCTTTAATCATAGCAAAAAGAATGGGCCAAAAATGTTATGAGAAGTGGCCTAAATAAATTGTACAAATTTATGTGTCCGATTGAAAATTCAATATAAGTCAATTAAATGAAAATTCGAAATTAACTTGAAAAATGCAAATATTCAGAAAGTAAAAATATGGAAAATTTCTAAATTGAATTAAGATTTTACTGGAATTTTCGTGGAATTTTATGATAGATTTTACTATTTTTGATGGATTTAAATTGAAAAAGCATTAAACAGAAATTTGAAAAAGGATAGAAAATAAAAGGGGTGGAAATAGAAATACATGTTAGCTAAGATGAATCCATGGGCCTGCGTTTGGGGTGCAGATAGCAGGGCGCAAGGCCCAGGTATGGACATAGTGCAGGAGGGGTGAGGAAGACAACATTTCTAGTTAAAAGACCAACCGGGCCTCAAATGGGGGGTGGGAATATGAAGCCCAGGATTAATATTTTTTCTTAATGGTGATAATTGAGTTTAATTGTTCTTAATATTCTATTAATTTGCATAATATCCCTTTAATTTCTTTAATTAATTAAATTATCTTATAATTATGAAACAGAAAAAAGAAAAAAAAGATACAAGGGAACAAAGAGCAAATCCACGAAACCCTGGTTCTTCTCCTTAGCCTTTCCGCCGCCCCTTCTCCTCTTCTCCCTCTCTTCTCTCCTCACAAACCCTAGCAGCCGCCGTATCCTCGCCGGAAACCGCCTCTAAACCTCTAAACACCAACATAAACCTTCATCTATTTCCTATCTTGATTTCAAATATCCGCTTATCTTCCCTAAAATCTCACTCATACTACCGACTGAAAACCTAAACCAATATCCACAAAAATCCAGCAACAAAAGCGAAGATGTTCGAACCTGTGAATCGAAAACAAGATCAATAATAGAGGCCACAATTTGCTGTTCAATCTTCTTCCTTCTTCGTCCCTCAATCCCTTTCCTTTTCTTCTTTAATTTGTTTATTTTCGGTTTTCACGTTGTTGCTGATGCTTGTGCTTTCTCTATGAACTTTTGATACAGGAGACCGATGTCGAAGGCTCAAGATGGTTGAAACTCTTGGATTCGTGACGATGAAGGTGATGGAAATTTACGCCGAAGTTGCGTCTTCAGGTTGAGGATCAGTAACAGAAGATCAATTAAGAATCGAGGATGATTCAATCCTGAAGAAATGGCGATGAGGTTACACTTTCGGTATGATACTCCTCAATCTCTTCTTCTTTTCCTTGAGGTTCTGCTTTGATCATGATTGGCTTGCGTCTTGCAGGTTAAGGTTTGCTGATGATGAAGATGATTAAGTTGTGACGAGATTGAAACATTTGTGATGTAGTGTTGAAGGCTGGTGCATAATGATTGATGAATCTATTATGATGAATGGTGGAAGTTGAATGAGAGAGATGGAGAAGATAGAAGAAGATGAAAGAATGAATGGTAGAGAAAAATGATGCAGAGCCAAGGTATCTAGAGGAAAAAAAAATTATGCAGCAACCGGTTTTTATATCTGACTGAGGTGAGGGCCCCTTGATCTTTTTGATTCAATTCGGTTAGAGTAATTAGGAGTTAGTTATGAATCTGTTAGTCGGTTAGCTTTTCGGTTAGAGATTGGTTGGAATTCTGTTGAAATTAATTAATGATTTGCAACCGAATTCACAAATTATACTATTTTCTTATTGGAACAAATGCAAAACTAGGTGCTGATTTTTCTTCTTCTGAATTATATTCTTGTTGCTGAGTTGCAGCCGAATCAAAGCCCTTATGTGGGATGGCCGTCGCGGGAATACATTGAACGAAAGTTGGAGAGTATATTGGAGGTATTAAAGTTTCATGGGGATTGAAAGGTATTGGCGGAAACATCCTTCAGAATGAGCATACCGCCCCGATTAGCCATAATTCCGGGGCTGAATTTTCTGTCAGCTATATTCTGTAAATTTGTTGTCATAGTTGGTTTTGCTTGTAACTGAGTTCTGTTTTTGGTTTTGTAATTGAATTTGATTGAACCTTTTCTTAGATTTTTCTGTGTTATTGTTTTGAAAGTAGTACAAAGGTTCCTTTGAATAATTGAGTTGAAAACCTTGAATGATAAAATTTTGAACAATAATATTGTTGAAATTGTCATACTTCTTGAAATTCCATGAAGAAGATCTAGTGGCATTCCCTTGACCGTATAAGACCAATTATATTACTTCTCATCTAAATACAAACCAACACACTTTTTGGAGACCTTCATAATAAATAAAATCATCAATATTCATGGAAAGTAACATCCTGTATAAAGATTCCATTTCTTCTAAATGAACCAACTTCACTACTTCTAAATGAACCAACTTTACTATAGGTGAAACCTCTTGTCCTTTTAACATAGTTTATCAATAATTTCTTTTTCGCTTTGGGTAACTCTTCCAGATTTTTATCAATTCACCTTCCTCTAACAAAGAGATCTTATACGAAATTATTTCCCCATGCTCAATCCATCACCATGTTTCCTGAAATCAAATTTGAATTTTGTTGCTGGATATGAACAATGAATTGGTTAGGAAACAAAGAAGTTTGGGGATGATCATGGATTTAAATGGGTATGGTTAAGTGGATATAGGAATGGTTTTATGTGGATAAATAGACGTCCGAAGATTTAGAGAAACCTTAACCAAACACTTGAATGAGCATACACCAAAACTCTCCTTTGCCAATGAAAACAAAATGCATTCTTCATGACAATCTTGACTCCATTGTTTCCCTCACAAATGATTGATATCGCTAGGAAAGACTAAAAAGGGGTAGCAATGTCATGAGTACAATTAATCCCTTGCCACAAAGATATTCCAGATAACCTGATAATACTGTCTTGGCGAACCATTGAATGTTACCACACGATCCTTGCTTAATGAAAATGTCAACGAGTTCAAACATGAATAGGAAACCCTTAAACCTTCCTGAAATATGTACCCAATGAAGAAATGATTTGAAACGTCGAAATCCAACCCAATCGCAACTCCTGGTTAGTCTCGAGTAAACCTTGATGAAGCCTTAATCACTTATTATCTCTTGTAAATTTCTAGGACAAGTACTTGATAAATCCTCGATGTGGAGGATAGGATGAACATAGCTCAACCTCTTGCTCTGTCTTGAATGAAAGAAAACCCTAAAAAAATAGGAAAACTCGATCCAAAGCAATTTATGGTCACCTGTCTTAAGAATTCTACGCGAATACACGATCACGAGCAACGTGAATTAATGAGAGAATGCAGATGAAATGCGAAGCATAAGCCACTTAAGGTGATAAATAAGAGGGCAAATTTTGGGGTGTTACAGCTGCCCCTATTCAATCACTGTAGACTTGAATGGATGATAGCAGTTGCTTTCAGACGTTTGAAGTATGCAGGGATTGAATACTAGAAACAACCAGAAAATTTGCACTCTATGGCGGAAGAAATGGAGAAATAAACTCCACCGAACGAACTCTGCTTGTATATAATTATGATGTGAAAAATAACGAACAGGGGATGCCTTTTGAATAATGCCAGAAGGCTACTGGCTTGCCACACTGTGGGTGGATTTGCGATATGATGCCACCCTGAGGATGGACTTTCGCCAATCTGCGGTTGGACTTAAAAATACTTTGCCACACTGCGGGTGGACTTTAAAGGTTTGCCACACTGCAGGCGGACTTCTGCTCGCTACGGGAGACTTTTGAAACTTGCCACCCGAAGATGGACTTTGGCCAGTCTGCGGCTGGACTTTAGATTCTTTACCACACTGCGGGTGGATTGCTGGATAATTTGCCACACTACGGGTGGACTTTAAAGGTTTGCCACACTGCGGGTGGACTTCTGCTCGTTGTGGGAGACTTTTGAAACTTGCCACACTGCGGGTGGACTTTTGGAACTTGCCACCCGGAGATGGACTTTGGCCAGTCTGCGGCTGGACTTTTGCTCACTACGGGAGACTTTTGCTCACTACGGGAGACTTTTGCTCACTACGGGAGGCTTTTTTCCACTGCGAGGGACTTTAGAGATTTGCCACACTGCGGGTGGACTTTCGCTCACTACGGGAGACTTTTGCTCACTACGGGAGACTTTTGCCCACTGCGGGGGACTTTAGAGATTTGCCACACTGCGGGTGGACTTTCGCTCACTACGGGAGACTTTTGCTCACTACGGGAGACTTTTGCCCACTGCGGGGGACTTTAGAGATTTGCCACACTGCGGGTGGACTTTTGCTCACTACGGGAGACTTTTTCTCACTACGGGAGACTTTTGCCCACTGCGGGGGACTTTAGAGATTTGCCACACTGCGGGTGGACTTTTGCTCACTACGGGAGACTTTTGCTCACTACGGGAGACTTTTGCCCACTGCGGGGGACTTTTGCCCACTGCGGGGGACTTTAGAGATTTGCCACACTGCGGGTGGACTTTCGCTCACTACGGGAGACTTTTGCTCACTACGGGAGACTTTTGCCCACTGCGGGGGACTTTAGAGATTTGCCACACTGCGGGTGGACTTTTTCTCACTACGGGAGACTTTTGCTCACTACGGGAGACTTTTGCCCACTGCGGGGGACTTTTGCCCACTGCGGGGGACTTTAGAGATTTGCCACACTGCGGGTGGACTTTCGCTCACTACGGGAGACTTTTGCTCACTACGGGAGACTTTTGCTCACTACGGGAGACTTTTGCCCACTGCGGGGGACTTTAGAGATTTGCCACACTGCGGGTGGACTTTTGAAGCTTGCCACCCGAAGATGGACTTTGGCCAGTCTACGGCTGGACTTTGAAATTTGCCACCCGAAGATGGACTTTGGCCAGTCTGCGGCTGGACTTTGAAATTTTGAATTGCATGGTATGTTGCCCCATGACACTGGGGATATTATGTCTTGAGTATTGTTAATGAACTGGTGTGAATGTGAGAGAAATTCCTGACGCGGAAGTAATAAGTCCCTGCTAACTCTGTGGGGAAACACAATGATCGCGTATTCGATCCCAAGAAGTCCTGTGGAGATAACATCTCTGGCGGAGAAGAGCGTGAATAATTCATTTGTCCCAAATTACCACCTTTGCCAAAAATAAATTGGATTTTTAGATTTGAAGGCCGTGCCTGAGGATACCTCGACTATTGGGGATTATCCACTTTTATGGATCTGCTGGGGAAGAGAATGATTTATCTGAAATCTTCTAGGGGAATAGGAATCGCCTTAGATCTGATGAGGAATCAAGATCAAGGAAAACAACTGAAGGAAAAACTTCTGACTTTAGTGAAGATAACTTCCATTTGCCTGTTGGGGAAGACAACACCGAGACACGTCCTACTGAGGAGGAAAGAATTCAAGTTGTCTCGTGTTGGGGATTAGTTGCTTCTGTAGGGATTTTACCTCAAGAGGATTTTACAAAAGACTTGGCGTATTTAAACTCTTAGGTATCATAACGACTTCATGATTCAGTGTAATAACCTTGCTGAGGAGATAACCATTGCCAAGGTAGACGAGCTTGTGTCTGTCAGAAGTGCTGAACGAGATAGTTGTCTTGACAAGTGCCCACGGTGTTCTAAACTCTGGGTGAATGCTTCCGATCGTCTGCCTTCGGGAAAGAATGAACTATCGTACTATTGGGGTGGCCTGCCCCAGTACGAGTATTTGAATAGCTTTGCGCCTGACTGACTGATCTTCGTTCTTGGAGAGATCTGAATCTCGAGGTGATTGCCCCAGTTTGACTGAAATTTGAAGAGATTGCTCGACTTAACTGCCCCGGATTGGCTAGCTCTTACCATGACCAGTTGGGAAAGTCCTTAATCAATGAAGCTTTCTCAGAAAAGTGCACCTCGACGTGACAGTCTTTCAGAAGTTTTAAACTTCTCAACTTGGCAAGCTTAAGCTTTTGGATTGAATTTCCGCATGCGAACCATTTATGATGCTCAACAAATGTATGCAAGTGAGAAAATGTTTATTCTTAGAATGAAAATCCTAATTCAACAAACATGTTAATCTTGAAGTTTTTGAAAATGGATCGTTTAACCTTCGTGAGAGAATCACTGGTTAAGATACGACCTTATTTTGAATGAGAGTATGTACATGCAATACCAACAAATGTCTTTTAGCACAACTCATAGGAGTCAGGAACGCGGTCTCGTAGTAGTATGCTCTCAAATTAACCCTGTTTCAGTTAGGACTTTTGAGGGTTGTATCGTGGCCTGGTTCACGGTTATAGAAACAAAGGATATAGGCTCGAAATTTATTTGTCCCACCCACTCTTCGTGATGTTCTCCATTCCTATGTTCAGCTAGTTTTCACAAGCATTCACCTTCATCAGGGTTTCGTGTTGATTGAGGAACCATTGTTGCTATTAATTCAAGCACCAATCAGGTTATTGTTGAGAGTCAGTCACTCCTCTATCTTTCGTGTTCGTGCCACACGACTTTGTTCTCATTTGAGGATCTTTCTTGTGTAATCCTTTCCGTATTTCGCTTTTACGTTATTTTGCTTATCCCTAATTTTTGCCTGGACTTATTATTGTGAATCTTTGATCGTGGAGTCCAGCGGGGTGCCCTAACTTTTGCCTAAGTCGCTTGTTTTCAAGTTTCGACTTAGCAGACCTTTTCTTTTCTTTTTCTTTTTGCGTTTTGAACAAGTCGCGTGACATTGTTTGTCTTGATTGCTTCACGAGGGTTGTGACTGCCTCATTTTGTGGTCGACGAAGGATAACCATTGTGGTTGTCAATCTTTGGACCTTTTGACTTGGATAACCATTGTGGTTTCGGGTCTTTGGACCTCTTGATTAACATAGTAGAATGCAACGGATCTTCAAATACACTTCTTTATGAAAGTCTGAACGCTTGGTCTGACTAGCTGACGTCTACCCTGCCCCTGGGTTACATGTGAGGGTTTTTCATTTGAAAATAAACTCCTACTTCAAGGCTCAAAGGGGTTAGCGAGGGTCTATCTTCCTTATATCTTCAGTGTTTAGGATTCGAAACAATGCCTGTACATCGTCAACAGGGTCTTACTTGAGAGCTCACAATTAGAGATTTTGCGTTTTTGCTTCGTCATTCTCCTTTCATAGAATTTAAGCATGACAATTGGTATTGCGATGTACACATGCACAATTATAAGGGAATGCAAATGGATCTACTTCAAGAAAAACATGTGAGTTTTATTATTTCTAACATTCAAAAGCAAACAAATTTCATACATGTAGACAAATGTTTAACATATAAAAGAAACTACAAATGGAAATGCAGTAAAGAAACTGAATATTGCCGTAGTTGAGGAGACTTGGCTCCGTCTGGACCTGTCAGTCTTGGATACTTTCAACGATCAATAGCTCTTCTCACAGACTTGTAATCTTCAATTTGCAGTTGCATGCCCAACCATGGCAGTAGTACTTCCTCTTCTAGCTATTCTGTCTCTGACACGAGACGTCTGAAGGAGAAAGTGAAGCTGGGGAGTAAAGTTGCCCCATAAGGTTGCTCGGAAAGACCTGACGATCTTTTGCCTACGTATCTCCATTGACTGATGACCAATGAAGAATTAGAGCGACGTAGTTCCCCTCAATAGGGATGAAAATGAACAATGACGAAAGGAAAACACATAAATGCCATCACTGAGAGTATTTGAATACTGCTGGCTCTATTTGCTTCATGAATACCCTAGCGTTCCGGGTGATCAACTTGAAGACTTCAGCTTAACGTGCACCATCTGGTAGAATGACCGCGACACCGGTTCCATTATGACTAGGCATCGGATTATGGAGTACATTTGGGAGAGGAGCGAAATTGATCGCCTTGGAGTCAACTAGGTCCTGTACCTTGTTCTGAAAAGCCCAACATTTCTCAATACTGTGCCCCTGGGCACCTGAATGGAATTCGCACCTGGCGTTAGCATCAAAATTCGGAGGTAGATTATCAGGAGCGGGAGGTCTCATGGTACGAAGCTCGACCAGGTTTAACTTTAGCAGCTCCGGGAGCAATACAGCATATGGGCACGGGACGGGGTCGAGTCTGCGGTTTCTCGCTCTTGTTCTTTCTTGAAACGGTCTCTGCACCTGTTGTTGCTGACCCTGTGGTCGTTGTTGTTGAAACTGTGGTTGTTGTTGTTGAACCTGTGGAGTAATGGTCACCGCAGCTGTTTGGTGGTAACCTTGAGAATAACTTCTGTCTCGGCCCCTATACACAGCACTCGTCTCGCCTTCTCTTCTTCTTTGACCGTTGCCAAAAGGTTTTCTCACACCGGAAGAACTAGCACTGCTTGCATCCTGGATCTTTCCCATTTTCAGAAAATTCTCTATTCTTTCTCCAGCAATGACGCTATCAGAAAAACCAATGGACGGGCATGCGGCCAGACGATCCAAGTAAACACCTTGCAAGGTGCCCATAAACATGTCGGCCATTTCCCGATCCAGCAATGGAGGTTGAACCTGTGCGGCCAGCTCACGCCACCTCTGGGCATACTGCTTAAAACTCTCTTTAGGTCCTTGAGACAAGTTCTGCAACTGGGTGCGATTCGGAGCCATATCAATATTGTTTGATACTGCTTGAGGAATGCCTCAGCTAGATCTTTCCAACTTCGAATAGAGACCCGACTCAGCTTCATGTACCAGCTCAACGAAGCTCCAGATAAACTGTCTTGGAAGAAATGCATCCAAAGTTTCTCGTCATCAGTATGAGCCGAGATTCTTCCGAAGTACGCATGAATGTGAGTCCTAGGACACGTGCTGCCGTTGTACTTGTCAAACGATGGTACCTTGAACTTTGGAGGGATTCTGACTCCTGGTACTAACCCGAGACTGGTTACATCGATACCCAAGGAATTCTGACATTCCATGGCCTTGATCTTCTCTGACAGCTCTTCATACCTGCGATTGTTGACCTCATTCATGTTACCCATATCAGCATCCAGTAGAGTGAACTGGTCCTCTTGATTGTCTTCTAAACCTGCATTACGTGTAGCGGTCCTATTTGGATGAGGCTCTCCGTTACGGGCAGCGTTAGAATCCACATTCTCAGCCGGTGTTCCTGTATTAACATTCCCATGAGGTTGCTCAACCATCAACCGGAGACGCTCCTGGTTCTGGGACATGCCAGTCATCATTTCCATGAACTGATCCATCCTCTGTCGGAGCTCATTGAGATCAGTCTGCACTCGATCAGCCATCCTTACTCGGTTTCTTTTAGTCGGATATCGGTGAATGTGTTGACCAGCTATATTGCCTGAAATCAAATAAGTTAGAAACCCTGGGTAACCTGCAAAAATACAAGAATGTGGTATGCAGGAAATGAATGCTATGGCATGTTGATTCATTTTTAGGGCATCTCATCCCCTGATTCCAGTTTTGTGAGTTTGATGAAGACAGAAGCTCTTTTTGCTGTAAATAACAAGCGGTGTTGATAATATAAGGTGCGTGTGTGTAGCAGACGTGCCAAACAATTCCAAAAATACGAAGACCGACGTGTTTTTTGCAAATGTGTCAGATGTGTCAGTGATCACAAAGTGAGAGAACACATAATGATAGTGAAAAGACCTTTTTATGATAAGAACTTTGTTGATATAGTCAAAACACCAAAAGTATGGATTCAAACAGAAGTACAATGATAAAAAGATTCCATCAACAGTCCTGATGGTAATCCTACAACATACAAGCAAACAGAAAGATGTCTTTGTCAATGCAATCCTCCATCTAGATCTGGGTCAATGATCGGTCCTGCCTTTGGAACTTCTACCAACTCCTTTGTCTGCACCTGGTTGTCTTCAAACCTCTTCAGCTTCTTCTGATAGCAAATCATCATCCGCTTGTAGTAGGTAGCTTCTTCTCGGGCTTTAGCAAGTTCTTCATCTTTTCCTCTCAACTTATCGGCCATCTTTTCGTCTTTCTCCTTTAGCTTACTCGTGATCTCTTCAGCTTGAACTTTGTCTTGTTCCTCTCTTTTGATCCTGTAAGCGGCATGTCTCTTTTTCATGTTCTCAAACATCAAGGTCTTCTGATCTAGTTGCCTTCTAGTGTCAATGTGTGCCTTGGAAGAACTCCTAGTAGCAAACTCGAACCTCTCACACCGAGCCAACTCAACTTCACACTGTTTCCTTTCAATAGCATGCCTCTCAGCATCTTCTTGAGCTCTCCACTCAATCTCAAGTCTAGCGTGATTAGCTTTAGCAAGCTCCTGACCCAACTGTGCATTCTCCATTAACAAACCGTCTCTTTCCGTCTTCATCTTGTTGAACTCTTCGATGCTAACTGTAGTAGGTTGTTCAATGACCGTGGGATATAGAAGAGGCGCAGGCCCAAATGGTAACAGTAACACTTCAACCCGCTCTCTTAACCATTCTGCAAACGGTGGATACATTCGACAATTCCCTACTCCCAAAGTCTTCTTCCCTCTTGTCTTCCGACTATGCCAAGCATTAGAAGCTTTCTGAGCAATCTCGAATCCATCTGTTGATTGGAAGTACAAGGACTCTGTGATGTCCACAACAACTGGTGGTTCCTTTAAGGCATACCCGAACTGTCGAATCGCGAGAGAAGGGTTGTAATTAATTCCCCCTTTCCTCCCGATCAATGGAACATTAGGGAATCCTCCGCAACTATGAAGAATGTCAATGCACCACAAACCATGATTAACCCAGACAATGTCCTTTGCTTGCAAACCCATCAATCGTTCAGACCATTCAAGAGTGTTCTTCGTCTTCTCGAAAGCTCCTGATTGTGGAAGAAAGCGTGTGAACCACTTGTAGAATACAGTCGCGCAACAATTCAACATTCCACCCCTTCGCTTCTCATTCTTATAATGCACAGAGTGGTAGAGATCACCTAGGAGAGTAGGAATAGGATTCTTTGCTATGAAAATGCGAATAGCATCAACATCCACGAAGTTCGGCATATTCGGGAACAAAGTGATTCCATAGATACACAAAGCTAGGATCGCATTGAAGGTACTCCAACTTTTTGCCTCAGCTGCTTTAGTAGCCTCATCCAACAAGAAACTCAAATGATATCCTCGGAAGCCTCCTTTGCTATCAATCCGGTCTTCCAATAATGACTTGCTCAAATAAAGAGCAGTTGCTACATCCTTGAAGTCGGGATCAATCTTGGTCCCAAAGAATGGTGCACAGTCCTTCACGGAAACTCTCAGAATGCTCGAATACTCCTCTAATGTAGGTGCCAGCACGAAATCAGAAAGTACGAAACATCTAAGCTGTGGATCATAAAACTGTAGCAAGGTGTGCATCCCTCTGAAAGCATAGTCACTGATGGGCTCTATGAAATGCAAAATCCACCCGTAATCCTGCTTGAAGACATTCAGAACTTCTGGAGGAGCTAAGGCCTTCACTTTGAGAATTTCTTTCACAACAGGCTGATAAACCTTGTAGGAGATAATACACTTGGTCTTTTTCTTGGGTTCCATACTCATAGATCAATACCCACAACTGGAATCAAGGATGGGATATGCAGCCCTGCAAATGAATAAACATGTGTTAGGAATGCAAGTATGCGGATGATGTGATGCAATGCAATGGCATGTGATCACTGTTGCATATACTGGGCACTGTTGTACTGCCTTCTGATTTTGCCTGAATACCAACTGTCAAGAATACCAGATCATAAGTATGTGTCGAAAGAAAACCCAAGTATCAAGAACAAGGTAGGTTGAAGGTTTAGTTTTCCTGCAAACCTGTAAACCCCTCCCAATCTCACGGGTATCGCTACTACGGGTCAACATCACGGACTCTCAAAGCCGAATAGCAATAATACGTTCACCATTTCCGAGAAATGGCTCATGACCAAATCAGGGAATCGGTTTGGCATTATGTACTACCCAGGGAGGCCTCAGCTGAATACCGGAAAAACAAGCATCCCTCATAAGTTCCCGGCTTCCAGCACTGAAGTCGAGAAACAATAGTACATTCATCCCGAAGGGTACAATACTACCGTCATACGACCAGTTGCTTTAACAGGGTTCCTATGAGAGAACAAGGTCATCCTATGTGATTTCCTAGTGGGCCCTCGGGTGCGAATGGGTTTGCCACGAAATGTGGTCTGCCACTGTCACCACTGGAGAGGGTTGTTTCCACTAAGGTCCTCGATGATCGGTTCCCAGTGTTAGCAGCTCAGGTAGGAACATTCTATGGTCTTCCTAGGCAGTATAGAACATATCCCAAGAGAGCCTGATCTGGGTGTGGGACTCGTGAAAACTACACGTGCTCAAGACCACGCAAGCCACACGACTGCCCACTCTAAATCCTATGTGTATACTCAAGCCGGGTATTTGGCTTATCTCACAATAATCCCATCCCGCCAAGGAAAACCAGAACAGCCAGTACAGTATGCCAGTATATGCGACAGTAAAGTAAAGTGCAGAAAGCTGTAAATAAAGCTGTAAAGGAAAGCGATAAACTGTAAATAAAACAGTAAAGCTAAACTAAAGCATAACAGCGAATGAAAAAGCACCCTAAGAAAACAGAAACAGACAAGCGCTAGGATTGACTCTCGAAGGGGAATTTAGAATTTCTAAAGGTCCCCAGCAGAGTCGCCAGCTGTCGCTCCCGGGATTTTCATCCTAGTACAAACGCGAAAGTGGCACGGAAAGGTCAGAGTCGCCAGCCAGACATTTTTATCCCAAAGGAATGGGAAAGGTAATGTTGCACAAACCTAAGGAAGAAGGAAAAGGACGAGGCCTTGCGAACCAAAGATCTGGATACGGGAGTCGGTTACGAATCGAGAAGGTATTAGCACCCCAATTCGTCCGCCGTACCCGACGGGATCCACGCTTATAAGTCTGTTTTCAAAGGGTGAGAAATAATATGTTGTTTAACTGAAAGAATGGCTATCTGGAATGAAATGAAAATGAGAAAAGAAATGGAAATAAAGGGGAAAAAGTGTAGGGAAAAAAAGAAAGATTGTGCTCGAATGGGCCCTACCCCACTGCCTACGTACCTCATCGGGATAAATGAGGATCAGAGACGCCGTAGTTCGTCTAACTAAGGCTTACACTCGTTTGTGATTTTTTAGGGTGACGTTGCCATAGCTCTAGCTCAGGTGTTACCGGCTCTGACTCGAGGGTGTTTACCGTGTCGCTGTTTGAACTGTCGAGACAAGTCATGTTCGTCCGCAAAGAGTATGAGATGAGATGAGAAGACGTGACTTCTTGGTTTGTTGTCTTTTATAAGAAATGTTTTGAATTTTTTTTTATTGAATGTACAACACTAAAGACTATGACACATGAGCGAATACTTTCCAAGATCGCCCCCAATGGAACGTTTGTAAAGCATCCTAGAAGAGTGAAGGAGACCTCCACTAGCCATTTCCCGTGTAGCTTAAGGCTCGTGGCGCGTTGTACACCTTTTCCTTTATTAAGTGTTTTTGATTTTTCTTTTAAGATGAGAAGAGAGACTCAAATTGTAAAAGGAAAAATTCTAAGGGGAACTAGACTTACCCTAAGTTAGTTGAATTCATGGATAACCTATGGTTAGTGAGGTTTGAAATTTAATCTACCTAAGAGATATAAGACTAAACATGCAAGTAAAAGAAGTTAATAATAAGCAATAGGGTTCTCCTAAGTCATGGTAGGTAAAGACGTATATGAAATGTAAACGGGACGGAACAATGGTTCGGGTGGGTCGATTGCGTGGTGCTAAGACGCACGACTTATGGTGTGAAACATACAAGGCTTGATTTTGGTTGAATGGAATGGAACGATGGTAATCGAGGAATCCTATAGTTACATGCAAATTTATTTATTTATTTGAAAATATACTCGACGTTGGATCGAATACTTTATTTGTTTTTTTGAAATTTTGGTTTTCTATCGATTCGTTTTATCTTTTCTATCCTACTTATGGAAACTATAAAAGCATACAAGTATTACACTATTACATCACAAAGTACACAAAATATAAAACACAATTGAGACACAAAAGTATCCAAGTCCATAAGCCAATCCTTGAACACATACCTTGCACAAAAAACAAATAGTTAGTGAATGATATGAAGCATGAATATGCATAATATGATGGAATGATTTAAAATGACAAAAAATATTAAAAGTCATGAGAAAAATGTGAAATTAAATTCCTAAGGTCTTAAATCTGATTATAGCATTGTGTTAAAAAATCTCTAAAAAAATTCTCATCCTAACTAAGGCAAATGATCCTTTAATCCTATATAAAATTCAATCACAAATATACACAAATTATACTACCAAACAGTAGAAAAAAATGCCTTAAAAAATACACAAAATATATTCTAGGTACCTCTATTTGTCCTTTAATCATAGCAAAAAGAATGGGCCAAAAATGTTATGAGAAGTGGCCTAAATAAATTGTACAAATTTATGTGTCCGATTGAAAATTCAATATAAGTCAATTAAATGAAAATTCGAAATTAACTTGAAAAATGCAAATATTCAGAAAGTAAAAATATGGAAAATTTCTAAATTGAATTAAGATTTTACTGGAATTTTCGTGGAATTTTATGATAGATTTTACTATTTTTGATGGATTTAAATTGAAAAAGCATTAAACAGAAATTTGAAAAAGGATAGAAAATAAAAGGGGTGGAAATAGAAATACATGTTAGCTAAGATGAATCCATGGGCCTGCGTTTGGGGTGCAGATAGCAGGGCGCAAGGCCCAGGTATGGACATAGTGCAGGAGGGGTGAGGAAGACAACATTTCTAGTTAAAAGACCAACCGGGCCTCAAATGGGGGGTGGGAATATGAAGCCCAGGATTAATATTTTTTCTTAATGGTGATAATTGAGTTTAATTGTTCTTAATATTCTATTAATTTGCATAATATCCCTTTAATTTCTTTAATTAATTAAATTATCTTATAATTATGAAACAGAAAAAAGAAAAAAAGATACAAGGGAACAAAGAGCAAATCCACGAAACCCTGGTTCTTCTCCTTAGCCTTTCCGCCGCCCCTTCTCCTCTTCTCCCTCTCTTCTCTCCTCACAAACCCTAGCAGCCGCCGTATCCTCGCCGGAAACCGCCTCTAAACCTCTAAACACCAACATAAACCTTCATCTATTTCCTATCTTGATTTCAAATATCCGCTTATCTTCCCTAAAATCTCACTCATACTACCGACTGAAAACCTAAACCAATATCCACAAAAATCCAGCAACAAAAGCGAAGATGTTCGAACCTGTGAATCGAAAACAAGATCAAGAATAGAGGCCACGATTTGCTGTTCAATCTTCTTCCTTCTTCGTCCCTCAATCCCTTTCCTTTTCTTCTTTAATTTGTTTATTTTCGGTTTTCACGTTGTTGCTGATGCTTGTGCTTTCTCTATGAACTTTTGATACAGGAGACCGATGTCGAAGGCTTAAGATGGTTGAAACTCTTGGATTCGTGATGATGAAGGTGATGGAAATTTACGCCGAAGTTGCGTCTTCAGGTTGAGGATCAGTAACAGAAGATCAATTAAGAATCGAGGATGATTCAATCCTGAAGAAATGGCGATGAGGTTACACTTTCGGTATGATACTCCTCAATCTCTTCTTCTTTTCCTTGCGGTTCTGCTTTGATCATGATTGGCTTGCGTCTTGCAGGTTAAGGTTTGCTGATGATGAAGATGATTAAGTTGTGACGAGATTGAAACATTGGTGATGTAGTGTTGAAGGCTGGTGCATAATGATTGATGAATCTATTGTGATGAATGGTGGAAGTTGAATGAGAGAGATGGAGAAGATAGAAGAAGATGAAAGAATGAATGGTAGAGAAAAATGATGCAGAGCCAAGGTATCTAGAAGAAAAAAAAATTATGCAGCAACCGGTTTTTATATCTGACTGAGGTGAGGGCCCCTTGATCTTTTTGATTCAATTCGGTTAGAGTAATTAGGAGTTAGTTATGAATCTGTTAGTCGATTAGCTTTTCGGTTAGAGATTGGTTGGAATTCTGTTGAAATTAATTAATGATTTGCAACCGAATTCACAAATTATACTATTTTCTTATTGGAACAAATGCAAAACTAGGTGCTGATTTTTCTTCTTCTGAATTATATTCTTGTTGCTGAGTTGCAGCCGAATCAAAGCCCTTATGTGGGATGGCCGTCGCGGGAATACATAGAAAGAAAGTTGGAGAGTATATTGGAGGTATTAAAGTTTCATGGGGATTGAAAGGTATTGGCGGAAACATCCTTCAGAATGAGCATACCGCCCCGATTAGCCATAATTCCGGGGCTGAATTTTCTGTCAGCTATATTCTGTAAATTTGTTGTCATAGTTGGTTTTGCTTGTAACTGAGTTCTGTTTTTGGTTTTGTAATTGAATTTGATTGAACCTTTTCTTAGATTTTTCTGTGTTATTGTTTTGAAAGTAGTACAAAGGTTCCTTTGAATAATTGAGTTGAAAACCTTGAATGATAAAATTTTGAACAATAATATTGTTGAAATTGTCATACTTCTTGAAATTCCATGAAGAAGATCTAGTGGCATTCCCTTGACCGTATAAGACCAATTATATTACTTCTCATCTAAATACAAACCAACACACTTTTTGGAGACCTTCATAATAAATAAAATCATCAATATTCATGGAAAGTAACATCCTGTATAAAGATTCCATTTCTTCTAAATGAACCAACTTCACTACTTCTAAATGAACCAACTTTACTATAGGTGAAACCTCTTGTCCTTTTAACATAGTTTATCAATAATTTCTTTTTCGCTTTGGGTAACTCTTCCATATTTTTATCAATTCACCTTCCTCTAACAAAGAGATCTTATACGAAATTATTTCCCCATGCTCAATCCATCACCATGTTTCCTGAAATCAAATTTGAATTTTGTTGCTGGATATGAACAATGAATTGGTTAGGAAACAAAGAAGTTTGGGGATGATCATGGATTTAAATGGGTATGGTTAAGTGGATATAGGAATGGTTTTATGTGGATAAATAGACGTCCGAAGATTTAGAGAAACCTTAACCAAACACTTGAATGAGCATACACCAAAACTCTCCTTTGCCAATGAAAACAAAATGCATTCTTCATGACAATCTTGACTCCATTGTTTCCCTCACAAATGATTGATATCGCTAGGAAAGACTAAAAAGGGGTAGCAATGTCATGAGTACAATTAATCCCTTGCCACAAAGATATTCCAGATAACCTGATAATACTGTCTTGGCGAACCATTGAATGTTACCACACGATCCTTGCTTAATGAAAACGTCAACGAGTTCAAACATGAATAGGAAACCCTTAAACCTTCCTGAAATATGTACCCAATGAAGAAATGATTTGAAACGTCGAAATCCAACCCAATCGCAACTCCTGGTTAGTCTCGAGTAAACCTTGATGAAGCCTTAATCACTTATTATCTCTTGTAAATTTCTGGGACAAGTACTTGATAAATCCTCGATGTGGAGGATAGGATGAACATAGCTCAACCTCTTGCTCTGTCTTGAATGAAAGAAAACCCTAAAAAAATAGGAAAACTCGATCCAAAGCAATTTATGGTCACCTGTCTTAAGAATTCTACGCGAATACACGATCACGAGCAACGTGAATTAATGAGAGAATGCAGATGAAATGCGAAGCATAAGCCACTTAAGGTGATAAATAAGAGGGCAAATTTTGGGGTGTTACAGTATGGGTGAGATAAGAAAAAGTGACTAGAAAAATATATGAATTGAATAATGGACAAAACAATGATTTTTTTTAGCCCAGAACCGCATCTTGTTTTTTTCTTCACAAGCCACTGGTGAGAAACAGCCTCTAATGAACCACTGCACAACTTGCCACTTATACCACAATCATTTGAGATTTGTCTTGATTATTCGAAATCATGCTGAGGAAAATAATCCTTAGATGAATCGTTGATGAACTGATGCACATTAAAAATTCGAACCAACTTCGCACCAAACACTGCCTGATAGCTGATGACTTCGCACATAACACAGTCCTGAACTTTGAATACACATCATCTGAGAAACAGATCACTGGCACACACAACTTGCAGTCGAAACAATCTCTTGATAGTTTGACCAAGATTAGGTCAAACGTCCATCTGAATTGAATTGTGACTGAACAAACGCATCAAAATTGGAATCAATGACCTGTCTTTTAAATCCTGCAACACAGAAGAAGAAGAAGCAACTGCAACATATTTTTTTTGTATTTTGGTTAGAGGTTAGTGAATATAAACAGATAATAGAAACTGAACAAGATGATCCTCTGCAAAGCATAGACCTGCACCTGAAAAAGGATAAACGACCCGTGCGTGATCTTGTTTGTATGCGAAATGCAGATGATATGCGAAAATCTTAGGGTCAAAAATTAGGGTCTGACAGATGCCCCTATTTAAGTTTCTTCAATCCAGAGATAATGAAGATTAAAATCTTCGTTTCAACAAGATGGAAGATACTTAAATATCAAAAAACCCAATTTTTGATCCTAAGATGCCAAAAACTGGAATGAAATGAAATGAGATGAACGATGTGAAATGTTATGAAGATGATATGGAAATGATATGAAACATATGAAACTGTTTATGAAAGCATATGAAAATGATATGAAGCAATATGAAAATGTTATGAGAAAAATATGAAACTATATGAAAATATGTGACCGCATATGAAATAATATGAAACAATTTATGAGATAATATGAAATGTATATGAAAAGCTATGAAATGCAAAGAAATCCGTGAGGGACAAGACGACACATGAAAAAGAGTAAACGCTGGGGATAAGGAACATGAAGCTCCGACAGGAAAAATAACATGCTAGAAACTAACACATGGCTCAGCTGAGGTGAAAATGTCCAAGAATGGCAATTGGACAGAAAGGATCACAACATCCAGGAATGGCACTGAATGAAGTGAGAAAAGTCCCGAAACAGTACACCAGAAGCATCCAAGGATGACATTACTGACTTTAATAGGGATATCCGAGAATGGCATCGGAAAAAGGTAATCACGACATCTGAGAATAGCAATCAGATAAAATGTGAATCACAACATTCAGGAACAACACTGAATGAAATGGGAAAAAGTTCGGGAAAGCACATCAACTCAATGATGATTCCAACATGAAAATCCGAGAATGGCAATCGGAAGGGAAGTGATCACAACATCTGAGAATGGCAAACAGATAAAATATGAAGCACAACATTCAGGAACAACGCTGAATGAAATGGAAAAAAGGTCCGGGACAGTACATCAAATCATTGATGACTTCACTATGGATATCCGAGAATGGCAATCGGAAAGGAAGTGATCACAACATCTGAGAATGGCAATCAGATAAAAATGTGAAGCACAACATTCAGGAACAGAACTGAATGAGATGGAAAAAAGGTCCGGGACAGTACATCAAATCAATGATGACTTCACTATGGACATCCGAGAATGACAATCGGAAGGCAAATGATCACAACATCTGAGAACAGCAATCAGATAAAATGTGAATCACAACATTCAGGAACAGAACTGAATGAGATGAAAAAGAAGGTCCAGGATAGTACATCAAGTCAATGATGACTTCACTATGGACATCCGAGAATGGCAATCGGAAAAGGGTAAGTGATCACAACATCCAAGAATAGCAATCAGATAAAATGTGAATCACAACATTCAGGAATAGAACTGAATGAGATGGAAGAAAGGTCCAGGACAGTACATCAAATCAATGATGAATTCACTATGGACATCCGAGAATGGCAATCGGATAAAAGGGTGTAATATCTGAGAAGACACAACAAGTAGGTGAAGGAAAAGTTAAGAAGAGACAGACAAACGCCAAGTAAATTGGACTTTGAACAAAAAGTAAGAAGTTGAAAACAACAAGACTTCGAGAAAGGCATATGAGGACTAAAACACTCAGTATACATACATTTACGAAAATGGGGACTAAAACACCCAAGAACACGCATAATGAGGACTAAAACACTCAAATATGCAAAGGTAACAAAACTGGGGAATAACACACCCGAGAAAACGCATAATGAGGACTAAAACACTCAAATATGCACAGATAAACAAAACTGGGGAATAACACACCCGAAGGGATAATATGAGAGAAAATGCTGACAACCAGTTTAGACTCTTAGAGGAGTGCAAACGATGGAAGACTGATTCCTCAACACAGAAGATCACTGCCATTCTGCTCGAATATTAGAGATACTACTGCTGAACAAATCTCTGTCACACCAGTACACTGTTCCAAATTGAAAATCTTTTTAGAGAAGTTATGCACAGCTGCCTGGGGATTCTTGAAGAAAGTTGCCCCAAATTCAATGACTAATTAAGGTAAACTGATAATGGATTCAGTTCTTGATTACTGCTGGAGAAAATACTCACATCTTTGAAGTAACTGTTGAGAAGAAATAACTGATCATGGCTTCAGTTCTTGAAATGAATGTCGAGAAAATAACCCAGTATGAAACTTGCAGAGAATTTTCTGACCAACCAAATCTGAGAATATCTTGCACAAAGCAACAACTCTTGAACCATAAGACCTGAGAAGAACTTGCCCCTTGGTAGGATCACCGACCAAGTTTCTAAACTGTTTGAAAATTCCTTGATGAGGAAAGCTTATTTGCAAATAAAAATGTTTGTACAAACCTGGTAATTTTAATGCAAAGTTTGAAATCAATAATCATTTTTTGAATGAAACTTATTGATGTAAAGTAAATGAAAACATTGTCAAAACACGGCGGTTGAGACAACATTAAAAATAAAGCAAAAGGTAAGAAAACAAATGATTGGTAAAGAACTTGGGAGTCAGTTTACGCAACCTTGTTGTAGTATGCTTTTCAAAAGAAACCTGGATTCAATTAGGACTTTTGAAGGTTGTAACGTGGCCTGGTTCACGGTTTATGAAACAAAGGATATAGGCTCAAAGTTTATTTGTACCCAACCCAACTTCGTGATGAACTTCCAGTCCTACATTCAATTAATTGAGCCTATACATTCAAGTTCCTAGAAATTTAGGATTGCACAGATGAAAATGGTTCATAAGCCAAAGGATTTTAAGATAGCAGTCACATCTTTCCCTTTGTTATAATGAGGACCTTGGTCAACTCAACTTGCTTTTGCTGAGGATTTTGATGACCTCTTGACAAATATCTCTTTTTATTATCCCTAATTTTTGCCTGGACTGTATCATTTGACCTTACAGCCAGCGGGATGCCCCAGTTTTTTGCCTAAGTCTCCTTCATAGGTTTTGACTTAGCGGGCTTTGATTTTTTTTCAATAAATTTTTCAATATCAATTTTTTTTTGAAAGATAATGACTGCAAGGCTTAATGATTACGATGAACCATCATTGGCTTTTGAATTGAGAAACATCTTCAACACTTCTTGATGTGTGTGAAGGAACGCTTGAGATTGCAACCTTTATTGAAAGGTGTCTTGAATGATTCTCTTGTACTTGAATGCACATTCGAATTAATTGAGCACTACCCATCCCCGAGTTAAAATTGAGGGTTTTTTCGAATAGAAAGAAACTCCAACTTCAAGGCTCAAAGGGGTTGACAAGGGATTAACTTCCTTATTTCTCCAGTGTTTGGGATTTGAAACAATGCCTGTATATCATCATCCAAGTCTCAATTGAAAGCATACCAACAACAGTTATGGGCATCTCGTTTTCATCATCCTCCCTCCAATCATTGTAAAAAACTTTGAGAAAATATAAATGAACTTGAAATGTAAAGCATAAAGATGCAAATAGCAAATGAAATTGAATCAAAACAAAGCAATGCTCATTTCATTAAAATCAACATGAAAGTACAAACAAGCTTAAAATCAAACAACTTAATATGATTGAAGAAAATTGCAAACATAAAGAAACAATGGCCTAGTGATCCATCAACAACAAGGATGAGCTATCCCGTCTGATATTCTGGCCTTGAAGAAAATTTGACTGTTAAAGTCTTCTAGAAGATTCATTTCTCATGATTCGAAAAAGGATTGTTGACAACATTAGGATTTGTATCCTCAAAAGTGATCATCCCATTTCTGACAAGCTCTTTTACTTTAGCCTTCAATGCAAAACAGTGTTCTAAGTCATGACCAGTTCCACCTTGATGAAACTCACAGCGAAGATCTGCTCTAAAACCAACCGGAAGAGGATTTGGAACAGGAGGCGCAAGCCTAGTAGTAATCCAACCATTCTGGACCAAGTAAGGATACAACTCAGCATAAGTCATCGGAATAGGATCAAAGTTTGGCCTGCTCCTGGCATTATGATTCTGGTTCTGGCCAACATTCCTTTGAATAGATGGACCATTGATCATCGGAGCAACTGCAGTAGGGTATGATTGTTCATGGTGTTGTTGTCTGCGACGAGTCATCCCAACAACACTTGCTTCACCAGCAAAAACATTGACTTGAGGCATGACAATCCTTTGAGGTTGAGTTTCCCTAATGATCAAAGCCTGTAGCATCTCCATGATCTGACTCACATCGCTTTTCAACTCATCAAGGTCTTCCCTAACTTTCTTGTTGTGTTGGGCTTGACTTTCCATTCTCAATCTGATAGCTCTCAATCTGTTAGCAGCTCTAGTACCGTATCTGTGGTGAGGAGTCATCTTGACGGATCAACAGACAACTGAGGAAAGAAACAACCGGGATGAGTTCCCACACAACTCGGATGAATGCAAGAATATGCGAGGATGCAATGATATGCAATGTTCACTTCCATTTTCAGAAAAACAACTCGATTATTGCAAACGTGGTCAACATCGAGAATACGGTCATGAAAAATCTTGACAGAAAGGAACATTTACTTTTTTCCAACATTTGCAATAATCGGAATTATTTTCCTTGAAAAATGGTTGTGATGATGATCATGATGAATATGTAGATGCAACAAACACAAACAAGATCACGTAAAGCACACAGGTTCAAAGGTTCGAATCACGAGTATGGAGTCATGGGATAAGAACACCAACCCACACAGGTATGTACTAAGGTTTGTCTTCATTGTACCTGCAAAAAACCAGAAGGGTGCTAACAGAGGTTCCTGGAGTTAACAACCATCTTTAGAATATCATCGGTACGTTGGATTACTTCCCAACCGATAACATTCTTAAAATAGACCTCGTCCGAGTGTAGTGTCGCGTGACAACCACCTTAAGTTTACACTCAGATAGTTTCCGCACTACGTTCCTAAATTGGCTTAGATTGGTTAAGGGTTCTACGGTCCTCAGTATGATCAGCTCAAGGTCGGAAAATAATGCCACGTACGATTACTCGTCATGACATTGATAGTCAAAGAGAGCCTAACCGAGTGGAGATTATCAAATTGATATTGCTTTGGACTACTCCATCGCATATCGCTTCGAATATCGCCGTCCTATCATATGTTACACTCAGATCCGGGTTAGGATCTATCTCACAGAGAATCACCAAAACCGAAACACAACAAACAATTAACAAGCAAATCAAACTAAAACAGTAAACAAATCAAAGTAGGCCGAATCCACTTAGAGATTGTTTCCCCAGCAGAGTCGCCACTTTTCTGTAGCGGTAAAATCATGAGTGTAAGCTATTGATTAACTTAACTCAATATACATAGAGTCGCCACCGCGCTTTTATTTATTTCCAAAAGGAAAAAGGCAAAAAGAACGAAGAAAGCCTTAAAAAATCTTAAAAGCTAAAAATCTAAAAGAATCAAACAGAGAATGGGTACGGGGATTGGTTACAAATCGGGAAGGTTTTAAGCACCCGACTTGTTTGTGGTACTCCACAGGAACCCTTTGAAATATTTACTGCATTTTTTGGTTTGAAATGGTTTGCTTGAAAAAAGATTGAAGAGATGAGAAGAAG
Source organism: Lathyrus aphaca (assembly GCA_963966055.1). Taxonomy (NCBI): domain Eukaryota; kingdom Viridiplantae; phylum Streptophyta; class Magnoliopsida; order Fabales; family Fabaceae; genus Lathyrus; species Lathyrus aphaca. The sequence goes on from OZ014521.1 coordinate 364,669,376, forward strand.
AATGTTTTTTAAGATTTTGGTGTTTGAAGAGACGAACGTCTCATGCCTACGTACCCACAAAGTGCAATGCGAGATCAAAACCCCGTAGTTCGTGGTACAAATTGTGAAAAGACAAATGAGTTGAATTGATTTTAAAATGTAAAGATAAGTCGTCATCCTTTAGCGAATAATTCCGCTAGAAAGGATGAATCATATCTAAACATAAAAAAATGGTTAAAAGAAACGTGCACGAGGGCACAAAAGCAATTGAATGAGTTGTGAACGTTTTAAAGTTTTTTGAGAAAGGAAGTTTCGATATGCTTATGTGGTTTAGCATTTATTAAGGAAATGAAATGAAAAGGTAAAAGCACATGACCGAAGTCAAGGTTTGATTGAGAAAATGTTTGAAGTTAGAAAACAAAGAAAGTTTTGAAAATAAGAATTAGATTTGAAAATTTAAGAAGATAGGAAGAGATGAAGAGACTATCCTAAAACTTGCAAATAAAAGCTAAGGGAAGAAATGATCAAACCAAATGACAAGCATCTTTGAAACAATTGGATTTCCATCTTCATGAACAAGTGAACTTAACCGGAGCCAAAGTCTTCAATCCATAACAAATGAGCAAAGGGATGATCCTAGAATCTAAGTCCGAAACTCCAAGTCTCAAGCTAAGGATAGTAACCATAGTCTGAAATTAAAAGTCACCCATTTTTTAGATGTTTAATCCGTTATTAGTGTTTTGATATCCAAATGGACAAAATAAAAACCACGAGTATAACAATATAAACATAACAAAATGATATATGATATAATATGATAAAGCAATATAAAGAGATAGGGAACGAGGAATTGAAATAAAAGGATAAGGTGCGAGAGATTAAAATTAAATGTTAGTATATTCACATTATTATAATATTTACAATATAAAGTGGTATGATGAACTTAATCAAGCACAACCACGAAAAGAAAAATAAAATCGAGGCAACCGGATCCAATTGGATCGCATTCCGAATCGGGACAACTTTAGGTCTATGTTAAGCAATTGCCGAGTAATTTACGGAGTAATTACCCTACAAATGAGGCCGGCCACCACTAATTAAAGTGGAAACTATTCGTGTTAATACATGTTAGAGAAACGATATTATGGATCGTTCTCCGAAAACATGCCACACTAAAAGAAAGAGAACGGTCTAATCTTAATCGAGATTATCGTTGAATTTATCGAAAAGCAACCTATCACGATCTCAAAGTACGGAGAATGATCCAAATGATCATTCATCCATAGATTTGAAATAATGAAGATTAAACTCTTCGAAAGTCAACAATCTCGAATCGGAGATTTCATCGACCAAAAAGAAAAATAAAGGATGAAAAAGAAAATTGATTAAAATACATAGATTTGGAATAACAATCGGAAATTAGTAGAATATTGATATTTGGAAAAATGAAATATAATGGAAATTAAAAAAAAAATGAATAATCGGAATGGATCGAATAACGAAAGTATGGGTGAGATAAGAAAAAGTGACTAGAAAAATATATGAATTGAATAATGGACGAAACAATGATTTTTTTTAGCCCAGAACCGCATCTTGTTTTTTTCTTCACAAGCCACTGGTGAGAAACAGCCTCTAATGAACCACTGCACAACTTGCCACTTATACCACAATCATTTGAGATCTGTCTTGATTATTCGAAATCATGCTGAGGAAAATAAATCCTTAGATGAATCGTTGATGAACTGATGCACATTAAAGATTTGAACCAACTTCGCACCAAACACTGCCTGATAGATGATGACTTTGCACATAACACAGTCCTGAACTTTGAATACACATCATCTGAGAAACAGATCACTGGCACACACAACTTGCAGTCGAAACAATCTCTTGATAGTTTGACCAAGATTAGGTCAAACGTCCATCTGAATCGAATTGTGACTGAACAAACGCATCTGAATTGGAATCACTGCCCTGTCTTTTAAATCCTGCAACACAGAAGAAGAAGAAGAAGAAGAAGAAGAAGCAACTGCAACATATTTTTTTTGTATTTTGGTTAGAGGTTAGTGAATATAAACAGATAATAGAAACTGAACAAGATGATCCTCTGCAAAGCATAGACCTGCACCTGAAAAAGGATAAACGACCAGTGCGTGATCTTGTTTGTATGCTAAATGCAGATGATATGCGAAAAATCTTAGGGTCAAAAATTAGGGTCTGACAGGTTTTACACTAGTACCTTACTAGAAAAAGTTGCATGTATGAGTATATATAGGTATGGTAAATATTGATCAAAAGGAATGAAATTAGTTGAAGCATAATTAAAAACTTTAAGATGGGAAATCGTATGTGCCGGCCTATCAAACCAATAGGTCGGCCTATCAAGGTACTTAGGTCGACCTATCAAATCAACAGGTCGGCCTATCAAGGTACTTAGGTCGGCCTACGAAGGTCTTAGGTCGGCCTTTAAAGGTTACATGTCGCCCATAGGAGCCAGCCTGAAATTCTATCAGTCGACCTATACTGAAGCTGAGACTTGTATAGGTCGACCTATTTACTCATGTGTCGACCTAAAATGACTTAACCACCCAAAAACATGTTTTTCAATGCAATTATAATGTAAGCTCCTTTTACAACTCACTTTAATGATTTTTAATACTGAGATGCTTATCTAGAAGGAGAGTATATTGTCCAATATACATAACTCTACACTATCCTAGTTTTGACATCTTTTAAAATCCAAAAGCACTCACATACTACCCCATTTTTATGATTGCAAAATATGAGACGATGTATTTCACGATGTTGTTGTCTTCATGAAGACTTCCCCTGAATATGTGCATCTGACTTAAAGTTATGTATAGTTCTCCCCTTTGATAACATAAAAAAGAGGACAAGTAAACTATGAGAAGTATCATTAACCATATACAAATCAAAATACTACACAAAGGAAATTTGAAAAGAGATGACTATCAACATGATAACACTCACATAGAATGATATACATATTGACTAAGAATGCCTAAACATAAACAAAATAAAATCAAGTAACAATAGGATACAATTGCTACACATAATTCCAAATAACATAACAAACACATGAGCAATGAACGATACAATGCAATCACAAACTCTTGAGTTGCTACAAAAGTGACACGATAATGTGACATATGCTTTTGGTGCTCCCGAAATATTGTACACGTATGTTCTATAGAAAGGAATACACAAATTTATTGCCACTCAAACCAAAAATATAGATGTTATCATAACAATGACACAAATAAGAATTCATTTAACATCATAATATGTTCAACCAAAGTTCATGCAGGAATACATAATAATCCAAATACACCAAGAGTATATTTCAAGCATATATAAGGAATAACATAATATCACTATTGTAACATAGTGGGAGAACTGACTTGGGCGTTTTTGTTTACAAAAACTATGTTGCGGATAGCAAGAGTCGCCACCGACTTTTATTTTATCCAATAACGAAAAGGAATAAAAGAATAGGAAAAACCTTTGAAAAAGACCTTTGTATCCATGGTTATCCATGGGCTCTTAACTGCTTAGCTCACTTTACTTTTGTTTGAAAAATAGCGGCGGTATGTTTAGAAAAATATTTTAGCAGTTTAACTTTGCAATGATTCTCGTACGAATGTATACAAAGTATTTACTGTTTGAAAATATTTGAAAATGTGAGGTGTGGAAAGTCTTTTGAAAATGAAGTGAGCAAGCACTTAAGAACTACTTACCCTAAGTTTGTAAGGTCTTTCTTGTTATTTTTTAGGGTAGGACTGTCCTTACTATTAGGTAGTAAGTAGTCTTAACCTTGGATGTTAAAGGGACGGGCGTAGGGTCATCATATGGTCATAGAAGGCAACCTTGCAGGGGTATCTTAGTAATTTGAAGGGACTATCATCATTTTCGTAGGGTCATCGAGGGACTAGATCATTTATTAGTAGGGACTTGAAGGGATAATGAGGGACTATGATATTTTATCTGAAGGGACTTGATGATTTTAAACTCAGGAAACTTTACTAAGATACCCCCATGTTCGAGGGACTTGACCATATTGTAAGGCAACCAAGAGGAGAAACTCTAGGGGTGCTGATGGTGATCGTATAATGATCAACTTACGTGTGTGAATATTAATTTAAGATATTTATCTTAGAAGATAGTGGGCTAGGTCCAATTATTTTTGCATACACTCTTTTCACACCCTAGATTTACTAACCACACAGTTTATATTCAACAGAAATTAAAAAGCAGAATGTAAAACCCTAGATATTACATTATGGGGAGGGGGATACATTTGATTTTTTAGGGGATTGCGAAAAGTAAAGTGCGGAAATAAAAACCCTAATTAACTATTACAAATCGGGAGCAATTACATAGTTAAAGAAAATGTGGGAAGATAAACATACGCTATTACATTAATTATACAATTTTCTAATAATAAAATTAATAAAGAAATTGATTAATTAAAATTTTATTATGAAAATTAATTTAGGTCAAAAATACTAATTTATCTAGGATTAGGGTTAGAAAATAAAAATTGATATTAAAATTGGTTGATTGAATGATTTAAAAAAGGTTTTGTGATTTTTCTCAATTATAAAAAAAAACTATTAATTTAAAAAAATTATATAAAAAAATAATGAATATTAAATTTGTTAAGTTAATTATTATTAAGAAAAATGTTTAATCCTTTTTTTATTAAAGAAAACATTCAATTAATCCTAATTAACTAATTATTAATTAAAAAAAGAAAAAAAGAAAAAAAAAAGGAAAAACACCAAAACAAAGGGAGGAGGGAGGCTGGAATTGAACCCGCCCACTGAAACGATAGCCTGAATGCCTTGCCACTGGGCCACACACCTGCGTGTGTTAATGAATGGACAAACCGTTTGTTTAGCCTATAGCTACGGTTTGTCCGTAGCAAAAGCTTTTAGTGACGATTTTCGTCCGTCACTACATGACCTGCGAATCAAAAGCATCACAATACACAAAATAAATTAATTCTAATGATACAAATCAATTAAAGAAGGTCTTATGAGTCCAATTGAGTCATCAATTGGTCATGAAATTGCTTCTACATGGAGTTCCTAATTTTGAAACTCGGAAGCTTCAATCGAATGATCCAGAAACATTCTAAACATCCAAACAAACAATAATATATGATCAATTAGTGTTTATCATGCATAAATAAGTGAATTCGAAAAATCAAAAAAAGAACAAGAACACAAATTCGGTTTAATCAAAATATGATGTGTTTGATGATGGAGATGATGCATTCATGTTCTAAACTTCTCAAGGAACACAATGCAACCTTCTAAACTCTTTTAAAGTGGTTGGAAGAATGAAACCAAATTTGAAAATTTCTTGGTTTTTTGAAGCTTAGGGTAATGGTTCTTGAGCTCAAAAATCCGTCCCCCTTGCCTTGTATTCTTGTTGTGTGTTTATAGGTGAATGAAATTAGGTCAAAACTTTAGGCTTTTTTGGATGGATTTGAAGTTTCTTGAGGATGAAGAAAAGTGATTTCTATTTTGGTCAATAATTTAGATTAAATCATATTCTTTTGGTTTTGCACGAAATTGGACACTTATAATGATCATAAACATCAAATATTTGATCCTAAAATAGCCCTAAGATCAAATATTTGATTTTCCAATATTTATCTTAATTAAAATTGAATTTAAATGAAATAAATACAATATAATATAAAATAAATATAAAAAATCAGATATTATGATCTATGGGTCGTGCATTATCTTATAATTGAGTTTGGGTTAGAAAAATATGGACCCATTTGGAAGAAACTTGAGTTTTGGCCATTTTTGCTTCATACACCTCCTCAAAATTGCCCAACTCCAACAATGCATAACTCTATCAGTTTTATCCCATGTATGTATTCTAGGACTTTTTAGAAAGATTATAGTGTCCTATAATTACTCCTTTTGGTCCCATGTCCATTTGATCTTCCATTTTCAAGTTATGAGCTTTTGAAAAAGTTGACTTTTTGTTGACTTTTTAAAGGACATGTAATGTCTTGGCTCCTATCTCTCAAATGAAACATTTTTGGCCTTGGCTTGTGAGACACAAAGTTATAGGGAATTGAATTTCCTTAAAAATGAGCTTTGGATAGGAAATATTTGATGAAGCATGTGAAAGTTATGGTTGGTCAAAGTACAATTGACTTTTCCTGCACAAAACTCTAATTTAGTAACTCCTGATTCTTGATGATTCTGAGGTTCCCTTGATGAATCATGATCAACCCTTGATCAAATGATGAATTTCACCTCATAATCTTGAAATTGAAGTTTGACTTTGTGTTGACCACAATTGACTTATTGACCAAGTTAACTAATTGGCTATCTGAGCATTTGACTGACCAAACTTATATGGCAAGACTTGAAACTTGACATGAGGATTATTTGAGGTATATAGGATAACATGAAGTCCACTTGAGGCTTTAGAAGTCCAATTTGCTTTGAGAAACTTCAAAACCCTAATTTAAGATCCATTGCTTAGGAGGAGGCTTTGTCTGATGAAACCTTGAATCCTTTTGAGCAATTGAGAATCTTGTGACCATTAGGAGACCTCCTGAGACATATTGTCTTGAAGATGTGAGGGAAAATTTTGGGTTACAACAATTATAAACATATAATTGACACATATCAATAGAGATTTTTGGAATTGAATATTTATGAACTACTTCAAACATCAAGAATATTATTCATTTTGAAACACTAGCAACGATTAAAGTTAAAAGATTTGCTAAGCAAGAGAAAGAAAAGGAACAATATTACATCTCATGTAGATTGATGGACAATGAACTCTCATGTGATTAAACTTCCAATGAAAGTTAGAGGAATAATATATAAAGTGCATGCAACAAATAATATGCTAGCCTAGATTAGATATATACAGTATCCCCAATTCCCTTTGTATGTTGAAAAATGGTTCGGTCACAAGTGTTTTTATGAAAATATCAGCAAGTTGATGTTTTTTATCAAAATGATCAAATACGACATCGCCTTTTTCAACATGGTCACGTAGAAAATGGTAATGAATCTCAATATTCTTTGTGTGAGAATATAGCACCAGATTCTAGGTTAGATTGATAGCGCTAGTGTTGTCGTATATAATGGGAATACGTTGCAATTTTATATCAAGATAAAGTAGTTGTTGCTTAAGCCATAATATTTAGGAATAACAACTATCGACCGCAAATATTATGCCTCGACGATTATCAAAGCAACAAAAAAACTTGTTTCTTGTTATGCCAACTTACTAGAGCATTTGAAAACATGTGGCAAGTTCCACTAGTGATCTTCATATTAGATTTGCAATCGGTAAAATCAGAGTCGGTGTATCTAACCAAGTTACAATCGCTTCATTTAGAATACCAAAGCCCATATTGAGAGGTACCATGAAGATACCTAATGTCATACCCTGATTTTTGACCCTAAGATTTTTCACATCTCATTTGCATCTTGCATATAAACAAGATCATGCACTGGTTCGTTTATCCTTTTCAGTTGCAGGTCTATGCCTCACAGGGGATTACTGTGTTTACTTTCCTTTTACTTGTTTATATTTACTAACTTCTAACCAAATTACAAAAATATGTGGCAGTTTGCTTCTTCTTCTTCTTCTCCGTGTTGCAAGTTTACAAAGACAAGACAATGTTTTCAAGTTAAGTGAGGTTGTTCAGTTCACAATTCGATTCAGATGGACGTTTGACCTAATCTTGGTCAAACTATCAAAGGATTGTTTCAACTGCAAGTTATTTGTGACAATATTCTTTTTCTCAGATGATGCTTATTTAAAAGTTCAAGTTGTGATGTGTGCGAAAGTCATCAGATTATCGAGCAGTGTTGCGTGTAAAGTTCGGTTCTAATCTTCAGGTTTATCAGTGATTCATTTGTGGATTTATTTTCCTCAGCGTTGATTCGAATAATCAAGGCAATTTTCAGATGTTGGTTGTGGCTTAATTTGTGAGTTATTCAGTGATTCAGGAGTTACTTGTGTAAGAAAAATCAAGAGGTGGTTGTGGGCTTAAAATCAAGATTTCATATCCATTCTCATCCATAAACTAAATATCCACATCATCATCCTTTCTTTCAATTCCTTTTGTTCGTTTTCATCATTCCCGATTATTTCATCCATTTTTTATAACCATGTTTACCCTTTCAATCCTTTTCATATCCAAATTTATTTATTTTTTAAAACCAAATATCCATTTTTCTTTCTTTAAATATATTAATATCCATTTTTTATTTCTAAACACACCATTTCTTGTAAAAATTAACCCATTACCATTCTTAAGGCCCCTAAAAAATTTGAAATGAAAAAAAACAATTGAGGCCCATCTTTATAAGGCCATTGCTAAAAAAAAGGGTAAGAAAACAAGCTTTGTGTTCGGCTACAGCTTTCATCACATGAATCATCCCAGCTAGCCATTTCATACACATGGCCTTTCTTTTTTCACTATTAAACACAAGTCATCGACTTTTACATTTTTCAGCTAATCCGTACAAAACATGTTGAAGGCACGTGAAACGATAAGCTTCAATGTCATTACATCAACTTTCCCAGCCGCATACTACACACTTGAAGCCACAACGACCATCACGCACTTCACGCACCTGCATAAGCCGCATCCCCAAAACACAACCTTCAAGTGAAAATTACAACGTCAAACGCGGTGTTCCCACAATAAGCCTTCAAGGCATTTCCGCAGCCCACAAGCCTTCACATCTCTCACATGCTGCAACAAGTCACATAAAATCAGCTTTTGCCCAAGCCCAGCCTAATTAATGCACATAAATGCCTTCAGTTTTCCAAAACGCAGTAGAAGCTAAAACAAAACGCAGCAAGATCACGGTAAAATCATGGACCTGCAAAACGAACACGGATTAAAGCAAGACGCAAAAGTCAGCTCACACCCACGCGGTAGCCACACATCCAAACACTATGCAAATGAAAGTCAAAATCGCAGAAAATTACAACATGAAACGCAGAACGGATTCACGCGAGATTGGCATGATATAAAACGCGACGAATTCCTCAAAATGCAAGAAACTTTCTTCATTCAAAATTTCTCCATCCCTCTATAAATTAAGCCATTATCTCCTTCAATCACTCAAGCTTGAATAGCCCCTAAACACTCTACCAAAATCTAAACTCAAGCTTCAATCCACCACAATTTTCCTCTCAATTCCTCTTTCAGAAAACCATTAACATCCACCACTTTCAAATTCCGGCTTCTATTTCTATTAATTTCACATCACCAATCTTCAATTCATAACAACTTTCTCTAAATTCCTTATAAATTTCAACCATAAATTCACACTTATCGCAATTGATTGGATCGGAAAAGAAGAAGAAGAAGAAGAAGAAGAAGAAGAAGAGAAACACATGGATGATATGAGAGAGGCGGTGTATGTTGTTCAGAAAGAAGGTGAGATGCGGCGTTTTTTTGTGTTTTCGTCGGAAGCAACAATGTCGCGGCTTTGAGGAAGAAGAAGGGGCTTATTGTTCTTCTGCATTTTTATTTTCTATTATATTTATTCCTTCTTTTTTAAATTTTTTTTTATTTATAAAAAGCAGATGTTGTGTGGTTTTGGGCCTTAGGGCCATTGGATTCACATTTTTATTCTCACATCAAATATTAGCACAGCACCCCATGGCTATTCATTTTGGTTATTATATTTTTTAGGTTTTATCTTAAAGAGATTTTCATTTCTATTTTTCTTGTTTTCTTCCCTTTTTTTAAATTTAATTTAGAAAATTTCTAAAAAAATATTTTAGAAGTTTAAAGGATTTCTTTGATTTTATTTTAATGATGACAACTTTCTTTATATTTCTTTGGATGACATTTGTCGATATTTCTTTCATCTTATTTTTCTTTTGGTCGATGAGATCTCTGATTCGAAGATTATTGATTGTCGAAGATGTTTAATCTTCATTATTTCAAATCTATGTATGAATGATCATTTGGATCATTCTCCATACTTTGGGATCGTGATAGGTTGCATTTGATAAATCAATGTGAAATCTCGATTAAGATTAGACAGGGTCAAATCTTAATTCTTTTCGTGCGACATGTTTTCGGAGAATAATTCATCATATCATTTCTCTAACATGTATTAGCACAAATATTTTCCACCTTAATTGGTGGTGGCCGGCCTCATTTGTAGGGTAATTACTTCGTAAATTACTCGGTGATTGTTTAACATAGACCTAAACTTGTCCCGAATTCAGAATAAGATCCAATTGGATCCGGTTGCCTCTCGATTTTGGTTATCTCTTTTTTCTTGTGTTTTATTAAGTTCATCATACCATTGCTATGTAAATATTATTATATTATTAATATACTAACATTTTAATTCATTCTCGCACCTTATCCTCTTTATTTCAATCTCTCGCTCCTTATCTCTTTTATTATGCTTTTATTATACTATATCATTCATCATATTGTTTATGTTTATATTGTTATGCTTGTGATTTTTCCTTTGTCCATTTGGACACAAAAACATTAATAAAGGATTAAACATCTAAAAGACTTGTAACTTTGATCTTTGGACTATGACCACTATCCTTAGAATTGGACTTGGAGTTTGGACTTAGATTTTAGGATCTCTCCCTTTGCTCAAGTTATTATGGATTGAAGACCTTGGCCGATTTGGTTCACTTGTTTATGAAGATGGAAATCCTATTGTTTCAAGGAATGTTCACCATACAGTTTGGTTGTTCTTCCCTTAACTTTTACTTTCAAGTATTAGGATAGTCACTTCATCTTCTCCCACTTCTTAAATTTTCAAATATTCTCCCTATTTTGAAAACTTTCTTTGTTTTCAAAACTTCAAAACATTTTCATAATCAAACCTTGATATAGGTCAAGCGGTTTTACCTTTTCATTTCGTTTCTTAATAAATGCTATTACACATAAGCATGTCGAAACGTGTTTTTCCAAAACATTAAAAAATGCAAAACTCATTCAATTGTTTTTGTGCCCTCGTGCACTTTTCTTTTCACATGTCTAGATATGATTCATTCTTTCTAGCGGAAGTATTCGCTAAAGAATGACGACTTATCTTTACATTTTAAAATCAAATTCAACACATTGTTTCTTTTCACATTTTGTACCACGAACTACGAGGTTTTGATCTCGCATTGCACTTTGTGGGTACGTAGGCATGAGACAATCGTCTCTTCAAACACAAAAATCTTAAAAAACATTTCTCTTCTCATCTCTTCATTCTCTTTCAAACAAACCATTTTCAAACCAAAAGCAATAAATATTTCAAAGGGCTCCCGTGGAGTACCACGGACATTTTGGGTGCGTAAAACCTTCCCAATTTGTAACCTATCCCCTTACCCGTTCTCTGCTTGATTCTTTTAGCTTTTGCTTTTAGATTCATTAGGTTTTATTCGCTCATTTTCCCTTTTCCATTTGGAATAAAATAAAAGCGCGGTGGCGACTCTGTTTACTTTGAGTTAAGTTAACTAATAACTTACACTCATGATTTTACTGCTACACCTAAGAATATGTTTTACGACTTTTAAGTGAGATTCTTTAGGTGCCGATTGATAAAGAGAACAGATGTACATAATAAGCATGATATCTGGCCTAGATGCATTACAATATAAAAGAGAGCTGATCATACCTCTATATTTTTTCACATCTACATCCTTACTATTTGTATCCTTTTCCAAATTACCATTTTTGGCCATAAATGTATATATATACTTTGCATCTTTCAAGCCAAAACACTTTAGTATTTCTTTGCAATATTTGGTTTGACACACCAATGTACCCTCTTTAACTTGTTTGATTTGAAGGCCAAGGAATTAATTCAACTCCTCTATAAGGCTCATCTAAAGATATCCTTGAAGAAGCTTAGAGAACTATTATACAAGTTACATATTAGTTAATCCAAATATAATATCATTGATATAAACTTGAACTAGGAAGGTGTGCTTTCCTTGGAGCTTAATGAATATAGTAGTATATAATTTTCCCTTGAGTATCCTTGGTCAATTAAAAAATTTCTTAATCTCTCATACCAAGCCCTAGAGGCTTGTTTAAGACCATACAAAGCTATTTTGAACTTGTACATATAATTTGGATACTCGTGACTTTTGAAACTGGGGGGTTGAGCTACATACACTTCTTCATTAATAAAACCATTTAGAAACAAACTTTTCACGTCCATTTGAAATAACTTGAAATTTTTAGCGCAATCATAAGCTAGTAGAAGACGTATAGCCTTAAGGCGAGCCACTGGAACATAAGTGTCCTCGTAATCAGTGTCCCTTTCTTGGTTATAACCTTGCACCACTAGTCGGGCATTATTATGGGTTATCACCCTGTCTTCGTCAAGATTATTCCTAAGAACCCATTGGGTTCCAATTACTTGATGATCTTTAGGATGAAGGACAAGGCCCCAAACGTTATTTATTTTGAATTGATTTAGTTCATCTTGCATGGAAATAAGAAAATGCTCATCAAGTAATGAATATTTAATTTTTTTTTTACGTTCTACTTGAGAAACAGACGCAAAGTGATAACATAAATTACTTATCTTGGAGCGCGTTGTTACGCCCTTTGTGATATCTCAGAGTATGTTGTCAATAGGGAGACCATTTTTTGTCTTCCAAGTTAAAGGTAGATCTTCCACTACAACTGGACTTTCTTCCTTCTCCTCTTCATGATCGTCATCTTCTTTCTTCTCATTGTCTACCTCTTTAGGTTGATCAATCACTTGTTTAGTTCCATTAAATTTTTTTAGAAGACACACCTACATCATGAAAAACTACACCTTTCCCAATATCTTTTGGATGAGACTCATCAAATGTAACATGTACAAAATCCTCAACTATAAGTAATCTCTTATTATAAACCATATACACCTTACTAAATTATGAGTATCTAAGAAGGATACCCTCATCGGCTTTTGCATCAAATTTACCAAGATTTTTCCTACCATTATTTAAGATGAAACATTTACAACCAAAGACATGTAGATAAGAAACATTAGATTTTCTACCTCTAAGTAATTCATAGGGGTTTTTGTCTAGAATGGGACATATCAAAATCCTATTCAAGACATAACAAGTTGTGTTAATGGCATCCACCCAAAAGTACTTAGGAAAATTACCTTCATTAAGGATAGTCCTCTCTAACTCCTCTAAAATTCTATTCATACGCTCCATAACACCATTTTGTTATGGGGTTATAGGAGCAGAAAAGTTATGCCCAATGCCATATTTCACACAAAACTTCTCAAAGAGGTGATTTTGAAATTCTCCTCCGTGATCACTTTGGATGGAAACGATTTTCAATTTCATCTTATTTTGGAATAATCTAGCAAATTGTTTCAAAGTTGATAAATTTCATCTTTACTAGACAAAAACAACACCTAACAAAAACTTGAGTAATCATGTAAAAGACACAAAGCCATAATAGTTTCCACTTATTCTTTTGGTCCTTGAGGGACCAAAAAGGTTCATATGGAGAATCCCTAGAGGTGTCGAGGTAGAAACATGATTTTTCAATTTAAAAGAGATTCTAGTTTGCTTCCTTATTTGATAAGCTTCATATATATGGTCTTTAGTGAACTTCATTTTAGGTAGACCAATCACTAAGTCCTTTGAGGTTACTTTGTTTAGTAAGTCAAACTTTATGTGAGCTAAGCGTCTATGCCACAACCAAGAGTTTTCACTCATGGTGGATAGAGACTTGGTTCCAACCAAGGATACTTCATATAAGCTTAGCATATAAGTATTATCAAATCCCAATTCTTTAAACACACATTCCTTCTTTTCATCATGCACAAACAAGCAACAAGTTTTTGTAAAGGTAACTTTAAAACCCTTGGAACAAAGTTGGCTTATGCTTGGAAGATTATGTTTAAGGCCATCAACTAGCATTACATCAGAGATAGTAGTAGACTAGGGATTGCCTACAATACCCTTTCCAAGTATAGAACTGTAACACGGTGGGAGAATTGACTTTTAGTCATATTGCAGATAGCAAGAGTCGCCACCGACTTTTATTTTATCCATAAGGAAGGGACAAAAAAGAACAGGAAAGACCGTTTTGAAAAGACTTAGGTTCAGAGGGTAGGTTATATAAAGGGAAGGTGTTAGCACCCTTTATATCCATGGTTATCCATGGGCTCTTAGTTACTTAGCTCATTTAAATTGTTTTTGAAGAGTGTAGGTGTGATTAGAAATTTTCTAAGTACTTTGTAATGAGCCTCGTATGGATGTATACAAAGCCTTGTTTGAAAATGTTTGAAAATAGTGAGGTGTGAAAAGTATTTTTTGAAATGTGAGCAAATAACTTAGATGTACCTACCCTATACTAAGTCTTTCATGTTCTTGTATGTTCTTTCAAGGGTAATACTATCCCTATTATTAAGGAATAGGTAGTCATTACCTTGGATTTGTTTAAGGGACGGGCGTAGGGTCATCGTATGGTCAATGAAGGCAACTTAAGGGGTGTCTTTAGCAATTCGTAGGGACTATCATCATTTATTCAAAGGGACAAGATCATTATTCCGTAGGTAACCTCGAAGGGACTTGATCTTTTAAATCTGTAGGGACTTGATGATTTATCTATGAAGGGACTTTGCTTAAGACACCCCACGTTCGAGGGACTTGACCATGTATTGAAGACAACCAAAAGGGGTGACCATAGGAGGTGCAGATGGCGATCGTAGAACGATCGACTTACGTGTGTGAGTGTTATTTTCAGATATTTATCTTATTATTTTTATTATCTAAATTCAATTAATTACAATTAATTCTTGCCACGCCCTAAATTACTAACCACGCAGTGAATATATATACAAAAATTAAAGGGTAGAAAATAAAATTCATACACTATTACATGGCTTAAGAGCAGTTACATAATTATAATGGCAAATGTTTTTTAGGGTTGAATAATAAAAATTATACATTTTTAGGTTTATAAAATTAGGGTTTAATGAAAAAGAAGTTTAGAAAAAATTTAGGGTTCATATAAAGAAAAATAGATTAAGATTAAATGTATTAAATCCTAATTATAGTACTCAATTAAAAATAGTTAATCTAAAAAAAACTAATAATAATAATTATAATAAAAAGATTATGAGGAAAGAGTTTTATTTTTATAAAAAAAAAAAGGTTTTATGTTTAAAAGGATATTTAAAGAAAATAAATAATTTGATGGAAAATAATAATAAAAAGAAAAGAAAATAGGAAATTAGGAGAAATTAGGAAAAAAGAAGACAAACCCCATATTTATTTTCCAAAATGTTGGGAATGAGTGTTGAACCCACGTTTCTTTGCCAAAATGTTGGAAATATGTGTTGAACCCAAGTTTGTTTGCCAAAATGTTGAGAATGGTGTTGAACCCACGCCCTCAGACTCTCAACCTTAGGTCTTTGTCACTAGGCTAATCAGCGCACGCCACACATCATCTTCTTCCTCCCACGACATATTTTTGTTATATACTGACTTACCTATCAGCCTGGAATTCTTATCACTACTGCAGTCTTCGAAGTATCGACTGTCATACCCCAAATTTGTCCTACCCGCGCCATTTTACTGTTTAAGTCTCTATTTCAAAAAATCAATTTATTTCTCTACTTTTCCTTTTAAAAAATATATCTATTTTTTATTTTATTTTATTGCTTTCGTTATTATATTGTCATTTTCCTTTTATTATTATTATTTCCAAAAAAAAATTATTTTTATATTTTCATAAATCATCAATTTGTAAGTTTATGTATTTCTATGCAAAAATAAAAAAAATCACTTTTATTTCCATTATTATTTTCTTATTATAAATATTATTTCTATTATTCTTATTATTATTATTTCTTTCACTATTTTTATTTTAGTTACTATTATTATTATTTTTATTATTCTTATTACTATTATTAATATTATAATTAGTTTTTTTGTAATTTTCATTATTCTCACTTTTTATCATCATTACTATTATTATTACTTTTATTATTATGGTCATAGTTATTTATTATTTCTTTTATTTTATTTTATTATTATTGTTATTGTCATTATTAATACTGTTATTATTGTTTATAAAACAATTTTTTTTCTTTTACAGCACATATTAATTGGGTCATTCTGTAATATTTTTTTTCATTCACAAGCATATCCAAATTGATCCACCAGGCTTGCCAATTGCAATTGCTGAACCGTAAGAAAAATCCCAAGCAATAACAAACTTTCATTCATACACACACTGCTCACACAGTACTTTTCACAGCCTGTAATCCTTTCCTTCATAAATCTTCCATCACACCATTTATACAAAAATCTTGAAAAAACCATTTCACCACCCCTTTCAATACACAAAACGCACAACAGAGCTGCATTTCATCCAACCTCACTCTTCAAACCACTCATTTTTCTGAATCTCAATCATTTTCAGCCATAAAGCAACCAACAAACTTGCCGTAAACAACACATATCCATTTATGAATTAAAAAAAAAAACACAGAGCAAGGTGAAGGAGATTCGAAAATCTGAGAAACTACACCATTTATTTCACACAAGACTTCCTTCAATCATCATCCAAACAACTAAAGGCCTGCAAACTCAGATCCAAAAAAACCGTTCAAACCAAAATCCGCAACCTTGAAACCTCTAAGCCAGAAGACAAATCGATTGAGTGAAACTCTTCAAATCCCTAAAGCACCATGAATAACAAATACCGAGAGAAAACGAGAAACCTGTGAGCGTTGAAACGAGAAATCGAACTATATTCATCACAAACCTCACAACGCTCTTTCCTTCCCAATCGCAACCACCCCTTTCACAGCCGGCCACCACCTTCATCCTCACCAAACCAGCGACCAACTCACCTTATCCAAAAGAAACACAACCGCTGTTACCACCGTGAATCACCGTCGAATCTGAACAGAAACGCAGATCATAACCCCATCACCAAATCACCTAGCCTCCGCGACGAAGCTCCCGAAGAACACCAAACCGCGCGAGCAAGGTTGCCGAGACGGACGGAAACTCGCGTTAAAAATAAATGAGTTGCGCGAATCGAGAGAGATAGGGAGGCTGAGTTGAAACCGCGAGTCTGAGATGAAGGTGAAATCGTCGCGAACCACCGGCGCACTAATCGCCGCCGCGCAAGCAAACCGAGAGGCGATTTGACGGGAAAGAGGGATCCGCTGCGATTTGTTTCTTTTCTCGTCTTCTGTGTTTTTTTGAGAAGCAAGGGTGGGTTCTGAACCTTTATCTTTTTATTTAATTTGCAATTACCCTTTTTCTATTTTTTTAATTATCTTATTTATTTCTTTATATTAAATTATTGTTTGGTAAGTTTGGACTTTGTATTGTTGTAGCCCATGGTCCCTTGCTACCTACACCTTACCACAATCAGATGCACTTTTTTTTCCTCTTTAAATTACTCATGTTTTTAGATTTTTGGTTCATTTTACTTATCTATTTTATTTTCTAAAAAAAAAATTTGTTGTGTGGCTGAGAAGTTAAAAGAAGGAAACTTTATTTTTTTTTTTTTTTTCATTTTGAATAAGTTGTTGAAACGCATTAAGGAAAAGGAGGAGTCATACTTCCTTTGGTGGCTATGTTATTTCTTTTAACAGAAGTTTTTTTTTTGTGCTCTATGGGCTTAACTCATTTAGACTTTTATTTTCGCACCACTAGCATTATATCATAAATAGACACTCATTATATTTTATGTATTCGTCTTTTATTTTATTAATTTGGTGGACAATTCGTTTTTTTTCTTTTCTCCAATTTTTGTTTTGATTAAGTATGTATATTTAATAAATTAGTTTCTAATTAGTTTTGGTTATCTATCTCATTTTATTTCGTTTCACATTTTGGTTATTCCTTTAAAGGGCCGATGATATAGTAAAAGGCCGTTTTTCGCCCGATTACATTTAATCGGTGATGAGCGGTCAATATGAGGCCCTCTTTTTATTTTATTCTATTATTTTTATTCTGAACAAAAACTTGTAATATAATTTAATTCATTATTTTCAATATTATTTATTCAGTTATTCAATTTATTATTAAATTTAATATTCAATTTAATTTATTCATTTAATTTCGCATTTCAAATTACGATTCGACTCCTTATAGAATGGTTCCCACTTTGAACCGATTCTAAGGCAGTTCACGAACAAAATTTCGTCGCGTCCCGAAAAGGTCCAACGCCTTCGAATAGTTGCGCTCGATTAAAAGGTCCAACGCCTTCGAATAGTTGTGTCCCGATTAAAAGGCCGAACACCTTCGAACCGTTCAAAACACTGCACACACGCTTTCTCTTGGGCTAATTACAACGAGACCTCTTTATTTCTCGCAATCCCCTGTATTTATTTTTGTATCCCTCTCCCATTAATTTGTACGCACTTTTATTTCTCGCATTTTATTTCTGAATCCTTGGTCCAACGCCAAGCGATTGCACTTGCACACTTGCACTTTATTTTCCAGTTATTCTTGTTTATTAGGATCCACCTCTCCTTACGAGCCGAGCGCTTCGTGCCTCGCTGACAAAACCACAAAAATAACCTCCACTTGCATTTACCCTTTAAACCTCAAAAAACCAAAACGTTTCGATTAGATCCAAACCCTTGATCCAACGTCAAGAGGTCTTAGGAAATAAAAAACACTTTAATAAATACGAGAAGATTTGTACGTCACGAGCCTTAAGCGGTAGAAGGAGGATAACGAGCTCTCGTTACTCGCTCCGATTATTTCGACGCAGGACGCTCGTCTTGTTGGGCGAGATAAACTATCCATAGTCTTTAGTACATTTCAACTCCTAAACCCTTTCATCGACGAAAGGTAATAAAATCAAACAACCATAACCCTTAGTAGGCCGAACTACGAGGCTCTGACTTTCCCATTGCACGCGGGAGTACGTAGGCACGAGGATCTCAATCCTTGCCGAGCACCTAGGATCAATCTAACTTATAATTCAACTCATTTCCCTCTAGCAAGCAATTCGTTTAAGCATAGACATCCTTTCACGCGCGATAACTTAGATGGTTCCTATCGAGTACGATGGATGTAGGGGGTGCTAATACCTTCCCCCTGCATAACCGACTCCCGAACCCAGGCAATGGTTCCGTTGACCTTTGTCCTCATCCTTTTCTTCCCAGGTTGTATCTATATCTTCCCATTCGCTCTTCGGGAATAAATAGAATTAGGTGGCGACTCTTCAGTCCGTCCGGCGCGCGGCTCCCATCTTTTAGGATCGCGTGAGGTCGTATTTTTCGGGGTACGACAGCTGGCGACTCTGCTGGGGACTGGTTCATCCCTATGCGAGTCAAGCCTAGTTTAGGTTCCCGTGTTAGTTTGGATGTTTGCTTTTATACCTTGTTTGTTTATTTTTATCGCTTTCTTTATCACAATCCATATTATATATCTTGTGGCTCCTTGGTACTATAATTTGGATCGATACTTGATCAAAAGAACTTGAGGGAAAATCTCTATACCCGGGCTTGCGAGTACAAACTTAAGTTAGCGAGATTATGTAGTATGGGCTCCCGAGAGAACCACTCTCGTGGGTTGTCGATACGAAAATCTCACTTGGAGTAGATTCTAATGAGAATACTGACAACCGTCAAGTCCTTGACGTGTGTGCTCAGTTGCTTTCATTAGGATCATTAACTCTGAGGACCTTTAGAACCTTTTGGTTAAAACATCGGTTGATGGTTGCGTAGTATTGGGCACCAGGGTTCGCCCTCGTGTGGCTCGATACGAAAACCTCACTTGGAATAGACTTACTCAATGGAGTTGATTGACAGTCAAGAATGTATGAAATTGACACGTGCATCAAACAGTTGAGAAAGTTCCATAACTCCAGGACTTTGTTTTAAACCTTGTGTCGATGATCACGTAGTATGGACTCCCGAGAAAATTTGCTCTCGTGGGTTGTCGATACGAAGATCTCACCCAAAATAGATTCATATGGCGGAGTCAATCAACCGTCATGCTTATGGCGCGTGTGATGAACAACCATATGAATTGATAACTTTGGGATCCCTAAAACCTTAGAGTCTACCCAGTGAGTTCCTGATCAGAGTATCCTCCATCTGTACCTTGGACTCGTGAGACCTTGATCTTGTGATACTGGATTCTGACATTGCATATCATCTCATTTGCATCATTTATTCATCTTGCATTTCATTCCAAAAGCCGAGAACTTATTTCATGTTCCTTCATCTTCAGTAAATCAAGCTGGTTTCCCGACGCCCGTATCGTTCTAGACGCCCGTACTTAACTCGAGCCAACACTAGAAGACTGATGGACGTAATTCAAGAAGAACAAGCTGCCATGAAGGAAGAGATTGACTCGGTCAAGAGCAAGATTGACCAGATTTATGAGACATTGCAATCTTTGGCAAGGATGGAAGAACTTCGTGAAGCTGCTGCCGCAATGAACAATGCTCAAGTGCAAGGATCTACCTCACGAGCAATGCCTTCAGTTCCAGTGCCAAATCCTTTGGTCTATGGTTTTCCTCCAGGCTTCACTCCTGCTGTTGAAGAGGTCACTTCCCAACCAATACCTGCTTCTGGTGTTACCGTTGGTGTTATTCCTCAAGCTCAACCCATTCCAACTCAAGTCCAGTTTCCTCAAACTGAAGAGAATCATCAAGTTGAGTATGAGATGCATACTGCTGTTCCAATCACTAATCCTCATGCTGTTCAAGAATACGAAGCTATGAAGATGTGTCGCGAGTTAGCTGAAAAACTCTGAATTATGGAAGGACATAACTCAACTTCTCTGAGTGCCTCAGACATGTGCTTAGTTCCAGATGTTGTGATCCCTACTAAGTTCAAGCTGCCAGAATTCGAGAAATACAAAGGCCTCAGTTGTCCTGAGCTTCATTTGAGGATGTTATGCAGAAAAATGTCCGCTCATGCTAAAGAGGATAAGCTTATGATCCATTGCTTCCAGGACAGCCTGTCTGGAGCGTCTCTAGAATGGTACATGCAGCTCGAGCGCAACAATGTTCATACTTGGCTGGATCTATCTGATGCATTCAAAAAGCAGTACAAGTACAACACTGATCTTGCTCCTAACCGTACTCAACTTCAGAGTATGTCTCAAAAGGAAAGCGAATCCTTCAAAGAGTACGCCCAACGCTGGAGAGAGCTAGCCGCCAGAGTGCATCCTCCATTGGTTGACCGTGAATTGATCGACATCTTCATGGGTACCCTACAGGGGCAATACTACGAGAAGCTGATCAACAGCGTATCTTCTGGTTTCTCAGACATGGTAATGGTCGGAGAAAGAATCGAAGAAGGTTTGAAAAGTGGAAAAATCCAAGGAGGTTCTAATAGCCAGAACAATGCCAAGAAGCCTTTCAACGGATACAAAAAGGGCGAAACAAACTCCGTTTCTGCTGCAAGTGGGAATTTTCAACAGAGTGCACCTGCGTCAGTTCCCTACTATCAGTATCCCTATGTTGCTGCTGCACAATATGCTCCTATGCCATATCAGCCAGTTCCTCCAATGCCTTATCAGCAGGCCTTTCAAGCTCTATTCCCGCCTCAGATGGCTCATCAACCACGTCCTATGGTTGCAGCTGCGTAGTATGCGCCCAATCCATACCAGCAACCGGCTTATCCACCACGGCCTGGTCAACAACAACAACGCGCTCCTCAACAACGTCCTCCATATCAGCAAAGAGGATATGATAGGCACATTGATCCCCTGCCTATGACGTATACCGAAATCTTTAAGGGGCTAATGGCAAAAGGAACTCTTGTGTTGAAAGATATGTCACCTCAGATTGGCAATGCCCGGAACTATGATGCCAATGCTCGTTGTGAGTATCACAAAGGCGCTCCAGGTCACAACATCGAGAACTGCCATGCTTTCAAACACTTGATTCAGGATATGATCAATTCCAAGGACCTCACTCTCACTCCGAGAAATCCAAATGTCCAGAACGATCCAATGCCGTCACACGGTGCCAACAAGTGAAGACGTTTAAAGGGGTTGATGAAGACCAAGCTGAGTAGTCTCCAACTTTGAAGCATTCAATCAAGAGAAGTTCAATTCCTCAAATCAAGGCAGCCATAGCCATTTATAATTTCCGCATTCCTGTTGTTTTGTATTGTTTGTTTAAGTACTATTTGCTTTGAACATTGTCATTTGTACTTGGTTTTGTTAATGTTATGTTTATGCATGTTTTGAATCAGTTTATTCGCATTCGCTCATTATTTATCATTTATCACAAAATCACAAAAATATTTCCTCACTTCACTTTAGCAAATATTTGAGGGAGGATGATGAAAACGAAATACCCATATTTATTGCGGTATGCTTTCAGATAAGACCTCGTCAATGATATACATGCATTCTTTCAAATCCTCAAACACTGGAGATACAAGGAGTTAATCCCTAGTCAACCACTTCGAGCCTAGAAGTAGGAGTTTCTTTCGGATACAACCCTTACATCTAACCCGGGGCAGGGTAGTTGTTCAGTTAACATGACTAACTTTCAAATCGCAAGATGAGACATCCCGTCAGAGGACCATCAGCAAATGATTTGGCAGTCACAACATTCAAACAAAAAAGAAAAGAAAAGAAAGAATTACTAAGTTGAGCACCCGAAGGGAGACTTAGTCGGAAAAAAAATCAAAAGAGGAACTCAAATCCTCAGCAAAAGCAAAAGAAATATCAGTGACCATCCAATCAAAAATCAAAGGGTCACCAACAACAGAATAATATGACTGCCATTTTCAAGCAAACTTTAAAGCTTCATCTTCACTCTTGCAAAGTCAAAACAAATGCATGTGCAAAGTTAACTGAACATAGGACTGGAGAACATAACGAAGAAGGGACGGGTACAAATCATTTGAGCCTTATATCCTTTGTTTCTCAAAACCATTAACTAGACCACGTTACAACCCTAGAAAGTCCTAATTGAGGCACGATTTATTCTGAAAGCATGCTACCAACAAGGTTGCGTAATATGACTCCCATGTATTTGCTAATCTTCAATCTCATTTGCACATCATTCTTGATGCATTTTTCACGCACTTTCTAAATCAACACTTCGTTTGGGCTAACGGTCCATTCGTCACACTTTAACAGCATTCAAATAAAATTGGCTTTTTCAAAACTTACATGAGCTTTACATTAACACTACCATTTGTGTACGAATAATTTAATTGTAATTCATTACTTGACATCAGTGCAATCTCAACAAGGGGCTGGCGATCACGGTGGGACAATCAAAAGAGAAATTTTAACTTCATTGGTGTCAATGTGAATCAAGACTACTTCAGCAGCCCAATCAGGGGCAAATCATTCGTAATATCCCAATCATGGGCAATTTATTTCAAAATCAGCCCAGTCAAGGGCCAAAAATCACCCTCAAAGGCTCAATCAGGGGCAGGTCATGTCGTGGCCATTGTTAAAGCTTCCCCACCAGATTTATTTTTGATATCCTACGAGCAGGGGCAAGCAAACAAGGAGCAAATCTTCCTATCTCTTCTCCCCAGCTGAACAGGCAGTCCTTGCTAGATGTTGGCAATCATTCAAAGCAAAATCAGGCGTCATGTGACAATCAAGTCGCTTCGCTCACCAGCGGAGAACTAAGCTTAGATATTTCAGATCCATCTTCTGATCATGCGTCGTTGAAGATCGAGTATCGGGAAATCAAGCCCTCCACCCACCCAAAGTCCAATCATTATTGGCAACTACCAGACCAAAAGTCCACCAAGCTGGCACCTTTCAATCGCTCATATGCATCACTATGCATCATTAACGTCATAAGCATCATTTACATCAATCATTTGTAGCATATGCATCATATGCATACCTAAACAAATCAGACTTTTATTTTCCCCAACAGTTTCAACTTGCATCTCAGTGCATAAAATATTTGCATTGTATCTCCATCCTTATGGAATACCATTTCAAAACAATCAAGCATAGTTGCATAGTTCAGGATCCGGGATCAACGCAAGTTTCCAGTCCTTTCCCCAGCGGAAGTCAGGATCATATCAATCGAAGATTCCAGGCATCTCCTCGGCGGATTCAAGGGCCGTATTTAAATTTTATTCGCCTTATCTTCCTCTGTTGATAAGTGATTTTATTTTCTGTTATTCGCCCTATCATCCTCTGTTGATAGTGATCTTTATTTTTCTGTCATTCGCCTTATCAGCCTCTGGTGATAAGTGAGTTTATTTTCAGTCATTCGCCTATCATCCTCTGTTGATAGTGATCTTTATTTTTCTGTCTTTCGCCTTATCATCCTCAGTTGATAAGTGAGTTTATTTTTTCTGTCTTTCGCCTATCATCCTCTGTTGATAGTGATCTTTATTTTTCTGTCATTCGCCTTATCTTCCTCAGTTGATAAGTGAGTTTATTTTTTCTGTCTTTCGCCTTATCTTCCTCTATTGATAAGTGATCTTATTTTCTGTCTTTCGCCTTATCTTCCTCTATTGATAAGTGATCTTATTTTCTGTCTTTCGCCTTATCTTCCTCTATTGATAAGTGATCTTATTTTCTGTCATTCGCCTTATCATCCTCTGTTGATAAGTGAGTTTATTTTCAGTTTATTGCCTTATCATCCTCTGGTGATAAGTGATTTTATTTTCAGTCTGTTGCCTTATCATCCTCTGGTGATAAGTGAGTTTATTTTCAGTTATTTGCCTTATCATCCTATGGTGATAAGTGATTTATTTTTGTCAACTTATTTCTGGCTGTGCCACCCATCACTTCCAATTATTTCATTTGTCGGACAAATTTGGAGGCTGTTAATATATAATTATCTTATACCTTGAAAGATTGAACGCGAGCCAGTTCATCTTACTCGGTCTAAGCCAATTTGATAGGGGCATCTGTCCTACCCCAAATTTGTCCTACCCGCGCCATTTTACTGTTTAAGTCTCTATTTCAAAAAATCAATTTATTTCTCTACTTTTCCTTTTAAAAAATATATCCATTTTTTATTTTATTTTATTGCTTTCGTTATTATATTGTCATTTTCCTTTTATTATTATTATTTCCAAAAAAAATTATTTTTATATTTTCATAAATCATCAATTTGTAAGTTTATCTATTTCTATGCAAAAATAAAAAAACCACTTTTATTTCCATTATTATTTTCTTATTATAAATATTATTTCTATTATTCTTATTCTTATTATTATTATTTCTTTCACTATTTTTATTTTAGTTACTATTATTATTATTTTTATTATTCTTATTACTATTATTAATATTATAATTAGTTTTTTTTTTGTAATTTTCATTATTCTCACTTTTTATCATCATTACTATTATTATTACTTTTATTATTATGGTCATAGTTATTTATTATTTCTTTTCTTTTCTTTTATTATTATTGTTATTGTCATTATTAATACTGTTATTATTGTTTATAAAACAATCTTTTTTCTTTTACAGCACATATTAATTGGGTCATTCTGTAATATTTTTTTCATTCACAAGCATATCCAAATTGATCCACCAGGCTTGCCAATTGCAATTGCTGAACCGTACGAAAAATCCCAAGCAATAACAAACTTTCATTCGTACACACACAGCTCACACAGTACTTTTCACAGCCTGTAATCCTTTCCTTCATAAATCTTCCATCACACCATTTATACAAAAATCTTGAAAAAACCATTTCACCACCCCTTTCAATACACAAAACGCACAACAGAGCTGCATTTCATCCAACCTCACTCTTCAAACCACTCATTTTTCTGAATCTCAATCATTTTCAGCCATAAACCAACCCACAAACTTGCCGTAAACAACACATATCCATTTATGAATTAAAAAAAACAACACAGAGCAAGGTGAAGGAGATTCGAAAATCTGAGAAACTACACCATTTATTTCACACAAGACTTCCTTCAATCATCATCCAAACAACAAAAAGCCTGCAAACTCAGATCCAAAAAAACCGTTCAAACCAAAATCCGCAACCTTGAAACCTCTAAGCCAGAAGACAAATCGATTGAGTGAAACTCTTCAAATCCCTAAAGCACCATGAACAACAAATACCGAGAGAAAACGAGAAACCTGTGAGCGTTGAAACGAGAAATCGAACTATATTCATCACAAACCTCACAACGCTCTTTCCTTCCCAATCGCAACCACCCCTTTCACAGCCAGCCACCACCTTCATCCTCACCAAACCAGCGACCAACTCACCTTCTCCATAAGAAACACAGCCGCTATCACCACCGTGAATCACCGTCGAATCTGAACAGAAACGCAGATCGTAACCCCATCACCAAATCACCTAGCCTCCGCGACGAACCTCCCGAAGAACACCAAACCGCGCGAGCAAGGTCGCCGAGACGGACGGAAAATCGCGTTAAAAAGAAACGAGTTGCGCGAATCGAGAGAGATAGAGAGGCTGAGTTGAAACCGCGAGTCTGAGATGAAGGTGAAATCGTCGCGAACCACCGGCGCACTAATCGCCGCCGCGCAAGCAAACCGAGAGGCGATTTGACGGGAAAGAGGGATCCACTGCGATCTGTTTCTTTTCTCGTCTTCTGTGTTATTTTGAGAAGCAAGGGTGGGTTCTGAACCTTTATCTTTTTATTTAATTTGCAATTACCCTTTTTCTATTTTTTTAATTATCTTATTTATTTCTTTATATTAAATTATTGTTTGGTAAGTTTGGACTTTGTATTGTTGTAGCCCATGGTCCCTTGCTACCTACACCTTACCACAATCAGATGCACTTTTGGTTTTTGGTTCATTTTACTTATCTATTTTATTTTCTAAAAAAAAATTTGTTGTGTGGCTGAGAAGTTAAAAGAAGGAAACTTTTTTTTTTTTTTTTTTTTCATTTTGAATAAGTTGTTGAAACGCATTAAGGAAAAGGAGGAGTCATACTTCCTTTGGTGGCTATGTTATTTCTTTTAACAGAAGTTTTTTTTTGTGCTCTATGGGCTTAACTCATTTAGACTTTTATTTTCGCACCACTAGCATCATATCATAAATAGACACTCATTTTATTTTATGTATTCGTCTTTTATTTTATTAATTTGGTGGACAATTCGTTTTTTTTCTTTTCTCCAATTTTTGTTTTGATTAAGTATGTATACTTAATAAATTAGTTTCTAATTAATTTGGTTATCTATCTCATTTTATTTCGTTTCACATTTTGGTTATTCCTTTAAAGGGCCGATGATATAGTAAAAGGCCGTTTTTCGCCCGATTACATTTAATCGGTGATGAGCGGTCAATATGAGGCCCTCTTTTTATTTTATTCTATTATTTTTATTCTGAACAAAAACTTGTAATATAATTTAATTCATTATTTTCAATATTATTTATTCAGTTATTCAATTTATTATTCAATTTAATATTCAATTTAATTTATTCATTTAATTTCGCATTTCAAATTACGATTCGACTCCTTATAGAATGGTTCCCACTTTGAACCGATTCTAAGGCAGTTCACGAACAAAATTTCGTCGCGTCCCGAAAAGGTCCAACGCCTTCGAATAGTTGCGCTCGATTAAAAGGTCCAACGCCTTCGAATAGTTGTGTCCCGATTAAAAGGCCGAACACCTTCGAACCGTTCAAAACACTGCACACACGCTTTCTCTTGGGCTAATTACAACGAGACCTCTTTATTTCTCGCAATCCCCTGTATTTATTTTTGTATCCCTCTCCCATTAATTTGTACGCACTTTTATTTCTCGCATTTTATTTCTGAATCCTTGGTCCAACGCCAAGCGATTGCACTTGCACACTTGCACTTTATTTTCCAGTTATTCTCGTTTATTAGGATCCACCTCTCCTTGCGAGCCGAGCGCTTCGTGCCTCGCTGACAAAACCACAAAAATAACCTCCACTTGCATTTACCCTTTAAACCTCAAAAAATCAAAACGTTTCGATTAGATCCAAACCCTTGATCCAACGTCAAGCGGTCTTAGGAAATAAAAAACACTTTAATAAATACGAGAAGATTTGTACGTCACGAGCCTTAAGCGGTAGAAAGGAGGATAACGAGCTCTCGTTACTCGCTCCGATTATTTCGACGCAGGACGCTCGTCTTGTTGGGCGAGATAAACTATCCATAGTCTTTAGTACATTTCAACTCCTAAACCCTTTCATCGACGAAAGGTAATAAAATCAAACAACCATAACCCTTAGTAGGCCGAACTACGAGGCTCTGACTTTCCCATTGCACGCGGGAGTACGTAGGCACGAGGATCTCAATCCTTGCCGAGCACCTAGGATCAATCTAACTTATAATTCAACTCATTTCCCTCTAGCAAGCAATTCGTTTAAGCATAGACATCCTTTCACGCGCGATAACTTAGATGGTTCCCATCGAGTACGATGGATGTAGGGGGTGCTAATACCTTCCCCCTGCATAAGCGACTCCCGAACCCAGGAAATGTTTCCGTTGACCTTTGTCCTCATCCTTTTCTTCCCGGGTTGTATCTATATCTTCCCATTCCCTCTTCGGGAATAAATAGAATTAGGTGGCGACTCTTCAGTCCGTCCGGCACGCGGCTCCCGTCTTTTTGGATCGCGTGAGGTCGTATTTTTCGGGGTACGACATCGAAGAAAACAGATTACCGCAGATTAACCAATAGTTTAGTTCTCCATGGTGCCCTATGATTCCTGCATCGAAACTTAAATCCAACTATCCAGAAACCATCTCAAGGATTCGTTTGCAGCCTTTAATCAACTTGTAAAAGTGGTGGATTATGGAAACCAAATTTTTAATTGTGTGAAATTTTAAAGTATGGATATGATCCTCATGCTCTTCATCCTTATTCTTTGTCTTGTGATGTTGTTGTAGTTATATAGTAATGTAATTATGTTAAGAATTTAGGCCTTGGTTGGAGTTGTATGGGTTGCTTGAAGGTGAAGAAATATCTTTCATAATTTGTCCAAAAATCAAATTATATCTTACCAAATAGCTTTAGCACGAAATTGGATGATATTCAATCACCTTGAAAGTCATTTAAGAGCTTCTAGAAGAAGAATCAAATCAAATATTTGTATTTTCATATTTTATTTTAATTTAAAATGAATTTTAATGAATAAAATCCAAATAAATTATAAAAATCAGAAATTATTTGAATTGGGTCGTGCTTGATGTTATCATGAAGTTTGGGTTTCAAAATGATAGGCCCATTTGGAAAATTTTGGTTTTTAAGACCTTATTTTCTTCATACACCCCTTGAAAATCTCCCAACTTTGACAAGGCAAAAATCCTTCAATTTTAAGACTATGAAGGTGTTCTTGGACATTTTAGAAAGCTTAAAGAGTTCTCTAACAATCATATTTGGTCTCATGTCCATATCTCTTACCATTTTCAAATTATGCTCTTTGGAAGATGTTGACTTTTTGTTGACTTTTGAAATGACCTGTAATGTTTTAGCTCATACCTTCCAAATGAAGCATTTATAGGCTTGGCTTGTGAGACACAAAGTTGTAGAGAATTCAATTTCCTTCAAAATGAGCTTTGGATGGGAAATTTTTGATGAAGCATGTGAAAGTTATGGCTGGTCAAAGTTCAGTTGACTTTTTTTAAGGAAACCCTAATTTAGAAACTCCTAATTCTTGATGATCTGAAACTTCCTTGATGAGTCATGATCAACCCTTGATAAAATGATGAATTTTACTTCATGAACATGATGTTGGCAAAAAATCTTGAAGTTTGACTTTGATTTGACCACAGTTAACCTCAGTTTGACTTTTTAACTACTTTGATTTTTGCATATCTGATCATCTGACTGGTCAAACTTATTGGGAAAGTCTTGAAACTTGACATGGGTATTCTTGAATACATGTGGGATGTTATGGAGCTCACTTGAGGCCTTCAAAACCATTTTAACCTGAGGAAACTCCAAACCCTAGTTTTGGACACTTTGCTTAGGAGGAGGCATTGTCTGGGGAAACTTCCACACTTCTTGATCAATTGGGAGTCTTGAGGACCTTCTGATCATTTAGAAGTCTTGAGAGAGATTGTCTTGATTATGGGAGGGCATATTTTGGGGTACAACAGCTGCCCCTTGTTCAATTTTCTGAAATCTGAGGAGTTAGATTGGTATGCATGCCATTCGTGACTTGAAGGTTGAAGAGGATTGAACACAAAAGCCCAAAAATTTGCACTCGCCGATGCGCATAATGATACTGTTGGTTGATCATGATGCTTGAATGGGCTTAAAGATGCCATTCGGATAAAAAGTCTTCAGATATGTTTCTTTGAGAGGGAAGCAATCCCAAATATAAAGATTTAGCCTTTGGGCGGATAAACAATGGCCCAATGTGATAATATGTCTTTTGAGAAGAATAAACGACGTCTCAAAATAATGCGATAACCTTCGGGAAGAATAAATGAAGGCCCGAGGTAACAAGATAAATTTTGGGAAGAATGAAAGACGACCCAAAATGAGATAACCTCCGGGAAGAATAAACGACGGCCTGATGTAACAAGATAACCCTTGGGAGGAATAAACGACGTCCCAAGGTATCATTATGGCTTTTGAGAAGAATAATCGACGTCTCAAAATAACTTTTGGGAAAAATAAACGACGGCCCAAAAATGAGATAACCTTCGGGAAGAATAAACGACGACCTGAGGTAACAAGATAACCTTTGGGAAGAATAAACGACGGCCCAAGGTATCAATATGTCTTTTGGAAAGAATAAACGACGACTCAAAATGAGATAACCTCCGGGAAGAATAAACGACGGCCCGAGGTAACAAGATAACCTTTGGGAAGAATAAACGATGGCCCAAGGTATCAATATGGCTTTTGGGAAGAATAAACGACGACCCAAAATGAGATAACCTTCGGGAAGAATAAACGACGGCCCGAGGTAACAATATAACCTTTGGGAAGAATAAACGATGGCCCAAGGTCTCAAAATATCTTTTAGGAAGAATAAACGACGGCCCAAAATGATATAGCCTTCGGGAAGAATAAATGACGGCCCGAGGTGACAAGATAACCTTTTGGAAGAATAAACAACGACCCAAGGTCTCAAAATATCTTTTGGGAAGAATAAACGACGGTGCAAAATGAGATAACCTTCGGGAAGAATAAACGACGGCCCAAGGTGACAAGTTAACCTTTGGGAAGAATAAACGACGGCCCAAGGTAAGTTGTTGATGAAGTTTGCCTGCTGGAGAATTAACCTAAAAAACAAGGTTAGTTTGGTGCAAATATAATGATATATATGACATTCTGCAAGATAATATTTTATGAGAATGCATATAATATGATATGATGTATGTATGAATGAATTATGTAGTTGAAGCGTATAAGTAGCTTCGTAGAACCACTGCTGACTGGGGAAAATAAATCTCGATTCGTTTTTGAAGAGTATGAAGACTTCGTTCCCATCTTGTTTTAAGAATATCGTACTTAGGAACTCCCGTTTTCGTTCGTCGTACTTCTTTTTGAAGGATTAAGTTCCTGAATATCCTGACTGAGGATAAAAGAGATGGACATAGATCTGGGAGACCTATGTAGTTGAGTATAAATTCTTCGGAGGATATGAAATTGCTTGGAGACTTCGTAAAGCTGGAAGTGTAAGATATTACTTGAGGTATTCCGTAAGGACATCCATAAAGATTACTCTGTGGGGATGAACAGGTGAAGCTTCGTTGAATTCCTACCTCCTTTCGTTCTTAGTAAATGCTATTATTGTATTTTATGCATTTCTGGTAAACATCAATCATTTTCAAAGGCATATATACATTCAAACATATCAAACGGACATTTCTCGCTTTAGTAAAAAGGGGAAAATAAATCTGGATTAACAATTCTTCCTTGAATAAAGAAGGAAAAGTAAACCTGAACTCGAAGCAAAATCATTTCAACTTTGAGAGTGTATAACCAATTGGATTTAGATCTTCTGAGGTTCTTAACTTTCTTGAGTAATTTCCCAGAAATTCTCATGATTGGATCTGAAGACATGATACTGACACCATCTGATACTACTGGCGTAGAAAATTAATTTCCACAATGGCTTATGCTGAGAATTCAATATCAAGGTAATACAGTGAGAGGAACGTGCTTTCAAATTTTGATGGACCATATATGCTCCGGGTATTAGATTTGGAAAGAGAGCGTTGCCCCTTGGTTGAGAATGAATTGTCCCATAATGGGAGTATCTGAAAGGAGCTACTTCAAGAGAAATAAACAGAATGCCCTATAATAATATGCCCTTGGCATCGTGAACTCTGTAATGTTACCCTTGGTAATTCAGATAGATGAAGAGAACTGCCCCGGGCTATTAAGCATTGTTGAATCTGGACCTGATTGCCCCAAATGAATTGAACAGTAACTTGGTATGCCCCCTTGATTGGGAAACAATGACTATGCCCCTTGTATACATTGGCTTTGATCCAGGAAGCAACTTTGTCTATCAGAAGCACTTTGGTTTATTGAACATTCATCTTGTAAGCTCCTCTGTGTGTCAAACAATTAGTTATATGTAAACAATGATATTTAAAAAAATGCAATGCTTATGCCTGTCTTGAAGTTTTGAAAAATATTTATTTTAATAAAACAATGTTTGTAAAAACTGTGATATTAACTCAAGATTTATAATAAGCCTTAAAGGAGTCAGGATACCTTTTGTGGCAATACGCTTTCAAACTAACCATGCTTCAGTTAGGACTTTTAAAGGGTTATAACATGGCCTGGTTCACGGTTTAAGAAACAAAGAATAAAGGCTCAAATTTTATTTTTATCCAACCCATTCTTCGTGATGTTCTTCAGTCCTATGTTCGGTTAACTTATGCATTGAAGCTCCAAAGAAGTTTGGAATTGTAACACTGACATTTGTGATGATTCAAAGACCAAAAATTCATTTGAACATTCAATCATTTTTTGTTGAGGATTTATAATGACCTCTTTTTTTTTCTCTTTTGACTTTATTATCCCTTCTTTTTGATTGAATTGTTTATTTCAAGGTTACAGTCAGCGGGATGTCTTAATTTTTTACTAAGTCTCCTTCATAGGTTTTGACTTAGTGAGCTTTTCTTTTGCTAGGTATTGACTTGCAGACTTTAGTGATTACAGGGAACCAACATTAGTTGTGTACAACACAGAAAATTGGCATAGTTGAGTTAACCAAGTAACTACCCTGCCCCAGGTTATGAATAAGGGTTTTAATTTTCGTGAGAATGAAAACTCCTACTTCATAGGCTCAAAAGGGTTGACTAGGGATTAACTTCCTTATATCTCCACTGTTTATGAATTGAAACAATGTATGTACATCGTCAGCATAGTCTGTTCAAAAGCATACTGCCTAAGATTATGGTATTGTTTTCGTCATCCCCCCTCTACAGGCTTATAGCTTTATCGAGAGTTAAATATCACAAAATATAGTGAAACACATGGATTAATTCAAGACAAACATATGCAATGCATTAATGAAAACGAAAGTTTGACATAATAGTAAGTGTTTAACCAAACAAAAGAAATTACAAATGAAAATTCAAATGTTCTCAAAGCCTCTCCTTCTAAACTGGTTACTCCAGATGTCTGGGTGCTTTGATGTTTGATGGGCAATAGAAAAACTCAATCTGGCCTTCTGGCATAACCTCGAGGATTCCTTCGTCAATCAGGTCTTGAATCCTTTTCTTCAATGCCCAACAACTATTAGTATCGTGTCCGGGACAGTTGGAGTGATACATACACCTTGCCTTGGGATGATAGCGAGAAGAGGAAGTATTAGGATTTTGAGGAGGATTTTCCAAGGAAATTAGCTTCATCTCCAACAAGCATTGCAAAACTTGCGACATTAGAGTGATGAATTTGATAAACTGTCTTTTATATTCCTTGTGTCGATGTGGATTAATCTTACAAAATCTTTTTTCTTCAATTGAAGAACAATCAATGGTAGCCTGTCTCTTACCTTCTCTTATCCTCATCTTTCTTTCAACCAAGTCAGCTTGTTTTAACGGAGGTTGACTGACGATTAGATTCCTAACTCCATTACTTTGAAATTTGTGGACAAAGATTCTCAGATCTTCTTGCCCCTAAGCTAAACTTTGGATAAGAGTCACCTGATCATTCATCTGGATCCTCATTTCTGCCACCTCAGCTTGCAATTGTTCCAATTGACCATTCTTGTTATCTTCATGATTTTCAGAGAGGAGTGCTTTCAAATTTTCTTTCCCCTTGGACAAATTCAGGATCACTTCTTGGAACTGAGCATTTTGAGGCTGGAGATCCTTGACAGTTTGTTCGAGAGCCATTTTTGCTGAAATAAACAACGAGAAGATTGAGAAACCTGCTATAGAAACCTGTCATGCAATGATATGGTATGTAGATGTATATGCAATGTTTTCAAGGACCACAAGATTTAAATTTGTTTAAAGAAAAACAAAAACAAATTTTTATTAGTAAATGTTTAATATAATTTTTCCCCTTGGGCTTACAATGAAATGAAATAACAATAAAATACAAAAATAAATATGGGGTTTTAAGTCTCCCATGGATGCTTCCTCTTGGTGTGGAGATATTTGTTGAGGTTCCGCTCCTCGTGAAGTTGCCTTGTCAGCTCCAGAATTCTTTCTTGACTAGCTCTGAAATGAGTCTCAAAAGTATCCCTTTGCCCCCGCAACTGAATCCAGGACTTCTGCAACTCTTCCAAATCAGTGGGCATGTCTGGATGAAGGATGGTATAAGGAATATCTCCTTAGGCTCCATAATGATTGGTAGAACAGCAGGATATGGCATCATAAAAGTCTGAGCACGAGATCGCACCCATCTGAGATAAGTCTCCATAGGAATAGAATACATTGGCTCCAAAGTCTTGCTATCAATCATATTCACCTTGTTCCAAGCTCGCACAAACCTTTGATGGTAACCATGAGGATCATTGTCGTAGTCGAACAGAGTACCCTGAATAAGCATGTCATGAGGACCATCACTCCGAGCATAACCAAACTGACGTAGAGATAAAGAAGGGTTGTAGGTAATGCCCCCTCTTATGCCAAGGAGTGGCACATTAGGGAACTCCCCACAACGGTCAATGATAGTAACATTTTCCATAGATCGAGAGCACCAATGAATATCTGAATGAGAAAGTGACATAATCCTTTTAGACCACCTTAACCCTTGTTCATTCTTCATCACTGATCGAGGAAGGTGAGAAATAAACCACCTAGACAATAAAGGTATGAAACACATCAGAGTTTCCCTCGCCTTCATAGTATGAGTGTGAAGAGAATGTAAGATATCCCCAAGTAATGTAGGCACTGGGTTGTGAGTCAGAAATATGTTGATGACGTGAATGTCTATGAACTGGTCTGGATTAGGGAACAACACTAAGACATAGATCAATAGGGCTAGGATATCCTCAAAAGCATCCTAACTCATAGCCTTCAAGAACACTTGAGCTTTCTCCATTAATACCTTAGCAAGAATACCCTTAACTCCGCTTCTCGTTTCTAGGACAATGTCTGATTTCTTCAAATGTAGGGTTGCAGCAATGACTTCAGGTTTAGGCTCCTTCTCTAAACTTGTGAAGGGTCTCTGATCAAGGATAGGTATACCCAGTAGTTTGGAGAACTCCTCCATTGTAGGAACCAACTGATAGTCGGGGAATGTGAAGCAATGATGTTTTAGGATCAAAGAACTGAAATAGGACACTCATCATATCTTCATTGAACCCTGAAGTAACTAGATCCAGTAGGTAACCATGCTTCTTGATGAATTGGGAGCTTTCAGAAACTTGAGAGACCAATTCCTTAAGCGTAGGAGGTACCCCTACAAAGTTGATCCGAATAGTATTCCTACGAGCAGAAGCCATGACCTGCAACAAAGAACAAAGATAAATCCTTTGGTCCTTGAAATGGTTAGTTAAAATGCTATGTTTATGATGTCATGATGTCATGATGTTATGCTCAATCACAAACATGTGACACACACAAACAAGTCACACAATAGCCCTAGGTTTGAAGGCTTGCATGAGGTTTAAAGGTAAGTACTCTCCCCTGAAGTTTAGTTGGTTCATCCTGTCCTACAAAAGTAACCAGGTTCTAAGGGATCTCAATATCACTGATCCTTCCCAAGGGTGGTTGTTCAGTAGGCAACTTACTTGCCAACCAAAACCCTCCAAGTTTAGGATCTTAATGAGTGTAGTATCGAGTATCAACCAACTTTAGACTTCTCCAAAGCTGGCTATCTCACTACTTTCTAAAGGCCAAGATGGGATGACTAGGGTTCTAAAGGTCAGTTAGTGTCTTGACAACATATGGCAGCCCCATATTATCCTTAACTTACTTAAGGAACATAAGCACCAACCAAGAAGTCACACTAACTATGGCCACCAAATCTACCATATCGGTATACGCCATACAATTTCCTTGGTCTATTACCATTTACCTAGGGTACACTAGATCCGGGTTAGGATCTTTCACACAAAAAGCCCAAGTAATATAAAGCAAACAAAGCAAACAATTAAGTGATCTAATTCCTAAGGGTACCCCTTTTTTACTTAGTAACTCTCCAGCAGAGTCGCCAGTTCTGTAACACGGTGGGAGAACTGACTTTTAGTCATGTTGCGGATATCAAGAGTCGCCACCGACTTTTATTTTATCCATAAGGAAGGGACATAAAAGAACAGGAAAGACCGTTTTGAAAAGACTTGGGTTCAGAGGGTAGGTTATATAAAGGGAAGGTTTTAGCACCCTTTATATCCATGGTTATCCATGGGCTCTTAGTTACTTAGCTCATTTAAATTGTTTTTGAATAGTGTAGTGTGTGATTAGAAATTTTCTAAGTACTTTGTAATGATCCTCGTATGGATGTATACAAATCCTTGTTTGAAAATGTTTGAAAATAGTGAGGTGTGAAAAGTATTTTTTTAAATGTGAGCAAGTAACTTAGAGGTACCTACCCTATACTAAGTCTTTCATGTTCTTGTATGTTCGTTCAAGGGTAAGACTATCCCTATTATTAAGGAATAGGTAGTCATTACTTTGGATTTGTTTAAGGGACGGGCGTAGGGTCATCGTATGGTCAATGAAGGCAACTTAAAGGGTGTCTTTAGCAATTCGTAGGGACTATCATCATTTATTCGAAGGGACAAGATCATTATTCTGTAGGTAACCTCGAAGGGACTTGATCTTTTAAATCTGTAGGGACTTGATGATTTATCTGTGAAGGGACTTTGCTTAAGACACCCCACGTTCTAGGGACTTGACCATGTATTGAAGGCAACCAAGAGGGGTGACCATATGAGGTGCAGATGGCGATCGTAGAATGATCGACTTACGTGTGTGAGTGTTATTTTCAGATATTTATCTTATTATTTTTATTATCTAAATTCAATTAATTACAATTAATTCTTGTCACGCCCTAAATTACTAACCACGCAGTGAATATATATACAAAAATTAAAGGGTAGAAAATAAAATTCCTACACTATTACATGGCTTAGGAGCAGTTAGATAATTATAATGGCAAATGTTTCTTAGGGTTGAATAATAAAAATTATACATTTTTAGGTTTATAAAATTAGGGTTTAATGAAAAAGAAGTTTAGAAAAAATTTAGGTTCATATAAAGAAAAATAGATTAAGATTAAATGTATTAAATCCTAATTATAGTACTCAATTAAAAATAATTAATCTAAAGAAAACTAATAATTATAATTATAATAAAAAGATTATGAGGAAAGAGTTTTATTTTTATAAAAAAAAAATTTATGTTTAAAAGGATATTTAAAGAAAAAAAATAATTTGATGGAAAATAATAATAAAAAGAAAAGAAAATAGGAAATTAGGAGAAATTAGGAAAAAAGAAGACAAACCCCATATTTATTTGCCAAAATGTTGGGAATAGGTGTTGAACCCACTTTTCTTTGCCAAAATATTGCAAATATGTGTTGAACCCAAGTTTGTTTTCCAAAATGTTGGGAATGGTGTTGAACCCACGCCCTCAGACTCCCAACCTTAAGTCTTTGTCACTAAGCCAATCAGCGCACGCCACGCATCATCTTCTTCCTCCCACGACATATTTTTGTTATATACTGACTTACCTATCAGCCTGGAATTATTATCACTACTGTAGTCTTCGAAGTATCGACGAAAACAAATTACCGCAGATTAACCAATAATTTAGTTCTCCATGGTGCCCTATGATTCCTGCATCGAAACTTAAATCCAACTATCCAGAAACCATCTCAAGGATTCGTTTGCAGCCTTTAATCAACTTGTAAAAGTGGTGGATTATGGAAACCGAATTTTGAATTGTGTGAAATTTTAAAGTATGAATATGATCCTCGTGCTCTTCATCCTTTTTCTTTGTCTTGTGATGTTGTTGTAGTTATATAGTAATGTAATTATGTTAAGAATTTGGGCCTTGGTTGGAGTTGTATGGGTTGCTTGAAGGTGAAGAAATATCTTTCATAATTTGTCCAAAAATCAAATTATATCTTACCAAATAGCTTTAGCACGAAATTGGATGATATTCAATCACCTTGAATGTTATTTAAGAGCTTCTAGAAGAAGAATCAAATCAAATATTTGTATTTTCATATTTTATTTTGATTTAAAATGAATTTTAATGAATAAAATCCAAATAAATTATAAATAAATTATAAAAATAAGAAATTATTTGAATTGGGTCGTGCTTGATGTTATCATGAAGGTTGGGTTGCAAATAGATAGGCCCATTTGGAAAATTTTGGTTTTTAAGACCTTATTTTCTTCATACACCCCTTGAAAATCTCCCAACTTTGACAAGGCACAAATCCTTCAATTTTAAGGATATGAAGGTGTTCTTGGACATTTTGGAAAGCTTAAAGAGTTCTCTAACAATCCTCTTAGGTCTCATGTCCATATCTTTTACCATTTTCAAATTATGCTCTTTGGAATATGTTGACCTTTTGTTGACTTTTAAAATGACCTGTAATGTTTTAGCTCATACCTTCCAAATGAAGCATTTTTAGGCTTGTCTTGTGAGACACAAAGTTGTAGAGAATTCAATTTCCTTCAAAATGACCTTTGGATGGGAAATTATTGATGAAGCATGTGAAAGTTATGGCTGGTCAAAGTTCAGTTGACTTTTCTTAAGGAAACCCTAATTTAGAAACTCTTGATTCTTGATGATCTGAAACTTCCTTGATGAATCATTATCAACCCTTGATAAAAGGATGAATTTTACTTCATGAAATTAATTTTGGAAAAAAATCTTGAAGTTTGACTTTGATTTGACCACAGTTGACCTCAATTTGACTTCTTAACTACTTTGACTGATTTTTGCATATCTGATCATCTGACTGGTCAAACTTATTGGGAAAGCCTTGAAAATTGACATGGGGATTCTTGAATACATGTGGGATGTTATGGAGCTCACTTGAGGCCTTGAAAACCATTTTAACATGAGGAAACTCCAAACCCTAGTTTTGGACACTTTGCTTAGGAGGAGGCATTGTCTAGGGAAACTTCCACACTTCTTGATCAATTGGGAGTCTTGAGGACCTTATGATTATTTAGAAGTCTTGAGAGAGATTGTCTTGATTATAGGAGGGGAAATTTTGGGGTACAACAAGAACCTTCATTATTATCTCCATACGTAACGAACCTCTTTCTCTTTGGCACGAAGGCAATAAAGAGGGATATGTCACCTGTCATGTGCCTTGAATATCCAGTATCAAGATACCACATCTTTTCGGTAAAATAAAGACAATTAACTTGAAAATTTAAACAAAGGAAATAGGTACCCAATTTTCATTGGGTCCTTGAGAGTGAGTGAGATTAAAGTTTCACTTAGGAAACCATTGAACAACTCCTTTAGGAACAAAAATTTTCCTAAATTTGCACCTTTCAATGGTATAACCCTTTTTGCAACAATAACAAAAAGATAGGTTTTTATGAGACATGTCCTTCCTTTTTGATTTCTTTTATATATACATATATGTGTGTGTTTGTGTGTGTGTGTGTGTGTATGTGTATGTGTGTTTGTGTGTGTTTGTTTGTGTGTGTGTATGCTTCTATTTAAAATGATTCAAAGACTTTTCAACCTTACAAGGATAAATAGTAAGCACAATCTTAGGTTGCAAGGTGTCACAACACAAAAAACAACCGACAAAAAAAGAACAGAAGAATCGCCACCAAACATTATTTATCCTGAAGAGGAAAGGAAACAATCAAAGAAAACCTAGGGGAAAGGAAATATGAGGTCAACACAACCAAATCGGGGATCGGGAGTCTGTTACAGAAAGGGAAGGTATTCGCACCCCTTAGCGTCCATCGTACCTGATGGGATCCATGCTTGTTGTTCTATTCAAAGGGTGTAGTCATTTGAATGTTCCATCTGCTTCTAACTAGAAGGAATGAACGGGAAATAGAAAGGAACAAGGAGAAACGAAAGGGTGAAAGAAATAAGTTGACTCGAGAGGATATCACATCTCAACCTTATGTATCTCGTCGAGAATGAGAATTAGAGTCGACGTAGTTCTAACCAGAACAGGGAATTGTGCTCACCAGACATCGCACATGTGTCTACGTATCTCATCAGGAATGAGAATCAGCGCACCATAGTTCGGCTCACTACGGGTGACCAACTCTTTTTGGGTGTTTTTAATGTTGACAATGTCAATGTTCGCGTCCCAGCAGTTAGGTGTTGCCGATTGCTGAATCGAGACTCATGTGTTACCTGTTTGCGGTAGGACGGGCTTGACATGTCTTGTCGTCTTCTATAGAGTGAGATGAGAAGAGAAATGATGAATGTTTTAATTATTGTCTTTTATGAGAATTGTCTTCATTGCTTTTGTTTTTGTTATGTACGGTGCTAAGGACTATGACATATGAGTGATTACTTCACACATCACCCCGATATGGGACATTCACAAAGCATATCTCAAATATACTTAAGACTCATGCCACACCATACACACTTTTGATCCTTATGTTATTTTACCTTTTGATTTTAAGAAGATGAGAGAATGACTCAAGGTTTAAAAATTAAAACTAAGGGGAAGTCTAACATTGTCCTAGTGTTAACATGCAAAGTTATTCCTATAGTTGAGGTTTATATCTTAATCAAAACTTAATCAAAGATCAAGTTAGGATAAGAATCTAACTTCTATCTTACTTCAAACTTGATAGGAAATCAAGTTAAAGTAAGCATCTTTTAAGAAAGCATAAAAAGAAGAAATGAAATAAGAGATGAATGAGAAAGGAGATGAGGTAAAGAGAATTGAATGAAAGTGAACACCAAACCAAATTAGCTTACCTCACACATAAGCTCAACCCATGCAGAATTGAAAGTCATTCAAACAAGCTCAACTAACTAGATAGTTGAAAGTTAGCAAACTAGATCCTAAAACTAGTGCATATGACCTATGATGGCTCTAAGGATCACCAATCAATCAAACAAAGAGAAGTGGGTTCTAAAATACTAACATGTCATATGGGTCTGTACCTAACCTAAGTTATACCCTATACATGTCAAAGACCTAAGGAAATTCAAACAAAATCAAACTAGTTCCTAAGTCAGCACACAAACCAAGGTATTCACAAACTATGCACACATTGACCTCTAATGGTCTTATGAAATGAATTAATAAAAATAAATGGCACAAAGACAGTAGCATACACCATGTAAAGTGGATTTGAAATGTACCTAAGTGATCATCACATTCAAACTAAAGCACATTCAAAAGATTAGACAACTTGCACAAAGTAAATGACTTATGATTCACAATCATTCAAAGAAGTATTGATGCACAAGTAAGTGTGAAATGAACATACAAGTAATATGAATTGGAAGTTGAAGCATTTGTTCAAAGTATATAAATTAACCTAAAGTAACTTATAAGTCTCATGTTAAAGCATCTTTGAGGTTTACACATTCATAAATTGTTCACTTAGGAATTAACAGCATGTCTTGACCAAACAAGTTATGATTAATCATGAAGTTATGCTTATGGAATGACATTGATCAGAATTAAATTCATATTTACATGTATATGAATGACTTATAATTTTCATGAAGATTCTAGGTTGATGTACATTATGAACTACAACACACAATGCACAAAACAATCTCAAACCTTTCATGGAAACTTATGACTTGTAGTTCAAGTAAAGATGAAACGCATAAAACATACACACAATTTGTGAATGTCTAATTCATAAATTAAATCACATTTGGAAGTTTTGGAATGATCCCTAATCATCACGAAAGTTCAAGTTAATACATGCTTGGAAGCCAAGTCAAAATGATCTCAAAACAATTGCAACTATTTCCTAAAGGCTTGTAAACTAAAAGTCAAACAAGGAATGAAGAGTGTGAGGAATACATACATGAATTTAATGGCTATTTAAGTAAGTAAATACTTATAAAATTCATATTCAAGTCCAACAAATGCCACACACAAATTTAACTCAAAGGAGCTAAGCAAATTGGGCAAGCAATGATACATTTAGATGATGTCCATCTCAATCATGTCACATGAGCTATGAAATGCAATTAAGGAACTCAAGTATTGTTCAAGTGAATGTATACATATGAAATTCATTTATAATTCACTTAATAATGTTTAAAAGTTATCACAACACATCACATTTGAAAATCATACAAGTGAGGACCAATCTTAACCCTAATCCATCTTCTAGAAGACAAAACAAGTTCAAACATGAAAATAAAAATTATAGGTCAAGCCAAATTGAAATAAAGCATTATAGGTCAGTTCTCATATCACATATAATTTAATATTCAAGTTTAAAAAGATATGTACCAATGAAGTGTCTTGAAAGACTTAAGAAGAATGCACAAATGTGATGTCCACTAAGGTTCAAGTTCAACAAGTTTTTTATGTAAATTATGAGCATATAAATACGAATTTAAATGAGTTATAAGACCTATAAAACATGTCACATTAAAAGTTCATAAAAGTATTACAAGTCCTCAAGTCATGGAATAAATTCCTTACCTCAAACATCTAAGAATCCAAGATATAGTCAAGCATGATAACACACAATGAAAATACATGAAAAAAAGTTGTAAGCATTAAGAAAATATGCGATTTGAACCAAAATTAGATGAAGTCAGTAGCTAATAATATTCAAGAGATTTGGGCATGCAAGTGTTCTTAAGAGCCAAAAAAAAATCAACAAACATGCATGGCAAAGCTCAATTCCTCTTTTTAATCACTTCAAAAGGCTTGA
The DNA here is from genome assembly GCA_963966055.1 of Lathyrus aphaca. Classification (NCBI taxonomy): domain Eukaryota; kingdom Viridiplantae; phylum Streptophyta; class Magnoliopsida; order Fabales; family Fabaceae; genus Lathyrus; species Lathyrus aphaca. Next base: position 364,712,528 of record OZ014521.1, read on the forward strand.
TTCAAAAATAAGTCAATGATCAAAGTAAGAACCATAGTTGAACATCACAACATCATATATCCAAGTAACTATCATCATGCAAACAATTATAAGCAAACTATTTTCAAAATGTGGTTTTTGGGACCAATGAACATAATTAGGTCAAACTTTCACATGTATGAATGTAAATTTAGCAAAAAAAATCAGAATGATCTAAAATCAACCATAAAAAATTCTAAAAATCAAATAACATACCAAATAACATGCATGATTTAATTAGGGATTTGTATAGGTCTTTTGCTATTTTTACCTATCAAAAACTTGAAGGGAAATCAAAAGGACAAGTAAAGTTAACAAGAAATGAACAAGGGGATGCTACGAAAGCAAATATCCAGTTCAAAATCATGATAGACTGGATTATGGAGGTGCGGATAGCGAAGATGAACCAGGCCCATTGCAAAATTATTTCAGCAAACAAAATAAAGTGAAATGCGTCGTTTTACTAAAACACATCAGATTCAATAGTATACACAAGCAGAGTCAAACACATACCAGCCTATGAAAATGCCACGCATGCAAGTGTTGACCAAGAAAGACTTCAAAGACTCAGATGCCGGAGCCCTAGCCTCAGTTGTCTTCTCCGACCTACCTTCGTCAGAGCATAATCAAAACTACATCAAAAGTAGCAAATACTTATATTAAATTAAAGCCCGTGCAAACAGGAATTCAAATATGCCCTTAGATTTCATTTATGTTAACTCTAAGATCAAGAAATCCTAGCAGGAAAAAATAGATCCATAACTAAAACTTGCAAGATCTTGCACAACGACATATACATACATTGCCTACACTCCATAGGACTTCAATCCAGCATACTCCACACATTTCTAAAGCTTAAAAATGCATAAAAAAGAATTGTAAAAAACCTTCAATGGCCTTTAATGGAGTTCACATTATAGCCTTCAAGAAACCCTGAATAACTTCCTGTTTGTCTTCAAATCAACCTCTGATGTAAAATAAATGCATAAATTGGCCTGAGTCTTCCTTGAATTTGAGATTGATGAAGATAAAAGTGAAATTTGAATATAATGATAGGGATGTTACAACTTCAATCCATTGCATACAAGCCTCCATTGATGAATATTGATGATGGTTCTTGAAGAAAAATAGAGAAAAGCTTAAGGAATAGTGAGATTCAAAAATGAGATCAAAAATGGAAAATTTGGGAGTGAAGTGTGATTCTATTGTCACTGAATTGATCTAATGTGATTAAGAGCTTATATGTGAATGGCTAAGAGCTTGATCATGGTTAATTTTCAGTATGAACCATAGTTAATAGCTACTTAGTGAAAAATCAAAAAATAAAAGAATGAGGTTATGGTGTCCTTGTCACGTGCATGGCAATTCATGGTAAGTATAATGGACCTCCATTTAATGTATGGTGATGATTTCGATGTTGATTTTATTTGAAACTTACCCACAGTGTTAAATTTTGGATATTTGGATATTTGTGGTATGTAAGGAGTATGTATGTGCATGGTAATGCAATGTGTGGTTAGTTTATGTAAAATACATGTGATGAGGCATGCGGGATGCATAAGGCATGAATGCATGTGGAGAAATCTTGGTTTTTGTGGAAAAACATGTGAATTACATTTTGGGAATTTTTTTTTGAGTTGATGATTTCAAAAGGTGATAACTTGATGGATATTTGACGTATAGAAATGATCTTGATCATTTTAGAGAGAGGAAACTTGATACAACATGATTTATGTTTGGATTTTGATCATATGAGGTCTTGAAGTGAATGAAAACTTTCTATAAAGTGGTGTCCAAGATCTGCATTTTATGACTTAGAAAAAAATCAAAGTTAAAGCTAATTTTGACAACTTTATAATCCCATCTTCCATTGATCATAACTTTTGATTCATTAATCCAATGAACTTGATCCTTACATGGATGTAAATCTTGAGAAAAACTCTACAACATTCATGTTTGGGCTTTGATCAAATGTAGCTTGCATCATGGTTAAAATTGGCTCTGAAGTTAAGCAAATGAACCATAAAAAGTTTCCCAAAATGGAAACTCAAAATTATAGGTCATTTCCCTTTTTAGCAACTTTTCAAAACAAGCCTTAATTCTTGATTCTTTCCACATTCCTTGATCAAATTACATGCAATAAGAACATTTGACATGTCATGGACCATTTTGACCTTAAAAAAGTCAGGAGTTGACTTTTGGTTGACTTTTACCCAATCGGTTGATTCTTGATGACTTGATCAATTGAAAACCTTTTGAACAGAATCAATGGCCAATATCACATCCCTGGATACTTGAAAACATATGAAAGTCAAGGAACTAAGTTTTGGCCCAAGAATCAGAAATAAACTGATATTGGGCAAAACCCTAATTTTGACTAATTGGAGGAAGAGGGTTGACCAAAGGTAAAAACCTTAATTCTCTTGGGAATGATTGAGCATTATTTGATCCAAGATGCCATATGTGCCAAGATGTTGTTGAGACTCCCATTCCTTGCTCATGAAATATATTGATTCCTTTCAATTATATTTTGTGTTCTTGCATGCTTAATTCAATTGCATGAAATATATTGATTCAATTTGGTTGATTGTATGATCTTAACATAGACACGACATGTTTTCTCAATTCGTTTTGTGTCTGATCAATCATGTTTGCTTAATTCATGAGATTTTATCACGTTTGCTTAATTCGGACAATAGGATCGTACATCTTACAATTCTCATCGCGCTTGTCATTGAGGTTGTATCTGAATAGGAATGAATAATCCGTTTAGGGCATTATAATTATAATAATCGATGATAGTAGGAACTGAATCGGTAGATTGACTTATTCCATAATCACGTATTTTAATCACTTAATTGTTCTGTTTTTTTATCAACCTTAAAACAAACCCCCCTTAAATCAGAATTCAGTTACCTTCGATTAATAACAATACAAGAATCCTTGTGAAACGATTCGAGTCATTTTTGCTATACTACGTTGTAAAAAATTACTCGTTTTTGATTCGTGCACGACACGCAGATCAAATTGGCGCCGTTGCCGGGGATTCTTGTCGTTATAAATCGATATTAGAGTCATAGATTTAGTGTTGTTGCATTTAGGCCTTAGGTTCTTCACGTTTTTTGCCTTCTCGCGTGTCGGAAAAAAAAAATCGGTTTTAGGGAATACCTGGAGTCCGCCCTCAGAATCGCCAAATTCCGCATTTTTCTAATTTTAATTAATTTTTTACTGTTTTTGCAGTTTCGAAAAAATCCAAAAAAAATTCTAAAATTCTTATTTTGTTTAATTAGATTAATTCTGGTGTCAATTTATTTTTTTGAATTTATTTTGATCGATTTCCTTCTTTGTGTTTGTTTTTGACTTTTAGGGACATTGTTGGCATTTTTGCTATTGTTGTTGCATTGTTTTGCATTAGTCCTAGCAACTAGGTCATCCTGTTATGAACTTTTTACATTCGATCCTGAGGTAGAAAGAAATTTGCACACACGACGTAGAGCAGTCCAGGTTAGTTCACCACTCACTTCTGATTTTGATTTTGATTCTGATTTTTTACATAATTTGTTTGATTCTAATTCTGAATTAGCTTTTGAAAATATGGGTGACCAAAGAACTTTAAGAAAATTGGCTGCCCCTGATGTGAACTATAATAACTTGTGTATTGATTATGCTGACCTTGTTGTTCCTTTTGAATTAAAATCTGGATTAATACACTTGTTGTCGAGATTTAGTGGTCTTGCAGGTGAGGATCCGCACAAGCATCTTAAAGAGTTTCAGATTGTTTGTTCCACACCACTCAGGCCAAAAGGAATTACTGAAGATCACATCAAGCTGAGAGCCTTTCCGTTTTCTCTACAAGGTGCAGCCAAGGATTGGTTATACTATCTTGAGCCAAATACTGTTGCTACTTGGAATGATTTGAAAAAGGTATTCTTAGAGAGATACTTTCCCGCATCTAGAGCTACCTCGATAAGAAAAGATATTTGTGGTATTAGACAATTGGATAATGAATCATTGACTGAATATTGGGGAAGGTTCAAACAATTTATTTCGACTTGCCCACAACATCAGATCACCGAACAATTACTGATTCAATATTTCTATGAAGGGTTAAAACCAATGGATAAGAATATTTTGGATGCTGCTAGTAGTGGAGTACTTGTTGATAATACTCCGGCCGCTGCCAAGGCTCTGATTGAGAACATGTCACTTAATTCCCAACAGTTCACAACAAGAGACAATTCTGTGCAAATAAAGGGTGTTAATAAAGTGCATGTTTCTTCTCATATTTCTCACTCCGACAAAATTTTCGAAAGCAGAATGGGTGAGTTGACCGATTTGGTGAAACAGTTGGTAGTGGTAGGTAAGGCTTAAGCAGCCCAACAAGCTCAAACAATAAGATTATGTGGTATTTGTACTTCTTTTGATCATCCTACTGATACATGTCATATTCTGCAAGATGAAAAACCTCTTGAGTTACCTCAAGCTTATGCTGCAGCCATTTACAATCAAGGTAAAAACCAGAACCGGTACAACGTTCCTGACCTGTCCACTAATAGGTACCATCCAAATTGGACGAACCATCCAAACCTCCAATATGGAAATCAAACTTCCAACCAACAACAAGTGTTCTACCACCGCCACAAGCGGTGATCACTGCTGCCCCATCTTCTTCTGGTCCTTCATTAGAGGATATTGTTAAGCAATTAGCCTCCAGTAATCTCGAATTCCAACAACGGACAGATTCTAGTATGCAAGCCATGCAGAAACAAATTGGACAATTAACAACTTCTATAAATGCCTTGTAGCAAGCCCAAGGTTCGAACCAACTTCCTGCCCAAACAGTTGCGAATCCAAAAGGTCCTAATCCTAATGTGAGTGCAATTTCATTGAGATCTAGAAAGGTTGCAGATTCTACCCCAGAAAAAAAATAAGGAGGTGACTGAACCTGAACCTGAACCTGCTACTGTTGTTGTTGAGCCCGAAAAAGAATATGTACCACCAATCCCTTATCCACATAGAGTGTGGAAAAATAAGACTGTTCCTAAAGAAGACAAAGAAAGAGAGATTTTGGATGTGTTCAAAAAGGTGGCAGTGAACATTCCGCTTCTTGATGTAATCAAGCAGATTCCAAAGTACGCAAAGTTTCTGAAGGATTTGTGTACACACAAGAGGCGAAATAAGGATAAAGAGAGAATTAAGTTAGGAAGAAATACTTCTGCTTTTATTCAGCCCAAGAAAAATGTTTCAGCTCTCACCCAGGTCTTGCCACTGAAGCAGAGAGACCCAGGAATTTTTTCTATTCCTTGTACCATCGGGGATAGTAGATTTGAGAATTGCATGCTTGATTTAGGAGCGGGAATTAATGTTATGCCTACTTCTGTTTATAATAACCTTTGTCTTGGTCCTTTGTAGCATACATGTTTAATCATTCAGCTGGCGAACAGAAGCAACACCCGCCCCAGGGGAATAGTGGAAGATGTCCTTGTTCAAGTTAACGATTTAGTTTTTCCTGCAGATTTTTACATGCTGGACATGGAAGGAGAAACTAAGTCAAGCAGAGCTCCCATCATTTTAGGCCGACCGTTCATGAAAACGGCGAAAACAAAGATTGATGTTGATGATGGAACCATGACCATGGAATTTGGTGACATTATCGCGAAATTTAACATTTTCGATTCCATGAAACATCCCATGGAGGAACATTTTATTTTTCATGTTGAATTGATATCTGAATTGATTGATGACACTTGTGCTAAATTGCTTTCACTTGATTTTCCTTCTTTATCTGGATATGATGATGTTTACTCATGCACTGATTATACTGACACTAACCTTTGTGTTGTATGTGCTGAGAGTGATGCTGCCTTGCAGGAGGACATGATTCCTATAGGTGAAGTTCATGACGAGGATGTTGTTTATGCATCTGATGCTCTCGACTTCCCGGCTGCCCCAAATACTTCATCCATCGAGCAGTCCCCATCCTTAGAATTGAAACAACTTCCAGATAATCTGAAATATGCTTATTTGGAGAGTAATGAAAAACTCCCTGTTATTATTTCTTCTAACCTTGATTTAGATCAAGAAAATAAGCTCTTGCAGGTTTTGAAGAAGCAAAAGAAGGAGATTGGATGAACATTAGAAAACATCCCAAGAATTACTCCTTCCATGTGTATGCACAGGATTTTACTTGAGGAGGGTGCAAAAACAGTAAGGCAGCCCCAAAGGAGGCTTAATCCTTTGATCCTGGATGTAGTGAAAAAAGAGGTAACCAAACTCTTACAAGCAGGTATCATTTATCCTATCTTTGACAACAAATGGGTAAGCCCAGTGCAGGTTGTACCTAAGAAATCTGGACCCACAGTGGTGAAAAATGAAAAGAATGAACTTGTTCCCACTAGAGTTCAGAATAGTTGGAAAGTTTGTATTGACTATAGGAGACTGAATCAAGCGACTAGAAAGGATCACTTTCCTTTGTCGTTCATTGATCAAATGCTCGAACGGCTCGCAGGTAAATCACATTATTGTTTTCTTGATGGTTTTTTAGGTTACTTTCAGATTCATATTGCACCTGAGGATCAAGAGAAGACCACTTTCACATGACCCTTCAACACATTTGCTTACAGGAGGATGCCTTACTAGAAAGGATCACTTTCCTTTGTCGTTCATTGATCAAATGCTCGAACGGCTCGCAGGTAAATCACATTATTGTTTTCTTGATGGTTTTTTAGGTTACTTTCAGATTCATATTGCACCTGAGGATCAAGAGAAGACCACTTTCACATGACCCTTCAACACATTTGCTTACAGGAGGATGCCTTTTGGTCTTTGCAATGCTCCTAGCACTTTCCAGTGATGTATGCTTAGTATTTTTTTCTGATTTTATTGAAAATTGCATGGAAGTGTTTATGGATGATTTCACTGTTTATGGTTCTTCTTTTGATCCATGCCTGAATAGTTTGAATATGGTTTTAGAAAGATGCATCGAAACTTATCTTGTTTTAAATTATGAAAAATGCCATTTTATAGTTGATCAGGGAATTGTTTTGGGCCACATTATTTATGAAAAAGGAATTTCTATAGACCCTGCTAAGATTGATGTGATTTCTACATTACCTTACCCATCTTGCATTCGTGAGATTCGTTCTTTTCTTGGTCATGCAGGTTTTTACAGGCGTTTCATTAAGGATTTTAGCAAGATAGCTCTTCCGTTGTCAAATTTGTTGAAGAATGATGTCACTTTCAACTTTAATGACAATTGCAAAAAGGCATTTGACTTCTTGAAGAAAGCATTGACCTCTGCTCCCATCATCCAGCCCCCTGACTGGACCTTTCCTTTTGAGATTATGTGTGATGCTTCTAACTATGTGGTTGGAGCGGTCCTTGCACAAAGAGTTGATAAGGCTGCCCATGTTATTTATTATGCTTCTAGGACTTTGGATTCTGCACAGTCTAATTACACCACCACTGAAAAGGAACTTTTAGCAATTGTTTTTGCTCTTGATAAATATAGACAATATTTGTTAGGTTCCAAAGTTGTTGTTTTTACTGACAATGCAGCTTTAAGGTACTTATTGAAGAAACCAGAGGAAAAACCGAGACTGATTCGGTGGATGTTGTTGCTCCAAGAGTTTAATGTTGAAATTAAAGATAAGAGTGGAGCTGAGAACTTGGTGGCTGATCACTTAAGTAGGATAGAGAGAGATGAAGATCCTTTTCCGATTCAGGATGGCTTCCCTGATGAACAACTTTTACTTGTGCATGGCATTACTCCTCGGTTTGCTGATATTGTTAATTATCTTGTTGCTGGTGTTTTTCCTATAGATGCTTCTAGATCACAGATTCATAAACTCAAGAGTGATGCCAAATATTATGTTTGGGATGACCCATATCTTCGGAAGTTTGGAAGTGATCAGGTGATTAGAAGATGTGTTCCCGACTATGAGATTGAATATATTTTGAATTTTTCTCATGATAACTGCAAGAAAAGTCCTTGACTCGGGTTTCTATTGGCCCACTGTTTTTAAAGATGCTTATGAGACTTACCGCACTTTTAAAGAGTGCCAGTTAGAAGGTACATCCATCACTCGTAAGAGTGAAAGGCCTCAGCAACCTATGTTGTTTTGTGAGGTATTTGATGTATGGGGAATCGACTTCATGGGTCCGTTTCCTGTATCATTTGGATTTCTATATATTTTGCTTGCAGTTGATTATGTTTCAAAGTGGGTGGAAGTTATCCCTACTAGGACTAATGATTCTAGAGTTGTTGCAGATTTTGTCAAGTCTTATATCTTTTGTAGGTTTGGAATACCGTGAGCTATCATCAGTGACCAAGGCACTCATTTCTGTAACCGCACCATGGAATCTTTGCTCCGGAAGTATGGATTTGTGCACATAGTCTCTACTGCATACCACCCACAAACTAATGGGCAAGCTGAGATATTAAACAGGGAGATCAAACTGGTTCTAGAGAAAATGGTGCAACCAAACAAGAAAGACTGGAGCCGTCGTCTAGAAGACGCACTTTGGGCTCAAAGAACAGCTTTCAAGACACCTATTGGGATGCCTCCTTACCGACTTGTTTTTGGTAAGGCCTGTCACCTTCTTGTAGAGATAGAACACAATGCTTATTGGGCGGTGAAAAGTTGTAATTTGGAGTTGCAACAAGCAGGTATTGACAGAAAACTCCAATTACAACAGCTTGAAGAACTTAGGCTAGAGGCTTATGAAAGCTCTAGGATTTATAAACAGAAAACTAGGCACTTCCATGATAAAATGATTTCTAGGAAGGAATTCTCTGTGGGCCAACATGTTATACTGTTTAACTCCCGTCTTAAGCTTATGCCTGGGAAACTGAGATCCAAATGGATTGGCCCCTTTGTTGTTACTAATGTTTTCCCTCATGGTGCAGTAGAAATTAAAAGTGCATGTACTAACAAAGTTTTCAAGGTAAATGGGCAACGCCTAAAGTTATTCCATGAAAGTGTTGTATCTGAAGAGGCAAACATAGAAGAACATTCTTTGGAAGTGCCCAACTACACTACAACTTGATCAGGGAACACCTTTTCCTTTATCTCACTCTTACTTTATAATTATGTTCTTTTCATTAAGGACAATGTCCATTTTAAGTTTGGGGGAGGGAACCCTTTTTCTTGTTTTCATTTTGTTTTTGTTTCATTTTTGTTTGTTTCTTTTTCAATAAATAAAACATAAATAAAAAATAAAAAATAAAAATAAAAATAACAATAAATTTAGACTTAGAAACACATGCAATTTTTGAATTTTTTTCTTTGGCTATAGACTCGTTTGAGGTTAGATTGTAGAGACTTGGGAAAAGTTCACAAGACCGGTATCATTTTAACACCTTAAGTCTCTTGAATATGGAAATCATTTTGAATACTTGTTATGCCATAACCTTGAGTTCTCATCCTTTAATATCTCTTAAGTAGTTTATCTAGCAGTCAGCACCATCTAGAAATCACACACTAAGTAATTAAACTGATGCAAATAAGTGAATGATCTTGCGCTTAAAAAGAAATCTAAATAGGAATCCACCTTTTAAGTTAGGTGATCCTCACCTGGTCATTTAGCCTAACGGATGTGAAACCTTAAGAAAAAAAATTTGTTGTTACTAAAGTAACTTTAAAATATTGTCAGGTATGGATCATAATCACTAACATGGTTATTTACCATGTGTATGAATAGATAACGGGCTTAATGTGATTGCACTAGAATGAAAGAGAGCAAAAGGGAGGATGAGTAAGTTAGACTTAGGCATAATAACATGATTCGAAATGGTTTGTATAGGAGGGAGGCTTATGACAGTACAATTGTGGATTTGTGTTCTTACGATATCCTTAGTGTGTAAGATTAGTACATATCAATGCTATCTTAATCGAAGAAGAGTTTGTAGCCTAGAATGAGTATCTGAATGATGTTGTGTTTCTTGAGTCTTGAGTTTATTTTTTTTGCTCGGAGTGCAAAAGTTCAAGTGTGGGGAATTTGATCAGTACATTTTGGTGCACATTCCTACATGATTGCACTTAGGCATTTCTTTAATTTTATTTGTTTATTTTTATATTTTAATTTATTTTTCTAATTTACTTTATTTTTGGCTTAATCTAATTTTCGTACTTAATTTTTAGCTTTTACGGAAATGATCATAACCGGAGTTCCAAGAATCTGATTGAGGCGTTCTACCAGTCGATGGAAAGCTAAGAGAGAGAGCTACAATTTCGTGTTGGAGTCAAAGTCAGATTCGGAGTCATATTTTCCAGAATTTCGTTTGAAGCTGCTGCATTAGTTTTATTCAGTTTTGGGTCATTTAGAATTGGGTTTGGGTTATGTATTTGACCCAATTGGGTTGTAAACGAGTTTTTAGGTTTTCTATTTAACCTAGCAGCTGCAGCTGCTCTTGAAAAACACTATTCACGATTTATTTGATTCTGTACGCTTGAAAGAACGATGGAGAACTAATCGCCCTTGAGCCAATCTACTGTATTCAAGTTCCAACACTTGAGATTATTATAATGTTAATTTTAGTTTAATTCCTTTCAATTATATTTTGTGTTCTTGCATGCTTAATTCAACTGCATGAAATATATTGATTCAATTTGGTTGATTGTATGATCCTAACATAGACACGACATGTTTGCTTAATTCGTTTTGTATCTGATCAATCATGTTTGCTTAATTCATGAGATTTTATCACGTTTGCTTAATTCGGACAATAGGATCGTACATCCTACAATTCTCACTGCGCTTGTCATTGAGGTTGTATCCGAATAGGAATGAATAATCCGTTTAGGGCATTATAATTATAATAATCGATGATAGTAGGAACTGAATCGGTAGATTGACTTATTCCATAATCACGTATTTTAATCACTTAATTGTTCTGTTTTTTTATCAACCTTAAAACAAACCCCCCTAATTCGGAATTTGGTTACCTTCGATTAATAACAATACAAGAATCCTTGTGAAACGATTCGAGTCATTGTCGATATACTATGTTTTCAAAAATTACTCGTTTTTGATTCGTGCGCGACACGCGGATCACACCTCCTTTGTCAGGAAAACCCCTAATATGAAGGCTTCACAAGGAGAGAGTGATCCTCCTTCATTTGCTTCCAACTTTTCAACCGCTTGAGGTCAAGGTGAACCACATGAGGTGTCCTTGAGGTGTAATAGTGTCTCATGACTTGAATGAGCTTCTTTTCTTTTAAAGTATGATCCCATGCCTTGGAGGACCAATGATGCATGTATGATGTATTATGACAAAAATGAAAATGAATGAAGCATAAGCTACTGATTGATGGCAATAAATATGAGGGAAAATTTTAGGGTGTTCCAACTGCCCCTATTAAATCAACTGTGAACCCAAAGGGATAAAAAGAAATGGCTTTCTGACATTCAAGGTGAAGAGAGATCGAATACCGAAATGAACTGAAAATTTTGCACTTTGTGGGAGGGTGAAATGGTAAAATCATACCGACCCTATTTTCAGAGAAAAACCATCCGAAGGTGGCATTTATGAATAACGTTAACCAAAGTTGAAATTAGCAATGTTGGCCAAAGAGGACAAACAAGCAAGGAAGAAGAGACCAACTGAAGTTAGCCTCAAGAAGATAAGGATATGGTACTGGCCGAAGATGGAAAAAGAAAGATTGGCCAAAGGCAGACTTACTGGGGATAACAAAGAAAAAGACACCAAGTTGAAGGTGGACTCAGAAAAAAGATCGGCCGAATGTGGGCTAACAATAATAGGGGATAAGGCCAAATCGAAGGTGAAAGGAAGATCGGCCGAATACGGACTTACAACAAAGGATATGAGACCAAGCTGAAGGTGGACTCGAAAAGGAAGACCAGCCGAAGGCAGACTTACAACAAGGGATGAGACCAAGCCAAAGATGGACTCGAAAAGGAATACCGACCAAAGGCGGACTTACAACTAGGGATGAGACCAAGCCGAAGGTGGGATCAAACATAAATACGAGGCCAAGCCAAAGGTAGACTCGAAAAGGAAGACTGACCAAAGGCAGACTTATAACAAGGGATTAGACTAAGCCAAATGTGGGCTCAAACACAGATACGAGGCCAAGCTAAATATGGAATAAAAAAGGAATATCGGCCTAAGGCGGGCTTACAATAATGAATGCAAGGCCAAGCCGAAGGTGGACTCGAAAAGGAAGATAGACCGAAGACAGACTTACAGACAAGAATATGAGGCCAAGACGAAGGTGGACTCGAAAAGGAAGATCAGTCGAAGGCAAAATAATAGACAAGGATACGAGGCCAAGCCGAGGGTGGACTCGAAAAGGAAGACAGGTCGAAGACGGACTTACCACAAAGGATGAGACCAAGCCGAAGGTATGCTCAAACAAGAAATGTGAGCCCAAGCCGAAGGTGGACTCGAAAAGGAAGACCATCTCCTAGAGATACTAAAAATCAAAGGGTATGAATAATAATCTTGTGATCCTTAGGTTGGTTTGAAATCGTGTTGGGGAATGAACTAGGAATTCTCTCTAGGGATATTCAGTCTGATTGAGGAATCATAGTTTCATACTTTCGCACAAGGTATAGAGACTAGCTTATGCTTCATAAGCACATGTTTTAATTTTTCCACGGCGTTGTCGTACCTCAAAATATACGATCCTCGCGAAGGACGCGGAAAAACAAACAACAGAGTGTTGCCACCTAATTTTATTTATTCTAACAAAAGAAAAGGAAAATAGAGATAAAACCTAAAAGGAAAGAACATGATCGTTGGAACCTCATTCTAGGTCCGAGAGTCGGTTACGAAAAGGGAAGGTATTTGCACTCCTTTACGTCCGTTGTACTCAATAGGAACCTCTTATTCTAGTTTGTGTTTGAATGCTAACCTATGCTAATGTCTTCTTCTTAAGGGTAATCGAAATATGGAGAATGGGTGGTTTTGTTCCTAGGCTGCTCGACAATAATTACGATTCTTATGCCTACTTACTCTTAGATTGGGAAAGTAAGAGCTCTGTAGTTCGTGATACTACGGTTGGTTGATTTTTTTTAGAGGTGTCAACTGCTCATGTGCGAGATAGATGCCTCATATGTGAATAATTGAAGAAAGGCGCCGAAGATCCGACACTTTTCTTTTCCACCTTTGATAAAAGTAGTGTTTAATAATTGTTAAGGGTTTTGAAGTTTAAGAGACGTCAACTGCTCACATACGAGACATATGCCTCATATCCAAACAGTTGAGGAAAGACATTTGAGATCCAACACCATTCTTTTACACCTTTGATAAATTATAGTTTTACTATCATTTAAGAAAGAACTTGGCGTTAGATCGAGGTTTTGATTGCGTATTAAAAGTTTTAAATTTGAAACGAAAGGTATGGAACACCTAATGGACTAAATTAGGTCGATGGAGAGGCATAATACGCTCGACTTATAGGGTTTAGAATTGATTGTGAGGCACGATGCGCTCGACTTTTGAAGAGTTGGATAGAACTTGATATGTGGATCAAGTGTACTTGGATGAAGGACTAACTATGGAAAATAAGCGTGATGCGTTAATTTGATTAAGTTGAAAAGTTGAGAAAGTGTGAAGTGTAAAGGTAGTGTTGATGGAAATCGTAGAAAGATCAACTTATGTGTGTGTATGGATGAAGTGTGTATAAAGATCTACTTGGTATTGGACCAAGAGACTTAATTATATTTCAAATGATTTTTCCTTAGTGTGCATGTTCATATTTTACTTGACAAATTATGGTCATAATGCGAGAATAAATCACACAAGTGTAAGCATATCATATACATACAACCAAATAATGAGCAAGGATCATCAAGAATATACAAACATTTATCACACAAGCGAAATCGAACAAAAGATAATAAATTAGTTAACTGAATTAAATAGAATTATTTAATAAAATTAATTAATTAATTAATTAATTAATCAAACTAAATAAAATTATTTAAAATAATTAAATAATATAATTTTTTTATTTTTGTTTTGAAATAAAATAGAAATATAAACAAGGAAAAAAAAGATAGAGTAAATATAAGAAAAAGCTTGATGGGCCTTGTAACGCCCTGATTATTTAATTAAATATCGTCGTATGTTTGATTTTATTTTTTGTTGAGTTGCTAAGTTGGTTTGAATTAAGTTGAATAAGTCGATTAAGTTGATTTAAATTGAATTATTATTATTTGGACTAAGTTCGATTAACTAAGTTGATGGTTAAGTCGTGTTTGGGTTGGTCGAGTTAATTAAGTTGAAATAATAATAGAATTATTAATAAAATAATATTAGTAAGTGGGCTTGGTCGTGGTGTGAAAGTAGTAAAGGTGGGGGTTTTATTTTAGGCCCATTAGAATGATTAAGTCTAATTAAAATAAAACCATAAATTAAGTGGGATTAGGGAAATTAGGTTAGTAGTAAGAAGAACAAGAAGTTGGAAAAGAGGAAGTTACGTGAAGTGCATAGGAGAGACAAAAGCTAGGGTCCGGTCAAAAAGTGTTAGAGTCGCCTTCAATCCAAAGGTAAGGGTGGGGTTATAACCTTATAATTGAGTTTATATGATGAATTCGTATGGAATTGAGTTTAGGAATCGTTGTTGTCAATTGATGTTTTGTGTGGAAAAATAGGTTGTTTGGATAAATGAGTTGTTTTTTATTAATAAGTCATTTGATGAATTAAGTTGTTTGTGATCAATGATTCGATTAGATAATTAAGAAAATTATGATTGTGTTGAGTTGTCTTGAATCGTCGTGCTGAATTAATTGGAAACCGGCTTGAGATGAAACGTGAAGGAATTGCAGAAACAAAAGATGAAGGAGAGAAACATAGGAGTTGCAGGTTTTGGCTGTGGGATAACCGTCCCATTTGCTTGACATGCGTCAGAGATGTGTGACACTTGTCACCTCCCTAGGACGAACATCATGATCACAGAGTGTGACGAGAGACACACAAGTGTGACGATGGTCACACAGGTAGTGCTGCATTTCTAGTTCTGTGTTGTGGTTTATGAGTTATGTCTGGTGTTTAGGTTAATGAAACTTATAATTATTTTTCCAGAAGTGTAATTAGCTGAACTTAATAGTAATTTCCAGTAACCTTAGTTAAATTAAGTAACTAATTAACAGAGGTTTAATTAGTGGGATTATAACCATTGTAAGTAAATTAAGTAGTAGTGTTGTGATGATTTAGCAGAAGAAAGTATGTGACAGTAAGGTAGTGCTTGGTGGCAGGTGTTGATAATTGGTTATTGACAGTGTTGCAGAAAATTAATAGAAGTATAATAAAGGTTAGTAAGGAGTAGAATTAATAGAATCTTACTAGATAATTTAATTAATCGGTTTTAGTTGGAACTGTGTGGATATGAATGTAGTAGATTTGGTTGTTTTGTTGTGTTGCTTTGTTATAAGTTGTAATGTTGTTGTTTGTTATTCATGTTGCAGTGCCTTATAATTGTCAAAGATTATGTGTGGTAGGCCTTTGGCCAAAGTTGAACGTTTTTATGTTGTTATGTTGTTATAGTTGTTGTTGGATTGATAATCATGTTGAGTCGCATATCATATCATTATTAAAGTTGGAGCTTATTGCTCGGTAAGTTAGCTTGGATTGGAAAAATAACATTGAAGGCTTATGCCTTATTGCCTATATTAATTGGCAAGATTATAAGTTGGGAGTTCTGTTTCATTGGTACCACATGCATCACATTGTCTAAGTTGCATTTCCAAGTTGTATATTATGTTGTGGTGTTGTATCTCGTGTTGTTTAAGTTGTTGTTGTGTTGTGAAGTGGTGATTTATGTAATCCAATTTAATATGTTATTTATCATATTCTTGATTATATTATTAGATATCTCACCCCTTATGTTTAAATGTTGCCCACTATTGGTAATGTGCGTGTAATCCAGAGTAGGACGGAGTACCTTAGTAGATTTAAGTCGGTGTTGTCGCTCTGATATGTAGCACTCGGGGGGATAACACTTGTTTTATGTTGATCTTGACATTCGTCATAGTTGTTGAATTTTAAGTTGCTTAATTAAAGAATTGTTGTTTCCTTAAGTGGTTTTGATGTTGAATATAATTTAAGTTGTTTTTGTTGAATATGTTGTGTAGTAATAAAGTAGTTGTTTTAAAGACTTACCAAGTGTTGAATGAATGTTTTTAAATTCGAATGTATCATCTCAATTTGTTTATTCGAATTTTTATACTCTAATTTCGTTAATAATTATCGGGTAGAATTAGGGTGTTATAGGCCTTACCTTTTCATTTCAGAATATCTTCATACTGGTTCTGAATGACTCTTATTCTGATTCTTATGCTTGTCTTCTTCTGATTATTCTTTCTTCCTTCTTCAAAATGATACCTTAGAGTTTATGATGAGATATGTTCTGAAATATCATATTTCTTCAGAACAACTTTTGTTTCTTCTATCAGGCATCTAATCATCTACAATAGTTCTGACAAAGAGAATAATCACTCAGAACTTTATGTCATACAAATCATAAATTCTGACATTCTTTTGTTGACTTCATTTTGAAGTCTTCAGCATCAAATTCATTATCAAACAATCTTTCTTTTCTACTTAAGAAAAAAATTCTAATGAGCTTCACATGAGAAAGTCAAGGATGCACTAATCTGTTTCTTGAAAACATCTCACACTCATAAAGAATTAATCTTTACCAAACAAGATTTATTGTTTTCTAATGATTTGATCTTTGAGCAAAATACGTTGTTCAATCCAACCATATTTTAAAATAAGCATTAAACAAATTTATCACCTTATCTGATGAATCTAGCTTGTTAGTTGATTCTTTAATCCTCTTCTAAACTCCAATAGAAAATATTTTGTTGTTGACAATTTCAAACATCAAGAATCAGTGAATTGCTCAAGTATTCAGTTTGGTTACAATTCAGTACTCAATTTTCATCATCATCTACTGATATGAGACTGAAATTGTAAGTGGAATAAATTCTCACCCAAAGTATTTCTTCGCACGTCCTTTGGATCTTTATCTAACACTGTTAAATGTTTGATATCCATCAATAATAGAACCAGACTCTGATACCAATTGAAGGTGTGAGAAAAACACAAGAAGGGGGGTTAAATTAGAGTTTTTACTCTTGACCTCTTTTCAAACTCTTAATGTTGTTGCATTAAGTGAATCATTAAGTTGCGTTGCAGAATCATAAACATAAAGTAAAGCAAATGCAAGAGTAAAGAACACACGATATATCCTGGTTCAATTATCAACAACAAGCTACCTCCAGTCCACCCCGTAAGGTGATTTGCCTTCAACAAGGACTTAATCCACTATAACCAAATCATGAATACAATTGTGCAACAACTTGTCGTGACTAACTAAACAACAACCATTGTGACTTCCTTGCGCAACCTATAGTCGTGACTAATGTCGCTCCCGATAAATGGAACCAAGTCCGGATAAAGGTACAGACGCGAACGGTCGGCGAGAGGGACAATGAGAACACACAGCCGTGAACTCACTGGAGATGAATAGAGTCGCCAGCTAGGCATTTTTATCCCGGAGGAAAGGCAATGCTGCATAGACCTAGAAAGATATGGATAAGACGGTTGCGAACCAGAGAGACTGAGAAAGGGGGTTGGTTACAACCTGGGAAGGTATTAGCACCCAGATTGTCCGCCGTACTCGACGGGATCCACGCTTAGAAGATTTGTGTTTTAAAGGGGTAGTGTCAGTGCAATATGTGTATAAAATAGCTGGAAGAAAATGTACAGGTGTCAGTGTAAAGGAAGTGAAAGTGTACAAATGATGTGTCAGTGTAGGAATGAGGATGAACCGCTCATGATAATGAGGCTAAAAGAATGAAGCTGGAAGGAGGGGGAATATACAGAGACTTTTGTTCGATAACTGTTAAGTTATGCCTACGTATCCTCTCGTGCAATGAGGAAGTCAGAACACCGTAGTTCGACCCAAAGAGACTGAAAGATGAATTGACTTGTGAACTGCTTACTTGTCTATGCTCAAGTGTATGACCTGTCTGGCTCAGGTGCAAACTGTCTTGCATTAGACGGAAGAAGCAAGTTCTCGTTTATGAGTGAATGAGATGAGAAGAGAATCCCGAAGGAGACGATTATTGTTTGTTTTTGAGTTTTCAATCTTTTATTGCTTTTTGGGGTTTGTCATAAGTTAATGAGCTTAAGCCTAAACCAATGGGTTAGTAAACTCATCACATCTTCCCTCTGATTAGGGGTAATGAGAATACCTTAAGTGTGAAGTCAGCTTCTCACACTTAATCACCCTTTGATGCAGGATTAAGATCATTAACCTACTTGTTATTATTTAGATGTTTTTGGTGTTTTTGTTTAGTGTTAAGTAATGAGATTAAGCCATAATCAAGGATTAAACAGACTCATTACACCATCCTAATAGAAGGATAATAGATGAGAATGTTTAAGCTGAGGAAAACTCCTCAACTTAATCCATGATTAGGGATTAAACTCATGACAAAACAAGCCTTTGGTTAAGTGGATTTTATTTAATGATATGATGACGAAGTGAATTTTATGATTTGTAAGACAACTTGAGGGGGACTTGTCCATTAACACTAGGGTTAGTCCTTCTTAACCAATTAAGGAAGAATTAGAACCCTAATGCAAGGCCCAAGTTACAAGTGTAATGTCTTGATGATTATTAAGTGAATTGATTAAGAGATTTAAACACATTAAGGGTTTAACACTTAGGATTAAAGTTATACACTCCATCCTAAGAGAAGGATGCAGGCATAAGCTTAATCACAAAGCCTTAAAGCCTTTAGGGTTTAGTCCCTGATTATGAGATGAGAAGAGGAGACTCAAAAGAGACACAAAGGTAAAACTAAGAGGGGAGACTAATCAAAACCCTAATCATTGTCATGCTTGGTTGTTCCTAAGGTTTGTTAGGTTTTCAAGAGAAATCTTCAATGGAGCCACCAGGAAGCAGATGAAAGGATCTAGAGAAGCAAAGCAACTTGCTCCATTCAAGAAGTCAAGTCACTTGAAGAAAGAAAGTGGGGAGAAGAAGAATGAGCAAGCTCAAACTCAAACACATATAGAAAATGCAGCAATGGATGCAAGAGAGATGAAAAGAAAGGTTATGAGAAGTGAAGGCAAATTCACCTCTCAAGTTCACTTACCACCTGAAATGTTAGAAAAGAAATGCAATGAAATGCAGAATGGGATGAGATGACATGATGAGAAACAAAACCAGAAGCACATACATGATTCTAATGATGTTATGAGATGCTACAAACATGAGGCAGCACATGGAAATGATCATACAAGTTTATGAATGCAAATGAAGCAAGTTAGAAAGCATGAACATACATGAAAAGTTATGAAGTGCACATGGCATACAACATGGAAAATACCTGATGCAATGATCAAACATGTTTTCTAAATGTCTTATGATGTCAAATGAATCACATGGAAGCATGGAATGTCATGGCAAGTCATGTTATGCAAGAGAATGCAAGATGGATGCATATGGAGGCTCAAATTAGGGTTTATGAACCAAACATCAAACAAAAGTCAAAATCAGAAGCAAACCCTAAGATAAAAAATGGAAAATGCCACACAAAGGACCCCTAATCCTATACTAAACCAATGCCCAAAGGAGAGGTCTCAACTCTTAACCAATCTCAAGTTATGATTTCTACAAGTTTCTAGGGTTTTTAGGGTTCCTAAACAAGAAAAATGTCAAACAATTTAAAAATGCAAGATCAAATCATGGCCTTTTTATCTCAAAAACTACATGCTAAACACAATGCAATGCAAAAAGAATCAATGTCCAATCCTTCATGAATAGGCAGAAATGATTTTTTGAACTATGGATCAAATTAATGCACAAAAACAATTTTAATTCAATGAAAAATTCTCAAAATACATCAAGATCAAAAAAGAAATTTGGTTTGAAGGTTGGACAATGTTTCTAAATGTCTTAGAACATTTCATGAATTTTTTGGTGATTTTTAAATACCTAAAAGTATTTTTAATAAATTAATTCTCATTAATCAATTAAAAATAATCTTTTAAATATTTAAAAATACTTTTTTAATGCTAAAAATAAAAACAAAAATATTTTTGTATCATAAAAATTAATGAAATTCAGGATAAAAAATTTCATAATTTTTAGACAAGTTTTGCTATTTTAAATAAATTGCACAAGTAAAATAAAAAGAAATGCAATAAAAATTGAAATAAAAGAAAGTAAGCAGATCCAAGGGTGGAGATTTAAACTGGATTTGGGATGGTTGACTGGCGCGCAGATCCAAGGGCCATGGTTGGTTTTGATTAGATTAAACTAATTATGGTTTATTTAATTAATGAAAAAGGATTAGGGCATAACAAAGTGATCTGGGCCCTTCATGCGCGCGGGAGGTCAATGGAGTCAACCAATCTAACGCCCCACATTCAAATGGCACTAATGACCTGAGATTAGAGCAAAGCACTTTCAGGTGACCGGAGAAAAGCTCCGGTCATCTTCTCCGGTGGTATCAAAACCCTAAAACATGATTCAGGTATCTATTCCACAAATTAAACACACCTAAGTGATCCTCTACCATCCTAGGGCACGAATCTATGCTCAAACATCATTTAAACTCCAGGAATCAAGCTAATCGAAAGGATCAAGTTTCACGGGTGAAATTTCAGAGGGATCATACAAACTCATTTCTCACTTATTTTTGATTCTAAAGGCACCCCCATGACCAGCAAGACATAAGCAACCAGATTATAACTTAAAATGCAAGCTTTGGGAGAAAGTGTTCATGTTCATACCTGAGCTGGAAAGCTTCAATATTGAGCTTCCAGGGCCTTCTTTGTGTGCAAATGGGCCTCTTTGACTCTCCTGAGCTCAATGGG
Source organism: Lathyrus aphaca (assembly GCA_963966055.1). NCBI lineage: Eukaryota > Viridiplantae > Streptophyta > Magnoliopsida > Fabales > Fabaceae > Lathyrus > Lathyrus aphaca. The sequence goes on from OZ014521.1 coordinate 364,733,412, forward strand.
ATACCTCAAAGTTCTTGTGGATGGCTGATTTGAGAGGAACACTTCTGGTGTAGCAGATAACACAGTCAGGAATAGGGAGGTTTCAGGCCACTCCAATGGTGGATTCTTACTCCTTTAGGTGTGCTTGACTTGTTGGTGAGGAAAAATGGTGTGTTTGATGGTTAGATAAAGGGATTCGAAGAGTTCTGGTTTTGAAGATGAGAAATGGTGAAGCTCAGTTCATGCTGGTTTCAGGCTTATGCTTTGTTGGTTTGTGATCAATAATACATGGTGAGATGAGTAGTGGGATTTGTTTTAGTGTTTGAGGCCTGTGGAGACAGATTCGAAGGAAAATGCAAAATGGAGTGAGTTTGTGTATGGGATGCTATGGCCTGTTTCAGCTTGGCTTGGTGTTATGTTTGGCTAGCAAATGGAAAGTATAAACAATCCCAATTGGCCAGAGGATGTGACATGGCCTGCTGTGATTGGGATGTTTGCTTTTGCCAAAAGTCAACTTTTTGTAAGGAAAGGTATGGCTTGGTGCTAGGCTTGGTACAAGGGCTAGGGCTGGCGCAGCATGGTGAGGTGAGATGCTATGGCTGGTTCAGCATCCAAGAAATCAAGTGGGTGAGATGTGATGATAGTTTTTGCAAGTTGCTTACTTTTGAAACTTCATGAAAAAGTCTTGTTATACAAACCATGATCATGAGAAACTTTTGTCCAATTCTGATTTTTAGAGTTCATGTGATGTTTGTACATTGGTTTGAAGTGAACTAGAAGTTACAAACAGCCTTGGTTCATGATTTTGCAAATTTCTCATTTGGTGCACATCTTGAAAATAAGTGATTTTTGGCAACTTTGTCACACCATAACTTTTGATCCAAAATGAATTGGGTCATGTTCTTGTACTTTTTGAAAAGGGAAAAATGTGTTCTACAACTTTCATGACCAAAGTTTTTCCATTTGAAGCATTTTTGGATCAAAAAGCAAGGCTTGAAAAATGACCTAAAATGACATATTCTTGAAAAGTCAAACATGCCCAAAAAAAGTCAACTTTGCAAAAACTTGTAATTCTTGATTTTTGTGGACTTCAATCTTCTTCCATGATCAAATAAAGATCATATACACTCAAAATGATGAAGAATGCCCATTGGTTGGGTCATTGGGGGCCTCAGATGCCCTGATTTTACACTGACTTGTCTGAAAAGTCAACTCTTGATCAGATGACTTCCCCATGGAATTTCTTCATGAAACTTGATATGCATACTCCCTATACCATATAGAGACCAATGGAAACAAGAATGACCAAAAAATTTGGAGTTATGGCCTCTGAAACCAAAACCCTAATTTTAGGTCAACTGTGCAGTCAAACCTGGCTCTGCATCCACACCAATCCCAGTTCTTGTGATCCTTTTGCATTTTTGACTTTGAGAGGATTTGATATGATATAAGAACACTCATGGATCCCTTTGAAGTGATTGATGGCCTTTGGAGTGGCTCAAGAAGCTCTTGGATTGCTCAGATCACAAACCCTAGATGCAGATGACTTTGAATCTATGCAGTGAATCAAAAATGAGATATGAGATGATATGATTGTGTTTATGCATATGAGATGATCACAAGCCATGGTGTGAATGGGTGAGGGAAAATTTGGGGTGTTTACAGCTGCCCCTATTCAAACATGAGTTAGCTGTGCAGGATGTAAGCAATGGCTTAACAGGCAAACAAGATAACTTGGGGTTGAATACCAAAGACAGTCCAAAATTTGCACTCACAGAATGAAGAAGAAAAGGGATATAGACTGTAAAAGAAAAATAGAGTATATTGTAAAGTGTGGGCGACGGAGGACGACCGCCGAGCAGAGGACGACTGCTGGGTAAATAGCAATGACGGGGACGGCCGACATGCTGGGAAAAGTGTGTAAAGCAATGACGGGGATGGCCGTCATGCTGGGGATAAGAGGTAGAGCTAAGACGGGGACGGCTGACTAGCTGGGAAAAATCAAATTATGATGGGGACGGCCATCAAGATAAAGTAAGATTCTCTGGGAATTAATGAAACATGACGGGGACGGCCATCAAGTTCATAAAGCAAAGTAACCGACGATGGCGACGGCCATCGGGCTAAAGAAAAGGGACCACGACGGGGACGGCCATCGGGTTAAAGAATAAATGAAATAAACAGATGATGGGGTACGGCCATCAAAGGTGAAGGACGATCACCTAGCAGGGGACGGCTGCTCTGTTGGGGAATAAAGGAAATATGATGGGGACGACCATCAAAGGTGGAGGACGACCACCTGGCAGGGTACGGCTGCCGAAAATATCAACGATGGGGACGACCATCGGACGAGCATGATGGAGGACTACCATCAAGAGGTGGAGGACGACCACCTAGCAGGGGAAGGCCGCTCTCAGGGTTTATCATGACATAGGACGAATGTCAGATAACCAAAATCAACAATGGGGACGGCCATTGGATAAAATTGATGAAGGACGATCATCAAAAGGGTGGAGGACGACCACCTAGCAGGGGACGGCTGCTAAAATCAACGATGGGGACGGCCATCGGATGAGCATGATGGAGGACGACCATCAAGAGGTGGAGGACGACCACCTAGCAGGGTACGGCTGCCCTCAAGGTTTATCATGACACAGGACGAATGTCAGATAAAGGAAAACTTGCTTTGTTGGCGATCTACTGGGGAATAGTAGGCACAGACGAGTGACTATATCCAAGAAGACATAAATGTCTGACACGGTGTATGGATTAAAGATGCGGACGAGCATCCTTAAGGCTATGATACGGACGAGTATCATGTAGAAACAAACGCTAGACGCATGCTCTGAGATGATGGTACGGACGAGTACCAACTGGTTAACAAAGAACAAGGACTAATGCCGAATCTGTGGGGATATGAAAGTATATACAAGATACGGACGAGTATCTGTATGAGTGTATCATGAGTAACGAGTATGAGTATTGTATAGATGCGTGTTTATCTGCTGGGGAGGGTGACACGGACGAGTGTCAAGAGATAAAAGTATAGTATGAACAAATATCTGATATACAAAGTGTAGGTGACTGCACTGGGGATACGACACGGACGGGTGCCAAGAAAGTGTATATAAGTATATGTGAGTGCAAAGAGGATGCCTTTGGCTTTCTGCTGGGGTATGACACGGACGGGTGTCAGGACGTATCTGTAATACGGGTGGTGTTGTTTGCGAAGAGTATTCAGGCGACTTTACTGGGGAGTGATGACACGGACGGGTGTCAAGGGAGTATATACTGGTGTTTGTGATTTGTGGGGCAACTGCTTTTGCTGGGGACTCCGGTGGGGATTTCTCTGTACATTGATGAACTGTCATTATTCACAAGTGTTGATTCAACACATGGCTTATGATTATGTTATATGCTTGATTTTTGCCGTAATGCTCCGTGTTAAAACGGAATGCTACGCTTTGTGGGTGAATATGATGCGAATGCTATGATTGTGCAAAGATACCAAACCGGGATCCGGGTCCCGTTGCTGCGAAGATCTTCGATCGATCTATTTGAAGTAGACATCCCAGCTGGGGAGGAGATCATTGGTAGATCTAACGAGACGCTATCTGCTTGGGGATGTGGGTCATTGATAGACCTATCCTTATAAATGAGAGACCCAGCTGGGGTTTGTAGAAGCTTTCTTCACTCTGTTGTGATCTTTTATGCGCTGCTCTTCTGGATAGAGGCTGCAACTCCGTGGGGAGATAGCTTTCTGACTCTTATACTCGTCTGAGGGCGAGATGGCAACTCGACTGGGGAGAAAGAGAGGAATTACTGAAAGACCTCCCTAGAAAATCTGTTACGGTAACTTCTTGACTCAGCCGGGGATATGGGCATCTTCTGTGATACCGGCCCATTCTGATGGGGATAAGTAATAAGTGGCCGACTCAGCTGGGAGGAGTCATGAAGGGCAACTCAGCTGGGGAGAGAGCACTTCGGGTGCTAAAATTGAGTGTGGATTTGCCAGCTTGCTGGGATAAAGTTTACATGCCCCAAGTTGCGTTCTGGATATCTGCAATCCTGAAAAAGATAGAGAAACGCACAAGATAATCCCGAGGTATCCTTTACTAGATCCCGTCATAGGAGTTTAGATACATCCGGGAGTAAGTATATTTCCTGCAAGCATGTTTTTGTTTGAAGATAAGCATCTGTACTCTTATGCAATCAGTTTTTCTCTTTTAAGACATCAGACATTTTTGCAAATAAAATGTACAAAACGAGACATGATTAAAAATCTGATTTTATTAATTCATATGCCCTGAATTGGCGAGGTACAGTCAAAGGAACATATCCCCTGAAATGAGGAGATTGTTACAAATTGAGAGGCAAAATGCTGGCAGTGTTGATAACGCTTTGAGGAGCTTCCTCTTCACTATGACTCGTATGACTTTTGACGTTCTTCTCATATTGCTTTCTGAAGAATGTTGATTCTGATTGAAGCTTGATCCTCGAAGCTTACCAAGTTGTAAGTGATACAGACGAATTCAGAATGCAGTTGTTCGCTTATTCCCTTATTTTGCATGGATCGCCCTTTCGGGTTTTCAATCCATCGGGATACCCATTTTTGCCTGAGCTGTCCAATGCGGCTTTTCAACTCAGCGGGTGTACCTTTTTTCATTTATTTTCCCTTATTTTTGCCCGAGTCTTTTATTCTGTTTTTGACTCGCCGGGATGCCCTATTTTTGCCTGGACTTATATTCTGTTTTTGTGTCCAGCGGGTCATTTTTATGCGAAGTATTTTTTAACTGCATCTGAATTCACAGGGGACGGGAAATCTTCACCATCCATGGTGCTGAGCATCAGTGCTCCACCAGAGAAAACTTTCTTTACCACGAATGGTCCTTCATAATTCGGAGTCCATTTGCCCCTGTGGTCTGTATGAGGAGGGAGGATTCTCTTCAGCACAAGATCTCCTACTTGGTACTCTCGGTGCCTGACTTTCTGATCGAAGGCTCTCTTCATTCTCTTCTGGTATAACTGCCCATGACAGATTGCATCCAATCTTTTCTCTTCGATCAGACTCAGTTGTTCGTATCGGGCCCGAACCCATTCTGCTTCACTCAGTTTAACATCCATTAGTACCCGCAGAGAGGGTAATTCAACTTCAACAGGTAGGACTGCTTCCATACCATACACAAGCTGATACGGTGTTGCCCCAGTGGATGTTCTGATTGACATGCGGTACCCATGCAAGTAAAACGGTAGCATTTCATGCCAGTCTTTGTAAGTGACTACCATCTTCTGCACAATCTTCTTGATATTTTTATTAGCTGCCTCAACAACGCCATTCATCTTTGGCCTGTAAGGAGAAGAATTGTGATGTTGGATCTTGAAGTCTCGGCACAGCTCTGCCATCATTTTGTTGTTTAAGTTGGAACCATTATCAGTAATGATTCGCTCGGGAACTCCATATCGACAGATGATATCTCTCTTCAGAAATATGGCTACCACTTGTCTTGTAACATTGGCATAGGAAGCTGCTTCGACCCACTTGGTGAAATAATCAATGGCAACCAGGATGAATCTGTGGCCGTTCGAAGCAGTCGGTTCAATCTTGCCAATCATATCAATGCCCCACATGGCAAAGGGCCATGGTGAAGACATGATGTTCAGAGGATTGGGAGGCACATGCACCTTATCTGCATAAATCTGGCATTTATGGCATTTTCTGGCATAGGCGCAACAGTCTGCATCCATGGTGATCCAATAATACCCTGATCTTAACAATTTCTTAGCCATGGCATGCCCTCCGGCATGGGTACCAAAGGATCCTTCGTGCACTTCATGCATCAACAAATCTGCTTCTGTCTTATCAACACATCTGAGGAGTACCATATCAAAGTTCTTTTTGTATAAAGACCCATCAGTGTTCAGGAAGAAACTGCCAGCAAGCCTTCTCAAAGTCTTCTTATCATTGGAAGATGCCCCAGGTGGGTATGTTTGATCCTCCAAGAAGCACTTAATGTCGTGGAACCAAGGCTTATCATCTTTGACAACATCTGCTGCGAACACATATGCTGATCTGTCAAGTCTGGACACTGAAATCTGAGGTACAAAGTTGGCAGTCTGAACTTTGATCATGGACGAAATGGTAGCCAGGGCATCTGCAAACTGATTCTCGTCCCGAGGGATATACTCAAGCCTGACTGTTGTGAAGAAAGTCAATAACCTCCTTGTATAGTCCCTGTAAGGTATCAGACGATCCTGGTGGGTGTACCATTTGCCGTTGGTTTGATTGATTACCAAAGCTGAATCTCCGAATACAGTCAATGTCTTGATCCTGAGGTCGATGGCTTCCTCAAGACCCATAATGCAAGCTTCGTATTCAGCTTCGTTGTTAGTGCAGTTGAAAGTGAGCTTTGCCGAGAAAGGCATGTGAACTCCTTTAGGTGTAATGAGTACTACACCAACACCACGACCATTCATATTAACAGCCCCATCAAACATCATAGTCCATTCTTCTTCCGGGTCAGGCCCTTCAGTGTGAACAGGCTCTTCATGATCTTTTGCTTTTATGAACATGATGTCTTCATCAGGGAAGTCAAATCTCATAGGCTGGTAATCATCAATGGGTTGCTCAGCAAGATATTCAGACAATACGCTGCCCTTGATGGCCTTCTGAGATCTGTATTGGATGTCGTATTCTGTGAGAATCATCTGCCATCTTGCAACCCGTCCGGTAAGAGCTGGCTTCTCGAAAATGTACTTGACTGGGTCCATTTTTGATATCAACAAAGTAGTGTGGGTCAACATATACTGTCTCAGTCGGCGAGCAGCCCACGCTAAAGCACAGCAAGTTTTCTCGAGTAGTGAATAACGTTGTTCACAGTCGGTAAACTTTTTGCTTAGGTAGTATATTGCATACTCTTTTCGACCAGACTCGTCATGCTGGCCCAACACACACCCCATCGACTCTTCTAATACTGTCAGGTACATTATCAGAGGTCTTCCTTCAACTGGAGGCATAAGGATTGGAGGTTCTTGTAAATATTCTTTGATCTTGTCAAAAGCCCTTTGGCAGTCTTCGTTCCACCTGACCGTCTGTTCTTTTCTCAACAACTTGAACAAGGGTTCGCAGGTTGCTGTGAGGTGAGATATGAACCTTGAGATGTAGTTCAATCTTCCTAGGAACCCTCGAACTTCTTTCTCAGTTTTCGGTGCAGGCATCTCTTGAATAGCTTTGACTTTATCAGGGTCAACTTCAATCCCTTTCTCGCTTACAATAAAACCCAGCAGCTTACCAGATCTCACCCGGAATGTGCATTTGTTGGGGTTCAGCTTTAATTGGTACTTCCTCAGACGCTTGAATAACTTCAGTAGATTCACCAGGTGATCCTCCTCTGTAAGGGACTTGGCAATCATGTCATCCACATAACACTCGATTTCCTTATGGATCATATCGTGGAATAATGTTACCATAGCCCGTTGATATGTTGCACCAGCATTCTTCAATCCGAATGGCATCACCTTGTAGCAGAACGTGCCCCAGGGTGTGATGAAGGTTGTCTTCTCCATGTCTTCAGGTGACATCTTAATCTGGTTGTATCCTGAAAATCCGTCCATGAAGGAGAATACCGAGAACTGAGCCGTGTTATCGACCAATACATCAATGTGAGGTAATGGGAAGTCATCTTTCGGGCTGGCTCTGTTCAGATCCCGGTAGTCAACACACATCCTTACTTTGCCGTCTTTCTTAGGCACAGGTACTATGTTAGCAACCCACGGTGGATAACTAGTTACAGCAAGGAACCCGGCGTCCCATTGCTTTTGTACCTCCTCCTTGATTTTCATAGCCATGTCTGGGCGAGTACGGCGCAGTTTCTGTTTAACTGGCGGGCATTCTTCTCTAAAAGGCAGCTTGTGCACGACAATATCGGTATCCAACCCTGGCATATCTTGGTAAGACCAAGCAAACACGTCCACATACTCTTGAAGCAGGTCAATCAGTTGTCTCTTCACTGAGTCTTGCAGGCAGGCCCCGATTTTAACCTCTTTCACGTCTTCATCTGTACCAAGATTGATCACTTCAACCTCCTCCTGGTGAGGAGTAATAACCTTTTCCTCTTGTATTAACAACCTGGCTAGCTCTTCGGGAAGCTCATACTCTTCTTCAACCCCTTCATCAGCTTGATTGATTGGATTGTCAAAGTCATACGAAGTCATAGCCGTGCTGTTGTTGGTGCTGTCTGGAAGACACTCTCTGCAAGGGTTCAGTTTGTTCATTTTAGTGATTTGATTTTAATCTTGCTTAGAAAAGTGAAATAAAGTTGTCATTTTGAAAACACCGCCATTTATTTTTTTGTACAAAAAGAAAAATGGAAAAACAGTGAACGAAAAGAAAAAGACTCATTTGCAAAAAGATGTCTGATATTTCATTGATTAATCTTGTTTGCACAAAAAGTACAGATGGCCCGATTACAAAATGAGTCTTGTCATCTTGGGCAAGATGCAAGACTTTGATGCATGCTATAAAAATACAGGAAATAATAATTACTCTGCATGAGTAACTCTTATAATTTCCTGGGAAGACCAGTTTGAGATACTACTCCCCGAGATCTTTGGACGAATCCAGCTTTCCAGGTTGCGTTCTTCTTCCAGCTCATCTTCCAGACAGTTGACAGCATCAGGGGTGAGCATCCCCCCACTCACAAAGTTGGGCTCCTTTGCAGCCTCTGCTTGATCTTGTTGAGTTGGTTTGTAACCCAACCCAAATCTGTCCTCTTTCTTCTCCACCGATAACAGTTTGCCCCAGCCTTGGGCGTTTCCCCCCTCAACAACCTTCCGGGCTTGTTGGTATGATGATATTGAAGTACCAGGCACAGCAGATGTTTCATTGACATTCAAAGCTTCAAAACCCTGGCTCATCGTTTCATGGATCTCCCCATCCATCTCAATATACTTATGGGTAGCCAGGTGGCTGACAAAAATATCCTCCTCTCCACAGATTGTAACGATTTGACCCTCCCACTCATATTTTAACTTCTGGTGAAGGGTAGAGGTCACGGCGCCAGCGGCGTGAATCCATGGCCTACCCAATAGACAGCTGTAGGCGGGCTGTATATCCATCACGTAGAAGGTCATTTTAAAGGTCTGCGGGCCAATCGTTATGGGCAATTCAATCTCTCCCAGAACCGATCTCTTTGAGCCGTCAAAGGCTCTCACCACCAGGTTGCTGGGTCTCAATGCCAATCCATCGTATTCTAGCTTCACCAGGGCCTTCTTAGGTAAGACATTGAGGGATGACCCCGTGTCCACCAGCACATGGGAAAGGACAGCACCTTTACATTCCATGGTTATGTGCAAGGCTTTGTTATGGTTGCGGCCTTCCGTTGTCAAATCAGTATTGGTGAACCCTAGTCCGTGACTAGCATTAACATTTCCAACTACAGCTTCCAGCTGATTGACAGTGATCTCTTCAGGCACGTAAGCTGCGTGCAAGACTTTGAGTAGTGCATTCCGATGGGCCTCGGAGCATATAAGCAATGATAAGATTGAGATCTTGGAAGGCGTCTGATGAAGCTGATCCACTATCTTATAATCACTCTTCTTGATGATTCGCATGAACTCATCAACCTCTTGATCGAAGGGTGTTTTCAAAGCTTCCTTAACAGTCTGCTCTTCCTGCACCAAGCTTTTTCCTTTTGCCTTGGCAGCAACTTCTGCTTCGGCAGTGGGTCTCTGAATTTGTGGAGCGAAAAGACGTCCGCTTCGAGTGAAGCCTCCGCCTCCTCCCACATTGTCAATTTGTGGTGCAGGGGTTGATGATTCAAAAGTGATTCTTTGTCCTTCACAGTACAGGTCAGAGCCGTAATGCCAGGGGATAGCATTACTGCTTTCATAGGGTACTGGTCCAGGCACCGTGATAGTGACTGGACTGACTGCAGCTGCGGAAGGAATTGCAATGGTCTGTGGATCGTAATAAATTGTGACTGGTGCTCTGATGGGAGCAGCACCTTCTGAATTGTAGGCAGAGTTGTTTTCAGGATCATAAAATATTGTGACAGTGGAGACATCTTCATGATTTGTTGCTGGTGTTGTAGGAGACATTGGTGGAAGGATGGATGTTGTTGTTGTAGGAGTTTCAAAATGGAGTGGTGCTGGAGTTGTAGAAGAAAAATTTGTTGATAACTGATCAGTTGAGATAATAGATGAAGTACTTGTTGATGAAGCCGAAGAATTGTCAGGAACAATGGTTGTTGCAGTTGTAGGAGGTTCTGGAGTTGTTGCTGATGAGATTGCTGGATTTGTTGGAAATGATGTGGTGATCTGAAGCTGGCCACTCTGAATGAGACCGTCTATGCCATTCCTCAAGTTATCGCACCCATTTACTGAGATATTGCAGTAAGCACACCCCAACTCACACCCCGGGAACATTTGACATTCGAGGAGTTGAGCCTTAATTTCTACCAACGGTGTCCTGATCTGACCCACACTGGTTATTAAATAAGACGGCTTGTCTTCTTCAATAGCGTTAATTCTGGGACCACCGTGGTTCGGCATGGGGTTCTTATTGACATTGGGTGGTGGTGCGAAGTTCAGAGCTTTTGAGTCTACCAGGTCTTGTACCTTCATGTGCAGGGCTCTGCACTTTTCTGTACTGTGGCCAGGTGCGTTGGAATGAAAAGCACACCTAGCGTTGGAGTCATAATTCCGGGGTAGACCGTTGGGATCTGGAGGTGCCAACGTCCTTAGCTCAACTAGGTTGAGTTTCAGGAGTTGTGGCAGCAATGCAGCGTATGGCATAGGGATCAGATCGATTACCCTGTTGGCTTGAGATGGCCTCTGTTGGAATGGCCTTTGCTGGTTATTGTTGTTGGTGTTGTTGTTGTTGTAATTTCTCGGAGGATACTGATTCTGTTGATGGTACTGAGGTTGTGGCTGATAGTTTTGTTGCGGAGGTTGATAAACTGGCCGAGGATGAGCTGGAGCGGGGATGGTGACTGCTGCCACAGATCTATGGACATATTGGGGCCTGCCCCTGTTGGTGTGGACGACATTGGTCTCGCCAGTTCTTCTTGGGCCTGCAAAAGGCTTTCTCGTGCTACTGGACGAGCTTGCTCCGTTGTCTGAGATCTTACCCATCTTCAATAGGCTTTCAATTCTCTCCCCAGCTATGACAACATCTGCAAAGCTAGTGGAAGAGAAAGCAGCCAGCCTATCAATGTAAGTCCCCTGAAGGGTGTTCATGAACATATCCGCCATTTCCCTTTCGGACATAGGTGGCTGAACAGCAGCAGCCAATTGCCTCCATCTCTGGGCATATTCTCGGAAACTCTCCCTTGAAGACTGTGACATTCCCATTAGGAGAGTCCTGTTGGGTGCCATGTCTAAGTTGTACTGATACTGTCTGATGAAGGCTTCTGCCAGGTCCTTCCAGCATCTAATAGTTGCCCTTGTCAAGTGAGAGTACCATTCTCTTGACGCTCCAGTTAAGCTATCCTCGAAATAGAACATCCAAAGCTTCTCATCCATTGTATAGGCCTTCAGCCTTCCCAGAAATGACTGTAAATGAGTCCGGGGGCATGAAGTCCCGTTGTATTTTTCAAAACAAGGAGGCTTAAACTTATGGGGGATCCTGACCCCGTCTACCAAGCCCATATCCATGACGTCGAAACCCAGAGAGTTTTGAGACTCTAAGGACCTCAATTTCTCAGCTATCTCATCCAACCTTCTATCATAAGCTTCTTCCCCAGCACCCATTACTGTAAATTGGTCCTCTTGGGGGTCTTCTTGAAGTACCCTGGCTGCAGTGGCAGTCCCTTGAACATTTGCAGGGATGTTGACCTCGGGATGGAGGTGTGGTCCAAATACAGGGGGATTAACATGAGGTTGGACCCTCTCATTGTTGCTTGTGCCAGCAGTCCCTATATGTGGATCTTCTTGATTTTGCCTTTCCATCATGGCCCTCAATCTTTCCTGGCTCTGAGCCATGTTGTTCATCACTTCCATAAACTGAGTCATTTGATTCCTCATCTCTAGCCTTTCATTTGCCATTTGATTTCTGACCTCGGTAAGGTCCTGCTGCATCTGATCCATTTGAATGCCCGGAAGGTTGTTACGGGTCGGATAACGGTGCGGACGGTTGAGGGGAAATACCCGGCGCCTAGCAATAGTTCCTGAACATCACAACAGAGTTAGTGGCAATAAATCAAAAGCCTACAAAACAAACAAAAGGGTTAGCATGAAATGCAGTATGCCTATTTGTTTTCAAGGTATCCGGTCTTGGCATTCAGTTTTGACCCTTCCAGACCCTTGAAGATGCTGTTGATGTTGCTTTTGAAGTAAACTTGGATGGAACAAACTAACACATATATTACAAAAGCAAAATGGTACATAGTTCGTTTACAAATACAAGCCCTCTGAGGGGTCAAAATACATTACAAGAAAATAAAAGTACATGGAATGAAAGCAACAACAAACAAATGGTCAAACACCAAGACCAAACTCATCCTCACGAACTTCCTTGAGAAGTGCTTCGGTCACAGGATCAGCCGGACGCTCCGTGAGATTCCTGATGAGGAGATTCCGGGTGGTAACAACTGCTGCTAGCTTCTTGTGCTGGCTTTGGTCCTTTGACCTCTTCACTCCTGCTTTGATCTTCAGCTCTGATATCTCCCTCTGGGCTGCTGCCAGGGCTTCTTGTTGCTCTTTTGCACTAGCTTCCAATTGCTCCATCTTGTCTTGAACTCTCTTGTCCTCCAGAGTACGGGCTTCGGTGATCCTGACCCACCGAGCTTGACTCTCCTTCAAATACAAGTCTGTCCTCGCTCTCTGGAACTGGGCTTCTTTGCAAGCATTCTTCAGAATTTGTTCTCCAGCTTTAGACTTTTTGATATAATCCCCAGACTTCTCAATCTTAACCAGATGCTCCACTCTCAACTTCTCCAATCTCTCAACCTCCCTCATACCATCACTCCTCTCCTGGAGGGTCTTCTGCAAAGCCTGGCTTAACTTCTCATTTCTTTCTTTCAAACTCTCAAACTCCTCCAAACTGACAGTGGCAGGTGGTGCTGAAGATGATTCAGGCATATCTTCTATAGTAAAGGGCATCCCCGAGAATTGGGCCCTGGCACGGGACCATTCATAATATTGTGCTGATGCCACATTGTTGCACTTCCCCAAAATGGTTATTCCCTTGGTTTGAACATTATCCCAGGCCCAGGCTGCCTGCCTAACAATAGCCAGATTAATCTTGTTCTCACAATAAAGAGTCTCAACCAAGTCCTGTGCCTTAGGAGTGTGGACCAGGGCATAGCCCAGTTGTCTTCTGAACAGCAGAGGGTTGTAATTAATACTGCCCTTAACTCCGATTAGGGGCACATTGGGAAAATGCCCACAGCTGGTGATGATATCCCTGCCTTTGGTGCTCTGAGTGCACCATCTGATATCAGCTGAAGTTAGAGAAGTGAGTCTCTTAGCCCAGTTGCTTTGCTGATGAGGATTCAAAAATGCATCTGTCCTGGGTAGATGCCTGAGAAGCCAAGTGTGGAACAATGGAGCACAACACCTCACTAATCTCCCCCTCTGCTTTTCATTCCTCTGATACACTGAATAATAGAGATCTCCTAATAAAGTGGGCACTGGGTTCTTCAAGATGAACAGATGGATTGCATTCTTGCTAATGAATCGAGGCTCATCTGCAAACAATACAATTCCATATATGCTTAAAGCCAATAAGGCACAGACAGCTTTCCACTCCCCTAAAGAGGCTTTCAGGGTAGCTTGAGAGATCAAGAAGTCCAGATGAAAGGCATGGATTCCAGCTTTAGAAGTCATATGCTGCTCAATCAGGACAGGTTCCAGATGCAGAGCCTTTGCTACTTCTCCATTACCCGGAAAGACCATCTCAGGGTTGAAAGGGATTCCACCCCTGATAGGCAAACCAACCAATGATGAGTATTCTTCTAATAGAGGGCCTAGCTGAAAGTCCTGAAAAGCGAAGCATCTCAGTGGGGGATCATAGAACTGAATGCAAGTGTGGATCAGGCTTCTCTGTGAAGGGTCCAGATCCATAACCATATCTAGTATATCTCCATAATGTTCCCTGAACAATGGTATGTGATCTGGAGTGATCAGGGTCTGAATCCTCCTGATGTCAGATAGCTCTGGCTGGAAGAAGTGATAGGTGATGTTGCTCTTTTTATGAGCCATGATGCTGAAGATGAGTGGTGACAGGTGCTGATGATAACACTGAAGAATGAGCCACTGGTTGGCTGGTGCAGATAACCGAAGTAGACAGCTAAAGCAAATGCTGATGAAGATAGGTCAGTGCTGAAGATGGGGTCAAAACCAAAACCAAAGATGAAAGTGGATACCCTGAAACACAAATAAGCAAATGTCAGTATGATGCAATGTTTATGTATGCAAATGATATGCAAGGGTTTGTGACTGAGCTGGATCTGATCAAATGCCCTGATATAGGTCCAAGACATATTCAAGAATACCAGATGGAGGTCTATAAATCCAGTAACCAAGGTGGGGGGCTCAAATAAAGAGCCACATGTCCAGGGTTTTAGAATCACAAGAACTGTTCCAAAATGAAGTATTCTTAGTCAAGTCAAAGTAACAGGGTATTCTGAGGTCAAGGTACCTGCAAACCTGTAAACAGCCCAACCCCCTCACATGTAGTGTTCTAAAACAAGGATCCTCAGACTTGGATCAGTTATGAGAAGTGTAAACACTTCTAACCCGGAGGTACAGTGTTTACAATAACCATAAAAGTTCCTCCTCTAATTCACCTCAGTTTCTGAAGGTCAATGCTAAAAGGTCATCCAGACTTAGCAGGCTTCCCAGATAGCCCTAGCATTGCAGGAAATCTGCAACACAGAGTTCTCAAGAAGAAACCCATATCTGAACCGTGTTTCATATTCCCGCACCAGACCGAGATGGAATGAGAAAGAATATGATTCACTCTAGCCTAGGTGTCACTCAGGTCCCAGGTATAGGACCTTTAACTCTCAATGGAACACCCACCCACCAAGGCAAAACCAGATCCAGCCAGACAGCATGACAGTATGATATATGAAAACTGTAAAGAAAGCAATAAATAAAGCTGTACGGAAAGCAGTAAGTAAAGCAAATATACAAACACAAATTAGCACATAACACCCCAGTAAACACAAATCAAACAAGCGCTAGGAGGAACCCACAAAAAGAACCAGAAGCCCTGGTTACAGCATAAGGGTCCCCAGCAGAGTCGCCAAGCTGTCGCTCCCGATAAATGGAACCAAGTCCGGATAAAGGTACAGACGCGAACGGTCGGCGAGAGGGACAATGAGAACACACAGCCGTGAACTCACTGGAGATGAATAGAGTCGCCAGCTAGGCATTTTTATCCCGGAGGAAAGGCAATGCTGCATAGACCTAGAAAGATATGGATAAGACGGTTGCGAACCAGAGAGACTGAGAAAGGGGGTTGGTTACAACCTGGGAAGGTATTAGCACCCAGATTGTCCGCCGTACTCGACGGGATCCACGCTTAGAAGATTTGTGTTTTAAAGGGGTAGTGTCAGTGCAATCTGTGTATAAAATAGCTGGAAGAAAATGTACAGGTGTCAGTGTAAAGGAAGTGAAAGTGTACAAATGATGTGTCAGTGTAGGAATGAGGATGAACCGCTCATGATAATGAGGCTAAAAGAATGAAGCTGGAAGGAGGGGGAATATACAGAGACTTTTGTTCGATAACTGTTAAGTTATGCCTACGTATCCTCTCGTGCAATGAGGAAGTCAGAACACCGTAGTTCGACCCAAAGAGACTGAAAGATGAATTGACTTGTGAACTGCTTACTTGTCTATGCTCAAGTGTATGACCTGTCTGGCTCAGGTGCAAACTGTCTTGCATTAGACGGAAGAAGCAAGTTCTCGTTTATGAGTGAATGAGATGAGAAGAGAATCCCGAAGGAGACGATTATTGTTTGTTTTTGAGTTTTCAATCTTTTATTGCTTTTTGGGGTTTGTCATAAGTTAATGAGCTTAAGCCTAAACCAATGGGTTAGTAAACTCATCACATCTTCCCTCTGATTAGGGGTAATGAGAATACCTTAAGTGTGAAGTCAGCTTCTCACACTTAATCACCCTTTGATGCAGGATTAAGATCATTAACCTACTTGTTATTATTTAGATGTTTTTGGTGTTTTTGTTTAGTGTTAAGTAATGAGATTAAGCCATAATCAAGGATTAAACAGACTCATTACACCATCCTAATAGAAGGATAATAGATGAGAATGTTTAAGCTGAGGAAAACTCCTCAACTTAATCCATGATTAGGGATTAAACTCATGACAAAACAAGCCTTTGGTTAAGTGGATTTTATTTAATGATATGATGACGAAGTGAATTTTATGATTTGTAAGACAACTTGAGGGGGACTTGTCCATTAACACTAGGGTTAGTCCTTCTTAACCAATTAAGGAAGAATTAGAACCCTAATGCAAGGCCCAAGTTACAAGTGTAATGTCTTGATGATTATTAAGTGAATTGATTAAGAGATTTAAACACATTAAGGGTTTAACACTTAGGATTAAAGTTATACACTCCATCCTAAGAGAAGGATGCAGGCATAAGCTTAATCACAAAGCCTTAAAGCCTTTAGGGTTTAGTCCCTGATTATGAGATGAGAAGAGGAGACTTAAAAGAGACACAAAGGTAAAACTAAGAGGGGAGACTAATCAAAACCCTAATCATTGTCATGCTTGGTTGTTCCTAAGGTTTGTTAGGTTTTCAAGAGAAATCTTCAATGGAGCCACCAGGAAGCAGATGAAAGGATCTAGAGAAGCAAAGCAACTTGCTCCATTCAAGAAGTCAAGTCACTTGAAGAAAGAAAGTGGGGAGAAGAAGAATGAGCAAGCTCAAACTCAAACACATATAGAAAATGCAGCAATGGATGCAAGAGAGATGAAAAGAAAGGTTATGAGAAGTGAAGGCAAATTCACCTCTCAAGTTCACTTACCACCTGAAATGTTAGAAAAGAAATGCAATGAAATGCAGAATGGGATGAGATGACATGATGAGAAACAAAACCAGAAGCACATACATGATGCTAATGATGTTATGAGATGCTACAAACATGAGGCAGCACATGGAAATGATCATACAAGTTTATGAATGCAAATGAAGCAAGTTAGAAAGCATGAACATACATGAAAAGTTATGAAGTGCACATGGCATACAACATGGAAAATACCTGATGCAATGATCAAACATGTTTTCTATATGTCTTATGATGTCAAATGAATCACATGGAAGCATGGAATGTCATGGCAAGTCATGTTATGCAAGAGAATGCAAGATGGATGCATATGGAGGCTCAAATTAGGGTTTATGAACCAAACATCAAACAAAAGTCAAAATCAGAAGCAAACCCTAAGATAAAAAATGGAAAATGCCACACAAAGGACCCCTAATCCTATACTAAACCAATGCCCAAAGGAGAGGTCTCAACTCTTAACCAATCTCAAGTTATGATTTCTACAAGTTTCTAGGGTTTTTAGGGTTCCTAAACAAGAAAAATGTCAAACAATTTAAAAATGCAAGATCAAATCATGGCCTTTTTATCTCAAAAACTACATGCTAAACACAATGCAATGCAAAAAGAATCAATGTCCAATCCTTCATGAATAGGCAGAAATGATTTTTTGAACTATGGATCAAATTAATGCACAAAAACAATTTTAATTCAATGAAAAATTCTCAAAATACATCAAGATCAAAAAAGAAATTTGGTTTGAAGGTTGGACAATGTTTCTAAATGTCTTAGAACATTTCATGAATTTTTTGGTGATTTTTAAATACCTAAAAGTATTTTTAATAAATTAATTCTCATTAATCAATTAAAAATAATCTTTTAAATATTTAAAAATACT
This sequence comes from Lathyrus aphaca, assembly GCA_963966055.1. NCBI lineage: Eukaryota > Viridiplantae > Streptophyta > Magnoliopsida > Fabales > Fabaceae > Lathyrus > Lathyrus aphaca. The sequence continues at coordinate 364,751,300 of OZ014521.1, forward strand.
TTTTTAATGCTAAAAATAAAAACAAAAATATTTTTGTGTCATAAAAATTAATGAAATTCAGGATAAAAAATTTCATAATTTTTAGACAAGTTTTGCTATTTTAAATAAATTGCACAAGTAAAATAAAAAGAAATGCAATAAAAATTGAAATAAAAGAAAGTAAGCAGATCCAAGGGTGGAGATTTAAACTGGATTTAGGATGGTTGACTGGCGCGCAGATCCAAGGGCCATGGTTGGTTTTTATTAGATTAAACTAATTATGGTTTATTTAATTAATGAAAAAGGATTAGGGCATAACAAAGTGATCTGGGCCCTTCATGCGCGCGGGAGGTCAATGGAGTCAACCAATCTAACGCCCCACATTCAAATGGCACTAATGACCTGAGATTAGGGCAAAGCACTTTCAGGTGACCGGAGAAAAGCTCCGGTCATCTTCTCCGGTGGTATCAAAACCCTAAAACATGATTCAGGTATCTATTCCACAAATTAAAAACACCTAAGTGATCCTCTACCATCCTAGGGCACGAATCTATGCTCAAACATCATTTAAACTCCAGGAATCAAGCTAATCGAAAGGATCAAGTTTCACGGGTGAAATTTCAGAGGGATCATACAAACTCATTTCTCACTTATTTTTGATTCTAAAGGCACCCCCATGACCAGCAAGACATAAGCAACCAGATTATAACTTAAAATGCAAGCTTTGGGAGAAAGTGTTCATGTTCATACCTGAGCTGGAAAGCTTCAATATTGAGCTTCCAGGGCCTTCTTTGTGTGCAAATGGGCCTCTTTGACTCTCCTGAGCTCAATGGGATACCTCAAAGTTCTTGTGGATGGCTGATTTGAGAGGAACACTTCTGGTGTAGCAGATAACACAGTCAGGAATAGGGAGGTTTCAGGCCACTCCAATGGTGGATTCTTACTCCTTTAGGTGTGCTTGACTTGTTGGTGAGGAAAAATGGTGTGTTTGATGGTTAGATAAAGGGATTCGAAGAGTTCTGGTTTTGAAGATGAGAAATGGTGAAGCTCAGTTCATGCTGGTTTCAGGCTTATGCTTTGTTGGTTTGTGATCAATAATACATGGTGAGATGAGTAGTGGGATTTGTTTTAGTGTTTGAGGCCTGTGGAGACAGATTCGAAGGAAAATGCAAAATGGAGTGAGTTTGTGTATGGGATGCTATGGCCTGTTTCAGCTTGGCTTGGTGTTATGTTTGGCTAGCAAATGGAAAGTATAAACAATCCCAATTGGCCAGAGGATGTGACATGGCCTGCTGTGATTGGGATGTTTGCTTTTGCCAAAAGTCAACTTTTTGTAAGGAAAGGTATGGCTTGGTGCTAGGCTTGGTACAAGGGCTAGGGATGGCGCAGCATGGTGAGGTGAGATGCTATGGCTGGTTCAGCATCCAAGAAATCAAGTGGGTGAGATGTGATGATAGTTTTTGCAAGTTGCTTACTTTTGAAACTTCATGAAAAAGTCTTGTTATACAAACCATGATCATGAGAAACTTTTGTCCAATTCTGATTTTTAGAGTTCATGTGATGTTTTTACATTGGTTTGAAGTGAACTAGAAGTTACAAACAGCCTTGGTTCATGATTTTGCAAATTTCTCATTTGGTGCACATCTTGAAAATAAGTGATTTTTGGCAACTTTGTCACACCATAACTTTTGATCCAAAATGAATTAGGTCATGTTCTTGTACTTTTTGAAAAGGGAAAAATGTGTTCTACAACTTTCATGACCAAAGTTTTTCCATTTGAAGCATTTTTGGATCAAAAAGCAAGGCTTGAAAAATGACCTAAAATGACATATTCTTGAAAAGTCAAACATGCCCAAAAAAAGTCAACTTTGCAAAAACTTGTAATTCTTGATTTTTGTGGACTTCAATCTTCTTCCATGATCAAATAAAGATCATATACACTCAAAATGATGAAGAATGCCCATTGGTTGGGTCATTGGGGGCCTCAGATGCCCTGATTTTACACTGACTTGTCTGAAAAGTCAACTCTTGATCAGATGACTTCCCCATGAAATTTCTTCATGAAACTTGATATGCATACTCCCTATACCATATAGAGACCAATGGAAACAAGAATGACCAAAAAATTTGGAGTTATGGCCTCTGAAACCAAAACCCTAATTTTAGGTCAACTGTGCAGTCAAACCTGGCTCTGCATCCACACCAATCCCAGTTCTTGTGATCCTTTTGCATTTTTGACTTTGAGAGGATGTGATATGATATAATAACACTCATGGATCCCTTTGAAGTGATTGATGGCCTTTGGAGTGGCTCAAGAAGCTCTTGGATTGCTCAGATCACAAACCCTAGATGCAGATGACTTTGAATCTATGCAGTGAATCAAAAATGAGATATGAGATGATATGATTGTGTTTATGCATATGAGATGATCACAAGCCATGGTGTGAATGGGTGAGGGCAAATTTGGGGTGTTTACAACTAACTACACAAAAATTGTTGTGAATTCCTTGCGTATCCTACAACCATGACTAACTGCGCATTAACATGTGGCTTTCCTGTGGGCCTATAGCTGTGACTAACTACACAAAAACTGTTGTGACTTCATGGCTCCATAACACATAGTTCTAAGCAGCTCCAGAACATTAACCTCTGAGCGATCACCAAAATACCAAGTTCTGAGAAAGCCTCGGACCATTAACTTCTGAGCCTCATAAAGTTCTCACTATCACAGTCCTTTAGGGGAAATGGGTAATGTTTAGATTTTTTTGCTTCTTACATAAGCATGAGTAAACGCTATTAAGTACATCAGAGGATCCTAATACACACTTAGATAATACATTGTATTGTAGCACAAATGTGTGGTCTTCTTCTTATTCAAGTTGCTTCTCCGGATAACAACCCAAGAACTTGAATTTCTAAAGTCTTCTTCTCCAAAAGCTTTTGAAAGTTTGTTGATCTTAGATGAGCATAAGAAGTACTTCTTCATCGTGATTCACTTTAAGAACATTTTAGACAACATTATTTTTTCTTATTCAATCCAATAATTACTTCAGTAGCACAAGATTCATGTTATAGATTTGTAATTGGAGCTTCCATGATCATCTTCTTATCTTCTGCGACTTTGCAAGTCTTCTGTAGCATATGAATTAAGCACACTGTGAATCAGAGTTTTCTACGTCAAAAGATTGTTGTCAAAGAGTTATCAGCTTATGAGTTGGATATTCATTCGAGCTCTTTGTGATTGTATGAAAACATCAACAACATGATTCATTAAACATCTTGATAACTTGGTTGTGTGTGTGTTAACCTTTCTGGTTATATCATTCAATATCAACACAAAAACCTATGGTTGTTTCCAAGAACTTCACGTCTATGCATTTTGTTGTGGATCAATCAACAAACAATCAACCAACACCAAGCCATGATGGTTAAACAACCATCACATAAGCATGTGTTTCTTTCCTTATATAGCCAAGAAAAATAGAGTCATTACAGAGCAACTGGCTATTGAGGAATGTCATTACACAAGGATAAAAATAGTATTGTCACATATTGTCCTTTTCCACAAATTAAGGTTAGTGGATAGGTAGTGGGATAAAGCATTTTCATACTATGTACTATCCTTGCTAATGGTCACGTCATCATTTGAAATTCAGAGGCTTTTGATAGTAGATGAATGAAGCATGAATAGAGATGTGATAGTTGGGTCTTCATAATCTCAAGTCTTCATTATTCATACCTTGTTTACTCAGAACCTTGTCTTTAGAACTTCAACACTTGTCTTTGAAGCCCTTGGTTTTCAGAACTTCAAGTCTTCAGAATATTCAAAACCTTGTTCACATAGAACATGTCTTCAGCATTTAATAGTATTTTTGCACTTGGTATTCAGAACCTTCAGTATTTAGAACTTCAAGTCATCAGAGTCTTTAGTAGTTAGTTCTCATAAGATTGCAGCTTCAGAAGCTCCGTTAGCTTCAGAATCAGAAGCACTCTCATAATAGAATCCATAAGAGCATTGCAACAACAACATCAGGCATCCTTGGATCTTTCTGATTGTGATCAAATATAGAAGCATACTTGTTTCTTCAGTATGCTTGTGACTTATGTTACACATAATAACTCACATATGATCTTTGGAGCACGTTCTGATAATGTTTGTTTGATCTGATATATTCAATAATCATGATCTGCACAGTAACAAACATTAGAACATAAAATAGTTCTTTCCCAAATACTCCATTGTTATCATCAAAACATAGAGATGAAATGCAGAGACAACTCTTGTTCTTACAAATGCATACACAGTTAAAAAATTCTTTGCATAAAAGAGACCCGTTGGACAGTAAAAATAGAGGTCCAAGCAAAAAAGGGCCTCCCAATGAACCATAAAAATTGAAAATGTTCAGGAAAAAATTAGTGATAAAAAGAAAAAGAAATGTACACCCTGTAAATTGAAAACCTGCAAAGGAAACTTAGGAAAAAATGGGTATCTCGGTGGATCGAAAACCTGGAAAGGGGGATCAAGGTAAAAAAGGGATTAAAGCGAAAGGTTATGATATGAATTATTTGTGGTTCATCTCATTTCAATAACTGGATATTTTAAAGGATAAGAATCAGTCCAATCACCCTTCTCGAAAAGCAGAGTACTCGGAAAGTCTTGAAGACATATGAGTCATATGATAATTGAAAATCAGTGTAAAGCCATTTCCGTATTGCCATTCGGATAATTTCTTTTCTTTTTGTGCAATTACCTATTTCCAAAAATTGCATGTGATGTAATGCCTCTTTACAAGCCACATTTCAATCAATAAAATTGCATTTCAGTCGAACAACTTTCTAGTTTTTGTTTTCTTTTTACTATTTTGATTGCAAAAACATCCAATTTTTTTTATAAATATTGCATTGAAAACATTGAGGCTCTACAGTACATGCCTAATTATAAATAATTGAAATTGCTTTGAGTGTTGAGTATCCGAGATGGTGAATTCATACCAGTACCCGGGGCACCTTTTCTTGTATTTTTTTTGCAGGAGATGGTGTTCACATTCACTGATTCATAGATGTGAGATACATAAGTCATCCCCAGCAAGAGGCATTGTTGATCTCTTTGTCTCAACAAAACTCAGTGGATTTCCTTTCTCCAAGAAAGTATCCTTTCCTCAACAATGTATTGGGAGTTTTATATTCCCCAAGCAGAGAATCACCCTCCAGCAGAGAAGGTTATTTATGAGGATTGTTTTATCCCCAGGAGTGTAGGATGATTACTCATTCCCAGTAGTGTCCGATGGGGAAATATTCCTAAGAAATTTTCCTCATATGTCAGATATGATGATTCTTCACATGTTAAAGTACAATGTGTAACACCCCAAATTTTCCCTCTCATTTCTATAGCATGAAGCATACATATATTATCATTTTGCATAGAAAAATGAGGCATGACATCCATAGTTACAAGTATAGGGCATGTGATCAGTCATCTAGCAAGTTATGATTCTTAAAAGTCAAGTGGAGAGCCAAGTGGTATTACAAGAAGCTTACAAAGGATCCTTATACCTTATGCAATTTAAAATTCATCCTCAAAGCCCAATAAGGGGTGTGATTCATCAGAAGCTCAGAAGTGCAATTTTCTCCTACACAAGGAAACCCTAATTAGGGTTTTCCTCAAATCATCATGTCCTCATAGATTTGACCAATTCTTGTGGTCAAAGGCTTCTATATGATATATAAGGCCTATGGGTGAAGTTTAATTAAAAAATTCATTGAGGAAGTCAGACATTGGTTCAGTTACTTCTAAATGAAGAAACAGGTCAGCTGTGTAGAAGAAAAGTCAACCAATGGATTTCAAGGGTTCCAATCATCATTTTCAAGCCTATGGACCTTCATGAGGGAAAAACATAGCTTGGTTGATGTCAAGAATCAAGAATCAAGAATCAAGAGTTTGGAAGAAAGTTGCTAAATATAAAAAGTGACCTATAATTGAACTTGCTATTTTTGGCAATTGTTGCCCTAACTTCATTCAATTCTTTCATGATCAAGATGGCTTCAAATGAATTTTACTCTAACATTAAAGTTGTAGGGTTTGCTCTCACCTTTCCAAAAAGTCCTAGAACTCCTCCATATCATTTGTGGATTGAAAGTTAAGGTCATTTGAATTTGGCATATTTTTAGGGTTTTTCACATTTTCAAAGTTTCTACCATTTGCAAAAAGGTTCATGGTGCGTTTTCTTGGCCTCTGATGTATCAATTCTGATTATTAAATTCAAGTACATCTCATAACAATCACTTTTGCCCAGATAATCAAAGTAATTTGTGGCTTGCTTACAAGTATCCTCACCATGTGCATTTTTGCAAAATCATCCATAATACATGATCCAAGTATTCCTAAGCCCTTAGATCAATCCAAGGGTGCTAAGGGATTCAAAACAAATCAAATTGTGCACATGGACACAAGCTTGCACGCGCAATATACCTTATCACAACTTTCATGCAAATTTGCATTTTGATCCTCATCACATATTCCATGCTCCCATTGCTTCTAAAACCTTACACATGTGTAAACACTCATGATATATAAGCTATTTGTGCCCTTGGTTCAGCCTCATGCTCTCTCATTTCTCAGTTTCAAACTTTTTGTTCTTTATGCATTTTGCTTCGAATATCCCATTTCATACACACATTGCCTCAATTCTTTGCACAATCATCCTCGTTGGAGTGTAAGGATCACAAATCCACCATTGGTTTAAGCTTAGACAAAGGTTTTCACATAGTGCAATTCAGAAGCAACTTCCTTCGAAACTCAAGATTCAAGTTGATTTGAAGCTCTATTTGCATTTATTTTGCAAATAGAGGTGCTAAGGAGTGGATCTGCACATTTCTGAAGGATTTCTTTGAGTATTTGACCTAGCTTCACCTCAAGTTAGCTTCTAAATTCATCATTCTAGGTCTTGTTTTTGATGTATGCATTGTGATCTATGTGCTTCACTGAGTTGATTGATGTATTCAGTTTGTGGTTTTTATGTGAATTGAGCTTGTATTATGGATTTGAAGGTTTGATGTTCATTTTTATTTTCTTCGATCCATGAGATATATTGATTGTTTGGTGATTTTGATCTTGGATTCGTAATAAGCATGTTAAATTGTGTGGATCGGGAGCCTTGTGTGCATTTTTGGTCAGTTTTGTTCTTGAGTATGGATTTTTCGGTGACCGGAGCTAGGGCTCTGTCACCAGATTTATTTAAGGGAATGTGATGATCTGAGGAAGAAGACGCAAACTCCTCCGTCCGTTTTATTGATCCAACACATGAAAAACTACCAGCATATTAAAATAGGCCTGTGTTTCATGTGGTTTATGTTTTCATAATAATACTTGGTGTGTGCTAGCCTAGGTTTGTTAACGTGTGCGTGCATCTGGATGTTTGGATTTGGCTGACTTTGTGAATTGGTTGACTATCTCATGCGCGTATGATGAATCTAACTTATGTGATTGATGTTGACCTTTGACTAGGGTTTATAGTAATTGTTATGAACCCTGCGCATTGGACCTGGACTTGATTGCTATTCCAACCCCCTAATTAAGCCCAATTTTGATTTTGTACATGGCCTAATTGCTGATTGAACCTCCCTTGGCTTTATTTCTTTTTATTTTCATTTCTTTTTCTTATTTCATTTCTAATTTTTAAAAATAGTTATATGTATTAAAAAATTCCAAAAAAAACTCAGGAACATTATTTTGAGATTTCTAAAATTTGTCCAAATTTTATTTTACATTTTTATTTTATTTTTATAGCCTGAATAAATTGATCAATTATTTTCTTTCATTTTGCTTTCTTCTTTGCATACCCTGACTTGTAAGATTTTTATCTTGAGTTTAAAGATAGGCTTGATGCTAATTCTTTTTGCTATGATTCATTAACATGTTTAAGTACTTGGTTGATTTTTGTCATGATTTTTAGGCTTTATTTGGCTAGTTTGTGACTTGTTGCTTCATGTGTAAGGAAGTGAAACCATAACTCTTCTTGGACCATTTAGTTGATTGTGTTTGCTTCTGATTCTGGTCATGTGAATTTGATATGATGTTTGTGCATACTTGAAGTACCTTGTTGCTTATTGGTTTAATTTTTAAGAAATGTTCACTAATTATTTGAGACTTGTTCTTTAAAATGCCTAATTTGAAGTGTTCTTGAACCATTTTGTTGCTTGATTAGAAAGAAACTTGTGCCATATTTTAGGGTATTATTTATTGATTGATAATGTGATGTTTGATCCCTGGTTTTAACATGTGATTCTCACTTTTTCTTATTTGATGATAACTTGTTCACTAAGGTATACTTTCACAAGCATGCTTCATTTCACTTCACACTTCTCATGTGTCCTATAATGGACCTAGTATGTGCTTGAATGCTTTGATTGATGTTTATCTCTTCTTCTTAGAAACATGACAAATATGTTTAGCTTCTGATTTTGGTGATACTTAGGGGGTTTTGACTTGCTTGCTTCTCTTAATCACATTTTCTTATCTCACTTCTTTATGTATGCTTTGCTTGTGGTTTGTGAGACTTCTTTCATTCTTTTTTTTTTGTGTGAGTTTGTATGACTAATATTAGAATTCTTGCATGATCATTAGGTTCTGAATTTGTTGGTTTGTAATGTTTAAATTTTTGTTCTTCCATTGTTTAAACCTATTTGATCTTATCTTGTCACTTGTGAATGTTTCTAACACTTTCAGGGGATATGGTAAGTAAGAGGTGTAGATGAGATTTTTACATCTCAAACTTCTTTCTCCTCTTTATTTTATGTGTTCTACTTGTGATTTGTGATTAGCTTAGGCCATCATTTGTTCAACTTCTTTTCATACCCCTTAGAAACAACTTAACTTCTTTAAGAGAAGTAAGTTGCTTTCTACCTCCTTTCTTCTTCATCTTCTTTTCTTCTTTCCTTCTTTCCTTCTTTCTTTAGGATAGATTCATACCACACTAACCTAGGACTCATATACATGATAACATTATGTGTATGGACTTATTCCATGGGGCACTTGTATATACCCCATCTTGGTGGTGGTATAAGCTTGTCTAGCATGATGTACAAGTCTAATTATGAGACTATTGTCACAAAGAAAAATCATAAAAAAACATTTCTTCATTTCAAGCTACAAAAACACTTAATAAATTCAACAAGTTAGTGAGATCAAGCCCTAATATTTGGAAACAAGTTTGAGGATCTTATTCTTACTCGGTGTTCTTATTCCTCATTCTATCTAGGAATGTAGTAATAAGGACACATTCCCTAGAAAATGACTTGAATTCACTTTCTTGTGCCACACTCAAAAAAGCTTCTAAAAAACTCAAACAAAGAATAAACGTCTCTCCTTCGTGACTTCTTTTCTCATCACCTTCATTCATAATGTAAGAACTTGCTCATACTTGTCAATTTGCAAGAGGGTAACGCACTCATGCCAAACGAGCCTGCAATACCTGAGCATTGACATAAGCAGTTCAAGCTTAAAAATCACAAGTCATTTTCCTCCCTATTTAGGGGAACTACAGCGTCTCTGATCCTCATGTCCAGATGAGGTACGTAGGCAGTGGGGTAGGGCCCGTTTGAGCACTCTTTTATTTTCCCTACATTTCCCCCTTTATGTTCTTTTCTTATCCAGTTTTAGTCTTTATTTTTGCAGCAGCATTCATTTCTTCATCCTTTGAAACAGTTTCTTTGCAAGCGTGGATCCCGTTGGGTACGGCGGATGATCTAGGGTGCTAATACCTTCCCAAGTCGTAATCAACTCCTGAACCCAGTTCTTTGGTTCCTACGACCTTTGTCCTTCCTTTCTTGCTCTGGTTTGTGTAACATTACCATTCCCAATCCTTCGGGATAAAAATGTCTGGATGGCGACCCTACCTTTTTAGCGCCACTTTCGCGTTTGTACCAGGATGGAAATACAGGGAGTGACAATTGGCGACTCTGCTGGGGATCGAACCCATAATATTTGGTTTCCCCTTGAGAGTCACTCCTAGCGCTTATTTGTTTTTGTTCCATTGGGTATTTGTTTGTGTGTTTTTGTGTGTTTATTTTACTGTTTTATTTACAGTTTTATTTACAGCTTTATTTATCGCTTTCAATATTTTATTTTGCATGCATCATATATTATACTGGACTGTCTGGACTGTATTTTTTTGTTTGGTCGGTTGGGGTTACTATTATTGTGAGATGAGCTCAATACCAAGGCTCGAGTGTACCCTAGGACTTAGCGTGGATAATCACTTTGGCTTCATGATATCTTGTCATGCGGGTAGTAGTGCATTCACACCCAAATTTGTGACCATCTTGGAAGTGTCTTGATATAGGGGTCTTCTCTACTTAATTACACGACCTCGATAGTTATGTGCAGCTAGGGACCGATCATTGAGGACCTTTATGGAAACATCCCTCTCCAATGGTGACAGTGGCATACCAAGTTCTGTGGCAAACCCATTCGCACCCGATGGCCCATTGGGAACTCGTATAGGATGGCATGGTTCTCTTATAGGAACTCAGTTAAAGCATCTGGTCGTATGATGATAGTATTGTATCCCACGGGCTGAATGTACTATTGTTTCTTGATTTCAGCACTTGAAGATGGGGAATTATAAGGGATGCTTGTTTTTCTCGGACTCACGCTGAGACCTCCCTGAGTAGTATATAATGCTAAACCGATTCCCTGATTTTGTCATGAGCCATTTCTCGGAAATGGTGAACGTATTATTGTTATTTGGCTTTGAGAGTCCGTGATGTTTGACCCGGAGCATACCCGTGAGATTGGGGAGTGTTTATAGGTTTTGCAGGAACCCTTATCCTCATCAAACCCTGGTTACCAGCGTGGTTGTATGTTCTGATCCGGTTACTGTGGTTCTGGAATTCTTGATTATTTGGTTTTGAGTTCTTATCTGAGGGTTATTATTCAGAGTACCTTTTGGGTTTCAGCTCACTTGGTTCTTGGCTCCATTGTTCCAGACAGACCCAATCATTGATCACATGCCAATTGCATACATGACATCATAGCATTTCAACATATATGTTCAGTTATTTCCGAGGATCCCATATTTAAATCTTGCAGTGGGATTTCTTGTGTATAAAAATGTGAATTAAAGTAAATAGATCTCTGGGAAATAACCAAACATGGCATTTGCATACATCTTTGCATTCCTGACAGGTGTTCAGAGACAAATTCTTATCCTGATTTGGTTTCTCTTCAGAATGGCCATCTTGAATCAGAATTCTCAGGGTATGGACTTGGAACAATTCCGGGCGGAGGTAACTGAAATGAAGACCCAAATGGGGAAATTTAGAGCAGAAATGAAAACCTTATCTCAGGGTCAGAGATTCTTGAAGGAAGAGTTCGACTTGATGAAGACTCAGATGAAGCTGCTTACAGGGGTCATGAATGCTTTGTTGAAGAAAGAAAATGGTCAAGTGTCTGCTCCTCCAACAAAAGGTCTTGTTTCTCCCATCTCTTTGGCAATTTGTGTATAAAATAGCTGGAAAGGAATGTACAGGTGTCAGTGTGAAGTGTATAAGTGATGCGAAGTGTAAAGAAAGAGTATGCTCATGATCATGAGGCTAAGAGAATGATGCTGGAAAGAGGGGGAATGTACAGAGACTTTTGTTCGATAACTGTTAAGTTATGCCTACGTATCCTCTCGTGCAATGAGGAAGTCAGAACACCGTAGTTCGACCCAAAGAGACTGATAGACGAATTGACTTGTGAACTGCTTACTTGCCTATGCTCAAGTGTATGACCTGTCTGGCTCAGGTGCTAACTGTCTTGCATTAGACGGAAGAAGCAAGTTCTCGTTTATGAGTGAATGAGATGAGAAAAGAATCCCGAAGGAGACGATTATTGTTTGTTTTTGTGTTTTCAGTCTTTTATTGCATTTTGAAAGTTTGTCATAAGTTAATGAGCTTAAGTCTAAACCAATGGATTTAGTAAACTCATCACATCTTCCCTCTGATTAGGGGTAATGAGAGTACCTTAAGTGTGAAGTCAGATTCTCACACTTAATCACCTTTGATGTAGGATTAAGATCATTAACCTACTTGTGATTATTTAGATGTTTTTGGTGTTTTTGTTTAGTGTTAAGTAATGAGGTTAAGCCATAATCAAGGATTAAACATACCCATTACACCATCCTAATAGAAGGATAATAGATGAGAGTGTTTAAGCTGAGGAAAGCTCCTCAACTTAATCCATGATTAGGGATTAAACTCATGAAAAAACAAGCCTTTGATTAAGTGGATTTTATTTAATGGTATGATGATGAAGTGATTTTTATGATTTGTAAGACAACTTGAGGGGGACTTGTCCATTAACACTAGGGTTAGTCCTTCTTAACCAATTAAGGAAGAATTAGAACCCTAATGCAAGGCCCAAGTTACAAGTGTGATGTCTTGATGATTATTAAATGAATTGATTAAGGGAGTTAAACACATTAAGGGTTTAACACTTAGGATTAAAGTTATACACTCCATCCTAATAGAAGGATGCAGGCATAAGCTTAATCACAAAGCCTTAAAGCCTTTATGGTTTAGTCCCTGATTATGAGATGAGGAGAGAAGACTCAAAGAGACACAAAGGTAAAAGCTAAGTGGGGGGAAGTCTAATCCTAATATTCACATGCTTGGATGGTCCTAGGTTAGTGAGGTTCACTATCCTAATGGAGGAAGAAAGAAGCAGGATAAGATAAAAGGAGAAGCTCCGAGGTGGCCTGAGCACACCTCAAATTAATAAAAGAAGATGAGAAAGAAGAATTGATATGAATAAGAAGAAATGGATGAATAAGATAAGGAGAAAAGAATGCGGATGGAATAAATGAACAATGCACAAACAGAGCCTACACCAGTAGGACTTCCAGATGCAACAGCATGCAATAAGTAAAAATCGGTCCTCAGTTGGTACCTAACGGAGAAGGTCCGTTGCCTTTTCAAAACGTGCCAAAAGAAGAAATACCAAGAAGTACGCAAAGTCCCAAGTGGATTCAACAAGTCAAACACAATTGTCCCACATCATGGTATCGGTCTAATGTAGACTCCAAGTCAATAATCCAAGAGCGAACAAACAATCGCAAGGCTAAAACCGAGTCAAGTCCGCCGTCCTCGAAATCAAGCAATAAGCCTACAAATCATCAACCAAAGCTAAAACCAAAATTAAATTCAATCTAATTCAAATGGACTAAATTAATAGAAACTAACTATGATAAAACTATAATAAAATTCTAACAAAATTCTAGCTAAACTTTAGCACAAAAATTAATAGAGAATTATATATTCATATATATAAACTAACCAAAATTAATTAAAACCAAACAAGTTAAAATTAGTAAACAAAACTATTATAAAATTCTAACAAAATTCTAAACTAAACCTTAATTAATCTTAATAAAAAAAACTAGAAATTTAAAAGAACAGAATAAAGAAAAAGATAACCAAAACAGGGGGGGAATCCGCCTGGAAAAATGGAAAAGCGAATGGGCCTGCCTGCAGCCCATCAATAACAACAACAGCAAGACATGTCGCACAAAATTAAGAAAAGAAAAAAAAAAACTATGACCATCAGCTTTTCAAAAAAATAAACCAAACAATAAATAACAAAAAGTCAAAAGGATAAAAACTCAGGACTCAGAAACGCAATTCCCCTCTTCTTCCCCAAGTATCTCGCCGCCCCTATCTCAGCGACTCCTTCTTCTTCTCAAAATCATCGCCATTGTTCATCATCATCATCAATATCAACTCAGTTCCGGAAACAACAAGGCTTTGCCGCCGTGATCTCGTCGTCGCCAACACCATCACAGCGTCCTCTCTCTCTCTCCATTCGCACAAATCGCGGCGGCGGAACAAAACCAACAACCTCTTTCTCTCCTTCAAAATTTTTACAGCGGCGGTGTCTCGGGTCTCTCTCAGCTTCTGTTTTTCGGATTTCGCACGATCCACCTTTGTTTGTGCGCGGTTCTCAAACTCGTGCTACCGGCGGCGACAACGAAGCTCTCCTTTACGATTTGCTTTCTCCAACAACCAGCTTCGACATCACCACTTCCTCTCAGGTCCAATCGCTCGCCGTGGGAGCTCTCAGCCTCCTATCTCAGGTTTTTTTTTGCTTTGCTTTCCTCCGCTCAAATCTCTTACTCTCCCGATCTCCTCTTCCATTTTGTTTCTGATTCAGCTTTTGTTTCTGTTGTTGTTGATGAGTGCTGGAGGTTGTTAATGGTGTGAGACGGTTTGATGGTGGTAGAATGGTGATGGTGATTCAGTTCGATGACGACTGAAGGTGAGGATGAAAGGTGTGGCGGGTTTTCTCTGCAAAGATACGAGGGTAAAGTTTCGGTGTGTTAAGGGTTATGAGTTGGTTTGAAGCTGGGTGAATGAAGTTATGGAGGTGGTGGTTTGAAATGGTTCATCTGTTTATTTTTGGTGTGAGCAGAGTGAAGCAAGGTTAATGAAGGTGAGTGATGGATGGAGGTCACGGACGAGATTCAGGAGGATGATGAAGAAGTGTGTTGAGGTTTTGTTGTCTGTGAAAGAAACAGGTTGAAGATTGTTGGTGAGGTCGGCTTGAGGCTTGGTGATGAGGGCGAAGGTTGTTTGCGTGGTGCGGTTTGTTATTTGTTGAAGATGAATGAAGGCTAATGGTGGTTGAAGCTAGGCTTGTTGCTGTTATGTTGATTTCGTTTTGCAGGGAGAGTTTGAAGGTTCAGTGGTGTCGAAGGATTTTTGTTTGAGAGTTTATGTGGTTTTTCTGGTTTTAGTGAAGGGAGGCCTCTTGGGATTATGATGGAGAAGTCTTTATGAAGGTTTTTTAGGGTGATTAAGGTTGTTAAAGAAGGTTTATGGCTAGCTTGTTCATCACAGAAAATGTATTAGGGAATGTCAATTTTTGTTTTTTATTCTCTTCTGTATTATGAGTGGTGAAATGAGTGGGTTGCGGCTGTTTGTGTGATGCAGGAAGTGATGGATTCGTGGTGAAGATCAGTGAGCTAAGGGTTGTTGAAAATGGTGGAGGAATGGTTTTTTTGTGCTGAAAATGAGCGCCGTTTACACCTTAATGTCTGCAGAATTTTTTCTCTCTCTTTTTGGGATCAATGTCCTTTTCTTTTATATCTAGGTCAAACATTTTTTCTTGGATAATGGGCTTTAGCACATTATTTTTGTGATTGTTTTTTCTTGTTGTGTGAAATGAAAATAAAAGATGGGCCTTGTAATGACATGGACTTTGGTCTTAAAAAAAAGAATATTGGTTTTCTTCTTAAATTTAGACATGAAAAAGGTTCTATGGATTAATGAACTTATAAAATGGATAATGTAAATTAGAAATGAATTTAATTGGTGATGGGTAAGTGGATTAAAAAAAATGGTTAATTGGATATGAGAATGTATTTGGAAAATGTGAATATAGTTTAATATTGATAAATGGAATTAATAATAAAAATGGAAGATGAAAAATGAATATTAAAAGATGGAAATTGGTATAAAGAATGGACAGAAAGAAAAAGGTTAATGGATATTTAGATGGATATTTGGACAAAAATGTTTAAAAGTTTCTTAATATGGACAAATAAATGGATTTTACAAATGTGATTGGGTATGTGAAATGGTTAGGAAAATGGGTTAGAAAAAAAATGGTATATGGATATGAATTTATGGATATCAGAAAATAAAGGTAATGGTTATTGGATAAAAGAATTAATCGGATGGAATATGAATAATGAGAAAAATTCGGATAATGGATGAACTTGAGAAATGGATAAGAAAGAAATGGGTATGAATTGATCTTCTATGGAATGGACCGACAACCACCAACATGCACACAACCACGAAACCACTTGCACTATTCCACACACTTCAGGTAAAAGCAATGAAGCACACTAACAACTGAACAATTCGTAACCGAAGCAAACAACCATCTGAGCTAATCATCCTCTGAATTCGTGGTCAAATAAGTCTTGAATCACCTTAAATCCGTCAAAATCAATCTCCGGGAAAATAAATCCATAGATGGACCGCTGATGAACAAATGAGAAGACGAATTGGCTCAAAACTTCTCACAAACTACAACTTGATGACCTGACAAACTCATCTCGCCACAACTTGACTTCAAGCACTCACTGCCTGAGAAATAGCCCTGATGAAGCAGAAATCCATGATGACGAGCCAAATGAAATGGTGAATAGTTTTTATACTTGAAATCCTTATCAGGGAAATAAGCCCTAATCCAGCTACATGAGGAAATTCCATTGACGGCTGCAAGCCAAGGCCTCGAATTCTTCTGATAATCTGCAAATGAGGACTTGAAACCCTAACTCTTCAGGAGATGCTGATCCCATGTCTTGAGCTTATGCAAATGGTATGCAAAATGCGTATGATATGCAAACGAGAAGCATAAAAAGATACAAAAGCCAGAGGGCAAATTTGGGGTGTCCACACAATGGTACAAGACATGGAAATCATACTAAAAAGAAATACTAAGATCAAATATAATATCCATTATTGTACAAGATAAATACACAGCAGAATCTAAATTTATGCTTCTCTAGAAACATCCCGAGCATAGCTCCACTTGTAAATTAAACCTGCAAAAGAAACCTAAAAAAGCAAAAACAATAGTGGGGTGAGATAACAACATCTTAGTGGGTTCCCTATCTTAGAGTTCTCTCGACTTTAAGGGTTCAATTCTAATACTACTCAGGTCTTTGGTCACTTTTTCTACAAGGAACCAAACAAGTTGGACACTTCCATACAACACTCTCAACACTTCACGTGGGACTCAAAGGAATACCCACCTCAAGTGTTATCAACAAGAATTCCCATGGGACCAAGATCCACCCACCTCAAGTCACTACCAGCCTCACTAACGGTTCCTCAAGCCTTTACGGATGCTTCCCGTGGGACCATGATCTACCCACCTCAAGACTTACACTAGACTGTATAGAGGACCCAATGCAATACTCAACTGGAGTCCTTACGGATGCTTCCCGTGGGACCTAAATCCATCCACCTCAAGACTTACACGGATGCTTCCCGTGGGACCTAAATCCACCACCTCAAGACTTAAACAAGACTCCCCAAAGAACTCTGTGTAGTACTCCTTCAAGCCTTTACAGATGCTTCCCGTGGGACCAAGATCTACCCACCTCAAGACTTACTCAGACTTACGGAGGCCCACTCGCGAACACACAGCTCTAGCCTTTACGGACGCTTCCCATGGGACCTAGATCTACCCACCTAGAGACTTAGACCAAACTATTATGGAGGCCTAGTGTATAGTATGCTAATGGTTTGCAACGACCTAGGGTAATCCTAGTCATCTCACAAGTTATACCATTTTATTTCCTTTATCTCACAATTTCCTAACTACCATAATTATGGTTAATTAGAAAAGTCAGGTAAAAGTCGGGTAAAAAAAATATTTATCGACATCATAAGATAGTACATGTTTTTAGCTTTAAAACAATATAAAGTTTGCCTCAATCGGATACTCGATAAAAAAGATGAATTTTCAAAGTTGGATCAATTAAGCATTTTTCACCATCCTTACAGTGTTAACCGGTTAACGCCTGGGGTTAACCGGTTAACCACACCACAACTTCAAATCACAATAATGCATACATCACCATTAACCGGTTAACGCGTCGGGTTAACCGGTTAACCAACAACCAGTGGCAGAAAATATGTTTTTCAACATAATAGAATTTTACAAAACTCTCATAAATCATCATCAAACATCCAAATAACATAACAACAAGGTTCATACACCTATAGTCAACACACTCATGCATTTTTATCAGTTTTTAACCATTCAAACTACTGATTCTATGAATTCTAGCTTTTGACCTAAAACTCATAAAGCTCAAAAGCTCATTCAAAACTAAAATAAAAGTTTCTAACTATGAACCCACCTTGAAAATGATGAGGAGTTTGATGAAGATGAAGATGATAGCAAGCTCTTCCATGAATTTCTTCTCCTTCCAAGAGTTTTTCCTTCTTATTCTCTTAGGGTTTCTTTCTTCTTTCTCTCTTTCTCTTATTTTCTCTTCTTCCTATTACTAACTCTTTTACAAACCCTTCTTTTTCTTTATTTTATAACAAAATAAATTATATTATACTGATATACAATAGTTAGTACTCTAACGGGTCCAGATTGAGAGTATCCAAAAATGTCTCAGAATCAAATATTTAATAAAACCTCTTTGTTAGATAATACTTAATTAAGTAATTTAAGTTCATCAGTTTCTCTAATTATTTTAATTGAAAACTCTCATAGCACACCGGAACCCTATTAAATTTAATTAATATTATGTAAAGCATTTTATTAAAATATGGGGTATTACATCCTCCCCTCCTTAAATTGAAATCTGTCCTCGAATTTCCTTTACTCATCCACAATAAAAGTTTATAACACTATCTTAGATCCATACTTATCCTTACTTCTGATACATACTCTGACATATTCAAATTCCAATCTGGCTTCATGGCTCAAGGTCCCTGTTTAATAATAAACCAAACGTCATGTCCTTACTCATACGCTTGTTCCAACATTAGGCTAATTTCTAACTTACTATTTTTGCAATTTGTCTGTTGTTTTGCACTGAACCACTTAGTCTCATTTCTCCTCCAGAGAAACATACCATTCTAATTCCTTCCATTGAGTCATAACACAAGGCATAACACCCTAACTCGATTTCGGGATAACAACACTCGAAAAAACTCCACAAGGTATCTTGGTGAAATCTTATCTACACACAAATTCCAGCAAACGCTCTTATTAAAATCCTTCAATTACTAAGATCATCTCAAAGTTTGTCAAACGACTTCTTTAACAAATTCCACTTGGTTTGATGCTATACGTTGTATCCATTTACAACTGACACTTCATCCTTTCAGTGTCTTACATATGGACAACACACTTAGAGCAAAACTCTCTTACCTCAACACTTACAATTAATTCTCTTCTGATTCTCAACGATCCGACTGAACTATTTCATCTGTTTCCTTCCACTACGCTCTCAAAGTCTAACGGTGGAGATACCACGAATTCTCAAGAAATACTTGGTAACTGATAGTCTACGGAGAAAACACTTATCATTTGGAGTTCTCACCAACCGACGAAACTATACTCGCAGGAATTCGGGGATATAACAATTTACTTGTCAACCACACAATAATAACATCGGTCCAACTCTCCAACGACAGAGATATATGGGTCGTACTGCTGCCATTTAAAATTATACAATTCCGCTTCCATTCTAAACTCGAAACAATTCATCAAATTCAGCTTAATGAATCTGACCATGGTTATTATACTGCATGTCAACCCTCTTCACAGGATTTTGTTCACTCAGGGTTTTTATTAACACAAAGTCTTCATTAATAACAACGTAGTAACGTCACAGAGCTTACAATCATTAATGAGTCACTCGTACCAAACTTAAATGATCCTTATATACTTGCATATTTCCATAACACTTGCCTATCGCATACAATATTCCACATACTCGCCTTTGAAGATTACACAGAACTTCTAGTTCAAAACAGTTTCTCTCAAGGGTCTCGTTCCTTAAACGGTCCAATTTAAATGTTTAACTTCGAAACATTCACCTCTCATTCTTACTTGGAAGGGAAGCTTAAAATCCATATCTCTGAGCACAAATCAATTGCACACATCTGGTATTACTCTTACGGAGTCCATAACTGATGTTAAGAATTAACGATACTAGAACTGGCTAATTGTTCATCTCTTATCCACACAGTAATTGAGATATCAAAATGTTTCCCAGAAGATCAATGCTTTACCAGAATCTTATAACTTCTCAATTTAGGTCCTCAGTTGTCGTAACAACAACACACCAAAATTCAGATAATTTACTGTCTACCAAAACATGCTCAAAATAAAGTCCAACATTTTATCCTCTGGTACTTCGAACGGAAACCAAAACGAACTTACAGTTCAGAAAGTACGATTTCCTAAGTTCCTCCCCAAAAGTCGTGTGTCAATCAATTACCTATCCGAGGCTAAATGGTCGAACACGACTAAACTTATTCCTCTTTTTAACAAACAATCCAACTCAAAATATCAATCCAGTCTACACTAACTTGCAAGATGATTCTCACTCGCGGTTTCTAGACATGTGTAATAATCACCCACCGTTTACAACTCAAGGTAACACAGAACAGACACAACATGCAGATCACATACTACAACAAGCGACGAAGTAGAACTAGCATTTATGTTACGGTCACACCACGAATACTCAACGGAATAGTTCGATTCCACTCGCACAACGGAGTTAGTAGGAAAATGACAACAACGACCTCAAAAGGGTTTTTAGTCACAAGTTAACACTTGGTTCGTCCATAAGCAAAATCCAGCACACAATCCTTATCGGGTAAACAAAACATTGGACATCTCATTTCTTAGTACACAACATTATCCTCTACCTTTAATTCCTTGGTGAGAATTAAAACAACAACATTCTTAATCCATCTAGAGATAAATTCCAAATATATTCCGATCATACACAAATTACAGGAGCTTTCCCTTAAACTTGAAAACTGAGGTAATGCACTCTTCTAAAAGAACATGCTGTCTATACTTACATATTAACCGGGGTTCCCTTACCCTCTACTAATCATTGCATAGAAAGTCTCTGTAGCTTCCTATCGGTACCAAGAACTCTTCAATCGGGCACTCCAATCAAAATGTAAGAATTTAGAAAACAAGTTTCCAAAACTTAACAATGATAATTGGCCACTACCAGGAGGGTAACCGATTACTCTGTGCAAAACTTAACTTCCAGTAGCCAAAAAAGATTTAGAAACACATTTCTGTAACTGGGTACTACCCAGAGGGTAATCCGGTCACTTCAAACACAAAAGCACAAATTCTGGTTTTCATTGCTTCATAAACCTCCCAAGCTCATTCCAATCACTTCCAAAAGTTACAACCATACCAATAGACGATTCCATACATATAGTAATCACACTACCGGAGTCCTAATGGGTGAACCATCATTGATTACACATCCTTAATTTAGTTTCAACAACAACTTAACAACTCCATTGCACCTTCGTCCAAATATACATTTCGTTATCACTTTCTTATAATGCACTGTTATTACTGTTTCCATACCTTGTTCACTTCACGCTCTGCGGTAATCCTCTCATACCCAAACATAATCCATCTTACTAGAGTTCTCCCAAATCCAAGATTCTTACTCTAACACTTAACACAACTTCATCTGGTTCATTCCTAATACACCTCAAGTTACTAAGTAAAACTTATTCTTCCTCCAGTATTATACCTCATACCATTCCTTAGGTAATTCAACACTTTCCAAATTGATCCCTTACTAAATACAACATCCTAATGCATTACTCTAATCCTTGTCTCCTCGATCATAATTGAGAATACAACAACGACCTTCCACTCTTCGTCTAGGGTATGCTTGTCTCATTTGAAACGTGTAATCAGATCCTTGTGTTTCTCTTCACGCTTCACCACGAATTTTGGTTCTCAAATGAACATTCTTAACTTGTAACTCCTATCCACCCGTAAGTTATTTTCCGAATACATTCCTTGAAGTACTCTTGTTCATCTATGATGCCACTGCGATCTTCGGATTGAAACACTAACACTTAACTCACTCCCGAACCTTACGTCACACGTTCCACAAAGCATCTTCACTTTTTGAGGAATAAGATTCCTCAAAACTCTTGTCCATATCAGTGACCAATACTTCTCTACTAGTGACTTTACATATTCCTTGATGCACTGATCACTCATCCCATAAATATCTGTACCTTTTAGACTCTATCCATTCCATAGGATTTCTCGAACAACACACTACTCTGCAACTCCATGTTACAGGAAGTACAACTCATAAGAATACTCCAACTGAGCTGACCAAAGCTCCCTCTGCTAACTCTTGGCTTGAGCCTCCTCCCACAATACAAGTTACGACAACAATTCAGAGTTCTCATGGTCGCACAACCATGATTCTACCTATCACATACATAACATTAGGTTGAGCAGGCCCAATACTACATAATATGATATTAAGAACCATGCCGACAAGACACACTTAAGAGGCAGGAAAGATTTACTTATGATTTTTCAAGGCTAGGTCAAGGATACGACCTGCTCTGATACCAAATGTAACGCCCATATTATATATATCTAGAATAATATCATACAAGCGTTATTTTGGTACTGACACCATCATATGTGCCTAATAGCACACTTCATAATCTTGACCGATTCTAAAACATAATACAACAATGGTACAAAACACGGAAATCATACTAAAAAGAAATACTAAGATCAAATACAATATCCATTATTGTACAAGATAAATACACATCGGAATATAAATCTATGCTTCTCTTGAAACATCCCGAGCATATCTCCACTTATAAATCAAACCTGCAAAAGAAACCTGAAAAAGAAACAACAATAGTGGGGTGAGATAACAACATCTCAGTGGGTTCCCTATCTTAGAGTTCTCTCGACTCTAAGGGTTCAATTCTAATACTACTGAGGTCTTTGGTCACTTTTTCTCCAAGGAACCAAATAATATGGACACGTCTATACAACGCTCTCAACACTTCACGTGGGACTCAAAGGAATACCAATATCAAGTGTTATTGGCAAGACTTTCTGTGGGACCAAGATCCACACACCTCAAGTCACTACCAGCCTAACCAACGGTTCCTCAAGCCTTTACGGATGCTTCCCGTGGGACCAAGATCTACCCACCTCAAGACTTACACTAGACTATACAGAGGACCCAATGTGATACTCAACTGGAGTCTTTACGGATGCTTCCCATGGGACCTGAATCCACCCACCTCATGACTTATACTAATGCTTCCCGTGGGACCTAAATCGACCCACCTCAAGACTTATACAAGACTCCAAAAAGAAATCTATGTAGTACTCCTTCAAGCCTTTACAGATGCTTCCCGTGGGACCAAGATCTACCCACCTCAATACTTACTCAGACTTCTCAGATGGATAATGTACGTACACACCTCAATTCTTACGGATGCTTCCTGTGGGACCTAGTTCCACCCACCTCAAGACTTACAACAGACTTACGGAGGCCCACTCACGAACACACACCTCTAGCCTTTACGAACGCTTCTTGTGGGACCTAGATCAACCCACCTCAAGACTTACACCAAACTATTACGGAGGCCTAGTGTATAGCACATTAATGGTTCGCAACGACCTAGGGTTATCCTAGTCATCTCACAAGTTATACCATTTTATTTCCTTTATCTCACAATTTCCTAACTAACATAATTATCGTTAATTAGAAAAGTTAGGTAAAATTCGGGTAAAAAAATAATATTTATTGGCATCATAAGATAATACATGTTTTTAGCTTTAAAACGATATAAAGTTTTCCTCAATCGGATACCCGAGTAAAAAGTTATGAATTTTCAAAGTTGGATCAATTAAGCATTTTTCACCATCCTTACAGTGTTAACCGGTTAACGCTTGGGGTTTACCGGTTAACCACACCAGAACTTAAAATTATAGCAACTCATACAACACTGTTAAATGGTTATCACCCTGGGTTAACCGGTTAACCAACAACCAGAGGCAGAAAATACGTTTTTGAACATAACAAAATTTGCCTAAACTCTCATAAATCATCATCAAACATCCAAATAACATAACAACAAGGTTCCTACACCTATAGTCAGCACACTCTTGCATTTTTATCGGTTTTCAACCGTTCAAACTACCAATTCTATGAATTCTAGCATTTGACCTAAACTCATAAAGCTCATTCAAAACAAAAACAAAAGTTTCTAACTATGAACCCGCCTTGTAAATGACGAGGAGTTTGATGAAGATGAAGATGATAGCAAGCTCTTCCATGAATTTCTTCTCCTTCCAAGAATTTTTCCTTCTTCTTCTCTTGGGGTTTCTTTCTTCTTTCTCTCTTTCTCTTCTTTTCTCTTCTTCCTCTTACTAACTCTTTTACAAACCCTTCTTTTTCTTTCTTTTATAACAAAACAAATTATCTTATACCGATATACAATAGTTAGTACTCTAACGGGTCCAAATTGAGAGTATCCAAAAATGTCTCAGAGTCAAATATTTAATAAAACCCCTGAGTCAGATAATACTTAATTAAGTAATTTAAGTTCATAAGTTGCTCTAATTATTTTAATTGAAAACTTTCAGAGCACACTGGAACCCTATTAAATTTAATTGATATTATGTAGAGCATTTTATTAAAATACGGGGTATTACACCCACAGTTGCTCAAAATGGGATTGATTGAGTGTCGCGAGCTATCCCTCCTTCTGGGGTTCATACATCAAGTGCAAGATTTGATTGATGAAGGAGTAATTAATTTTGGGGCAACTGGGTTGAAAGTGTTAAAAGTTTGTGCATGTAGGAATATTAAAGAGGTGGTCAATTTTCATTCTTCTGGAGTCATTATTCAGGCGGAGTCTTCAAAGAGGTTACAACAATAACCTTCATTTTCTCCTCGGCCGAATACGGATAAGAAAGTGCAGTGGTTTGTTAGGTGCTCAAAGCAACATCATTAACATAATGCTCAACCACAGCGAAGGCCTTATCCACAAAGAATTCGACAAGCTGATTGTGTTCTTGATCCGATCTCAATAACCTACATTGCCATGTTGCAACAATTTCTAAGGCTTAATCTGGTGGAGTTGTGGACTTTGACACCACTAGTAAGGAATCCACCAAAGGGATACGATGTGGACACGTGTTGCGAGTTTCATTCAGGTGCTCTGGGACATGCAACAGAGGAATGTAGGGCTCTGCAATTGAAGGTTCAAGAATTGATCGACTCCAAGGTCATCATGACAGATGGTCAGCTTGGGAGGCAAATAAGGATAGACTTGGATTAATGCTTGTAGGCCTTAGTTCTTTCATGTATCTCGTTATCCTCAGGCTTGTTGAGGGAACCTTTATTGTTGTACTTATTTGTGTTTGTTGTCATTTTGCTTTCAATACTTTGTATGACTCTGCTCTTGTGAGCCTTGTCCTGTTATGATGTCTGGATTTTTGATGCAATGGTTTCCTTATTTATGCACCGACACCTGGTTACAGGATGTCTTCATACTGGATCTTACTTTCAGGGATTATTTTGAGAGTGTTCTCTCTCAATAGTTGTGTTTCAGAGCATTTTCATAACATAACATCCTGCATGTCATAGCATATTATCTTTGTTTTTCAGGTACACATGCAGTTTCTCATCTCTGTTCTATTCCAGGAAACAATGTTGGGAGTTATTTTCACCAATCAAGCAGAGTAGAGCTAGAATAGCAGATCAAGTACAAGCTGAGCTCGTAGAACTGAAGGCTCGTTGTCGCTCCCCGGATTTCCATCCTGGTACAAACGCGAAAGTGGCGCGGAAAGAGGTAGAGTCGCCAGCCAGGCATTTTTATCCCGAAGGGACGGGAATGGTAATGCTGCACAAACTAGAAGAAAAGAAAAGGAAGGACACGGGTCCTGCGAACCAAAGGGACTGAGTTCGGGAGTCGGTTACGACCTGGGAAGGTATTAGCACCCAGATCGTCCGCCGTACCCGACGGGATCCACACTTTCAAAGAAACTGTTTCAAAGGGTGAATAAATGAAAGCTGCTGCAAAAGAAAAGGAACTGAACTGAATAAAAGAAAAGAAAAGGAAACTGAAAAAAGAAACGAAAAGGAAAAAATGTAGGGAAAATAAAGATTGTGCTCGAACGGGCCCTACCCCGCTGCCTACGTACCTCATCTGGACAATGAGGATCAGAGTCGTCGTAGTTCCCCTTACTAGGGGTGGAAAGGATTGCTTGTGAATTAAGGCTTGAACTGCCTATGCCAATGCTCAGGTGTTGCAGGCTCGGACGACGAGTGCGTAACCGTCTTGCAAAATGACAAGTAGGAGCAAGTTCGCGTACAGAGCGAAGGAGATGAGAAAAGAATTCCCGAAGGAAAGACGCTTATTGTTTGTTTGTGTTTTTTAGAAGCTTTTTATGAGTGTGTCACAAGGAAGTGAACTCAAGCTCTTTTCCATGGAATGTGCACTTGTCACTACATTCCAAGATGGAATAATAGAACAAGCACACTCAAGTAAGGAGAAGATCCCCAAAACTTGAATCCAGAGATTAGGGCCTAAGCTCACTAATTCATTAACTTATTAAGTGTTTTTGTATTTACAATGAAGAAGTGTGTTTTATAATTTCCTTGGTAAAGATGATATCTTGATCAGACTTGTACATCACAAGACAAGCTTGTACTATCCCAAGATGGGAAGACTACAAGTGTCTCATGGGATAAGGCTATTGCTCAAGGTATCACTTCAATCTTTATTAAGGGTCTTCCTTAGAGTTTTGAGATGAGAAGAGAAGAAGAACCAAAAGGATCACAAAGGTAAAAATCTAATGGGGGGCTAATGAATCCTAAGTGTTGTCATGCATGGTAAATCCTAGGTTAGTGAGGTTTGCTATCCTAAATAAGAAAGAAAGAAGAAGAGAAGAAGAAGAAAGAAGAATAGAAGAGGGGGGAAGTAAGGCCTAAGCCCAACAATCATAAGGTTAGAACAAATAATAATAAGAAGAGAAGAGATAAGATTTGGAGATGTGGGAATCACATCCACACCTCTCACTTACCAAAGCCCTTGAAAAGGTTAGTGACACAAGTATAAAGGCAATACAAAATGAACATAATGCCATACCAACACCATACAACCAGAAGTGAAGTCATACACATTAATGTCAAATGCAAACTCAAGGCACAAGGATAAGAAAAGAAACACATAACTCAACATGAGGCAACATGAATCACTTATGGCAAATCAAAACAAACATGAGAAGATACAAAGCAAAATGAACAATTCACAACCCCAAGGTACAAGACCAGAACCTTAATCATGTTAGAAGAATGCCTAAGAAGCAAGAGAGATAAAGAGAAGAGATGCATATAGCCAAACAATTACATTATGAGAAGAAAGAAACAAAGGAAGTGAGGTGGACAAACATAAAGGTGAATGAACTTCAAGAACAACCAAACATAAACTCCTCAAGGCAAAAACCAAAACTCAAGATCAGAAAGGTTTCCACATCCTAATAAGGCTCTAAACAAGATGAAGAAGTTGGCACAAGTGCCCTTCTAAGCTAAGGAGAGAGCAAATGATCCAAAAGAAGCAAAATGGGACAAGTCAAGAACAAAAATTCAAAACAAAATCAAATGAGCATTCAAAAAATTCACAACCTTGCACAAAAGATCTTCAATCAAACCATAACAACATGCCAAAAGGAGGGAGAAAGAATCAGAAGCTTGATCATTCAAATGAGGGTTCAAACATGGCTTAGGGTTAGATGACCTCACTCACAAGTTAGAGAACAAAATCAATTAACCAAGATTCTAAAAATCAGAACAAAAATCACCTATAAACTACACTCCATCATGAATCCAGAGCAAAAAGAATCATCCAAAAATTCACAATGGGGATCAAGATAGAAAATGGACAAGTCAGCATGGTTCAAAATGAAATAAAATGAATTAATTAAGAGAAAGAATTAATTTCTGCGTGCCAATTAAAAATAAATGGAAAAAAAAATATCAAAAATTAGAGAAAACTAAAAAGAACATTCATGAATTGTTTTATAATTTTTGGAGACCTAAAACTATTTTTAAAAATTAAAAACCAAACTGAAAATAAAATGAAATAAAAAGAAATAAAAATAAAATGAAACAAACTGGGGGGCGAATAGAAAGCTTTTCAGTTCAAATCAAATGGGCTCTCACGCAGAGGGGGTGCAAATAGAATAAAAAAAAGCCCAGGATTCTCAGTCAAACAAAAAAAAGAGAAAGTATGTGCATCTAAAGGCTCGTGAGCAAAGTCAACAGATCCAAGGGTTTATGAGGGAAGTCAACAAGACCAGAAAGTAAACAGATCCAACGCATGAAATTTGAATTTATTAATTAAATGAAATCTGACGGACACGTTTTAAAATTAGGGAAATCCTGATTAATTAAATAAATAAAACAAAATTAAGTTAATTAACCTAGATCTAACGGCCAGGATCTAATTTGGACATCCTAAAACCCTAATTAGCCCTAAACTAAACCCTACCGGTCGGAGAAGCGCCGATCGTCTTCTCCGACGAGCCATGCGTTGCAGAACCCCAAACCTTCATGAAAACTAGCAAGCTGCATATCAAAATGATCCTTGAGCTAAGCAAAACACAAATCAACCATTAAAAACACATAAATCAACACACACAAACTGAATCGAAGAGAAACAGTTTGGATCTCAAAATTTCAGATCCTCATCCTGCATTCATTTCAACACCATTTCAAAATCTAAACACATCACTAGACTCAGGATAACACACAGATCATAATGCACACCACTAAAACAAAATCTGGAAAAATAAATTAGGGAGCTCACCTGAAGTTGGATCTCTTCAAATCCTTCAAGAAAACCCTCAGCCACGTGCAGATCTCCTCCTTAACTTCTCTGTTTGCAAAATAAATGCTAATAGAGCTTTAGATCTCCTTGAATTGTGAGCTTCAATCTCTCCTGCTTCAGAATGGAATAGTATGAAATCCTTGCTTCCAGGTTAAAATGATGGAGGATTTGTGATCCTTACACTCTAAGGATGATGGATATGCAAATAGTTTTGACAATGAGTGAGGGAGATGGGAGCTTCGAAGAGAAATGCAGCAATGCAAGAAAGTTGGATTTGAGAAAATGAGAGAGAGTCTTGCTGCATTTAGGGCATGCTTAGCTTATATATGAGGTGTTTATCCTGCTGATTAGGGTTTGCATTGAGTAGTGGCATGAGGAGTGTGAGAGGGACCAATTTGCAAAATTGCATGAAAAGGAATAATTGGTGATTTGCTCGTGCACTTCATTCCACTTTGCACATGTTGATCTCATTTGGTTCACTCATTTACCATTGCATTAAATCCTGGCCCTTGGATGATTGTATCATGCTCTTCCGGGAGTTCACAGTCTTCCTCAACCCCTTCATCAACTTGGTAGATAGGATTGTCAAAGTCATGCGTGGTCATAGCAGGAACGTTATCACTAGAATCCGGATGATCAACACTACACAGATGATGTGCTTATTTCAGAATCTGTTTATTTTTCAAAAGAGACGCAAACACACAAACAAAAAGACAACACATTGCCATTTTTATTTTTGTTTTTTTGTGAAAAATTTAAAACAAAAGAAAGAGAACACAATTTGTCTGAAAAATGTCCTTTATTTCATGGTAAAATAAATGCATACAAAGCACGGTGGCCCTACAATGGATCCTTGCACCTTGGGCAGAGTGCAGGATTTGACAATGCAGCATGATAAGAAAAGAAAACTAATAAATTACTCTGATTGCCAGGTAACTTGGACGATGTCTTCAGCAGACCAGTTCTTCAGCCCTCTCCGGGTGCACACGGATGAATCCAGTTATCCCAGTCACCATCACTGTCTCCATCTTCATTAGTTGCACAGATATGGTTGCGGCCGAGCATCCCAGAGCTTGTGAAATTAATAGCTTTACCACTTGGAGACCAATTAGACCCACTAGGCTGATAACCCAAACCAAACTTGTCATCTTTCTTCTCTAATTCCAACAATTTGTCCCAACCCTGGGCGCTTCCCGACTGAACCACTTCCTTAGCCTGCTTGTAGGAGTGAATGGAGGTACCTTCTTTCTCATTGCTCCTCTCCACCGGAGCCAAAATGCTGACATTAACTGCTTCGAAGGCCTGACACAGAGTCTCATGGATCTCTCCGTCCATCTCCACATATTTGAAAGTTGATAAGTGGCTCACAAAGATATCTTCCTCTCCGCACAGTGATTACTTGGCCATCAATCACATACTTGAGCTTTTGATGCAGAGTGGAAGTTACTGCTCCGGCAGCATGAATCCATGGACGTCCCAGTAAGCAACTGTACGCGGGTTAAATGTCCATGACATAGAACGTGCTCTTGAATACTTGAGACTTTATTTTCACAGGTAACTCAACTTCTCCGAACACTGACCTTCTGGACCCATCAAAAGCTTTGACTATCAAATCCCTGGGTCGCAGGACGATACCATCAACATTCAACTTCATTAATTCTTTCTTCTGGAGTACATTAAGAGAAGAGCCTGTGTCAACCAGGACATGCGACAAAACAACACCCTTACACTCCATAGTAATATGCAGTGCTTTGTTATGGTTACGGCCCTCTGAAGTAAGGTCTCTATCTGTGAAGCCCAATCCGTGGCTTGCATTCACACTTCCCACTACAGCTTCCAGTTGATTAACAGTTATATCTTGAGGAACGTATGCCATCTGCAACACTTTCAGCAAGGCTTCTCTATGTGCTGGAGAACACATCAGCAAAGATAGAATTGATATTTTGGACAGCGTTTGGTTCAACTGTTCAACCACCTTATAATCACTCTTTTTTATTATCCGCATAAATTCTTCCACTTCCTTCTCAAAGGTCCCCTGTCCAGCAGTAGGAGTTGTCGTTTCTTCAGTCACTGTTTGCTTTCCTTTAGCTTTTGCCATAGCCTCAGCCTCAGGATCTCCTCTCAAAACTGGGGGAGCAAATAGACGACCACTTCTCGTAAAACCTCCAACCCCTCCAACGTTCACTACAGTCGGGTCAATAGTTGTTGACTTACTCTCAACCTTTTGTCCTTCCACGTACACATCTGAGCCGTAATGCCATGGAATGGCTTTATCATCTATATAAGGAACAGGCCCAGGAACAGTGATAGTAACAGGACTGACTTCATGAGTATAAATAGTCACAGGTTCTCTTCTAGCAGGCATCTCAGCTGGATCATAAAATATGGTTATAGTGGACACACAATCACCTCCATTATCAACTTTATCAAACTGCAATGACCCTTCATTAATCAGATTCTGCAACCCCACCTTCAGGTCTTCACAATCGTTCACTGAATTCGAACACTTCTCACAATCAGAACCACATCCCGGAAACACTTGTCCTTTTAACAGCCTCTCCTTTACTACTAACAGCGGAGTCTTCACTTCTTCTATAATCAGAATCAGACTTAATTTCTCACCTCCGTCAACAGCATTTATTCTAGCCCCTCCATGGTTCGGAATAGGGTTTGAAGTAACATTGGGCGGTGATGCGAAGTTAATCGCCTTGGAGTCGATCAAATCTTGAACTTTATGTTGTAGCGCCCTGCACTTCTCAGTTGAGTGCCCGGGTGCCCTTGAATGGAAAGCGCATCTAGCATTAGCATCGTACCCCACTGGAAGCTCTCTAGGTGGTGGTGGTGCTAATGTTCTCAGCTGTATCAAGTTCAGGTCTAGCAATCTTTGCAGCAATGCAGTATATTTCATGGGAACTGCTTCAAGTATCCTATTAGTCGGACGAGCTTGTCTTGGCTGATAAGGTCTTTGTTGATAGTTGTTACGTTGTGGATGTTGTTGTTGTTGTTGTTGAGGCTGTACCTGCTGCACAGGACTGGAAGGGATAGTGACAGCTTCCACTTGCTCATATGATCTTCTATATCCTCAACCCCATCCTCGACCGAACACAACATTGGTTTCCCCTTCCCTTCTTCTCGGGAGTCTGTTGAAAGCTTTTCTTACTCCACTCGAGCTGCTCGCACTG
This sequence comes from Lathyrus aphaca, assembly GCA_963966055.1. Classification (NCBI taxonomy): domain Eukaryota; kingdom Viridiplantae; phylum Streptophyta; class Magnoliopsida; order Fabales; family Fabaceae; genus Lathyrus; species Lathyrus aphaca. Next base: position 364,782,928 of record OZ014521.1, read on the forward strand.
GTATCCTGAATCTTTCCCATCTTTAACAAAGTCTCGACCCTCTCTCCAGCTATTACTATATCATTGAACTTGGTAGCCGAACAAGACACCAATCTTTCGATAAACACACCTTGCAATGTTCCCATGAACATATCAGCCATCTCATTCTCCAGCAATGGTGGTTGCACTCTGGCAGCGAGCTGACGCCACCTTTGAGCATACTCTTTAAACCCCTCCTTAGCAGTTTGAGACATGTTTTGCAGTTGAGTGCGATTTGGGGCCATGTCCAAATTATATTGGTATTGCTTCACGAACGCCTCTGCCAAGTCCTTCCAGCTCTTAATGTTGACTCTACTTAGCTTCATATACCATTCCAAGGAGGCCCCAACCAGGCTGTCCGGGAAATAGTACATCCATAGCTTCTCATCTTCAGTATGGGCTGCAATCCTTCCTACAAAGAACTGGAGGTGAGTCTTTGGACACGCTGTGCCATTGTACTTCTCGAAAGTCGGGACCTTGAACTTGTAAAGGATTCTAACCCCTGGAACGAAGCCCAAGTCAGTAATGTCGAACCCCAAGGAGCTTTGAGATTGAATAGCCTTGATCTGTTCAGCCATTTCTTCAAATTTTCTGTTCATTTCAGCCTCTTGGCCTTCAGTTTCATCCAGCAGAGTAAACTGTTCGTCTTGAGCGTCCATCTGTACATTATTCAGTCCATCATTGATAATGGTGACCCTTGGCTGTGCTATGGGGATTTCAACTTGACGAGCGCCCGCACCGTTACGATTACCTCCATCAACAGTACCGTTGTTCATGGCTTGATTATTTTCAACCAACTCACGAAGATGTTCCTGATTCTGGCCCATCCCTGCCATAAGGGTCATAAAATTGTCATCCTCAGTCTCAAGTCAGCTAAATCAGCCTGCATTTGATCCATGACTCTTTCTCTGTTGACTCTTGTGGGATATCTGTGTATGATCGGCTGTTCTCGAACCTTCCTGGGAGCTATAGTTCCGAAAGGACATAAATGTTAGAAACTGAAGCACTACCTACAAAACAAACAAACACGTTATCTGCATGCAATGTAACTGCTCATGTTTCCAAGTTTTAAGCATTCATATGCCCCAGTTCTGGTACTTGCTCCAGATAGCCACTTTGAGTATTAGTTTTCAATCTTTCCCTTTGAAGAGTGTTCAGATCTTAGCAGTGTCAGACAAACAAATCTTGCATATTCAGAAATGGTAATTTGCATATTAACACTGTATATCATGGACAACCCACTGCCGGCCAAAAGTTAGAGCAGAAACAAAAATATTCCCCGAAGGGTTACAAGTCATTACAAAAGACAAAAGACAAAAGATAAGACAAGACTCCTACAACAAGCCTGTAGGTAGTCTGAACAAAAATAAATAAACTAAACTGAAGACCCAGGCTCTTCTGCAGCCACCTCTGTTCTGTTCTTCTTCACACCTGCTCTCAGCTTGAGCTCTTCAATCTCCTTCAGTGCCTCCTCCAAGGCTATCTGGCTTTGTGCCAACTGTTGTGTCTTTTCCCTTCGTATATTGTGGACTTGTTCCACTTCTTCTTTCTTGAAGGCCATTTGTACCTCGAAGAACTCTTCTTTTTCTTTAAACTTCTTCTGCTCCTGTTCCCTTTGGCCTTGTGTAAACACCCCAAATTTGCCCTCACCCATTCACACCATGGCTTGTGATCTTTTCATGTGCATAAATTCAATCATAACATCTCATACCACATTTTTTGATTCACTGCATTGATTCAAAGTCATCTGCATCTAGGGTTTGTGATCTGAGCCATCCCTGAGGCATTTGGGCCACTCCAAAGGTCATCAATCACTTAAAAGGGGCCCATGTATGTTCAAGCATCATATTATATCCTCACAAGGTCAAGGAAGTCAAAGAATCTCAAGAATTGAGAAAAGCATGGAAGCAGAGCCAGGTTTAACTGTGCAGATGACCTAAAATTAGGGTTTTGGTTTCAGAGGCCATAACTCCAAATTTTTTGGTCATTCTTGTTTCTATTGGTCTCTATATGTTATGAGGGTCATGCATATCAATTTTCATGAAGAAATTCAATGGGGAAGGCATCTGATCAAAAGGTGACTTCTTGAGCAAGTCAGTGCAAAATCATGGCATCTGAGGCCTCCAGTGACCCAACCAAAGGGCATTCTCCATCATTTTGAATGTGTATGATCTTTATTTGATCATATAAGATGTTAGAAGTTCACAAAAATGGGAAATCTCAAACAATTTGCAAAGTTGCCTTTTTGGGAAAGTGACTTGTAATGCAAACTTGCCATTTTGGGAAAGTTTTTCAAACCCCTCTTTTTAATTCAAAAATGCTTCAAATGAGAAAACTTTGGTCATGGAAGTTGTAGAATGGATCCTCCCATTTTCAAAAAGTACAAGAACTCATTCTAATTCATCATGGATCAAAAGTTATGGCTTGCAAAAGTTGGGAAAAATCATGAAATTTCACTTGTGCACCAAAAGAGGAAAGTTGCAAAACTTCTTGCCAAGGCCAATTATGACTTCAAATTGACTTCCATGCATTACACAAACATAAACCATGGCCTAAAATTCATAATGCACCAAAGAATATCCAAGTTTCATGACTTATGCTTCAAAAAATCACAAAGGGGCCAAAGTTGTACCAAGTTGCAAAAACTCATGTGACCATGCCTCTACTTGTTACAGTCCACAAAATCTGATCCATAGGCATTCCATGATCTCAGCTGAACCAAGCCATGCCCCTATCTCAGCCTCCCACTTGCCCATACCTCAAGTACAAGTCACATTGACTTTTGGCAAAATGGACCATACCAATCAAGCGTTGCCACCAACAACTCTCTGCCCTATCACAACTTGATATGTGGACTAAAAGAGACTCAAAGCACACAAGAAGCAAGCCTGAATACACAACATTGCCATAGTTCCCCAAAACTTTCCTCTTGGCATTTTCCTTCGAATCTCATCACACAAACATCAAACCTCAAAACCAACTTCACCATTCATTCAAAAAAGCTTCATAGAACATAAACCACCCTTAATCTTGCCTTGAAAGTCCTTGAAACAGAAATACGATTTTCCACTTCCTTGGACAGAACTTCATCAATCTCACAAACCAGCCACCATACACTCCAACTAAGCCTCAAAGCATCTTCAGGGAGACCATTAAAGGAGCTTTGAAGCAAGGAGGCAGTCTGAAAGCTCCAAACTGAAAGCTTCACCTCAGGTAGCTTCGCAAAATCATTTTTCCAGAAACCTTGTTTTAAGTTATTGAAATGATCTACATGCTCCCCTGAATGCTTTGCACTTTTTATTTTTGAAAATGATTGATTATTGAGCATGTACTGTCTCTCTGAAAGTTTGGTCATTTTTAGGTTTTGATTCGTATCTAGGTTTTGAGTGAAGAGAAATAGATTTTGAGGGTGGATTCGTGTTTAGGGAGGTTATGAGGTTTGATCTGGAGCTTTACAGCTCTTAAAATGGCCCAGGGAAGTTTTTGTTCTTGAGTGGTCGCCGGAGAAGACGACCGGAACCACTGTTCCGGTCGCCTGAACTTGTTTAGCCCTAATTAGGGTTTAGCCACGTGTTTAGTGTAGTTTAAACTTGGAACGTTGGATGAAGCTTGGCGCGCGTGAACCTAGGGCCAGGATCCTCTCATTAGCCATTAATCCTGATTATTTATATTAATTAATTAGGGTTTAAGTTAATTAGGTCAGTTCAAATGTAGACCGTCCAGATGCGCGCGAGTCAACTCCCTCCATTTCTCTTTGAATGCCAGCCATTGGATTTGCATATTTTCTTTTATTTGAATTTTTATTTCATTTCTTTTTCATTTAACTTCTACGAATTTTTAAAAATAGGAAAATACATTGAAAAATTCTTATTTTTTTTGTCAAACATTTCATTAATTTTCAGAACCCAAAAATATTTTTATTTTTATTTTTCGCATTAAAAATTATTTTTAAATCATTTAAATGTGTATTTTTAATTAGTTAATGAAAATTAATTGATTAAAAATGCATTTAGGTATTTAAAAATCACCAAAAAATTCACATTGCATTTCAAAACATTTAGAAACATTATCAAACTCTCAAAACAAATTTCTTTTTGGTTCTTGAACTATTTTGACCTTTTTCATTGGAATTAAATTCATTTAAAGGCAATATTTTTGTTCAAACTTAGAAAAATTCATTCTGCCTAACCATGAAGAGTTTGATAATGGTTCTTCTTGCATTGCATCCTTCATAGCATGTAGTTTTTAGGGTAAAATTGGTTGGAATTTATCTTTCATTTTCAATTTAATGTGCATTTTTCCATTGTGAGGTATCCCAAAACCCTAGTTGACTTAGAAAAATCATAACTCCCATTAGGTTAAGAGTTAGGTCCCCTCCTTTAGGCAGTGAACTTGTGTAGGGTTAGGGTTCCTTTGACCCCATTTTCAATTTTTTGTCATGTCATTTGATTCTGGTTTTGAATTTTTGTGTTGTATGTTGTTCATAAACCCTAATTCTTGCTTTCCTTTGCACCCATCTTTCATTTGCTTGCATTCAAGAACTTGCCATGACATTTTGTGCATCCTTAGGACATATAAGACATCTTAGGACATATTAGAATCATGCTTGATCATTGCACCTTTCAGTTTCCATGCTATTTGTTCATATCATTTCATAAACTTTCATGAATCTTCATGGTTCAAAGCTTGCTTCATTTGCATCTTCATCCTTGTATGATCATCTACAACTCTTGACATGGGTTTGCATCATCTCTTAGCATCATTAACATCATGTTTATGCTTCTGACTTTGTCTTGCATCATGGCATCTCATCTCATTTTCATTGCATTGCATTTCTTTTGCTAACTTTTCAGGTGGTAAGTTGTTTTGAGAAGTGAATTTGCCTTCACTTCTCACAATCTATCTTCATCTCTCTCATGCATCATTGCTGCATTTTATCTTTGCTTTAGAGTGAGCTTGCTCATTCATGCTCTCTCCCACTTTCTTCCTTCAAGCAACTTGTCTTCTTAAGTGAAGAAAGTTGTCTTGGTTCTCTCTGCTTCTTTCTCCTTTCATCTGCTTCTCTCCTTGGTGGCTCTTTGAAGTTTATTTCTTTCTTAAGCCTCATAAACCCTAGGAATAACCAAGCATGATCACAATTAGGGTTTAATTAGTCCCCCCATTAGTTTTACCTTTGTGTCATCTTTGAGTCTTCTCTTCTAATCTCATAATCAAGGACTAAACCTTAAAGGTTTTAAGGCTTTGTGATTAAGCTTATGCTTGCATCCTTCTATTAGGATGGAGTGTATAACCTTAATCCTAAGTGTTAAACCCTTAATGTGTTTAATTCCTTCAATCAATCCACTTAATAATCATCAAGACACCAAGCTTGTAACTTGGGCCTTGCATTAGGGTTCTAATTCTTCCTTAATTGGTTAAGAAGGACTAACCCTAGTGTTAATGGACAAGTCCCCCTCAAGTTGTCTTACAAACTATAAAACTCACTTCTTAATCTTATCATTAACTAAAATCCACTTTAATAAGGACTTTGTTTTGTCATGAGGTTAATCCCTAATCATGGATTAAGTTGAGGAGCCTTCCTTAGCTTAGATGTTCTCATCTATTATCCTTCTATTAGGATGATGTAATGAGTCCATTAAATCCATGATTATGGATTAAACTCATTACTTAACACTAAACAAAAACAACAAAAACATCTAAATAAATACAAGTAGGGTAACGATCTTAATCCTACATCATGGTGATTAAGGGTGAGGTGTTTACTTCATGCTTAGGGTATTCTCATTACCCCTAATCAGAGGGAGGATGTGATGAGTTTACTAGCCCTTGGTTTAGGCTTAAGCTCATTAATTTATGACAAACTTCAAAAAAGCAATAAAAGATTGAAAACACAAAAACAAACAATAATCGTCTCCTTCAGGATTCTTTTCTCATCTCATTCACTCATAAACGAGAACTTGCTTCTTCCGTCTAATGCAAGACAGTTTGCACCTGAGCCAGACAGGTCATACACTTGAGCATAGACAAGTAAGCAGTTCATCAAGTAAATTCATCTTTCAGTCTCTTTGAGTCGAACTACGGTGTTCTGACTTCCTCATTGCACGAGAGGATACGTAGGCATAACTTGACAGTTATCGAACAAAAGTCTCTGTATATTCCCCCCCTCCTCCAGTATTATTCTTTTAGCCTCAATATCTTGAGCTCTTCATTCTTGTTCTTACACTGACACCCTCTTATTTCACTTCACATTTCTTTTACACTGACACTTGCATTCTTTTCCAACTTAGATACACAGATAGCACTGACACTGCCCCTTTAAGCACAAATCTTTCAAGCGTGGATCCCGTCGAGTACGGCGGACAATCTGGGTGCTAATACCTTCCCAGGTTGTAACCAACCCCCTTTCTTAGTTTCTCTGGTTCGCGACCGTCTTATCTATATCTTTATAGGTCTATGCAGCATTACCTTTCCTCCGGGATAAAAATGCCTAGCTGGCGACTCTTGTCTTCTGAGTTCACCCTTGTATGTACTCTCTTCTTTCGCCGACCGTTCGCGTCTATACCCCTTCTGACCAGGTGTCATTTGGTGGGAGCGACAGCTTGGCGACTCTGCTGGGGACCCTTATACTATAACCAGGGCTTCTGGTTCTTTTAGTGGGTTCCTCCTAGCGCTTGTTTGATTTGTGTTTACTGGGGTGTTATGTGCTAATTGTGTTTATTTGCTTTGTTTATTGCTTGATGTACAATCTTGTTTATTGCTTTCTTTACAGTTTTATGCATCATACTGTCATATTATCATTGCTGGATCTGGTTTCTGTTTTGGTGGGTGGGGTTCCATTGAGAGTTTGAGGTCCTATACCTGGGACCTGAGTGACACCTAGGCTAGAGTGGTTCATATTCTTTCCCATTCCATTTCGGTCTGGTGCGGGAATATGAAACACGGTTCAGATGTGGGTTTCTTCTTGAGAACTCTGTGCTACAGATTTCCTGTAGTAATAGGGCTATCTGGGAAGCCTGCTAAGTCTGGATGACCTTCAGAAACTGAGGTGAATTAGAGGAGGATCTTTTATGGTTATTGTAAGCACTGTACCTCCGGGTTAGAAGTGTTTACACTTCTTATAACTGATCCAAGTCTGAGGATCCTTGTTTTAGAACACCACCTGTGAGGGGGTTGGGCTGTTTACAGGTTTGTAGGTACCCTTTGCCACCTCATACCCTGTTACTATTTGATTTAAATACCTCATTTTGGACAGTTCTTGTAATTAACCCTGGACATGTGACTCTTTATTTGAGTCCCCCACCTTGGTTACTGGATTTCTGAACATCCATCTGGACTTCTTGAACATACATGGACTTTATATCAAGACAGATAATCAGATCCAGCTTGATCACAAACCGTTGCATATCATTTGCATACATCATCATTGCATCATTTAACATTTTTTTATTTGTTTTTCTGGGTATCCACATTATATCTGGCTTGGTTTTGACCCCTTCATCTGCATAGACCTCTGTTTCATCAGTTATCTGCTTCAGCTATCTTCATCAGTTGTCTGCTTCAGTCATCTTCATCATCACCAGCATCAGCCTATCAGTGGCTCATCTCCAGTATCAGTCTTGATTCTCATCAGCACTTGTCTCCAGCTCTTCACAAGCATTCATGGCTACTCCCAGGAAGAGCAACATATCCTACCATTTCTTTGAGCCTGTGCTGACTGGCATCAGGCAGGTCCAGTCACTTATCACTCCTGACCACATCCCATTGTTCAGGGAACACTATAGAGGTATCCTGGATATGGTTATGGACCTTGACCCTTCTCAGAGGAGCATGATCCACACATGCTTACAGTTCTATGACCCTCCTTTGAGATGCTTCACATTCCCAGACTTTCAGCTAGGGCCTCTACTGGAAGAGTTTTCCTCACTGATTGGAGTACCCATCAGAGGTGGACTCCCTTTCAACCCAGAGATGACTTTTCCCAGCAATGGAGAAGTAGCAAAAGCACTGTACCTGGAGCCTGCCTTGATTGAGCAAAGTATGACAACAAAAGCTGGGATCCCTGGTTTGCACTTGGACTTCTTGATTTCTCAGGCCATCCTGAAGGCCTCCTTAGGAGAGTGGAAGGCAGTCTATGCACTGTTAGCCCTCAGCATATATGGGGTTATACTGTTTGCAGATGAGCCCAAATTTGTCAGTAAGGATGCCATTAGTCTGTTTCTTCTGAGGAACCCAGTACCCACCTTGCTGGGATATTTCTATTACTCCATCCATCAGAGGAATGAAAAACAAAGGGGGAAGTTAGTGAGATGTTGTGCTCCTTTGTTTCACACCTGGCTGCTCAGACACCTGCCTAAGACAGATGCCTTCTTGAATCCTCACCAGCAGAAGAATTGGGCTAAGAGACTCATTGCTTTGACTTCAGATGATATCAGATGGTGCACCCAGAGCACCAAAGGCAAAGACATTATCACCAGCTGTGGACAATACCCAAATGTGCCTCTGATAGGAGTAAAGGGTTGCATCAACTACAATCCTTTGTTGTTTAAAAGACAACTGGGCTATGCTTTGGTTCACCCTCCCAGAGTGCAAGATTTAGCTGAGACCCTGTATTGTGAAATAAAACCTAATCTAGCTGCTGTCAGACAAGCATCCTGGGCTTGGGATAACATCCAGACAAAAGGGATGGCTATGCTAGGGAAGTGTAATAATGTTGCTTCAGCTCAGTACTATGATTGGTCCCGTACTAGAGCTCAGATTACTGGAATGCCTTTCACCATTGAGGATATACCTGGACCATCAACAGTACAGCCAACAGCCACTGTCAGCCTGGAAGAATTTGAGAAGCTGAAGGAAAGAAATGAGAATTTGTCTCAAGCCTTGAAGAAAACTCTTTGGGAAAGGAGTGATGGTCGTCTGGACATTGAGAGGTTGGAGAAGCTTAGGGCGGAGCATCTGGCTAAGATTGAGAAAACAGAGGACTATATCAGGAAAGCAAGGGCTGGGGAGCAAATATTGAAGAATGCCTGTAAAGAAGCCAAGATTCAGAAGGCCAGGACTGAGCTCTATCTACAAGAAAGTCAGGCTAGGTGGGTCAGGATCACTGAAGCCTGGACACAAGAAGACCAGAAAACTCAGGCCAGGATTGAACAGTTGGAGGCCAATGAAAAGGAGCAGCGGGAAGCTTTGCTGGCAGCCCAGAAGGAGATTTCAGAGTTGAAGCTTAGGGCTGGGTTGAAGAGATCAAAGGATCAGAACATGCACAAGAAGCTGACCACTGCCATTAACACCAGGAACCTCCTCATTAGGACCATTATAGAGCACCCAGCTGGTCCAGTGACGGATGCACTTCTGAAGGAGGTCAAGGAGGATGAGTTTGGACTAGATGTTTGATTTCTTTGCTTGTTGTTCATTTCCATTTGATGTACTTTTCTCTTTCTTTTGTATTTTGACCCTCCAGGGGCATATGTTGTAAAACAAACTATGTATTGTTCACCATTTTGTAATATATTTTAGTTTGTTTCCATTTGGGCTTTTCTCTCAACAATATCAAGCATCTTCCTCGGGGTCTGGAAAGGTCAAAACCAAGAACCAAGCCGGATACCTTGGAAAACAAATAAGCATACTGCATTGCATGCTAACCTTGTTTTGTTTTGTAGGTTTTGTATTTATTTGTTTCTAACTCTGTTGTCATCTCAGGAAATATTGCTCGCTGTCGGGTGTTCCCTGTCAACCGTACGCACCGATATCCTACTCGCAACAACCTTCCTGGTATCCAAATGGATCAAGTACAGCAGGACCTGACTGAGGTCAGAACTCAGATGGCTAATGAAAGAGTGGAGATGAGGAACCAAATGGCTCAATTCATGACTGTGATGACTGGCTTGGCCCAAAGCCAAGAAAGGTTAAGGGCATTAGTAGAAAGACAAACTCCCGAGGAACCTCATCCTGGAACTGGAGGAACAAGTAATAATGAAAGGGGTCAGCCTCATGTTAATCCACCAGTATTTGGACCTCATCTGGATCCGGAAGTCAATATCCCGGGAAATGTACAAGGAAACACTGCTGCAGGCAGGATCTTGCAAGAAGATCCTCAAGAAGAGCAGTTTACTGTTATGGGAGTAGGAGATGAAGTCTATGACCGGAGGTTAGATGAAATTGCTGAGAAGTTGAGATCTCTAGAGTCTCATAATTCCTTAGGCTTCGATGTAATGGACATGGGGTTAATGGATGGGGTGAGAATTCCCCACAAATTCAAACCCCCGTGCTTTGAGAAATACAATGGAACTTCTTGTCCACGAACTCTCCTGCAGTCTTTCCTGGGAAGACTTAAAGCTTATACTATGGATGAGAAGCTGTGGATGTTTTTCTTTGAAGACAGTCTGACTGGGGCTTCAAGAGAGTAGTATTCACACCTGACCAGAGCTACTATCAGATGCTGGAAGGACTTAGCTGAAGCCTTCATCAGGAAATATCAATACAATCTGGACATGGCTCCTAATAGGACCCTCCTGATGGGAATTTCCCAGTCCTCCAGAGAAAGCTTCAGAGAATATTCCCAGAGGTGGAGACAGCTTGCTGCTGCTGTCCAACCACCCATGTCGGAAAGAGAAATGGCCGACATGTTCATGAATACTTTGCAAGGAACATATATTGATAGGATGGCTGCCTTTTCTTCTACCAGCTTTGCTGATGTCGTCATAGCTGGTGAAAGAATTGAGAGTCTGTTAAAAATGGGCAAAATTTCTGATAATGGTGCAAGTTCATCCGGTAATCCTAGGAAGCCTTTCGTGGGACCCCGAAGGACCAATGAGACAAATGCCATTCATGCCAGCAGGGGCAGACCTCAATATGCCCACAGATCAGTAGCAGCTGTCACTATTCCGGCTCCGATTCCTCAGCAACCAACATATCAACAACAACAACAACAACCACATTATCAACAACAAGTTCAGTACCCACAACAGAGAACCTACAACAACAGCAATAGCAATCAGCAACAGCGACCATTCCAACAAAGACCATCATAGGCAAACAGGGTGATTGACCCTATCCCTATGCCTTATGCTGCCTTATTGCCACAACTCCTGAAGCTTAACTTGGTTGAGTTAAGGACATTGGCACCACCAGATCCCCTCAATCTCCCGAGGAATTATGATGTCAACGCCAGGTGTGCTTTCCACTCCAATGCACCTGGTCACAGCACTGAAAAATGCAGGGCCTTACAAATGAAAGTACAAGATCTGGTGGATTCTAAAGCCCTCAACTTTACACCTCCCCCGAATGTCAACAAAAATCCTATGCCTAATCATGGTGGGCCGAGGATTAATGCCATTGAGGAAGACAAACCATCTACCTTGATCACCAGTGTTGCACAAATTCGAACACCTTTGGTCGAAATTAAAGCTCAGCTTCTAGAGTGCCAAGTGTTCCCCGGGTGTGAGCTCGTTTGTGGGTATTGCAACATTGCAGTCAACGGATGTGAAAATTTGAGAAGCGACATAGATGGACTTATCAAGGATGGTATCCTTCAGATTTCGACAACGGCGCCTACAAATCCAGCAATTCCTTTAACAACAATTCCTGATTCTTCTACAACAACAGCAACAATCATTCCTACCGATTCATCAATATCATCAGCAGTTACTCCATCCATCACTTCAACAAGTCAAATCTCAACAACCATTTCTTCTACAACATCAGCATCCATTTTATTAGCAGAGTCTTCTACAATATCAGCATCCATTTTATTAGCAGAATCTTCTACAACGCCAGCAAGGATTAATGAAGATGTCTCGACAGTTACAATCTACTATGACCCATCAAATGTTCCTCCCAGCAGCAATTTCCAACAACAAATTATGGCACCTCCTGCCAGATCACCAGTCACAATTTACTATGATCCGCACACCATTACAGTACCCTCCTCTGCAGCAGTCAGTCCAGTTACTATTACGGTACCTGGACCAGTTCCTTATGAAAGCAGTAATGCCATACCTTGGCATTATGGCTCTGATCTCTACTGCAACGGGGAGAAAATCACTCTGGATTCATCAACCTCTTCACCACAAATTGATAATGTTGGGGGAGGCGGAGGCTTCACCATAAGCGGACGCCTTTTCGCCTCACAAGTGCAAAGACCTAATGCCGAAGCAGAAGCTGCTGCCAAAGCAAAAGGAAAGAGTGTGGTATCTGAAGAGCCGACTGCCAAAGAAACTCAGAAGACATCTTTTGAACAAGATGTAGAAGAGTTTATGAGAATCATAAAAAGGAGTGATTACAAGATGGTGGATCAGCTTCACCAAACTCCCTCAAATATCTCCATATTATCATTGTTGATGTGTTCTGAAGCTCACAGGAATGCATTATTGAAAGTCCTGCATGCAGCGTACGTGCCAGAGGAGATTACCGTTAATCAGCTAGAAACTATGGTGGCAAATGTCAACACCAGTCATGGACTGGGCTTTACCAATGCTGACTTAACAACAGAGGGACGTAACCACAACAAGGCCTTACATATCACCCTGGAGTGCAAGGGGGCTGTTCTATCTCATGTACTGGTGGACACTGGGTCATCGCTCAATGTTCTACCAAAGAAAGCCTTGGTGAAGCTGGAGTATGATGGCTTGGCATTGCGTCCGAGTAATTTGGTGGTGAGAGCATTTGATGGCTCTAAAAGATCAGTGCTTGGGGAGATTGATCTGCCTGTGATGATTGGCCTGCCGACTTTTAAAACTACCTTCTTTGTGATGGACATTCAGCCGGCCTACAGCTGTTTGTTGGGTAGACCCTGGATCCACGCCGTTGGCGCTGTTACGTCTACCCTTCACCAGAAGCTGAAATTCGAGTGGGAAGGCCAGATCATCACCATCTGTGGGGAAGAAGACATCTTTGTTAGCCATCTGGATACGTATAAGTACATAGAAATGGATGGAGAGATCCATGAAACCATGAGCCAGGTGTTTGAGGCCCTGAACATTAATGAAGCATCTGCTGTACTGGGAACTTCCATGACGTCATATCAGCAAGCCCGGAAGGTTGTTGAAGAGGGTACTGCCCAAGGCTGGGGCAAGCTGTTTCCCGTAGAAGACAGATTTGGGTTGGGTTACATACCAAATCAACAAGATCAATCAGAGGCTGCCAAGGAGCCCAAGTTTGTTAGCGGGGGAATGCTCACCCCGGATGCTGTGAATAACTTGGAAGATGAGTTGGAAGATGAGCGCAACCTGGAGAGTTGGATACGTCCAAGGACCCCGGGGAGCCATGTCTCAAACTGGTCTTCCCAGGAAATTATAAGGGTTACTCCTACAGAGTAATTATTATTTCCTGTATTTTAAAGCATGCATCAAGTCTTGCATCTTGCCCAAGATGTCAAGACTCATTTTGTAATCGGGCCATCTTGTATTTTGTGCAAAGATTAAATTAATGAATATCAGGACATCTTTTTCAAATGAGTCTTTTCTTTTTCGCTCACTGTTTTTCATTTTTCACTTTTTGTACAAAAATAAAATGGCAATGTTTTTCAAAATAAATAACTTTATTTTTACTTTTTCTAAATAAGATAAAACCGATCACTAAGATAAACCAATCTAAACCCTTGCAGAATGTGCCTTCCAGACTGCACTGACAACGACACTGCTATGACTTTGTATGACTTCGACAATCCAATCAATCAAGCTGATGAAGGGGTTGAAGAAGATTATGAGCTACCTGAAGAGCTAGCCAGGTTGTTAAGGCAAGAGGAGAAGGTTATCACTCCTTATCAGGAGGAGATTGAAACGGTTAATCTTGGTACGGAAGAAGAAGTGAAAGAGGTTAAGATCGGGGCCTGCCTGCAAGATTCAATAAAAGAGCAACTAATTGATATGCTTCGGGAGTATGTGGATGTATTCGCTTGGTCTTATCAGGATATTCCAGGGTTGGACACCGATATTGTCATGCACAAGCTGCCTCTGAAAGAAGATTGCCCACCGGTAAAACAGAAACTGCGTCGTACTCGCCCAGATATGGCAATGAAGATTAAAGAAGAGGTACAAAAGCAGTGGGACGCCGGGTTCCTTGCCGTAACTAGCTATCCGCCGTGGGTTGCTAATATTGTACCTGTGCCTAAGAAGGATGGCAAGGTAAGGATGTGCATGGACTACCGGGATCTGAACAGAGCCAGCCCGAAAGATGACTTCCCTTTACCTCACATTGATGTATTGGTTGGCAATACGGCTCAGTTCTCGGTATTCTCCTTCATGGATGGATTTTCAGGATATAATCAGATCAAGATGTCACCTGAAGACATGGAGAAGACAACTTTCATCACACCCTGGGGAACCTTCTGTTATAAGGTGATGCCATTCGGGCTGAAGAATGCGGGTGCCACTTATCAACGGGCTATGGTAACATTATTCCATGACATGATTCAAAAAGAAATTGAATGTTATGTGGATGACATGATTGCCAAGTCCCTCACAGAAGAAGACCACCTGGTGAATCTGTTGAAGTTATTCAAGCGTCTGAGGAAGTACCAATTGAAGCTAAACCCCAACAAGTGTACATTCGGGGTGCGGTCCGGTAAGCTGTTGGGATTTATTGTAAGTGAGAAAGGGATTGAAGTTGACCCTGATAAAGTCAAAGCCATTCAAGAAATGCCTGCACCCAAGACTGAAAAAGAAGTTCGGGGGTTCTTAGGTAGATTGAACTACATTTCAAGGTTCATATCTCACCTTACAACAACCTGTGAGCCTTTGTTTAAGCTGTTAAGAAAAGAACAAACGGTCAGGTGGAACAAAGACTGCCAGAAGGCTTTTGACAAGATCAAGGAATACTTACAAGAACCTCCAATCCTTATGCCTCCAGTTGAAGGAAGACCTCTAATCTTGTATTTGACAGTATTAGAAGAGTCAATGGGGTGTGTGTTGGGCCAGCATGACGAGTCTGGTCGAAAAGAGTATGCAATATACTACCTAAGCAAAAAGTTTACCGACTGTGAACAACGTTATTCATTGCTCGAGAAAACTTGTTGTGCTTTAGCGTGGGCTGCTCGCCGACTAAGGCAGTATATGTTGACCCACACCACTTTGTTGATATCCAAGATGGATCCAGTCAAGTACATTTTTGAGAAGCCAGCACTTACCGGACGGGTTGCAAGATGGCAAATGATCCTCACGGAATATGACATTCAGTACACATCTCAGAAGGCCATCAAAGGCAGTGTATTGTCTGATTATCTCGCTGAGCAACCCATTGATGATTACCAGCCTATGAGATTTGACTTCCCTGATGAGGACATCATGTTTATAAAAGCAAAAGATCATGAAGAGCCTATTCACACTGAAGGGCCTAACCCGGAAGAAGAATGGACGATGATGTTTGACGGGGCTGTTAATATGAACGGTCGTGGTGTTGGTGCAGTGCTCATTACACCTAAAAGAGTTCACATGCCCTTCTCGGCAAAACTCACCTTTAACTGCACTAACAACGAAGCTGAATACGAAGCTTGTATTTTGGGTCTTGAGGAAGCCATTGACCTCAGGATCAAGACTTTGACTGTATTCAGAGATTCAGCTCTGGTAATTAATCAAACCAATGGAAAATGGTACACCCACCAAGATCATCTGATACCTTATCGGGATTATACAAGGAGGTTATTGACTTTCTTCACAACAGTCAAACTCGAGTATATCCCTCGAGACAAAAATCAGTTTGCAGATGCTCTGGCTACCATTTCATCCATGATCAAAGTTCAAGCTGCCAACTTTGTGCCTCGGATTTCAGTATCCAGACTTGACAGACCAGCGTATGTATTCTCAGCAGATGTTGTTAAAGATGATAAGCCTTGGTTCCATGACATTAAGTGCTTCTTGGAGGATCAAACATACCCACCTAGGGCATCATCCAATGATAATAAGACATTAAGAAGGCTAGCTGGTAGTTTCTTCCTGAATACTGATGGTTCCTTATACAAGAGGAACTTTGATATGGTACTCCTCAGGTGCGTTGATAGGACATAAGCAGACTTGTTGATGCACGAGGTGCATGAAGGATATTTTGGTACCCATGTAGGAGGGCATGCAATGGCTAAAAAGTTGTTAAGATCAGGCTACTACTGGATCACAATGGATACAGACTGTTGTGCTTATGCTAGAAAGTGCCATAAATGCCAGATTTATGCGGACAAAGTGCATGTGCCTCCGAATCCTCTGAATGTGATGTCTTCACCCTGGCCTTTTGCCATGTGGGGCATTGATATGATTGGCTAGATTGAACCAACTGCTTCAAATGGCCACAGATTCATCCTGGTTGCTATTGACTATTTTACCAAGTGGGTTGAAGCGGCTTCTTATGCAAATGTTACAAGGCAAGTGGTAGCCCGATTTCTGAAGAGAGATATCATCTATCGGTATGGAGTTCCCGAGCGAATCATTACTGATAATGTTTCCAACTTAAACAACAAAATGATGGCAGAACTGTGCCGGGACTTCAAGATCCAACACCACAATTCTTCTCCTTACAGGCCAAAGATGAATGGCACTGTTGAGGCAGCTAATAAGAATATCAAGAAGATTGTACAGAAGATGGTAGTCACATACAAAGACTGGCATGAAATGCTACCGTTTGTCTTACATGGGTACCGTACGTCAATCAGAACATCCACTGGGGCAACACCGTATCAGCTTGTGTATGGTATGGAGACAGTCCTACCTGTTGAAGTTGAACTACCCTCTCTACGGGTATTGATGGATGTTAAACTAAATGAAGCGGAGTGGGTCCGATCCCGATACGAATAACTAAGTCTGATTGAAGAAAAGAGGTTGGCTGCAATTTGTCATGGGCAGCTGTATCAGAAAAGAATGAAGAAAGCCTTCGATCAGAAAGTCAGGCTCCGAGAGTACCAAGTAGGAGATCTTGTGCTGAAAAGACTCCTCCCTCCTCATACAGACCACAGGGGCAAGTGGACTCCGAATTATGATGGTCCATTCATAGTAAAGAAAGTTTTCTCTGGCGGAGCACTGATGCTCAGTACTATGGATGGTGAATACTTCTTGTCCCCTGTGAATTCAGATGCAGTTAAAAAATACTTCGCATAAAATGACCCGCTAGACATAAAAACAGAATGCAAGTCCAGGAAAAAATAGGGCATCCCGGCGAGTCAAAAACTGAATAAAAGACTCGGGCAAAAATAAGGGAAAAATAAATAAAAAGATGTACGCCCGCTGAGTTGAAAAGCCACATTGGACGACTCAGGCAAAAATGGGTATCCCGGTGGATTGAAAACCCGAAAGGGCGATCCACGCAAAATAAGGGAATAAGCAAACAACTGCATTCTGAATTTATCTGTATCACGTACAACATGGAAAGCTTCGAAAGGTTCGAGCATCGGTCAGAATCAGCCTTCTTTAGAAAGCAAGATGAGAAGAACATCAAAGTCATACAAGTCATAGCAAAAAGGGAAAGCTCCTTGAAGCGTCATCAACATTGCCACTGTCTTTTTGCTTCTCAATTTGTAACGATTTCCTCATTTCAGGGGATCTGTTTCTTTGACTGTATCTTGCCAATTCAGGGCACACAAATTAATAAAATCAGATTTTCAGTCATATCTTGTCTCGTACATTTTATTTTTCATTTGCAAAATGTCCGATGTCCTTGAGATATTGATTGCATAAATACAGATGTTTCCCTTCTAAAATACGTGCTTACAGGAAATATATTTGCTCCCGGGAGTGTCTAAACTCCCATGACGGAATCCAGTAAGGGATACCTCGGGAAACTTGTACGTTTCTTTGTCATACAGGATTGCAGGTTAGCGCTCCCGATAAGTGGAACCGGCCCAAATAAGGGTACAGACGCGAACGGTCGGCGAGAGGGACAGTGAGAACACACAGTCGTGAACTCACTGGAGAATGAATAGAGTCGCCAGCTAGGCATTTTTATCCCGGAGGAAAGGCAATGTTGCATAGACCTAGAAAGACATGGATAAGACGGTTGCGAACCAGAGAGACTGAGAAAGGGGGTTGGTTACAACCTGGGAAGGTATTAGCACCCAGATTGTCCGTCGTACTCGACGGGATCCACGCTTGAAAGATTTGTGTTTTAAAGGGGTAGCGTCAGTGCAATTTGTGTATAAAAGAGCTGGAAAAGGATGTACAGGTGTCAGTGTAAGTGAAGTGTATAAGTGAAGTGTCAGTGTAGGAATGAGAATGAGCTGCTCAAGACTATGAGGCTAAAAGAATGATTCTGGAAGGAGGGGGAATGTACAGAGACTTTTGTTCGATAACTGTTAAGTTATGCCTACGTATCCTCTCGTGCAATGAGGAAGTCAGAACACCGTAGTTCGACCCAAAGAGACTGAAAGATGAATTGACTCGTGAACTGCTTGCTTGCCTATGCTCAAGTGTATGATCTGTCTGGCACAGATGCAAACTGTCTTGCATTAGAAGGGAGAAGCGAGCTCTCGTTTGTGAGTGAATGAGATGAGAAGAGAATCCCGGAGGAGACGATTATTGTTTGTTTTTGTGTTTTCAGTCTTTTATTGTTTTTGGATTTTGTCATAAGTTAATGAGCTTAAGTCTAAACCAATGGATTTAGTAAACTCATCACATCTTCCCTCTGATTAGGGGTAATGAGAATACCTTAAGTGTGAAGTCAGCTTCTCACACTTAATCACCTTGGGTATAGGATTAAGATCATTAACCTACTTGTGATTATTTAGATGTTTTTGTTGTTTTTGTTTAGTGTTAGGTAATGAGGTTAAGCCATAATCAAGGATTAAACAGACCCATTACACCATCCTAATAGAAGGATAATAGATGAGAATGTTTAAGCTGAGGAAAGCTCCCCAACTTAATCCATGATTAGGGATTAAACTCATGACAAAACAAGCCTTTGATTAAGTGGATTTTATTTAATGATATGATGATGAAGTGAGTTTTATGGTTTGTAAGACAACTTGAGGGGGACTTGTCCATTAACACTAGGGTTAGTCCTTCTTAACCATTTAAGGAAGAATTAGAACCCTAATGCAAGGCCCAAGTTACAAGTGTGATGTCTTGATGATTATTATGTGAATTGATTAAGAGATTTAAACACATTAATGGTTTAACACTTAGGATTAAAGTTATACACTCCATCCTAATAGAAGGATGCAGGCATAAGCTTAATCACAAAGCCTTAAAGCCTTTAGGGTTTAGTCCCTGATTATGAGATGAGAAGAGAAGACTCAAAGAGACACAAAGGTAAAAGCTAAGTGGGGAGACTAGTCAAAACCCTAATCATTGTCATTCTTGGTTGTTCCTAAGGTTTATGAGGTTTACAAGAGAAGTCTTCAAAGGAAACACCAGGAAGCAGATGAACAGGATCAAGAGAAGCAAAGCAACTTGCTTCATTCAAGAAGTCAAGTCACTTGAAGAAAGAAAGTAAGATGAAGAAGAATGAGCAAGCTCAATCTCAAGCACATATAAAAATGCAGCAATGGATGCAAGAGAGATGAAAAGAAAAGTTATGAGAAGTGAAGGCAAATTCACTTCTCAAGTCACTTACCACCTGAAAAGGTTAGAGGAGAAATGCAATGCAATGCAAGATGAGATGAGATGACATGATGAGAAACAAAACCAGAAGCATGTTGATGATGGTAATGATGCTATGAAGATGCTACAAACATGAGTCAGCACATGGAAATGATCATACAAGTTTATGAATACAAATGAAGCAAGTTTAGAAGCATGGACATACATGAAAAGTTATGAAGCATACAAGGCATACAACATGGCAAATACATGATGCAATGATCAAACATGCTTTCTATATGTCTTATAATGTCAAATGAATCAAATGGATGCTTGAAATGTCATGGCAAGTCATGTTATGCAAGAGAATGCAAGAGGGATGCAAATGAAAGCCCAAATTAGGGTTTATGAATCATACATCAAACAAAAACCAAAAAACAGAAGCAAACCCTAGGATAAAAAATGGAAAATGCTACTCAAAGGATCCCTAATCTTATACTAAACCAATGTCCAAAGGGGAGGTCTCAACTCTTAACCAATCTCAAGTTATGCATTTTACAAGTTATTAGGGTTTTTAGGGTTCTTAAACAAAAGAAATGCCAAACAAATTGAAAATGAGGAATAAAATCAGGGCCATTTAATCCTAGAAACTACATGCTAAACACAAAACAATGCAAGAAGAATCAATGTCTAACTCTTCCTAGATAGGCAGAAATGATTTTTTTGAACTTATGATCAAAATAATGCACAAAAATGATCTTAATTCAAAGAAAAATTCTCAAAATGCATCAAGATCTAAAAAGAAATTTGGTTTGAAGGTTGGACAATGTTTCTAAATGTCTTAGAACATTTCATGAATTTTTTGGTGATTTTTAAATACCTAAAAGTATTTTTAATAAATTAATTTCCATTAATCAATTAAAAATAGTCTTTTAAACATTTAAAAATATTTTTTAATGCTAAAAAATAAAATAAAAAATATTTTTGTGTCATAAAAATTAATAAAACTTATGAGAAAAAGTTTCATAATTTTTACACATTTTTTACTATTTTTAATAAATTAAACAAATTAAATGAAAAGAATATGAATTAAAAATGAATTAAATGGAAGTAATCAGAAAGGATGGCTGAGATTGATTCTGGGCTTGAGGGCATTGACTACGCGCCAGATCCTGCGGCTCACATTCAAATTGGGCTAAACCTAATTACGAATTAATTAAATAAACTTAGGGTTTCTAATGATCAATCTGGTCCATCCACACGCGCGGGAGGTCAACTGGTCAAAGGCATCGTACGCTCCAGATTCAAATGGGAGTTAATGACTGTAATTAGGGCTAAATGACTTTCAGGCTGCCGGAGAAGACTTTCGGTCGTCTTCTCCGGCCAGCTCCCTCCCTGAAAAATGCTAACTCTCACCCTTGCTCACTAAAACCTGATTTTCTTGCCCAGAAATCATCCCCACGCATCATATAACAAGAATCCATAGCCAAAACAAATTTATTTCACACCACAAAGCTGAATCGAAGCAAAAGGGCTTTAGGTCACAAAATTTCAGAGACATCATACATGCTCAAAACTCAATGATTTTCGAAACCAAACACATCATCATGACCAGTGGAACATAGAGAACCAATTAAGAACTTAAAAACAAGCTCCTGGGAAAAATGTTCATGAAGCTCACCTGAACTGAAGCTCTGACTTCTGGCACTTTCTGGCTAGCTCCTTGGCTCAAACAGGCTCTAATGATCCCCCTTTGAAGCTTTGGATACTTGGTTGGAGTTTAAACAGCCTCTTGAATGAGTTTGCAGAAGTTCTGACCAAGGGCATGTGAAAATCGTATTTGAGTTATGGAGGGTTTCAGGCCAAAGTAGTGGGTGGTTTCTGGTCAGTGGAGCAAGGTGAGTTGATGTGTGGAATTTGTTTGAGTGTTTATGGCTTGTAGAAGCAGATTCGAAAGCTTTTGCTTTATGGAGTGAAAATGGTGAAATGGAGTTATGGCTTGTTTCAGGCCTGGTTCTTTGTTGGTTTAGGCTTAGTGGAACATGGTGAGATGATTGATGAAGATGGTTTGGATGTTTGAAGTTTATGGGGTCAGATTCGAAGAATTTTGCACAAGGGAGTGTTTTTGTGTGTGTGATGCTTGAGAGTGTTTAAGCCTTGCTTCCTCTTATGTTTGGCTTGCCAAAGGATATAATAAACAATTCCAAGTGGCCAGAGGATGTGACACGGCCTGTGGTGATTGGGATGTTTGCTTTTGCCAAAAGTCAATTTTAGTGTAAGGAAAGCATGGCTTGGTTCTAGGCTTAGTACAAGGCATGGGGCTGGTGCAGCATGATGTGTGTGTGTTGCTAGGCAGGTTCAGCAGTCAAGGCAATTAGTTGTTGAAGTGTGATGAGTGTTCTTGCAAGTTGGCACCTTTTGGCATTTCATGGAAAAAGCTTTGTTACACAAACTACAAACATGTGATCTTTGGTCCAATTCTGATTTTTAAGGCTTATAGAATGTTTGTGTCATGTTTTGATGTCAACTAGAGGTTGCAAACAGCTTTGGTTCATGATTTTGCAAAATTCACATTTGAAGCATGCCTTGAAAATCAATGATTTTTGCCAACTTTGTCACACCATAACTTTTGATCCAAGAAGAATTTGATCATGTTCTTGTACTTTTTGAAAAGGGAAAGATGTATTCTACAACTCTCATGACCAAAGTTTTTCCATTTGAAGCATTTTTGGATCAAGAATCAAGGCTTGAAAAATGACCTAAAATGAAGCATTCTTGAAAAGTCAACTATGCCCAAAAAGTCAACATTTGCAAAAACTCCAAATTCTTGATTTTTGTGAACTTCAACCTTCTTCCATGATCAAATAAAGATCATATACACTCAAAATGATGAAGATCACCCATTGGTTGGGTCATTGGGGGCCTCAGATGCCCTGATTTTACACTAACTTGTCCAGAAAGTCAACTCTTGATCAAATGACTTCCCCATGGAATTTCTTCATGAAACTTGACATGCATACTCCCTATACCATATAGAGACCAATGGAAACAAGAATGACCAAAAATTTTGAGGTTATGGCCTCTGAAACCAAAACCCTAATTTTAGGTCAACTGTGCAGTCTATCCTGGCTCTGCTTCCATGCAAACCTCAGTTCTTGTGATTCTTTTGAAATCTTGACTTTTGAGAGGATGGAATATGATACTTGAACACTTATGGATCCCTTTGAAGTGATGGATGGCCTTTGGAGTGGCTCAAGAGGCTCTTGGATAGCTCAGATCACAAACCCTAGGTGCAGATGACTTAGAAACAATGCAGTGAATCAAAAATGAGATGTGAGGTGATATGATTGTGTTTATGCATATGAAATGATCACAAGCCATGGTATGAATGGGTGAGGGAAAATTTGGGGTGTTTACAGCTGCCCCTATTCAAGCATGAGTTAGCTGTGCAGGATGTAAGCGACGGCTTAACAGGCAAACAAGATAACTTGTGGTTGAATACCAAAGACAAAATTTGCACTCACAGAATGAAGAAGAAAAGGGATATAGATTGTAAAAGGAAAATAAAGTATGTTGTAAAATGGGTGATAGAGCAATGACGGGGACGGCCGACATGCTGGGAAAAGTGTAGGAAATAAAACAATGACGGGGACGGCCGACATGCTGGGGATAAAAGGTAAAGCTAAGACGGGGACGGCCGACTAGCTGGGGAAAACGAAATTATGATGGGGACGGCCATCAGGATAAAGCTGTAAAATTCTCTGGGGATTGATGAAACATGACGGGGACGGCCGTCAAGTTCACAAAGGTAAAGTAACCAACGATGGGGACGGCCATCGGGCTAAAAAGGAAAAGGGACCACGACGGGGACGGCCATCGGGTTGAAGAATAAATAAAATAAACAGATGATGGGGTACGGTCATCAAAGGTGAAGGACGATCACCTAGCAGGGGACGACTTCTCTGTTGGGAATGAAATAAATATGATGGGGACGGCCATCAAAGGTGGAGGACGACCACCTGGCAGGGTACGGCTGCCGAAAATATCGCGACATAGGACGAATGCCGGATAAAAGGTCAACGATGGGGACGGCCATCGGACGAGCATGATGGAGGACGACCATCAAGAAGTGGAGGACGACCACTCAGCAGGGTACGGCTGCTCTCGAGGTTTGTCGTGACATAGGACGAATGTCAGATAACCAAAAAATCAACAATGGGGACGGCCATTGGATAAAATGATGAAGGACGATCATCAAGAGTGGAGGACGACCACCTAGCAGGGGACGGCTGCTAAAATCAACGATGGGGACGGCCATCGGATGAGCATGATGGAGGACGACCATCAAGAGGTGGAGGACGACCACCTAGCAGGGTACGGCTGCTCTCAGGGTTTATCGGCACAGGACGGGTGTCAGATAAAAGGGAAAATTTGTTTGTTGGTAATCTACTGGGGATAAAGTAAACACGGACGAGCGTTTACAACCAAGAAAAGAAAGTATAAGTGTTTGGTATTGTGTATAGATTAAAGATGCGGACGAGCATCCTTAAGACTATGATACGGACGAGTATCATGTAGAAACAAATACTGACACATGTTCAGAGATGATGATACGGATGAGCATCAACTGGTTAACAAAGAACACGGACGAGTGTTGAATCTGAAGGTTCTTCTGGGGAATAGTAGACACGGACGAGCATCTATATTCAAGAAGACATGAGTGTTTGACACAGTGTATGGATTAAAGATGCGGACGAGCATCCTCAAGACTATGATACGGACGAGTATCATGTAGAAACAAACACTGGACGCATATTCTGAGATGATGGTACGGACGAGTACCAACTGGTTAACAAAGAACATGAACCAAAGTCGAATCTGTGGGGATGTAACTGGTATATACAAGATATAGACGAGTATCTGTATAAGAGCGAGTGGTGTATAGATGAGTGTTTAACTGCTGGGGAGAGTGACACGGATGAGTGTCAAAAGGAGAAGGGTGTAATATAAACAAGTATCTGATATACAAAGTCTAGGCGACTGCGCTGGGGATATGACACGGACGAGTGTCAAGAAAGTGTATATATAGGTATATGTGAGTGCAAAGAGGATGTCTTTGGCTTTCTGCTGGGGTATAACACGGACGGGTGTCAGGAAGTATCTGTAATACGGGTGATTTTGTTGTAAAGAGTGTTCAGACGACTTTACTGGGGAAAGATGGCACGGACGGGTGCCAAAAGGAGTATATACTGGTGTTTGTGATTTGTGAGGCAGCTGCTTTTGCTGGGGACTCTGGGGGATTTTGGGGAAAGTATTCTGTATCCTGATGAATGGTTATTATTCACAAGTGTTTGATTCAAAACATGGCTTATGATTATGCTATGTGTTGGATTTTTGCCGTAATGCTCTGTGTTAGAACGGAATGCTACGCTTTATGGGTGAATATGATGCGAATGCTATGATTGTGCAAAGATACCAAACCGGGACCCGGGTCCCGTTGCTGCGAAGATCTTCGATCGATCTATTTGAAGTAGACATCCCAGCTGGGGATGAGATCAATGGTAGATCTGACGAGATGCTATCTGCTTGGGGATACGGGTCATTGATAGACCTATCCTTATAAATGAGAGACCCAGCTGGGGTTTGTAGATGCTTTCTTTACTCTGTTGTGATCTTCATGCACTGCTCTTCTGGATAGAGGCTAGAACGCTGTGGGGAGATGGTTCCCTGACGTTGTACTCGGCTGAGGGCGAGACGGCAACTCGGCTGGGGGAGAAAGAGAGATCCTTGACTCAGTCGGGGATGTAGGTGCCTTCTGCGATGCCTGGCAGCTCTGATGGGGAAGTCATGAGGCTACTCAGCTGGGGAGAAGGTACTTCGGATGCCATAATTGAGTGTAGATTTGCCAGCTCGCTGGGATGAGGTTTCATGCCCCAAGCTGCATTCTGGATACCCGCAACCCTGAAAAGAGATAGAGAAACACACAAGATAATCCCGAGGTACCCCTTACTGGATTCCGTCATAGGAGTTCAAATGTTTCTGAGAGTAAGCACATTTCCTGTAAGCATGTTTTTATTTTCTTAGAGAGAAACATCTGTACTCGTGCAATCAGCTTTTAGAGACATCAGACATTCTTTGCAAAATGAAATATACAAAACGAGACATGACTGAAAAATCTGATTTTATTAATTTGTGTGCCCTGAATTGGCAATATACAGTCAAAGAAACAAATCTCCTGAAATGAGGAGATTGTTAAAAATTGAGAAACAAAATGCTGGCAGTGTTGATGACGCTTTGAGGAGCTTCCTCTCCTGCTATGACTTGTTATGACAATGACGTTCTTCTCGTCTTGCTTACTGAAGAAGGCTGATTCTGATCGAAGCTTAATCCTTTCGAAGCTTACCAAGTTGTGAACGATACAGACGAATTCAGAATGCAGTTGTTCGCTTATTCCCTTATTTTGCATGGATCGCCCTTTCGGGTTTTCAATCCATCGGGATACCCATTTTTGCCTGAGCTGTCCAATGCGGCTTTTCAACTCAGCGGGTGTACATTTTTTTTACTTATTTTCCCTTATTTTTGCCCGAGTCTTTTATTCTGTTTTTGACTCGCCGGGATGCCCTATTTTTGCCTGGACTTACATTCTGTTTTTATGTCCAGCGGGTCATTTTATGCGAAGTATTTTTTAACTGCATCTGAATTCACAGGGGATGGGAAATCTTCACCATCCATGGTGCTGAGCATCAGTGCTCCACCAGAGAAAACTTTCTTGACCACAAATGGTCCTTCATAGTTAGGTGTCCACTTGCCCCTGTGGTCTGTATGAGGGGGGAGGATTCTTTTCAGCACAAGATCTCCCACTTGGTACTCTCGGTGCCTGACTTTCTGATCGAAGGCTCTCTTCATTCTCTTCTGATATAACTGCCCATGACAGATTGCAGCTAATCTCTTCTCTTCGATCAAACTCAGCTGCTCGTATCGGGACCTAACCCATTCTGCTTCACTCAGTTTGACATCCATCAACACTCGCAAGGAGGGTAATTCAACTTCAACTGGTAGGACTGCTTCCATTCCATACACAAGCTGATACGGTGTTGCCCCAGTGGACGTCCTGATTGACGTGCGGTACCCATGCAAGACAAACGGTAGCATTTCATGCCAGTCTTTGTAGGTGACTACCATCTTTTTCACAATCTTCTTGATATTCTTGTTAGCTGCCTCAACAGCGCCATTCATTTTTGGCCTGTAAGGAGAAGAATTGTGATGTTGGATCTTGAAGTCCCGGCACAGTTCTGCCATCATTTTATTGTTTAGATTGGAACCATTATCAGTAATGATTCGCTCGGGAACTCCATATCGACAGATGATATCTCTTTTCAGAAATCTGGCTACCACTTGCCTGGTGACGTTTGCATATGAGGCTGCTTCAACCCACTTGGTGAAATAGTCAATGGCGACCAGGATGAATCTGTGGCCATTTGAAGCAGTCGGCTCAATCTTTCCAATCATGTCAATGCCCCACATAGTGAAGGGCCAAGGTGAAGACATCACATTCAGAGGGTTCGGAGGCACGTGCACTTTATCCGCATAGATCTGGCATTTGTGGCATTTCCTGGCGTAGGCACAATAGTCTGCATCCATTGTGATCCAATAATAGCCTGATCTTAACAACTTCTTAGCCATTGCATGTCCTCCAGCATGGGTACCAAAGGAGCCTTCGTGCACTTCATGCATCAATAAATCTGCTTCTGTCTTGTCAACACATCTGAGGAGTACCATATCAAAGTTCCTCTTGTATAAAGACCCATCAGTGTTCAGAAAGAAACTACCAGCAAGCCTTCTCAAAGTCTTCTTATCATTGGAAGATGCCCCAGGTGGGTATTTTTGATCCTCCAAGAAGCATTTCATGTCGTGGAACCAAGGCTTATCATCTTTGACAACTTCCGCTGCAAATACATATGCTGGTCTATCAAGTCTTGACACTGAAATCTGAGGTACAAAGTTAGCAGCTTGAACTTTGATCATGGACGAAATGGTAGCCAAGGCATCTGCAAACTGATTCTCGTCCCGAGGGATATACTCAAGCTTGATTGTTGTGAAGAACGTCAATAACCTTCTTGTATAATCCCTGTAAGGTATCAGATGATCCTGGTGTGTATACCATTTGCCGTTGGTTTGATTGATTACCAGAGCTGAATCTCCGAATACGGTTAATGTCTTGATCCTGAGGTCAATGGCTTCCTCAAGACCCATAATGCAAGCTTCGTATTCAGCTTCGTTGTTAGTGCAGTTGAAAGCGAGTTTTGCCGAGAAAGGCATGTGAACTCCTTTAGGTGTAATGAGTACTGCACCAACACCACGACCATTCATGTTAACAGCCCCATCAAACATCATAGTCCATTCTTCTTTCGGGTCGGGCCCTTCAGTGTGAACAGGCTCTTCATGATCTCTTGCTTTAATGAACATGATGTCTTCATCAGGGAAGTCAAACCTCATAGGCTGGTAATCATCAATGGGTTGCTCAGCAAGATATTCAGACAATACACTGCCTTTGATGGCTTTTTGAGAAGTGTACTGGATGTCGTATTCTGTGAGAATCATTTGCCATCTTGCAACCCGTCCGGTAAGCGCTGGCTTCTCAAATATGTACTTGACTGGGTCCATCTTTGAGATCAGTAAGGTAGTGTGGGTCAACATATACTGCCTTAGTCGGCGAGCAGCCCACGCTAAAGCACAACAAGTTTTCTCGAGCAGTGAATAACGTTGTTCACAGTCGGTAAACTTTTTGCTTAGGTAGTATATTGCGTACTCTTTTCGACCAGACTCGTCATGCTGGCCCAGCACACACCCCATCGACTCTTCTAATACTGTCAAGTACATGATTAGAGGTCTTCCTTCAACTGGAGGCATAAGGATTGGAGGTTCTTGCAGGTATTCCTTGATCTTGTCAAATGCCTTCTGGCAATCTTCATTCCACCTGACCGTTTGTTCTTTCCTTAGCAGTTTGAACAAGGGTTCACAGGTTGCTGTAAGGTGAGATATGAACCTCGAAATGTAGTTCAATCGTCCTAAGAACCCTCGAACTTCCTTCTCTGTCTTTGGTGCAGGCATCTCTTGGATGGCTTTGACTTTATCAGGGTCAACTTCAATCCCTTTCTTGCTTACAATAAATCCCAGCAGCTTACCGGATCGCACCCCGAATGTGCATTTGTTGGGGTTCAGCTTCAGTTGATACTTCCTCAGACGCTTGAATAATTTGAGCAGATTTACCAGATGGTCTTCTTCAGTAAGGGACTTGGCAATCATGTCATCCACATAACATTCGATTTCTTTATGGATCATATCGTGGAATAACGTTACCATAGCCCGTTGATACGTTGCACCGGCATTCTTGAGCCCAAATGGCATTACTTTGTAGCAGAACGTGCCCCAAGGTGTGATGAATGTTGTCTTCTCCATGTCTTCAGGTGACATCTTGATCTGGTTGTATCCTGAAAATCCATCCATGAAGGAGAATACCGAGAACTGAGCCGTATTATCCACCAATACATCAATGTGAGGTAAAGGGAAATCATCTTTCGGGCTGGCTCTGTTCAGATCCCGGTAATCCACACACATTCTTACTTTGCCGTCCTTCTTAGGCACAGGTACAATATTAGCAACCCACGGCGGATAGCTAGTTACAGCAAGGAACCCGGCGTCCCATTGCTTTTGTACCTCCTCCTTGATCTTCATTGCCATGTCTGGACGAGTACGGCGTAGCTTTTGTTTGACTGGAGGGCATTCTTCTCTCAAAGGTAGTTTGTGCACAACAATGTCGGTGTCCAACCCTGGCATATCTTGATAAGACCAAGCGAACACGTCCACATACTCTCGAAGCAGGTCAATCAGCTGTCCTTTCACTGAGTCTTGCAGGCAGGCCCCGATTTTAATCTCTTTCACGTCTTCATCTGCACCAAGATTGATCACTTCAACCTCCTCCTGGTGAGGAGTAATAACCTTTTCCTCTTGTCTTAGCAACCTGGCTAGCTCTTCAGGAAGCTCATATTCTTCATCAACCCCTTCATCAGCTTGATTGATTGGATTGTCAAAGTCATACGAAGTCATAGCCGTGCTGTTGTCGGTGCTGTCTGGAAGGTACTCTCTGCAAGGGTTAAGTTTGTTCATTTTAGTGATCTGATTTTAGTCTTGTTTAGAAAAGTGAAATAAAGTTGTCATTTTGAAAACACTGCCATTTATTTTTTGTACAAAAAAGAAAAATGGAAAAACAGTGAACGAGAAGAAAAAAGACTCATTTGCAAAAAGATGTCTGATATTTCATTAATTGATCTTGTTTGCACAAAAAGTACAGATGGCCCGATTACAAAATGAGTCTTGTCATCTTGGGCAAGATGCAAGACTTTGATGCATGCTTATAAAAATACAGGAAATAATAATTACTCTGCATGAGTAACTCTTATAATTTCCTGGGAAGACCAGTTCGAGACACTGCTCCCCGGGATCCTTGGACGAATCCAGCTTTCCAGGTTGCGTTCTTCTTCCAGCTCGTCTTCCAGACAGTTGATAGCATCAGGGGTAAGCATCCCCCCACTCACAAAATTGGGCTCTTTTGCAGCCGCTGTTTGATCTTGTTGAGTTGGTTTGTAACCCAACCCAAATCTGTCTTCTTTCTTCTCCACCGATAGCAGTTTGCCCCAGCCTTGGGCGTTTCCTCCCTCAACAACCTTCCGGGCTTGTTGGTATGACGATATTGAAGTACCAGGCACAGCAGATGTCTCATTGACATTCAAGGCTTCAAACCCCTGGCTCATTGTTTCATGGATCTCCCCGTCCATTTCAATGTACTTATAAGTAGCCAGGTGGCTGACAAAAATGTCCTCCTCTCCACAGATTGTAACGATTTGACCCTCCCACTCGTATTTTAATTTCTGGTGAAGGGTAGAGGTCACGGCGCCATCAGCGTGAATCCATGGCCTACCCAATAGACAACTGTAGGCAGGCTGTATATCCATCACGTAGAAAATAGTTTTGAAGGTCTGCGGGCCAATCGTTACGGGCAGCTCAATCTCTCCCAGGACCGATCTCTTTGAACCATCAAAGGCTCTTACCACCAGGTTGCTGGGTCTCAACGCCAATCCGTCATATTCTAGCTTCACCAGGGCCTTTTTGGGTAAGACATTGAGGGATGACCCCGTGTCTACCAGCACATGGGAAAGGACAGCACCTTTGCATTCCATGGTTATGTGCAAGGCTTTGTTATGGTTGCGGCCTTCCGCTGTCAAATCGGTATTGGTGAACCCTAGTCCGTGACTAGCATTAACATTTTCCACTACTGCTTCCAGCTGATTGACAGTGATCTCTTCAGGCACGTAAGCTGCGTGCAGGACTTTGAGTAGTGCATTCCGATGGGCTTCGGAGCACATAAGCAATGATAGGATTGAGATCTTGGAGGGCGTCTGATGAAGCTGATCCACTATTTTATAATCACTCTTTTTGATGATTCGCATGAACTCATCAACCTCTTGATCGAATGGTGTCTTCAAGGCTTCTTTAACAGCTTGATCTTCCTGCACTGGGCTCTTCCCTTTTGCCTTGGCAGCAGCTTCTGCTTCGGCAGTGGGTTTCTGAATTTGTGGAGCGAAAAGACGTCCGCTTCGGGTGAAGCCTCCGCCTCTTCCCACATTGTCTACTTGTGGTGCAGGGGTTGATGATTCAAAAGTGATTCTTTGTCCTTCACAGTACAAGTCAGAGCCGTAATGCTAGGGGATGGCACTGCTGCTTTCATAAGGTACGGGTCCAGGCACCGTGATAGTGACTGGACTGACTGCAGCTGCTGAAGGAGATGTGATAGTCTGTGGATCATAATAAATTGTTACTGGTGCTCTGATGGGAGCAGCACCTTCTGAATTGTAGACGGAGTTGTTTTCAGGATCGTAAAAGATTGTGACAGTTGAAACGTCTTCATGATTTATTGCTGGTGTTGTAGGAGACAATGGTGGAAGAATGGATGTTGTTGTTGTAGGAGTTTCAAAATGGAGTGGTGCTGGAGTTGTAGGAGGAACATTCATTGACATCTGGTCAGTTGAAATGACGGATGAAGTACTTGTTGATGAAGCCGAAGAATTGTCAGGAACAATAGTTGTTGCAGTTGTAGGAGGTTCTGAAATTGTTGCTGATGAGATTGGTGGATTTGTTGGAAATGATGTGGTGATCTGAAGTTGGCCACTCTGAATAAGGCCATCTATGCCATTCCTCAAATTATCGCACCCATTTACCGAGATATTGCAGTAAGCACAACCCAACTCACACCCCGGGAACATTTGACATTCCAGGAGTTGAGCCTTGATTTCTACCAACGGTGTCCGGATCTGACCCACACTGGTTATTAAATAAGACGGTTTGTCCTCTTCAATAGCGTTAATTCTAGGACCACCGTGGTTCGGCATCGGGTTCTTATTGACATTGGGTGGTGGTGCGAAATTCAGAGCTTTCGAGTCTACCAGGTCTTGTACCTTCATATGCATAGCTCTGCACTTTTCTGTACTGTGGCCAGGTGCGTTTGAATGGAAGGCACACCTAGCGTTGGAGTCATAGTTCCTGGGTAGACTGTTGGGATCTGGAGGTGCCAGCGTCCTTAGCTCAACTAGGTTGA
Source organism: Lathyrus aphaca (assembly GCA_963966055.1). Classification (NCBI taxonomy): domain Eukaryota; kingdom Viridiplantae; phylum Streptophyta; class Magnoliopsida; order Fabales; family Fabaceae; genus Lathyrus; species Lathyrus aphaca. The sequence continues at coordinate 364,815,088 of OZ014521.1, forward strand.
GTTTCAGGAGTTGTGGCAGCAGGGTAGCATATGGCATAGGGATTGGATCGATCACCCTATTAGCTTGAGATGGCCTCTGCTGAAATGGCCTTTGTTGACTGTTGTTGTTGGTGTTGCTGTTGTTGTAATTTCTTGGAGGATACTGATTTTGTTGGTGGTACTGAGGTTGTTGCTGATAGTTTTGCTGCGGAGGTTGATAGACTGGTAGAGGATGAGCTGGAGCAGGAATGGTGACTGCTGCTATTGACCTTTGAACATATTGGGGCCTGCCCCTGTTGGTGTGGATGGCGTTGGTCTCGCCAGTTCTTCTTGGGCCTGCAAAAGGCTTTCTTGTACTACTGGACGAGCTGGCACCATTATCGGAGATCTTGCCCATTTTCAACAGGCTTTCAATCCTCTCCCCAGCTATGACAACATCCGCGAAGCTAGTGGAGGAGAAAGCAGCCAGCCTGTCAATATATGTCCCCTGAAGGGTGTTCATAAACATGTCTGCCATTTCCCTTTCAGACATAGGTGGCTGAACAGCAGCAGCCAATTGCCTCCATCTCTGGGCATATTCTCGGAAACTCTCCCTTGAAGACTGTGACATTCCCATTAGGAGGGTCCTGTTGGGTGCCATGTCTAAGTTGTACTGATACTGTCTGATGAAGGCCTCTGCTAGGTCCTTCCAGCACCTGATAGTTGCCCTTGTCAGGTGAGAGTACCATTCTCTTGAGGCTCCGGTCAAACTATCTTCGAAATAGAACATCCAGAGCTTCTCATCCATAGTATAGGCCTTCAGCCTTCCCAGAAATGATTGTAGATGAGTCCGGGGGCATGAAGTCCCGTTGTATTTTTCAAAACAAGGAGGCTTGAACTTATGGGGAATCCTGACCCCGTCTACCAAGCCCATGTCCATGACGTCGAAGCCCAAAGAGTTTTGAGATTCTAAGGACCTCAATTTCTCAGCTATCTCATCCAACCTTCTATCATAAGCTTCCTCCCCAGCACCCATTACTGTGAATTGGTCCTCCTGAGGATCTTCTTGAAGTACCCTAGCTGCAGTGGCAGTTCCTTGAACATTTGCAGGAATGTTGACCTCAGGATGGAGGTGTGGTCCAAATACCGGAGGGTTGACATGAGGTTGTACCCTTTCATTGTTACTGGTACCGGCAGTCCCTATATGTGGATCCTCTTGATTTTGCCTTTCCACCATGGCTCTCAATCTTTCCTGGCTTTGAGCCATGTTGTTCATAACTTCCATAAACTGAGTCATCTGCGTTCTCATTTCCAATCTTTCGTTTGCCATTTGATTTCTAACCTCTGCCAGGTCCTGCTGTACCTGATCCATTTGAATTCCCGGAAGGTTGTTTCGGGTTGGATAACGGTGCGGACGGTTGAGGGGAAATACCCGGCGCCTAGCAATAGTTCCTGAACATCACAACAGAGTTAGCAACAATAAAACAAAAACCTACAAAACAAACAAAGGGTTAGCATGCAATGCAGTATGCTTATTTGTTCTCAAGGTATCCGGTTTGGCCTTCAGTTTTGACCCTTCCAGACCCTTGAAGATGCTGTTGATGTTGCTTTCGAAGTGAACTCGGATGGAACAAACTAACACATATATTACAAAAACAAAATGGTACATAGTTTGTTTACAAGTACAAGCCCTCTGAGGGGTCAAAATACATCACAAGAAAAGAAAATAAAAGTACATGGAATGAAAGCAACAACAAACAAATGGTCAAACATCCAGACCAAACTCATCCTCACGAACTTCCTTGAGAAGTGCTTCGGTCACAGGATCATCCGGACGTTCCGTGAGATTCCTGATGAGGAGATTCCGGGTTGTAACAGCTGTAGTGAGCTTCTTGTGCTGAGCTTGGTCCCTTGACCTCTTCACTCCTGCTTTGATCTTTAGCTCTGATATCTCCCTCTGGGCTGCTGCCAGGGCTTCTTGTTGTTCTTTTGCATTAGCTTCAAGTTGCTCCATCTTGTCTTGAACTCTCTTGTCCTCCAGAGTACGAGCCTCGGTGATCCTGACCCACCGAGCTTGACTCTCCTTCAGATACAAGTCTGTCCTTGCTCTCTGGAACTGGGCTTCTTTGCAAGCATTCTTCAGAATTTGTTCTCCAGCTTTAGACTTTTTGATATAATCCCCAGACTTCTCAATCTTAGTCAGATGCTCTACTCTCATCTTCTCCAACCTCTCAATCTCCCTCATACCCTCACTCCTCTCCCGGAGGGTTTTCTGCAAAGCCTGGGTTAGCCTCTCATTCCTTTCTTTCAAGCTCTCAAACTCTTCCAAACTGATAGTGGCAGGGGGTGGTGCTGAAGATGACTCAGGCATGTCTTCTATGGTAAAGGGCATCCCAGAGAATTGGGCCCTGGCACGGGACCACTCATAATATTGTGCTGATGCCACATTATTGCACTTCCCCAGAATGGTCACTCCCTTGGTTTGAACATTATCCCAGGCCCAGGCAGCCTGCCTAACAATAGCCAAATTAATCTTGTTCTCACAATAGAGAGTCTCAACCAAGTCATGTGCCCTAGGAGTGTGGACCAGTGCATAGCCCAGTTGCCTTCTGAACAACAGAGGGTTGTAATTGATACTTCCCTTAACTCCTATTAGGGGCACATTGGGAAAATGCCCACAGCTGGTGATGACATCCCTACCCTTGGTGCTCTGAGTGCACCATCTGATGTCAGCTGAAGTTAGAACAGTGAGTCTCTTAGCCCAGTTGCTCTGCTGATGAGGGTTTAAAAATGCATCTGTCCTGGGTAGATGCTTGAGAAGCCAAGTGTGGAACAATGGAGCACAACACCTCACTAATCTCCCCCTCTGCTTCTCATTCCTCTGATGCACTGAATAGTAAAGATCCCCCAATAAAGTTGGCACTGGGTTCTTCAGGATGAACAGATGGATTGCATTCTTGCTAATGAATCGAGGCTCATCTGCAAACAATACAATTCCATATATGCTCAAGGCCAGTAAAGCACAAACAGCTTTCCACTCTCCTAGAGAAGCTTTCAGGGTAGCTTGAGAGATCAAGAAATCAAGATGAAAGCCAGGGATCCCAGCTTTAGAAGTCATATGCTGCTCAATCAAAACAAGTTCCAGATGCAAAGCTTTTGCTACTTCCCCATTGCTAGGAAAGACCATCTCAGGGTTGAAAGGGATTCCACCCCTGATAGGCAAACCAACCAATGATGAGTATTCTTCTAATAGAGGGCCCAACTGAAAGTCTGGGAAAGTGAAACATCTCAGTGGGGGATCATAAAACTGAATGCAGGTGTGGATCAGGCTTCTCTGTGAAGGGTCCAGATCCATAACCATGTCAAGTATATCTCCATAATGTTCCCTGAACAAAGGTATGTGATCTGGAGTGATCAGGGTCTGAATCCTCCTGATGTCTGCTAACTCTGGCTGGAAGAAGTGGTAGGTGATGTTGCTCTTTTTAGGAGCCATGATGCTGAAGACTGAGTAGAGACAGGTGCTGATGATAATGCTGAAGAAGTGGGCCACTGACTGGCTGGTGCAGGTGATAACTGAAGCAGATAGCTGATGAAGACAAGTCAATACTGAAGATGGGGTCAAAACCAAAACCAAATGAAGATGGATACCCTGAAACACAAATAAGCAAATGTCAATATGATGCAATGTTTATGTATGCACATGATATGCAAGGGTTTGTGACTGAGCTGGATCTGAGCTCTGATATAAGTCCAAGACATATTCAAGAATACCAGATGGAGGTCTATAAATCCAGTAACCAAGGCGGGGGGCTCAAATAAAGAGCCACATGTCCAGGGTTTCAGAATCACAAGAATTGTTCCAACATGAAATATTCTTAATCAAGTCAAAGTAACAGGGTATTCTGAGGTCAAGGTACCTGCAAACCTGTAAACAGCCCGACCCCCCTCACAGGTGATATTCTAAAACAAGGATCCTCAGACTTGGATCAGTTATGAGAAGTGTAAACACTTCTAACCCGGAGGTACAGTGTTTACAATAACCATAAAAGTTCCTCCTCTAATTCACCTCAGTTTCTGAAGGTCAATACTAAAGGTCATCCAGACTTAGCAGGCTTCCCAGATAGCCCTAGCATTGCAGGAAATATGCAACACAGAGTTCTCAAGAAGAAACCCATATCTGAACCGTGTTTCATATTCCCGCACCAGACCGAAATGGAACGGGAAAGAATATGATTCACTCTAGCCTAGGTGTCACTCAGGTCCCTGGTATAGGACCTTAACTCTCAATAGAACCCCACCCACCAAAACAGAACCAGATCCAGCCAGCATGACAGTATGATATATACAAAAGCAATAAAGAAAGCAGTAAAGCAACTGTACATAGCGCAAAAATAAATACAAAAATACAAACGCAAATAAGCACAAAACACCCCAGTAAACACAAATCAATCAAGCGCTAGGAGGAACCCACAAAAAGAACCAGAAGCCCTGGTTGCAGTATAAGGGTCCCCAGCAGAGTCGCCAAGCTGTCGCTCCCGATAAGTGGAACCGGCCCAAATAAGGGTACAGACGCGAACGGTCGGCGAGAGGGACAGTGAGAACACACAGTCGTGAACTCACTGGAGAATGAATAGAGTCGCCAGCTAGGCATTTTTATCCCGGAGGAAAGGCAATGCTGCATAGACCTAGAAAGACATGGATAAGACGGTTGCGAACCAGAGAGACTGAGAAAGGGGGTTGGTTACAACCTGGGAAGGTATTAGCACCCAGATTGTCCGTCGTACTCGACGGGATCCACGCTTGAAAGATTTTTGTTTTAAAGGGGTAGCGTCAGTGCAATTTGTGTATAAAAGAGCTGGAAAAGGATGTACAGGTGTCAGTGTAAGTGAAGTGTATAAGTGAAGTGTCAGTGTAGGAATGAGAATGAGCTGCTCAAGACTATGAGGCTAAAAGAATGATTCTGGAAGGAGGGGGAATGTACAGAGACTTTTGTTCGATAACTGTTAAGTTATGCCTACGTATCCTCTCGTGCAATGAGGAAGTCAGAACACCGTAGTTCGACCCAAAGAGACTGAAAGATGAATTGACTCGTGAACTGCTTGCTTGCCTATGCTCAAGTGTATGATCTGTCTGGCACAGATGCAAACTGTCTTGCATTAGACGGGAGAAGCGAGCTCTCGTTTGTGAGTGAATGAGATGAGAAGAGAATCCCAGAGGAGACGATTATTGTTTGTTTTTGTGTTTTCAGTCTTTTATTGTTTTTGGATTTTGTCATAAGTTAATGAGCTTAAGTCTAAACCAATGGATTTAGTAAACTCATCACATCTTCCCTCTGATTAGGGGTAATGAGAATACCTTAAGTGTGAAGTCAGCTTCTCACACTTAATCACCTTGGGTATAGGATTAAGATCATTAACCTACTTGTGATTATTTAGATGTTTTTGTTGTTTTTGTTTAGTGTTGGGTAATGAGGTTAAGCCATAATCAAGGATTAAACAGACCCATTACACCATCCTAATAGAAGGATAATAGATGAGAATGTTTAAGCTGAGGAAAGCTCCCCAACTTAATCCATGATTAGGGATTAAACTCATGACAAAACAAGCCTTTGATTAAGTGGATTTTATTTAATGATATGATGATGAAGTGAGTTTTATGGTTTGTAAGACAACTTGAGGGGGACTTGTCCATTAACACTAGGGTTAGTCCTTCTTAACCATTTAAGGAAGAATTAGAACCCTAATGCAAGGCCCAAGTTACAAGTGTGATGTCTTGATGATTATTATGTGAATTGATTAAGAGATTTAAACACATTATGGGTTTAACACTTAGGATTAAAGTTATACACTCCATCCTAATAGAAGGATGCAGGCATAAGCTTAATCACAAAGCCTTAAAGCCTTTAGGGTTTAGTCCCTGATTATGAGATGAGAAGAGAAGACTCAAAGAGACACAAAGGTAAAAGCTAAGTGGGGAGACTAGTCAAAACCCTAATCATTGTCATGCTTGGTTGTTCCTAAGGTTTATGAGGTTTACAAGAGAAGTCTTCAAAGGAAACACCAGGAAGCAGATGAACAGGATCAAGAGAAGCAAAGCAACTTGCTTCATTCAAGAAGTCAAGTCACTTGAAGATAGAAAGTAAGATGAAGAAGAATGAGCAAGCTCAATCTCAAGCACATATAAAAATGCAGCAATGGATGCAAGAGAGATGAAAAGAAAAGTTATGAGAAGTGAAGGCAAATTCACTTCTCAAGTCACTTACCACCTGAAAAGGTTAGAGGAGAAATGCAATGCAATGCAAGATGAGATGAGATGACATGATGAGAAACAAAACCAGAAGCATGTTGATGATGGTAATGATGCTATGAAGATGCTACAAACATGAGGCAGCACATGGAAATGATCATACAAGTTTATGAATGCAAATGAAGCAAGTTTAGAAGCATGGACATACATGAAAAGTTATGAAGCATACAAGGCATACAAAATGGCAAATACATGATGCAATGATCAAACATGCTTTCTATATGTCTTATGATGTCAAATGAATCAAATGGATGCTTGAAATGTCATGGCAAGTCATGTTATGCAAGAGAATGCAAGAGGGATGCAAATGAAAGCCCAAATTAGGGTTTATGAATCATACATCAAACAAAAACCAAAAAACAGAAGCAAACCCTAGGATAAAAAATGGAAAATGCTACTCAAAGGATCCCTAATCTTATACTAAACCAATGTCCAAAGGGGAGGTCTCAACTCTTAACCAATCTCAAGTTATGCATTTTACAAGTTATTAGGGTTTTTAGGGTTCTTAAACAAAAGAAATGCCAAACAAATTGAAAATGAGGAATCAAATCAGGGCCATTTAATCCTAGAAACTACATGCTAAACACAAAACAATGCAAGAAGAATCAATGTCTAACTCTTCCTAGATAGGCAGAAATGATTTTTTTGAACTTATGATCAAAATAATGCACAAAAATGATCTTAATTCAAAGAAAAATTCTCAAAATGCATCAAGATCTAAAAAGAAATTTGGTTTGAAGGTTGGACAATGTTTCTAAATGTCTTAGAAAATTTCATGAATTTTTTGGTGATTTTTAAATACCTAAAAGTATTTTTAATAAATTAATTTCCATTAATCAATTAAAAATAGTCTTTTAAACATTTAAAAATATTTTTTAATGCTAAAAAATAAAATAAAAAATATTTTTGTGTCATAAAAATTAATAAAACTTATGAGAAAAAGTTTCATAATTTTTACACATTTTTTACTATTTTTAATAAATTAAACAAATTAAATGAAAAGAATATGAATTAAAAATGAATTAAATGGAAGTAATCAGAAAGGATGGCTGAGATTGATTCTGGGCTTGGGGGCATTGACTACGCGCCAGATCCTGCGGCTCACATTCAAATTGGGCTAAACCTAATTACGAATTAATTAAATAAACTTAGGGTTTCTAATGATCAATCTGGTCCATCCACACGCGCGGGAGGTCAACTGGTCAAAGGCATCGTACGCTCCAGATTCAAATGGGAGTTAATGACTGTAATTAGGGCTAAATGACTTTCAGGCTGCCGGAGAAGACTTCCGGTCGTCTTCTCCGGCCAGCTCCCTCCCTGAAAAATGCTAACTCTCACCCTTGCTCACTAAAACCTGATTTTCTTGCCCAGAAATCATCCCCACGCATCATATAACAAGAATCCATAGCCAAAACAAATTTATTTCACACCACAAAGCTGAATCGAAGCAAAAGGGCTTTAGGTCACAAAATTTCAGAGACATCATACATGCTCAAAACTCAATGATTTTCGAAACCAAACACATCATCATGACCAGTGGAACATAGAGAACCAATTAAGAACTTAAAAACAAGCTCCTGGGAAAAATGTTCATGAAGCTCACCTGAACTGAAGCTCTGACTTCTGGCACTTTCTGGCTAGCTCCTTGGCTCAAACAGGCTCTAATGATCCCCCTTTGAAGCTTTGGATACTTGGTTGGAGTTTAAACAGCCTCTTGAATGAGTTTGCAGAAGTTCTGACCAAGGGCATGTGAAAATCGTATTTGAGTTATGGAGGGTTTCAGGCCAAAGTAGTGGGTGGTTTCTGGTCAGTGGAGCAAGGTGAGTTGATGTGTGGAATTTGTTTGAGTGTTTATGGCTTGTAGAAGCAGATTCGAAAGCTTTTGCTTTATGGAGTGAAAATGGTGAAATGGAGTTATGGCTTGTTTCAGGCCTGGTTCTTTGTTGGTTTAGGCTTAGTGGAACATGGTGAGATGATTGATGAAGATGGTTTGGATGTTTGAAGTTTATGGGGGCAGATTCGAAGAATTTTGCACAAGGGAGTGTTTTTGTGTGTGTGATGCTTGAGAGTGTTTCAGCCTTGCTTCCTCTTATGTTTGGCTTGCCAAAGGATATAATAAACAATTCCAAGTGGCCAGAGGATGTGACACGGCCTGTGGTGATTGGGATGTTTGCTTTTGCCAAAAGTCAATTTTTGTGTAAGGAAAGCATGGCTTGGTTCTAGGCTTAGTACAAGGCATGGGGCTGGTGCAGCATGATGTGTGTGTGTTTCTAGGCAGGTTCAGCAGTCAAGGCAATTAGTTGTTGAAGTGTGATGAGTGTTCTTGCAAGTTGGCACCTTTTGGCATTTCATGGAAAAAGCTTTGTTACACAAACTACAAACATGTGATCTTTGGTCCAATTCTTATTTTTAAGGCTTATAGAATGTTTGTGTCATGGTTTGATGTCAACTAGAGGTTGCAAACAGCTTTGGTTCATGATTTTGCAAAATTCACATTTGAAGCATGCCTTGAAAATCAATGATTTTTGCCAACTTTGTCACACCATAACTTTTGATCCAAGAAGAATTTGATCATGTTCTTGTACTTTTTGAAAAGGGAAAGATGTATTCTACAACTCTCATGACCAAAGTTTTTCCATTTGAAGCATTTTTGGATCAAGAATCAAGGCTTGAAAAATGACCTAAAATGAAGCATTCTTGAAAAGTCAACTATGCCCAAAAAGTCAACATTTGCAAAAACTCCAAATTCTTGATTTTTGTGAACTTCAACCTTCTTCCATGATCAAATAAAGATCATATACACTCAAAATGATGAAGATCACCCATTGGTTGGGTCATTGGGGGCCTCAGATGCCCTGATTTTACACTGACTTGTCCAGAAAGTCAACTCTTGATCAGATGACTTCCCCATGGAATTTCGTCATGAAACTTGACATGCATACTCCCTATACCATATAGAGACCAATGGAAACAAGAATGACCAAAAATTTTGAGGTTATGGCCTCTGAAACCAAAACCCTAATTTTAGGTCAACTGTGCAGTCTATCCTGGCTCTGCTTCCATGCAAACCTCAGTTCTTGTGATTCTTTTGAAATCTTGACTTTTGAGAGGATGGAATATGATACTTGAACACTTATGGATCCCTTTGAAGTGATGGATGGCCTTTGGAGTGGCTCAAGAGGCTCTTGGATAGCTCAGATCACAAACCCTAGGTGCAGATGACTTAGAAACAATGCAGTGAATCAAAAATGAGATGTGAGGTGATATGATTGTGTTTATGCATATGAAATGATCACAAACCATGGTGTGAATGGGTGAGGGCAAATTTGGGGTGTTTACACAGGTGTTCAAAGCACAACATGGGGGATGAAAGCTTCTCCCCAGTAGGCTGCCCAAATCATTATTTCCTCAGCACACCTTCCAAACAGCACCAGAGATGCCTTCTCCCCATCAGAGTTGCCAGGCATCACTTCTCCAACATTTCCTTCAGAGCAGTACCAGAAGGTGCCCATATCCCCAACGGAGTTGTCAAGTGTCATCCTCAGCAGGATCCCCGCAGAAATCTCTAGGAGGATCTTTCAGTGATCTTTCTTCTTCCCCAGCTAAGTGCTAGACAGGAAACCTTCTTCCCGCAGAGTTTCAACTTATATCCAGAAGAGCAATGCCCGAAGGTCTCACAACAGAGTGACGAAAGCTTCTACAGACCCCAGTCGGGTCCCTCATTACCAAGATAGGTTTATCAATGACCTACTTCCCATGAAGAGTCATGTATGTCAGATCTACCAATGATCTCACCCCCAGCTGGGATATCCACTTCAAGCAGATCGGCCAGAGATCTCCGCAGCATCGGAATCCGAATCCTAGATCGGTATCTTTGCATAATCATAGCATCCGCATCATATTTTTCCCACAGAGCGTAGCATTCCGTCTAATACGGAGCATACGGCAAAAATCAAACATATTGCATAAATCATAAGCCATGTGTCGAACCGAACACTTGCAAATAATGATAATCCATCAACAATATACAGAATATTTCCCAATCCCCCACCAGAGAGCCAAAGCATTTCCCTTACACTCACAAATACAAATACATACTCCTTCTTAACACTCGTCTATGTCATACCCCCAGCAGGAAGCCAAAGCGTCCCCTTTGCACTCACAACACATGTTTACACATATCTATACACATCTCTGACACCCGTCCGTGTCATCTCTCCCAACATTGTTACCTAAACACTTTGTGAATCAAATACTTATTTATAATATACTTTTCCTGACGCTCGTCCGTGTCGTGTTCTCCCTAGCAAGTTGAGCACTTGTCTATGTCTCACCCGTCCCTCATACAGATAATCGTCCGTATCTTGTATATGCCACTTATATCCCCTCAGATTCGACACTCGTCCGTGTTTTTTAGTTGATACCTGTCCGTATCATCATCTCTGAACATGCGTCAAGCGTTTGTTTCTATTGATACTCGTCCGTATCATAGTCTTAAGGATGCTCGTCCGCATCTTTAATCTATACACCGTGTCAAACACTTATGTCTTCTTGAATTTAGACACTCGTCTGTGTCTACTATTCCCCAGAAGAGTCCCAGCAAATCCCAGTGAATTATTTCCTTTCTATCTGACATTCGTCCTATGTCATGATACCTTTCGGCAGCCGTACCCTGCCAGGTGATCGTCCTTCACCTTTTTAATGATCGTCCTTCATCACCCCCAGTGGAGTCTTTATTCATTAGAACCCCTTCCTATCCGACATTCGTCCTATGTCGTGATATTTTCAGCAGCTGTCCCCTGTTAGGTGATCGTCCTTCACCCCTTGATGATCGTCCTTCATCATTTTTATCCGATGGTCGCACCCATCGTTGATTTTGTTATTTGACATTCGTCCTATGTCATGATAAACCTCGAGAGCAGCCGTACCCTTCTAGGTGATCGTCCTTCACCTCTTGATGATCTTCCTTCATCATGCTTATCCGATGGTCGTCCCCATCGTCGACCTTTTTATCCGGCATTCGTCCTATGTCGCGATACTTTTGGCAACCGTACCTTGCCAGGTGATCGTCCTTCACCGTGGATGACCGTCCCTCATCCTTATCCCCAACAGAGCAGCCGTCCCCTGCTAGGTGATCGTCCTTCACCTCTGATAACCGTACCTCATCATTTATCTCATTCATACCTTGAACTTGATGGTCGTACCCATCATTCACTTTACCTTTTTAACCCCCAGAAAGTCTTATTTCCTTACTTGATGGTCGTCCCCATAATAGTCTCCGTCATCCCCAGCTTGTCGGCCGTCCCCTTCATTGCTTTACTTCCCACATTTTCCCAGCATGTCGGTCGTCCCTGTCATTGCTTCGTCCCCGGCAGTCGTCCTTTGCTTGACGGTCGTCCTCCGTTGCCCGCACTTTATAAATATACTTTATTTTCTTTTACAATCTATATCCCTTTTCTTTTTCATTTCGTGAGTGCAAATTTTGGACTGTCTTTTGGTATTCAACCACAAGTTATCTTGTTTGAATGATAAGCCATCGCTTACATCCTGCACAGCTAACTCATGTTTGAATAGGGGCAGCTGTAAACACCCCAAATTTGCCCTCACCCATTCACACGATGGCTTGTGATCTTTTCATGTGCATAAATTCAATCATAACATCTCATACCATATTTTTTGATTCATTGCATTGATTCAAAGTCATCTGCATCTAGGGTTTGTGATCTGAGCCATCCCTGAGCCATTTGGGCCACTCCAAAGGTCATCAATCACTTCAAAGGGGTCCAAGTATGTTCAAGCATCATATTATATCCTCACAAGGTCAAGGAAGCCAAAGAATCTCAAGAACTGAGAAAGGCATGGAAGCAGAGCCAGGTTTAACTGTGCAGATGACCTAAAATTAGGGTTTTGGTTTCAGAGGCCATAACTCCAAATTTTTTGGTCATTCTTGTTTCTATTGGTCTCTATATGTTATGAGGGTCATGCATATCAATTTTCATGAAGAAATTCAATGGGGAAGGCATCTGATCAAAAGGTGACTTCTTGAGCAAGTCAGTGCAAAATCAGGGCATCTGAGGCCTCCAGTGACCCAACCAAAGGGCATTCTCCATCATTTTGAATGTGTATGATCTTTATTTGACCAGAAACCTTGTTTTAAGTTATTGAAATGATCTACATGCTCCCCTAAATGCTTTGCACTTTTTATTTTTGAAAATGATTAATTATTGAGCATGTACTGTCTCTCTGAAAGTTTGGTCATTTTTAGGTTTTGATTCGTATCTAGGTTTTGAGTGAAGAGAAATAGATTTTGAGGCTGGATTCGTGTTTAGGGAGGTTAGGAGGTTTGATCTGGAGCTTTACAGCTCTTAAAATGGCCCGTGGAAGTTTTTGTTCTTGAGTGGTCGCCGGAGAAGACGACCGGAACCACTGTTTCGGTCGCCTGAACTTGTTTAACCCTAATTAGGGTTTAGCCACGTGTTTAGTGTAGTTTAAACTTGGAACGTTGGATGAAGCTTGGCGCGCGTGAACCTAGGGCATGGATCCTCTCATTAGCCATTAATCCTTATTATTTAAATTAATTAATTAGGGTTTAAGTTAATTAGGTCAGTTCAAATGTAGACCGGCCAGATGCGCGCGGGTCAACTCCCTCCATTTCTCTTTGAATGCCAGCCATTGGATTTGCATACTTTCTTTTATTTGAATTTTTATTTCATTTCTTTTTCATTTAACTTCTACGAATTTTTAAAAATAGGAAAATACATTGAAAAATTCTGATTTTTTTTGTCAAACATTTCATTAATTTTCAGAACCCAAAAATATTTTTATTTTTATTTTTCGCATTAAAAATTATTTTTAAATCATTTAAATGTTTATTTTTAATTAGTTAATGAAAATTAATTGATTAAAAATGCATTTAGGTATTTAAAAATCACCAAAAAATTCACATTGCATTTCAAAACATTTAGAAACATTATCAAACTCTCAAAACAAATTTCTTTTTGGTTCTTGAACTATTTTGACCTTTTTCATTGGAATTAAATTCATTTAAAGGCAATATTTTTGTTCAAACTTAGAAAAATTCATTCTGCCTAACCATGAAGAGTTTGATAATGGTTCTTCTTGCATTGCATCCTTCATAGCATGTAGTTTTTAGGGTAAAATTGGTTGGAATTTATCTTTCATTTTCAATTTAATGTGCATTTTTCCATTGTGAGGTATCCCAAAACCCTAGTTGACTTAGAAAAATCACAACTCCCATTAGGTTAAGAGTAAGGTCCCCTCCTTTGGGCAGTGAACTTGTGTAGGGTTAGGATTCCATTGACCCCATTTTCAATTTTTTGTCATGTCATTTGCTTCTGGTTTTGAATTTTTGTGTTGTATGTTGTTCATAAACCCTAATTCTTGCTTTCCTTTGCACCCATCTTTCATTTGCTTGCATTCAAGAACTTTCCATGACATTTTGTGCATCCTTAGGACATATAAGACATCTTAGGACATATTAGAATCATGCTTGATCATTGCACCTTTCATTTTCCATGCTATTTGTTCATATCATTTCATAAACTTTCATGAATCTTCATGGTTCAAAGCTTGCTTCATTTGTATCTTCATCCTTGTATGATCATCTACAACTCTTGACATGGGTTTGCATCATCTCTTAGCATCATTAACATCATGTTTATGCTTCTGACTTTGTCTTGTATCATGGCATCTCATCTCATTTTCATTGCATTGCATTTCTTTTGCTAACTTTTCAGGTGGTAAGTTGTTTTGAGAAGTGAATTTGCCTTCACTTCTCACAATCTATCTTCATCTCTCTCATGCATCATTGCTGCATTTTATATTTGCTTTAGAGTGAGCTTGCTCATTCATGCTCTCTCCCACTTTCTTCCTTCAAACAACTTGTCTTCTTAAGTGAAGCAAGTTGTCTTGGTTCTCTCTGCTTCTTTCTCCTTTCATCTGCTTCTCTCCTTGGTGCCTCTTTGAAGTTTCTTTCTTTCTTAAGCCTCATAAACCCTAGAAATAACCAAGCATGATCACAATTAGGGTTTAATTAGTCCCCCCATTAGTTTTACCTTTGTGTCATCTTTGAGTCTTCTCTTCTCATCTCATAATCAAGGACTAAACCTTAAAGGTTTTAATGCTTTGTGATTAAGCTTATGCATGCATCCTTCTATTAGGATGGAGTGTATAACCTTAATCCTAAGTGTTAAACCCTTAATGTGTTTAATTCCTTCAATTAAGCCACTTAATAATCATCAAGACACCAAGCTTGTAACTTGGGCCTTGCATTAGGGTTCTAATTCTTCCTTAATTGGTTAAGAAGGACTAACCCTAGTGTTAATGGACAATTCCCCCCTCTAGTTGTCTTACAAACTATAAAACTCACTTCTTAATCTTATCATTAACTAAAATCCACTTTAATAAGGACTTTGTTTTGTCATGAGGTTAATCCCTAATCATGGATTAAGTTGAGGAGCCTTCCTTAGCTTAGATGTTCTCATCTATTATCCTTCTATTAGGATGATGTAATGAGTCCATTAAATCCCTGATTATGGCTTAAACTTCATTACTTAACACTAAACAAAAACAACAAAAACATCTAAATAAATACAAGTAGGGTAACGATCTTAATCCTACATCATGGTGATTAAGGGTGAGGTGTTTACTTCATGCTTAGGGTATTCTCATTACCCCTAATCAGAGGGAGGATGTGATGAGTTTACTAGCCCTTGGTTTAGGCTTAAGCTCATTAATTTATGACAAACTTCAAAAAAGCAATAAAAGATTGAAAACACAAAAACAAACAATAATCGTCTCCTTCGGGATTCTTTTCTCATCTCATTCACTCATAAACGAGAACTTGCTTCTTCCGTCTAATGCAAGACAGTTTGCACCTGAGCCAGACAGGTCATACACTTGAGCATAGACAAGTAATCAGTTCATCAAGTAAATTCATCTTTAAGTCTCTTTGAGTCGAACTACGGTGTTCTAACTTCCTCATTGCACGAGAGGATACGTAGGCATAACTTGACAGTTATCAAACAAAAGTCTCTGTATATTCCCCCCCCCCTCCTCCAGTATTATTCTTTTAGCCTCATTATCTTGAGCTCTTCATTCTTGTTCTTACACTGACACCCTCTTATTTCACTTCACATTTCTTTTACACTGACACTTGCATTCTTTTCCAGCTTAGATACACAGATAGCACTGACACTACCCCTTTAAGCACAAATCTTTCAAGCGTGGATCTCGTCGAGTACGACAGACAATCTGGGTGCTAATACCTTCCCAGGTTGTAACCAACCCCCTTTCTCAGTTTCTCTGGTTCGCGACCGTCTTATCTATATCTTTCTAGGTCTATGCAGCATTACCTTTCCTCCGGGATAAAAATGCCTAGCTGGCGACTCTTGTCTTCTGAGTTCACCCTTGTGTGTACTCTCTTCTTTCGCCGACCGTTCGCGTCTGTACCCCTTCTGACCAGGTGTCATTTAGTGGGAGCGACACCTTGCAACCAAACATTGGACTGGCGAGCTTCTTTGAGAGTCTTCAAAGTCTTTTTGTGATCCGCTTCTCTTTTTGCCTCCATCAGACCCAATCTTTGAAAGTGAGCTTCTCTTCCAGCAAACTCTTTCTCTTTAGCTTCCAAGGAGGATTGCATCTTCTGCAGCTTTCCCTCTGCTTCATTCTTGGTCCGGTTGGCAAGATGGTATAAGTTGACCATTTCAGCATTCTCCACTCGGACTTCGTGCAGCTGAGCTTCCAATTTCTTATACTCTTCAAGGGAGACGGTACTCTGACATGGCACTTCCTTTGGATATAATGGAGCTTCTACTGAGAACGGCATGAGAACTTCTTCTACACGTTTCTGCAACCATGTAGCAAAAGGAGGATACATCTTGGGATCTACTCTGCCAAAGTCTTTCTTACCTTTCCTCACTCTATGAGCCCAAGCCTGAGATACTTGCAGAACTAACTCCTTGTTTCCCTCCACAGGAAAGTACAAAGACTCAAGAAATTCTTCCATATTTGGTGGATCTCTCAGAGGATAACCAAATTGCTTTCTGGCTAATGTTGGATAATAATTGATCACACCCTTCCTCCCTGGCAAAGGCACTCCAGCAAATTTTCCACAACTGACCAGCAACTCTTTTCCTAGCAGATCCCTGTCATATCCCCAAGCTATATCTTCAGAAGTTAGCCCCATCAGCCTTCTAGACCATCTCCACTCATCTCTCAACTCCTTGAAAGCACCTGATTTTGGCAATTGTCTAGCAAACCATTCAGCAAACAATGAAGCACAACAACTCATTGGTCCACCTCTACCTTTCTCATTCCGGTAGTGAACGTTGTAATAGAAACCCCCCAATAGAGTTGGCACAGGATTGCCTTTAGCAAAGATATAGATCACTTCCAAGCTCACAAATTCTTTTTCTCCCGGGAACAGGCTAGACCCATACACCATCAAAGCCATCACAACACCAAAATCCCCCCATTTACCCTCTTTGGCATATTCTTCTGCCTCTGGTATAAGCACACTCCAAGGGAGTCCTCTGCCTTCACTATCCTTCAGAGCCTTCTTAACTTTAGCAGCTAGTAAACGGAAGACTTTGGCTATGTCTTCTTCCTTAAGAACCACCTCAGACCCATAGAAAGGCAAGGTATCTCTGACTGGAACGCCCAAAATGCTGGAAATCTCCTCCAAGGTAGGAGCCAAGATGTAATCTGGAAACACGAAACACCGCAGCAGGGGATCATAAAACTGAAGCAAGGTATGCAAGCTGTCCTTCTGGTCTGCAGTAGGTTTGTCCATGAATTTCAATATCTGGCCATATCTCTTCTTGAAATTTCCCAAGACTTGGTCATTCATCAAACCTGCTAATTTCTGAACACTCCTGACTTCAGGTTGAAGAAAAGTATAGTGAACATTCTTTTTCCTTGTGATTCCCCTAACTTCTGCCATCTGGAGATAAGATTTACCAAAACTGGGTGCTGACTGTGAATAATAACCTGAAAAATGGAAACATAAACAGTTAATGCAAGAATGATGCAATGCAAACGCAATGCAGGCATATGATCAATCTGGGACCATCTGGATACTGGACACTAAACATAAGGACCTTCTGATCAACTGCAAACCAGGATCCTCTGAGGCCAAAGTGGAACCACTCTAAGTCATCTCTCAGAAACAGTATCACCCAGACCCACCAAACAGAAGATCCAGTCCAGACAGTCCAGTATATAATATATGATGCAGAAAATAAATACTGTAAACTGTAAATAAATTGTAAATAAACAACAGTAAAAATACAACACACAACAACAAACAGTCAACACCCAAAGAAATAGAAACACGCAAGCGCTAGGAGAGACTCTCAAGGGAACCAGAGATTCTGGGTTCGGTCCCCAGCAGAGTCGTGATCAGTGATATTTAGTGGTAGTGTTCAAGCCGGTTTTCAGTGTCCTTTGAGTCTAATTTTGTTTGTTTGAAGTAGTTTGTTCATGTTTCGTCATAGTTTTCTTAATATTGCTTGCAAGTTAGTTTTAATCGTTTTATTCTGTTTTTATCTGTGGAATGGGTTATGTGGTTGTTTTTGATGTGTTTTCAGGTCAATATGTAATCGGTGGTTCGATGCGTCCGAAGAGATGATCCAAGCATGAAAGATGGCAGCAAAATGGGATTTTAGAGGCACAACACGGGTGCCAGTGTTACACAACACGGCCGTGTTGTGAATACCAGAGAAAAAGGATATTTGCTAAGAAAAGGAGAAAGTCAGAGCTATGACACGGGTGCCCGTGTTGTACAACACGGCCCGTGTCATAGCATCTGTTGAAAGAGAGACATTTGGGTGATCCAGAGGCACAACACGGGCGCCCGTGTTACACAACACGACCCGTGTTGTGAAGACCAGAAGAAAATCTTATGTTTGGCTGCTGCGAGGGTATTCCGGACTTTTCGCGGTGTTTTGGAAGACTGATTTATATTTGACAATTATTACTGTAATGAACTACTTTTTGATTTGGGGATTTTGGGATTAGAACGAATACGGGAGAAGAAGGATTGATCAAGAGCGGAAGCGATTGACGATCCGACGAATCCTACGTTAATTGTAATGTCTCAATTTTCTTACTCTGTTTTTATTTCGATTATGAACATGAGTGGCTAAACCCCCCAATGCCAGGGGGTGTCCCTGATTTGCTTTATGTAATGACTATTTGAATTCTTCAATTTGGATTTATGTTTTTAATTTCGTTTCTTTATTTTATGCAACGTCCTTAACGCTTTGTCTTTGTTGGAAAATGGGATAATTGATCGTGGTTAGGATTTGATCTGACCAACCATCCTAACCTTGTTGCATAAATTTTATCGCGATAAATATTACTGAGGAATTGGGATATTTTTGTGAAAACCTTTTTATGTCAGAATTATTGCTTGATATTCTTCTTTGACCGTTGAGGAATTAAAGTCAATGAAGAATACCAAAGGTTTTTCTTTAAAGGAATTTTGGAAAAACATTATAGACTTAGGAAAGACACTTTCTAAAACATATCTCTAAAATTAAGGAACATTTGAGTCATTGCACTGCGAATCATACATCGTCCCTGGCATTACTTTCATATTAGTGAAAACTATTTGTTTTAGTCTACGTTTTAATTTATTTAGTTTATTTAATCTCAATTCAAACCTTTAAACCATAACTTTTGTCCAATAGAAATTAATCATTAAGAACTTATTCTAGTAAGCAGTCCTTGAGATCGATATTTGGGGGTTATTCCCTTCTATTACTACATCGGTAAAATTAGTACACTTTCTATTTTCCGATCAAGTTTTTGGCGCCGTTGCCGGGGACTGCCAAAGAATTAAGTTGTTCGTGTTATATCAATTGGAATTTTGTTGCTCTGCGACTAAAATTTTACTTTTCTCTCTGTATATCATTTTAGTGTTATTGAAATTTTGTTTTCTAACTCGTGTCTAACTGTTTATGCGAGGTCAGGCCTCAGCTAAATTTTCTTTTGACACAGAACCAGAAAGAGCTTTGCACGAGAGGCGCCGCAAGGCAAGAATTGATAGTCTGGCTAAGACTGGTTCAAGTGTCCCGTATCAGGAGACTGAGGACTATATATCCGTTCACTCGGAGCACAGTGACTCTGATTCAGACAGAGAAACTGACCCAGAATTCAACAACATGGCAGGGAATCAACCTGTTGCAGAGAGACTCTTAGGGGATTACGGAGGGGAAAATGCTCAACCTAAGAGGATGACGATTGTTAATCAACCGGTGAATGTAGCACACTTTCAGTTGCATCCATCTACTATCCTCCAGTTAGAGAGCAAGCCTTTCTCTGGAAGAATAAATGAGGATGCAAATAAGAATCAATGAGGATCCATCTACTACCACAACTTCTTTGAAGATCGAAGGTCATTCAGAGGAGGAAAAACGACTGGTGATGTTTCCATTCACACTTACTGACGATGCAGAAGAGTGGTTCTACTCTCTTCCCGCAGCGAGTATCACAACATGGCAAGAAATGGAAACAACTTTCTTAAATGAATACTTTCCTGCTTCAGTGTTCATCCGGAAAAAGATACGATATAGTCAATTTTAAGCAAAAAGAGGGTGAATCACTTGGAGATGCTTATAAAAGGTTCAAAAGGTGTTTAACTTCGTGTCCTACTGTAACACGGTGGGAGAACTGACTTTAGTAATGTTGCGGATAGCAAGAGTCGCCACCGACTTTTATTTTATCCAAAGGAAAGGCATAAAAGAACAGGAAAGACCTTTTAAAAGATTTTTGGGTCTGGGGGGTAGGTTATGTAAAGGGAAGGTGTTAGCACCCTTTACATCCATGGTTATCCATGGGCTCTTAGTTACTTAGCTCACTTTAAAATGTTTTTGAAATGTGAAGTGTGTGAATAAAAATTTTCTGAAGAGTTTGATAATGATCCATGTACGGATGCGTAAAAAACCTTTGTTTGGAAAATTTGTTTGAAAGTGTGAAGTAGTTTGAAATTGTTTTGAAGAGTGAGCAAGTAACTATGAGGAACCTACCCTAAGTTTAAGTCTTTTCTGTTCTTGGATCCTTTAAGTGGTAAGACTATCCCTATTATTAAGGAATAGGTAGTCATTACCTTGGATGTAAGGGACAAATGAAGGGACATTTGTTTATGTAGGCAACTGTGGGGTGTATAAGCAATTTTGGAGGGACTATCATCTTTATTCGAAAGGGACAAGATCATTACGAAGGCAACATTCGAAAGGGACTTGATCTTTTATTTGTTAAGGGACTAGATGACTTTATTTTGAGGGACTTTTGCTTTATACACCCTACTTGACCTTTTTGATTAGGCAACATGAGAGGTATCCCTAAGGAGGTGAGATGGCGGTCAAAGATCGACTTACGTGTGTGAGTGTACAATTTTAATATTTATCTTTTAAATTAAATGATCTAAATTAATTTTAAAATACAAGTATGTTTACACTCCCTATTTACTAACCATAGCATAAAATATAAATAATACACATTATTAATAAATATTACACCAAGGAACAATTACATAATAATAATAAAAGCAAAATTAAATAAATAAGCAAAATATTAGATAATAATAACAATAATTGGGTTAGTGAAATAATAATAAAAAAATAATCACAATGTGGTTAGTAATAATAAAATATCATATAGACATAATTAATAATAATAATAATGAAATAAGCAAGAATATTATAATAATTAAAAAAATCAATTTTTATATCAACAATTACTTAAGATTAATAAGAAAATATAAGCAATTATACTAATTATTATAAAATTTGAAGTTATATGTAAATTATAAAATTAAATTAATTATGAACATATTACAAAAATTAAATTAGCAATTTTTAATTATTTCTAAACATATATTTAAGAATTATTTTTATACAAAAACTAAGTTATAAACCATTTATGCCATATTATTATATTAACAAAATTAAATTGAAAATTTTAATTTTAAACATAATTATATACAAGATTAGATCATAAGCAAATATTAAAATGTACATGATTAAAGTTCATAAATAAGAAATTAAAAAGTTAAATTTTAAGTAACAAGAAAATTAGGGTTTTAGAAAAATATATTTTTAGGGTTTATAAAAATAAATTAAGTTTTACATACAAAAGTTTTAAATATTAAATATTAACTCAATTATACAAATAAGTTATATATAATAACAATACATACATATTAATAATTTATAAAATAAAGTATCAATACAAAATATATATGATTTATTTTATGAAAACATAATAATTAATTAAAATTTAAAAGAATAAGATAAGAAAAAAAAAAGAAAATATAAAGAAAATTGCTAGGTCTTAAAAAAAATTGGGAGGCCTGGATTTGAACCCAGGACCTCCCTGGTACCTGAATGAAGAGTTACCACTGGGCTACAGGCGCGCTGGCGTTAGAAGCAGGGCTTCATTTGTTTTTGTGTCTTAATCCTGAAAAATCATAAACAGAAAACAAAACAAAAGGCCTGGGGGGGATCGAACCCAGGACCTTTACTCAATTCACAAATGCATTTACCATTCCAGCTGGGAGAGAGCACCTGTTAATATGGTGACTATAATAAATAATATATGATACCTAATAATTAAATTGAAAAACAAGCAAAAGTTGGGAAGCCAGGATTCGAACACAGGTCATCTGGCTACACACGCGCGCTTCATACCACTGGGCCAAGCACCATGCTTGTGAAACAAACAGAAACAATAACATAATATTTTAAAACAAATTTTGAACTATAAAATTCGCGCGCAGGGTTCTTCTTCTTCCTCATATTTCCTGCGAAAACACCTGCAAATTTTCCTACGAATTCTCACTTTCAAGAACCTGCGAAAATCGTATCTCTCACAATGTGTAAAATTTCATCAAATTAAACATACAAACATGATCCTTGCAAGGAATACAGTCCAACCATGGTTTTATTAGTCATTTATATTAGGTATTTCGTGAATCCCTAATTTGAAAGCTCTAACCCTAGCCATGGCAATTTTCGATTCAGGCCATGA
This sequence comes from Lathyrus aphaca, assembly GCA_963966055.1. Classification (NCBI taxonomy): domain Eukaryota; kingdom Viridiplantae; phylum Streptophyta; class Magnoliopsida; order Fabales; family Fabaceae; genus Lathyrus; species Lathyrus aphaca. The sequence goes on from OZ014521.1 coordinate 364,837,405, forward strand.
AATTAGGTATCAAACCGAATTTGAGTTTTGGATGAAATTTTTGAAGCTTGAAGATGATATGAGAGGCTGTGAATTCGTGTGCAATGAGTAGGGTTATGTTCTATACTTATAGTGCAATGGATTAGGTCAGAAAAGATTGATCATTGTGTGAAAAAATTGATTAGAAAAGATTCAAAAAGATAAGGCTTTAAAATTCAAATATTCTTGTATGAACACCTTCTATTTCAATCCAATCATCATGATTCTCTTACCACTTTGATACCAATCACCTTTATGAATTTCTAGAAGCTCAATCCCTTTTAAATCTTTGACTTTTATATTTTATTTTAATTTAAAATGATTTTAAGTGAATTAAATCAAAATAAATAAAATAAAAATGATAAAAAATCTGATTTTTAGAGACTTGGGTCGTGTATGAGGTCTTGGTATGGATTGGGTCATCATATGGCAAGCCCATTTAGAAAAAATTGGTTTTAAACCTCCATTTTCTTCATAAACTAACCAAAAATTTCCCAACTTTGCAAGGGCACACATCCTTCAATTTTAATTCTATGAGGGTGATCTTGGACATTTTGGAAAGCTTGAAGAGTCCTCTAACTAACCCCACTGGTTTCATGTTCATATCATTTACCATTCTCAAGTTATGCCCTTTTGAAGTTGTTGACTTTTTGTTGACTTTTAAAAGGACCTATAGTGTCTTAGCTCATACCTCCCAAATGAAGAATTTTTGGGCTTGGCTTGTGAGACACAAAGTTGTAGAGAATTCAATTTCCTTCAAAATGAGATTTGGATGGAGACTTGGTGATGAAGTATGTGAAAGTTATGGCTGGTCAAAGTTCAGTTGACTTTTACTGAGGAAACCCTAATTTAGGAACTCCTGATTCTTGATGATCTGAAATATCCTTGATGAATCATGATCAACCCTTGATCAAATGATGATATTAACTTCACATACTTGATGTTGGCAAAAAATCATGAAATTTGACTTTGGTTTGACCACAGTTGACCTCAGTTTGACTTTTTAACTGCTTTGACTGATTTTGACTTATCTGATCATCTGACTGAGCAAACCTTTGAGAAAAGTCTTGAAACTTGTCATGGGTATTATTAGACACATATAAGATGTTATGAAGCTCACTTGAAGTCTTGGAAGTCCATTTAGCCTGATTAAAGTCAAAACCCTAGTTTTGGATGCACTGCTTAGGAGGTGTATTGTCTGAGGGAATTGTTAACTCTTCTGACCAATTGTGAACTTTGTGAACCTTGTGAACCATCATAAGATGTCTTGTGAACCTTGTGAACCTCATGGGAGGTCTTGTGAACCTTGTGAACCTCATAAAGTATCTTGTAGACTTCATGAACCTCATGAAAGGTCTTGCAAGTATTGTGAACCTTGTGAACCTTCTACACAAAGTCTTGTATTGTGAGGGCAAATTTTGGGGTGCAACAGCTGCCCCTGTTCAATTTTCTGAAACCTGAGGGGTTAGATTGGTATATTTTCCAGTCGTGACCTGGAAGGTTGAAGGGGATTGAACGCAAAAGCCCAAAAATTTGCACTCAACGGTGCGTAGAGTGGTACTGATGACTAGTTGAATATGCTTGAGTGGGCTTAAAGATGCCACTTGGAGAAAAATTCTTCAGGTACATTTCTTGGAGGATAAAGCAGTCCAAGATATGAAGGTATAATGATAGCTTTCAGGAAGATAAACAACGTCCCGAGGTAGTGGTGATAGCTTTCAGGAGGATAATCAACGTCCTGAGGAAATGATATGCTTTCAGAAGGATAAACAACGTTCTGAGGAAATGATATGCTTTCAGGAGGATAAACAACGTCCTGAGGTAGGGGTGATAGCTTTCAGGAAGATAAACCACGTCCTGAGGAAGTGGTAACCTTTGGGAAGATAAACAACGGCCCAAGGTAATAATATGCTTTCAGGAGGATAAACAACATCATGAGGAAGTGATGATAGCTTTCAGGAAGATAAACAACGTCCCGAGGAGATAATATGCTTTCAGGAAGATAACAACGTCCCGAGGTATGCTTTCAGAAGGATAAACAACGTTCTGAGGAAATAATATGCTTTCAGGAGGATAAACAACGTCCTGAGGAAATGATAACTTTTGGGAAGATAAACAACGGCCCAATAGTCACAATTTGTTGATGAAATTTGTCTGCTGGAGAATTAACCTAAAAACAAGGTAGCATTCTGTATGATAATATTAGTTTATGCATTATGTATGTATGTATAATATGATGCACTTAAGTAATGTATTATGTATTTATGTGTATGTATGTCATGGTATGATGTAAATGATGTATGTATGATATGATGCTGCCTGGAGCGTCTGGATATCTTCGTATAACAACTGCTGGCCTGGGAAAATAAATCCTGATTCGTTGCTGAAGAATATGAGGAACTCGTTCCCGTCTTGTTTGATAATATATTATACATAACCTCCCGTCCTCATTTGATAGTAGGGTATACATAACCTTCCGTCTGCTGGGGATAGCAAGGTATACATAACCTCCCGTCTTCATTTGATAGTAGGGTATACATAACCTTCCGTCTGCTGGGGATAGTAAGGTATACATAACCTCCCGTCTTCGTTCGTCGTACTCCTATTGGAAAGTAAATTCCCGAATATACGTATGAGGATAAAAGAGATGGATATAAATTCCAGGGGAGATGTGACTCGAAGTACTTATGAAGATGGATTTGCCCTACTGAGGGTTTGTAATTGTTTTGTAGAGATGAACCGGCGAAGCTTCGTTGAAATCCTTCCCTCGTTCGTCCTTAGTAAATACTATTACTGCATTTTCATGCATTTCTGGTAAACATCAATCATATTAAGCATACATTCATTTTTGGTAAACATTAATCATATTCAAAAGCATAATACATTCAAACACAACCAATGGACGTTTCGCTTATGTAAATAGGGTAAAAGTAAATCTGGATTCAAAGATGGAATTTTATTTATATCAAAAAGTGACCTATACATAGGTTAGTTTGTACAAGGAGACATAAATCCTAGTAAGAGGACTTTGTCATAAAGTTTTTACAAAACAAGGAGAATCAGCTATGTGGGAAATAATCCTATTGAGTTTCAATTCCACTATTGCCATTATCTTCAAGTATCTCATCTTCTGCTGTCGAGACGGAAATGATTGAATTGAGCCTTATCTGTTTGAGCTTGAGTAAGTAACACAACTGGCTGCAGTTTCATGGGTGATCCAAACGAAACATAGTCATACGCTTTAATCCCTAACTTTTGCCTGGATTGCCCTTTCAGGTTTTCAATCCACCGGGATACCCTTTTTTGCCCAAGCCACCTTTTCAGGTTTTCGACTTGCCGGGTGTACATTTTTTCATATATATCCCTAATTTTTGCCCGAACCCTTTTGGTTCGCCGGGATGCCCTTATTTTTGCCTAGGCCAGTCAACCTAGCGGGTCTCTTTTTATGCGTAGTATTTTTTAACTATGTCTGCGTTTACAGGCTGTGGGAAGTCTTCACCATCCATAGTAGTAAGTATCATGGCACCTCCTGAGAATACTGTTTTGACCACAAATGGTCCTTCATATGTTGGAGTCCACTTGCCCCTAGGATCACCCTGTGGTAATATGATACGCTTGATTACCAAATCACCAGCCTAATATACCTTTGGCTTAACCTTCTTGTTAAAAGCTTTGATCATTCGTTTCTGGTACATCTGGCCATGACAAACTGCTGCTAACCTTTTCTCATCAATCAAAGTTATCTGGTCAAGTCGAGTCTGAATCCACTCATCTTCATCCAAGCCTGCATCCTTCATAATTCTTAAGGAGGGAATTTGAACTTCAATGGGCAGAACTGCTTCCATACCATAGACTAAGGAGAATGTGGTTGCCCCTATTGAAGTACGTATTGTAGTACGATAACCATGAAGAGCGAATGGTAACATCTCATGCCAATCTTTGTAAGTAACAGTCATCTTCTGTACAATCTTCTTAATGTTCTTATTAGCAGCTTCAACTGCCCCATTCATCTTCAGACGATATGGAGAAGAGTTGTGATGCTTAATCTTGAACTGCGTGCAGAGATCAGTAATCATAGTGTTGTTTAGATTAGAGCCATTGTCAGTAATAATCCTTTCATGGATGCCATATCTACATATGAGATTATTCTTAATGAATCGAGCCACAACATTCTTAGTAACAGATGCAAATGAAGTTGCCTCCACCCACTTAGTGAAGTAATCAATAGCAACCAGGATGAAACAATGCCCATTAGAAGCAGTAGGCTTGATCTCACCAATCATATCAATGCCCCACATGGCAAAAGGCCAAGGAGCAGTCAACACATTCAATGGTGATGGAGATATATGTACTTTATCAGCATAAATTTGACACTTGTGACATGTTCTGGAGTGTTGATAGCAGTCAGCTTCCATGGTAGACCAATAGTAACCTGCTCTCAATATCTTCTTTGCCATGGTATGTCCACTAGAATGAGTGCCAAAGATCCCATCATGCATGTCTTCCATAATCTCTGTTGCTTCTTTCTTATCCACACAACGAAGCAAAGTTGAATCATGATTGCGCTTGTACAGAATCCCATTACTCAAAAAGAATTTAGCAGAGAATCTTCTCAGAAACTTCTTATCTTTGACAGATGCCCCTTCAGGGAACTCCTGAGCTTCAAGATATCTTTTCACTTCATAGAACCAAGGCTTTTCTTCTGCTTCTTCAGTGTCAATCTCATTGCAATATGCAGGCTTCTCAAATCTATCCATAGTAATCTTGGGAGCTTCCTCATCCCAGCTGATCTCAAACATGGATGCCATGGTGGCTAATGCATCTGCCAACTGATTCTCTCTTCGTGGAATATGTCCAAAGGTAATCTCTTTGAAATGTGGGATCAAAGACAACACATACTCTCTGTAAGGAATGAGATTATCATGCTTGGTGTCCCAATCTCCTTTAATCTAACTTATTACCAGGGCTGAATCTCCATACACATCAAGGATTTGAATTTTCATATCAACAGCAGTTTTAATACCCAGGATACATGCCTCATACTCAGCCATGTTATTGGTACAATAGAAACAAAGTCTGGCAGTAATCGGGGTATGACAACCTTCAGGGGAACTAAGCACAACACCCACACCATTACCAAGTGCATTAGAGGCACCATCAAAAACCATGGTCCATCGGGATCCTTGTTCAGGTCCGTCATATTGTCCAGGTTCTTTGGTAATAATCATAATGTCTTCATCAGGGAACTCAAAACTCATTGACTGATAATCATCCACTGCTTGATGAGCCAAATGATCAGCCACAACACTTCCTTTAATGGCCTTCTGAGTAGTGTACTGTATATCATATTCTGTCAAGATCATTTGCCATCTTGCAATTCTTCCGGAGAGAGCAGGTTCTCAAATATATACTTGATTGGATCCATCTTCGAAATCAATAAGGTAGTATAGGTCAACATATACTGTCTTAGTCGGCCAGCAGCCCATGCCAAAGCGCAGCAAGTTTTCTCGAGCAGTGAGTATCTTGTTTCACAGTCGGTAAACTTTTTGCTAAGGTAGTATATTGCCTGCTCTTTTCGACCAGACTCATCATGTTGCCCAAATACACACCCCATTGAGTTGTCTAACACTGTTAAGTACATAATCAAGGGTCTTCCATCAACTGGTGGCATCAAAATTGGTGGTTCCAGCAGATATCTCTTGATTTCATCAAAGGCAGTCTGACATTCATCATTCCATTCCATCACCTGGTCTTTCTTCAGCAACTTAAAGATTGGCTCACAGATGGAAGTTAATTGAGAAATAAATCTTGCAATGTAATTCAATCGTCCCAAGAAACCTCTAACTTCTTTCTCAGTACGGGGACCTGGCATCTCTCGTATAGCTTTCACTTTTGTAGGATCCACTTCAATACCTTTTCCACTGACTATGAAACCCAGGAGCTTACCAGACCTAACTCCAAAAGTACACTTGTTTGGATTTAATCTCAACTTGTATTTCTTCAACCTTTCAAACAATTTATGCAAATGATCAAGGTGTTGCTCTTCATTTTGGGACCTGGCTATCATATCATCCACATATACCTCTATCTCATGATGAATCATATCATGAAACAAAGCCACCATAGCACGTTGATATGTTGCCCCTGCATTCTTTAAACCAAATGGCATCACCTTATAACAAAAAGTACCCCACTGTGTAACAAATGTTGTCTTCTCCATATCTTCAGGTGCCATCTTGATTTGATTGTAACCAGAGAAACCATCCATAAAAGAGAATACCTTATGCTGAGCAGTGTTGTCTACCAGAACATCAATATGAGGAAGTGGAAAGTCATCTTTGGGGCTAGCCTTGTTCAAATCTCTGTAGTCTACACACATACGTACCTTACCATCTTTCTTAGGAACCGATACCACATTTGCAACCCATTGAGGATAAGAAGTCACTGCTAAGAACCCTGTATCAAACTGTTTCATTACCTCTGCTTTGATCTTCTCTGACATTTCGGGACGCATGCGACGAACCTTCTGTTTCTTTGGACGACAATCTTCTTTCACTGGTAAACGGTGAACCACAATTTCTGTATCCAACCCTGGCATATCTTCATAAGACCAAGCAAAGATCTCCACATAGTCACGTAACATCTGAATCAACCTGCTCTTGACACTATCCTCTAGTTCAGCCCCTATCTTGACTTCTTTCCTGTTTTCTTCAGTTCCAAGATTCACAACTTCGACTGGCTCTTCATGTGGTTGTATAGCTTTCTCTTCTTGTTGTAACAACCTAGCAAGCTCTACAGGTACTTCACAATCGTCCTCATTTCCGTCTTCAGTTTGATAGATCGGATTCTCGAAATTATAATTGGCAATAGTAGAACTGTTATCAACAGGATCCAGAGTGGATGAGGATCTGCATTTTAGTGATGTGGGTGTGTGTAAGAACACATAGCTGATAAAGGTAAAAAATAAAATAAAAGAAAGACAAGGAACACAATATTTACGAAAACGAAACGTCCACTGATTTTTATTGAATGAAGTATGCAAATGAAATGACATCCCGTAACAAGCACACCATTGTGCCCCGGGTAAGGCACAAGGCTTGAGAGTTCAATTGTTCAAGAAATTACAAACTTTAAAAAGTAACAACACAGTAATAGTATTTACTCCTGACTAAAGGAGATAGGAATAACATCTTCAGCTTTCCAATTATTGAGTCCAACACCCGCAGTAGGAAAAATCCAAGCATCCAAGTTGTAGTCTTCATCATAGTCACCCACATCATTGATCTGGTTCTTCATAACCCCTTGATTGGTGATACGAACAGCACGAGCACGACGAACAGCCTTCTGGGATTCTGCAGTGAAACCCAAACCAAATTTGTCAGACTTGTAAGGGATATCAGGAAGTTGACCCCAAATAGTACAACCACCTTCATCCACCATAGCTCTAGCATCTTTGAGGGAGGCCATTGTTGGAGGTATTCTGGTAACCACAAGAACTTTCTTAACAACAGGAGGAGCTTCATAATCATTAACAATCCAAGGAACCACTTCAAATGTCTGACACGGAGTTTCAACATATTCACCTTCCACTTCCAGATACTTGAAGGTGTTCACATGGCTAACAAAATACTCTTCTTCTCCATAGACAGTAACAACTTTTCCTTCCACCTGATATCTCAGCTTATGATGTAATGTAGAGGTTACAGCACCTGCCCCATGGATCCAGGGACGACCAAGCAAACAAGAGTACGAAGGACGAATATCCATCACATAAAATGTAACATTAAAAACTTGAGACCCAACTTTGATTGGGAGATCAATTTCTCCATGCACCACTCTTCTCAAACCATCAAAAGCCTTCACCACTATATTACTGGGCTTCAGCACAACATCTTCAGGACTTAGCTTATTCAGAACTTCTTTGGGCATCACATTCAGAGAGGAACCATTGTCTATCAATACATGTGACAGGGTAGTGCCCCTGCATTCAATTGAGATATGCAGAGCCCTGTTATGATCCCTCTTGGCAGGAGTCAAATCAACATCAGAGAAACCTAACCCATTATCATAGGTCAAGTGGGCAACACAATTCTCAAACTGGTCAACAGAAATTGCATTGGGTACATGAGCAGTCTTCAGAAATTTAATCAAGGCCTTGACATGAGCCTCAGAACACAACAACAAGGACAACATAGAAATCTTGGAGGGAGTATGCCCCAACTGATCAACAATGTCATAATCACTCTTGCGAATGATTTTCAATACTTCTTCCATCTGCTTAGCAAGATCATCAGCAGCTGGCACATCAGTAGTTATAGGTTCAATAACAGGACCTTTGCCCCGAGCATCAGTGGTGGAGGTGGTAGCAGGAGTAACTGCATTCTTGGAAGTAACTGGAGGAGAGAAAACCCTTCCACTTCGTGTGATCTTACTAGATCCAGCAATATTATCAACATCAACAGGCACATCAGCTAAGGGTTCCTGCTTAACACCATGGATATAAACATCATACCCATAATGCCAAGGCACAGCTTTATCAGACGTATACGGAATAGGACCAGGAGTGGTAATGACCATAGGAGCCGCTCTAGCTTCAGCAACAATCTTCACAGGGCCTTCAGCAGTAATCTTGATTGGACCCTTATGAGTGATTTTAACAGGTCCCTTGGAAGTGATCCTTACCGGAACTTTATCAACCATGTCAACCTCTTCAGTCTTCCTACCTTTAGTAATATGATCCACCATACTCTCCACAGAAGGTGGTGTCCTCTCGAATACTATGGTGTAATTATTCATGAGGCGTTGAATTCCGTCCTTCAACCTCCAACAACTATCTGGATTATACTCACAATAGACACAATCTTCACGACAACCCGGAAAGAACCCAGCTTGTACTAACTTCTTCTTGATAACAGACAATGGTGTAACCAAATCTGCAACTGAGGAAATATGTGAATCTTCATCAATGGCATTGACAGTCTTCTCATGATTTGGCATGGGAGTAGTAATCACATTTGGAGTACCCGGAGGGTCAAACTCAATCTCTCCAGCCTCAATCATATCTTGAATTTTGTTCTTCAATACCCAACAACTATTGGTATCATGTCCCTGACAATTCGAATGATATGCACATCGTGCATTAGGATTGTACCTGGGAGAGGTAACATTAGGATTCTGAGGAGCCTCTTTCAGAGTGATAAGTTCAGCCTTCAACAAGTGTTGCAATGCCTGAGCCATTGACATGTTGATCTTAGTGAACTGCCTTCTAGCCCTCTGTTGGTTGCCCTGTGGCTGCTCTGGTGTTGTAGGAGTTGGATTTGAAATATGAACTGCACTCACAGTCTGATGCCTCCTGTTACGATCAGGTTGACCATAAACAGCATTTGATTCTTTCTTTCCACTGGGAGGCTTCTTTGCAGCACCTGATGAAGAAGTACCCACTTGAATCTTGCCACTCTTTATACCATTTTCCACGCGCTCTCCTGTCATTATCAACTCAGTGAAGCCAGATGATGAGCTTCCAATGAGATGACTGTAAAATGGACCATTCAATGTACACATGAACATATGAACCAATTCCCTGTCAGTTAAAGGGGGTTGTACTCTTCCAGCTAAATCTCTCCACTTCTGAGCATACTCCTTGAAGCTTTCTTTAGCACCCATAGACATGCTCTGAAGTTGCGTGCGAGTAGGAGCTAAATCAGCATTGTATTGATACTGCTTATAGAAAGCTTCAGCAAGATCATTCCAATCCTTGATGTTGACACTCTCCAACTGATAATACCACTCCAATTGAGCTCCAGATAAGCTCTATTGGAAGAAATGGATCCACAACTTCTTATCAGCAGTGTGAGGTTGGATTCTTCTGACATAAGACCTCAGATGCAGCTTGGGACAAGAGACCCCATCATAAACAACAAAGGTAGGAACCTTGAAACCAATGGGTATGACTACCCCAGATATCAGACTCAAATCTTCAAAATCCAGCCCAGAAGACTTCTGCAACTCCATAGCATCCATTCTATCCACCAGCATCTTGAACTTATCTTCATTAGGCTCATAGTAGTAGTTAGCCTCAGAATCAGAGTCCCCTATAGTGTTGTGGAGGCTGCCTCCCTCTTTTTCAGACTTTTCAGACTCATAGTCTTCAACTGGTTCTTTGGTCTTGGCAAGACCTTTGAACCTTCTTCCCATGTTGATCAGGCCACCTGACCTTCTAGTCTTCTTAGTCTTCTTGGCCAGCAGTGTCTTCAATTCATCCTGCCCCTTGGACAGGTTCAGGATCAGCTCTTGGAACTGTGCATTTTGTGCCTGGAGATCCTTAACTGTTTGTTCAAGAGCCATTGCTGAAATAAATAGCGAGAAGATAAGAAACCTGTGCACAATAAACCTGTGATGCAATGATATGATATGCGAATGCGTATGCAATGTTTTCAAGGACCGCATGATTTAAATTTGCTTAAACAAACAAGAAGGTAAACTTTTATTAGTAATAAATTTGTTTTTCCTTTTGGGCTTACAATAAAATGAAATGAAATAAATACAAGAGATGGGGTTTTAAGCCTCCCATGGGCGTTTCCTCTTTGTGTTGAGGTATGAGTTGAGATTCCGTTCCTCGTGAAGTTGCTTTGTTAGTTCCAGGATTCTTTCTTGGCTTGATTTGTAATGAGCCTCGAAAGTATCCCTTTACTCCTTCAATTGGATCCAGGATCTCTGTAAGTCTTCCATGTCAGTAGGCATGTCTGGGTGGAGGATGGTATAAGCAGTATCTCCTTCAGCAACAGGTTCCATGGTAACTGGCAGGATAGCAGGATATGGCATCATGAGAGTCTGAGCACGAGATTGCACCCATCTGAGATAAGCCTCCATAGGAATAGTGTACTTAGGTTCCAGAGTCTTGCTGTCAACCTTGTTTACTTTTCCCCATGCTCGTATGAATCTCTGACGGTAACCTTGAAGATCGTTGTCGTAGTCAAACATAATACCTTGAATCAACATGTCATGTGGACCATCACTCCGAGCGTAACCAAACTGTCGTAATGCTAAGGAAGGGTTGTAGGTAATGCCTCCTCTTATGCCTAGAAGTGACACATTAGGAAACTCCCCGCAACGGTCAATGATAGTGACATTCTCCATAGATCTGGAGCACCAATGAATATCTGAATGCGAGAGTGACATGATCCTTTTAGACCACCTGAACCCTTATTCATTCTTCATCACTGAGCTAGGGAGGTGAGAAATAAACCACCTAGAAAGCAAAGGTATGCAGCACATTAGAGTTCCTCTTGCCCTTGTAGTACGGGTGTGAAGGGAATGTAGGATGTCTCCAAGTAATGTAGGCACCGGATTGTGACTCAGGAATATGTTGATAGCATGAACGTCTATGAACTGATCAGGATTGGGGAACAACACTAAGCCATAAATCAGCAAGGCTAAGATCTCCTCAAAAGCATCATAACTCATAGCCTTCAAGAACACTTGAGCTTTATCCATTAATACCTTAGCAAGAATACCCTTAACTCCGCTTCTCGTTTCTAGGACAATGTCAGACTTCTTCAGATGTAGAGCTGCAGCAATAACCTCTGGTTTAAGCTCCTTCTCCAAGCCTGTGAAGGGTCTTTGATCAAGAACAGGTATGCCCAGAAGTTTAGAGAATTCTTCCATGGTAGGAACCAGCTGGTAGTCAGGGAATGTGAAGCAATGGTGCTTAGGATCAAAGAACTGAAACAGGACACTCATCATGTCTTCATTGAATCCTGAAGTGACTAGATCCAATAGGTAACCATGTCTCTTGATAAACTGGGAATGATCAGACACTTGAGAAACCAACTCTTTAAGCTTAGCAGGTATGCCCACATAGTTGATCCTGATGGTGTTTCTACGAGCAGAAGCCATGACCTGCAACAAAGAACAAAGATAAATCCTTTGGTCCTTGAAATGGTTAGTGAAAATGCTATGCTTATGATGCATGATGATGTCATGATGTTATGCTCAATCACAAACATGTGACACACACAAACAAGTCACACAATAGCCCTAGGTTTGAAGGCTTGCATAAGGTTTAAAGGTAAGTACCCTCCCCTGAAGTTAGTTGGTTCATCCTGTCCTACAAAAGTAACCAGGTTCTAAGGGATCTCAATATCATTGATCCTTCACAAGGGTGGTTGTTCAGTAGGCAACTTACTTGCCAACCAAAACCCTCCAAGTTTAGGATCTCAATGAGCGTAGTATCGAGTATCAACCAACTTCAGTCTGCACCAAAGCCGGCTATCTCACTACTTTCTAAGGGCCAAGATGGGATGACTAGGGTTCTAAAAGTCAGTTAGTGCATTGACAACATATGGCAGCCTCATATTATCCTCAACTTGACTTAAGGAACATAAGCACCAACCAAGAAGTCACACTAACTATGGCCACCAGATCAACCATATCGGTATACGACGTAAAGTTTCGTTGGTCTATTGCCATTTACCTAAGGTACACTAGATCCGGGTTAGGATCTTTCACACATAAGAGCACCCAACAAGTAATATAAAGCACACAAGGCAAACAATTTAAGTGATCTAATTCCTAAGGGTACCCCTCTTTTATTAAGTCCCCAGCAGAGTCGCCAGTTCTGTAACACGGTGGGAGAACTGACTTTAGTAATGTTGCGGATAGCAAGAGTCGCCACCGACTTTTATTTTATCCAAAGGAAAGGCATAAAAGAACAGGAAAGACCTTTTAAAAGATTTTTGGGTCCGGGGGGTAGGTTATGTAAAGGGAAGGTGTTAGCACCCTTTACATCCATGGTTATCCATGGGCTCTTAGTTACTTAGCTCACTTTAAAATGTTTTTGAAATGTGAAGTGTGTGAATAAAAATTTTCTGAAGAGTTTGATAATGATCCATGTACGGATGCGTAAAAAACCTTTGTTTGGAAAATTTGTTTGAAAGTGTGAAGTAGTTTGAAATTGTTTTGAAGAGTGAGCAAGTAACTATGAGGAACCTACCCTAAGTTTAAGTCTTTTCTGTTCTTGGATCCTTTAAGTGGTAAGACTATCCCTATTATTAAGGAATAGGTAGTCATTACCTTGGATGTAAGGGACAAATGAAGGGACATCTGTTTATGTAGGCAACTGTGGGGTGTATAAGCAATTTTGGAGGGACTATCATCTTTATTCAAAAGGGACAAGATCATTACGAAGGCAACATTCGAAAGAGACTTGATCTTTTATTTGTTAAGGGACTAGATGACTTTATTTTGAGGGACTTTTGCTTTATACACCCTACTTGACCTTTTTGATTAGGCAACATGAGAGGTATCCCTAAGGAGGTGAGATGGCGATCAAAGATCGACTTACGTGTGTGAGTGTACAATTTTAATATTTATCTTTTAAATTAAGTGATCTAAATTAATTTTAAAATACAAGTATGTTTACACTCCCTATTTACTAACCATAGCATAAAATATAAATAATACACATTATTAATAAATATTACACCAAGGAACAGTTACATAATAATAATAAAAGCAAAATTAAATAAATAAGCAAAATATTAGATAATAATAACAATAATTGGGTTAGTGAAATAATAATAAAAAAATAATCACAATGTGGTTAGTAATAATAAAATATCATATAGACATAATTAATAATAATAATAATAATGAAATAAGCAAGAATATTATAATAATTAAAAAAATCAATTTTTATATAAACAATTACTTAAGATTAATAAGAAAATATAAGCAATTATACTAATTATTATAAAATTTGAAGTTATATGTAAATTATAAAATTAAATTAATTATGAACATATTACAAAAATTAAATTAGCAATTTTTAATTATTTCTAAACATATATTTAAGAATTATTTATATACAAAAACTAAGTTATAAACCATTTATGCCATATTATTATATTAACAAAATTAAATTGAAAATTTTAATTTTAAACATAATTATATACAAGATTAGATCATAAGCAAATATTAAAATGTACATGATTAAAGTTCATAAATAAGAAATTAAAAAGTTAAATTTTAAGTAACAAGAAAATTAGGGTTTTAGAAAAATATATTTTTAGGGTTTATAAAAATAAATTAAGTTTTACATACAAAAGTTTTAAATATTAAATATTAACTCAATTATACAAATAAGTTATATATAATAACAATACATACATATTAATAATTTATAAAATAAAGTATCAATACAAAATATATATGATTTATTTTATGAAAACATAATAATTAATTAAAATTTAAAAGAATAAGATAAGAAAAAAAAAAGAAAATATAAAGAAAATTGCTAGGTCTTAAAAAAAATTGGGAGGCCTGGATTTGAACCCAGGACCTCCCTGGTACCTGAATGAAGAGTTACCACTGGGCTACAGGCGCGCTGGCGTTAGAAGCAGGGCTTCATTTGTTTTTGTGTCTTAATCCTGAAAAATCATAAACAGAAAACAAAACAAAAGGCCTGGGGGGGATCGAACCCAGGACCTTTACTCAATTCACAAATGCATTTACCATTCCAGCTGGGAGAGCGCACCTGTTAATATGGTGACTATAATAAATAATATATGATACCTAATAATTAAATTGAAAAACAAGCAAAAGTTGGGAAGCCAGGATTCGAACACAGGTCATCTGGCTACACACGCGCGCTTCATACCACTGGGCCAAGCACCATGCTTGTGAAACAAACAGAAACAATAACATAATATTTTAAAACAAATTTTGAACTATAAAATTCGCGCGCAGGGTTCTTCTTCTTCCTCATATTTCCTGCGAAAACACCTGCGAATACACCTACAAATTTTCCTACGAATTCTCACTTTCAAGAACCTGCGAAAATCGTATCTCTCACAATGTGTAAAATTTCATCAAATTAAACATACAAACATGATCCTTGCAAGGAATACAGTCCAGCCATGGTTTTATTAGTCATTTATATTAGGTATTTCGTGAATCCCTAATTTGAAAGCTCTAACCCTAGCCATGGCAATTTTCGATTCAGGCCATGAAACTTTGAGTTATACGTCTAGAAACATTCCTTGTAACCTCACAAACACAAAACAAATATCAAATATACTTAAAACCAGTCATATGTATGAAATCGAAAAAAACATAAAGACATGAATATGATGCATTCGGTTATGGAGTTTCAATGCAATAATGGATGTTTTAGTGATCCAGAAACATTATATGACTCTCCAGGAATGATTTGCAACCTTTAGTTTGTCTTGAGAGAGGCTAGAAGTATCAAACTGAATTTGAGTTTTGGATGAAATTTTTGAAGCTTGAAGATGATATGAGAGGCTGTGAATTCATGTGCAATGAGTAGGGTTATGTTCTATACTTATAGTGCAATGGATTAGGTCAGAAAAGATTGATCATTGTGTGAAAAAATTGATTAGAAAAGATTCAAAAAGATAAGGCTTTAAAATTCAAATATTCTTGTATGAACACCTTCTATTTCAAGCCAATCATCATGATTCTCTTACCACTTTGATACCAATCACCTTTATGAATTTCTAGAAGCTCAATCCCTTTTAAATCTTTGACTTTTATATTTTATTTTAATTTAAAATGATTTTAAGTGAATTAAATCAAAATAAATAAAATCAAAATGATAAAAAATCTGATTTTTAGAGACTTGGGTCGTGTATGAGGTCTTGGTATGGATTGGGTCATCATATGGCAAGCCCATTTAGAAAAAATTGGTTTTAAACCTCCATTTTCTTCATAAACTAACCAAAAATTTCCCAACTTTGCAAGGGAACACATCCTTCAATTTTAATTCTATGAGGGTGATCTTGGACATTTTGGAAAGCTTGAAGAGTTCTCTAACTAACCCCACTGGTTTCATGTTCATATCATTTACCATTCTCAAGTTATGCCCTTTTGAAGTTGTTGACTTTTTGTTGACTTTTAAAAGGACCTATAATGTCTTAGCTCATACCTTCCAAATGAAGCATTTTTGGGGTTGGCTTGTGAGACACAAAGTTGTAGAGAATTCAATTTCCTTCAAAATGAGCTTTGAATGGAGACTTGGTGATGAAGTATGTGAAAGTTATGGCTGGTCAAAGTTCAGTTGACTTTTACTGAGGAAACCCTAATTTAGAAACTCCTGATTCTTGATGATCTGAAATATCCTTGATGAATCATGATCAACCCTTGATCAAATGATGATATTAACTTCACATACTTGATGTTGGAAAAAAATCATGAAATTTGACTTTGGTTTGACCACAGTTGACCTCAGTTTGACTTTTTAACTGCTTTGACTGATTTTGACTTATCTGATCATCTGACTGAGCAAACCTTTGAGAAAAGTCTTGAAACTTGTCATGGGGATTATTAGACACATATAAGATGTTATTAAGCTCACTTGAAGTCTTGGAAGTCCATTTAGCCTGATTAAAGTCAAAACCCTAGTTTTGGATGCACTGCTTAGGAGGTGTATTGTCTGAGGGAATTGTCAACTCTTCTGACCAATTGTGAACTTTGTGAACCTTGTGAACCATCATAAGATGTCTTGTGAACCTTGTGAACCTCATGGGAGGTCTTGTGAACCTTGTGAACCTCATAAAGTATCTTGTAGACTTCATGAACCTCATGAAAGGTCTTGCAAGTATTGTGAACCTTGTGAACCTTCTACACAAAGTCTTGTATTGTGAGGGCAAATTTTGGGGTGCAACACCTACTCATAATATGGACGCGACCGAGCAGATGCAAAACTTTGTGAATGGGTTGCGACTCAAGACAAAGCAGCTTATTGATACTGCTGCAGGTGGCTCAACAAACTTTTCAACAGCCACAGGTATTAAAAGAATCATCGAAGCCATTGCTGCCAATGAACACCTTGAGTTATATGATCGCACAGTGAGTCAACCAGATGGAAAAATTGATCTTAAGCTGACAGAGTAGGTTGTAAAAATGGAAGATCAAATTGCCGCAGAAGTTGAAAGAAGGTTAAAGAAGATGAATCTGGGAACTCACATAGTTTCTCAGGTTGAACCCGTTCAAGCGGTTATTTGCGAGATATGTTGTGGACCTCACTTTGCCATGCACTGTTTGGCAACTCAAGAGCAGGTTGAACAGATTAATATGTTGAGGCAGAACAATCCGTATGCCAACACATATAATCCGGGGTGGAAAAATCACCCAAATTTCTCTTGGAAAGATCATCAAGGGAACATCCAAAAACTGGTTCAAGGCCAACAACAGTATCAGCCCCAGCAACAACCATATCAGCCTCCAGTGTCAAGAAAAGCTGATTGGGAAATTGCCATTGAAAAGATGGCAGCTCACAATTGTCAATTTCAAGAAGAAACAAGAAGTAACTTCAAGAATACTGGAGCCTCTATAAAGAATCTTGAAGTGCAAATGAGCCAAATTGCCCAACACCTCGCCATTCCACAAACTC
Source organism: Lathyrus aphaca (assembly GCA_963966055.1). Lineage (NCBI taxonomy): Eukaryota > Viridiplantae > Streptophyta > Magnoliopsida > Fabales > Fabaceae > Lathyrus > Lathyrus aphaca. The sequence goes on from OZ014521.1 coordinate 364,854,836, forward strand.
TAGGGACTCTTCCTAGTGCTACTGTAACAAATCCTAGAGATAATCACAAAGTAAATGCAGTCACAACGCGAAGAGGTAAAGTTAGTGAAGAAGTTCAAGAAAATTCTGAAGGTGAAAGTCAAATGATTGAGGTTGAGCTGGAAATCAAAGAAAATGAAGAGGTTGGTAAAGAAAAAGAAGTTACCCCAACACCGGACATCAAAGAAAAAGCGGTTGAACCGAAACCGGTGATCAAACTTCCATATCCTACAAGAAACAAGAAGAAAGGGCAGCAAGAGAAGAATTTTGAGAAATTTCTTGACTTGTTCAAAAAGCTTGAGTTGAATATCCCATTGCTTGAAGCACTTGAACAAATGCCCACTTATGCCAAGTTCATGAAAGACATCATTGCTAAAAAGAGGACTATGGGAGCTGAACCTATTATTCTAACTGAAACTGGTAGTGCTATTTTGCAGGGACTAAAGATTCCGGTGAAGAAAAAAGATAGAGGAGCTGTCACCATCCCATGCACTATCGGTGACCGATCGTTCAAGAGAGCTCTCATTGACTTGGGAGCGAGCATCAGTTTAATGCCTTTATCCATCTACAAAAAGTTGGGTATTGGTGTTGTTCAAGACACTAGGATGACTCTCCAATTCGCGGACCATTCGGTGAAGCGGCCGTATGGAGTTGTCCATGATGTCCTGGTTAGAGTGGACAAATTTGTGTTTCTGGTTGACTTTGTGATTCTTGAAATGCCTGAAGATGAAGAAATCCCCTTGATTTTAGGAAGACCTTTCCTAGAAACCGGGAGAGTCATGATCGACAGGAAGGTGGAACACTAACATTGAAGGTGTATGATGAAGAGTTGAAAATTGATGTTAGGAACACTTTGAAGTATAAAGATGATGTGGGCACTAGTAGTAACATACAAGTGTTAGAACAAATGGAAGCTAGTGAGTATTTAGAAAGTGTGTCCAAATTACCTCTAGAGAGGGTGCTGAGTATGTCCATTTTTGAAGATGATAAGGAAGTTGGAGATAATGATATGGAAGTGGTAGCTATGCTTGAAACTCAACCTATTCTTAAAAGAGTTAGAATGCACCGATGGGAAGAGTTGCGACAGCCTATAACGGTTGATGAAGGCAAAGACAAGCCGAAAATATCAGAATTGAAGCAACTTCCCGAGAATCTCAAATATGTCTTTCTTGACACGGAAGAAAAATGTCCCGCTATTATTAGCGCTAATTTGAAAGGTATGCAAGAAGGCAAGTTAATTGAAGTCCTTAAGAAATTCAAGGGAGCAATTGGGTGGAAGATTGAAGACCTTAAAGGTATAAGTCCCACGGTGTGTATGCATAAAATACTTATGGAAGAAGATCACAAACCGGTTGTGCAACCCCAAAGGAGATTGAATCCGGTGATGAAGGAGGTAGTGCGAAAAGAAGTTGTTAAGCTATTGGATGCAGGATTAATTTATCCTATATCCGATAGTGCTTGGGTTAGTCCGGTGCATGTGGTGCCCAAAAAGGGGGGAACAACTGTTATAACAAATGAAAAGAATGAGTTGATTCCTACTAGAACTGTTACTGGATGGAGAGTGTGCATTGATTATAGAAGATTGAATTTGGCTACGAGAAAGGACCATTTTCCGTTGCCATTCATTGGCCAAATGTTGGAAAGACTAGCGGGACATGATTACTATTGTTTTCTTGATGGTTACTTCGGATACAATCAAATTGTTGTTGCACCGGAAGACCAAGAGAAAACGGCGTTTACATGCCCCTATGGCATTTTTGCTTATAGAAGGATGCCATTTGGGCTATGTAATGCCCCCGCTACATTCCAAAGATGCATGACATCCATTTTTGTGGATATGCTAGAAAAACACATGGAAGTGTTCATGGACGATTTCTCCGTGTTCGGATCCTCATTTGATCATTGTTTATCTAACCTTTCACTTGTTTTGCAGCAATGTCAAGAAAGCAACTTAATATTCAACTGGGAAAAATTTCATTTCATGGTGCGAGAAGGCATTGTTCTTGGTCACAAGATCTCACAAAAAGGGATCGAAGTTGATCAAGCTAAAGTGGAAGTGATTTCGAAGTTGCCACCGCCAATTAACGAGAAGGGTATAAGAAGCTTCTTGGGACATGCGGGTTTTTACCGCAGGTTCATAAGAGACTTCTCAAAGATATCCAAACCTTTAACTACCCTGTTGGTTAAAGATAAGGCTTTTGTTTTCAATAAGGAATGCAGCGACGCTTTTGAAACACTTAAAAAGGAATTAGTATCTGCACCTATTGTTATTGCTCCTGATTGGTCCCTACCCTTTGAGATTATGTGCGATGCTAGTGACATTGCGGTAGGGGCTGTTCTTGGACAACAAAGAGGGAAATTGCTTCATGTGATTTACTATGCTAGTCATGTTTTGAACCCCGCACAGATAAACTATGCAACTACCGAGAAGGAGTTGCTAGCGGTTGTGTATGCCTTCGATAAATTCAGGCAATATCTGTTGGGTTCAAAAGTGATTGTTTACACTGACCATGCTGCTTTGAAATATCTTTTTGCTAAACAGGATTCAAAGCCCAGGCTGTTGAGGTGGATTTTACTCCTCCAGGAATTTGATGTGGAGATCCGTGACAAGAAAGGGTGTGAAAACACTGTTGCAGATCATCTTTCTCGGATGTCACCAATTGAGGAGACTGAAGAGCAACGCCCAATAAAGGATGAGTTCGCTGACGAACACATCCTAGCTGTTATTGGGGTGCCTTGATTTGTAGATTATGCAAACTACCTCGTTAGCGGTATTATACCCGACGATTTTGACTCTAACAAAAGGAAAAAGTTTGTTCATGACTGCAGGTTTTATTTATGGGACGATCCGTTTCTCTACAAAAGACGGGTGGATGGCCTTATGAGAAGATGTGTACCTGACGAAGAACAAAAAGATGTGCTGAAAGCATGTCACGACTCTGAGTATGGTAGACATTTCAGTGGTGATCGAACAGCAGCTAAAGTCCTTCAATCCGGACTTTACTGGCCATCTTTATTTAAGGATGCTCAAGAATTAGTGAAAGAGTGTGACAGATGTCAGAGGACTGGGAATATATCAAAAAGAAACCAGATGCCCCAAAACTCTATGCTCGAGGTTGAGTTATTCGATGTATGGGGGATAGACTTCATGGGGCCGTTTCCACCGTCGTTCGGAAAAAACTATATTTTGGTGGCAGTGGATTATGTGTCCAAATGGGTGGAGGTTGTTGCATTGCCCACCAATGATGCTAAGGTTGTGGTGAGATTCCTAAAAGAGAACATCTTTGCAAGGTTCGGTGTCCCGAGAGCATTAATAAGCGACGAAGGGACACATTTCTTGAATCACCTCATGGAAAAGTTGCTGCAAAAATACAATGTTAAACACCGGATAGCTACTCCATACCACCCCCAAACGAGCGGCCAAGTTAAGGTGTCAAATAGACAACTGAAACAAATCCTGGAAAAAACAGTGAATTCGTCTAGAAAGAATTGGTCCATTAAGTTGGATGACGCTTTATGGGCGTACCAAACGACTTTCAAAACGCCTATCGGTATGTCACCATATCAACTGGTTTACGAAAAGGCATGTCACCTACCTTTGGAACTTGAACACAAAGCTTTTTGGGCGTCTAAGTATCTTAATATGGATTTATCAAAAACTGGAAGTTCAAGGATTCTTCAACTTCACGAGTTAGAAGAATTCAGGAATCGGGCGTATGAGAATGCTAAAGTTTACAAAGAGCAAACGAAAAAATGGCAAGATAAAAGGATTCAAAGAAAAGAGTTTTGGGAAGGACAAATGGTCCTTCTGTACAATTCAAGGTTGAAGCTATTCCCAGGCAAATTAAGGTCTAAATGGTCGGGACCTTTTGTAGTTCACAAGGTATTTCCTCACGGAGCCGTCGAAATTAAAAATCAGACCAATGGAGATATTTTCAAAGTGAACGGGCAGAGATTAAAGCATTACTTCAAAGGCCAGACCACTGGTGATGTGCATGTCACTCGTCTTACTCAGTAGTATGACGGACCGTCGAGCCATGCGACGTTAAACGCAGCGCTACGTGGGAGGCAACCCACGAATTTTTCATTCTTACTTTTGTTTGTTTCAGTTTTGTAGGTTGTGTGTATCACTGGTCCTGAGAAGGAAAGAACGAGGGTGGATGTCGGGAAAAGAAGATAGAAAAATATGGAAAAAGTGAAAAATCAGGGGTGCAACACGGGTGCCCGTGTTGTGCAACACGGCCCGTGTTGCAAAGTTCAGAAGAATCTGTTTTCTATGTTAATCTGAAGAAGATTCAGGGAGGCAACACGGGTGCCCGTGTTGTGCAACACGGCCCGTGTTGCAATGTCTGGAAGATTGTTCTTTTTAATGAAATTGTGAGGAAGAACCAGGGAGGCAACACGGGTGCCCGTGTTGTGCAACACGGCCCGTGTTGCAAGTACTGAAGGAGAGTGTTTCTTAATGAAATTGTGAGGAAGAACCAGGGAGGCAACACGGGTGCCCATGTTGGACAACACGACCCGTGTTGCGCATGCGGGAAGCTAAATTTTCAAATTTTTTTTAAGTTTCCCAACTTTATTCTTTGGGCCCCGCGTGTTTATTCTCATAACTTCTCATTAGTGGCTCATTAACCACTCATTTATCATAGACCTTCATCTTCTTCAACCTCCATTCTCTTTCAAGAACCCTAACCCCATTTTCATTCTTCATAAGACCTCCATTTTCTCAATCACCCACTCACCAAAATACACTACCCCATTCACAAAAATTGTTCCCCATCCCACCATTGTCACTTCTACGGTGACCGATTTTTCTAATCTTTCAATTTTTTTTCGTGTGCTTAATTTGTGCAGGTGAGAACAATGCCTCCTCGAAAGGATACCGGTAAGAATGTTGTTGAATCTTCTCGTCCTCGTAAGAGAGCACACCGAATGCCGAATACTCATGGCATTTTGTTTGAGGACCCGGAGCATCAAGCCAAATATGCAAAGTTGGTAAGGCGTAAATTGATACCGACCTGTTACATGTGTAATGAAACTCTTGAGAATCTAGGGCTTAAATTCGAAGTTCATAGAATGTTTCATAGTATTGGCATGCTAAATTTTATGCAGTATGAAGCGCCAACTTTTGAGCGCATAACCTTGGAATTTTTGAGTTCTTTATAGTTTCAGCTTAAGCATACGTGGACCGGATCAGACACATAGTACTTCGGTACTTTGAAGTTCCGCCTATTTGACAATGATCATGTGATGTCAGTTGCTGATTTGGGAAAGATATTAGATCTTCCAGTTTACGGGCCTGGTGCACCGCCGAGTACATTTGTGGCAGGATCATTCTAGAAGGATATCACCGGCAGTACCGAGTATGCCGCGTCGGAGGCAAAAGCTTCATGTATTCATAACCCTTGCTTTAGGTATGCTCAGAAAGGGTTGGCTTATACCCTTTTCTGCCGGGGCGATAGCACAGGAGTGGCGACACTGCGAGAGTTGTACTTCCTGTATGGGATGGCAAATAACGAGCTGATTAACGTTGCGGCCTTCGCAGCAGACCACCTGAAACGGGTAGCCAATGCTGCCTCGGGTGAGATCTCTGTTGGAGGGATGATTACGCAAATTGCTGAACATCTTAGGTATGCTGATAGGTTGCTTGAAGTACCTGCAATGGCAGGTAAGACAAAAATTGACCTTGAAACCTTAATCAACCAAGGTATGATAAAAAGTTGTCATAATTATTATGTTGTGATGACTCGTAACAAGCATTTGATTTCTTTACCTGCGCCTAATATGATTACTATAGACAATAGAGCTAACTGGTTGTATGAGGACCCTATGCAGGGTGGAAACGATCAGTTTGATGAGTATTTTTCAGGTGAGGAGGATGAAGAGAACCAGACTGAAGAGGTACCGGTTCAAACTGCTGGTGGATCATCAAACCAAGCAACCGGTCAGTGGAATGTGTCCAAGGAGCAGTGGGACGAAATGATCAAAGAGCAGACCCAGCAAGGGGACCTCATCGATGAGCTGCATTCATGGATGCAGCAGATGAGGCTTCATGGATTTCCTCCTGAGCAGTGATAGTTGTGAGTCCCCTCCGACATTGGTTCTTCAACAGTGAGGACACTGTTGAGTTCAAGTGTGGGGGGGTTTAGTTTTCATGTTTTCGTTTGTTTTGTTTTAACCTATGTTTATTTTTAATAGTGTCGTAGTGTCGGCTTGAAGATTATAGCTATGTATTATCTGAAAAAACACCCCTGAGTTGACCTGTTGTGTGTTGCGAGTGAATAATGAGAAAGTATATAGGATGTGAGTGAAAAGAAACCCGATGAGAAAAATATGGAAAATTTTTGATGTGTAGGTACCACATGAACACACTGAGTCTTCGGAATTAGGAACGAGTTCGACATGTAGATTCGTGCCATGGTACTTTGATCTGAGAAGTAAACCCGAAGTAGTTTCTATTGATATAGCTGGCTTTATCTATAATAATTGTGTGTACAAAGTTGATCCAAAAGAGAAAAAGGCTTGAAGGCACCGGAAAAAAAATGAATAAAAACATTAGAACGATCGATCCTTCTAAGTTGGGTAACCCTCACCAGGTTATTCAACCCAACAGCGGTTGAACATAAATGTTTCCCTAAGGGACAAAGAAAAATCGGTGCCAACAATTAAAAAGGGGATCAATCTTGTACACATAGTGAAAATCATAAAAAGCCTTAATAGTGATTATCTGAATGAAAAGGGTTAAAAATCGAAAAATAAGACCTTAGCCCGAAGCATAGTCAGAGAGGTTACCGAAAAGGAGATTCAGATCCGTGGTTTCCCACGGTGTAGTGTTTGTGTGATACCTATACTGAGAGAGAAGTACCAAAAAGAACTCATTGGGTGACTTGGAACGAAGGATCCACGTATGAGTATCATAATTCATCTTGCTAGTGTTTTAAGGTATAAATACAGGATTTTTGCTTGAGGACAAGCAAGAATTCAAGTTTGGGGGAGTTTGATCAGTGATATTTAGTGGTAGTGTTCAAGCCGGTTTTCAGTGTCCTTTGAGTCTAATTTTGTTTGTTTGAAGTAGTTTGTTCATGTTTCGTCATAGTTTTCTTAATATTGCTTGCAAGTTAGTTTTAATCATTTTATTCTGTTTTTATCTGTGGAATGGGTTATGTGGTTGTTTTTGATGTGTTTTCAGGTCAATATGTAATCGGTGGTTCGATGCGTCCGAAGAGATGATCCAAGCATGAAAGATGGCAGCAAAATGGGATTTCAGAGGCACAACACGGGTGCCAGTGTTACACAACACGGCCCGTGTTGTGAATACCAGAGAAAAAGGATATTTGCTAAGAAAAGGAGAAAGTCAGAGCTATGACACGGGTGCCCGTGTTGTACAACACGGCCCGTGTCATAGCATCTGTTGAAAGAGAGACATTTGGGTGATCCAGAGGCACAACACGGGCGCCCGTGTTACACAACACGGCCCGTGTTGTGAAGACCAGAAGAAAATCTTATGTTTGGCTGCTGCGAGGGTATTCCGGACTTTTCGCGGTGTTTTGGAAGACTGATTTATATTTGACAATTATTACTGTAATGAACTACTTTTTGATTTGGGGATTTTGGGATTAGAACGAATACGGGAGAAGAAGGATTGATCAAGAGCGGAAGCGATTGACGATCTGACGAATCCTACGTTAATTGTAATGTCTCAATTTTCTTACTCTGTTTTTATTTCGATTATGAACATGAGTGGCTAAACCCCCCAATGCCAGGGGGGTGTCCCTGATTTGCTTTAGGTAATGACTATTTGAATTCTTCAATTTGGATTTATGTTTTTAATTTCGTTTCTTTATTTTATGCAACGTCCTTAACGCTTTGTCTTTGTTGGAAAATGGGATAATTGATCGTGGTTAGGATTTGGTCTGACCAACCATCCTAACCTTGTTGCATAAATTTTATCGCGATAAATATTACTGAGGAATTGGGATATTTTTGTGAAAACCTTTTTATGTCAGAATTATTGCTTGATATTCTTCTTTGACCGTTGAGGAATCAAAGTCAATGAAGAATACCAAAGGTTTTTCTTTAAAGGAATTTTGGAAAAACATTATAGACTTAGGAAAGACACTTTCTAAAACATATCTCTAAAATTAAGGAACATTTGAGTCATTGCACTGCGAATCATACATCGTCCCTGGCATTACTTTCATATTAGTGAAAACTATTTGTTTTAGTCCACGTTTTAATTTATTTAGTTTATTTAATCTCAATTCAAACCTTTAAACCATAACTTTTGTCCAATTGAAATTAATCATTAAGAACTTATTCTAGTAAGCAGTCCTTGAGATCGATATTTGGGGGTTATTCCCTTCTATTACTACATTGGTAAAAATAGTACACTTGCTATTTTCCGATCAAGTCGCCAGCTGTCGCTCCCCGGATTTCCATCCTGGTACAAAGGCGAAAGTGGCGCGGAAAGAGGTAGAGTCGCCAGCCAGGCATTTTTATCCCGAAGGGACGGGAATGGTAATGCTGCACAAACCAGAAGAAAAGAAAATGAAGGACACGGGTCCTGCGAACCAAAGGGACTGAGTTCGGGAGTCGGTTACAACCTGGGAAGGTATTAGCACCCAGATTGTCCGCCGTACCCGACGTGATCCACGCTTGCAAAGAAACTGTTTCAAAGGGTGAATAAATGAAAGCTGCTGCAAAAGAAAAGGAACTGATCTGAATAAAAGAAAAGAAAAGGGAACTGAAAAAAGAAACGAAAAGGAAAAAATGTAGGGAAAATAAAGATTGTGCTCGAACGGGCCCTACCCCGCTGCCTACGTACCTAGTCTGGACAATGAGGATCAGAGTCGCCGTAGTTCCCCTTACTAGGGGTGGAAAGGATTGTTTGTGAATTAAGGCTTGAACTGCCTATGCCAATGCTCAGGTGTTGCAGGCTCAGACAACGAGTGCGTAACCGTCTTGCAAAATTACAAGTAGGAGGAAGTTCGCGTACGGAGCGAAGGAGATGAGAAAAGAATTCCCGAAGGAAAGACGCTTATCGTTTGTTTGTGTTTTTTTTAGAAGCTTTTTATGAGTGTTTCACAAGGAAGTGAACTCAAGCTATTTTCCATGGAATGTGCACTTGAATCCAGATATTAGGGCCTAAGCTCACTAACTCATTAACTTATTAAGTGTTTTTGTATTTACAATGAAGAAGTGTGTTTTATAATTTCCTTGGTAAAGATGATATCTTGATCAGACTTGTACATCACAAGACAAGCTTGTACTATCCCATCATGGGATAAGGCTATTGCTCAAGGTATCACTTTAATCTTTATTAAGTGTCTTCCTTAGGGTTTTGAGATGAGAAGAGAAGAAGATCCAAAAGGATCACAAAGGTAAAAATATAATGGGGGACTAATGAATCCTAAGTGTTGTCATGCATGGGAAATCCTAGGTTAGTGAGGCTTGCTATCCTAAAGAAGAAAGAAAGAAGAAGAGAAGAAGAAGAAGTAAGAAGAATAGAAGAGGGGGAAGTAAGGCCTAAGCCCAACAATCACAAGGTTAGAACAAATAATAATAAGAAGAGAAGAGATAAGATTTGGAGATGTGGGAATCACATCCACACCTCTCACTTACCAAAGCCTCTGAAAAGGTTAGTGACACAAGTATAAAGGAAATACAAAATGAACATAATGCCATACCAACACCATACAACCAGAAGTGAAGTCATACACATAAATGTCAAATGCAAACTCAAGTTACAAGGATAAGAAAAGAAACACATAACTCAACATGAGGCAACATGAATCACTTATGGCAAATCAAAACAAACATGAGAAGATACAAAGCAAAATGAACAAATCACAACCCCAAGGTACCAGACAAGAACCTTAATCATGTTAGAAGAATGCCTAAGAAGCAAGAGAGATGAAGAGAAGAGATGCATATTGTCGCTCCCGGGATTTTCATCCTAGTACAAACGCGAAAGTGGCGCGGAAAGGGTAGAGTCGCCAGCCAGACATTTTTATCTCGAAAGAATGGGAAAGGTAATGTTGCACAAACCTGAGGAAGAAGGAAAGGACAAGGTCCTGCGAACCAAAGATCTGAGTTCGGGAGTCGGTTACGACCTGGGAAGGTATTAGCACCCCAGATCGTCCGTCGTACCCGACGAGATCCACGCTTGCTCGTTTGTTTCAAAGGGTGAGAAATAAAGTTGATGCTGAACAAATGAACTGCTAACTGGAATGGAATGAGAAATGAGAAAGGAACTGAAATAAGAGAATGAGAATAAAAAGGGGGAAATGTAGGGAAAATAAAGAATGTGCTCGAACGGGCCCTACCCCGCTGCCTACGTACCTCATCGGGATAATGAGGATCAGAATCGACGTAGTTCACCTAACTAAGGCGGGAACTATTTGTTTGTGTTTTTTATAGCTGGAACTGCGTATGTCTATGCTCAGGTGTTGCAGGCTCGTCTGGTACGAGTGCGTTTACCGTCTTGCATGAAAGACAAGTCGCCGCGAGTTCGCGTTGTGAGTGAATGAGATGAGAAGAGAAGTTCCCGCAGGATAGTCGTTTGTTATTTGTTTTTGTCTTTTATGAGAAAGTGTTTTGAATTTGTTTGTGATCTGTCTTTTACTAAGACCTATCCATCGCGAGAAGCATTTACACCTCGCCCCGAAACAGGACGCGTATAAACACTCCGCGACAAAGTCTCGTGTCGTACAAGATTGTTCGGTTTATCCTTAGATGTTTTATTATTTTCTTCATGAGATAAGAAAGAATGACTCAAATTGCAAAAGGGAAAATCTAATGGGACTAAGACACAACCCTAATTTTGTTGATTTATTTACATGGGAAATCCTATGGTTTGTGGGGTTTTCTAAACCTAATGGAAAAAGCACCTAGAACTAATAGAATGCAACTTACTTCCTAAGGAAGATAAGTTGACTCTAAAGCCAAGGGAAGACCTAAAGAAATATTAATCAACATACAAAAAATATTGAAATTAAATGACTAACTAGAATTCAAAGACAATTCAAGTAAAAGCATGAATTAAAATAGTCCTATTTATTTATTCTAATTCTAATTAAAATGAAACTTTAGCCTAAATTCTAAACTAAGGTCATACCTACTATTTTCTCTTCTAAAAAATCAAAATCTAAACTAGCCTAAGTCCACATTAAATTCTAAACTTTAATCTAAACTAAACTATTTTTATTTGAATTTGATATCAAGCCTAAACAAAGAAAAATTATATGCATAAAGCCTAAGAACTAAAAATCCTAAAAAATAGCAAAACCTCTGGAAAAATTATGAAAATTAATCTATGGGGTCCTAAGATTACCTATAACATTGTGCTAAAAGGAAATCTGAAAAATCATAATTTTGCTATGCCTAAAAATTGCTTATTTTTACCTAAGAATTAACCACTAACTTCTAAGGATTACACCACTAAAACCTAAGATAAAAGGTCCTAAAAAATCTACAAATATTAACCTAAGTACTACTATGAATCTTCTAACTACAGTAAAAAGAATGGGCAAAAAAAAGTTACTGGAAGATCAAAATATAAAATCTACAAATTCGGGTACAATTAAAGAAAATCTATTAAAAACTAATTACATGAAAAATCCAAATAAAATAAAAAATACAGCAAAAATAGAAAAATAAAATGTCAATTATTTCTAATGGGGATTAAAAGTCTACTCAATTTTTTGTAGAATTTTTATATTAATTTTGCTATTTTTATGAATTAATTTCCAAAATATGGTAAACTAAAAATAAAATTCTAAAGAAATGAAGGGAGGGTGAGTTTAGAAATTTATTTAGTGATTTTTCATATTGGGCTCAGAAAATGGGGGTACAGAAATGAGGTGTGATTAGCAATGGGCAAGGCCCAATTCGCAGGAAGCTGGGGGGGAGGTGAGAAAAGTGAAAAGTTTGGTTAGTTTTTTTTATGATGGGCTCACACTAGGGTGTGATTAGCAAAAATATTTGGGCCTACTGGACGGTGACAAGTGTCACCGCCGGTATGGCTGGGAAACTCAAATCTTATCCCATTCTATCTAATAGGATTTCTAACGGTGGATTTATGGGAAATTATGAAGATTAGTTGGATTAAAACGAAATTAAAACTCTTAATTGCCTTTAATTATTAAGATTTTTTCCTTAATTGCTATTAAACTATCTTAATTATATTCATAATTTAAACTAAAGATTGAAAGAAGACAACAAGCTGAAACCAAAAGGGGTGAAGACAACATCCAAACCCTAATTCTTCGTCGCCGCCTCCTCACAATTAGCTTCTCCCTCACTTCTCCGTCTTCCTCATCCCGCATCACCTTACCTCTCCTCTTCTCTACCTTCACAAACTCTTCTTCTTCACAAGCCAAAGCACTCGTTTCAACCGAAAATAACGCTATTGATCCAAATTTCAACCTAACATCCCTTCCTACCCAAATCCGAAAACAAAACCTAATTCCTAAAAGACACCATGCCGAAACTCACAATAGATCAATCATCACGCCAGAACAGTGAACATCAAGCTTAGAAACAACAACAATGGCTTTGTACCTTTGATTTCGTCGGGGATGGAGTAACTTTGGTTCGTTGAAAAGAAGCTTCAAAGACGAAAACAATCTGGATAATGCCAATACAACGGAGCTTCCAGGTGGCGTGATTCTATTTGTAGGTAAGTTTCGATTTCGTTTTTTGTGTTCTCTGTCTTGTTCTTCTTCCTATGCGCGTTCTTGCTCGCGATCTGAAACTGTGATTTGTGTTAATGCCATTGCAGATTGAACGCTGAAACGATGATGAAGTGGTTGGTTATTGGTGGCGAGGAAGAGTTAAAGGGCGATGACGATGGATTTGTGGACTGAGGTTGAAGGAGGAGTTCGGGAGGAGGGTTGGAGAAGGAGAGATCGTGAGAATATTGAAGAAGACGAAGAGGAAATGTGAAGAGTTTAAGAAGAGTGGTGAAGGATCACGATTGGAGAATTTGTGAGGTAGGAAAAAAGAAGAATCCCCATAGAAGAAGCTGTGTTCAGTTTTTATAGAAATGAGAATCCAAACTCTTGTGAAGAATCCCGATGAAACTTCCAGAAACAATCAGTTATAGGTTTGTTATTTTTCAGTTATGGCTCGGTTATGAGGTTATGAAATGAGTTAGTTTTTGATTTCTGTTATGAGTTATAATCCCCTGTTTTCATCTTTGAGTGTTCACTGACTTTTGTTGTTATGGAAATGCAGGCTTAAAGTTAATGAATGGTGGAGATTGAAAGTTGATTTGAGATTAAAGATTGATGCAGAGAAGTGTTTTTTTGGTTTCTGAGTTTTTCTCTCTTTTTCTTCTACTTCTAACCCTAAGGTGTTATAGTGCCTTCTTCGTCTCCGAATCTGACTTTGTTGAATGTGTTTATTCTTGTTGTGGCTTGCAGGTTGCGTACGAGTTGTGATTGATGAAGGTGATGCTAATGAAAGTTGTGAAGGTTCTTCTCCAAAGATTGATGATTAAGTTGTTGAAGAGGATTCTGATGCAAAAGAGTGATGAAGGGGTTGAATGTTGCGGTAGAGATGAAAATGGAGGCAGGCGATTTGTGAAGAGTCGTAATTCTCGCCTTGTTGCAAATCGTTGGAATTGCTGATGTTGAAGTTTGTTGAAGATTCATGATGACTTTCAGATTGGAGTTTGCTATGGTTGATGATGATCAACAAGGTAGAAAAATCTTGAATGATGCAGAGTGATTCCATTTTCTTCCTTCTCACATTCTGAGCATTTGTTATTGACGTTGATTCATCTTGTGTTGAGTTTTGCAGGGAAAGATTGAAGAGGCTGTGGTGAATCTGGTGTGGGTGATGAAGAGTATGCGGCTGCTGAAGTCACAGACGACGCAGTATTGTTAATGACAATGATTGAAGCCAACCACGGATTCGAAGGATTGATGACGTATCGTAATGCCGAATTCGAAGCATGAACACAACAAGGTATAACACTTCAGTTCTCTTTTTTTTATTGAATTATCTTGAGAAATTCGGCTTGCCGTTGAATCACTCGTTGTTATTGAGTTCATGTTCCAACTTCTTCTTCTTCTGATATGGTATAAACTTACTTATCAATCATGACTTTTGATATTGGAGACTTTAACTTCTTCTGATGTTTGCAGGTTTTAAACTTGAAGGAGACTTGATGAAGCTCTTTGGATTGAAAGGTCTCGAAGAATAGCTCATGCTGAAGAAGAATGACCGAAAATCGTGATGGAGGAATAGAGTTGAAGCAAAAGTTTCTTGATTGAAGGTGTTGGCCAAGCATGAAAATTGAAGTTCAGAGTTTCTTTTTGTTATCAGTTTTTTCTGGTGTATTCTTTGAGGAGCTTTTTTTTGGATTCTTTTATCTTGAATTTTCTGTCACTGGTTCCTTCTTTTTTTTCTCTAGAAAATTGTAGCCATAACTTGATGAGTAATAGGGAGTACTTCCCTTTTTCTTCACACGTAATAACACACAAGTTGGGTAAAAACAAAACAAGCTGAATTTTATGTTCCAGATTAACAGCTGAGGAAATTCTCAAAAAAGTTATGTGTGTAACTCACGGTCTCAGGCTTGATGCTAATTAGACTTTATTTGCCACACTTCATAATTTTTGCTGGAAAATTCTTCTGATGAAAGATGAACATATCTTGTTTATTCTGCTAAAACGTGACATATAAGTAATAAGTAAAATGGCGTTGAGACCAAGAGCTCTAGCCTTAAGTTTCAAAGAATTTAAGCAGCGTATGGCATCATCCAGAAGCTGGATTGGGTCCTTATCTTTCCCATATCAAAGGGAGCACAGAAAGAATTCAAATTGGGTGATTGACTAACTTGCACCTGATTCGTCCAAATTTTGCAATTCTCTCCCATTCGACCACAACAATCACCTTTAGAAAAACTGATTCGAACACCAAGAGCCTTTTTATCTAATTTGTCTAGTGTAGATCTTTTGTGAATTCAACTAGAATATAATTCATGAATTTTCTTGATGAAATTTGTGGCGGATGAGGATCATAACCATGGTTTAAATCGGGTAAACAAGTGATTGTGGTTGTATGAAAAATGAACAGGATATGAAGTGAATTTTGCAAGAATTAACATGAAATTGGCTCAATGAAATATTGTTAAGGATAATAACTTGAATAACAAAATCACATATGAATTGGATAATTACTTTTCGTTTGAATAATGGAATTAAAAAGCTAATCACTGGATCTTTAAGATGGATAGTAAAAATTCTTAAATGAATAATGGATTGACTTTAGAAAAGAAATGGGCTTAATGTTGAAAACAAATGGTGGATGTTTAGAGACAAGTGATGTGAAAAATGGAATGTTAAAAACGTGAATATGGACACACACAAAAAATGACTTTGGCTACCATAATGGGATAAGATAATGATGAATCAAAAAATGGTGAATTGAATCGTAAAGGGGATATGTAAAATGACGATGGCTTGTATTTGAAATGGATATCAAGAACTAGAATTTGAACTTGAAAGATGTCTTCCAAATAAACCAATAACTGTGCATTCTATCTTAACCCAAATCGAATATTTTCACGTAATCCACTGTTAAGAACTTTGATGCCATACTAAACTCCGCACAATCTCGGATTATTATTCTATGACAAATGGATCCAAACCAATCTTTGATACACTGGACCTCAATTGGTGAAGTGCCCTTCAAATCAAATCATTAACGAGAACTCCAAATTCTCCTTGAGATATTCAAGTGATGAAGGATACAACTTGAGACGTTAAGAAGAGCCAATACTCTCACTCAAAGCCAATCTGATTGAACACCTCAATAATAGGTTAGATGCACCAGTGAATATTCTCCACAAGTTCAATCCATAATAGATACGGATAAGGTACGAAACCATAATTTCCACGGGCCTTGATCACATGCCTTATGAATCCATGAAATGCATTATTATGATGTTAATGACCTAGTGAGAAATGCAGATGAATGCGAAGCAATAAGCCAGTTAAGGTAAACGAATGAGGGCAAATTTTGAGGTATTACAGCTGCCCCTATTCAATCAACTGCAGACTTGAATGGATAATTGTCACAGCTTTTAGACGTTCAAGGTATGGAGTGATTGAATACTCGAATAAAACCTAAAAATTTGCACACTGAGGGCAACAGAAATGCCATCTGCCCATTTATTTATTTATATATTTTTTGTTTTGACCTCTGAATAAGTAGCGGGAAATAGACCTAGATGGAAATATGCTGGGAAGAATGCCATCCTCGAATGACTACTCACACGGGATCCTCGGATCCAGTACTAAAACCCTCCTCGAATAGAAACACAATGGTATACCGGCCGCAGGCGATACCCATCAACAACAAAGACTGACCTCAGACAGACTTTGCAAAAGAGACAAACTGACCTCGATCAATAAGCTCAAAAATGAACTACTATCCTCGAATAATAGCCACACAACAAGACCAACCGCAGAAGGACTTGAAGAAAAGAAATGCCATCCTCGAATGACAAATCAAAAGATCCTCGGATCTAACACGAAACCATCCTCGAATGGAGACGCAAAGGTATACCGGCCTCGACTGATAACCACACACAAAGCTGACCTCAGACAGACTTTGCAAAAGAGACAAACTGACCTCGATCAATAAGCTCAAAAAGTGAACTACTATCCTCGAATAATAGCCACAACAACAAGACCAACCTCGGAAGGACTTGAAGAAAAGAAATGCCATCCTCAAATGACAAATCAAAATATCCTCGGATCTAACACGAAACCATCCTCGAATGGAGACGCAAAGGTATACAAGCCTCGACTGATAACCAAACACAAAGCTGACCTCAGACAAACTTTGCAAAAGAGACAAACTGACCTCGATTAATAAGCTCAAAAAGTGAACTACTATCCTCGAATAATAGCCACAACAACAAGACCAACCGCGGAAGGACTTGAAGAAAAGAAATGCCATCCTCGAATGACAAATCAAAAGATCCTCGGATCTGACACGAAACCATCCTCGAATGGAGACGCAAATGTATATCTGTTGCAGGCGGTAAATAGAAACAAAGAAAATAGGACAAGATGGAACGAGACCATTGTACATAAACGAGAGCCCAAGCAAACAGGACCGTTGTACAAAACGGGAACCTGCGACGCAACTGTTGTACCAAACAAGACGCAGAATAAGTGACAAACATTGACTTGAAAAGACAAGAATGTATGAAAAATGATGCTGGTATCCTCTGTGCGGAGTACTTCAGGTTGAGAAGATGTTATAGGTCGTATGTAATATACCTCAAAACTGGCCCATGCTGGCATGCATATGTTTGAATTTATGGTGTAATGCTCCATGACGATGGAAATGCTACGCTTTGGAGGATGCAAATGTAATGATGATTATGCGTATGCGAATGCAAAAGGGATCTCCCGGAAAGGAGGATGCAGGTATCCCAGATAGCTTGACTGGGGAGAAACGATGATCACTGCATTGATCTGATCCATCTTGATAAGGAGGAGACAACTCTGCAGGGAAGGTTGTCAATGATACACTGGCTCTGAACAGCCGCCATTGCTAAAAATAAATTGGACTTTGAGATTGGAGCGCCAAGACCCTGCTGAAGATGGACTCTTCTTGAACTCTGGTGGGGAAGTGAGGACCCCCTGGCTTGGCTGAGAACCAAAGGCATGATATTGCTGAGGAAGCAACTGTTGGGGAGGCAAAACACTCCTTATACTGCTGGGAATTGCCCCTGTCTGAAGGGAAACTTCAGCTTGGGGATGACACCCACTCTCTGCTACCTTGCTGGGTGAAATTTCAACTTCCACATGGCTGGGGATGATTGGAAACACCCTGGGAGACACATGTTTCTGTTCAAACAAAAGGGAATGTTCCTCCTGGATAATTGTTGTTAGCCTTAATAGTAACACCAGTACCTGTACTTGCATGAACAGAATCGATAGCACCTGCAACATAGAGAGTTAATTTGGGACCTGCTTGTCCCAGGCTCATAGTATGAATCATTATCTGGGCATCTCGACACCCTTTCAGAGTTGTATTAAATTTTTCTATTCTCCTGCACGAGTTAGAAAGCATTCAAATGTTCACAACATAATGTAAGTCACAATTTGCTAGACGTTTTCACAATCAAACAATGCTAAATGAGAAAAAGCAAAACAAAAAGCAAAATAGTCAAATTGACTGAAGTTGAATTTTTATTGACTTGGAAAAATGGCCCTGAATAGGCAATACAAAGGAAGCAGTTCCCTGGAAAGAGGAAACAACTAAAAAGAAAAAACAAACTATCCTATTGGCAATGCGAGAGGTGAATCTCATGAAGTCTCAACCCGATTATGACTCGTATGTCTTCAAGACGCTCCGCTCTCTCTGCCTCTTGAGAAAAAGTAAGTGAATTAATCTTCAACCCTTAGGGTAGCCTCAACTGTATGTAGGTCGTGGATCTCGCAGATCGCAGTCGTTCGTGTTAATCCCTCTTTTGCGTGGATCGCCCTTTCAGGTTTTCAATCCACCGGGATACCCTTTTTTGCCTGAGTTGTCCGATGTGGATTTTCAACTCAGCGGGTGTACATTTTTTTTCAAGATTTCCCTAACTTTTGCCCGAGCCTTTTATTCTGTTTTTGGCTCGCCGGGATGCCCATTTTTGCCTGGATCTTTATTCTGTTTTTATCCAGCGGGTCCTTTTTTACACGAAGTATTTTCTTACTGCGTCTGCGTTGACAGGGGATTAGAAGTCTTCTCTGTCCATGGTTGTCAGCATTAAGGCTCCGCCTGAGAAAAAAATTTTAACCACGAACGGTCCTTCATAATTGGGTGTCCACTTGCCCCTGTGATCGTTGAGAGGAGGAAGAATCCTTTTCAGCACTAAGTCTCCTGGCGTGTACCTCTGTGGTCGCACCTTCTTATCAAAAGCCTGCTTCATTCGTCGCTAATACAACTGTCCATGGCATACAACTGCTAGACGCTTCTCTTCAATGAGGCTCAATTGATTATATCTGGATCGGAGCCACTCAGCTTCATCTAGCTTGATATCCATCATCAACCTCAACGAGGGGATTTCCACTTCGATTGGTAGGGCTGCCTCCATACCATATACCAATGAGAATGGAGTTGCCCCAGTTGAAGTGTGTACTGATGTTCTGTACCCATGCAACGCGAATGGTAACATCTCATGCCAGTCTTTGTACGTCACAACCATCTTCTGCACAATCTTCTTGATGTTTTTATTAGCCGCTTCGACATCGCCATTCATCTTCGGACGATATGGAGAAGAATTGTGGTGTTCTGTTTTGAAGTCTCGACACAAGTCAGCCATCATCTTGTTGTTGAGATTAGAACCATTATCAGTGATGATCCTTTCAGGAACTCCATACCGGCAGATGATGTCTCGCTTAATAAATCGGGCGACCACTTGCTTAGTGACATTGGTGTAGGATGCCGCTTTGACCCACTTCGTGAAATAATCAATAGCAACTAGGATGAAGCGATGACCATTAGAAGTTGTTGGCTCAATCTTGCCAATCATATCGATGCCCCACATAGCGAACGGCCATGGTGAAGACATGAAACTCAACGGATTCGGAGGCACATGGACCTTGTCGGCATAAATTTGACACTTGTGACACTTACGGGAGTACTTACAGCAATCAGATTCCATGGTAATCCAATAGTATCCCGATCTCAACAATTTCTTGGCCATGGCATGTCCTCCAGCATGGGTACCAAAGGAGCCTTCGTGAACCTCCTGCATTAACAGGTCTGCTTCGTGTCTATCCACGCATCTGAGCAGTACCATGTCGAAGTTCCGTTTGTACAACACACCGTCTTGATTCAAGAAGAAACCTCCTTCCAGTCTTCTAAGAGTCTTCTTATCCTTACTAGATGCCCCAGCCGGGTATTCTTGAGCCTTCAGGAATTGTTTGATGTCATAGTACCAAGGCTTGTTATCTTCACCATCATCAACTGCAAAGACATAAGCGGGTCTTTCAAGACGGGAGACCGAAATTCGAGGCACGAAATTCTCTTGACAAACTTTAATCATGGACGACAAAGTTGCTAGAGCATTGGCGAACTGGTTTTCATCTCGAGGAATATAGCTCAGCTTGACTTTGGTGAAGAAAGTTAACAACCTCCTAACATAATCTCTGTAAGGAACCAAACGAGATTGATGAACCAACCATTTGCCATTGACTTGATTTACCACCAAAGAAGAATCTCCAAAGATTTCAAGGTTCTTGACTCGCAAGTCTATTGCCTCTTAGATCCCCATGATACAAGCTTCATACTCCGCCTCATTGTTAGTGCATTCGAAAGTCAACCGAGCGGCTA
The DNA here is from genome assembly GCA_963966055.1 of Lathyrus aphaca. Taxonomy (NCBI): domain Eukaryota; kingdom Viridiplantae; phylum Streptophyta; class Magnoliopsida; order Fabales; family Fabaceae; genus Lathyrus; species Lathyrus aphaca. The sequence goes on from OZ014521.1 coordinate 364,875,203, forward strand.
AAGGTGTGTGGACCCTTTCTGGCGAGATAATAACAACACCCACTCCACTTCCATTCATGTTTACAGCCCCGTCAAATATCAACTTCCATCTGGATTCGGGGTCGGGCCCCTCCTTCGGAAGTGGTTCTTCGTAGTCTTGACTTGAGGAACATGATGTCCTCATCCGGAAACTCAAACCTCATGGGTTGATAATCATCGATCGGCTGTTGGGCCAAGTATTCTGACAACACACTCCCCTTGATTGCCTTTTGCGAAGTGTATTGTATGTCATACTCCGTTAGTATCATCTGCCAACGGGCCACTCTTCCTGTCAAAGCCGGCTTCTCAAAGATGTATTTCACAGGATCCATCTTGGAAATTAAGAGAGTAGTGTGAGTCAGCATGTACTGTCTTAGTCGGCGAGCATCCCATGCCAAAGCGCAGCACGTTTTCTCGAGTAGTGAGTATCGCGTCTCACAATCGGTAAACTTTTTGCTAAGGTAATAAATGGCGTGCTCTTTTCGACCAGACTCGTCCTGCTGACCCAGGACACACCCCATCGATCCTTTAAGCACAGTAAGATACATAATCAAAGGTCTCCCTGGCACTGGAGGCATAAGAATTTGCGGTTCTAACAGGTATTCTTTGATCCAGTCAAAGGCTTGCTGGCAGTCTTCGTTCCATCTAATGGCCTGATTCTTCCTCAGAAGCTTAAAGATGGGCTCACACGTGGTCTTTAGGTGAGAAATAAACCGTGCAATGTAGTTTAGTCTCCCTAAGAAGCCACGCACTTGCTTTTCAGTCTTCGGCTCAGGCATTTCTTGGATAGCTTTCACCTTGGCTGGATCAACCTCAATTCCTCGTTCACTAACAATGAAGCCGAGTAACTTGCCAGAACGATGATACCTCCCAATACTCCCAACAAAGGCACATTAGGATAATTACCACAACTGCTAATGAAACTCCTTCCTTTAAACCTCAAAGTAAACCACCTGATATCTCTAGCAGACAAAGTACTCAGCTTCTGGGCCCTAGTAGAATTAGGATCGGTAAAACTCTCAGTAGTAGGCAAGTGTCTCATAACCCACTTGTAGAATAAAGGAGCACAACATCTAACAAGACCTCCTCGCTTCTTCTCATTCTTATAATGCACAGAATAATACAAGTCACCTAAGAGGGCGGGCACCGTATTCTTCAACACAAACAAATGAATAGCATTTATGTCCACAAACTTGTCCATATCAGCAAACAAAACTATCCCATATACAGATAACGCCAAGATGGCACAAACTGAATCCCACTGCTTTTCTACGGCACATTCTTCAGCTCTCCTGACCAGAAACTCTAAGGGAAAACCAAGTACTCCTGCCTTGGTGGCAACCAGATTAGAAGATACCTCTGATGGGCTCAAATAAAGAGCCCTAGCAATGTCATCATGAGTCGGTCTTGTCATCTCCGAGTTAAAAGGAAGCTGATCCTTGATTGAAACTCCCATAATCTCAGCATACTCTTCCAGCAATGGACCCAACTGAAAGTCATGAAATGTGAAACACCTGAGCCGTGGATCGTAATACTGCAACAAGGTGTGAATGGCGTTTCTCTGAAAACTATCCAAGTTGAATACCAGATCCAGAATATCACCATACTTTTCCTTGAAGTAAACCAAATGGCCCGGGGTAATCAGAGACACCAATTGGTTGATCAGGTCCATCTTGGTATCAAAGAATTTGTAGTGCACAGTTCTCTTTTTGACGTCTTCCATTCTGAAGCAATGATACGACCAGGAACCGGGAATAAATGCAGACCCTGAGAATAAAAGAAACACAAATGATTAATGATGATATGATGTTTATGCAAGACAAGGCATCTGATCAGTGAAGTGTCTGTGATGTGCCAATCATATAATCAGGTGTCGGTGCAAGGTCTCAAAATCCACATATCCAATAATCATCCCTCTGATCCGGGATCCATATCTTAAAACCAGAAATCCAGATCATAAAACTAAACCAAAGGCAAAGTGGGTATGCTGAAGGTATTAGGGTTCCTGCAAACCTGTAAACCCCTCCCAATCTCACGGGTGTGCTACTCGGGTCAACATCACGGACTCTCAAAGCCGAATAGCAATAATACGTTCACCATTTCCGAGAAATGGATCATGACCAAATCAGGGAATCGGTTTGGCATTATGTACTACTCAGGGAGGTCTCAGTTGAGTCCGGAAAAACAAGCATCCCTCACAAGTTTCCAGCTTCAAGCACTGAGTCGAGAAACAATAGTACATTTATCCCGAAGGGTACAATACTATCTTCATACGATCAGTTTGCTTTAACTGAATTCCTATGAGAGAACCAGGCCATCCTATGCGAGTTCCCAATGGACCCTCGGATGCGAGTGGGTTTGCCAATAAATGTGGTCTGCCACTGTCATCACTGGAGAGGGGTGTTTCCATTAAGGTCGTCGAAGATCGGTCACCAGATGCACATAACTATCAAGGTTGTACCCTGAAGTGGAGAAGAACCCCCACACAGAATAGTCCCGAGACAGTCGCAATCTGGGTGTGGAACACATCACCACTCATCATGTAACCATGCGAGCACAACGTGTCCACGCTAATCCTATAGTGCACTCAAGTCGGGTAGTTGGCTTATCTCACAGTAACTCCCATCCCACAGAAAAAATGAAAACCAGCACAGCCAGACAGTCCAGTATAATATGATGCATGGAAAATAAATACTGAAAGCGGTAAGTAAATGCGGTAAAGTAAAGCTGTAAAGTAAACTGTAAATAAAAACAGTAAAGCTAAACTAAAGCACACATCAATGAACAAATAAACACCCAAAGAAACAAAATCAAACAGGTGCTAGGATTGACTCTACAAGGGAAACCGGAAGAATCAGGTTAGTCCCCAGCAGAGTCGCCAGCTGTCGCTCCCGGGATTTTCATCCTAGTACAAGCGCGAAAGTGGCGCGGAAAGGGTAGAGTCGCCAGCCAGACATTTTTATCCCGAAAGAATGGGAAAGGTAATGTTGCACAAACCTGAGGAAGAAGGAAAGGACAAGGTCCTGTGAACCAAAGATCTGAGTTTGGGAGTTGGTTATGACCTGGAAAGGTATTAGCACCCCAGATCGTCCGTCGTACCCGACGGGATCCACGCTTGCTCGTTTGTTTCAAAGGGTGAGAAATAAAGTTGATGCTGAACAAATGAACTGCTAACTGGAATGAAATGCGAAATGAGAAAGGAACTGAAATAAGAGAATGAGAATAAAAAAGGGGAAATGTAGGGAAAATAAAGAATTTGCTCGAACGGGCCCTACCCCGCTGCCTACGTACCTCATCGGGATAATGAGGATCATAGTCGACGTAGTTCGCCTAACTAAGGCGGGAACTATTTATTTGTGTTTTTTATAGCTGGAACTGCGTATGTCTATGTGTTGGTGTAAGCCCTAGAGGCCAATACTTTTTGGTACTTGTATCGGATTATTCGTTTAATAATAAAAGGCATTTCTTTATTATGTTTGTCTTTCAGAATAATAAAGTCCCTAGAATAGTTAGTCTATTTAATGAAATGTTAAGTGTGACTTAATCATGAGATCCCATTAAACATAAAGACATTATTCTTAAAATATCCGTAGTCAAGCTTTATTGCAAAGTGGGATAACATTAAAGCATTGAGACTATTATGAAGATAGACTGATGATCACATCTCATGGATCATGGATAAAGAGTTATCAAGTCTTGACATAGGTATAAATATTAGGAGTAATATTTATACCGGATTGACCCGCTATGAGAATACTACATAGTATGTTATGCAAAGTGTCATAAGTTATTCTCATGGTGATAATGGTGTATTACCACCCTTCGACCTGAAACCACTATGGACCCTAGATGTAGAGTCGGGTGCTTTATTGCTGATCAAACATTATCCGTAACTGGATGATCATAAAGACGGTTGATGGGCACTCCACGAAGCATGCTGAGGGACATGAGTGTCCTAGATGGAATTTGCCAATCCTGCATAACAGGAGAAATGTCTAAGGGCCCAATATTGAACTGGACAAGGATGACACAGTGTATGCCTTGTGTTCAATATAGACATAGGGGCAAAAGGGTAATTGTACAAACATATATTATCACGAAAAAGGTTTTGTCAGATCACATGACATTTTCGTGACTTGGGTAGCAGTGATGTGTTGCTAGATACCGCTCACTGTTTATTATGTTAAATATATAATTTAATATAATTACCAACGTTACGAAATCCTACAGGGTCACACACATAAGGACAGTTTGATGAGAGATAGAGAAATCAAAGGAACACCGTAAGGTACGGTGCACTTAAGTGAAAATAGAAATTCGGATAATATAATAATAATTATTGTTATTTTATAATGGTTATAAAATAATAATAAAATAAATATATTTATTATAATAATAGTTATTATAATAATATATATAATATTATTATGGATCATGTGAATTGGGCTTTTAGCCCGCAGCCCACAAGAGAGTCTATAAAAGGAACCCTTGTGATGAAGCTTTCACTTGATGCAATTTCGTTTTTGATTCTCTTTTCTCACTCAAATAATTCCGTTCGTAAGCAGCTAGCACTGTGACCGGAAGCTGTTTGTGTGGACTGAGTAGAGGCGTTGCACTTCATCAACGCTTGTGATCGCTGCATCAAAGATCTGAATCGCCACAAAGAGGTAACGATTATATCACTGACCATGCTCATTCGTAAGGATCACTAAAGGAAATTTTGTTTTTCCGCTGCGTTTAGATCGCAATTTTCCTTCAGTGGTATCAGAGCCACTTACGAAACCATGGATCTGATAGCTGTTAAATTTCCGTCTTTTCTGTATTTGATTCGATTAAAACACATAATGAATTTAACAATAAACGATTAATTAAATTTGGCATCTGTTGTGTACGATTTGGATGATTGATGTTGATTATGCTTCAGAAACCGACATTAGTATGGTGAAGTTGTGCGATACATTGATCATCCATAGGTTACACAATTAGATCGATCACTTTTATATAAGATATAAGAAATTCTGATGCAAAGATGGTATATGGGATATACTGTTTTGATTTCATCCATTCAATCACATAAGGATTGTAATTCTTTTGAAAGATCATCATTTTCATTCGCTTCGGAATCCGACGTTAGTATGGTGAAGCAATGACATGTTGATCTATCATATTGAGTTATCAATCGAGTTGTGTTTGACGGCATGAAATTGTTGCATTAGGATTAATGGCAGTACAAGTGTTGTATTGCCGCAGACTTTTCCGGTTGGGGTTGTAAATGCACAAAAGTTGTGCAGGAAACGACGTCCGCTGACCGGGCAGCGGAACCCCCGGCTAAGTCTGCAAAGTGTGATCAATCAGCCGAAATTTAATTTAGTTTATTTAATTATCGGAATTTTAAACTAATAATAAAAGTGTGTTTATTATTATTTATTTGTGGTGATCAGTTATGGCCTTAGTTTATCCTTTATTATTGTTTTGGGATTTTTTATACGGCCTGCGTGTCGTGCCTCTCTCTCAATCTCTTTATGTAACTTCTTTTCTCATCTCACTCCCTCGTATGTAAAACGAGTTTTCTTATATGTAATGTAATATTATGTTATGAAGAAAAAGGAAGTATTCAATATTAAAGGAGGATAACCTTGGAGATCATGCTTGGAGAAGCTTAGATCGTTATTAGGTTAGCTTAGGTTCTCTCATTGGCTTGAGAGAACAATTGCGTTAGGGGCCATAATTGTATCTTTTTATATGTATGTTGATGCATGTAATTGTATGTTGATGCATGTGAGAGACGTTTTGCATGTTAAGCCGGTGAGATCAAACTAATAACAAATTCCCTCAAAATTAAATATTAAGTTTATGCTTTCCAATTTTTAGCACTCATCAAGACTAGTATCGAGCATTGTAGGTTTCGCCTACGCGAGGTACATGTTCTATATTAGTAAGGTGTGATGGGATAATTGTAATATCCAATTGCTAAAATAATGGGTCAAACTTAACTAAACAAATTATAATAAGATTATACATGTTTAGAAGCAAGAATTGGGAATGATTCATGTGATGGATCAGAATAAGGAGTTATTCACCCAATTGAAAATATTCGAGAGTTGTATGAGATACAATTGGAAGGAGTTCCTACCTAAATAACTTAGTTTTGTGTAATCAGCCTAACGCTGACTTAAAACAAAGTGAAACATGGATCTCGACCCACTAGAAAGTCTTCCAACGGGATTTTCCGAATCAAATGATGAGGGTCATTTGTTTTGAATAAAATAGTGGGAGCATATTTGATTAAAGGCCTAATTAAATATGTTGTTTTAATGATACTTATATTTTCATATTTCTCTTGTAGATTACCATGACAACAAACACATCGAACAATATTTTGCGATCCATCCTAGATAAGGAAAAATTGTCTGGGACAAATTTCCTGGATTGGCACCGTAATCTGAGGATTGTCCTCAAGCACGATAAGAAGCTGTATGTCTTGGAGACACCAGTTCCTGAGGAGGAACCTCCTAGTTCTGCACCAAAGGCAGAAAGAGATGCTTATAAGAAGCATTTCGATGATGCCAATGAAACCGCTTGCCTCATGCTTTCTACCATGAACTCTGAGTTGCAAAAGCAACACGAGAACATGTTTGCGTTCGATATGATCGGACATCTGAAAATGCTTTATCAAGAGCAAGCAAGAAATGAGAGGTTTCAGGTTTCAAAGTCCCTTTTTAACAGCAAGTTAGCTGAGGGAGCCCCTGTAAGTCCCCATGTACTCAAGATGATTGGGTATGTGGAGAACCTTGACAGATTAGGGTTTCCCCTTGGAAAAGAACTTGCGATTGATCTGATCTTGCAATCGTTGCCAGAGAGCTTCAGTCAGTTTGTCCTGAATTTCAATATGAATGACTTGGACAAAAGTCTTCCAGAACTGCTAGGCATGTTGAGAACTGCTGAGCAGAATATGAAGACAAAAGTGAAATCCATTCTGATGGTCAGTAATGGAAAGAAACAGAACAAGAGGCCCATCAAACAGGGTGGTAGAAGGAAAGGCAAGGAAGTTGCCAAACCCAAACCCACTCCTCCTGTTTTGAAGCCTAGTGGAGGAATAGCAAAGGAGGGCACTTGCTTCCATTGCGGTAAGACCGGACATTGGAAGAGAAATTGCCCAAAGTACCTGGAAGATAAGAATAATGGAGTAGAGACTTCAAATTCAGGTATTTTTGTTATTGAAATTAATTTATCTACTTCTGCATCATGGGTATTAGATACTGGATGCGGTTCTCACATTTGTACTAATGTGCAGGGGCTAAAAAGGAGTAGAGATTTGGCAAAAGGTGAAGTTGACCTACGAGTTGGCAATGGAGCAAAGGTTGCTGCTTTAGCTGTAGGAACTTATGTTTTAACTTTACCTAGTGGTTTAATAATTCAGTTAGAGAACTGTTATTATGTACCTGCAATTAGCAGGAATATTATTTCCGTTTCTTGTTTGGACAAGTTTGGTTTTTCATTCATAATAAAGAACAATTGTTGCTCCATTTATTTGAATGATATATTCTATGCTACTGCAAAAATGAATAATGGACTATATGTCCTTGATCTTGAAATGCCAATTTATAACATTAATACTAAAAGGTTGAAACCTAATGAGTTGAATCCAACTTACCTTTGGCACTGTCGATTAGGCCACATAAATGAGAAACGCATTTCCAAACTCCATAAAGATGGACTCTTGGACTCTTTTGATTATGAATCATATGAGACATGCAGATCTTGTTTAATTGGAAAGATGACAAAGTCCCCATTCACAGGAAAAGGTGAAAGGGCTAATGATCTTTTGGCACTCATACATACTGATGTATGTGGACCACTGAACATACCAGCCAGAGGAGGTTTTCAGTACTTCATCACTTTTACTGATGACTTCAGTAGATACGGATATGTGTATTTAATGAAACACAAATCTGAGTCCTTTGAAAAGTTCAAGGAATTCAAGAATGAAGTACAAAACCAACTAGGTAAGAATATTAAAGTTCTTCGATCAGATCGAGGCGGTGAATATTTAAGCCTAGAATTTGATGACCATCTAAAAGAGTATAGGATTCTATCCCAACTTACTCCTCCTGGAACACCACAATGGAATGGTGTATCTGAGAGAAGAAATCGAACCTTGTTAGACATGGTCCGATCCATGATGAGTCACGCCGATCTTCCAAACTCCTTTTGGGGACATGCATTATTAACAGCAGCTTACACACTTAACCGTGTTCCATCCAAAAAGGTTGATAAGACACCATATGAGATATGGAGTGGTAAGAAACCACATATGTCTTACATGAAGATTTGGGGTTGCGAAGTTTACGTCAAACGACAAATTTCAACCAAGCTTGAGCCCAAATCTGACAAATGCTTATTTGTGGGGTATCCTAAAGAAACAAGAGGATATTACTTCTACAATCCTTCTGAGGGCAATGTGTTTGTCGCTCGAACTGGAGTCTTTCTGGAAAGGGATTTTATTTCCAAAGGAAACAGTGGGAGGAAAATAGAGCTTGAAGAAATTCAAGAATCACAAAACATTGAAACACCTATGGAGGAACTAGAGCAGGAAACACAAGTAGTTGTGGAAGAGCAACCTGCTCAAGTAGAACAAGACCAGCGTAGGTCAAGCAGGATACGTCACCAACCTGAGAGATATGGATATCTCATAAGTGATCAGGGTGATGTATTACTCATGGATCAAGATGAGCCTGTGACCTACAAAGAGGCCATAACTGGTCCTGAGTCTGAGAAGTGGCTAGAAGCCATGAAATCTGAAATGGATTCCATGTACACAAACCAGGTTTGGACCTTGGTAGAACCTCCTATAGGAGTTAACCCTATAGGATGCAAGTGGGTCTTCAAGAAGAAGACTGACATGGATGGTAAGGTACATACCTATAAAGCAAGACTGGTTGCAAAAGGCTATAAACAAATTCATGGGGTTGACTATGATGAAACCTTTTCACCAGTTGCAATGCTTAAATCTGTTCGGATTTTACTTGCCATCGCTGCATATCATGATTATGAAATATGGCAGATGGATGTCAAAACTGCTTTCCTTAATGGGAATCTTCTTGAGGATGTGTACATGACACAACCTGAAGGATTTGACATACCACAAGATGCCCAAAAGATATGCAAGTTACAGCGATCAATCTATGGATTGAAGCAAGCTTCCAGAAGCTGGAATCTTCGTTTTGATGAAACCGTAAAACAATATGGATTCATCAAAAATGAAGATGAACCCTGTGTCTACAAGAAGGTTAGTGGGAGCATGATCGTGTTTCTGGTATTATATGTAGATGACATATTACTCATTGGAAACGATGTCCCTACCTTGCAACAAGTGAAGACTTGGTTTGGGAATTGTTTTTCTATGAAAGACCTAGGTGAAGAAGCCTATATATTAGGAATTAGGATCTATAGAGATAGATCACAAAAACTGCTTGGCCTAAGTCAGAGTACATACATAGATAAAGTGTTGAGACGCTTTAATATGCATGATTCCAAGAAAGGATTCATACCTATGCAACATGGTCTGTGTTTATCAAAAACACAATCCCCTTCAACTAAGGAAGAAAGGGATCGCATGAATAAGATTCCATATGCATCTGCAATAGGATCTATCATGTATGCCATGTTATGTACTCGACCAGATGTCTCGTATGCATTAAGTGCAACGAGTAGGTACCAATCTGATCCCGGTGATGCTCACTGGGTAGCTGTCAAGAATATCCTTAAGTACTTGAGAAGGACTAATGATTCATTCTTGATATATGGAGGTCAGGAAGAGCTTGATGTAATTGGTTACACTGATGCTAGCTTCCAGACAGATAAGGATGATTTTAGATCACAATCTGGTTATGTGTTCTGTCTCAATGGTGGCGCTGTGAGCTGGAAAAGTTCAAAGCAGGAAACAGTTGCTGATTCTACAACTGAGGCCGAGTATATTGCTGCCTCAAATGCAGCAAAGGAAGCTGTTTGGATCAAGAAGTTCATTAGTGAACTTGGCATAGTCCCTAGCATTGTGGATCCCATTGGTTTATATTGTGATAACAATGGTGCTATCGCACAAGCTAAGGAGCCTAGATCTCACCAACGATCCAAACACATACTTAAGCGTTATCACCTCATTCGAGAGATAATCGATCGGGGAGATGTGAAGATATGCAGAGTACCTACACTTGACAATATCGTTGACCCATTAACAAAGCCTCTTGCGCAACAGAAGCATGATGGTCATACTAGATCTATGGGTATTAAGGGTATGCCTAATTGGCTCTAGTGCTAGTGGGAGATTGTTGGTGTAACCCCTAGAGGCCAATACTTTTTGGTACTTGTATCGGATTATTCGTTTAATAATAAAAGGAATTTCTTTATTATGTTTGTCTTTCAGAATAATAAAGTCCCTAGAATAGTTAGTCTGTTTAATGAAATGTTAAGTGTGACTTAATCATGAGATCCCATTAAACATAAAGACATTATTCTTAAAATATCCGTAGTCAAGCTTTATTGCAAAGTGGGATAACATTAAAGCATTGAGACTATTATGAAGATAGACTGATGATCACATCTCATGGATCATGGATAAAGAGTTATCAAGTCTTGACATAGGTATAAATATTAGGAGTAATATTTATACCGGATTGACCCGCTATGAGAATACTACATAGTATGTTATGCAAAGTGTCATAAGTTATTCTCATGGTGATAATGGTGTATTACCACCCTTCGAAATGAAACCACTATGGACCCTAGATGTAGAGTCGGGTGCTTTATTGCTGATCAAACATTATCCGTAACTGGATGATCATAAAGACGGTTGATGGGCACTCCACGAAGCATGCTGAGGGACATGAGTGTCCTAGATGGAATTTGCCAATCCTGCATAACAGGAGAAATGTCTAAGGGCCCAATATTGAACTGGACAAGGATGACACAGTGTATGCCTTGTATTCAATATAGACATAGGGGCAAAAGGGTAATTGTACAAACATATATTATCACGAAAAAGGTTTTGTCAGATCACATGACATTTTCGTGACTTGGGTAGCAGTGATGTGTTTCTAGATACCGCTCACTGTTTATTATGTTAAATATATAATTTAATATAATTACCAACGTTACGAAATCCTACAGGGTCACACACATAAGGACAGTTTGATGAGAGATAGAGAAATCAAAGGAACACCGTAAGGTACGGTGCACTTAAGTGAAAATAGAAATTCGGATAATATAATAATAATTATTGTTATTTTATAATGGTTATAAAATAATAATAAAATAAATATATTTATTATAATAATATATATAATATTATTATGGATCATGTGAATTGGGCTTTTAGCCCGCAGCCCACAAGAGAGTCTATAAAAGGAACCCTTGTGATGAAGCTTTCACTTGATGCAATTTCGTTTTTGATTCTCTTTTCTCACTCAAATAATTCCGTTCGTAAGCAGCTAGCACTGTGACCGGAAGCTGTTCGTGTGGACTGAGTAGAGGCGTTGCACTTCATCAACGCTTGTGATCGCTGCATCAAAGATCTGAATCGCCACAAAGAGGTAACGATTCTATCACTGACCATGCTCATTCGTAAGGATCACTAAAGGAAATTTTGTTTTTCCGCTGCGTTTAGATCGCAATTTTCCTTCACTATGCTCAGGTGTTGCAGGCTCGTCTGGTACGAGTGCGTTTACCGTCTTGCATGAAAGACAAGTCGCCGCGAGTTCGCGTTGTGAGTGAATGAGATGAGAAGAGAAGTTCCCGCAGGATAGTCGTTTGTTATTTGTTTTTGTCTTTTCTGAGAAAGTGTCTTGAATTTGTTTGTGAACTGTCTTGTACTAAGACCTATCCATCACGGGAAGCATTTACACCTCGCCCCGAAACAGGACGCATATAAACACTCCGCGACAAAGTCTCGTGTCGTACAAGATTGTTCGGTTTATCCTTAGATGATTTATTATTTTCTTCATGAGATGAGAAAGAATGACTCAAATTGCAAAAGGGAAAATCTAATGGGACTAAGACACAACCCTAATTTTGTTGATTTATTTACATGGGAAATCCTATGGTTTGTGGGGTTTTCTAAACCTAAGGGAAAAAGCACCTAGAACAAAAGAATGCAACTTACATCCTAAGGAAGATAAGTTGACTCTAAAGTCAAGGGAAGACCTAAAGAAATATTAATCAACATACAAAAAATATTGAAATTAAATGACTAACTAGAATTCAAAGACAATTCAAGTAAAAGCATGAATTAAAATAGTCCTATTTATTTATTCTAATTCTAATTAAAATGAAACTTTAGCCTAAATTCTAAACTAAGGTCATACCTACTATTTTCTCTTCTAAAAAATCAAAATCTAAACTAGCCTAAGTCCACATTAAATTCTAAACTTTAATCTAAACTAAACTATTTTTATTTGAATTTGATATCAAGCCTAAACTAAGAAAAATTATATGCATAAAGCCTAAGAACTAAAAATCCTAAAAAAATAGCAAAACCTCTGGAAAAATTATGAAAATTAATCTATGGGGTCCTAAGATTACCTATAACATTGTGCTAAAAGGAAATCTGAAAAATCATAATTTTGCTATGCCTAAAAATTGCTTATTTTTACCAAAGAATTAACCACTAACTTCTAAGGATTACATCACTAAAACCTAAGATAAAAGGTCCTAAAAAATCTACAAATATTAACCTAAGTACTACTATGAGTCTTCTAACTACAGTAAAAAGAATGGGCAAAAAAACGTTACTGGAAGATCAAAATATAAAATCTACAAATTCGGGTACAATTAAAGAAAATCTATTAAAAACTAATTACATGAAAAATCCAAATAAAATAAAAAATACAGCAAAAATAGAAAAATAAAATGTCAATTATTTCTAACGGGGATTAAAAGTCTACTCAATTTTTTGTATAATTTTAATATTAATTTTGCTATTTTTATGAATTAATTTCCAAAATATGGTAAACTAAAAATAAAATTCTAAAGAAATGAAGGGAGGGTGAGTTTAGAAATTTATTTAGTGATTTTTCATATTGGGCTCAGAAAATGGGGGTACATATAGCAGAAGGTTGGTCCCATTTCGCTGGAAACCAGGGGAGGTGTAGGAAACACTTTTTTTTTATGTTGTTTTCAATGATGGGCCCAGAAATGAGGTGTGATTAGCAATGGGCAAGGCCCAATTCGCAGGAAGCTGGGGGGGAGGTGAGAAGAGTGAAAAGTTTGGTTAGTTTTTTTTATGATGGACTCACACTGGGGTGTGATTAGCAAAAATATTTGGGTCTACCGGACGGTGACAAGTGTCACCGCCGGTATGGCTGGGAAACTCAAATCTTATCCCATTCTATCTAATAGGATTTCTAACGGTGGATTTATGGGAAATTATGAAGATTAGTTGGATTAAAACGAAATTAAAACTCTTAATTGCCTTTAATTATTAAGATTTTTTCCTTAATTGCTATTAAACTATCTTAATTATATTCACAATTTAAACTAAAGATTGAAAGAAGACAACAAGCTGAAACCAAAAGGGGTGAACACAACATCCAAACCCTAATTCTTCGCCGCCGCCTCCTCACAATCAGCTTCTCCCTCACTTCTCCGTCTTCCTCATCCCGCATCACCTTACCTCTCCCCTTCTCTACCTTCACAAACTCTTCTTCTTCACAAGCCAAAGCCCTCGTTTCAACCGAAAATAATGCTATTGATCCAAATTTCAACCTAACATCCCTTCCTACCCAAATCCGAAAACAAAACCTAATTCCTAAAAGACACCATGCCGAAACTCACGATAGATCAATCATCACGCCAGAACAGTGAACATCAAGCTTAGAAACAACAACAATGGCTTTGTACCTTTGATTTCGTCGGGGATGGAGTAACTTCGGTTCGTTGAAAAGAAGCTTCAAAGACGAAAACAATCTGGATAATGCCAATACAACGGAGCTTCCGGGTGGCGCGAGTCTACTTGTAGGTAAGTTTCGATTTCGTTTTTTATGTTCTCTGTCTTGTTCTTCTTCCTATGCGCGTTCTTGCTCGTGACCTGAAACTGTGATTTGCGTTAATGCCATTGCAGATTGAACGCTGAAACGATGATGAAGTGGTTGGTTATTGGTGGTGAGGAAGAGTTAAAGGGCGATGACGATGGATTTGTGGACTGAGGTTGAAGGAGGAGTTCGGGAGGAGGGTTGGAGAAGGAGAGATCGTGAGAATATTGAAGAAGGCGAAGAGGAAATGTGAAGAGTTTAGGAGGAGTGGTGAAGGATCACGATTGGAGAATTTGTGAGGTAGGAAAAAATTGGTTCCTGGTTCTTTTATCTTGAATTTTCTGTCACTGGTTCCTTCTCTTTTTTTTCTAGAAAATTGTAGCTATAACTTGATGAGTAATAGGGAGTACTTCCCTTTTTCTTCACACGTAATAACACACAAGTTGGATAAAAACAAAACAAGCTGAATTTTATGTTCCAGATTAACAGCTGAGGAAATTCTCAAAAAGGTTATGTGTGGAACTCACGGTCTCAAGCATGATGCTAATTGGACTTTATTTGCCACACTTCATAATTTTTGCTGGAAAATTCTTCTGATGAAAGATGAACATATCTTGTTTATTCTGCTAAAACGTGACATATAAGTAATAAGTAAAATGGCGTTGAGACCAAGAGCTCTAGCCTTAAGTTTCAAAGAATTCAAGCAGCGTATGGCATCATCTAGAAGCTGGATTGGGTCCTTATCTTTCATATCAAAGGGAGCACAGAAAGAATTCAAATTGGGTGATTGACTAACTTGCACCTGATTCGTCCAAATTTTGCAATTCTCTCCCATTCGACCACAACAATCACCTTTAGAAAAACTGATTCGAACACCAAGAGCCTTTTTATCTAATTTGTCTGGTGTAGATCTTTTGTGAATTCAACTAGAATATAATTCATGAATTTTCTTGATGAAATTTGTGGCGGATGAGGATCATAACCATGGTTTAAATCGGGTAAACAAGTGATTGTGGTTGTATGAAAAATGAACAGGATATGAAGTGAATTTTGCAAGAATTAACATGAAATTGGCTCAATGAAATATTGTTAAGGATAATAACTTGAATAACAAAATCACATATGAATTGGATAATTACTTTTCGTTTGAATAATGGAATTAAAAAGGTAATCACTGGATCTTTAAGATGGATAGTAAACATTCTGAAATGAATAATGGATTGACTTTAGAAAAGAAATGGGCTTAATGTTGAAAAGAAATGGTGGATGTTTAGAGACAAGTGATGTGAAAAATGGAATGTTAAAAACGTGAATATGGACACACACACACAAAAAATGACTTTGGATACCACAATGGGATAAGATCATGATGAATCAAAAAATGGTGAATTGAATCGTAAAGGGGATATGTAAAATGACGATGGCTTGTATTTGAAATGGATATCAAGAACTAGAATTTGAACTTGAAAGATGTCTTCCAAATAAACCAATAACTGTGCATTCTCTCTTAACCCAAATCGAATCTTTTCACATAATCCACTATTAAGAACTTTGATGCCATACTAAACTCCGCACAATCTCGGATTATTATTCTATGACAAATGGATCCGAACCAATCTTTGATACACTGGACCTCAATTGGTGAAGTGCGCTTCAAATCAAATCATTAACGAGAACTCCAAATTCTTCTTGAGATATTCAAGTGATGAAGAATACAACTTGAGACGTTAAGAAGAGCCAATACTCTCACTCAAAGCCAATCTGATTGAACACCTCAATAATAGGTTAGATGCACCAGTGAATATTCTCCACAAGTTCAATCCATAATAGATACGGATAAGGTACGAAACCCTAATTTCCACGGGCCTTGATCACATGCCTTATGAATCCATAAAATGCATTATTATGATGTTAATGACCTAGTGAGAAATGCAGATGAATGCGAAGCGATAAGCCAGTTAAGGTAAACGAATGAGGGAAAATTTTGAGGTATTACACATATAGCCAAGCAATTACATTATGAGAAGAAAGAAACAAAGGAAGTGAGGTGGACAAACATAAAGGTGAATGAACTTCAAGAACAATCAACCATAAACTCCTCAAGGCACAAACCAAAACTCAAGATCAGAAAGGTTTCCACATCCTAATAAGGCTCTAAACAAGATGAAGAAGTTGGCACAAGTGCCCTTCTAAGCTAAGGAGAGAGCAAATGATCCAAAAGAAGCAAAATGGGACAAGTCAAGAACAAAAATTCAAAACAAAATCAAATGAGTATTCAAAAAATTCACAACCTTGCACAAAAGATCATCAATCAAACCATAACAACATGCCAAAAGGAGGGAGAAAGAATCAGAAGCTTGATCATTCAAATGAGGGTTCAAACATGGCTTAGGGTTAGATGACCTCACTTACAAGTTAGAGACCAAAATCAATTAACCAAGATTCTAAAAATCAGAACAAAAATCACCTATAAACTACACTCCATCATGAATCCAGAGCAAAAAGAATCATCCAAAAATTCAAATTGGGGATCAAGATAGAAAATGGACAAGTCAGCATGGTTCAAAATGAAATAAAATGAATTAAGTAAGAGAAAGAATTAATTTTTGTGTGACAATTAAAAATAAATGGAAAATAAAAATATCAAAAATTAGAGAAAACTAAAAAGAACATTCATGAATTGTTTTATAATTTTTGGAGACCTAAAACTATTTTTAAAAATTAAAAACCAAACTGAAAAAAAATGAAATAAAAAGAAATAAAAATAAAATGAAACAAGCTAGGGGGCGAATAGAAAGCTTTTCAGTTCAAATCAAATGGGCTCTCACGCAGAAGGGGTGCAAATAGAATAAAAAAAGCCCAGGATTCTCAGTCAAACAAAAAAAAGAGAAAGTATGTGCATCTAAAGGCTCGTGAGCAAAGTCAACAGATCTAAGGGTTTATGAGGGAAGTCAACAAGACCAGAAAGTAAACAGATCCAACGCATGAAATTTGAATTTATTAATTAAATGAAATCTGACGGACACGTTTTAAAATTAGAGAAATCCTGATTAATTAAATAAATAAAATAAAATTAAGTTAATTAACCTAGATCTAACGGCCAGGATCTAATCTGGACATCCTAAAACCCTAATTAGCCCTAAACTAAACCCTACCGGCCGAAGAAGCGCCGATCGTCTTCTCCGGCGAGCCCTGAGTTGCAGAACCCCAAACCTTTATGAAAACTAGCAAGCTGCATATCAAAATGATCCTTGAGCTAAGCAAAACACAAATCAACCATTAAAAACACATGAATCAACACACATAAACTGAATCGAAGAGAAACAGTTTGGATCTCAAAATTTCAGATCCTCATCCTGCATTCATTTCAACACCATTTCAAAATCTAAACACATCACTAGACTCAGGATAACACACAGATCATAATGCACACCTCTAAAACAAAATCTGGAAAAATAAATTATGGAGCTCACCTGAAGTTGAATCTCTTCAAATCCTTCAAGAAAACCCTCAGCCACGTGCAAATCTCCTCCTTAACTTCTCTGTTTGCAAAATAAATGCTAACAGAGCTTTAGATCTCCTTGAATTGTGAGCTTCAACCTCTCGTGCTTCAGAATGCCATAGTATGAAATCCTAGCTTCCAGGTTAAAATGATGCAGGATTTGTGATACTTACACTCTAAGGATGATGGATATGCAAATAGTTTTGAAAATGAGTGAGGGAGATGAGAGCTTCGAAGAGAAATGCAGCAATGCAAGAAAGTTGGATTTGAGAAAATGAGAGAGAGCCTTGCTGCGTTTAGGGCATGCTTAGCGTATATATGAGGTGTTTATCCTGCTGATTAGGGTTTGCATTGAGTAGTGGCATGAGGAGTGTGAGAGGGACCAATTTGCAAAATTGCATGAAAAGGAATAATTGGTGATTTGCTCGTGCACTTCATTCCACTTTGCACATGCTGATCTCATTTGGTTCACTCATTTACCATTGCATTAAATCCTGGCCCTTGGATGATTGTATCATGCTCTTCCCATGACTTTGCAAAAATTGCATTTTATGAAATGCCATGCACTCATGCACGAAATTGCTTGCTTCCTTGGGAAAAAAGCCTTCTCATACATTGCCTTGAAACACTATGACATTATTTTGTTCATAACATCACTTGAAAGTAAGTTAAATGAGTTTTTGCATTTGTGAAGAACTTGAAAACCATGCCATGCCCTAAAAATCCATCAACTTTCGAAGGGCTTTCCTCCCTAACCATGAAGGCTATGAAAATGCTCTTGTACTTTTTAAAAATGGGTGGCTTTAATCTTCAACTTTCATGTTTGGTTGTGATCCATTTGAGGCTTTTTTCACCAAGTTATGCTTACTTGAAAATTAGGGCCAAATGTTACTAAAAATGGAAATTCTCATTACCAAACTTATGCCAATTTTGAAAAACATCTCAAAAACTCATGATTCTTGATTTTTGACTTTGCTAAACCTCTTCTAAGGTTATAAGAACATCCCTTGGCTTGAAAACTAGGGTTAGCCCCTTTGAAATCTCACAGTTGACTTTTAGAATGCACAGTTGACCAATTTCTTCATTTACAAGCAACTGAAGAAATACTTGACTTCCACAAGGAATTTTCTCACCAAATTTCATCCCTAGGATCCTCTTAACATATAAGAGACTTTGACCAAATGAAATGGCCAAAGTCATAAGGTTTTCATGCTTGAAACTCAAACCCTAATTTGGGATCATTGTGTAGGAGCTTTGCCCTAGCTTGAATTCCCTGATGATCTTCCAACCTCCTGGGCTTTTGTAAATGATCCTAAGCTTGTGAATGCAATGTAGACTCCTCATAGGACTTGAACAAATCCCTTGGGCCTCTTGTTATAGCTTGAAATGCTTCAAACCTCTCCACATATGATCATATGCCTAAAGCTAGGTCATGAGAATGTTATGCTTCATCTTTCCATGCTAAGATGCCAAGAATATGATATGTTCATGATGAATATGATGTGATATGATGCTTAAAAAGAAGAGGGCAAATTTGGGGTGTTACAGCTGCCCCTATTCAAGCAACTGTTAATCTGAAAAGGACGGTAGCACGGGCTATCGACCGTTCAAGATAAACTGTGATTGAATATCAAGAAGACCTGAAATTTGAACTCTGCTAGAGAATGCAAGAACTGGGAAATAAACCCAACTAAATGACGCTTTGGTGACTGAAATGGAGAGAAAGCAGACGAGCTCCTTCCAAGTTGAAATTGTTATTTGGAATAAGAATACTTTGACAGACGAGTCTTCTTCGAACAATCCTGTCACGCCAGGAACTGGACATACAAGTCCTCACATACTTTGCAGAACATATGACTTGAGACAGACGAATATTCTTTGGATATACCTGTTACGCCAGGACCGGTGATGCATTTAAGTCTGTGGGATAGACATGCATAGTCAAGGTAGACGAACCCTCTTCATATATTCTCCGTGGATATATGGTCTAAGACAGACGAGCCTCCTTCGAGCAAACCTGTTACACCAGGTGCAACATAATAAGTGGTACTTGAGACAGACAAGCCTCCTTCAGATAAACCTGTTACGCCAAGACCGGTAGCCCTTTTGACATTTATTCCCACAGTCAGGACTTCAAACCTCTTCAACACAGACGAGTATTGGATGATCATCAAGAGAAACACAGACGAGTGCCATAAGTCAATGATACAAACGAATATCAGACAGTGATCTAAGAAACACAGACGAGCGCTTCAGGCAATGATACAGACGAATATCAGTCACTAGTACAGACGAATACCAGAGATTCAAACACAGATGAGCATTTGGAGTAGCAATACAGATGAGTACCAGAGCAATTACCAAATCAGCATTCATATGGATATAAGTCAACACAAATGAGTGGAAAGGAATGATATAGACGAGTATCCAAACAATGCAGACGAGCTTCAAACAGATCACCAACACAGACGAGCGTTGGGAAGTGCAGACGAGCAATAGCAAATATCACATATCAAACACAGACGAGTGTTGGGAAGTGTAGATGAGCAACAACAATTACAGCCATGGACAACTGCTAGGGAAAGCAAACGAGCAAAACCAAAGTGATAACACAGACGAGTGTTGAGAAATGCAGACGAGCGGAAATAAAGTATGAACACAGACGAGTTCGGGGAAATGAAGATCTTCCAACACGGCTGGGGAGATACTTCCTCAAACATCCTCTATTGGTGACAAGAGCTTTGACAGATAAACTATGTGGGGAATGGGCCTCCCACTGCTTGCTGGGCATACTCCACTGGGGAACATGAACTGCTTGGGGATCCTACCTGCCATGACTTAGCTGGGGAAAACTCTGTTTGGGAGAATGTGACGCCATCCTCCAAAACCTGCAACAACAGAAAACACAAATGTGCCCCGGGGACTTGCATGGTATGATCTGTTCATCAATCGTCACCCGACATTCAAAGAAAATTTCAAATGTTTCCCTGCACGCCATTTTTTCTTTCAAATTATCACCATGTTTTAAATGCAATGCTATTTTTGCCAAAAATTCAAGACATTTTGCAAACAAAAATAAACACAACACAATTTTTTGACTGAATATTCTTTTATTTAAAGGCCTCTGAATAGGCAAAGTTTTACATCAGGAAGCAACCACCTGGAAAGAGGTAGCCACAGTAAAATTGAGAAAATAAACTATCCTAATGGCAATGGGCACAACATCCCAATGAGTTTCCTTCTTTCTATGACCAGCATGTCTTCAAAACTCTCCATTCTTGCCTTTGCTTTCTGAGAAGGTGAGGGGACTGATTCCTATCCTTCTGATATTTTCAGGTTGTACGAAACGATGATTTGGTTCAGATTACTCGGATCGCAATTGTTCACTTATTCCCTTTTTTTGCGTGGATCGCCCTTTCGGGTTTTCAATCCACCGGGATACCCTTTTTTGCCTGAGTTGTCCGATGTAGCTTTTCAACTCAGCGGGTGTACATTTTTTTTATTTGTTTTCCCTAACATTTTCCCGAGCTTTTTATTCTGTTTTTAGCTCGTCGGGATGCCTTTTTCTTGCCTGGACTTTAATTCTGTTTTTGTGTCCAGCGGGTCTTTTTATGCGAAGTATTTTTTAACTGCGTCCGAGTTAACAGGGGATTGGAAATCTTCTCCATCCATAGTGGTGAGCATCAGTGCTCCGCCCGAGAAAACTTTCTTCACTATGAATGGTCCTTCGTAGTTCGGGGTCCACTTGCCCCTGTGATCTGAACCTGGAGGAACGATCCTCTTGAGCACAAGCTCTCCTACTTGATACTCCTGAGTACGTACTCGTTGGTCGAATGCTCGCTTTATTCTCCTCTGATAAAGCTGACCATGACAGATAGCCGCTAATCTCTTTTCCTCAATTAGACATAGTTGATTGTATCGAGTACGTACCCATTCAGCCTCATCAAGCTTCACATCCATCATCACACGCAATGAAGGAATCTCCACTTCAACCGGCAAGACTGCCTCCTCACCATATACCAGCGCAAATGGTAACATCTCATGCCAATCTTTGTAAGAGACAACCATCTTTTGCACAATTTTCTTGATATTCTTATTTGGCGCTGTCGCTCCCGATAAAATGGGACTGACCCAAATAAAGGTACAGACGCGAACGGTCGGCGAGAGGGACAATGAGAACACACAGCCGTGAACTCACTGGAGATGAATAGAGTCGCCAGCTAGGCATTTTTATCCCGGAGGAAAGGTAATGCTGCATAGACCTAGAAAAAGATGGATAAGACGGTTGCGAACCAGAGAGACTGAGAAAGGGGGTTGGTTACAACCTGGGAAGGTATTAGCACCCAGATTGTCCGTCGTACTCGACGGGATCCACGCTTAAAAGATTTGTGTTATAAAGGGGTAGTGTCAGTGCAATTTGTGTGTAAAATAGCTGGAAAAGAATGTACAGGTGTCAGTGCTGAAAAAAAAGTGTGAAGTGTATAAATGATGTGTCTGTGTAGGGACAAAAATGAGATGCTCAAGAATATGAGGCTAAAAGAATGAGGCTAGAAAGAGGGGGAATGTACAGAGACTTTTGTTCGATAACTGTTAAGTTATGCCTACGTATCCTCTCGTGCAATGAGGAAGTCAGAACACCGTAGTTCGACCCAAAGAGACTGAAAGATGAATTGACTTGTGAACTGCTTTCTTGTCTATGCTCAAGTGTATGACCTGTCTGGCTCAGGTGCAAACTGTCTTGCATTAGACGGAAGAAGCGAGCTCTCGTTTGTGAGTGAATGAGATGAGAAAAGAATCCCGGAGGAGACGATTATTGTTTGTTTTTGTGTTTTCAGTCTTTTATTGCTTTTTGGATTTTTGTCATAAGTTGATGAGCTTAAGTCTAAACCAATGGATTTGGTAAACTCATCACATCTTCCCTCTGATTAGGGGTAATGAGATTACCTTAAGTGTGAAGTCAGATTCTCACACTTAACCACCTTCGGTATAGGATTAAGATCATTAACCTATTTTGTGATTATTTAGATGTTTTTGGTGTTTTTGTTTAGTGTTAAGTAATGAGGTTAAGCCATAATCAAGGATTAAACAGACTCATTACACCATCCTAATAGAAGGATAATAGATGAGGGTGTTTAAGCTGAGGAAAGCTCCTCAACTTAATCCATGATTAGGGATTAAACTCATGACAAAACAAACCTTTATTAGATGGATTTTATTAATGATATGATGATGAAGTGAGTTTTATGATTTGTAAGACAACTTGAGGGGGACTTGTCCATTAACACTAGGGTTAGTCCTTCTTAACCAATTAAGGAAGAATTAGAACCCTAATGCAAGGCCCAAGTTACAAGTGTGATGTCTTGATGATTATTAAGTGAATTGATTAAGAGATTTAAACACATTAAGGGTTTAACACTTAGGATTAAAGTTATACACTCCATCCTAAGAGAAGGATGCAGGCATAAGCTTAATCACAAAGCCTTAAAGCCTTTAGGGTTTAGTCCCTGATTATGAGGTGAGAAGAGAAGACTCAATGAGACACAAAGGTAAAAGCTAAGGTGGGAAAAGTCTAATCCTAATATTCACATGCTCGGATGGTCTTAGGTTAGTGAGGCTCACTATCCTAAAGAAGAAAGAAAGAAGAAGAGAAAGGAGAAGCTCCATGGTGGCCTAAGCACACCTCCAGTTAAGAACGAATAGAAGAAGATGAGGAATAAGATAAGATGAGAAAGAAGATAAGAAGATGGGAAAGACATAAGATAAGGCGAATAAGAAATAAAATGCATAAGAAATAAGATGAGAATGCGAAATGGAGATAAGATGAATAATGAACAAACAGAGCCTACACCAGTAGGACTTCCAGATGCAGCAGCATGCAATAATTAAAATCGGGCTATCAGCGTTACCTAACGGAGAAGGTCCGTTGCCTCTTCAATGCGCGCATAAACACTCAAGAATATTTGTTAGAAAAACTTCAAGCGATCAAAATAGTCCTCAAGTGTTCATCATCCCAAATCGTCACCCAAACCAAAGGAAGAAATGCTAACCAGAGAATAAGAGAAATAAGAACTAGCAAGGAAGAAATTCAATTAAAATTAACACTAAATCAAGATCTAATAAGAAAATCAAATGTAGTTTAATTGGATTAAAAAAAAAAAAGAAATCAACTAGAGAATAATTAAAACCAAAATTAAATAAAACCAAGTTAAACGAAACTAGAGAAAAAAACATTATATATTGAGATTAATAATCAAGATCCTAACCAAACAAGTTAAACCAAAAAGTTCAATTAAAGTCAGAATTCAATCAAAAATAAAATCAAGATTAATATTCAAATTCACCTAGGTTCTAAACAACATCACCATTAAAAAAAATCAACATAAACATAATGAAAATAGAGAGAGTAAGTCTAGAATCCTGGTAGTGTAGCAAGAAGATCCATGGGCCACTTGAAACAAACAAACAAGGACAAGGGTGCACCGCAGGATCTAAGGATGTAGAGAAGGAAAAAGAAACGGGCCTAAGCCCAAGCTTAACAACAATGAAAAATTAGATAACAAAATCTAAAGAAAAATTAAATAATAAACTCTAATTATATTCAGCCAGAAAAATGAAAAAAATAAATAAAATTAAAAATTAAAAGAAAAAGGGTTTAATTAAATAAACGATAACATTAACAGCAAAGCCCTGTGACCCTCTCCTTCATTCTTCAGAAAAGAAGACAAACGTAAAAGCAACAACATCCAAATCGCCACCGTCACCGCCATCAAAACGCATCATGATCTCTCCCATTCACCGGCGGTATGTTGTCCGATTTATCCTCTCCAAAACCATGAACATCAGCGTCAACCTTTCCCACGGCGAGTCTCTCTCTCGAATCGCTTCCTCACTTCGGTCGCGGCGGCTTCGATTTGGTTGTGATTGGTGTTTCGAGTTTTGAGGTTCGCGAGTTGGTGGTGGCGGCTTTTCAGATTCGTTCCGGTCTTTTCATCTTCATCTCTTTCTCACTTTTATACGGATCCGGTTTGATGGTGGTTGTTGATTGAAGAGGGGTCGAACGGCGGTGCTGGTTTAGGGTGAAAGAGATTTTGTTGTTTGAGGAGATTTGCAGTAAAGAGCTTTTGTATGGGTGATGGTGATTTGGGTGAAGGGAAAAGTTTACTGTGTTGTTGTTGTTTGCGTGATGAAGAAAAGGTGATGATAGGTGGTGTGATTTTGTTACTGTTTGTGAGATCGATGAGGGTTTGTTGGTGACTGAGTATGGTGATGGAGGTGCCGGAAGTGTCGGCAGGTTTTATGAGGTGTGCGGTTGATGAAAGATGCGGTTCGAAAAGGGGTGGCGGTGGAGAGTTGGTTGTTCTGTGTTAGGTTCTCTTGTGAGCACCAAACTATCCCCAGAAATTCCAGAAAAATCTCTAGGTTTGTGTTATGGTGCTGAAACGGTGGTGGAAGGTGACGGTTCGCGTTTGGAGGAAAGGATGGTTTTGCGGTTCTGGGCTGAAGGTTGTGAAATGCAGGTTAGCGTTCTTGGCTGAAAAAGAATTGTTGTGATTCGGATTACATCTCTCCTCTCTCTGTTCTGTTCTGCGATTGTTGTTGTTGATTTTGTGAAAAAATGCCGGTGTTGTGCTTGGTGTGATGATGTATTTGTTTTGTGCAGCTTGCACTTTTTGCTTTGGCTTGTGGCAAGGCCTGGAGTGCCTGGAGTTTCGTACGTGCTGGGAAAAGCTGGAAAGTATGAGGCTTCCGCACGAGGTGGGAGTTTTTTTTGAGGCATGTGAATGGGGCTGTGCGGCTGATGTGAAATGGCTGTAGGAAGCCTGCGTACGGAAAGCTTGTAGGCTGCGTACTTGTGCAAAATAGAGTGTGACTTTGGCTGACTGGCCTGAAGTTTGTTGGCTGGGCAAAGTTGTTGTGGGGATTGTGTGAACCAAGTTTGTAAACCCATTACATATGAACTACATACTACTAAACCAATTAAATATTAAATTCAATTAAAATTAAACAAAAATAATAGAAACAGTAGTTAATACCTTAAATTTGAATAAATATATAAAAGAGTAACGAAACTAACTAATAAAATTATGAATTTAAATTAAATTTAAACTGACTAATGAAAATTTAAAACAAAATTAAAATCATACTTAAATTAAAAATAAGTAAATTTAAATGAATAATAACTAATTCTAAGTTTAAAACAAATAAAATTTCTAAGAAAATTCTACGCTAAGAACAATAATCAAATTAACGATTAATTAACTAATTTAAAATTCTAAATCAAAAATTAACAAATTATAAACTAAAACTCTTCACTAAATTAAACTAAATCAATGCGAAATTAAAGTTAAAGCTAAATCGAGATTAAATACTAAACAAAATTAATCGAAACTAGATAAAGTTATACTAAAATTGATTAACAAAACTCACAAAATTATGTCAAAATCTAGTAAAGTTTTAAACTAAAACTTCTAACAAATGCTAATAATAATAATAATAAAAAAAACTAATCAACAAAATTATAAAGAAGATAATAGAATAATTAAGAAAGAAAACACAATAATATATAAAAAAAAAAAATAGAAACAATGGAGGAGAGGGGTGGTCGCTGGATTCAGGTGCTGATCAGCAACATGCTGGGTCGAGTATCCAAAGGCCCATTGGCCTAGCTTTTGAAGCAGTTGGGAGTTTGAAACCAAATACACAGGTGCAAAGCTCAAATTCGCATGGGCTTAGGGAGGCTTGGTCCAATAACAACAACACATATAGTCTAATTTCCTGAACCAAACTTCTCATGAATCACAACTTGATACTTTGATAAATCCAGTACACAACACAACTTGACTTGAGCATGCACTGTTCGATAAATCAACCACTGAATTGATGACAGCCCAGATGTATAGCAAATAGTCCTTTCAGACGTGAAATCTCTGAATACCGCTAAATCAAGGAAATAAACCCTAATTTAGTGACAGGAACAAAGAGAGGATGATGCCACTAATGGTTGCATAGCTGAAACCTTGAACTCTCTAATAATCCGTAGATAAAGATGTGAAACCCTAATCACCAGGAAATCTCGATCGCATGCCTTAGGAACTTATGCAAATGGTATGCAAAATGCGTATGAATGCAAAACGAAAAGCTGAAAAAGATACAAAAGCCAGAGGGCAAATTTAGGGTGCCTATAGCTGCCCATATTCAAGCAACTGTTAATCTGAAGAGGATGAGAGCAACGGCTATTAGACGTTCAAGATAAACAGTGATTGAATACCAAAAAGACCCCGAAATTTGCACTCACAGAATGGAGAAGAAAAGGGATATAGATTGTAAAAGAAAGATAAAGTATATTGTAAAGTGTGGGCGACGGAGGACGACCGTCGAGCAGAGGACGACTGCTGGGTAAAGAGCAATGACGGGGACGGCCGACATGCTGGGAAAAGTGTGGGAAATAAAGTAATGACGGGGACGGCCGACATGCTGGGGATAAAAGGTAAAGCCAAGACGGGGACGGCCGACTAGCTGGAAAAAATAAGAAATTATGATGGGGACGACCATCAAGATAAAGTTGCAAGACTCTCTGGGGATTGAATGAATCATGACGGGGACGGCCATCAAGTTCAAAAAGTAAAGTAACCAATGATGGGGACGGCCATCCGGCTAAACTGATGAAGGACGATCATCAGGAAAAAGAAAAAGGGACCACGACGGGGACGGCCATCGGGTTAAAGAATAAATGAAATAAACAAATGATGAGGTACGGTCATCAAAGGTGAAGGACGATCACCTAGCAGGGGACGGCTGCTCTGTTGGGGATAAGATGAGGGATGGTCATCTAAGGTGGAGGACGACCACCTGGCAGGGTACGGCTGCCGAAAATATCGCGACATAGGACGAATACCGGATAAAAGGTCAACGATGGGGACGGCCATCGGATGAGCATGATGGAGGACGACCATCAAGAGGTGGAGGACGACCACCTAGCAGGGGACGGCTGCTCTCAAGGTTTGTCTTGACATAGGACGAATGTCAGATAACCCAAAATCAACAATGGGGACGGCCATTGGATAAAATGATGAAGGACGATCATCAAGAGGTGGAGGACGACCACCTAGAAGGGTACGGCTGCTCTCAGGGTTTATCATAACACAGGACGAGTGTCAGATAAAAGGAAAATTTGCTTTGTTGGCGATCTACTGGGGAATAGCAAACACGGACGAGTGTTTATATCCAAGAAACAAAAGGTATAAGTGTTTGGTATGTTTGTGTATAGATTAAAGATGCGGACGAGCATCCCTAAGACTATGATACAGACGAGTATCATGTAGAAACAAACTCTAGACGCATGCTCTGAGACGATGATACGGACGAGTATCAACTGGTTAACAAGGAACACGGACGGGTGTTGAATCTGAAGGGACTCTTCTGGGGAGTAGTAGACACAGACGAGTGTCTATATTCAAGAAGACGTAAGTGTTTAACACGGTGTATGGATTAAAGATGCGGATGAGCATCCTTAAGACTATGATACGGACGAGTATCAGGTAGAAACAAACGCTTGACGCATGTTCTGAGATGATGGTACGGACGAGTACCAACTGGTTAACAAAGAACACGGACTAGTGTCGAATCTGCGGGGATATAAATAGTATATACAAGATACGGACGAGTATCTGCATAAGTGTAACATGAGTAGTGAGTATGAGTATTGTATAGATGAGTGCTTAATCTGCTGGGGAGGGTGACACGGCCGAGTGTCAAGGGAGAAAAGTATAGTATAAACAAGTATCTGATATACAAAGTGTTTGTGTAACTGTGCTGGGGAAGGTGACACGGACGGGTGTCAAGGAAATGTATATATATGTATATCTGTGAGTGCAAAGGGGATGTCTTTGGCTTTCTGCTGGGGATATCGTCTGCTCTAACTCAGCTGGGGATGTGTCAACCTTCTGGCATGGTTGAGAAAAATATTTGGCGATGCTCTGCTGAGGAGAGACTTTGCTGGAGAATCAAAATATGCCCCAAGCATAGCATAACAGCTGTGTTGGGAAGATATGCCAATGAAAATTGGCCTTGGCTGAATGCGAATAACCAACTCCTCATGAGGGAATCTTGTCGGCTGAAAGAAGATCTTTATGCTCGGGGAAGAAATAAACTTCCAATGCCCTGCTGGTAAAATAAATACCAGGCATTCCCTGAGAATTAACACAGTGCTTCAAACTTCTGAGCTCAACAAAAGCAGTACTGATCATCCTGAGTGAACTATCATTCCCTTAACTCCTCAATTATACCATACTGCATCATCCATAAAAAGATCGTCTTCAGAGGATTTTACAGAAGACTTGGCATCCAGAATTGCCCCAGTGTCTTCAAACTCTCGCAGAAATTCAACAAGTCTTGAGACAACTGCCCCAGATTACGTCTTGAAACGATTCTTGCCCCACATCAGAGCTAAAACAGAAACCATGCGGTATGAAGATGCAATGCAAATGATGTACAATGCAGACGTATGCTCATAACCCAAGATATGAAACAAGGATAGTTAGGCGCTAGGGCCAGGTTGATAGATATTTTTGGTATATATATATGTATTTTTTTTGGTTGCCAAGCAATTGGACTTTGAAGGTGAAATACCAGACGAGAACTGGTTTATTAAAGGTAGGCCAACAGACGAGAACTGATGGGCAAAGAATAAGTCGTCAGACGAGAACTGACTCCTTAGGTTCATTGTCAAACGGGAATTGACTCTGAAAAAGAATGACTACCAGACGGGAACTGGTGTTCAACAGGCTAAATGGAAAGGTGACCAGACGAGAACTGGTAAAAGGTTCGCCTACCAGACGAGAACTGGTATTTGAAATTGATTTGCCAGACGAGAACTGGACTTTGGGTTTGTCTGTCGGACGAGGTCTAGACTTTAAAAGGGTTTGCCAGACGAGAGCTGGACTTTGAAAAGGCTTGCCAGACGAGAACTGGACTTTGAAAGGTTGATAAGTTGGGGTTACGAGGCCCTGGATGAGATCTGATGTTGTGGGGGTTATGCTCAATGCAATGATGATGCATATGCTCTATATGCGACATGAATAACGTATGCCAATTATTTATGCAATGATTATGAAAGGCCAGAAAAACTCCCAAGGATGGGGAAAAAAGTCATAGGTGACAAGGCTTCTGGTTGAGAAGGGTGACAAAGGCGACGGTGGGTAGCATGATTTCCCGACACTCGTCTTGAACTTGAGATTACTGATACACTTGCTCTGCATAGCTAAAGTTTGCCCCTGTTGGGTGAGTCTCTGAACTGACTATCACTGATTATCCAATTCTTGGAATAACAGACTTGGATGCTCTCTCGAGGAGAGTTGCCTCTAGTGAACTCTGGATGTGTCCTGCCCCGGTATGAGCGTGGGAGCGACTTGACTCATTCTGACTGAGCATTGGAAGAATTGACCCTTAGTCAACGGAAACTCCGGGTGTCCTGCCCCTGTTTGGCAGATTCAGCTCTGATCAACTGACTTTGAATGACGTTCCTCGATCAACTGATGCTTAGGAACTTGCTTTACCCTGACGGATACCTTGATCGACAAAACCACTGGATAACATGCCCCTGATTCATAGGCCAGCACGATGCGCTTGATTCTGGTCATCATTGTTGAATGATCAAGTTTTCCTCTGATTGCCCTTTGTAGGAACTTCCCTGGTGACACAAGCTGACTTGCAATTAAAACTGTTCATTTACAAATGGTAATTTTAATGCAGTACACATGCAAGTTTTTGAAAATTTATTTATTTTGATGCTGTGACAGTGTGGGATGAAAGGACGATTAGTCCAAACGTAGTGTTGGATTAGCAAACCTTTAGGAGTCAGTTTACGCAACCTTGTCGTAATATGCTTTCAGAATTGAACCCGATTCAATTAGGACTTTCAAGGGTTGTAACATGGTCTGGTTCACGGTTTTAGAAGGAAAGATTTATGGCTCAAAGTTTATCTGTGCCCACCCATTCTCCTTGATGTTCTCCAGTCCTATGTTCAGCTAATTCGACTTAAGCGCTCGCTTCTCACAAGGGTTTTGTAATGATTGAGGAACCAATGACGTTGATGGTTTAAGCACCAATGAGGTTTCTTGGAGTAACAGTCACCCATTCTGACTTTGTGTCTGGTCACACGATTTTGTTCTCATGGAAGATTCTCTTTCATCATTTTTTTTACTCCCTAACTTTTGCCTGGACTGATTCTTTTTGAATTTTTTCGATTTCGAAGTCCAGCGGGATGCCCTAACTTTTGCCTAAGTCATATGTTTTCACATATTTTCGACTTAGCGGGCTTTATTTCTCTTTTTTATTTATTTTTGTTGAGCAAATCGTGTGACACTGGCCTGTCATGACTTGCTTGAGAGGGTTGACTGCCTCATTCCTTTGTTGGTGAGGGATAACCATTGTGGTTTCACGTCCCTTGACCTCTTGAGGTGTAATGAATAAAGGTAATGGATCCTCGGATGCACACTCCTTTGGAAATTTGAACACTCGGTCAAATTAACTGATGACTACCCTACCCCGGGTTGAATGTGGGGTTTTTTCGTTTTAGAAAAGAAACTCCTACTTCAAGGCTCAAAGGGGTTGACGAGGGTCAATCTTCCTTATATCTCCGGTGTTTGGGAATCGAAGCAATGCCTGTACATCGTCAGCAGGTTCTGCCCTGAAAGCATACCTTGAACAATTATGGGTATTCAGTTGTCATCATCCTCCCTCAAACCTGCTAAACAACAGTGAAATAAATGGGAGGTATATGGATGCAATTTTTTTGTTTTTTCAATGCAAGTAAAGAAAAAATGAGCGAATGCGACATAATTGATTCAAAAGTGCAAGATTACTACATTAACATTACCATTTAAAATGCTTAAAAGACAAGTAGCTGCTAACAGGAAAGAAACTACAGTGCAAATGATGAAAAGGATACAATGGTCACCAATTTTGATGACATTTTTTCGAGCCATTGAATCAGGAGACGCTTCTTCGAAGTCTTGGAACTCAATCAGGTGAAAGGTTGACGTGCACAACCAAGCTTCCTTCTGGAAAGGAGATGTAGCCCTTGTCGATCAATTGTTGTACTTTGGCTTGAAAAGCTTTGCAATCTTCAGTTGAATGCCCCGTTGATCCACCATGATACCCACACTGCTCATGAGGATTGTACCCTGGAGGGTACGGCCCTGGTAACGGCTTGAGAGGCTTAGGAACCACCAAAGAGCTCTGAACTAGATGTGGCAAGAGTTCACTGTATGCCATGGGGACTGGATGAAGAGGAGCAATCCTTCTTTCCAGATTGTTACGAGGCCTAGGCTGGCTCTGAAGTTGATTCTGAGGTCTTCGACCATGAGCTTGCAGATTTGGACGAGGAGGAGCCCAGGGCTTCTGACACGGTGCTCTGAGCATTGCCGAATGCCCGTAAGAGTAATCAGTTTCAGGAAAAGATGATCTCTGAGAAAATGCTGGTCCAGAATATGCAACATTGGCCATGACTGCACTGACGTCATTCCATTCTTCCTCTTGGGAGCTAACAACAGACCCACCTTCACTAGCTGGGATATTCGAAAAGTCCTGGATCTTTCCACTTTTGAGCAGGCTCTCAACGCGCACTCCAACTATCATCAAATCAGAGAAACTTGTCATCCCAATGCTACTCATTCTTTCCAAGTATGGACCCTGCAAGGTGCCCACGAACAGGTCAATTAATTCTCTGTCTGAAAGTGGTGGTTGCACTTGGGCTGCCAATTCTCTCCACCGCTGTGCATATTCTCTGAAAGATTCACCACTCCTCTGGGATAGGCTCTGCAAGTGCGTGCGATTGGGAGCCACGTCCATATTATACTGGTATTGCTTTACGAAAGCTCTGGATAAATCATTCCAAGATCGAATATGACTGCTTTCCAAATCCATGTACCAACTTAAAGATGCCCCACTTAAACTGTCCTGAAAACAGTGAATCATCAACTTATCATTGCAGGCATGAGAAGTCATTTTTCTACAGAAACTCACCAAATGACGCTTCGGGCAACTGACACCAGTGTATTTCTCGAACTTCGGAGTTTTGAAATCTGGAGGAATGACAAGACCAGGCACCAAACACATGTTTAGAGCATCAAAACCGAAGGCATCAGGATCCGCTAAGGCTTTGAGTCGCTCGTCCAACACACGAAATCTTTCAGCAGGATCAATAGCTCGTGGATCCTTGGTTTTCACAAGAGGGATTGCCCCTTGGAAGTCTGGCATAGGGAAGGCAAAACTCTGATAGTTCACAGTATCAGAAGAAGATGAAGGTCCACCTCGGACAGCTGATGGTTCTGGTACATCCTGATTCACGATCGGGGTCTGTGCATGCTGAGCTTGAGCAAGATTGTTCACTTGTGGAAGATCTTCATCAGGAGAAAGACCATACAACGGATTGGTCATTGAAGTGAAACCAGGTGGAAACTCAACATTCTGACAGTTGCTCTCTGACATAGCTACTGACGGCTTTCAAACTGACCCTTTACCTCTTGACACTGTTCAGTCTAGCTGCACACACTCTGTCGTCTTCTAACTGTTACCACTTGTTCAAACTGAGTACCGGGAAATCAGCTGGCTGGTCATGGACAAAAGAGGAAGG
The DNA here is from genome assembly GCA_963966055.1 of Lathyrus aphaca. Lineage (NCBI taxonomy): Eukaryota > Viridiplantae > Streptophyta > Magnoliopsida > Fabales > Fabaceae > Lathyrus > Lathyrus aphaca. Next base: position 364,908,381 of record OZ014521.1, read on the forward strand.
ATGAGCTCTCTGGAAGAGGAAAATGCAATGCAAATGCAAATGCAATATGCAATATGATGATGCAAAAGATGCAAAGACATGGGATCACAGCTGGAAACTGCCTGGAATCTGGGATACTGCCAAGAATCAAGTGTTTGTAACCACAAGATCTCTGTATAGTAACCCAAAATAGTAACTGAAAACCAGAGGTCAAAAACTTCAGGATCATAGTGACCGGATCAAACAGATGACTACACTGGTAATGAGGGTATGTTGAGGTCATGGGTTCCTGCAAACCTGTAAACAGCCCAACCCCCTCACAGGTAGTGTTCTAAAACAAGGATCCTCAGACTTGGATCAGTTATGAGAAGTGTAAACACTTCTAACCCGGAGGTACAGTGTTTACAATAACCATAAAAAATCCTCCTCTAATTCTCCTCAGTTTCTGAAGGTCAATACTAAAAGGTCATCCAGACTTAGCAGGCTTCCCAGATAGCCCTAGCATTGCAGGAAATCTGCAACACAGAGTTCTCAAGAAGAAACCCATATCTGAACCGTGTTTCATATTCCCGCACCAGACCGAAATGGAATGGGAAAGAATATGATTCACTCTAGCCTAGGTGTCACTCAGGTCCCAGGTATAGGACCTCAACTCTCAATGAATCACCCACCCACCAAAGCAAATAACCAGATCCAGCCAGCAGTAATGACAGTAAGGTATATACAAATGCAATAAAGAAAGCAGTAAAGTAACTGTACATATAACAAAATAAATACAAGCACAAACAAGCACATAACACCCCAGTAAACACAAATCAAAAAAGCGCTAGGAGGAACCCACAAAAGGAACCAGAAGCCCTGGTTGCAGTATAAGGATCCCCAGCAGAGTCGCCAAGCTGTCGCTCCCGATAAAATGGGACTGACCCAAATAAAGGTACAGACGCGAACGGTCGGCGAGAGGGACAATGAGAACACACAGCCGTGAACTCACTGGAGATGAATAGAGTCGCCAGCTAGGCATTTTTATCCCGGAGGAAAGGTAATGCTGCATAGACCTAGAAAAAGATGGATAAGACGGTTGCGAACCAGAGAGACTGAGAAAGGGGGTTGGTTACAACCTGGGAAGGTATTAGCACCCAGATTGTCCGTCGTACTCGACGGGATCCACGCTTAAAAGATTTGTGTTATAAAGGGGTAGTGTCAGTGCAATTTGTGTGTAAAATAGCTGGAAAAGAATGTACAGGTGTCAGTGCTGAAAAAAAAGTGTGAAGTGTATAAATGATGTGTCTGTGTAGGGACAAAAATGAGATGCTCAATAATATGAGGCTAAAAGAATGAGGCTAGAAAGAGGGGGAATGTACAGAGACTTTTGTTCGATAACTGTTAAGTTATGCCTACGTATCCTCTCGTGCAATGAGGAAGTCAGAACACCGTAGTTCGACCCAAAGAGACTGAAAGATGAATTGACTTGTGAACTGCTTACTTGTCTATGCTCAAGTGTATGACCTGTCTGGCTCAGGTGCAAACTGTCTTGCATTAGACGGAAGAAGCGAGCTCTCGTTTGTGAGTGAATGAGATGAGAAAAGAATCCCGGAGGAGACGATTATTGTTTGTTTTTGTGTTTTCAGTCTTTTATTGCTTTTTGGATTTTTGTCATAAGTTGATGAGCTTAAGTCTAAACCAATGGATTTGGTAAACTCATCACATCTTCCCTCTGATTAGGGGTAATGAGATTACCTTAAGTGTGAAGTCAGATTCTCACACTTAACCACCTTCGGTATAGGATTAAGATCATTAACCTATTTTGTGATTATTTAGATGTTTTTGGTGTTTTTGTTTAGTGTTAAGTAATGAGGTTAAGCCATAATCAAGGATTAAACAGACTCATTACACCATCCTAATAGAAGGATAATAGATGAGGGTGTTTAAGCTGAGGAAAGCTCCTCAACTTAATCCATGATTAGGGATTAAACTCATGACAAAACAAACCTTTATTAGATGGATTTTATTAATGATATGATGATGAAGTGAGTTTTATGATTTGTAAGACAACTTGAGGGGGACTTGTCCATTAACACTAGGGTTAGTCCTTCTTAACCAATTAAGGAAGAATTAGAACCCTAATGCAAGGCCCAAGTTACAAGTGTGATGTCTTGATGATTATTAAGTGAATTGATTAAGAGATTTAAACACATTAAGGGTTTAACACTTAGGATTAAAGTTATACACTCCATCCTAAGAGAAGGATGCAGGCATAAGCTTAATCACAAAGCCTTAAAGCCTTTAGGGTTTAGTCCCTGATTATGAGGTGAGAAGAGAAGACTCAATGAGACACAAAGGTAAAAGCTAAGGTGGGAAAAGTCTAATCCTAATATTCACATGCTCGGATGGTCTTAGGTTAGTGAGGCTCACTATCCTAAAGAAGAAAGAAAGAAGAAGAGAAAGGAGAAGCTCCATGGTGGCCTAAGCACACCTCCAGTTAAGAACGAATAGAAGAAGATGAGGAATAAGATAAGATGAGAAAGAAGATAAGAAGATGGGAAAGACATAAGATAAGGCGAATAAGAAATAAAATGCATAAGAAATAAGATGAGAATGCGAAATGGAGATAAGATGAATAATGAACAAACAGAGCCTACACCAGTAGGACTTCCAGATGCAGCAGCATGCAATAATTAAAATCGGGCTATCAGCGTTACCTAACGGAGAAGGTCCGTTGCCTCTTCAATGCGCGCATAAACACTCAAGAATATTTGTTAGAAAAACTTCAAGCGATCAAAATAGTCCTCAAGTGTTCATCATCCCAAATCGTCACCCAAACCAAAGGAAGAAATGCTAACCAGAGAATAAGAGAAATAAGAACTAGCAAGGAAGAAATTCAATTAAAATTAACACTAAATCAAGATCTAATAAGAAAATCAAATGTAGTTTAATTGGATTAAAAAAAAAAAGAAATCAACTAGAGAATAATTAAAACCAAAATTAAATAAAACCAAGTTAAACGAAACTAGAGAAAAAAACATTATATATTGAGATTAATAATCAAGATCCTAACCAAACAAGTTAAACCAAAAAGTTCAATTAAAGTCAGAATTCAATCAAAAATAAAATCAAGATTAATATTCAAATTCACCTAGGTTCTAAACAACATCACCATTAAAAAAAATCAACATAAACATAATGAAAATAGAGAGAGTAAGTCTAGAATCCTGGTAGTGTAGCAAGAAGATCCATGGGCCACTTGAAACAAACAAACAAGGACAAGGGTGCACCGCAGGATCTAAGGATGTAGAGAAGGAAAAAGAAACAGGCCTAAGCCCAAGCTTAACAACAATGAAAAATTAGATAACAAAATCTAAAGAAAAATTAAATAATAAACTCTAATTATATTCAGCCAGAAAAATGGAAAAAATAAATAAAATTAAAAATTAAAAGAAAAAGGGTTTAATTAAATAAACGATAACATTAACAGCAAAGCCCTGTGACCCTCTCCTTCATTCTTCAGAAAAGAAGACAAACGTAAAAGCAACAACATCCAAATCGCCACCGTCACCGCCATCAAAACGCATCATGATCTCTCCCATTCACCGGCGGTATGTTGTCCGATTTATCCTCTCCAAAACCATGAACATCAGCGTCAACCTTTCCCACGGCGAGTCTCTCTCTCGAATCGCTTCCTCACTTCGGTCGCGGCGGCTTCGATTTGGTTGTGATTGGTGTTTCGAGTTTTGAGGTTCGCGAGTTGGTGGTGGCGGCTTTTCAGATTCGTTCCGGTCTTTTCATCTTCATCTCTTTCTCACTTTTATACGGATCCGGTTTGATGGTGGTTGTTGATTGAAGAGGGGTCGAACGGCGGTGCTGGTTTAGGGTGAAAGAGATTTTGTTGTTTGAGGAGATTTGCAGTAAAGAGCTTTTGTATGGGTGATGGTGATTTGGGTGAAGGGAAAAGTTTACTGTGTTGTTGTTGTTTGCGTGATGAAGAAAAGGTGATGATAGGTGGTGTGATTTTGTTACTGTTTGTGAGATCGATGAGGGTTTGTTGGTGACTGAGTATGGTGATGGAGGTGCCGGAAGTGTCGGCAGGTTTTATGAGGTGTGCGGTTGATGAAAGATGCGGTTCGAAAAGGGGTGGCGGTGGAGAGTTGGTTGTTCTGTGTTAGGTTCTCTTGTGAGCACCAAACTATCCCCAGAAATTCCAGAAAAATCTCTAGGTTTGTGTTATGGTGCTGAAACGGTGGTGGAAGGTGACGGTTCGCGTTTGGAGGAAAGGATGGTTTTGCGGTTCTGGGCTGAAGGTTGTGAAATGCAGGTTAGCGTTCTTGGCTGAAAAAGAATTGTTGTGATTCGGATTACATCTCTCCTCTCTCTGTTCTGTTCTGCGATTGTTGTTGTTGATTTTGTGAAAAAATGCCGGTGTTGTGCTTGGTGTGATGATGTATTTGTTTTGTGCAGCTTGCACTTTTTGCTTTGGCTTGTGGCAAGGCCTGGAGTGCCTGGAGTTTCGTACGTGCTGGGAAAAGCTGGAAAGTATGAGGCTTCCGCACGAGGTGGGAGTTTTTTTTGAGGCATGTGAATGGGGCTGTGCGGCTGATGTGAAATGGCTGTAGGAAGCCTGCGTACGGAAAGCTTGTAGGCTGCGTACTTGTGCAAAATAGAGTGTGACTTTGGCTGACTGGCCTGAAGTTTGTTGGCTGGGCAAAGTTGTTGTGGGGATTGTGTGAACCAAGTTTGTAAACCCATTACATATGAACTACATACTACTAAACCAATTAAATATTAAATTCAATTAAAATTAAACAAAAATAATAGAAACAGTAGTTAATACCTTAAATTTGAATAAATATATAAAAGAGTAACGAAACTAACTAATAAAATTATGAATTTAAATTAAATTTAAACTGACTAATGAAAATTTAAAACAAAATTAAAATCATACTTAAATTAAAAATAAGTAAATTTAAATGAATAATAACTAATTCTAAGTTTAAAACAAATAAAATTTCTAAGAAAATTCTACGCTAAGAACAATAATCAAATTAACGATTAATTAACTAATTTAAAATTCTAAATCAAAAATTAACAAATTATAAACTAAAACTCTTCACTAAATTAAACTAAATCAATGAGAAATTAAAGTTAAAGCTAAATCGAGATTAAATACTAAACAAAATTAATCGAAACTAGATAAAGTTATACTAAAATTGATTAACAAAACTCACAAAATTATGTCAAAATCTAGTAAAGTTTTAAACTAAAACTTCTAACAAATGCTAATAATAATAATAAAAAAAAAACTAATCAACAAAATTATAAAGAAGATAATAGAATAATTAAGAAAGAAAACACAATAATATATAAAAAAAAAAAATAGAAACAATGGAGGAGAGGGGTGGTCGCTGGATTCAGGTGCTGATCAGCAACATGCTGGGTCGAGTATCCAAAGGCCGATTGGCCTAGCTTTTGAAGCAGTTGGGAGTTTGAAACCAAATACACAGGTGCAAAGCTCAAATTCGCATGGGCTTAGGGAGGCTTGGTCCAATAACAACAACACATATAGTCTAATTTCCTGAACCAAACTTCTCATGAATCACAACTTGATACTTTGATAAATCCAGTACACAACACAACTTGACTTGAGCATGCACTGTTCGATAAATCAACCACTGAATTGATGATAGCCCAGATGTATAGCAAATAGTCCTTTCAGACGTGAAATCTCTGAATACCGCTAAATCAAGGAAATAAACCCTAATTTAGTGACAGGAACAAAGAGAGGATGATGCCACTAATGGTTGCATAGCTGAAACCTTGAACTCTCTAATAATCCGTAGATAAAGATGTGAAACCCTAATCACCAGGAAATCTCGATCCCATGCCTTAGGAACTTATGCAAATGGTATGCAAAATGCGTATGAATGCAAAACGAAAAGCTGAAAAAGATACAAAAGCCAGAGGGCAAATTTAGGGTGCCTACAGCCGCCTCCACCGCATCATTCATCTTTGGTCGGTAAGGAGAAGAATTATGATGCTGGATCTTGAAGTCCCGGCACAACTCTGCCATCATCTTGTTGTTTAAGTTAGAACCATTGTCAGTAATGATCCTTTCGGGCACTCCGTATCTGCAAATGATGTCCCTCTTCAAAAATCTGGCTACCATTTGACGAGTGACATTGGCATAAGATGCTGCTTCAACCCACTTAGTGAAGTAATCAATCGCGACCAAAATGAAACGATGACCATTTGAAGCCGTAGGCTCTATTTTTCTGATCATATCAATACCCCACATAGAAAAGGGACAAGGAGATGACATGACGTTAAGCGGGCTTGGAGGAACATGCACTTTGTCTGCATAGATTTGGCACTTGTGGCACTTACGGGCGTATGAGCAACAATCTGCATCCATTGTCATCCAGTAATACCCCGATCTCAATAACTTCTTAGCCATAGCATGCCCTCCTGCATGAGTACCGAAAGATCCCTCGTGGACTTCCTGCATTAACAGGCTTGCTTCGTGTCTATCCACGCATCTGAGCAAGACCATGTCAAAGTTCCTCTTATACAAAACCCCATTTGTATTCAAGAAGAAACTAGCAGCGAGTTGCCTTAAGGTTTTCTTGTCGTTGGATGATGCCCCAGCTGGGTATTCTTGCTTTTCCAGGAAGAGCATGATATCAAAGTACCAAGGTTTCTCATCAGACACTGTGTCTACAGAAAAAGCATGAGCTGGTGCGTCAAGCCTGGAAATGTCAATCATGGGCACATAATTCCAACACAAGACTTTGATAGACGAAGAAAGAGTAGCCAATGCATCAGCAAATTGATTCTCATCACGTGGTATGTATTGAAGCTTAACCGTTGTGAAGAACGTCAATAGTTTTCTGGCATAATCCCTATAAGGAATTAAATGTTCTTGATGGGTATACCACTTGCCGGTAATCTGATTAATGACGAGGGCTGAATCTCCGAATATATCGAGGGTCTTAATCCGAAGATTAATAGCCTCCTCTATTCCCATTATGCATGCCTCGTATTCCGCTTCATTGTTGGTGCAGCCAAAAGTAATTCTGGCAGCGAAGGGAAAGTGAACACCTTCATGAGTAATAAGAACAGCACCAACTCCCCGTCCATTGATATTGACTGCCCCATCAAACATCAACTTCCATTTGGATTCAGGGTATGGCCCCTCCTCCGGAAGTGGTTCCTCGCAATCGTTTGCTTTGAGGTACATGATATCCTCATCAGGGAAATCAAACTTCATTGGCTGATAGTCATCTTCAAGAGGTTGTTGTGCAAGTTAATTTGACAATACACTTCCCTTGATGGCTTTCTGAGAAGTATATTGTATGTCATACTCTGTTAAGATCATTTGTCACCTAGCAACTCTTCCGGTTAACGCTGGTTTCTCAAAGATATACTTGACAGGATCCATTTTGGAGATTAGCAGTGTGGTATGGGTCAACATATACTGTCTCAGTCGGCGAGCAGCCCATACCAAAGCGCAGCAAGTTTTCTCGAGCAGTGAGTAACGGGATTCACAGTCGGTAAACTTTTTGCTAAGGTAATAAATAGCATACTCTTTTCGACCAGACTCGTCATGTTGGCCTAGAACACACCCCATTGATCCTTCTAGCACAGTCAAGTACATGATAAGCGGCCGTCCTGGAATTGGAGGCATTATAATCGGAGGCTCCTGCAAATATTCTTTTATCTTATCAAAGGCTCTTTGGCAGTCCTCATTCCACGTGTCCGTTTGCTCTTTTCTTAGCAATTTGAATATTGGTTCACACGTGGCAGTTAGATGAGATATGAACCGTGAAATGTAGTTCAACCTCCCTAAAAACCCGCGCACTTCTTTTTCTGTTTTTGGTGCAGGCATATCTTGTATTGCTTTTACTTTTGCAGGATCCACCTCAATTCCTTTCTGACTAACAATGAAACCCAACAATTTTCCGGAACGCACTCCAAAAGTGCACTTGTTTGGATTCAACCTCAGCTTATACTTTATCAGTCTATCAAACAGCTTCTTGAGGTTGACCAGATGCTCATCTTCGTCTCGGGACTTAGCAATCATATCGTCCACATAACACTCTATCTCCTTGTGTATCATGTCGTGGAACAATGTGACCATAGCCCGCTGATACGTTGCCCCGGCGTTCTTCAAACCAAAGGGCATCACCTTGTAGCAGAATGTACCCCATGGGGTAATGAACGTTGTTTTCCCCATGTCTTCCGGTGCCATCTTAATCTGATTATACCCGGAGAAGCCATCCATGAAGGAAAATACCGAGAATTGAGCAGTGTTATCTACCAGCACATCAATGTGAGGTAATGGAAAGTCATCTTTTGGGCTCGCTCTATTTAAATCCCGGTAATCAACGCACAACCGGACTTTTCCGTCCTTCTTTGGTACAGGTACAATGTTAGCTACCCAAGGTGGGTAACTAGTTACGGCAAGGAATTCGGCATCCCACTGTTTCTGAACTTCCTCCTTGATCTTCATCGCCATGTCAGGACGAGTTCTTCTCAACTTCTGCTTCATAGGAGGACAGTCTTCTCTCAACGGTAGCTTATGCACAACAATGTCGGTATCCAACCCTGGCATATCTTGATACGACCAGGCGAAGATATCCACATATTCACGCAGCATACCAATAAACTCTTTCTTCACTTCGGCCTGCAGACTGGCCCCAATCTTGATCTCTTTCTTCACATCTTCAGTCCCGATGTTGATGATCTCTATTTCTTCTTGATGAGGCTGAATAACTCGGTCCTCTTGTTTCAACAATCTGACCAATTCTTCCGGGAGTTCACAGTCTTCCTCAACCCCTTCATCAACTTGGTAGATAGGATTGTCAAAGTCATGCGTGGTCATAGCAGGAACGTTATCACTAGAATCTGGATGATCAACACTGCACAGATGATGTGCTTATTTCAGAATCTGTTTATTTTTAAAGAGACGCAAACACACAAACAAAAAGATAACACATTGCCATTTTTATTTTTGTTTTTTTGTGAAAAATTTAAAACGAAAGAAAGAGAACACAATTTGTCTGAAAAATGTCCTTTATTTCATGGTAAAATAAAGGAATACAAAGCACGGTGGCCCTACAATGGATCCTTGCACCTTGGGCAGAGTGCAGGATTTGACAATGCAGCATGATTAGAAAAGGAAACAAATAAATTACTCTGATTTCCAGGTAACTTGGACGATGTCTTCAGCAGACCAGTTCTTCAGCTCCTCTCCGGGTGCACACGGATGAATCCAGTTGTCCCAGTCACATCACTGTCTCCATCTTCATTAGTTGCACATATATGGTTGCGGCCGAGCATCCCAGCGCTTATGAAAGTAATAGCTTTACCACTTGGAGACCAATTAGACCCACTAGGCTGATAACCCAAACCAAACTTGTCATCTTTCTTCTCTAATTCCAACAATTTGCCCCAACCATGGGCGCTTCCCGACTGAACCACTTCCTTAGCCTGCTTGTAGGAGTGAATGGAGGTACCTTCTTTCTCATTGCTCCTCTCCACCGGAGCCAAAATGCTGACATTAACTGCTTCGAAGGCCTGACACAGAGTCTCATGGATCTCTCCGTCCATCTCCACATATTTGAAAGTTGATAAGTGGCTCACAAAGATATCTTCCTCTCCGCACACAGTGATTACTTGGCCATCAACCACATACTTGAGCTTTTGATACAGAGTGGAAGTTACTGATCCGGCAACATGAATCCATGGACGTCCCAGTAAGCAACTGTACGCGGGTTGAATGTTCATGACGTAGAACGTGCTCTTGAATACATGAGACCCTATTTTCACAGGTAACTCAACTTCTCCGCAAAATGACCTTCTAGACCCATCAAAAGCTTTGACTATCAAATCACTGGGTCGCAGGACGATACCATCAACATTCAACTTCATTAATGTTTTCTTCAAGATTACATTAAGAGAAGAGCCTGTGTCAACCAGGACATGCGACAAAACAGCACCCTTACACTCCATAGTAATATGCTGTGCTTTGTTATGGTTACGACCCTCTGAAGTAAGGTCTCTATCTGTGAAGCCCAATCTGTGGCTTGCATTCACAATACCCACTACAGCTTCTAGTTGATTAACAGTTATCTCTTAAGGAACGTATGCCCTCTGCAACACTTTCAGCAAGGCTTCTCTATGTGCTGGAGAACACATCAGCAAAGACAGAATTGATATTTTGGACGGCGTTTGGTTCAACTATTCAACCACCTTATAATCACTCTTTTTTATTATCCGCATGAATTCTTCCACTTCCTTCTCAAAGGTCCCCTGTCCAGCAGCAGGAGTTGTTGTTTCTTCAGTCACTGTTTTCTTTCCTTTAGCTTTTGCCATAGCCTCAGCCTCAGGATCTCCTCTCAAAACTGGGGGAGCAAATAGATAACCACTTCTCGTAAAACCTCCAACCCCTCCAACGTTCACTACAGTCGGGTCAATAGTTGCTGACTTACTCTCGACCTTTTGTCCTTCCACGTACACATATGAGCCGTAATGCCTTGGAATGACTTTATCATCTGTATAAGGAACAGGCCCAGGAACAGTGATAGTAACAGGACTGACTTCATGAGTATAAATAGTCACAGGTTCTCTTCTAGCAGGCATCTCAGCTGGATCATAAAAGATGGTTATAGTGGACACACAATCACCTCGATTATCAACTTTATCAAACTGCAATGACCTTTCATTAATCAGATTCTGCAACCCCACCTTCAGGTCTTCACAACCGTTCCCTGAATTCGAACACTTCTCACAATCAGAACCACATCCCGGAAACACTTGTCCTTTTAACAGCCTCTCCTTTACTACTAACAGCGGAGTCTTCACTTCTTCTATACTCAGAATCAGACTTAATTTCTCACCTCCGTCAACAGCATTTATTCTAGCCCCTCCATGGTTCGGAATAGGGTTTGAAGTAAAATTGGGCGGTGGTGCGAAGTTAATCGCCTTGGAGTCGATCAAATCTTGAACTTTATGTTGTAGCGCCCTGCACTTCTCAGTTGAGTGCCCGGGTGCCCCTGAATGGAAAGCGCATCTAGCATTGGCATCGTATCCCACTGGAAGCTCTCCAGGTGGTGGTGGTGCTAATGTTCTCAGTTGTATCAAGTTCAAGTCTAGCAATCCTTGCAGCAATGCAGTATATGTCATGGGAATTGCTTCAAGTACCCTATTAGCCGGACGAGCTTGTCTTGGCTGATAAGGTCTTTGTTGATAGTTGTTATGTTGTGGTTGTTGTTACTGTTGTTGAGGCTGTACCTGCTGCACAGGACTGGAAGGGATAGTGACAGCTGCCACTTGCTCATATGATCTTCTATATCCTCGGCCCCGTCCTCGACCGAACACGGCATTGGTTTCTCCTTCCCTTCTTCTCGGGAGTCCGTTGAAAGCTTTTCTTACTCCACTCGAGCTGCTCGCACTGGTATCCTGAATCTTTCCCATCTTTAACAAAGTCTCGACCCTCTCTCCAGCTATTACTATATCATTGTACTTGGTAGCCGAACAAGACGCCAATCTTTCAATAAACACACATTGCAATGTTCCCATGAACATATCAGCCATCTCATTCTCCAGCAATGGTGGTTGCACTCTGGCAGCGAGCTGACGCCACCTTTGAGCATACTCTTTAAACCCCTCCTTAGCAGTTTGAGACATGTTTTGCAGTTGAGTGCGATTTGGGGCCATGTCCAAATTATACTGGTATTGCTTCACGAACGCCTCTGCCAAGTCCTTCCAGCTCTTAATGTTGACTCTACTTAGCTTCATATACCATTCCAAGGAGGCCCCAACCAGGTTGTCCTGGAAATAGTACATCCATAACTTCTCATCTTCAGTATGGACCGCAATCCTTCCTACAAAGGACTGGAGGTGAGTCTTTGGACACGCTGTGCCATTGTACTTCTCGAAAGTCGAGACCTTGAACTTGTAAGGGATTCTAACCCCTGGAACCAAGCCCAACTCAGTAATGTCGAACCCCAAGGAGTTCTGAGATTGAATAACCCTGATCTGTTCAACCATTTCTTCAAATTTTTTGTTCATTTCAGCCCCTTGGCCTTCAGTTTCGTCCAGCAGAGTAAACTGTTTGTCTTGACCGTCCATCTGTACATTGTTCAGTCCATCATTGATAATGGTGACCCCTGGCTGTGCTACGGGGATTTCAACTTGACGGGCGCCCGCACCGTTACGATTACCTCCATCAATAGTACCATTGTTCCTGGCTTGATTATTTTCAACCAACTCACGAAGACGTTTCTGATTCTGGCCCATCCCTTCCATAAGGGTCATAAAATTGTCCATCCTCAGTCTCAAGTCAGCTAAATCAGCCTGCATTTGATCCATGACTCTTTCTCTATTGACTCTTGTGGGATATCTATGTATGATCGGCTGTTCTCGAACCTTCCTGGGAGCTATAGTGCCTGAAAGGACATAAATGTTAGAAACTGAAGCACTACCTGCAAAACAAACAAACACGTTATATGCATGCAATGTAACTGCTCGTGTTTCCAAGTTTTAAGCATTTATATGCCCCAGTTCTGGTACTTGCTCCAGATAGGCACTTTGAGTATTAGTTTTCAATCTTTCCCTTTGAAGAGTGTTCAGATCTTAGCAGTATCAGACAAACAAATCTTGCATATTCATAAATGGTAATTTGCATATTAACACTGTATATCATGGACAACCCACTGCCGGCCAAAAGTTAGAGCACAAAAAAAAATATTCCCCGAAGGGTTACAAGTCATTACAAAAGACAAAAGACAAAAGATAAGACAAGACTCCTACAACAAGCCTGTAGGTAGTCTGAACAAAAATAAATAAACTAAACTGAAAACCCAGGCTCTTCTGCAGCCACCTCTGTTCTGTTCTTCTTCACACCTGCTCTCAGCTTGAGCTCTTCAATCTCCTTTAGTGCCTCCTCCAAGGCTATCTGGCTTTGTGCCAACTGTTGTGTCTTTTCCCTTCGTATGTTGTGGACTTGTTCCACTTCTTCTTTCTTGAAGGCCATTTTTACCTCAAAGAACTCTTCTTTTTCTTTAAACTTCTTCTGCTCCTGTTCCCTTTGGCCTTACAACCAAACAATGGACTGGCGAGCTTCTTTGAGAGTCTTCAAAGTCTTTTTGTGATCCGCTTCTCTTTTTGCCTCCATCAGACCCAATCTTTGAAAGTGAGCTTCCCTTCCAGAAAACTATTTCTCTTTAGCTTCCAAGGAGGATTGCATCTTCTGCAGCTTTCCCTCTGCTTCATTCTTGGCCCGGTTGGCAAGATGGTATAAGTTGACCATTTCAGCATTCTCCACTCGGACTTCGTGCAGCTGAGCTTCCAATTTCTTATACTCTTCAAAGGAGACAGTACTCTGACATGGCACTTACTTTGGATATAATGGAGCTTCTACTGAGAAAGGCATGAGAACTTCTTCTACAAGTTTCTGCAACCATGTAGTAAAAGGAGGATACGTCTTGGGATCTACTCTGCCAAAGTCTTTCTTACCTTTCCTCACTCTGTGAGCCCAAGCCTGAGATACTTGCAGAACTAACTCCTTGTTTCCCTCCACATGAAAGTACAAAGACTCAGCAAATTCTTCCATATTTGGTGGATCTCTCAGAGGATAACCAAATTGCTTCCTGGCTAATGTTGGATAATAATTGATCACACCCTTCCTCCCTGGCAAAGGCACTCCAGCAAATTTTCCACAACTGACCATCAACTCTTTTCCTAGCAGATCCCTGTCATATCCCCAAGCTATATCTTCAGAGGTTAGCCCCATCAACCTTCTAGACCATCTCCACTCATCTCTCATCTCCTTGAAAGCACCTGATTTTGGCAATTGTCTGGCAAACCATTCAGCAAACAATGAAGCACAACAGCTCACTGGTCCACCTCTACCTTTCTCATTCCGGTAGTGAACGTTGTAATAGAAATCTCCCAATAGAGTTGGCACAGGATTTCCTTTAGCAAAGATAGAGATCACTTCCAAGCTCACAAATTCTTTTTCTCCCGGGAACAGGCTAGACCCATACACCATCAAAGCCAACACAGCACCAAAATCCCCCCATTTACCCTCTTTGGCATATTCTTCTGCCTCTGGTATAAGCACACTCCAAGGGAGTCCTCTGCCTTCACTATCCTTCAGAGCCTTCTTAACTTTAGCAGCTGGTAAACGGCAGACTTTGGCTATGTCTTCTTCCTTAAGAACCACCTCAGACCCATAGAAAGGCAAGGTATCTCTGACTGGAACTCCCAAAATACTGGAAATATCCTCCAAGGTAGGAGCCAAGATGTAATCTGGAAACACGAAACACCGCAGCAGGGGATCATAAAACTGAAGCAAGGTATGCAAGCTGTCCTTCTGGTCTGTAGTAGGTTTGTCCATGAATTTCAATATCTGGCCATATCTCTTCTTGAAATTTCCCAAGACTTGGTCATTCATCAAACCTGCTAATTTTTGAACACTCCTGACTTCGGGTTGAAGAAAAGTATAGTGAACATTCTTTTTCCTTGTGATTCTCCTAACTTCTGCCATCTGGAGATAAGATTTACCAGAACTGAGTGCTGATTGTGAATAATAACCTAAAAAATGGAAACATAAACAGTTAATGCAAGAATGATGCAATGCAAATGCAATGCAAATGCAATGCAGGCATATGATCAATCTGGGACCATCTGGATACTGGACACTGAACATAAGGACCCTTTGATCAACTACAAACCAGGATCCTCTGAGTCACAACCTTCTGATAGAAATTCTCAAAACCATAGTACCAAGAAAACCAGAACACCAGAACCATTGGACCAAATCTCAACAAGGACCACTGATAATGAGGGTATGTAGAGGCCAAGGGTTCCTGCAAACCTGTAAACCCCTTCCAACCTCACCGGTATGCTCCGGGTCAGACATCACGGACTCTCAAAGCCGAATAGCAATAATACTTTCACCATTTCCGAGAAATGGCTCATGACCAAATCAGGGAATCGGTTTGGTATTATATACTACGCAGGGAGGCCTCAGCTGAGTCCAGGAAAACAAGGTCATCCTATGCAAGTCCCAGGTGGACCCTCAGATGCGAATGGGTTTGCCACAAAATGTGGTCTGCCATTGTCATCACTAGAGGGGGATGTTTCCACAAGGTTCTCAATGATCGTTCCCCAGCTGCACATAACTGTCAAGGTTATGAAATGAGAGAGGAAGATCCCCAAATCAAGACATTTCCATGACGGTCGCAAATCTGGGCGTGGAACTCACTACTACCCCCATGTCAAGATCTCATGAGGCCAAAGTGGAACCACTCTAAGTCCTAAGGTGCACTCGAGTCGTGGTAATGAGCTCATCTCTCAAAAACAGTATCACCCAGACCCACCAAACATAAGATCCAGTCCAGACAGTCCAGTATATAATATATGATGCAGAAAATAAATACTGTAAACTGTAAATAAACTGTAAATAAACAACAGTAAAAATACAATACACAGCAACAAACAGTAAACACCCAAAGAAATAGAAACACGCAAGCGCTAGGAGAGATTCTCAAGGGAACCAGAGATTCTGGGTTCGGTCCCCAGCAGAGTCGCCAGCTGTCGCTCCCCGGATTTCCATCCTGGTACAAACGCGAAAGTGGCGCGGAAAGAGGTAGAGTCGCCAGCCAGGCATTTTTATCCCGAAGGGACGAGAATGGTAATGCTGCACAAACCAGAAGAAAAGAAAAGGAAGGACACGGGTCCTGCGAACCAAAGGGACTGAGTTCGGGAGTCGGTTACGACCTGGGAAGGTATTAGAACCCAGATCGTCCGCCGTACCTGACGGGATCCACGCTTGCAAAGAAACTGTTTCAAAGGGTGAATAAATGAAAGCTGCTGCAAAAGAAAAGGAACTGAACTGAATAAAAGAAAAGAAAAGGGAACTGAAAAAAGAAACGAAAAGGAAAAAATGTATGGAAAATAAAGATTGTGCTCGAACGGGCCCTACCCCGCTGCCTACGTACCTCATCTAGACAATGAGGATCATAGTCGTCGTAGTTCCCCTTACTAGGGGTGGAAAGGATTGCTTGTGAATTAAGGCTTGAACTGCCTATGCCAATGCTCAGGTGTTGCAGGCTCGGACGACGAGTGCGTAACCGTCTTGTAAAATGACAAGTAGGAGCAAGTTTGCGTACGGAGCGAAGGAGATGAGAAAAGAAATCCCGAATAAAAGACGTTTTTCGTTTGTTTGTGTTTTTTTAGAAGCTTTTTATGAGTGTGTCACAAGGAAGTGAACTCAAGCTCTTTTCCATGGAATGTGCACTTGTCACTACATTCCAAGATGGAATAATAGAACAAGCACACTCAAGTAAGGAGAAGATCCCCAAAACATGAATCCAGAGATTAGGTCCTAAGCTCACTAACTCATTAACTTATTAAGTGTTTTTGTATTTACAATGAAGAAGTGTGTTTTATAATTTCCTTGGTAAAGATGATATCTTGATCAGACTTGTACATCACAAGATAAGCTTGTATTATCCCAAGATGGGAAGACTACAAGTGTCTCATGGGATAAGGCTATTGCTCAAGGTATCACTTCAATCTTTATTAAGTGTCTTCCTTAGGGTTTTGAGATTAGAAGAGAAGAAGGACCAAAAGGATCACAAAGGTAAAAATCTAATGGGGGACTAATGAATCCTAAGTGTTGTCATGCATGGGAAATCCTAGGTTAGTGAGGCTTGCTATCCTAAAGAAGAAAGAAAGAAGAAGAGAAGAAGAAGAAAGAAGAATAGAAGAGGGGGGAAGTAAGGCCTAAGCCCAACAATCACAAGGTTAGAACAAATAATAATAAGAAGAGAAGAGATAAGATTTGGAGATGTGGGAATCACATACACACCTCTCACTTACCAAAGCCCCTGAAAAGGTTAGTGACACAAGTATAAAGGCAATACAAAATAAACATAATGCCATACCAACACCATACAACCAGAAGTGAAGTCATACACATAAATGTCAAATGCAAACTCAAGGCACAAGGATAAGAAAAGAAACACATAACTCAACATGAGGCAACATGAATCACTTATGGCAAATCAAAACAAACATGAGAAGATACAAAGCAAAATGAACAAACAACAACCCCAAGGTACAAGACCAGAACCTTAATCATGTTAGAAGAATGCCTAAGAAGAAAGAGAGATGAAGAGAAGAGATGCATATAGCCAAGCAATTACATTATGAGAAGAAAGAAACAAAGGAAGTGAGGTGGACAAACATAAAGGTGAATGGACTTCAAGAACAACCAAACATAAACTCCTCAAGGAACAAATCAAAACTCAAGATCAGAAAGGTTTCCACATCCTAATAAGGCTCTTAACAAGATGAAGAAGTTGGCACAAGTGCCCTTCTAAGTTAAGGAGAGAGTAAATGATCCAAAAGAAGCAAAATGGGACAAGTCAAGAACAAAAATTCAAAACAAAATCAAATGAGCATTCAAAAAATTCACAACCTTGCACAAAAGATCTTCAATCAAACCATAACAACATGCCAAAAGGAGGGAGAAAGAATCAGAAGCTTGATCATTCAAATGAGGGTTCAGACATGGCTTAGGGTTAGATGACCTCACTCACAAGTTAGAGACCAAAATCAATTAACCAAGATTCTAAAAATCAGAAAAAAAATCACCTATAAACTACACTCCATCATGAATCCAGAGCAAAAAGAATCATCCAAAAATTCAAAATGGGAATCAAGATAGAAAATGGACAAGTCAGCATGGTTCAAAATGAAATAAAATGAATTAATTAAGAGAAAGAATTAATTTCTGCATGCCAATTAAAAATAAATGGAAAAAAAAATATCAAAAATTAGAGAAAACTAAAAAGAACATTCATGAATTGTTTTATAATTTTTGGAGACCTAAAACTATTTTTAAAAATTAAAAACCAAACTGAAAATAAAATGAAATAAAAAGAAATAAAAATAAAATGAAACAAGCTGGGGGGCGAATAGAAAGCTTTTCAGTTCAAATCAAATGGGCTCTCACGCAGAGGGGGGTGCAAATAGAATAAAAAAAGCCCAGGATTCTCAGTAAAAAAAAAAAGAGAAAGTATGTGCATCTAAAGGCTCGTGAGCAAAGTCAACAGATCCAAGGGTTTATGAGGGAGGTCAACAAGACCACAAAGTAAACAGATCCAACGCATGAAATTTGAATTTATTAATTAAATGAAATCTGACAGACACGTTTTAAAATTAGGGAAATCCTGATTAATTAAATAAAAAAAACAAAATTAAGTTAATTAACCTAGATCTAACAGCCAGGATCTAATCTGGACATCCTAAAACACTAATTAGCCCTAAACTAAACCCTACCGGCCGGAAAAGCGCCGATCGTCTTCTCCGGAGAGCCCTGAGTTGCAGAACCCCAAACCTTCCTGAAAACTAGCAAGCTGCATATCAAAATGATCCTTGAGCTAAGCAAAACACAAATCAACCATTAAAAACACATGAATCAACACATACAAACTGAATCGAAGAGAAACAGTTTGGATCTCAAAATTTCAGATCCTCATCCTGCATTCATTTCAATACCATTTCAAAATCTAAACACATCACTAGACTCAGGATAACACACAGATCATAATGCACACCTCTAAAACAAAATTTGGAAAAATAAATTAGGGAGCTCACCTGAAGTTGAATCTCTTAAAATCCTTCAAGAAAACCCTCAGCCACGTGCAGATCTCCTCCTTAACTTCTCTGTTTGCAAAATAAATGCTAACATAGCTTTAGATCTCCTTGAATTGTGAGCTTCAACCTCTCCTTCTTCAGAATGGCATAGTATGAAATCCTTGATTCCAAGTTAAAATGATGGAGGATTTGTGATCCTTACACTCTAAGGATGATGGATATGCAAATAGTTTTGACAATGAGTGAGGGAGATGAGAGCTTCGAAGAGAAATGCAGCAATGCAAAAAAGTTGGATTTGAGAAAATGAGAGAGAGTCTTGCTGCATTTAGGGCATGCTTAGCATATATATGAGGTGTTTATCCTGCTGATTAGGGTTTGCATTTAGTAGTGGCATGAGGAGTGTGAGAGGGACCAATTTGCAAAATTGCATGAAAAGGAATAATTGGTGATTTTCTTGTGCACTTCATTCCACTTTGCACATGCTGATCTCATTTGGTTCACTCATTTACCATTGCATTAAATCCTGGCCCTTGGATGATTGTATCATGCTCTTCCCATGACTTTGCAAAAATTGCATTTTATGAAATGTCATGCACTCATGCATGAAATTGCTTGCCTCCTTGGGAAAAAAAGCCTTCTCATACATTGCCTTGAAACACTATGACATTATTTTGTTCATAACATCACTTGAAAGTAAGTTAAATGAGTTTTTGCATTTGTGAAGAACTTGAAAACCATGCCATGCCCTAAAAATCCATCAACTTTCGAAGGGCTTTCCTCCCTAACCATGAAGGCTATGAAAACGCTCTTGTACTTTTTAAAAATGGGTGGCTTTAATCTTCAACTTTCATGTTTGGTTGTGATCCATTTGAGGCTTTTTTCACCAAGTTATGCTTACTTGAAAATTAGGGCCAAATGTTACTAAAAATGGAAATTCTCATTACCAAACTTATGCCAATTTTGCAAAACATCTCAAAACCTCATGATTCTTGATTTTTGACTTTGCTAAACCTCTTATAAGGTTATAAGAACATCCCTTGGCTTGAAAACTAGGTTTAGCCTCTTTGAAATCTCACAGTTGACTTTTAGAATGCACAGTTGACCAATTTCTTCATTTACAAGCAACGGAAGAAATACTTGACTTCCACAAGGAATTTTCTCACCAAATTCATCCCTAGGATCCTCTTAACATATAAGAGACTTTTCCCAAATGAAATGGCCAAAGTCATAAGGTTTTCATGCTTGAAACTCAAACCCTAATTTGGGATCATTGTGTAGGAGCTTTGCCCTAGCTTGAATTCCCTGATGATCTTCCAACCTCCTGGGCTTTTGTAAATGATCCTAAGCTTGTGAATGCAATGTAGACTCCTCATAGGACTTGAAAAAATCCCTTGGGCCTCTTGTTATAGCTTGAAATGCTTCAAACCTCTCCACAGATGATCATATGCCTAAAGCTAGGTCATGAGAATGTTATGCTTCATCTTTCCATGCTAAGATGCCAAGAATATGATATGTTCATGATGAATATGATGTGATATGATGCTTAAAAAGAAGAGGGCAAATTTGGGGTGTTACACTCGTGTGCAACAGTTCATGACCTTGATGACGAGGATGGCTCAGAATCAGGAACAACTAAGGTTGATGGTCGAGCGACCAGAGATTGAGATTCCAGAAGATGGCAATCATAGAAATCATAATGGAGCTCCGGGTGGAGGCAATGACGTTAATGTTGACTACATGGATGGTCAAGAAGATCAGTTTACTTTGATTGATGAGGAGCTGGGTAATCAGAATGCAGCTGTAAGTAAGAAGCTTGAGGAAATTGCTGAGAAGATAGAGGCCATTAAATCTCAGAACTCACTAGGTTTTGATATGACTGACTTGGGTCTGGTTCCAGGAGTCAATATTCCTCACAAGTTCAAGCCTCCTACTTTTGAAAAGTACAATGGAAACGCTTGTCCGAAAACTCACATCCAGTCTTACTTTGGAAAGATTTCTGCTATGGATGTTTTACTTCCAAGACAGCCTATCTGGGGCATCTTTGGATTAGTATTTGAATCTGAACAGGACTATTGTCAGAAGCGGGAAGGACTTGGCTGAAGATTTTTGTGAAACAATACTAGTTTAATCTTGACATGAAGCCTAACCGCATTCAACTCCATAGTCTTTCTCAGAATAAGTATGAAAGTTTCAAAGAGTATGTTCAAAGATGGCGAGCAATGGCTTCCCGAGTACAACCTCCACAGCTTGAGAGGGAAACGGTTGACATATTCATGGGCACTTTGCAGGGTGTTTTTCTGGACCATTTAGCTGCTTGCCCATCTACTGGATTTGGGTTTGAGGCCCTTACACTCAAAATTCTTGGCCATTATTGATTCTATTGGTCCATATATGTTATAAGGAGCATATGTATCAAATTTGAAGCAAAAATTCCTTGTGGAAGTCATCTGATCAAATGGTAACTTGTTGTGCAAGAAAAGTCAGAATCAGTGCATCTGAGGCCACTAACAAGGGTCCCAAATGGTCATCTTCATCAATTTGAGGTCCTATGCTCTTTATTTGATCTTAGGAGTGCTTAGAAGTTCAAAAAATTGAAGAATTTTGAGCCATTTGAAAAGTTTCTATTTTTGGGCATGACTTGTAATGAAAACTTTCCATTTTGGGAAAGATTTTCAACCTCCTCTTTCTTGATCAAAAAGGCTTCAAATGAATTTTCCTCAAACATGAAAGTTGTAGATTTGATCTTCCCATTTTCAAAAAGTACAAGAACTCCTCTTGATTCATCCTAGAACTCAAGTTATGATTGATCAAAGTTGGGAAAAATCTTGTAATTTTCAAGTTCATGCCAAAGAGGGAAACGTGCAATTTTGATTTCCAAGCCTTCTCATAACCTCTAATGCATTGCTACACATCATAGAAACATAATGTAACATGTCTTGACCAGAATTGAGCCTTGAACCAAAGAATTCCATGACATTCTTCTCAAGAAATCACAAAGAGGGAAAAATGCAAAACCTATGCAAACTCTTGAATCAAGTATTACATCTCACAACTTTCAATCCAATGGTGCTCCTTGAACTCAGTTGATGCAGTACAAGATCTCAAACCATCTCTGCACCATGCCATACCTCAAGTACACCAAACCTTGACTTTTTGCAATTTCCCCCATACTCTTGGAATAGTGATCAGCAGCCTCTACAAACCTACTCTATGATACATTCACACTTTATGGGAGAGATATAGCAACACACAAGAGCTGAGAGCAAGCATACATTCAGATTGCACAAAAATCCTCAAAAGCTTTCCTTCTTCGATTCTCACTCCACAACCATCAAACATAAAAAATTCTTTCACCATTCAATCACACATAACCTAAGGATCATCCCCCCCCCTCACCATGGCCTGAATCACCCTGAAACAAAAACACGATTCCTGCTTCATCAGAAGTGAAACCTCCAAACTAGCCACTATAAGCCTCATCCAAGCATTCCATTAGCACAAGGATGACCAGAGGAATTGATTTGCACATGAGGGAGACCCAAAGAGCTCCATTTTGAAGAAGCTCAGTTCAGGTAACCTTCAAGTACATTTTTTCCAAAACCTCTCTTTCTTGTTATAAATTGATTCTATGTGTTGCACTGATCATCCTGATGTGTTTAAAATTGAAAATGGTTGAGAAATAAGCATTTCATGATGTTCTGAAACTTTGCCCGTGAAAATGTTTTTGCTTTGATTCATCATGTATGCGTGTTATAAATGATTTTTGTTGATTGATTTGAGTTGTATGAGGTTTGGGGATCATTTATGGGCAGGTCTTATGAGTTTTAATGAGCTGGGGAAGAAGATAGGATGAGGGGTGGCCGGAGAAGACGACTGGAGCTTATCTCCGGTCGCCTGAGATTAATTAAGGTTTGGTTTTCTAGTTTGAATGTGAGCCCTTGGATTGAGATTAGTTTAAGAAGAGTACGGCCTAGATTATCCACTTAACCCTGATTCTTATTAATTAACTTAATTATAATTAAATTAGGCAGATTAAATGATAGCCATTGGATCACGCGCGTAAGCCCAGTTTGAATCTCAGCCTTAGATCTCTCATACCTTTGGTCAAGCAGACTTATCATCCTGGCCCTTGATCTCTCTCTTGCGCAATCTCATCCATCCATCCAGCATACTTTTAATTTTATTTTTATTTTATTTCATTTCTTTTGTTTTATTTATTAAAAATACCAAAACATTTTATAAAATTCTGATTTTTTGCATCATTGTTCAAATTAATTTCCAGAAACCAAAAACATTTTAATTTTTAATTTTTGCATTAAAAATATATTTTTAAATCATTTAATTGTGTTATTTAATTAATTAATTAATTTTAATTAATTAAAAATACTTTTTGGTATCTAAAAATCACCAAAAAAATCATGAAGCATTCTTACATGTTTAGAAAAATTTACAAATTCATCTTACAAATTTATTTTAGGGTTTGATCTCATTTTGACAATTAACCATGAATTAGGGTTTCCAAATTTCCTATTTTTATAACCCTAACTTCAAAAATTCATTTCTGATCAACCAAGATGAGTTTGTGAATGGTTCTTTTTGCATTCTTTCATACTTGGCATATAGTATCTAGGAAATTTAACTCATAATTTTGTATTACATTTTCCATTTGTTTGGCATTTTTTATGAAGAGGTACCCAAAACCCTAGCCTAACTTAGAAAAACTATAACTTGACTTTGATATAGCTTCTGACCTCCATCTTTGGGGAGTGATCTTATGTGTGTTTAGGGTTCATTTGGTTGAAATTTCAATTTTTTATCATGTTTTATGCTTCTGTTTTGATCATGTGCATCTCATACATTCCTAAAATCTTAATTTGCCATGTTCATTTGCATTCATCTTTGCATACCTTCATCATGTGAACTTGTCATGACATCTCATGCATTTGTATGTCATCCTAGACATCTTAGGACATGTGTGAATGTTGGTTGATCATTGTTTCATTCATTTGGTATGTTTTGCATCCATTACATCTTATGTATGTTCATGTGATCTTAAGCTTCCAACATGCTTGTTTTTGCATCCATCACTTGTATGATCATACATATGCATTGTATATGACTTTGCATCTCTACTTGATACATTTTCATCATGTATTCACTTCTGTTTGGCATCATTTCATCTTCATTTGCCTTATTTCCTTTTGTTTCACACCTTATGCATTCATACTAACTTTTCAGGGGCTTATGGTAAGTTGTTTAGGATGTGGATTTGCCTCCACATCCAATCTCTTCTTATATCTTCATTTGCATCTTTACATGTCTTTGAAGTGAATTTGATTCACTTGTGCCCTCTCTTGCTCCTTTTATTTCTCATAGGTTACTTAACTTCTTCAGGAAGCAAGTAACCTATTCTCCTTTCTCTTCTCTTTTCATCTGCTTCTTCTTCCTTGGTGGCCATCTGAATACTTTCTGAAGATCTTTATTAAGCCTGACAAACCATAGGAATATCCAAGCATGATAACTTTAGGGTTGTACATAGTCTCCCATAGTTTTTACCTTTGAGTCTCCTTGAGTCTCTGCTTCCCATCTCATAATCAAGGGTAAGCAGTTAAAATTTTAAGACTCTGAATTAGGGTTATGCCTGCATCCTTATCTTAGGATGGAGTGTATAACTTTAATACTTAGTGTTAAACCTTTAAGTTGTTTACACCTCATAATCAAAACACCTAATAATTATTAAGACTTAAACTTGTAACTTGGGCCTTATATTAGGGTTACATCTTTGTCTGATGGTTCATAGGGACTGACCCTAGTGTTCAATGGACAAGTCCCCCTCAGGTTTAGTCTTACAAACATAAAATCCACTTCTTAATATCACCTTTAATTAAAACCCACTTTAATAAAGACTTGTTATATAATGATTTTAACCCCTAACCATGGATTAAGTTGAGGTATCTTCCTCATCTTAAGTGTCCTCATCTATCATCCTTCTCTTAGGATGGTGTAATGAGTTCACTAATCCCTGATTAGAGATTAAAATCATTACTTAACACAAAACAAAAATCCAAAAACACTTAATAATCACAAGTAGGTTAATGATATTAATCCTACATCATTAGGGTAATTAAGTTGATATTTTTATCTCACACTTAAGTAGGCTCATTATCCCTAATCAGGGATGATATAATGAGTTTACAATCCCTTAATGGAGGCTTAAGCTCATTATCCTATGCAAAAGCATCAAAAACAATAAAAAAACTGAAAACACAAAAACAAACAATAAGAGTCTCCTCCGGGATTATTTTCTCATCACACTCACTCTGAAAATGAGAACTCGCTTTTTTTGTCTAATGCAAGACAGTTAGCACTCGAGCCAGATGAGTCATACACTTGAGCATAGACAAGTAAGCAGTTCACACTAAAATCATCCCAGTCTCTTTGAGTCGAACTACGGTGTTTTGACTTCCTCATTGCACGAGAGGATATGTAGGCATAACTTAACAGTTATCGAACAAAAGTCTCTTTGTCCCCCCCTTCTCTCCTCTTTATGTTTCTCTTTCTTTAGCCTCAGTTTTGAGCATTCACCTTCTTCTCGCACTGACACTCTGTACATCCTTTTCTCCCTAGCTTTTTATGCACAGTTTAGAACATACACTATCCCCTTTTAAACACAATCAAGTAAGCATGGATCCCGTCGAGTATGACGGAAGATCTGGGTGCTAATACCTTCCAAGGTCGTAACCAACCCCCTTTCTCAATTTCTTTGGTTCGAAACCTTCTTATCCATACAATTCCAGGTTTATGCAGCATTACCTTTCCTTCGGGATAAAAATGCCTAGCTGGAGACTCTATTCAACCTCAACCTCCAACATTGCCGACGGTTCGCGTTTGCACCAGGATGAAAATCCGGGGAGCGACAGCTTGGCGACTCTGCTGGGGACCTTTGCAACAAGGGCTTCTGGTTCTCTTGTGGGTTTCTCCTAGCGCTTGTTTGTTTGTGTTTATTGGGGATGTTATGTGCTATTTGTGTTTATTGTTGTGTCTTTATTTACTGCTTCATGTACAACTTTATTTATTGCATTTATTTTATCGCTTTCATTTACTGCTTTCTGCATTTCATTTATTATTATCATATCATCTATGCTGGATTGTTGTTACCTTGGTTGGTGGGGTATTCCAGTGAGAAATACTCAACACAAAGGCCTGAGTGACACATAGGATTAGAGTGGTTTTGTATTCTTTCCCATTCCATTTCGGTCTGGTGCGGGAATATGAAAACACGGTTCAAACATGGGTTTCCTTTTGAGAACTTTGTGCTACGGATTTCTTGTAGTTCTAGGGCTATCTGGGAAGCCTGCTAAGTCTGGATGACCTTTTTAGATGACCTTCCGCATCCGAGGTGAATTAGAGGAGGATCCTTTATGATTAGGGTAAACATTGTACCTCCGGGTTAGAAGTGTTTACACTTCTCATAATAGATCTGAATCCGAGGATCCTTGTTCTAGAACAATACATGTGAGTGGGTTGGGTTGTTTATAGGTTTGCAGGAACCCCTGACCTCAACATACCTTGCTACTGGAATTTGTTTTTAAGGTTGTACTATTTTGGGCGATTTCTTTGAAACCCTGGATCATTGACTCTTTATTTGAGTCCCCCACCTGGTTATTGGTTCTCAAGCCTTCATCTGAAACTCTGAACACTTATGGACCCTACTAAAAGCAACTGATAATCCAGCACATGATCACAAATCCTTGCATATCATGAGCATACATCATATTGCATCATTTAACATTTTTCTATTTGTTTTTACAGGGTATCCACCTTCACTTGGTTTGGTTTTGACCGTTCTTCTACTCAGATATCTTCTTCAACACTCCTTCAGTTATCTTCTTCAAGTTATCTCCTTCAGCACACATGGATTCAACCCGGAAAATCAACATCACCTACCACTTCTTTGAGTATCCTCTAGCATGCATCAGGCAGATACATGCTCTTATCACCCCTGATCATGTTTCCTTATTCAGAGAGCATTATGGTGGAATCCTGGATATGATCATGGATTTGGACAAATTGCAGAGGAGCATGATTCATACCTGTCTTCAGTTCTATGACCCTCCTCTCTACTGTTTCACTTTCCCAAATTTTCAGATAGGTCCTTTACTGGAAGAATACTCTATGTTATTGGGTGTCCCTATCAGAAGAGGAATCCCTTTCAACCCTGAAATGACTCCTCCAAGGAATGAAAACATAGCCAAGGCATTACATCTGGAAGTAACCACTATTGATAAGCACATGACTTCCAAGGCTAGAATCCCAGGCCTCCATCTGGACTTCTTGGTCACTCAGGCTACAAAGCAAGCTGCAGTAGGGAATTGGGGAACTGTGTGTGCTCTCCTGGATCTCAGTATTTATGGTATCATTTTGTTTGCAAACGAGCCTAAGTTTGTAAGTAAGAATGCTATCCACATCTTTATGCTAAAGAACCCAGTTCCTACCTTATTGGGAGACTTTTACTACTTAGTTCATCAGAGGAATGAAAAATAGAGAGGGAGACTAGTAAGATATTGTGCACCTCTTTTCTATAGTTGGTTGATGAAGCATATGCCAAAGACAGAAGCTTTCCTAAACCCTCAATAGTCAAGGAATTGGGCTAAGAGGGTGATTTCCCTTACTTCAGAAGATATCAGATGGTGTACTCAGAGCACTAAGGGCCGAGACATAGTAACAAGCTGTGGGCAGTACCCAAACGTGCCACTTATTGGAGTAAAGGGTTGCATCAATTACAATCCTTTACTTTTCAAGAGACAGTTGGGGTATGCTTTGATACATCCACCTAGGGAGTAGGACTTAGCAGAGTCTCTTTATTGTGCTTTTCAGAACAATCATGTCATTGTCCGACAAGCAGCCTGGGCTTGGGACAACATACAGACTAAAGGGACTGCTATTTTGGGGAAATGCAATAACATAGCCTCTGCTCAGTACACTGAATGGTCACGTGTCAGAGGACAAATTACCCATATGCCATTCACCCTGGAAGATGTACCAGGGCCATCAGCAGTTGAACCCATAGCCATAGTCAGTATGGAAGAATTTGAGAAGATGAAAGAAAGAAACACCCAGCTAGTTGAAGCTTTAAAGAAGACCCTTTGGGAAAGGAATGATGGTCGTCTAGACATTGAGAGGTTAGAGAAGTTGCGCATCGAGCATGTAACCAAGATTGAGAAGATTGAAGACTTCATCAAAAGCCCGAGTAGGGGAACTTGTGTTGAAGAATGCATGTAAAGAATCAAATATTCAAAGGGCAAGAGCAAAGCATTGTCTAGAGGAAAGTCAGGATAGATGGGTCAGGATAACTGAGGCTTGTCTGAAAGAAGACCAGAAGATGCAAGCCAAGATAGAGAAATTGGAAGCCAATGAGAAAAGAAGCCAAGAAGCACTGCTGGCAGCTCAGAAGGAGATGTCAGAGTTGAAACTCCGGGCGGGGTTAAAGAGATCCAAAGAACAGGACAAGTATATGAAGATGACAAATGCCATTGCAACCAGAAACCTTCTCATCAGAACCATCACAGAACACCCATTTGGACCGGTGACCGATGCTCTCCTGAAGGAAGTCAGGGAGGATACATATGGATTAGATGTTTGATTTTCTCTTTGTACTAGTTTTTGTATTTTAGCTCACCAGGGTGATTTTGTTTGTTGTACTCTTAAATTGATTGTATTTTGATTCACCATGGGAGTTTGTTTGTAATTCATGAACTATTTGTATTTTGGCATTGCCATTTGGATTTTGTATGGTTATGAATTGGATTTTCTTATGCTTCAACATCTTCATCCTCTTAAGAGAGGTCTGGAAGGTCAAAACCAAGAACCAAATCGGATACCCTCTGAAGACAAATAGACATATTGCATTGCATGCTAATCTCATATCCTTTGTTTTGCAGGAGATTTTGTTGTTGCCTTCTCACTTTGTTGATTGTTTCAGGAAATATTGCTCGTAGGAGGGTCTTTCCCATCAATCGCATCCACAGATATCCAACCAGACACAACCTTTCGAGTCTACAAATGGATCAACTACAGCAAGAACTGACAGATGTAAGGACTCAGATGATTGATGTAAGGACAGAAGTGAGGACCCAGATGAATCAATTCATGGTTGTGATTATTGGGCTAGCACAGACCCAAGAAATATTGAGGGGGTTAGTCGAGCGGCAAACTCCAGAAGATAACCATGCAAGCACTAGGGGTACAAGTAACAATGAGCGCGGTCAGCCGCGAACAACCCCGGTGGTGTTTGGACCTCACAACAATCCTGAAGTTAATATCCTTGGGGATGGCCAAAGACACACTGGAGGTCGTATTCTGCAAGAAGATCCTAAGGATGAGCAGTTTACAGTGTTGGGTGTTGGGGCAGATGAAGCTTATTACCGTCGTCTGGACGAGATATCAGAGAAGCTAAGATACTTGGAGTCCCAGAACTCCTTGGGATTTGATGTGATGGATATGGGCTTAGTTGAAGGGGTGAGGATTCCTCACAAGTTCAAACCCCCGTGTTTTGAAAAGTATAACGGTACCTCCTGTCCTCGTACTCACCTGCAATCTTTTATGGGAAGGTTGAAAGCATACACCATGGACGAGAAACTGTGGATTTTTTACTTTGAAGATAGTTTAACCGGGGCATCCAGAGAATGGTATTTACACTTATCAAGGGCTACCGTCAGGAACTGGAAAGACTTAGCTGAGGCCTTTATACGCCAATATCAGTACAACCTGGATATGGCACCCAATAGGACCCTCTAGATGGGTATGTCTCAATCTGCAAGAGAAAGTTTCCGTGAGTACGCTCAAAGGTGGAGACAACTCGCTGCCGCTGTCTGAAAGGGAGATGGCTGATATGTTCAGAGAATACCTTGCAAGGGACCTACATTGATAGAATTGTTGCTTTCTCTTCCACTAGTTTTGCTGACGTGGTCATAGCGGGAGAGAGAATTGAAAGCCTATTGAAGATGGGTAAGATTTCTGACAACGGTGCTAGCTCCAGAAATGCAAGGAAACCCTTCTCGGGACCTCGAAGGACAGGAGAGACCAATGCAATACATGTTAATAGAGGAAGACCCCAGTACTTGCAAAGATCAGTGGCCGCTGTCACCATTCCTACTCCAGCACCTCAACAACAGTTTCCTCAACAGCAACAATAGTATCCTCCACAACAACAAAGATCTTACAACAACAATAACCAACAACAACGTCCTTTCCAACAAAGGCCTTCTCAGGTTAACAGGGTGATCGATCCCATCCTGATTCCCTATGCAGCCTTACTCCCGCAATTACTAAAGCTTAACCTGACTGAACTGAATACTTTGGCTCCACCAGATCCTCTGAATCTTCCAAGGAATTAGGATGTCAACGCCAGATGTGCTTTTCACTCCAATGCACCTGGTCATTCAACAGAGAAATGTAGGGGCCTGCATATGAAACTCCAAGATCTGATTGACTCCAAAGCTTTGAATTTTGCAACTCCACCAAATGTCACAAAGAATCCAATACCGAATCACGGTGGGCCGAGGATTAATGCTATTGAGGAGGACCAACCAGCAATTCTGATTGATGACATTGCAAGTATTCAAACACCACTGGCCGAAGTAAAAGCTCAGTTATTAAGGTGCCAAGTGTTTCCGGGCTATGAGGCCCATTGTGAAGCTTGCAAAGTTTCTGCCAATGGATGTGCAAATCTGAAGAATGGTATCAGCAGTCTTATCAGAGAGGGAATTCTACAAGTCACATCAACGGTTCCATCTTCTACAAAGAAAACAAAAATCTCTTCTACAACTGCAACACAAGTCTCTTCTACAATTCCAGCAAAAGTCATTTCAACGGAAACAGCTGCAACAATAACAAACACTTGTGACGACATCTCAACAGTTACCATTTACTATGATCCAACAACCATTCACATTCCAGAATCTCTCAACAACAACTTTCAGCAATACCCTAATCAATAACTTTCTGCACCGACACCATCTTTAATCAAACCTCCTGTCACCATCTACTATGATCCACAGACTACCACAACTCCTTCTTCTACTGCAATTAGTCTAGTGACCATCATGGTGCCTGGACCAGTTCCTTATGATAACAACAGTGTTGTGCCTTGGCATTATGGTTTGAATCTTTACAGCCATGGAAAGAAAATCACTCTTGAATCCTCAATACCTGTACCACAAGTTGGCAATGTTGGGGGAGGCGGAGGCTTCACTCGAAGCGGACGTCTCTTTGCTTCACAATTTCCCAAAGTTAACGCTGAAGCAGAAGCTACTGCTAAAGCAAAAGGCAAAAATGTGGTGCTAGAAGAACCTGCTACAAAAGAAACTCAGAAGACACCCTTTGATCAGGATATAGACGAGTTTATGAGGATTATCAAAAGAAGTGACTACAGAGTTGTGGATCAGCTCCATCAAACACCCTCCAAGATCTCCATACTATCCCTGCTCATGTGTTCCGAGGCTCACCGGAATGCACTACTCAAAGTCTTGCATGCAACTTATGTGCCTGAAGAGATCACTGTCAATCATTTAGAAACGGTGGTCGCAAATGTCAATACTAGTCATGGACTAGGTTTCACCAATGCTGACTTGACTATGGAGGGGCATAATCACAATAAAGCTTTGCATATCACTCTGGAATGTAAAGGTGTTGTGATGTCTCATGTCCTTGTTGATACCGGATCGTCACTCAATATGCTACCAAAGAAGGCTTTAGTCAAGCTGGAGTATGATGGTCTTGCACTCCGTCCGAGTAACCTGGTTATCAGGGCTTTTGATGGTTCTAAGAGATCGGTTCTCAAAGAAATTGAGCTGTCTGTGGTAATTGGCCCACAAATTTTCAAAACTACTTTCTACGTGATGGACATACAGCCTGCCTACAGCTGTTTGTTGGGTCGACCCTGGATTCATGCCGCTGGCTCAGTAACGTCAACCTTTCACCAGAAGTTAAAATATGAGTGGGAAAGCTAAATTATCACCATCTGTGAAGAAGAAGACATCTTTGTCAATCACCTAGCTACATACAAGTACATAGAAATGGATGGAGAGATCCATGAAACCATGAGTCAGGGTTTTGAAGCTTTGAATATCAACGAAGCTACAATTGAGGTGTTTGCCGCATCCCAAGAAGGGAGGATGGACACCTCAATTTCTTCCTACAAACAGGCTCAGAAGGTTGTGGAAGAATGGAATGCCCAAGGATGGGGCAAGCTGCTGAAGGTGGAGATTAAAGAAGACAAATTCGGTTTGGGTTACAGACCATCCCGACAAGTTCCATTGGAGGCTGCTGAAGCTCCCAAGTTCATAAGTGGGGGAATATTGACCCCAGATGCTGTCAACATTTTAGAAGACGAGGCTGAGAGCGACTACAACCTGGAAAACTGGATCCGTCCAAGAGTCTTGGGCCAACAAGTCCTCAACTGGTC
This sequence comes from Lathyrus aphaca, assembly GCA_963966055.1. NCBI lineage: Eukaryota > Viridiplantae > Streptophyta > Magnoliopsida > Fabales > Fabaceae > Lathyrus > Lathyrus aphaca. The sequence continues at coordinate 364,940,488 of OZ014521.1, forward strand.
TTCCTAGGAAATTATAAGGGTTACTGCTACAGAGTAATTATTATTTCCTGTTTTAAGCATGCATCAAAGTCATGCATCTTGCACAAGATGTTTTGGACTCATTTTGTAATAGGGCCGTATGTATTTTGTGCAAATTGAATATTAATGAACAATGGACATCTTTTTGCAAACGATCTTTTTCGCTCCCTGTCTTTTCATTTTTGTTATTTTCGCACAAAACAATAAATGGAAATGTTTTTCTCAAAAATGACTTCATTTACTTTTTCTAAATAAGATAAAATCAATCACTAAAATGAACCAAATCTCAACCCTTGCAGAGATAGCCCTCCATATTGCACCAACAACGACACTGCTATGACCTCGTATGACTTCGACAATCCAATTAATCAAGCAGAAGAAGGGGTTGAAGAAGACTACAGTTTATCTGAAGAGCTGGCCAGGTTATTGAAATAAGAGGAAAAGGTGATTGCTCATCATCAGGAGGAGGTTGAGACTATCAATCTTGGTACCGAGGAAGATGTGAAAGAAGTGAAGATTGGGGCCAGTCTGCAAGCTCCGGTAAAGGAACAACTTATCAGTATACTGCTAGAATATGTCGATGTGTTTGCTTGGTCCTATCAAGATATGTCGGGTTTGGATACAGATATTGTCATGCACAAGTTACCATTAAAAGAGGATTGTCCGCCAGTTAAATAGAAGTTGCGTCGTACTCGCCCAGACATGGCCATGAAAATAAAAGAGGAAGTACAAAAGCAGTGGGACGCCGGTTTTCTCGCTGTAACTAGTTACCTGTCGTGGGTTGCTAACATTGTACCCGTACCTAAGAAGGATGACAAGGTACGGATGTGCGTCGACTACCGGGATCTGAATAGAGCAAGCCCGAAAGATGACTTCCCATTACCTCACATTGATGTATTGGTGGATAACACGACTCAGTTCTCGATATTTTCCTTTATGGATGGATTTTCTGGGTACAATCAGATCAAGATGTCACCCGAAGACATGGAGAAAACAATCTTCATCACACCATGGGGCACGTTCTGCTACAAAGTAATGTCGTTTGGTCTGAAGAATGCTAGTGCGACATATCAACGGGCTATGGTAACATTATTCCACGACATGATCCATAATGAAATTGAGTGTTATGTGGAAGACATGATTGCCAAGTCCCAAACGGAGGAAGAGCATTTGGTAAATCTATTGAAATTGTTCAAGCGTATGAGGAAGTATCAGTTAAGGTTGAACCCCAACAAATGCACATTCGGGGTACATTCTGGTAAGCTGCTGGGTTTTATTGTGAGCGGAAAAGGAATTGAGGTTGATCCCGACAAAGTCAAAGCAATTCAGGAAGTTCCTGCACCTAAGAATGAGAAAGAAGTTCGAGGATTCTTGGGTAGATTGAACTACATTTCAAGGTTCATATCTCATCTCACTGCAACCTGCGAGCCTTTGTTCAAACTGTTAAGAAAGGAACAAACAATTAGGTGGAACGACGATTGTCAAAGAGCTTTTGACAAGATCAAAGAGTATCTACAAGAACCTCCAATTCTCATGCCTCTAGTTGAAGGAAGACCTCTAATAATGTACCTGACAGTATTAGATGAATCGATGGGGTGTGTGTTGAGCCAGCATGACGAGTCTGGTCGAAAAGAGTATGCAATATACTACCTAAGCAAAAAGTTTACTGACTGTGAACAACGTTATTCACTTCTCGAGAAAACTTGTTGTGCTTTAGCATGGGCTGCTCGCCGACTAAGACAGTATATGCTGACTCATACTACCTAGTGAATCTCAAAGATGGACCCAGTCAAATACATATTTGAGAAGCCAACACTTACCGGAAGGGTTGCAAGGTGGCAAATGATTCTGACAGAATATGATATTCAATACACTTCTCAAAAATCCATCAAAGGCGGTGTATTGTCTGACTATCTGGCCAAGCAACCCATTGATGACTACCAGCCTATGAGATTTTATTTCCCTGATGAAGACATCATGTTCTTAAAATCAAAAGATTGTGAAGAGCCTATTCACGCTGAAGGGCTTGATCTAGAAGAAGCATGGACTATGATGTTTGATGGGGCAGTTAATTGTAATGGTCGTGGAGTTGGTGCAATGCTTATTACACCCGAAAGAGTCCATCTGCCTTTCTCAGCAAAGCTCACCTTTGCCTACACTAACAATGAAGCAGAGTACGAAGCTTGTATCATGGGTCTTGAAGAAGCCATTTACCTCAGGATCAAAACCTTGAATGTATTCGGAGATTCAGCTTTGGTGATCAACCAAACTAATGGCAAGTGGTATACTCATCAAGAGCATTTGGTTCCCTACCGTGACTATACAAGGAGATTGTTGAATTTCTTCACAATAGTCAAGCTTGAATACATCCATCGAGATGAGAATCAGTTTGCAGACTCTTTGGCCACTATTTCATCTATGATCATAGTACAGAATGCCAACTATGTGCCTCGAATTTTAGTATCCAGACTGGACCGACCAGCATATGTCTTCTCTGTGGACACTGTTACTGACAACAAACCATGGTTCCACGACATCAAATGCTTCTTGGAGACTCAGACATACCCATCTAGGGCATCATCTAATGATAAGAAGGTATTGAGAAGGTTAGCCGGCAGTTTCTTCCTCAATATTGATGGCTCCTTATACAAGTGAAACTTTGACATGGTCTTGCTCAGATGTGTTGACAAGAAGGAAGCAGACCTACTAATGCACGAAGTACATGAAGGTTCTTTCGGTACCCATGCCGGAGGACATGCAATGGCAAAGAAATTGTTAAGATTAGGTTACTATTAGATCACAATGGATGCAGACTGTTGTGCCTATGCCAGAAAATGCCATAAATGTCAGATCTATGAAAACAAAGTGCATGTGCCTCCAAATCCTTTGAATATAATGTCTTCACCCTGGCCCTTCGCCATGTGGGGCATTGATATGATTAGAAAGATCGAGCCAACTGCTTCAAATGGTCACAGATTCATCCTTGTAGCCATTGATTACTTCACCAAATGGGTTGAAGCAACTTTGTATGCAAACGTCACTAGGCAAGTGGTAGCCCGATTTCTGAAAAGGGATATCATTTGTCAATATGGAGTTCCCGAGCGAATCATTACTGATAATTTTTCAAACCTTAACAATAAAATGATGGCAGAGTTATGCCAAAGATGAATGGCGCTGTTGAGGCGGCTAACAAGAACATTAAGAAGATTGTGCAAAAGATGGTAGTCACATACAAAGACTGGCATGAAATGTTACCATTCGCCTTGCATGGGTACCGAACTTCCATCAAAACATCTACTAGGGCAACACCTTATCAGCTTGTGTATGGTATGGAAGCAGTCCTACCTGTTGAAGTTGAATTACCCTCCTTGCGGGTAATGATGGATGTAAAATTGGACGAAGCAGAATGGGTCCGATTTTGTTATAACCAATTGAGCCTGATTGAAGAAAAGAGATTAGCAGATACCTGTCATGGTCAATTATATAAGAAATGGATGAAGAAAGCCCTCGATCAAAAAGTCAGACCATGAGAATATCAAGTGGGAGAGCTTGTACTGAAAAGAATCCTTCGTCCTCATACAGACCACAGGGGAAAGTGGACACCAAACTATGAAGGTCCCTATGTGATAACTAAAGTCTTCTCTGGTGGAGCACTGATGCTCGCAACCATGGATGGTGAAGACTTCCCGTCTCCTGTGAATTCAGATGCAGTTAAAAAATACTTCGCATAAATGACCCGCTGGCATAAAAACAGAATGTAAGTCCAGGCAAAAATAGGGCATCCCGGCGAGTCAAAAACAGAATAAAAGACTCGGAAAAAATAAGGGAAAAATCGGAAAAAAATGTACACCCGCTGAGTTGAAAAGCCACATCGGACAGCTCAGGAAAAAAAGGGTATCCTGGTGGATTGAAAACCCGAAAGGGCGATCCACGCAAAATCAGGGAATAAGCGAACAACTGCATTCTGAATTCTTCTGTATCACTCAACATGGAAAGCTTCGAAAGGACAAAGCTTCGGTCAGAATCAACTTCCTTCAGAAAGCAAGATAAGAAGAGCGTTCATGTCATACAGTTCATAGCAAAGGAAGATCGAAGCATCAACTTCAGCATTGCCAAATAGGACTTTTATTTTCTCAATTTTGTAACAACCCCCTCCTTTCAGGGATTGGCTTCCTCATTGTACTCGCCTGTTCAAGGCACACAAATCAATAAAGTCAAATATTCATTCACACTTTGTTTTGTACCTTTTTGTTTTGTTTGCAAAATGTCCAAAGTTCGTAATACAATATTTGCATGAAAGCGTATAGGCCATTTTCAATAAATGCTTACAGGAAATATGTGCTTTTAAGTGAACCTAACTCCCATGACGAAATTCGGTTGAGGATACCTCAGGGCCCTTGTGAGTTTCCTTTGACAAGTTGCAGGTACTCAAGGTGGACAAACTTTCACAGCATGGGCATATCAGGCATTATATCCCCAGCCAAGTCGGCAGTCACATCATCAGAAGGACTACTCGATGAAAGTACTTCCCCACGGAGCTTTCTATCCCCTCAGAGTATCCCCCGCGAAGCTGATCCTCCAACAAATTACTTCCCAGAAGTTCTCTCCTCCCCAAGAAGGATCTCCAAGTCAATTCCTGAATCACTTCTCCCCAGCGAGTTTCCAGATCTTCTCATCCCCAGCATTGGGCCCCCATAGAGTTCTTTCCCCAGAATGCTCCAGAAAGGTCATGCAGTGATCCCTTCTCCCAGCAGATTTCAGATCTCGGATCTCATTTCTCTCATTTGCATAATCATAGCATTCGCGTCATCTCTCCCCAAATAGAGTGTAGCATTCTGTCTAATACGGAGCATTACGGCAAAAATCAAACATTTGCATGATCATAAGCCAAGTTCGAGCCAGTCACCTGCAAATACCAAAATCACTCCTCCAGCAATACGCAAAAAACTTATCCCCTGCGGATAAAAATCCAAAATTTCCTCTTGCACTCTCAATGCAAATATTTGTACATACTTACACACAATCCTTCTGATACTCGTCCGTATCATACTTATACATAATCCTTTGATACTCATCTGTATCTTACACATCTCCCCAGCAGATTAACACTCGTCAGTGTTCCTTGTTTAAACAGTTGATACTCGTCTGTATCATCATCCCTTAAACATGTATCGTTGTTTGTTTCTATCGATACTCGTCCGTATCATGGTTCTAAGGATACTCGTCTGTATCCTTAATCTATACACACTGTCGAAACACTTACCATTTTATTTTTTAGGGCTTAAACACTCGTCCGTGTTTATCTATCCCCAGAATTCGACAACAAAACAACTTTCTAACCGACATTCGTCCTATGTCGCGATATCTTTTAGGTGATCGTCCTTCACCTTTTGATGACCGTACCTCATCATTCATCCGATGGTCGTCCCCATCATCGATCTTCTCATCCGCCATTCGTCCTATGTTGAGATAATCCTCAACAGAGCAGCCGTCCCCTGCTAAGTGATCGTCCTTCACCTTTTGATGAACGTACCTCATCATTCATCCAATGGCAGTACCCATCATTGATCTTTCTATCCGACATTCGTCCTATGTCACGATAATCCTCAGCAGTCGTACCCTGCTAGGTGATTGTCCTTCACCTCTTGATAACCGTTCCTCATCATTTATTTTGATGATCGTCCCTCATCATTTTATCCGATGGCCGTCCCCATTGTAAACACCCCAAATTTGCCCTCACCCATTCACACCATGGCTTGTGATCTTATCATATGCATAAACTCAACCATAGCATCTCATACCACATTTTTTTTGATTCACTGCATTGCTCCTAAGTCATCTGCATCTAGGGTTTGTGATCTGAGCAATCCAAGAGCCATTTGAGCCACTCCAAAGGTCATCAATCATTTCAAAGGGGTCCATGTGTGTTCAAGCATCATATTATATCCTCTCAAAGTCAAGAATGTCAAAAGATCACAAGAACTGAGATTGGCATGGAAGCAGAGCCAGGTTTGACTGCACAGATGACCTAGAATTAGGGTTTTGGTTTCAAAGGCCATAACTCCAAATTTTTTGGTCATTCTTGTTTCTATTGGTCTCTATATGGTATAGGGATCATGCATATCAATTTTTCATGAAGAAATTCCATGGTAAGGCATCTGATCAAGAGTTGACTTCTTGAGCAAGTCAGTGCAAAATCAGGGCATCTGAGGCCCCCAATGACCCAACCAAAGGGTGTTCATCATCATTTTGATTATGTATGATCTTTATTTGATCATGGAAGATGTTAGAAGTTCACAAAATTGAAGAATTTCAAGCCATTTGCAAAGTTGACTTTTTGGGAAAAATGACTTGTAATGGAAACTTGCCATTTCGGGAAACTTTTTCAACCCTTGCTTTTTGATTCAAAAATGCTTCAAATGAGAAAACTTTGGTCATGAAAGTTGTATAATGGATCATTCCCTTTTCAAAAAGTACAAGAACTCATTCTAATTCATTTTGGATCAAAAGTTATGGCTTGTCAAAGTTGGGAAAAATCACATAATTTCAAGTTATGCACCAAAGAGGCAAAGTTGCAAAACCACTTGCCAAGACAAATTGTGCTATCAAATGGACATCTAAACTTCATACAAACATGAACCAATGTCTAAAAGTCATATTGCATCAAGAGTTAGCTCATTTTTATGACTTGTGTATCAAGAAACTTCAAAAGGGGCAAAGTGGAACAAAGTTGTAAAACCTCACTCAAACCCTAATCCATGTGCTGGCTGACTTCAGAATTGATCCTAGGGCTCTCCATACTTCTTGCTGCGCAGGACACCCCTCTTGTCCTTGGCTAGCCATGAGCCCATACCTCTCTTACACAACTTTTGACATTTTGGCAACTTGCCCATACCAATCACCATAGGCCACCAACAACTCTCTGACCTATCACCACTTGATACATGGACCAAAAGCAGCTCAACACACCACACACTCAAGCCTGAATCAGATCATAAGCCATAGTTCCAAGTTTATGCCTCATATGCAAAACCATTCGAAACACACTCCACAAGCATCAAACATTCAAACAAACTTCACAAAACATCTCAGCACACTCCCCTGATCATTTCCCTGCCCTCATTCATCCCTGAAACCTCCTCAATCAGAAACACGATCCTCACCCCTCACTGAACAGAACTTCTGCAAACTCACAAACCAACCATTATAAACTCCAACCAAGCTTCATAACTTCATCAGGGGGACCATTGGGATCATTTTGAAGCAAAAAGGCAACCAAAGAGTCCCTGTTTCGAAAGCTCAATCTCAGGTATCACCGAGAACAATTTTTCCAGAAATTGTATTTTTTGTTATAGAGTTGTTCTCCATGCTTCAATGATCATGCTGCTCTTTTTATTTTCGAAAATAGTTGAGAAATGAACATGTTATGACTTTCTGAAACTTTGTCCAGTTTTCTTTTTTCCTTCGATTCTCCATGTATGCTTGTTATAAATCATGTTTGGATGATGGTTTGAGTTCGTTTTGAGTGGGGGATCCTTTCTGGATAGTTAATTTGGGGTGGGTTGGCTTGTAGAGAGAGTTGAGGATTTGGTCTCGCCGGAGAAGATGACCGGAACACTATTCCGGTCATCTGAAAGTGATTAAGGCACTGGATTAGGGTTTAATCATAATTAGGCCAATTTGAATTCTGGCCATCCAGATACGCGCGTAGTCATTTCCCGCCCCTGTGAGTTTGAATCTCACCCATTGGATTGGCTGACTTTCTTCTTTTTCATTTAAAAATTCATTTTATTTTCATTTTTCTCATTTAATTTGTACATTTATTTAAAAATAGCAAAAAAGGTCTAAAAATTCTGAAATTTTTTATCCCAGCTTTAATTAATTTTCAGAACACAAAAATATTTTTATTTTTAATTTTTGCATTAAAATTTATTTTTAAATCATTTAAAAGTTTATTTTTAATTAGTTAATGAAAATTAATTAATTAAAAATACTTTTAGGTATTTAAAAATCACAAAAAAATTCATGTTGCATTTAGGAACATTTAGAAACATTGTCCAACTCTCAAACCAAATTTATTTTTTGTTCTTGATGCCTTTTGATCATTTTCAATGGAATTAAATTCATTTCAAGGCAATATTTTGTACCAATCTTTGAAAATTCATTTCTGTCTAACCATTGAGAGTTGGATGATGGTTCTTTTGCATTGCATCTTGCATAGCATGTAGTTTGTAGGATAAAATTGGCATGAATTGATCTTGCATTTTCAATTTGTTTTGCATTTTTCTTGACAAGGTACCTTAAAACCCTAACAATCTTAGGAAATTCATAACTTTCACTAGGTTAAGAGTTAGATCCCCTCCTTTGGGAAGTGAGTTTGTATAGGTTTATGGTTCCTTTGATTGCATTTTCAAATTTTTATCATGTAATTTACTTCTGGTTTTGGATTTTTGCTTTGTATGTTGCTTATAACCCTAATTTATGCCTTCCTTTGCATCCATATTCCATTTGCTTGCATACCATGACTTGCCATGACATTTTGTGCATCCATTTGATTCATAACACATCTTAGGACATATTAGAATCATGTTTGATCATTGCATCTTTCATTTTCCATGTTATATGTCTTTTGCATTCCATAACTTTTCATGAACATCCATGGTTCCAAACATGCTTCTCTTGCATCCATATGTTTGTATGATCATCCCCATGCCTTGCCTCATGTTTACATCATCTCTTAGCATCATTCACATCATGTTTATGCTCCTGTTTTTGGTTTGCATCATCACATTGCATCTCATTTGCATTGCATTTCATTTCTTTACTAACTTTTCAGGTGGTAAGTTGTTTTGAGAAGTGAATTTGCCTTCACTTCTCCCAATCTCTTTTCATCTCCCTTATGCATCATTGCTGCATTTCATCTGGTGTATTGGATTGGGCTTGCTCATTATTGTTCATCTTACCTTATTTCTTCAAGCAACTTGTCTTCTTAAGTGAAGCAAGTTGTTTTGCTTCCCTTTGCTCCTTTCACCTGCTTCACTCCTTGCTGGTTCTTTGAAGATCTCTTTCTTAAACCTCACAAACCCCAGGAATGACCAAGCATGACAACAATTAGGTTTTGTTTAGTCCCCCATTTAATTTTACCTTTGAGTCATCTTTGAGTCTTCTCTTCTCACCTCATAATCAAGGACTAAACCCTAAAGGCTTTAAGGCTTTGTGATTAAGCTTATGCCTGCATCCTTCTATTAGGATGGAGTGTATAACTTTAATCCTAAGTGTTAAACCCTTAATGTGTTTAAATCCTTTAATTAATCCATATAATAATCATTAAGACATCAAGCTTGTAACTTGGGCCTTGCATTAGGGTTCTAATTCTTCCTTAATTGGTTAAAAAGGACTAACCCTAGTGTTAATGGACAAGTCCTCCTCAAGTTGTCTTACAAACCCTAAGAAATCATTTCTTCATCATATCATTAACTAAAATCCATCTAATAATGGTTTTGTTTTGGCATGAGGTTAATCCCTAATCATGGATTAAGTTGAGGAGCTTTCCTCAGCTTAAACATTCTCATCTATTATCCTTCTATTAGGATGGTGTAATGAGTCTGTTTAATCCTTGATTATGTCTTAATCTCATTACTCAACACTAAACAAAAACAACAAAAACATCTAAATAATCACAAGTAGGTTAATGACCTTAATCCTACATCATGGTGATTAAGTGTGAGATGCTGACTTCACACTTAAGGTATTCTCATTACCCCTAATCAGAGGGAAGATGTGATGAGTTTACTAACCCTTGGTTTAGGCTTAAGCTCATTTTCTTATGACAAACTCCAAAAAGAAATAAAAGACTAAAAACACCAAAAACTAACAATAATCGTCTCCTCCGGGATTCTTTTCTCACCTCATTCACTCATAAACGAGAACTTGCTTCTTCCGTCTAATGCAAGACAGTTTGCACCTGAGCCAGACAGGTCATACACTTGAGCACAGACAAGTAAGAAGTACACAAGTCAATTTATCTTTCAATCTCTTTGGGTCGAACTACGGTGTTCTGACTTCCTCATTGCACGAGAGGATACGTAGGCATAACTTAACAGTTATCGAACAAAAGTCTCTGTATATTCCCCCTCCTTCCAGCAATTATTCTTTAAGCCTCATGATCATGAGCATACTCTTTCCTTACACTGACACCTCTCTTATACACTTCACACTTCTTTTACACTGACACTTGCACTCTTTCCAGCTTTGATACACCAATTGCACTGACACTACCCCTTTAAAACACAAATCTTTTAAGCGTGGATCCCGTCGAGTACGACAGAAAATCTGGGTGCTAATACCTTCCCAGGTTGTAACCAACCCCCTTTCTCAGTCTCTCTGGTTCGCGACCGTCTTATCCATATCTTTCCCAGGTTTATGCAGCATTACCTTTCCCCCAGGATAAAAATGCCTAGCTGGCGACTCTTTTCTCCTGAGTTCACCCCTGTGTGTTCTCTCATCCTTCTTTCGCCGACCGTTCGCGTCTGTACCCCTTCTGACGCCTGGTGTCATTTGGCGGGAGCGACAGCTTGGCGACTCTGCTGGGGAACCTTATACTGTAACCAGGGCTTTCTGGTTCTTTTTGTGGGTTCCTCCTAGCGCTTTTTTGATTTGTGTTTACTGGGGGTGTTATGTGCTATATGTGTTTATGTATTTATTTATTGCTTTATGTACAGTTATTTATTGCTTTCTTTACAGCTTTTTATATCATACTGTCATACTGTCATCTGGATGGATCTGGTTTTTGTTTTGGTGGGTGGGGTTTCATTGAGAGATAAGGCCCTATACCTGGGACCTGAGTGACACCTAGGCTAGAGTGGTTCATGTTCTTTCCCATTCCATTTCGGTCTGGTGCGGGAATATGAAACACGGTTCAGATGTGGGTTTCTTCTTGAGAACTCTGTGCTACAGATTTCCTGTAGTGCTAGGGCTATCTGGGAAGCCTGCTAAGTCTGGATGACCTTTTATTATGACCTTCAGAAACTGGGGTGAATTAGAGGAGGATCTTTTATGGTTATTGTAAACACTGTACCTCCGGGTTAGAAGTGTTTACACTTCTCATAACTGATCCAAGTCTGAGGATCCTTGTTTTAGAACACTACCTGTGAGGGGGTTGGGCTGTTTACAGGTTTGCAGGAACCCTTGGCCACATCATACCCTGTTACTTATTGTGTTTAAGAATACTCCACTTTGGATAGTTCTTGTGATTTAACCCTGGACATGTGACTCTTTACTTGAGCACCCCACCTTGGTTACTGGATTTCTGAACCTCCATCTGGACTTCCTGAACATACATGGGCCTTTTTGTATCAAAGCAGTCATCAGATCCAGCTTGATCACAAAACCCTTGCATATCATTTGCATACTCATCATTTGCATCATTTAACTTTTGTTTATTTGTTTTTCAGGGTATCCATATTCCATCTGGCTTGGTTTTGACCCATTCATCTGCATAGACCCCTGTTCACCAGTTATCTGCTTCAGCTATCTTCATCAGTTTCCTGCTTCAGCTACCTCCATCATCATCCTCAGCCTATTAGTGGTTCATCTCCAGTATCAGTCTTCATCATCAGCATCTATTTTCAGCTCTTCATCAGCAATCATGGCACCCAAGAAGAGCAACATATCATACCATTTCTTTGAGCTTGTGTTGGCTGGCATCAGGCAGGTCCAGGCACTTATCACTCCAGACCACATCCCTTTATTCAGAGAACATTATGGAGGCATCCTTGATATGGTTATGGACTTGGACCCTTCTCAGAGGAGTTTGATCCACACTTGCCTACAGTTTTATGACCATCCTTTGAGATGTTTCACATTTTCAGACTTTCAGCTAGGACCTCTGTTGGAGGAGTTTTCATCTTTAATTGGAGTACCTGTCAGGGGTGGAATCCCCTTCAACCCAGAGATGACTTCTCCCAGCAATGGAGAAGTGGCAAAAGCACTGTACCTAGAGCCTATATTGATTGAGCAGAACATGACAACAAAGGCTGGGATCTCTGGTTTGCACTTAGACTTTCTGACTTCTCAGGCCATCCTGAAGGCCTCCTTGGGAGAATGGAGGGCAGTTTGTGCATTGTTAGCCCTCAGTATATATGGGGTTATACTGTTTGCAGATGAGCCCAAGTTTATCAGCAAGAATGCTATTCATCTCTTCCTTCTGAGGAATCCAGTACCCACATTGCTGGGAGATTTCTATTATTATGTTCACCAAAGGAATGAGAAGCAGAGAGGGAGATTGGTGAGATGTTGTGCTCCTTTATTCCATACTTGGCTGCTCAAACACTTACCCAAGACTGATGCCTTCCTGAACCCTCACCAACAGAAGAATTGGGCCAGGAGGCTTATTGCTTTGACCTCAGATGACATCAGGTGGTGCACCCAGAGCACCAAAGGCAGGGACATAATTACTAGTTGTGGGTTGTACCCCAATGTACCTTTAGTAGGAGTGAAGGGTTGCATCAAATACAATCCTTTGTTGTTCAAGAGACAATTGGGCTATGCTTTGGTTCACCCTCCTAGAGTGCAGGACTTGGCTGAAACCCTGTATTGCGAGATAAAGCCTAATCTAGCTGTTGTCAGGCAAGCATCCTGGGCTTGGGACAATATACAGACCAAAGGGATGGCTATTCTTGGAAGGTTTAATAATGTTGCTTCAACTCAGTACTATGAATGGTCTCATGCTAGGGCTCAAATTTCTGGGATGCCCTTCACCATTGAAGACATGCCTGGACCATCCACAGTACCACCTCCAGTCACTGTCAGCCTGGAAGAATTTGAGAAGCTGAAGGAAAGGAATGAGAATCTGTCTCAAGCTCTGAAGAAGACCCTTTGGGAGAGGAGTGATGGTCGTCTAGACATTGAGAGGTTGGAAAAGCTTAAGGTGGAACATCTAGCCAAGATTGAGAGAGCAGAAGACTACATCAAGAAATCAAGAGCTGGAGAGCAAATATTGAAGAATGCCTGTAAAGAGGCCCAGTTTCAGAAGGCTAGGACTGATCTCTATTTAGAAGAAAGTCAAGCTAGGTGGGTCAGGATCACCGAAGCTCGCACTCAAGAAGATAAGAGGACTCAAGCCAGGATTGAGCAGTTGGAGGCTAATGAAAAGAAGCAACAGGAGGCTCTGTTGGCAGCCCAGAAGGAAATCTCAGCATTGAAGCTCAGGGCTGGTGTGAAGAGGTCAAAGGACCAAGACAGGCACAAGAAGCTGACCACTGCTATTGCCGCCAGGAACCTTCTCATCAGAAACATCACAGAACATCCGGCTGGTCCTGTAACTGAGGCACTTTTGAAGGAGGTTAAGGAGGATGAGTTTGGCTTAGATGTTTGACTTCTTTGTTTGTTATTTCCATTTGATGTACTTTTCTTTTATGTTGTACTTTGACCCTTCAGGGGAATATGTTGTAAAAATAGACTATGTATGATCCACTATTTGTAATATATTTGTTAGTTTGTTTCACTAAGTCTTCTTTCTCTCAAGCAACATCAAAGTGTCTTCCTCAGGGTCTGGAAAGGTCAAAACCAAGTGCCAAGCCGGATACCGTGGAAACAAATAAGCATACTGCATTGCATACTAACTTTTGTTTTGTTTTGTAGGTTTTTTATCTTTGTTTGTTTCTAACTCTGTTGTGGTTCAGGAATTATTGCTCGCCGTCGGGTGTTCCCTCTCAATCGTCCGCACAGGTATCCTACTCGCAACAACCTTCCTGGTATCCAGATGGATCAAGTACAGCAAGATCTGACAGAGGTCAGAACTCAGATGGCTAACGAAAGAACAGAGATGAGACACCAAATGACCCAGTTCATGGAAGTAATGAATGGCTTGGCCCAAAGTCAAGAAAGATTGAGGGCATTGGTAGAAAGACAAACCCCGGAAGAACCCCACCTAGGAACCGGAGGAACAAGTAACAATGAAAGGGGTCAGCCTCATGTTAATCCACCAGTATATGGGCCTCATCTACATCCGGAAGTCAACATCCCGGGTAATGTGCAAGGAAATACTACTGGAGGAAGGATCTTACAGGAAGACCCCCAAGAAGAGCATTTTATGTAATGGGAGCTGGGGATGAAGCTTATGATAGGAGGTTTGATGAAATTGCTGAGAAGTTGAGATCTCTGGAGTCTCAAAATTACCTAGGTTTTGATGTCATGGATATGGGCTTAGTGGATGGGGTAAGGATTCCCCATAAGTTTAAACCCCCGTGCTTCGAGAAGTACGATGGAACTTCCTGTCCACGAACTCACTTGCAGTCTTTTCTGGGAAGACTTAAAGCATATACAATGGATGAGAAACTGTGGATGTTTTACTTTGAAGACAGTTTGACTGGGGCTTCAAGGGAGTGGTACTCTCACTTGACCAGAGCTACAATCAGGTGCTGGAAAGACCTAGCTGAAGCTTTCATCAGGCAGTACCAATACAATCTGGACATGGCTCCTAATAGGACCCTTCTGATGGGAATGTCTCAGTCCTCCAGAGAAAGCTTCAGGGAATATGCCCAAAGGTGGAGATAGCTTGCTGCTGCTGTCCAGCCACCCATGTCGGAAAGAGAAATGGCCGACATGTTCATGAATACTCTGCAAGGAACATATATTGATAGGCTAGCTGCCTTTTCTTCCACCAGCTTCGCTGATGTAGTCATAGCTGGAGAAAGAATTGAAAGCCTTCTGAAGATGGGTAAGATTTCTGATAATGGTGCAAGTTCGTCAAGCAATCCCAGGAAGCCTTTTGTGGGACCCAGAAGAACTGGTGAGACAAATGCCATTCATTCCACCAGGGGCAGGCCTCAGTACCTTCACAGATCAGTAGCAGCTGTCACTATTCCAACTCCGATTCCTCAGCAACCAGCATATCAACCACCACAACAACCACATTATCAACAGCAAGTTCAGTATCCACCACCGAGAACCTACAACAACAACAACAACAGTCAGCAGCAAAGACCCTTTCAGCAAAGACCATCTCAACTTGGTTGAGTTAAGGACATTGGCACCTCCAGATCCTTCTAATCTGCCAAGAAACTATAATGTCAACGCCAGATGTGCTTTTCACTCCAATGCACCTGGCCACAATACGGAAAAATGCAGGGCTTTACAAATGAAGGTACAAGATTTGGTAGATTCTAAAGCCCTCAATTTTTCACCCCCACCGAATGTCAACAAGAATCCCATGCCCAATCATGGAGGACCAAGAATTAATGCTATTGAGGAAGACAATCCATCTTTCTTAATCACCAGTGTTGGACAGATCCGAACACCTATGGTAGAAATTAAAGCTCAGCTTCTAGAGTGCCAGATGTTCCCCGGGTGTGAGCTCGGATGTGGTTATTGCAACATTTCGGTCAACGGGTGTGATAATTTGAGAAGCGGCATAGATGGTCTTATCAAAAGTGGTATACTTCAGATCACAACGTCAGCACCTACAAATCCAGCAATTCCTCTAACAACAATTCCTGACTCTTCTACAACTGCAACAACAATCATTCCGACCAATTCATCAATATCATCAACAATGGCTCCGCCCATCACTTCAACAAATCAAATGTCATCAACCATTCCTTCTACAACATCAGCACCCCTTTATTCAGCAGAATCTTCTACAACATCAGCAGAAATTGATGAAGATATCTCAGCAGTCACCATTTACTATGATCCATCAAATGTTCCTCCAAACAACAACTTTCAGCAACAAACAGTGGCATCTCCTGCCAGATCACCAGTCACCATTTACTACAATCCGCACACCATTTCAGTACCCTCCTCTGCTGCAGTCAGTCCAGTTATCATCACGGTGCCTGGACCAGTTCCATATGAAAGCAGTAATGCCATACCCTGGCATTATGGCTCTGACCTCTACTGCAACGGGGAGAAAATCACCTTGGATTCTTCAACCTCTTCTCCACAGATTGATAATGTTGGGGGAGGCGGAGGCTTCACTCTAAGCGGACGCCTTTTTGCCTCACAAGTGCAAAGACCTAATGCTGAAGCAGAAGCTGCTGCCAAAGCAAAAGGAAAGAGTGTGGAGTTCGAAGAGCCAGCTATCAAAGAAACTCAGAAGACATCTTTTGAGCAAGATGTAGACGAGTTTATGAGAATCATAAAGAGAAGTGACTACAAGGTGGTGGATCAGCTTCACCAAACTCCCTCAAAAATCTCCATATTATCATTGCTAATGTGTTCTAAAGCTCACAGGAACGCATTACTGAAAGTCTTGCACGCAGCATACGTGCCAGAAGAGATCACTGTTAATCAGCTGGAAACTGTGGTGGGAAATGTCAACACCAGTCATGGACTGGGCTTTACCAATGCTGACTTAACAACTGAGGGACGTAACCATAACAAGGCTTTACACATCACTCTAGAATGCAAGGGTGATGTTCTATCTCATGTACTGGTGGACACTGGGTCCTCACTCAATGTTCTGCCAAAGAAAGCCTTAGTGAAGCTGGAGTATGATGATTTGGCACTACGTCCAAGTAATCTGGTGGTGAGAGCTTTTGATGGCTCAAAGAGATCAGTGCTAGGGGAGATTGATCTGCCTGTGATGATTGGCCCGCAGACCTTCAAAATTACCTTCTATGTAATGGACATTCAGCCGGCCTAAAGCTGTTTGTTGGGTAGACCTTGGATCCATGCCGCTGGCGCAGTCACGTCTACCCTTCACCAGAAGTTGAAATTCGAGTGGGAAGGCCAGATCATCACCATCTGTGGTGAAGAGGACATCTTTGTTAGCCATCTGGCTACGTACAAATATATTGAGATGGATGGAGAAATCCATGAAACCATGAGCCAAGGGTTTGAGGCCCTGAATATTATTGAAGCATCTGCTGTACTAGGAACCTCCATGACGTCTTATCAGCAAGCCAAGAAGGTTGTTGAAGAGGGTACTGCCCAAGGCTGGGGCAAGCTGCTACCTATGGAGAAGAAGGAGGACAAATTTGGGTTGGGTTACAAACCAACTCAACAAGATCAATCAGAGGCTGCTAAGAAGCCCAGCTTTGTCAGCGGGGGAATGCTCACCCCGGATGCAGTGAACAACTTGGAAGATGAGTCGGAAGATGAGCGCAACCTGGAGAGCTGGATACGTCTAAGGACCCCGGGGAGCCATATCTCAAACTGGTCTTCCCAGGAAATTATAAGGGTTACTCCTGCAGAGTAATTATTATTTCCTGTATATTTTAAGCATGCATCAAGTCTTGCATCTTGCCCAAGATGTCAAGACTCATTTTGTAATCGGGCCATCTTGTAATTTTGTGCAAACAGATCAATCAATGAATATCGGACATCTTTTGCAAATGAGTCTTTTCCTTTTCCGCTCACTGTTTTCCATTTTTATTTTTGTACAAAAATAAAATGGCAATGTTTTCAAAATGATAACTTTACTTCACTTTTTTCTAAACAAAGATTAAAATCGATCACTAAAATGAACAATCTAAACCCTTGTAGAGAGTGCCTTTCAGACTGCACCGACAACAGCACAGCTATGGCTCTGTATGACTTTGACAATCCAATCAATCAAGCTGATGAAGGGGTTGAAGAAGATTATGAGCTTCCTGAAGAGCTAGCCAGGTTGATAAGGCAAGAGGAGAAGGTTATTACTCCTCATCAAGAGGAGGTCGAAACGGTTAATCTTGGTACAGAAGAAGATATGAAAGAGGTTAAGATCGGGGCCTGCTTACAAGACTCAGTGAAGGAACAACTGATTGATATGCTTCGGGAATATGTAGATGTCTTTGCTTGGTCTTATCAGGATATGCCAGGGTTGGACACCGATATTGTCGTGCACAAGTTACCTTTGAAAGAAGACTGCCCACCGGTAAAGCAGAAACTACGCCGTACTCGCCCAGATATGGCAATGAAGATCAAAGAAGAGGTGCAAAAGCAGTGGGACGCCGGGTTCCTTGCTGTGACTAGCTATCCACCGTGGGTTGCTAATATTGTACCTGTGCCTAAGAAGGATGGCAAGGTGAGGATGTGTGTGGATTACCGGGATTTGAACAGAGCTAGCCCGAAAGATGACTTCCCTTCACCTCACATTGACGTATTGGTTGATAACACGGCTCAGTTCTCGGTATTCTCCTTCATGGATGGATTTTCAGGATACAATCAGATCAAGATGTCACCTGAAGACATGGAGAAGATAACTTTCATCACACCCTGGGCACATTCTGTTACAAGGTGATGCCATTCGGACTGAAGAATGCTGGTGCCACTTATCAACGGGCTATGGTAACATTATACCATGACATGATCCGTAAAGAAATTGAATGTTATGTGGATGACATGATTGCCAAGTCTCTCACAGAAGAAGATCACTTGGTAAATCTGTTGAAATTATTCAAGCGTCTGAGGAAGTACCAATTGAAGTTAAACCCCAACAAATGCACATTCGGGGTGCGATCCGGTAAACTGCTGGGATTTATTGTAAGTGAAAAAGGGATTGAAGTTGACCCTGATAAAGTCAAAGCCATTCAAGAAATGCCTGCACCGAAGACTGAAAAAGAAGTTCGGGGGTTCCTAGGTAGATTGAATTACATTTCACGGTTCATATCTCACCTTACAGCAACCTGTGAACCTCTGTTCAAGCTGTTAAGAAAAGAACAAACGGTCAGGTGGAACAAAGACTGCAAGAGGGCTTTTGACAAAATCAAGGAATACTTACAAGAGCCTCCAATCCTTATGCCTCCAGTTGAAGGAAGACCTCTAATAATGTATCGGCCAGTATTACAAGAGTCAACGGGGTGTGTGTTGGGCCAGCATGACGAGTCTGGTCGAAAAGAGTATGCAATATACTACCTAAGCAAAAAGTTTATCGACTGTGAACAACGTTATTCACTGCTCGAGAAAACTTGTTGTGCTTTAGCGTGGGCTGCTCGCCGATTAAGGCAGTATATGTTGACCCACACTACCTTGTTGATCTCAAAGATGGACCCAGTTAAGTACATATTTGAGAAGCCAGCGCTTACCGGACGGGTTGCAAGATGGCAAATGATCCTCACAGAATATGACATTCAATACACATCTCAAAAAGCCATCAAGGGCAGTGTATTGTCTGATTATCTTTCTGAGCAACCCATTGATGATTACCAGCCTATGAGATTTGACTTCCCTGATGAAGACATCATGTTCATAAAAGCAAAAGATCATGAAGAGCCTGTTCACACTGAAGGGCCTGACCCAGAAGAAGAATGGACTATGATGTTTGATGGGGCTGTTAATATGAATGGTCGTGGTGTTGGTGCAGTACTCATTACACCTAAAGGGGTTCACATGCCTTTCTCGGCAAAACTCACTTTTAACTGCACTAACAACGAAGCTGAATACGAAGCTTGTATTATGGGTCTTGAGGAAGCCATTGACCTCAGGATCAAGACTTTGACTGTGTTCGGAGATTCAGCTCTGGTAATCAATTAAACCAACGACAAATGGTACACACACCAGGATCATCTGATACCTTACAGGGATTATACGAGGAGGTTACTGACTTTCTTTACAACGGTCAAACTTGAGTATATCCCTCGGGACAAGAATCAATTTGCAGATGCTCTTGCCACCATTTCATCCATGATCAAAGTTCAAGCTGCCAACTTTGTACATCAAATTGCAGTATCCAGACTTGACAGACCAGCATATGTATTCGCAGCAGAAATTGTTAAAGATGATAAGCCTTGGTTCCATGACATTAAGTGCTTCTTGGAGGATTAGACATACCCTCCTGGGGCATCATCCAATGATATGAAGACTTTAAGAAGGCTAGCTGGTAGTTTCTTCATGAATACTGATGGTTCCCTCTACAAGAGAAACTTTGATATGGTACTCCTCAGATGCGTCGATAAAACAGAAGCAGGCTTGTTGATGCACGAGGTGCACGAAGGATCCTTTGGTACCCATGCAGGAGGGCATGCCATGGGCAAGAAGTTGCTAAGATCAGGTTATTACTAGATCACAATGGATGCAGATTGTTGTGCCTATGCTAGAAAGTGCCATAAATGCCAGATTTATGCGGATAAAGTACACGTGCCTCCGAATCCTCTGAATGTGATGTCTTCACCCTGGCCCTTTGCCATGTGGGGCATTGATATGATTGGCAAGATTGAACCGACTGCTTCAAATGGCCATAGATTCATCCTGGTTGCCATTGACTATTTCACCAAGTGGGTCGAAGCAGCTTCCTATGCAAATGTTACAAGGCAAGTGGTAGCCCGATTTCTGAAGAGAGACATCATCTGTCGGTATGGAATGCCCGAGCGAATCATTACTGATAATGGTTCCAATTTAAACAATAAAATGATGGCAGAACTGTGACGGGACTTCAAGATCCAACACCACAATTCTTCTCCTTACAGGCCAAAGATGAATGGCGTTGTTGAGGCAGCTAATAAGAATATCAAGAAGATTGTACAAAAGATGGTAGTCACCTACAAAGACTGGCATGAAATGCTACCGTTTGCCTTGCATGGGTACCGTACGTCAATCAGAACATCCACTGGGGCAACACCGTATCAACTTGTGTATGGTATGGAGGCAGTCCTACCTGTTGAAGTTGAATTACCTTCCTTACGGGTATTAATGGATGTTAAACTGAACGAAGCAGAATGGGTCTGGTCCCGATATGAACAACTGAGTCCGATTGAAGAAAAGAGATTGGCTGCAATCTGCCATGGGCAGCTGTATCAGAAAAGAATGAAGAAAGCCTTCGATCAGAAAGTCAGGCTCCGAGAGTACCAAGTAGGAGATCTTGTGCTGAAAAGACTCCTCCCTCCTCATACAGATCACAGGGGCAAGTGGACTCTGAACTATGAAGGACCATTCGTAGTAAAGAAATTTTTCTCTGGTGGAGCACTGATGCTCAGCACTATGGATGGTGAAGACTTCCCGTCCCCTGTGAATTCAGATGCAGTTAAAAAATACTTCGCATAAAATGACCCGCTGGACATAAAAACAGAATGTAAGTCCAGGCAAAAATAGGGCATCCCGACGAGTCAAAAACAGAATAAAAGACTCGGGCAAAAATAAGGGAAATAAACAAAAAAAAAAATTTACACCCACTGAGTTGAAAAGCCGCATGGGACGACTCAGGCAAAAATGGGTTCCCAATGGATTGAAAACCCGAAAGGGTGATCCATGCAAAACAAGGGAATGAGCGAACAACTGCATCCTGAATTCGTCTGTATCACTCACAACTTGGTAAGCTTCACAAGGATCAAGCTTCCTTCAGAATCAGCCTTCTTCAGAAAACAAGACGAGAAGAACGTCAAATGTCATACGAGTCATAGCAGAGGAAAGCTCCTTGAAACGTCATCAACATTGCCAATACCTTTTATTTCTCAATTTATAACAATCTCCTCATTTTAGGGGACTTGTTTCTTTGACTGTATCTTGCCAATTCAGGGCACATGAATTAATAAAATCAGATTTTCAGTCATGTTTCGTCTCGTACATTTTATTTTCGTTTGCAAGATGTTCGATGTCTTTAAACTACTGATTGCATAAATACAAATGCTTTTCTCCAAAAAATACGTGCTTACAGGAAATATATTTGCTCCCAGGAGTGCCTAAACTCCTATGATGGAATCCGGTAAGGGATACCTCGGGATTACTTGTGCGTTTCTCTGACTTTCCAAGATTGCAAGTATTCAAAGCATAGCATGGGGCATGAAAGCTTCATCCCAGCAAGCTGGAAAATCATTATCCACTCGGTCTCAGCACCAGAGATGCTTTCTCCCCATTAGAGTTACCAGACATCACTTCTCCAATACTTCCCTCAAAGGGCAGCACCAGAAGGTGTTCATATTCCCCAGCTGAGTCGTCCAGTATCATCCTCAACAGGATCCCCCACAGAAATCTCTAGGAAGGTCTTTCAGTGATCTCTCTTTCTCCCCAACTGAATTTCCAGTCATCAATCCTCCTCATCCAAAAGCAAAGACCAGGGAACCACCTCCCCACAGAGCTTCAGCCTCTATCCAGGAAAGCGATACCTGAAGATCTCACGACATAGTGAAGAAAGCTTCTACAAACCCCAGCAGGGTCCCTCATTACCAAGATAGGTCTACCAGTGACCTATATCCCCAAGCAGAGTCCCATATGTCAGATCTACCAATGATCTCATCCCCAGCTGGGATGTTCGCTTCAAGCAGATCAACCAAAGATCTTCATAGCAACGGGATCCGAACCCCGGATCGGTATCTTTACATAATCATAGCATTCGCATCATATTTTCCCACAGAGCGTAGCATTCCGTCTAATACGGGGCATTACGGCAAAAATCAAACATATTGCATAATCATAAGTCATGTTTTGAATCAAACACTTGTGAATAATGACAGTCCGTCAGCAATATACAGAAAGCTCCCCGAACTCCTCGGCAGAAAGCCAAGACACTGGCCTTACACCCATAAATACAAATGCACTCCTTTTGGCACTCGTCCGTGTCATATTTCCCCAGTAAAGTCGCCCGAGCTTTCTTTACAAACAGACACTTATACATTACAGATACTTCTTGACACCCGTCCGTGTCATATCCCCAGTAGAAAACCAAAGCGTCCTCTTTGCACTCACAGATACGTATATCTGTACAGATACCCTTTGACACTCGTCTGTGTCACATCCCCAGCACGGTTGCTTAAACACTTTGTGAACCATACACTTGTTTATAATATAATTTCTCCGACACTCGTCCGTGTCATATTCTCCCCAGCAAGTTAAACACTCGTCTGTGTTACTCATCATCTTTTACTCATACAGATACTCGTCTGTATCCTGTATATACCACTCAAATTCCCTCAGATCCGACACTCGTCCGTGTTCTTTGTTAATCAGTTGATACTCGTCCGTACCATCATCTCCGAACACGCGTCAAGCGTTTGTTTCTATCTGATACCCGTCCGTATCATAATCTTAAGGATGCTTGTCCGCATCTTTAATCTATACACCGTGCAGAAACACTTATGTCTTCATGAGATTAGTCACTCGGCCGTGTCTACTTTTCCCCAGCGAAGTCCCAGCAAAACTTTTGTTCTATCTGACATTCGTCCTATGTCATGATACCTTTCGGAAGCCGTACCCTGCTGTCGCTCCCACCAAACAACACATCAAGTCAGAAGGGGTACAGACGCGAACGGTCGGTGAAAAGAGGAATGAGAACACACAGGAGTGAACTCAGAAAAGAATAGAGTCGCCAGCTAGGCATTTTTATCCCGAAGGAAAGGTAATGCTGCATAAACCTAAGAAAAGATATGGATAAGACGGTTGCGAACCAGAGTGACTGAGAAAGGGGGTTCGTTACAACCTGGGAAGGTATTAGCACCCAGATTTTCCGCCGTACTCGACGGGATCCAGGCTTAAAAGATTTGTGTTTTAAAAGGGTAGTGTCAGTGCTATCTGTGTATCAAAGCTGGAAATAATGCAAGTGTCAGTGTAAAGAAATGTGAAGTGTATAAGTGAAGTGTCAGTGTAAGGAAAGAGTATGCTCATGATCATGAGGCTTAAAGAATAATTGCTGGAAGGAAGGGGAATATACAGAGACTTTTGTTCGATAACTGTTAAGTTATGCCTACGTATCCTCTCGTGCAATGAGGAAGTCAGAACGCCGTAGTTCGACCCAAAGAGACTGAAAGATGAATTGACTTGTGAACTGCATGCTTGTCTATGCTCAAGTGTATGACCTGTCTGGCTCAGGTGCAAACTGTCTTGCATTAGACGGAGGAAGCAAGTTCTCATTTATGAGTGAATGAGATGAGAAGAGAATCCCGGAGGAGACGATTATTGTTTTTTTTTGATGTTTTCAGTCTTTTATTGTTTTTGAAAGTTTGTCATAAATTAATGAGCTTAAGCCTAAACCAATGGGTTAGTAAACTCATCACATCTTCCCTCTGATTAGGGGTAATGAGAATACCTTAAGTGTGAAGTCAGCATCTCACACTTAATCACCATGATGTAGGATTAAGATCATTAACCTACTTGTGATTAATTAGATGTTTTTGGGTTTTTGTTTGGTGTTGAGTAATGAGATTAAGCCATAATCAAGGATTAAACAGACCCATTACACCATCCTAATAGAAGGATAATAGATGAGAATGTTTAAGCTGAGGAAAGCTCCTCAACTTAATCCATGATTAGGGATTAACCTCATGACAAAACAAAACCTTTATTAAGTGGACTTTAGTTAATGATATGATGAAGAAGTTATTTTTAGGGTTTGTAAGACAGCTTGAGGGGGACTTGTCCATTAACACTAGGGTTAGTCTTTCTTAACCATTTAAGGAAGAATTAGAACCCTAATGCAAGGCCCAAGTTACAAGCTTGATGTCTTAGTGATTATTAAGTGAATTGATTAAAGGATTTAAACACATTAAGGGTTTAACACTTAGGATTAAAGTTATACACTCCATCCTAATAGAAGGATGCAGGCATAAGCTTATTCACAAAGCCTTAAAGCCTTTAAGGTTTAGTCCCTGATTATGAGATGAGAAGAGAAGACTCAAAGATGACACAAAGGTAAAACTAAATGGGGGACTAATCAAAACCCTAATTATTATCATGCTTGGTTATTCCTAGGGTTTGTGAGGCTTAAGGAAAGGATCTTCAGAGAGCCACCAAGGAGAGAAGCAGATGAAAGGAGCAAAGAAAAGCAAAACAACTTGCTTCACTTAAGAAGTCAAGTTGCTTGAAGAAAGAAGGTGAGATGAACAAGAGTGAGCAAGCTCAATCCAATACACATTCAAGAATGCAGCAATGATGCATAAGAGAGATGAAAGAAGATTGTGAGAAGTGAAGGCAAATTCACTTCTCAATATAACTTACCACCTGAAAAGTTAGTAAAGAAATGAAATGTAATGCAAATGAGATGCAATGCAATGATGCAAAACAAAACCAGAAGCATGAGTATGATGTTAATGATGCTAAGAGATGATGCAAACATGAGGCAAGGTATGAGGATGATCATACAAACATGTGGAGGCAAATGTGACATGCTTAGAACCATGGATGTTCATGAAAAGTTATGAAATGTAAATGACATACAACATGGCAAATGAATGATGCAATGATCAAACATGATTCTAATATGTCCTAAGATGTATTATGAATCAAATGAATGCACAAAATGTCATGGCAAGTCATGGTATGCAAGCAAATGGAAGATGGATGCAAAGGAAGGCATGAATTAGGGTTTATGATTAACACACAAAACAAAATCCAAAATCAGAAGCAAACATCATGATAAAAAATTGAAAATGCAATCAAAGGAACCTTAGGCCTATACAAACTCACTGCCCAAAGGAGGGGTTCTAACTCTTAACCTAATGAGGGTTATGAATTTTCTAAGATTGCTAGGGTTTTAAGGTACCTTGACAAGAAAATGCAAAACAAATTGAAAATGCAAGATCAATTCATGCCAATTTAATCCTACAAACTACATGATATGCAAGATGCAATGCAAAAAGAATCACCTTCCAACTCTCAAAGGTCAGACAGAAATGAATTTTTGAAGTTTGAATCAAAATAATGCCTTGAAATAATTTTAATTCCATTGAAAATTATCAAAAGGCATCAAGATCAAAAAAGAAATTTGGTTTGAGAGTTTGAAAATGTTTCTAAATGATTTTAAATGTTTCATGACTTTTTTGGTGATTTTTAAATACCTAAAAGTATTTTTAATTAATTAATTCTCATTAATCAATTAAAAATAAACTCTTAAATGATTTAAAAATAATTTTTGATGCAAAAAATAAAAATAAAAATATTTTTGGTTTCTGAAAATTAATAAAAGCTTGAATAAAAATTTTCAGAAATTTTGAAGGTGTTTTGCTATTTTTTATAAAATGTACAAAAGAAATGAAATTAAATGAGAAATAAAATCAAATTAAACTGAAAAATGAGAAAGTATGCAAATCAAAGGGGCAGGATTCAAACTGGGACGCGCGCGAATTGACTAGGCGCGCATCTGGACGGCCAGCATTCAAACTTACGTAATTAATATTAAACCCTAATCAGAAGCCCTAATGACTTTCAGATGACCGGAACAGTGTTCCGGTCATCTTCTCCGGCAGGCCAAAATCTCTATCTCTCTCAATACGCATCAAATCCTCACCAAACTCTCTAGAATCAATCTATGAACACCACTAAACATAAACCCTAAACCAAACAACATTTATTTTCACTGAATCAAAGGAAACAAGCAGAAACATTTTCACGGGCAAACTTTCAGAGCAAGCATACGACCTCAAAACTCAATCATTTTCAAAAGTAAAAAGCTCAGTGAACTCAGGGAAGCATGTAGATCATTTTAGAAACAAGAAATAAAGGTTCTGGAAAAATGAATTTCCATGGCTACCTGAATCGAAGCTTTCAAATCAGGGACTTTCTGGCCAGTTCCTTGCTTCCAATCAACTCCAATGGACCTCCTGAGAAGCTTGCAGTGCTTGGTTGGAGTTTGTAATGGTTGGTTTGAGAGTTTGCAGAAGTTCTGTTCAAGGGAGGTGAGGAATCGTATTTTTGATTCAGGAGGTTTCAGGCTGTTTCAATGGTTGGTTTGTGATCAGTGAGTCATGTTGAGATCAATGGTGAAGTCTGTTTGTGTGTTTGAGGCTTGTGTGATGAGTTTCGAATGGTTTTGCACAAGAGGTGAAAAATGAGAAGGCTGTCTTAGAGAGTGCTTCAGGCTTGTGTGTTGTATGAAATGACTTGCTTTTGGTTTGTATAAACAAGTGTGATAGGTCAGAGGAGTTGATGTGGACTGTTGTGATTGGTATGGCTAAAGTTGCCAAAATGTCAAATTTGTGTAAGAGAAGTGGGGGCTCATAGCTAGCCAAGGACAAGTGGGGTGTCCTGCGCAGCAAGAAGTATGGAGATCCCTAGGATCAATTCTGATGTCAGCAAGCAAGTGGATTAAGGTTTGAGTGAGGTTTTGCAACTTGCTTCCTTTATATTCCCTTTTGAAATTTCTTGCTCCACAAGTCACAAAAATGAGCAATCTCTTGGTGAATTCTGATTTTTAGGCATTGGTTCATGCTTGTATGAAGATTAGAAGTCCATTTGGTAGCACAATTTGCCTTGGCAAGGGATTTTGCAACTTTGCCTCTTTGGTGGAAAACTTGAAATTATGTGATTTTGGCCAACTTTGACAAGCCATAACTTTTGATCCAAAATGAATTAGAATGAGTTCTTGTACTTTTTGAAAAGGGAATGATCCATTCTACAACTTTCATGACCAAAGTTTTTCCATTTGAAGTATTTTTGAATCAAAAAGCAAAGGTTGAAAAAGTTTCCCAAAATGGCAAGTTTCATTATAAGTCAACTTTCCCAAAAAGTCAACTTTGCAAATGGCTTGAAATTCTTCAATTTTGTGAACTTCCAACATCTTCTATGATCAAATACAGATCATACATAATCAAAATGATGAAGAACACCCTTTGGTTGGGTCATTGGGGGCCTCAGATGCCCTGATTTTGCACTGACTTGCTCAAAAAGTCAACTCTTGATCAGATGACTTCCCCATGGAATTTCTTCATGAAAATTGATATGCATGATCCCTATACCATATAGAGACCAATAGAAACAAGAATGACCAAAAAATTTGGAGTTATGGCCTTTGAAACCAAAACCCTAATTCTAGGTCTTCTGTGCAGTCAAACCTGGTTCTGCTTCCATGCCATTCTCAGCTCTTGTGATTTTTTGACATTCTTGACTTTGAGAAGATATAATATGATGCTTGAACATACATGGACCCCTTTAAAGTGATTGATGACCTTTGGAGTGGCCCAAGTGGCTCTTGGATAGCTCAGATCACAAACCCTAGATGCAGATGACTTAGAAGCAATGCAGTGAATCAAAAATGCAATATGAGATGCTATGATTGAACTTATGCAAATGAAAAGATCACAAGACATGGTGTGAATGGGTGAGGGAAAATTTGGGGTGTTTACAGCTGCCCCTATTCAAACATGAGTTAGCTGTGCAGGATGTAAGCAGCGGCTTATCAGGCGAACAAGATAACTTGTGGTTGAATACCAAAGACAGTCCAAAATTTGCACTTATAGAATGAAGAAGAAAAGGGATATAGATTGTAAAAGAAAAATAAAGTATATTGTAAAGTGCGGGCGACGAAGGACGACCGTCGAGCAGAGGACGACTGCTGGGGAAAGAGCAATGACGGGGACGGCCGACATGCTGGGGAAAAAGCGGGAAATAAAGCAATGACGGAGACGGCCGACATGCTGGGGATATAAGAGATTATGATGGGGGAGGCCATCAAGTAAAGCTGTAAGATTCTCTGGGGATTAAAGGTATACATAAATGATGAGGTACGGTCATCGGGTTCATGAAGTAATGTAAACAACGATGGGGACGGCCATCGGGCTAAACCGATGAAGGACGATCATCAGAAAAAAGGAAAAAAGGACCACGACGGGGACGGCCATCGGGTTAAAGAATAAATGAAATAATGATGAGGGACGGTCATCAAAGGTGAAGGACGATCACCAGGAAAAGGAAAAAGGGGCCACGACGGGGACGGCCATCGGGTTAAAGAATAAATGAAATAATGATGAGGGACGGTCATCAAAGGTGAAGGACGATCACCAGGAAAAGGAAAAGGGACCACGACGGGGACGGCCATCGGGTTAAAGAATAAATGAAATAATGATGATGGACGGTCATCAAAGGTGAAGGACGATCACCTAGCAAGGGACGGCTGCTCTGTTGGGGATAAGATGAGGGACGGTCATCTAAGGTGAAGGACGATCACCTGGCAGGGTACGGCTGCCGAAAGTATCGCAACATAGGACGAATGCCGGATAAAAGGTCGACGATGGGGACGGCCATCGGACGAGCATTATGAAGGACGATCATCAAGAGGTGAAGGACGATCACCTAGCAGGGGACGGCTGCTCTCAAGGTTTATCATGACATAGGACGAATGTCGGATAACAAGATCAACGATGGGGACGGCCATCGGATAAAATGATGAAGGACGATCATCAAAAGGTGAAGGACGATCACCTGGCAGGGTACGGCTTCCGAAAATCACGACATAGGACGAATGCCGGATAAAAGGGTCGACGATGGGGACGGCCATCGGACGAGCATGATGAAGGACGATCATCAAGAGGTGAAGGACAATCACCTAGCAGGGGACGGCTGCTCTCAAGGTTTATCATGACATAGGACGAATGTCAGATAGAAAAGAAATTTAGCTTTGCTGGTGACCTACTGGGGGATAGTAAACACGGACGAGTGTTTTCATCCAAGAAATAAAAGGTATAAGTGTTCTGACATTGTGTATAGATTAAAGATGCGGACGAGCATCCCTAAGACCATGATACGGACGAGTATCGGGTAGAAACAAATACTGACATGTGTTCAGAGATGATGATACAGACGAGTATCAACTGGTTAACAGGGAACACGGACGAGTGTTGATTTTGAGGGGACTCTTCTGGGGAATAGTAGACACAGACGAGTGTCTAATATTCAAGGAGACATGAGTGGTATATACAAGATACGAACGAGTATCTGTATGAGTGAAATAAGTGTGAGTGGTGTACAGGAGAGTGTTTAAACTGCTGGGGAGAGTGACACGGACGAGTGTCAAGAAAGAGAAAAGGGTATTATAGACAGGTATATGATATACAAAGTGTTTAGGTTACTGTGCTGGGGAAGGTGACACGGACGGGTGCCAAGGAAGTTGTATATATGTGTGTATCTGTGAGTGCAAAGGGGACGCCTTGGCTTTCTGCTGGGGTTATGATACGGACGGGTGTCAAGAAGTATCTGTAATACGGGTGGTCTGTTTGTAAAGAGTGTTCGGGCGACTTTACTAGGGAATGATGACACGGACGGGTGTCAAAAGGAGTGTACACTGGTATTTGTGAGTGTAAGGCAAATGCCTTAGCTTTAGCTCTCCGCTGGGGAAATTACACGGACGGGTGTCAGGATGTATCCGTATCTTTAGGGAAATTGCCTTAGCTCTCTGTCGGGGAATCTGGGGAGTTTTCTGTATATTTTTGATGGATTGTCAGTTTTCATAAGTGTTTGATTCAGAACATGGCTTATGATTATGCAATATGTTTGATTTTTGCCGTAATGCTCCGTATTAGACGGAATGCTACGCTCTGTGGGGAGAAAATGATGCGAATGCTATGTTTATGCAAAGATAATGATCCGGGATTTGGATCCCGTTGCTAAGAAGATCTCTGGTTGATCTGTTTGAAGTGAACATCCCAGCTGGGGATAAGATCATTGGTGGACTTGATAAGATGTATCTGCTTGGGGGAATAGGTCACTGATAGACCCATCTTTGGTAATGAGGGACCCAGCTGGGGTTTGAAGAAGCTTTCTTCACTCTGTTGTGATTTCTTCGGATGTTGCTTTTCTGAATAGAGGTTGAGGCTCTGTGGGGAGATGGTTCCCCGACATTTTGTACTTGGCTGCGGAGGAATAGTAGGTGGCAACTCGGCTGGGGAAGAAGAAAGATCACTGAAAGATCTTCCTAGAAATTTCTGCTGAGGAGGATACTTGACAACTCAGCTGGGGATACAGGCACCTTCTGGTACTGCCCTGTTGGAGAAGTGATGCCTGGCAACTCAGCTGGTGAGTCAGAAAGGTCACTGAAAGACCTTTCCTGGAGATTTCTGTGGAGGATCCTGCTGAGAATGATACTGGACGACTCAGTTGGGGAATATGAACACCTTCTGGTGCTGCCCTGTTGGAGAAGTGATGCCTGGCAACTCTGATGGGGAGAAGGCATTCCTGGTGCTCTTTGGAAGGTGTGTTGAGGAAGTAATGATTTGGCAGCCTACTGGGGGGAAGCTTACATGCCCCATGTTGCGCTTTGAATACCTGCAATCCTGCACAAACAGAGAAACGCACAAGTAATCCCGAGGTATCCCTTACTGGATTCCATCATAGGAGTTTAGACACTCCTGGGAGTAAGCATATTTCCTGCAAGCACGTAGTTTAGGAAAGACGCATCTGTATTTATGCAAACAATATCATAAGGACATCGGACATTTTGCAAATGAAAATAAAAACGTTCGAGACGAAACATGACTGAAAATCTGATTTTATTAATTTGTGTGCCATGACTTGGCAAGATACAGTCAAAGGAACAGATCCCCTAAAATGAGGAGATTGTTACAAAATTGAGAAACAAAAGGTGCTGGTAATGTTGATGACGCTTTAGGGAGCTTCCCTTTTGATATGACTCGTATGACTTTTGACGTTCTTCTCATCTTGCTTTCTGAAGAAGGTTGATTCTGAAGGAAGCTTGATCCTTTCGAAGCTTACCAGGTTGTAAGTGATACAGACGAATTCAGAATGCAGTTGTTCGCTTATTCCCTCATTTTGCATGGATCGCCCTTTCGGGTTTTCAATCCATCGGGATACCCATTTTTGCCTGAGTTGTCCAATGTGGCTTTTCAACTCAGCAGGTGTACATTTTATTTGCTTATTTTCCCTTATTTTTGCCCGAGTTTTTCATTCTGTTTTTGACTCGCCGGGATGCCCTATTTTTGCCTGGACTTACATTCTGTTTTTGTGTCCAGCGGGTCATTTTTATGCGAAGTATTTTTTAACTGCATCTGAATTCACAGGGGACGGGAAATCTTCACCATCCATAGTACTGAGCATGAGTGCTCCACCGGAGAAAACTTTCTTTACCACAAATGGTCCTTCATAGTTCGGAGTCCACTTGCCCCTGTGGTCTGTATGAGGAGGAAGGAGTCTTTTCAGCACAAGATCTCCCACTTGGTATTCTCGGAGCCTGACTTTCTGATCGAAGGCTTTCTTCATTCTTTTCTGATACAGCTGCCCATGACAGATTGCAGCTAATCTCTTTTCTTTAATCAGACTCAGTTGTTCATATCGGGATTGGACCCATTCCGCTTCATTCAATTTAACATCCATCAATACCCGCAAGGAGGGTAATTCAACTTCAACAGGTAGGACTGCCTCCATACCATACACAAGTTGATACGGTGTTGCCCCAGTGGATGTTCTGATTGACGTACGGTACCCATGCAAGGCAAACGGTAGCATTTCATGCCAGTCTTTGTAGGTAACTACCATCTTCTGCACAATCTTCTTGATATTTTTGTTAGCTGCCTCGACAGCACCATTCATCTTTGGCCTGTTAGGAGAAGAATTGTGGTGTTGGATCTTGAAGTCCCGGCACAGTTCTGCCATCATTTTATTGTTTAAGTTGGAACCATTATCAGTAATGATTCGCTCGGGCACTCCATACCGACAGATGATGTCTCTCTTCAGAAATCGAGCTACCACTTGCCTCGTGACATTTGCATAGGAAGCTGCTTCGACCCACTTGGTAAAATAGTCAATGGCTACCAGGATGAATCTGTGGCCGTTTGAAGCAGTCGGTTCAATCTTGCCAATCATGTCAATTCCCCACATGGAAAAGGGCCAGGGTGAAGACATCACATTCAGAGGATTGGGAGACACATGTACTTTATCCGCATAAATCTGGCATTTATGGCACTTCCTGGCATAAGCACAACAGTCTGCATCCATTGTGATCCAGTAGTAACCTGATCTTAGCAACTTCTTGGCCATGGCATGCCCTCCTGCACGGGTACCAAAGGATCCTTCATGCACCTCGTGCATTAACAAGCCTGCTTCTGTTTTATCAACGCATCTGAGAAGTACCATATCAAAGTTTCTCTTGTACAGGGAACCATCAGCATTCAGGAAGAAACTACCAGCAAGCCTTCTTAATGTCTTCTTATCATTGGAAGATGCCCCAGGTGGGTATGTATGATCCTCCAAGAAGCACTTGACATATGCTGGTCTGTCAAGCCTGGATACTGCAATTTGAGGTACAAAGTTGGCAGCTTGAACTTTGATCATGGATGAAATGGTGGCAAGAGCATCTGCAAATTGATTCTCATCCCAGGGAATATACTCAAGCTTGACCGTTGTAAAGAAAGTCAATAACCTCCTTGTATAATCCCTGTAAGGTATCAGATGATCCTGGTGTGTGTACCATTTGCCGTTGGTTTGATTGATTACCAAAGCTGAATCTCCGAACACAGTCAAAGTCTTGATCCTAAGGTCAATGGCCTCCTCAAGACCCATAATACAAGCTTCGTATTCAGCTTCGTTGTTAGTGCAGTTAAAGGTGAGTTTTGCCGAGAAAGGCTTGTGAACTCCCTTAGGTGTAATGAGTACTGCACCAACGCCACGACCATTCATATTAACATCCCCGTCGAACATCATGGTCCATTCTTCTTCTGGGTCAGGCCCTTCAGTGTGAACATGCTCTTCATGGTCTTTTGCTTTTATGAACTTGATGTCTTCATCAGGGAAGTCAAACCTCATAGGATGGTAATCATCAATGGGTTGCTCAGCAAGATAATCAGACAATACACTGCCCTTGATGGCTTTCTGAGATGTGTACTGGATGTCATATTCCGTGAGAATCATTTGCCATCTTGTAACCCGTCCGGTAAGCGCTGGCTTCTCAAAAATGTACTTAACTGGGTCCATTTTTGAGATCAACAAGGTAGTGTGGGTCAACATATACTGCCTTAGTCGACGAGAAGCCCACGCTAAAGCACAGCAAGTTTTCTCGAGCAGTGAATAACGTTGTTCACAGTCGGTAAACTTTTTGCTTAGGTAGTATATTGCATACTCTTTTCGACCAGACTCGTCATGCTGGCCCAGCACACACCCCATTGACTCTTCTAATACTGTTAAGTACATTATTAGAGGTCTCCCTTCAACTGGAGGCATAAGGATTGGAGGCTCCTGTAAGTATTCCTTGATTTTGTCAAAAGCCCTTTGGCAGTCTTCGTTCCACCTGACTGTTTGTTCTTTTCTTAACAGCTTGAACAAAGGCTCACAGGTTGCTGTAAGGTGAGATATGAACCTTGAAATGTAGTTCAATCTACCTAGAAACCCTCGAACTTCTTTTTCAGTCCTCGGTGCAGGCATTTCTTGAATGGCTTTGACTTTATCAGGGTCAACTTCAATCCCTTTCTCACTTACAATAAATCCCAGCAATTTACCGGATCGCACCCCGAATGTGCATTTGTTGGGGTTCAACTTCAGTTGGTATTTCCTCAGACGCTTGAATAACTTCAACAGATTCACCAAGTGGTCTTCTTCTGTAAGGGACTTGGCAATCATGTCATCCACATAACATTCAATTTCTTTGTGGATCATGTCATGGAATAATGTTACCATAGCCCGTTGATAGGTTGCACCAGCATTCTTCAGTCCAAATGGCATTACCTTGTAACAGAACGTGCCCCAGGGTGTGATGAAGGTGGTCTTCTCCATGTCTTCAGGTGACATCTTAATCTGATTGTATCCCGAAAATCCGTCCATGAAGGAGAACACCGAGAACTGAGCCGTATTATCAACCAATACATCAATGTGCGGTAAAGGGAAATCATCTTTCGGGCTGGCTCTGTTCAGATCCCGGTAATCCACACACATCCTCACCTTGCCGTCCTTCTTAGGCACGGGTACAATATTAGCAACCCACGGCGGATAGCTAGTCACAGCAAGGAACCCGGAGTCCCACTGCTTTTGCACCTCTTCTTTGATCTTCATTGCCATATCTGGGCGAGTACGACGTAGTTTCTGTTTAACTGGCGGGCAGTCTTCTTTTAAAGGCAGCTTGTGCATGACAATATCGGTGTCCAACCCTGGCATATCCTGATAAGACCAAGCAAACACATCCACATACTCTCGAAGCATATCAATCAGTTGTCCCTTCACTGAGCCTTGTAGGCAGGCCCCAATCTTAACCTTTTTCACATCTTCTACCGTACCAAGATTAACCGTTTCAACCTCCTCCTGATGAGGGGTGATAACCTTCTCCTCTTGCCTTAACAACCTGGCTAGCTCTTCAGGAAGCTCGTAATCTTCTTCAACCCCTTCATCAGCTTGATTGATTGGATTGTCAAAGTCATACGAAGTCATAGCTGTGTTGTTGTCGGTGCAGTCTGAAAGGCACTCTCTGCAAGGGTTTAGATTGTTCATTTTAGTGATCGATTTTAATCTTGTTTAGAAAAAGTGAAGTAAAGTTATCATTTTGGAAAACATTGCCATTTTATTTTTGTACAAAAAGAAAAATGGAAAAACAGTGAGCGGAAAAGAAAAAGACTCATTTGCAAAAGATGTCCGATATTCATTGATTGATCTGTTTGCACAAAACTACAAGATGGCCCGATTACAAAATGAGCCTTGTCATCTTGGGCAAGATGCAAGACTTGATGTATGCTTAAAATATACAGGAAATAATAATTACTCTGCAGGAGTAACCCTTATAATTTCCTGGGAAGACCAGCTTGAGACATGGCCCCCCGGGGTCCTTGGACGTATCCAGCTCTCCAGGTTGCGCTCAGCTTCCGACTCGTCTTCCAAGTTGTTCACAGCATCCGGGGTGAGCATTCCCCCGCTGACAAAGTTGGGCTTCTTAGCAGCCTCTGTTTGATCTTGTTGAATTGGTTTGTAACCCAACCCAAATCTGTCCTCCTTGTTCTCCACAGGTAGCAGCTTGCCCCAGCCTTGGGCAGTCCCCTCTTCAACAACCTTCCTGGCTTGCTGATAGGATGTCATGGAGGTTCCAAGTACAGCAGATGCTTCATTTATGTTCAGGGCCTCAAACCCCTGGCTCATGGTTTCATGGATTTCTCCATCCATCTCAATGTACTTGTACGTAGCCAGATGGCTAACAAAGATATCTTCTTCACCACAGATGGTGATGATCTGGCCTTCCCACTCGAATTTCAACTTCTGGTGAGGGGTAGACATAACTGCGCCAGCGGCATGGATCCAAGGTCTACCCAACAAACAGATGTAGGCCGGCTGAATATCCATCACATAGAAGGTAATGTTAAAGGTCTGCGGGCCAATCATCACAGGCAGATCAATCTCCCCTAGCACTGATATCTTTGAGCCATCAAAAGCTCTCACCACCAGATTACTTGGACGCAATGCCAAGCCATCGTACTCCAGCTTCACTATGGCCTTCTTTGGTAGAACTGAGTGAAGACCCTGTGTCCACCAGTACATGGGATAGAATAGCACCCTTGCATTCTAGAGTGATGTGTAAAGCCTTGTTGTGGTTACGTCCCTCAGTTGTTAAGTCAGCATTGGTAAAGCCCAATCCATGACTGGCGTTGACATTTCCCACCACAGTTTCTAGCTGATTAACAGTGATCTCCTCTGGCACGTATGTTGTGTGCAGGACTTTCAGT
The DNA here is from genome assembly GCA_963966055.1 of Lathyrus aphaca. Lineage (NCBI taxonomy): Eukaryota > Viridiplantae > Streptophyta > Magnoliopsida > Fabales > Fabaceae > Lathyrus > Lathyrus aphaca. Next base: position 364,976,769 of record OZ014521.1, read on the forward strand.
AATGCATTCCTGTGAGCTTCAGAACACATTAGCAGGGATAATATGGAGATCTTTGAGGGAGTTTGGTGAAGCTGATCCACCACCTTGTAGTCACTTCTCTTTATGATTCTCATGAACTCATCTACATCTTTCTCAAAAGATGTCTTCTGAGTTTCTTTGACAGTCGGCTCTTCAAAAACCACACTCTTTCCTTTTGCTTTGGCAGCAGCTTCTGCTTCGGCATTACGTCTTTGCACTTGTGAGGAAAAAAGGCATCCGCTTCGAGTGAAGCCTCCGCCTCCCCCAACATTATCAATTTATGGAGAAGAGGTTGAAGAATCCAAAGTGATTTTCTCCCCGTTGCAGTAGAGGTCAGAGCCATAATGCCAAGGAATGGCATTACTGCTCTCATATGGAATTGGCCCAGGTACCGTGATGGTAACTGGACTGACTGCTGCAGAGGAGGGTACTGAAATGGTTTGCGGATCATAGTAGATGGTAATTGGTGACCTGGCAGGAGATGCCACTGTTTGTTGTTGAAAGTTGTTGTTTGGAGGAACATATGCTGGATCATAATAAATGGTGACTGCTGAGATATTTGTTGGCGTTGTAGAAGATTCTGTTGGAAAAATGGGTGTTGCTGTTGTAGATGATTTTGCAGAATGAAGGGATGCTGATGTTGTAGAAGGAATGGTTGTTGATATCTGATTTGCTGAAGTGATGGATGGAGCCATTGTTAATAGTACTGATGAATTGGTCGGAATGATTGCTGTTGCAGTTGTAGAAGAGTCAGGAATTGTTGTCAGAGGAATTGCTGAATTTGTAGGTGTTGATGTTGTGATCTGGAGTATACCACTTTTGATAAGACCATCTATGCCGCTTCTCAAGTTATCACACCCGTTGACCGAAATGTTGCAATAACCACAACCAAGCTCACACCCGGGGAACATCTGGCACTCTAGGAGCTGAGCTTTAATTTCTACCAGAGGTGTCCGAATCTGCCCAACACTGGTGATTAAGAAAGATGGCTTATCTTCCTCAATAGCATTAATTCTTGGTCCTCCATGATTGGGCATGGAATTCTTGTTGACATTTGGCAGGGGTGCAAATTTGAGGGCTTTGGAATCCACTAGATCTTGCACTTTCATTTGTAAAGCCCTGCATTTCTCCGTACTATGGCCAGGTGCATTGGAGTGAAAAGCACATCTGGCGTTGGCGTCATAATTTCTTGGGAGACTGGAGGGATCTGGTGGTGCTAATGTCCTTAGTTCAACTAAGTTGAGTTTCAGGAGTTGTGGCAATAAAGCGGCATAAGGCATCGGGATAGGGTCAATTACCCTATTTGCCTGTGATGGTCTCTGTTGAAAGGGTCTTTGTTGTTGATTGTTGTTGTTGTTGTTGTTGTAGTTTCTTTGTGGCGGATACTGAACTTGCTGTTGATAGTGTGGTTGTTGTTGTGGTTGATATGCTGGTTGTTGAGGGACTGGAGCTGGAATTGTGACAGCTGCTACTGATCTGTGAAGGTACTGAGGCCTACCCCTGGTGGCATGAATGGCATTTGTCTCACCAGTTCTTCTAGGTCCCACAAAAGGCTTCCTGGGATTGTTCGACGAACCTGCACCATTATCAGAAATTTTGCCCATCTTCAGAAGGCTCTCAATTCTTTCTCCAGCTATAACTACGTCAGCGAAGCTGGTGGAAGAAAAGGCAGCTAGCCTATCAATATATGTCCCTTGCAGAGTGTTCATAAACATGTCGGCCATTTCTCTTTCCGACATGGGTGGCTGGACAACAGCAGCAAGTTGTCTCCACCTCTGGGCATATTCCCTGAAGCTTTCCCTGGAGGATTGAGACATTCCCATCAGAAGGGTTCTGTTAGAAGCCATGTCTAGATTGTACTGGTACTGTCTGATGAAAGCTTCAGCTAAGTCCTTCCAGCACCTGATAGTAGCTCAGGTCAAGTGAGAGTACCACTCCCTTGAAGCCCCAGTCAAACTATCTTCAAAATAGAACATCCACAGTTTCTCATCCATGGTGTATGCCTTAAGTCTTCCAAGAAAAGACTGCAAGTGGGTTCGTGGACAGGAAGTTCCGTTGTACTTCTCTAAGCACGGGGGTTTAAACTTATGGGGAATCCTTACTCCATCCACTAGCCCCATGTCCATGACATCAAAACCCAGGGAATTTTGAGACTCCAGAGATCTCAACTTCTCAGCTATCTCCTCAAACCTCCTGTCATAGGCTTCATCCCCAGCTCCCATTACAGTGAATTGATCCTCTTGGGGGTCTTCCTATAAGACTCTGCCTGCAGTAGTATTCCCTTGCACATTGGTAGGGATGTTGATCTCTGGATGAAGATGAGGCCCATATACTGGTGGGTTAACATGAGGCTGAACCCTCTCATTGTTACTTGTCCCTCCAGTCCCTAGATGGGGTTCTTCTGGGGTCTGCCTTTCTACCAATGCCTTCAATCTTTCTTGACATTGGGCCAAGCCATTCATAACTTCCATGAACTGGGTCATTTGGTTTCTCATCTCCAGCCTCTCGTTAACCATCTGGGTCCTGACCTCTGTTAGTTCTTGTTGTACTTGGTCCATCTGTATACCAGGAAGGTTGTTGCGAGTAGGATATCTGTGCGGACGGTTGAGAGGGAACACCCGACGGCGAGCAATAATTCCTGAATCACAACAGAGTTAGCAACAAACAATACAAAAACCTACAAAACAAGACAAAGGTTAGCATGCAATGCAGTATGCTTATTTGTTTCCAAGGTATCCGACTTAGTGCTTGGTTTTGACCTTTCCAGACCCTGAGGAAGATGCTTTGGTGTTGCTTGAGAGAAAGAAACCCAACAAAATAAACTGACAAATATATTACAAATGTGAAATAATACATAGTTTGTTTCTACAACGTATGCCCCTGAAGGGTCAAAGTACAACACAAAAAGAAAAGTACATGAAATGGAAATAACAAGAAGCAAATAAGTCAAATATCTAGGCCAAAATCATCTTCCTTAACCTCCTTCAAAAGTGCTTCAGTTACAGGACCAACCGGATGCTCTGTGATGTTTCTGATAAGAAAGTTTCTGGTGGAAATAGCAGTGGTCAGCTTCTTGTGCCTATCCTGATCCTTTGACCTCTTCACGCCAGCCCTGAGCTTCAATTCTGAGATTTCCTTCTGGGCTGACAGCAAAGCCTCCTGTTGCTTCTTCTCATTAGCCTCTAACTGCTCAATCCTAGCTTGAGTCCTCTTATCTTCCTGAGTGCGAGCTTCAGTGATTCTGACCCACCTATCCTGACTCTCTTTTAGATAGAGATCAGTCCTAGCTTTCTGAAACTGGGCCTCTTTACAGGCATTCTTCAAAATTTGCTCTCCTGCTCTCGATTTCTTGATGTAGTCCTCTGCTTTCTCAATCTTGGCTAGATGCTCCACTTTAAGCTTTTCTAACCTCTCAATGTCTAGACGACCATCACTCCTCTCCCAGAGGGTCTTCTTCAGAGCTTGAGACAGATTCTCATTCCTTTCCTTCAGCTTCTCAAATTCTTCCAGGCTGACAGTGGCTGGAGGTGGCACTGTGGATGGTCCAGGTACATCCTCAATGGCAAAGGGCATCCCAGAAATCTGAGCCCTAGCACGAGACCACTCATAATACTGGGCTGAAGCCACATTGTTGCATCTCCTAAGAATGGCCATCCCTTTGGTCTGGATGTTGTCCCAAGCCCAGGATGCTTGTCTGACAGCAAATGAATTAGGCTTCACTTCACAATACAACATTTCTGCTAAATCTTGCACTCCGGGAGGGTGAACCAAAGCATAGCCTAGTTGTCTTTTAAACAGTAAAGGATTGTAGTTGATACAACCCTTTACTCCTATTAGAGGCACATTTGGGTACTACCCACAGCTGGTAATTATGTCTTTGCCCTTGGTGCTCTGGGTGCACCACCTGATATCATCTGAGGTTAAAGCAATGAGCCTCTTAGCCCAATTCCTCTGCTGGTGAGGATTTAAGAAGGCATCTGTCTTGGGCAGGTGTCTGAGCAGCCATGTGTGAAACAAAGGAGCACAACATCTCACTAACCTCCCCCTTTGTTTCTGATTCCTCTGATGAATGGAGTAATAGAAATCTCCCAGCAATGTGGGTACTGGGTTCTTCAGGAGGAACAGATGGATGGCATTCTTGCTGACAAATTTGGGCTCATCAGCAAACAGTATGACCCCATATATGCTGAGGGCCAACAGTGCACAGACTGCCCTCCACTCTCCCAAGGAGGCCTTCAGGATAGCCTGAGAAGTCAAGAAATCTAAGTGTAAGCCAGGGATTCCAGCCTTTGTAGTCATGTTCTGCTCAATCAAAGTGGGCTCCAAGTATAGTGCCTTTGCCACTTCTTCACTGCTAGGAACAGTCATTTCTGGGTTGAAAGGGATTCCACCCCTGATGGGTATTCCAATCAGTAAGGAAAACTCCTCCAGCAAAGGTCCCAACTGAAAATTCTGGAATGTGAAGCACCTCAAAGGAGGGTCATAAAACTGTAGGCAAGTGTGAATCAAACTCCTCTAAGAAGGGTCTAAATCCATAACCATATCAAGGATGCCTCCATAATGTTCTCTGAATAATGGGATATGGTCTGGAGTAATGAATGCCTGTACCTGCCTGATGCCAGCTAGCACAGGCTCAAAGAAGTGATATGAAATGTTGCTCTTCTTGGGTGCCATGACTGCTGATGAAGAGCTGAGACAAATGCTGATGATGAAGACTGATACTAGAAGTGAGCCACTGATAGGCTGAGGATGATGATGGAGGTTACCGAAGCAAGCAACTGATAGCTGAAGCAGATAGCTGATGGACAGGGGTCTATGCAGATGAAGGGGTCAAAACCAAGCCAAATGAAATGTGGATACCCTGAAAAACAAATAAGCAAATGTTAAATGATGCAATGATGATGTATGCAAATGATATGCAAGGGTTTGTGATCAAGCTGAATCTGATTATTTTTCTTGACATTAAGTCCATGTATGTTCAAGAAGTCCAGATGGAGGTTCAGAAATCCAGTAACCAAGGTGGGGGACTCAAATAAAGAGTCACATGTCCTCAGACTTGGATCGGTTATGAGAAGTGTAAACACTTCTAACCCGGAGGTACCGTGTTTACAATAACCATAAAAGATCCTCCTCTAATTCACCTCAGTTTCTGAAGGTCAATAATAAAGGTCATCCAGACTTAGCAGGCTTCCCAGATAGCCCTAGCACTACAGGAGATATGTAGCACATAGTTCTCAAGAAGAAACCCATATCTGAACCGTGTTTCATATTCCCGCACCAGACCAAAATGGGATGGGAAAGAACATGAACCACTCTAGCCTAGGTGTCACTCAGGTCCCAGGTGTAGGACCTTAAACTCTCAATGAAAACCCCACCCACCAAGACAAAAAAAAACAGATCCAGCCAGATGACAGTATGACAGTATGATATGTAAAGTTGTAAAGAAAGCAATAAATAACTGTACATAAAGCAGTAAATAAAGCAAATATATAAACACAATTAGCACATAACACCCCCGTAAACACAAATCAAACATGCGCTAGGAGGAACCCACAAAAGGAACCAGAAGCCCTGGTTACAATATAAGGGTCCCCAGCAGAGTCGCCAAGTTGTCGCTCCCACCAAACGACACATCAAGTCAGAAGGGGTACAGACGCGAACGGTCGGCGAAAAGAGGAATGAGAACACACAGGAGTGAACTCAGAAAAGAATAGAGTCGCCAACTAGGCATTTTTATCCCGAAGGAAAGGTAATGTTGCATAAACCTAAGAAATGATATGGATAAGACGGTTGCGAACCAGAGAGACTGAGAAAGGGGGTTGGTTACAACCTGGGAAGGTATTAGCACCCAGATTGTCCGCCGTACTCAACGGGACCCACGCTTAAAAGATTTGTGTTTTAAAGGGGTAGTGTCAGTGCTATCTGTGTATCAAAGCTGGAAAGAATGCAAGTGTCAGTGTAAAGAAATGTGAAGTGTATAAGTGAAGTGTCAGTGTAAGGAAAGAGTATGCTCATGATCATGAGGCTTAAAGAATAATTGCTGGAAGGAAGGGGAATATACAGAGACTTTTGTTCGATAACTGTTAAGTTATGCCTACGTATCCTCTCGTGCAATGAGGAAGTCAGAACGCCGTAGTTCGACCCAAAGAGACTGAAAGATGAATTGACTTGTAAACTGCATGCTTGTCTATGCTCAAGTGTATGACCTGTCTGGCTCAGGTGCAAACTGTCTTGCATTAGACGGAGGAAGCAAGTTCTCGTTTATGAGTGAATGAGATGAGAAGAGAATCCCGGAGGAGACGATTATTGTTTGTTTTTGATGTTTTCAGTCTTTTATTGTTTTTGAAAGTTTGTCATAAATTAATGAGCTTAAGCCTAAACCAATGTGTTAGTAAACTCATCACATCTTCCCTCTGATTAGGGGTAATGAGAATACCTTAAGTGTGAAGTCAGCATCTCACACTTAATCACCATGATGTAGGATTAAGGTCATTAACCTACTTGTGATTATTTAGATGTTTTTGTTGTTTTTGTTTAGTGTTGAGTAATGAGATTAAGCCATAATCAAGGATTAAACAGACTCATTACACCATCCTAATAGAAGGATAATAGATGAGAATGTTTAAGCCGAGGAAAGCTCCTCAACTTAATCCATGATTAAGGATTAACCTCATGCCAAAACAAAACCATTATTAGATGGATTTTAGTTAATGATATGATGAAGAAATGATTTCTTAGGGTTTGTAAGACAACTTGAGGAGGACTTGTCCATTAACACTAGGGTTAGTCCTTCTTAACCAATTAAGGAAGAATTAGAACCCTAATGCAAGGCCCAAGTTACAAGCTTGATGTCTTAATGATTATTAGATGGATTAATTAAAGGATTTAAACACATTAAGGGTTTAACACTTAGGATTAAAGTTATACACTCCATCCTAATAGAAGGATGCAGGCATAAGCTTAATCACAAAGCCTTAAAGCCTTTAGGGTTTAGTCCTTGATTATGAGGTGAGAAGAGAAGACTCAATGATGACTCAAAGGTAAAACTAAATGGGGGACTAAACAAAACCTAATTGTTGTCATGCTTGGTCATTCCTGGGGTTTGTGAGGTTTAAGAAAGAGATCTTCAAAGAACCACCAAGGAGTGAAGCAGGTGAAAGGAGCAAAGGGAATCAAAACAACTTGTTCACTTAAGAAGACAAGTTGCTTGAAGAAAGAAGGTAAGATGAACAAGAATGAGCAAGCCCAATCTAATACACCAGATGAAATGCAGCAATGATGCATAAGGGAGATGAAAAGAGATTGGGATAAGTGAAGGCAAATTCACTTCTCAAAATAACTTACCACCTGAAAAGTTAGTAAAGAAATGAAATGCAATGCAAATGAGATGCAATGTGATGATGCAAACCAAAACCAGGAGCATAAACATGATGTTAATGATGCTAAGAGATGATGTAAACATGATGCAAGGCATGAGGATGATCATACAAACATATGGATGCAAGAGAAGCATGTTTGGAACCATGGATGTTCTTGAAAAGTTATGGAATGCAAAAGACATATAACATGGCAAATGAAAGATGCAATGATCAAACATGATTCTAATATGTCCTAATATGTGTTATGAATCAAATGGATGCACAAAATGTCATGGCAAGTCATGGTATGAAAGCAAATGGAATATGGATGCAAAGGAAGGCATAAATTAGGGTTATAAGCAACATACAAAGCAAAAATCCAAAACCAGAAGTAAATGACATGATAAAAATTTGAAAATGCAATCAAAGGAACCCTAAACCTATACAAACTCACTGCCCAAAGGAGGGGATCTAACTCTTAACCTAGTGAGAGTTATGAATTTCCTAAGATTGCTAGGGTTTTAAGGTACCTTGTCAAGAAAAATGCAAAACAAATTGAAAATTCAAGATCAATTCATGCCAATTTTATCCTACAAACTACATGCTATGCAAGATGTAATGCAAAAGAACCATCATCCAACTCTCAATGGTTAGACAGAAATGAATTTTCAAAGAATGGTACAAAATATTGTCTTGAAATGAATTTAATTCCATTGAAAATGATCAAAAGGCATCAAGAACAAAAAATAAATTTGGTTTGAGAGTTGGACAATGTTTCTAAATGTTCCTAAATGCAACATTATTTTTTTTTTGTGATTTTTAAATACCTAAAAGTATTTTTAATTAATTAATTTTCATTAAATAATTAAAAATAAACTTTTAAATGATTTAAAAATAAATTTTAATGCAAAAAATAAAAATAAAAATATTTTTGTGTTCTGAAAATTAATTCAAGCTGGGATAAAAAATTTCAGAATTTTTAGACCTTTTTTGCTATTTTTAAATAAATGTACAAATTAAATGAGAAAAATGAAAATAAAATGAATTTTTAAATGAAAAAGAAGAAAGTCAGCCAATCCAATGGGTGAGATTCAAACTCACAGGGGCGGGAATTGACTACGCGCGTATCTGGACGGCCAGAATTCAAATTGGCCTAATTATGATTAAACCCTAATCCAGTGCCCTAATCACTTTCAGATGACCGGAACAGTGTTCCGGTCATCTTCTCCGGCGAGACCAAATCCTCAACTCTCTCTACAAGCCAACCCACCCCAAATTAACTATCCAGAAATGATCCCCCACTCAAAACGAACTCAAACCATCATCCAAACATGATTTATAACAAGCATACATGGAGAATCGAAGGAAAAAAGAAAACTGGACAAAGTTTCAGAAAGTCATAACATGTTCATTTCTCAACTAATGAGATTAAGCCATAATCAAGGATTAAACAGACCCATTACACCATCCTAATAGAAGGATAATAGATGAGAATGTTTAAGCTGAGGAAAGCTCCTCAACTTAATCCATGATTAGGGATTAACCTCATGACAAAACAAAACCTTTATTAAGTGGATTTTAGTTAATGATATGATGAAGAAGTGATTTTTAGGGTTTGTAAGACAGCTTGAGGGGGACTTGTCCATTAACACTAGGGTTAGTCTTTCTTAACCATTTAAGGAAGAATTAGAACCCTAATGCAAGGCCCAAGTTACAAGCTTGATGTCTTAGTGATTATTAAGTGAATTGATTAAAGGATTTAAACACATTAAGGGTTTAACACTTAGGATTAAAGTTATACACTCCATCCTAATAGAAGGATGCAGGCATAAGCTTATTCACAAAGCCTTAAAGCCTTTAAGGTTTAGTCCCTGATTATGAGATGAGAAGAGAAGACTCAAAGATGACACAAAGGTAAAACTAAATGGGGGACTAATCAAAACCCTAATTATTATCATGCTTGGTTATTCCTAGGGTTTGTGAGGCTTAAGGAAAGGATCTTCAGAGAGCCACCAAGGAGAGAAGCAGATGAAAGGAGCAAAGAAAAGCAAAACAACTTGCTTCACTTAAGAAGTCAAGTTGCTTGAAGAAAGAAGGTGAGATGAACAAGAGTGAGCAAGCTCAATCCAATACACATTCAAGAATGCAGCAATGATGCATAAGAGAGATGAAAGAAGATTGTGAGAAGTGAAGGCAAATTCACTTCTCAATATAACTTACCACCTGAAAAGTTAGTAAAGAAATGAAATGTAATGCAAATGAGATGCAATGCAATGATGCAAAACAAAACCAGAAGCATGAGTATGATGTTAATGATGCTAAGAGATGATGCAAACATGAGGCAAGGTATGAGGATGATCATACAAACATGTGGAGGCAAATGTGACATGCTTAGAACCATGGATGTTCATGAAAAGTTATGAAATGTAAATGACATACAACATGGCAAATGAATGATGCAATGATCAAACATGATTCTAATATGTCCTAAGATGTATTATGAATCAAATGAATGCACAAAATGTCATGGCAAGTCATGGTATGCAAGCAAATGGAAGATGGATGCAAAGGAAGGCATGAATTAGGGTTTATGATTAACACACAAAACAAAATCCAAAATCAGAAGCAAACATCATGATAAAAAATTGAAAATGCAATCAAAGGAACCTTAGGCCTATACAAACTCACTGCCCAAAGGAGGGGTTCTAACTCTTAACCTAATGAGGGTTATGAATTTTCTAAGATTGCTAGGGTTTTAAGGTACCTTGACAAGAAAATGCAAAACAAATTGAAAATGCAAGATCAATTCATGCCAATTTAATCCTACAAACTACATGATATGCAAGATGCAATGCAAAAAGAATCACCTTCCAACTCTCAAAGGTCAGACAGAAATGAATTTTTGAAGTTTGAATCAAAATAATGCCTTGAAATAATTTTAATTCCATTGAAAATTATCAAAAGGCATCAAGATCAAAAAAGAAATTTGGTTTGAGAGTTTGAAAATGTTTCTAAATGATTTTAAATGTTTCATGACTTTTTTGGTGATTTTTAAATACCTAAAAGTATTTTTAATTAATTAATTCTCATTAATCAATTAAAAATAAACTCTTAAATGATTTAAAAATAATTTTTGATGCAAAAAATAAAAATAAAAATATTTTTGGTTTCTGAAAATTAATAAAAGCTTGAATAAAAATTTTCAGAAATTTTGAAGGTGTTTTGCTATTTTTTATAAAATGTACAAAAGAAATGAAATTAAATGAGAAATAAAATCAAATTAAACTGAAAAATGAGAAAGTATGCAAATCAAAGGGGCAGGATTCAAACTGGGACGCGCGCGAATTGACTAGGCGCGCATCTGGACGGCCAGCATTCAAACTTACGTAATTAATATTAAACCCTAATCAGAAGCCCTAATGACTTTCAGATGACCGGAACAGTGTTCCGGTCATCTTCTCCGGCAGGCCAAAATCTCTATCTCTCTCAATACGCATCAAATCCTCACCAAACTCTCTAGAATCAATCTATGAACACCACTAAACATAAACCCTAAACCAAACAACATTTATTTTCACTGAATCAAAGGAAACAAGCAGAAACATTTTCACGGGCAAACTTTCAGAGCAAGCATACGACCTCAAAACTCAATCATTTTCAAAAGTAAAAAGCTCAGTGAACTCAGGGAAGCATGTAGATCATTTTAGAAACAAGAAATAAAGGTTCTGGAAAAATGAATTTCCATGGCTACCTGAATCGAAGCTTTCAAATCAGGGACTTTCTGGCCAGTTCCTTGCTTCCAATCAACTCCAATGGACCTCCTGAGAAGCTTGCAGTGCTTGGTTGGAGTTTGCAATGGTTGGTTTGAGAGTTTGCAGAAGTTCTGTTCAAGGGAGGTGAGGAATCGTATTTTTGATTCAGGAGGTTTCAGGCTGTTTCAATGGTTGGTTTGTGATCAGTGAGTCATGTTGAGATCAATGGTGAAGTCTGTTTGTGTGTTTGAGGCTTGTGTGATGAGTTTCGAATGGTTTTGCACAAGAGGTGAAAAATGAGAAGGTTGTCTTAGAGAGTGCTTCTGGCTTGTGTGTTGTATGAAATGACTTGCTTTTGGTTTGTATAAACAAGTGTGATAGGTCAGAGGAGTTGATGTGGACTGTTGTGATTGGTATGGCTAAAGTTGCCAAAATGTCAAATTTGTGTAAGAGAAGTGTGGGCTCATAGCTAGCCAAGGACAAGTGGGGTGTCCTGCGCAGCAAGAAGTATGGAGAGCCCTAGGATCAATTCTGATGTCAGCAAGCAAGTGGATTAAGGTTTGAGTGAGGTTTTGTAACTTGCTTCCTTTATGTTCCCTTTTGAAATTTCTTGCTCCACAAGTCACAAAAATGAGAAATCTCTTGGTGAATTCTGATTTTTAGGCATTGGTTCATGCTTGTATGAAGATTAGAAGTCCATTTGGTAGCACAATTTGCCTTGGCAAGGGATATTGCAACTTTGCCTCTTTGGTGGAAAACTTGAAATTATGTGATTTTGGCCAACTTTGACAAGCCATAACTTTTGATCCAAAATGAATTAGAATGAGTTATTGTACTTTTTGAAAAGGGAATGATCCATTCAAAACCTTTCATGACCAAAGTTTTTCCATTTGAAGTATTTTTGAATCAAAAAGCAAAGGTTGAAAAAGTTTCCCAAAATGGCAAGTTTCATTATAAGTCAACTTTCCCAAAAAGTCAACTTTGCAAATGGCTTGAAATTCTTCAATTTTGTGAACTTCCAACATCTTTTATGATCAAATACAGATCATACATAATCAAAATGATGAAGAACACCCTTTGGTTGGGTCATTGGGGGCCTCAGATGCCCTGATTTTGCACTAACTTGCTCAAAAAGTCAACTCTTGATCAGATGACTTCCCCATGGAATTTCTTCATGAAAATTGATATGCATGATCCCTATACCATATAGAGACCAATAGAAACAAGAATGACCAAAAAATTTGGAGTTATGGCCTTTGAAACCAAAACCCTAATTCTAGGTCTTCTGTGCAGTCAAACCTGGCTCTGCTTCCATGCCATTCTCAGCTCTGGTGATTTTTTGACATTCTTGACTTTGAGAAGATATAATATGATGCTTGAACATACATGGACCCCTTTGAAGTGATTGATGACCTTTGGAGTGGCCCAAGTGGCTCTTGGATAGCTCAGATCACAAACCCTAGATGCAGATGACTTAGAAGCAATGTAGTGAATCAAAAATGCAATATGAGATGCTATGATTGAACTTATGCAAATGAAAAGATCACAAGCCATGGTGTGAATGGGTGAGGGAAAATTTGGGGTGTTTACACCTGCCAGGTGATCGTCCTTCACCTATGGATGACCGTCCCTCATCCTTTCCCCAGCGGAGTCTCCATTATTGGAACCCCTTTCTATCCGACATTCATCCTATGTCGTGATTTTTAGCAGCCGTCCCTTGCTAGGTGATCGTCCTTAACCCTTTGATGATCTCCCTTCATCATTTTTATCCGATGGCGGTCCCCATCGTTGATCTTGTTATCTGACATTCGTCCTATGTCCTGATAAACCCCGAGAGCAGCCGTACCCTGCTAGGTGATCGTCCTTCACCTTTTGATGATCGTCCTTCATCATGCTTGTCCGATGGCCGTCCCCATCGTTGACCCCTTTTATCCGGCATTCGTCCTATGTCGCGATACTTTCGGCAACCGTACCTTGCCCGGTGATCGTCCTTCACCTTAGATGACCGTACCTCATCTTATCCCCCAATAGAGCAGTCGTCCCCTGCTAGGTGATCGTCCTTCCACTTTGATGACCGTACCTCATCACTTTCTTTCATCTACCTATAATCCCCAGAATGTCTTATAGCTTTACTTGATTGTCGTCCCCATCATAATCTCTTATATCCCCAGCATGTCGGCTGTCCCCGTCATTGCTCCTTCCCCAGCAGTCCTCCTCTGCTCGACGGTCGTCCTCCGTCGCCCGCACTTTATAATCACACTTTATTTTTCTTTACAGTCTATATCCCTTTTCTTCTTCATTCTGTGAGTGCAAATTTTGGACTGTCTTTGGTATTCAACCACAAGTTATCTTGTTCGCCTGTTAAGCCGTCGCTTACATCCTGCACAGCTAACTCATGTTTGAATAGGGGCAGCTGTAAACACCCCAAATTTTCCCTCACCCATTCACACCATGGCTTGTGATCTTCTCATATGCATAAACTCAACCATAGCATCTCATACCACATTTTTTTTAATTCACTGCATTGCTCCTAAGTCATCTGCATCTAGGGTTTGTGATCTGAGCAATCCAAGAGCCATTTGAGCCACTCCAAAGGTCATCAATCATTTCAAAGGGGTCTATGTGTGTTCAAGCATCATATTATATCCTCTCAAAGTCAAGAATGTCAAAAGATCACAAGAACTGAGATTGGCATGGAAGTAGAGCCATGTTTGACTGCACAGATGACCTAGAATTAGGGTTTTGGTTTCAAAGGCCATAACTCCAAATTTTTTGGTCATTCTTGTTTCTATTGGTCTCTATATGGTATAGGGATCATGCATATCAATTTTCATGAAGAAATTCCATGGGGAAGGCATCTGATCAAGAGTTGACTTCTTGAGCAAGTCAATGCAAAATCAGGGCATCTGAGGCCCCCAATGACCCAACCAAAGGGTGTTCATCATCAATTTGATTATGTATGATCTTTATTTGATCATGGAAGATGTTATAAGTTCACAAAATTGAATAATTTCAAGCCATTTGCAAAGTTGACTTTTTGGGAAAAATGACTTGTAATGGAAACTTGCCATTTTGGGAAACTTTTTCAACCCTTGCTTTTTGATTCAAAAATGCTTCAAATGAGAAAACTTTGGTCATGAAAGTTTTAGAATGGATCATTCCCTTTTCAAAAAGTACAAGAACTCATTCTAATTCATTTTGGATCAAAAGTTATGGCTTGTCAAAGTTGGGAAAAATCACATAATTTCAAGTTATGCACCAAAGAGGCAAAGTTGCAAAACCACTTGCCAAGACAAATTGTGCTATCAAATGGACTTCTAAACTTCATAAAAACATGAACCAATGTCTAAAAGTCAGATTGCATCAAGAGTTTGCTCATTTTTATGACTTGTGGATCAAGAAACTTCAAAAGGGGCAAAGTGGAACAAAGTTGCAAAACCTCACTCAAACCCTAATCCATGTGCTGGCTAACTTCAGAATTGATCCTAGGGCTCTCCACACTTCTTGCTGCGCAGGACACCCCTCTTTTCCTTGGCTAGCCATGAGCCCATACCTCTCGTACACAACTTTTGACATTTTGGCAACTTGCCCATACCAATCACCATAGGCCACCAACAACTCTCTGACCTATCACCACTTGATACATGGACCAAAAGCAGCTCAACACACCACACACTCAAGCCTGAATCAGATCATAAGCCATAGTTCCAAGTTTATGCCTCATATGCAAAACCATTCGAAACACACTCCACAAGCATCAAACATTCAAACAAACTTCACAAAACATCTCAGCACACTCCCCTGATCATTTCCCTGCCCTCATTCATCCCTGAAACCTCCTCAATCAGAAACACGATCCTCACCCCTCACTGAACAGAACTTCTGCAAACTCACAAACCAACCATTATAAACTCCAACCAAGCTTCATAACTTCATCAGGGGGACCATTGGGATCATTTTGAAGCAAAAAGGCAAGCAAAGAGTCCCTGTTTCGAAAGCTCAATCTCAGGTATCACCAAGAACAATTTTTCCAGAACTTGTATTTTTTGTTATAGAGTTGTTCTCCATGCTTCACTGATCATGCTGCTCTTTTTATTTTCGAAAATAGTTGAGAAATGAACATGTTATGACTTTCTGAAACTTTGTCCAGTTTTCTTTTTTCCTTCGATTCTCCATGTATGCTTGTTATAAATCATGTTTGGATGATGGTTTGAGTTCATTTTGAGTGGGGGATCATTTCTGGATAGTTAATTTGGGGTGGGTTGGCTTGTAGAGAGAGTTGAGGATTTGGTCTCGCCGGAGAAGATGACCGGAACACTGTTCCGGTCATCTGAAAGTGATTAGGGCACTGGATTAGGGTTTAATCATAATTAGGCCAATTTGAATTCTGGCCGTCCAGATACGCGCGTAGTCAATTCCCGCCCCTGTGAGTTTGAATCTCACCCATTGGATTGGCTGACTTTCTTCTTTTTCATTTAAAAATTCATTTTATTTTCATTTTTCTCAT
Organism: Lathyrus aphaca; assembly: GCA_963966055.1. Classification (NCBI taxonomy): domain Eukaryota; kingdom Viridiplantae; phylum Streptophyta; class Magnoliopsida; order Fabales; family Fabaceae; genus Lathyrus; species Lathyrus aphaca. The sequence continues at coordinate 364,992,404 of OZ014521.1, forward strand.
TTAATTTGTACATTTATTTAAAAATAGCAAAAAAGGTCTAAAAATTCTGAAATTTTTTATCCCAGCTTGAATTAATTTTCAGAACACAAAAATATTTTTATTTTTATTTTTTGCATTAAAATTTATTTTTAAATCATTTAAAAGTTTATTTTTAATTATTTAATGAAAATTAATTAATTAAAAATACTTTTAGGTATTTAAAAATCACAAAAAAAAATCATGTTGCCTTTAGGAACATTTAGAAACATTGTCCAACTCTCAAACCAAATTTATTTTTTGTTCTTGATGCCTTTTGATCATTTTCAATGGAATTAAATTCATTTCAAGACAATATTTTGTACCAATCTTTGAAAATTCATTTCTGTCTAACCATTGAGAGTTGGATGATGGTTCTTTTGCATTGCATCTTGCATAGCATGTAGTTTGTAGGATAAAATTGGCATGAATTGATCTTGATTTTTCAATTTGTTTTGCATTTTTCTTGACAAGGTACCTTAAAACCCTAGCAATCTTAGGAAATTCATAACTCTCACTAGGTTAAGAGTTAGATCCCCTCCTTTGGGCAATGAGTTTGTATAGGTTTAGGGTTCCTTTGATTGCATTTTCAAATTTTTATCATGTCATTTACTTCTGGTTTTGGATTTTTGCTTTGTATGTTGCTTATAACCCTAATTTATGCCTTCCTTTGCATCCATATTCCATTTGCTTTCATACCATGACTTGCCATGACATTTTGTGCATCCATTTGATTCATAACACATATTAGGACATATTAGAATCATGTTTGATCATTTCATCTTTCATTTGCCATGTTATATGTCTTTTGCATTCCATAACTTTTCAAGAACATCCATGGTTCCAAACATGCTTCTCTTGCATCCATATGTTTGTATGATCATCCTCATGCCTTGCATCATGTTTACATCATCTCTTAGCATCATTAACATCATGTTTATGCTCCTGGTTTTGGTTTGCATCATCACATTGCATCTCATTTGCATTGCATTTCATTTCTTTACTAACTTTTCAGGTGGTAAGTTATTTTGAGAAGTGAATTTGCCTTCACTTCTCCCAATCTCTTTTCATCTCCCTTATGCATCATTGCTGCATTTCATCTGGTGTATTGGATTGGGCTTGCTCGTTCTTGTTCATCTTACCTTCTTTCTTCAAGCAACTTGTCTTCTTAAGTGAACAAGTTGTTTTGATTCCCTTTGCTCCTTTCACCTGCTTCACTCCTTGGTGGTTCTTTGAAGATGTCTTTCTTAAACCTCACAAACCCCAGGAATGACCAAGCATGACAACAATTAGGTTTTGTTTAGTCCCCCATTTAGTTTTACCTTTGAGTCATCTTTGAGTCTTCTCTTCTCACCTCATAATCAAGGACTAAACCCTAAAGGCTTTAAGGCTTTGTGATTAAGCTTATGCCTGCATCCTTCTATTAGGATGGAGTGTATAACTTTAATCCTAAGTGTTAAACCCTTAATGTGTTTAAATCCTTTAATTAATCCATCTAATAATCATTAAGACATCAAGCTTGTAACTTGGGCCTTGCATTAGGGTTCTAATTCTTCCTTAATTGGTTAAGAAGGACTAACCTTAGTGTTAATGGACAAGTCCTCCTCAAGTTGTCTTACAAACCCTAAGAAATCATTTCTTCATCATATCATTAACTAAAATCCATCTAATAATGGTTTTGTTTTGGCATGAGGTTAATCCTTAATCATGGATTAAGTTGAGGAGCTTTCCTCGGCTTAAACATTCTCATCTATTATCCTTCTATTAGGATGGTGTAATGAGTCTGTTTAATCCTTGATTATGGCTTAATCTCATTACTCAACACTAAACAAAAACAACAAAAACATCTAAATAATCACAAGTAGGTTAATGACCTTAATCCTACATCATGGTGATTAAGTGTGAGATGCTGACTTCACACTTAAGGTATTCTCATTACCCCTAATCAGAGGGAAGATGTGATGAGTTTACTAACCCTTGGTTTAGGCTTAAGCTCATTTTCTTATGACAAACTCCAAAAAGAAATAAAAGACTAAAAACACCAAAAACAAAAAGTAATCGTCTCCTCCGGGATTCTTTTCTCACCTCATTCACTCATAAACGAGAACTTGCTTCTTCCGTCTAATGCAAGGCAGTTTGCACCTGAGCCAGACAGGTCATACACTTGAGCACAGACAAGTAAGCAGTTCACAAGTCAATTTATCTTTCAGTCTCTTTGGGTCGAACTACGGTGTTCTGACTTCCTCATTGCACGAGAAGATATGTAGGCATACCTTAACAGTTATCGAACAAAAGTCTCTGTATATTCCCCCTCCTTCCAGCAATTATTCTTTAAGCCTCATGATCATGAGCATACTCTTTCCTTACACTGACACCTCTCTTATACACTTCACACTTCTTTTACACTGACACTTGCACTCTTTCCAGCTTTGATACACCAATTGCACTAACACTACCCCTTTAAAACACAAATCTTTTAAGCGTGGATCCCGTCGAGTACGACGGACAATCTGGGTGCTAATACCTTCCCAGGTTGTAACCAACCCCCTTTCTCAGTCTCTCTGGTTCGCGACCGTCTTATCCATATCTTTCCCAAGTTTATGCAGCATTACCTTTCCCCCAGGATAAAAATGCCTAGCTGGCGACTCTTTTCTCCTGAGTTCACCCCTGTGTGTTCTCTCATCCTTCTTTCGTCGACCGTTCGCGTCTGTACCCCTTCTGACGCCTGGTGTCATTTGGCGGGAGCGACACCCATCGTTGAACTTTCTATCCAACAGTCGTCCTATGTCGTGATATCTTTTAGTAGTCGTCCCCTGCTAGGTGATCGTCCTTCACCTTTTGATGACCGTCCCTCATCATTGATTTATTTATCTTTCACCCGATAGTCGTCCCCGTCGCGGTTTCTTTATTCTGCAGCCTGACAGTCGTCCCCGTTAGTGCTTTTAAATCCCCAGTAAAGTCGCTTTTCTTTACCCGATGGCCGTCCCCGTCGCGGATTCTTTATTTCCCAGCATGATGGTCGTCCCCGTCAGTGCATTTCTCACCGTTTTTATTCCCCAACAGTCGTCCTTTGCTCGATGGTCGTCCTCCATCGCTGTCATTTGATATTCAGTATATATTGTCTATTACGATTTATATCCCTTTTCTTCTTATAATAAAGAGTGCAAATTTTAGACTGTCTTGGTATTCAACCACAAGTTATATTGTTTGTCTGTTAAGCCGGACGCTTAAATCCTACATAGCTAACTCATGCTTGAATAGGGGCAGCTGTAAACACCCCAAATTTGCCCTCTCTTTTTGTCACACCTTGGCTTGTGATCCTTCATATTGCATTGCTTAAGCATATCATCTCACACTGCATAGTTATTTCACTGCATAAGTTGCATAGTTAGGGTTTGTGATCAGATGAATCTTAGAAGAGGTTTGAGCTATCTCAAAGGTCATGAATCATTCCAAGAGGATCCATGAGTTTTCTATGATCATATTATGCCTCCAAGGGTTCTTGAAAGTCAAAAGATCACAAGAGATTGCAGAGCCACCCAGGTAGGCTCAGGGTTCCTACACAGATGACCAAAAATTAGGGTTTTGGGTTTGAGGCCCTTACACTCAAAATTTTTGGCCATTCTTGATTCTATTGGTCCATATATGTTATAAGGAGCATGTGTATCAAATATGATTCAAAAATTCCTTGTGGAAGTCATCTGATCAAATGGTAACTTGTTGTGCAAGAAAAGTCAGAATCAAGGCATCTAAGGCCACTAACAAGGGTCCCAAAGGGTCATCTTCATCAATTTGAGGTCCTATGATATTTATTTGATCTTATTAGTGCTTGTAAGTTCACAATATTGAAGAATTTTGAGCCATTTGAAAAGTTTCTACTTTTGGGCATGACTTGTAATGAAAATTTTCCATTTTGGGAAAGATCTTCAACCTCCTCTTTCTTGATCAAAAAGGCTTCAAATGAATTTTCCTCAAACATGAAAATTGTAGGTTTGATCTTCCCATTTTCAAAAAGTACAAGAACTCCTCTTGATTCATCCTAGAACTCAAGTTATGATGGATCAAAGTTGGGAAAAATCTTGTAATTTTCAAGTTCATGCCAAAGAGGGAAATGTGCAATTTTCATTTCCAAGCCTTCTCATGACCTCTAATGCATTGCTACACATCATAGAAACATAATGCAACATGTTTTGACCAGAATTGAGCCTTGAACCAAAGAATTCCATGACTTGCTTCTCAAGAAATCACAAAGAGGGAAAAATGCAAAACCTATGCAAACTCTTGAATCAAGTGTTACAGCTTATAACTTTCAATCCAATGGTGCTCCTTGAACTCAGCTGATGCAGTACAAGCTCTCAAACCATCTTTGCACCATGACATACCTCAAGTATACCAAACCTTAACTTTTTGCAATTTCCCCCCAGACTCTTGGAATAGTGATCAGCAGCCTCTACAAACCTACTCTATGATCCATTCACACTTTATGGGAGAGATATAGCAACACACAAAAGCTGAGAACAAGCATACATTCAGATTGCACAAAAATACTCAAAAGGTTTCCTTCTTCGATTCTCACTCCACATCCATCAAACATCAAAAATTCTTTCACCATTCAATCACACATAATCTAAGGATCATTTCCCACCCCTCACCATGGCCTGAATCACCCTTAAACAAAAACACGATTCCTGCTTCATCAGAACTGAAACCTCCAAACCAACCACTATAAGCCTCATCCAAGCATTCCATTAGCACAAGGAGGACCAGAGGAATTGATTTGCACAAAAGGGAGGCCCAGAAAGCTCCATTTTGAAGAAGCTCAGTTTAGGTAACCTTCAAGAACATTTTTTCTAGAACCTCTCTTTCTTGTTATAAATTGATTCTATGTGTTGCACTGATCATCCTTATGTGTTTAAAATTGAAAATGGTTGAGAAATAGGCATTTTATGATGTTCTGAAACTTTGCCCGTGAAAATGTTTTTGCTTTGATTCATCATGTATGCGTATTATAAATGATTTTTGTTGATTGAATTGAGTTGTATGAGGTTTAGGGATCATTTCTGGGCAGGTCTTATGAGTTTTAGTGAGTTGGGAAAGAAGATAGGATGAGGGGTTGGCCGGAGAAGATGACCGGAGCTTATCTTCGGTCGCCTGAGATTAATTAGGGTCTGGTTTACCAGTTTGAATGTGAGCCCTTGGATTGAGATTAGTTTAAGCAGTGTACGGCCCAGATTATCCACTTAACCCTAATTTTGATTAATTAACTTAATTATAATTAAATTAGTCAGATTAAATGATAGCCATTGGATCACGCGCGTAAGCTCAGTTTGAATCTCAGCCTTAGATCTCTCATACCTTTGGTCAAGCAGACTTCTCATCCTGGCCTTTGATCTCTCTCATGCGCAATCTCGTCCATCCATCCAGCATACTTTTAATTTTAATTTTATTTTATTTCATTTCTTTTGTTTTATTTATTAAAAATACCAAAACATTTTATAAAATTCTGATTTTTTGCATCATTGTTTAAACTAATTTTCAGAAACCAAAAACATTTTTCATTTTAATTTTTGCATTAAAAATATATTTTTAAATCATTTAATTGTATTATTTAATTAATTTATTCATTTTAATTAATTAAAAATATTTTTAGGTATCTAAAAATCACCAAAAAAAATCATGAAGCATTCTTACATGTTTAGAACAATTTACAAAATCATCTTACAAATTTGTTTTAGGGTTTGATCTCATTTTGACAATTAACCATGAATTAGGGTTTCCAAATTTCCAATTTTTCTAACCCTAACTTCAAAAATTCATTTCTGAACAATCAAGATGAGTTTGTGAATGGTTTTTTTTGCATTATTTCATACTTGGCATCTAGTATCTAGGAAATTTAACTCATAATTTTTTATTGCATTTTCCATTTGTTTGGTATTTTATATGAAGAGGTACCCAAACCCCTAGCCTAACTTAGAAAAAACATAACTTGACTTTGGTATAGCTTCTGACCTCCATCTTTAGGGAGTGATCTTATGTGTGTTTAGGGTTCATTTGGTTGCAATTTCATTTTTTTATCATGTGTTATGCTTCTATTTTGATCATGTGCATCTCATACTTTCCTAAAACCTTAATTTGCCATGTTCATTTGCATTCATCTTTGCATACCTTCCTCATGTGAACTTGTCATGACATCTCATGCATTTGTATGTCATCTTAGACATCTTAGGACATGTGTGAATGTTGGTTGATCATTGTTGCATTCATTTGGTATGTTTTGCATCCATTACATCTTATGTATGTTCATGTGATCTTAAGCTTCCAACATGCTTGTTTTTGCATCCATCACTTATATGATCATACATATGCATTGTATATGACTTTGCATCTCTACATGACACCTTTGCATCATGTATTTACTTCTAGTTAGCATCATTGCATATTCATTTGCCTTATTTCCTTTTGTTTCACACCTTATGCATTCATACTAACTTTTCAGGGGCTTATGGTAAGTTGTTTAGGATGTGGATTTGCCTCTACATCCAATCTCTTCTTATCTCTTCATTTGCATCTTTACATGTCTTTGAAGTGAATTTGATTCACTTGTGCCCTCTCTTTCTCCTTTTCTTTCTCTTAGGTTACTTAACTTCTTCAGGAAGCAAGTAACCTATTATCTTTTCTCCCCTCTTTTCATCTGCTTCTTCTTCCTTGGTGGCCATATGAAGACTTTCTGAAGATCTTTCTTAAGCCTCACAAACCATAGGAATATCCAAGCATGATAACTTTAGGGTTGTACATAGTCTCCCCTAGTTTTTACCTTTGAGTATCCTTGAGTCTCTGCTTCACATCTCATAATCAAGGCTAAGCAGTTAAAATTTTAAGACTCTGAATTAGGGTTATGCTTGCATCCTTATCTTAGGATGGAGTGTATAACTTTAATACTTAGTGTTAAACCTTTAAGTTGTTTACACCTCATAATCAAAACACCTAATAATTATTAAGACTTAAACTTGTAACTTGGGCCTTATATTAGGGTTACATCTCTTCCTGATGGTTCAGAGGGACTAACCCTAGTGTTCAATGGAAAAGTCCCCCTCAGGTTTAGTCTTACAAACATAAAATCCACCTCTTAATCTAAGCTTTAATTAAAACCCACTTTAATAAAGACTTGTTATATAATGATTTTAATCCCTAACCATGGATTAAGTTGAGGTATCTTCCTCATCTTAAGTGTCCTCATCTATCATCCTTCTCTTAGGATGGTGTAATGAGTTCATTAATCCCTGATTAGAGATTAAACTCATTACTTAACACAAAACAAAAATCCAAAAACACTTAATAATCACAAGTAGGTTAATGATCTTAATCCTATCATCATTAGGGTAATTAAGTTGAGATTTTTATCTCACACTTAAGTAGGCTCATTATCTCTAATCAGGGATGATATAATGAGTTTACAATCCCTTGATGGAGGCTTAAGCTCATTATCCTATGTAAAAGCACCAAAAACAATAAAAAACTGAAAACACAAAAACAAACAATAAGTGTCTCCTCCGGGATTCTTTTCTCATCACACTCACTCTGAAAATGAGAACTCGCTTCTTTCGTCTAATGCAAGACAGTTAGCACTCGAGCCAGACGAGTCATACACTTGAGCATAGACAAGTAAGCAGTTCACACTAAAATCATCCCAGTCTCTTTGAGTCGAACTACGGTGTTCTGACTTCCTCATTGCACGAGAGGATACGTAGGCATAACTTAACAGTTATCGAACAAAAGTCTCTTTGTCCCCCCCCCCCATTCTCTCCTCTTTCTGTTTCTCTTTCTTTAGCTTCAGTTTTGAGCACTCACCTTCTTCTCGCACTAACACTCTGTACATCCTTTTCTCCCTAGCTTTTTATGCACAGTTTAGCACATACATTATCCCCTTTTAAACACAATCAAGTAAGCGTGGATCCCGTTGAGTACGATGGACGATCTGGGTGCTAATACCTTCCAAGGTCGTAACCAACCCCCTTTCTCAGTTTCTTTGGTTCGCAACTGTCTTATCCATACCATTCCAGGTTTATGCAGCATTACCTTTCCTTCAGGATAAAAATGCCTAGTTGGCGACTCTATTCAACCTCAACCTCCAACATCGTCGTCGGTTCGCGTTTGCACCTGGATGAAAATCCGGGGAGTGACACCCTTCACCAGTGTTCAGAAAAAGAATGAAAGGGAAGTTGGGGTAACATTTTATCAACGTGGAAAAGGTAGAGGATATCATCCACGCCATCATCAGGCAACTTCTATGGCCACGACCTCGAATAATCAGCCTAAGCGTCATACACGACAAAGGAACCCTCAACAGGGTCAAAGTCAGCAAAGGAGAGAATTAGTTTTTGACCATTTACCAATGTCTTATACGAATATACTTCAACATCTGCTTCAATTGAAATTGATTGAGCTTCGCAAGCTGTCCCCACCTCCTTTTCCATTTCTAGAGGGATGGGATGCCAATGCCCACTGTGATTTCCATTATGGGTCACCAGGACACCATGTTAATGGGTGTAAAGTTTTTCACCACAAGGTACAAAATTTAATTGATTGGAAAGCTATCAATTTTGCTCCATACAGATGAAGGAGAGGGAAGTGTCCTGATTTGAAGTTTTTATCAGAGTCTGTCAGAAAAAGAACTAAAGCAATAAAGCCAGAAGTATCCTCATACTCTCAATAATGGCATTCGTTTGATTTCTTCACTGCATTTTCATCCCTATTGAGATGAACTACACTGCTCTAATTCTTAATTGGTCTTGGGTCAATGAAGATACATAGGCAGAAGATCATCAAGTCTTTGTAAGCAACCTTAGGCGTCAACCCTACTTCTCAGCTTTACTCTCTCCTGCAGATCTCTCGTGTTAGTGTTCAACTACAAAGTTTTAAGGTCAGAATAATTGGGAAGGAAGTATGGTGCTAGACATGTGACCATTTGATTGAAGATTGCAAGTTCATGGAAAAGTTGTTGGCTATTGAAAGTATTCAAAAATGATAAATCCCGACGGATTCAAGTCTCCTCAATGATAGCAATGTTTAGCTTCTTTACTACATTCCTATTTTTAGCATTTATATTTGTCTAAACATTTGTATGAATGCATGAAACTTGTTTGTTTTTTAATGTTAATCATAATAAAACGCACATGTTTTTCTTGAAGTAATTCATTTGTATTTGTTTTTAATTCTGTGTATGTGCATTGCAATACCAACTATCATTCTTAAACTCTATGAGGGAGGATGACAAAAAAAAAATATCCAATTATGTGCTCTTGAATGAGGCCTTGTTGATGATTCACAAGCTTTGTTTCAAATCCCAAACACCGGAGATATAAGGGAGATAGACCCTCACTAACCCCTTTGAGCCTTGAAGTAGGAGTTTTTTTTGCATGAAAAAACCCTAACATTTAACCCAAGGGTAGGATAGGTGTCAGCTAGTTGGACCGAGCGTTCATACTTTCACAAAGGAGTGTATATGAGGATCCATTACTTGTCATGATACCAAATCAAGAAGTCCAAAGACCAGAAACCACCATGGTTGTCCCTCATCAACTGAAAGTGAGACAGTCACGACCCTTACAAAGCAATCAAGATAGACAGTGTCGCACGACTTGTTCAAAAAAAAATTGAAAAAGAAATAAAAAGCCTGCTAAGTCGAAACTTGAAAAAAACGACTTAGGCAAAAATTAGGGCATCTTGCTGGACTCCAATTGCAAAAGATTCAAAAGAATCAGTCCAGGAAAAAGTAAGGGATAAGCATAAAAAAGAGAAAAAATGAAAGGTGAAGAGGATTACATAAGAAAGATCCTTAAGCAAGAATAAAGTCGTGTGATACAGACACAAAAGACAATAGGGGTGACTGTTACCCCAACAACCGTTGTGGTGCTTAAACCGTTAGTAGAAATGGTTCCTCAACCATCACGAAACCCTTAGGAAAGGTGAGCGTTTGTGAAAACTAGCTGAACATAGGAATGGAAGGACATCACGAAGAGGGATGGGCACCAATAAATTTTGAGCATATATCCTTTGTTTCTATAACCATGAACCAGGACACGATACAACCCTCAAAAGTCCTAACTGAAATAGGGTTAATTCGAGAGCATACATCCATAAGATAACGTTCCTAACTCCTATGAGTTTTGCTGGAAGATCTTTGTTGGTATTGCATATGCATGTTTTTCTTTCTTAAAAAATCAGTGTTATATCTCAACCAGTAATTCACTCACAAAGGTTTGCGACCTCTTTTCAATAAAAACTTCAAGATTAACATGTGTTGCATTAGAATTTTCATTCTCAGAATAAAACATTTTCTGTTTGCATACATTTGTTTGACATCAAAGAAATTCATATGCGGAATTTCAGTCCAGAAGCTTAATCATGCCGAGTTGAGAAGTCTAAAACTTCTGAAGGACAATCATGTCAAAGTGAATTTTTTTTCCAAGAAAATCCTATGAATAGAGACTCTCCCAACCATTTGGGTTAAATGCAGCCAATCCGGGGCAATCACGTCGATAAATCTCTCCAAAGTTCAGCCAAACTGGGGCAATCACTTTGAAATTTAAATCTCTCAAAGAGCATTTAGTTTGAGTATTTCTTCGAGGTACAATCAATTAGAGGAAATCAATTAGAGTAAATCTCTCCAAAGTTCACCCAAAGAGCAGGTAAAGTCACTCTCTATAGATATTTAATCAATCTAGTCTTTGTTCAGGATACTAGGGAAGAGTATCCCACGATGATGAGAGATCTTTCATGAATCTTCGTAAAACAAATTCCTCCGTAGAACATTGCAATTTGGGGCGATCATTTCTAGATCCGGTGAATCTCTCAAATAGTTTGAAGACGTTGGAGCATTTTGGATGCCAGGTCTTTTGTAAAATCCTCTTGAGACAATTTTCTCGTAAATAAAGCAATCGAAGACTTAAAAGACGACATCATTCTTCAGCATGAAGCAATATGGAAATATTGTTCCCAATCAGAGTCTGGATAAAATTACCCACTCTCAGCTGCCTCTTAAAGCAAGGTGTTAAAGGGTGCGGTGTTTCCCCAAGCAGAGAATATTTCTACCTCTTCTCCCTAGAGAGAGATGCCTTACAACTCTTATCTCCAACAGAAAAGTTGATCCTCACATTATCCCCAATAGAGTTCAAGATGGAATCTTCCCCCAGCTGAGTCAGAGTAGGGTGGTATCCCCAGCAGAACTTCAAGGTCAGTTTAACAGTTCTCACCTCCAAGTAGAGTCATCACAGTAAAAAATTCCCAGCAGGCAGATGAATGCTCATTTTCCCCATAGAGCCAGAGTGCCAAAATCCTTTCCCCAGCAAGTGTATTTGACCAAGCATCTCCCCAGCCGAGTCAGAATATCGTCATTTCCCCATAGAGTTTCATGTTTGGAATTTATCCATCATTGAAATATTCCCCATCGAGGTCGCCAATTTATTTTTGGTCAATGTGACAAATGATGCAGACAATGTTCACATTCCTCAGCCAGAGTCAAGTATTGTCAGAGTATCTTGATCTTGTTCCTCAGCGGAATGTTAGTCAGAGCATTCTCATCCCCAGCGGACTTATAATCAGTATTCTCCCCTGCAGAGTTGTTACTCTCTTCTCAGATCAACTAATCTTGGTTTCATCGCTTTTGTCCCGTGTCAACGGACTAATCATATTGATCGCTTTATCCCGTGTCAACGGACTAATCATATTGATTGCTTTGTCCCGTGTCAATGGACCTATTTTGAATGGATCGCTTGATGCCATTCTCATATCAGATCGCTTGATCCTGTTTGGGTTTTAAATCGCTCGATATTGCAACGCCATTAAAGTCCAATGTCGTTGTGGCAAGCCAGTAGTTGTCTGGCATCGTACAAAAATACATGTTTGAGTTGTAAATCGCTTTATGTTACTTCTCTCTGTTTGAGTCGTAAATCCTTTGATGTTACGTTCTCACCTTCCCGGTTATGGATCACTTGATACCATTTCCATGTCAGATCACTTGATCTTGGTTGAGTTATAAATCTCTTGATGTTACTTCTCTTTGTCTGAGTCATAAATCCTATGATATTAAGTTCTCATATTCCAGGTTATGGATCGCTTGATACCATTTCCATTATCATATCGCTTGATCTTTGTTAAGTTGTAAATCGCTTGATGTTACTTCTCTCTATTTGATTTGTAAATCCTTTGATGTTACGTTCTCACCTTCTCGGTTATGGATCGCTTGATACCATTTCCATGTCAGAACGCTCTATCTAGCTTGAGTTATAAATCGTTGATGTTACTCCTCTTTGTTTGAGTCGTAAATCTTATGATATTACGTTCTTATATTCCCAGTTATGGATCGCTTGATACAATTTCGTTGTTAGATCTCTTAATCATGTTTGAGTTGTAAATCGTTTGATGTTACTCCTCTTTCTCTGATTCGTAAATCCTATGATGTTACATTCTCACCTTCTCGGTTATGGATCGCTTGATACCATTTCCATGTCAGATCGCTTGATCTTGCTTGAGTTGTAAATCGCTTGATGTTACTCCTCTTTCTTCGAGTCGTAAATCCTATGATGTTACATTTTCACCTTCCCAGTTATGGATCGGTTGATACCATTTCCATGTCAGATAACTTGTTCTTTCTTGAGTTGTAAACCGCTTGATGTTACTCCTCTTTTCTTGAGTCGTAAATCCTATGATATTACATTCTCACCTTCCCGGTTATGGATCGCTTGATACCATCTCCATGTCAGATTGCTTGATCTTGTTTGGGTTGTAAGTCACTTGATGTTACTCCTCTTTGTTTGAGTCGTAAATCCCATGATGTTACATTCTCATATTCCAAGTTATGGATCCTATGATACTATTTCCTTGTCGGATCTCTTGATTTTGTCTGGGTTGTTAATTACTTGATGTTACAACGCCATTTAAGTCCACCATTCGATGTGGCAAGCCAGTAGTCTTCTGGTGTCGTTCAAAAGACATATCTCCGTTATTTACTTTGATTACTTTTCTCCACATCATAGTTCTCCAAGAAGGATTTCTTCAGCTTGGGTTTATTTCCCTTTTCTTCTCCAACAGAGTGCAAATTTTTGGGTTCTTTTGGTATTCAATCACGGTTTATCTCAAATGGCCGACAACCGTCGCTCTTGTCCTTTTCAGATTAACAATTACTTGAATAGGGGCAACTGTAACACCCCCAAATTTTCCCACTCATTTCCATAGCATATAGCATATCATGAAGCATACATATATTAGCATTTTGCATAGAAAAATGAGGCATGACATCCATAGTTACAAGCATAGGGCATATGATCAGTCATCTAGCAAGTTAAGATTCTTCAAAGTTAAGTGGAGAGCCAAGTGGTCTTGCAAGAAGCTTACATAGGATCCTTATACCTTACAAAAGTTCAAATTCATCCTTAAATCCCAAGAAGAGGTGTGATTCATCAAAAGCTCAGCAATGCAATTTGCTCATACATAAGGAAACCATAATTAGGGTTTTGCCTCAAATCATCATGTCCTCATAGCTTTGATCAATTATTATGGTCAAAGGCTTCTATATGATATATAAGTCCTATGAATGAAGTTTGATTCAAAAATTTATTGAGGAAGTCAGACATTGGTTCAGTTACTTATAAATGAAGAAAGAGGTCAACAGTGCAGAAGAAAAGTTAACCAATGGATTTCAAGGGTTCTGATCATCATTTTCAAGCCTATGGACCTTCATTAGGGCAAATAATAGCTTGTGTGGTCTCAAGAATCAAGAATCAATAGTTTGGAAGAAAGTTGCTAAATATGGAAAGTGACCTATAATTAAACTTGCTATTTTTGGCTATTTTTGCCCTAACTTCATTCAATTCTTTCATGATCAAGATGGCTTCAAATGAATTTTCCTAAAACATGAAAGTTGTAGGGTTTGTTCTCCCCTTTCCAAAAACAAATCAGATTATGCACATGGACACAAGCTTGCACGTGCAATTTACCTCATCACAACTTTCATGCAAATTTTCATTTTGATCCTCATCACATATTCCATGCTCACATTGCTTCTAGAACCCTACACAGGTGTAAACACTCATGATATATAAGCTATTTGTGCCCTTGGTTTAGCCTCATGCTCTCTCATTTCTCAGTTTCAAACTTTTTTCTCTTTATGCATTTTGCTTCGAATCTCCCATTTCATACACGCACTGCCTCAATTCTTTGCACAATCATCATCATTGGAGTTTGAGGATCACAAATCCACCATTGGTTTGAGCTTAGAGCAAGGTTTTCACATAGTGAAATTCAGAAGCAATTTACTTCAAAACTTAAGATTCAAGTTGATTTGAAGCTCTATTTGCATTTATTTTGCAAATAGAGGTGCTAAGGAGTGGATCTGCACATTTCTGAAGGATTTATTTGAGTATTTGACCTAGCTTCACCTCAGGTTAGCTTCCAAATTCATCACTCTAGATCTTGTTTTTTATGTATGCATTGTGATCTATGTGCTTCATTGAGTTGATTGATGTATTCTGTTTGTGGTTTTGATTTGAATTGAGCTTGTATTATGGATTTGAAGGTTTAATGTTCATTTTTATTTTCTTCGGTCCATGAGATATATTGATTGTTTGGTGATTTTGATCTTGGATTCGTAATCAGCATGTAAAATTGTGTGGATCTAGAGCCTTGTGTGTATTTCTGGTCAATTTTGTTCTTGTGTATGCATTTTCTGGTGATCGAAGCTAGGGCTCCGTCACCGGATTTGTTTCAGGGAAGGTGATAATCTGAGGAAGAAGATGAAATCTCCTCCGTCTTTTTTATTAATCCAACGCATGAAAACCTGCCAGCACATTAAAATAGGCATGTGTTTCACGTGGTTTATGTTTTCATAATAATGCTTGGTGTGTGATAGCCTAGGGTTGTTAACGTGTGCGTGCATCTGGATGTTTGGATTTGGCTGACTTTGTGAATTGGTTGACTAGGTCACGCGCGTATGATAAATCCAACGTATGTGATTGATGATGACCTTTGACTAGGGTTTATAGTAATTGTTATGAACCTTACGCATTGGACCTGGACTTGTTTGCTATTCCAACCCCCTCATTAAGCCCAATTTTGATTCTGAACGTGACCTAATTGCTAATTGAACCTCCCTTGGCTTTATTTCTTTTTATTTTGATTTCTTTTTCTTATTTCATTTCTAATTTTTAAAAATAGTTATAGGTATTAAAAAATCCCAAAAATAATCATGAACATTATTTTGAGTTTTCTAAAATTTGTCCAAATTTTATTTTACATTTTTCTTTTATTTTTATAGCTTGAATAAATTGTTGAATTATTTTCTTTCATTTTGCTTTCTTCTTTGCATACCCTGACTTGTAAGATTTTTATCTTGAGTTTAAAGATAGGCTTGATGCTGATTCTTTTTTCTATGATTCATTAACATGTTGAAGTACTTGGTTGATTTTTGTCATGATCTTTAGGCTTTGTTTGGCTAGTTTGTGACTTGTTGCTTCATGTGTAAGGAAGTGAAACCCTAACTCTTCTTGGACCATTTAGTTGATTGTGTTTGCTTCTGATTCTGGTCATGTGAATTTGATATAATGTTTGTGCATACTTGAAGTACCTTGTTTCTCATTGGTTTAATTTTTAAGACATGTTCACTAATTGTTTGAGATTTGTTCTTTAAAATGCCTAATTTGAAGTGTTCTTGAACCAGATTTGTTGCTTGATTAGAAAGGAACTTGTGCCATCTTATAGAGTCTTATTTGTTGATTGATAATGTGATGTTTGATCCCTAGTTTTAACATTTGATGCTCACTTTTGCTTAATTGATGATAACTTGTGCACTAAGGCACACTTTCACAAGCATGCTTCATTTCACTTCACACTTCTCATGTCTCCTCTAATGGACCTAGTATGTGCTTGAATGTTTTGATTGATGTTTGTCTCTTCTTCTTAGACACTTGACCAATATGTTTAGCTTCTGAATTTGGTGATACTTAGGGGTTTTTGACTTGCTTGCTTCTCTTAATCACATGTTTTTATCTCACTTCTTCATGTATGTTTTTCTTGTGGTTTGTGAGACTTCTTTCATTCTTTTTTTTTGTGTGAGTTTGTATGACTAACATTAGAATTCTTGCATGATCATTAGGTTCTGACTTTATTGGTTTGTAATGTTTAAATGTTCGTTATTCCATTGTTTAAACCTATTTGATCTTATCTTGTCACTTGTGAATGCTTTTAACACTTTCAGGGGCTATGGTAAGTAAGAGGTGTCGATGAGATTTCTACATCTCAAACTTATTTATCCTTTTTCTTTTATGTGTTCTACTTGTGATTTGTGATGATCTTAGGCCATCATTTGTTCAACTTATTTTCACCCCCCTTAGAAACAATTTAACTTCTTTAAGAGAAGTAAGTTGCTTTCTACCTCCTTTCTTATTCTTATTCTTTTATTCTTTCCTTCTTTCTTTAGGATAGATCCATACCACACTAACCTAGGACTCCTATGCATGATAACATTAGAGTTTATTAGTCCCACTCTAGTTCTTTTACCTTTAAGATCCTTTGGTTCTTTCTCTTTCTCATCTTCAAACAAAAACCTAAAAAACTTAATAAAACTTGAGATATTTTTATGTGTATGGACTTATTCCATGGGGCACTTGTATTCACCCCATCTTGGTGGTGGTATAAGCTTGTCTAGCATGATGTACAAGTCTAATCATGAGACTATTGTCACAAAGAAAAATCATAAAAAACATTTCTTCATTTCAAGCTACAAAAACACTTAATAAATTCAACAAGTTAGTGAGCTCAAGCCCTAATCTTTGGAAACAAGTTTGAGGATCTTCTTCTTACTTAGTGTGCTTATTCCTCATTCTATATAGGAATTTAGTAATAAGGACACATTCCCTAGAAAAGGACTTGAATTCTCTTTCTTGTTCCACACTCATAAAAGCTTCTAAAAAACTCAAACAAAGAATAAACGTCTCTCCTTCTAGACTTCTTCTCTCATCACCTTCATTCATAACGTAAGAACTTGCTCCTACTTGTCAATTTGCAAGACGGTAACGCACTCGTGCTAGACGAGCCTACAACACCTGAGCATTGACATTAGCAGTTCAAGCTTAAAAAACACAAGCCATTTTCCTCCCTAGTTAGGGGAACTACGACGTCTATGATCATCATGTCCAGATGAGGTACGTAGGCAGCGGGGTAGGGCCCGTTTGAACACTCTTTTATTTTCCCTACATTTTCCCCCTTTATTTTCTTTTCTTATCCAGTTTCAGTCTTTCTTTTTGCAACAACATTCATTTCTTCACCCTTTGAAATAGTTTCTTTGCAAGCGTGGATCCCGTCGGGTACGGAGGACAATCTAGGGTGCTAATACCTTCTCAGGTCGTAACCGACTCCCGAACCCAGTTCTTTGGTTCACAAGACCTTTGTCTTCCCTTTCTTTCTCTGGTTTGTGCAGCATTACCATTCCCGTTCCTTCGGGATAAAAATGACTAGCTGGCGACTCTACCTTTTCCTTACCACTTTCACATTTGTACCAGGATGGAAATCCAGGGAGCGACACAATGGTTATTGGCATTCTCCATAGTTAAATTCCAATGGTTATTAGTGTCTTCAACAAGTTAAAGTCTAATGGTTATTGGCATTTTCATCAACTCAAAGTCCAATCTTCATTGGCATATCGTTCTGATAGTTTTTCGTACTATTATCGAGGCATGATTTGGTTCGATTTGGCTAACATGTATGTGATGGTTCAGAGTCATTCCTAACACGGTCGACATTCATCACAGTTCCAAATCCAACTTATTCTTGGAAATTTTGGCAGTTCAGAATCCGTGTTGTTAACATTCTCACAAGTAGAGGTGTTATTCCCCACAAATATGTGGAAGATCAGATCAGTGGTCACTTTCCTCACCAGAGTTGCATGTTACTGTCCCCAACAGGCACTTCTCTTTGCATCTAGCATGTAATAATCATCATTACATTGCATCCTCTAAAGCGTAACTTTACCATAAAAATGGAGCATTATTCCATAGAAAAAGTCAAACATATGCATATGAATCATAAGCCAGTATTGGTATCTTGCGTGAAAACCCAAAATTTTATTTCTTCGATCAAACTGAAGAACCTCCAGAAAAATGCCTAGTTCATTTCCCCATCTGATATTTCAAACAAAACAAAGGGTCTTAAATTGGATTATATTATGTACTTTTCTCCTTAACGTGGGTTGGTTGATTCCATTTCCTTTCACCCTTTGTTCGGATGTTAGATCGATTGATCTTATTTTGAGTTGTAAATCGGTTGATCCTACTTCTCTTTCTCCTTAATTTGTAAATCAGATGATATTACGATCTCTCTTTTGGGTTGTGGCTTGGTGGATTCCATTTCCTTTCTCACTTTGTTTGGGTGTTAGATCAGACAAAAATTATTTGAGTTGTAAATCAAAGGATATTGCTTCTCTTCTTCCCTGAGTCGCAAAGAGAATAATGTTACGTCATATTTTCTGTTAGATCGGTTGATCTTATTCCTTATTGATATCCCCATCAAAGTATTATCTTTTGTTTTGTATATCTTTTGATCATACTCCCTAACTATAGACACTTTAATTTTGAACCTTAGCCATTTACGAAAGGTGTTTAGGTCAAACTTCCCTTAGGAACCGTTCTCGATAGGTTTCCCCTAGCCGTTCCCGACATACTTAAGTTTTGAACCCTATTCATTCGTGATAGGTGTTTAGGTCAAACTTCCCTTAGGAACTGTTCCCGACAGGTTTCACTAACCATTCCCGACAGACTCTTTAAGTTTTGAAACCATTCCCGATAGGTTTCCTTTAGCCGTTCCCGACAGGGTCTTTAAGTTTTGAAGCTTAGTTGTTCCCGACAGGTGTTTAGGTCAAACTTCCCTTAGGAACCGTTCCCGACAGGTTTCCTTTATTCGTTCCCTAAAGGCTCTTTAAGTTTTGAACCTTAGATGTTCCCGATAGGTGTCTAGGTCAAACTTCCCTTAGGAACCGTTCTCGACAGGTTTCCTTTAGCCATTCCTGACAGGCTCTTTAAGTTTTGAACCTAAGTCGTTCCCGATAGGTGTTTAGGTCAAACTTTCCTTAAGAATCGTTCCCGAAAGATTTTCTTTAGTTGTTCCCGACAGCCCCTTTAAGTTTTGAACCTTATTTGTTTTTGACATGTGTTTAGCTCAAACTTTCCTTAGGAACCATTCCCAACAGGTTTTATTTAGCCTTTCCGGACATGCTCATTAAGTTTTGAACCTTAGCCATTCCCGACAGGTGTTTAGGTCAAAGTTTTCTTAGGAACCATTCCCGATAGGTTTCCTTTACCCGTTATCGACAGGCTCATTATGTTTTGAACCTTAGTCGTTCTCGACAAGTGTTTAGGTCAAACGTCCCTTAGGAACCTTTCTCAACAGGTTTCCTTTAGTCTTTCCCAATAGGCTCTTTAAGTTTTGAACCTTAGTTGTTCCCGAAAAGCTCTTTAAGTTTTTAACCTTAGTTGTACCCGATAGGTGTTTAGGTCAAACTTCCCTTAGGAACCGTTCCCGACAGGTTTCCTTTAGTCGTTTCTGACAGGCTCTTTAAATTTTGAACCTTAGACGTTCCCGATAGGTGTTTAGGTCAAACTTCCCTTAGGAACCGTTCCTGACAGGTTTCCTTTAGCCATTCCTGACAAGCTCTTTAGGTTTTGAACCTTATCCGTTCCCGATAGGTGTTTAGGTCAAACTTCCCTTAGGAATCATTCCCGGAGATTTTCTTTAGTTGTTCCCGACAGGCCCTTTAAGTTTTGAACCTTATCTGTTTCTGACAGGTGTTTAGGTCAAAATTTCCTTAGGAACTATTCCCAATAGGTTTTATTTAGCCATTCCGGACAAGCTCTTTATGTTTTGAACCTTAGTCATTCCCGACAGGTGTTTAGGTCAAAGTTTTCTTAGGAACCATTCCCGATAGGTTTCCTTTACACGTTATCGACAGGATCTTAAAGTTTTGAACCTTAGTCGTTCTCGACAGGTGTTTAGGACAAACTTGCCTTAGGAACCTTTCTCGACAGGTTTCCTTTAGTCGTTCTTGACAGGCTCTTTAAGTTTTGAACCTTAGTTGTTCCCTAAAGGCTCTTTAAGTTTTGAACCTTAGTCGTACCTGATAGGTGTTTATGTCAAACTTCCCTTAGGAACCGTTCCCGACAGGCTCTTTAAGTTTTGAACCTTACACGTTCCCAACGCGTGTTTAGGTCAAACTTCCCTTAGGAACCGTTCTCGACAGGTTTCCTTTAGCCATTCCTGACAGGCTCTTTATGTTTTGAACCTTAGTTGTTCCCGATAAGTGTTTAGGTTAAACTTCCTTTAGGAATCGTTCCCGAAAGATTTTCTTTAGTTGTTCCCGACAGACCCTTTAAGTTTTGAACCTTAGTTGTTCCCAAAATGCTCATTATGTTTTGAACCTTAGCCGTACCCAATAGGTGTTTAGGTCAAACTTTCCTTAGGAATTGTTCCCGACAAGTTTCCTTTAGTTGTTCCCGATAAGCTCTTTAAGTTTTGAACCTTAGTTGTTCCCAATAAGTGTTTAGGTCAAAATTCCCTTAGGAACCGTTCTCGACAGGTTTCTTTTAGCCGTTCCCGACAGGCCCTTAAAGTTTTGAACTTTGTTTGTTCTCGATAGGTGTTAAGGTCAAACTTTTCTTTATAAAACCATTCACGATAGATTTTCCCTAGCCATTTCCAATGGATACTTCCTAATCTTATCTATAGATTCCCGATCTTATATTTAGGTTCCCGACCTTACCTTTAGTCGTTCTCGACAAACGCCTTAGGTTGAAGACTGTATCTTTATGTTCCCGGCCTCACTTTAAATACTAGTCCTCCTTTTCTCCCAAACATCTTCCTAATGGTTAATCTTTTGTATCTTATTCCCCGTTGGAGTCTCGTCTTTTGGGTTATGGATCCGTTGATCATACTTCTTAGCCATAGATTTGTTGGGGGGGGGGGGGGTTTCCAGTTTTCTTCTGATAGTCGGATGCGATCCTCCAACTTCACTTCCAAAAATCCAGTTATCGTCTGATAGTCCGTTTGTCACCTGGCTTCACTTAAAAGACAATTCCCTTGTGGTGTTCGTTCCTTCCCCATTGGAATCGTATTTCTTGTCTCTCCTCAGTAGAGTCATTCTCTTGTTAACCTTTTAATTTCTATCACATATTACCCACAAAGTGCAAATTCTCCGGTTCTTCTGGTATTCAATCCCTTCATACCTCGAATGTCTAAAAGTCGTTGCTATCATTCATTCAGGTCTAAATTCGATTGAATAGGGGAAAATGTAACACCCCAAAATTTATCCTCATATTTTCACCATCAATAAGTGGCTTATGCTTCATACATGTGCATTTATGTATTAAATAATCATACATGCATCATTGGTCTTCTTAAGGTATGTGATCAATCCTCAAAGGAGAAGAAGTTGTTCAAAGACAACCAAGGATGAGATATCCTCAATATCACAATTACTTAAACTAAAAAGGATTTTCATGCTCCAATATACCACATTTGGCTCATCATGTCAGCAGGTGATTGAAACTTGCAAGAAAATGGAAGAGGGGCATTATCTCCTATCTTTGGTCCAGGGTTAAGCCTATTTGTGTATGTGGCACCATCATAGACAAGAATATTTAAGCCTCAACATCATCATATCACATATAAATCTTGGTTCAAAGGGCTCTCACTTTTTCTCAGAGGAATTAGGGTTTTGACCCTTGGCCAACCTTCTCCTATCTTTTGGTCCAAAACTAGGTTTTTGCATAAAATAAGCTTATTCATGATTCTTTGAGCAAGACTTGATTTCATGGCCTTCTATATGTTCTCAAGTATCTATGAGTAGAGTATTGACCATTTATTTCATTCATAAGGGTTTCAATTAGTCATATCATTAAGAATTAGTTAAGTTGGGAACAAAGTCAACTGAGTAGTGAAAAAGTCAACTCATGGCTTTTTGAGGTCAATTTTGTGTTCATTTCAAATGTGACTAATGGGTAAAATTTGACCAGGAAATGTCAAAGAAATCAAAGAATCAAGACTTATATGAAAAACTACCAAAATGGAAATATTTCCATTTTTGGAAAGTTCATATTTTGAACTTTCCATTTTGGGAAAGTTTTCAAAGTTAAAGTACCTAATTTTCTAAGCCAAATTACATGATGATGCAAGCTTCATCTCAAATTTCTTCAAACATGAAAGCTATATAGTGATCTTCCGCCTTTCCAATCATGTAAAGAACATTCCATTTGGATTCCTAGATCAAAAGTTATGATCAATCAAAGTGAGGAGCATCAAGTTGTCAAAAGTGAAAAAACACTTAGAAAGTTTTCCAACATAGAAATTAGTTTGTTGCATGTGACTTAAATGACATTTTTCATCATGTTCAAAACTTCCATATATCCAACTTATTTCCAACATAATAATGGTTCTATCAAATTTTCTCTTTCTCGTGATATCAAGATTTTGCAAAATGATTCCATAATCATCAAGATATGATCATTCAAAGTCACCAACTCAAAGTATCCAAAGTGGAGAAATACTTAGAATTTCTTTCAAGTCACAAAATTCAACCTGGAGGCTAAGGTTTCAATGATACTTTTCATTATGTTTTAAACCTCTAGTCCACTTTCATCCAACATCAAGAGTGTTGTATCAAGTTTCCTTTTTATCAAGATACCAAAAGTGCATCATTTGGTCTAATGTTCACTAAGATACATTCCTCCAAAGTCACCACCATGGAAAGTTCTATAAGTGTTAAAGCCATGGAATTCTAATTCAAGAAAACTTATATCCTTGTGGCTTCCTAATCATGTGTATATGTCATTCTCATTTTCTCCATTTAGCCACACCAAATCCTTACATTCATGCACATGTTACTAGTTTACCCTAAATATCAAAGTTGAAAAAAGATATAAAAAAAACTTAATGAGAAAGTCTTGTTCTCATCATATCAGCTCCATGCTATTGTTTCATGTAACAGCTCGGGCCCCTCACAAGGCAATCTCGGCACTGCCACCTCACGATCTTCTCTACCCCCTTCTCTAGTAGATTTTTTGCCTTTCGCGGGAATCGAACCCTGTACCCTTGGGTTCAAGTACATGTTCAATCTATTCCCACTACCACTTGAGCTAGTAGTGGTAGAGAAGATTGTGAGGTGGCAGTGTCGGGATTTCCTTGTGGTGTCCCGGGCTGTTACACTTCACACCACACATCAACATCCATCATGCACACCATAATAATCATGTATCACATACACATAAATGTGATTCACTCTAACCTCACTCTCACTTTTTTTTCAATATCATTAACCAGGCCCTTAACTGAATTCTAACTACAATTATAACTTAACCACACATTAACCACCAATATTAAAGCCCTTAACTACCTCTGACTGAAACAGTTACATCATTAACAACTCATAAACCCAAAAAATCACATTTCATACTCAAATCTTCATCTCTTCAATTTTCTCTCAAGAGTGAATATTTTTCAAAAATTCCTTCACTATCTTCATCCCTAAGCTTCATAGAACCCTATGTTTTCATTGGAATCTACCTTCAACATTTATAGCACCATATTCGGATTCACCTCAATTCATCATCAAACTACATTTTCAAGCCACATTTGAAGCTTCTTGAGCATTTATTTTGCTCCAAGAGTAGATTACATGATAGTGCAAAAAGTTCCATGGGTTTCTTTAATCTCAAATTGAAACTCCGTCCATGTTTGATTTCTTGAAAACTCTTACATCATTCTAGCTTGTATGTGGTGATTTAGAAGCATCCAATAGCTGCATATGAAGTCCTCCTACCTGAAGCAATGTTTGTGGTATAGTTTAGGGTAAAATGTAGCATTCTTAGAACTTAGGTTTTAAATTATTCTTGTTAGTATCACATGATAGAGGCATTGTATGATAAATCTAAGGTCGGATTTGGATTTAGGGCGGAAAATCGAGTCAAATCATGGTCTTTGCTTTGAAACTTGTCAATTGTTTGACCATGTTTTGAGCATGTTTGTGCATTATTTTAGGCATATTTTTAGAGCTTGTTGAGCCATTTACTTCATTGTGTTATGACTAAATTCTTAAATTTTTTCAAACCCTCTAACTATTTTCTATTAATATTTCTTTGCATGATTAACGTTTGATGTGTGATTAGGATTATGATTGAATTTGGTGCTTGTATGTGACTCTTCTTAAGCCAATTTTCTTGACATGTTTAGGCATATATATGATAACATTTTGTGTACCTTTTTTATACTGATTTATGATAATGATTTATGTGCTTTCCTTGAACCTTAAATGCATGCTCGATGCTAGTTCAATGTTACCAAGTGCTTGGATTTTGGTGATGCATTTACACAGCCCTTTTGGGATATTTTGAGAATTGATTAAAACTTGATATGAAATGAATAAAATCTTATTGTCTCATTTTATAGGTCATTTTGTGTGCCTCTAATTGGTGTTTTTATTGCATGCATTTGAGCATGATTGTGCATCAAACTTTGACAACTTCAGTTGAGCCTTTGTGTGCTTCATTTATCTAATACTTTTGAAACTCAAATGTGAAACTTTATAGGTCATTTTCTAATGAATTTCATGCTTAGATACTCACTTGGCATGATATTTTCATTATTTTACATGATTAAAACTTCATATGCTCATAAATGAGGAATAGGGTTAACTTTGGTTCCTACTTGCATTAGTCTTTGAAAGTGTGTTGCCATGATAACTTTGTGAGATCTTAAGGTTCATTTTAAATGTTAACCATATGTGTAAATTGTTTAAATCATGAGTTAAAATCTTATCATCCCATGTTATAGGTTCATTTGTGTACCTCTAATTGATGTTACATTTAAGTGCATTTGAACATGCCTACTTACTTACTTTGACAATACTCTTTGAGCTCTTGAGGTGTAAAATTTACCCAATGCTTGTGAGTTCCAAACATGAGATATTATAGTTAATTTTACTATGATTTACATGCTTATATATTACTTTGACATTGCCTTTTTCTTCTTTTACTTGAGTGATAAGTCACATGTCCTTAGAGAAAGTTTAAGTTTTGCTTTGACCATTACTTGTTCTAGCTTCTAAGAATGCTTTGACATGAAACTTTTGTGATATTTTGAGGTTAATTTAATGTATAAAATCCATGCATTAGATTTTGACTTAGGTCATTTATAGTTAAATTTCATCTCTACTTGTTCATTGTGTAGTCCTAGGTGAATAATGCATCATAAAAGTGACATCTTTGTGTAGAATTGCCTAAACTTTTGAACATGACTTGGTATTGGTTTCATAGTAATTTCTTAACATCTCAAAATTCAATTTTCTATGATCATACCATGTGCGATACTTGTCGCACCCCGAAAAATACGACCTCACGCGATCCGAAAGGACGGAGCCGCGCGCTGGACAGACTGAAGAGTCGCCACCTAATTCTATTTATTCCCGAAGAGGGAAAGGGAAGATATAGATAAAAATCGGGAAGAGAGAAAGATAAGGACAAAGGTCAACGGAACCATTGTCTGGGTTTGGGAGTCGGTTATGCAGGGGGAAGGTATTAGCACCCCCTACATCCATCGTACTCGATGGGAACCATCTAAGTTATCACGCGTGAAAGGATGTCTATGCTTAACGAATTACTTGCTAGAGGGAAACGAGTTGAATTATAAGTTAGATTGATCCTAGGTGCTCGGCAAGGATTGAGATCCTTGTGCCTACGTACTCCCGCGTGCAATGGGAAAGTCAGAGCCTCGTAGTTCGGCCTACTACGGTTGATGGTTGTTGATTTTATTACCTTTCTTCGATGAAAGGGTTTAGGAGTCGAATTGCACTAAAGACTATGGATAGTTTATTCCGTCCAACAAGATGAGCGTCTTGCGTCGAAATAATCAGAGCGAGTAACGAGAGCTCGTTATCCTCCTTTCTACCACTTAAGGCTCGTGGAGTACAGTTCTTCTCGTATTATTAGAATGTTTTATTATCTAATGACCGCTTGATGTTGGATCAAGGGTTTGGATTTAATCGAAACGTTTTGGTTTTTTGAGGTTAGAGGGTGAATGCAAATGGAAGTTTATTACGTGGTTTGTTTAGCGAGGCACAATGTGCTCGGCTCGCAAGGTGAAGTGGATCCTAATAAACGAAACGATAACTGAAAAATAAAGTGTGAGTGTGCAAGTGCAACCGCTTGGCGTTGGACCAAGGGTTCGCGAATGAAATAAAATACGAAAAATAAAATGCGTACATAAAATGGGGGAGGGATACAAAATAAATTACAGGGGATTGCGAGAAATAAAGGGGTCTCATTGTAATTCGCCCAAGAGAAAGCGTGTGTGCAGTGTTTTTGAACTGTTCGAAGGCGTTCGGCCTTTTTATTCGGAAACAACTATTCGAAGGCGTTGGACCTTTTCGGACGCGTAGAGATGTGGTTCGTTAACTACCTTAGAATCGATTCAAAGTTGTAATCATTCTATGAGGAGTCGAGCGATATTTTTGAAATGCGGAAATAAATAAATAATTTGAATTTAAATCGGATGGTCTCATCATTAATCGAGATGTCGAGTCGGCTCGCGACGAATCTCAAGATTAATTCGATGTTCATCGACCATGAAAATAAAAATAATCGAATTAAATAAACTAAATTAAATTACATTGACAAAATAAAAATAAAATAAAATATTAATCGATACAAAATAATAAACAAAATAAAATTGGCCTCATATTGACCGAATTTTTCGATAACGAAATCGGACGCAATTCGACCTTTTGGTATATCATCGGCCCATAATATAAAAAAAATTAAAAAAATATAATAAAAATAAGATACTAATTTTAAATTTAAACTAACAATAAATAAAGAAAAATATCATAAGGAAAAGTGACTAAAAAACTAACAATAAACAAAGACAAATATCATAAGAAAAAGTGACTAAAAAACTAACAATAAATAAAGACAAATATCATAAGAAAAAGTGATTAAAAAAAAAAGAGGGTTGTCACTGGTTTTATAGTGTGTGAGTATCAAAAAAAAGAAATTCTCAGATGGGCTTCCAAAATCCCATTTCTAAACCTTCATTATATAAAAATAAAATAAAAAAACAGAGGGGTGTACGTTTGTTGCACCCCAAAATTTGCCCTCACAAGACAAGACTTTGTGTACTAAGAGGTTCACAAGGTTCACAAGACATCTCATGATGTTCAAAAGGTTCACAAGACATCTCATGATGTTCACAAAGTTCACAAATAGTCAGAAAGTTTGACAATTCTCTCAGACAATACCTCCTCCTAAGCAGGGCATCCAAAACTAGGGTTTTGACTTTAATCAGGCTAAATGGACTTCCAAGACTTCAAGTGAGCTTCATAACATCTTATATGTGTTTAAGAACCCCCATGACAAGTTTCAAGACTTTTCCCAAAGGTTTGCTCAGTTAGATGATCAGATAGGTTAAAATCAGTTAAAGCAGTTAAAAAGTCAAACTGTGGTCAAACTTCATGATTTTTTGCCAACATCAAGTATATGAAGTAAAATTCATCATTTGATCAAGGGTGGATCATGATTCATCAAGGAGATTTCAGATCATCAAGAATCAGGAGTTTCTAAATTAGGGTTTTCACAGGAAAAGTCAACTGAACTTTGACCAGCCATAACTTTCACATGCTTCATAAAATTTTCCCATCCAAAGCTAATTTTGAAGGAAATTGAATTCTCTACAACTTTGTGTCTCACAAGCCAAGCCCAAAAATGCTTCATTTGGAAGGTATGAGCTAAGACATTATAGGTCCTTTTGAAAGTCAACAAAAAGTCAACAACTTCAAAAGAGCATAACTTGAGAATGGTAAAAGATATGGACATGAAACCAATGGGGATGGTTAGAGGACTCTTTAAGCTTTCCAAAATGTCCAAGAACACCCTCATAGCATTAAAATTGAAGGATTTGTGCCCTTGCAAAGTTGGGAAATGTTTGGGAGGTTTATGAAGCAAATAGGGCCTTAAAACCAAATTCTTCCAAATGGGCTTGCAATTTTGTGATCCAAACTTTAACATGACATCATGCACGACCCAATCCTCATTTATTCAGATTTTTATTATTTTGATTTTGATTTATTTTGATTTTATTCATTTAAAACCATTTTAAATCAAAATCAAATATATAAATCAAATATTTGAATGAGATATTGCTTCTAGAAAATCATAAATGTTGCTTGGATCAGATTGATATGAAAATTATGGTGATTGTCTTAAGATAGAAAGGTTGTATCAAGGAATATTTGAAATTTAAGGCATGATCTTTTTCAATCTCCTTGATCCAAAAAGTCCAAAGAACAATCACATATTTTGACTTAATATCATTCATATATATACAAATAATGGATCACAATGCAGGGGACACGAATTGCAGCCTCTAAGACATATTCCAAACTTCACAAAAATCACCAAAAATTGAGTTTTTCGGTTTCCATATTAGAAGAGGTTTCAAGGTATTTTAAGAACATCACAAGCTTCCTTAAGCTTCCCTGAATCGAAACCAATCCTCACATGCCTTTGAAACATGCTCATATGCATAAGCCGATTCTTAACTTTCATGGTTTTTTACATTTTCGATTCTGAATATTTGCTTGTTTTCAATGAATTTTGACTTGAATTTCTTGTTTGTGATAAGTTATAGATTGATTCTGGACAGGTTTCTTGAAGTTTCATGGACTAAATTGAATTTCACCATGGATAGGGTTTTCGGCCTCGTTTAGGGTTTCATTATTTAGCCAAGATAAATGAATTCCAAAGACATAGAATGATTGCAAATCTTATTAGGAATTCAATGGTATAATTAATTTTGTGAAATTTTGCTGTTTGGTTAGAGTTTGTTATTCGCAGGAACAAAGATCGCAGGAACATTCGTGGTAAAATTCGTAGCAAATCACGCAGGTCCAGAGGTAGGGGATGAAGAAGGCTGGCGCGAAAACCATATTTGAAATTGATGCAAGGATTAAAACAAATTTGTTCCATATGTATATCACAATGAGCATGTAGCTCAGTTGGTTTTGGACGCGCACATAAGGGTTTAGTACAGGGGTTCGATCCCTGGTTTGTGCATAATTTTTGCCAATATTCATCATTATTTCCAGGTTTAAAATATAATAGCCAGTACCCATCCCATATTCACAAACGCACGCTGGCCTGGTGGTTATGGATGGAGGACTCAAAGAGTGAAGCCTAGGGCCTGGGTTCGAATCCCAGCCCCAGGTAAGTATTTTTTTCATTTTTTCTTATTTTTATTTAATTTTGTTTATAACTTAATTAATTTAATAAATAAATGTAAAAAAAAATCAAAAAATGTTTATTATTGTTTTCTTGTGATTTAAAATCCATATTTTTTAAAATTAAACTTTAGCCTTAAAAGTACTTAATATTTATTTTTTTTGTATTAATATTACATATTTTATATAAATAATTTAATTATGTTTATATTAAATACTTAACCCTAAAAAAAATTTATATGTAAAAACCTAATTATTTTTATAAACCCTAATTCACTTCATAAACCCTAATTATTTTATAAATATTAATATATTTGTATATAAATTCTAATTATGTCTATTTATTTTTATAATTTGTTTATATTATTATTATACATAATTTATATAAATAATGTAAATAGTTTAATTAATTAACCCTAACATTTTTTTTCTAAATAATTAAACAACCCTAATTTTATCTTATGAATATAATTTATTTTTTTAAAATAATAATTAGATGTTTTTATAATATGTATATAAAATTAAAATAATTAGACTATTAGTCATATTTTGTTAATATATAATATTTATCATTTATTTCTCTTATTAATTAAAAAACCTTAAAAATAATTATTCATTTAAAATTGATCTTTTAATTTATTATTTATCATTATGCTAATTCTTTCATATTATTCTTTTTTATTTTATTACTAACCCCTTTATTTATTTATTTATTTATTAGGTGATTATTTATTTAATTTATTTTATTATCACTATTATTATGTAATTGTATCCACTATGTAATAGTTGTAGAATCATTTTTATTTATTTATTTTAATTGCCATGGTTAGTAAAATAAGGAGTGTAAAACATGTTTGTATGTAAAATTGGATTTAGATCATTAAATCTCAAGATAAATATTTGAATTGGTACACTCACATACGTAAGTCGATCTTTGATCGCCATCTCACTTTTTAAGGGTTACCTCTTAAGTTGCCTAAACAAAAGGTCAAGTAAGGTGTAAAGCAAAGTCCCTTCTCTTATATCATCTAGTCCCTTAACAGATAAAAAGATCAAGTCCCTTAATGGTTTCCTTCGTAATGATCTTGTCCCTCTCGAATAAAGATGATAAGTCCGTTCGAATTGCTTATACACCTTACAGTTGCCTAATCACAGACGTCCCTTCACTTGTCCCTCATACATCCAAGGTAATGACTACCTATTCCTTAATAATAGGAATAGTCTTACCACTTAAAGGATATTTAAGAACATGAAAACATTTAACTTAGGGTAGGTTCCTCTTATGTACTTGCTCACCTTTTCAAACATTTCAAAAACACTTCACATTTTTTTAAGCAATTTTCAAAACAAAGGCTTTATATATATCCGTACATATGGATCATTATAAAGTACTTAAGAAAATTTCTAAACACACACTACACTTCTCAAAAACATTTTAAAGTGAGCTAAGTAACTAAGAGCCCATGGATAACCATGGATGTAAAGGATGCTAACACCTTCCCTTTACATAACCTACCCCCCGAACCCAAAAATCTTTTAAGGTCTTTCCTGTTCTTTTATGTCCTTTCCTTTTGGATAAAATAAAAGTCGGTGGCGACTCTTGCTATCCGCAACATTTAACTAAAGTCAGTTCTCCCACCGTGTTACAGAACTGGCGACTCTGCTGGGGATTTAATAAAAGAGGGGTACCCTTAGGAATTAGATCACTTTAAAATTGTTTTCCTTGTTTGCTTTATACTTACTTGTTGGGTGCTCTTATGTGTGAAAGATCCTAACCCGGATCTAGTGTACCTTAGGTAAATAGCAATAGACCAAGGAAACTGTACGGCGTATACCGATATGGTTGATCTGGTGGCCATAGTTAGTGTGACTTCTTGGTTGGTGCTTATGTTCCTTAAGTCAAGTTGAGGATAATATGAGGCTGCCATATGTTGTCAATACACTAACTAACTTTTAGAACCCTAGTTATCCCATCTTAGCTTTTAGAAAGTATTGAGATAACCGGCTTTGGTGAAAACTGAAGTTGGTTGATACTCGATACTACGCTCATTGAGATTCTAAACTTGGAGGGTTTTTGTTGGCAATTAAGTTGCCTACTGAACAACCACCCTTGTGAAGGATCAATGATATTGAGATCCCTTAGAACCTGGTTACTTTATAGGACAGGATGAACCATCTAAACTTCAGGGGGGGTACTTACCTTTGAACCTCATGCAAGCCTTTAAACCTAGGGCTATGGTGTGACTTGTTTGTGTGTGCCACATGTTTGTGATTGAGCATAACATCATAGCATCATCATGCATCATAAGCATAGCATTTTCACTAACCATTTCAAGGACCAAAGGATTTATCTTTGTTCTTTGTTGCAGGTTATGGCTTCTGCTCGTAGGAATACCATCCGGATCAACTTTGTAGGAATACCTCCCAAGCTTAAAGAATTGGTTTCCCAAGTTTCTGAAAACTCTCAGTTCATCAAGAGACATGGTCACCTATTGGATCTAGTCACTTCAGGGTTCAATGAAGACATGATGAGTGTTCTGTTTCAGTTCTTTGATCCTAAGCACCATTGCTTCACATTCCCCGACTATCAACTGGTTCCTACAATGGAAGAGTTCTCCAAACTATTGGGTATACCTATCCTTGATCAGAGACCCTTCACAGGCTTGGAGAAAGAGCCTAAACCTGAAGTCATTGCTGCAGCTCTACATCTAAAGAAGTCAGACATTATTTTAGAAACGAGAAGCGGAGTTAAGGGTATTCTTGCTAAGGTGTTGATGGAGAAGGCTCAAATGTTCTTGAAGGCTATGAGCTATGATGCTTTTTAGAAGATCTTAGCCTTGTTGATTTATGGCTTAGTGTTGTTCCCCAATCCATATCAGTTCATAGATGTTCACGCCATCAACATATTTCTGACTCATAATCAAGTGCCTACATTACTTGGAGACATCTTACACTCTCTTTATACTCGTACTACAAAGGCACGAGGAACTCTGATGTGTTGCATACCTTTGCTATCTAGGTGGTTTATTTCTCACCTTCCTCGATCAGTGATGAAGAATGAACAAGGGTTCAGGTAGTCTAAAAGGATCATGTCACTCTCCCATTCAGATATTCATTGGTGCTCCAGATCTATGGAGAATGTTACTATCATTGACCGTTGTGGGGAGTTTCCTAATGTGCCACTTCTAGGCATAAGAGGAGGCATTACCTACAACCCTTCCTTAGCTTTACAACAGTTTGGTTACGCTCGGAGTGATGGTCCACATGACATGTTGATTCAAGGTATTGTGTTTGACTACGACAACGATCTGCAAGGTTACCGTCAAAGGTTCATACGAGCATGGGGTAAAGTGAACAAGGTTGACAGCAAGACTCTGGAGCCCAAGTACACTATTCCTATGGAAGCTTACCTCAGATGGGTGCGATCTCGTGCTCAGACTCTCATGATGACATATCCTGCCATCCTGCCAGTTACTATGGAGCCTGTTGTTGAAGGAGATACTTATTATACCATCCTTCACCCAGACATGCCCACTGACACGGAAGATTTACAGAAATCCTGGATCCAGTTGAAGGAGCAAAGGGATACTTTTGAGACTCATTACAAAGCAAGTCAAGAAAGAATCCTGGAGCTAACAAAGCAACTTCACGAGGAGCGGAATCTCAACTCATACCTCAACACAAAGAGGAAACGTCCATGGGAGACTTAAAACCCCATCTTTTGTATTTATTTCATTTCATTTTGTAAGCCCAAAGGGCAAACAAATTTATTACTAATAAAAGTTTACTTTCTTGATTGTTTAAGCAAATTTAAATCCTGCGGTCCTTGAAAACATTGCATACACATTTATACACCATATCATTGCATCACAGGTTTCTTATGTACAGGTTTCTTATCTTCTCGCTGTTTATTCCAGCAATGGCTCTTGAACAAACAGTTAAAGATCTCCAGGCACAAAATGCACAGTTTCAAGAGCTGATCCTGAACTTGTCCAAGGGGCAGGATGAATTGAAGACACTGCTGGCCAAGAAGACTAAGAAGACTAGAAGGTCAGGAGGCCTGATCAACATGGGAAGAAGGTTCAGAGGTCCTGTCAAGACCAAAGAACAGATTGAAGATTATGAGTCTGAAGAGTCTGAGAAAGAGGGAGGTAGTCTCCATAATACTATGGGGGACTCTGATTCTGAAGCTAACTACTATCATGAGCCTAATGAAGATAAGTTCAAGATGTTGGTGGATAGAATGGATGCTATGGAATTGCAAAAGTCTTATGGGCTAGATTTTGAAGACCTGAGTTTGATATCTGGGGTGGTTATACCCATTGGTTTCAAGGTTCCTACTTTCGTTGTTTATGATGGTGTCTCTTGTCCCAAGTTGCACCTGAGGTCTTATGTCCGGAGAATCCAACCCCATACTGCTGATAAGAAGTTGTGGATCCATTTCTTCCAAGAGAGCTTATCTGGAGCTCAATTGGAATGGTACTATCAGTTGGAGAGTGTTAACATCCGTGATTGGAATGATCTTGCTGAAGCCTTTTATAAGCAATATCAATACAATGCTGATCTAGCCCCTACTCGCATGCAACTACAAAGCATGTCTATGGGTGCTAAAGAAAATTTCAAGGAGTATGCCCAAAAGTGGAGAGACTTGGCTGGAAGAGTACAACCCCCTCTAACGGACAGAGAGTTAGTGGATATGTTCATGTGCACGTTAAATGGTCCTTTTTATAGTCATCTCATTGGAAGCTCATCATATGGCTTCACTGAGTTGATAATGACAGGAGAGCGCGTAGAAAGTGGTATAAGGAGTGGCAAGATCCAAGTGGGTGCTTCTTCTTCAAATACTGCAAAGAAGCCTCCCAGTGGGAAGAAAGAGTCAAACGCTATTTATGGTCAACCTGATCGTAATAGGAGGCATCAGTCTGTGAGTGCAGTTCATATCTCCAATCCAACTCCTGCAACACCAGAGCCACCCCAGGGCAATTAACAGAGGCCTAGAAGGCAGTTCACTAAGATCAACATGTCACTAGCCCAAGCCTTGCAACACTTGTTGAAGGGTGAACTTATCACTTTGAGGGACCCTCCTCAGAATCCCAATGTTACCTCTCCCAGGTACAATCCTAGTGCACGATGTGCATATCATTCAAATTGTCAGGGACATGATACCAATAGTTGCTGGGTATTGAAGAATAAAATTCAGGATATGATTGATACTGGAGAGATTGAGTTTGACCCTCCGGGTACTCCAAATGTGATTACTGCTCCCATGCCAAATCATGAGAAGACTGTCAATGCCATTGATGAAGTTTCACATATTTCCTCAGTTGCAGATTTAACCACACCATTGTCTGTTATTAAGAAGAAGTTGGTACAAGCTGGGTTCTTTCCAGGTTGTCGTGAAGATTGTTTATATTGTGCTTATAAGCCGGATAGCTGCTGGAGGTTGAAGGACAGAATTCAACGCCTCATGAATAATTACACCATAGTGTTTGAGAGGACCCCACCTTCTGTGGAGAGGATGGTTGATCATATAACTAAAGGTGCGAAGGTTGAAGAGGTGGATATGGTTGATAAAGTGCCGGTAAGGATTACTTCCAAGGGACCTGTAAAAATCACTCGTAAGGGTCCAATTAAAATTACTGATGAAGGCCCTGTGAAGATTGTTGCTGAAGCTAGAGTGGCACCTATGATCATTACCACTCCGGGTCCTATTCCATATACTTCTGGTAAAGCTGTGCCTTGGCATTATGGGTCCGATGTTTATATCCATGGTGTTAAGCAGGAATCCTTAGCTGATACACCTGTTGTTGGTGAAAATCTGGATGTTGATAATATTGTTGGATCTAGTAAGATCACGCGAAGTGGAAGAGTTTTCTCTCCTCCAGTTACCTCCAAGAATACAGTTACTCCAGCTACTACCTCTACTGTTGATGCTAGGGGCAAAGGTCATGTTATTGAACCTATACAAACTGATGTGCCAGTTGCTGATGATCTTTCTAAGCAGATGGAAGAAGTATTGAAGATCATTCGCAAGAGTGATTATGACATTGTTGATCAATTGGGGCATACTCCCTCCAAGATTTCTATGTTGTCTTTGCTGTTGTATTCTAAGGCTCATGCCAAAGCCTTGATTAAATTTTTGAAGACTGCTCATGTACCAAATGAGATTTCTGTAGACCAGTTTGAAAATTGTGTTGCACACTTGACCTATGATAATGGGTTAGGTTTCTCCGATGATGATTTGACTCCTGCCAAGAAGGATCATAACAGGGCTCTACATATCTCTATTGAATGCAGGGGCACTACCCTGTCACATGTATTAATAGACAATGGTTCCTCGCTGAATGTGTTGCCCAAGGAAGTTCTGAATAAGCTTAGTCCTGAAGATGCTGTGTTGAAACCCAGTAATATAGTGGTAAAGGCTCTTGATGGCTCGAGAAGAGTGGTGCATGGAGAAATTGATCTCCCAATAAAAGTAGGTTCTCAAGTTTTCAATGCTACCTTTTATGTAATGGATATTCGTCCTTCGTATTCTTGTTTGCTTGGGCGTCCCTGGATCCATGGGGAAGGTGCTGTAACCTCCACCTTACATCAGAAGCTGAGATATCCAGTAGAAGGAAAAGTTGTCACTATTTACAGAGAGGAAGGATATATAGTTAGCCATGTGAACTCCTTTAAATATCTTGAAGTGGAAGGTGAATATGTTGAAACTCCATGCCATACATTCGAAGTAGTTCCTTGGGTTGTTAATAATTATGAAGCTCCTTCTGTTGTCAAGAAAGTTCCTGTGGTCACCAGAGTACCTCCAACAATGGCCTCCCTCAAAGATGCTAGAGCTGTGGTGGATGAAGGTGGTTGTACTATTTGGGGTCAGCTTCCCGACATTCCTTACAAATCTGACAAATTTGGTTTGGGTTTCACTGCAGAGTCCCAGAAGGCTGTTCGTCGTGCTCGTGCTGTTCGTATCACCAATCAGGGGATCATGAAAGATCAGATCAAT
Organism: Lathyrus aphaca; assembly: GCA_963966055.1. NCBI lineage: Eukaryota > Viridiplantae > Streptophyta > Magnoliopsida > Fabales > Fabaceae > Lathyrus > Lathyrus aphaca. The sequence goes on from OZ014521.1 coordinate 365,028,721, forward strand.
GCTGTGGGTGACTATGATGAAGACTACAACTTGGATTCTTGGATTTTTCCTACTGTGGGTACTGGGCTCAATAATTGGAAAGCTGAAGATGTTATTCCTATCTCCTTTAGTCAGGAGTAAATACTATTACTGTGTTGTTACTTTTAAAGTTTGTAATTTTTGAACAATTAAACTCTTAAGCCTTGTGCCTTACCCGGGGCACAATGGTATGCTTGTTTCGGGATCTCATCTCATTTGCATACTTCATTCAATAAAAATCAGTGGATGTTTCGTTTTCGTAAATATTGTGTTCCTTGTCTTTCTTTTATTTTTTTATCAGCTATGTGTTCTTACACACACCCACATCACTAAAATGCAGATCCTCATCCACTCTGGATCCTATTGATAACAGTTCTACTATTGCCAATTATAATTTCGAGAATCCGATCTATCAAGCTGAAGATGGAAATGAGGATGATTGTGAAGTACCTGTAGAGCTTGCTAGGTTGTTACAACAAGAAGAGAAAGCTATACAGCCACATGAAGATCCAATCGAAGTTGTGAATCTGGGAACTGAAGAAAACAGGAAAGAAGTCAAGATAGGGGATGAATTAGAGGATGGTGTCAAGAGCAGATTAATTCAGATGTTACATGATTATGTGGAAATCTTTGCTTGGTCCTATGAAGATATGCCAGGGTTGGATACAGACATTGTGGTTCACCGTTTACCAGTAAAAGAAGATTGTCGTCCAAAGAAGCAAAAGGTTCGTCGCATGCGTCCTGAAATGTCAGAGAAGATTAAAGCAGAGGTGATGAAACAGTTTGATGCAGGGTTCTTAGCTGTGACTTCTTATCCTCAATGGGTTGCAAATGTGGTACCGGTACCTAAGAAAGATGGTAAGGTACGTATGTGTGTAGACTACAGAGATTTGAACAAAGCCAGCCCTAAAGATGACTTTCCACTTCCTCATATTGATGTTCTGGTAGACAACACTGCTCAGCATAAGGTATTCTCTTTTATGGATGGTTTCTCTAGTTACAATCAAATCAAGATGGCACCTGAAGATATGGAGAAGACAACATTTGTTACACAGTAGGGCACTTTTTGTTATAAAGTGATGCCATTTGGTTTGAAGAATGCAGGGGCAACATATCAACGTGCTATGGTGGCTTTGTTTCATGATATGATTCATCACGAGATAGAGGTGTATGTGGATGATATGATAGCCAGGTCCCAGAATGAAGAGCAACATCTTGATCATTTGCATAAGTTGTTTGAGAGGTTGAAGAAATACAAGTTAAGATTGAACCCAAACAAGTGTACTTTTGGAGTTAGATCTGGTAAACTCCTGGGTTTCATCGTCAGTGGAAAAGGTATTGAAGTAGACCCTGCCAAAGTGAAAGCTATACAAGAGATGCCAGCTCCCCGTACTGAGAAGGAAGTCAGAGGTTTCTTGGGACGATTGAATTACATTGCAAGATTTATTTCCCAGTTAACTGCTACCTGTGAGCCAATCTTCAAATTGTTGAAGAAAGATCAGGTAATGGAGTGGAATGATGAGTGCCAAACAGCATTTGATGAAATCAAGAGATATCTCCTAGAACCTCCAATTTTGATGCCACCAGTTGATGGAAGACCCTTGATTATGTACTTAACAGTATTAGACAACTCAATGGGGTGTGTGTTGGGGCAACATGATGAGTCTGGTCGAAAAGAGCAGGCAATATACTACCTTAGCAAAAAGTTTACCGACTGTGAAACAAGATACTCACTGCTCGAGAAAACTTGCTGCGCTTTGGCATGGGCTGCTCGCCGACTAAGACAGTATATGTTGACTCATACTACCTTATTGATTTCGAAGATGGATCCAATCAAGTACATATTCGAGAAACCTGCTCTCTCCGGAAGAATAACAAGATGGCAAATGATCTTAACAGAATATGATATACAGTATACTACTCAGAAGGCCATTAAAGGAAGTGTTGTAGCTGATCATTTGGCTCATCAGGCAGTGGATGATTACTAGTCAATGAGTTTTGAGTTCCCTGATGAAGATATTACGATTATTACCAAAGAACCTGGACAATATGACGGACCTGAACAAGGATCCCGATGGACTATGGTTTTTGATGGAGCTTCTAATGCACTTGGTAATGGTGTTGGTGTCATGATCAGTTCCCCTGAAGGTTGTCATATCCCGATTACTGCCAGACTTTGTTTCTATTGTACCAATAACATGGCTGAGTATGAGGCATGTATCCTGGGTATTAGAGCTGCCATGGATATGAAGATTCAGTTCCTTGACGTGTATGGAGATTCAGCCCTGGTAATAAGTCAGATTAAAGGAGATTGGGACACCAAACATGATAATCTCATTCCTTACAGAGAACATGTGTTGTCTTTGATCCCACATTTCAAAGAGATTACCTTTGGACATATTCCACGAAGAGAGAATCAGTTGGCAGATGCATTAGACACCATGGCATCCATGTTTGAGATCAGCTGGGATGATGATGCTCCCAAGATTACTATTGACAGATTTGAGAAGCCTGCATACTGCAATGAAATTGACACTGAAGAAGCAGAGGAGAAACCTTGGTTCTATGAAGTAAAAAGATATCTTGAAGCTCAGGAGTTCCCTGAAGGGGCATCTGTTAAAGATAAGAAGTTTCTGAGAAGGTTTTCTGCTAAGTTCTTTTTGAGTAATGGGATTTTGTACAAGCGCAATCATGATTAAACTTTGCTTTGTTGTGTGGATAAGAAGGAAGCAACAGAGATTATGGAAGATATGCATGATGGGATCTTTGGAACTCATTCTAGTGGTCATACCATGGCAAAGAAGATATTGAGAGCAGGTTACTATTGGTCTACCATGGAAGCTAACTGCTATCAACATTCCAGAACATGTCATAAGTGTCAAATCTATGCTGATAAAGTACATATACCTCCATCGCCATTGAATGTGTTGACTGCTCCTTGGCCTTTTGCCATGTGGGGCATTGATATGATTGGTGAAATCAAGCCTACTGCTTCTAATGGGCATTGTTTCATCCTGGTCACTATTGATTACTTCACTAAGTGGGTGGAGGCAGCTTCATTTGCGTCTGTTACTAATAATGTGGTGGCTCGATTCATTAAGAATAATCTCATATGTAGGTATGGCATCCCTGAAAGGATTATCACAGACAATGGCTCTAATCTGAACAATACTATGATTACTGATCTTTGCACGCAGTTCAGGATTAAGCATCACAACTCTTCTCCGTATCGTCCAAAGATGAATGGGGCAGTAGAAGCTGTTAATAAGAACATTAAGAAGATTCTACATAAAATGACTGTTACTTATAAGGATTGGCATGAGATGTTACCATTTTCTCTTCATGGTTATCGTACTACAATATGTACTTCAACAGGGGCAACCCCATTCTCCTTAGTATATGGTATGGAAGCAGTTCTGCCGATTGAAGTTCAGATTCCTTCCTTAAGAATTATGAAGGATGCAGGCTTGAATGAAGATGAGTGGATTCAGACTCGACTTGACCAAATAAATTTGATTGATGAGAAGAGGTTAACAGCTGTTTGTCATGGCCAGATGTACCAGAAACGGATGATCAAAGCTTTTAATAAGAAGGTTAAGCCAAAAGTATATCAGGCCGGTGACTTGGTAATCAAGCGTACCATATTACCACAGGGTGATCCTAGGGGCAAGTGGACTCCTATATATGAAGGACCATTTGTGGTCAAAACAGTGTTCTCAGGAGGTACTATGGATGGTAAAGACTTCCCACAGCCTGTAAACGCAGACATAGTTAAAAAATACTACGCATAAAAAGAGACCCACTAGGTTGATTGGCCTAGGCAAAAATAAGGGCATCCCGGCGAACCAAAAGGGTTCGGGCAAAAATTAGGGATATATATAAAAAAAATGTACACCCGGAAAGTCGAAAACCTGAAAAGGCGGCTTGGGCAAAAAAGGGTATCCCGGTGGATTGAAAACCTGAAAAGGAAATCCAGGCAAAAGTTAGGGAATAAAGCGTATGACTATGTCTCGTTTGGATCACCCATAAAACTACAACCAGTTGTGCTACTTACTCAAGCTCGAACAGATAAAAATCAATCCAATCGTTTCCGTCTCAACAGCAGAAGATGAGATACTTGAAGATAATGGCAATAGTAGAATTGAAACTCAATAGGATTATTTCCCACATAGCTGATTTTCTTTGTTTTGTAAACATTTTTTACGACGAATTCCTCTTACTAGGATTTCTGTCTCCTTGTACAAACTTGCCTATGTATAGGTCACTTTGTGATATAAATAAAATTCCATCTTTGAATCCAGATTTACTTTTACCCTATTTACATAAGCGAAACGTCCATTGGTTGTGTTTGAATGTATGTATGCTTTTGAATATGATTGATGTTTACCAGAAATGCATAAAATGCTTAATATGATTGATGTTTACCAGAAATGCATGAAAATGCAGTAATAGTATTTACTAAAGACGAACGAGGGAAGGAATTCAATGAAGCTTCGCCGGTTCATCCCCACCAGACAGCTACAAGTCCCCCAGTAGGTCAAATCCATCTTCATAAATACTTCGAGTCACATCTCGCCTGGAATTTATATCCATCTCTTTTATCCTCAGACGGATAGTCAGGAATTTATCCTTTCAATAGGAGTACGACGAACGAAGACGGGAGGTTATGGATACCATACTATCGAACGAAGACGGGAGGTTATGGATGCCATACTATCGAACGAAGACGGGAGGTTTATGAATACTATATTATCAAACGAGACGAGAACGAGTTCCTCATATTCTTCAGCTACAAATCGGGATTTATTTTCCCTGGCCAGCAGTTGTTATACGAAGATATCCAGACGCTTCAAGCTGCATGATGCATACATACATCATTTACATCATACCATAACATATATATCCATAAGTACATAATACATTACTTAAGTGCATCATACTATACATGCATACATAATGCATAAACTAATATTATCTTGTAGAATGTTATATACATCATGATATTTGCATCGAACTAATCTTGTTTTTCAGATTAATTCTCCAGCAGACAAACTTCATCAACAACTTGTTACCTTGGGCCATTGTTTATCTACCCAAAGGTTATCTCATTATCTTGGGACGTCGTTTATCTTCCCGAAGGCTATCTTGAGACGTCATTTATCTTCTCAAAAGCCATATTGTTACCTTGGGCCGTTGTTTATCTACCCAAAGGTTATCTCATTATCCTGGGACGTTGTTTATCTTCCCGAGGGCTATCTTGAGACGTCGTTTATCTTCTCAAAAGCCATATTGTTACCTTGGGCCGTTGTTTATCTTCCCAAAGGTTATCTCATTATATTGGGACGTCGTTTATCTTCCCGAAGGCTATCTTGAGACGTCGTTGTGAAGGCATAGCTTCTTGGTAATTTTGATGAAGACAACATCTCTCAACAACTCACATGAGCAAAGATCAAAAAAAGGATTGAGTTGAAGACTTGGAGTGAATATTTAAGTGAAGACTAAAATAATTTCAAATGGAGCATTTTCTTTCAAATGATCAAGCAACATAAATGGTATATCTTAAACTTTCTCTAATATAATATACAAGTGTTCAAAATATTCATCTAATAGTGTCTTGGTTCATCCATCATAATTTTGTGTCAATGCATTAAACTTTTTGCCAAGAACTTTTAATTTTTTCTTTTTTCAGCTTCAGTAACCGGTTACCCCAGGGTAAGTAACCGGTTACCACTGTTGTTTTTTTAAAAAATATTTACGTTGGGTATAAGTAACCGGTTACCCCAGGGTAAGTAACCGGTTACCACTGATAATTTTTGGCAAAAAGTCACTTTTATTCATCCAGAATTTTTTGATGCATTGTCTTGATCCATGGCATTCTTTCACTCATTATACCCCTTTAGAAAGGTGTGTGTAGCAATATAAATTCAACTTTTTTCAGATTTTATTTTTTTCACCTCCTTTTTGAAAACACTTTTTAAGAAACAATTTCTCACATATATTCTCATACTTTCTCAAGTGTTCACAATTGTCTCTAAAGTATTCTTTGCACAAAAATTTCATACATTGCTAAGAATACATATCATTTGCATTGAACACTTGTATACTATATTGAGATTGTCTACAAGGAGAAGATCAATCAATTGATTGATATACAACATAGAAATCATTTTTTCATACACTTCAAAAATTCTAAATTATTTCTAAAGTCACACTTTGTTTTAGGATTGTTAAGACAAAGGTGTGGAGTTGTATTACTTGTGTTTCAAGAGTTAGTTGGAAACAAGTGTGTTCATTTAGAGAGGATTGTTCTCTACTTGAACTTAAGAAAAATCCAAGAGGATTGTTCTTGGTGGTTTAGTGGCTTAAGACTAGGAGTGTCTTGTACAAGTCCAAAACATAGTAAAATTCTCTTTCGAGTCGAAGGAGGAGTGGAGTACTCTCGGATTGTGAGGGGAACCACTATACATCGCCGTGTCCTTTCTACTTTCAGCACTTTATTTTTCGCATCTAACCTTAAGCAGAAAAATAAACTAAAACCGGTAAAAAATTGAAGAATTTGTTAACAACCTAATTCACCCCCCCTCTTAGGTGCTCTCTTAAAACTACAATTGGCATCAGAGCAAGTTATAGGTAACTTGTTCCTAGTGATCCAGCATGGCTTCCGCAAACACACATCCGGTTTTCAAAGACGGTGGAAGTAGCAACAAGCCCCCACTCTTCTCCGGAGAATATTTTGACTTTTGGAAGATTAGAATGAAGGCACATCTTGAAGCCCAAGGAGAAGGTATATGGGAAGCAATTGAAAACGGTCCACATAATCCGATGAATGTTATCAATGGCATTGGAACCGCGAAATTGAAAAATACTTATGACGAAGATGATAAGAAAAGGATTCTAGATGAGAAGAAGGCAATCAACATACTCCAAAGCGCTCTTAGTATGGATGAGTTCTTTCGCATATCTCAATGTAGATCGGCAAAGGAAATTTGGGACACCTTGGTAGAAACACATGAAGGAACCACCGAAGTGAAGAGATCAAGGCTAAACACCTTAAGCCAAGAGTATGAAATGTTTCGAATGCAGCCCGGAGAATCCATTGTAGAAATGCAAAAGAGATTTGTTCATCTTACAAATCATTTGATTGCTCTTGGAAAAACATTTACAAATGATGATCTCAATCTTAAAGTCCTAAGATCATTAACAAGAGAATGGCAACCAAAAGTGACGGCTATTTCCGAGAAAAAGAGTCTCTCAACGATGACATCCGCATCCTTATTCGGAAAACTCCAAGAACATGAAATGGAACTTGGAAGATTAGAAAAACATGAGAATCAAGAAAAGAAGTCTAAAGGAATTGCCTTGAAAGTCGAATCTAAACAAGATAAAGATGAGGACACATCGGAAGATGAAGAATTCATGCTACTTGTGAAAAAGCTCGGTAAGTTTTTTAATAAAAATGATAAATCTCTTTTCACTAAAAAGAATAGACATTTCAGGAAAAGAGAGGGATCCACATCAAATCAAGATGTTACATGCTATGAATGTGGGAAGCAAGGACATATCAAACCGGATTGTCCAAAGCTTCAAAAGAAAGGTGGATTCAAAGGCAAGAAGGACTATAAAAACAAGAAGGCATATGTTGCGTGGGAAGACAATGAGATAAGTTCATCATCGGAATCGGAAAATGAAGAACGTGCAAATATGGCTTTGATGGCTTCTCACCACTCCGATGACGAACATGATGAGGTTAGTAGCAATTACTCTATTTATGATAATGAGGCACAAGAAGTTATAGATGTACTTCTAAAAGAATGCAAGACTTTGTATAAAAGCATCTCATCTCAAAAGAAAAGAATTTCATTTTTAGAAGAACAAAATTCAGTTTTTATGAAAAATATTGAAAATGAAAAACAAAAATTGATGGATGAAAAACAAAGTCTTGTATGCAAGAATTGTGAATCCTTATCTTTTCAAATTGTTCAACTCAAAAGAGTGTTAGAAAGATACGAAAAAGGTCAAATTGGCTTGGAAGAAATTCTTAAACATCAAAGATATCCTAATGATAAAAGTGGATTAGGATATTCCAAGTTTTCCAAACCAAGCACCAATGAGACCGTTTTCGTAAGAGCAAGTGAACAAGTTGTTAAAGAAAAGGCAATCACTTCTAAAATTCAGCATCAAAATCATAAAAAGAAAAGAGTTGTGAAGAAAAAGAATTATGTTCCTAGATATAGAAGTCATTTTCAACCTACTTGTTTTTATTGTGGAATTAAAGGCCACACACCTAATGCTTGCTATGTGCGTAATATTGGTGTTGCTAAAGGGCATTATGTGTGGGTTGAAAAGGGTACTAACTATCAAGGACCCAAAGCAATTTGGGTACCTAACACTACTTGATTTTGTGTTGTAGGTATGCTTGAAGTCAACCACTAATCAATGGTTTCTCGATAGCGGTTGTTCAAAGCATATGACGGGAGACATAAACAAATTTTCAAATCTAAAGCTTAAGGCCAAGGGTTATGTTACTTATGGTGACAACAACAAAGGAAAGATTCTTGGCATTGGCACCATTGGTTCACCACCTTTTACAACTATAGAAGATGTACTCTATGTCGAAGGACTCAAGCACAATCTTCTTAGCATTAGCCAACTTTGTGACAAAGGATTCAAGATCAACTTCAATAAAGATGAATGTTTGATTATAGATGAAGTCACTCATGAGGTTATGTTAAAAGGTAATAGAATCAATAATATTTTTATGATTTCTCTTGACAATGTTTCTTTGAAGGTAAAATGCCTTGTGGCAAATAACAATGAGTCATGGCTATGGCATAAAAGGATGGCTCACATTCACATGGAGCACTTAAACAAATTGGTTAAGCATGATCTTGTTATTGGATTACCGAAGATGAAATTTGTCAAAGATAGACTTTGTGATGCATGCCAAAAGGGCAAACAAACCAAATCAACTTTCATATCCAAAAACGTGGTGTCCACATCGAGGCCGCTACAATTACTTCACATGGATCTTTTTGGTCCATCAAGAACTAAGAGCTTCGGAGGTAATGTTTATGTACTAGTTATTGTAGACGATTTTTCTAGATATACTTGGACTTTGTTTCTAGTGCAGAAAAGTGACGCTTTTAAAGCATTCAAGAAGTATGCCAAGCAAGTCCAAAATGAGAAGTCTCTTCCAATTGTCTCCATAAGAAGCGACCACGGTGGTGAGTTTCAAAATACATCATTTGATGAATTTTGTGAAGAGAATGGGATATCACATAATTTCTCCGCACCAAGAACTCCACAACAAAACGGTGTCGTAGAAAGAAAGAATCGGACATTGATAGAGCTTGCAAGGACCATGCTTAGTGACTCAAATCTACCTAAATACTTTTGGGCGGACGCGGTAAGCACGGCGTGCTTTGTAAGTAATCGTGTCAACATTAGACCAATTCTCAAAAAGACTCCATACGAATTGTTTAGAGGAAGAAAACCAACCATTGCATTTCTTCATGTCTTTGGTTGTAAGTGCTTTGTCCTTAACAACGACAAGGACAATCTCGGTAAGTTTGATGAGAAATCGGATGAAGGTATATTTCTCGGTTATTCTCTTCATAGTAAAGCATATAGAATTTATAACAAAAGAACTTTAACTATTGAAGAATCTATTCATGTTAAATTTGATGAAACTAACCCCTCCAAGGAGGATATTATTTTGTGTGATGATGATGATGAATTTTTAGAAGTTCCTAAAGAAGATACCTCGAAAAACCATGTTGAAAATCAAGTTGAAAGTGAAGATTCGATTCAACAAGATCAAGATATCAACAATCTACCTATAGAATGGAAAATTCATAGAGATCACCCTATTGACAAGGTTATCGGAGATATAAGCCAAGGGGTAGCAACAAGGTTAAATCTCAAAGATGCTTGCATGAACATGGCGTTTGTCTCACAAATAGAACCCTCCAAAATCAATGAAGCATTAAAAGACGATCAATGGATACTCGCTATGCAAGAAGAATTGAATCAATTCGAACGGAATCAAGTTTGGGAACTTGTCCCTAGACCAAGTGATAAACATATTATAGGTACAAGATGGGTATTCAAAAATAAACTTGATGAAAATGGTATTATCATTCGGAATAAGGCAAGATTAGTGGCGCAAGGTTACAATCAAGAGGAAGGAATTGACTTTGAAGAAACCTTTGCTCCGGTTGCAAGATTGGAAGCTATTCGACTTTTGCTTGCCTATGCATGTTCCATGAACTTTCAACTCTACCAAATGGACGTCAAAAGTGCTTTCTTGAACGGATACATCAATGAAGAAGTATATGTCAAACAACCCCCGGGTTTTGAAGACTTCAAGAATCCATCTCATGTTTTCAAACTAAGAAAAGCTCTCTATGGTCTAAAGCAAGCACCAAGAGCATGGTATGATCGCCTTAGCAACTTTCTTTGCGAAAAGGGCTTCATAAAAGGAAAAGTCGATAAAACTTTGTTCATCAAGAAAACAAGAGGTAATACGTTATTAGTTCAAGTTTACGTTGATGATATCATTTTTGGTTCAACTAACAAAGATCTTTGTGAGGAATTCTCATTAATAATGCAAGGAGAATTTGAAATGTCCATGATGGGAAAGATGAACTATTTCCTTGGTCTTCAAATCAAGCAACTAGAAGAAGGAATCTTCATCAACCAATCTAAATATTGCAAGGAATTATTGAAGAGATTCGAAATGGATACGTGCAAACCTATGGCTACTCCAATGGGGTCCGGTACCTACGTTGATCAAGATGAATTCGGAATTCCAATTGATATCACAAAATATCGAGGTATGATTGGTTCTTTACTCTATTTGACGGCAAGCCGTCCTGACATTATGTTTAGTGTTTGTTTGTGTGCTCGGTTTCAAGCTAATCCAAAGGAGTCACACCTTACGGCGGTCAAGAGGATCATGAAGTACCTTAAAGGAACAACGGACGTTGGATTATGGTATCCGAAAGGTAGTATGTGTAATTTAGTTGGTTATTCTGACGCTGATTATGCAGGATGCAAAACAGATCGAAAAAGTACAAGTGGTACATGTCACATCCTAGGAAATGCATTGGTTTCATGGGCATGCAAGAAACAAGCTTGTGTTGCTCTAAGTACGGCTGAAGCGGAGTACATAGCGGCGGGAAGTTGCTGTGCACAAATCCTATGGCTTAAACAACAACTTGATGATTATGGATTAAACCTTGGATGCATTCCCCTTCGATGCGACAATACGAGCGCTATCAACATCACAAAAAATCCTGTCATGCATTCAAGAACTAAGCACATTGACATCCGACATCATTTCTTACGAGATCATGTGCTTAATGGAGATGTCGAAGTCACATTTGTGGATACACATAACCAACTTGCGGACATATTCACCAAACCCCTTGCAAAAGAGCCATTTTACAAAATTCGCCGAGAACTTGGAATTTTGACCGAAACGGATCTCTAATTTCTTCATCAAATATTCATCATACATCATTAAGGATCAAAGGTATGTATTTTTCATAATTTTTCGACTTCGGTAAGTCACATGTTTTTGATGATTTATGTTTAAAAGATGAGTTTTCTCGATTTTTTGTAGAGTTAAATTATTTTTCAAGTTTTTGTACTATGATCAAAAGTTGCCTTAATATGTGTTTAATCATGTCCATGTGCAAAAATATGAATTTCTCTCACCTTTTTGTATCTAGAAGCTTGCTGTTTTTGCATGTTTGGCATGAGTAACCGGTTACCCCAGGGTAAGTAACCGGTTACCACTGTTTGATTTCTTTTTTTTTTAATTTTCGCGCTTGAGTAACCGGTTACCCCAGGGTAAGTAACCGGTTACTACTGAACAATTCTGGAAAAAAAAATAATTTTTAAAATGTTGTACTTTAAGACCAAACATTATCACTTGTCTTGGAACTCATCTCATCTTCTTCAACTTTCCTTCTTCAATGTCTCATAAACCCTCACTTGGAAAAATAACCCACTCACACAAATTCCAAAATTAACTCCATACAAAGCAAACCCACACTCTCCACATACATCCTATCATTCCCATATCTCTCTATCAAAGCTTACATTTTCGGATTCCTCTCAAAACCCTCAAATTATGGCTCCTACCAAGAAGAACAAGGGAAAGAAAGCTATGGGTGAAGGTTCACAAACTGGAAATAGGGAAGAATCCATGGATGTTAGTCACATGCATCCTTCGAAGGGAAGAAAATCCAGCTCTGATGTAAGTCGAAGGGAGATGATGAAAACCAAATATGTGAAGTTCTCTGCTTTTCCAGTTCATAGTTTTGATTTTGAACAGCTTCTGACAACCTCCGGTGTGAACAAGTTAGTCTCCGAGACAGGTTTGATTTATCCGGAACTTGTTAAAACTTTCTATCGGAATCTTAAGTTCACTCATGATGAATTTGATGATGTTTTTATGGAATCTGTGGTGAATAATACTAATATATGCATTGGATTGGATGATATTGCTAAGTGTTTAGAAATTCCAAATGAGGGAGATGAATTTCTTTTCGGATATGTTCCCGAAGGTGCTCATTGGAAAGACTTTGATACCTTGAATTATTTTGTTGAAATATCTCGTGGTACTCATGAGGACTTAATTGGGAAACAATCTCAATCATCCCGTGTTATCAAATATGCTAAGTCATTGACGGTTAGTGACCGGATGTTACATTTTGTGCTAGCTTATATTTTAGTTCCTCGCCATTCCAATCATGCACAAGTTTCCGATTTTGATGTGTTCTTACTAAAAGCTTTGAAATTGGGATGGAAGATTAATTGGTCTCATTTGATCTTTTATCATTTAAAACATCAATTTGGTCTTTCCGGTGGTTTGCCATATGGTTTCTTTATCTCTAAGTTGTTGGCTTATTGTAAGGTGCCTCTTGACAATGAAGAGTATCTTGAAATGGATGATCAAATATGTGAACTCAACACAAACACACTTCTCAAGAATACCGGTATTGTGTTGGCTCCGGACGGGACTTATAAATATAAAGAGGAATTAGATGCTGCTGTTCCGGAAGGAGGATATACAATGGAATCACTTCACCGTGAGATGATGGCCATGAAGATTCAAATGACCTCCAACCATGCTCAAGCAATGCGTGGCATTAACAAACTTCTAAAACTTCACCGCGCTTCTCACCGGTCTTTTGAAGAAGAAGAAGATGTGGAGATGGGAGAAGGTTCCGGAAGTGACTAAATGTGTTGGTTTAATTGATTTTTTTTTATCTATGTTTTTAATCGTTTTATGTTTTTTGTTATGTTATGTTGTTATGCACTTTAAAGTCCTACAAGGGTAGGCTTTTCCTTTTTGAAACTTGATATGCTATGCTTCTATATTTTACAATGTTTGTGGTAAAATGTGAAAATGCTCATAACTTTTAAGTCTTGACCCAACCTTTTTGATAATGCCAAAGGGGGAGAAGAATTGCATTGTTGCTTGTTGTTTAAAATTTATGCAGGAAATTTTTTTAATCTCAAAACATTGCTCATATTCTAAAAGAAAGGGGGAGCACATCCTTAGGGGGAGATTCCTTGGTGTTTAGAAACTTGGTGGAAATCATTGTTCAAAATAATGAGTTGTCATCATCAAAAAGGGGGAGAATGTGAAGGCATAGCTTCTTGGTAATTTTGATGAAGACAACATCTCTCAACAACTCACATGAGCAAAGATCAAAAAAAGGATTGAGTTGAAGACTTGGAGTGAATATTTAAGTGAAGACTAAAATAATTTCAAATGGAGCATTTTCTTTCAAATGATCAAGCAACATAAATGGTATATCTTAAACTTTCTCTAATATAATATACAAGTGTTCAAAATATTCATCTAATAGTGTCTTGGTTCATCCATCATAATTTTGTGTCAATGCATTAAACTTTTTGCCAAGAACTTTTAATTTTTTCTTTTTTCAGCTTCAGTAACCGGTTACCCCAGGGTAAGTAACCGGTTACCACTGTTGTTTTTTTAAAAAATATTTACGTTGGGTATAAGTAACCGGTTACCCCAGGGTAAGTAACCGGTTACCACTGATAATTTTTGGCAAAAAGTCACTTTTATTCATCCAGAATTTTTTGATGCATTGTCTTGATCCATGGCATTCTTTCACTCATTATACCCCTTTAGAAAGGTGTGTGTAGCAATATAAATTCAACTTTTTTCAGATTTTATTTTTTTCACCTCCTTTTTGAAAACACTTTTTAAGAAACAATTTCTCACATATATTCTCATACTTTCTCAAGTGTTCACAATTGTCTCTAAAGTATTCTTTGCACAAAAATTTCATACATTGCTAAGAATACATATCATTTGCATTGAACACTTGTATACTATATTGAGATTGTCTACAAGGAGAAGATCAATCAATTGATTGATATACAACATAGAAATCATTTTTTCATACACTTCAAAAATTCTAAATTATTTCTAAAGTCACACTTTGTTTTAGGATTGTTAAGACAAAGGTGTGGAGTTGTATTACTTGTGTTTCAAGAGTTAGTTGGAAACAAGTGTGTTCATTTAGAGAGGATTGTTCTCTACTTGAACTTAAGAAAAATCCAAGAGGATTGTTCTTGGTGGTTTAGTGGCTTAAGACTAGGAGTGTCTTGTACAAGTCCAAAACATAGTAAAATTCTCTTTCGAGTCGAAGGAGGAGTGGAGTACTCTCGGATTGTGAGGGGAACCACTATACATCGTCGTGTCCTTTCTACTTTCAGCACTTTATTTTTCGCATCTAACCTTAAGCAGAAAAATAAACTAAAACCGGTAAAAAATTGAAGAATTTGTTAACAACCTAATTCACCCCCCCTCTTAGGTGCTCTCTTAAAACTACAGTCGTTTATCTTCTCAAAAGCCATATTGTTACCTTGGGCCGTTGTTTATCTACCCAAAGGTTATCTCATTATCCTGAGACGTCGTTTATCTTCTCAAAAGCCGTATTGTTACCTGGGGCCGTTGTTTATCCACTCAAAGGCTAGATCTTCATATTTGGCATTGCTTTCCTCTCAAAGAAATATATCTGAAGAACTTTTCTCCGAATGCCATCTCTAAGCTCATCTCCTAGTTCTTCCAAGTGGCATCTTCAAGCCCACTCAAGAATATACCACTAGTCATTGGTATTATTCTACGCACCGGTGAGTGCAAATTTTTGGGCTTTTGTGTTCAATCCCCTTCAACCTTCCAGGTCATGAATGGTACAGATACCAATCTAACCCCTCAGGTTTCAGAAAATTGAACAGGGATAGTTGTTGCACCCCAAAATTTGCCCTCACAAGACAAGACTTTGTGTACTAAGACGTTCACAAGGTTCACAAGGTTCACAAGACATCTCATGATGTTCACAAAGTTCACAAATAGTCAGAAAGTTTGACAATTCTCTCAGACAATACCTCCTCCTAAGCAGGGCATCCAAAACTAGGGTTTTAACTTTAATCAGGATAAATGGACTTACAAGACTTCAAGTGAGCTTCATAACATCTTATATGTGTTTAAGAACCCCCATGACAAGTTTCAAGACTTTTCCCAAAGGTTTGCTCAGTCAGATGATCAGATAGGTTAAAATCAGTTAAAGTAGTTAAAAAGTCAAACTGTGGTCAAACCAAAGTCAAACTTCATGATTTTTTGCCAACATCAATTATATGAAGTAAAATTCATCATTTGATCAAGGGTGGATCATGATTCATCAAGGAGATTTCAGATCATCAAGAATCAGGAGTTTCTAAATTAGGGTTTTCACAGGAAAAGTCAACTGAACTTTGACCAGCCATAACTTTCACATGCTTCATCAAATTTTTCCCATCCAAATCTCATTTTGAAGGAAATTGAATTCTCTACAACTTTTTGTCTCACAAGCCAAGCCCAAAAATGCTTCATTTGGAAGGTATGAGCTAAGACATTATAGGTCCTTTTGAAAGTCAACAAAAAGTCAACAACTTCAAAAGAGCATAACTTGAGAATGGTAAAAGATATGGACATGAAACCAATGGGGTTGGTTAGAGGACTCTTTAAGCTTTCCAAAATTTCCAAGAACACCCTCATAGCATTAAAACTGAAGTATTTGTGCCCTTGCAAAGTTGGGAAATTTTTGGGAGGTTTATGAAGCAAATAGGGCCTTAAAACCAAATTCTTCCAAATGGGCTTGCAATTTTGTGATCCAAACTTTAACATGACATCATGCACGACTCAATCCTCATTTATTCAGATTTTTTTTATTTATTTATTTATTTTGATTTTATTCATTTAAAACCATTTTAAATCAAAATAAAATATATAAATCAAATATTTGAATGAGATATTGCTTCTAGAAAATCATAAATGTTGCTTGGATCAGATTGATATGAAAATTATGGTGATTTTCTTTAAGATAGAAAGGTTGTATCAAGGAATATTTGAAATTTAAGGCATGATCTTTTTCAATCTCCTTGATCCAAAAAGTCCAAAGAACAATCACATATTTTGACCTAATATCATTCATATATATACAAATAATGGATCACAATGCAGGGGACACGAATTGCAGCCTCTAAGACATATTCCAAACTTCACAAAAATCACCAAAAATTGAGTTTTTCGGTTTCCATATTAGAAGAGGTTTCAAGGTATTTTAAGAACATCACAAGCTTCCTTAAGCTTCCCTGAATCGAAACCAATCCTCACATGCCTTTGAAACATGCTCATATGCATAAGCCGGTTCTTAACTTTCATGGTTTTTTACATTTTCGATTTTGAATATTTGCTTGTTTTCAATGAATTTTGACTTGAATTTCTTGTTTGTGATAAGTTATAGATTGATTCTGGACAGGTTTCTTGAAGTTTCATGGACTAAATTGAATTTCACCATGGATAGGGTTTTCGGCCTCGTTTAGGGTTTCATTATTTAGCCAAGATAAATGAATTCCAAAGACATAGAATGATTGCAAATCTCATTAGGAATTCAATGGTATAATTAATTTTGTGAAATTTTGTTGTTTGGTTAGAGTTTGCTATTCGCAGGAACAAAAATCGCAGGAACAAATATCGCAGGAACATTCGTGGTAAAATTCGTAGCAAATCACGCAGGTCCAGAGGTAGGGGATGAAGAAGGCTGGCGCGAAAACCATATTTGAAATTGATGCAAGGATTAAAACAAATTTGTTCCATATGTATATCACAATGAGCATGTAGCTCAGTTGGTTTTGGACGCGCACATAAGGGTTTAGTACAGGGGTTCGATCCCTGGTTTGTTAATAATTTTTGCCAATATTCATCATTATTTCCAGGTTTAAAATATAATAGCCAGTACCCATCCCATATTCACAAACGCACGCTGGCCTGGTGGTTATGGATGTAGGACTCAAAGAGTGAAACCTAGGGTCTGGGTTCGAATTCCAGCCCCAGGTAAGTATTTTTTTTTCATTTTTTCTTATTTTTATTTAATTTTGTTTATAACTTAATTAATTTAATAAATAAATGTAAAAAAAATCAAAAAATGTTTATTATTGTTTTCTTGTGATTTCAAATCCATATTTTTTAAAATTAAACTTTAGCCTTAAAAGTACTTAATATTTATTTTTTTGTATTAATATTACATATTTTATATAAATAATTTAATTATGTTTATATTAAATACTTAACCCTAAAAAAATTTTATATGTAAAAACCTAATTATTTTTATAAACCCTAATTCACTTCATAAACCCTAATTATTTTATAAATATTAATATATTTGTATATAAATTCTAATTATGTCTATTTATTTTTATAATTTGTTTATATTATTATTATACATAATTTATATAAATAATGTAAATAGTTTAATTAATTAACCCTAACATTTTTTTTCTAAATAATTAAACAACCCTAATTTTATCTTATGAATATAATTTATTTTTTTAAAATAATAATTAGATGTTTTTATAATATGTATATAAAATTAAAATAATTAGACTATTAGTCATATTTTGTTAATATATAATATTTATCATTTATTTCTCTTATTAATTAAAAAACCTTAAAAATAATTATTCATTTAAAATTGAACTTTTAATTTATTATTTATCATTATGCTAATTCTTTCATATTATTCTTATTTATTTTATTACTAACCCCTTTATTTATTTATTTATTAGGTGATTATTTATTTAATTTATTTTATTATCACTATTATTATGTAATTGTATCCACTATGTAATAGTTGTAGAATCATTTTTATTTATTTATTTTAATTGCCATGGTTAGTAAAATAGGGAGTGTAAAACATGTTTGTATGTAAAATTGGATTTAGATCATTAAATCTCAAGATAAATATTTGAATTGGTACACTCACATACGTAAGTCGATCTTTGATCGTCATCTCACTTTTTAAGGGTTACCTCTCAAGTTGCCTAAACAAAAGGTCAAGTAAGGTGTAAAGCAAAGTCCCTTCTCTTATATCATCTAGTCCCTTAACAGATAAAAAGATCAAATCCCTTCATGGTTGCCTTCGTAATGATCTTGTCCCTCTCGAATAAAGATGATAAGTCCCTTCGAATTGCTTATACACCTTACAGTTGCCTAATCACAGACGTCCCTTCACTTGTCCCTCATACATCCAAGGTAATGACTACATATTCCTTAATAATAGGGATAGTCTTACCACTTAAAGGATATTTAAGAACAAGAAAAGATTTAACTTAGGGTAGGTTCCTCTTATGTACTTGCTCACCTTTTCAAACATTTCAAAAACACTTCACATTTTTTTAAGCAATTTTCAAAACAAAGGCTTTATATATATCCGTACATGGATCATTATAAAGTACTTAAGAAAATTTCTAAACACACACTACACTTCTCAAAAACATTTTAAAGTGAGCTAAGTAACTAAGAGCCCATGGATAACCATGGATGTAAAGGATGCTAACACCTTCCCTTTACATAACCTACCCCCCGAACCCAAAAATCTTTTAAGGTCTTTCCTGTTCTTTTATGTCCTTTCCTTTTGGATAAAATAAAAGTCGGTGGCGACTCTTGCTATCCGCAACATTTACCTAAAGTCAGTTCTCCCACCGTGTTACAACGTTGTTGAAATTGGATGTGCAAACAGCGAAAAACATCAGGGCTAAGCAATATGAAAACGTTTGTTTTTTTAAACCTTGAGTGAATGAAAATGATTTATACGTTGCCAGGTGTCAGTGTGGTGTGTGAAAATGGATTAAATACATGGGCTAAGCCCAACATCAGCAGATGAACAATATGTAATTTAAAAGGATAAACACAAAAACAAAAACAAAATGGAGCCAGCAATAACAAAACCAAAGTTCATAAACAAAAATAAATCCACCGAAACCTTCTCCCTGTCTCTTCCTCGGTAATTTGCAAATCTCAAATCTCACCCTGTTTTCTCTCTCTACGCCGCGATTTCGGTTGGCTTGGGTTAAGTTGATGTTTGTCAACGATTTTTGGATCTTACGGTGGAGCAGCTTGGTTCGTTTTGCGTTTCGGTCGGTTGACGACGGGTTGGGGTTCACGATTTGTTTTCCGATTGAGGTTCGTGTGCGATTTGCGTTTGGATGGTGGGCCGGCGACTTTGGGAAGTGGTCCGCGGTGGTCGGGCTTATGCGGTGGCTGCGGCTGGTTTGTATAGATTCGGCTTTGTTTTATGATTTTTTTTACCACTCAGTGCGATTTTTCATCCTTCTCTAGTTTGTATTTCTGGTTTTTTTTTAGTGTTGTTGGTGGAATGATTTCAGTTGTGTTGTTAGAAATGGAAAGGTTTCGTTAATGGTGTTGAGCGGTGGAGTTTCTGAGATTCAGATAAGGTGAAGTATGAAGAACAAGTTTTGAAAATGGTGATTAGTTTGTGAAGAGTGGATGGGTAAACATGGGATTTATGTTGTGAAATGGTGGTGGTATTTTTTGTTCTATTTATGCAGATGGTTCTGTTATTTGATTATTGCATATTTTTTTGATTAAGTTTGTATATATGAAGGTTTATCAATGGAAGAAGTTTTTTGAGAAATATTGTGAAGCTTGGTTTATTTGTGCAGAGTGATTATAGGCTTGTCCAAGCTTCCTTAGAGAATGAGGAGAAATGTTATTTATAGAAGAGATTGAGGAGGGTATATTGGGAAAAAGAATGCAGGAAATTGGGATAAGAAAATGAGCTGTAATTGTTGCTGTCATGTACAAGGTTGGAGGAATTGGTTGTTGTACTATGTGAGTGGTGATGCTGAAAGTTTTGTGGAAAAGATTTGTACTAATTGTGTGTGAGTTGTGCGTGAGTGGAAATTTTTTTGATGAAAAGTTTGTGGGGTCACCTTTTAATTTTGCTGTGGAATTGATGGTGTGCTAGATATTGTAAGAGGAAATTAAAAAAAATGTTGATATTTATAATACTTAGTACTAAAATGCTAAAAATAAAACTAACAAATGAAAATAATAATGTTAATAGTAATAACAATGGAATGATGAAATAAAGATAATAATATTAGTAATAATGGGTTGAAATGATTTTTTTTTAATGAAATAGGGATTGAATTTGGAATATGGAATGAAAATAAAATAGGTAAAAAGAGATAAAAATGAGAATAAAGAGAAATAGTAAATGATATTCTTTAGTATAGAATTTTGTAATGATGAAAAAAATGTAATTATGGAAAGAAATAAAAGGAAATAAAAGAAGAATTGTAAATGGATTTTTTTGTAGATTTTTGTGATAAAATGATTAATGAAAAACAAAAGTGATAATTGAATGAAAGACTTCCACACAATACACTAACTATTAGACAACACTGCACACACACAAAACTCTGAAGAAAAGAAATGACATATTTTTGGATTTTTGCATATGGTTAGTAAACCGAAAATAAAATGGTACGGGTAGGACAAATTTGGGGTATGACAATACTGACCCAACTTTTATATGTAATTTAACTTCATTTGTATGGCCTTTAGAGGTAAGCTTTGCATGGCTTATTGAGTGACAATTGTTTGTGTGCTAACATAGGACATAACTTGAAACTTTTAGGTCCTCCTTTACTCATTAATATGAGTTGAACATAAGATGACATGGCTACTTCCACCACATAGGTTCATACCCTTTTAGGAATCATTTCATTTTGTTTAATGATTGGTGTTACTTCTTGGATAGTCTTAGGAAACTTGCATGAGCATTAGTGCATAGTTTTACATTTTTCTTTCAACTATCCAATAATTGGACTTGGTTGACAATACACGAAAATTTGTATTACTTTATGTTGTTGTTCACACATAGGTTCATTCTCTTTCATCTCACTTATTCTTTCTTATTCCTTTGAATGGTGATTGAATCCCTTAGGGCTCATAGCTTGAATATAATTTTAGATTAGATTCAAAGTAGGATAGACATTAGGTAGCCAATCTAATCATGCTAACATAGGTAGGAATTCCCTTTCATCCTCAACTATAGGAAAAATTATGCATGACAACTTCTAGGACGGAGATCCCTTAGATTTTTCTTTTCAACCATTTGATTCTCTCTTATTCCTCTCAAACTAAAATCAAAATACATAATGAATAAAATGTGTATAGTTCTCGACGAGCCTTAATTACATGGGAAATGATAAGAGGTAATCTCTCCTAAACTTATCTAGGGTGCTTTACGCGCATCCCGTCTCAAGGCAATGTGTAAAGTATCCTCTCCTATGTTATAGTCTTTAGTGTTATACATACAACAAACAAAACAATTCAAAATATTTCCGATGAGATACGTAAAGTTATGTCAAGTCTATTTTATCGCAAACAGGTAACACGTAAGTCTGGATCCAGCGAGCGACAACGCCTAACTGCTAGAATGCGTATTTTGACATCGTCCACTTAAAAAACACCAAAAAATAGTTGGTATCCCGTAGTGAGCCGAACTACAACGCTCTGATTCTCATTCTCGATGAGATACGTAGGCACAAGACGCGATGTATTGGCAAGCAAAATTCCTCGTTCTTTTCAGAACTGCATCAACTTTGATTCTCATTCCTGATGAGATATGTAGGCTGGGATGTGATGTCCTCTCGAGTCAACTTCCTAATTTTTCCCCTCGTTCCGTTTAAGTTTCTCGTTCACCTTCCTTTCATATCTGCAGACGAAGCTTCAGATATCGACTCCCTTTGATCAGAAATACAAGTGTGGGTCCCATCGAGTACGATGGACGCGAAGGGATGCTAATACCTTCTCTTCGTGTAACTGAATCCCAAGACCCAACTTGGTTGTGATGACCTTGTTTTCCTGTCCCTTGGGTTTTCTTCAATCATTTCCTTTTCTCATTGGGATAAATAACGTATCGGTGACGACTCTCTGTTTTTTGCGCCGATAGTTTTTCGCGTTACGATACATTGATTTCGATAAATTTATCTTGAAAAGAAATTATAGAGTTCTTTTTTGAAAAGAAAAAAAAATCGATTAATAAAAAGGCATAAGAGATGCCTCAAATCACTAAAATGCTAATAGGTACAATCTCCTCACACTACTATAGAGTTAATTTGAGGTAAATGTATTGTTGGAGTTTTATAACTTTATGATCATTACACGTAACATATGTGTGTCATTTCTTTGTCTAAAGAAATTAGAAAGTATTCTTTCGATCTTATTTATAAAAAAAATATTTTTTAGATTTATTAAACTATTAATGTATTTGAACTGTATAATAGATCAAATATAGTAATTGTTCTATACATTTTAGAAATTAATTTTTTTTTAGAACCAGATTAAAGGTAGTAGAAAATAGAGATGATAATTTGACTTATCTCCATTGGGTATCTACAAAAATACCCACAATTGATATGGGTACTGACTCATGAATTACTCATTTAAATCAACGAGTATGAGTGCAGCGGGTATGAGTATCTTAGTACCCACTTCACTCTATACCCACAAAAATGTCTATTAATTTTTAAAAATGCATCAATGTTAAACCATTATATATTTAAGATAAGTGTTTGTTTATTTCATAATTTAATAGTAAGTTTTTTGAAAATTTTAAATGATCTTAAAAACATAAAATAATATGATATTTTATATTTGATATATTTATTTTTATTAGAAATGTGGATAACAGATACAAATATAAATATTTACTGGGGCGGATTATGTGTAAGACATTGGGGGCTTGAATACCCACAAGAAAATGAAAAGTTTATTTGATAATATTCTTCTTTACTTTATCAACTTCATTAATTACATTAGGTTTACTAATTATATTCATTAACTTACAATTAATTTACTTTAATTTTTTGTAATCTAGTTTTTATCTACTAATCTGATTCAATATTACTTTCTCCGATTTATATTATAAGTCGTTTTTTATTTTTCACACATATTAAGAAATGTAATAATTGTTATACGAAAAATTGAAATTATGAAATTTTTTACAAAATTGTTCTTCACTAATGATATTGGAAGACAAATTTACATAATTGAAAAGAGAAAGAATAATAAATATTTAAGGGTATAATAGAAAAAATATAAGTAATAATTAATTGATATTATAAAACGATTTATATTGTGGGACAAAATATTTTTTCAAAATAACTTATAATACAAAACGGAGGTAGTATCTAGTTTTATCTACTAATGCATTCATTTTAAAGTTTCAACTAATATTTAAAAACTTTGCAAAAAATCTAATTAATATTTTAAAATATAAATTTTTGTCATTAACTAATATTATTTTTATCTTCTATTTATTTTCAACAATTTTAAATTTGTATGAATAACTTTAGGTAATTGAAAAAAAAGAGAGATTTATATGTTTAATTAGTTTTAGAGATTAATATTTATGTATAGAGTGTAATTTTTACAAACACATTCATTTTAATTATTAATAATAAATTTACACTGAAAATACATAGATATTAATCTTTTAGTTTAATTAGCAAAACAACATTAATTATCATTTAAAAAAATAGAAAGTTTTGTTTTTCATTAAAACTATAAAAAGAAATCGCTATTTAAATATTTTATTTTGTTAGTAAGATTATAATTATTAAATTGATAAAATTATATCATAGATTTACTATCAAATAATTAATTTTCAAAGGTTAATGAGATTTTCCATCCTTCTTCTAAAATGTTGATGAAAATAGAAAGCATATAATATATTCAATAATATCTTCTTTTATGAAGTTAACTTTGATTTTTCTCATGGTTGTAGTAATCATTGCGAAAATTAATAATTAATAGGGCTAATAGAAAACATTATTACATATTTTTTAAATATAAAAATCTAGGCGAGAATCCTAGATTAAATAGTTTTTATGTAAATTGAGTTTTTGTCATTATAATTATTTATTTTTTAAATATTCATAAAACTTCTTTTGAGTTGAAATACATATAAAGCCCCCGTCAAACTAAACTTCAGGAATCCACCGAATTTTTTTTAAAATAACATGGTTTAATAAAAAAAAAATCCTAAAATAACTATGTTTTCAAAAAATTTACCAAAGTAACCTAATTTCTATACATGTTCAACAAGGCAATTGACGAACTAGTGTATAATGTGACCTAATTCGCCAAATGGATTGACTAAAAGCAAAGAAATTTACACACATTCAACATGTCAAATGGCGAACATGTGTAAAATGCAAAACAATTCTCCACTTGGTTTGGCGAATGTGTATTATGTGATGAAAGGCATTCGCCATTTGGATTGGTGAATATGTTTACGTTGTAATTTTTTTCTATAAATACATATGCCCGGTTATCACTCATTCACATCAAACTCCTCTCACTCCTTCCTTACAATCCCTCTCTCATTCATTCCTTTCAATCTCTCACTCTTACAACATGGCTTCTCCTCGTCCATATACTTTTGCATCGACACCGTGTTCCTCAACATCAGAAGAACCGCTTCCAAAATTTGATATTTTGAAGAAAAATGCTTTGGTGTTTTTCTCGGCAACAAAGCCTCCTTTGAAGATGCTGTTATGGAACCCCCAAACTTTGGAACACTTGCATAGAGAATTAAACCGCTGGTTAGAAGGAGAGATCGACCCCAAAGAAAAGATAATTAAAATTGAGAAGCGGGTTGTGGAGTCTGGTGTGACGAAATGGAGAAAAGTGGCCAATGATGCAGGTGTTCTTTCGATGATGTTAGGTCGAGATGAAGTTGTCCTGATGGTTCTGATAGGCTAGATATGTTGAATGTTCCAGTTGTTTTATTTATGTATGGTTATGTTTGAAATTATGTATTTTCTTGTTTTATTTATGTACGGTCATGTTTTAAATTATGTATTTCCTTGTTTTATTTATGTATGTTCGTGTGTGTGGTTGTATGATTTTAGTGATATGAATGAAACGAACTATGCTTCTTTTTTAATTAAGTACAATTACAATGGTTTAATTTATGATGTTGAGCTTGGTCCAACGTTGGGACATTTTTTACGATTGTGACCGGGCCGACGACATTAACTGCATAGTCTCACCATCTTATTCGCCATATCCATTTCGGTGCGAATACGCGTGCTATTAGGACGCCCCTTTTTCTTTCTTCGCATGTTCTCATTGTGCCAGACTATTTCCCCGTTGTAGGTGGGCCAATAGTCCTCATTTGCAACTACCAGAAAGCTTTTGTTGTAAACGTTGCAAAGATTGTGCACTTGGTAAACAGGGGATAGTAAGCCTGAAGGGTCCAGCCGAACCTTTGAACATGCCGCTATGACATGGGAGCAAGGCATGCGAAAGGCTTGAAATTTTCCACAGTCGCACCAATTGTTATCAAGTTCTACCCGATAGGATCCCCTCGGTCTCCCTTCGTTGTGATCCATGATCTCAACAACATTGAAATGTCCCTTATTGCGGTTAAACACTGTGACCACATGTGTGTTAGATTTGGATGCTTCGTCTTTAATGAATGTCATAGAACTATCGCTGAACACTTGACCAGACTGTAGGATGAAACTCCACTTTGAACGCTTGGTGTCAAAAAGTTCTCTGAGCCTAAAGTAGGTTGAGCTCACCAAAGCAGTTATCGGTAGGTTGTGGATTCCTTTGAAAATAGAGTTCATTGATTCCACGAGATTTGTCGTCATGTGACCCCAGCGTTGTCCTTTGTCGTAGGCCCTGGTCCACTTATCCAAAGTAATTTGGTTTATCCATCTGAATGCATCTCCATTTGTCAGCCTGATTTCGTCACGATAGTGTTTGAATGACGGTTCGATTAATGAGTACCCCGCGTTCACGACCTTCTTCCGCAATGCCTTGTCTTTGATCTCTCTCATGAAATTTTGCGCGATGTGTCTAATGCAATAGACATGTGTTGAAGGAGGTTCCTGCCAGCCGTTATCAACATTCTTCCATGCACTCTCAATTGATGCATGTCTGTCCGAAATCAAACATAAGTTAGACTGGGGAGCCACGTGCAAGCGGAGATTTTTCAGGAAAAAACTCCATCCCTCGGCAGTCTCTCCCTCGACTATAGGGAATGCAATTGGGAAGATATTGTTGTTGCCGTCCTGGGCCACTTCCATCAATAGAGTTCCTTTGTATTTTCCGTAGAGCCATGTTCCATAAATTTGGATTATAGGCTTGTAGAAGGCAAAACCCTTTATACATGGGTCAAAAGCCCAAAAGAGTCGGTGGAATATGTCATTTCCACTAACACAATGACTTTCTGAAGTATACGCCGACAAAGTCTCAAGGATGACAACGGTCCCTGGTTATTACACAAGTATGCTCCGGTCCCATAGACGCAACCTTCCAATCTTCACTTTACTTCTGAACTTGGTGAAGTCATAAAGGTGCACAACAATTCTATAGACACAAAATTCATTTTGGCACTACAAGAGAGGTAGAGGCCATAGACACACACCTTTCACCTGCCATTTGGTGAATGCACGGTCACATTGGAAGACGTCTACATGCTTTTGGGGTTACGTGTATCCGGTTGAGATGTCTTTGGTAAGGTCAACCATGAAATTACTATAGTAGAGGAGTTGCTGGGTGCCCCTCTCATTGACGAGGAGCAGCCAACAAATACTCGTAGCAGGGGTTCAGAGATTAATCTAGGAGTCCTTAGAGCCCACTATATTAGTTTTATTTTAAACGAAGAATCAACCGAGTTAGAAAAAATTCAAAAGACTCGGTGTTATATTATGCTTTTATTCAGTCATTTTTTATTTCCCGACGGTACCGGAAACACAATAAATATGATGTATTTACCATTGTTGCGAAACATCAACAATGTAAATACATATAGTTGGGGTTCAGCTGTTTTGGCTCATTTGTATAGTAGCCTTTGTAAAAATTCCGCAAAGGATACTTGTACATTTTTTGGTTGTGCATATTTGTTACAAGCTTGGGGGTATTCAAGACTTCCGATGCTCGCCCCACGCAATATGAATCCATGCCCGTTCCCCTACGCCAACCAATAAGTCTATTATTATTATTTATTTCCAAACATATTAAATTTTAAATATTCAAATATTATTGTAACTAAATGCTTTTAAATCTATTATGCTTAGCTGGTCCGATCTTGGGATGGATTATAGTAGAAATCCAAGAAGTTTCATATATCTATATCGCAGTTTGTTAGACCACGTGGGGGTCGATCAGGTATTGTCATATATAAAAAATATCTTTTCTTTTTAATGCATATTATTCACTAAATAAATTGTCTACTAAACGAATTATATTTTTTAATGTAGTTCATCTGGCGGCCCTATTTAGCCCTTGACCATGAGCCTAACCCAGAGGATGCTGAAATTTGGACAGCAAAAACACCAATCATCCGGTTCACTATGATTGAAATGCACCAAACAAATCGGGTGAAAATGCAGTTCGGAATGCAACAGGATATTCCGGGGCCCCCGACATGTTTGGGAGAATGGCATTTGAAAAGAGTAAGTGACATGTGAAATATGGAAGATTGGAGAGACTTTGCAAGGGAATTACGTCAACAATGGAGGGATCGACGTCAACATGTCCTAACTGACCAAGTGCTGCAAAATGTCAGACCAACTAGAGAATATTTAGTTTGGTTTAGGTCAGTTACTACGCAATAATGGGTGTCTGATAACCCATACTTGATTGACCCGCGCTCGCAGGCCGCATCATACGCCCAACCACCAACCCCACAACATGACCAACCCACCCAATTCCAGCCATCAACTTCAAACACCCATAGACCATTCTTCCAAACACGTAACCCCTTCCACAAACCCAATCACAACAACAAGAGCCTTACCAACACCAATATACCCCCGATAACACCTTCATATCCACACCAGCCTACCATAGCCCCCCACCTTTGTTTCGTTCTCAAAACGAGGAAATATCCTCATTCGGTCAAGCTTATCGTCCTCACCCAACCCAATCCAACCCAGCCCAACCTATCCGACCCAGCTTTGAAAACATGGGCACACAACTGAGTTACGGCAGCGCCTTTGGCAGCAACCCTCCTCGTTATTGGGGACAGACGGTTGCAAACATAACGGAATCATGGACTCAACAACAACCGCCTCCACCAAACACACAAAGACAAGCGGAACCTCAACCACCTCGTGGTAGAGCTCGAAGGCGGGGTCATCCCCGTGGATGTGGTACTGGGGGACAGTTAGATCGGGCGAGAAATTAATCTTTGTACTGCCGTTGTTGGATTATTAATAATAATTTTCTTTTATATTATATTTCTCTTTGTCGGATTCTCTTAGTTTAATTTATTAAATAATTATTATTAACTTAAATAATCATAATTCTTTTCAATATATATATATATATATATATATATATATATATATATATATATATATATATATATATATATATACATATATATACACTCATATGGAATACATAATACGTATGCATTCATTCGCCAATTGGTTTGGCAAATTGGTTTTCTTCATAAACATGTTCGCCAATTAGAATGTTGAACATGTTGAAATTTCTTTGATTTAGCCAACTCAATTGGCGAATTGGTTTACATTTTTAACATATTCGCCAATTGCATTGTTGAACATGTATAATAACTAGGTTAGTTTGGTAATTTTTTTTGAAAACATAGTTATTTTGGGATTTTTTTTATTAAACCATGTTATTCTAAAAAAAATCGAAATCCACCGCTACTTATATACCTAAAGGATATACTGTCAATTTTATATATATATATATATATATATATATATATATATATATATATATATATATATATATATATATATATATATATATATATATATATATATATATATATATATATATATATATTTGACACAAGTACAATTACTTAAGTAGGTACCCAAACAGAAACAAAACAGAAATAAATAGAGTAAACAGCTATTTTGACACCGTATATTCAAACAAAGTAAATTATTTTGTTACACACAAATCAAAATAAATTAAATTATTAAAATTGAATTTATTATATATTATGTATTAAATGACGATATAGGTGTTAACAATTGGGGTAAGCACATCTTTTCTGATATAGAAATGGGAATTTTTTACCAAACTAACCTAATACACCTATAATATTACCCAAAGTATCCTACTTTGATTAATATTTCCCAGAATACCCAACTTTCAAAAAAATTTGTTTTTTTATAAGGGGGTGCCAATAGGATTGGAGTCACCCTTAAAAAAAAGGAGGGTGCCAATTGGGCTGCAGCCTCCAAAAAAAATTAAAGGGGGGCGCCAATTGGGCTGGAGCCTCCATTTAAATTTTTTTGGGGGCGCCAATAGAACTACAGCCACCCTTTTACGTATTTTTTTAAAAAAAAATTAAGTTATTAATTATATTATTATTTAAATTGGATAGTTTTTTGTATAAATAGGCAAGATTTATTTTCAAGTTTGCTCACAACTCTTCTGATCCAATTTCTATATTTTTCTGTATCTGCTATTATGTATGTTAGAAGATATGGGCATGTGTTTTTTTCACCAGTCAAGCCTCCGATACGGGTGCTATTTTGGAATATCCAAAGTTTATAGCAACTAGAAATGAATTTGAAGCGTTGGTTAGATGAAAAGATTCCAGATGGAGAAAGAATTAGAAGTATGGAAAGACTTGTATCGTACTTCTCGCTAGAAGATGGTAATATAAGGCGGGACTGGGTTCGAATAAAAAATGATAACGACGCTAGGGATATGATGTTCGGAGCTGATGATATTGTTTTAATTGTTGTTATCTCTTAGTTTTTATGACGTGTTAGTTGTTGTTATCAGTATGTTATTTTGTAACCAAAAGTTGTTATCCATATATTAAATTTGAAGGTTACAAAAATTATAAAAACCATAAATAAATTTATCTAGAACTTGAGCCAACATTGGGACAACGTTTCCGTGTATGACCGGGAAGACGACATAATCCACATAATCTTTCCATTTTCTCATATGTATCTATTTCAGTCCTTATTTGCGAGCCTTTCGGGCGACCTTTCTTGTTCCTTCTCATATTTTCATTATGGCAAATGATGTCTCCTTGATATGTTGGCCAATAATCCTCATTGGCTACCACCGGAAAGCTGTTGTTGTAGATACCAAATAAGTTAACGACCTTGTAAACGTCTGATAATAGGTAGAACGGATCATGACTAACACTCGAACAAGCCGCAATGACATGGGAACAAGGTATACGAAATGTTTGAAACTTTCCGCAGTCACACCAATTTTTATTAATTTCCACCCGATATTGTCCCATTGGTCGACCTTCGTTGTGATCCTTTGTCTCCTCAACAATGAAGCAGCTACCATGACGGTCAAACTCTCGAACTCGATGTGAGGCTGCTTTAACAGTTTCCTCTTTCATAAATTTCATGCATGTTTCACTGAATAATTGTCCTGAATCCAAGATCGCGCTCCATTTTTTACCCCTTTTCGCGAATACAGCTCCCAGCCTATAATATGTTGCTCTCACTAATGCAGTGATGGGAAGGTTTCTAGTTCCCTTCAATACGCCATTCATGGATTCCACAAGATTTGTCATCATGTGGCCCCATCGACGTCCTCCATCAAATTTTCTTGTCCATTTCTCCACTGGAATGTTATCAACCCATTTTAACGCGTCCCCATTTGACATTCTTATTTCCTCACGGTAGTACGGGAATGATGGTTGGTTCAAGGCATACCCCGCATTCACAACTTTTTTCCGTAGATTTTTGTCTTTGATTTCCCGCATGAGGTTTTGAGCAATGTGACGTATACAAAAAACATGGACAGAAGGAGGAGTGTGCCAACCATTTGCAGAATTATTGTAAGCACTCACGATAGACGTATGTTTGTCGGAAATCAAACATAAATTGGGTTGCGGAGCGACATGCCTTCTGAGATTCTTAAGGAAGAAACTCCATGTTAATATTTTTTTCATAATATTGTGTGTGTATATGTTAATATTTTTCTCATAATATTGTGTGTGTATATGTTAATATTTTTCTTTTTTTCGTAGGACGCTAAGTCGTTCCGTACTCGGATTCATTCATATGTCGAACACGATAATATGATTGAGCCATTTTTGGAGCGTGCTGGTTTTGGTGATCTGATAAAATTCAAAACTTATTCTGTGGATACAAAGTTTATTCTTGCTCTACAGGAGAGGTGGCGACCCGAGACACATACATTCCATCTTCCGACTGGTGAATGTACGGTAACCCTTGAAGACACGTATATGTTATTGGGTTTACCCATTGATGGTAAAGCGGTAAACGGTGACGTAAATATCAATGCAAGTATTACTGAGGAATTATTAGGTGCAACCGTGGATCCGAGAGAAATGAGGGGTTCAAAGGTTAGATTAACGTGGCTCAAAAGAAATTATAATGCTATTCATTTGAATGAACATTCTCCTGAAATTTCTTTTATAATAAAAACTAGATTATATATAATGTTATTAATAGGATTATTTTTATTTCCTGATACAACTGGGTCGGCTATTCACCTAATGTACCTACCATTATTAGAAGATATAGATGAAATAAAAACCTATAGTTGGGGGTCCGCATGTCTATCTTGTCTGTATAGGTCTTTGTGTACTAACGCACTAGCAAATAAATTGACCTTTACCGGATGCGCTGTTCTTTTACAAGCTTGGGGTTGGTCGAGAATGACCAATTTATCGCCAGTTAATCGTAATCCATACGTATTTCCATACGCAACAAGGTACGTTTACACCATAATTTTTTCCTTATACTTAACTTTTATTACATGCACTAAATAATTTATGCTTAATTTTTAGGTGGTCGACGATGGAAATGGATTACGACAAATGTCCTCATTATAGCATCATTCAATACCGAAGCCTAATAGGCCATCTGGGTCCAGACGATGTATAGACCATATTTACTTAAATTACATTCTATGTTTATTTTTACGAAATTATTTTTATTTTAAAGACATTATATTTAGCATTTACTAACAAATATTTATTTCATCCGCAGTTTATCTGGAGACCATATCTTGATTTGGAAGGTGACCATCAAGTAAATCAAGGAGATGCTGTCGTATGGAGTTCAAAGACACCAATTATTAACTTCAACGTGGTGGAGATGCATAATACTGATCGAGTCAAACTTCAGTTTGGAATGCGACAAGAAATTCCTCCGACGCCAAGATGTTTCAAGCAACATCACGGTAGTAAAGTGTCAAACCAATGGGAATACAAACCGTGGACAAAATATGCAAGGGCAGAGAATCGAGAATGGAGGCATCGGTGTGATACAGTCTTGAGGGACACAGTGCATCTATTCGAGATGAAACCAACTAGGGAATACCTTAATTGGTATAGATCAGTTTCCATTGGATTCTTGTCAAATCCTAGATACTTGGTTGACCCACGCCAACGAGCCTCATCTTCATATACCCAACAACCATACAATCAAAGTCAACCACCAATGCCACACACACAACCACAATACAACGAACAAACCCACTACCAATCCACCCCATTCCAACAAACCCCACTACCTAACCAATCATACTCTCAGTCATACCACCAAGCATACCAATCAACCCAAGAACCAAACCAATCATTCTACCAACCATTCCAAACGCCACAACCATTTTTATCCACTCAATCATTCACGTCATTATCACCACTCAACCAACCAGGCTACCGTCCAGAGATTGGCTCGTCATCCCAACCACCCCAACATAACTATGAAGGCATGGGCAACCCTTTTAGTTTGGACGACTTTGATGAATTTACCCAACATTCTTGGGACACCATGCGCCAATTACTTGAAAGTGATCTTCCAACTCCTTCGACAACAATTACTTCTGAAACGTCACATGTGCAACCAACGCAACAACATGAACGACCACGAAGAGACATCCGACCAAGGGACAGCGGCACCGGTGGTCAAATCGGACGACCAAATCGTAGACATTAATTTTTAGATTATATCAATGTAAACAATTATAATATATATTAATATTATTATTATTTTTATTATTATTATTTTATATTATTTTTTAATATAAATTAATTATATATTATCATTATTAATTTTTTAACAAATATTATTAATAAATATTATTTATAATTTATCGTTATTATTTAATTATCAAAAAAAATTCAAAATAAAGGAGGCTCCAGCCCAATTGGCGCCCCCTTTAATTTTTTTTGGAGGCTCCAGCCCAATTGGCGCCCTCTTTTTTTTTAAGGGTGGCTCCAATCCTATTGGCGCCCCCCTTATAAAAAAAACTTTAAAGTTTGAAACTTGGGTATTGTGGGAAATATTAATCAAGTTAGGGTATTTTGGGTAATAATATAGGTGTATTAGGTTAGTTTAGTAAAAATTCTAGAAATGGATACTATACTACCATGTTTAAATCCTACCATTGTAGAGAAACTAAAAAGTAATGACACAATCACATGACCATGTTTAAATCCTACCATTGTAGAGAAACTAAAAAGTAATGATACAATCACATGACCATGTTTAAATCCTACCAGAAACTAAAAAGTAATGACACAATCACATGTGTGTCATAAGCCACCAATAATTACAATTCAAAATAGTGAATAGTATGTCAAGAATCAAACCTTGTTGTATCTTCAACTTTTGATCACTTCTAAAGGTACTAGAAGTAGAGGGTAAAAACCAATGACACGCCTAGTACATGTGTGTCAAAATATTGAATGATATGTCAACATTATAAAGGAATCAAATATTTTATTATTTTGTTGTTATGTATTTAATTTTCTTTAATAACTAAGAATTATAATTTAATCACCATGAATAGTAGAAGAGTACTTTTTAATACTGCATATATGTAAATGGTAATGGAGCTAGCTGTCATATATCATATTTGTTGAGTGAATGATGATTTTGAACGCATATTTCTTTGCAGATCATTATAAAATTAAAGTTGAAATTAAAAACTGTTGAATAAATTATCTTTTAGAATTCTGTTTTTAAATATCTATTTATTAAGTTATCTTAATCTATTTCACATTTGGAAGAAAAAAAGGTTGATACAATATAGGATGTGTTTGTTTCAATGATTAAAATTATATTCTTTGAAATCATATTCTTAAGATTATTTTTTTTGGAAATATCATTCCAACTTAAATGTTTGGTAAAAATTTAGATTCCTAGGAATAATTATGAAATTTATTTAATTTAATATTATAAAAATAATAAAAATAATAGTAAATGTGAATGATAGTGGGAAGTTATAATTAGTTAAATTTATTCTCATAGAAATGTTACATTTCCACCCTTTAAATCTTGGAATTAAAAAAAAATCATATGTAAATAAAATTCATTGGAATAAAAAATATCTTGGAATTATTTTATAAAACTTGAATCAAACATGAGAATATACTATTCTCATAACCATATTTCCATGAATATTTTTTTAAACCTTGAAACAAACACACTCATATTATTCAATATTTGGATCAATAGTAAAGTTATTCTCGTTTATAACAATAGAATTTTTACGCGTATATAAAATTATTTTAATCAACAATGTATTTTATCCCGTATATAAATATTATATTTGTTTTGATATTATTTATTAAAATATTTGAATCAATAGTAAAGTTTGTTTTCGTATATAATAATATTTGAATCAAAATATTATTTTTGGTTTGACAATATTTATAAAAATATTTGAATCAATAGTAAAGTTGTTCTTATATATATATATATATATATATATATATATATATATATATATATATATATATATATATATATATATATATATATATATATATATATATATATATAATTTTCAATCAAAATATTATTTTTGTTTTGATAATATTTATGAAAATATTTGCATCAATAGTAAAGTTGTTCTCGAATATCAAAATATTTGAATCAATAATAAAGTTGTTCCCGTATATAACAATAATTGGAACAATAGACGATTAAAAAAATACAATTATTATAAACGAGTTGTTTTCTTGCTTTAAGTTACAGTAGAGATTGGTCGTTGATATAGATGATGTCAAGTTTCCTCTTTGTCTCCGAGAGGATACGTACGAATCGGTAAGAATTTCTTCTACAACGATTTCGGAAAAACGTGTTTCTTCTTCTTCTTCGGAAGATGACTTGATGGACCATGAAGAAGATTTCTGTTTTGATAAGGAGGAGTTTCGGATGAGGAAGATGAGGTAGGTGGTACTGGTTTTTGTTCCAGCGAGGACACGAACGGCGTTAACTTAGTCATCAGTGAGGGAGGTCTTTACACGAATAACGAAGATGTATTGAGGGAGGATTTTTTTTGATGAAAATGGTAGAAATGTTTCTGGAAAACAGGTTACTTTTACAAAGGCTATGACACCTAATGTAGTAGGGCCTATAATAGGTGTCAATGTTTCAGGAGGTAATTTAGGCGGTCCAGGGTTATGCCCCGCTCAGGTTGCCACAAATTATAAATGTGTTGGTATTTTCGATGAAGCAATTGGTTCTTTGAAGAATACACGTATAAGTAATAATAATGACTCCATTTCATCTTTTCAGCCTTTGAACAATGAGGTGACGGTTACTTCTATTATTTTGGGGACAAAAGGGGTTGATAAAGTGGATTTTTCTAGAAGATTAAAGAAAGTTTGGTTCAGAAAGTTGGGTGGATTGAGATTTAATAAAATGGAAGGCAATAAGGTCAGTGGAAGGGGGAGGAAATTGGTGGGGAAGATTAACACTACACAAACAGAAGAGGAGTCTCTCATTAATTTACAAGGTGTGACTCATCCTAATTCTGGGAACGACGGGAAAGGTTCTTCTTCGTCAATGTATTATTTTAACAAATCGGAAAACTTAGATATAGCTAGGAGTAATGTGCATTTGTGGGAAAACTTGGACTCCAACGTCGGAAATAAATTATGGGAGGCGATTTCCAATTTGGGAGTGGTAGCGTTTGACACGAAGAAAGAATACTTGAGGAGCTTGAAGGAGATGGATAAACGAGATAAAAAAAAAGTTTGTCGGGAAGGAAGAATTACAAATTCAGAAATGATAATTGGAACTTCCAACATTAGAGGGCGAGACAGTTTAATAAAGAGGAAAAAAATTAGTCAAATTATTAGGGTCAGTAAGGAAAATGTGTTTTTAATTCAAGAATCTAAATTAAAGGAAATGTCTAATGTGGTGGCAAAGAGTTTTTGGTCTAGAGAGGAGATCGGTTGGTCTTTTTCTAATTCTTTGGGAGCGGCGGGAGGGATTATTATTTTGTGGAAGGATGATAGTTTAAAGGTTATTTGTAGTTTTAAAGGGAGAAGCTTTATTAGGGTGAAGGTCTTATGGAGGAAAAATCTTTTTTATGTCGTCAATGTGTATTCTTCTTGCGATTTGTGCTTGAAAATAGCCCTTTGGAGGAGGTTGATAGATTTGAAGTCTACTTGGACGGATGTAGATTGGTGGGAGATTTTAACGCCATTACTTGCACAAATGAAAGGAAAGGTAGTTTGAGATGGAGTAGGAATACAGAGATGAAGGAATTTTCGGATTTCATTTTGGATAGCGATTTGATTGACATCCCTTGCAAAGGAAGTAAATTCTCGTGGGTTAGTGGAGATAGATTGTCCATGAGTCGTATAGATCAGTTTTTAATTTCAGAAGGAGCTATTGTCAAATGGGGAGTAATCGGTCAATTTATAAGGAGTAGAGATGTCTCAGATCATTTTCTGATTTGGTTGGTGGTGAATTCGTCGAATTGGGGTCCAAAACCTTTCAAAGTTAATAACGATTACCTTATGTCTAGAAGGAGAAGAAATATTTGCACATTCAGGGAATAACTAGTTCATTTAATGAAATATTAAGTGTGACTTAATCATGAGATTTCATTAAACATAAGGACACTATTCTTAAAGCATCCATAGTCGAGCTTTAATGTGAAATAGGATAGCCTTAAAACATTAAGACTATTATGTAGATAGACTGATGATCACATCTCATAGATCATGGATAAGGAGTTATCAATTCTTGACATAAGTATGAATATTACGAGTCATATTTATACTGGATTGACCAACTATGAGAGTACTACATAGAATGTTATGCAAAGTGTCATAAGTTACTCTCATGGTGATAGTGATGTATACCACCCTTCAACCTAAAACTACTATGGACCCTAGATGTAAAGTCAAGTACTTTATTGATGATCTAACATTGTCCGTAACTGGATAATCATAAAGACAGTTAATGAGTACTTCATAAAACATGATGAGGGACATGAGTAGCCTAGATGGAATTTGCCCATCCTGCATAACATGATAAATGTCTAAGGGCCCAATATTAAACTAGACAAGGATGACATGGTATATGCCTTGTGTTCAATATAGAAATAATGGCAAAAGGGTAATTGTACACACAAGTACTATCACAAAAGGTTTTGTCAGATCATATGACAATTTTGTGACTTGGGTAGCAGTGATGTGTTGCTAGATACCGCTCATTGTTTATTATGTTAAATACATGATTTAATATAATTGTCAACATCGCGAAATCCTACAGGGTCACACACATAAGGATAGTTAGAGAAGATGTGGAATAAATAAGGTACATCGTAAGGTACGATGCACTTGAATGGAATACAGAATATGGTAAAGAACCATATGCTTAATTAACATATGATATAATAATAGTTATTATTAATTTTAGGGTTAATTATATGAAATCCCACTGCCATTAAGGCGAGATTCGATATTGCCCCCCTGAAGTTTTTTTTTATAAAGTCCCCCTTATAAAACCAAAAACCTATTTTTACCACACCCTTTTACTTGTGTTGATGACTAGGCTTGATGACTGTGTAAAGAGTCATCCTTCTAATTGTAACACCCCCTTTCTATACCCCCAAATAATCAGTTAATCATTTAGGCATAAATTAAAAATTTCATCAGAGTATAATTAAAACATAGTATAAAAGAGGCATATCACATTATACATGAAATTAAAACATCCAACACCTGCTCATTTAACGATATGCAACAATGGGGTAACTTGCAACAGAGGAATTTAATCCTTACACCCATACCTCAACATTAAAATAACAGCGAAAACTAAACATTGAACAACATCAAACACACACACACACACACACACACACACACACACACATATATATATATATATATATATATATATATATATATATATATATATATATATATATATAATCAAGTCCGATTCACCAATAATTGATGTTTACATAAACATTCATCACCAAGATACATATACAAATGTATCACAAAAAGGCATCAAGCCAACCCTAGCTACCCGGTGCTACATATCAGAGTCAACCGACCAAAGGAATGAAGACACGCTTCACAAAAGACCTCCAATAAACCTACCATGCAATGTCTCATAGAGCATCATAAAACAGCAGAAGGGTGAGAAATATTATCATAATAACATTGCATATAATTATATATCTTAACATAAAAATATACATATACATATTCTCACCATAATTCATCACTCATCACACATATACATCACAATGTATATATACAAACCAAGCATATTCATCATGCACAATTTCACCATTTCACATCATTCTACATAAACATATACATTTATATTTATTCACCAATTTCTATCACTCCGTATAAACATACATTATTCATGTTTATTCACCAATTTTCAATTATAGATGATAAATGCAAATCATAGAGACCGACTCACGACTCTATGCAAATGCAATGCGGTACCGACTCAATCATCTCAAGTTCACTCAGGAACTTATCGGAACCGTCGCTCGTTACCTAAAGTAACTCCCCGTCGGACATACGATGTTAACCTATTGCTCACACCCCACATGGGCACACAATGTTTATGGATTGCTCACACCCCACACGGGCACACAATCTGATTGCTCACACCCCACACGAGCACACAATCATTTGTGATTAAATCACCAATTGCTCACACCCCACACGGGCACACAATGTTTATGGATTGCTCACACCCCACACAGGCACACAATCTGATTGCTCACACCCACACAGACACACAATCATGTTGTAATCATCTCTCACACCCCACATGGGCACACGATGTTACAACGGATTCACATAGAATCTCACAATACAAGAATGCATACATTATGCTTTACATGCAAAATGACCCACAACATTCTTAAAAATGCATATATATTCACAATATAATTATGCATTCATCTCATACAATCACAAACAAGCTATACACATTCGCATCAATTACGCCAAACGACAATGAACTATACCACAATCAATCCCCGTAAATAATTACGTTTTATCGAAAAAGTCGGGTAAAAAACGGCTAAAAATTACATCTTTTAGCATCATTAGTTTCTACATATTTTTAGCTTCGAATCGATATATGGAACGTTAAAATCAGATACTCGAATCAAAAGTTATGAATTAAAACACAAAATCCAGCTTCCAGGTCTCGCTGAGCGAAAAATTTCCTAGAAAGCTCGCTGAGCGAGAACTGCGATTTCAACAGCAGCTCAGTCACGCAACAGTCCTACCAAAAGCTCCCAAAACTCAACCAAACTTCCACAAACATGATCATTAACATGTATTAACTATCATACTTCGATTATATCAAGTTTCAACCGATTAATCTACCAATTTCTTAGATTTTCATCAAAAACCCTAAAACCTAATATTCTCAAAACTTCTCCAAAACAAAAACTCAATCAATCTAACACATACATAATCATATAAATGATAAGATAACAATATTTCACACCCTTACCCGGTTGTTTCGATTCCTAGGAGCTATCTTGAAGATTTTCCAAACTTTCCTCTTTTCCTTCTCTTTTCTCCTCTTCTCATTTTCTTTCCTTTCTATTTCTTTTGTATCTCTCTTTTTCTTCTCTTTCCACTCTTATATCTTTCTATTTTTATTTTTTATTTTTCTACCAAATATCATTTTTCTCACAAAATTATAATTCTACATAATTTCTAACTTAACATTAATTAGCAAATG
The DNA here is from genome assembly GCA_963966055.1 of Lathyrus aphaca. Taxonomy (NCBI): domain Eukaryota; kingdom Viridiplantae; phylum Streptophyta; class Magnoliopsida; order Fabales; family Fabaceae; genus Lathyrus; species Lathyrus aphaca. The sequence goes on from OZ014521.1 coordinate 365,069,134, forward strand.
TCTAAAATACCCTCCAATATAATTTTACCCAAAAATTCTCAAAACGGTAAAATAATATAACACATCAACATATCACATAAACACACCAATTTCATAATTAAAACAATTATCACTCAATTTAAATAAAAGACTCAACAAAAATGAAATAATCGAATCAGGGCATTACACTAATCACTACTTCTCTTCCATGTTGAACTCAAGTGCAGCACCTTCCACCAATAGCATAACTCCTAGTTCTACCTACTGATGCTTCACCATATCCAAATTTGATTCCATCGCTGCAAAGATTGAAATCAACTGGTAAAGATTGTGATGGATATCCACTCCAGTCTAGAACTCTCAAACTACTCGGTAGTTTTTGAGGGCTTGTAGAAAATCATGCGCTTCTAATTATAAGAATTTTCAGGTATTTCATCTTCTTGAAGGATTTTCCACTCCACTGAACTTCTCTGTCATTGTACAAGTTGATGATCATGACTTCAATCGTATCAGTGCCCTTTCAATTCCAAATCATTATGTAATCAGAATGTTAAGTTTAGAAATATCATTTACACATTTCAAGAAATAACAAATTTTAAATCATGGTATCCTATTTTGCTTACCTATTTTCTTCCAAAACATGAACTATGTCGTTATCAAACAATAATCTAATGCGTCTGCCAGGCTCCAATGTTGATGGTTGCCTCACGATTTCTTTGCCCATGTGTTGAACCAAGGCATGCATTCTTACATAACCATTATCATAATTTTTTATGAGGCATTTGCCGGTCAGCACCTGAATGCCATTTCCCACGTTAAAACCATGTAGGTAAAGTATTTCTTTGACGTACCTCATTTCATATGAATTAAAGAAACAAGCAATATCAATAAAAATACCCTTCTCGTCTTCATCCAAATTATCATAACTAATTTTAAGAATTTCATGAATCTCTTTATGAAGAGTTCTTTCATATTTATCTAATGCAGATTTCCATACATCTAAACTTTTGCCAAACAAGTGAGAACATATCACTTCCAAAGCCAATGGAAGGCCATTTGCATAAGAAACCACACGGTTTGAAATCTCGCCATAACATGGGTTGATTTTGTAGTTTCTAAAAGCATGCCAATTAAACAGTTCAAGAGATTTTTCACGGTTTAACTATTTAACCTCATATAAACTTAGAATCTCATGAATAACCAACAAATGTTTGTCTCTTGTAGTGATTAAGATCTTGCTGCCGGAGCCAAACCAATCATGTCCCCCTGCAAGTACTTGTATCTGCTTCGCTTTATCAACATTATCAAGAACCAAAAGTATTTTCTTTCTGTGGAGTCTCCTTTTTATGATTGAAATTCCTTTGTAAACATCACCAACTCTAATATCCTTCTCACTAAGTGTTTCGTAAAGTAGCGTTTCTTGAAGATGCACAAGGCCGTGATTAATTGCAATTTCTCTTGTGTCAGAAAGAAAACACACACCATCAAATTGATCAGAAATGTGGTTGTAGACAGCACGGGCCAATGTTGATTTACCTACACCGCCGATTCCATAAATGCCAACCATGTTGGTTCTCTTATCAGATTCGGACCCTAGAAGAGATGCTACTTTTAATACTACAGACTGTAGCGCAACAGGGTTATCAACAACATTTTTTAAGACCATTTTTTAAGAGCGGTGGTGATTAGAATGATGACTCTACATTCAGCAGGCCAGTTATAATCAGTAAAAGGATGAGGTAAAAATAGGTTTTTAGTTTTATAAGGGAGACTTTATAAAAAAAAACTTCATGTGGGCAATATCAAATATCACTCTAATGACAGAGGAATTTCATATAATTAACCATTAATTTTATGATAGTTATAAAATATAATAATAATAAAATTATGTTTATTATAATAATAGTTATTATAATAATATAATATTATTATTATTGAGTTGGACTTTTAGTTTGAAGTCCACACAAGTAGTTCTATAAATAGAACCCTTGTGCATAAGCTCAAAAGTTGTTGTTGAAACTCTGGTCGTATTCTATTTTTCTTCTCCTTTACTATAAACCTGCAATCTAACCAGCTAGCACTATGACTGAAGGAAGTTGTTTGTATGGACTGAGTAGAGACATTGTTCATTGTACAACGCTCGTGATCATCCATTGATTCAGATTCAAAGGTTTCATTGCCATAAGAGGTAACCTTTCTATCACAGATCATGACCTTTTGTAAGGATCTCTAAAGGGAAATTTTTGTTTTCCGCTGCGTTTTATCGCTAATTTCCCTTTAGTGGTATCAGAGCCACTTACGAAACCATGAGTCTGGTAATTGTATATTCTCTGTTATTTTTGTTTTAATTGGATTAAAACACGTAAAAATTAAATCAAATTCGGATATTGAATTTTTTGCATCAGATTATGTACGGTTTGGATGATTGATATTGACTATGCTTTGGAATCCGACAATAGTATGGTGAAGCAGCGATATGTCAATCGTCTATAAGTTACACACATATGATCGATCTAATTCATATGTGATATGATTAACTTTGACGCAAATATGGTATATTGGATATACTATTTTATTTTGTCAGTTCAAATCACGTAATGATTATCATTCGTTTGAGTGATTTGTGGTCATCTGCTTCGGAATCCGACTTTAGTATGGTGAAGCGATGACATACAAATCAATTATACTGAATTATTAATCATGGTGTTTTGATGGTATGAAATTGTTGCATTAGGGTTCATGACGGCACAAGGGTTGCGCCGTAAATGAGATTTGCCGTAAAAGTCACGTATTCTATAAGTGAGACGGTCTCAATGAGGGAAGCGTGACGGCGTCACGATCTTCGTAGACTTAAGTGTGACGGTCGTCATAGACTTAAGTGGGACGATGGTCACGGACAACGGGTGACGGTCGTCATAGGCACTGTGACGGCACAAGGGTTACGTCAATGTAGTCTGTGTTTTAGGTTATGCATTTGCCGAAAATTTAATTTAATTTATTTAATTAACAGAATTTAAATTAATAATAATAATAATTTTTTTTTTTTTTTTGAAATTTTGGCAACAGATATACGATGTCGAATACAATGTTACGACACGATATCTGACAAGGTTAAAAGTAACAAGATAAATAAACAAAACAAAAGTAAAGAACACATGGAATTGTTAACTTAGTTCGGTGCAAACACACCTACTCTGGGGGCTACCAAGCCAGGAAGGAACTCCACTATCAATAGTATCAATTCAAAGACCCTCAACAAACATCCCAGTTTACGATCTTCTCACTTAATCACTACCCAATGCTAGTTCTATTTAGGAACTCCTAAATATGAGATCCCTCTCACTCTCCATCAATCACCACAGTGATAACAGATAAACAATTCAGAAAAGATGAAGATAAACTTCAAGAAACAATCCTTAACCTTTCTTCAAAGCTTTAGTCAAGTACAAACACTCTTGCTTAAAAGCTTTGAGTGGACAACAATTACAACTCAATAAACTTAGTCCAAAATAACCATCAACATGGCAATTGCTTGGCTCATAAGAAAACTAACACACAAACAAAAACGTTGAATATGGCAATCCTTATTCTCTCTATATGTCTTCATGATCAAACTAGGGTAACACCCCCTTTAAATAAAGTCTTGAATCATGGCATGGGCCTGCTGAACTTGCACAAAACAAATACAATATTTCCTTAAATAAAGGAACGAAAATAACAACATATAATGTTCTGCTAAAAAATCTCCAAGTTGGATCCTTGACATCTAATAGACCGCGCTAATTGATACTCATCAAAACACACAATTAATAACAGCAAAATGCACACACAAAATAAGGATTCATCTAGGTCTTCAATCCCAGTCAGAGATGTCATGACATCAGTCTTGACATCCTGATAAAACATCTGCATACAAACATCTTCACACCTGCATAATTCTTAAATCACATGTCATAAAATTACATATGACATTCAGAATCAAAAATCCTGTTTTACCATAATATATAGCCAATCTAAACATCTACAAACTTCCCTTTGGCAAATTTTTGGCTAAAACAATTTAAGCATTATTCAACTCTAAACAACACAACATCAACACACAAACATCAACACACAGAGTATAGAGAATGACAGACTCCCCCTCAAACAAAATTGTATCAGAGTACAACACAACAACAAAAGTAATTTCTAATTTCCAACAGCAGAGAGATTTCATCTCCCCCTCAACCTGTTAAGCCCTGCAACAAACAATCTGACTATACTAAAATAAATAGTATACAATCAAAACACATATCATATAGCTATCTATAATTACTCCCCCTTTTAGCAAGAAATTGAGCCAAACATAGAAATAATTATAGAACCAAAAACAGTTAGCACCACAAGCTCATAAAGAGCAGAAATCCTAGGTATATAGAACCCCAACAAACAATACAAGTACTAGTAATCCAAATATTACAAGGGTGCCTTCAAGGGCAAATATCCACAAAGAAGAAGAAAAAAACTCCAGCAGATAGAAATATCAGCCCTCTAAAAAACAGAATCAAATTAATCAGAACCAGATTCAACATCATCTCCACCAGCATCTTCTCCATCACTATCTGAACCATCATCAGAATCACCTTCAACTTCCTCTCCAGCCTGCTCTCCATCATTTGTCTCCTTTTTCTCCAAAATTTCAATCATTTTCTCAAATTTTATCTTTCTTGCATCTAACTCCTTACAAGCTTCTTTGAGCTCAGCAATGATTGAAGTTTTGTTGATAGGCTTGCTGCTTGTAGATGTTGCAGTGGATATCACAACAATGTCAGGGACATGTGATCCCATAAACAACTTATAATGGAAAGAGAGAGCACTCCCCCTCTTGCAAGTTGTGTCAGATTCAATCAACATAGCAGGGTATTGGTTCAGAATAATCCCATAGATGAGGGAAGGAAAAACAATGGGTAACTTTATAGCCAATGTACTAGCATGTTTCATGGTTTGTTCAAATATATAAGTACCATAATCAAACTTTATTTTGGTACCTACAACATATATAAATCTCCCTGAACCAGTAGCAATGTTTGAGGTATGATTTGTTGGTACCCAATTAGCTGCCCCTATTATATTCAGCATGACATACTTAACACTAAGCATACTGGTTGAAAGCTTTCTCTTTCTAGGCCAGTGTTTAACTTGGTCAGCAGTGATAGTTTTACATATCTGATTATCAGTGACCTCCAACTTAGGATAATTAGAAGTGTTTCTTCCTAGGTAGGTATTTATTATAGTGGGAGAAAAATTAATATACTTACCTCTTACATACCCCTTCCTGAAGTCCTTTGATTTTCCATCAACACATTCCTCAGATAGATTTACAATGAACTCTTTAACCAGAGTTTCATAGCACTGTGAGAACCTAGCAACATTTTTAAGCAGGTCTGCATAGTAGATCAGATCCATAATTTCAGAGTATCCCATAACAGAATCAACAATCTCCCTTTCCAATGCTAACCTTCTTTGATACACTAATTTCCATTTTCTTACACTACTGATGTAGTGAAAGGAAATGTTACCCAGAGGTGCATCAAGCATCCTAGAGGCAACCTTGCTAGGAGCTGCTTTCTTTCTTGGTGTGATCTCTGGGACATCACTTTCAACATCAGTATCAGATTCAGAAACAACTCTGGCCTTTCTTTTTTTAGTGGTCACATTGCTCCATCCTTTAGAGGTACCAACAACAGTCTTTTTAGGGGTTTCCTAAGAAATATCTTTCCTGGACACATGCTTACTCTGTGGAGAACCTTGATCAATAGTATTCTTCCCTTTTCTTGAAATCAACCTTTTAGCTACACTTGGATTTATGTTGGCAATGAGATTATTATCAGATATGTCATCGAGATCAATCACCTCATCAGGATTTGCATCTTTGTTATTGGCATCCTTAGGAATATCATCAGCCTCTTGAGCAACTTCATCCTCTTTATGTGTACCCTCAACATTAGATCGAGAAGCTTTACCTTCAGGTGTTATAACATCTTCTTCAGCATCCTTGTTACCACCTTCAATAACATAAACTACATCATCTTCTTTGGCTGCATCATTAACTGGACCAATACTTGGATTATGTTGACTATCTTGAGAAGCAGGAATACTGGCCAATGGAACAGAGACCCCAACAACATTATGGTCTTCATTCAGAATTCTTGTGATGAGATCTTTAATGGCTTCGTTTGCATAAACAGAGCCCTTTTTAGTTCCAGAGGATGAACATGCAGAAAAATCCTTTGGTCTACGAACGTTAGGTGTTCTAGGTTTAGAAACCCTAGCATCATCAGGAACAACCGCATTCAAGGGGGCGACATCCAAGACATCTTCAATAAATGATGAACCCTAAATTCAGGCTTGGATGAATATTTCTTAGATGGAGAAGCAGATGATTGTTGAGACATTTTGACAGTGATTAAAATTCTCAGAGAGAGAGAGAGAGAGAGAGCAAACAAGTTTTGAGTAGAGAATGGGAGAATAGATACGCAATATGGTGTAATGAAATATTTGATGATGAGTGATGGGACTTTGAATGTATTTTCTTTGAATAAATGAATTGATGATAAAATTAAATATTCCGCGCCTCCACTTAAAGTGCATTAAAATTAATTTTTTAAAATACACAATGTCCTTAAGGATATTAACACATGTCACTAATTGCCATATACCCTCATAAAGACATCTTCCCAATTTAACTGTACTGAGATTGTCACATAATAATGTCATGACATCCTATTTGACATTATACTCAGACATCATTTGGTTTATCCAAATAAGCTGAGAACACTTGTTACTAGATGTTATGTACTCAGCCTTTGTAATAGATAAGAAGGCACAATTCTTCTTTTTGTTGAACCGTGAATCAAGATTGCACCCTTCAGAATTACTTTTCCCGGATAAGATAGGTTTGCTCCCATGAGAATACAACCTTCCATAGTCACAAGTTCCATCCATATCATTCAGAGTAGTCATGATCTTCTCTTATGTAACCTTTTTGGAGTAAACTGGATCTTGATTAACCAAAGGTAACGGTTATGTTTAGATCTGTCTCCCTTCATGATTACTACTTTTTCTTCATTTGTGGCAATACATTCTGACCTTTTGAAATTAACAGTGAATCCTTGATCACACAATTGTCTGATGCTAATGAGATTAGCATTCAATCCTTCCACAAGTAATACACCGTCAAGATTTGGAACACTTGAACCTTCAAGTTTTCCAATTCCTTTGATTTCTCCTTTAGCTCCATCACCAAAAGTCACATAACTAGTAGGGAGAGGTTTGATATTAACCACCATATTTCTTATTCCAGTCATATACTTAGAACAACCACTATCAAAATACTAATCCTCTTTAGCTGAAACTTTGAGAGAAGTATGAGCTATCAAAGCAACATGCATAGGAACCCATTGTTGTTTCTTGATGACCATGTTTTGCTTAGGTTTGGGCTGTGGATTCTGATCAGGATATCCATGAAGTCTGAAACAGAAGGGCTTTATGTGACCAAACCTCCCACAGTAGTGAGACCTCCACCTTTGATATCTTCTCCTTTGATGAGTTAATCTTCTTGTTCCATGATGTTGAGACACTAGTTTCGACATCTGTTTTGAAACATCATTCTTGACCTCAGGTTGGTTGCTACTTGAGGATTTGTTTTTGGAACCATTAAATCATATCCCAAATAGGTCTCCTGCAATTCTTCTGGACTGAATAATATCATCAAGTGTTTCAGATCCACTATTTAGTATTCTAATGGATTTGGTCATTTGATCCAGCTTAGAATTCAACATGGTAACTTCATTATTCAGATTAAATATTGTTGACAAATGCTCTTCCTTTTCAGCCTCTAGTTTTTCTATGATCTTCTTCTACTTTTCTCCTTCTTGAATTACTTGTGCATATATTATACATAGCTTTTGATAAGTATCAACAAGTTCTTCAAAGGTTAGTTTATCTTCACTAGAGTCTTCATTAGACACACATGTCCCTGTCAAAATAGTGATATGTTTTAGAAGATTCCTCATCAAAGTCACTTTCAGAAACTCCATCAGACCATGCAACAGATATGCATTTCTTTTGTCCCTTCAAATAGGTAGGACATTCAACTCTAATGTGGCCAAACCCATCACACCCATGACATTGAACTCTTTTGCTTTGACTTGACTTCTCTTCAAGCTTTGTCCTAAATTAATTTGATCTACTGATGTCAGATGAAATGTCCCTGACATTTGGGCTTGAGTTCATATTCATCCTTTTCATAACCTTGTTGAATTGTCTTCCCAACATGGCAACAACTTCTTTCAGGCTTTCTTCATTTTCCACTTCACCTGCTTCTTCCTCAGTATTTGACACAATGGTTATGCTTTTATTCTTCTTTTCAGGCCCATCGCTGAATCCCATTTCAAATATATGAAGAGATCCAATGAGATCTTCAACCTTCATATTACAGATGTCATGTGACTCTTCTATAGTAGTCACCTCCATAGAAAATCTTTTGGGAAGTGATCTGAGAATTTTCCTCACAAGTTTTTCATCAGACAATTTTTCTCTTAAAACTCCTGAGGTGTTAGCAATATCAAGAATATTCATGTGAAAGTCATGAATAGTCTCGTCTTCTTTCATTCTCAGATTCTCAAAATTAGTAGTAAGCATTTAAAGTCTTGACATCTTGACTTTGGAAGTTCCTTTATGAGTGGTTCTGATAATATCCCAAACTTCCTTGGCCCATTCACAATGATGCACCAATCTAAATATGTTCTTATCAATGCCATTGAACAAAGCATTCAAGGCTTTAGAATTCCATAGTTCCAAATCATCCTCATCTTTGCTCCAATCCTCCTCAGGCTTTAAAGTCGTATTTCCATATTTATCAGTAATAACAGGATGTTCTCATCCTTTATCTGCAACTTTCCACGCCTTCTTATCCAGAGATTTCAAGAAAGAAACCATGCGAAGTTTCCAATTATCATAGTTAGAACCATCCAGAATAGGTGGTCTATTCCCAAATCCTCCATCCTTGTCCATAGTACCAGAAAATTTCCCCTAGATCTTACCCAGAAAAGCAAGCAGTGTGTTTTCTCTGATGCCAATTGAAATTCTGGAAATAGATATACGATATCGAATACAATGTCATGACACAATATCTGACAAGGTTAAAAGTAACAAGATAAGTAAACAAAACATGAGTAAAGAACACAAGGAATTGTTAACCCAGTTCAGTGCAAACACACCTACTATGGAGGCTACCAAGCCAGGAAGGAACTCCACTATCAGTAGTATCAATTCAAAGACCCTTAACAAACATCCCAGTTTATGATCTTCTCACTTAATCATTACTCAATGCTAGTTCTATTTAGGAACTCCTAAATATGAGACCCCTATCACTCCCCCTCAATCACCACAGTGATAACAGACAAACAATTAAGACAAGATGAAGACACACTTCAAGAAACAATCCTTGATCTTGCTTCAACGCTTCAGTCAAGTAGAAACACTCTTGCTTAAAAGCTTTGAATGGAAAACAATTAAAACTCAATAAACCTAGTCCAAAACAACCATCAACATGACAATTTCTTGGCTCACAAGAAAACTAACACACACACACACAAAACGCTGAATACAGAAATCCTTATTCTCTTTATCTGTCTTCGTGATCAAACTAGGGTAACAACAACCTTTAAATAAAGTATTGAGTCATGGGCATGGGCCTGCTGAACTTGCACAAAACAAATACAATATTTCCTTAAATAAAGGAACGAAAATAGCAACATATAATATTCTGCTAAAAATCTCCAAGTTGGATCCTTGACATCTAATAGATCGTGCTAATTGATACTCAACAAAACACACAATTAATAACATCAAACTCCACCCACAATATAATGATTCATCTATGTATTCAGGCCCAGTCAGAGATGTCATGACATCAATCTTGACATCCTGATAAAACAGCTACATACGAACATCTTCACACCTGCATAATACTTAAATCACATGGCATAACATTACATATGAGATTCAGAATCAGAAAGCATGTGTTACTATAAAATATAGCCAATCTAAACATCTATAATTTTTCTTGTGGTGATTAGTTATGGCCTTAGTTTATTTTTCTTTGTTTTGGATTTTATAAATACAACATGTGTGGCGTGCCTCTCTCTTATTCTCATCATGTAACTTCTTTTCTCATCTCACTCCCTCGTATGTAAAATGATTTTCCTTTATGTAATATGTTATTATGAAGAAAGAGAAGACTACAAAACAAAGAAGGACAACCTTAGAGATCTTGCTTGGATAAGTGAAGATCGTTATTAGTTTTAGCTTAAGTTCTCTCATTGGCTTGGGAGAAAAATTGCGCTAGGGGCCATAACTATTTCATTTTTATGTATGTTGATATATATTATTTGTGTGTTGATGCATGTGTGAGGAACGATTTATATGATAAATAAGCCGTGAGATCAAAATAATTAAAATTCCCTCAAAGCTAATATTAAGTTTTTTTGCTTTCCAAGTTTTAGAACTCATCAAGACTAGTATCGAATGTTGTAGGTTTCGCCTAACGCGAGGTGCATGTTCTATATTAGTAAGGTGCGATAGGATAAATGTAATATCCAATTTCTAAAACAATTTTTTCAAATTTAACTGAACAAAATATAATAAGATTATATACGTTTAGAAGCAAGAGTTGGAAATGACCTATATGATGAATTGGAATAAGGAGTTATTCACCCAACTGAAATATTCGAGAATTGTATTGGATGCAATTAGAAGGAGTTCCTACCTAAATAGCCTATTTTTGTGTAATCAGCCTAACGTTGACTTAAAATAAAGAGAAATATGGATCTCGATCCACTAGAAAATCTTCCAGCAGGATTTTCCGAATCAAATGATGAGGGTCATTTGTTTTGAGTAAAATAGTGGGAGTATATTTAATTAAAGGCCTAATTAAATATGTTGTTTTAATGATACTTATATATTTACATTTATTTTGTAGATTGCCATGACAACAAACACATCTAATAAAATTTTGCGAACAATCCTTGATAAGGAAAATTTGTCTGGGACAAATTTTCTAGATTGGTACTAAAATCTGAGGATTGTCCTCAAACATGACAAAATATTGTATGTCTTAGAGACACCCGTTCCTGATGAGGAACCTTCTAGTTCTTCTCCTAAGGCCGAAAGAGATGCTTATAAGAAGCATGTCGATGATACCAATGAAACTGCTTGCCTCATGCTGGCTACCGTGAATTTTAAATTGCAAAAGAAACATGAAAACGTGGCAGTGTTCGATATGATTGAACATCTGAATATGCTCTATCAAGAGCAGGCAAGACATGAAAGGTTTGAAGTTTCAAAAGCCCTTTTACAAGCTAAGATAGCTTAGGTAAGCCCAGTAGGTCCCCATGTACTTAAGATGATTGGGTATGTGGAGAATCTTGAAAGATTGAGTTTTCCCCTAAAAAAAGAGCTTGCAACTGATTTGATCATGCAATCATTGCCAGAGAGTTTCGGTCAATTTGTCCTTAATTTCAACATGAATGATATGGACAAATCTCTTCCTGAATTGCTAAGCATGTTAAGAACTGCTGAGTAAAATCTGAAGTCAAAAGGGAAATCCATTTTGATGGTCAGTAATGGTAAGAAATAGAACAAAAGGCCCACCAAGAAGGGTGGTAAATGGAAAGGCAAGGAAGTTTCCAAACCCAAACATACTCTACCTACTTTGAATCCTAGTGGAGGCATAGCTAAGGAGGGCACTTGCTTCTATTGCGGTAAGTTCGGACACTGGAAGAGAAACTGCCCAAAGTACCTGGAAGATAAGAAGAATGAAGTGGAGACTTCAACTTCAAGTATTTTTGTTATAGAAATAAATTTATCTACTTCAACATCATGGGTATTAGATATTAGATGTGGGTTCTCACATTTGTACCAATGTGCAGGGACTAAAAATGAGTAGAGATTAAGCAAAAGGTAAAGTTGACCTACGAGTTAGCAATGGAGCAAAGGTTGTTACTTTAGCCGTAGGAATTTATGATTTGTTTTTACCTAGTGGTTTAATAATTCAGTTAGAGAACTGTTATTATATACCTACTATTAGCAGGAATATTATTTCCGTTTCTTGTTTGGACAAGTTTGGGTTTTCATTTATAATAAAGAACAATTGTTGCTCTATTTATTTAAATGATATATTCTATGCTACTGCATAAATGAACAATGGATTGTATATCCTTGATCTTGAAATGTCAATTTATAACATTAATACTAAAAGGATGAAACCTAATGAGTTAAATCCAAGTTACCTTTGGCATTGTCGGTTAGGTTATATAAATGAGAGGCGCATCTTCAAACTCCATAAAGATGGACTTTTGGATTCTTTTGATTACGAATCATATGATACATGCATGTCTTGTTTAATTGGAAAAATGACAAAGACCCTATTCACAGGAAAAGGTGAAAGGGCAAATGATCTTTTGGCCCTCATACATACTGATGTATGTGGACCACTGAACATACCAGCCAGAGGATGTTTTTAATACTTCATCATATTTACTAATGATTTCAGTAGATATGGTTATGTGTATTTAATGAAACGCAAATCTGAATCCTTTGAAAAGTTTAAAGATTTCAAGTATGAAGTACAAAACCAATTAGGTAAGAATATTAAAACTCTTCTATCAGATCGAGGCGGTGCATATTTAAGCCTAGAGTTTGATGACCATCTAAAAGAGTGTGGGATTGTCGCTCTCGGGAAAAATGAAGACACAATCTTCACTTTCTATTAGCCCCTGAAAAGGTTAGTGAAAATAATAAAAAATGATAAAAATGAAGACAATTAATTTCCAAACATCTCCTAAAATGATTAGATGTTCAATCTAGACTCAAACCTAGGCCTAAGGATGTCTAAAAGCTAAGCAAAACCTAAATTCAGCAGCTACAACAATGCTTCAACACACAATCAGCTACCGAAATGTAATTAATACACAAACAGCCTATTACAGCTACCAAACAACATAGAAACAAGTGTAAAAAAGTGTAGAACAATGCAAAGCAACACACATTTAACAACCATTGTATAAAATACAACAATGAAAACATGGCAGAATTTAATCATTTTGGAATGCAAATGCATGAGAAATAAATGCATAGACATGTGTCGCTCCCGGGATTTTCATCCTAGTACAAACGCGAAAGTGACGCGGAAAAGTTAGAGTCGTCAGCCAGACATTTTTATCCCGAAGGAATGGGAAAGGTAATGTTGCACAATCCTAAGGAAGAAGGTAAAGGACGAGTCCTTGCGAACCAAAGATCTGGGTCCGGAAGTCGGTTACGAATTGAGAAGGTATTAGCACCCCAATCCGTTCGCCGTACCCGACGGGATCCACGCTTGTTAATCTATTTCAAAGGGTGAGAAATAATATGATGTTCAAATGAAATAATGGCTATCTGGAATGGAATGGGAATATGGAAAGGATTTGGAAAAAAATGGAAAGAAAGGGGAAAATATAGGGAAAAAGAATGATTGTGCTCGAATGGGTCCTACCCCATTGCCTACGTACCTCATCGGGAAAATGAGGATCAGAGTCGTCGTAGTTCGTCTAACTAAGGCGGGAACTTGTTTATGATTTTTAGGATGATGTTGCCATAGCTCTATCTCAGGTGTTACCGGCTCTGACTCGAGGGTGTTTACCGTATCTTCTCAAGTGGTTTCTCTCAACCTTCAATAGTAAACCTAAACCTCACCTCTTTTCCATGCTTAATCCCAAATCCGAACTCAAGTTCTCCTAAAAATCTCCCAAATTCTCAGATCGAACAATCAAAACACTACTCCAAACATTCTAATTCCCACGCGATAATAAAGAGAGAAGAGTTGTGTGTACCTGAATTGACAAAGACAACAACTATCCAGAAACAACGACCTCACTTCATCTTTCCCCTCATCCGCCAATCCAAATATCCCCCTTTCTCTCTATGAACCAACAAGAACAAGAACAACGCGGTGAAAACCTAATGCGATCAGACACTTTTCTTGGAAACTTATGGCATCGTCGCTCCCGCTCGATTCGAAGACAAATGACAAAATTCCGCTCGGTCCAATGGATATCGATGAAGCTTATGTCGTGATTGGTGCCAAGCGAGGCAAAACGATTTGATTCGGTTCTTGAAACAGATGGAGACTTGCTCCCGTTGATGAAATTGATGGAGACTAATGAAAATTCGGTGAAGTTTCTTGAAGGAGATGTGAAGATGATACAAATCAATTGAAGGTCAACGATGAAGTTTGCAGTTTCAAAGGTTCAGGTATGCAATTTTGTGTTTGGCTTTTTTTTTCTCTTCTTATTACGAATTCGCATTTTCGTGACCTTTGTACTGTTGTGGATTTCTTATCATCGATGAACTAGTGATGATGAAACATTGTTGCAGGTTCAGATGATAATTGAGATTGAAAAATTCATATTGAGATTGATTTGATGATGATGCGTGCGGATTGAGGAAGAGTTTAGGAGATTGAAGAATCGTTGATGCTTGATGAAGATTGGATGAAGAAGGAAAGGAATTTGCAGAGAGATGAAGATAGAGTGAATGAGAGCAGAAGACTGAATAAGAATTCCCAGATGAAAGCTGAGAGAGAGGATGAAGATGAAGAAAATGAGACGAGAACCCCTTTCCAATTGCAACCAGTTTTAGCTTTATAGAAGATCTTCTCAGGTAAATTCTGTTAGATCAGTTAGGATTTCTGTTTGGAGTCTGGTAGAGTTTGTTACGGTTCTGATTTATCAGTCTGCGTTTGTGAACCCCTGCAACCATTCTTCAGTTTCTAATCTATGTTTGTGAACCCCTGCAACTCTTTTTTTTAGTTTCTATTTCTCTTTCTGATACATCCCTTTATGAATTCTTTTATTCTTGTTATGTCTGATCTGAAATTTTCCTTGTTGATACTATGATATTCGTACTAATCCTCACTGATGAATTGCGTTTGTGTACACAGTTTCGATGCGGCACATCGTTGAACTACACAGGACATAGAGGATATTGCTATGGAGATTTGAGTTATAAGTCACGTTGTGATAATGGTGGGGGACTTTTCAAGAAGAGTTGTTTTCTGGAAGATGAGTGATGAAGATTCAGGATCTTGGAGGTTGACAATTGACGAAGTTGTTGGTGCGGTGACGATTAAAGAAGATTGGAGGGTGAAGATCATATCTTTTGTTATGAATTGTTGTAACTATTTTTATGCTATGTTTTGCTGTACAAAGAGATCTTTCTAGCCAATTTTCCCGTCGAACAAAAACTGATGTGTCTGAACTCTTGTGTAATGGTTTTCCGTTAATTCTCTTTCCCTTTAATGAATCTTATTTATGCAAGATCACATTCCTTCTAATTCTGACGATACACACTAACCATATCTTGCATGCTTACGACCATTCTTCGGATTCTTCGATTTTTCAGTTTGACCCTCTTGACGATGGTAAAAATCCCACCCATTTGATCAAAAAACTGTAATGAGTGCAACGAATCCTCAAAAAAGCTTTGAAGCTCTGGCCAAGACCTAGTGGTAACAATAGAACACATAATGGATCCCACACTTGATCCAGAAATAATTATAGGCATAAGTTTATGTTCTATAAGTGTTTTAACCACACCGACATGAAAAGCTCCAAGAGAAGCACCCCCGCTTAACAACAAAGCAGTCCTCCCAAATGCATGTCTAGTTTCATGCATGAAAGCATGTTTCTCTTCCAACGCAAGCTCCTCGGAATCAGAGTGACAAACCATTCTCAACTGAGTTGAAACCTCATCAATATACTATTTGATTTGTCTAGGAACATGAAGCCTACCTTTGTGAGGCTCAGGGTTACACATATTACCTAAATTTCTAACGAGATCCGCTCTCATACAAAAAATAATATCTCTAAGAGAGCGCTATTGTCTGCGATGTTTTAATTCTTCAAGCTTGTTGGTGACCAATTCGACATCATAGAAATCCGATGAATTCAACTTTGGTGTCTCTTTATCAAGCATCTTAGCTGCATGAGCCCACTCCTCATAAGTCAAAGCAGTTGTCATCATATTTCTCCAACATTTCCTCCTATATGCTAATTCAGCCTTAACCTTAACATTACTATAACGTTTCAATAAGAAAGCAAGAATTGTCATCATGGCTAATATCCCCTGAGGGTTTCGCGGATGCAACCATGATAGTATGGGTTCCCAAAATCTCCTAAACCTATGAAAAAATTCCAAGAAACCTAAAAATAACTGATATCTGAAATGTGAAATGTATTTACAGAAAAGAACCCTAAAAGCAATTGCGCAGCCAAGAATTCCTGAAGGTCCAACTGGAAAAAGATCAACTGTAGCTTCATTGCTTATACGATCCATCCCTGGAAGAACAAATGCTAAGAGCAATGCGATCTTATCTAATGTAAAATAAAATAATATGAATTAATAAGGGACGCGATCAACAAAGAATGAAATAAAAAAAATAACATAATTACATATTCGAAATGAGGAAGGTTGAATTATAAAAAGTCAAAACCCTAATCTTGGAGGGAAATCGATGAAGGAGAACTTTTCATTCCTAGAAGAAACCTTAATTCACACTTCATTGTTCGAATAGCCAGCATGATCAATCTGAGATTTTGAAGGGAAATAAAATCTTAATTAACATTAATAACATCCTGACTTAATGCTTCTGATGAAACCTTTGAATAAATGAAGGTAAACATAAGTCGGTTAGTGATAATAAATTAGAGGGCAAATTTCGGGGTGTTACAACATGTATCATACAATAACATCAATGGATGCAACATGATTAACATGATCATGACTATGAATATGCATACATTTCAAGCACTTTACATCAATGCATTTTTCATAATATAAATCTTTCAAAAGTGAAACTTTAATGCAAGTAGGCAACAAAGCGAACACACACTCTAATCTGAAGCAAACATTGGAAATGAAATGCAATAAAAAAAATCAAGAATGAATGCAAAATTTGGATTATGCATTTTCAAGTAAGATGCAACATATTCGATTATGCGCGCGAGTGTCTGAAACATGCATCAATCCTAAATACAGTGCAAAACAGAACTTTATATCATCATTAATATGCTAACAATAAAATTCAAACATGGTAAAAGCATTTACAATTCATCATGGGCACCAATTCATCATTATGCAAAAAATCGGAAGTTAGCAAACATGCATATCGAAAGATGTCGAAACTACATGAACCAACACCAAAACAACTTCTAAGAACTCCCTAAAATGATGTACTAATGATCTATTATGGTTAAAGATGGAATGGCATGCAAACATATATTAAAATCCACAAAAGTCACCAAATTGTTCAATGTTAATTGGTTAACAAATGTGTTAACCGGTTAACACTACCAAATTCTACAGAATTTGCCAAAATTGAACTGTGTTAATCGGTTAACCATTGTGTTAACCAATTAACACTAAACCAGAATCAGTTTTAAATGCAGAAAAAAGCACTTCTAGCTACTAGCTTATTTCTAAGGTTCTTAATTCAATTACTATCAAGTTAGCACGAATTTAACACCTAAATGCATCAATACGACACTAACCGGAACCAAAAACATATCAAGAAATAGAAACCTAACAATCTGAATAATCAACAAATCGCAAATCAACCAAAATGTGAAGAACTCATAAGTGGATAAAATGAAAAATAACTTAAAACAGAATTGATTATGAGTTCACCAACCTACAAAGTGGAGGTTTGCTTTGGTAATTATTGTAACGAAGAATCAATACGTGATAGAAGAGAAAATCGGTGATCCGAAGCCCTTTCACGTGAATACGCAAAATAAATGTGGTTTGATGAATTTCTTCCAAAATCACTTCCAAGAAGAGGAAATCCACACCAAAATAGTAGCAACTTCTTCAATAAACCATGAAATCAATGCAAATGATGGAGGTTTAGCTTCAAATTCTTCAAGTTTCAATGCAAAACTTGAAGAATTTTGGAAGATGAAGCTTTGTGTGAATTTGGGAAAATGGGAGAAAAAGTGAGAGAAAGTTGATATTGATGAGAAAAATGGTGAAAAAATGAAAATGTTGATGTGAGGTTTGGAATGAAAATTGTTTATATACATTCTTGGTTTGGAGAGTGGTTTGGGTTAGGAGGTAGGCTTGGGCATTAGGTTTGGGATTTAGGTTTGAAGTTAGTTAAAGTTATTTAGGAATATTCCTAGAATATTCCATTGGCATATTCTTATAATATTCTCTTGGAAGGTGGTAGAAAGTTCTAGAAAGTGGTGGAGTGTAATGCAAGGTGAAGTGGAAATGTGGTAGAGTGTAATGCAAGCTGAATTTTGATTCTTTTTTTCAAATTTTGCACGCGTTAATCGGTTAACACAAGCCAATTTTAAATTCTTCCCTCCTTTTGGTGGGAAACCCCCAAAATGCACTTGTGTAATCTGTTTTGACCCAACTTTGACCTTGAGCTCTGATAATTAGTTTTATAGTGGGCATATGACTTGGTAATTGGAGAGCAGGATGCGTGAGTCATATCCGAATCTCTTCGTTTGAGGTAAGTTTTTTAGGACGAAAACCTTTTTAGTGGGGGAGAATTGTAACGCCCTGAATTTTATTTAATTATTTTATTCGGAATGTTGTGTGTTGGTGTGCGTAGAATAATAGTTTATTGAATATAATTTTAAATTGAGAATTATATTATGGTAGATAATTATATTATTAAGAAAAATAAATGGTATAAAATATGAAGTAGAGGGCAAGATGGTCATTTGACGAATGTAGTAAGGGTAAGAGTGGAAGTCCCAAAGTTGGTCTAAGGGATTAAGTTATAAAAAGAGGAAAAGGATCGTATTCTGAAAAAGGGGAAGAATGATCATGAAAGTTGTGAAGAGGAGAAGAAGAGGAAAGGGCTTGACCATGAAGAAGAATCCGTGAGGAAGATAAATTCTCGTCAAAAACCAAGGTAAGGGTGGGATTTTACCATCTCTAAGACTTTTATAATGGGAATTGGGTAGGTTGAATATGAGATGTCGGGGCTTTGGTGGCTGAGTAGGTTTTTGGTTAAGTTGTTAATTTGTTGTTGTTGATTGTTAATGTCATGAATTAGGTGATAAAATGAGTATTACTATGAATTTTAGCTGTAAATCGGTGTTTTGGGGATGAAAATCCGTGCAGGTTTGAGTGCAGAGCACGGAGAGGAGAACTGCGAAATCGCAGAGTTCGATTAGCGAGCAAGTTAGTTTGTGGGAAATACAAGAGTCACTGGGTTGCTCGCTTAGCGAGAAAGGACCCTCGCTGAGCGAGACCTAGAGCGTGAAAAGTTGATTTTTAATTCCGAAAAATTCCTTAAAATTACTTAAATGAGTTAGTAATGCCTAGGAATCATTATGGTGCAGTTGAATGTAGTGAAAGAGGAGTTATACACTTAAATTGTAGGGATAATTAGTATAACTCGAATAATGAACATAGTTAGGATGTTTATTGGTTATCGTTGTTGTTATGAGTCGTTGTTGTTGTGACAAGTTACGTATCGTTGTTATTGTTGATATATGTATATGTGATATGTTGTAGTATGTATTTTTGTTCGCTTGTGGTGGTTGAAGTTGATTTATGTGGTTATATGCTAGAAATGCATGATATCGATGATAATTGCGATGATAATGAATAGTTGTATGTGATCGGTGTGGTGAGGAGTAGTCGTGTATGAGTTGTTGTTGCTGATGTTGTATAATGAAATCATTGCATGTATAGATGTATGTTATTGGTGTTGCATGACATGTTGTATAATTGGTTGATATACCAAGGTGGGGTATGTTAGTTGTTGTGATGTTGGTGCGATCATGAAATAGGGATCGTAGAGGGTGTGATTATGAAATAGGGATCATACTGGACCATGAAATAGGGGTCAATGGGTGTTATAATTAAATAAGGGTCATACTGGACCATTAAAGAGGGATCGAGAGTCCCGACAAGAACTCGATCTTGAAATAGAGATTGGATATGGTACCATATGTATAGAGTCGAGTATGGTCTCATTGCATGATTGATGTCGTTGTTGCATATGTTGTTATGATTATATATGATGTTGTTGTTAATGATGTTATTGTTGTATATGATGTTGTTGTCGTATATGTTGTTGTTGTTGTTATAGATGATGTTGTTGTTGTATATGTTGTCCGTTATGGCGTGTATGTTGTGTAAGAAAATGAGATTGTTGTGGATATGATGTGGTTGTATGGTGTTAGTAGATAAGTGGTGTCTTATTTTTGATACTTTCTATTCTCATTATATTACTCTTTTGTGGTGTAAGTATCTCACCCCTTTTGTTTGAATGTTGCCCCTATGTTGATAACATGTAGGTGAGTAGGATAAGTCAAGTGGTGGTCAGTGAAGTCAGAGTACTTTGCATTGTTAGGATGTCGGCTCTGATATGTCACTTTGGATGTTGGGACAACGTTGTTTTGTTTATTTCTTTTAGAAAAATATTTTTGTAATCGAATTATGACTGATGTTGCCTTAAGAATATTTTTTGCTGCATGTTGAACAAGTATTTTTGAAAACATATCATTGAGCCAAGTTGTTTTTGAAGTTGAATTGTGACACTCAAATATCTAGTTGAGAAAAATTTACTTTGATTTTATAAATAATTTTGTGGGGTAATTTGGGTGTTATAACCTCTGCAAGATGTATTTGAAGAGATGATGAACCAGCCACAATAACAAGAGCCTGAGCAAGAACCTGAGCAACCTCCATCTGCTGACTTCACTGACATTTCCTCTAGACACTGTTGTAGAAGTGAACGAGAACAAGCAACAAATGATGATATTATCGCGACAATCATTCAGAGGAATGAGCTAGATGCCTAGATAGATGAGTGCCACTAGAGATAACATGCCTAGATGATGGCTCTCATGGGACAGATCCAGCTGGAACAAATTGCCCAAGGAGGAAGGATAACTGGCGCCATAAAAAGACTTGGTGCAGTGACTCGGCAGAGCAAATTCTGCATGATTATATCCATTATGTTGGTATACCTGATCATGTTGCACAATATGAGCAGAGGAACTTACGAGGCAGAGCATGAGGACAAGGACCGCAATAGTTTTTCCTTTTCTTTTATTGTATTTTTCCCTTTTTGTTTTTTCTTTTATAGTTCACCTTTATCTCACAACATCGAGGACAATGTCCGAGATAGTATGGGTGAAGGGTAGTTAGTATTTCCCTTTCTGTACATTTCATTCGAAACCAAGTTATTAATTAAAATATTTTTGTTTATTTGACTCCCTCTATTTTTTTAGCAATAACAAAAAAATTCCAATAAGAATACATTCGCTCGACATACCCTACGAGTATATAGGTTGATAGACTACGTTAGAAAACTGAGAAAATACTTAACAAAATTGATACAATCTTGACACCTTAGACCCTTAGATATGCGATATCAGTTTGAATACTTTTTATACCAAAATCCGAAGCTTTAGTTCTAAATTAGCCCCTAGTAGTTTACATTAATAGTCAACATCGCCTTAAGCACAAGCTACATGGAGAGACGATGCAAATAAGTGATTGATACTTAAAGTTCCAAAAAGAGAAAAAAAAATCTTAAAAACTAAACATGCCAATGAGAAAATGATTAAGTTACACCAATTCTAAAGGATGCAAAAACATGCAAAAAAGGCAAAGAAAAGTCTAATGTTAGTTAGTTCAGAGGTTTCTGGTTCTGAACTCGGAAGGGCGAATTACGATTCGATCCCCCACAACTTGCACTCAGTACATATAAAGGGTTACCACACTTGTATACCAGACCTCGTGTTCAAAAAGATCAAATTCACCAACAGGCTACTCCATTATGCGTGTGTAAAGGTAAAGGGCTTAATGTGATTCGTCAGAATGAAAATGGGTGAAATAGAAACGAGAGCATTAGGTTGACCTATAATAGAATGACTCAGACTAGTTTGTATATGGGGTTTATGAGCATTATATTGTTTTCATGTTATTAGTGTATATTTAGTGTTCGAGTTACTATTGGTTCTTTTAGCAAAATGCTGCACAACCACGTATGGATAGGCATTATGTTTCGTGTTTGTGTTTGACGAATATTTTCAAAAACTTATTGATTGTTTGCTTGAGGACAAGCAAAGATTCAAGTCTGGGGGAGTTTGATAACAAGTTTTTACATTGATTATTTATCCTGGTTTCCAATTAATTAAGATATTGTTTTTCGTAATTTGAACGATTTTATGCGAGGTATTTGTATGTTTTTGTAGGTATTCCGATTTATATGACTTGTAGAAGAAAGGAGCTAAAATGAGGAAGAAATGAAGTATATATCAGAAGAAATGGACACAAATAGCAGAAAAACCAAGTTTCTGCATTTTCACTTCATGACGGCCGTAACAAGTTTAGGACGGCCGTCACACATGTTAAATGGGACGACCATTCTGCATCCCAGACGACCGTCACAGGTCAAAAGTAGAGAAATAAAAATTACGCGCCTCAGTAGTCAAACAGAGAAGAGCCATTGTGTTATTCTCTCAGTTTCTAAACTCAGTCTCAGTCAAAATACAACATGGATTTCTCAAGGCCTAAAAATATTTTCTCCACCAATTTCTACTTCACTCAAGCATTATAAATAGGATATGCAACAAATGAATTAAGGGAACCCACTTTGAGAATTTTTATTGTTTCTGTTCAGAGCTATTTCTTTTATTTTTTTGCAATTGTTTTCCCTTTCCGTTTCCTTTACCGAATTCGTAATAGCTTCCTACATCGGGAAGCTATTGCACCTTTAATTTTGTTTTTAAGCCACTGCCTTCTAGTTTTATTTTTCGCACGCCTACCGACTTGTGGAGGTTTGCTACGCCCATATATTTCTACTGTCTAGGTTTATTATTGAATTAATGATAATTGCTTTATTCTTTATTGACATGCCTTATGCCTTCATTTACTGCTTTTATTTATTATTGCCTATTTTAATTAAGATGTCTAGCTAAAATACTTAATCGATATGTAATTGATTAACCAAAATGAATTCAATAGATCTAGGCTAAAATCATAAACAAAACTTATTTTCTGGTTTTGATTTCCTAAAATAAATTTAGCTTTTGTTACTAAAGTAAAAAGGTAAAAAGGTTAGAATTAAGACCACGAGAGTGTGAGATTTTTACCGGATAGATGAAATTGGACATTAGTTTTAAATACAAAGGAAACACTTTAAAGTTAATTAGAATCTATAGGTTTTCAAAAAGTGTTTTTTAACTCAATTTGACACAGCGAGAGCACTCAATTTTACTTAGGAGTATAGTCATAGACAAGACCACGAGAGTGTGAGTTGACAACTTTTAAACTGGTATTTTCTACAGAAAGATAATTTGACCAATCTTTATAAGCCGATAATTTATTGAATTCGTGAATGTATATTAATTACGTACCAATATTTTATCGTAATTCTAATTTAATTAAAATTCTTAATTCCCCATTCTGTTTTAACTAAAACATCACCGGCCTTAGCTAAACATAATAACACCTTGTGGGATCCATATTTTATATTACTACGCGATTAGGTTGTTACTTGCAGTTAGTACCTTAAGACTCAGAGAGTCGCGATCATACACAAATGTATTAGAGTGGGCAGTTGTGTGTCTTGCGTGGTGTTTACCACATGTAGTTTTCATAAGACCCGCACCCAAATGAGGTTCTCTTGGGAGATTATCTATACTGCCTAGGTAGACCATAGGATGTTCCCATTTAAGTTATCGACTCTGGTGACCATTTCCTGAGGACTCAGTTGAGGCACTCCTCTAAAGAGGTGATAATGCCAGACCAGAAATGACAAACACATTACGCTTCCTACCCGAGGACCTCGGTGCTAAGAACTTGCCATATGATGACCTTTTCGTCTTTATGGGAACTCAGTGGAGGCACCCCTCGATTTGCGATAATATTTTACCCAGAAGGATAAATGTATTATTGATTCTCGACCCCAGTGTTGTCGAAGCTAGGAACTTATGTGTGAGAGTTTGAGGGGAATCGGTGGAGACCTCTTCTTTTTTTAATAATAGTAAACAAGAAATGGTGAACATATTATTGCATCTCGACCTAAGAGCCAGAGAAGCTGATGAACCTTGACCTCTTTTAGGACCTACATGTGAGATGGTGGGGATTTTGTAGGTTTGCAGGAAACTTTGAACTTCATCATACCCGATTTTTTGGTTTTCCTTACAGACGCAGAGTTCTAATCTTAAGCGGAGTTCTGATCCTGTTATGTTCATCCTATTTCGTCATTAGTGCAACAGTTATCCAGGATTTATGGCAACATTAATGCTATGTCTTTGAATTTTTATCATAATATTACATCTGCATTCATTAGCATTGCATATCATTTTCCACAAAGCTCATTTCACCTTTTTCCATGAACAACCAGTTGATTTCCCAGCTCTCGCTTTGAACAAGTGGTAACTGTTGGAAGATGACAAAGTGTTTGAAGAACGACTGAACAATGTTTAGAGTTAAGAGGCCAAGTTGCAAAAAAAAAATTATATTTATGTCAAGGAACAACCTTTGGAGTGGTGATTCTCCACCTGGCTTTACTATGATGACCAGTCCTTTGTACAGTCTTTCTGTTGATGAGGATCCTCCACAAGTGAACAACCTTAATCAAGCTCATTCTATGCAGAGTCTGGTCGTGAATCAGGGTGTACTTGAACAATCTGTTGTTCGAGGTGGACATTCCTCTTCTTCTGATGCTACAGACTATCAGAGTTATCCTTTATATGTGCCAAACTTCCAACGAATAGTCCCTGTGATGAAAAATAAGGACCCAAAAGTTATTGAGTATGCTGAAAGGTATCGTGTGTTGGACGAGAAATGTAACACCCATTTTTCCCATTTTCAAAAATAGCATAAATTTCCACGAAAATCAGAGTTCAATTAACAAAGTGAGTAACACTTCAAAAACTTTTAATAATTCGATTCATTTTATCATAAGCAGCGGAAATATGTTTTCAATAACAATTATGCCCAACAACATAACAATCCAACAATACAAAATGGTTCTCTAGTTCATTAACCCAATACGTAACTTAACAAAGTCGAAAAATAATGTAAAATAACATAATTCAAAAATCCTCATTCTCGTGTTACGTATCAGAGCGCCCTAGGACTCAGACAAGCAACACTAAAGCACTTCTCAGGTACCTGGGTTATCTGTTCTTCCGAAGAAGCACATACACAACAACACAAACAAAGGGGTGAGAAACAATTTCATATCATAATGGTGCAACCAACATATTTGAAGGAGTAATCACACACCAACCATAACATACAACACCAATCATACATTCAATTATATATATATATATATATATATATATATGCAATGTGACTCTATACACAATGCAAATGCGGTACCGACTTCAACAAATGTCCATCGATTCGGACCGGATGCATCGCTTATGCTCCTACTGAGACACGATCATCCCCCACCCATTGATTCCCAATGAATCCGAATAACCAATTACACTCCATCCGAGACATGGTTATTCCCCTGTTATGTATGCGTATGCAAAACTCGATTCACACATACAATATCATCAACATGCATAGATATAATTATGCTCACATGATCCTCCTGATCCTCATCATTCATCAATCATCATATAAACACAAAGCGTACATTTCCATAATCAACACAAGTCAATGGTCTTTAAAACTTATTTACTAAATGGTGGTTGTCAGGTCCTATGGTTGCTACTAAACATTATCCTCAACGCCTTAAATTAATGGTACGAACCTTAACTAGAAGAATGGGACAAAACTGACTCAAAATATCACAATTTTTCCAAATGCAGAGGCATGACACAGACCCCCGTGTTCCCTGACACGGCCCGTGTCAGGTGTCCTGAAGCGCACTCTTGAAAACTCAACTTTTAATTAAAGACAGGGGGCTGACACGGTCGCCCGTGTCGTGTGACATGGCCCGTGTCACACCTCCTGAAGGCCCCCTCCCCAAAACCCATTCAAATATCATGTTCCCGTGGCCAGACACGGCTCGTGTCCTGTGACACGGCTCGTGTCAGGGAGCCTGCGCCAAGAATTGCTTTTTCACCCAAAAATTACTTTTCCTCCATCTTTGATACCAGTCTGATTTCAGTTTTTTTACATGGATTTTTCACTCTCAAACAGTCCCATCATGGTTCTTAGGATCAAATTATACCCATAACATCATCTAAATTATTATCCTAACTTTTACTAATCAAATTAGGAAAAATCATAGTTCTCTTCATCTTCCCCAATCATCTAACATCATCAACAACCATAACCCAATTCACATATCACAATACATAGACAAACAATTCAATCAACCTCAAACATATATCAACAATCATCATATTCTTCATAAACATATAATAAATCCATCAATTTCAATCCAAATTCATAAATCCCTAAGGGAGTAAGGAACTCCCAATTACCCTTCTATGTTAGGTCACCAATATAAAACCTTTTCTCCCCCTTACCTCAGATTCAATTGATCCTTGGAGAAATCTTGATCTTTAAATCCTACGATTCTTGATCTCCCTCTTCTTCTCCCTTTTCTCCAGAGCCCTCTGTTCTTCGTCAAAAAGCACGATAATGAGAAATGTATCGTGTTCTCCCTTTTCACAGTATAACCAAATTACCACCTTACCCCTAAGACCTCCAACTTACTCTTTTATTTTATTTTATTAAATAATAATATTATAATTATAATACACATCATCATATTATCATTATTTAAATAAAATACCTTCTCCCCTATAACTCTTAATATCTCACCATAGTCTTAATATTTATTTTATATAAATAATTTATAAAATCTGGGTGTTACAAGAAACTCAAAGCTATAGAGGGTCATAATGTTTTTGGTCTTGATGCTTTAAGCATGTGTTTGGTACCCGAAATTGTAAATTGTAATACCTCCAAAGTTCAAATCACCAAAGTTAAAGAAGTACGTTGGTCTCAGTTTCTTGAAGCATGAATTGGTAATGTTCTGCCGAAAGATGACTTCCTATGCCCACGATGATAAGTTGACGATTCATTGTTTTTCAGGATAATTTGAGTGGGGCATCTTTGAGTTGGTATATGGATTTGGAAGGTAGTCATATCCGGTCAATGAGTGATTTATCCAGTGCTTTCCTAAAGCAATGCTAATACAATTTGGATGTGGCTCCTAGTCGCATGCAGTTGCAAAGCCTCTCTCAGAAGAGTAGTGAATCTTTCAGGGGATATGCACAACGGTGGAGTGAATTGGTTGCCCAAGTGCGACCACCACTTTTGGATAGATAATTGATTGACATGTTCATTGACAGTCTGCAAAGTCCATACATGGAAAGAATGATTGACATTGGGACATCAAACTTCTCTGGCTTAGTGATGGCTAGAGAGCGCATTGAGAGGTTGCTCAAAAGTGGAAATATCCAAGATGCCTCGAACATCCCATCTAGTGAAGGTGAACCTATTGTTAGTTCCCGAGAGGAAGAGGAGTATGAAATTAATGCAATTATAGAAAATGTCAAGTATCCTCATGATACACCAGCAAAATCTCATGGTCCTTCATCCTCTCAAAGGTCATCACTTTCGGTGTCTGACTATCCTCGTGGGAAAACATCAATGATTAGAGCCCTATATCATAAATCTTGGGTTTCTCCTCTTCCAATTCAACAAGCTCATGGTCTAGGATTTCAGAATCAACATCAGAGTCAACATAAGCCTCGCAACAATCTAGAAAGAAGGAATGGTCCTCTTCATCTGATTCCTATGGAATACAGTCAACTCTTTCCACATCTAGTTCAAAGTTCGTTGGTGGTTCCTTAGTCTCTCAAGCCATTGCTAGAGTCATACCCACATGAGTATAATCCTCATGAGCAATGTGGATATCGTGGTGGATCGATGGAGCATTCAACTAAAGATTGCAAAGCTTTTCAAGCCAGTGTACAACAATTGATTGACAAGGGGTACATATCCTTTCCAGAAAGAAAACTAGTTGTGTATGTCAACTTCTTTCCTGATTGAGTTCGAAGACTTCAATGGCATCTCCTAATTTAAGTGGTTTGGACTAGAAGACATCATCAGAGTTGGAAATCATTGTATCGCTTTTATCATTTGCATTGTAGTTTCTTTCCTGTTTAATGCTACTTGTCTTTTAAACATTATTGTTTTGAATGGTTATATTAATGAAGTAATCATGCATTTTTTGAATTAATTATGTCGCATTCGCTCATTTTTCTTCACTTGCATCGGAAAAAAATTCAGCCATATACCTCCCATTTATTTCACTGTTGTTTAGCTAGTATTTGAGGGAGGAGGATGAAAACGGAAATCCCATAATTGTTGAAGGTTTGCTTTTGGATTAGAAATTGTTGATGATGTACATGCATTATTTCAAATTCCTAAACACCAGAGATATAAGGTAGTTAGACTCTTGTCAACCTCTTTAAGCCTTGAAGTAGGAGTTTCTCTCCTAAGCAAAAAAAACTCGCACATTCAACCCATAGGCATGGTAGTCTTCAATTAATTTGACTGAGCGTCCAAATTTCAAAAGGAGTGTGCATCCGAGGATCCATTACCTTTCGCATAAAGAGGTTAAAAGATGTAAAACCACAATGGTTAACCCTTACCAACCAAGGAATGAGGCAGTCACAAACTTTTTAAGCAAGTAAGATAAACCACTATCACATAATTTGTTTCAAAAAAAGTATCAAAATAAAAAGAAAAGAGAAAGAAAGCTCGGTAAGTCGATAAAACTAAAAAAATAAATGACTTAGGCAAAAGTTTGGGCATCCCGCTGGACTTCAAAATTGAAAAATTCAAAAGATTCAATCCAGGCAAAAAATTAGTGAAGTCAAAAAGAAAAAAAGAGAACATTAGAAAGAAAAATCCTCAATAAGGACAAATTCGTGTGACTATAAAAGACAAAAGGGGTGACTGTTACTCCAAAAACCTCATTGGTTCCTAAACTGTCAATGTCATTGGTTCCTTAACCATCACAAAACCCTTTTGATAGGTGAGAGCTTGCGCCAAGTTAGTTGAACGTAGGACTAGAGAACATTAAGAAGAACTGGTGGGTACAAATAATTTTTGAGCCTTAAATCTTTTTTCGAGTAACCGTAAACCAGGCCACGTTACAGCCCTTAAAAGTCCAAATTGAAGCATGGTCAATTCTGAAAGCATACTACAACAAGGTTGAGTAAATTGCCTCATAGAGATTTGCTAAATCAGCACTACATTTGGATTAATGGTCCATTTGTCACACACTATCACAACATTCAAAGAAATAAATTTTCAAAACTTGCATGAGCATCGCATTAAAATTACCATTTGTAAATGAACAATTTTAATTGCAAGTCAGTATGCGACATCAGGGAAGTTCCTACAAAGAGAAATTAGGAGAGAACTTGATCATTTAGCGGTTGGCATGAGTCAAGAGCATCTTGTAGTCCTATGAATCAGGGGCATGTCATTGATTTTGTTGAAATATCCGATCCCTTACGATGTTTTCTGACTTGATCATTTACGATGTTTTCTGACTTTGAGAGAAATATCTAATCCCTTAACTTTTGACTTTTAATATTTTATTTCTTTATTTATTATTTTAACATAATTTTTTGTTGGGCCTCAGATCCAATGTGTTTCTAAACACACTACTAATCACTCACTTTATTCATACAGAGTCTCTCTCTCAACTGTTATTTATTTATTTTATTTTATTTTATTTTAATTTATTTTTTATAGTTTTATGTTATGAATTTTGTTGGGCTTGGCCCATGTATTTTGCATTCAGCACAACATATCCAGTGCCTCACCCCTCTATCTTGCTTTATTCTTGTTTTTATTTTTATCATTATTAAGTTTATAAGCTTATGATTTTATTTTGTTAGTTATTGTTTATTGTTTTTTCTCGGGCCGATGATATAAAAAACGATCAAATATGTTCGATTTCATTAAATCGGTCAAGTTTGATCAATATGAGGCCAGTGTAGTTTAGTTTATTTTATTTTATCGTTTTATTTTATTTTTATGGTCGATGAACATCTAGATCTTGAGATTTGTCGCAAGAAGACTTGAAATCTCGATTAAACGATGAGACTATTTTATTTCCCTTTTGGAAATTTATTTTATTGCACTTTATTTTATTTCTAGCATTTGGTCGATGAAAGTCTAAAAATCGAAATTATCGCAAATCTTGGTTAAGACGAGATCATTAATCGATTGCCTTTTGCATTGTGAAATCAAATTTAAAATTCAATTTAATTTTCGAAATCCACACGGATGCATAAATCGATGTTCGACTTCTCATAGAACAATTCTAAAATTGAATTAGTTCTAAGATAGTTACAGAGTCATATTTTGACGCTTTCGATTGAATATTGAGCTCCAGCGGCTTCGTATAGCTTAAGACATTTCACAAACGCTTCCTCTTGGGCCAATACAATGAACTCTTTTATTTTGTGCAATCCCGTGTAATTTACTTTGTACCCCGCTCCCCATTTCATTTGTGTTATGTATTTTCCGCTTTGTTTATCGTTTCGATCGCTAGGAGCACCCGTAGGGACTAGTATAGATCTCGCTTGGTTCGTGAACACTTGGTCCAACTCCAAGTGGTTGCACTCACACACTTGCACTTTATTTTCAGTTATGGTTTTATTTTTCTAGGAGTACCCTTAGGGACTAGGAATCTTTTCCACCTAACCTTGTGAGTTGAGCGCATTGTGCCTCGCTATCAAAATAACTAAATAAACCACTATTTGCATTCACCCGTAAGTCGAGTGCCTCGTGCATTGCCATCAAACCTCAAATAACCAAAATGTCTCTTTTAGACCCAAACCATTAATCCAATGTCAAGAAGTCATAGGTAATAAAACACTTTAATAATATGAGAAGAATTGTACGTCACGAGCCTTAAGTGGTAGAAGGAGGATAACGGGAATCCTGTTACCCACTCCGATTATTTCGACGCAAGACGCTTGGCTTGGTTGGTGGAATGATCACCTCTACCCATAGTCTTTAGTGAAATTCGACTCCTAAATCCTTTTATGAAAGAAAGGTAATAAAAACAACAACCAACCACCCGTAGTAGGCCGAACTACGGGGCTCTGACTTTCCCATAGCACGAGGGAGTATGTAGGTACGAGTATCTCAATCCTTGTTGAGCACCTAGTATCAATCAAACTATAATTAAACTATTTTCCCTTAGTAATTAACTCATTAGGCATAGACATCCTTCCGCGCGTGAAAACTTAGATGTTTCCCATCGAGTACGATGGATGTAAGGGGTGCTAATACCTTCCCCTTACATAACCGACTTCCGAACCTAGGCAATGGTTGCGAAGACCTTTGTCTTCATCCCTCTTTTAGAGGGGTTTTATCTATATATTCCCTTTCTCCTTTTGGGAATAAATGAGAATTAGGTGGTGACTCTCATGTCAGCCCAACTCGCGGTCTTTTATCACAAGGTCATATTTTTTAGAGGTACGATAGTTGGCGACTCTGCTGGGGGCTGGTTCAACCCTATGTAAGTCAATCCTAGTCTAGGTTGTTCCATGCTTGTTTGGATTTATGCTTTTATTTCTTACTTTCTCATTTTTATTGCTTTCTTTATCGCTTTCCATATTATATATCATGTGGCCCCTTGGTACTATGATATCAGATCGATACTTTGATTGCAAAAGAAATTTGAGGGAAAGGCTCTATACCCAAGTCTATGAGTATAAAAATAAGTTAGGAGAGGTTGCATAGTATCGGCTCCTGAGAAGTTTGCTCTCGTGGTTATGGATACGAAAACCTCACTTGGAGTATCTATTGAGAATGTTGATAACCATGAAGCTTTTGGCGTGAGTGCTCAGTTGTTTTCATTAGGATCATCGACTCTAAGGACCTTTAGAACCTTAAACATTTTGGCCAAAACAAAGGGTTGATGGACGCGTAGTATGGGTTCCCGAGAAATTTTCTCTCGTGGGTTATCAATACGAAGATCTCACTCAAAATAGACTTTCTCAATGGAGTTGGTTGACTATCAAAAACTGACATGTGCATCTGTTGTACCCCAAAATTTGCCCTCATATCTTCAAGACAATATGTCTCAAGAGGTCACCTAATGGTCATAAGATTATCAATTGGTCAAAGGGATTCTAGGTTTCATCAGAAAAAGCCTTCTCCTAAGCAATGGATCTTAAATTAGGGTTTTGAGTTTCCCAAGGTAAATTGGACTTCTAAAGCCTCAAGTGGACTTCCTCTTTTAGGGTTTTGAGATAATCCACGACCTATAAATCATATATTCTGATTTTTTATGTTTATTTTATATTTTATGGGATTTAAAATATTTAAATTCAATTTTAATTAAAATAAATATTGAAAAATTAAATATTTGATCCATGTTTTATTTTGGGATCAGATATTGATGTTTATTATCATTATATGGATCCAAAATTCGTGCAAGATCAAAGAGGAAGTGCATCATAATCAAATATACAAAAAATAGAAAGATTGGAATTACCCTTAAATAGTAAATCAAATATTCTTCACCCAAGCCCAAATTCTGATTAAAATTACCTCCTCTATAAATACTATCATCTCCACAAGTCACAAGGACGAAAATCCATGCATAAAGGACCCTAATTTTTTTTCTTCAAAAAAAGGTAAAATTAGGGCATACCATAAAAGAACTTTGTAACAAGCTTCCATCAATTTTCCACATTCAAACATCCTAAAAGAGGTCCCAGGAGGCAATTCCCATCATTATTGAAGGCTGAAAATACGTGATGAATGGCACATGGACAATGCCGCCATGCCCTCTCTTGTTTTCTTCGATTTTTTCATTACATGCACTTTAAATTGTTTCTTCATGCATATTTGTGTTTAACTTAATGTTTAGGATCGTTTAGATCCATTGTTTTCAGGTTTAGATGCAAGAATGAAGAAGTGTCATTGTTAGGGCATAAAGCTTCCCTTCTTCGAACACTTTTGATTGGTGGTTGGGGAACACACATATGACATATGGGGCCTGGGTTCGAAACCCAGCGCCCCATCCCCCTATTTTTTTGGCTCTTTTCCTTCTTTTCTTATTTTCTAATTCTTTTTATTATTTATTTTCTTCTTAATATTTATTTTAATTAATTAAATTAATAAACTAATTAACCATTAATATTTTTTAACCAATAATAATTAGAAAAATGATAACTTTCTTTTTCTTTTAACAAAAATTAATAACTTTTTTTTTCTTTTATAAAAAATAAAATACATATAAAAAAATAATACTTTCTTTTTTGTTATTTAATTAATTAATAATTTAAACTACAAACAATCATAAAAAACTCTATTTTTTATATTAAAAAATTCAATTAACCAATTTCAATCGAATCCTCCAATATTTCTCCCCCCCTTCATTCTTATCTTTTCCCAATTTTATTATTTTGTCATTTATTTTTTATTAGAACAAGTGTATAGGATTATTAATTATCTTGTAATAGTTAATAGGTTTTATTTTCCGCATTTTATTTTTCTCACTCCCCCGATTTAATAATGGATCCCCCGCCCCCATGATGTAATAGCTTAGGGTTTTTATTTTCGCTTTTAAATTCTGCAAAAATATTAAACTGCGTGGTTAGTAATTATAGGGTGTGAAATGACCTGTATGCAAAATCAAATTGGACTTAGCCCACTAATCTAAAAGATAAAATAACTGAATGAACACACTTTTCACACATACACCACTAGGGTATCCCCTCTTTTTGCCTTACAAAAATGGTCAAGTCCTTCAAACATAGAGGTGTCTTAGAAAAGTTGCCTACATAAAATCATCAAGTCCCTTTGATATAAAGATCATAGTCCCTCGATGACTCTTCGAGTTGCCTACGAATAAGTGATCTAGTCCCTCGATGACCCTACGGAAAAATGATGATATCCCCTTCGAGTTGCTAAGATACCTTTACAAGGTTGCCTTTTATGACCATACCATGACCCTACGCATGTCCCTTACATCCAAAGATAAGATTACTTACTAACTAATAGTAAGGACAGTCTTATCTCTAAGGAATGAAAATAACATGAACGACCTTGAGTGGGTAGGTAGCCCTTAACTGCTTGCTCACCATTTCAAAAGTAAAATACTCTTTGCACCTCACATTTTCAAAATTTTCCAAGAAAACCCCTTTGTATACATTCATACGAGAATCATTACAAAGGTGGGCTTTTTTCTAAATACACCACTACTATTTATTTCAAACAAAAGTAAAGTGAGCTAAGCAGTTAAGAGCCATGGATAACCATGGATACAAAGGGTGCTAACACCTTCCCTTTGTATAACTTAACCCCCCCCCCCCCCCCCCCGAACTCAAAATCTAAATCAAGGTCTTTCATGTTCTTTTTCACCTTTCTTATTTGGATAAAAGAAAAGTTGGTGGCGACTCTTGCTATTTGTAACATACTTTTTGTGGGAAAAAAAACGACAAAGTCAATTCTCCCACCGTGTTACAGAACTGGCGACTTTGCTGGGAAGAACTATTTAAAAGAGGGGTTACCTTGGAGTTAGATCACCTTAGTTGTTTGAATTATATGCTTTATTTTTAAGGGTACTTATTTTGGGGCTACTGTGAGAAAGATCCTAACCCAGATCTAGTGTACCTTAGATAAGTGGCAATAGACCAAGGAAATTGTACGGCATATACCGCATTGGTTGATCTGGTGGCTATAATTAGTGTGACATATTAGTTGGTATTGATGTTCTTCAAGTCGGTTGAGGATAATATCAGGATGCTATATGGTGTCATTTACAATAACTTTCCTTTAGAACCCTAATTAACCCATCTTGGTCAGTAGAAAGTAGTGAGATAGCTGAATTTTTTGAAGTCTAAAGTTGGTTGATACTCGATGTTATGCTCATTGTGATTCTAATCTTGGGATGTTTTGGTGGGAAAGGTAGTTGCCACGCTGAACTACAGCCTTTGAGAAGAATCAGTGATATTGAGATCCCTTAGATCCCGGTTACTATTACTAGGACAGGTTGAACCAACTAACTTCAGTGAGGAGGGTACTTACCTATGAACTTCATGCAATCCTTTAAACCTAAGGCCATTGTGTGACATGTTTGTGTTTGCCATTTGCTTGTTTTAAACATAACATCATAATAACATGACATCATAACATAGCATTTTCACTAACCATTTCAAGGACTAAATGATTTATCTTTGTTCTTTATTGCAGGTTATGGCTTCCGCTTGTGGAAACACAATCCGAATCAACTTTGTAAGGATACTTTCCAAGCTTAAGGAATTAGTCTCAAAAGTTTCTTAGAGCTCTTAATTCATCAAAAAACATGGTTATCTACTTGATTTGGTCACTTCAGGGTTTAATGAAGACATGATGAGTGTTTTGTTCCAGTTCTTTGACCCTAAACATCACTGCTTCAAATTTCCTGATTATCAATTGGTGCCCACGATGGAAGAATTATCCAAACTAATTGGTGTGCCTATTCTTGATCAAAAACCATTCACAATCTTAGAGAAGGAGTCTAAATCTAAAACTATTGCATCAACTTTGCATCTGAAGAAGTCATACATTGTACTGGAAACAAGAAGTGAAGTTAAGGGTATTCTTGCTAAAAGGAAAGAGCTCAGGTATTCTTGGATGCTATGAGTTACGATGCTTTTGAGGAGATCTTGGCCTTGTTGATTTATGGTTTGGTGTTGTTCCCTAATCTAGATCAATTCATAGATGTGGACGTAATTAACATATTTCTGACTTATAATCTTTTGCCTACCTTGCTTGGAGATATTTTGCACTCTCTTCACACTCGTACTATGAAGGCGCGAGGAACTATGATGTGTTGCATACCTCTACTATCTAGGTGGTTTATTTCACACCTTCCTCGATCTATGATGAAGAATGAACAAGGTTTGAGGTGGTCTATAAGGACAATGTCACTCTCTCATTCGAATATTCATTGGTGTTCCCGATCCATGGAAAACATCACTATCATTGACCGTTATGGAGAGTTCCCGAATGTGCCACTCCTTGGTATAAGGGGATATATTACTTATAATCCTTCTTTAGCACTACGTCAATTTGTTTATGCTCAGAGTGATGGTCCTCATGATATGATTATTCAAGTTATTGTGTTCGATTATTATAATGATCCTCAAGGTTACCGTCAAAGGTTTATACGTGTTTGGTGCATGGTGAATAAGATTAACAACAATACTATAGAACCAAAATACTCCATCCCTATGGAGCCTTATCTCATATGGGTATGGTCTCGTGCTCAGACTCTTATGATGCCATATCCTGTTATTCTACCGGTGATCATTGAGCCTATTGTTGAAGGAGATGTTCCTTACACCATTCTTCATCCTGATATACCTACTGATCTGGAAGAGCTGCATAAATCTTGGATCCAACTAAAGGAGCAAAGAGATACCTTTAAGGCTCAGTTCAATGCTAGCAAAGAGAAAGTGTTGGAGCTAACAAGGCAACTTCACGAAGAGCGGGACCTCAATACATATCTCAACATAAAGAGGAAGCGTCCATGGGAGACTTAAGTCTCAAATGTTTTATTTTTCTTTGTAACGTTTCTTGTTTTCCTTTATTGTAAGCCCAAGGGGAAATTATATTTTTAACTTACTAATAAAAGTTTTGTTTTTGCTTTTCTTTAAAAAATTTAAATCCTACGTGGTCCTTGAAAACATTGCATATGCATCTACATACCATACCATTGCATAACAGTTTTTTGTGACATGTTTCTTATCTTTTCGCTATTTATTTCAGTGGAAATGGCTCTCGAACAGTCTGTCAAAGATCTCTAAGCTCAGAACAACCAATTTCAAGAGATGGCCCTGAACTTGTACAAGGGACAAGAAGAGCTGAAGGCACTCCTGTAAACACCCCAAATTTTCCCTAACTCATTTCACCATGGCTTGTGATTCTTTCATATGCATAAGTTCAATCATAGCATCTCATACCACCTTTTTGATTCACTGCATTGATTCAAAGTCATCTGCATCTAGGGTTTGTGATCTGAGCCATCCCTGAGCCATTTAAGCCACTCCAAAGGTCTTCAATCATCTCAATAGGGTCCATGTATGTTCAATCATCTTATTTTATCCTCCAAAGGTCAAGGAAACCAAAGAATCACAAGAACTGAGAAAAGCATGGAAGCAGAGCCAGGTTTAACTGCACAGATGACCTAAAATTAGGGTTTTGGTTTCAAAGGCCATAACTCCAATACTTTTGGTCATTCTTGTTTCTATTGGTCTCTATATGTTATGAGGATTATGCATATCAATTTTCATGAAGAAATTCCATGGGGAAGGCATCTAATCAAGAGTTGACTTCTTGAGTAAGTAAGTGCAAAATCAGGGCATCTGAGGCCCCCAGTGACCCAACCAAAGGGTGTTCTTCATCATTTTGAATGTGTATGATCTTTATTTGATCAAATAAGATGTTAGAAGTTCACAAGATTGAAGAATTTCAAGCCATTTGCAAAATTGCCTTTTTGGGAAAGTGACTTGTAATGTAAACTTGCTATTTTGGGAAAGTTTTTCAACCTCCTCTTTTTGATTCAAAAATGCTTCAAATGAGAAAACTTTGGTCATGAAAGTTGTAGAATGGATCCTCCCATTTTCAAAAAGTACAAGAACTCATTCTAATTCATTTTGGATCAAAAGTTATGGCTTGTCAAAGTTGGGAAAAATCACATAATTTCAAGTTTTGCACCAAAGAGGCAAAGTTGCAAAACCTCTTGCCAAGGCAAAATGTGACTTCAAATGGACTTCTAACCTTTGCACAAACATAAACCAATTCCTAAAAATCAGAATGCACCAAAGATTTGTCCCTTTTCATGACTTATGTTTCAAGTAATCACAAAAGGGCCAAAAGATCACAAAGTTGCAAAACCTCACACAAACCCTAATCCACTTGCTAATTGGCCTCAAGATTGATTCTATGGCTCTCCTCAATCCTTGCTGCGCAGGACACCCCTTTGTCCTTGGCCTGCCATTGACCCATACCTCTCTTACACCTAGACTTGACTTTTTGCAAAAAGGGCCATACCAATCAAGATAGGCCACACCAACTCCACAGACCTATCACAGTGTGATAAGTGGACAAAAAGCAACTCCAAGCAACATACACAAGCCTGAAGCATCTTACAAGCCATAGTTTCAAGATTTCACCTCTTATGCACTTTCCTTCGAAACTCATCACACAAGCATCAAACACCAAAACAAACCTCATAGAATCACTCAACATGTTCCTCTGATCATTTCCCAAGCCTCATTTGTCCCTGAAACCTCCTCAATCAGAAACACGATTCTCACCCCTCACTGAACAGAACTTCATCAAACTCACAAACCAGTCACTCTAAACTCCAACCAAGCTTCAAAGCTTCATCAAGAGAATCATTGGAGCCATTTTGAAGCAAAGAAGCAGGCAGAAAGCTCCTGGATTGAAAGCTCAACCTCAGGTAACATGATGAACAAATTTTCCAGAACCCTGGTTTCTTGTTAGAATATTGTTCTATGTGTTGCCCTGATCATGGGATCTATTTATTTTTGAAAATGACCCAGAAATGAGCATTTGGTGTTGTTCTGAAACTTTTGCCCTAGAATTTGTTTTCTTCGATTCTCACTGTGTGGTTAATATAAATTGTTTTTGGCCCTGGATTCTTGTTACCCATTGTTGGGGGATTGATTCTGGAGATTTGGAAGTCTTGGGGATGCGTTTTGAGTGATTCAGGTGAGGAAGATGGTCGGAGAAGACGACCGGAGCTTATCTCCGGTCGCCTGAGGTTAATTAGGGTTAAGTGTGATTAATTAGGAACTTTGAATTTGGACCCTTAGATCTGCCTTCCCGCGCGTGAATGAGTGGACTAGATCTTGCCATTAAGCCCTAATCCTTAATTAATTAATTAAATCCAGTTTAATTAATTATAAAACAAAAATTAGCCAGGTTTGAACCTGGGCCGTAGGATTGCGCGCCAAGTCAACCCCCTCAAGCCCAGATTGCATCCTGGCTCTCCATTGTGCATACTTCTCATTTTTTTTAATTTTATTTCGTTTTCTTTTCATTTAATTTGTACGAATTATTTAAAATAGCAAAAATCATTTAAAAATTATGAAAATTTTTGTCAAAGATTTCATTAATTTTTAGAACCCAAAAATATTTTTATTTTTATTTTTTGCATTAAAAATTATTTTTAAATTATTTAAATGTTTATTTTTAATTAGTTAATGGAAATTAATTAATTAAAAATGCATTTAGGTATTTGAAAATCACAAAAAAATTCACATTGCATTTAGAAACATTTAGAAACATTATAAAACCCTCAAACCAAATTTCTTTTTTTGATCTTGATGCATTTTGATCATTTTCTTTGGAATTAAATTCATTTTAAGGCAATATTGTGGTTCAAACTTTGAAAAAATTCATTCTGCCTAACCCTTGAGAGTTTGATAATGGTTCTTCTTGCATTGCATCCTTCATAGCATGTAGTTTATAGGATAAAATTGGTTTGATTTGATCTTCCATTTTCAATTAGTTTTGCATTTTTCATGTTGAGGTACCCTAAAACCCTAGCCAATTTGAGAAACTCATAACTTTCACTAGGTTAAGAATTAGGTCGCCTCCTTTGGGCAGTGAGCTTGTATAGGTTTAGGGTATCTTTGATACCATTTTCAATTTTTTGTCATGTCATTTGCTTCTGGTTTTGAATTTTTGCATTGCATGTTGTATGTAAACCCTAATTTGTGCCTTCCTTTGCATCCATCTTTCATTTGCTTGCATCCAATGACTTGCCATGACATTTTGTGCATCCATATGATTCATAAGACATTTTAAGTTATATTAGAATCATGTTTGATCATTTCATCATTCCTTTGCCATGTTACATGTTCATATCACTTCATAAACATTCATGAATCTTTATGGTTCAAAGCATGCCTCCTTTGCATCCTCATCCTTGTATGATCATTCTCATCTCTTGTCATGTGTTTGCATCATCTCCTAGCATCATTTACATCATGTGAATGCTTCTGACTTTGGTTTGAATCATGGCATTTCATCTCATTTGCATTGCATCTCATTTCTTTTGCTAACCTTTTCAGGTGGTAAGTAATTTGAGAAGTGAATTTGCCTTCACTTCTCACAATCTCTCTTCACCTCTCTTATGCATCATTGCTTCATTTTATCTTTGATTTTGAGTGAGCTTGCTCATTCATGTTCATCTCTTACTTTCTTTCTTCAGGCAACTTGTCTTCTTGAATGAAGCAAGTTGTCTTGCTTCTCTCTGCTTCCTCCTCCTTTCATCTTGTTCTTCCTTAGTGGCCTTTGAAGATTTCTTTCTTTCTTAAGCCTCATAAACCCTAGGAACAACCAAGCATGATAATATCTAGGGTTTGATTAGTCCCCCATTTAGCTTTTACCTTTGTGTCATCTTTGAGTCTTCTCTTCTCATCTCTTAATCAGGGACTAAACCCTAAAGGCTCTAAGGCTTTGTGATTAAGCTTATGCCTGCATCCTTCTATTAGGATGGAGTGTATAACTTTAATCCTAAGTGTTAAACCCTTAATGTGTTTAAATCCTTTAATCAATTCACTTAATAATCATCAAGACATCAAGATTGTTGGGCCTTGCATTAGGGTTCTAATTCTTCCTTAATTGGTTAAGAAGGACTAACCCTAGTGTTAATGGACAAGTCCCCCTCAAGTTGTCTTACAAAACATAAACATCACTTCTTGATCTTACCATTAACTAAAATCCACTTTAATAAAGGCTTTGTTTTGTCATGAGTTTAATCCCTAATCATGGGTTAAGTTGAGGTATCTTCCTCAACTTAAATGTTCTCATCTATTATCCTTCTATTAGGATGGTGTAATGGGTCCATTAAATCCTTGATTATGGCTTAAAATCATTACTTAACACTAAACAAAAACAACAAAAACATCTAAATAAATGCAAGTGGGTTAATGATCTTAATCCTGCATCAGGGTGATTAAGTGTGAGGTGTTTACCTCATGCTTAAGGTATTCTCATTATCCCTAATCAGAGGGAGGATGTGATGAGTTTACTAACCCTTGGTTTAGGCTTAAGCTCATTAACTTATGACAAACTTCAAAAAGCAATAAAAGACTGAAAACACAAAAACAAACAATAATCGTCTCCTCCGGGATTCTTTTCTCATCTCATTCATTCATAAACGGGAACTCGCTTCTTCCGTCTAATGCAAGACAGTTTGCACCTGAGCCAGACAGGTCATACAATTGAGCATAGACAAGTAAGCAGTTCATCAGTCAATTTATCTTTCAGTCTCTTTGAGTCGAACTACGGTGTTCTGACTTCCTCATTGCACGAGAGGATATGTAGGCATAACTTAATAGTTATCGAACAAAAGTCTCTGTATATTCCCCCTCTTCCAGCATTATTCTTTTAGCCTCATTATCTTGAGCATTTCACTCCTGTTTCTACACTGACACTCCTCTTATACACTCCACACTTCTTTTACACTGACACTTACTTTCTTTCCAGCTGTGATACACAAATTGCACTGACACTACCCCTTTAAAACACAAATCTTTTAAGCGTGGATCCCGTCGAGTACGACGGACAATCTGGGTGCTAATACCTTCCCAGGTTGTAACCAACCCCCTTTCTCAGTCTCTCTGGTTCGCAACCGTCTTATCCATATCTTTCTAGGTCTATGCAGCATTACCTTTCCTTCGGGATAAAAATGCCTAGCTGGCGACTCTTGTCTTCTGAGTCCACCCTTGTGTGTACTCTCCTCCTTTCGCCGACCGTTCGCGTCTGTACCCCATCTGACCTGGCCGCATTTGGTGGGAGCGACAACTCCTAACCAAGAAGAAGAAGAAAACAAGAAAACCAGTTGGCTTCATCATCATGGGTTGGAGATTCAAAGTTCAAATAATGACAGATGATGAGATCGAAAATCATGAAGACAAAGATTCTGTGAAATAAGAAGATAGTCAACTTGGTACTGTTGGGAATTCTGATCATGAGGAGAATTATTACTATGATTCAACCGGTGATGAGAAATACAAGTTACTGGAAGACCGTGTGAATGCCATGGAGTTGCAGAAAACATGTGGTTTAGATTTTGAAGATTTGAGTCTGATTTCTGAAGTTTTCATTCCTCTAGGGTTCAAAGTTCCTACTTTTGTGGTATATGATGGTGTTTCATGTCCAAAGCTACATTTGAGGTCTTATGTCCGAAGGATCCAGCCACATACTGCTGATAACAAGTTGTGGATTCATTTCTTCCAAGAAAGTTTATCTAGAGCTCAATTAGAATGGTACTACCAACTTGAGAGTACCAACATTTGTGCTTGGAATGATCTTGCTGAGGCCTTCTACAAGAAATATCAATATAACTCTGATTTAGCGCCGACTCGCATGCAACTCCAAAGCATGTCCATGGGCTCTAAAGCAAGTTTCAAGGAGTACGCTCAGAAATGCAGAGATCTTGCAAGTAGGGTTCAACCTCCTTTAACTGATAGAGAGTTGTTTGACATGTTCATGAGTACGCTGATTGGTCCTTTCTAGAGTCATCTAATTGGAAGCTCGTCATCTGGTTTCACTAAGTTGATAATGACTGGAGAACGTGTGGAAAGTGGAATACGAAGCAGTAAAATACAAATGGCTGCCTCTTCAAGTACCACCAAGAAGCCCTCTAATGGGAAGAAAGAATCCAATGTTGTGTATGACCAGCAGGGTCATAATAAGAACAATCATAACCAATTCGTGGTAGCAGTTCTGATCTCTAATCCTGCACCTGCGCAACAAAATCAACAACAAAATAATCAGCCTAAGTACGGTGCACCTAAGAGAGAATTTACAAAGATCAATATGTCATTGGCTCAGACGCTGCAACACATGTTGAAAGGAGAGTTGATTACCTTGAGGGACCCTCCTCAGAACCCCAATACTTCCTCTCCTCGTTATAATCCCAATGCAAGCTGTGCATATCACTCCAACTTCCCCGGACATGATACTAATAACTGTTGGGCATTGAAGAATAAAATTCAGGATATGATTGATGCTAGAGAAATTTATTTTGATCCTCCTGAGACTCCTAATGTGATTACTGCTCCTATGCCCAAACATGAAAAGACTGTTAATGTTGTTGATGATGGTTCTTATATTTCTAATGTGGCCGATCTGACTACTCCTCCGTCAATTGTTAAGAAGAAGTTGTTGCAAGCCGGTTTATTTCCGGGCTGCAATGAAGGTTGTTGTTACTATGCCTCTCAATCCAATGGTTGTTGGAAGCTAAAAAAAGGTATTCAACATTTGATGGACGATCGTACTATACTGTTTGAGAAGAGTCCTTCTATAGGAAGTTTATGTGAAAGTTTTTCCCAGGTCTGAAGCTTGAATACGTGTCTGTGGTTACTAAAACTCCTATGAGGATCACTTCTAAGGGTCCTATAAAGATTATTATTGAGCCAAAAGTAGCTCCTCTAATTATTACTACTCCCGGTCCAATCCCATATTCTTCTAACAAGGCCATCCCTTGGAATTATGGCATTGATGTTTATATCCATGGTGTCAAGCAAGAGCCTTTAAATGATATACCTATTGAAGATACTAATCACGTTGTCGACAATATCGTTCGGACTAGTAAAGTTACTAGAAGTGGAAGGATTTTCTCTCCAGAAGACACTTCAAAGACTGTTGTTGCACCAGTTCGTATCTCTACCTTTGGGCCAAGTGCTGAAGATCGAGGCAAAGGACCAGTGATTGAGCCTGTTCAGGTTGAGACACCGGTTGCTGAGGATCTCTCTAAGAAGTTGGAAGAAGTACTAAAGATCATATGCAAGAGTAATTATAATATTGTTGAACAATTGGGACACGCTCCCTCCAAAATCTCTATGATATCTCTGTTTTTATGCTCTGAGGCCCATGCTAAGGCTTTGGTGAAATTTCTGAAATCTGCGCACGTACCACACGAAATCTCTATGGACTAGTTTGAAAATTGTGTTGCTAATTTGACGATTGATAATGGCTTAGGAGTTTCTGATGCTGATTTAACTCCTGCTGGAAGAAACCACAACAAAGCTCTGCATGTCTCTATTGAGTGTAGGGGCAATACTCTATCTCATGTGTTGGTGGATAATGGTTCCTCTTTAAATGTGTTACCGAAGGCTGTTCTTGATAAGCCCAACTATGAAGATGTTGTGCCAAGACCTAGTAATGTGGTGGCGAGAGACTTTGATGGTTCAAAGAGAACAGTGTATAGAGAAGTTGATCTTCTAATTAAAGTAGGCTCTCAAGTCTTTGGCTCTACTTTCTATGTGATGGACATTTATCCTGCCTATTCCTGCTTGCTTGGACGTCCTTGGATACATGGGGCAGGTGTTGTAACCTCTACCTTACACCAGAAGCTGAAATATCCAGTGAAGAGAAAGATTGTCACCGTCTATGGTGAAGAAGAGTACATGGTCAATCATGTGAGTACTTTTAAGTATGTTGAAATGGATGGTAAATTCGTTGAGACTCCCTGTCAGACATTTGAAGTGGTTCCTCAGACTAATCCTGCTGCTAAACCGGTTCCTATTGTTTAGAGCAACTCCTACAATGGCCTCTCTGAAAGATGCTAAAGCTGTGGTTGAAGAAGGTGGTTTTACTATTTGGGGTCAGCTTTCTGACACTCCTTACAAGTATAACAAATTTGGTTTGGGTTTCACTGCAGAGGCTCAAAAGGCTGTTTGTCGTGCTCGTGCTATTCGCATAACCAACAAAGGGGTTCAAAAAGATCAAGTCAATGTTGTGGAAGACTTTGATGAAGACTTTAACATAGACAATTGGATCTTTCCTATTATTGGCAGTGGTATCAACAATTGGAAGACTGAAGACATTATTCTTATCTCCTTT
Organism: Lathyrus aphaca; assembly: GCA_963966055.1. Lineage (NCBI taxonomy): Eukaryota > Viridiplantae > Streptophyta > Magnoliopsida > Fabales > Fabaceae > Lathyrus > Lathyrus aphaca. The sequence goes on from OZ014521.1 coordinate 365,114,065, forward strand.
AGTCGGGAGTAAATGCTATTTTTTTTGTTTTTCTTATTTTGGTTTTGTAATTGGAACAATTAAAACTTTTAAGCCTTGTGTCTATCCAGGGGACAATGGTATGATTTTTAGGGACGTCATTTCATTTGCATATTTTCATTCAATAAAATCAATAGACGTGTTGCTTTCGTAAATATTGCGCTCTTTATCTTTCTTTTATTTTTTCTCTCTTTCTTTATCAAAAAGCTATATGTTCTTACACACACCCACATCACTAAACTGCATATCCTCATCCACTATGGATCCCATTGATAACAATTTTGCTATTGCCAATTATGACTTCGAGAATCCAATCTACCAAGCCGAGGATGGAAATAAGGAAGATTGTTAAGTGCCTGTAGAACTTTCTAGGTTGTTATAGAAAGAAGATAAAGTTATACAGTCGCATGAAGAACCAATCGAAGTTGTAAATCTGGGCACTGAGAAAGCTAAGAAAGAGATCAAGATAGGTGCTGAATTAGAAGACAATGTTAAGAACATGTTAATTCAGATGCTACATGATTATGTGTAAATCTTTGCTTGGTCTTATGAAGATATTCTAGGGCTTGATACTGATATTGTGGTTCATCGTCTACCGATGAAGGAAGGTTGTCGCCCGATAAAGCAGAAAGTTTGTCGTATGCGTCCTGAAATGTCAGAAAAGATCAAAGCTGAAGTGATGAAACAATTTGAGGCAGGGTTCCTAGATGTCACTTGTTATCCTCAATGGGTTGAAAATGTGGTACCGGTGCATAATAAAGATGGTAAAGTATGCATGTGTGTGGACTACAGGGATCTGAACAAGGCCAGCCCCAAAGATGATTTTCCGCTTCCACATATTGATGTTCTGGTAGACAACACTGCTCAGCATAAGATATTCTATTTCATGGATGGTTTCTATGGTTATAATCATATTAATATGGCGCCTGAAGATATGGAAAAGACCACGTTTGTCACACAGTGGGGCAACTTTTGTTACAAAGTAATGCCATTTGGTCCGAAGAACGCTGGGGCAACATACCAGCGTGTTATGGTAGCTTTGTTCCATGATATGATTCATCAAGAGATAGAGGTATATGTTGATGACATGATAGCCAGATCCCAGACTAAAGAAGAACATCTTGACCATCTACACAAACTATTTGAGAGGTTGAAGAAATACAAGATGAGATTGAATCCAAACAAATGTACCTTTGGAGTTAGATCTGGTAAACTGTTGGGTTTCGTTGTCAGTGGTAAAGATATTAAAGTTGACCCTGAGAAAGTAAAAGCTATACAAGATATGCCTGCTCCCCGTACTGAGAAAGAGGTCAGAGGTTTCTTGGGACACCTGAACTAAATTACAAGATTTATTTTCCAATTAACTACTACTTGTGATCCAATCTTCAAATTGTTGAAGAAAGATCAAGTAATGGAATGGAACGATGAATGCCATATAGCTTTTGATGAGATCAAGAAATATCTCCTAGAACCTCTGATACTGATGCCACCAGTTGCAGGAAGACCCTTGATTATGTACTTAACAGTTCTAGACAATTCAATGGGGTGTGTGTTGGGGCAACCTGATGAGTCTGGTTGAAAAGAGTAAGCAATATACTACTGTAACACCCCAAAATTTGCCCTTTCATTTCATGGTATTTAGCAATGCATTTGCATATATATCCTTGCATTATTAGCATAATTGAGGCACCACCTTCATGGTGAAGCATAAGCGGGCAATGATTTTGTTTCGAATATGGTTGTTTAGTTATAATCCGGTTCAGATGGAAGTTTGACCAAATATTGGTCGAACTATCAGGAAATTGCGTCAACGAAGAGTTATTGGTGCCAATGGTCGTTTCTCAGGCGGTGTGTACTCAATGTTAAGTGGTGTTAAGTGTGAATGCTCTGTGGTTTATCAAACAATGGTTTATGAGAAGCTCGGTCCAATTTGTTTTGTTTGAGGGGTTATCATTCATTAGCAGTCTCTCTATGGATTTATTTTCCATTCAAATAATCAGGGCAAGGTTTTCGGGTATTGAAAGGCCTGTAATTTGGCTAAATTTCAAGTAATTTGCAAATCTCGATTGCGCGACCCATGACCTCTGCCATTGGTTCAAATCATGTATTCATAGTGATTTTAGGATTAATTCAGATATAGTCAAACGGAGGTTGGATTCAAGTGTCAATTTGATTCTGAATTAATTCAGGTGTCGTTAGATTCGAGGGTTAAATCCAAAGTGAAGTTCAAGTTTTATTCTATTAAAGAATGAGTTTTCCAAATGGTCATATTTAAAGCCCATCAAGATTTACAATAAAAATCCAATATTAAGCCCAATTCAAGATCATCAATTAATGTGCCTATCTTGTTGTCCTCATAGCATAGGGCCCATTTACCAAACAATGTGTAGATAAAAAAAAAGAATACTACAACTTCAGCACCGTTTCCACAGCTTCATATGGGATTAGTTAAAAAAAAAAGAACAATTCCTGCCATATTGCAAGCGTATCACACATCAAAACGCACCTCATCCATACATAAAATGACAAACCTGATGCTACCATAACAGGGAGGAAAATGCAGACTGATTCGTTTTCACTTGCACAAAGTGACGTCATGAGTCATCATAAGCCCAAAATACATGGAAGGATAACCAAAAAAATTAACAGAGAAAAAGGAAACGAATTTCGGAAGAAGGGAAGAAATGGAAAAAACATAAATTTTAAGGGCATAAAAGAAATTGGTTAACAGAATTCAAAGGAGAAGGGAATGAAAATTCAGTAAAAAATAAAAACGGTTACAGATTCTAACGAATGCTGGCTGTAACAATCTCAATTCTTCAACCCTTATCATAAGCCATGATCTGGGTGAGGCAAAAAAAAAGAAACGAAGAAGCTTCCACACCACCTTTATAGCCATTCTTCTGCATCCATGCTTGGGAATTTCTTCCAAAGAAAACATCATAACAGAACCGATGCAGAAATTTCAATCAATCTCTAACTATCCTTCAATTCATCTCCAAAAACTCAGATCTAGAACAATTTAAACAATCATCTTCTAACCTCATTTCATCTTCAACAACCACCAACAAACTAAACCATCACCCTCTGAATTCAAGATAAAAAGAAAAGCCAGCAGATAGTTGAAAAGAAAAAACGGTTACACAATCTCAAAATCTCTGTTAGCTTCGATTTTTTTCGTCGATCATATTTTTCAATCATCAAACTTCATTCACTCTAGAGGATCTTCAGAAAATTTTCCTCATTCATCCATTTTCGGATTCTTATTCTTCCTTCATTCTCATCTTCAACTTCACTCTCGGCATCATCACCTTCACTCTTCTCTTCTGCGCACGCCATCATCAACCGAAGTCGCAACATCATCGTTCTTCGTCAATCTTCACCAACTGCGACATCAACATCATCATCATCATCTTCGTGTCACCATCGAAAGCATTCCAGATTCATGAGTTAAGAGTAACCGCTTGCATCGATTCGTGCTGTGAATCCATCACACCATCAACAACTCTGCATCACCGAAAATAACATCGATTCACAAAGCAGTAGAGGAAGAACGCAAAGAGTAAACGAGAACAAAGATCTAAGAACTTACGAATTGATTCGTATCGTTACTAACTTGATTGAGCGGCGAATGAGATTGATGAAGAAGAATCATGATAACTTACGCGCGTAGAATCATAACCAGTGTAGCATTTTGTCGCCGTCAATCTCAGGTACACGGTTTTTGATCTTTTGTTCTCTTATGAGTTTTCCGATCCGATTGTGTGAGAAAGATTTAGGATGAATGGAGTTTGTATTCGTGATGAACATGAAAATCGAATTGGAGTTTGTGTTTAGGACTTCTTGATTGGTGGTGATTGGGGGCCGGAGAAGACGGCGACGCCATCGCCGGCCACTGGCGACTCCAGCGCTTAGGGTTCCAGAAGAAGAAAGGGCGTAGGGAGAGTTTTGATTGTGTGTGTTTTTTTATGTTTTGATTTTTTTAAGTAAGGCATTAAGAGATGATGAACGAGATAAGGATTAGGTAGCTTTTTGGATTTCATCCATACTGGCGGTGACACTTGTCACCATCCGGTAGGACCTCATCATCCCAATCCCATGCGTGTCCATACATCATATTATCCTGCACCTTTGTTTCTTGACCGTTAGATGTGAATACCTAGGAGAAGACTCAAGATCAACGATCCTCATGGAGTCAACAAGGTTGACTAAGTCCATAACATACTCCCCAAGACATTTGAGATGGTGGGCCTTGGATTATTTCACTCACCCCCTCTTATTCCTTTGTTTTTTTTATTATTTCTGTTTTATGTAGTTTCCATTTAAATCCATAAAAAATACCAAAGGACATAATAAAATTCTACAAAAATTATAGGAGCTTTATAACTCATTTTAGAAATTTTCTATTTTTTTACTTTCTGATTTTTGGCTTTTTTTCAATTTAATTTCGATTTTCCATTTAATTAGTTTTATATTGAATTCTTTCATGAACACTCCACTTTATACATTTTATTTCTCCCACTTCCTGTTTGATTTTTGTCCCATTCTTTTTTCTATGATTAAAGGACTAATAATAGTACCTGGAATAAGTTTTTATATATTTTTTAGGCCATTTTATCCATTGTTTTGATAACTTAGTTTGTGCAAAATTGTGAATAGATCTTAGGTAGATTTAAGTGACCATTTGCCATAGTTAGGCTATGAATTTCTAGGAGATTGTTTAACACAATATTATAGTCAGGTTAGGGACCCTAGGGAATTGATTTCATATTTTTTCCAGGACGTTTGCTATTTTTTAGTGTATTGATTATGGTCATTTTCTCCATTGTAAATCCACCTAGTTTAGCTTAGGACTTTATGGTGCATTAGGACTTAGATTAATTAGGCTTGATCTTAGGATAGTAGAAGGCCTTAGTATGGTTTAGCCACTTATTCTAGAATGTTGATATTATGTAAGCTCCTTTAGTTTTAGGACTTAGGCATAGAAATCGTACATGTTGTGCTTACATGAGGTGTTTAGCCTTATTTTTGTTATGTGCTTTAATATGCATTTTGAATTAATACTTCTTCATTTTATTTTCTTATTTTGGTTGCTTTAATATTTGCATTCCACTTGTATAGGCTTCCCCATTTTTAGAACCAACTTAACTTCCTTAGGAAGTAAGTTGAGTTCTAGTTCCTTTCTTATTTTTCTTTTCTTCCTTAGGAATAGAAAAACCTCACAAACCATTAGGATTTCTCTTTTGAATATAATAACTAAATTAGGGTTGAGTCTTAATTCCCTTAGTTTTGCATTTCTTCCACTTGAGTCCTTTTTTCTCATCTCATAAAGAAAAATAATAAAATACTTAATAAAGGTTGAATGTTATCATACGACATGATACTTTGTTGCGGAGACTTATGTACGTCCCGTTTCGGGGCGAGGTGTAGGTTATCTACCACGATGGATAAGTCTTAGTATGAGAATGTTCACAAATAATAAACTCAAAACACTTCTCATAAAAGACAACAAACCAAGACATCACATCTTCTCTTCTCATCTCATACTCTTTGCGGACGAATGCGACTTTCCTCGATAGTTCAAACAACGATACGGTAAACACCCTTAAGTTAGAGCCGGTAACACCTGAGCTAGAGCTATGGCAACATCATCCTAAAAATCACAAACAAGTTTCAGCCTTAGTTAGACGAACTATGACGACTTTGATCCTCATTCTCCCGATGAGGTACGTAGGCAGTGGGGTAGGGCCCATTCGAGCACATTCTTTATTTTCCCTACACTTACCCCCTTTTCTTTCCATTTTCTTTTCCAATTCCCTTTCTCATTTTCAGTTACAGTCCCAGTTAGCATTCTTTCATTCAATAGCTTTATTTTCTCACCCTTTGAAACAGACTAACAAGCATGGATCCCGTCGGGTACGGCAGATAGATTGGGGTGCTAATACCTTCCCAATTCTTAATCGACTTTCGGACCCAGATATTTGGTTCACAAGGCATTGTCCTTTCCTTCTTCCTTAGGGTTGTGCAGCATTAACTTTCCCATTCCTTCGGGATAAAAATTCCTGGCTGGTGACTCTACCTTTTCCGTGCCACTTTCGCTTTTGTACTAGGATGAAAATCCCGGGAGCGACAGCTGGCGACTCTGCTAGGGACCGAACCCAGAATCTCTGGTTTCCCCTTTGAGAGTCAATCCTAGTGCTTGTCTGTTTTTATTTCTTTGGGTGTTTATCTGTTTGCTGCTGTGTGCTTTAGTTTAACTTTACTGTTTTCATTTACAGTTTTACTTTACAGCGTTTATTTACTGCTTTCAGTATTCATCATGCATCATTATTACTGTCTGGTTGTGTTGGTTTAATTTTTTTTGTGGGATGGGAGTTATTGTGAGATAAGCCAAACACCCGACTTGCGTATACACCTAGGACAAGCATGGTTTCATATTGCTCTACATGCTATTTCAGTATGATGTTGTGATGTGAAACCACACCCAGATTGCGACCGTCTTGGGAATATTCTGTATGGGGATTTCCTCCATTTCGGGATAGGACCTCGATAGTTATGTGAATATGGAGATCGATCATTGAGGACCTTAGTGGAAACATCCCTATCTAGTGATGACAGTGGCAGACCACATTTGTTGGCAAACCCACCCGCATCCGAGGGCCCACTGGGAACTCGCATAGGATGGCCTGGTTCTCTCATAAGAATCCAGTTAAAGCAAAATTGTTCGTATGATGATAGCATTGTATCCCAAGGGCTGAATGTGCTATTGTTTCTCGATTCAGTGCTTGAAGCTGAGGACCTATGAGGGATGCTTGTTTTCCCGGACTCAGATGAGACCTCCATGGTTAGTACATAATGCCAAACCGATTCCTTGATTTGGTCATGAGCCATTTCTCGGAAATGGTGAACATATTATTGCTCTACGGCTTTGAGAGTCTGTGATGTTGACCTGAAGTAGCACACTTGTGAGATTGAGAGGGGTTTACATGTTTGCAGGAACCTTAAAACTTCCAACATACCCGTTTTGCCAGTACTATTGCGATTTGGTTTTATGGTTCTTTGATCCTGAGATCCGGGGTTTCTATTCAGATAGATTGTTACTGTGATTGCCATTGTGACTCTGTTATTACGACTGTTATTATGACACTCCAACACATCAATTAATTTAAAATCGTCTTCGGGGTGTTAAAGTCCTCAACAACTCCAATGGGTGTTCCCCATGGAGTTGTTCTCTTCAACCTTTTGTTGATCAAGTTGTTCTCCTCAACAAGTCGAGTGGGCATTCCCCACATAATTTTTCTTTTCAACCTTTTGTTAATGAAGCTTCAATCAGTATTTCTCCAAGTAAAAAAAATCTTACCAAGTGTTATTCAGTGGGCGTTCCCTATTGGATCATTTTCTTCAACCTTTTGTTGACCTCCCCAAACAATTTTACTAATTATACCATCATTTCTCAACCAGTTTGTTTTTCATCCTTTTGGTGATAGACATTTATTCAGTTTTGTTCTTACCTACATCCTTTTGGTGTCGGGAATCGCCTTATCATCCTTTTGATGGTTGCGATTTATTTAATTTTTAGTTTACCTACATCCTTTTGGTGTTGGGAATCGCTTTATCATCCTTTTAGTGGTAGCGATTTATTTAATTTTCAGTTTACCTACATCCTTTTGGTGTCGGGAATCGCCTTATCATACTTTTGGTGGTAGTAATTTATTTAAATTTCAGTTTACCTACATCCTTTTGGTGTCGGGAATCTCCTTATCATCCTTTGGTGAGAGTGATTTATTTAATTTTCAGTCTACCTGCATCTTGAATATCTGAAACTCGTCGCTCTTCATCCCTCCAGGTTAAAGATGTTTAAATAGGAGTAGTTCAATCACCCCAAATTTTCCCGCTGATTTTCTAACTTTATCTGGATTTTCTCTTCTCATTCATATGCATCCTCGTTAGGCCATTAACATCTGCATTCATTCATTTTCATTGAGCTCCTAAGACATGGGTGTCATACCCCAAATTTGTCCTACCTGTATATCATTTCTTTTTCCATCTATTAAAAAATATTCAAAAATCCCAAAATATGTTGCTACTTTCTCAGGGTTTTACAAAGTCGTTTCAAAGTCATTTCAGTTGTTATTTAATCAGTGGTGGTTGTGTTCAGTTTATCGGAAGTTTGTGGAAATTCTTGGCGGTGTGTGTGGTGGTCGGTCCATTTCATAAAAATCAGTTCATAAACAATTATCCCTCATTCACTTTTTTTCTTTTATCCGATTTTACCCACACCTTTTTTTATCACCCCTATTTTATCTACATTTTCTAAAATCTAATTGTGAATCCCATTTTCCATTTCATCTTCTCAGCCCATTCACATTAAAAAATATATACCAAAAAATCATGTCTTTTTTTTCATTAAAGTCATATCGAATCATAATATTCATTTTCCTTTTTTTACCATTTCCATTTTTTTACTATTACCATTATTCCATTATTATTATTATTATTATTATTAGTAGTAGTAGTAGTAGTAGTAGTAGTGGTAGTGGTAGTGGTAGTGGTAGTGGTATTGGTAGTGGTAGTGGTAGTGGTATCTTTTTTTTACAACATACATCATATCAGCGTACAACAACTTACAGCCTACACAACATTTTTTTTACTTCATTCCTCCCACAATTCAATTCCCTCGGAATTTTCCTTAGCATCACACTCTAAAAACCTGCCTGACCCCACAAACATTTTTCCCACCGCCATCCATATAACATTGTTTCAGCAAAATTTCACTAGCAACAAAGTCAATACGGTACAGTACGCATTGCACATGATAACACACAATGAATTTACGTGTCCGCAACATACAACTAGTTCACATCCTGTCAAAGCTGATTTTATTCCTCACTTTGTGCCCAAGTCTCTCCAAATTACCCTCATCAATCTCTACTATAAAAAGACTTTCATACTCACTCAAATGATAATCTTGGACAACATAATAATATCCTGCAAAAATACCTCCAAGAGCCAAGCTTCAAACAAATCAAAACCCTTAAAAAAATATTTACAAATAAATCGTTCTTCATTCACATTCACCCTTCTTCAACCTTTCCACTTTGATACAACCCACACAAAACACAAAACACTTCCCCTAAACAAATCGAACCACCCCTCTTCTTCATCAACACCACCACAAATACCCTTCATTATCGCAAAATCGTTCATCGCAGATCCAAAACCACCACCATCATCTTCATAAACCTTCACCACCATAAAAAAACACAGAAACGAAAAAATGCAAAACCGAAAATGAATTTGAAGTCCGAAATAAAACCCGTGAGCGGTTAAGAGCGAACCTATGAAAAAACCAGAAACCACTTGAATCGCGACACCAAGGAGTACAAAGCCGCTTAGAATAAAAAAGGGTGGGTGTTTCTCTCTGAATCGTTTCTCAAAGAATTAGAAAAAGAAATTTTACGATGTTTACTGACTTTGAGAGAAATATTCGGTCCCTTAACTTTTGACTTTTAATATTTTATTTCTTTATTTATTATTTTAACCTAATTTTTTGTTGGGCCTCGGATCCAATGTGTTTCTAAGCACACTACTAATCACACCTTGCATTCATACGGAGTCCCTTTCTCAATTGTTTTTTATTTTATTTTATTTTTGTTTTATTTTTTATGGTTTTATGTTATGAATTTTGTTGGGCTTGACCCATGTATTTTGCATTCAGCACACCGTATCCAGTGCCTCACCCCCTCTATCTTGCTTTATTCATGTTTTATTTTTATTATCATTAAGTTTATAAGCTTATGAGTTTATTTTGTTAGTTATTGTTTATTGTTTTTTTTTTCTTTCGATTCGATGATATAACAAACGGTCAAATACGTTTGATTTCATTAAATCGGTCAAGTTTGATCAATATGTGGCCAATGTTGTTTATTTTATTTTATTTTATCTTTTTATTTTATTTTTATGGTCAATGAACATCTAGTTCTTGAGATTCGTCGCAAGCCGACTTGAAATCTCAATTAAATGATGAGACCATTTTATTTTCCTTTTGGAAATTCTTTGTAGTTTAGTTCATTTTATTTACTATTTTTATTTCATTTTATGGTTAAGACGATACCATTAATCGGTTGCCTTTTGCATTGTGAAATCGAAATTAAAATTCAATTAATTTCTGAAATCCACACGGATGCATAAATCGGCGCTCGACTTCTTATAGAACGATTCTAAAATTGAATATGTTCTAAGATAATTAAAGAGCCATATTTAGACGCTTTCGATTAAATTTTGAGCTCCAACGGCTTCGTATAGCTTAAGACACTTCACACATGCTTCCTCTTGGGACAATACAATGAAACCTTTTATTTCATGCAATCCAGTGTAATTTACTTTGTACCCCGCTCCCCATTTCATGTACGTTATTTATTTTCTACTTTGTTTATTGTTTCGATCGCTAGGAGCACCCTTAGGGACTAGTATAGATCTCCTTTAGTTTGTGAACCCTTGGTCCAACGCCAAGTGGTTGCACTCGCACACTTGCACTTTATTTTCGATTATGGTTTTGCTTCGCTAAGAGCACCCTTAGGGACTAGGAATCGTTTCCACCTAACCTTGCGAGCCAAGCACATCTCCATTAAACCTCCATTTGCATTCACCCGTAAGTCGAGTGCGTCTCACATTTCCATCAAACCTCAAATAATCAAAACGTCTCTTTTAGACCCAAACCCTTGATCCTACGTCAAGAGGTCATAGGTAATAAAACACTTTAATAATATGATAAGAATTGTATGTCACGAGCCTTAAGTGGTAGAAGGAAGATAACATGAATTTTGTTACTCACTCTGATTATTTCAATGCAAGACGCTTGACTTGTTGGGCGGAATAATCACCTTTACACATAGTTTTTAGTGCAATTTGACTCCTAAATCCTTTTATGAAAGAAAGGTAATAAAAACAACAACCAACCACCTGTAGTAGGCCGAACTACGAGACTCTGACTTTCTCATTACATGAGGGAGTACGTAGGCATGGGGATCTCAATCCTTGTCGAGCACCTAGTATCAATCAAACTATAATTAAACTCTTTTTCCTTAGCAAGTAACTCATTCGACATAAACATCCTTTCGCACGTTACAACATAGATGGTTCCCATCAAGTACGATTGATGTAAGAGGTGCTAATACAAGCCCTTGCATAAAAGACTTCTGAACCCAGACAATGGTTGCGACGACCTTTGTCTTCATCCCCCTTTTAGACGGGTTTTATCTATATCTTCCCTTTCCCCTTTTGGGAATAAATGAGAATTAGGTAGCGACTCTCATGTCAACCCAGCTCACGGTCTTTTATCACAAGGTCGCATTTTTCGAAGTGCGACAATGGGATCGAGAGTTTCTTTGAATCAAGGTTGTCTATTAGTTTGAGATTCCGACTTCCAAGTTGAAGCAATTTTGAGCTTCCAACATCATTTGTATCTTCTTATCAAAGTTTGTCAAGCATCATGTTCATTTGCTTCAAGATTTCTCAAGATGTCATCAAGCGAATAGTGTTTCATCATGGTTTTTGTAACGCCCCGAAAATATAAATTTAATTATTTAATCATTTATTTAATTAAATTAGAAAAATTGGAGAGTTTGGATTAATTAGAGAATTTTGGAGAAAAAGAGTATTTTTATGTAATAAGGATAAAAAGTGTTTTATTATACTATTTTATTATTATTATTAAAAATATATTAAAGAAAAGGGTAAGGTGGTCCTTTTGTGAAAGTTATGAGCGTAAATTGGGAAAAGACTTAACTGGGGTATGTTTTGGTAAAAAGGAATACACGATTAGTTTTCTAACATTATCGTGTTTTTGGGAGAAGAAGTGCTCTGAAGGAAAAAGGGAGAGAAAGAAGAAGCTCAGAGTCAGGAGGCTGTGGTGAACCCCAGAGAAGAGTGTAAAGCGGCGAAATTCTCTAAGGTATGGGGAGTTTTTATAATCAATGGTAAATGTGTAGGAATTGGATTATGAATAGGTTAGGATTGTATGAGTTTTATGAGTTTTTGGGGTTTTGAGTTAGGTTGCGTTTGTGAGTGAAATCTTGATGAAATAGAGTTAGAAAAATGTGTTGAATCCTATAAATGATGGAATAAATGATTGTTCTGATGTTATGGTGTTTTGTTTGATATATTGGAATGATTTTGAGGTGAAATAAGATGAACCCGTATTGGAAAAATTGGGATTTTGAGGATTTTGGAATAGTCTGTACGAAGCAGCAGACTTCTGCTATAAAACGTGCGTTAATCGTTTAACGCTATGGGTTAACCGGTTAACCAGTGCAATTTTTGTGATTTCTGGAAATTTCGTAGGCGTTAACCGGTTAACGCTATGGGTTAACCGGTTAACACTGTTCGGATGGCAAATTATAATTCTTTAAAAAACTCATAACTTTCAAACCGTAAGTCCGATTCGCATTCCGTTTGAAGCATCGGATAGAGCATAAACTGAACTTTATTTTGATGAATAAAAATGAGAAAAATGCAATAGTTTTGATAAATGAATTTATGAAACAACCTTGTATTTACCTCGTAATTTACCGGGTACGGGTCAACTCTTGATGTGTCAGAGTGGTTATAGAACCAGTTTTCTGGGTGTAATGTCATGATGATATATATGATTGTTTGGTGATTGGTTTGCTGATGTGAAATGAATGATGCGAATTATTTTGATGAATTTTACGATGTAGCGCATCATTGCATTTCATAACATTCACGATGGGGCTTCGGCCTATTTATTTGCTTCAATCCCATTGTGTGGATTGAAGTGTCTTGATGATTTACGATGTGCTCCTTTGTGGAGGGTTGATGGTCATGTATCCATCTCACGATGAAAATGGTACCACATGCATATTGCATATCAGGATGTTAGAATTGCATATTCTGGATGAATTTCATGACTGTGTTGGTGTTGCTTGATTTCATGATCGTGTTGTGGTTGTTACTGAATTTTATAGTTGATGATGTCATGATATGTTGTACTAATTTATTTATGATTTTATATTCTGGTACGTTTATGATCTATTATGATTACTCACCCTGCCTGCTTGGAAATGTTGCCTCCTTCGTGGGTAACTTGCAGATGTCGAAGAATAGTCCTGCAGTGCAATAGGAGTAATTCATGAGTCTCGGAGCATGCTTTAGTGTTCCTTAGAAGTGGTTCTGGTGTATGTGTCCTGCTCTGTGTCATGTAACACTGGGATGGGTTTTCTTCTGTTAAACTGTTAAACTGTTTGCAGTTATGTTGTTATTTGCTGTGTCTGCATCATTGCAAGTTGATGATAAGACTGTCAGTGCAGAGTTGCCTGTGGTTTGTGAATTTCAAGATGTGTTTCCTGGTGATATAAGTGATTTACCACCGGAACGTGAAATTGATTTTTCTATGGACTTAGTACCGGGTACGAGTCCTATCTCGATGGCTCCTTATAGAATGTCGGCTTCAGAGTTGAATTAGTTGACGAAACAATTAGAAGAATTGTTAGAGAAGAGGTTCATTAGACCCAGTGTTTCTCCTTGGGGTGCTCCGGTGTTGCTCGTTAAGAAGAAGGATGGTAGTATGAGATTGTGTGTCGATTACCGACAGTTGAATAAAGTGACTATCAAGAATAAATACCCACTTCCGAAGATCGATGATTTGATGGATCAACTAGTAGGTGCTTGTGTCTTTAGCAAAATTGATCTGAGGTCTGGTTATCATCAGATTCGAGTTAAAGCTGATAATATTCTGAAGACAGCTTTCAGGACGAGATATGGGCATTAAGAGTATACGGTGATGCCGTTTGGCGTTTCTAATGCGCCTGGTGTGTTTATGGAATATATGAATAGGATCTTTCATAAGTATCTTGATAAATTCGTGGTGGTTTTCATAGATGATATCTTGGTATATTCTAAAACAGAAGAGGAACATGCCGAGCATTTGAGGGTTGTGTTGCAAGTGTTGAGAGAAAAGAAATTGTTTGCTAAATTATCTAAGTGTGAATTCTGGTTAAAGGAAGTGAGTTTCCTCGATCATGTAATTTCAAGTGGTGGAATTTTTGTGGATCCTTCAAAGATTGATGTCGTATTGCAGTGGGAGACTCCAAAGTCAGCTACAAAAATTCGTAGTTTTCTTGGATTGGCTGGTTACTATCGTAAGTTCATTGAAGGTTTTTCTAAGATAGCTTTACCGTTGACACAATTGACTAGGAAGGGTCAAGCGTATGTGTGTGATGTTGCTTGTGAAGAGAGTTTCATAGAACTGAAGAAAAGATTAACGATCGTGCCAGTGTTGATCTTACCGAATCCAGATGAGTCCTTTGTAGTTTATTGTGATGCTTCCAAGATGGGTCTTGGTGGAGTTTTGATGCAGGATAATAAGGTGGTTGCTTATGCTTCTAGACAGTTAAGAGTTCATGAGAGGAACTATCCTACTCACGACTTAGAGTTAGCAGCTGTGGTGTTTGTGCTTAAGATTTGGAGGCACTACTTGTTTGGTTCGAAATTTGAAGTATTCAGTGATCACAAAAGTTTAAAGTACTTGTTTGATCAGAAAGAGTTAAATATGAGACAGAGGCGGTGGCTTGAATTATTGAAAGATTTTGATTTTTATTTGAATTACCATCCTGGTAAGGCAAATGTTGTGGCTGATGCTTTGAGTAGGAAGTTGTTGCATATTTCGATGCTTATGGTGAAAGAATTGGAAATGATCGAGCAATTCAGAGACATGAGCTTGTTGTGTGAAACTACTACTGATAGTGTGATATTGGGAATGTTAAAGCTGACCAGTGAAATTTTGGAAGAGATTCGTTAGGGTCAAAAATCTGATTTGAAATTAGTTGATCAATTGATGTTGGATGATCAAGGTAATGCAGGTGACTTTCGAGTTAATGAAGATGGAGTTTTGAGATTCCGAGATAGAGTATGTGTTCCAGATATTATAGGAATTAAAAAGAGTATTTTAAAATAGGGGCACAAGAGTCGACTGAGTATTCATCCTGTTGCTACGAAGATGTATCAGGATTTACGCAGGTTGTTTTGGTGGCCGGGTATGAAAAGAGACATTGCTGAATTTGTATATGCTTGTTTGACATGTCAGAAGTCAAAAATAGAACATTAGAGACCTTCAGGTATGATGCAATCATTGAATGTCCCTGAGTGGAAATGGGATAGTATTTCCATGGATTTCGTGACTGGGTTACCTAAGACTGCTAGAGGTAATGATTCGATTTGGGTAATTGTTGACCGGTTAACTAAGTCGGCACACTTCTTGCCGATGAAGATTAACCATTCCATGCAAAGGTTAGCTGAGATTTATATTGAGGAAATTGTGAAGTTGCATACCTTCAAGTATTGTATCGGATAGAGATCTGCGGTTTACGTCGAGGTTTTGGAAGAGTTTGCAGGATGCCTTGGGTACTAAGTTGAGGATGAGTTCTGCTTATCACCCACAAACGGATGGCCAGACAGAAAGAACAATCCAATCTTTAGAATATTTGCTGAGAGCTTGTGTATTAGATCAAGGAGGGTCTTGGGATGGTCATTTGTCGTTGGTCGAGTTTACGTACAATAACAGTTTTCATGCTAGTATCGGGATGGCTCCATATGAGGCGTTGTATGGTAGACGTTGTCGTACTCCATTATGTTGGTATGAGTCAGGAGAGAGTTTAGTGCTTGGGCTAGAGATTGTCCAAGAAACAACTGAAAAGATAAAAATGATTCAGGAAAGGATGAAAATGTCGCAGAGTCGTCAAAAGAGTTATCACGATAAGAGAAGGAAAGCACTTGAGTTCCAAGAGGGAGATCACGTGTTCTTAATAGTTACTCCTATGACTGGTGTGGGAAGAGCTTTAAAATCTAGAAAGCTCACTCCACGTTTCGTCGGTCCGTATCAGATTATGCAGAGGATAGGGGAAGTGGCCTATCGAGTGGATTTACCTCTCTCTCTCTCTCTCTCTCTTGCGAATTTACATGATGTATTCCATGTATCACAGTTGAGGAAGTACATTCCGGACCCGTCGCATGTAATTCAGATAAATGATGTTCAGGTGAGAGATAATCTGACGATTGAAGCTTTACCAGTGAGGATTGATGGTAGGTGAAATTCTGTAATGAGATGTCCTAAGAGATGTTCCAACACTTAATAGGACATTTAACCAAAACTTAAACAGCAGGAAAAATAAACAACACAGAAGTTTGTTAACCCAGTTCAGTGTATAACCACACCTACATCTGGAGGCTACCAAGCCAGGAGGAAATCCACTATTAGTAATATTAATTCTAGACTTAAACCACCCTGTTTAATCTATCACTTAATACTTACCCAATGCAATTTCTACCTAAGACTCACTTAGATAAGAGTACCCTACTCACTCCCCCTCAATCACCCAGTGATCAAGTTTACAAGTTTACAGAAATTGAAGACATCCTTCAAACAATACAGCTTGATCTTACTTCACAGTTTCAATCAAGTCACAAATGCACTTTTGCTTAAAAGCTCATAAAGTGGTACATAAAAACAACCTGCTATTAAAACACTAGACACCCTATTTAGTCTTCTGAAATTCGTACTCAATTCTATGAGTTTCTGTTGATTAAATAGGTATCTGAATTTTGGGCTTTCTGTAGAATGATCCAGCCCTAATGTGCAGCAACTGTCACCTTGAATTTAGGGTTTGTTACCTCCTATATTCTAGGTGCATTAGGTCTTCTGTTTTAATCTGAATCTTCAATTTAAAACTCCCTACAGATGCGCCTTGTTCTGTTTTTATCCAGCATTAATTAATTCCAGATAGTTCTCCTTAAATATCTCTGATCTGTTAATCAATAATTAATTCTGGTAGCAGGTCTGAGATGTCTCAACATCTGTTGGGACATCCTGAAAAACTGAACTTAATTTATTCACACAATGTCCCAACATCTGATGAGACATCCTGAAATAAATTCACATACTCTGTTTGATAATGTCCCAACATCTGATAGGACATTCTGAACTGAATTTAACATTTCTTGTTTGGTCAAAAATTCTGCCAATTCTTAAACATCTACAAACTCCCCCTTTGGCTAATTTTTGGCTAACATCTTTCCTGGTTTTCAGAGTGCAGCAGAAGATCTTTTTATCAGAGTATATCATTACTTTTCTGTTGATTCTTATTTGAGATTACTCCCCCTCAAACAAATATGAGTCCAGTCTTGTTGCAACAGAAATACACACTGATTCAGTTCAGACAGAAACAAACAGATTTCATTCAAAAATTAAACAGCAGTACAAATTTGTTGTTGTTCTCCCCCTTGGTAGACACAAAATTAAGGGCCAAAGAACTATTATCCAGAATTACAAATTATTGCTGTCATTACAAATGCCTCACATACACAGATCACTCAGATTCATCACTCTCAGTAGCTTCCTCCACTTCAGTGTCTTCATCTTTATCAGCTTCACTTGCAGCTTCACTGTCTTCATCAGATGCAGCTGTCTGATCTTCTTCACTTTCCAACCTCTTAATTATTTCCTCCAGCTTCTTCTTTCTAGCTTCAAGCTCTTTGCAGGTGCACTTTAGCTCAGCAATTAATTCTTTCTTGGAGATTGGATTCTTAGCAGAGGAGGGACCAGCAGATGTCCCAACAGGTGTTTCAACATCTGCAGCATGGTGACTGAGAAATAATTTGTAGTGAAAAGCCAGGGGGCTCTCTCTCTTGCAGACAATGTCCTTCTCAGTTAAAATTCCAGGGTATTGACTTAGAACAATACCACACAGCAATGATGGAAAAGCTATTGGTAGCTTTGATGCAGTAGAGATGGCATGCTTCATAGTCTGATCAAAAATATATTCTCCATAATCCATCTTGGTTTGAGTCCCCACAGCAAAGATGAATCTGGCCAGACCAGTTGAGATTGATGAAGTGTGGTTGGTAGGCACCCAGTTTGCAGTTCCAATCCTGTTAAGCATGGCATACTTTCTAGTAAGCATGCTCACAGAGAGCTTTCCCTTCACAGGCCAAGCTTTGACCTGATTTGCAGTGATCACCTTACAGATTTGATTATCTGTTTTCCCTAGCTCATTGGGTCCATCTGTGTCCCTTCCTAGATACTGATTAATGATTTGGGGAGAGAACTCAACACACTTACCTCTTACAAATACCTTTCTGAACTCTGAGGACTTACCATTTGAGCAATCCTCCTGAAGATTCACAATGAACTCTTTGACAAGAAGTTCATAGCAGGGAGAGAACTCTGAGACTGTCTTGAATAGTCCTGCAGCAGAGATTAGGTCAATGAGTTCTGTGCACTCAAGTGCATTGCTGCTTAGTTCTCTTTCCAAAGCAACCCTTCTTTGGTACACATATTTCCATCTGTTGACACTGGAGACATGATGGAAGGATATATTGTCCAAGGGAGCTTCTGGAACAACAGTTGAAGCTCTAGTTGGTGCTGGTTTCTTCTTGGGAGGAGATGTTGGGACATCTGATCCAACATCTGAATCTGATGGTGTTGCAGCTTTTCTCTTCTGAGTTTGAACCTTGCTCCATGGTTTTGCTGGACCAAAGGTAGCTTTAGCTTTGCCTTTCTTTGGACTAGCCTTCTTAGTCTCAGGGATGACAGGTTTAGCTCGTATCTTTCCTTTCCTGGACCTTAGTCTTTTAGCAATGCTGGGTTTCACAGATGATATGATCTCTGCATCAGAATCCTGTTCCAGATTGACTATTGGAGGGGATTGAGCAGTCTCCTCATCAGCTTGTTGATCAGTAGAAGATTGATCTTCATTTGAGTCTTTAGCCTGTTCCATAGAAACTTCTTTATCACTTTCACTTGAGACCTCTTTCTTGTCCTCAGTCTGTTCAGTATCAGCATCAGATGAGTTTGCTTTCTCATCTGCATATGTTCCAACATCCGTTGGGACATCTTGTTCTGCAGCAGTGTTCTTTGTATCTTGAGCAGGTTCTTCTTGAGGTGCAGGAATGGTGTTCAAGGGAACAGAGATTCCTTTCACTACTCTTTGTTCAGAGAAAACTTGGTTGACAATCTCCTTGATGGAATCATCAACATATTTGGAGTATTTAACATGTGAAGGAATTTCTTTAGCTTTGCTTCTGATTTGATTTTTACCTCTTTTTGGTGTTCTTGCCTTCTTAGTGTGAGAGGCATTTCCCCTGAGCTCGTCTAATGGTGTTGATTGCATTGGCACCATAGAAATAGGAGTGGCATGAACCACGTCTTCCTGGTTGAGAACTTCTTCAGCTGTTTTAGGGTTTTGAGACATTGTTGAGGAAGATGAATGTGCAGCTTTAGGGTTTAAGATTTCTGAAGGATTACTAGTTAATGTGATTCGCTTGTGATGATGTGATGAGACTCTTGATAGTTGCTTATAAGGAATTACTAAATAAGTAGCCGTTACAGTCCAAATGATTAGGAATGAAATTCCCAAGGATCTAGTCCAGACTAGCTTTGCCATCTGGAACTTATGCCATGCAATGTCATATGACATGTTGGCACATCTCATTAACTGCTAGATATCACATACACAGATTCCAAGTTTGCCCCTTAAGCTCTCAAATTGTGTAGCATCCAATGCTTTGGTAAAGATATCAGCTAATTGCAGATCTGTAGCAACATGCTCCAATGAAATCACCTTCTCTTCTACAAGATCTCTGATGAAATGATGTCTGATATCAATATGCTTTGTCCTGCTATGTTGAATGGGATTCTTTGATATGTTGATTGCACTTAAGTTGTCACAGTACAATGTCATGACATCCTGTGGGACATTGTACTCAGTGAGCATCTGCTTCATCCAAACCAACTGAGAACAACTGCTACCTACTGCTATGTATTCAGCTTCAGCTGTAGATAAAGATACACAATTCTGTTTCTTACTGAACCAAGAAATCAGATTGTTTCCTAGAAAGAAGCATCCTCCTGAAGTGCTTTTTCTGTCATCAGCACTTCCTGCCCAATCAGCATCACAGAAGCCAGTGAGAATAGGTTTGCAACCATGAAAGTACATTATGCCATAGTCACAAGTACCATTAACATATTTAAGGATTCTCTTGACTTGATTGAGATGACTGACTTTTGGATCAGCTTGATATCTTGCACAAACTCCTACTGCAAATGCAATGTCTGGTCTGCTAGCAGTCAAGTATAACAAGCTCCCAATCATGCTTCTATATAAACTATGATCTACATTCTCACCCTTCTCATCTTTAGTCAGCTTTAAATGTGTAGGAGCAGGAGTTCTTTTATGAGAAGCATTTTCCATTCCAAATTTCTTCACTATGTTCTTGGAGTACTTGCTTTGTGAGATGAACATTGAGTCTTCCATTTGCTTAACTTGCAGACCAAGAAAATAGGTTAACTCACCTACTAGACTCATTTCAAATTCAGCTTCCATCTGCTTGACAAAATGTTTGACCATCTTATCAGACATCCCACCAAACACAATGTCATCCACATATATTTGTGCAATCATGACATTACCTTCTTCATCTTTAACAAACAGGGTTTTATCAATCCCACCTTTTCTGTATCCTTGCTTGATAAGAAATGTGGTAAGTCTTTCATACCATGCCCTTGGAGCTTGCTTCAGACCATAAAGTGCTTTCTTGAGTTTGTATACATGATTTGGACAGCTTGGATCAACAAATCCTTTAGGCTGTTCTACATATACCTCCTCATTAAGATAACCATTAAGAAAGGCACTTTTCACATCCATTTGAAATAGCTTGAACTTTAAGATACAAGCAATTCCCAACAGTAGTCTTATTGATTCAAGCCTTGCTACTGGTGCAAAGGTTTCATCAAAGTCTACTCCTTCAATTTGAGTGTATCCTTGAGCCACAAGTCTAGCTTTGTTCTTTGTAACAATTCCTTGTTCATTTGACTTGTTCTTATACACCCATTTTGTACCAATCACATTTATGTCATCAGGTCTAGGTACAAGATTCCACACTTCATTCCTTGTGAATTGACCTAATTCCTCTTGCATAGCACAAATCCAGTATTCATCAGTGAGAGCTTCCTTGACATTTTTAGGTTCTATTTTGGAAACAAAACAAGAACCTGAAATCACTTCTCTTGATCTAGTGCTCACACCTCTGTTGGGATCACCAATTATTAAATCTTTGGGATAATCCTTCTGTATTCTGATGGAGGGAGGTTTGCTTGAATCTTCTGACCTTGTATCATTTTGAGTGAAGTTATATTGATCATTCTTTTCTTCAGCTTCAACCTTGATATCAGCAGATGTTCCAACATCTTCTGGGACATCTGTAGGAGCATCATCAATTATCACATTTATGGACTCCATGATAACATTTGTTCTGTAGTTAAATACTCTATATGCTCTGCTGTTTATAGAGTATCCAAGGAAAATTCCTTCATCACTTTTAGGATTCATTTTTCTCCTTTGCTCCCTATCTGCCAGAATATAGCATTTACTTCCAAATACATGAAAATACTTAACAGTGGGTTTTCTGCCCTTCCAGACTTCATATATTGTGGACAAAGTTCCTTTTCTCAAGGTAACTCTGTTATGGATATAGCAGGCAGTGTTCATGGCTTCAGCCCAGAAATACAGAGGTAGCTTTTTAGCATGTATCATAGCTCTTGCAGATTCTTGAATAGTTCTATTTTTTCTCTCAACAATCCCATTCTGTTGAGGAGTGATAGGAGAAGAGTATTCATGATTGATTCCTTCTGAAGAGCAGAAATCTAAGAATTTTTTATTCTCAAATTCCTTTCCATGATCACTTCTAATTCTGATCACACAGCTGGATTTTTCCCTTTGTAATCTTTGACATAATTCCTTGAATACATCAAAGACATCTGACTTTTCTTTAATGAAATTTATCCATGTATATCTTGAAAAGTCATCAACCACCACATATGCATACCTCTTACCACCAAGGCTTTCAACTTGCATAGGTCCCATGAGATCCATATGTAACAATTCCAAAACTTTGGAAGTTGTCAGATGTTGAAGCTTTGGATGGGACATCTTGGTTTGTTTGCCTATTTGACATTCACCACAGATTTTGCCATCATCAATCTTCAGTTTAGGGATACCTCTTACAGCATCCATAGATATGATCTTCTTTATGCCTCTGAAATGAAGATGACCTAGCCTTTGGTGCCATAGTTTTACTTCTTCTTCTCTAGCTAGAGAACAAGTTGAAGTGGGGCTGAAGTCTAGAGGCTCCCACATGTAACAGTTGTCTTTAGACCTTGCACCTTTCATGATAACTTTTTGCTCTTTGTTAGTCACTATGCATTCAGTTTTTGTAAAGTTTACACTGTATCCTTGATCACATAGTTGACTTATGCTGATCAGGTTAGCAGTTAAACCTTTAACAAGCAGTACATCATCTAGTCTTGGAACATCTTGACAATCCAAGGTTCCAACTCCCTTGATCTCTCCTTTAGCTCCATCTCCAAAGGTAACATACCTGGATGAATGTGACTTTAAGTTTACTAGCAAATTCTTCAATCCAGTCATGTGTCTTGAGCATCCACTGTCAAAGTACCAGTCTTCTTTAGCTGATACTTTCAATGATGTATGTGCTATGTATGCAGTACTTTTCTTTGACCAGATGAGTTGAGATTTCTTTTGATGCCTCTGCTCTGAGTGTTGTTCAGCTGATCTCCAAGCTTGATTGTTGATCTTGTTCTTGTGTATGTGGCTTTGATCAGTCTGAATGTCAGCTTTTGGTCTCCAAACTGTCTTGATTACTTCTGTCTTTTGCTTAGGAGGTTGCTGATTTCTATGCAGCACTTTCTTGGTACCTTCTACTTTCTGCTTGGAAGGTTGCTGACACATCTGATTTGGATATCCATGTAGCTTATAACAGTGAGGTTTGATATGCCCAAATCTTCCACAGTGATGACATCTCCATCTTTGATATTTTTTCTTCATTTTGTTCTTTCCAGAATGTTGAGACATCTGTTGGAACATTATGTTTGTCTTTGTGTTCTGATGTTGGAGCATCTGTTGAGACATCTTGTTTGACTGTATAGTTTTTGAAGTAGTTTTGCTAGAGCTTGCTTCATCTCTGTTATATCCCAGTCCACTTTTGTCCCCTGAATGTTTATTATTGCAGAGAATAGCATCCAGTGTATTTGAGCTGCTGTTCATCATTCTAACAGATTTGGACATATGTTCCAGCTTAGAATTGAGAAGAGTTACTTCACTTTTTAAGGTATCAATGATTACTTGATCACTTGCTTTTTCTTCTTCTAGTACTTCATTCTGCTTCTTTAGCTTTATGACCTCACTGCATACTTCAGTACTTCTCTTGTACAGATCCTTGAAGGCTTGCTCAAGATCTGCATAAGTAAGCTCTTCACAGCTGGAATCACTGTCATATTCACACAGTCCAGCTAAAGCAGCAATGTGCTTAGCTGATTCTTCTTCTGAATCTCCTGAGTCTTCATCAGACCAGGTCACAGAGAGTCCTTTCTTTTGCCTCTTTAAGTAGGTAGGACATTCAAACTTGATATGTCCATATCCTTCACATTCATGGCATTTGACTCCTTTATCTTGACTGGTCTTTTCAGCATACTTTACTCTTTTGTTAGCATCATAAGGTCTTCTGTTCTCAGAGTTTGTGTTTCTTCCACTAGGTTTGGATTTTCCTTCCATTCCTCTGAGAATCTGTTTGAATTGTCTTCCAATCAATGCAAGGTTTTCTGATAAGCTTTTATCATTTGCTGGTTCATCATCTTCTTCTTCATCTGTATTTGAAACCAAGGCAATGCTTTTGTTCTTTTTAGCATGTGTGTCATTCATTCCCATCTCAAAAGTTTGAAGGGAACCAATGAGTTCTTCAGCTTTCATGGAGCATATGTCTTGTGCCTCTTCTATTGCTGTGACTTTCATGTCAAATCTTTTTGGCAAAGATCTGAGAATCTTCCTTACAAGCTTTTCATCAGTCATCTTTTCTCCCAAGGCTCCAGAAGTATTGGCTATATCCAAGATGTTCATGTAGAACTCATGAATTGATTCATCTTCCTTCATTCTCAAGTTTTCAAACTTGGTGGTGAGAAGTTGAAGTCTTGACATTTTTACTTTTGATGTTCCTTCATGAGTTGTCTTGAGGGTATCCCACACATCTTTGGCCAGCTCACAATGATGCACCAGTCTGAAAATATTTCTATCAATGCCATTGAATAAAGCATTTAGGGCTTTTGAGTTGCCTAGTTCTGAATCTTCTTCCTCTTTACTCCATTCTTCTTCAGGTTTCAGAACTTTTGATCCATCTTTGGTGTCTTGGACAGGATGTTTCCATCCAACATTTACTGCTTTCCATGCCCTGTTGTCAAGAGATTTTAAGAATGCAATCATTCTTGGCTTCCAGTAGTCATAATTAGATCCATCCAGAATAGGTGGTCTATTTACTGACCCTATATCTCTGTCCATGTTACAGAATTTGTTTTCCCTAGATCTCACCCAGTATAAACAGGCAGGGTGCCTGCTCTGATGCCAATTGAAATTCTGTAATGAGATGTCCTAAGAGATGTTCCAACACTTAATAGGACATTTAACCAAAACTTAAACAGCAGGAAAAATAAACAACACAGAAGTTTGTTAACCCAGTTCAGTGTATAACCACACCTACATCTGGAGGCTACCAAGCCAGGAGGAAATCCACTATTAGTAATATTAATTCTAGACTTAAACCACCCTGTTTAATCTATCACTTAATACTTACCCAATGCAATTTCTACCTAAGACTCACTTAGATAAGAGTACCCTACTCACTCCCCCTCAATCACCCAGTGATCAAGTTTACAAGTTTACAGAAATTGAAGACATCCTTCAAACAATACAGCTTGATCTTACTTCACAGTTTCAATCAAGTCACAAATGCACTTTTGCTTAAAAGCTCATAAAGTGGTACATAAAAACAACCTGCTATTAAAACACTAGACACCCTATTTAGTCTTCTGAAATTCGTACTCAATTCTATGAGTTTCTGTTGATTAAATAGGTATCTGAATTTTGGGCTTTCTGTAGAATGATCCAGCCCTAATGTGCAGCAACTGTCACCTTGAATTTAGGGTTTGTTACCTCCTATATTCTAGGTGCATTAGGTCTTCTGTTTTAATCTGAATCTTCAATTTAAAACTCCCTACAGATGCGCCTTGTTCTGTTTTTATCCAGCATTAATTAATTCCAGATAGTTCTCCTTAAATATCTCTGATCTGTTAATCAATAATTAATTCTGGTAGCAGGTCTGAGATGTCTCAACATCTGTTGGGACATCCTGAAAAACTGAACTTAATTTATTCACACAATGTCCCAACATCTGATGAGACATCCTGAAATAAATTCACATACTCTGTTTGATAATGTCCCAACATCTGATAGGACATTCTGAACTGAATTTAACATTTCTTGTTTGGTCAAAAATTCTGCCAATTCTTAAACATCTACAGTAGGGAATTGAAGCAACTTCGAGACAAGGAAATTGCTTTAGTGAAGGTATTGTGGGGAGGACCAGTTGGAGAAAGTTGGACTTGGGAGCGGGAAGATCAGATGAGGGAGTCGTATCCGACTCTATTTACTTCAGGTAATTTTCGAGGACGAAAATTCTTTAAGTAGGGGAGATTTGTAACGCCCCGAAAATCTAAATTTAATTATTTAATCATTTATTTAATTAAATTAGAAAAATTGGAGAGTTTGGATTAATTAGAGAATTTTGGAGAAAAAGAGTATTTTTATATAATAAGGATAAATAGTGTTTTATTATACTATTTTATTATTATTATTAAAAATATATTAAAGAAAAAGGTAAGGTGGTCCTTTTGTGAAAGTTATGAGGGTAAAGTGGGAAAAGACTTAACTGGGATATGTTTTGGTAAAAAGGAATACACGATTAGTTTTCTAACATTATCGTGTTTTTGGGAGAAGAAGTGCTCTGAAGGAAAAAGGGAGAGAAAGAAGAAGCTTAGAGTCAGGAGGTTGTGGAGAACCCCAGAGAAGAGTGTAAGGCGGTGAAATTCTCTAAGGTATGGGGAGTTTTTATAATCTATGATAAATGTGTAGGAATTGGATTATGAATAGGTTAAAATTGTATGAGTTTTATGAGTTTTTGGGGTTTTGAGTTAGGTTGAGTTTGTGAGTGAAATCTTGATGAAATAGAGTTAGAAAAATGTGTTGAATCCTATAAATGATGGTATAAATGATTGTTCTGATGTTATGGTGTTTTGTTTGATGTATTGGAATGATTTTGAGGTGAAATAAGATGAACCCGTATTGGAAAAATTGGGATTTTGGAACAGTATGTACGAAGCAGCAGACTTCTGCTATAAAACGTGCGTTAACCGGTTAACGCTATGGGTTAACCGGTTAACCAGTGCAATTTTTGTGATTTCTGGAAATTTCGTAGGCGTTAACCAGTTAACGCTATGGGTTAACCGGTTAACACTGTTCGGATAGCAAATTATAATTCTTTAAAAAACTCATAACTTTCAAACCGTAAGTCCGATTCACATTCCGTTTGAAGCGTCAGATAGAGCATAAACTGAACTCTATTTTGATGAATAAAAATGAGAAAAATGAAATAGTTTTGATAAATGAATTTATGAAACAACCTTGCATTTACCTCATAATTTACCGGGTATGGGTCAACTCTTGATGTGTCAGAGTGGTTATAGAACCAATTTTCTGGGTGTAATGTCATGATGATATATATGAATGTTTGGTGATTGGTTTACTGATGTGAAATGAATGATGCGGATTATTTTGATGAATTTTACGATGTAGCGAATCATTGCATTTCATAACATTCACGATGGGGCTTCGACCTATTTATTTGCTTCAATCCCATTGTGTGGATTGAAGTGTCTTGATGATTTACGATGTGCTCCTTTGTGGAGGGTTGATGGTCATGTATCCATCTCACGATGAAAATGGTACCACATGCATATTGCATATCAGGATGTTAGAATTGCATATTCTGGATGAATTTCATGACTGTGTTGGTGTTGCTTGATTTCATGATCGTGTTGTGGTTGTTACTGAATTTTATAGTTGATGATGTCATGATATGTTGTACTAATTTATTTATGATTTTATATTCTGGTACGTTTATGATCTATTATGATTACTCACCATGCCTGCTTGGAAATGTTGCCTCCTTCGTGGGTAACTTGCAGATGTCGAAGAATAGTCCTGCAGTGCAATAGGAGTAATTCATGAGTCTTGGAGCGTGCTTTAGTGTTCCTTAGAAGTGGTTCTGGTGTATGTGTCCTGCTCTGTGTCATGTAACACTGGGATGGGTTTTCTTCTGTTAAACTGTTTGCAGTTATGTTGTTATTTGGATAAATGTTTTCCATTTTATGATGTTAAATTCAGGATGGTGAAAATTATGTTTATGAAGTTTTGAATTATGAAGTTTAAATTCCTCTGCGAAATGATTTATGATATTCTTGATGTTGATTAACCCGTGTTTCGGGACAAAACACTGTTTGTGTTGAATTATGATGATATGTGATACCCTTTTTAGATGATTACTCTGATATTATTTAAATATTTTGTTTTGGGGTAGAAGGGTGTTACAGTTTTAATGGGGAAGGTTATGAATTAAGATATGGTTCTTTCTCAACATCTCAAAAGTATTAGTTTCAATTCAAGGGTAGTTATTCAGTTACAATCCAGTTCAGATGGATGGATGACCTAATGATGGTCAAGCCATCAGAAGTTTGCTTCAACTACAAGTTATTTGTTTCAACGATTGACTTCTCAGATAGTGTGTATCCAAGGTTGAGTTGTGGACTTCCTCAAGTTATTAGGAAATAATTCATGAGAGGTTTAATTTCAAAGTCAGGATCATCGCAAGTTCAGTCGTGTTCATCTGTGGATTTATTTTCCAAGTGATTGATTCAGATGTATTCAAGTTGATTCAGGACTTATTTAGTCAAAGATTCAAAGGATGATAAATTCAGATGGCAGTCTCGTCAATTGTAAATTATTCAATGGTCTGAGACTTGTCCATTCCATTTAATCAAGAGTTTGGTGGGGTATTCATTCGTGTGATCATTTAATGGTTTGAGTTCAAAGTTCAACGTCCAAATGACCTTTACCAATTTTTCCTCAACCATTTGCCAATATTAATTCATTAATCCATTTTTCTCTTTAAATCTATTAACACTAAGCCCATTTGCAATTAAAAGGTCCACCCTTGTACTTACAATCCACGTATCACAAAATAAAACTCATAATAATCGAAGGCTTTACCTTACACCCCTACACTTAATCCCATACCCCTACATCTAAATTTTTTTGACCAAATTTCCCTTGTATAAATAGTTAATAAATCAAATTTACTTTCCATTTTTACCATTCGTCCAAAGTTACAGAGAGAAAAAAAATTTCGATTTTCAGACGTGTTTACCGGAAGACTATAAGTAAGTCTTCCTGTTTGAAAATTTGTTTACCGGAAGAGTTTGTGAAAGTCTTCCGGTACCGGAAGACTTTATGAAAGTCTTCCGGTATGATGGGTTGGTTTTAAAATGACTACCGAAAGACTTCATCAAAGTCTTCCGGAATGATGTGTTTTAAAATGACTACCGAAAGACTTTGATGAAGTCTTCCGGAATGGTTTTTCAAAAAAAGTGTGTACCGGAAGACTTGAAGAAAGTCTTCCGGAAATTTATTATTATTTTTTTTTAATTTTTGTTTTTTAATTAAATTATTGTTTTATTGTTTTTTTTTCCAGTGGTGCGTTCACGAGGCAGAGATGAGAGGATACCAGTTCGATCGATGGGACGAGGCGATACGAGTAGGACACGCGCAGATGATGTTGGTACATCTGCAGCTGCAGCAGACCCTGTGGGGTATCCTGGAGGTCCGTACGATACTAGTATTTTGGTTTCGTACGAGCATCATGTGGCCAGACGTGTATGGTTTGGTGAGGTAAGGAAATTATAATTATTTAGTTTTGAATAAAAACCGAAATTATTAGTAGCTATTATATAATTTGTTTAATTTTATTTGATTTCAGGAGAGAGGGGAAAAGAAGGAATTGAAGGTGGAAGGACATGGGTTGAAGTTGACCCAAATGGTTCCACAACAGCTTCCACCGGAGATTGATGCTATCATATCTAGGTCCGGTTTAGCTTCCTTACAGAGATCAAGTTTGAAGAAGATCGATGCAAACTTGGTTTCTGCATTTGTGGAGAGGTGGCATCTAGAGACATCTTCATTTCACCTGCCGTTCGGTGAAATGACGATTACTCTAGATGATGTGGCATGTTTGCTTCATTTGCCTATCAGGGGGGTATTCTGGAACCCTCCAGCCATCAGTGAGGAGCTAGCCATTGAGTGGGCCGTTGACTACCTTGGAGTGTCATCGAGAGTGGAACTATTCCAGGTTCGTGAGTGCAGACACGATATTAGTGGGTTGCACGATCTTTGCGGATAAGTCATTTACACTTGTGGAGACACGATACTTGGCATTATTTAGGGACCTAAATGAGTTGTCCAACTATAGTTGGGCAACAACTGCATTGGTGACATTGTATAGGTTTCTTGGAGATGCGTCCATGTTTAGTTGCAAACAGCTTGGTGGTTATCCGACTCTCTTACAGGTATATATTTAAATTCAGTTTATTGATATTTTTTTTATTCTAATGTTAATTTTATTATGTTAAAGTTATATATTTAAATTCAGTTTTTTGATTTTCTTTTAAGTCTAATGTTAATTTTATTATGTTCATTATGTTATATTTAATTATTATGTTATTGTTTTTTTAACAGTGCTGGATTCATGAGTATTTTCCTACACTTAGGAAAAAAGGAGAGAATTGGATACCTTCTCAGAACTGTGGTCTCCCGCGAGCGATGAGGTGGACATACAAACAAGGGGCGTTGAAGGTGGATGAGTTGCGACCTATTATGGATGAGCTGACACCGACCGATGTCATATGGAGGTCGTTCGAGGATCATAGAGTTCATCGTCTTTTTGATGAGATTTCTCTATATAGGGGTTGTTTGAGGTGGGGAGATACTATTGTTCCATATATGCCTGACAGGTGTCTTCGACAGTTTGGATACCGTCAGTACATTCCACCTGCACATATTGATCCTAGGATGGCTGGTGATATTGATGTTGAGTGGATTAGTTACATCCATAGCGTTGGCCAGGTGATTCGTTCGGCTGCACTGGCGACTACCCCATTCGAGGTAGAGGATGAATACCTTGAGTGGTATTATCGTGTTTCGCATCCTCGATTGGTACCTCCTACCCATGATGAGCCTCCAGTCACATCTATTCCTGATTACGATGCGGGACCATCTGATCCTGCATGGGGTTGTGTGTCTACCTTGATTCATCGCTACCTTCAGCAGAATGCAGCTGAAGAGGATGATCCACATTTTGCTGATCTGTTTGCAGCTTTACGTATTGCTCGTTCACAGTGATGTATAGTTATGTTTATGTCATATTTTATTGATATTTTTTAGACTTGGTTTCTTAATATATTGACATTTGAACTTATATGTACGATCATATTTATGTTATATGTTATTTATAGTTTTTCGACTAAAAAATTGAAATTAAAATTTAATTCATGAATGTGAAATTAAAAATGAATAACATAGTGAAATTAAAACATATAATATAATTCATGAAAAAAATGAATAACATAGTTTATAATTCATAATGTGTTTGTAATATAGGCGTAAGTTGTTGCCAATGTTGTAGACGTGCAACAAATCCTACCATCCACGATGTTGCTGCTGGATAACGAAAGTTCTTCCAATCTGTTGTCACTGGTGGCAATGGAAATCCTTCTTTCATGTTAACCTATATTCAAAAATAAACAATACATTATTTAACATTACTCAAAGCATTTACTAATAATATCAAATTATAACAATGTTTACCTGAATCCAATGATTTGAGTTTATAAATCCAATGCAATAAAATGAGACATTCGGTGAGAATGTAGTTGTCATAGGGAAGAAAGTCAAACATTCGACTCCTAAACAGACAAGTACCACGTTATACCGATTCGCAATCACGTAAACCATATCTGTTAGAGTCAACCATTTATTTATTGGTTGAGAACCACTTCCCTCTATCTTCAAAGAATCTCTCACTTCAGCTAACCGATCAGCAAATAAATTGGCATATAAAGCTGATCTTTCATTATGTATAATTTCCAATTCTAAGTCCCGATGAACCATCGGCCAACCATCTTCAGCATAACCCCGCAATGAAGCAATCACTCTAAATCCACAATTTCCATCTGACAATACGTTGACAACGTCATCAATAAATGACCTAATATGATAAGGAAATTGAAGGATGAACTGTTTAGATGATTGTGAAGTTTGTGATAATTTTAACTTCGTTTTCACAGGTTGTGATGGTTGAGATTTCTTTTTTGAATTTTTTGATGGTTGAGATTGTCGTTGTGAAGATTGTGATGCTTGATCAACATATTCATGATACGAAGGATCCCTGTAAACATCATACCCTTCAGGTTTTTTATCTTTTTTCTTGACTCCACCTTTTGTCTTTATTTTTTCAGGTGGTGCTAACAAAGAAGTCGTTGTGGGAAATGCAAGTTCATAAACCCTACTATGTAATGCCCTTCTTCCAACAACATCTTGTGACCTATACCTTTTCCATAACTCATCCATTGCAGATTTCATACCCACATCTGATTCCTCATCTAAGTCTTCTTCCAACTTAATTTCCATACTTAGTTTCCTCCAATGTACATGCACAACCTCAATTGGTATCGGAATACCACTAATTCTATACCCTGCCAACTCACACGCGCAAGGTAATCCATAGGTTGTTCTAAGAGTACATCGACATCTGTCCTTGTTAGTTCCAATATAATCAATTCTAGTTAACTCTTCAGCAACGCGCCTCAATGCAGCTCGCGACACTGAAGTACGTAAATATGTGTAAAATGGACTTGAATAGACATGTGCAACTTCATACACACTCTTTTGAAAAGAAGCTCGAATGTTGCTAATTTGTATCTTTAAGTTGTCATTCATGGCCTCCCAACATTTGACCATGTCACCTATACTGTTTCCCAACATCTGCTTTAACTTTCAATGAGCAGACTCAACCCTATAATAATACATATTTAAACTAAGTAAGAAAAATACAAAATTCACAAAAAGTATATTTTGGGATCTAAATTAAAAACTCAACCCTATAATAATACATATTTAAACTAAGTAAGAAAAATACAAAATTCACAAAAAAATATATTTTGGGATCTAAATTAAAACATACCGATTAGTCGTCGTGTTACCCATATGTAGGACTCGATTAATCCATGCGCAAACAAACCTTTGTCTATGTGGTGTCAACCATGTGTCATTCACGTACTCAAAAAATTTAGGACAATCAACACACTCTTGCTGAAGTTCTTTTAAATGTTGAGCATACTCAACCTCATCACTAGCCCATACAACATCCGTCCATAATTTGCCAATTGACTCCTGCATATCAGGAGCCACTAATAGTTTCCTTTTTGCACCAACATTTTTGTTAATGTGAAACTGACATAGCAAATTATTTGTCCGTGGAAACACAGTCTCAATGGCTTTCATCAAAGCAAGATCTCTATCTGTCATCATCACTTGTGGAAATAAATCTTTCTTCACAAACAATTGTTTAAGCTTATCTAACACCCAACAAAATGTCTCAGTCTGCTCAGACTCAATATACGCAAATGCGACAGCAAAAGTCAACTCGGTTGATGTCATGCCAACAATTTCAAACAAAGGTTGCCTGTATTTGTTTGTCTTATAAGTGCTATCCATAACTAACACAATAGGAAACATATTCAACAACTTAACTGAATCTGGATGTGCCCAAAATATATCTTTAATAACTTCAGAGTCATCTCTTTTTCTACTCCAATAAACATAACCTGCAGCCTCAATAAGCTTAAACAAATGTTGTATCTCACTTCTAGGACCTCTTATCTCTTTTTCCATCATACTCTTTTGCTTGTATATTTGCGTGATCCGAGTGACACAATCTGGATCTCGCTCGTACAAGGAATGCAATATATTTCTAGGTGCAACCTTTCTCTTTGTTAAATCAGCAACATGTTGCTTCTGATCCGCTGTCAACCTACCAACAAATGAGTGACCTTCTAATCTATCAGGTAAATCATGGTTATGAACGCCACATTTTACATCAATCTTCCATCCAGATCCATCTTTTGTCGGAGTTGACCTGATCTTAAATGGACATCCGCATTTTTTGTTCGCACTTTCTATTCCACTACGAATATCCTTGTATTTCCCACCTTTATCGCAACCAAATATTATTTTGTTACTTCTTGCTCTCTTGCCTGTTTGTGTATCTGAACGAGTGATGATGACCGTCACTTTATTTCGTAATCTGGTGTCTTTAACCCATCTTATCACCTCATCTCGTGTACCAAATCTCTCTGACATTGTAAATACATCTGATGTATTCACACATATCAGTTCTTTTTCGTATAAAGGTACTGCACCTACAAAATAAAAATATTTTTTTAAAAAAAGAATTAAAAAAATAAAAAAAATTAAAAAAAAATTACAAACCGGAAGACTTTATGCAAGTCTTCCGGTATTGTATCTCTTACAATACCGGAACACTTACATAAAGTCTTCTGGTACACATATTCATAGATACCGGAAGACTTAATAAAAGTCTTCCGTTCGGGAACACTTTTATTAAGTCTTCCGGTGAGCAAACAGTACAATACCGGAAGACTTACACAAAATCTTCCGGTATGTTAATTAACGTATCGGAACTCATCCAAAAAGTCTTCCGGAACGTGTATTTTGGGACCAATTTTTACTATAATCTGACGGTCTGACACAAATGGTAAAAAAATATAATAATAAAATAATAATATAATAAAATATAATAAGGTTAAAATGAGCATTTTGAAATAATTGTAGGGGTAAAGGTATGGATGTAGGGGTATACGGTAAAGCCTCCATAATAATCCATAAAGTCTAAAACCAGGCCCATATATTTATGCCATGTTAAGGCCCATTAATTCAAAGAAAATTAAGTTTGACTTAGGGACAAAAAGAGGAAGCGCAAAATTGAGGAAAAGAAAAAGGAAAGTCTGCGCCTCTTTCATCCGTCACCATCATCTTCACACCTTCACCTGCATTTTTCTTTTTCTCAAACCAACAATAACACTCACCTTCTTCACTCCAATAAACAATAAAACACACATTTCATT
This sequence comes from Lathyrus aphaca, assembly GCA_963966055.1. Taxonomy (NCBI): domain Eukaryota; kingdom Viridiplantae; phylum Streptophyta; class Magnoliopsida; order Fabales; family Fabaceae; genus Lathyrus; species Lathyrus aphaca. The sequence continues at coordinate 365,148,311 of OZ014521.1, forward strand.
CATCAGAACCATTCACGACCTCCCTCCTTATAAGATTCATCATTTTCCATACAACCATCGGAGCAATACCTTAGCATCTCATTGTATCACGATGCAACCACCACCGTAAGTTTCTCCAGCTGCGACTCAAAAGGAAGTTTCACACAATCAATGACAACAAGCTCGACTCTCTCTTTACTCAATCTATGAGTTCGTTTGGATTTTGGTTTCACCGTGTTTTGGTGCCACTGTACGTATCAATTTGGAATTAGAACAACAACAACGACAGAACTCGCTTCATTATTTCTGCTTTGTTTCATCTGTTTCGAACTCTCGAGATTTTTTGCTTTCATATTCTGTTTCGTGTTGTTCATGTGCTGTTCATGTTGAGTTCCGTTTCTATAGTGATCGGGACACCGTAAAAACAATGGTTCGATGAACGTGCCAAAGAAATACTACTGCTGTGATTGAACTGTTATGATGTCGCTTAGCTATTTTTTTGGCAAAGTCCTTTTGTTGCTATTTGTGGTTGAATCCTATGATTTTGTGTATAATTGTTTAAACTTCTGATTGTTGCAACTATTTTTTTTATTTGTGTTAATCATGCGGTTCCTGTAAAGAAATTCATATTAAGTTTGCTTCGATAAGCCACCGCCATTGTTGATTGTGCTTTTTAACTTTCAATTGCTTATACTATTTGTAATGATGATATACTATAATGGTGAAAACATTGTGGTGTTTGATTTTCATTTTTGAATTTCATGTTTCAATTCTTGGCATAATTCAATTAAATCGTGTCCTTGGGTTTGATTTTAGGCATGGTCATTACCGTGAGTTATTCTATGGGCGTACTTGGGAGTGTTATGTTTATTTTTCTTTCTATATACCTTGTATATCTGCTTTTCCTTTAGTATGATAATAATATATACTAATTGATAGTGATTTAATGATCACCATTTCTTTGCTTTTTTTATTGTGTACTGTAAATTTTCGGTTACTGTGAGTTCAAATGTAAATAACTTTTTGGTCTTAGTTTTCATATGTATATATAACTTTTGATTTAATTAACAATTTAAAGTTGAATGTTTTGTCTATAGCAGCTGAACTTGGTGTTTAATTCTCCCAATTTGGGTTGTAGGTATGTATAAGTCATTAGTTGTATATAGTGTGAAACTATATATATATATATATATATATATATATATATATATATATATATATATATATATATATATATATATATATATAGTTTCACACTATATACAACCATGGAACATAGTATATAATTGTTGGAATTAATTTCCTATTTTGTTGGAATTTATTTTTTCATGACTTTTCTTGGATCAATTTTGTTGAATTTTGATTAGATCTCTTGATGATAAGTTTCATGAGACTCTTGATGCAAATTGCTCACGAGTTTCCTTAGGGCTTCTAGTTTGAACTTAATTTCTAATTAAGTTCAAAGTAGAATAGATATTAGGGTCTCAATCATTTGCATGCTAACATTAGGTAGTATTCCCTTTCATCCTCAACTATATGATCAATCATTGCATGATAACATTAGGATCGAGTCCCACTTAATGTTTTTTCTTGTAAACCTTTGAGTCTCTCTTCTTTTTCTTAAACAAAAAAAAAGCAAAAATACTTAATAAATAGAATAAATAAAACAACATAAACACTTATTTAAAAGACTTGAACCAAGATTCAATCGTCTTTCTCTTCTCATCTCATTCTGGTGTAGACGTAAGATATGTCAAGTCCGTTCTACTGTAAACAAGTAAACGCCTGAGTCTCGATTCAGTGAGCGATAACATCTAACTGCTAGAATGCGCATGTTGGCATCGTCCCTTAAAAAACACACAAGTTGTTTGGTAACCCATAGTGAGCTGAAATACAACGCTCTGGTTCTCACTCTTGTTGAGATACGTAGGCACAAGTGCGATGCTTAGCGAGCAAACTTCCCTGTTCTGGTTAGAATTACATCGACTTTGATTCTTGTTCTCGACGAGATACGTAAGGTTATGATGCGATATCCTCTCGAGTCAGCTTCTTTAGTTTCCCCTCATTCCATTTCGTTTCTTGTTTTTATTCTTTCTTTCCTCCTGTATCAGCAGATGGAGCTTCAGATGTCTACACCTTTTGAGCAGAGCAGCAAGCGTGGATCCCATCGAGTACGATGGACACAAAGGGGTGTGGATATCTTCCCTTCGTGTAACCAACTCTTGAGCCCAGACTTGGTTACGATGACCTCTTCTTTTCCTTTTCTCATAGGTTTTCTTCAATCGTTTCCTTTCCCCGTTGGAAACGTTTCGGTGGCGACTCTTCTGTTTTCCGCCGGTTGTTTTTCATGTTGCGACACATACAAGAAAAATTATTTCTCTGCTAACCCTCCCATCTTCAATGATGACTCCGCAGAATTTGAATGGTGGAAAAGTAAAACATATTTATATATCATTGGTCTTGATGAAGGGTATCGATAAAGAACTATGGGATATCCTTTAAAAGTGTATTACAATATAAATTAATGGTGTTGGGATGATAAAAGATATAAAATCTCTCACAATAGTGTCGCTCCAGAAAAGACTTACGTCCCCGGTGCAAACGCGAATGGTCGGCGATGTTGGAGGTTGAGGTTGAATAGAGTCGCCAGCTAGACATTTTTATCCCGAAGGAAAGGTAATGCTGCATAAACCTGGAAGGGTATGGATAAGACGGTTGCGAACCAAAGAAACTGAGAAAGGGGGTTGGTTACGACCTGGGAAGGTATTAGCACCCAGATCGTCCGTCGTACTCGACGGGATCCACGCTTACTTGATTGTGTTTTAAAAGGGGGTAGTGTACGTTCTAGACTGTGTATAAAAAGATATGCAAGAAAGTATAGTGTGTCAGTGCAAAAGAAAAGGTGAGATGCTCAAGACCGAGGCTTAGAAAGAAAGCTGGAGGAAGAAGATGAGGGAGACACAGAGACTTTTGTTCGATAACTGTTAAGTTATGCCTACCTATCCTCTCGTGCAATGAGGAAGTCAGAACACCATAGTTCGACTCAAAGAGACTGGAAATGATTTGACTGTGAATTGCTTATTTGTCTATGCTCAAGTGTATGACTCGTCTGGCTCGAGTGCTAACTGTCTTGCATTAGACGGAAGAAGTAAGTTCTCGTTTTCAGAGTGAATGTGATGAGAAAATAATCCCGGAGGAGACGTTTATTGTTTGTTCTTGTGTTTTCAGTTTTTTATTATTTTTGGTGTTTTGCATAGGATAATGAGCTTAAGCCTAAATCAAAGGTTTGTAAACTCATTATATCCTCCCTGATTAGGGATAATGAGCCTACTTAAGTATGAGATAAGCATCTCAACTTAATTACCATGATGATGTAGGATTAAGATCATTAACCTACTTGTGATTATTAAAATGTTTTTGGGTTTTGTTTAGTGTTAAGTAATGAGTTTAATCTCTAATCAAGGATTAATGAACTCATTACACCATCCTAAGAGAAGGATGATAGATGAGAACACTTAAGCTGAGAAAGACTCTTCAACTTAATCCATGGTTAGGGATTAAATTCGTTATATAACAAGTCTTTATTAAGTGGATTTTAATTAAAGGGTGAGATTAAGAAGTGGATTTTATGTTTGTAAGACAACTTGAGGGGGACTTGTCCATTAAACACTAGGGTTAGTCCCTCTTAACCATAAGGAAGAGATGTAACCCTAATGTAAGGCCCAAGTTACAAGCTTATGTCTTGATCATTATTAAGTGTTTTGATTAAGAGGTGTAAACAAATTAAAGGTTTAACATTAAGGATTAAAGTTATACACTCCATCCTAAGATAAGGATGCAGGTATAACCCTAATTCAAAGTCCTAAAGCTTTTAGTGTTTAGCCTCTGATTATGAGATGAGAAGAGAGACTCAAGGAGAATCAAAGGTAAAAGACTAGGGGAGACTATTTACAACCCTAAAAATTATCATACTTGGATATCTTATGGTTTGTGAGGCTTAAAGAAAGATCTTCAGGAGGCCACCAAGGAAGAAGAAGCAGATGAAAAAAGAAGGAGAGAAAGGATAAGTTACTTACTTCTTGAAGAATATAAGTAACCTAAAAAAAGAAAGTAAGAATGAGAGAGAAAAAGTGAAGTAAGTTCACTTCAAAGACAAGTAAATAATGAATATGAAGAGATGAGAAGAGGTGGGATGTGAAGGCAAATCCACATCCCAAACAACTTACCATAAGCCCCTAAAATGTTAGTATGAATGCATAAGATGCAAAGCAAAAGGAAATGAAATGAATAAAGATGAAAAGACCAAAACCAGAAGTGTATATGCAAGGAAAATGTGTTATGAGATGTTGCAAAGTCATACATAATGCATATGAATGTTCATACAAGGATGAGATGTCAAGGAAGTATGAAAGAAGCTTGAAAACACATGAATGTTCATGGAATGTAATGAATGAAAAGCATAGCAAATGAATGAAGAAATTATCAATCAATGTTCAAGCATGTCTTAAGATGTCTAAGATATCATACAAATGTTTGGAATAGCATGGCAAGTTCATATGATTGAGCTATGCAAAGATGAATGAACATGAGAAATTAGGGTTTTAAGACATCATGGGATGCATATGACCAAGACAGAAGCATACATCATGATAAAAATTTGAAATTGAACTCAAAAAAACCCTAGTCATACACAAGATCACTACCCAAAGGAGAAGGTCAGAAGCTAAACCTAGTGAAAGTTATGGATTTCCTAAGTTAACTAGGGTTTTTGGGTGATCCTAAAGGAAAAATGCAAATCAAATTGAAAATGCAATGCAAAAATATGAGATAAATAACCTAGATACTAGATGCAATATATGAAACAATGCAAAAAGAATCAAGTTTAAACTCATCATGGTTAGGCAGAAATGATTTTTTCAAGTTAGGGTTAGAAACAATGGAATTTTGTGAACCCTAATTCAAAGAAAATTGTGAAAATGTGATCACACCTAAAAAGAAATTTGTATGGTGAGTTTGTAAATGATTCTAAATGTATGAGAATGCTTTACGAATTTTTGGGTGATTTTTAGAAACCTAAATGCATTTTTAATTAATTAAAATCAATTAATTAATTAAATAAAACATTTAAATGTTTTAAAAATACTTTTTAATGCAAAAATTAAAATAAAAAATGTTTTTGAGTTAAGAAAAATATTTAAAGTGAAAATGCAGAAAATGAGATTTTTTAAAGTCTTTTTGCTATTTAATAATTATGTGAAAGAAATGAAATAAAAAACAAAAGAAAATGAAAGTCAACCAATCTGATGGCTGAGGTTTAAACTTGGGAAGACTGCGCGCGCAGATGGAAGGCTAGGATCTAATCTGGCAAAATTATTTAATTAAACCTAATTAATCTAATTAATCAGGATTAGGGTTTTAATGAACTGATCCTAGCCCTCCACACACGCGGGAAACACAATCTAACGGCCTAAATTCAAACTAAGCTGATTAACCATAATCCTAACCCTAATCACTCTCAGGTGACCAGAGCAAGCTCCAGTCATCTTCTCCGGCAGCTCTTTCACCCTAACTCTCTCAAAACGCCATGAAAACGCATCAAACTCTCCAGAATCACTCACCTAACAACCCGAAACATGAATCCAGCAACAAAATCCATTTATTTTACATCAAACTCATGAATCGAAGCAAAACGGAAAAATGTGCAAAACTTTCAGAAGCTAAATACGTGCTTATTTTCCACTCATTTTCAAAACCAAACACATCACAATGATCAGCGAAACATGTAGATTGATATTGTAACTTAAAAAACAAGTTCTGGAAAATTTGTTCTTGGATGATACCTGAGATGAAGCTTTCTCAATCTGAACTTTCTGGCCCCTTCTTTTGTACAAAACCACTCCACTTGACCCCCTGATGCTTCTGAAAGGCTTAAATGGAGTTTATAATGGCTGGTTTGTGATGTTTGGTTCTGATAACTCAGAAATCGTGTTTTGGTTATGGAGTGTTTCAGGCCATGGTGAAGGGTGGTTTATGATTCTTGAGTGATGTTGAGATGATTTGTGAAGAAATAATGGAGTTTTGATGGTTGTGTTTGTAGTTTCAAAGAAATGAATATTTTGGGGATTTTTGGTGATTCTGAGTCTTGGCTTGATTCAGGCTTGTGTGTGTTTTGAAATGAGGTCCTTAGGGTTAGTATAAGCCAATGGGATTAATAAGAAAGTGGGTGGTTGTAAACCCATAATTTTCGACAGACTGAAATTAAGGGCTTGAGGTCATCTTTGTCGAAGGATAGTAAAAGAAAGAGAATTCAAGAATTACTGACAAGGTTTAAAACTTCATTACTTCGACAGAAAGGCAAATAGTGTTCTGGCAGAATAAGTTGGAAAGTTATTTGTAGCTAAGTGTTTGACGGAAGAAGGTTGCCTTTCGACGTTTCGACAGAAGAAGGTTTTTGACAAAAAGCAGGGTTTGGCAGATGTTGGAAGAGTTGTTTCTTCTTTAAAAGGTTTCGACAGATTGAAGAGGTGCAAGGTTTCGTCACCAAAGAAGGGAATTCAAATTCAAAAGGTTGTAACCTTTGGCAGTTGGACACATGGAAGTTTCAGAGACGAAAATTGCATGCAGGCTGACACTTGTCATTTAGTTATAGTTTTTCCGTTCTACGCAGTTATTTTGTTTGTATATAAATAGGATAGTTTGTGTTTAGAATGTGTGTGTGAAAAATGATACAAAATTCCTGTAAATACTCTAAGTACCCAGTGTGAGAGAAAATGAGTTTGATATTTGGAACCATGTACGTTTGAACACCATCTTACTTTTAAAGTTATTCAATTTACCAGTTTATTCATCAAGTTTATTTCAAGTTTATTTCATTTTTAAGCTTTATTTACTTTTCTGCAAGTTATAGCCTTCGACATTTTGTTCTTATCTTTGTTTACAACTTTCAACTTTATTTCATTTTAAACTTAAACTTTACTTTACTTGTAAAAATCAAAGTTCTTAACACTTTGACAGTATTAACAAAATAAACCACAAATCAATTACAAACACTAAGAGTAGTTCGACAGAATCATTGCACATGTGTCCCAGGACTTGTTTGGTTGGTCCTGCAAGTAACCCAGTTTTCTGAGAAATTGGTTAACCAGAGGTTGTTCTCCAGAAATCACAGCGAACAAATTGGCACGCCCAGTGGGACTAGTGCACTTAAAAAATCTAATAGAGAACTTTCTTAAAAAAAATTGTTCCTTGCTACGTTGTATGATTCTTAGAAGCGGTAAACTAGCCGTAACCGACGTAGAAAGACCAAAGAGAACAAGAGGAAGAAAGATGGATAACTTGCCAAATGCTTCAAACAATCCTGACGGAACCATTCCAGTTTCCAATCCCATCCCTTCGTCAGGAGCAATACCAGTTTCTGGCCCTGTTTTAGAACAGATTAGGCCACCATCAGGGGATTCAATACCAACGGGTTCAGGGTCCCAGAATGCGCCTAGTTCTTCCACCATGGGAAACGCCAGACCCCTTGGAACCCCTCCCCCTGGAGGAAATGCCTTCATGCCATATTTGAATTATTCTCAGCCCTTGACTGGGAGAGAACAACCATATGGAATGCCAACTTCAATGATGGCAAGCCTACATAATTCGTCACCATTATTCTCTGACGCTATGGCCCAAGTGTCATCACCATTGCAGGGATCAGGATATGGTGGAAATGGAAATAGAATGAATCAAATTCCACCAGGTTTCCATATGCCCACTATGACAAACCATTCTGCACAAGTAATTCGTCAACAGATGGATGAAAGCAATCATGATATGGTGCAGGCTTTGACACAACAAATGGGAGAAGTGTTCAATCCCTTAATACAAAACACTACCCAAACAAACCAAATATTGGCAGAACAGATGGCACGCATTGCTGACTTTTTTGGAGTCCCTCAAGCACAGCAAATAATGCAATTAAATCAGAATCCTGCCAATAGGGCTGTCGAGGAGGAACTTACTATAAACCAAAGGCCATTAGGAAACCCTCATGAGAATCCCAGGGGCCAAGAGGTGATAGTCGAACAGCCTAATGTAGAAGAACCCATTCGACATGAACCAAGAAGAATAATAGTCCAGAGAGACCAAAATGCTGATGAAATTTTACAGCAGAGGATGCGTTACAATAACATGCCTGTCAAAAATAATATTGCCACCATGGTTGAGAGAATAATGGCTCAAAATGGAGTAAACGTAGGATTACAAAGGCCTAGTTATACTTCCCCCTTGTCTGAATTTGTCTTACAACAAGAGTTACCACCAAGGTGGAAAGTCCCCAAATTCACCAAATTCTCAGGGGATACTAGTGAGTCCACCATAGAACACGTAGCGCGTTATTTGATAGAGGCAGGAGAGATTGCTAATAATGAGAACTTAAGGATGAAATATTTCCCAAGTTCTTTGACGAAAAATGTTTTCACTTGGTTTACATCTCTTCCTGCAACTTCAATCTTCACTTGGACCCAATTAGAAAGATTGTTCCATGAACAATTCTATATGGGACAAACCAAGATAAGTTTGAAAGAGTTGGCAAGTGTCAAAAGGAAATTTTCTGAACCTATAGATGACTATTTGAATAGGTTTAGATTATTAAAAGCCAGATGCTTCACACAAGTGCCAGAACAAGAACTAGTCGAAATGGCTGCAGGGGGTCTAGATTATTCCATAAGGAAAAAACTGGATACCCAATATTTGAGGGATATGGCACAACTGGCAGACAGAGTGAGGCAAATAGAAAGGCTAAAAAATGAAAAATTTAGATCAAATAAAAACAAGAAAGAAAGAGTGGCCTATGTAGGAATAGTTCAAGAGGATGATTATGACGAAAACGAACCAGTCATTTTCGACCAGCAAGAAATTGATCTGGCAGAACTAAAACAAGGCCCTCCATATTCTTGTAAAGTTTTAACCCCGTCGAATGGAAAAAATCCAGTCGAAGTGGAAAAGAATGACAGGTTCCCTAAAAGAACCTATACATTCGACATCACCAAATGTGATGAAATATTTGATTTATCAGTCAAAGATGGTCAGTTAATAAAACCAGCAGGCACTAAGGAGCCTCCTGTAGACCAACAGAAAAAGAGAGGTTTTTGTAAATACCATAATTTCTTGGGTCATAAAACTTCTCAATGTTACCTTTTCAGGGATCTTGTCCAGAATGCAATCCAAAATGGAAGGCTGAAGTTTGGAGACAAAGCCAAGCAACAGATGAGGATTGACTCCAACCCCATGTAGGTTCTGGAGGCAAATTATGCTGAACCTGAAATGGTAAATGTGGTCGAAATGGAGATCATGGCAGAGGAAAGCTTTGAAATGGTAAAGGTTGCTGAAAGTTTCGACACCAACTTCACCATGATAGAAGCTGCTGAAGGTTTCGACACCCATGTGAATGTGGTGGAAGAGGGTGATGACCTTGCAGACCAGGCTGAGGATGAAGAAGTCAAAGTTTCTGAAGACTTCGACAGTGAGAATGCCATTGAAACTACTGAAAGTTTCGACGAAAGAAATGCAGTCAAAGTGGGAAGGAGCTTCGACAAGGAAAATTATGAAAGAGATGCTGAGCAGGGGGTGATCTGGGACACTTTAGGAGAATCGAATGGGAAGTTAGACTTCATGGTGAAATATTCAGCACCACCAAGCTCCAAAACAGATATCACCAAAATCAAACCCACAGGATGGGGAGATTCTTTCAAAAATGATGACGAAGAGGAGGAGAACAAAACCCTCATTGTCCAGAAAGAGGCCACTGAGGGCCTTGACCAAGATGAGATCAAGACAACAGGGACTGATGACAACTCCTTTACTGTCGAACCCATAACTGAAGAACATCCTGTCGAAAGTGTTGCACACTGCTGCAAATACATCTATAAGGGTTTACACCCAAAAGGCAGCGTGAAGCAATCAAAGGAGAATATCCCAGAAGAAGTGATGTTGGTCGAAAAAATGAACAGATTGAAAATCACAACTGAACAGGATGCTGGGATTCATATGGTGGAAATCACTCAGAAGGTAGGACCAGACACCAACAAGGGAAAGAAACGTCAAGAGAAACATCAGAAGCTGGTTTACCCAGAAGAAAATGAGAGTCTTGTCGAATTCATCCAGAGGTGTCAAAGAAAGAACGCAGAAGTTATGCTATGCCCAAGATGCAGTGCTGTGTTCGACAAGAAAGCAGCTGATGACTTAGAAGCAGCAGAAAAGACCCAGAGGAAAAGAACCTGGGGGACAGTCCCACCAACCAGAAACGAAAGATTCGACCCAAGAAGAGGGAAACATCACATCCAAGGAGTGGGAGAAAGGCGTTTCAACACTTATAAACCATCCAACAGGCCAAATGATGACAAATGGGTTCAGCCTATAAGGGATGCCCAAGGTCAGAAGAGATGGAAGAGTTTTGAAGTGAACAGAGGTCCCTCAATGGAAATTAAAAAGGAGGCAAAGCCAAAGTACATCTCTGAGAACTACAAAGGCAAGAATCCTATGTCCAGGTCCCAATGGAGAAGATTCCAAAGGCAGAAGAAGATTGAGAAAGAAACTGTAGAACACAAAAGGGTTGAGCAGAAAGAGGCTGAATCAAGCAGATGTGGGCAGATCACAACCAAGGGGAGACCTCCGGCAAAAGAAGAAACCCCTCAGAAGAAAGGATCTAGTGACACCATAGAAATGCAGAAAACAGACAACAGAATGCCAGTGGATGAAGAAGTTACAGATGACTTCAGTTCAGAGTCTGATGCGTCCTTCGACGTAACCTGCAATGTGGTTTCTGTGTTGCCCAGAGACTATGACAGAATAATGGAAGTCGAAGACGAAGAGGATGACATGGTAGACGATAGCATAGGCTTGAAGCCTGTATGCTACTACATAATGAACAATGGCTGTGTCGAAGAGCAAAATGCTTTCTTCGAAAAACCAGATGATGCAATGAAGGCTCACTTAAAGCCTCTTTTCATAAAAGGAAAGGTAGAAAATGTGGGTGTCAACAAAATTCTGATAGACGGAGGAGCAGCTGTGAATTTAATTCCTCATTATATGATAAAAAGGATTGGAAAAGATGACTCTGACACTAAGCCTCACAACATGGTGTTGTCCAACTATGAGGGTAAAGTAGGGACAACACTAGGGGTAATACAACTAAACTTGACTGTAGGATCCATCACTAGGCCTACAATGTTTATGGTGATAGCATCAAAGGCAAATTACAACTTGCTGTTGGGAAGAGAATGGATCCATGGGATTGGGGCTATGCCATCCTCCATGCACCAAAGGATAGCAATCTGGAGGCCAGATGGGATTGTCGAAAACATAGAAGCAGATCAGAGTTACTTCACAGCTGATGTGAACAATGTCACTAGTCGTAACTTCGACAAGAACCTAGCCCACATAGCACCATGCAATCCTGCTGCTTTCGACCTAACAGCTTCCGACAATGCTTACTGTTCCATGTACCTCCATCCTACGCATGGTTTCCAGTGGGATAAAGAGATAATTGGGGAGACGAATTACACTTGGGGAACTGCCCATGTCAACCCAACTGGATGGGGGAGTGAATTCAGTGAAAATGACTGAAGTTTCAGCAATGGAAAGGATTTCGGCTTATATAGCCGAAAAACAACACAAAGCGGCCCTTGAGGCTGAAGTTAGAAATATGGCTGTCGAAGCCAGCACTCAGGTTGTCGAAGGACAACATCCTCAAGAAAATATTGAGGAACAACATGCAAAGCAGAGTTTGGAAGAAGACTTTAATGGCGAATGGCAGAGTCAAAGACTTGATGCCATTTATGATGACGAACCCTTGGGGTTTGAAAAAGATCCAGCCCCAACCAACATGAAAATGGTGGCACAGGATCCTTTGGAGGAGATTAATCTGGGACTGGGGGCAGAGAAAAGGCCAACTTACATCAGTGCCAAAATGAATCCTCAACTTAGAGTCGAAATAATCCAACTGTTAAATGAGTTTAAAGACTGCTTCGCATGGGATTATGACGAAACGCCTGGTTTAGACAGAAATTTGGTTGAATTGAAGTTGCCAATACTGGAAGGGAAAAAGCCACTAAAGCAGACTCCCAGACGCTTCGCACCTGAAATTCTGTCGAAAATCAAAGAGGAAGTCGAAAGGCTTCTAGAATGCAAATTCATCCGTACAACAAGGTATGTCGAATGGATTGCTAATATTGTTCCTGTGATTAAGAAAAATGGCAAACTGAGGGTATGCATTGATTTTAGAGATTTAAACTCAGCTACCCCTAAGGACGAATATCCTATGCCAGTAGCAGAAATGCTAGTAGATTCTGCAGCAGGCCATGAGTATTTAAGTATGCTTGATGGCTATTCTGGTTATAACCAGATTTTCATTGCTAAAGAAGACGTTCCAAAGACAGCTTTTCGGTGTCCAGGAGCAATAGGGACATATGAGTGGGTAGTTATGCCTTTTGGTTTGAAAAATGCTGGAGCTACTTACCAAAGGGCCATGAATTCTATTTTTCATGATTTCATTGAAACATTTATGCAAATTTATATAGATGATATTGTGATTAAATCTACCTTAGGCTCAGACCATATTAACCATCTTCGACAGTCCTTTGAAAGGATGAGGAAGTTTGGTTTGAAAATGAATCCCCTTAAGTGTGCTTTTGGTGTGCAGGCAGGAGATTTCTTAGGCTTTGTGGTCCACAAGAAAGGGATTGAAATTAATGAAAACAAAGCCAAGGCCATAATGGAAGCGAAAGCGCCATCGACAAAGAAGGAATTGCAGTCTCTACTAGGGAAAATCAACTTTCTCAGAAGGTTCATCTCCAACCTTAGTGGAAAAACTCAGGCCTTCTCACCTCTACTTCGACTGAAGAAGGAGGGTTTTACTTGGGGGCAAGAACAGCAAGATGCCTTCGACAAGATCAAGAAGTATCTGGCAAACCCTCCAGTCTTAATATCTCCTTGTCGAAAAAGAAGCATGAGGCTTTACATATCAGCATCTGACAGAACATTAGGAAGCATGCTTTGTCAAGAAGATGAACATGGCGTCGAAAGAGCCATCTATTATCTCAGCAGAGTCTTAAATGATGCTGAAACTAGATATAGTATGATAGAGAAGTTATGTTTATGTGTATATTTCTCTTGTACAAAATTAAAGCATTATATAAAACCCATTGATGTACATATATCTTCTCATTTCGACGTAATAAAGCATATGTTGTCTAAGTCTATTCTACATAGTCGAATTGGAAAATGGGCTTTAGCCTTGACTGAATATTCTTTAAAATATATGCCTCTAAAAGCTGTTAAAGGGCAAGTAGTTGCTGACTTTATAGCTGACCACTCCATACTTGGAGATGAGACAAATTATGTCGAAAGAGAGCCTTGGAAATTATATTTCGACGACTCCAGTCATAAAAATGGAACAGGTGTTGGGGTATTGATCATTTCTCCCAATAAAATTCCAACAAAGTTTAAGTACAAAATAGAAGGGCTCTGTTCAAATAATGAGGCAGAATACGAAGCTTTAATTGCTGGACTTGAAATTTTGTTGGAATTGGGGGGCAACAGAGGTCGAAATAATGGGTGACTCTGAGTTGGTGATAAAACAACTGACGAAAGAGTACAAATGTGTCAAAGAAAATTTGATCATGTACTTTGTGATAGCCAACAGACTCCTCAAGAGATTCGACAGCATAGTCTTTAGGCACATTCCCAGATTAGAAAATCAGGTAGCAAATGACTTGGCCCAACTGGCCTCAGGTTACAAAGTGTCGAAGGAAAACCTGATGAAAGTTGTCGAAGTGAGAGGAAAAGTTTTATCCACTAGGCTGTCCCCATCTGATTTGGAGACAATAAGGTTGGGATATGGTGATGAAGAAAACTTTGAGATTTTTAATATAGATAATCTAGAGGTTGGAGATTGGAGAAAACCTATCAAAGATTATTTACAAAATCCAAACCAGACAGTCGAAAGAAAGATAAAGTACAGAGCTATAAGTTATGTGCTCTTTGGAAATGAATTGTTTAAAAAGACTGCAGAAGGAGTTTTATTAAAGTGCCTAGGAGAGACTGAAGCTTATATAGCTTTGTCGAATGTACACAGTGGTGCATGTGGTGCACACCAAGCAGGGCACAAGATGAAATGGCTACTATTTCGACAAGGGATGTATTGGCCAACCATGTTGAAAGATTGTGTCGAATTTGCAAAGGGTTGTCAGGAATGTCAAATTCATGCAGGCATACCTCATGTACCAGCAAATGAGTTACATTCCATTATAAAGCCTTGGCCATTCAGAGGTTGGGCTTTAGATTTGATTGGTGAAATTCGACCAGCCTCTTCAAAAGGGCAGAAGTACATTTTAGTTGGAGTAGACTATTTCACTAAGTGGATTGAAGCCATACCTTTGACGAATGTAGATCAGGAAGCAGTCATAGACTTCATCCAGAAACACATAATGTATAGATTTGGAATACCAGAGACTATAACCACTGACCAAGGATCTGTGTTTACTGGAAGAAATATGCAGGCATTTGCAAAAGAGACAGGTTTTAAGTTGTTGACTTCGACACCCTATTATGCCCAAGCAAATGGTCAGGTCGAAGCAGCCAACAAAGTAGTAATAAACCTGATAAAGAAGCATGTGGGTAAAAAACCCAGAAATTGGCACAAGACTCTGGATCAAATCCTTTGGGCTTGTCGAACATCTCCTAAGGAGGCAACCAATTCTACCCCATTTAAATTAACCTATGGACATGATGCAGTATTGCCAGTCGAAATCTGCTTACAGTCAATACGAATTCAAAGACATCATGAGATTCCATCTGAAACCTATTGGAGTATGATGATGGATGAGTTGGTTGATTTAGATGAAGAAAGGTTGCATGCTTTAGAATTAATAAGAAGGCAGAAAGAGAGAGTCGAAAAGTTTTATAACAAAAAAGTAAAATTCAAAGCCTTTTTAGTAAATGATTTAGTGTGGAAAGTGATCTTGCCCATGGAGAAGAAAGACAGAGTGATGGGAAAATGGTCCCCTAAATGGGAAGGACCTTTCAAAATTCTAAGAGTTTTCTCAAACGGTGCATATGAAGTTGAAGAGATAGGAAAAGACAGGAGAGTGCTGAAAATAAATGGAAAATACTTAAAAAGGTATAAACCAACATTGCAGGAAATAAAAATAGGAACAAATTGAAATTGCAAATAAAACTTGTCTTCGCCAAACAGATGGCGTGAAATAGCATTACATATGAAATTGCTAAAAGAAAGTATTCTTAAACAAATAAATTTTCCTAAGTCCTATTACAAGCTATTGTCGAAGGAAGGTAGCTTTGAGTTCGTCGAATTTTTTCTTCTGAAGCTGAATTCGACGCTCGCAGAGACTCTTGCTGACAGTCAATTCATCAATTTCCCTGTGAAGTTGTTGGGCTGATTCTGCGTGTTGGAGTCCCTGCTGGAGTTCACTGTCGATTGCTTCTTGATTGGGCTGTTGAAGAAAGGCCTGGCGTTCCTTTTCTTGGAGGATTTTCTTTTGAAGATCAGCAATCTGGGCCTGGTAAGCTTGAATGTTGTTTTCACACTCAGCAACAACTTTGGTGTATTCGTCAGAAAGCTTATTCAGTTCTGAGATCTTTTCTGTCGAAGAAGCCACAATGTTCCATTCTGAAACTTGTTCTTCAGACTTGGCTGTGATGTTTTGGGAAAACTCCTTTTGTCGAACCAAATCAGCACTGACGGAATCAATTAAGGACATCAAGTCCATCACAAAACGGCTTTCTTCAGTCGAAGCCTCCAACAAATTGGCTCTTTTCAAGAGTTTCTTCAGATCATACTGGGCAGAAGCATTTTCAGCCAAGACCTCAAACAGGTCCACCCCAAGGATCTTTGCTTTGATCTCATCCATAATGACACTGATGGGTTGGATGTCAGAAGTGGCCCCTGAAGCTGTCGAACCACTGGGAGAGGAGTCTTGGAAGTTATACCTGGAGTTGAGTAAGGCTTTTAAATATTCCAAGGGCTTTCTAACTTTCAAGCTCTTAATCTCTTCGTGTGACAAGCTCGTCGAATCAGTACCCAAAGAGGTTTCGCCAGGAACTTTTGATGAAGAAGGAACGTTTTGAGAAGTTCCTCCAAAGCTCAAGTTGACTCCTGGTTGATTCGACAGAGTGACCTCTTCTTCGACATTCTCTTTGTCA
This sequence comes from Lathyrus aphaca, assembly GCA_963966055.1. NCBI lineage: Eukaryota > Viridiplantae > Streptophyta > Magnoliopsida > Fabales > Fabaceae > Lathyrus > Lathyrus aphaca. Next base: position 365,164,493 of record OZ014521.1, read on the forward strand.
ACTATTGTGGTGTCAGTTGGATCTGGAGCTTGTGTATCCTGAGCAAGAGCGTCTTCGTCAGTTTCTGGTACAGCAGCTGGTATTTGAAGTGGTGCATCTTGATCTGGAATTATTTTCTCTGCAGTGAAGTCTGGTCGAAAAGGAGAATTGTTGCCAGAAGATTCAGAATCATTGAGGTCGAATTCATCCAAAGTTTGAGGTCCATGGACACCTGCATCTGGAGTGGCATCATCTTGAAGCCTTTCATCCAGAGTCTTCTCAGAGTTAGAAGGGACATTTTCTTCTTGGATTGTAGAAGTCTCTTCGACATCAATGACAACCTACAGAGAACATAAAAAGGAAGTATAAGAAAAGGATACATACAGTCAAGACTAGGAATGTTGTTTGTCGAAGTGAATACCTGAGGGATCTCAGTATGGACACTTGAGTCTCCACTTCTTTCACTCCTTGAGAGAGTTTTGTTGACTGGACTTGCAGGGGGAGTTCGTCTGTGGACTATAGATCTTTGGGATGCTACTGTTTTTATTCTCAGACCTTTGTTCCTTTTCAAAGGTTGAGGTTTAGGGGATTCGTCCTCAGACTCTTCAGCGCTCATTTCCTTTTCCTCTTGCTTTCTTTTCTTAGCTGGTGTACGAGTGACCTGCAGTAAAAGAAGAGGTATTCAGTATAAAGGAGTAGTGAGAGACATGAATAAGGAGGTGTTTTCTGTTTTGTCGAAACCTTCTTGGCAGTTGTAGGAGATTTCTCAACTGTTTTAGAGGAGGTTCCTTCGCCAGCAGCTTTTTTGACAATTCTGACAGCTGAAAGTGAAAAAGTCACATGAACATTGATATAAAAATAAAAGGAGTTAGAGTTAAGAAGAGTAATGTAATTTCTTCGACACCTTCAAGAATGGGTTCTTCGACACTTATTTGTTCTATCCCAACATGAAGGTGCCCATTATAGTTGCCCAAGTGATACTTCGTCGGAACCACACGTTCGGCAAGTTTCTTGCTGGATTCACGAAGCAGTTTTAAATCCGACCCACACACAAACCAATCTGGAAATGGAGGGCTCAAAGCCACACCAAATTCTGCAGAAGGGAGTGGGGGGAATTTTGGAGGAAAAGTTGTGAATGCAAAGTTGTATCGTGCATGAGGTGGGAGAGATGAAGGCACCCCCAACTTATCCAGTTTTTCTGTAAACTTTTGTTTTAGAGTTACTGCTGCTTCGCCTATGGTTCGACGAAGATCATTGGGCCTGTAAATAGTTTCAAAGTATTTTTGAAACTTTTGAATTTCTTTAATGTGTTTGTCTGTACCTTTTTTCTTCTTGTCCTGCACAAAAGTAAAAGCGTTTGTCAGAAGGGTAGTGAAGGTTGCTACGTCAAAGAATCTGTTGATATAATATTCCTTCCACCAGACATCGAATTCTTCAGTACAGAGGAAGCTTGGTTGAAAGATGGTGGGATAAACCTCCAAAGATGAGTCGAAAAACTTGTTGTATAACTCCAAACTTTTGTCGAAGTTTTGAAATGAGTTATAGAATATAATAGCGCCTTTCTTATGATAAATAGGCTTCGTCTTCGTCTGAATTAATCCAAATTGCCTAGCCACCATGTTGGGTTGGTAAACAATGAGGGACACCTTAGTGTTGTTAAGACTGTGGTGGGAGAATAAGTGCCTTGGCATAAGAAAAGCTTCCCAAATGGATATATAAGAGTCTTCGTCTTTCTGGTTCTCCACTGGGAGCTATCGGGTGAACCATCTGGGGCCTACATGTCTGCTGGCGAATGGTGCCATCGAAGGAGAGAACTTGTAACGTTTGGCGAACATCATGATGTAACCAGTGAATGCTTGTAGAATGCTTATGTTATCATCAGTAGGGGTCAGTTGAACCAACCTAGGCCATTCGACGCGCCTTTCTTTTACTGCTTCTTCGACAACTGGCATTTTGATGGGGATGAAAGTTTCAAAGGTTGCATTCAACCATAGTTGTAGGAGCCAGAAAGGGCCTGTAAGACTAATGTTACCTTTGTCCTTAAGGGTTTTGAGGTTACTTACACTCTCACTCAAGGATTCATAGAGGTTTGCCAAAAGTAGCTCACTCAGGCAGAATGCAACTCCATTATGAAGTTGATTGGCCATAATGATATAACTTCTGGCCACTTGAAGGGACCTAGTACAGAAAACAAATTTGGCTAACCACAGGGTGAGGAAAGCAATATGCTCCCTGTCGGAGACTTCTTCATTGTCTTCACCTTGGTGATGAGTGATGAAAATAGAGTACCCAGCATGTTTTGTGTCGAAGCCTATGGGATCTTTGTTTAAGTGTTCAGGGTTAAAGATTTCTCCTAAAGGACTAAGGCCAGTTATGGCTGCTATGTCGAATAGAGTAGGAGTCATCATTCCACAGGGTAAGTGGAAAGTATTGTAAGTACTATCCCAAAAGTACAAAGAGGCTAACAGCATGTTTTGGCAATAACGGGGACCCTCCTTCGACAGTTGGATCAGGTCATAAATACCAGTTTTCTTCCAAAACTTTTCTTTGGCTTTTTCGACCCTAGTGAGCCACGCTAAGTAGTCGGAGGGATCTTTCGTCAAAGGAGGACTCCTAAAAATCCTAGTTTGGTTTAGGTAAGACAGATCTATCTCTGTCGAAGCCATGAGGATTTCAAGATCTTTGGATGAGGTTTCGACAGGCTTAGGGTTTTTGTTAGCAGCTATGGGTTTGGAAGCAGAATAACAGGGATAAAATTCTTTCAGACGGTTAGGGTCAATAGTGGGATCAAAAATAGGACCTAACATAGCATGATGAACTCCAGAAACAGAAATGGGAATCATTACCTGTGACCTGTAAATGCTTGCTTTCTCTCTTTCATTTGGGGGTTCTGGAAAATACTGTTGCTGTTGCATTTGTATGGGCCCGGATAGTATGTGAGCGGGAGGAAGATCCATGGTTTTCTTTGCCTTTTTTGTACTGCGACCAGTAGTAGTCTTTGGAGGAGCCATTGATTTGATGAAAAGGTTGAAGGAACAGGAGCTTTGAAAGGTCTTGAAATGGAGTTTTGCGTTTGGGTAAGAGAAGAGTTAAGAATGTGAAAAGTATGAAATGTTGTTGAAAGTGGTATTTATAGAAGATGAAATAAATGACTAATAATAAAAAAGGGAAAATAAAAAGACTTTCAGTTGGGAAGTGGAGACGTGCATTTCTGATCCATTGGTGGAAGTTAGAAAGTGGCAGTTGGTAGGAGGCCATGATTTACCTACAATATAGGGTCATGGGAGATTGTGTAAAACATGGGCGAGACATGACGTTTTCATAAAGTGGAAATCATGATGTTTTCTTGGGACTCAACAAAATTACTTTACAATAAATGAGACTGACAGGAAGTCAAAGGTCACTTCGACAGCAAAAGATATTTCTCCAAGAATAGTTGAAAACATCTTTGCTGGGGGGCAATTTGTAAACCCATAATTTTCGACAGACTGAAATTAAGGGCTCGAGGTCATCTTTGTCGAAGGATAGTAAAAGAAAGAGAATTCAAGAATTACTGACAAGGTTTAAAACTCCATTACTTCGACAGAAAGGCAAATAGTGTTCTGGCAGAATAAGTTGGAAAGTTATTTGTAGCTAAGTGTTTGACGGAAGAAGGTTGCCTTTCGACGTTTCGACAGAAGAAGGTTTTTGACAAAAAGCAGGGTTTGGCAGATGTTGGAAGAGTTGTTTCTTCTTTAAAAGGTTTCGACAGATTGAAGAGGTGCAAGGTTTCGTCACCAAAGAAGGGAATTCAAATTCAAAAGGTTGTAACCTTTGGCAGTTGGACACATGGAAGTTTCAGAGACGAAAATTGCATGCAGGCTGACACTTGTCATTTAGTTATAGTTTTTCCGTTCTAAGCAGTTATTTTGTTTGTATATAAATAGGATAGTTTGTGTTTAGAATGTGTGTGTGAAAACTGATACAAAATTCCTGTAAATACTCTAAGTACCCAGTGTGAGAGAAAATGAGTTTGATATTTGGAACCATGTACGTTTGAACACCATCTTACTTTTAAAGTTATTCAATTTACCAGTTTATTCATCAAGTTTATTTCAAGTTTATTTCATTTTTAAGCTTTATTTACTTTTCTGCAAGTTATAGCCTTCGACATTTTCTTCTTATCTTTGTTTACAACTTTCAACTTTATTTCATTTTAAACTTAAACTTTACTTTACTTGTAAAAATCAAAGTTCTTAACACTTTGACAGTATTAACAAAATAAACCACAAATCAATCACAAACGCTAAGAATAGTTCGACAGAATCATTGCACATGTGTCCCAGGACTTGTTTGGTTGGTCCTGCAAGTAACCCAGTTTTCTGAGAAATTGGTTAACCAGAGGTTGTTCGCCAGAAATCACAGCGAACAGTGGTGGCATAATGTGATTGGTATGGGCCAAGTTGCAAAAAAGTCAATGTTGTGTACTATGAGGAACAACACGGGTCAGAGGCTGTTTGAAGGGGTGTCTGGCTTCAGCTGAGTTCATGGATGACCCTAGGATTGGATTTGAGGATCTGGATGGCTTGATGCAAGAGTTATCACATGTTTTGCATTTTTCCTCTTTGAAGATTTTTTTGTGAAAACTGATCATAGAATCTTATGATCCAAGGCATGATGTTGGGCTTTCAATGTTGCATTGTCATGTAATGAAGTTTAGAAGTGGATTAGAGGTCATTAGAATGCTTGAAACTTGATTTTGCACAAAATCCTCTTTGGCACATACTTGAAAATTACAAGATTTTTCCCAACTTTGAAAGATCATATCTTGAGTTCTAGGATGAATCAAGAGAAGTTCTTGTACTTTTTGAAAATGGGAAGATCCAATCTACAACTTTCATGTTTAAGGATTTTTCATTTGAAGCATTTTTGGTCAAGAAAGAGGAGGTTGAAAATCTTTCCCAAAATGGAAAGTTTCCATTACAAGTCATGTCCAAAAATAACAAGTTTGCAAATGGCTTGAAATTCTTCAATCTTGTGAACTTATAACCACTTCTAAGATCAAATAAAGATCATAGAACCTCAATTTGATGAAAATGATCCTTTGGTTCCACAATGAATTTCTTCATCAAATTTGGTACACATGCTCCTTATAACATATTAAGACCATTTGAATCAATAATGACAAAAAATTTTGAGTGTAAGGCCTCTGAAACCAAAACCCTAATTTTAGGTCATCTGTGCAGGAAATCTTCAGTCTTCCTGGACCTCTGTGCAATCCTTTGTTATTTTGTGACTTCAAAGACTTCTTGGAGATGTAAAATGATCATAGAACACCCTCGGACCCTCTTGGCATGCTTCAAGACCATTGGGATGGCTCATATCACTTCTTGGATTGCTTAGATCACAAACCCTAGATGCAGATGAAATGAACTATGTAGTGAGAGATGGTATGCTTATGCAATGCAATATGAAAGACCATAAGCCATGGTGTGAGAAAAGTGAGGGAAAATTTGGGGTGTTTACAGCTGCCCCTATTCAAGCATGAGTTAGTTGTGCAGGGTGTAAGCGCCTGGCTTAACAGACAAACAAGATAACTTGTGGTTGAATACCAAAGACAGTCCGAAATTTGCACTCGCTGAGGAGAAGAAGAAAACGGATATAAATTGTAACAGGCAATATAGTATGAGTATTAAATGAAAGCGATGGAGGACGACCATCGAGCAGAGGACGACTGCTGGGGATAAAAACGACAAGTAAAGCAATGACGGGGACGGTCATCATGCTGGGAAACAAAGAGACCGCGATGGGGACGGCCATCAGGTAAAGGAATAAAACTCTCTGGAGATTAAAGAAATCAAGAAAGCACTGACGGGGACGGCCATTAGGTTAAAGGGTAAATAAATCGCGACAGGGACGACCATCGGATAAACGAACAAATGAAATATTGATAAGGGACGGTCATCAAAAGGTGAAGGACGATCACCTAGCAGGGTATGGCTGCTCTCGGGGATTATCTCGACATAGGATGAATGTCGGATAAAAGATCAACGATGGGGACAGCCATTGGATAAATGATAAGGGACGGTCATCATAAGGTGAAGGATGAGGGACAGTCATCCAAAGGTGAAGGACGATCACCTGGCAGGGGACGACTGCCAAAAATATCGCGACATAGGATAAATGCCAGATAAGAGGATCAACAATTGGGACGGACATCAGATAAAATGATGAGGGACAATCAACAAAAGGTGAAGGACGATCACCTGGCAGGGGACGTCTGCTGAAAATATCACGACATAGGACAAATTCCGGATAGAAAGGTTGTTTTGTTGGTGACTTACTGGGGGAATGGTAAACACGGGTGAATGCTTACACTTTGAAATAAAAGGTATAAGTGTTTGACAGTGTGTATAGATTAAAGATGCGGACGAGCATCCTTAGGATCACGATACAGACGAGTATCGATAGAAACAAACACCCACATATGTTTAAGGATGATGATACAGACGAGTATTGATCAGTTAAGAAAGGAACACAAACGAGTGTTTGATCTGCTGGGGAGGTATGACACAGGCGAGTGTTAAAAAGAATATGTACAAGTTATGAACAAGTATCTATATTGAGAGTGCAAAAGATATTCTGGCTTTGTCTGCGGGGAATAAGTTTTGTATATTGCTAGTGAAGTGAAGATGATATTTGCAGGTGACTGGCTTGAACTTGGCTTATGATCATGCAAATGTTTGATTTTTGTCGTAATGCTCCGTATTAGACGGAATGTTACGCTTAGTTTGGGGAGAAATGATTTGAAAGCTATGATTATGCAAAAATGAGAGAACCGATTCGAGATCCAGATCCTGGGGAGAAAGATCTCTGGGCGATCTGAGGGATTATTCCGCTGGGGAAAGAGATCATTGGTCGATCTGCGGGGAGAGAGGATCACTGAATGATCTTCCTATGAAAATTTGTGGCACTTTGGGGGAAGAAATCTTTGGGGATCCCGGCTGGGGAAACTTCTGTTGAAGAGACTAGTGCTGGGTTGAGGAGGCTTTGGCAACTCTGCTGGGGAATAGAAAACCCTGGCAGCTCTACTGGGGGAAACTGGAAACTCTACGGGAAAGCGATTCTGCTGACTCTGCCGAGGATGAGAAAATCCTGACAACTTTGATGGGGAACATCAGTTTAAGCATTGCTCATGAGATTCTGCTTGGGGAGAACTTCTGGGAAGTAATCTGTTGTAACCCCTTCGTCCGAGCGACATGCTGGGGATTCAATGAATTTCCTGAAAGATCCTCTGAGGGGATGAAAACTTCGTGTGGGAATACTTCTGTCAAGTAATCCTGCTGATGAGGTGATTGCTGACTTGGTTGGGGATATAATGCCTGATATGTCCCGTGTTGTGAGAGATTGTCTGCCTTGAGTACCTACAACCTGTCAAAAGGAAAACGCTCAAGTGTCCCGAGGTATCCTTAACCGGATTCCATCATAGGAGTTAGGTTTACTCAAGAGTGCATATTTCTTGCAAGCATATATAAAAATGGCTTATATGTTTTATGCAAGTGTTGTATCATGAACTTTGGACATTTTGAAAATGAAACAAAAATGTACAAAACAAAGTGTGACTGAAAGATTCTGATTTTATTGATTTGTGTGCCCTGAATAGGCAAGTACCTTGAAGAATAGAATCCCTGAAAGGAGGAGATTGCTATAAATTGAGAAAACAAAAGTGTTGGAAATGTTTGAAGTTGACACTCCCGTGAGCTTCCTTTCTTATGACATGTACGACCTTGACGTTATTCTTATCTTGATTCTGAAGAAGGTTGATTCTAACAGACGCTTTATCATTTCGAAGCTTGCCATGTTATGAGAGATACAGACGAATTCAGAATGCAGTTGTTCGCTTATTCCCTGATTTTGTGTGGATCACCCTTTCGGGGTTTTAATCCACCGGGATACCCATTTTTGCCTGAGCTGTCTGATATGGCTTTTCAACTCAGCGGGTGTACATTTTTTTAATTTTTCCCTTAATTTTGCCCGAGTCTTTTATTCTGTTTTTGACTCGCTGGGATGCCCTATTTTTGCCTGGACTTACATTCTGTTTTTATGTCTAGCGGGTCATTTATGCGAAGTATTTTTTAACTGCATCTAAATTCACAGGAGATAAGAAATCCTCGCCATCCATAGTAGTAAGCATCAAAGCCCCACCAGAGAAAACTTTCTTTACTATGAATGGGCCTTCGTAGTTTGGTGTCCATTTCCCCCTTTGGTATGTATGGGGGGGAAGAAGTCTTTTCAGAAAAAGCTCTCCCACTTGGTATTCCCGAGGTATAACTTTCTGATCGAAGGCTTTCTTCATTCGCTTCTGATACAACTGCCCATGACAGATGGCTGCTAATCTCTTTTCTTCAATCAAATTCAGTTGATTATATCGAGATCGGACCCATTCTGCTTCATCCAGTTTCACATCCATCATTACCCGTAAGTGTCGCTCCCCGGATTTTCATCCCGGTGCAAACGCGAACCGTCGACGAAGAAGAGGTTGAATTGAATAGAGTCTCCAGCTAGGCATTTTTATCCTGAAGGAAAGGTAATGCTGCATAAACCTGGAAATATATGGATAAAACGGTTGTGAACCAGAGAAACTGAGAAACGGGGTTGGTTACAACCTGGGAAGGTATTAGCACCCAGATCGTCCGTCGTACTTGACGGGATCCATGCTTACTTAATTATGTTTAAAAGGGGTAAGTGAATTTGCTATCTATGTGCAAAATCTAGGGAAAGAAAGTACAGGTGACAGTGCAAAAGGGGTGAATTGCTCAGGAACTGAGGGTTAGAAAAGAATGTTGAAAGAAGGGGATGACAAAGAGAATTTTGTCCGATAACTGTTAAGTTATGCCTACATATCCTCTCGTGCAATGAGGAAGTCAGAACACCGTAGTTCGACTCAAAGAGACTGAAAATAAATTGACCGTGAACTGCTTGCTTATCTATCCTCAAGTGTACAACTCGTCTGGCTCGAGTGTTAACTGTCTTGCATTAGACGGAAGAAGCGAGTTCTCGTTTGTGAATGAGTGTGATGAGAAAATAATCCCGAAGGAGACGATTATTGTTTGTTTTTATGTTTTCAGTTTTTTATTGTTTTTGGTTTTTTGCAAAGGATTATGAGCTTAAGCCAAAATCAAGGGCTTGAAAACTCACTATATCCTCCATGATTAGGGATAATGAGCCTACATAAGTGTGAGATAAGCATCTCAACTTAATTACCATGATGATGTAGGATTAAGATCATTAACCTACTTGTAATTATTTAGATGTTTTTTGGGTTTTTTGTTTAGTGTTAAGTATTGAGTTTAATCTCTAATCACAGATTAATGAACTCATTACACCATCCTAATAGAAGGATGATAGATGAGAACAGTTAAGATGAGGAAGATACCACAACTTAATCCATGGTTAGGAACTAAATTCATCATATAACAAACCTTTATTAAATGGATTTTAATTAAAGGATGAGATTAAGAAGTGGATTTTAAGTTTGTAAGACAACTTGAGGGGGACTTGTCTATTAAACACTAGGGTTAGTCCCTCTTGACCATAAGGAATAGATAGAACCCTAATGTAAGGCCCATGTTCCAAGACAAATTCTTAGTGATTATTAATGTGTTTTTATTAAGAGGTGTAAACAAATTAAAGGTTTAACACTAAGGATTAATGTTATACACTCCATCCTAAGATAAGGATGCATGCATAACCCTAATTCAAAGTCCTAAAGCTTTAAGAGTTTAGCCTCTGATTAAGAGATGAGAAGAGAGACTCAAGGAGACTCAAAGGTAAAAGACTAAGGGGAACTATATACAACCCTAAAAGTTATCATGCTTGGATATCCTATGGTTTGTGAGGCTTAAGAGAAAATATCTTCAAGAAGGCCATCATGGAAGAAGCACCTGAAGAAGATAAGTAACTTAGGAGAAAAGAAAGGAGCAAGATAAGAAAAAGTGAAGAAAGTTCACTGCAAATACAAATAAAGGATGCAAATGCAAAGGAAAGAAGAGGCGGGAGGTGAAGGCAAATCCACCTCCCAGATAACTTACCAAAAGTTCCTGAAATGTTAGTATGAATGCATAAACATAAAGCACAAAGAAATGAGATGAATAAGGATGCAAAAACCAAAGTTAGAAGTGAATATGCAATGTAAATGTGTTATGAGATGATGCAAATTCATACAAGATGCATATGAATGATCATACAAGGATGAGATGCAAAAGAAGCATGTTTAGAAGTATGAAAACACATGGATGTTCATGCAATGTAATGGATGCAAAGCATAGAAAATGAATGAAGAAATGATCAAGAAATGTTTCAAACATGTCCTAATATGTCTAAGATGACATACATAAGAATGGAATGGCATGACAAGTTCATATGATGATGATATGCAAAGATGAATGCAAATGAACATGGGAAATTAGGGTTTTAAGACAACATGAAATGCATATGACCAAAACAGAAGCAATCACCATGATACAAAATTGAAATTGAACTCAAACAAACCCTAATCCCATACAAGATCATACCCCAAAGGAGAAAGTCAGAAGCCAGTCCTAGGCAAAGTTATGAAATTCCTAAGTTAACCAGGGTTTTTGGGTGCTTCTAAAGGGAAAATGCAAATCAAATTGAAAATGCAAGATAAAAACATGAGGTAAATAACCTAGAAACTATATAAAATATGTGAAACAATGTAAAAAGAACCAAGTTCAAACTCATCATGGTTAGGCAAAAATGAATTTTTCAAGTTAGTGATAAAAAATGTGATTTTTAAGAACCCTAATTCGAAGAAAATTGTGAAAATGTGATCAAACCTAAAAATAAATTTGTATGGTGAGTTTGAAAATGTTCCTAAATGTTTAAGGATGCTTCATGATTTTTTTGGTGATTTTTAGAAACCTAAATGCATATTTAATTAATTAAAATCAATTAATTAATTAAATAAAAGATTTAAATATTTTAAAAATACTTTTTTAATGCAAAAAATAAAATAAAAAATGTTTTTAGGTTAAGAAAAATATTTAAAACATAAATGCAAGATATGATATTTTTATGGTTTTTTCTATTTTAAAAAAAATGAACAAAAAAATGAAAAGAAAATGAAATTAAAATGAATTTAAATAAAAGTATGATGATCTGAAGGCCAGGATTTGAACTGCGGAGATATTGGTTGACTGTGCGCGCAATCCAAGGGTCAGGATTCAAACTGGCTAATTAAATTGATTAAATTAATTAATTAAAATTAGGGTTTAAGTGAAATGATCCTGGCCACTAAAAAATGCGCTAAGCAAGATCCAAGGGCCTACGTTTAAATTGGGGAGATTAACCCTAATCCTAACCTTAATTATTTTCAGGTGACCGAAGCAAGCTCCGGTCATCTTCTCCGGCCACACCTGCATGCTATCTTCTTCCCTAGGCTACCCCAAACCCCCAAACTCTCCAGAAACATCCCCCAAACCATTCTAAACAAGAATCATGCCACAAACAACATTTATTTTGCATCAAACTCATGAATCGAAGAAAAACATTTTCAGATAAAAAAGTTTCAGAACAATAATACATCCTAGTATCTCAACCATTTTAAAAAAAAATAATCATATCAGCATGATCAGGGAGACACATAGAATCATTTAAGAACTTAAAATGAGAGTTCTGGAAAACAAAAGTTTGAGATGGCTACCTGAGTTGAAGCTTTGAGATTCTGAGCTTTCTGACTCCCTCCTTTGTGCAAAACCACTGCACTTGGTCCCTTGAAGCTTCTGGAGAGCTTATAGAAAGCTTTGAATGGCTGTTTTATGGTGTTTGGTTCTGGTGTGGCAGAAATCGTATTTCTGATTGAGGGGTTTTTAGGCCATATCAAGGAGTGGGAAATGATCCTTGGGTTATGTGGAGTTGAATGGTGAAAGAAATTTGGAGTTTGAGTGGCTGAGGAGTGAGTTTAGAAAGCTTGAAGGTTTGTGGAATTTTTGGTGATTCTGAGTAGTGGGAGGATTTAGGCTCCAAGCTTATGTGAAATGAGCTCCTTGATGTCCACATAAGTCATGCTGATTGGCCAGAGAGTGGTTGTGGCACAAGCTGATTGGTATGGCTTGTTTTGCAAAAAGTCAAAAGTTGTGGTACCACAAGTATGGGCTGAGTCAGAGCTGGTTTTGAGGGGTGTCCTGCCTCAGCCAACTTCAAGGAGAACCATGGGATGGTTTGGGATTATTTGCAGCCTTTGATTCAAGTGTTTGTAAGCTTTATGCATAATTGCCATTTTGAGATTTCTTGGGAATTAAGCCAAGAAAACCATGAATTCTTGGGCCAATTTTGATGTTTTGAAGTTGCTTTGACATGTTATGGTACATAGAAGTTGATTAGAGGTCATGAAATGGCTTGGCAAGTGAAATTGCAAAAATCCCTCTTTTGCATGAACTTGAAAATTATAGGATTTTTGCCAAACTTGAAGGCCATATCTTGAGTTCTAGGATGAATCAAAACATGTTCTTGTACTTTTTGAAAATGGGAAGACATAATCTACAACTTTCATGCCCAAAATTTTTTCATTTGAAGCATTTTTGGTCATGAAAGAATAGGTTGAATATCTTTCCCAAAATGGAATGTTTCCATTACAAGTCCTTTCCAAAAATAGCAAGTTTGCATTTGGCTCAAAATACTTAAACTTTTAGAACTTCCAACCACTTATAAGATCAACTAAAGATCATAGAAACTCAAAATGATGATGATGACCCTTTGGTACCATAGAGGGAGACCTCAGATGCCCTGATTTTGACTTTACTTGCTCAAGAAGTTACCCAAGGATCAGATGACTTCCACAATGAATTTCTTCATAAAATTTGGTACACATGATCCTTATAACATATTAAGACCATTAGAAACAAGAATGACCAAAAAAATTGGGATTAAGGCCTCTGAATCCAAAACCCTAATTTTAGGTCATCTGTGCAGGAAATTTTAAGTCTTCCTCTATGCCTTTGCCATTCTTTGTGATCTCTTGACTTTTATGAACTTTGGGGAGCATATTATGATCATGGAACACACATGGACCCTCTTGGTAAGCTTCAAGACCTTTGGGATGGCTCAGATAACTTCTTGGATTTCTCAATTCACAAACCCTAGATGCAGATGAAATGAAACTATGCAGTGGGATGGTATGCTTATGCTAATGCAAAAATGAAAGAACACAAGCCATGGTGTGAGAAAAAGTGAGGGAAAATTTGGGGTGTTTATAGCTGCCTCTATTCAAGCATGAGTTAGCTGTGCAGGATGTAAGCGCCTGGCTTAACAGACAAACAAGATAACTTGTGGTTGAATACCAAAGACAGTCCGAAATTTGCACTCGCTGGGGAGAAGAAGAAAAGGGATATAAATTGTAAAAGATAGTATAATATGATTATTAAATGAAAGCGATGAAAGAAGACCATCGAGCAGAGGACGACTGCTGGGGGTAAAACGGTAAGCAAAGCAATGACGGGGACGATCATCATGCTGGGAAATAAAGAAACCGCGACGGGGACGACCGTCGGGTAAGGAAATAAAATTCTCTGGGGATTGAGAAAAGCATTGATGGGGAAGACCATCAGGCTTGGAAAGTAAAGCAAATAATGATGGGGACGGCCATCCGGTAAAACTGATGGAGGAAGATCATCAGGAAAAGGTAAAGAGACCACGACGGGGACATCCATCGGGTTAAAGAATAAATGAAATAATTGATGAGGGACGATCATCAAGGCCGAAGGACGATCACCTAGAAGGGGACGACCTGCTCTTTATCACGACATAGGACGAATGCCGGATAGAAAAGATCAACGATGGGGACAACCATCAGAAAAGCATGATGAAGGACGATCATCAAGAGGTGAAGGACGATCACCTAGCAGGGTACGGCTGCTCTTGGGGATTATCGCGACATAGGACGAATGCCGGATAACAAGATCAACGATGGGGACGAACATCGGATAAATGATGAGGGACTGTCATCACGAGGTGAAGGACGATCACCTATCAGGGGACGACTGCTCTTTATCTCGACATAGGACGAATGCCGGATAGAAAGTTCCAACAATGGGGATTCCACTAGGGAAAAGGATGAGGGACGGTCATCCGAAGGTGAAGGACGATCACCTGGCAGGGGACGTCTGTCGAAATTGTCACGACATAGAATGGATGCTGGATAGAAGAAAGTTGTTTTGTTTTTGCGGGTATGTAAACATGGACGAGTGCTTACGCTTTTGAATAAAAGGTATAAGTTTTTGACAATGTGTATAGACTAAAAAGGCGGACGAGCATCCTTAGGACTACGATAGGGACGAGTATCGATAAAAGCAAATGCTGACACGTGTTTAAGGGTGATGATACGGACGAGTATCAATCGGTTAGCCAGGAACACAGACGAGTGTTAATCTGCTGAGGAGGTGATATATACAAGATACAGACGAGTATCAAAGACTTATGTATAAGTATGTACAAGTATTGATCTGCTGGTGAAGTATGACATGGGTGAGTGTCAACAAAGAATATGTACAAGGATGAACAAATATTTGATAATTCTGAAGGATTTATGGCAACTTTACTGGGGAAAGATAACACGGACGAGTGTAAAAAAAAGCATGTATAAATATGAATAGGCATCTGTACTTGAGAGTGCAAAGGGGAATTCTTGGCTTTTTTCTGCAGGGGATATGAATTTTATATATTACTGGTGAAGTGATGATGGTATTTGCAGGTGACTAGCTTGAACCTGGCTCATGATCATGCAAATGTTTGATTTTTGCCGTAATGCTCCATTTTAGACAGAATGCTACGCTTATTTTGGTGAATATGATGTGAATGCTATGATCATGCAAAAGAGAGAACCCGATCCGAAATCCGGATCCTGTGGGGATAAAGATCTCTGGTCTATCTGTCCGGAGGGAGAACACCGCTAGGGATGAGGATGTTTCAGCAACTCCGCTGGGGAAGTATTCCAGGCATTGCTCTACTGGGGAGAGAATGATAACTTTGTGGGGAAGCAATTCCACCGACTCTGCTGAGGATGAGAAAATCCTGGCAACTGATGAGGAATAGAAAGTTCCTGACCACTTTGCTGGGGAAAAAGCCGTCAGGCATTGCTCGGGAGATCCCGCTTGGCGAGGAGATAACTTCTGGGAAGTAATATGTTGGGGATTGATGAATTCCTCAAGGGATCCTCTAGGGGGATAAAGAAAACTTTGCGAGGAAATACTTCTCGTCAAGGAGTCTTGCTGATGATGTGATTGTTTACTTGGCTGGGGATATTATGCTTGATATGCCCCATGCTGTGAAATGGTCTGCCTTGAGTACCTACAACCTGTTAAGACAAAGGAAACACACAAGTGTCCCAAGGTATCCTCAACCGGATTCCATCATGTGAGTTAGATTTTTCTGAGAATTCATATTTCCTGCAAGCATATATTAAAAATGGCTCATATGTTTTATGCAAGTATTGTATTATGAACTTTTGACATTTTGCAAACGAAACAAAAATGTACAAAAACAAAGTGTGACTGAATATTCTGATTTTATTGATTTGTGTGCCCTGAATAGGCAAGTATAGTCAAAGAAGCGAATCCCCTGAAAGGAGGAGATTGTTGTAAATTGAGAAAATAAAAGTGTTGGCAATGTTGAAGTTGACTCTTCAGTGAGCTCCCTTTGCTATGACCTGTATGACCTTGACGTTCTTCTTATCCTGCTTTCTGAAGAAGGTTGATTCTGACTGACGCATTATCCTTTTGAAGCTTGCCATGTTGTGAGTGATACAGACGAATTCAGAATGCAGTTATTCGCTTATTCCCTGATTTTGCGTGGATCGCCCTTTCGGATTTTTAATCCACCGGGATACCCATTTTTTCCTGAGCTGTCCGATGTGGCTTTTTAACTCAGTGGGTGTATATTTTTTTTTTAAATTTTTCCCTTATTTTTGCCCAAGTCTTTTATTCTGGTTTTGACTCGTCGGGATGCCCTATTTTTTGCCTGGACTTACATTTTATTTTTATGTCCAGCAGGTCATTTTATGCGAAGTATTTTTTAACTGCATCTGAATTCACAGGAGATAGGAAGTCCTCGCCATGCATAGTAGTGAGCATTAGTGCTCCACTAGAGAAAACTTTCTTTACTATGAATAGGCCTTCGTAGTTTGGCGTCCATTTTCCCCTGTGGTCTGTATGGGGAGGAAGAAGTCTTTTCAGTACAAGTTCTCCCACTTGGTATTCCCGAGGTCTGACTTTCTGATCGAAGGCTTTCTTCATTCGCTTTTGATACAACTGCCCATAACAGATGGCTTCTAATCTCTTCTCGTCAATCAAATTCAGTTGATTATATTGAGACCGGACCCATTCTGCTTCATACAGTTTCACATCCATCATTACCCGTAAGGAGGGTAGTTCAACTTCAACAGGTAGGACAACTTCCATACCATACACAAGCTGATAAGGTGTTACCCCAGTAGATGTTCTGATAGAGGTTCAGTATCAATTAAAGGCAAATGGTAGCATTTTGTGCCAGTCTTTGTAGGTGATTACCATCTTCTACACAATCTTCTTGATATTCTTGTTAGCAGCCTTGATATCGCCATTCATATTTGGTATGTAAGGAGAAGAATTGTGATGTTGAATTTTGAAGTCCTGGCAAAGTTTTACCATCATCTTGTTGTTCAAATTGGAACCATTATCAGTAATGATTCACTCAGGGACTCCATATCGACAGATGATATCCCTTTTCAGAAATCTAGCTACCACTTGTCTGGTGACGTTTGCATATGAAGCTGCTTCAACCCATTTGGTGAAGTAGTCAATGGCTACCAGGATGAATCTGTGACCATTTGAAGCAGTCAGTTCAATCTTTCCAAACATATCAATGCCCCACATGGCGAAGGGCCAAGGTGAAGACATTACATTTAAAGGATTCAGAGGCACATGCACTTTGTCCGCGTAGATCTGGCATTTGTGGCATTTTCTGGCATAAGCACAACAGTCTGCATCCATTGTGATCCAGTAGTAACCTAATCTTAATAACTTCTTTAGCATTGCATATCCTCCGGCATGGGTACCGAAAGAACCCTCATGTACTTCGTGCATTAGGAGGTCTACTTCCTTATTGTCAACACATCTGAGTAAGACCATGTCAAAGTTTCGCTTGTACAAAGAGCCATCAGTATTAAGGAAGAAATGGCCGACTATCCTTATTAATGTCTTCTTATCATTTGACGATTCCCCAGGTGGGTATGTCTGAGTTTCCAAGAAGCATTTGATGTCATGGTACTAAGGCTTGTTATCAGTGACAGTGTCCACAAAGAATACATATGTCGGTCGGTCCAGTCTGGATACCAAAATCTGAGGTACATAATTAGCAGCTTGTACTTTGATCATGGATGAAATGGTAGCCAAAGCGTCTGCAACCTGATTCTCATCTCGAGGGATGTATTCAAGCTTAATTGTTGTGAAGAAGGTCAATAATCTCCTCGTATAGTCACTGTAGGGAATCAGATGCTCCTGATGAGTGTACCACTTGCCGTTGGTATGATTGATTACCAAAGCCGAATCTCTGAATACATTCAAGGTTTTGATCCTGGGGTCAATGGCTTCCCCAAGACCCATAATACAAGCTTCGTATTCTACTTCGTTGTTAGTGCAAGCAAAGGTGAGTTTTGCTGAGAAAGGCATATGGACTCCCTTGGGTGTGATAAGTACTGCACCAACCCCACGACCGCTGCAATTGACTGCCCCATCGAACATCATAGTCCATGCTTCTTCTGGATCAGACCCTTCAGTATGAACAGGCTCTTTAAAATATTTTTCTTTCAAGAACATGATGTCTTCATCAGGGAAGTCAAATCTCATAGGCTGGTAATCATCAATGGGTTGCTCAGCCAGATAGTCAGGCAATACACTGCCTTTGATGGCCTTTTGAGAGGTGTACTGAATGTCATATTCTGTTAGAATCATTTTCCATCTTGCAACCCTTCCGGTAAGAGCTGGCTTCTCAAATATGTACTTGACTGGATCCATCTTTGAGATTAATAACGTAGTATGAGTCAACATATACTGTCTTAGTTGGAGAGCAGCCCATGCTAAAGCACAACAAGTTTTCTCGAGCAGTGAATAACGTTGTTCACAGTCGGTAAACTTTTTGCTTAGGTAGTATATTGCATACTCTTTTCGACCAGACTCGTCATGCTGGCCCAACACACACCCCATCGACTCTTCTAAAACTGTCAAGTACATAATTAGAGGTCTTCCTTCAACTGGAGGCATAAGGATTGGAGGTTCTTGCAAGTACTCCTTGATCTTGTCAAAAGCCTTCTGGCAATCATCGTTCCACTTGACTGTTTGTTCTTTTCTTAATAGCTTGAACAAGGGTTCGCAGGTTGCAGTGAGATGAGATATGAACCTTGAGATGTAGTTCAATCTACCTAGGAACCCTCGAACTTCTTTCTCAGTCTTAGGTGCAGGCATTTTCTGAATAGCTTTGAATTGATCGGGATCAACCTCAATTCCTTTTTTACTTACAATAAAACCCAGCAGCTTACCAGAACGCACCCCGAATGTGCATTTGTTGGGGTTCAACCTTAACTGATACTTTCTCAGACGCTTGAACAGTTTCAGTAGATTCACCAAATGCTCTTCCTCTGTTCTGGACTTGGCAATCATATCATCCACATAACACTCGATTTCTTTGTGGATCATATCATGGAATAATGTTACCATAGCCCGTTGATATGTTGCACCGACGTTCTTCAGACCAAACGACATTACCTTGTAACAAAACGTGCCCCAAGGTGTGATGAAAGTTGTCTTCTCCATGTCTTCAGGTGACATCTTAATCTGATTATATCCAGAAAATCCATCCAAGAAATAAAATACCGAGAACTGAGCCGTGTTATCCACCAATACATCAATGTGAGGTAATGGGAAATCATCCTTCGGGCTAGCTCTGTTCAAATCCCGGTAATCCACACACATACGCACCTTGCTATCCTTCTTAGGTACGGGTACAATATTAGCAACCCACGGTGAGTAACTAGTTACAGCAAGAAAATCGGCGTCCCACTGCTTTTGTACTTCTTCCTTGATCTTCATAGCCATGTATGGGCGAGTGCGGCGTAGCTTCTGTTTGATAGGCGGACAATCTTCTTTCAGTGGCAATATGTGCATGACAATATCCGTATCTAGACCTGGCATATCTTGATAGGACCAAGCAAAGACGTCAACATATTCCCGAAGCATACTTATGAGGTCTTCTTTCATTGGAGCTTGCAGACTAGCCCCGATCTTCACTTCCTTTACATCTTCCTCGGTACCAAGATTGACAGTTTCAACCTCCTCCTGATGAGGAGAAATCACTTTTTCCTCTTGTCTCAACAACCTATCCAACTCTTCAAGCAAATCATAGTCTTCATCAACCCCTTCATCTTGTTGATTAATTGGATTGTTGAAGTCATACAAGGTCATATCAGTGTTGTTGTCGGTGCAATCTGGAGGATTATCTCTGCAAGGGTTGAGATTTGTTAATTTTAGTGATTGATTTTATTTTATTTAGAAAAAGTGTGAATGGATTTATTATTTTGAAAAACATTGCCATTTATTGCTTTGTGCGAAAATAACAAAAATGAAAGACAGTGAGCGGAAAAAGAAGATCGTTTGCAAAAGATGTCAATTTGTTCATTAATCATTCATTTGTACAAAATACAAATATGGACCTATTACAAAATGAGTCCTGACACCTTGGGCAAGATGCAGGACTTGATGCATGCTTAAACAGGAAATAATAATTACTCTGCAGAAGTAATCCTTATAATTTCCTGGGAAGACCAGTTAAGGACTTGCTGGCCTGGGACCCTTGGACGAATCCAGCTCTCCAGGTTGAAGTCACTTTCAGTCTTGTCTTCCACATTGTTGATTGCATCAGGGGTTAGCATTCCCCCACTGATAAACTTGGGAGCTTCAACTGCCTCCTCTTGGACTTGTCGGGATGGTTTGTAACCCAACCCAAACTTGTCTTCTTTGACCTAAACTTGCAGCAGCTTGCCCCAACCCTGAGTATTCCTGTCTTCAACAACCTTCCGAGCTTGCTTATAAGAAGAGATTGAAGTACCAGACACTACAGCT
Source organism: Lathyrus aphaca (assembly GCA_963966055.1). Classification (NCBI taxonomy): domain Eukaryota; kingdom Viridiplantae; phylum Streptophyta; class Magnoliopsida; order Fabales; family Fabaceae; genus Lathyrus; species Lathyrus aphaca. The sequence continues at coordinate 365,184,619 of OZ014521.1, forward strand.
GTTGCTTCATTGACATTGAGGGCCTCAAACCCTTGGCACATTGTCTCATGGGTTTCTCCGTCCATCTCAATATACTTGTAAGTAGCTAGATGACTAACGAATATATCCTCCTCCCCACATATTGTGACAACTTAGCCCTCCCATTCGTATTTTAACTTCTGGTGAAGGGTCGACGTTACAGCGCCAGCGACATGAATCCATTGCCGACCCAACAAACAGCTATAGGCAGGCTAAATATCCATCACGTAGAAGATAGTTTTGAAGATCTGTAGGCCAATCACCACAGGTAACTCAATTTCCCCAAGAATCTATCTTTTAGAACCGTCAAAGGCTCTCACCACCAGGTTACTTGGACGTAGTGCAAGACCATCATATTCCATCTTGACCAAGGCTTTATTTGGAAGAACATTGAGAGAAGACCCAGTGTCAACCAAGACATGAGAGAGAACACCACTTTTACACTCCAAGGTGATATGCAAATCCTTATTATGGTTACGGACCTCCGTAGTCAGATCAGCATCAGTAAAACCTAGCCCATGGCTAGTATTGACATTTGAAACCACCGTTTCTAGCTGATTAACTGTAATCTCTTCTGGCACGTAAGCTGCGTGCAAGACTTTGATAAATGCATTCCTGTGAGCTTCGGAGCATATTAGCAGTGATAGAATAGAGATTTTGGAGGGTGTCTGATGGAGCTTGTCCATAACCTTATAGTCACTCTTCTTGATTATTCTCATGAACTCGTCTACATCCTGGTCAAAGGATGTCTTCTGGGTTTCCTTGGTAATAGGCTCTTCAGGCACCACACTCTTGCCCTTAGCTTTGGCAGCAGCTTCTGCTTCAGCATTAGTTCTTTGGAATTGTGATGCAAAAACACGTCCGCTTAGAGTGAAGCCTCCGCCTCCCCCCACATTATCAATCTGTGGTGTAGAAGTGTCAAGAGTGACTTTCTTTCCATCGCAATACAAATCTGAGCCATAGTGCAAAGGCACGACACTGCTGCTGTCATATGCAACTGGTCCTGGTACCGTGATAGTAACCGGACTGATTGTCGTGGAAGAAGGAATTGAGACAGTTTGAGGTTCATAATAAATTGTAACAAGATGTCTGACCGGAGATGGTGCTGGTGATAAAGGTTGCTGATGTTGATGGAGATGTTGCTGTGAATTGTTGAAAGAATCTGGGACGTGGATTGTTTCCAGATCGTAATAAATGGTAACTGTGGAAATGTCATCATTAATAGCTGTTGTTGTTGTAGAAGGATGTGTTGAACTGATATCTGTTGATATTAAAGAAGAGATGATTATTGATGTTGTAGAAGAATCCGTTGGAATGATTGTTGTTGAAGTTGTAGGAGTGATATCTGATGGAATGATGTGTGCTGGTGTTGTAGGAGGAATGGTTGTTGATGTTGTAGGAGCCAGAACTGTTGAAGTGATCTGTAAAGTGCCTTCTTTAATGAGATTGTTGATACCGGTTTTCAAATTTGCACAACCATTGATAGAAATCTTGCAGGCTTCGCAATGGGCCTCACAACCCAGGAACACTTGGCACTTTAAAAGCTGGGCTTTAACCTCGGCCATAGGTGTCTGAATGCTTGCAACACTGTCATTTTGGTTCATCGGTTGATCCTCCTCAATGGAATTTATCCTTGGCCCACCATGGCTAGGTATAAGATTCTTGGTAACACTTGGAGGGGGTGCAAAGTTGACTGCCTTAGAATCAAGCAAATCTTGAACCTTCATGTGTAAGGCTCTGCACTTCTCTGTAGTATGGCCAGGTGCATTGGAGTGGAAGGCACATCTGGAATTAACATCATAGTTTCTTTGAAGGTTCTGGGGATCTGGAGGGGCCAGAGTCCTCAATTCAATCAGATTGAGCTTTAATAATTGTGGAAGTAAAGCATCATAGGGCATCATAATGGGATTGATAACCCTGTTGGTTTGTGAAGTCCTTTGTTGAAACGGACGTTGTTGCTGATTGTTATTGTTGTAAGATCTCTGTTGAGGAAATTGTTGTTGCTGTGGGAAGTGTTGAGGTTGTGGAGGATACTTTTGTTGAGGTGCTGGAGCTGGAATGGTGATAGCAGCTACTGATCTTGGCATGTATTGAGGCCTACCTCTGCCCATATGTACTGAGTTGGTCTCACCTGTCCTATGAGGTCCTGCGAAAGGTTTCCTTGTATTGCTGGAACTAGCTCCATTATCTGAAATTTTGCCCATCTTCAGCAGACTTTCAATTCTCTCACCAGCTATAACTACATCCGTAAAGCTAGTGGAAGAGAAGGCAACCAGTCTGTCAATGTATGTTCTTTGCAATGTGTTCATAAACATGTCGGCCAATTATCTCTCAGACATTGGAGGCTGGACAGCAGCAGCAAGCTGTCTCCACCTTTGGGCATACTCCCTGAAACTTTCCCTTGAAGACTGAGACAAACCCATTAGGAGAGTCTTGTTGGGAGCCATGTCCAAGTTATATTGATACTGGCGTATGAAAGCTTCAGACAAATCCTTCCAATTTCTGATTGTTGCTCTGGACAAGTGAGAATACCATTCATGGGATGCCCCGATCAGACTGTCTTCGAAGAAGAACATCCATAACTTTTCGTCCATGGTATAAGCTTTCAGTCTCCCCAGAAAGGAATGCAGGTGAGTACGTGGACAGGAGGTACCATTATATCTCTCAAAGCATGAAGGCTTGAATTTGTGAGGAATTCTGACTCCCTCAACTAAACCCATGTCCATCACATCAAATCCCAAAGAGTTTTGGGACTCCAAAGATCTCAGCTTCTATGCTATTTCGTTCAGACGACGATCATAGACTTCATCTCCAGCACCAATTATTGTAAATTGTTCCTCTTGAGGGTCCTCTTGCAAGGCACGCCCCCTAGTGTTTCCTTGGGTATTTCTGATAACATTGACTTCTGGGTTGAGGTGAGGCCCAAACTCTGGTGCGTCTGTTCGTGGTTATCCGTGATCATTGTTACTAGTACCTCCTGTACCTAGATGATTCTCTTCTGGAGTTTTCCGCTCGACCAAATCTCTTAATCTTTCTTGGCTTTGGGCCAACCCAGTCATTACTGCCATGAACTGGTTCATCTGAGCCCTCATCTCAGTTCTCTCATTAGCCATTTGAGTTCTCACGTCAGTTAAATCTTGTTGAACTTGGTCCATCTGTAAGCTCGGAAGGTTGTTTCTTGTAGGATACCAGTGAACTCTGTTGATAGGGAAAACCCTCCTACGAGCAATGTTTCCTGAAACAATAGCAAAGTGAGAAAACAACATCAAAAACACCTACAAAACAAAGAATGAGGTTAGTATGCAAAGCAGTATTCCTATTTGTCTTCCAAGGGTATCCAGTTTGGTTCTTTGGTTTTGACCTTCCAGACCTTTGGGAATGAAGATGTTGAAGAGAAATGAAGCCTAAGGGAAAATCCAGGTAACACATAAACCATATATTACAAATGCAAAAGTTACATAGTTTATGATTACAACAAGTTCCCATGGTGGGCCAAAATACAATCAATCCAAAAAATACAACAGAATCACCATGAGAAATAAAGTACAACCAAAATAAAATACAAGTACAAAGAAATCAAACATCCAGCCCAAAGTCATCCTCTTTGACTTCCTTCAGGAGAGCATCAGTTACTGGTCCAAGTAGATGCTCTGTTATGGTCTTGACAAGAAGGTTCCTGGTGGCAATGGCACTTGTCAACTTCTGGTAGTTGTCTTGGTCCTTTGATCTCTTCAACCCCGCCCAGAGTTTCAACTCGGAGATTTCATTCTATGCTGCCAACAAGGCTTCTTGACTCTTCTTCTCATTAGCTTTCAACTGCTCAATCTTAGCCCGTGTCTTCTGATCTTCTTGTAAACGAGCCTCAGTGATCCTGATCCACCTAGCCTGACTCTCCTCTAGGTAATGCTCATCTCTGGCTTTCTGAATCTTGGCTTCTTTGCAAGCATTCTTCAATACCAACTCCCCTACTCGGGCTTTTCTGATGTAATCGTCATTCTTTTCTATCTTGATCATATGCTCGATCCAGAGCTTCTCTAACCTCTCATTGTCCAGACGACTATCATTCCTCTCCCAGAGGGTCTTCTTTAGAGCTTCAGAAAGTTGGGAATTCCTCTCTTTAAACTTATCAAACTCCTCTAAACTGACTGTAGCTATAGGCTCTACTGTTGATGTCCCTGGCACATCTTCTAGGGTGAATGGCATGCGGGTGATCTGTCCCCTGATGCGACACCAATCAATGTACTGAGCTGAAGCTATGTTGTTGCACTTGCCAAGAATAGCAGTCCCTTTTGTCTGTATGTTATCCCAAGCCCATGTTGCTTGTCGGATGATGGCATGATTATTCTGAACATCACAGTAAAGGGTCTCTGCTAAATCCTGCTCTCTTGGTGGATTTACTAAGGCATACCCTAGCTGCCTTTTAAAATGCAAAGGATTGTAGTTGATGCAACCCTTCACTCCAATAAGAGGTACATTGGGATACTGCCCACAGCTTGTAATCATGTCTTTGCCCTTGGTGCTCTGAGTACACCACCTGATGTCTTCTGAGTACACCACAACTTGTAATCATTCTCTTAGTCCAATTTCTTGACTGATGAGGATTCAGGAAAGCTTCAGTCTTTGGCAGGTGTCTCAATAACCAACAGTAGAAGAGAGGTGCACAACATCTGACTAGTCTTCCCCTCTGTTTCTCCTTTCTCTGATGCACTGAGTAGTAAAAATCCCCTAGCAAGGTAGGAACTAGATTCTTCAGCAGGAAGATATGGATAGCATTCTTGCTTACAGACTTGGGCTCGTCTGCAAACAAGATGATTCCATATACACTAAGAGCCAGGAGAGCACAAACAGTTTCCCACTTCCCTGCTGCAGCATGACTGGTGGCCTGAGTGATCAAGAAGTCCAAATGGAGGTCTGGGATTCCAACCTTGGTAGCCATATGTTGATCAATGATGGTGGCTTCCAAGTGCAGAGCCTTAGCTATGTCTTCATTCCTAGAAGCAGTCATCTCAGGGTTGAAAGGAATACCCCTTCTGATAGGGACACCTAATAGCATGGAAAACTCTTCTAACAAAGGACCCATCTGAAAGTCTGGGAAAGTGAAACATTTGAGAGGAGGGTCATAGAACTGAAGGAAAGTGTGAATCATGCTCCTCTGTGATGCATCCAAGTCCATGATCATGTCCATAATACCCCCATAATGTTCCTTGAATAAAGGGACATGACCAGGAGTGATAAGTGCCTGAATCTGCCTGATACCTGCTAGGGAGGGCTCAAAGAAATGATAAGTAATGTTGCTCTTCCTGGATGAGTCCATACTGATAATGGGTGCTGATGAAGGTAACTGGAGAAGATAACTGATGCAGGTAACTGATGTAGATAGCTGAAGAAGACAACTGAAGAAGATATCTGATGAAGAAGATCTCTGATGAAGATAACTGATGAAGATAACTGATGAAGGTGGCTGAGCAGAAGAACAGTCAAAACCAAACCAAAGATGATGTGGATACCCTGTAAAACAAATAGGAAAATGTTAAAATGATGCAGAATGATGTATGCGGAATGATATGCAAGGGTTTGTGATCAGGTGCTGGATTTTCCATTTGCTTTGATAGGGTCCATGAGTGTTCATAAGTCCAGATGAAGGCTAGAGAACCAGTAACCAGGTGGGGGACTCAAATAAAGAGTCACATGTCCAGGGTTTCATAGAATCTGTCCAAAATAGTGTAACCTTAAAACAATATCAGTAACAGGGTATGTGAGGCCAATGGTTCCTTTAAACCTGTAAACAACCCAACCCACTCATAGGTATTGTTCTAGAACAAGGATCCTTAGACATGGATCTATCATAAAAAGTGTAAACACTTCTAACCCGGAGGTACAATGTTTACCCTAATCATAAAGAGTCCTGCTCTAATTCACCTCAGATGCTGAAGGTAATCTAAAAAGGTCATCCAGACATAGCAGGCTTCCCAGATAGCCCAAGTACTACAGGAAATCCGTAGCACAGAGTTCTCAAGAAGAAACCCATGTTTGAGCCGTGTTTGATATTCCCGCACCAGACCGAAATGGAATGTGAAAGAATATGAAGCCACTCTAATCCTATGTGTCACTCAGGCTCCCGGTGTGGAACCTTGCTCACTGAGATACCCCTCCCACCAAGGCAAACCAGCAAATCCAGCACATGATATGATGACAATAATATGGAATGCATAAAACAGTAAATGAAAGCAATAAATAAAGTTGTACAGAAAGCAATAAACAAAAAGTACACATAACACCCCCATAAACACAAATCAAACAAGCGCTAGGAGAAACCCACAAAAAGAACCAGAATCCCTGGTTGCAAAAGGTTCCCCACCAGAGTCGCCAAGCTGTCGCTCCCCAGATTTTCATCCCGGAGCAAACGCGAACCGTCGGCGAAGAGGAAGAGGTTGAATTGAATAGAGTCGCCAGCTAGGAATTTTTATCCCGAAGGAAAGGTAATGCTGCATAAACCTGGAAAGAGATGGATAAGACGGTTGTGAACAAGAGAAACTGAGAAAGGGGGTTGGTTACGACCTGGGAAGGTATTAGCACCCAGATCATCCTTCATACTCGACGGGATCGACGCTTACTTGATTGTGTTTAAAAGGGGTAAGTGTATGTGATATCTGTATGCAAAAGCTAGGGAAAGAAAGTACAGGTGTCAGTGCAAAATGGGTGAATTACTCAGGAACTGAGGCTTAGAAAAGAATGCTGAAAGAAGGGGATGACAAAGAGACTTTTGTTCGATAACTGTTAAGTTATGCCTACGTATCCTCTCGTGCAATGAGGAAGTCAGAACACCATAGTTCGACTCAAAGAGACTGAAAATAAATTGACTGTGAACTGCTTGCTTGTCTATGCTCAAGTGTACGAATCGTCTAGCTCGAGTGTTAATTGTCTTGCATTAGACGGAAGAAGCGAGTTCTCGTTTGTGAATGAGTGTGACGAGAAAAGAATCCAGTAGGAGACGATTATTGTTTGCTTTTATGTTTTCAGTTTTTGATTGTTTTTGGTGTTTTGCATAGGATTATGAGCTTAAGCCTAAATCAAGGGCTTGTAAACTCACTATATCCTCCCTGATTAGGGATAATGAGCCTACTTAAGTGTGAGATAAGCATCTCAACTTAATTAAGATCATTAACCTACTTGTAATTATTTAGATGTTTTTTGGGTTTTTTGTTTAGTGTTAAGTAATGAGTTTAATCTCTAATCACAGATTAGTGAACTCATTACACCATCCTAATAAAAGGATGATAGATGAGAACACTTAAGCCGAGGAAGATACCTCAACTTAATCCATGGTTAGGGACTAAATTCATCATATAAAAAACCTTTTTAAATGGATTTTAATTAAAGGATGAGATTAAGAAGTGGATTTTAAGTTTGTAAGACAACATGAGGGGGACTTGTCCATTAAACACTAGGGTTAGTCCCTCTTGACCATAAGGAAGAGATAGAACCCTAATGTAAGGCCCAAATTACAAGATAAACTCTTAGTGATTATTAATGTGTTTTGATTAAGATATGTAAAGAAATTAAAGGTTTAACACTAAGGATTAAGGTTATACACTCCATCCTAAGATAAGGATGCAGGCATTACACTAATACAAAGTCCTAAAGCTTTAAGAGTTTAGCCTCTGATTAAGAGATGAGAAGAGAGTCTCAAGGAGACTCAAAGGTAAAAGACTAAGGGGAACTTTATACAACCCTAAAAGTTATCATGCTTGGATATCCTATGGTTTGTGAGGCTTAAGAGAAAAGATCTTCAAGAAGGCCACCAAGGAAGAAGCAGATGAAAAGAGAAGGAAAAAGAAGAATAAGTTACTTACTTCCTGAAGAAGATAAGTAACTTAGGAGAAAAGAAAGGAGCAAGAGAAGCAAAAGTGAAGCAAGTTTACTTAAAATACAAATAAAGGATTCAAATTCAAAGGAAAGAAGAGGTGGTAGGTGAAGGAAAATCCACCTCCCACATAACTTACCAAAGAAATGAGATGAATGCATAAGACATAAAGCACAAATAAATGAGATGAATAAGTATGCAAAGACCAAAGTCAGAAGTGAATATGCAATGTAAATGTGTTATGAGATGATTCAAATTCATACAAGATGCATATGAATGATCATACAAGGATGAGATGCAAAAGAAGCATGTTTAGAAGTATGAAAACACATGGATGTTCATGCAATGTAATGGATGCCAAGCATAGCAAATGAATCAAAAAATTATCAAGAAATGTTTCAAACATGTCCTAAGATGTCTAAGATGACATACAAAAGAATGGAATGGCATGACAAGTTCATATGATGACGATATGCAAAGATGAATGCAAATGAACATGGGAAATTAGGGTTTTAAGACAACATGAAATGCATATGACCAAAACAGAAGCAATCACCATGATAAAAAATTGAAATTGAACTCAAACAAATCCTAATCCCATACAAGATCATATCCCAAAGGAGAAAGTCAGAAGCCAATACTAGGCAAAGTTATGAAATTCCTAAGTTAGCTAGGGTTTTTGGGTGCTTCTAAAGGGAAAATGCAAATCAAATTGAAAATGCAAGATAAAAATATGAGATAAATAACCTAGAAACTATATGTAATATGTGAAACAATTCAAAAAGAACCAATTTCAAACTCATTATGGTTAGGCAGAAATGAATTTTTCAAGTTAGGGTTAAAAAATGTGATTTTTAAGAACCCTAATTCAAAGAAAATTGTGAAAATGGGATCAAACCTAAAAATAAATTTGTATGGTGAGTTTGAAAATGTTTCTAAATGTTTAAGGATGCTTCATAATTTTTTTGGTGATTTTTAGAAACCTAAATGCATAATTAATTAATTAAAATCAATTAATTAATTAAATAAAACATTTAAATCTTTTAAAAATACTTTTTTAATGCAAAAAATAAAATAAAAAATGTTTTTAGGTTAATAAAAATATTTAAAACAGAAATGCGAGAAATGATATTTTTTTGATGATTTTTGCTATTTTTAATAAAATGAACAAAGAAATGAAAAGAAAATGAAATTAAAATGAATTAAAATGAAAGTATGATGATCTGAAGGCCAGGATTTGAACTGGGGAGATATTGGTTGATTGCGCGGGAAATCCAAGGGTCAGGATTCAAACTGGCTAATTAAACTGATTAAATTAATTAATTAAAATTAGGGTTTAAGTGAAATGATCCTGGCCACTAAAAAACGCGCTAAGTAAGATCCAATGGTCTACGTTTAAACTAGGGAGATTAACCCTAATCCTAACCTTAATTATTTTCAGGTGACCGGAGCAAGCTCCGATCATCTTCTCCGGCCACACCATCATGCTATCTTCTTCCCTAGGCTACCCCAAACTCTCCAGAAACATCCCCCAAACCATTCTAAACAAGAATCAGGCCACAAACAACATTTATTTTGCATCAAACTAATGAATCGAAGAAAAACATTTTTAGATCAAAAAGTTTCAGAAAAACAATACATCCTGGTTTCTCAACCATTTTCAAAAATAATCATATCAGCATGATCAGGGAGACACATAGAATCATTTAAGAACTTAAAATGAGAGTTTTGGAAAAAAAGTTTGAGATGGCTACCTGAGTTGAAGCTTTGAGATATTGAGCTTTCTGACTCCCTCCTTTGTGCAAAACCACTCCACTTGGTCCCTTGAAGCTTCTAGAGAGCTTAGAGCATGCTTTGAATGGTTGTTTTATGGTGTTTGGTTCTGGTGTGGCAGAAATCGTATTTCTGATTGAGGGGTTTTTAGGCCATATCACGGAGTGGGAAATGATCCCTGGGTTATGTGGAGTTGAATGGTGAAAGAAATTTGGAGTTTGAGTGGCTGAGGAGTGAGTTTTGAAAGCTTGAAGGTTTGTGGAATTTTTGGTGATTCTGAGTTGTGGGAGGATTCAGGCTCCAAGCTTATGTGAAATGAGCTCCTTGATGTCCACGTAAGTCATGCTGATTGGCCAGAGAGTGGTTGTGGCATAGGCTGATTGGTATGGCTTGTTTTGCAACAAGTAAAAAGTTGTGGTACCACAAGTATGGGCTGAGTCAGAGCTGGTTTTGAGGGGTGTCCTGCCTTAGCCAGCTTCAAGGAGAACCATGGGATGGTTTGGGATGATCTGCAACCTTTGATTCAAGTGTTTGCAAGCTTTATGCATAATTGCCATTTTGAGATTTCTTGTGAATCAAGCCATGAAAACCATGCATTCTTGGGCCAATTCTGATGTTTTGAAGTTGCTTTGACATGTTATGGTACATAGAAGTTGATTAGAGGTCATGAAAAGGCTTGGAAAGTAGAATTGCAAAAAACCCTCTTTGGCATGAACTTGAAAATTATAGGATTTTTGCCAACTTTGAAAGGCCATATCTTGAGTTCTAGGATGAATCAAGACATGTTTTTGTACTTTTTGAAAATGGGAAGACATAATCTACAACTTTCATCCCCAAGAATTTTTCATTTGAAGCATTTTTGGTCATGAAAGAATAGGTTGAATATCTTTCCCAAAATGGAAAGTTTCCATTACAAGTCCTTTCCAAAAATAGCAAGTTTGCATTTGGCTCAAAATTCATCAACTTTATGAAATTCTAACCACTTATAAGATTAACTAAATATCATAGAAACTCAAAATGATGATGATGACCCTTTGGTACCATTGAGGGAGGCCTCAGATGCCCTGATTTTGACTTTACTTGCTCAAGAAGTTACCCAAGGATCAGATGACTTCCACAGTGAATTTCTTCATAAAATTTGGTACATATGATCCTTATAACATATTAATACCATTAGAAACAAGAATGACCAAAAAATTGTGATCTCTTGACTTTTATGAACTTTGGGGAGCAAATTATGATCATGGAACACACATGGACCCTCTTGGTAAGCTTCAAGACATTTGGGATGGCTCAGATCACTTCTTGGATTGCTCAGTTCACAAACCCTAGATGCAGATGAAATGAAACTATGCAGTGGGATGGTATGCTTATGCTAATGCAAAAATGAAAGATCACAAGCCATGGTGTGAGAAAAAGTTAGGGCAAATTTGGGGTGTTTACAGTAAGGAAGGTAGTTCAACTTAAACGGGTAGGGCAACTTCCATACCATACACAAGCTGATAAGGTGTTGCCCCAGTAGATGTTCTGATAGAGGTTCGGTACCCATGCAAGGAAAATGGTAGCATTTCGTGCCAGTCTTTGTAGGTGACTACCATCTTTTGCACAATCATCTTAATATTCTTGTTAGCGGCTTCAATAGCACCATTTATCTTTGGCCTGTAAGGAGAAGAGTTGTGATGTTGAATTTTGAAGTCCCGACAAAGTTCTGCCATTATCTTGTTGTTCAAATTGGAACCATTATCAGTAATGATTCGCTCGGGAACTCCATATCGACAGATGATATCCCTTTTCAGAAATCGAGCTACCACTTGCCTGGTGACATTTGCATACGAAGCTGCTTCAACCCATTTGGTGAAGTAATCAATGGCTACCAGGATGAATCTGTGACCATTTGAAGCAGTCGGTTAAATCTTTCCGATCATATCAATGCCCCAAATGGTGATGGGCCAAGGTGAAAACATTACATTCAAAGGATTCGGAAGCACATGCACTTTATCTACGTAGATCTGGCATTTCTGGCATTTTCTAACATAGGCACAACAGTCTGCATCCATTGTGATTCAATAGTAACCCGATCTTAACAATTTCTTTGCCATTGCATGTCCTCCAGCATGGGTACCGAAAGAACTTTCATGTACTTCGTGCATCAGTAGGTCTGCTTACTTCTTCTCAACACATCTGAGTAAGACCATGTCGAAGTTTCACTTGTACAAAGAACCGTCAGTATTGAGGAAGAAACTGCCAGCTAGCCTCCTCAGTGTCTTCTTATCATTTGACGATGCCCCAGGTGGGTATGTCTGAGTTTCCAAGAAGCATTTGATATCGTGGAACCAAAGCTTATTGTCAGTAACAATGTCCATAGAGAATACATATGTCGGTCTGTCCAGTCTGGATACCAAAATCCGAGGTACATAGTTGGCAGTCTGTACTTTGATCATGGATTAAATGGTAGCCAAAGCATCTGAAAACTGATTCTCATCTCGAGGAATGTATTCAAGCTTAACTGTTGTGAAGAAGGTCAACAATCTCCTTGTATAGTCACGTTAGGGAACCAGATGCTCCTGATGAGTGTACCACTTGCCGTTGGTCTGGTTGATTACCAAAGCTAAATCTCCGAATACATTCAAGGTTTTGATCCTGAGGTCAATGGCTTCCTCAAGACCCATACAAGCTTCATATTCTGCTTTGTTGTTAGTGCGGGCAAAGGCGAGCCTTGCTGAGAAAGGCATATGAACCCCTTTAGGTGTAATAAGCATTGCACCAACCCCATGACCGTTGTAGTTAACTGCCCCATCAAACATCATAGTCCATGCTTCTTCTGGGCCAGGCCCTTCAGTGTGAATAGGCTCTTCACAATCTTTTGCTTTTAAGAACATGATGTCTTCATCAGGGAAATAAAATCTCATAGGCTGGTAATCATCAATGGGTTGCTCAGCCAGATAATCAGACAATACACTGCCCTTGATGGCTTTTTGAGAGGTGTACTGAATGTCATATTCCGTTAGAATCATTTGCAATCTGGCAAACCTTCCGGGAAGTGCTGGCTTCTCAAATATGTACTTGACTGGGTCCATCTTTGAGATCAATAAGGTAGCATGAGTCAACATATATTGTCTTAGTCGGCGAGCAGCCCACGCTAAAGCACAACACGTTTTCTCGAGCAGTGAATAACATTATTCACAGTCGGTAAACTTTTTGCTTAGGTAGTATATTGCATACTCTTTTCGACCAAACCCGTCATGCTGGCCCAACACACACCCCATTGTCTCTTCTAATACTGCCAGGTACATGATTAGAGATCTTCCTTCAACTGGAGGCATGAGAGTTTGAGGTTCTTGCAAATACTCTTTGAATTTGTCGAAAGATTTCTGACAATCATCGTTCCACCTGACTGTTTGTTCTTTTCTTAACAGCTTGAATAAGGGTTCGCAGGTTGTAGTGAGATGAGATATGAACCTTGAGATGTAGTTTAATCTACCTAAGAACCTCCGAACTTCTTTCTCAGTCTTAGGTGCAGGCATTTCCTTAATTGCTTTGACTTTGTCAGGATCAACCTCAATTCCTTTTTCACTTACAATAAAACCCAGTAGCTTACCAGAATGCACCCCAAATGTGCATTTGTTGGGGTTCAACCTTAACTGATACTTTCTCAGACGTTTGAACAACTTCAATAGATTCACTAAATGCTCTTCCTCTGTAAGGGACTTGGCAATCATATCATCCACATATCACTCGATATCTTTATGGATCATATCGTGGAACAATGTTACTATAGCCCGTTGATATGTTGCACCGGCGTTCTTCAGACCAAAAGGCATTACCTTGTAACAGAACGTGCCCCAGGGTGTGATGAAAGTTGTCTTTTCCATGTCTTCGGGTGACATCTTAATTTGATTGTATCCAGAAATTCCATCCATAAAAGAAAATACCGAGAACTGAGTTATGTTGTCTACCAATACATCAATGTGAGGTAATGGGAAATCATCCTTCGGGCTGACTCTATTCAGATCCTGGTAATCCACACACATACACACCTTTCCATCCTTCTTAGGCACGAGTATAATGTTAGCAACCCACGGCGGGTAACTAGTTACAACAAGAAAACCGGCGTCCCACTGCTTTTGTACTTCCTCTTTGATTTTCATGGCCATGTCTGGGTGAGTACGACACAACTTCTATTTAACTGGCGGACAATCTTCTTTTAATGGAAGCCTATGCTTGACAATGTCCGTATCCAGACCTGGCATATCTTGATAGGACCAAGCAAAGACGTCGACATACTCTCAAAGCATACTGATGAGTTGTTCTTTCACTAGAGCTTGCAGACTAGCCCCGATCTTCACCTCTTTCACATCTTCCTCGGTACCAAGTTTGATAGTCTAAACCTCCTCATGATAAGGAGAAATCACTTTTTCCTATTGTCTCAACAACCTGGCTAACTCTTCAAGCAAATCATAGTCTTCATCAACCCCTTCATCTGCTTGATTAATCGGATTGTCGAAGTCATACGAGGTCATAACAGTGTCATTGTCGGTGCAATCTGGAGGATTATCTCTGCAAGGGTTGAGATTTGTTCATTTTAGTGATTGATTTTATCTTATTTAGAAAAAGTGAATGAAGTTTATTAAGAAAACATTGCCATTTATTGTTTTGTGCGAAAATAACAAAAATGAAAGACAGTGAGCGAAAAAGATTGTTTGCAAAAGATGTCCATTATTCATTAATCATTCATTTTCACAAAATACATATGGCCCTATTAAAAAATGAGTCCCGACATCTTGGGCAAGATGCAGGACTTTGATGCATGCTTAAAACAGGAAATAATAATTACTCTACAGCAGTAACCCTTATAATTTCCTGGGAAGACCAGTTGAGGACTTGTTTTCCTGGGACTCTTGGACGGATCCAAATTTCTAGGTTGAAGTCGCTTTCAGCCTCGTCTTCCAAATTGTTGATAGCATTTGGGGGTCAGCATTCCTCCACTTATAAACTTGGGAGCTTCAACAGCCTCCTCTTGGACCTGTCGGGATGGTTTGTAACCCAACCCGAATTTGTCTTCTTTGATCTGAACTTGCAGCAGCTTGCCCCAACCTTGGGCATTCCCGTCTTCAACAACCTTTCGAGCTTTTTTGTAAGAAACAATTGAAGTACCAGACACTTCAGATGTTGCTTTATTAACATTGAGAGCTTCAAAACCTTGACTCATAGTTTCATGGATCTCCCCATCCATCTCTATATACTTGTAAGTAGCTAGGTGATTGACAAAGATGTCCTCCTCCCCACAAATGGTGATAACTTGGCCTTCCCACTCGTATTTTAAATTCTGGTGAAGGGTCGATGTTACGGCGCCGACGACATGAATACAGGGTCGACCCAACAAACAGCTGTAGGCAGGCTGAATGTCCATCACATAGAAGATAGTTTTGAAAATCTGTGGGCCAATTATCACAGGCAACTCAATTTTTCCAAGAACCGATCTCTTAGAACCATCAAAGGCTCTCACAACCAGGTTACTTGGACGGAGTGCAAGACCATCATATTCCATCTTGACTAAAGCTTTCTTCGGAACGACATTGAGTGATGACCTAGTGTCAACCAAAACATGAGAAAGTACAACACCTTTACACGCTAAGGTGATATGTAAAGCCTTATTGTGGTTGCGGCCCTCCATAGTCAGATCAACATCGGTGAAACCTAGTCCATGACTAGTATTGACATTTGAAACCACCGTTTCTAGCTGATTAACTGTAATCTCCTCAGGCACGTAAGCTGCGTGCAAGACCTTGAGTAATTCATTCCTGTGAGCTTCAGAACACATGAGCAATGATAATATGGAGATTTTGGAGGGTGTCTGATGGAGCTGGTCCACAACCTTATAGTCACTCTTCTTGATAATTCTCATGAACTCGACCACATCCTGATCAAAGGATGTCTTCTGAGTTTCCTTGGCAATTGGTTCTTCAGGCACAACACTCTTGCCTTTTGCATTGGCAGCAGCTTCTGCTTCAGCATTAACTCTTGGGAACTATGACGTGAAGAGACGTTCGCTTCGAGTGAAGCCTCCGCCTCCCCCGACATTATCAATTTGTTGTGTAGAAGTTGAAGAGTCAAGAGTGACATTCTTTCCGTTGCAATACAAATCTGAGCCATAGTGCCAAGGTACGGTACTGCTTCTATCATAGGGAACTGGTCCAAGCACCGTGATAGTAACCAGATTGATTGTTGCGGAAGAAGGAGTCGAGACAGTTTGTGGGTCATAATAGATTGTGACAGGTGGTCTGGTGGGAGATGGTGTAGGTGCAGGGAGTTGTTGATGTTGATGTTGCTGAAAGTCGTTGTTGAGAGATTCTGGAACGTGGATCGTTGCTGGGTCATAATAAATGGTAACTGTGGAGACGTTATTGTTGACAGTTGCTGTTGTTGTAGAAGATGCTACTGAACTGATGTCTGTTGAAGTTGGAGAAGGGATGGTTGTTGATGTTGTAGAAGAATCTGTTGGAATGATTGTTGTTGAAGTTGTAGGAGTGATATCTGTTATATCTAATGAAGTGATGTTTGCTGGTGTTGTAGGAGGAATGGTTGTTGATGTTGTAGGAGCTGGAACTGTTGAAGTGATCTGTAAAATGCCTTCTCTGATAAGACTGTTGATACCAATCTTCAGGTTTGTACAACCGTTGGCAGAAATCTTGAAAGCTTCACAATGGGCCTCACAACCCGGAAACACTTGGCACTTCAATAGCTGAGCTTTCACTTCGGCCAATGGTGTTTGAATGTTTGCAATGTCATCAATCAGAAAAGTTGGTTGGTCCTTTTCAATGGCATTAATCCTCGGTCTACCGTGATTCGGTATTGGATTCTTTGTGACATTTGGTGGAGGTGCAAAATTCAAAGCTTTGGAATCAACTAAGTCATGAACTTTCATGTGCAAGGCCCTGCACTTCTCTGTTGAGTGGCCAGGTGCATTGGAGTGGAAGGCACATCTAGCGTTGACATCATAGTTCCTTGGGAGATTCTGGGGGTCTGGTGGAGCCAGAGTCCTCAATTCGATCATATTGAGCTTCAGTAACTGTGGAAGTAGGGTTGTATAGGGCATCGGGATGGGATCGATAACCCTATTGATTTGTGAAGTCCTTTGTTGGAACGGACGTTGTTGTTGAGTATTGTTGTTATTGTAAGATCTCTGTTGTTGAGGAAACTATTGTTGCTGAGGATACTGTTGCTAAGGTGCTGGAGTGGGAATGGTGACAACAACTATTGATCTTGGCATGTATTGAGGCCTACCTCTGCCCATATGAACTGAATTAGTTTCGCACGTTCTACGAGGTCCTAAGAAAGGTTTCCTTGCATTGCTAGAGCTAGCACCATTATCAGAGATCTTACCCATCTTTAAAAGACTTTCAATTCTCTCACCATCTATAACTACATCAGCAAAAATGGTGGAAGAAAAAGCAGCAAGTCGGTCAATGTAGGTTCCCTGTAATGTGTTCATAAACATGTCAGCCATCTCCCTTTCAGACATAGGTGGTTGGACAATAGCAGCAAGTTGTCTCCACCTTTGGGCATATTCACGAAAACTTTCTCTTGAAGACTGAGACATACCCATCAGGAGGGTCCTATTGGTGCCATATCCAGGTTGTACTGATATTGGCGTATGAAAGCTTTAGCTAAGTCCTTCCAGTTCCTGACTGTAGACCTTGATAGGTGAGAATACCACTCACGGGATGCCCCGATCAAGCTATCTTCAAAATAAAACATCCACAACTTCTCATCCATGGTATAAGCTTTTAATCTTCCCATAAAGGATTGAAGGTGGGTACGAAGACAGGAGGTACCATTGTACTTCTCAAAGCATGGAGGCTTGAACTTGTGAGGAATTCTGACTCCTTCCACTAAACCCATATCCATCACATCAAATCCCAGTGAGTTTTAGGAATCCAAGGATCTTAGCTTCTCAGCTATTTCGTCCAGAAGACGATCATAGGCTTCATCCCCAGCACCAATTACTGTGAACTATTCATCCTGAGGATCTTCTTGTAGAATACGACCTCTTGCATTTCCTGGGGTATTTCCGGTAACATTGACTTCAGGATTGAGGTGGGGCCCAAACTCTAGAGGATTTGTTCGCGGCTGCCCGTGATCTTTGTTACTAGTACCTCCAGTGCCTAGATGATTCTCTTCTGGAGTTTGCTGCTCAACTAACTCTCTCAATCTTTCTTGGCTCTGAGCCAACCCAGTAATCACTGCCATGAACTGGTTCATCTGAGCCCTCATCTCAGTTCTCTCATTAGCCATCTGAGTTCTAACGTCAGTCAAATCTTCTTGAACTTGGTCCATCTGAACTCTTGGAAGGTTGTGTCTTGTAGGATACCTGTGGACTCTGTTGATGGGGAAAACCCTCCTACGAGCAATGTTTCCTGAAACACACAACAAAGTGAGAAAACAACAACAAAAACACCTGTAAAAACACAGAGAATGAGGTTAGCATGCGATACAATATGTCTATTTGTCTTCCAAGGGTATCCGGTTTGGCTCTTTGGTTTTGACCTTCCAGACCTTTGGGAGTGAAGATGTTGAAGAGAAATGAAGTTCAAAAGAAGATCCAGGTAACACACAAACTATAACATTACAAAATGCCAAAATACATAGTTTATGATTACAACAAGTTCCCATGGTGGGTCAAAATACAATTAAGTTAAGAAATACAACAAAATCACCATGGAGAATTAAAGTACAACCAAAATAAAATACAAGTAAAGGAAATCAAACATCCAGCCTAAATTCTTCCTCCTTGACTTCCTTCAGGAGAGCATCAGTCACTGGTCCAACTGGATGCTCTGTGATGGTCCTGATAAGAAGGTTTCTGGTTGCAATGGCACTTGTCATCTTCTGGTACTTGTCTTGTTCTTTTGATCTCTTCAACCCCGCTCGGAGTTTCAACTCGGAGATTTCCTTTTGTGCTGCTAACAAGGTTTCCTGACTCTTCTTCTCATTAGCTTCCAGCTGCTCTATCTTAGCCTGTGTCTTTTGATCTTCTTGCAAACGAGCTTCAGTGATCCTGATCCACCTAGCCTGACTCTCTTCTAAATAGTGCTCAGCTCTGGCTTTTTGAATCTTGGCTTCTTTATAAGCATTCTTCAATACCAACTCCCCTGCTCGGGCTTTTCTGATGAACTCCTCTATCTTTCCTATCTTGGTCACATGCTAAATACAGAGCTTCTCTAACCTTTCAATGTCCAGACGACCATCATTCCTTTCCCAATGGGTCTTCTTCAGGGCTTCAGAAAGCTGGGTATTTCTTTCTTTCAGCTTTTCAAATTCCTCTAGACTCAATGTGGCTACAGGCTCTACTGCTGATGGCCCTGGCACATCCTCCAGGGTGAATAACATATGGGTGACCTGTCCTCTGACATGAAACCATTAAATGTACTGAGCTGAAGCTATGTTGTTACACTTCCCCAAAATGGCAGTCCCCCTAGTTTGTATGTGGTCCCAAGCCCAGGCTTCTTGTCGGACGGTGGCATGATTGTTCAGAATAACACAGTAAAGGGACTCTGCTAAGTCCTGCTCCCTAGGTGGATGTATCAATGCATATCCCAACTGTCTTTTGAATAGAAAAGGATTTTAATTGATGCAACCCTTTACTCCAATAAGAGGTACGTTAGGATATTGTCCACAACTTGTAATTATGTCCCTGTCCTTGGTGTTCTGAGTACACCACCTGATGTCTTCTGAAGTAAGGGCAATCATCCTCTTAGCCCGGTTCCTTGACTGATGTGGATTCAGGAAAGCTTCCGTCTTTGGCATGTGTCTCATCAACCAACTGTAGAAGAGAGGTGCACAACATCTGACTAGTCTTCCCCTTTGCTTCTCATTCCTTTGATGCACTGAGTAGTAGAAATCCCCTAGCAAGGTAGGAACTGGATTCTTGAGCATGAAAATATGGATAGCATTCTTTCTTACAAACTTAGGCTCGTCCGCAAACAAGATGATAACATATATACTGAGAGCCAGGAGGGCACAAACAGTTTCCCACTTCCCAGTTGCATCATGACTGGTAGCCTGAGTGATTAAGAAGTCCAAATGAAGGTCTGGGATTCCGGCCTTGGTGGTCATATGCTGATCAATGAAAGTAACTTCCAAGTGTAGAGCCTTAGCTATGTCTCCATTCTTAGGAGCAGTCATCTCAGGGTTGAAAGGAATTCCTCTTTTGATAGGGGCACCTAACAACATAGAATACTCCTCCAACAGAGGACCTATCTGAAAATCTAGGAAATTGAAGCAATGGAAAGGAGGGTCATAAAACTAAAGACATGTGTAAATCATACTCCTCTGTGATGCATCCAAGTCCATAATCATGTCTATAATACCGCCATAATGCTCTCTGAATAAAGGAACATGATCAAGGGTGATAAGGGCCTGAATCTGCCTGATACCTGCCAGGGGATACTCAAAGAAATGGTATGTGATGTTGCTCTTTCTGGTTGAATCCATACTGACAATGCTGATGAAGATAACTGGAGAAGATAACCAAAGCAGGTAGCTGGAGAGGATGGCTGAAGCAGATATCTGAGAAGAAGAACAGTCAAAACCAAACAAATAGGAAGTGGATACCCTGTAAAACAAACAGACAAATGTTAAATGATGCAAAATGATGTATGCTGAATGATATGCAAGGGTTTGTGATCAGGTGCTGGATTGTCAGTTGCTTTTGATATGGTCCATGAATGTTCAAAAGTACGGATGAAGGTCTGAGAACCAATAACCAGGTCGAGGACTCAATTAAAGAGTCACAAGTCCAGGGTTTCATAAGATCAGTCCAAAATAGTGTAACTTTAAAACAATATCGGTAACAGGGTATGTTGAGGCCAAGGGTTCCTGCAAACCTGTAAACAATCCCACCCACTCACATGTATTGTTTTTGAACAAGGATCCTCTGGTTCGGATCTATTATGAGAAGTGTAAACACTTCTAACCCGGAGGTTCAGTGTTTACATTAATCATAAAGGATCCTCCTCTAATTCACCTCAGATGCTGAAGGTCTTCTAAAAAGTTCATCCAGACTTAGCAGGCTTCCCAGATAGCCCAAGTACTACAAGAAATCCGTAGCACAAAGTTCTCAAGAAGAAACCCATGTCTGAACCGTGTTTCATATTCCCGCACCAGACCGAAATGGAATGGGAAAGAATATGAATCCACTTTAATCCTATGTCTGTCACTCAGGCCTTTGTGTTGGACCTTTCTCACTGGAATACCCCTCCCACCAAGGCAAACCAAAAAATCCAACACAGATATGATATGACAATGATAAATGAAATGCATAAAACAGTAAATGAAAGCGATTAAGTAAATGCAGTAAATAAAGCTGTACATAAAGCAATAAATAAAGCAAAAATAAAAGCACACATAACACATAACACCCCCATAAACACAAACCAAACAAGCGCTAGGAGAAACCCACAAAAAGAACCAGAAGCCCTGGTTGCAAAGCTTTCCCCAGCAGAGTCGCCAAGTTGTCGCTCCCGAAAAGACTTACGTCCCCGGTGCAAACGCGAACGGTCGATGATGTTGGAGGTTGAGGTTGAATAGAGTCGCTAGCTAGTCATTTTTATCCCGAAGGAAAGGTAATGCTGCATAAACCTAGAAAGAGATGGATAAGACGGTTGTGAACCAAAGAAACTGAGAAAGGGGGTTGGTTACGACCTGGGAAGGTATTAGCACCCAGATCATCCGTCGTACTCGACGAGATCCACGCTTACTTTTTTGTGTTTTAAAAGGGGGTAGTGTACATGCTAGACTGTGTATAAAAAGCTAGGAAAGAAAGTACACTGTGTCAATGCAAAAGAAAAGGTGAGATGCTCAAGACTGAGGCTTAGAAAGAAAGCTGGAGGAAGGTGTCGCTCCCGATAAAATGGGACTGGGCCCAGATAAAGGTACAGACGCGAACGGTCGGCGAAAGGAACAGTGAGAACACACAGCCATGAACCCACTGGAAATGAAAAGAGTCTCCAACTAGGCATTTTTATCCCGGAGGAAAGGCAATGCTGCATAGACCTAGAAAAGGATGGATAAGACGGTTGCGAACCAGAGAGACTGAGAAAGGGGGTTGGTTACAACCTGGGAAGGTATTAGCACCCAGATTGTCCGTCGTACTCGACGGGATCCACGCTTAAAAGATTTGTGTTTTAAAGGGGTAGTGCCAGTGCAATTTGTGTGTAAAATAGCTGGAAAAGGATGTACAGGTGTCAGTGTAAAAGAAGTGTGAAGTGTGATATATGAAGTGTCAGTGTAAGAATGAGAATGCTCATGATCATGAGGCTAAAAGAATAAAGCTGGAAAGAGGGGGGATATACAGAGACTTTTGTTCGATAACTGTTAAGTTATGCCTACGTATCCTCTCGTGCAATGAGGAAGTCAGAACACCGTAGTTCGACCCAAAGAGACTGAAAGATGAATTGACTAATGAACTGCTTGCTTGTCTATGCTCAAGTGTATGACCTGTCTGGCTCAGGCGCAAACTGTCTTGCATTAGACGGAAGAAACAAGTTCTCGTTTGTGAGTGAAGATGATGAGAAAAGAATCCCAGAGGAGACGATTACTGTTTGTTTTTGTGTTTTCAGTCTTTTATTGCTTTTGAAGTTTGTCATAAGTTAATGAGCTTAAGCCTAAACCAATGGATTTAGTAAACTCATCACATCTTCCCTCTGATTAGGGGTAATGAGAATACCTTAAGTGTGAAGTCAGATTCTCACACTTAATCACCCTGATGTAGGATTAAGATCATTAACCTACTTGTGATTATTTAGATATTTTTTGGTGTTTTTGTTTAGTGTTAAGTAATGAGATTAAGCCATAATCAGGGATTAAACAGACTCATTACACCATCCTAATAGAAGGATAATAGATGAGAATGTTTAAGCTGGGGAAAGCTCCTCAACTTAATCCATGATTAGGGATTAAACTCATGACAAAACAAGCCTTTGATTAAGTGGATTTTATTTAATGGTATGATGATGAAGTGAGTTTTATGATTTGTAAGACAACTTGAGGGGGACTTGTCCATTAACACTAGGGTTAGTTCTTCTTAACCAATTAAGGAAGAATTAGAACCCTAATGCAAGGCCCAAGTTACAAGTGTGATGTCTTGGTGATTATTAAGTGGATTGATTAAGAGATTTAAACACATTAAGGGTTTAACACTTAGGATTAAAGTTATACACTCCATCCTAATAGAAGGATGCAGGCATAAGCTTAATCACAAAGCCTTAAGGCCTTTAGGGTTTAGTCCCTGATTATGAGATGAGAAGAGAAGACTCAAAGAGACACAAAGGTAAAACTAAGTGGGGAGACTAATCCAAACCCTAATCATTGTCATGCTTGGTTGTTCCTAAAGTTTGTGAGGTTTTCAAGAGCAATCTTCAGTGGAACCACCAGGAAGCAGAGGAAAGGATCAGGAGAAGCAAAGTAACTTGCTTCATCTAAGAAGACAAGTCACTTGAAGAAAGAAGGTAAGAAGAAGAAGAATGACCAAGCTCAAACTCAAACACATAACAAAATGCAGCATGGAATGCAAAAAGAGGTGAAGAGAAGTTATGAGAAGTGAAGGCAAATTCACTTCTCAAATCCACTTACCACCTGAAAAGTTAGAAAAGGAATGCAATGCAATGCAAAATGAAATGAAATGGTATGATGTGAACCAAAACCAGAAGCACATATATGATTGTTAATGATGTTATGTGATGCTACAAACATGAGGCAACACATGGAAATGATCATGCAAGCTTATGGATGCAAATGAAGCAAGTTAAGACACATGAACATTCATGAAAAGTTATGAGATGCATATGGCATACAATATGGCAAATACAAGATGCAATGATCAAACATGCTTTCAATATGTCTTAAGATGTTCAATGAATCAAATGGATGCATAAAATGTCATGGCAAGTCAAGGTATGAATGCAAATACAAGATGGATGCATATGGAAGCCCAAATTAGGGTTTATGAACAATACATCAAACAAAAACCAAAATCAGAAGCAAAAAACATTACAAAAAATTGAAAATTCCCTCAAAGGAACCCTAAACCTATATTAACCCAAATCCCAAAGGAGAAGTTCCAACTCTTAACCAAATTCAAGTTATGATTTTCCTAAGTTTTCTAGGGTTTTAGGGTTCCTTAACAAGAAAATTACCAAACAAATGGAAAATGAGAGATCAAATCATGGCCATTTAATCTCAAAAACTACATGCTAAACACAATGCAATGCAAAAAGAATCAAGGTCCAACTCTTTGTGGTTAGGCAGAAGTGATTTTTTGAAGTTTGGATCAAAATAATGCATCAAAATGATTTTAATTCCAAGAAAAATTATCAAAATGCATCAAGATCAAAAAAGAAATTTGGTATGAAGGTTGGACAATGTTTCTAAATGTTTTTAAATGCTTCATGAATTTTTTGGTGATTTTTAAATACTTAAAAGTATTTTTAATTAATTAATTCTCATTAATTAATTAAAAAGAAACTTTTAAACATTTAAAAACACTTTTTTAATGCTAAAAATAAAAATAAAAATATTTTTGTGTTCTGAAATTAAATAATGACTTGTATAAAAAATTTCATATTTTTTAAAGTATTTTTACTTTTTTAAATAAATTGTAGAAAACAAAAGAAATAATATGAAAAATTAAATGAATTAAAAGCTGAAAAAGAAAAGTCAGACAATCTGATGGCCCTCATTCAAACTCCCAAACGCGCGCATTGACTTGGCGCCAGATCCCACGGCCAACATTCAAACTTGGCTAATTAATGATTAAGCCCTAATGACAACCCTAATTACTTTCAGATGACCGGAACAGTGGTTCCGGTCATCTTCTCCGGCGAGCTCAAATGCTAAATCATTCTACACGTTATGAAAATGAAAACTAACTATCCAGAAATCATCCCCACCCTAAAACGAAACAAACCCCTCACTCAAACATCATTTATCATTCATAAACAGGGAGAATCGAATCAAAATAGTTTCTAGGGCAAAAATTTCAGAACACGATTAAACTCTCATCTCTCCACCATTTTCAAAACCAATGACATATTCATGATCAGGGAAGCATGTAGAAGCTATTGAGAACTTAAAAATTCATTTCTGGAAAAAAAGTTCTTGAGCTACCTGAGTTTTGAAGCTTTCAACTTAGCAACTTTCTGACCTCTCCTCTTTATGCAATCCACTCCTTTTGTGCTCCTGATGAACCCTTGATGCTTAGAGAAGATTTATGTTGGCTGGTTTAGGAGTTTGAACAGGTTCTGTTCAAGCTCAGGTGAGAATCGTGTTTTGGATTCAGGCAGTTTAAGGCTGATTTCAGGGGTGCTTTGTGATCAGGGTGATGTGCTGAGAAGGTTTATGAAGTTTGTTTAAGTGTTTGTGGCTTGTATAAAGAGATTCGAAGGTTTTTGCTCAAGGGAATGAAAATGAGGATGCTGAGTTCTTGCTTGTTTCAGGCTTGTGTGTTGTTATGTTTGGCTTGCAAATTGTTTGTATAAACAATGCTGATTGGTCAGAGGATGTGACATGCCCTTTTGTGATAGGTGTAGCTACTTTTGCCAATTTGTCAACTTTGTGTAAGAGAAACATGGGTCATGTCTTGGCCAAGTACAAGGGGTGTGGGCTGCGCAGTATGGTGTGAGGGAAAGGCTAGGATAGTTCAGCAATGTAGCTAGCAAGTGGATGAAGTGTCATGATGGCTTTTGCAACTTGCTTGCTTTGGTTCTTCATGAAAATATCTTCCCTCACAAGCCATAAAACATGTGATCTTTTTGGTTCAATCTGAATTTTAGGACTTGTGTGATGCTTGTGTAATGGTTTGATATCAACTAGAAGTCACAAATGCCTTTGGTACAAGATTTTGCAAATTTCTCATTTGGTGCATAACTTGAAATTTAGTGATTTTAGCCAACTTTGATGCACCATAACTTTTGATCCAAAATGAATTAGGTCATGTTCTTGTACTTTTTGAAAAGGGAAAGATCTAATCTACAACTTTCATGACCAAAGTTTTTCCATTTGAAGCATTTTTGGATCAAAAAGTAAGGGTTGAAAAAGTTGCATAAAATGACATTTCATTAAAAGTCAACCTTGCCCAAAAAAGTCAACTTTGCAAAAACTTGTAATTCTTGAATTTTGTAAACTTCAAACTTCTTTCATGATCAAATAAAGATCAAATACACTCAAAATGATGAAGATCACCCCTTGGTTGGGTCATTGGGGGCCTCAGATGCCCTGATTTTACACTGACTTGTCTGAAAAGTCAACTCTTGATCAGATGACTTCCCCATGGAATTTCTTCATGAAAATTGATATGCCCACTCCCTATACCATATAGAGAACAATAGGGATAAGAGTGACCAAAAAATTGAAGTTATGGCCTCTGAAACCAAAACCCTAATTTCAGATCATCTGTGCAGTCAAGCCTGGCTCTGCTTCTATACCAATCCTAGTTCTTGTGATTCTTTGGCATTCTTGACTTTGAGAGGATATAATATGATACTTGAACACACATGGACCCCTTTGAAGTGATTTTTGACCTTTGGAGTGGCTCAAGAAGCTCTGGGATTGCTCAGATCACAAACCCTAGATGCAGATGACTTTAGAATCAATGCAGTGAATCAAAATTGTGATATGAGATGTTATGATTATGTTTATGCATATGAAATGATCACAAGCCATGGTGTGAATGGGTGAGGGCAAATTAGGGGTGTTTACAGCTGCCCCTATTCAAACATGAGTTAGCTGTGCAGGATGTAAGCGACGGCTTAACAGGCAAACAAGATAACTTGTGGTTGAATATCAAAGACAGTCCAAAATTTGCAATCACAGAATGAAGAAGAAAAGGGATATAGATTGTAAAAGAAAATAAAGTAAGTATAAAGTAAAGGCGACGGAGGACGGCCGTCGAGCAGAGGACGACTGCTGGGTAAAGAGCAATGACGGGGACGGCCGACATGCTGGAAAGGTACGGAAAAATAAAGCAATGACGGGGACGACCGACATGCTGGGGATAAAAGGAGTTATGATGGGGACGGCCATCAAGTGAAACTATAAGATTCTCTGGGGATTAATGAAACATGACGGGGGCGGCCATCAAGTTCATAAAGTAACCAACGATGGGGACGGCCATCGGGCTAAACAGAAAAGGGACCGCGACGGGGACGGCCATCGGGTTAAAGAATAAATGAAATAAACAGATGATGAGGTACTGTCATCAAAGGTGAAGGACGATCACCTAGCAGGGGACGGCTGCTCTGTTGGGGATAAGATGAGGGACGGTCATCTAAGGTGGAGGACGACCACCAGGCAGGGTACGACTGCCGAAAATATCGCGACATAGGACGAATGCCGGATACAAGGGTCAACGATGGGGACGGCCATCGGGCGAGCATGATGGGGGACGACCATCAAGAGGTGGAGGACGACCACCTAGCAGGGGACGGCTGCTCTCAAGGTTTATCATGACACAGGACGAATGTCAGATAACAAGATCAACAATGGGGACGGCCATCGGATAAAATGATGAAGGACGATCATCAAAGGTGGAGGACGATCACCTAGCAGGGGACGGCTGCTAAACATCACAACATAGGACGAATGTCGGATAGAAAATCAATGATGGGGACGGCCATCGGATGAGCATGATGGAGACGACCATCAAGAGGTGGAGGACGACCACCTAGCAGGGTACGGCTGCTCTCAAGGTTTATCATGACACAGGACGAATGTCAGATAAAAAGAAAATTTGCTTTGTTGGTGATCTACTGGGGAATAGTAAACACGGACGAGTGTTTACATCCAAGAAACAAAAGGTATAAGTGTTTAGATGTCTGTGTATTGATTAAAGATGCGGACGAGCATCCTTAAGACTACGATACAGACGAGTATCGGGTAGAAACAAATACTAACACGTGTTCAGAGATGATGATACGGACGAGTATCAACCGGTTAACGGTGAACACGGACGAGTGTTGAATCTGAAGGGACTCTTCTGGGGAATAGCAGACACAGACGAGTGTCTAATATTCAAGAAGACAAGAGTGTTTGACACGGTGTACGGATTAAAGATGCGGACGGGCATCCTTAAGACTATGATACAGACGAGTATCAGGTAGAAAACAAACGCTCGACGCATGTTCTGAGATGATGGTACGGACGAGTACCAACTGGTTAACAAATGGTGTATACAAGATATGGACGAGTATCTATATAAATGGTGTATACAAGATATGGACGAGTATCTGTATAAGAGTAACATGAGTAGTGTATAGATGAGTGTTTAATCTGCTGGGGAGAGTGACACGGACGAGTGTCAGGAAGGAAAAAAGTATAATATAAACAAGTATCTGGGTTACAAAAGTTTAGGCGACCACGCTGGGGATATGACACGGACGGGTGTCAAGGAATTGTATATATATGTGAGTGCAAGGAGAATGTCTTTGGCTTCCTGCTGGGGGTATGACACGGACGGGTGCCAAAGGGAGTATATATTGGTGTTTTGTAAATGTAAGGCAACTGTTTTTGCTGGGTAATCTCCGCTGGGGAATTTTGTGTATTTGCTGATGGATGGTCATTATTCACAAGTTTTTGATGCGGATCATGGCTTATGATTATGCTATATGTTTGATTTTTTCCGTAATGCTCCATATTAGACGGAATGCTACGCTTTGTGGGTGAATATGATGCAAATGCTATGATCATGCTTAAGAAGATCAAACCGGGATTCGGATCCCGTTGCTGTGAAGATCTCTGGTCGATCCATTTGAAGTGAGCACCCCAGCTGGGGATGAGATCATTGGTAGATCTAACAAGATGTATTTACTTGGGGAAATAAGTCACTGATAGACATATCTTTGTAAATGAGAGACCCAGCTGGGGTTTGCAGAAGCTTTCGTCACTCTGTTGTGATTCCTTCGTGCATTGCTCTTCTGGATAAAGGCTGAAGCTTCGTGGGGATACGGTCCTCTGGCTTTTGTATTCTGCTGAGGAAGAATGATTGGCAGACTCGGTTGGGAACAGTAGCAAGTGGCAGCTTAGCTGGGGGGAAGTCATGAGAGGCAACTCAGCTGGGGAGAAAGCTTTTCGGGTGCTAAGATTGAGTGTTAATTTGCTAGCTTGCTGGGGTGAAACCTACATGCCCCAGGTTGTGTTTTGGATACCTGCAATCCTGCAAAGATAGATAAACGCACAAGTAATCCCGAGGTATCTTCTACTAGATTCCGTCATAGGAGTTCAGACACTTCTGAGAGTAAGCATATTTCCTGCAAGCACGTGTTTTTATTTTTGAAGATAAACATCTGTATTTATGCAATCAAATTCTTTAGAGATATCAGACACTTTGCAAATGAAAATAAAATGGACGAGACAAAACGTGACCGAAAATCTGGTTTTATTAATTCAAGTGCCCTGAGTTGGCAAGATACAGTCAAAGAAACATTTCTCCTAAAATGAGGAGATTGTTACAAATTGAGAAACAAAATGCTGGCAATGTTGACGACGCTTTAAGGAGCTTCCCCTTCGCTATGACTCGTATGACTTTTGATGTTCTTCTCGTCTTGCTTTCTGGAGAAGGCTGATTATGATTGAAGCTTGATCCTTCCGAAGCTTACCAAGTTTGTAAGTGATACAGGCGAATTCAGAATGCAGTTGTTCGCTTATTCCCTTATTTTGCATGGTTCGCCCCTTCGGGTTTTCAATCCATCGGGATACCCATTCTTGCCTGAGTCGTCCAATGTGGCTTTTCAACTCGGCGGGTGTACATTTTTGTTTATTTTCCCTTATTTTTGCCCGAGTCTTTTATTCTGTTTTTGACTCGCCGGGATGCCCTATTTTTGCCTGGACTTACATTCTGTTTTTGTGTCCAGCGGGTCATTTCTATGCGAAGTATTTTTTAACTGCATCTGAATTCACAGGGGATAGGAAGTCTTCACCATCCATAGTGCTGAGCATCAGTGCTCCACCAGAGAAAACTTTCTTTACTACAAATGGTCCTTCATAATTCAGAGTCCACTTGCCCCTGTGGTCTGTATGAGGAGGGAGGATTCTTTTCAAAACAAGATCTCCTACTTGGTACTCTCGGTGCCTGACTTTCTGATCGAAGTCTTTCTTCATTCTTCTCTGATATAACTGCCCATGACAGATTGCAGCCAATCTTTTCTCTTCGATCAGACTCATTTGTTCGTATCGGGCCCGGACCCATTCTGCTTCATTCAGTTTAACATCCATTAACACCCGTAAGGAGGGTAATTCAACCTCAACTGGTAGGACTGCCTCCATACCATACACAAGTTGATACGGTGTTGCCCCAGTGGATGTTCTGACTGACGTACGTTACCCATGCAAGGCAAGCGGTAGCATCTCATGCCAGTCCTTGTATGTGACCACCATCTTCTGCACAATCTTCTTGATATTCTTATTAGCTGCCTCAACAGCGCCATTCATCTTTGGCCTGTAAGGAGAAGAATTGTGGTGTTGGATCTTGAAGTCCCGGCATAGTTCTGCCATCATTTTGTTGTTTAAGTTAGAACCATTATCAGTAATGATTCGCTCGGGAACTCCATACCGACAGATGATATCTCTCTTCAGAAATCTAGCTACCACTTGCCTTGTAATGTTTGCATAAGACGCTGCTTCAACCCACTTGGTGAAATAGTCAATGGCGACCAGGATGAATCTGTGGCCATTCGAAGCAGTCGGTTCAATCTTGCCGATCATGTCGATGCCCCACATAGCGAAAGGCCAGGGAGAAGACATTACATTTAAAGGATTGGGAGGTACATGCACTTTATCTGCATAAATCTGGCATTTATGGTATTTTCTGGCATAGGCACAACAGTCTGCATCCATTGTGATCCAGTAATAGCCTGATCTTAGCAACTTCTTAGCCATGGCATGCCCTCCTGCATGGGTACCAAATGATCCTTCATGTACTTCGTGCATTAACAGGTCTGCTTCTGTCTTATCAACACATCTGAGGAGTACCATATCAAAGTTCCGCTTGTACAGGGAACCGTCAGTGTTCAGGAAGAAACTACCAGCGAGCCTTCTCAAAGTCTTCTTATCATTGGAAGATGCCCCTGGTGGGTATGTTTGATCCTCCAAGAAGCACTTAATGTCATGGAACCAAGGCTTATCATCTTTGACCACATCTGCTGCGAACACATACGCTGGTCTATCAAGTCTGGATACTGAAATCTGAGGTACAAAGTTGGCAGCTTGAACTTTGATCATGGATGAAATTGTAGCCAAAGCATCTGCAAACTGATTCTCGTCCCGAGGGATATACTCAAGCTTGACTGTTGTAAAGAAAGTCAATAACCTCCTTGTATAATCCCTGTAAGGTATCAGATGATCCTGGTGGGTATACCATTTGCCATTGGTTTGATTAACTACCAGAGTTGAATCTCCGAATACAGTCAATGTCTTGATCTTGAGGTCGATGGCTTCCTCAAGACCCATAATGCAAGCTTCGTATTCAGCTTCGTTGTTAGTGCAGTTGAAGGTGAGTTTTGCCGAGAAAGGCATGTGAACCCCCTTAGGTGTAATAAGTACTGCACCAACACCACGACCATTCATATTAACAGCCCCATCAAACATCATAGTCCACTCTTCTTCCGGGTCAGGCCCTTCAGTGTGAACAGGCTCTTCATGATTTTTCGCTTTTATGAACATGATGTCTTCATCAGGGAAGTCAAATCTCATAGGCTGGTAATCATCAATAGGTTGCTCAGCAAGATATTCAGACAATACACTGCCCTTGATGGCTTTCTGAGAAGTGTATTGGATGTCATATTCCGTGAGAATCATTTGCCATCTTGCAACCCGTCCGGTAAGCGCTGGCTTCTCAAATATGTACTTGACTGGATCCATTTTTGAAATCAATAAGGTAGTGTGGGTCAACATATACTGTCTCAGTTGGCGAGCAGCCCACGCTAAAGCACAACAAGTTTTCTCGAGCAGTGAATAACGTTGTTCACAGTCGGTAAACTTTTTGCTTAGGTAGTATATTGCATACTCTTTTCGACCAGACTCGTCATGCTGGCCCAACACACACCCCATCGACTCTTCTAAAACTGTCAAGTACATAATTAGAGGTCTTCCTTCAACTGGAGGCATAAGGATTGGAGGTTCTTGCAAGTACTCCTTGATCTTGTCAAAAGCCTTCTGGCAGTCTTCATTCCACCTGACCGTTTGTTCTTTTCTCAATAGCTTGAACAAAGGTTCGCAGGTTGCTGTAAGGTGAGATATGAACCGTGAGATGTAGTTCAATCTACCTAGAAACCCTCGAACTTCTTTTTCTGACTTTGGTGCAGGCATTTATTGAATGGCTTTGACTTTATCAGGGTCAACTTCAATCCCTTTCTCGCTCACAATAAATCCCAACAGCTTACCAGATCGCACCCCAAATGTGCATTTGTTGGGGTTCAACTTCAGTTGGTACTTCCTCAGATGCTTGAACAGCTTTAGCAGATTTACCAGGTGATCTTCTTCAGTAAGGGACTTGGCAATCATGTCATCCACGTAACATTCGATTTCTTTATGGATCATATCGTGGAATAATGTCACCATAGCCCGTTGATATGTTGCACCGGCATTCTTCAATCCAAATGGCATCACCTTGTAACAGAACGTGCCCCAGGGTGTGATGAAAGTTGTCTTCTCCATGTCTTCAGGTGACATCTTGATCTGATTGTATCCTGAAAATCCGTCCATGAAGGAGAATACCGAGAACTGAGCCGTATTATCCACCAATACATCAATGTGAGGTAATGGGAAGTCATCCTTTGGGCTAGCTCTGTTCAGATCCCGGTAGTCAACACACATTCTTACTTTGCCGTCTTTCTTAGGCACAGGTACTATATTAGCAACCCACGGCGGATAGCTAGTTACAGCAAGGAACCCGGCGTCCCACTGCTTTTGTACCTCTTCTTTGATCTTCATTGCCATGTCTGGGCGAGTACGGCGCAGTTTCTGTTTAACCGGTGGGCATTCTTCCCTTAAAGGCAGCTTGTGCATGATGATATCGGCGTCCAACCCTGGCATATCTTGATAAGACCAAGCAAACACGTCCACATATTCTTGAAGCAGATCAATCAATTGTCTCTTAACTGAGTCTTGTAGGCAGGCCCCGATTTTAACCTCTTTCACGTCTTCATCTGTACCAAGATTAATCGTTTCAATCTCCTCCTGGTGAGGAGTGATAACCCTTTCTTCTTGTCTCAACAATCTGGCTAGCTCTTCAGGAAGCTCATATTCTTCTTCAACCCCTTCATCGGCTTGATTGATCGGATTGTCAAAGTCATACGAAGTCATAGCCGTGCTGTTGTCGGTGCGGTCTGGAAGACATTCTCTGCAAGGGTTCAGTTTGTTCATTTTAGTGATTTGATTTTAATCTTGTTTAGAAAAGTGAAATAAAGTTGTCATTTTGAAAACATTGCCATTTATTTTTTGTACAAAAAGAAAAATGGGAAAAACAGTGAGCGGAAAAGACAAAGACTCATTTGCAAAAGATGTCTGATATTTCATTGATTAATCTTGTTGCACAAAAATTACAGATGGCCCGATTACAAAATGAGTCTTGTCATCTTGGGCAAGATGCAAGACTTGATGCATGCTATAAAAATACAGGAAATAATAATTACTCTGCATGAGTAACTCGTATAATTTCCTGGGAAGACCAGTTTGAGATACTGCCCCCCGGGATCTTCGGACGTATCCAAATCTCCAGATTACGCTCCTCTTCCAACTCGTCTTCCAAATTGTTGATAGCATCAGGGGTGAGCATCCCCCCACTGACAAAACCGGGCTTTCCAGCAGCCTCTACTTGATTTTGTTGAGTTGGTCTGTAACCCAACCCAAATTTGTCTTTCTTCTTCTCCACAGATAATACCTTGCCCCAACCTTGGGCAGTTCCTTCCTCAACAACCTTCCGGGCTTGTTGATAAGATGCCATGGATATTCCAGGTACAGCGGAGGCTTCATTTACATTCAGGGCCTCAAACCCTTGACTCATCGTTTCATGGATCTCCCCATCCATCTCAATATATTTGTAGGTAGCCAGATGGCTAACAAAAATATCCTCCTTTCCACAGATAGTGACGACTTGACCCTCCCACTCGAATTTTAACTTATGGTGAAGGGTAGATGTTACTGCGCCAGCGACATGAATCCATGGTCTACCCAACAAACAGCTGTAGGCAGGCTGAATGTCCATCACGTAGAAGGTCGTTTTGAAAGTTTGTGGGCCAATCGTTACAGGCAACTCAATTTCCCCCAGAACTGATCTCTTAGAGTCGTCAAAGGCTCTCACTACTAGGTTGCTGGGACGCAATGCCAATCCTTCATACTCCATCTTTACAAGGGCTTTTTTAGGAAAGACATTGAGGGATGATCCTGTGTCTACCAGCACATGGGAAAGAACTGCACCTTTACATTCCATGGTAATGTGCAACGCCTTGTTATGATTGCGGCCTTCCGTAGTCAAATCAGTATTGGTGAACCCTAGCCCGTGACTAGCATTAACATTTCCAACCACAGCTTCCAACTGATTGACGGTGATCTCTTCTGGCACATAAGCTGCGTGCAAGACTTTGAGCAGTGCATTCCGATGAGCCTCGGAGCACATAAGCAATGATAGAATAGAGATCTTGGAAGGCGTCTGGTGAAGCTGGTCCACTATCTTGTAATCACTCTTCTTGATGATTCTCATAAATTCATCAACTTCTTGATCAAAAGGTGTTTTCACAGCTTCTTTAACAGCTTGATCTTCCTGCACCAAGCTCTTCCCTTTTGCTTTGGCAGCAGCTTCTGCTTCGGCAGTGGGTCTTTGAATTTGTGGAGCAAAGAGACGTCCGCTTCGAGTGAAGCCTCCGCCTCCTCCCACATTGTCTATTTGTGGTGCAGGTGTTGATGATTCAAGAGTGATTTTCTGTCCTCCGCGGTATAGATCAGAGCCGTAATGCCAGGGGATAGCATTACTGCTTTCATAAGGTACTGGCCCAGGCACTGTGATAGTGACTGGACTGATGGCAGCTGCAGAAGGGACCATGATAGTCTGTGGATCATAGTATATTGTGACCGGTGCTCTGATAGGAGTAGCACTTTGCGAGTTGTAGGCAAAATCATTCTCAGGATCATAATAAATTGTAACGGTTGAGACGTCTTCATTGTTTGCTGCTGATGTTGTAGGAGACATTGTTGGAAGGATGGATGTTGTTGTTGTAGGAGTTTCAAAATGAAGTGGTGCTGAAGTTGTAGAAGGAGTGTCTGTTGATATCTGGTCAGTTGAAATGACAGACGAAGCATTGGTTGATGAAGCTGAAGAGTTGTCGGGAACAATGGTTGTTGCATTTGTAGGAGATACTGGAATTGTTGCTGATGAGATTGCTGGATTTGTAGGAATTGATGTTGTAATTTGAAGCAGGCCACTCTGAATGAGACCATCTATGCCATTTCTCAAGTTATCACAACCATTTACTGAAATGTTGCAATAAGCATACCCTAGCTCACATCCCGGGAATATTTGACATTCGAGGAGTTGAGCTTTAATCTCAACCAACGGTGTCCGAATCTGACCCACACTGGTTATCAAGTAAGACAGCTTGTCTTCTTCAATAGCATTGATTCTGGGACCTCCGTGGTTTGGCATAGGGTTCTTGTTAACATTTGGTGGTGGTGCAAAGTTTAGAGCCTTAGAGTCTACCAAGTCTTGTACTTTCATGTGCAAGGCTCTGCACTTCTCTGTACTATGACCAGGTGCATTTGAATGGAAAGCACATCTGGCGTTGGAGTCGTAATTTCTGGGTAGACTATTAGGATCTGGAGGTGCCAACGTCCTTAGCTCAACTAGGTTGAGCTTCAGGAGCTGTGGCAATAAAGCGGCATATGGCATAGGGATTGGATCAATCACCCTATTGGCCTGAGATGGCCTCTGCTGAAATGGTCTCTGCTGATTGTTATTGTTGGTGTTGTTGTAGTTTCTTGGAGGATACTGAGTTTGTTGCTGGTACTGAGGTTGTTGCTAATAATTTTGTTGCGGTGGTTGATAAGCTGGTTGTGGATGAACAGGAGCGGGGATGGTGACTGCTGCCACAGATCTGTGAACAAATTGGGGTCTGCCCCTGTTGGTGTGGATAGCATTGGTCTCACCAGTTCTTCTTGGGCCCACAAAAGGCTTCCTTGTATTGCTGGATGAGCTTGCACCGTTGTCTGAGATCTTACCCATCTTTAATAGGCTTTCAATTCTCTCCCCGGCTATGACTACATCTGCAAAGCTGGTAGACGAGAAGGCAGCTAACCTATCAATGTAAGTCCCTTGGAGGGTGTTCATAAACATATCTGCCATTTCCCTCTCTGACATAGGTGGCTGGACAGCAGCAGCAAGCTGTCTCCACCTTTGAGCGTACTCTCGGAAACTTTCCCTGGATGATTGAGACATCCCCATCAGGAGGGTCCTGTTGGGAGCCATATCCAGGTTGTACTGATACTGTCTGATAAAGGCTTCTGCCAGGTCCTTCCAGCATCTAATAGTTGCTCTTGTCAGGTGGGAGTACCATTCCCTCGATGCTCCAGTTAAGCTATCCTCAAAATAAAACATCCACAGCTTTTCGTCCATGGTATAGGCCTTCAACCTCCCCAGAAAGGATTGTAAATGGGTCCGTGGGCAGGAAGTCCCGTTGTACTTTTCAAAACAAGGAGGCTTAAACTTATGGGGAATCCTGACCCCATCTACCAAGCCCATGTCCATAACATCAAAACCCAAAGAGTTTTGAGACTCCAAGGATCTCAGTTTCTCAGCTATCTCGTCCAGCCTTCTGTCATAAGCTTCCTCCCCAGCTCCCATCACTGTGAATTGATCTTCCTAGGGGTCTTCTTGCAGCACCCTGCCTGCAGTGGCAGTCCCTTGAACATTTGCAGGAATGTTGATCTCTGGATGAAGGTGGGGTCCAAATACAGGGGGATTGACATGAGGTTGGACCCTCTCATTGTTGCTAGTTCCAGCAGTCCCTATATGGGGCTCTTCCTGATTCTGCCTTTCTACCATGGCTCTCAACCTCTCCTGACTCTGAGCCATATTGTTCATCACCTCCATGAACTGTTTCATTTGAGTCCTCATTTCCAATCTTTCATTGGCCATCTGGTTCCTGACCTCTGTAAGGTCCTGCTGTACCTGGTCCATTTGTATGCCCGGAAGATTGTTGCGGGTTGGATATCTATGTGGACGGTTGAGTGGGAACACCCTACGTCGAGCAATAGTTCCTGTAATCACAACAGAGTTAGTAACAGACAAGTCAAACCTACAAAACAAACAAAAGGTTAGTATGCAATGCAGTATGCCTATTTGTTTCCAAGGTATCCGTCTTGGCATTTGGTTTTGACCTTTCCAGACCCTTGAAGATGTTGATGATGTTGCTTGAAAGAAACTCAGATAGAACAAACTGATACACATATTACAAAAGCAAATGATACATAGTTTGTTTCTTTTTACAGTCCAAGCCCTCTGAGGGGTCAAAAATACAACATAAGAAAACAAAAGTACATGAAATGAAAACAACAACAAGCAAAAGTCAAACACCAAGACCAAACTCATCCTCCTGAACCTCCTTGAGAAGTGCTTCAGTCACAGGATCAGCCGGACGCTCTGTAAGATTCCTGATAAGGAGATTCCTGGTAGTAACAGCTGTAGTTAGCTTCTTGTGTTGACTCTGGTCTTTTGACCTCTTTACTCCAGCTCTGATCTTCAACTCTGAGATCTCCCTCTGGGCTGCTGCCAGGGCTTCTTGTTGCTCTTTTGCACTAGCTTCCAGTTGCTCAACCTTATCCTGAGTCCTCTTATCTTCCAGAGCACGAGCTTCGGTGATTCTGACCCACCTAGCTTGGCTCTCCTTCAGATACAAGTCAGTCCTGGCTTTTTGGAATTGGGCCTCCTTGCAGGCATTCTTCAAGATCTATTCTCCAGCCCTAGACTTCTTGATGTAATCTTCAGACTTCTCAATTCTGGCCAGATGCTCCACTTTCAACTTTTCTAACCTCTCAATATCCAACCTACCATCACTCCTCTCCCAGAGGGTCTTCTGTAAAGCCTGAGTCAACTTCTCATTTCTCTCTTTCAATTTCTCAAACTCCTCTAAGCTGACAATTGCCGGAGGTGGTGCTGTGGAAGGTCCAGGCATATCTTCAATAGTGAAGGGCATCCCAGAAATCTGAGCCCTGGCATGAGACCACTCATAGTACTGGGCTGAGGCTACATTATTGCACTTCCCCAGGATGGTTACCCCCTTAGTCTGCACATTATCCCAGGGCCAAGCTGCCTGCCTGACAACAGCCAAGTTAGGCTTGATTTCACAATAAAGGGTCTCAGTCAGATCCTGTGCCCTAGGAGGATGGACTAATGCATAGCCCAGCTGTCTTTTGAATAGCAGAGGATTATAATTGATGCACCCTTTCACTCCAATCAGAGGCACATTGGGAAATTTCCCGCAACTTGTAATGATGTCTCTGCCCTTAGTATTCTGAGTACACCACCTGATGTCATCTGAGGTTAGAGCAACAAGCCTCCTAGCCCAGTTCTTCTGTTGGTGAGGGTTCAAGAATGCATCAGTCTTTGGCAAATGCTTGAGCAGCCAGGTATGGAACAAAGGAGCACAACATCTCACTAATCTTCCCCTTTACTTTTCATTCCTTTGATGAACAGAGTAGTAAAGATCTCCCAGTAAGGTGGGCACTGGGTTTCGCAGGATGAAAAGATGGATTGCACTCTTGCTAACAAACCTAGGCTCATCTGCAAATAAAATGACCCCATATATGCTAAGGGCTAACAGAGCACAGACTACTTTCCACTCCCCCAGGGAGGCCTTCAGACTAGCCTGAGAAGTCAAGAAATCCAGATGAAAACCAGAGATTCCAGCCTTAGATGTCAAATTCTGCCCAATCAGAGCTGGTTCCAGATGTAATGCTCTTGCTATCTCCTCATTACTTGGGAAAGCCATTTCAGGGTTGAAGGGGATTCCACCCCTGATGGGTATACCAACCAATGAGGAGTACTCCTCCAATAAAGGTCCCAACTGAAAGTCTTGAAAAGTGAAACACCTCAGAGGGGGATCATAGAACTGCAGGCAAGTATGGATCAAGCTCCTCTGTGAAGGGTCCAAATCCAATACCACATCAAGGATTCCTCCATAATGTTCTCTGAAATATGGTATATGGTCTGGAGTAATCAGGGTCTGAATCCTCTTGATGCTAGCTAGCTCAGGCTCAAAGAAGTGATAGGAGATGTTACTCTTCTTAGGTGCCATGTTGCTGAAGAATAGGTGCTGATGATGATGACTGAGAATAACACTGAAGGTGGGCCACGGACAGGCTGAGACTGAGGATGCAAGTGACTGAAGCAAGTAGTTGATGGCTGGAGTAAGTGCTGATGAAGATAGGTCTATGCTGAAGAAGGGGTCAAAACCAAGCCAAAATGATAGGATGGATACCCTGAAAAACAAATAAACACATGTTAAAACGATGCAATAAGGATGTATGCAAATGATATGCAAGGGTTTGTGACTGAGCTGGATCTGATTAAGTGCTCTGATATAGGTCCATGTGTGTTCAAGAGATCCAGATGGAGGTCTATAAGTCCAGTAACCAAGGTGGGGGACTCAAATAAAGAGTCACATGTCCAGGGTTTAGAATCACAAGAACAGTTCCAAAATTGAGTACTCTTAAACAAAACCAAGTAACAAGGTATGCTGAGGTCAAGGGTACCTGCAAACCTGTAAACAACCCAACCCTCACAGGTGGTGTTCTAAAACAAAGATCCTCAGACTTGGATCAGTTATGAGAAGTGTAAAAACTTCCAACCCGGAGGTACAATGTTTACAATAACCATAAAAGTTCCTCCTCTAATTCACCTCAGTTTCTAAAGGTCAATACTAAAGGTCATCCAGACTTAGTAGGCTTCCCAGATAGCCCTAGCACTGCAGGAAATCTGCAACACAGAGTTCTCAAGAAGAAACCCATATCTGAACCGTGTTTCATATTCCCGCACCAGACCGAGATGGAATGGGAAAGAATATGAACCACTCTAGCCTAGGTGTCACTCAGGTCCCAGGTATAGGACCTTAACTCTCAATAGAACCCCACCCACCAAAGCAAAACCAGATCCAGCCAGCACAATATGGCAGTATGATATGTAAAAGCTATAAAGAAAGCAATAAAACAACTGTACATAAAGCAACAAACAAAAATAACTATACAAGCACAGATAGCACAGAACACCCCAGCAAACATAAATCAAACAAGCGCTAGGAGGAACCCACAAAAAGAACCAGAAGCCCTGGTTGCAGTATAAGTATCCCCAGCGGAGTCGCCAAGCTGTCGCTCCCGATAAAATGGGACTGGGCCCAGATAAAGGTACAGACGCGAACGGTCGGCGAAAGGAACAGTGAGAACACACAGCCGTGAACCCACTGGAAATGAAAAGAGTCGCCAGCTAGGCATTTTTATCTCGGAGGAAAGGCAATGCTGCATAGACCTAGAAAAGGATGGATAAGACGGTTGCGAACCAGAGAGACTGAGAAAGGGGGTTGGTTACAACCTGGGAAGGTATTAGCACCCAGATTGTCCGTCGTACTCGACGGGATCCACGCTTAAAAGATTTGTGTTTTAAAGGGGTAGTGTCAGTGCAATTTGTGTGTAAAATAGCTGGAAAAGGATGTACAGGTGTCAGTGTAAAAGAAGTGTGAAGTGTGATATATGAAGTGTCAGTGTAAGAATGAGAATGCTCATGATCATGAGGCTAAAAGAATAAAGCTGGAAAGAGGGGGGATATACAGAGACTTTTGTTCGATAACTGTTAAGTTATGCCTACGTATCCTCTCGTGCAATGAGGAAGTCAGAACACCGTAGTTCGACCCAAAGAGACTGGAAGATGAATTGACTAATGAACTGCTTGCTTGTCTATGCTCAAGTGTATGACCTGTCTGGCTCAGGTGCAAACTGTCTTGCATTAGACGGAAGAAACAAGTTCTCGTTTGTGAGTGAAGATGATGAGAAAAGAATCCCGGAGGAGACGATTACTGTTTGTTTTTGTGTTTTCAGTCTTTTATTGCTTTTGAAGTTTGTCATAAGTTAATGAGCTTAAGCCTAAACCAATGGATTTAGTAAACTCATCACATCTTCCCTCTGATTAGGGGTAATGAGAATACCTTAAGTGTGAAGTCAGATTCTCACACTTAATCACCCTGATGTAGGATTAAGATCATTAACCTACTTGTGATTATTTAGATATTTTTTGGTGTTTTTGTTTAGTGTTAAGTAATGAGATTAAGCCATAATTAGGGATTAAACAGACTCATTACACCATCCTAATAGAAGGATAATAGATGAGAATGTTTAAGCTGGGGAAAGCTCCTCAACTTAATCCATGATTAGGGATTAAACTCATGACAAAACAAGCCTTTGATTAAGTGGATTTTATTTAATGGTATGATGATGAAGTGAGTTTTATGATTTGTAAGACAACTTGAGGGGGACTTGTCCATTAACACTAGGGTTAGTCCTCCTTAACCAATTAAGGAAGAATTAGAACCCTAATGCAAGGCCCAAGTTACAAGTGTGATGTCTTGGTGATTATTAAGTGGATTGATTAAGAGATTTAAACACATTAAGGGTTTAACACTTAGGATTAAAGTTATACACTCCATCCTAATAGAAGGATGCAGGCATAAGCTTAATCACAAAGCCTTAAGGCCTTTAGGGTTTAGTCCCTGATTATGAGATGAGAAGAGAAGACTCAAAGAGACACAAAGGTAAAACTAAGTGGGGAGACTAATCCAAACCCTAATAATTGTCATGCTTGGTTGTTCCTAAAGTTTGTGAGATTTTCAAGAGCAATCTTCAATGGAACCACCAGGAAGCAGAGGAAAGGATCAGGAGAAGCAAAGTAACTTGCTTCATCTAAGAAGACAAGTTACTTGAAGAAAGAAGGTAAGAAGAAGAAGAATGAGCAAGCTCAAACTCAAACACATAACAAAATGCAGCATGGAATGCAAAAAGAGGTGAAGAGAAGTTATGAGAAGTGAAGGCAAATTCACTTCTCAAATCCACTTACCACCTGAAAAGTTAGAAAAGGAATGCAATGCAATGCAAAATGAAATGAAATGGTATGATGTGAACCAAAACCAGAAGCACATATATGATTGTTAATGATGTTATGTGATGCTACAAACATGAGGCAACACATGGAAATGATCATGCAAGCTTATGGATGCAAATGAAGCAAGTTAAGACACATGAACATTCATGAAAAGTTATGAGATGCATATGGCATACAATATGGCAAATACAAGATGCAATGATCAAACATGCTTTAAATATGTCTTAAGATGTTCAATGAATCAAATGGATGCATAAAATGTCATGGCAAGTCAAGGTATGAATGCAAATACAAGATGGATGCATATGGAAGCCCAAATTAGGGTTTATGAACAATACATCAAACAAAAACCAAAATCAGAAGCAAACAACATTACAAAAAATTGAAAATGCCCTCAAAGGAACCCTAAACCTATATTAACCCAAATCCCAAAGGAGAAGTTCCAACTCTTAACCAAATTCAAGTTATGATTTTCCTAAGTTTTCTAGGGTTTTAGGGTTCCTTAACAAGAAAATTACCAAACAAATGGAAAATGAGAGATCAAATCATGTCCATTTAATCTCAAAAACTATATGCTAAACACAATGCAATGCAAAAAGAATCAAGGTCCAACTCTTTGTGGTTAGGCAGAAGTGATTTTTTGAAGTTTGGATCAAAATAATGCATCAAAATGATTTTAATTCCAAGAAAAATTCTCAAAATGCATCAAGATCAAAAAAGAAATTTGGTATGAAGGTTGGACAATGTTTCTAAATGTTTTTAAATGCTTCATGAATTTTTTGGTGATTTTTAAATGCTTAAAAGTATTTTTAATTAATTAATTCTCATTAATTAATTAAAAAGAAACTTTTAAACATTTAAAAACACTTTTTTAATGCTAAAAATAAAAATAAAAATATTTTTGTGTTCTGAAATTAAATAATGACTTGTATAAAAAATTTCAGATTTTTTAAAGTATTTTTACTATTTTAAATAAATTGTAGAAAACAAAAGAAATAATATGAAAAATTAAATGAATTAAAAGCTGAAAAAGAAAAGTCAGACAATCTGATGGCCCTCATTCAAACTCCCAAACGCGTGCATTGACTTGGCGCCAGATCCCACGGCCAACATTCAAACTTGGCTAATTAATGATTAAGCCCTAATGACAACCCTAATTACTTTCAGATGACCGGAACAGTGGTTCCGGTCATCTTCTCCGGCGAGCTCAAATGCTAAATCATTCTACACGTTATGAAAATGAAAACTAACTATCCAGAAATCATCCCCACCCTAAAACGAAACAAACCCCTCACTCAAACATCATTTATCATTCATAAACAGGGAGAATCGAATCAAAATAGTTTCTAGGGCAAAAATTTCAGAACACGATTAAACTCTCATCTCTCCACCATTTTCAAAACCAATGACATATTCATGATCAGGGAAGCATGTAGAAGCTATTGAGAACTTAAAAATTCATTTCTGGAAAAAAAGTTCTTGAGCTACCTGAGTTTTGAAGCTTTCAACTTAGCAACTTTCTGACCTCTCCTCTTTATGCAATCCACTCCTTTTGTGCTCCTGATGAACCCTTGATGCTTAGAGAAGATTTATGTTGGCTGGTTTGGGAGTTTGAACAGGTTCTGTTCAAGCTCAGGTGAGAATCGTGTTTTGGATTCAGGCAGTTTAAGGCTGATTTCAGGGGTGCTTTGTGATCAGGGTGATGTGCTGAGAAGGTTTATGAAGTTTGTTTAAGTGTTTGTGGCTTGTATAAAGAGATTCAAAGGTTTTTGCTCAAGGGAATGAAAATGAGGATGTGTAGTTCTTGCTTGTTTCAGGCTTGTGTGTTGTTATGTTTGGCTTGCAAATTGTTTGTATAAACAATGCTGATTGGTCAGAGGATGTGACATGCCCTTTTGTGATAGGTGTAGCTACTTTTGCCAATTTGTCAACTTTGTGTAAGAGAAGCATGGGTCATGTCTTGGACAAGTACAAGGGGTGTGGGCTGCGCAGCATGGTGTGAGGGAAAGGCTAGGATAGTTCAGCAATGTAGCTAGCAAGTGGATGAAGTGTCATGATGGCTTTTGCAACTTGCTTGCTTTGGTTCTTCATGAAAATATCTTCCCTCACAAGCCATAAAACATGTGATCTTTTTGGTTTAATCTGAATTTTAGGACTTGTGTGATGCTTGTGTAATGGTTTGATATCAACTAGAAGTCACAAATGCCTTTGGTACAAGATTTTGCAAATTTCTCATTTGGTGCATAACTTGAAATTTAGTGATTTTAGCCAACTTTGATGCACCATAACTTTTGATCCAAAATGAATTAGGTCATGTTCTTGTACTTTTTGAAAAGGGAAAGATCTAATCTACAACTTTCATGACCAAAGTTTTTCCATTTGAAGCATTTTTGGATCAAAAAGTAAGGGTTGAAAAAGTTGCATAAAATGACATTTCATTAAAAGTCAACCTTGCCCAAAAAAGTCAACTTTGCAAAAACTTGTAATTCTTGAATTTTGTGAACTTCAAACTTCTTTCATGATCAAATAAAGATCAAATACACTCAAAATGATGAAGATCACCCCTTGGTTGGGTCATTGGGGGCCTCAGATGCCCTGATTTTACACTGACTTGTCTGAAAAGTCAACTCTTGATCAGATGACTTCCCCATGGAATTTCTTCATGAAAATTGATATGCCCACTCCCTATACCATATAGAGACCAATAGGGATAAGAGTGACCAAAAAATTGAAGTTATGTCCTCTGAAACCAAAACCCTAATTTCAGATCATCTGTGCAGTCAAGCCTGGCTCTGCTTCTATACCAATCCTAGTTCTTGTGATTCTTTGGCATTCTTGACTTTGAGAGGATATAATATGATACTTAAACACACATGGACCCCTTTGAAGTGATTGTTTACCTTTGGAGTGGCTCAAGAAGCTCTGGGATTGCTCAGATCACAAACCCTAGATGCAGATGACTTTAGAATCAATGCAGTGAATCAAAA
Source organism: Lathyrus aphaca (assembly GCA_963966055.1). Lineage (NCBI taxonomy): Eukaryota > Viridiplantae > Streptophyta > Magnoliopsida > Fabales > Fabaceae > Lathyrus > Lathyrus aphaca. The sequence goes on from OZ014521.1 coordinate 365,229,443, forward strand.
TTGTGATATGAGATGTTATGATTATGTTTATGCATATGAAATGATCACAAGCCATGGTGTGAATGGGTGAGGGCAAATTAGGGGTGTTTACAGAAGGAGATAGGGGAGACACATAGACTTTTTTTCGATAAATGTTAAGTTATGCCTACGTATCCTCTCGTGCAATGAGGAAGTCAGAAGACCGTAGTTCGACTCAAAAAGATTGGAAATGATTTGACTGTGAATTTCTTATTTGTCTATGCTCAAGTGTATGACTCGTCTGGCTCGAGTGCTAACTGTCTTGCATTAGACGGAAGAAGCAAGTTCTCGTTTTCAGAGTGAGTGTGATGAGAAAAGAATCCCGGAGGAGACGTTTATTGTTTGTTCTTGTGTTTTCAGTTTTTTATTGTTTTTGGTGTTTTGCATAGGATAATGAGCTTAAGCCTAAATCAAAGGTTTGTAAACTCATTATATCCTCCCTGATTAGGGATAATGAGTCTACTTAAGTATGAGATAAGCATCTCAACTTAATTACCATGATGATGTAGGATTAAGATCATTAACCTACTTGTGATTATTAAAAGTTTTTGGGGTTTTGTTTAGTGTTAAGTAATGAGTTTAATCTCTAATTAGGGATTAGTGAACTCATTACACCATCCTAAGAGAAGGATGATAGATGAGAACACTTAAGCTGAGAAAGACTCCTCAACTTAATCCATGGTTAGGGATTAAATTTTTTATATAACAATCCTTTATTAAGTGGATTTTAATTAAAGGGTGAGATTAAGAAGTGGATTTTAAGTTTGTAAGATAACTTGAGGGGGACTTGTCCATTAAACACTAGGGTTAGTCCCTCTTAACCATAAGGAAGAGATGTAACCATAATGTAAGGCCCAAGTTACAAGCTTATGTCTTGATCATTATTAAGTGTTTTGATTAAGAGGTGTAAACAAATTAAAGGTTTAACACTAAGGATTAAAGTTATACACTCCATCCTAAGATAAGGATGCAGGCATAACCCTAATTCAAAGTCCTAAAGCTTTAAGTGTTTAGCCTCTGATTATGAGATGAGAAAAGAGACTCAAGGAGACTCAAAGGTAAAAGACTAGGGGAGACTATTTACAACCCTAAAAATTATCATACTTGGATATCCTATGGTTTGTGAGGCTTAAAGAAAAATCTTCAGGAGGCCACCAAGGAAGAAGAAGCAGATGAAAAGAGAAGGAGAGAAAGGATAAGTTACTTACTTCTTGAAGAAGATAAGTAACCTAAAAGAAAGAAAGTAAGAATGAGAGAGAAAAAGTGAAGCAAGTTCACTTTAAAGACAAGTAAATAATACATATGAAGAGATGAGAAGAGGTGGGATGTGAAGGAAAATCCACATTCCAAACAACTTACCATAAGCCCTTGAAATGTTAGTATGAATGCATAAGATGCAAAGCAAAAGGAAATGAAATGAATAAAGATGAAAAGACCAAAACCAGAAGTGTATATGCAAGGAAAATATGTTATGAGATGTTGCAAAGTCATACATAATGCATATGAATGTTCATACAAGGATGAGATGTCAAGGAAGTATGAAAGAAGATTGAAAACACATGAATGTTCATGGAATGTAATGAATGCAAAGCATAGAAAATGAATGAATAAATGATCAAGCAATGTTCAAGCATGTCTTAAGATGTCTAATATGTCATACAAATGCTTGGAATGACATGGCAAGTTCATATGATTGAGCTATGCAAAGATGAATGCAAATGAACATGAGAAATTAGGGTTTTAAGACAACATGAGATGCATATGACCAAGACAGAAGCATACATCATAATAAAAATTTGAAATTGAACTCAAACAAACCCTAATCATACGCAAGATCACTACCTAAAGGAGAAGGTCAGAAGCTAAACCTAGTGAAAGTTATGGATTTCCTAAGTTAACTAGGGTTTTTGGGTGATCCTAAAGGAAAAATGCAAATCAAAATGAAAATGCAATGCAAAAATATGAGATAAATAACCTAGATACTAGATGCAATATGTGAAACAATGCAAAAAGAATCAAGTTCAAACTCATCATGGTTAGGTAGAAATGATTTTTTCAAGTTAGGGTTAGAAAAAATGGAATTTTATGAACCCTAATTCAAAGAAAATTGTGAAAATGTGATCAAACCTAAAAAGAAATTTGTATGGTGAGTTTGTAAATGATTCTAAATGTATGAGAATGCTTTATGAATTTTTTTGATGATTTTTAGAAACCTAAATGTATTTTTAATTAATTAAAATCAATTAATTAATTATATAAAACATTTAAATGTTTTAAAAATACTTTTTAAATGCAACAATTAAAATAAAAAATGTTTTTGAGTTAAGAAAAATATTTAAAGTGAAAATGCAGAAAATGAGATTTCTTAAAGTCGTTTTGCTATTTTTAATAATTATGTGAAAGAAATGAAATAAAATGAAATAAAAAACAAAAGAAAATGAAAGTCAACCAATCTGATGGCTGAGGTTTAAACCTGGGAAGACTGCGTGCACAGATGGATGGCTAGGATCTAATTTGGAAAAATTATTTAATTAAACCTAATTAATCTAATTAATCAGGATTAAGGTTTTAATGAACTGATCCTGGCCCTCCACACACGCGGGAAACACAATCTAACGACCTAAATTCAAACTAAGCTGATTAACCCTAATCCTAACCCTAATCGCTCTCAGGTGACCAGAGCAAGCTCCGGTCATCTTCTCTGGCAGCTCTCTCACCCTAACTCTCTCAAAACGCCATGAAAACGCATCAAACTCTCCAGAATCACTCACCGAACAACCCTAAACATGAATCCAGCAACAAAATCCATTTATTTTACATCAAACTCATGAATCGAAGCAAAACGAAAAAATGTGCAAAACTTTCAGAAGCTAAATACATTCTTATTTTCCACTCATTTTCAAAACCAAACACATCACAATGATCAGCGAAACATGTAGATTGATATTGTAACTTAAAAAACAAGTTCTGGAAAATTTGTTCTTGGATGATACCTGGGATGAAGCTTTCTCAATTTGAACTTTCTGGCCCCTTCTTTTATGCAAAACCACTCCACTTGACCCCTGATGCTTCTGAAAGGCTTAGATGGAGTTTATAATGGCTAGTTTGTGATGTTTGGTTCTGATAACTCAGAAATCGTGTTTTGTTTATGGAGTGTTTCAGGCCATGGTGAAGGGTGGTTTATGATTCTTGAGTGATGTTGAGATGATTGGTGAAGAAATAATGGAGTTTTGATGGCTGTGTTTGGAGTTTCAAAGAAATGAATATTTTGGGGATTTTTGGTGATTCTTAGTCTTGGCTTGATTCAGGCTTGTGTGTGTTCTGAAATGAGGTCCTTAGGGTTAGTATAAGCCAATGGGATTGATCAGAAAGTGGGTGGTGGCATAGTGTGATTGGTACATGCCAAGTTGCAAAAAAGTCAATGTTGTGTACTATGAGTTATGGCACGGGTCAGAGACTGTTTGAAGGGGTGTCTGGCTTCAGCTGAGTTCATGGATGGACCTAGGATTGGATTTGAGGATTTGGATGGCTTGATGCAAGAGTTATCACATGTTTTGCATTTTCCCTCTTTGAAGATTTTTTTGTGAAAATTGATCATAGAATCTTGTGATCCAAGGCATGATGTTGTGCTTGCAATGTTGCATTGTCATGTAATGAAGTTTAGAAGTGGATTAGAGGTCATTAGAATGCTTGAAACTTGATTTTGCACAAAATCCTCTTTGGCACATACTTGAAAATTACAAGATTTTTCCCAACTTTGAAAGATCATATCTTGAGTTCTAGGATGAATCAAGAGGAGTTCTTGTAATTTTTGAAAATGGGAAGATCCAATCTACAACTTTCATGTTTAAGGATTTTTCATTTGAAGCATTTTTGGTCAAGAAAGAGGAGGTTGAAAATCTTTCCCAAAATGGAAAGTTTCCATTACAAGTCATGTCCAAAAATAGCAAGTTTGCAAATGGCTTGAAATTCTTCAATCTTGTGAACTTCTAACCACTTATAAGATCAAATAAATATCATAGAACCTCAATTTGATGAAAATGATCCTTTGGTTCCATTGTTGGGGGCCTCAGATGCCCTGATTCTGACTTTTCTTGCACAATAAGTTACCAGTTGATCATATGACTTCCACAATGAATGTCTTCATCAAATTTGGTATACATGCTCCTTATAACATATTAAAACCATTTGAGTCAAGAATTACCAAAAAAATTGAGTGTAAGGCCTCTGAAACCAAAACCCAAATATTAGGTCATATGTGTAGGAAATCTTCAGTCTGCCTGGACCTCTGTACAATCCTTTGTGATTTTGTGACTTCAAAGACTTCTTGGAGATGTAAAATGATCATAGAACACTCATGTACCCTCTTGGCATGCTTCAAGAACATTGGGATGGCTCAGATCACTTCTTGGATTGCTCAGATCATAAACCCTAGATGCAGATGAAATGAACTATGCAGTGAGAGATGGTATGCTTATGCAATGCAATATGAAAGACCATAAGCCATGGTGTGAGAAAAGTGAGGGAAAATTTGGGGTGTTTAAAACCAGCTCAGAAGAAGCTTTATAGGAATCATCTTAGAGTTAGAAGCATTCTTGTAGATGCTCTACCTCATTCTCAATATATCAAAATCATTGATAAGTCTACTACTAAGAAAATCTTTGAATCCATGTGTTCTAAATATGAAGGGAATAAACAAGTTCTTAATAAGTTACATTTCATATTGTCATACCCCAAATTTGTCCTACCCGCATCATTTATTTTACTGTTTCATTTTTTTAGAAATTTCAAAATGCGTACCAGTTTACTTTGTCTGATACTCGAAAATCCAAAAATATGTCGTTATATTTTGTATTAAAAAAATCGAGGTTATTCGAATTTTGTCAGGTCAAGTGTGTGGGCAGTATTAAAGGTCAGTATAATTTGGTGTGGTGTTGATTTATCATTTTGAATTTTATTTTGTCCATAATCATTTTCTTTCTAATTATTATCTTTTTTTTAAAAAAAAACTCGTTTTTTGTCCACATTTGTTTTCAAAGTTTCTAACCCTTTATAAAGAAAAGAGAGATTAAAAAATTCAAATTATTTTTGTATATCGTGATAAGCTTATTTATTTATTTGGTTATTTAGTTCATTATCCAAAAAAAATATAAAAAAAAAGGTTATTTTTATCATTTTTAGTCCTATCAAAACTTTTTGCATAAATCCACTCTTTTTAAATAAATAAAAAAAGAATCATTTACAAAAATCGCAAAAAAATCAACATCATCTTCATTATCATTTTTTGGTTGTTAAAATTGTAGTTATAATTTTCTATTTCCTTTTTTATTATTATTACCAATTTTTATCTTTATTCACTTTTTTTTAATATTATTATTATTTTTATTTCTGATAAATATTGTACCTTGTATTTATTTATTATCATTATATGTAAATTGTTTTTATATGATATATTTTTATAAGATTCAACTCATTGTTAAACTTTTAGAAATCCATTAGCAGCTACCATCTCCTTATCACACAGAAAAGAGTGGCTCCCACACAAGCATTTGTAGCACATGGGATTTGTACGAATTTGCATAACGCATCCACAGCCTGTCCCACTCAGGCACATGAAATAAGCATAGCCCCACACCAATCAACAAATTTGCAGCGCATACCACTAAACGCGGCGGTTTCGTACGCCATTCACAAGAGCATTATCACAACAATAACAGAATGGATTCTCTCTGATTCTTTGTATTCTATAAAAGCCCCACAATAACCAAACTCCTCCTTCATGCTACCCTCACCGGAATCACCATTTCCGCTCACAACCTCCTCAACCAAAATCCGATTCACCCACACTACTCAAACCAACCTGCATAAATCTATCACCTTAAACCTCAAAAGCATAACTGATAAACATAAGACCAGAGAAATCAGCGTTAGACAAACACACATAAAACCACCAAAGAGCATGCGTGAGAATCACTTCTAAACCTTCACAAACCTGAAAAAAACTGTGAAACAAACGGAAACATGAAATCGTAAAAAACTCAGAATGAGAAAACCAGAGAAACAACCTTCAACATAGCCTTCCACCACCCTTTTACCATCTTTAAATCATAGCCAAACAAATCTTCAAATAAAATCACAAACTCAACACACAAAAATCTCACTGCTTGGAAAACCATCACGAAATCCAACACTCACCTTTCTCCTTCATCTCACGCCAACACCTCCAAACCGCAGCCCATCTTCACCGAAGAACACACCAAAGACCACCTTCCTCTGTTTTCGCCACAACCCACCAGCCAAAGCTCCATCGTCAAACCTCCCTCATGAAAACTGAAACACAAACAGAATCACCGCCCAAAATCCGAAACCACCTTGCGAAAATGAACCATCATACCAACAAACCATTCACGAAACCCTCAACGCCATCACTTCGCCGCTACTAAACCGCTCACTCACCATCAAAACCAGAACCATCAAAACGCAACCCCTTTCACAAACCGAATCCAACCGAAATCACCCCAAAACTCAGAAGCGCGAATCCGAAAATCACCTCCGAGAAAGCTTCCGTGAAACCGAAATGAATCTTTGAAAACTCGTCTTTTTTGAGGAAGCCGCAGAACCGCGAATCAGCCGCTGACAACCGAGAGCTGTTCGCAGAGAAGCAGCCGCCGCCGCGAGAGCTTCCTCCTCCGTGAAACACCATCTGACCTGCGAAACTTTAGGCGTTGTGGTCGCAAGATCGATTGAGGAAACACGATTCCTGAAGCAAACCGAGGTCGTACGCCGTGAGAGAGACGGAGAGAGATCCCGAGCGAGAGCAAAGAGGCGCTTTGTTTTGAATGAAAAAGTGAGGTGAACCCTGTTTTCTTTGTTCTGATATATTGTTTCATTCTCTTTATTATTTTTTTTTTGTTTTTATAAAATCTTATCCATCACATGTTTAAAATAAATAAAAGCTGGAAAATGTTTTGTGAGTTTTTTAGAAACATTGTTATTAAGTTAGTTTTTTTTTCATTTATGAATTTTGTTTATATTTTCAGTTTAAATTTGCTTTCCACTACTGTTGTTGATTTGAGTATGAAATTCATTCACATGCCCATACGAATCACACTCTACACACACTGTTTTTGTTTATTTTATTTGTTTTATTAAGATATATCACTGTCATTATTAATTAATTTAATTTTGTTTAGCTTTAGAAAACAATGTGTAAAATAAAATTAGTAGATCATTTGATTTTATTATTTTAGGGTCTATGATATAAATGCGCATTTTTTTGATATTCGGTTTCAATCCGACATTATCAAAATCGCTATGAGACCATTCTTTTGTTATGTTTTATTAATCAATTCGTTTAAATTTATTGTCATTGATTTCTTTATTTCTTAGGGCCAATGATATACTAAACGGTCAATTTATCGCCCGATTCTAATCGGTGATTTTTGGTCAATATGAGGCCCCCCTTTGTAATTATTTTTATTATTATTTCGACAAAACAAACATGTATTGTAATTTAATTCAATTTATTTATTCTTGATTTTATTTAATTTATTTATTATTTATATTTATTATTTTATTTCTTAATTCAAGCCAATTCAATTTATTTATTCATTTATTTTCGCATTTAAAAAAATTACGATTCGACTCCTTATAGAATGGTTCCCATTTTGAACCGATTCTAAGGCAGTTCACGAACAAAATTTCGTCGCGTCCCAAAAAGGTCCAACGCCTTCGAATAGTTGCGCTCGATTAAAAGGTCCAACGCCTTCAAATAGTTGCGTCCCGATCAAACAGGCCGAACGCCTTCGAATAGTTCAAACACATTGCACACACGCTTTCTCTTGGGCAAACTACAACGAGACCATTTATTTCTCGCTATCCCCTGTATTTATTTTGTACCCCTCTCCCATTATTTTGTACGCATTTTACTTTACGTATTTTATTTAATTCTGAATCCTTGGTCCAATGCCAAGCGATCTCACTCGCACACCTGCACTTTATTTTCCAGTTATTTCGTTTATTAGGATCCTCATATCCTTGCGAGCCGAGCGCATTGTGCCTCGCTAACAAAACCACAAAAATAAACCTCCAGTTGCATGCACCTTTTAACCTAAAAAAAAACCAAAACACTTCGATTAGATCCAAACCCTTGATCCAACGTCAAGCGGCTTTAGGAAATAAAAACATTATAATAATACAAGAAGATTTGTACGCCACGAGCCTTAAGTGGTAGAAAGGAGGATAACGAGCTCTCGTTACTCGCTCCGATTATTTCGACGCAGGACACACGTCTTGTTGGGCGAGATAAACTATCCATAGTCTTTAGTACATTTCGACTCCTAAACCCTTTCATCGACGAAAGGTAATAAAATCAACATCCAATACCCTTAGTAGGCCGAACTACGAGGCTCTGACTTTCCCATTGCACACGGGAGTACGTAGGCACGAGGATCTCAATCCTTGCCGAGCACCTAGGTTCAATCTAACTTATAATTCAACTCATTTCCCTCTAGCAAGCAATTCGTTTAAGCATAAACATCCTTTCTCGCGCGTTAACTTAGATGGTTCCCATCGAGTACGATGGATGTAGGGGGTGCTAATACCTTCCCCCTGCATAACCGACTCCCGAACCCAGGAAATGGTTCCGTTGATCTTTGTCCTCGTCCTTCTCATCCCGGGTTGTATCTATATCTTCCCTTTCCCTCTTCGGGAATAAATAGAATTAGGTGGCGACTCTTCAGTCCGTCCGGCGCGCGGCTCCGTCCTTTCGGATCGCGTGAGGTCGTATTTTTCGGGGTACGACAGCTGGCGACTCTGCTGGGGACTGGTTCACCCCTATGCGAGTCAAGCCTAGTCTAGGTTCCCGCGTTTTGTTTGGATGTTTACTTTTATGCCTTGCTTGTTTATTTTTTATCGCTTTCTTTATCGCATTCCATCTTATATATCTTGTGGCTCCTTGGTACTGTAATTTGGATCGATACTTTGCAAAAGAAATTTGAGGGAAAAGCTCTATACCCGGGCTTGCGAGTATGAACTTAAGTTAGCGAGGTTGTGTAGTATGGGCTCCCGAGAGAACCTCTCTCGTGGGTTGTCGATACGAAAACCTCACTTGGAGTAGATTCTGATGAGAATACTGACAACCGTCAAGGCCTTGACGTGTGTGCTCAGTTGCTTTCATTAGGATCATTAACTCTGAGGACCTTTAGAACCTTTTGGGTTAAAACATCGGTTGATGGTTGCGTAGTATTGGGCACCAGGGTTCGCTCTCGCGTGGCTCGATACGAAAACCTCACTTGGAATAGACTTACTCAATGGAGTTGATTGACTGTCAAGAATGTATGAATTTGACACGTGCATCAAACAGTTGAGAAAGTTCCATAACTCCAGGACTTTGTTTTAAACCTTGTGTCGATGATCACGTAGTATGGACTCCCGAGAAAATTTTCTCTCGTGGGTTGTCGATACGAAGATCTCACCCAAAATAGATTCATGTGGCGGAGTCAATCAACCGTCATGCTTATGGCGCGTGTGATGAACAGCCATATGAATTGATAACTTTGGGATCCCTAAAACTTTAGAGTCTACCCAGTGAGTTCTTGATCAGAGTATCCTCCATCTGTACCTTGGACTCGTGCGACTTTGATCTTGTGATCCTGGATTCTGACATTGCATATCATCCCATTTGCATCATTTATTCATCTTTCATTTCATTCCAAAACCGAAAACTCATTTCATTGTTCCTCCATCTTCAGTAAATCAAGTTGGTTTCCTGACGCCCGTATCGAGCTAGACGACCGTATCTAACTAGAGCCAACACTAGAAGACTGATGGACGTGATTCAAGAAGAGCAAGCTGCCATGAGGGGAGAGATTGACTCAATCAAGAGCAAGATTGATCGTATTCATGAGGCCATGCAAGCTTTGGCCAGGATGGTTGTGTCTCATCAGCCTGTTCCTTCAATGCCTGTTCACCCAGCTATTCAAGCTCTGCTTCCGCCTCCGATGGCTTATCAACCATGTTCTTATCCTCCGGGTGCAGCTGCGCAACATGGACCTAGACCATACCAGCAACCGGCATATCCATATCAGCAACCGGCTTATCAACAACAGCCCGGTCAACAACAACAACGCGCTCCTCAACAGCGTCCACCATATCAACGAAGAGGATATGATAGGCACATTGATCCTTTGCCTATGTCATACGCTGAAATCTTTAATCAATTAATGGCAAAAGGATCTCTTACATTGAGAGATATGCCACCTCAGGCTGGCAAGGCCCGGAATTATGATGCCAATGCCCGCTGTGAGTATCACAAAGGCGCTCTAGGTCACACAATTGAGAATTGCCACGCCTTCAAGCATGTGGTTCAAGATATGATCAACTCTAAGGATCTCACCTTTACTCAGAAGGTTCTGAATGTCCAGAGCAATCCAGTGTCTCCGCAAATGGCCCCTCAACGAATGCTTTTGAAGAAGACCAAAGCTGAGTAGTCTCCCATTTTGAAGCATTCAATCAAGAGAAGTTCAATTCCTCAAATCAAGGCAACCATCGCCATTTTATTATTTCTGCATTCCTGTTGTTTTATAATGTTTGTTAAGTACTATTTGCTCTGAACATTATTATCATTTATATTTGGTTATGTTAATGTTTTGTTTATGCATGTTTTGAATCAATTATTTCGCATTCGCTCACTATTTATCATTTATCACAAAATCACAAAAATATTTCCCTCACTTCACTTTAGCAAATATTTGAGGGAGGATGATGAAAACGAAATACCCATAACTGTTGCGGTATGCTTTCGGATAAAACCTCGTCAATGATGTACAGGCATTTGTTCAAATCCCCAAACACTCGAGATATAAGGAGTTAATCCCTAGTCAACCACTTCGAGCCTAGAAATAGGAGTTTCTTTCGGATACAACCCTTACATTTAACCCGGGGCAGGGTAGTTGTTCAGTTAAACTAATTACACCTTTGAATCGCAAGATGAGACATCCCGTCAGAGGACCATCAGCCAATGACTTGGCAGTCACAACATTCAAACAAAAAAATAGAAATAAAAAAAAACCACTAAGTTGAGCACCCAAAGGGAGACTTAGTCGAAAAATCAAAAGTGGAACTCGAATCCTCAGCAAGAAAAAAAGCAAAAACAAATATCAGTGACCATAAAATCCAAAATCAAAGGGTCACCAACAACAAAAAAGATGACTGCCATTCTCAAGCAAACTTTGAAGCTTCATCTTCACTCTTGCAAAGTCAAAACAAATACAAATGCAAAGTTAACTGAACATAGGACTGGAGAACATCACGAAGAAGGGATGGGTACAAATCAAACTTTGAGCCTCATATCTTTTGTTTCTCTAACCATTAACCAGACCACGTTACAACCCTCGAAAGACCTAATTGAGGCGCGGTTTATTCTGAAAGCATGCTACCAACAAGGTTGCGTAAATTGACTCCCATATATTTGCTAATCTTCAATCTCGATTGCACATTATTCTTGCTGCATCTTTTTACGCACTTTCTAAATCAGCACCACGTTTGGACTAACGGTCCATTCGTCACACTATCACAACATTTAAATAAATTGACTTTTTCAAAACTTACATGAACTTTACATTAACACTACCATTTGTGTATGAATAATTTAATTGCAATTCAGTGCTTGACATCAGTACAATCCCAACAAGGGGCAATCAAAAGAGAAAGGCATCTTCCATGATATCTTATCAATGGTTGCTTACAACATATGATGGAAGAAAAGCCTACGTACCAAACTCAAAAGCTGAAAATTGCGAAAAGTGTGGAATTTGGAGAAGAAAGTGGAATCACTAGTATAAATATCTTTGACTCAAGATCCACTAAAGTTAGGATTCAAATTCCATGGCCAAATCTGAATACTCTCCTGAAGCTTGACCGAGTAAAAAAAGGTATGTTCAGTTATTTACCTTGCAAACTCCTTGGCTCAATGAACTATTTAAGTATGAGTGAATACAAAGTTTCTATTAGATCTTTAGAGAAATTCCTTTTGCTATTAACAAAAGAATATTCATAAATATTTAAAAAGAAACTATGTTGTACTTGCCTATAGTGAATAAGACATTAACTAGAAGATGAACATGTTTATGGAAACAATTTTCTCATCTTTTGTGATAATATTGCTTCTATTTAGTAGTCAAAGAAACCAACTCAAAATTTATGAATCAAGCACATCTATTGAAAAACTAAACTTCTAGTTTAAAGAGAATATGCTTAACTCTGAATGGAATATCAAAGACTTGTGACTTACAAAAGATGTCTCACTCAAAGTATAATATTAAAAGACTCTCATAACATATAACTTCTAAAAAATGTTTTAGTATTTGAGATTCAGAAAAGGAATCTTTGCTTCTGATATGCAATTTAAGAAAAAATCCTTTTAAAATCCTTGTCTTACTTAAATTCCAGGAAGTTGAGAATAATCTAGTGTATTCAAGAAATTTTATGGGTAAGAACTTTTAGGTAATTATGTTTTCTTTTATATTACATATATGGTCTATATCCCTTGTCTTTGTGTAACATCATTTCTTGTCATCTTTTTTCTCCTTTTGACAAGATTCTTATTCCTCTGTAATCTTTTTCAGATCTTTCTTTATATTCTTCTCATCTATGTTGATCAAACCAAACCTGAGATGAATTTTATAGTCAATTCTTCACCGAATTAACTAGTTTTCATCAATGAAAATTTGTGAATTTGTTTAAGCTGAGTTTTAACTTTTATAAGACTGTTTCTGAACAAGGATGGGATGGTACTTTGAAATTCTCTGTGGTTTTAATTATCCAAATATATCAAATATTTTTGGGTTAATGCATCCATTGTTGAGCTGAATCTTGAGTATGCTATCCTTTCTAGGATTTTTCTGTTGTTTCTATAACAGTAACCTATAAGACAATTGATAATGTAATCAACTACGAGGAGATTGGAGAAATCCCTGATACTCTTATTTGGGAATAGTATCTTCCTACTTGGCGTAATTTTGTGGATCCATAAAACCTTTCTCAGGTTTTTCGTCCTGATGGAATTTCTTAGAACCAGATTCTTAACTCAAACTTGCTACCTAAGGACAAGGATCTTGTGGAATCTATTGAAAAATATTTTATACTTTTTCTTAATTCTGACATACTAATTGATCTGCCTCAAATTATGTTTGACTATCTAAAAAAGACTCTTTCATCCTTTCACGAGGGAAAGACATTCTACATTCCTTATGGATGAGTTCTTTCTAAACTGTTGATTCAACAAGGAGTTGTCATAATATTAAAGGACGATTCTTCTAAAATCTGGAGAGATAAGTTTGAAGCTATCTATGAGAGGTTCTAATGTTGGACATCTACAATATATTCCCTGTATTTGTTATCATCTTGTATTAAGCAATATTTTGTTTTAATAAAGTTGTTTTTGTTTTTGTGTTGTTTAAGTTGTTGTATGTGCAAATCTTGTGTTGTTCAGAGAATAAAAAATTATGATCAAACACTATAAATATGAAATATTCTCATTAAAAGATTGGTAGGTGTTACAACTTTGTAAAATAATTTTCTTGACATTTGGACATGTTCTTAGGTATTCCCTATAATCATCTGATATATCTAGATTGTTCAAGCAGTCCTCCTAATCTTCCTTTGCAAACTCAATAGTCTTATTCTTTTGGATATTTCTGTGTTTTGACCTAGAAGTCATTTCTCTTCTATGTGTATAAACAAAGCTTGTTGTTGTTGTATGTACCTCTGAAGAAATCTGCTTGTTCCAAGACTCATCATTTGCTACATTCTTCTCATTTTCCTAAGTTGTTGCTCTTAGCAATGTTGACATTATAAAATCTCTCATTGGAACCCAATTTTTTTCTATTTATACATATTTGAGTTTTAAAGATTAAGTGATTTGGATAGACAGTCTGCTAATCATTTTATAAAGTCCATTTATTTGTGACCTTGAGTCTTTATTGTTTCTGTGTTGATTAGTCAAATCAATCTTTTAACTCTTGGTTCCTAGGAAGCGATGTCTAGTATCTAACCCTGATAAAGATCCTCCTAGAAAACTATATATGTCATTTAACAACTATTTGTTCTTAAAAATTTGTTTTCTTTTTAATTCATTTATGCAAATGTGAGAAAATCTCAAAAAGATAGCAAAAGAATGTACTACATGCAAATTAGTAGTGGTTAAAAATAATTTTCATTCATCAGAAAAGGATTACCAAAAGCATAAAGATGTTAATATTAAATTAATCTTCTTCTAATGCCCGAATCCTCATGAAAATGTAAGAACAAGAATTGGTTATGCATTTTATCTCTATGTTTTAATGATAACAATGGAGTATTTGTGTAATAACAATTTGATGCTCTAATGTTTGTTATTGTAAAGATCACGTTAAAGAAGGTGTTAGATCTAACAAACAAGAGTCAGATGCTCGTTAAAGACTATATGCGAGTTACTATGTGTAACATTATTTGCTTGCGTGCCAAAGAAGCAAGGATGCTTTTGTATCTGATCACAATCAAAAAGATCCTAAGATGACTTTATGTTGTTGTTGCAATTATCTCTTGGATTTTTTTATGTGTCTGGTTATGATACTGAAGCAAGCGAAGCTTCTGAAATTGTTATCTTCTAAATACTAAGTGCTAAATAACTCTTATGACTTGAGGTTCTAGTGAACGAAGTTCTGAGGTTCTGAAGACTTTAGGTTTCTAAAGATTGAGGTTCTGAAGACCAAGTGATGAAGACTCTAAAGACAATATTATGTTGAACAAGGTTCTGAAGACTTTGAATACTTGAAGTTCTGAAGACCAAGGGTTTCAAAGACAAGTCCTGAAGTTCTGAAGATAAGGTTCTGGTGAACAAGTTCTAAAGACACTGAAGTCGTGACATTCTGAAGACTCAATTATCACTTCTCTATTCATGCTTCAATCATCTTAGAATCAAAAGCCTCAGAATATCAGAAGACAAAGTTATAGTTAACAAGGAAAGTACATAATACAAAACACTTTATTCCACTACCTTTCCACTAACCTTAAATTGTAGAAAAGGATAGTTGTGGTTGTACGATTTTCATCCTTATGTAACAACATTCCTTCAGTAGCTATCTGCCCTCCAACGGATCTATTTTTGGTTGTATAAGGAAGTGATCACGTGAAGAAATGTGGTTGGGAATACCCGGATGGACAATGAAGGTTAGACAACCAACTACGGATGCAGATGTTGTTGCTCCAAAAGTGTGTTCAATTGAATATGTTTCAGATGGTTGCTAAAGTCACAAATAATGGTTAAGAAGATGATCATGGAAATTGATTGATAAATGCACAATTGAAAAGTGTGTCCATGTGTGATCATTAAAATAAGAGAACATGAAGGTTGTCTAGAATGTTACTCTTATGTGAAACAAGGAGATGAAGTGCTTCTGTGCTATATCAAGATTGATCAAGCTTCTACAAGCTTATAAGAAGAAGACTACATGCAACACAGAAGCTTGTGTTGTTGTCCATGAAAAAGCTCCTGAAAGAAGAAGAAGAAGACTCCACACAATTCTGAGCTACCATAAAATGTAATCTTCTTAATGTGTGTAAAGTTGAACTTTTGATCCACTGATTTTCATTGTGTTTACCTAGATTATGAAAAGCATTGAATTGTAAATATTACCCTTATACAAACAGTTGTATGTATACCCTAAAGGATCGAGTGAAGGTCAGAAGCTTTAGGAAGACTGTGACTCTGTGTCTTAGTGATTAGAAGTCACAAAAGTTATTGTGCACTTAGTTACGGCAGGTAGCCGCACAAGGTGAAGTCACAATGGTTGTTGTGAAGTTATTCATGGTAGGTAGTCTAATAAGTGCCAATTTGTGTTAATATGTAGTATAGTTTTTGGCAATTGTTTTGAGCTTATTTGGTTTTCTGATGCTTTTTCCCGTTGTTTCCGGTTAATATTAGTAGTATAGTTTAATTGCTTTAATAGTATCACTTATTTAACTTTTGTTTTTATATTTTTAGTTTTTACCATTGGATTAGAGAAAGGAAAACAAGGGGACTTTCTTTTGGCAATTTTTGAAGTAAATGAATTTTTGGAGCTCACTACAAGCTGGCTAAGCGAGCTCTTAGTGAGCAGTAGAAGCACAATCCAGGGAGTTGCTCGCTTAGTGAGGGCACGAGCTCGCTTAGAAAGCAAAGGTGGTTTGATAATTTAATGAAAGCTCTCTTAGTAAGCTTCTGCTCGCTTAGCGAGCGTTGCATTTTTCAGCCTCCTATTTAAAGGGTTGAACAATTTTTCTTTCATTCATCTCATTTTTTATTAGCACAAAAACCCTAAACTCAGTATTTTTCCTTATTTTCGAAGAATCGATGCATCAATAGTCGGGAGATCATCTTTAATCCTTTGTCTTCTTCATCTCTTTCTTGTAATGAAAGCTTTCATTGTTATGGCTAGCTAAACTCCTTATATGCCAAGGTTAGAAGGTAGATAGGTATTAAATTTGTATGTATAGATTTTGATCAGTGTATATGAACTCTTGATGATAAATATATGGTGAAAAACTGTGTTTATGAAATATTATTTATGTGCTTCATGATTGAGAAATGAGTTCCACATTTGACCTAGGTTTTTCATCCATCAAAGAACATAGGCTAGAGATAGTTATGAGACTTGATGTTCACCTTGTATTGATCTTTAATGTTTCCATTTTGATAGATCGAGTGAGATATCATCAATGGATAAAAATGGTAAAACTCACAATTTGTGTTAGAAATAAACATCTTTAGAGGATATTGTGATTGTGTTTATTGTTTTAACGAGTTCATCCGCTTGATAGAATATATCAGTGAAAATGGGCTTGT
This sequence comes from Lathyrus aphaca, assembly GCA_963966055.1. Taxonomy (NCBI): domain Eukaryota; kingdom Viridiplantae; phylum Streptophyta; class Magnoliopsida; order Fabales; family Fabaceae; genus Lathyrus; species Lathyrus aphaca. Next base: position 365,246,325 of record OZ014521.1, read on the forward strand.
TGAACCCTAACCTTGGCATGTTCTTTTTATAAACTTTCACCAACAATTAATTTTTACTTGTAGCTTTTAATTCGTATGCAAACAAAATGTTCCGCTACCAAAACCAAAACCCCCTTGTTACCCATTGAGTCTTAAACTAGCGCAACTGTAGAAAAATGGTGATATCATAAAACAATCTCTGTGGATCGATAACAAAAACCCAATTATATTTGTACTCTAACAAATTGGCGTTGTTGTCGGGGATTGTTATTTGATATTGCAAGCATTGCAATTGTTGCTAAGTTTTAGAATTGGTTGAGTTTTTTCTTGAACTTGTTAATTTGTTTGGTTAGTGTTTGCAGCTTCTGTTTATGCGAGGAAAACTTCCTGCATACCAACTTATTTTTGATCCTGAGATTGAGAGAACCACAAGGAGGTTAAATATCAAGACATGAAGGAGGAAACTCGCTAAAGAAAGGTGAGAACAAGGACAAAGTTCAACTTCTACTTCAACACCACTCACTCCACAGTTTACCCCAACCATGGCAGGCATCGATCCACTTCTACCTCCATCTTCTACACCATGTGTGAATAGCCCTCGCAATACGACTCAGTTTTCTAATAACTCCCAGAATGACCAGCAAGCTGAGATGAAGACAGGAACTTTGAATTTATTGTACGGAAGTCCATTCACGGGAATGGACCATGAAGTTCCTTTCGCTTTTCTCACAAATTTCTATGAGATAGCGTTGGCCACCGGAGTCGATACAGCACAAGATCTAGCTTTGTTCAGGAGACTATTTCCTCATGCTTTGCTTGGTAAAGCAAAGGATTGGTACCTTAATCAAAGTCCCACAGTGATGACCGATTGGAATGTTCTTGAAGAAAAGTTCATTGAGTGATTTTTCTCGCACAACCGTTTCATGGAATCTAAAACCGCAATCTTCGTGTTTTCTCAAGGTACAAATGAATCCCTAAATGAAGCATGAGAGACATTCAAATATATGATCCGGAAGTGCAAAGGTCACGGGTTCGATGAGTTGACGCAAATCCACATTTTTAGAAATGGTCTCCAACCGGATTGTAAAACTGTATTGGATGCTACGGTGGGTGGAGCTTTGTTATCAAAGAGTGCGGAGGAAGCAACAAATATTATCAATTGTATGGTTATTAATGATTCACAAAGTCAAAATCACAATAATTCTTTGAAGAAACCCGGAGTTCTTGAACTAGGAACGAATGATGCAATACTTATGCAAAATAAACTTCTATTGCACTAAGAGGAGTTCTTGACACAATAAAATGTCAAAGCTTCCCCAACAATTGAAGAAGTTGCATAAGCATCCGGGCAAGAATAAGCAAGTTGCAAGTTGTGAATTATGCAAAGGTGATCATGATACCGGATTTTGTCCACCACCGGGAACCGAAGAAGTCAACTACATGCATACCAATCAAGGGTACCAAAGACAACAACAACCCTACCAAAAAAAACATTCTCAACAACACTATTACCAAAATCAACAACAACAAGGATATCAACTAAGATGTAATTACCAAAATAACCAAGGTTATGACAGTGGTTCTTCTAATCGGAAAAATCCTTATGTTGCTCCACCACCTCCGGTTGCAACTTTTAAATTGGAAGACACTTTGAGTCAATTTATTCAAATGTCTATGGACAATCAAAAATCTAATGATGCGACGATCAAAAATCTATAAAATCAAGTTGGGCAACTTGCGAAACAAATTGTCGAGAACCAATCGGGACCTTCTTTTTCCGCTAACACTCGTGTGAATCCTAAGGAGCATTGTAAAGCTATTGTTACTAGGAGTGGGAAGTAGATGGCCAAACCAAAAGAGAAGGGAGTGGTAGAAGAAAAGATTGATGCTATAGCTGAGGAAAAAAGTGATGAGATGGAAGTTTAAAAGAAGAAAAAAATTGATGAAGTAGTTGAAAAGAAACTTGATGATTTGGTTGTAGTTGAAAATACAAAAGTGGAGGATGAGAAGAAAAAATAAGAAAAAATGAGAGTGAGTAAGGTCAAAGAAGTGATAAAATATGCCTAAGTATGTGAAATTCTTGAAGGACATTCTCTCTAAAAGAAGGAAGTATACGGAGTCGGAAATGGTTATCCTTATGACAAATTGTAGCGCGATCATTCAACGCACTCTTCCGAAGATGGAAGCTGATCCAGGGAGTGTTACTTTACCGGTCACAATTGGAAATATGTTTGTGGGAAATGGTTTTATTGACTTGGGTTCAAGCATAAATCTTATTCCTTTTTCCATTGTGAAAAGGCTTGAGAACATAGAGATCAAAGGCATAAGGATGACTTTGCAAGTGACGAAGCTAAAAGCATTCTTTGGTATTGTCATAACTCACCATATGAGGACATTTCAATGGATCTAGAACGGCCACTAAAGTCCTTCAATCGGGATTTTATTGACCTACTATTTTCAAAGATGCAAACCTCCATGCAAGGAGTTGTGACACTTGTCAATGAAATGCCCCTCCAAAATATACAGGAGGTTGAAATGTTTTATTGTTGGGGCATTGATTTAGTTGGACCGTTTCCACCATCTTTCACTAATGAATACATTTTGGTTGTGGTTGATTATGTTTCGAAATGGGTGGAAGTTATTGCTTCACCGAGGGCGGATGGAAAAACGGTGATTAAATTTCTAAAGAAAAATATTTTTGCCCGTTTTGGAACCCCTCGTGTGTTGATTAGTGATGGTGGGTCGCATTTTTGTAATGCACCTCTTGAAAGTGTTTTGAAACACTATGGTGTGTCACATAAAGTTGCAACTCCCTACCATCCCCAATCAAACGGGAAAGCTGATGTGTCAAATAGGGAGGTAAAGAGGATTTTAGGAAAAATTGTTTCTGGGTTGAGGAAAGATTGGTCGCAAAAATTGGATGAGGCTTTGTGGCCATATCGCACCGCTTACAAAGTTCCAATAGGCTTAACTCCATTCCAAATGGTTTATGGCAAGACATGCCATTTACCGGTTGAAATGGATCATAAAGCTCTGTGGGCTTTAAAATTGTTAAATTTCGACCCAAACTCGGACGGAACAAAAAGAAAAGTGCAACTGAGTGAGCTAGAGGAAATGAGAAATGTAGCTTATCATTCAAGCTGGTTGTACAAAGAAAAGGTAAAGACTTATCACAATAAGAAAATTAAGCTCAACGAGTTCAAAACTGGATAACTGGTTTTACTCTTCAACTCCCGGTTAAAGCTTTTTTCGGGAAAGTTGAAGTCTAAATGGTCCGGACCATTTCATGTTAAGGAAGTAAAAGAATATGGAGCTATGGTGATCGAAGATCTTGAAAAGAAAGATAGTTGGTTGGTTAATGGTCGACGTCTAAGAATATACGTTGGAGGTAACTTCGATCGAGAGAATCGTTCAGTTGCCCTCGATGATCTTTGATCATCGTGGACCGTCGAGCTTATCCGATGTTAAACAAGCGCTTGTTGGGAGGCACCCCAATTTTGTAAGTTTTTACTGTTTTTTATGTTAATTCTGATGTTTATGAGTGTTTTTGGAGCTAAAACTGTGATTTCCGAGCTGCTGGGAAGTGTTTGAGTGTTGCAGAGCTCACTTAGCGAGCATTTCAAAAAAAATGGACCTTCACATCTAGAGAGATGCTCGCTTAGCGAGCCATCCTGCTCGCTAAGCGAGCTGGGCAATTATTTTTTTTTAAAAAAAGCTTTTGGACTGGGCCCATCTAGCCAGACCCGACCCAGTTCGGGTTAAGAAGGAGGGAGAGGGGCTAGGGTTGCCTCTTCCATTCATTTTCACAAATATTTCAAAAGAGTTCATAACTTTTTCTCCTCTCCTTCAAGCTTCACGATTTTTTCTCTCGTTCTACTAATTTCCAAAGCTTGAATCCATTCATCTCATCAAAGATTAGTTTAATTTTCTGTATTTTTCATAATTTTCGTAAAAAAAATCCATTTTTGGGAGTTTTAGGATTTTCTTCATGAAACTTCTCTTTTTCTTGCTTTCTAATAGCTTCTACCATCTCCCTTTGTTGTTCTTAAGTAGAAATTTTGTTTGCATGTGGCTTAGGGTAAGAGAAATTGAAGTATTATGGCATAAACTTGAGACTTTTTATGATTTTGTAAGTTAGGGTTAATGTTTGTTAATTACTCCATCATAGTGAATGTTAGAAGTGAAATTATGACTGATGTTATTATGGAATTGCCCTTAAACATTAGGCACTTTTTCTGCAATTTCGTAGAGCTCGTTAAGCGAGACCTGGGAGTTGCAGAAAAATTCCCCTTTCTTTTTTAATTATTTTGAACAAATGGGGAAATTGCTATAGTTTTATTAGAAATTTTAATAATTTTGTAACTTGTTTTTAGTTTCTAATTTTATCGGTTTGCTTGTGTTTTTTGTGTTTTTTTGTTTTTTGTTTTTCAGATGTCAGACAGATCTAAGAGAGGTCGAGTTTCAGCACCATCTTCTTTGAGGGGCCCTCCAGCTATAACTTATGATAGGACACATTTTCTGAGTCCGACACACCATGAAAGATACTTGCTGTTGGAAAGGAGATTGGTGTGGGAAGATAGACTTGTTCGATTAAGCCCTACGAGGTACTACAGGATTGTCGGGAAGAATTAGAAGTTGGTGATTTTGTTGTTCTTTGTGAACCTCACCCGGAGTTTCACTTCGAGATTGTTAGGGAGTTCTTCGCGAACGCCTTTCCAACTGGTTCTGAAAGCGAACCTTTTGCTTATAGAACCAGGGTGAGGGGAAATCGATTGATTTCTCATGGGACATCATAAGTCGTTACCTGGGAGATAACATACAGTTGGAGGATGATGGCCTTTGTGATTATGGAAGGTTGAGAGCTAGAAGGAATTGGAACATTGAGGAAATTAAGCGGCGCATTTGCTTTCATGACCACTTGTATGAGGTTAGTTCCACGGGAGCACCTTTACGCTTTAAGAAAGGAGCATTGAAAAGAAAAGCTCAGATATATATGTTGGTTATCTTGCACAACCTAATGTCGAGGAGCCACACCTCAAATATCACTATTGAGGTGGCAGCTCTCCTCTACTTCATTATGGAGGGCAAGACAGTGGACCTTGCTCAAATCATCTCCACGGAGTTTCGAAGGATTTCTACAAGTGGTGCCCTTTATGGCTCGAGGGCGACTTGCAGACTCACTCATCTTGGGTTGGTTATGGCCTTGTTAAGGAAGATGGTGTCACACTTCCCTTGCTGGGGAATGTGAAGTTAGCTCTGATTGATGATGAGTTTGCCTCCAGATTTTGTGAGCCCACCAATGTGGTTGCTCTAGTTGCTTCTATTTCTCCTCTTGGGGGTGTGCCTTTTGGTCGTATACCTTTTGTTGGGCATGCTGTTGATCCTAGTTCGGATGCTAACTGGGCTATGCACGAAGCTAATCATCATGCTTTATCTTTCATGTACGAGTCTATGTTGCAGTTGCATGTACAAATAAGGGAACCACATGTGGAACACTCTCTATGTTCCATGGAGGAGTTCTGTGCTTATACTGCGTGGCCTGATGACAGGCCTAGTTCTTCGAGGGGGTGTTGGTGATGATGTTGCTGATGTTGCTGATGATGATGATGATGACATTGATGTTGATGATGATGGTTCTAGTTCGAGTTATTTTGATTGATGTCAGACGGTTTGATTGTTCTTCTTTTATTTTGTGTTATGTTTAGAATGTTTTTAGGATTTTGATGTAGTTTTTGGATTTTGATAGTTAACATCCTCTTTGGATTAGTTGTTCCCATCCTGGCGGATGGTGTAATTTGTATTTTTAAAACTCATTTTAGTTAACATCTAGGCGGATGGTCTATATTTATGTTTGTGTTGCAAATTTTGTGTGTGTTTGTTCTTGATTTTGAGGTGATCGTCTTGATGAAACAAGTTTACTTTTCTTTGATCAAAGCTTTGTGCTTCACCTTTCTTTGATGGTGATGATATACTTCGGAAAGTTTGCGCGAAAAAGGTACTTCATTCGTGCTTTATAGAATATAAGATGTGTATGAACTCTTTACTTTTTGCAAATTTCAAGCTTTATTCATATTGCATAAGTGTTCATATGAGAATCATTTAGGACAAACCACAAAAATGAGTGACCTCCATTGTTCATAAATTTGAGTGTTTAAGTAATTGTTGTGAGCTCTTGTGATTCATGCTTTTATCTTGTATTCATTGGTAAATCTTGGAAACGTTGAAATGATCTAGGCATTGTTTGGTATTGAGAAAAACCATCCAATTATTGTAGGCTTTATTTTTACCCAGTGAGTAGTGTGAGCATTTTCTAGCCAACTTTGAGCCTTCGCATAACTAGAATGAATCATAAAGCAAAATTCGGCAAAATGTTGGGATACCATTCATTGGTGATCATTGTTGTTAAAAAATAAAACCATTGTGATTCATTCTAGTTTGACTTTTTGTATACACTTAACCCTTTGTTTGAACATACTTTCTTGAAGAACATTGTCATTATAATATGGTAGGGTTTAAAGTTAGAGAGAGTATTTGAGTGTGAAAAGGAATAATTTATGGAAGTGGTGCCTCTTGAAAATATAGACAAGAAAAGAAAAGGAAAAATGAAAATGTGAATTGCTTAAGCTTTGCACTTTAAGTTAGAATTGCTTGAAATGAAAAGAGCATTTGAAAAAGAGAAAAAAATGAAATGGGGCACCATGAAAAGAAAAGAGGAAGGAATAGATAGGGAAACGTTTGAAATAGGTTGGTTGATTTAGTTGGCATGTTCTTCATTTTTCGAAAACTTTTGAAAACCCCTTTGAATCATTTGTATATATATATATATATATATATATATATATATATATATATATATATATATATATATATATATATATATATATATATATATATATATATATATATATATATATATATATATATATATATATATATATATATATATATATATATATATATACCTTTTTTTGTTAAACTTTTTCCTATTACAACAGTGAGAAGTCCTTATAAGATCTTTGTTTCCTTGATTTTCCTATTGAATTGATTTGATACTTGCATGAATTGTTCCGGATGTTAGCACGATTACATATGAGAGTGATTTGTCCCTTGTAGATATTAAGCTTGACTTAGTTAAGTGATTAGGTGATTCTTGTTTGAACATTTTATTTCTTGTGTTGTTTGCTTGTCATTTGTGTTTAGAAGTTAGTTCATGATTATGTTGTGATTCTATGTAAAGTCGGACATTACTTGTAAGCGTAATCTTTTGGTTTGAACCATCAATTTGGGTGTGTTGTCTTTATCTGATTTTGTTCTTGTTTCTCTTTGATCTCACCTTTGTTTTAGGACAAACAAAGAAGCAAGTTGGGGAGAGTTGATAAGTGTTAATATGTGTTAATATGTAGTATAGGTTTTGGCACTTTTCTTGAGCTTATTTGGTTTTCTGATGCTTTTTCCCGTTGTTTCTGGTTAATATTAGTAGTATAGTTTAATTGCTTTAATAGTATCGCTTATTTAACTTTTGTTTTTATATTTTTAGGTTTTACCATTGGATTGGAGAAAGAAAAGCAATGGGACTTTCTTTTGGCAATTTTTGAAGAAAAGGCATTTTTGGAGCTCGCTACAAGCTCTCTAAGTGAGCTCCTAGCGAGCAGCAGCAACATAATCCAGGGAGTTGCTCGCTTAGCGAGGGTATGAGCTCGCTTAGCGAGCAAAGGAGGTTTGATAATTTAATGAAAGCTCGCTTAGCGAGCGTTGTATTTTTCATCCTCCTATTTAAAGGGTTGAACAATTTTTCTTTCATTCATCTCACTTTTTCTTAGCACAAAAACCCTAAACTCAGAATGTTTTCTTGTTTTTGAAGATTCAGTGCATCAATATTCGGGAGATCGTCTTTGATGCTTTTTATTCTTCATCTCTTTCTTGTAATGAAAGCTTCTATTGTTATGACTAGCTAAACTCCTTATATGTCAAGGTTAGAAGGTAGATTGGTCTTAAATGTGTTTGTATAGCTTTTGATCATTGTGTATGAACTCTTGATGATAAATATATGGTGAAAAACTTTGTGTTTATGAAATATTATTTTTGTGCTTCATGATTGAGAAATGTGTTCCACACTTGACCTAGGTTTTTCATCCATCAAAGAACATAGACTTGATGTTCACTTTATATTGATCTTTAATGTTGCCATTTTGATAGATTGAGTGAGAGATCATCAATGGATCAAAATGGTAAAACTCACAATTTGTCTTAGAAATAAACATCTTGAGAGGATATTGTGATTGTGTTTATCGTTTTAAATAGTTCATCCGCTTGATCGAATCTATCCATGCAAATGGGCTTGTTGAACCCTAACCTTGGCATTTGCTTTTTATAAACTTTCACCAACCGATAATTTTTACTTGTATCTTTTAATTCGTATGCAAACAAAACATTCCGTTACCAAAACCAAATCCCCTATTTACCATCGAGTCTTAAACTAGCGCAACTATAGAAAGGTGGTGATATCATAAAACAATCTTTGTGGATCGATAACCAAAACCCAACTCTATTTGTACTCTATCATAGTCGCGCAAGGTGAAGTCACAACAATTGTTGTGAAGTTAGTTACGAAAGGTAGTCGCATAAAGTGAAGTCACAATGTTTGTTGTGCAGTTAGGCACGGAAGGTAGCCGCACAAGGTGTAAGTCACAACAGGTTATTGTGTAGTTAGTCCCGACAGGTAGTTGCACACGTTGTTAGTCATAGGTTGTATTGTGCCTTGTAATCAGTTTGGTTATAGCGGATTAAGTCCCTGTCTAAGGAAAAATCACCTTGACGGGTGAACTGGATTAGCTTGAGGTTTTCAAGTGAAATAGGATATATCATGTGTTCTTATCTCTTTTTTATGCTTTAATTTATTTACTTATGCTTCCACAAGAAAATACGAAAAAGTTAATAAGAGTGAAAACCCAATTAAAACCCTCCCTTTCTTTCCTCACACGTTCAATTGATATCTGAGCCTAGTTCTGTTATTGATGGATATCAAACACTTAACCGTTTCAGATAAAGATCCAAATACACTGTGAGAAAGACTCTGGGTGATATTCTCCTCCACTTAAAATATGAGTCTCATATGTTCAAATATCATTCGATAATGAAGAATCATGAGTACTGAATTGGCAAATAAAAAAGGTTAACTTTGAGTAAGTCACTGATTCTTAGAGCTTGTAGTTGGCAACGACAAAATCTTATCTATTTACATTTGCAAGAAGATTGAAGAGAAAGATTGAATAATCAACTAATGAAACAATAATAGACTCATTAGATATGGAGAAATATATGTTGAATGTTATTCTTGGAATACGTAGGTTGAACTACGTAACTGCTCAAGGTTAAATAATCAAAAAGCAAGAAACTTTATTTGCTGAAGGTTAATTCTTCGTGAGTATGAGATGTTTTCAAAAACCGGACTTGGTCTACTTTTGACTTTCTCATATAAGCTCATTAGGAATTTATTCATGTAAAGATGAAAGATTGCCAGCGTCATGATTCTGAAGCATAAGGAATTTAAGGTGAAGTTTGATGAAGATTGTCAGAAATCATGAACAGAGGAACATAAACTTCTGAATGTTGATCCCTCTTTGTTAGAAATTCTAAAGATGATCAGATGCTTGTTAAGTAATTATAAAATTACTATAACCGATTAAGTAGTTAGAAGATCTTGAAGATGCTTCTACTCAAAATGAAATCAGAAGAAAAAGACAGAGAAAATATTTCTTCCCTTAAAAGAAAAGACTAAGAAGAAAAGGATTACTAACATAAATTTGACAATTATGGTTAGAAAATATGATGTAGACGAGCTGGATATTGTTTCCTCTGAAAAGCTTCGCAGAAAACTGAAGACTATTCAGGAAGGAAATCGTATTGTGTCATCAGAAATACATTCAAGAAAGTGCAACATAGGATACATCAGATCCTCTAAGTATTATTGTATGTCATGTAGATAAATGGAAGTAGCATAGACAATTAAGTGTTGTTAACCTAAGAAGGTATCTCAGTTGAACAAACTTTGATTGGTCAGAATTTTATCTGAAGTTCCCCTAAGCAATTCATGTTGCATGAATCCTGGAATCAAAGTTGTTTAACATAATGCAAGGATTGAAGCTATTAATGTTATTCGGGATAATGAAATCAGTAGATATTCTATTCATAAGTCACCATAATTCTTCTGATCCTTGAAAAGGAAAGACAGATCCTATCATGTTCTGATGAACCAATTTTGGATGATTTATATGAGTCCAGTAAGAACAAGAGAGTAACTCAAACAGTCTTAAAGAATACATCTTTTTTTATGACACTTGTGTCTATTGAAGATCTTCATCTATTCAAGCACAAATTCAGATGAAGCTAGAAGACGTCAACAAGTTTTCTCATTATATTACTTCTCAGAAGTTTATGTTTAAGCTAAGAAACTAATGGCCTTCTAGAAACAAGATTTCTTGAAAAAGAAGCCCGGTAGAAGATGTATGATATGATGAAAAAGAATAAAGAAAAAGTTTGGTTCTTCTCTAAATGATCATAGTCAAGATAAACATCAATAGAGATGTTCTTAATACATCAGAAAGGAAGATGAATAAGTCCAAAATGATTGTGTACTGTATAATGCTCTCAAAATTCATATGAATAATTTTGAATAGAAGAATGAAGAGATTATCAGATAAGAATACTGGTTCTAGTGGTCAGACTAGAAATAAATGTTCGGAAGGAGCATATATTCTTCAGAATAAAAATGCAAGAGAACTTTTGATGAAGTTGAGTTGTTAGAAAAATAAACTAGTAAATATCTTTATGCATCCAATGTGCAAAGAAGAAGCAGAATATAGTCACTTAGAAGCTCTATTGAAAGTAAGCCAAAGTCAGAATCATAATGGAAAGCACTTAGATAAAGAATCTATGAGAAGATGTTTAGAATCACAAAGGTAATATTTTCCTATATCTCTGACTCATTTTAGTTGTTTTCTGATAAATATACTTCTACAAATTAGAAGGTGTTTTAATCAGAAACATGTCTAGTCAGATACTCATGTAATTCTGAAACGTGAACTTTCTGAAGAGTGAAAGTCTCATGATTAGAATCATTTTTCTTTCCAAGAGAAAATATTTTGATTTATTCTCTGGATAGTAAACAGTCACAACATTAAATAATGTTCTTTTATCTAGAATCTTGTGAACGCTAATGATGACATGTGTCTCATTTGCTAATCATGCGCGATCATGACTTGTCACATTAAGTCTCGAGAGTATTCCTGAAAGCATTTTAGAAAATAGGTTAAAACTCTTCCGAATTTTCCCATAACTTTGCGTTAATGTATATTTAGACATGTGTGAGGTTTTAATTTTCTTAGAAATAAGCTATTTATTTCAATGTATTTATCATGTGCCATTTTTACCTTGCCACTCATAAGTGTACATTTATTCGTATTCTTATTTGTAACTAGTTGATACTCTCTTCTTTATAGAGACTGCTACACGCTATACGCCATTCCTTTTCTTTGTTATTCTTGTCTTTTACTATTTCCTTGACCTATGTTACTTCTCCAATTATTTACGTTTCCCATCATTTACTTGTATATATGTAGTTCATTCCTCTTTTTCTTATTATGTCATGCACACTCTTACTAATTTAAATTCAATTGTTATCTAAACCCTTCCTCCACCTTCTCATCATATCTCTAGTCACTTTCCTAGGAGATGAGAATCTTCTTGAAATCATAATTGAACAACAAATTGAAATTCTTCTTCTTGAAAGAGATATTGCTTGCAACATTACCTTAGTTGTAAAATATTTCTAGAAACATGCTTATATTGATAGTTCAGGCTGCTCAATTTCTTCTCGTATTTTTGGTGTTCCCATAAACATCACTCCTTTCAGCATTAATCTTGCCATTGGTTGTGAGAACGTTGGTGTTACAGTTAAATTCGTCAAGTCTGGGTTTTGTATCTCTGAGAAGTTTGTTTCTCTTCAACACTTCATCCAGTTACAAACCTATCAAACCTAAAAATCTCCATCCAATTCCCAAAGCTTGGTTTAAGCTTGTGCTGACCAACTTTCGCCCTCGAGGGGAAAACAACGATTTTCTGAGACATGATGATCAGGCATTCATCTTTCTCCTGATGAATGATATACAAATAATTCTACCTCAAACAATCTTCAATTTTCTTCAGAAAACCATTACTGAGTCCATAAATATCACTAAGCTTACATACCTTTTGGAAGAGCTTTATCTGAAATCTTCTTTAAAAAAGGAATAATTGAAATTATCAAAATAAATGGTCCAAAAGATGGTCTGTTGAAGAAATATTGTGAGGTCTTTAGTGGTTAGGAGATTATGTCTTGTCATGTCCAATCATGTCTATTTTCTTAGTTATGCTTTACTAATTGTTTGAATTCATGTTATCACACTCTAAATTTTGACACGGGATTTTTGTCCATATAAAAAGTCAAAGAGGGATTCTTTTGACCTTTTAGACTAATTTTTAAATTTTATTGGATTTTTATCTAATAATATTTATTTTAAAGGGTTAATTCAAGGGTTACCAAATTATAAATTTTTTATCATAATTATAATGAGGTTTTATTTTATTATTAAAGGAAATATATGGTTTTATAAATAATATTATTACTAATATTATTAATATATGGTTTTATTAAATTATTATTAATATTAGGTCTATTAAGATAATTAGGTGGTATTATTATATAGGGGTTGTATTTATCTTATTTTTAATAATAATATTTGGATTCATTAATAAGAGTTTTATTTTATTTTTAATTTTAAATAAAAGGGTGTATTTGTGTTTATCTTATCTTATTATATATTATTATTATTAATATTATGTATTAATATTTTTATAAAGTCAACTTTTGTTGACTCACCACTAGCAGATTTTGTGCAGATTATGAAAGATCAAATAGGATCAAATCAAATCCAAAATCAAGCCAAAATTAAGACAAAAGTTAAAGGAAATAGAAAACAAAATCAATTAAATTCAAAATAACATTTTTATTTTATTTTCATATAAAAATCACAAAAATATCATTTTCTTATCGTTTAAAATTAATTTTCGTATTTATTTTTTAGGGTTTTTTTTTTAAATATAAATTTTCACTTTTTAATAAAAAAATACCCAAATAATTATAAAAATAAAAATATTGGAAAAAAAATATGTGCATGGTATTTTAATCATCAAATATAATCATAAAATCAAAATCAATTAAAATTGAGTTTTTGGGCTTTTAATTATGTTTGATTCAATTGATATATTTTTTCAACCTTAATTTTCACCTATAAATACCACACACTTTCCTACTTTTGGATCAACCCACTGTTCATATAAAAAAAAACCTAAAATTGTTGTTCTTCACATTGAAGAACACCAATAACCAAATCCTAACCTCCATCCTCAGTTGATCATGGAATAATAGAAAGATCAAAAGGGAAAAAGAAAAATACGAAGAACGCGAGGAATATGAGGGAAATCGGGGGGAAAAGGAACATGCAAAAGGTGGAGAAATGAAGCAGCTTAAGTGGGTCACGACACTTCAGGTTGGTACCGTCAAAATTATTGATTAAATAATTGTATATATTTATCATTTAATTCTTGTGTAAGAAAAATATATATGAATTGTGTTGTTTGATTTTGGTTGCCTACAGTTTATTATATGGTTTGATCATCACTTGTTTTATAACGAATAGACTTTGTTATAAAAATATTGTTTTTATAACGAATAGATTTTCTTATAAACATATAAAAAAATACATGGATAATGAAACTAACAAAACACCAAAATCTCCTTCTGATACGCTAATATTATACATTTGTTACCACCTGGTTTTTTTTTATTATTTAATTAAAGTAATTACTTATTTTAATTATTTAATTATGATTAATTATGGTAGTTAAGTGGGAGTATGATTATAATTATGGGAAATAATTTTGATAATTTAAAAATTACTACTTTATTATTTTTAGGATTTATTTAAGATTTTATTATAAAAATGTATTTAGTTTCATTGAATAAATGATTTATTTAAGAAAATTTAAAATATATATATAAATTGGGGTTTAGGTAAATTTTGGTTGTTTGGGATTAAATATTTTTTGGGGTATTTTAAAATAATAGTACTCATGTCTATTTTAAAAAATATATATATTTAATTTATTTAAATTCAATTTTAATAAAAATCAAATATGAAAAATCAAATAATGGATCAAATATTTGTTCTAGAACCAAATATATGGCATTTAAGTTGATTGAAGATATTACAAATTCGTGTAAAACATATTTGGTAGGATTTAATATGATTTTTGAATCATTATGAGTGATTTGTTTCTTAACACTCAAGCAACCAAAATCCACAAACACAAAGCCCAATTTGTAACCTAAATGTGTTCTACTATAAGTACTTAACAATATCAAAGCATATGGGTCGATTTGGCAGGCCAAGAACACCTTATTCAAATTCCAAAAATTCTTCACAAAATTCAAAATCGGTTTTCAACCTAGAGGCTATTTCAAGACGAAAAAAAGGTTGCAACACCTTCCTAGGTGTTCATTGAACGCATCTGCATCATTTACATCATCTGAATCATGCACATATGCTATACCCGAACCATACTTGTTCTCACTTTATAAATTTTTTCGATTTCATACTTCCATGCGTTATTAACTAATTTTGTTCATTGATTCATGTTTGGATTGAGGTGTTAATGCTTTCTGGACAACTTAATCAAAGGTTCATGGCTTAATCTCTAAAACGCCATTGTTAGGGTTCTTACCTCCAATTTAGGGTTTCATGATTTAATACATATAAATGGATTCTAAAGACTTAAATGAACTGAGATTGTTATGGTGAGCGCAATGGTGCGTTCAATTTGGTGAAATTTTGCAGGTTTCCTACAAAACTAAAATCGTAGGTAATGTTGTAGGAGAATTCGCAGGGAAAAAACGCAGATATGGAGGTTGAAGGAGACCCCAGCGCGCGAATTTTATATTTTAAATTTTTTGTTTTTTTATATAATATTGTTGTTGTTATATTGACATAGACAGACTGATGGTCTAGTGGTAAAGGCGTGCAAGGCATAAGTCTGAGGGCGTGGGTTCAAGTCTTGCCATCAGCATTTTTTATATATTCCAGTCATTTAATTTGTTTTATAATATAATGATTTTCTTCTATTCTTTATCATCAGCGCGCTTGTATCCCAGTGGAGAAACTTGGAGGCTGTATAGGGAGGGTCATGGGTTCAAACCCCTCCTCCTAACATTTTGGTATTTCTAACCTTTTTTATTTATTATTTCAAATTATATATTTTCTTTAACATCTTTTTAATAAAACTTTTCTTAAAAACATTTTTAAATAAAAACCTTTTTCCTAATAAAACCTTTTTCTTCTAATTTTTTTTAATAATACTCAATAAAGAACAAATTAAAGAACAAATACTCAATAACAATTAGAAATATGAGGTAGAAGAAGAAAAGAATTACTCATCTTGATTTGCAGGTTCAACAGTAAATCAGAACTGCGACAATCCGCAAGGATAGTAATAGTTCGCTTTTTCGATCTCATCATCATCCTCATTATTCCCAACTCCAGGTCCAAAACCGTATCACTATCTTCATAGCAAAAGTTTCACTGTTAATGATCTTCCTTCAATTCTTTCATCGACTTGCATCAGAATCTCCTCTTCAATCATCTTCATCGAAGTATTTCACCTAAAAATAGAAACAAAAATCGCGTTAACACGAAGAACGACTCAACATAAAGGCAACGATACACGCACGAAGATCGAAGAAGGCGAACAAAAGCAAGAAGACACAAGCCATACCTTCGATTCGTTCTTCGGGTACGCGATTCAAGAACTTCTCTTATGAGTCGAGTTGTTTGGTGTCCTTTATCCCTCTGTAAGCCTAATCATATGGTTTGGTGAGGAGTTTGGGGAATCTGAGCTTGTATCCCTAATTAGAAGCGAGAATGAGGAAGGGTTCATGTTCGAGTTTTGTTGATTGGTGGTGGTTGACGGAAAGGGAACCACCGCAGGCGGCGGCTAGGGTTGAGATGGAAGATGAATGTGAAAGAGATAGAGAGAGAGAGAGAGGCATGAATTTTTGAGAGAGAGACGTTTGTGTTTTTGTTTCTTAAGTTAACATGATTAGGTTTGTTATTCAGGATTTATTTGTTTTTGATTTTCAGATTATGAAAATAAAAACTCATAACTATAGTTTAATGCACCATTGAAATAATAAAACCTCATCAAATCTCAATTATTCCACCGTTACATTTCAAATTAAGAGGATAAGGTTGGTTTGAGTGTTCCACTCCAGCGGTGACACTTGTCACCGTCCGGTAGGACCACCGGATTTTGTTCCTGCACACATGACCCCCACTGTAACTACCACACACCCCCAATCTTAGGCTTCAATCTCTCCATCAACGGATCAGACTACCATGATGTGGTTAACAAGATTGACTGAGAGTCCACAGTGCACCTTCGGGCTCCCTTTGTGTGTTAGGCCTAGCGAATCACTTTCTGCACCCCCCAAATCAGGCCCATTTCCATTTTAACTGAAATTTGCTTCTAATTCACCCCCTGTTTTCTTTTATTAAAATTCTTTTTATTTTTCTTCTTTCTTTTTATTTTTCTTTCAAAATCAATTTAAAAAATAGTTTCTCTCTTAATAAAAATTCCAGAAAAATATGAACATTTTTAGACATAATAAAAAAAATAGTTTGTTCTTTTAATTCTTTTAATTTTTTTTCCGATTATTTTTCGCATTTTATTTCCATTTATGCTTTATGTGCATTTTAGAAATTTTTGCAACTTTACACCTTTAATCCATTTTGGCCATATTTTTGCATACTCATCTTCATCTCATTTACTAACAATTTTTGTTTTGTTGTGCAAGGTATTTTCGAGGACTATGCTTATGGAATCAGACTATTTTTATTATGCCTTATTTATATTTTTGTGGTTTATACTTTGTGATGTAATAGTTAGAATTTTATGTGCAATACCTATAATTAGGATAGAAAAAAGATAAAATGAAGCGTTAGATAACCGAATTTCAAAAATAGAGAAAATGAGTTATTTGATTCAAAGTCGAAGAATTTCAAAAAAATATTAAATAAAGTTTCATGTGACATTAGGATTCCTCGATTATCATCTCTCCACTCCAATACACCCAAAAGCAAGCCTTGTATGTCGCACACCATAAGTCGTGCATCTCAGCACCACACAATCGACCCTCCCGATCCATCGTTTCATCCTATTTTCGATTTACACACGTTCTCACCCACCATGACGTAGGAGGACCATATTATTCACTATTACTTTTTGTACTCGCATTTCTAGTCTAATATCTGCTTAAGTAGCTTTAATCTTTCAAGCTTCACTAACCATAGGATTCACCATTGAACATAATCATTTAGGGTAAGTCTAGTTCCCTTAGATTTTTTCCTTTTGCAATTTGAGTCTCACTTCTCACCCTTAAAGAAAAACAAAAAACATTTAAAAGGAAAGTGTGTACAAGGCGTCACGAGCCTTAAGCCATATGGGAAATGATTACTGGAGGTCTCCTCCACTATTCTAAAATGCTTTACAAACGTTCCATTGGGGGAGACCTTGTAAAGTATTCGCTCATGTATCATAGTCTTTAGTGTTGTACTTGTGATAAACATCAAAATCAAAACACTTCTTCTAAAAAAGACGATAAACCAACAAAGACAACACGTCTTCTCTTCTTATCTCCTAATCTTTGAGGACGAATACGACTTGCCTCAATAGTTCAAACAAAGATATGATAAACACCCTCGAGTCAGAGCCGGTAACACCTGAGTTAGAACTATGGCAACGTCATCCTAAAAACACAAACAAAGTTTCCGCCTTAGTTAGACGAACTACGACGACTCTGATCCTCATTTTCTCGATGAGGTACGTAGGCAGTGGGGTAGGGCCCATTCGAGTACATTCTTTATTTTCCCTACATTTCCCTCTTTCTTTCCATTTTCTTTTCCAATTCCCTTTCTTATTTCAATTCTAGTTCTAGTCAGAAACTCTTTCGTTCAAACATCATCTTATTTCTCATCCTTTGAAATAGACAAACAAGCGTGGATCCTGTCGGGTACGGCGGACGGATTGGGGTGCTAATACCTTCCTCGTTTGTAACTGACTTTCGGACCCAGATCTTTGGTTCACAAGGCCTCGTCCTTTCCTTCTTCCTTCGATTTGTGCAGCATTACCTTTCCCGTTCCTTCGAGATAAAAATGCATGGCTGGCGACTCTACCTTTTTCGCGCCACTTTCGTGTTTGTACTCGGATGAAAATCCCCAGAGCGACACAATGGTCCTGGAAAAGATGTGAAATTAATTCCCTAAATTCATCAACCAAAAATGTTATGTAAAAAGGGCTCTAAAAATTTCACAGTTTAACTATACCAAATGATCACTTCAATCTACCTAACGATTATTTGCAAATTTGTACAAACAAAGCTACCGAGACAATGGGAAAATGAGTTTAAAAATATAACAAAAATATTTTTAGGTTCCTTTTTGAGTTTCTTAAAAGGTGAAAAAATAATGGGGTGAAAATGTTGCTGGAGATAGAAGAAAAAATTGGACAAATTGAAGTGTTAATGTGGAAATTCCATGAAAAATAAATTAAATGAAAATTCAAAATAAAATTAAAAAATCACTGATATCATAATGTAAAAACATACAAAATTTATAAAATGAGTTAGAATGCTTGTGTAATATTTGTAGAATTTTATTATGAGACTTACAATTTTTTATGAATTAAAATGGAACAAGTATTGAAAACAGAAATTAAAAACACAAGGCAAAGAATGAGGGGGTGTATAAGTGGTAATTGTTAGTTAAAAAACCAATTGGGCTCTAATGGGGGTGTGAATATCGCTTAGTCTTTGGCCCAACGCTAAAAAGTCTGAAGGTGTATGATAAGGGTTTCGGTCAACAACTTTGACTCCCCTCTGGAGCGTTTGATTCGCTGACTCCTAAGGTATTCTTATCAAACGATCCATAAAGAGAGGGGACATGATTGTTACGGTGAGCTACCATGCACGGGATTATGGTAGGGGAAAACCTACCGGATAGTGACAAGTATCACCGTCGGTATGGTGGGAATCCAAAAAAATCTCCCTAATCTTATCCATTTACATTATCTTAAAACTCTTAAGATTTTTCCGTATTGTTTATAACTTAATCTCTTATAAAATGAAACAATATGTCAGACAAACCCTAAAACTCTCCCTCTTCACTCTCGGTGGCGCTATCTTCTTCTTCCAACCTAAATCGCCGTCGCTAATAACCGATCGGAGACAACAACACAACAACGGCGTGTCCTTATCATAAAACTCAACCTAATTCCTCTCGAACACACCATTTCCGATAGAACAAACACAACAAACCATGTCTAAAGGAGAGCTTGAATTCGTACCTGACGATTCGACGTCGTATCAGCGGTGTCAATGAAGGAAAATGACGACGACGATGCTTTCGTAGCTTTTATGCCGCCACGATGTCGATCGCGATTCTGATGCAATGAAGATGCGATGTACAAACACGTCCAGGTACGTGCAATTTCACTTCTCGCACTCTCTTTCTCGTTCTTCTTCTGTGAATGTGTGCGTTGCTGATTTTATTCTTCTGCTTATCGAACTCTTCTATGTGTGTGCTTTCGCGTTGTTGAAATTGTTGTGATGTGAAAATGATTATTGATCTTGCAGATTCGGTGAAGATGTGATTTGTTCTTGATTACGGTGTTGTTTTAGTTGTTTGAGGATTTGTTGATGAATCTTGATATCGCAGGGTGTAAAATATGATGGAGATTATTGAAATTGAATCCTCATATTCGATTTCGATGAGGAGGGTAAAGTGGTTCGGATTTGGTGATGCAGTGTTGAAGGTTGATGAATAATGATTGATGAAGATCGATGGCAAAGTGATGAAGAAAACATAGAGAATGTGTAGATTGGAGAGAGGTGATTGATGAAGATTGTGGAATGGAAGCAGTTGCAGAGGGATTGAAGAAGATAGAGGAGGTTGAAGGAGATTGAAGAGTATCGTGGAAAAAATCAGAGAGAGTGAGGTGAGAATGAAGAAGAAGATTCAATGGAGAGGAACCTGAATTTTGTAGTAACATTCAGATTTATAGGAGCTGAATTGAGGGGATTGAATTGGAATTTCAGGTGAAAAAATCGGTTACAGTTGCTTATCATTCTATTAGAGTAGTTAGAGGTTCAGTTAGGAGTTTGTGATTCCCTATTATAAGTCCCATGGTGAACTCACAACTGTAATAAACTTCTGTTATCGATTTTCTTTACTTCTATTTTTTTTGTTATCTGCTATGTATTATTTTCCTGCCTTTTCATTGTTATATATTTTTGTGGAGTTCTCTGTGTAACTGAACATTGTAATTGATTTCTTCTAAGTTTTTTTTCTTTTTCGTTCTTCAACTCTAATGTAACTATAACATTAGTTATCAATTGAAGAAATTTTGTTTTGAGAATATTTCTGGTGTATTGAACTTTTTCATATCAGTTTTCTGTTGTGATCTTGTATTAGGAATTTTCTCGGTTTATGCATTCATTCTACTTCTTTGAAGAACACGTCACAACCTCGCTTTGTAAATGCCACATAAAACAGCCACAAGGAAAGTTGTAATAAGTATCAGAGCTTTAAGCATTTGGATGGAAACCACAAAAATATGCAAATATGTTGTGTTACCAAACCAGAGACTTAATGCTAAGAATGCACTTATTGGTATCACACAAGTTAATGGGTTTTTATCATTGGTAAGAAGCAAGATGGCTTACGAATAATGTGTCCCTAGAAATGTATGATCTTGGATTTGAGGTGGGTTTACAAAACAACCTGGATATTGATTAAACCTAAAATGGATAAGTAAAATGGACAAATAAAATAAAAATTGGGTTTAAAAAATGGAATTAATTTGGACTAATAAAAAAAAGACAATGGACATAAAAGAGGACATTGAATCAAAATATTTGATTTTTAAACCACGAATGTGAATTTGGCTATTCGAATTGAATATGAATCGGATATCGGTTTACGGATTATATTTGAAATTGGATAAAAAAGAAAATTTATAAATGGATATGGACAGGGGTTGAGAAAATGGATAACAAAAAATGGCATCTTATTTGTCTAGAAAACTTGAACTTAAAGCAAACCATATGAACACTTCTAATCTCATTCGAATATGTAAAACCAAGTTAATCTCTTCAAAAGTCATATATTCCATACAACTCTATAATTCGTATCGAACTTTCCTGATAACCAACAAAACATCGCACAACGATGGAATCCATTGAGTGATAAGATGCCCTAGTGACATACTTCATAAGGAAACTCTTGATGGTCACATGATCGGGGAAATGAACCCTAAACAAGTGTTGATGGTGAGTATCAAAGGAAAATACCCTTGATTATTATTCTGGCCAAACCTCGAACATCCACCTGGCAAACATATGCACAGGAGATAAGCCATAACCACTGATTTTTGTATTTTCCGGTGAACCATGTTTGCCAAAGAGATAAATCACAGGGCACTGCAAAACCATGATTCTTCAAGCTTCTGACCCAAGTAATAAGCATATGACAATGAATGCATAACATGTTATAGATGACCTAATGGAAGATGCATGTGAATGTGAGGCATAAAGCTAGCTAATGGTAATAAATAAGAGGGAAAATTTTGGGGTGCTACAGTCGTCTTCAACCTCCAGACCGGGTATTTAGCTACGATTTTGCTTTGAATTAGCTACGAAATTTTCGTAGCTAATTGACCTGAGAAATTCAAATATCCCATAATACAGCAGATTAGTCCAAAATAATTATACCAATCGATTGCCCATAACCTGCACAATTCAAATATATCATCAAAATTTCTTGGAATCTCCTTAATCAAAAGTTCCTAATTTCAATCTAAAAACCCTAACAATGGTGGTTTGTGTATCTGTCCAGGAAGCTTCAATCTAATCATCCAGAAATCATCTACATACGATTACAAACCAGGTGAAGCAACTAAAACAATTTATATTACATAATATATATGAATCAAAAAAATCAAGAAAGAACATAAATACAGATTCGATTTATGAGTTCCATGGTGTTTTAGATGATAGTGATGATTGAAACATGCTCAATAAACTTCAAGGAAGCTATTGCAACCTTCAAAAACCTTTGAAACCAACTGGAATTATGAAATCGATTTTGAGTTGTTCTTGAAATTTTTGGAAATCGAATAAGGTTCAAAAGCTCAGATTTTTCGTCCCCAAGTCTTGGGATGATGTTGTTATTATATAGTGATGGATTTTAGGTCAAAATATTGGGCCTTTTGATGGATTTGTGGATTGCTTGAAGGTGAAGAAATCAAGTTACCAATTTTTTCCAAAAATCAAATTTAATCATGCTATTTTAGTATTGCACGAAATTGGATATGATCAATCAGTATAATCATCAAATATTTGATCCCAAAATAACTTTGAAATCAAATATTTGATTTTTTTATGATTTATTTCAATTAAAATTGAATTTAAATGATTAAAATTTAATATAATATAAAATAAATAATAAAAATCATAAAATATGATTAATGGGTCGTGAATAGTCTTAGAATTGAGTTTGGGTTGAAATATTATGGGCCCATTTGGAGAAATCTTGAGTTTTGGCCTTTTCTGCTTCATACACCTCCTCAAAATTACCCAACTTCAACAATTCATAACTACCTAAATTTTTATCTCATGAAGGTGTTCTAGGACTTTTAGAAAGCTTAAAGTGTCCTATAACTTCTCCTTTTGGTCCTATGTCCATATCATTTTCCATTTTTAAGTTATGAGCTCTTGAAAAAGTTGACTTTTTGTTGACTTTTAAAAAGACTTGTAATGTCTTGGTTCATATATCTCAAATGAAGAATTTTTGGACTTGTCTTTTGAGACAAAAGTTATAGAGAATTGAATTTCCTTCAAAATAAGCTTTGGATGGGAAATTTTTGATGAAGTATGTGAAATTATGGCTGGTCAAAGTTCAGTTGACTTTTCCTGCACAAAACCCTAATTTAGTAACTCTTGATTCTTGATGATTCTGAGGTTTCCTTGATGAATCATGATCAACCCTTGATAAAAAGATGAATTTCACCTCATAATCTTGATTTTGACCAAAACTATTGAAGTTTGACTTTATGTTGACCACAATTGACTTGTTGACCAAGTTAACTGATTTTTAAGTATCTGAGCATCTGACTAACCAAACTTGTAGGGAAAGCCTTGAAACTTGACATGAGGATTATTTGAAATATATGATATGTCATGAAGTCCACTTGAGGCTTTGGGAGTCCATTCTTCCTTGAGAAACTCAAAACCCTAGTTTCAGATCCATTGCTTAGGAGGAGGCTTTGTCTGATGAAACCTTGAATCCTTTTGAGAAATTGTGAATCTTGTGACTACTAGGAGACCTCTTGATACACATTGTCTTGAATATGGGAGGGAAAATTTTGGGGTACAACACCCATGAGTTTAAGGACACCAGGTCTTTTGTAAAATCCTCTTGAGGTAGGGTCTGTGGCAAAAAATGAGTGATTCTCCGCACGAGACACCTTGAAACCTTTTCTCCCCAACAGGATGTATGTCAGTTTCATTATCCCCAATATGAAAATGGAAGTTATGTCCAACAGTGGGCATCATGAACTTTTTCTCTTCAGCAGGTTTCCTTGATTATGTTCCCAGTAGATCTAAGGTGGCTCTTGTTTCCCCAGCAGATCTCAGATGGATTTTTTCTCTTCCCTAGTAGATCTCGATAGATTTCCTTGCTCTAGCAGAGAAATAAAGATTAATAATCCCTAAGTAGAGAGTTATCTTCCCACAATGAAGTATTTCTTACTAGAATCTAAGGATTCCTGGCAATCAGTCGGGTGCTTCCCTTCCCCGCAGAGATTGAGAAAATTCAGATTGGTAGAAAGTTATCTTCAATAGTCTTGACAAGATTTTTCCCCAGCCAAGTCAGAGAGTTGTCAATCCCCCAATGGAGTTTTTATGATTGGGATTCATCCCCAAATAGTTGAAGTATCCCCTAACAGGGTCCTCAAATCTAAAGACCAATTTATTTTTGGCAAAGGTGATAATTTGAGATAGATGGATTATTCACGCTCTTCTCCAGCAGAGATGTTATCCTCGTAGGGACTTCCGGGATCAAATCAATGATCATTTGTATTCTCAGCAGAGTCAGTAGGGACTTGTTACTTCCTTATCAGGATATCCCTTTGCATTTACATAATTTCATTTGCATACTCAAAACATAGCGTTCCTAGTGTCATGGGGCATCATGATGTGCAATTCAACATATGCATACCCAGCATAATCCAGGTTTGATATCTTGCAAAGCCCAACCACAGATTGGCGAATGTCCATCCTCAGGGTGGCAAAGCATCTGAAGTCCAACCGCAGATTGGCAAAAGTCCATCCTCAGGATGGCAAAGCATTCAAAGTCCACCTGCAGTATGGCAAGCCAATAGTCGCCTGGCCATACAAAAGACAGTTCAAAGCCCAACCGCAGATTGCCGAAATTCCAGCCTCAGGGTGGCATAACATTCAAATTCCACCTGCAGTGTGGCAAGCTAATAGTCGCCTGGCCATACAAAAGACAGTACAAAGTCCAACCGTAGATTTGCGAAAGTCCATCCTAAGGGTGGCATAACATTCTCAAAGTCCAACCACAGTTTGGAAAAAGTCCATCGGCAGTGGGGCAAGTCAGTAGTCGTCTGACTCCATCCAAAAGACATCATTAAGGCCCAACCACAACCTAGCACGAGTCCAACATCAGTTTGGCAAAAGTCCACCCGGAGTGTGGCAAGTCAGTAGTCGTCTGACGTCAATCCAAAAGACATTCTTAAAGTCCACCCATAGTGTGGGGAGCCAGTAGTCACCTGGCGTCGTACAAAAGACGGTTTTTAAGACCAGCCGCAGATTGGCAGGCCAATAGTCGTCTGGCGTCGTTCAAAAAGACATTGGAAAAGTCCACCCATAGTGTGGCAAGTCAGTAGTCTTCTGGCACCGTTTATTATTTATCCCGTCAAAATTATGTCCAAACAAAGTTCATTTGGTTGGGGTTAGTATCCATTTCCTTATTCTCCACAGAGTGTAAATTTTATGGTTGGTTTTGGTATTCAATCCCCCCATACCTCGAACATCTGAAAGCAACTGCTATTGTCCATTTAGGTCTACAATGATTTAATTGGGGAAGCCATAACACCCCAAAAATTTCCCTCTTATTTATAACCTTGATTGAATATTTGTCTCACATTCATCTGCATTTCTCATTAGATCATAATACTCATAATCATGTTTTTCATTGAGATCCCAAGATATGGGATCAAAGCATCTTCCGGGGATTTGAAGCTTTCCTCCTTCTGAAGTGATTTAGCTGGTTATTACACTCAAGATTGAGACAAAGGGTGAAATCTCATCATCATCATGATCATCTGTGTCAAGATTCATCTAGATACAAGGCTTTTTATGTGAAATTTATCTTCTTCAAGATTTCTCAAAAGGACCAGACGCCTAGGGTTCATCATTGATTCAGCTGATAGTGTATTGAGTTAGGGTTTTGATGTTCCAATTCCTCGGGGTCACCCTTTCAACATCATGCAATGAATGTAAATGAATTAGGATTTATTTCCCTAATCAGGTCGACTTCCAAGAAGGTTTCCCTATATGATTGTTCATCAGATAAGTCTCAAGGTCGACGATGGTTCATGGATCAAGTGGCCTCTCCTTATATTATGTTCATTATTTGAGACAAGTGTTGGTCAATATTTAGCACATGGTACTTTATTCATTGAGACACCCTCTTTTATCTAGTCAATTATGTTTTGCTTGCAAGTGGATGGAGGGATTCATTCAAATTCAATTTCATACCCTTTTCAAAATTCATCTCTAAAGTCCATTTCAACTTCAAATCCATGTGTCCACCTAAGGCCTATTTTTCTAAATCCATTTCCAAATAGCTTTTTTAGGCCAATTCTCTAAACCTTTTTTAGCCTATTAATCCATGTTTTTTTATCGATTAACCACATTACAACCCATATTCAAATCCATTGTCTGTATCATGGTTCAAATCATTTTTTCCTCTCGTCTAAATCCATTTATGGCCTTCACTTGTGGGACTTTAATACAATCAAACCCATTTGTTTCTATGTTGGACCATTTGTGGCCCTCACATATTTTAATAATTTTTAATTCCCACACCATTTTAAATTCCATTAAAACTTTAACACATCAGTAAAAAAAATTGTTACAAAGGAAATGAAATGAATAAATCATCTCATGCTCCGTAACACTACAAGATGATGCAAAATCCTCATACAAAGTCGTTATTCACAACGTACATCATAAGAGAGATATAGCATAGTCCACTCCAGTAACCGATTGTTGACATGATAAAACTCATAGCAGTTGGGAAAGTAAGGACACAACAGAAAAAATGCAGAAGGTTGGATAACAAAATAGAAAATTACACTAAGAGAAAAATCCATAACAAAAAGAAGAGAGTTTGGAAAAAAAGGGAGTTACATATTCATATCCAATACAACAAAAATCATAACAGAAAAAACTCTCTAATTGAAATTCTCGATGACAACTACAAATCTCTAACAGAATGAGATAACAAGGGGACTCTCTTCAATCTCACACTCTCTGAGTTTAGTAGAAAAATCATAAAAGAAAAAAGAGAAAAAAAATTCAACCACAAGGAAATCCATAACATAAATAACCAATCTCCAACTAAACTCTAACAAATTTCTAAACAACATGTAACTAAATTCCATTGAAATCACTAAATTACCCTCAGTGTTCTTCCTTTTATAAAACCGATATTCCATTGCAATTTCAAGCTCTCGGATATTTTTCGTTTTTTTCTCCAATCTTAACCCTTTTCCATCCTTGAACTCTCACTCTTAAATCAACATCTTTGCACCATTTCGTTGTTCACTCTTCAGCCATAACCGAAACTCACTGAAACCTTCAACATCTTCATATCATCATCTTTAATCTCTCCATAACAAACATCAATAAACCGGAAAATAACTGATATGACTGATTAAAAACTTCATACTCCACAAAGATTCATCAATCTTCATCAATTCGGATTAAACACTACTGTAAACACCCCAAATTTTCCCTCACTAAGTTCAAACCATGGCTTGTGATATATTTGCATTAGTTTAAACATATCATCTCATATTGCATTTTTGTTTCACTGCATTAGTTCAAGTTCATCTGCATCTAGGGTTTGTGATCTGAGCAATCCAAGATTCATCTGAGCCACTACAAAGGTCTCCAACCATTCCAAGAGGGTCCATGTATGTTCAATCATCATATTATATCCCTCAAAGATCAATGAAGCCAAGAGATCACAAGAACTGGGAAAGCATGGAAGCTGAGCTAGGGTTTCACTGCACAGATGACCTGAAATTAGGGTTTTGGTTTCAGAGGCCATAACCCCAATTTGTTTGGTCATTATTGTTTCTAATGGTCTCAGTATGTTATAAGGATCATGTGTACCAAGTTTGATGAAGAAATTCATTGTGGAAGCCATCTGTTCACTGGGTAACTTCTTGAGCAAGTCAGAGCAAAACCAGGGCATCTGAGGCCCCCAACAATGGAACCAAAGTGGATTTTTCATCAAATTAAAGTTATATGATCTTTATTTGATCATTTATGTGCTTGGAAGTTCACAAAATTGAAGAAAAGTGAGTTAAACAAAAAGTTGCCAAAAATGGAAATGACATGTAATGTAAACTTTCCATTTTGGGAAAGTTTTTCAACCTCCTCTTTCTCAACCAAAAATGCTTCAAATGAAAAATTGTTGGTCATGAAAGTTGTATTCACTTTTCAAAAAGTACAATAACAAGTTCTAATTCATTATGGAACTCAAGATATGGCTTGTCAAAGTTGGCAAAAATCACATATTTTTCAAGAATGCACCAAAGAGGAATTTTTGCAAAACCACTTGCTAATTCATTTTGTGACTTCAAACACACCTCTAATCATCATACAAACATTGTGCATTGTTTTAAAATCAGAATTGCCTAAAGAATTGCATCATTCCATGCCTTGAACATCAAGAAATTACAAAAGGGCCAAGTTTCATAGAATTTGCAAAATGGCACATAAACTTCCATCCACTTGCTGAATTGTATCAAAACTAATTCCATGGACTTCCTTGATCCATGATGCGCATGGACAAGCCAATGAGCATGCTACACCATTTCCCATACCTCAAGTACAAAACTTTTGACTTTTTGGCAAGAAGCTCATACCAATCACCACAGTCCACCACCCACTCTCTGCCCAATCCAGACTTTACAAGCATGCTTCAAGGATCATTTTTCATAAGACACACAAGCTAAAACCTCCAAGAACTCAGAATTGCCAAAATCACTTCAACTTGCAAAATCCTTCGAATCTCTCAGCTCACTCACTCAAACTCCAAAACAATTTCACCATTCATCTCAAAATCATCCACTGACCACAAAGCAACCATTAAAACAGCCAAGAACACCCCATACACAAAACACGATTCTTGACCAGTTGAGTTGCTACCACTCAAACCAGCCATTCTCAAAGCTTTTCAAGCATTGCAGCTTCATCAAGAGGTCAAAGGGAGTGAGTCTGCACAAGGAAGAGGTCCAGAAAGCTCAAAATTGCAAGGTTCAAAGCTCAGGTAACCTCTTCAAATTTTTTTCCAGAAATGTGTTTTTAAGTTTCTAATTGATTCTCCATGATTCACTGATGATCCTGATGTGTTTATTTTCGAAAATGATCAAGTATTGAGCATGTATTGAATCTCTAAAATTTCTGCACATTTTTCCGTTTGCTTTTGATTCTTGACTTTGAGTGAAAATAAATGGATTTTGAGGGCTGAATCTTGTTTAGAATTGTTAGAGGAGTGTTTCTGGAGAGTTTGGTGAGTTTTCATTGCGTATTAAGAGAGATAGGGTGAGGAGGCTGCCGGAGAAGACGATCGGAACTCTTCTCCGGTGCCCTGAAAGTGATTAGGGCAAAACCTCATTAATTAGGGCTAGTTTAAATTATGGCCGTAGGATTTGATTTCCCCGCGTGTTTTGATGGCAAGGATGCTGTCATTAAACCCTAATTGAATTAATTAATTTAATTAAATAAGATTAGCTGAGTTTGAATTAGAGCCCTAGGATCTGGCACGTGGTCAACCTCAATATCCCCAGTATCAATTTAATCCATTGGATCATCATACTTCTGTTTTTATTCAATTTTAATTCACATTTTCTTATTTATTTTGCACATTTTATTTTAAATACCTAGAAAATCCTAAAAAATATTTTATTCTGCATTTTCACTTCAAATAATTTTCTTAACCCAAAAATATTTTTATTTTTATTTTTTGCATTAAAAAATAATTTTTAAATCATTTAAATGTTTCTTTTAATTAATTAATGGAAATTAATTAATTAAAATATCATTTAGGTTTCTAAAAATCCCAAAAAAATTCACATTACATCTTAGGACATTTAGAAGCATTTTCATACCATTCATACAAATTTATTTTTGGTTTGGAACAATCTTTGATAATTTTCTTGAATTTAGGGTTCATAAAATTCCCATTTTTGAACCCTAACTTCAAGAATTCTTTTCTGCCTAACCATGAATGTTATGACAATGATTCTTTTTACATTGATCTTAATTTGGCATGTAGTATCTAGCATATTTTTGTCACAAATTTCTTCTGCATTTTTTATTTGATTTGCATTTTTTCCCTTTAGGTGCCTTAAAACCCTAGATAACTTAGAAAAATCATAACTTTCATTAGTTTAAGAGTTAGGTCTTCTCCTTTGGGGTGTGATATCATATGGGGTTAGGGTTCCTTTGACTGCATTTTCAATTTTTTATATTATGGTTTGCTTCTGTTTTTGACTTTTGCATCTCATGTTGCATTAAAACCCTAATTTCTCATGTTTACTTGCATTCATCTTGCATTTGCTTTCATACATGAACTTTCCATGACATTTCTTGCATTCACATGACATATAAGACATCATAAGACACATTAGAATCATGTTTGATAATTTCTTCATCCATTTGCCATGATATGTATTCATTACATTCCATGAACATTCATGTGTTTTCATGCTCCTTTCATGCTTCATTTGCATTCTCATCTCTTGTATGAACATTCATATCACTTGACATACATTTGCATCATCTCTTAGCATCATTTACTTCATTATTATGCCTCTGGTTTTGGTTTGCATCCTTTCATACATTCCATTTTCATTTCATTCTTTCTTATATGCTAACCATTTCAGGTGGTAAGTACTTTGAGAAGTGAATTTGCCTTCACTTCTCACTTCTATTCTCTTTCTCTCTTATGAATTCCTTGCTGCATTCTGCTTTTGCTTTAGAGTGAGCTTTCTCATTCGTGTTCTTCATCCACTTTCTTTCTTCAAGTAACTTATCTTCTTAAGTGAAGTAAGTTAACTTGTTTCTTCTGCTTCTCTTCTTTCCATCTGCTTCTTCCTTGGTGGCTATCCTTGAAGATCTTTTGCAAGCCTCATAAACCCTAGGAACACCCAAGCATGATAACAATTAGGGTTTTGATTAGTCCCCCATTAGTTTTACCTTTGTGTCATCTTTTGTGTCTCTCTTCTCATCTCATAATTAGGGACTAAACCTTTAAGGTTTTAAGGCTTTATGATTAAGATTATGCCTGCATCCTTCTCTTAGGATGGAGTGTATAACTTTAATCCTAAGTGTTAAACCCTTAATGTGTTTAAATTTCTTAATCAATCCATCTTAATAATCACTAAGACAATAGCTTGTAACTTGGGCCTTGCATTAGGGTTCTAATTCTTCCTTAATTGGTTAAGAAGGACTAACCCTAGTGTTAATGGACAAGTCCCCCTCAAGTTGTCTTACAAACCATAAAATCCATTTCTTAAACTTACCATTAACTAAATCAACTTTAATAAAGGTTTTTTTAGTCATGAGATTAATCCCTAATCATGGATTAAGTTGAGGTATCTTCCTCAGCTTAAATGTTCTCATCTATTATCCTTCTATTAGGATGGTGTAATGGGTCCATTAAATCCTTGATTATGGCTTAAACTCATTACTTAACACTAAACAAAAATACCAAAAACATCTAAATAATCACAAGTAGGTTAATGATCTTAATCCTACATCACGGTAATTAAGTTTGAGGTGCTTACTTCATACTTAAGGTATTCTCATTACCCCTAATCAAAGGGAGGATGTGATGAGTTTACTAACCCTTGGAAAACATAAAAAAGCAATAAAAGATTGAAAACACCAAAAACAAACAATAATCGTCTCCTCCGGGATTCTTTTCTCACCTCATTCATTCACAAACGAGAACTTGCTTCTTACGTCTAATGCAAGACAGTTAGCACCTGAGCCAGACAGGTCATACACTTGAGCATAGGCAAGCAAGCAGTTCATCAGTCAATTCATCTTTCAGTCTCTTTGAGTCGAACTACGGTGTTCTGACTTCCTCATTGCACGAGAGGATACGTAGGCATAACTTAACTGTTATCGAACAAAAGTATTTGTCTCTCCCCCATCTTGCTGCATTATTCTTTAAGCCTCATTCCTGAGCATTTCACTTCACATTCTTGCACTGATACCTGTACATTCTCTTCCAGCTTTTGCACACAGATAGCACTGACACTACCCCTTTAAACACAAACTTTCAAGCGTGGATCCCGTCGAGTACGACGGACAATCTGGGTGCTAATACCTTCCCAAGTTGTAACCAACCGCCTTTCTCAGATTCTCTGGTTCGCGACCGTCTTATCCATTTATTTCCTAGGTTTATGCAACATTACCTTTTCTTCGTGATGAAAATGCCTAGCTGGCGACTCTTTTCAGTTCATCTTCATTCTCTCTTTCGCCGACCGTTCGTGTTTGTACCCCGTCTGACCCTGTGTTATTGATGGGGCGAAGACGTGATATGTCTAGCGGTATCTGAACTGCAAGCGCACAGCCTATCGCAGTAGTAATAAAAAGATGTCGAACCCATAGGGACTTTGTAATCACTCTAGTGCTAGAAGGTCTGCTAGTTTAGCTAAGGCGGATATTTGTCACGATTATGGTTTTAAGGATTAAAAACGGGAATTAAACTTAGTTTAAGGAAATAATGAGAAGGCGGTCGGTATGTAATTATATTAACCTATGCGGGTCAATCTAACCTAAGCTTATAAAGATGGTTCACTTAAATTATTCTGTAGAGATTACCAGTTTAAAAACCCTCGACTCACACTCTCGTGGTCTTATCTCAGATCTTACTCCTAAAGCCCTATGCCTGCTCTCCCTAGCCCATAAGTGTTTAGAAAATAATTTTTGAAAACTTAATAAGTCTAATTCATTTTAAAGCGCTTTCGCTGTATTTAAATCAAATGCCTAACTTTAGCTATCCGGTTAAAATCTCACACTCTCGTGGTCTCGACCTAACCTATTTCACTTTTCTTACTCTCGTAACAAAAAGCTTAATTTTAATTATAAAAAGCCACAGCCAGAATATAAGTTCTTAATTATTTTTAGCTTAGATTCGATTTAACCGTTTTGGTTTGGTTTATTACATACCGACTAATTAATTTTAGCTACTCATTTTTATTATACCAACAGACAGATACAAAATGAAATAAATAAATAATAAAGCATACATTATATAATAATAATAAAAACTTAACATAAATAAATAAATAAATTCAATATAAATTGTAAAACAAAAACCTGAACAATTTAATTCTTAGACTCCTTCTTCCACAAATCGGCAAGCTCGGAGTGTCGGAATTGGATCGAAATAAAATAACAAGTTCTGAGGCTAAAAAGAATTTTAATTGAAAATAACAATTTCCTAATGTTGGAAATTGTTATTAAATGGGTTGGAAATAAAAGGTAAACACAGCAAGAACAAAATCTGGAAAATAAATGGGTTCAAAGAAAAACGGCAGAGCTTCCGCGTAAAAATCAATAATAAACTCTGTACTTTTTCATTTGCATCTTGGGTATTTATAAAAGATGATTTTGGCAGTTGAATGAGTAGCAGCGTGGGCTTCGCTCTGTTTTGAGAAAATCCAGCAGAAGTGGCGTACTGGGTTTTCTGCAGTTGAGGGAAAGTAGGAGTCTTTAAAGACTCGTTGCATGTCTTCATAAATATCTTCAAATAAATTAAATAAACTTTCCTTGTCATGTTCGTGACATGATGTAACGGTCAGTTTTCTTCAAATAAGCGCGTCACGATCGTGATAGTGTTGTGACGATCGTGAGACCTCTAAATAGCGTGTCACGGTCGTGAGTCAGTTGTGACGACCGTGAGAGTAACAAAAAATGCAGACTTTAGCAGAATTGATCTCTTCCTTTTCTTTTCATGCTAGATTTGATTCATTTGATCTTTTTCTCATAATTTGGCTCTAGATATGTTATACCTGCAATGTGACATAAAAAACTCGAACAATCGGGAGTTAAAAAGGTCAATGTACGATAAAACGGACTAAAACAATAGTAATAATGTGATACGATTTCTCGTTATCAAACTCCCCCATACTTAAACCTTTGCTTGTCCTCAAGCAAATAGTCAATTGAAAAATGATCGGACAATTTTCATCAGACGCATACACATAATATACCATACGAGAAGTCATTTAGTTAGATAAATTGATACTAGAATAATACACTAACGATACACTAATGACACAAGCAACAAGCTAAGTCGTTGACTTCCCTTTAAATGAAACATTCAGAAATTTCGTTATGATTCTACCTAGGGTCTTTCGTTCTTATTTCACCCGGTTTCTTTCTAGCACAATCACATTAAGCCCTTTGTCTTAGCACGCACGTAGTGGAGTAGCCGGTTAGTGACTTTGATCATTTATTAGCACGGGGTCTGGTACACGAATGTGGCAACCCTTTACATGTTATCCAAATTGGAGGTTGTGGGGGATCGAGCCGTAGCACGCCCTACCAAGTTCAGAACCAGGTACCTCTGAACCAACCAGCAATGGACTCCTTCTTATATTTCTCATCTCTTATATGTGACCATGTACTTTGGTGCAATTTCTTTTTTTATGGCATCGAGATATGAAGGATCGTTTATAGATTAGGCATCAAACACTTATATTCATCGGCTCCCCACGTGGTTTGTGTTCAGATGGTGCTGACTGCTAGTATAAACTACTAGGGGTTACTTTAGAACTAAGACTTAAGGTGTAGTCGTAACAATTTATCGAAATTGAATGCTTAAGTAGGAAGTCTAAGGTGTCAAGATTGTATTGATCTTGTTGGATCTTTCTCAGCTTCCAAACTACGATTTCATAGGTAAGTTAAGTAATGCGAAGATAAAGCAAAAAATTTCGGTATGGCTAAATAAAGCGGGGAAGAATTGAAACTTAAGAAATAACATAAATATTACTTGTTCAATTGAAAATGCGGAAAGGGAAATACAATGAAATGGAAAACGGGAAAGGTACCTCTCCCACACTATATCATACATTGTCCTCAATGTTGTGATATAATAGCGGGGAAATACGTTACATAAACAGAATGCAATAACAATAAGATAATCTAATGCTGCTGACGACCACGGCCTCGGCTTCTGGTGCGGGAGCGTCTGGTAGGAGTGGCTTCCTCATCAGAACCAGTGACGGTGAGAGCGGTGATGTCTATCCGCAAAGCTTCCAACTCGCTGAAAATCTCTCCTAGCTTTTCATCTGTTGCTTTCTGGTTACTGACAACAGTTGCAAGGAGTGCATCGTACTGCTCTTTCTGCCTACGCTCAAGTGCGGCATTCATCTGATTTTGCTGATGAATGGCACGGAGGATTTCTTCAAGGGTGATGTCAGCTGAAGGTGGCTGCCTGGTGGAAGACTCAGGGATGTCCTGATCTGGCTCAGCAGCATCCATCGCATCCTGCATCTTGTCCACAGGTGCATCAGGCTGCTCGTCAATAATCGGAACATGGCCTGTGGCATCCGGCAAATCAAATAGCCAATTGCCTCTGTTTGATGGATCAATGCGGTTCCTGTAAGGCAAAACGATATGATGATAGATGGTGCCTTGTATCACAGGGTTGAACCTGCCATCCTCACGCTGAGAGATCATGTGAGCGGACTTGCAGTAGTTCTTGGTAAGCAGCTCCGGTGCTCTATGAGGCAAATGAGTGAGGTGGTCACCAAGAGTCAGCTGTATGGCAAGGGAAGTGACAATTCCGCCAATGTAGAAGGGAGTGGCGCCTATTTGCGCTACAGACTGAATGTGGGCCAGAAGGAATGGAGGGGCGTTGATGTGTTCTTCATTCAAGGCACAATGCAAGAATAAGAGCTCTTTGGAATTTAGCTTGTGGTTGGTCTCTCTTGCAAAGATTGTGTTGCATATGATACAATGAAAATACTGTATTGCTGGGTTATGGATATGAGTGGCGTTGAGACTTTGGTAGGCGGAAGCACGACTGTTTGTGATGTTGTGCCATAAAGTGAAAGCTGCTTCATTAAAGTTGTCGGGCACGCGAAGGTAAGCACCGTCGCCGTGACTGAAGCCTAAAAGTTCAGCGATTCTGGTTTGAGTGATTTGGAACTCTCTTCCAAGCATTCGGAATTTTGCGATGCCGGTGAGTTGGTTCGTTGATCCTGAAGGTGTGATATATTGAAAAGAACTTAGAAACTCCAAGGTGAGGTTTGCAAATGTCGATTGCGGTTGACTGCATAAGTCCCACAAGCCAACTTGCTCAAGCAGTAGCTTCACTCCGTCGAACAATCCTAACTCCCTCAAGCAGTTGAGGTCGACGTACTGAGTAGGTTGGATGCCTCGGGTTTGAAACCTTTCAAACTTCTCTCTTTGTGCTTCTCCTTATTCTCCCTCTCTAAACAGAATGTTTGTCATTGCATGCAAATGAGGTTTATCGTGAGATAGGTGTTTGAAGTTTGGTGATGAAAATGTGAAGAAATTGATTGGTTTATAATGGAATGAAGGGAATGTGTGGAGTTGGGGTTAAATGAGAAGGTGGAACGGAGTAATGGGATTGATTGGAGATTAATGGGCGGTTACGGGAGAAGAGGAGGTAATGGGAGGTTAGAATTTTGTGAAAATAGAAGTGGGGTTTGCGAAGAAGAACGACCTCTGTAACTCAGAGGTCGTGAATTAGGATTGTCACGGTCGTGAGGGGGGTGTTACGGTCGTGACGCGCTAAATTGCTTGTTACGATCGTGAGGGGATGGTGACGACCGTGATGTTCACAAAATTTGGAAATTCACAGAATGGTTACCTCAGTTCAATCCAATTGTAATTCTTATCACTTTCAAAATTTAATTCCAACATAACACATAGCAATGGATCAATATATATATATATATAAGCATTGGATTTCATCACACGAAAATTCACAAAATATCCAGCAATTAGAAGTATCAGTAAATAATGAAAAGCATGTAAATAGATTGAAATGGAAAATTGCATAAATGGAAGTACTTTGTTTTTGACATAATAGAAAGAAATTACAGTGATAAAAATAAACTATAAAATGTTGCAAAATATCAAAACTAACTAGAAACAAAAAGCAAAAAGTAAGATAAATCAAATTACTACAGCATTATCAAAGTTGCTTCTTCAAATCTTCAAGTGCGGAGTTTATATGATAGAACTGTTCACATGTTATGTCAGTTAAGCCTATAATGTCCAATCTCATGCTTTTAACTTCATCCTTAACATCATTAATGTCAGCTTGGTATACTTAAAGAGTGGTCAGAATTTTCTTTAAGTTGTCAGCATATCCTACTTGATTGATTTCAGGGGTCTCAATAACTTCATCAGTGTGGTTGATGTCATGGTAACCAAGAGGGGTCTCAGGGTCACTTTCTACATCAGTCATCATGTCATCCCTAATTTGGTAGGATTGTGGTGTTTCAGGTGTTGTTGGATAGTCAGGAGGGGTAAGCTCATAAATCCAATTATCTCTATTGTGAACACTGACTTTAGCATGGTTCGGTAATGTGAACAGGGTTACGATTTCATTTCTAATTAGGTACTCGTATGGTGGTTGTCCTAAGTTTCTTATAATTTGGCGGTTAAAGCAGAAGTTCAGATTCATAGGGCGAATGGTACCTAAACGGTTGCACTTGTGTAACTGGTATCTAAGCCCGAGGGAATCAACAATCATGGTGACCAGGCCTCCTACCAATATTGGTAGATCAGGTTCCTCTTGGATGCGGGTAAAGGTTTGCATCATGAATGGTACAGCATTTATGGGTTTTCCATCGGTCAAACAGGACATTATGAATATCTCATCTTTAGATACTCCAGTGAGGTTCTCTTCCTTTCTAAAGAAGGTGTGGGCAAGGATTTTATGAAAATAGCAGATAGCAGGGTTGTGTATTTCATCATTGTTCATGTTATCCGGCTCAGAGTGGTAGTTTCCGGTTAAAGTTCCCCAAAAGAAATCTAGCTCAATATCCATTAATTCTACCTGGGTGGTAGTAAAGGCAAAAGGTCCGCTAGGAAATCCTAGTAGGTCAACTAGTTCCTTATGGTTATAGACATATTCGATACCGAATAGTCGGAAACTAATAAATCCTTTTCTTAATCCAAATCCGCGCTCAGGTAAGTAAACTAAGGAGCTTAAAAACTCAAGGGTGAGCTCGCGGTAAGTTACAAACTTATGTTTTATGAGAGCATTCTCCCATCCAAGTTGGTTAAACATGTATAGGATGCTATCATTTATACCTAAAGTTTCCATAGTTTGTTCATCATAGTACAGAGTCAAATCCATTTGTCTCTGTGATAATTCCTCAAATTTTCTTCTTTGGTTTCTACCTCTAAATATGGTTTCCATAAATTTTCTTGGTTGGTTAGCCATAGTTAGTGTTAAAGTGGAGGAAACAAATCAGGGGGAAAAGGGTAAGGTAGAAAAGACTTTAGAAAATCTGTAGCAAAGTAAATTTAAAAGTGATTTAGAAAATGAAAGTTAAAAATAAAGTAAATAAAGAAATAAATACATAAATAAAGTCAATAATAATAAAAATGAAATAAAACAATAGAATGATAAAATGGGTTGCCTCCCACTAAGCGCTGTTTTTATCGTCATAAGCTTGACGTAGTGCTTAGGGGTAGATCAATCAGGGAAGTTAGTGGACAACTCTAAAAGTTTTAAACTATTCGCATAATCTCTATTTTCAATATTATGGTAATGTTTTAATCGTTGTCCGTTTACTGTGAACGATTCACTATTCCTACCCTTAATTTTTATTGCTCCGCTCGGGAACACTCTAGTTATTTCAAAGGGTCCTGACCATCTAGATTTTAGTTTTCCAGGAAATAGCCTAAGTCTTGAATTGAAGAGGAGTACAACGTCTCCCACACTAAATTCTTTCCTAGATAGGCGCTTATCGTGCCATCTCTTGGTTCTTTCTTTATATATCTTAGCATTCTCATAAGCATCTAACCTTAATTCTTCTAATTCATTAATGTCGAGGATTCGCTTTTCTCCAGCGGCATTGTAGTTTATATTGAGTGTTTTAATCGCCCAATATGCTTTGTGTTCTAGTTCTACCGGGAGATGACAAGCTTTCCCATACACTAGTTTGAAGGGTGTAGTTCCTATGGGTGTCTTGTAGGCTGTCCTATAAGCCCATAAAGCTTCATTAAGTTTAGATGACCAATCTTTCCTAGATATGGCGACAATCTTTTCTAGGATTTGTTTTATTTCTCTGTTCGAGACTTCGACCTGTCCACTTGTTTGTGGATGATATGGTGTTGCTACATGATGTCTGACTCCATACTTAGATAGTAATTTGTCAAATATTTTCGAAATGAAATGCGAGCCACCGTCACTAATGACAAGTCTAGGCACACCAAATCTTGGAAAGATTATATTCTTGAAAAGCTTAATTACTACTCGTGTGTCATTTGTAGGAGAAACTATAGCCTCGATCCATTTTGAAACATAATCGACAGCTACGAGTATGTACTTATTACCGAAAGATGATGGGAATGGTCCCATGAAATCTATTCCCCAGACGTCAAAGACTTCTACTTCTAATATTCCTCTTTGAGGCATTTTATCTCTTCTTGAAATGTTACCGGTGCGTTGACACCGATCGCAATTTATAACAGCGATGTGGACATCTTTCCATAGATTAGTCCAAAATAGGCTGGCTTGTAAGATTTTTTCACAAGTATTGGAAGTGCTTGCATGTCCACCATAAGGAGATGAATGACAGTGAGCAATGACATCTTCTATTTCTTCTTCGGGAATACACCGACGGAAGATTCCGTCAGGTCCTCTTTTAAACAATAATGGTTCGTCCCAATAGTAATACTTGAGATTGTGGAAGAATTTCTTTTTTTGCTGATAGGCTAAGTCCGGTGGAAGTGCTCATGCAGCTAAGTAGTTGACAATGTCAGCGTACCATGGCAGTCCTACGGTTGTTTGGATTGTTTCCACGGTTTTTGGTTCATCTATGTCTAACTGAACGTGGTCGCTTCCTATTTATGCTATCAGCTGTTCATACGGAAAATCATCGTTAATTGGAACTTGTTCGGGTTTAATGCCTTCTATTCTAGATAAATGGTCCGCTACGACGTTTTCAGTATCTTTCTTATCTTTGATTTCGAGATCAAACTCTTGTAAGAGTAAGATCCATCTCAAGAGTCTTAGCTTAGCATCTTTCTTGGTTAATAGATATCTGATAGCAGCGTGGTCTGTGTAGATGATTATTTTTGCTCCTACTAGGTAGGAACGAAATTTATCAAGCGCAAAGACAACTGCTAACAATTCTTTTTCAGTAGTGGCGTAGTTCATCTGAGCAGAATCTAAAGTTCTACTGGCATAGTAAATTGCGTGAAGTTTCTTGTCCTTCCGTTGTCCTAGAACTGCGCCTACAGCATAGTCACTCGCATCACACATGATTTCGAAAGGTAATCTCCAGTCAGGTGGTTGCATGATTGGTGCGGTGATGAGGGCTGTTTTTAGAGTTTCGAATGCTTTAAGACAATCTTTATCGAATATGAACTTAGCATATTTCATTAATAAACCGGTAAGAGGTTTAGTGATTTTCGAGAAATCTTTGATGAATCATCGGTAGAAATCGGCATGTCCTAAAAAGCTTCGTATTTCTCGAACGGTCTTAGGGGGTTGAAGATCTTTTATGACTTCTATCTTAGCTTTATCAACTTCAATTCCCTTATAAGATATAACGTGTCCTAGTATGATTCCTTCTCTGACCATAAAATGGCATTTTTCCCAGTTAAGTACGAGGTTTACTTTCACATATCTTTCTAATACCATTTCTAGATTTGACAAACATCCTTCAAAACTTTGCCCGCATACAGAGAAGTCGTCCATGAACACTTCCATGATGTTATCTATGAAGTCTGCGAAGATTGACATCATACATCTTTGAAAGGTTGCAGGAGCGTTACATAATCCAAAGGGCATTCGTCTATAAGCGAACGTTCCATAAGGGCATGTGAATGTAGTCTTCTCTTGATCATCTGGGTGGATAGGGATTTGGAAAAATCCTGAGTAACCATCAAGATAACAGAAATACGAGTGTTTAGCTAATTGTTCTAACATTTGATTTATAAAAGGTAGTGGGAAATGATCTTTTCGAGTGGCTTTGTTTAGTTTTCGATAATCGATGCACACTCTATGTCCGGTCACTACTCTTTGTGATATCGATTCGCCTTTAGCGTTTTTCAAAACAGTGATACCTCCTTTCTTTGGTACTACATGTACTGGACTAACCCATTGACTATCAGAGATTGGATATATTATTCCAGCGTCTAGTAGTTTCTTAACTTCTTCTTTTACTACAGTGCTAAGGATTGGATTAATTCTTCTTTGAGATTCTCTAGAGGTTTTGCAATCTTCTTCTAGCATAATATGATGCATACAGATTGAAGGACATATTCCTTTGAGATCAGATATGTTATATCCTAATGCAATTGGGTATTTCTTTAAGACATCTAAAAGTTTCTTCGTTTCGATTGTTCCTAAACTGGAATTGATTATAACTGGTCGTGTACATTCAGTGTCTAGGAATTCGTATCTTAGGTTCTTAGGTAAGGGTTTTAACTCTAATGTAGATTTCTTCTTACTTGGCATGGGATCCGGTGTAAGTGCTAAACTTTCGCTTAGACTATCATCTTGATACGGTTCACGCCAATTGTCATCTTCGAAAATCAGAGGAATTTGAATTTTCATAATTTCAGAATAAGTAGTTTCTTTCATTTCCATCTCTCTTACACACTCGTCAATGACATCCAATAAATAGCGTGTGTCCTCTATAGCTGGTGATTGTAAGAATTGTGTTAAAATAAATTCAACTTTCTCTTCACCTACTTCAAAGGTTAGCTTTCCTTTCTTTACGTCTATAATAGCTCCGACGGTAGCTAAGAATGGTCTTCCTAGTATGATAGGTGTAGTGGATTCTTCAGAGATGTCCATGATTATAAAATTAGTAGGAATGTAGAATTGACCTATACGTACTGGGACATTTTCTAGTATGCCTACAGGATATTTAATAGAGCGGTCGGCTAGTTGAACAAACATTTTAGTTGGTCTTAGGTCTCCCATGTCTAGCCTTTTGCAAATTGTTATGGGCATAACACTGATATTGGCTCCTAAATCGCATAGAGCTTTGTCAATGACGAATTTTCCAATTACACAGGGTATAGAGAAACTACCTGGATCTTTTAACTTAAGAGGCATATTGTTTTGAATTATTGCGCTACACTCAGCAGTAAGTGTAACGGTTCCATTATCCTCTATCTTCTTCTTATTGGATAAGATTTCCTTTAGAAATTTAGCATACGAGGGCATTTGAGTGATAGCTTCTGTAAACGGAATAGTAATATTCAATTGTTTCAGAAGTTCAACAAACTTCTTAAACTGGCCCATCGTCTTGGAATTTGTTAATCTCTGAGGGTACGGAATTGGTGGTTTATAAGGTGGTGGAGGCACATAAGGATTTTCTTTCTCCACTGCCTCTTGATTATTATCTTCCTTTTCTACTGGTTCATTCTCCTTTTCAGTCGGCTTATCCTGCTTTTGGTACATGGCTGGATTGTCAAGTCTTGGATCGGCAGGTCCGTCAAGTTCCTTGCCACTTCTTAGTATCACAGCATTGGCCTGTCCTTTTGGATTAGGGTGGGGTTGTCCAGGAAATACTCCAGCTGGTGCAGCGGTAGGTGCTTGTTGTTGAGCTACTTGTGAAATCTGAGTTTCAAGCATTTTGTTATGTGTAGCTAACGCATCTACCTTGCTCACTAAT
The DNA here is from genome assembly GCA_963966055.1 of Lathyrus aphaca. NCBI lineage: Eukaryota > Viridiplantae > Streptophyta > Magnoliopsida > Fabales > Fabaceae > Lathyrus > Lathyrus aphaca. The sequence continues at coordinate 365,288,691 of OZ014521.1, forward strand.
TGCTTAATCTGCTCGCTAGTGTGTATGTTTTGGTTTAAAAATTCCTTGTTTGTTTGAGATTGGGTAGCTATGAAGTTCTCCATCATTAACTCAAGGTTTGATTTTCTAGGAACATTAGGAGCAGTCTTTTGATATCCTGGTGGGGTAGCTGGTGCTTGACCTGGTGCGTATAAAGCATTGTTATTCTTATAAGAGAAGTTCGGATGATTCTTCCAACCTGCGTTGTATGTGTTCGAGTACGGGTTTTCTTGAGCATAATTCACTTGATCTGTGGGAATTCCTGCTAATAGTTGACAATCAGGGACAGCATGTCTTGGAACTCCACATAACTCACAGTTAGGTGTTACCGCAGCCACGGTGGCTGTTGGTGTTATGGCCAAGTTGTCGATCTTTTGGTTAAGTTGGTCAAACTTTGCATTGACTTGGTCCATACTACTCACTTCGTACATACCTCGTTTTGTTGGTTTCTCAGTTGCGACTCTCTCGCTTCCCCATTGGTAATGATTCTGAGCCATACTCTCGATAAGTGCATAAGCATCATTATATTCTTTGTCCATTAGTGAGCCGCCTGCGGCAGCGTCAATTGTCATTCTTGTGTTGTACAAGAGTCCATTATAGAAAGTATGGATGACCATGCATTCTACTAATCCGTGATGTGGACAAAGTCTCAGCATATCTTTGTATCGTTCCCAAGTGTAAACACCCTAAATTTGCCCTCACCCATTCACACCATGGCTTGTGATCTTTTCATATGCATAAATCCAATCATAGCATCTCATACCACATTTTTGATTCATTGCATTAGTTCTAAGTCATCTGCATCTAGGGTTTGTGATCTGAGCAATCCAAGAGCTTCTTGAGCCACTCCAAAGGTCATCAATCACTTCAAAGGGGTCCATGTATGTTCAAGCATCATATTGTATCCCCTCAAAGTCAAGAATGTCAAAAAAATCACAAGAACTGAGAATGGCATGGAAGCAGAGCCATGTTTGACTGCACAGATGACCTAGAATTAGGGTTTTGGTTTCAGAGGCCATAACTCCAATTTTTTTGGTCATTCTTGTTTCTATTGGTCTCTATGGGGTATAGGGATCATGCTGATCAATTTTCATGAAGAAATTCAATGGGGGAGTCATCTGATCAAGGGTTGACTTTCTAAGCAAGTCAGTGCAAAATCGGGGCATCTGAGGCCCCCAATGACCCAACCAAAGGGTGTTCATCATCATTTTGATTATGTATGATCTTTATTTGATCATGGAAGATGTTAGAAGTTCATAAAATTGAAGAATTTCAAGTCATTTGCAAAGTTGACTTTTTGGGAAAGTTGACTTATTTTGAAAATTGCCATTTTGGGAAACTTTTTCAACCCTTACTTTTTGATTCAAAAATGTTTCAAATGGAAAAAACTTTGGTCATGAAAGTTGTAGAATGGATCATTCCCTTTTCAAAAAGTACAAGAACTTGACCTAATTCATTTTGGATCAAAAGTTATGGCTTGTCAAAGTTGGCCAAAATCACAAAATTTGAAGTTTTCTACCAAAGAGGCATTTTGCAAAATGCTTTGATAAAGTGTTCTAAAGGCCTCAAATGTGTACCAATTCTTCACAACATGATCACATGACCTCTAAAATTCAGAATGGGCCAAAGGATCACTCATTTTCATGACTTATGGAGCAAGAAATTTCAAAAGGAGCAAAAGTGAAGCAAGTTGCAAAACCTCACTCAAGCTCTAATCCACTTGCTTGCTGACATCAGAACTCATCCTAGGGCTCTCCACACTTCTTGCTGCGCAGGATACCCCACTTGTCCTTGGCTAGCTATGAGCCCACACCTCTCTTACACAAATTTGACATTTTGGCAACTTGAGCCATACCAATCACAGCAGTGCACATCAACTCATCTGACCTATCACACTTGCTTATACAAACCAAAAGCAAGCCATTTCACTAAGAACACAAGCCTGAAAGCACCAAGAACACAACACTCTCACTTTCCACCCCATTTGCAAAACTCTTCGAAACACTCTCCACAAGCTGCAAACACACAAACAAACTTCACAAACAAACTCAGCATGCTTCACTGATCAAAAACCACTCATCACCATAGCCTGAAAGTCACTGAAACAAAAACATGATCACCACCCTCCCTTGAACAGAACTTCTGCCATCTCACAAACCAACCATCCTCAAAGCTTTCTAAGCTTCATTTCATCATCAGAGGGTTCAAAGGAGTGGACTTGCAGCAAAGGAAAGGCCAGAAAGCTCAGGACCAGGAGTTTCCATCTCAGGTAGCCATCTCAAACTTTTTTCCAGAAACTCCATTTTAAGTTCTTAAATGATTCTATGTACTCCCCTGATCATGGGGATATGATTAGTTTTGAAAATGGTTGAGAAACCAGGATGTATGATTGCTCTGAAACTTTTCTGCCCTAAATGTGTTTTGCTTCGATTTGCATGATTAATGGATGAAAAATGATTTTTGTTTGGGGGTTTTGATTCAGTGTTGAATGGGGATGGATTCTGGGCAATTAGATTTCATTTTCATGGCGTTTTGAGAAAGTTAGCAACTTTCAGGTGAGGGTCTAGCCGGAGAAGACGACCGGAAGTCTTCTCCGGCCACCTGAAAGTGTTTAGGGTTAATCAGAGTCATTAATGCAAGTTTGAATGTGGAGCGTTGGATGGGTTGACCAGAGCTGACCCGCGCGTGTTTGAGTGGCTAGGATGCATAATTAGAAACCCTAATCTTCATTAACTTAATTTAATTCAGTTTAATTAATTTAAAATGAAAATTAGCTCAGTTTGAATTACAACCCTTGGATCTGGCGCGCAGTCTTTCCCTCCTTCCTGAGTTTGAATGATGTCCCTTGGATGCGCATGTTTTTCATTTAATTCAATTTTATTTTCTTTTTATTTCATTTGTTTTCTACATTTTATTTAAAATAGTAAAAATCATTGAAAAATTCTGAAAATTTTTATACAAGCTTTTATTAATTTTCAGAAACCAAAAACATTTTTATTTTTATTTTTTGCATTAAAAATTATTTTTAAATCATTTAAAAGTTTATTTTTAATTAATTAATGAGAATTAATTAATTAAAAATACTTTTAGGTATTTAAAAATCACAAAAAAATTCATGAAACATTTAAAATCATTTAGAAACATTGTCCAACTCTCAAACCAAATTTCTTTTTTGATCTTGATGTCTTTTGACAATTTTCCATGGAATTAATTTCATTTCAAGGCATTATTTTGATCCAATATTCAAAAATTCATTTCTGCCTAGCCTTTAAGAGTTGGACAATGATTCTTTTTGCATTGCATCTTGAATAGCATGTAGTTTATAGGATTAAATTGGCATGAATTGAACTTGCATTTCCTATTTGTTTGGCATTTTTCTTGACAAGGTACCTTAAAACCCTAGCAATCTTAAGAAATTCATAACCCTCCTTAGGTTAAGAGTTAGAACCCCTCCTTTGGGCAGTGAGTTTGTTTAGGTTTAGGGTCCCTTTGAATGCATTTTCAATTTTTTATCATGATGTTTGCTTCTGGTTTTGATTTTTGTTTTGTGCATTGTTCATAAACCCTAATTTGGGCTTTCTTTTGCATTCATCTTGCATTTGCTTGCATACCATGACTTTCCATGACATTTTGTGCATCCATTTGATTCATAATACATCTTAGGACATATTAGAATCATATTTGATCATTGCATATTTCATTTGCCATGTTGTATGTCATTTGCATTTCATAACTTTGCATGTATGTTCATGGTTCTAAGCATGCTTCTCTTGCATCCATATGTTTGTATGATTATCCTCATGCCTTGTTTCATGCTTGAATCATCTCATAGCATCATTAATATCACACACATGCTTCTGGTTTTGGTTTGCATCATGTCACTTCATCTCATTTTGTATTGCCTTGCATTTCTTTCACTAACTTTTCAGGTGGTGAGTTACTTTGAGAAGTGAATTTGCCTTCACTTCTCACAATCTCTTTTCATCTCCCTTATGCATCATTGCTGCATTTTGTCTTGTGTTTGAGATTGAGCTTGCTCATTCTTACTCTTCTTACTTTCTTTCTTCAAGTGACTTGTCTTCTTAAATGAAGCAAGTTACTTTGCTTCCCTTTGCTCCTTTCATCTGCTTCCTGGTGGCTCCTCTGAAGATTTCTCTTGTAAACCTCACCAACCCTAGGAACAACCAAGCATGACAATAATTAGGGTTTTGATTAGTCCCCCCATTTAGTTTTTACCTTTTTGTCTCCTTGAGTCTTCTCATCTCATCTCATAATCAAGGACTAAACCCTAAAGGCTTTAAGGCTTTGTGATTAAGCTTATGCCTGCATCCTTCTATTAGGATGGAGTGCATAACTTTAATCCTAAGTGTTAAACCCTTAATATGTTTAAACCCTTTAATCAATCCATTTAATAATCATTAAGACATCAAGCTTGTAACTTGGGCCTTGCATTAGGGTTCTAATTCTTCCTTAATTGGTTAAGAAGGACTAACCCTAGTGTTAATGGACAAGTCCCCCTCAAGTTGTCTTGCAAACCATAAAAATCACTTCATCATCTACTCATTAACTAAAATCCACTTAATAAAGGCTTTGTTTTGTCATGAGTTTAATCCCTAATCATGGATTAAGTTGAGGAGTTTTCCTCAGCTTAAACATTCTCATCTATTATCCTTCTATTAGGATGGTGTAATGAGTCTGTTTAATCCCTGATTATGGCTTAATATCATTACCTAACACTAAACAAAAACACCAAAAACATCTAAATAATCACAAGTAGGTTAATGATCTTAATCCTACATCATGGTGATTAAGTGTGAGAAGCTGACTTCACACTTAAGGTATTCTCATTACCCCTAATCAGAGGGAAGATGTGATGAGTTTACTAAATCCATTGGTTTAGGCTTAAACTCATTAACTTATGACAAACTTTCAAAAGCGATAAAAGATTGAAAACACAAAAACAAACAATAATCGTCTCCCCCGGGATTCTTTTCTCGTCACCTTCATTCATAAACGAGAACTTGCTTCTTCCGTCTAATGCAAGACAGTTTGCACCTGAGCCAGACAGGTCATACACTTGAGCATTGACAAGCAGGCAGTTCACAAGTCAATTCATCTTTCAGTCTCTTTGGGTCGAACTACGGTGTTCTGACTTCCTCATTACACGAGAGGATACGTAGGCATAACTTAACAGTTATCGAACAAAAGTCTCTGTATATTCCCCCTCTTTCCAGCATTATTTTCTTAGCCTCATTATCTTGAGCATTTCACCCTTGTCCTTACACTGACACTTCCATTACACACTTCACAATTCTTTTACACTAACACTTGCATTCTTTCCAGCTATGTTACACAAATTGCACTGACACTACCCCTTTAAAACACAAATCTTTTAAGCGTGGATCCCGTCGAGTACGACGGACAATCTGGGTGCTAATACCTTCCCAGGTTGTAACCAACCCCCTTTCTCAGTCTCTCTGGTTCGCAACCGTCTTATCCATATCTTTCTAGGTCCATGCAGCATTACCTTTCCTTCGGGATAAAAATTCCTAGCTGGCGACTCTTTTCACCATCCCTTCGCCGACCGTTCGCGTCTGTACCTTATTTGAGCCAGTCTCATTTGTTGGGAGCGACAGCTTGGCGACTCTGCTGGGGATCCTTATGCTGTAACCAGGGTTTCTGGTTCTTTTTGTGGGTTCCTCCTAGAGCTTGTTTGATTTGTGTCTACTGGGGTGTTATGTGTTATTTGTGTTTGTATATTTGCTTTATTTACTGCTTTATGTACAGTTATTTATTGCTTTCTTTACAGCTTTATATATATCATACTGTCATACTGTGTCTGGCTGGATCTGGTTTTGTCTTAGTGGGTGGGGTTCTATTGAGAGTTTAAAGGTCCTATACCTGGGACCTGAGTGACACCTAGGCTAGAGTGGTTCATGTTCTTTCCCATTCTATTTCGGTCTGGTGCGGGAATATGAAACACGGTTCAGATATGGGTTTCTTCTTGAGAACTCTGTGCTACAGATTTCCTGTAGTGCTAGGGCTATCTGGGAAGCCTGCTAAGTCTGGATGACCTTTAGTATTGACCTTCAGAAACTGAGATGAGTCAGAGGAGGATCTTTTATGGTTATTGTAAACACTGTACCTCCGGGTTAGGAGTGTTTACACTTCTCATAACTGATCCAAGTCTGAGGATCCTTGTTCTAGAACATCACCTGTGATGGGGTTGGGCTGTTTACAGGTTTGCAGGTACCCTTGACCTCAGCATACCCTATTACTTTGTTTTGATTAAGAGTACTCCATTTTGGGAAAGTTCTTGTGATTTTAACCCTGGACATGTGACTCTTTATTTGAGTCCCCCACCTTGGTTACTGGACTTATGAACCTCCATCTGGACTTCTTAAACATACATGGACTTATACCAAAGCAACAATCAGATCCAGCTTGATCACAAACCCTTGCATATCATTTGCATACATCATCATTGCATCATTTAACATGTGTTTATTTGTTTTTCAGGGTATCCATATCATATTTGGCTTGGTTTTGACCCCTTCATCTGCATAGACCTATCTTCATCAGTATATGCTTCAGCTATCTTCATCAGCTACCTACTTCAGTCACCTGCATCACCAGTATCAGCCTATCAGTGGCTCATCTTCTAGTATCAGTCATCATCATCAGCATTTGTCTCAGCTCTTCAATAGCAGGCATGGCACCCAAGAAAAGCAATATCTCATACCATTTCTTTGAGCCTGAGCTGACTGGCATCAGGAAGGTTCAGGCCCTTATCACTCCAGACCATATACCACTATTCAGAGAACATTATGGAGGCATCCTTGATGTGGTTATGGATTTGGACCCTTCTCAGAGGAGATTGATTCACACTTGTCTACAGTTCTATGATCCTCCTTTGAGATGCTTCACCTTCCAGGATTTTCAGTTGGGGCCTTTATTAGAGGAGTATTCATCACTGGTTGGAGTACCTGTCAGGGGTGGTATCCCCTTCAACCCAGAAATGGTTTTTCCCAGCAATGAAGAAGTGGCAAAGGCACTGTATCTGGAACCTTTTCTGATTGAGCAGAACATAGCAACAAAGGCTGGAATCTCTGGTCTACACTTGGATTTCTTGACTTCTCAGGCTATCCTGAAGGCCTCCTTGGGAGAATGGAAGGCAGTCTGTGCATTATTAGCCCTCAGCATATATGGGGTTATACTTTTTGCAGATGAGCCCAAGTTCATTAGCAAGAATGCCATTCATCTTTTCATTCTGAGGAACCCAGTGCCTACCTTACTGGGAGATTTCTACTACTCTGTTCACCAAAGGAATGAAAAGCAAAGAGGAAGGCTGGTGAGATGCTGTGCTCCCCTGTTCCATACCTGGCTGCTCAAACACCTGCCCAAGACTGATGCATTCTTGAATCCTCACCAACAGAAGAATTGGGCTAGGAGACTTGTTGCTTTGACCTCAGATGACATCAGGTGGTGCACCCAGAGCACCAAGGGCAGGGACATCATTACTAGTTGTGGGCAGTTCCCCAATGTACCTCTGATAGGAGTGAAGGGTTGCATCAACTACAACCCTCTATTATTCAAAAGACAATTGGGCTATGCATTGGTCCACCCTCCTAGAGCACAATACTTGGCTGAAACCCTTTATTGTGAGATCAAGCCTAATCTAGCTGTTGTCAGGCAAGCATCCTGGGCTTGGGACAATATTCAGACCAAAGGGGTAACCATTCTTGGGAGATGCAACAATGTGGCCTCAGCTCAGTACTTTGATTGGTCTCATGCTAGGGCTCAAACTTTTGGGATGCCCTTCACCATTGAGGATGCACCTGGACCATCCACAACACCACCTCCAGCCACTGTCAGCCTGGAAGAGTTTGAGAAATTGAAAGAGAGGAATGAGAATCTGTCTCAAGCCTTGAAGAGAACCCTCTGGGAAAGGAGTGATGGTCGTCTAGACATTGAAAGGTTAGAAAAGCTTAAGGTGGAGCATCTATCCAGGATTGAGAAATCAGAGGACTACATCAAAAAGTCAAGGGCAGGGGAACAAATTTTGAAGAATGCCTGTAAAGAGGCCCAGTTCCAGAAGGCTAGGACTGATCTATATCTGAAATAAAGTCAAGCTAGGTGGGTCAGGATCACTGAAGCTCGCACTCAAGAAGATAAGAGAACTCAGGACAAGATTGAGCAGTTGGAGGCTAATGCAAAGGAGCAACAGGAAGCCCTGCTAACATCCCAGAAGGAGATCTCAGAATCGAAGCTTAGGGCTGGTGTGAAGAGGTCAAAGGACCAAGGAAGACACAAGAAGCTAACCACTGCCATTGCCACCAGGAATCTTCTTATCAGGAACCTCACAGAGCATCCAGCTGATCCGGTAACTAAAGCACTCCTGAAGGAGGTTAAGGAGGATGAGTTTGGTCTTGGTGTCTGACTTTTGTTTGTTGTTGCTTTCATTTCATGTACTTTTCTTTTTTTATGTTGTATTTTGACCCCTCAGAGGGCATGTATTGTAAAAAACAAACTATGTATGATTCATCATTTGTAATATATTCATCTGAGTTCTTTCAAGCAACATCAAAAGCATCTTCCTCAGGGGTCTGGAAAGGTCAAAACCAAGCGCCAAGCCGGATACCTTGGAAACAAATAAGCATAGTGCATTGCATACTAACTTTTGTTTTGTTTTGTAGGTTTTTGTTTTGTTTGTCACTAACTCTGTTGTGATTCAGGAACTATTGCTCGACGTCGGGTGTTCCCACTCAACCGTCCACACAGATATCCCACTCGCAACAACCTTCCGGGCATACAAATGGACCAAGTACAGCAGGACCTTACATAGGTCAGGACTCAAATGGCCAATGAGAGACTGGAAATGAGAAATCAGATGACCCAGTTCATGGAGGTTATGAATGGTTTGGCTCAAAGCCAAGAAAGATTAAGGGCATTAGTAGAAAGGCAGACCCAGGAGGAACCCCATCTAGGGACTGGAGGAACAAGTAACAATGAGAGGGTTCAGCCTCATGTTAATCCACCTGTGTATGGGCCTCATCTTCATCCAGAAATCAACATCTCTGCTAATGTGCAAGGGAATGCTACTGCGGGCAGAGTATTACAAGAAGACCCCAAAGAAGATCAATTCACTGTGATGGGAGCTGGGGATGAAGCCTATGACTGAAGGCTAGATGAAATTGCTGAGAAATTAAGATCTCTGGAGTCTCAAAATTCCCTGGGCTTTGATGTTATGGACATGGGTTTAGTGGATGGGGTAAGGATTCCCGACAAGTTTAAACCTCCGTGCTTCGAGAAGTACAACAGAACTTCTTGTCCACGAACCCATTTGCAATCCTTTCTGGGGAGGCTGAAAGCATACACCATGGATGAAAAACTGTGGATGTTTTATTTCGAAGACAGTTTAACAGGAGCTTCAAGGGAATGGTACTCTCATTTAACCAGAGCAACCATCAGATGCTGGAAGGACCTAGCTGAGGCCTTCATCAGACAGTACCAGTACAACTTGGATATGGCTCCTAACAGGACCCTCCTGATGGGAATGTCTCAATCATCTAGGGAAAGCTTCCGGGAATACGTCCAGAGGTGGAGACAGCTTGCTGCTGTTGTCCAGCCACCCATGTCGGAAAGGGAAATGGCTGACATGTTTATGAACACCCTCCAAGGGACATACATTGACAGGCTAGCTGCCTTTTCTTCCACCAGCTTCTCTGATGTAGTCATAGTTGGAGAAAGAATTGAAAGCCTATTAAAGATGGGCAAAATTTCTGACAATGGTGCGAGCTCGTCCAGCAACCCCAGAAAACCTTTTGTAGGTCCAAGAAGAACAGGGGAGACTAATGCTATTCAGGCCAACAGGGGCAGACCACAGTATGTTCATAGGTCAGTGGCAGCTGTCACTATTCCCGCTCCAATTCCTCAGCAACCAGCATATCAACCGCAGCAACAACCCCATTACCAGCAACAAGTTCAATATCCGCCTCAGAGAAACTACAATAACAACAACAACAACAATCAACAAAGACCATTTCAACAGAGACCATCTCAGGCCAATAGGGTGATTGATCCAATCCCTATGCCTTATGCCGCTTTATTGCCACAGCTCCTGAAGCTCAACTTGGTTGAGTTAAGGACGTTGGCACCACCAGATCCTTCCAGTCTGCCCAGAAATTATGACGCCAACGCCAGATGTGCTTTTCACTCCAATGCACCTGGCCACAGTACAGAGAAATGCAGGGCCTTACAGATGAAGGTACAGGATCTAGTGGATTCCAAAGCCCTCAATTTCGCACCCCCGCCAAATGTCAACAAGAATCCCATGCCCAACCACGGAGGACCAAGAATTAATGCTATTGAGGAAGATAAGCCGTCTTTCTTAATAACCAGTGTTGGGCAGATCCGGACACCCCTGGTAGAGATTAAAGTTCAACTCCTTGAATGCCAGATATTCCCCGGGTGTGAGCTCGGGTGCGGTTATTGCAACATTTCGGTAAATGGGTGTGATAACTTGAGAAGCGGCATAGATGGTCTTATCCAGAGTGGCCTACTTCAAATCACAACATCAACACCTTCAAATCCAGCAAATTCTTTGACAACAGTTCCCGAGTCTCCTACAACTGCAACAACAATTATTCCAAGCAATTCTTTGTTCTCATCAACAAATGCTTCATCTATCACTTCAACAAACCAAAAATCAACAAACATCTCTTCTACAACATCAGCACCCCTTCATTCAGAATCTTCTACAACAACAACACCCATCCAATCAACGGAATCTTCTACAACACCAACAGATATTTCAGCAGTCACCATTTATTATGATCCGTCATATGTTCCTCCTAACAACAATTTTCAACAACGAATAATGGCATCTCCTGCCAGGTCACCGGTTACAATCTACTACGATCCACACACTATTTCAACACCCTCCTCTGCTGCAATCAGTCCGGTTACCATCACGGTACCTGGACCAGTTCCATATGAAAGCAGTAATGCCATCCCTTAGCATTATGGCTCTGACCTTTACTGCAATGGGGAGAAAATCACTCTTGACCCTTCAACCTCTTCTCCACAGATTGATAATGTCGGGGGAGGCGGAGGCTTCACCAGAAGCGGACGCCTTTTTGCCTCGCAATCACAAAGACCTAATGTCGAAGCAGAAGCTGCTGCCAAAGCAAAGGGAAAGAGTGTAATAGCGGAAGAACCCATTCTCAAAGAAACACAGAAGACATCTTTTGAACAAGATGTAGACGAGTTTATGAGAATCATCAAGAGGAGTGATTACAAGGTGGTGGATCAGCTTCACCAAACCCCCTCAAAAATCTCCATTCTATCCCTGTTGATGTGTTCCGAAGCTCACCGGAATGCATTACTAAAAGTCTTGCACGCAACATATGTGCCAGAGGAGATCACCGTTAATCAGCTGGAGACCGTGGTAGCAAATGTTAATACCAGCCATGGATTGGGTTTTACCAATGCTGATTTAACAACTGAGGGGTGCAACCACAATAAGGCCTTACACATCACTCTTGAATGCAAGGGTGTTGTTCTATCACATGTATTGGTAGACACTGGGTCTTCACTCAATGTTCTACCAAAGAAAGCCTTGGTGAAGCTGGAGTACGATGGCTTGGCATTGCGTCCAAGTAATTTGGTGGTGAGAGCATTTGACGGCTCTAAGAGATCAGTGCTAGGAGAGATTGATCTGCCTGTGATGATTGGCCCGCAGACTTTTAAAATTACCTTCTACGTGATGGACATTCAGCCGGCCTATAGCTGTTTGTTGGGTAGACCTTGGATTCATGCCGCTGGCGCAGTTACGTCTACCCTTCACCAGAAGTTGAAATTCGAGTGGGAGGGCCAGATCATCACTATCTGTGGTGAAGAAGATATTTTTGTTAGCCATCTGGCTACGTACAAATACATTGAGATGGATGGAGAGATCCATGAAACCATGAGCCAGGGATTTGAAGCCCTGAACATTAATGAAGCATCTTCTTTACTTGGAACTTCCATGACATCTTATCAGCAAGCCAGGATGGTTGTTGAAGAGGGGACTGCCCAAGGCTGGGGCAAGTTGCTGCCCATGGAGAAGAAAGAGGACAGATTTGGGTTGGGTTACAAACCAACTCAACAAGATCAATCAGAGGCTGCTAAGAAGCCCAGTTTTGTCAGTGGGGGGATGCTCACCCCGGATGCAGTGAACAACTTGGAAGATGAGTCGGAAGATGAGCACAACCTGGAGAGCTGGATACGTCCAAGGATCCCGGGGAGCCGTATCTCAAACTGGTCTTCCCAGGAAATTATAAGGGTTACTCCTACAGAGTAATTATTATTTCCTGTATTTTTAAGCATGCATCAAGTCTTGCATCTTTCCCAAGATGTCAAGACTCATTTTGTAATCGGGCCATCTGTAATTTTGTGCAAACAGATCAATCAATGAATATCGGACGTCTTTTGCAAATGAGTCTTTTTCTTTTCCGCTCACTGTTTTTCATTTTTCTTTTTGTACAAAAATAAAATGGCAATGTTTTCAAAATGACAACTTTATTTCACTTTTCTAAACAAGATTAAAATCAATCACTAAAATGAACAATCTAAACCCTTGCAGAGAGTGCCTCTCAGACTGCACCGACAACAGCACAGCTATGACTTCGTATGACTTTGACAATCCAATCAATCAAGCTGATGAAGGGGTTGAAGAAGATTATGAGCTTCCCGAAGAGCTAGCCAGGTTGTTAAGACAAGAGGAGAAGGTTATCACTCCTCATCAGGAGGAGATTGAAACGGTTAATCTTGGTACGGATGAAGACGTGAAAGAGGTTAAGATCAGGGCCTGCCTACAAGATTCAGTGAAAGAGCAACTGATTGACATGCTTCGGGAATATGTAGATGTCTTTGCTTGGTCTTATCAGGATATGCCAGGGTTGGACACCGATATTGTCGTGCACAAGCTGCCTTTAAAAGAAGACTGCCCACCGGTAAAACAGAAACTGCGCCGCACTCGCCCAGATATGGAAATGAAGATCAAGGAAGAGGTGCAAAAGCAGTGGGACGCCGGGTTCCTTGCTGTGACTAGCTATCCACCATGGGTTGCTAATATTGTACCTGTGCCTAAGAAAGACGGCAAGGTAAGGATGTGTGTAGACTACCGGCACTTGAACAGAGCCAGTCCGAAAGATGATTTCCCTTTACCTCACATTGATGTATTGGTGGATAATACGGCTCAGTTCTCGGTGTTCTCCTTCATGGACGGATTTTCGGGATACAATCAGATCAAAATGTCACCTGAAGACATGGAGAAGACAACTTTTATCACACCCTGGGGCACGTTCTGTTACAAGGTGATGCCATTCGGACTAAAGAACGCTGGTGCAACTTATCAACGGGCTATGGTAACATTATTCCATGACATGATCCACAAAGAAATCGAATGTTATGTGGATGACATGATTGCCAAGTCCCTCACAGAAGAAAACCACCTGGTGAATCTGTTGAAGTTATTCAAGCGTCTGAGGAAATACCAACTGAAGTTAAACCCCAACAAGTGCACATTCGGGGTGCGATCCGGTAAGCTGCTAGGATTCATTGTAAGTGAGAAAGGGATTGAAGTTGACCCTGATAAAGTCAAAGCCATTCAAGAAATGCCTGCACCAAAAACTGAAAAAGAAGTTCGGGGTTTTCTAGGTAGATTGAACTACATCTCACGGTTCATATCTCACCTTACAGCAACCTGTGAGCCTTTGTTCAAATTGTTGAGAAAAGAACAAACGGTCAGGTGGAACGAAGACTGCCAGAGGGCTTTTGACAAAATCAAAGAATACTTACAAGAGCCTCCAATCCTTATGCCTCCAGTTGAAGGAAGACCTCTGATAATGTACTTAACAGTTTTAGAAGAGTCAATGGGGTGTGTGTTGGGCCAGCATGACGAGTCTGGTCAAAAAGAGTATGCAATATACTACCTAAGCAAAAAGTTTACCGACTGTGAACAACGTTATTCACTGCTCGAGAAAACTTGTTGTGCTTTAGCGTGGGCTGCTCGCCGACTGAGACAGTATATGTTGACCCACACTACCTTACTGATTTCAAAGATGGACCCAGTTAAGTACATTTTTGAGAAGCCAGCACTTACCGGACGGGTTGCAAGATGGCAAATGATCCTCACAGAATATAACATCCAGTACACCTCTCAGAAAGCCATCAAAGGCAGTGTATTGTCTGATTATCTTGCTGAGCAACCCATTGATGATTACCAGCCTATGAGATTTGACTTCCCTGATGAAGACATCATGTTCATAAAAGCAAAAGATCATGAAGAGCCTATTCACACTGAAGGTCCTGACCCGTAAGTAGAATGGACTATGATGTTTGATGGGGCTGTTAATATGAATGGTCGTGGTGTTGGTGCAGTACTCATTACACCTAAGGGAGTTCACATGCCTTTCTCGGCAAAACTCACCTTTAACTGCACTAACAACGAAGCTGAATACGAAGCTTGCATTATGGGTCTTGAGGAAGCCATTGACCTCAGGATCAAGACTTTGACGGTATTCGGAGATTCAGCTTTGGTAGTTAATCAAACCAACGGCAAATGGTACACACACCAGGATCATCTGATACCTTATAGGGATTATACAAGGAGGTTATTGACCTTCTTCACAACAGTCAAGCTTGAGTATATCCTCCGGGACGAAAATCAGTTTGCAGATGCTCTGGCTACCATTTCATCCATGATCAAAGTTCAAGCTGCCAACTTTGTGCCTCGAATTTCAGTATCCAGACTTGACAGACCAGCATATGTATTTGCAGCAGACATTGTCAAAGATGATAAGCCTTGGTTCCATGACATTAAGTGCTTCTTGGAGGATCAAACATACCCACCTGGGGCATCTTCCAATGATAAGAAGACTTTAAGAAGGCTTGCTGGTAGTTTCTTTCTGAACACCGATGGTTCCCTATACAAGATAAACTTTGATATGGTACTCCTCAGATGCGTTGATAGAACAGAAGCAGACGTGTTGATGCACGAGGTGCACGAAGGATCCTTTGGTACCCATGCAGGAGGGCATGCCATGGCTAAAAAGTTGTTAAGATCAGGCTATTACTGGATCACAATGGATGCCGACTGTTGTGCCTATGCTAGAAAATGCCATAAGTGCCAAATCTATGCGGATAAAGTGCATGTACCTCCCAATCCTCTAAATGTGATGTCTTCTTCCTGGCCCTTTGCCATGTGGGGCATTGACATGATTGGCAAGATTGAGCCAACTGCTTCAAATGGCCACAGATTCATCTTGGTAGCCATTGATTATTTTACTAAGTGGGTTGAAGCAGCTTCCTATGCAAATGTTACAAGACAAGTGGTAGCCCGATTCCTGAAGAGAGATATCATCTGCCGGTATGGAGTTCCCGAGCGAATCATTACTGATAATGGTTCCAACTTAAACAACAAGATGATGGCAGAATTGTGCCGGGTTTTCAAGATCCAACACCACAATTCTTCTCCTTACAGGCCAAAGATGAATGGCGTTGTTGAGGCAGCTAACAAGAATATCAAGAAGATTGTACAAAAGATGGTAGTTACCTACAAAGACTGGCATGAAATGCTACCGTTTGCCTTGCATGGGTACCGTACGTCAATCAGAACATCCACTGGGGCAACACCGTATCAGCTTGTGTATGATATGGAGGCAGTCCTACCTGTTGAAGTTGAATTACCCTCCTTGCGGGTGTTAATGGATGTTAAGCTGAACGAAGCAGAATGGGTCCAATCCCGATACGAACAACTGAATCTGATCGAAGAGAAGAGATTGGCTGCAATCTGTCATGGGCAGCTGTATCAGAAAAGAATGAAGAAAGCCTTCGATCAGAAAGTCAGACTCCGAGAGTACCAAGTAGGGGATCTTGTGCTGAAAAGACTCCTCCCTCCTCATACAGACTACAGGGGCAAGTGGACCCCGAACTATGAAGGACCATTTGTAGTAAAGAAAGTTTTCCCGGTGGAGCACTGATGCTCAGCACTATGGATGGTGAAGACTTCCCGTCCCCTGTGAATTCAGATGCAGTTAAAAAATACTTCGCATAAAATGACCCGCTGGACATATAAACAGAATGTAAGTCCAGGCAAAAATAGGGCATCCCGACGAGTCAAAAACAGAATAAAAGACTCGGGCAAAAATAAGGGAAAATAAACAAAAGATGTACACCCGCTGAGTTGAAAAGCCGCATTGGACAACTCAGGCAAGAATGGGTATCCCGATGGATTGAAAACCCGAGAGGGTGATCCATGCAAAATAAGGGAATAAGCGAACAACTGCATTCTGAATTCGTCTGTATCACTTACAACTTGGTAAGCTTCGAAAGGATCAAGTTTCTTTCAGAATCAGCCTTCTCCAGAAAGCAAGACGAGAGGAACGTCAAATGTCATACGAGTCATAGCAAAAGGGAAGCTCCTCGAAGCGCCTTCAACATTGCCAACATTTTGTTTCTCAATTTGTAACAATCTCCTCATTTTAGGGGATATGTTTCTTTGACTGTATCTTGCCAATTCAGGACATATGAGTTAATAAAATCAGATTTTCAGTCATGTCTCGTCTCGTACATTTTATTTTCATTTGCAAAATGTCTGATGTCTTTAAGATACTGTTTGCATAAATACAGATGCTTCTAAAGAATACGTGCTCGCAGGAAATATATTTACTCCCGGGAGTGTCTGAACTCTTACGACGGAATCCGGTAAGGGATACCTCAGGATTACCTGCGCGTTTCTCTGTCTTTGCAGGATTGCAGGTATTCAAAGCGCAACATGGGGCATGTAGGCTTCATCCCAGCAAGCTGGCAAATCAATACTTACTCAGTCTTAGCACCCGAAGTGTTTTCTCCACAACTGAGTTGCCATTTGTTACTTCCCCAACCGAGTTGCCATCTATTCTTCCACCTCAGCCAAGTACAAAATCCAGGGAACCATCTCCCCACAGAGTGTCAACCTCTACCTGGAAGAACGGCCCGCGAAGGAATCACAACAGAGTGACGAAGGCTTCTACAAACCCCAGCTGGGCCCCTCATTATCAAGGATGGGTCTATCAGTGACCTATTCCCCCAAGCAGAGTCATACATGACGGATCTACCAATGATCTCACCCCAGCTGGGATGTCCATTTCAAGCAAGATCAGCCAGAGATCTTCGCAGTAGCAGGGATCCGAATCCCGGATCGTTATCTTTTGCATGATCATAGCATTCGCATCATGATCACCCCATAAAGCGTAGCATTCCGTCTAATGCGGAGCATTACGGCAAAAATCAAACATATTACATAATCATAAGCCATGATCCGAATCCAACACTTGTGAACATTGACAATCCATCAACGAATATACAAGATACTCCCCAGATTCCCTAGCAGAGAGCTAAAGCTAAAGCAGTTGCCTTACACTCACAAACATCAGTACATACTCCTTGTGGCACCCGTCCGTGTCATCATTCCCCAATAAAGTCGCCCGAGCCTTCTTTACAAACAAACACTTATACATATCACAGAATACCTCTTGACACCCGTCCGTGTCATATCCCCAGTAGAAAGCCAAAGCGTCCCCTTTGCACTCGCAGATACATGTATATATATAATTTTCTTGACATCCGTCCGTGTCACTTTCCCCAGCATAATTACCTAAACACTTTGTAAAGCATATACTTATACATAACCCTTGACACTCGTCCGTGTCACTCTCCTCAGCAGGTTAAATACCCGTCTATACACCACTCACACTTATACAGATACTCGTCTGTATCTTGTATACACCACTTATATCAGATTCAACACTCGTCCGTGTTCTTTGTTAACCAGTTGGTACTCATCCGTACCATCATCTCAGGACATGCGTCAAGCGTTTGTTTCTACCTGATACTCGTCCGTATCATAGTCTTAAGGATGCTCGGCCGCATCTTTAATCCATACACATGTCAAGTGCTTATTGTCTTCTTGAAATTAGACACTCGTCTGTGTCTACTATTCCCTAGAAGAGTCCCCTCAGAATCAACACTCGTTCGTGTTCTTTGTTAACCAGTTGATACTCGTCCGTATCATCATCTCTGAACACATGTCAGTATTTGTTTCTACCCGATACTCGTCCGTATCGTAGTATTAGGGATGCTCGTCCGCATCTTTAATCTATACACAACGTCAAAACACTTATACCCTTTATTTCTTGGATATAAACACTCGCCCGTGTTTACTATTCCCCAGTAGATCGCCCGCAAGACAAAATTTCTTTTCTATCTGACATTCATCCTATGTCATGATAAACCCTGAGAGCAGCCGTACCCTGCTAGGTGATCGTCCTTCACCTCTTAATGATCGTCCTTCATCATGCTCATCCGATGGCCGTCCCCATCTTCGACCTTTTCTATCCGACATTCGTCCTGTGTCGTGATATTTAGCAGCCGTCCCCTGCTAGGTGATCGTCCTTCACCTTTTGATGATCGTCCTTCATCATTTTATCCGATGGCCGTCCCCATCGTTGATCTTGTTATCTGACATTCGTCCTATGTCATGATAAACCTTGAGAGCAGCCGTCCCCTGCTAGGTGATCGTCCTTCACCTCTTGATGATCGTCCTTCACCATGCTCGTCCGATGGCCGTCCCCATCGTCGACCTTTTATCTGGCATTCGTCCTATGTGTCATACCCCAAATTTGTCCTACCCGCACCATTTTATTGTCTAATCATTGTTTCAAAAAAAATCTTGTACCATTTTATTTTTTCTGTCTAATCATTATTCAAAAACCCGAAAAAATATATCACTTCCTTTGTGCCAAAAATAGGGATTTATTTGAGTTTGTCAGGACGAGTGCATTCGTATGTAGAGATTAAAGTCAGTGCATTGTATGGATGTCGTTTGTCCGATTATCATCATTTTTCTATTAATCATTTTTTTTTATCGCAAAAATTGCACAAAAAAATTTTAAATTTTCTCTTTTATTATTTTTGTCGTTTTCTAAAAAATATATCATTTTTTATCCACTATCTATAATTTCAAAAAAATCTTTTCCATTGTCATTACTTTTATTATTATTATTAGTTTTATTAATTGTTATTATTATTAGTATTTTTATTCTTATAATTATTATTGTTTATTACTATTATATTTATTTTTGTTATTATGCTATTTCCATTTTTTTTGTCATTACAAATTCCATAAAGCAAACCATATGCCCCACTTTATTTTCTTTTCAGTCAGTATCATGTTTACACCTACACACCAATTTCTACAAAAACCATCATTTATCTATTTCAAGCACATTCAACACCACTTTTGTTTTTTCTCCAACCTCCACATAAAATATTCCTATTACCTCTTTCCAAATTGTGTGAAGCGTACAACAACAACAAACCCACCACTGAGCTTGTACATTACACAACCACCCCACTCATTAACAATATTTTTTCACAACAACCTCAAGCATTCCGCAAAAAAAAAAGAATCATCAGTTTATTCCTTAATCCATCCTCATTTTATCCTATATATAAACAGCTTCACTCTGCAGAAAATAGAGGAGCCTCAACAAAAATCCCAGAAGCAAAACCTTCATATCCATTCTTCAAACGTGAATAAACTAAAACAAAACTCAACAGATCTCCTTCAAGCCAGCTATCGCTCCTTTTCCTCTTCTTCAACCTCTCACAAATCCACACCAACTCAAACCATAAACCTGCAAATCACACCAAACCACTCATATCTTGAATTTGCATAACACCATCATAAACTTATTCACCATAAACAACATTGAACCGACTTTATCGCCTCAGCCTCGATCCACTACACAAACCATCTAAACCTTGAACAAACCGCGACACACTCCAACCACAGTTTCTTGCGACGAAACCACACAACCACCAGCTAGCCGAAAACCCATCCGAAACCCGTTCAACTACCACCGACGAGTCACCGCGCCGCGACAAGCTCGAACCAAACAACCCCCCTCTTCTCAAACTCATCATCAAAACCACCGCGAGCTCCTCCGCCGGAACTTAGCCAACCTCACACAAACTTCAAATCACTCATCATAGACCTTCACAAACCAAGACCACTGAGTTTAACCGTTAAAACCACCAGACCAAAATCGTAAGGGCCGTTCGAAAACCACGAAGCTGGAGACGGAAGCGCAAGCCACGAGAGCGAACGCGCTGAGACGGAGGACCACCGAACGCCATCACCACCGCCGATCCGTCATCCTTCCGTGCCGAGAAATCCAGAAACGCCACCTCTGAATCGCAGAAACAGCCGCCGTCGGACCATCCGCCGCTGATCGTGACAAATCTATCGCGAAGCTGACACCGGGAGAGAAAGGGAGATGCAACTTGTGAGAAGCGGCCGCCGAAGATCTGAAAGGGTGAGTTTTTGTGCCGTTTTCCTTGTTCGTCATAGTGTTGTTTGGGAAATAAGAGGAGAAGTTTCTTATTGTTGTGTTTACTTTATAAATAAATATTTGTTTCAGTTTTCATCATTATTTTTTTTATTTTTTTTATTTTTAATATTTATTAAAATTTTGGCTGTTTTCTTTTATATTTTTATCCAATTAATTTTATTTTGGGCTATGACTTATTTGAGGAGCCCATATGGTTTGCTCTCAATGTACCTATTGTTGTTTTTATTACTATTTGTTTAATTTATTTTATAAATCAGTTTGTCATGTTGATAGAAGTTTCAGGTTTAAGTTCATGGAGTCATTGCTAAACACAGTATATATACTGCTATCACATCCCCTCTTTATTTATTAAATTTTTTTTGTTGTTGTTATATTGTTTATATAGTTTATTTATTTATTATTTCTTTTCTTTTATTTGATGTTAGTTTATTGGTTTAGAAAAAAAGGTTTAGGAAAATATATAAGTGTTATTAATTTTTAATTATTTTTTTTTGGGCCAATGATATAACAAACGGCCGATTTTTCGCCCGATCTAAATCGGTGATCTTCGGTCAATATGAGGCCCCCTTTGTATTTAATTTTCTCATTTTTATTATTCCGATAAACAAATTGTAATTTAATTTAATTTATTTATTCTTGATTTTATTTAATTTGTTCGTTATTCATATTCATTATTTTATTTTTTTTTTAATTCTAGCAATTCAATTCATTCAATTTATTTATTCATTTTCGCATTTAAAAAAAAAATTAATTACGATTCGACTCCTCATAGAACGATTTCATTAAATCGGCTCTAAGGCAGTAAACGAACCAAATTTTGCCGCGTCCCGAAAAAGGTCCAACGCCTCCGAATAGTTGCGCTCGAAAAAAGGTCCAACGCCTCCGAATAGTTGCGTCCCGAATAAACAGGCCGAACGCCTTCGAATAGTTCAAACACACTGCACACACGCTTTCTCTTGGGCTAACTACAACGAGACCTCTTTATTTCTCGCAATCCTCTGTATTTATTTTGTATCCCTCTCCCATTACTTTGTATGTACTTTATTTTCTGTATTTTATTTAATCTCGAATCCTTGGTCCAACGCCAAGCGATCTCACTTGCACACTTGCACTTTATTTTCCAGTTATTATTTCGTTTATTAGGATCCTCCTATCCTTGCGAGCCGAGCGATTCGTGCCTCGCTAACAAACTACAAAAATAACCTCCACTTGCATTTACCCTCTAAACCTCAAAAACCAAAATATTCCGATTAGATCCAAACCCTTGATCCAACGTCAAGCGGCCTTAGGAAATAAAACACTTAAATAATACGAGAAGATTTGTACGCCACGAGCCTTAAGCGGTAGAAAGGGGGATAACGAGCTTTCGTTACTCGCTCCGATTATTTCGACGCAGGACACTCGTCTTGTTGGGCGAGATAAACTATCCATAGTCTTTAGTGCATTTCAACTCCTAAACCCTTTCATCGACGAAAGGTAATAAAATCAACAACCATTACCCTTAGTAGGCCGAACTACGAGGCTCTGACTTTCCCATTGCACGCGGGAGTACGTAGGCACGAGGATCTCAATCCTTGCCGAGCACCTAGGTTCAATCTAACTTATAATTCAACTCATTTCCCTCTAGCAAGCAATTCGTTTAAGCATAGACATCCTTTCTCGCGCGTTAACTTAGATGGTTCCCATCGAGTACGATGGATGTAGGGGGTGCTAATACCTTCCCCCTGCATAACCGACTCTCGAACCCAGGCAATGGTTCCGTTGACCTTTGTCCTCATCCTTTTCCTCCCGGGTTGTATCTATATCTTCCCTTTCCCTCTTCGGGAATAAATAGAATTAGGTGGCGACTCTTCAGTCCGTCCGGCGCGCTGCTCCGTCCATTCGGATCGCGTGAGGTCGTATTTTTCGGGGTACGACAGCTGGCGACTCTGCTGGGGACTGGTTCACCCCTATGCGAGTCAAGCCTAGTCTAAGTTCTTGCGTTTGTTTGGATGTTTGCTTTTATGCCTTGCTTGTTTATTTTTATCGCTTTCTTTATCGCATTCCATCTTATATATCTTGTGGCTCCTTGGTACTATAATTTGGATCGATACTTTGCAAAAGAAACTTGAGGGAAAAGCTCTATACCCGGGCTTTCGAGTACAAACTTAAGTTAGAGAGGTTGTGTAGTATGGGCTCCCGAGAGAACCTCTCTCGTGGGTTGTCGATACGAAAACCTCACTCGGAGTAGATTTTAATGGAAATACTGACAACCGTCAAGCTCTTGGCGTGTGTGCTCAGTTGTTTTCATTAAAGTCGTCGACTCTGAGGACCTTTAGAACCTTTTGGTTAAAAACATCAGTTGATGGTTGCGTAGTATTGGGCACCAAGGTTCGCCTTCGCGTGGCTCGATACGAAAACCTCACTTGGAATAGACTTACTCAATGGAGTTGATTGACTGTCAAGAATGTATGAAATTGACACGTGCATCAAAAAGTTGAGAAAAGTTCCATAACTCCAAGACTTTGTTTTAAACCTTGTGTCGATGATCACGTAGTATGGACTCCCGAGAAAACTTGCTCTCGTGGGTTGTCGATACGAAGATCTCACCCAAAATAGATTCATATGGCGGAGTCAATCAACCGTCATGCTTATGGCGCGTGTGATGAACAGCCATATGAATTGATAACTTTGGGATCCCTAAACTTTAGAGTCTACCCAGTGAGTTCTTGATCAGAGTATCCTCCATCTGTACCTTGGACTCATGAGACCTTGATCTTGTGATCCTGGATTCAGACATTGCATATCATTTCATTTGCATCATTTCTTGCATTCCATTCCAAAAAACCAAGAACTCATTTCCATGTTCCTCCATCTTCAGTAAATCAAGCTGGTTTCCCGACGCCCGTATCGAGCTAGACGACCGTATCTAACTAGAGCCCACACTAGAAGACTGATGGACGTGATTCAAGAAGATCAAGCTGCTATGAGGGAAGAGATTGACTCGGTCAAGGGCAAGATTGACCAGATTTATGAGACTTTGCAATCTTTGGCCAGAATGGAAGAACGTCGCGAAGCTGCTGCCGCAATGAACAATGCTCAAGTGCAAGGATCTACCTCACGAGCAATGCCTTCAGTTCCCGTTCCAAATCCTTTGGTCTACAGTTTGCCTCCAGGCTTCACTCCTGCTGTTGAAGAGGTCACTTCCCAACCGATACCTACTTCTGGTGTCACTATTGGTGCCATTCCTCAAGCTCAACCTATTCCAACTCAAGTCCAGTTTCCTCAAACTGAAGAGAATCATCAAGTTGAGTATGAGATGCATACTGCTGTTCCAATTACCAATACTCAGGCTGTTCAAGAGTCTGAAGCTATGAAGATGTGTCGCGAGTTAGCTGAAAAACTCCGAATCATGGAAGGACACAACTCAACTTCTCTGAGTGCCTCAGACATGTGCTTAGTTCCAGATGTTGTGATCCCTACTAAGTTCAAACTGCCGGAGTTTGAAAAATATAAAGGCCTCAGCTGTCCTGAACTCCATTTGAGGATGTACTGCAGAAAAATGGCTGCTCATGCCAAAGATGATAAACTCATGATCCATTGCTTCCAAGACAGCCTGTCTGGAGCGTCATTAGAATGGTACATGCAGCTTAAACGCAACAATGTTCATACTTGGCTTGAACTATCTGATGCATTCAAAAAGCAGTACAAGTACAACACTGACCTTGCTCCTAACCGCACTCAGCTTCAGAGCATGTCTCAAAAGGAAAGTGAATCCTTTAAGGAGTACGCCCAACGCTGGAGGGAGTTAGCTGCCAGAGTGCATCCGCCATTGGTTGACCGTGAATTGATCGACATCTTCATGGGTACCCTACAGGGGCAATACTACGAGAAGCTGATCAGCAGCGTATCTTCTGGTTTCTCAGACATGGTAATGGTAGGAGAAAGAATTGAAGAGGGTCTGAAGAGCGGAAAGATCCAAGGAGGTTCTAGCAGCCAAAACAATGCCAAGAAACCTTTCAATGGGTACAAAAAGGGTGAAACAAATGCCATTTCTGCTGCAAGTGGGAATTTTCAACAGAGTGCACCTGCGCCAGTTCCCTACTATCAGTATCCCTATGTTGCTGCTGCACAATATGCTCCTATGCCATATCAGCCAATTCCTCCAATGCCTTATCAGCAGGCCTTTCAAAATCTATTTCCACCTCAGATGACTCATCAACCACGTCCACCTCCAATGGTTGCAGCTGCCCAGTATGCGCCTAATCCATACCAGCAACAGGCTTACCAACCACGGCCTGGTCAACAACAACAACGCGCTCCTCAACAGCGTCCCCCATATCAGCAAAGAGGATATGATAGGCACATTGATCCCCTGCCTATGACGTATACCGAAATCTTTAAACAGCTAACGGCAAAAGGACCTCTTACTTTGAGAGATATGCCACCTCAAACTGTTAATTCCCGGAACTATGATGCCAATGCTCGCCGTGAGTATCACAAAGGCGCTCCAGGTCACACCATCGAGAATTGCCATGCCTTCAAACACTTGATTCAGGATATGATCAACTCTAAGGACCTCACTCTCACTCCGAGAAATCCAAATGTCCAGAATGATCCAATGCCGTCACACGGTGCCAACAAGTGAAGACACGTGAAGGGGTTGTTGAAGACCAAGCTGAGTAGTCTCCAACTTTGAAGTATTCAATCAAGAGAAGTTCAATTCCTCAAATCAAGGCAGCCATCGCCATTTATAATTTCTGCATTCCTGTTGTTTTGTAATGTTTGTTTAAGTACTATTTGCTCTAAACATTGTTATTTGTTCTTGGTTATGTTAATGTTATGTTTATGCATGTTTTGAATTAATCTATTCGCATCCGCTCATATTTATCATTTATCACAAAATCACAAAAAATATTTCCCTCACTTCACTTTAGCAAATATTTGAGGGAGGATGATGAAAACAAATACTCATAACTGTTGCGGTATGCTTTCGGATAAAACCTCGTCGATGATGTACAGGCATTCTTTCAAATCCCCAAACACTGGAGATATAAGGAGTTAATCCCTAGTCAACCACTTTGAGCCTAGAAGTAGGAGTTTCTTTCGGATACAAACCCTTACATTTAACCCGGGGTAGGGTAGTTGTTCAGTTAACCTGACTACACTTCAAATCGCAAGATGAGACATCCCGTCAGAGGACCATCAACAAATGACTTGGCAGTCACAGCATTCAAACAAAAAAAATATAGAAAAGAAAAAAACCACTAAGTTGAGCACCCGAAGGGAGACTTAGTCGACAAAAAAAAAACAAGTCAAAAGAGGAACTCAAATCCTCAGCAAAAACAAAACAAATATCAGTGACCACCAAATCAAAAAAAAATCAAAGGGTCACCAACAGCAAAATAAGATGACTGCCACTTTAAGCAAACTTTAAAGCTTCATCTTCATTCTTGCAAAGTCAAAACAAATGCATGTGTAAAGTTAACTGAACATAGGACTGGAGAACAATACGAAGAAGGGATGGGTACAAATCAAACTTTGAGCCTTATACCTTTGTTTCTCAAACCATTAACCATACCACGTTACAACCCTCGAAAGTCCTAATTGAGGCACGATTTATTCTGAAAGCATGCTACCAATAGGGTTGCGTGAATTGACTCCCATATATTTGCTAATCTTCTTTCTTGTTTGCGTATTATTCTTGCTGCATCTTTTACGCACTTTCTAAATCAGCACCTCGTGTGGACTAAACAGTTCATTCGTCACACTATCACAATCATTCAAATAAATTGACTTTTTCAAAACTTACATGAACTTTACATTAACACTACCATTTGTGTATGAATAATTTAATTGCAATTCAGTGCTTGACATCGGTACAATCCCAACAAGGGGTAATCAAAAGAAAATTTGAACTTCGTTGGTACCAACATGAATCAAGACTACTTCAGCAGCCCAATCAGGGGCAAATCATCTTTAACAGCCCAATCAGGGGCAGAATACCTTCAAAGGTTCAATCAGGGGCAGGTCATGTCATGGCCACTGTCGAAGCTTCCCCACCAGATTTATTTCAAATACCCTACAGGCAGGGGCAAGCAAACAAGGAGCGAGTCTTCCTCTCTTTTCTCCCCAGCTGAACAAGCAGTCCTTGCTAGACGTTGTCAACCCTTCAAAGCAAATCAGTATTCACGTGCCAATTAAGTCGCTCCGCTCATCAGCAGATAACCAAACTTGGAGCTATCAGATCCATCTTCTGACCATACATCGTCGAAGATCGAGTGTCGGGGAATCAGTCCCTCCACCCACCCAAAGTCCAATCATTATTGGCAACTATCAGACCAAAAGTCCACCAAGCTGGCACCTTTCAATCGCTCATATGCATCATTATGCATCATCAACATCATACGCATCATTCACATCAATCATTTATAACATATGCGTCATTTGCATACCTAAATAAATCAGACTTTTCATATCCCCAGCATTTTCAAATTTACATCTCAGTGCATAAACATTTGCATCGTATCTCCATCCTTATGGAATACTATCTCAAAAAACAATCAAGCATACATACATAGTTCAGGATCCAGGATCCATACAAGTTTCCGGTTCTTTCCCCAGCGGAAGATCATATCAATCAAATTCCAGGCATTCTCTTGACGGATTCAATAGCCGTGTTTAAATTTCAGTCCATTTGCCTTATCATCCTCTGTTGATAAGTGATTTTATTTTTCTGTTTATTGCCTTATCATCCTCTGTTGATAAGTGATTTTAATTTCAGTCCCTTTGCCTTATCATCCTCTGGTGATAAGTGATTTTATTTTCAATCCATTTGCCTTATCTTCCTCTGTTGATAAGTGATTTTATTTTATGTCATTTGCCTTATCTTCCTCTGTTGATAAGTGAGTTTATTTTTCTGTTTGTTGCCTTATCATCCTCTGGTGATAAGTGATTTTATTTTCAGTTTGTTGCCTTATCATCCTCTGGTGATAAGTGATTTTTATTTTCTGTTTATTGCCTTATCTTCCTCTGTTGATAAGTGAGTTTATTTTTCAGTTTATTGCCTTATCTTCCTCTGTTGATAAGTGATTTTCATTTTCTGTTTATTGCCTTATCTTCCTCTGTTGATAAGTGAGTTTATTTTCAGTCTTTCGCCTATCATCCTCTGTTGATAGTGATTCTTTATTTTTCTGTCTTTCGCCTTATCACCCTCTGGTGATAAGTGAGTTTATTTTTCTGTCTGTTGCCTTATCATCCTATGTTGATAAGTGAGTTTGTTTTCTGTTTGTTGCCTTATCTTCCTTTGTTGATAATGGTGTATATTTTTCTGTTTATTGCCTTATCATCCTCTGGTGATAAGTGATTTGTTTTGTCAATTTGTTTCTTGCTGTGTCACCCATCATTTCCAATTTATTTCATTTGCTACTTTCGCAATTCCTTCTCGGACAAATTTGGAGTCTGTTAATATCTAATTATCTTATACCTTGAAAGTTTGAACGCGAGCCGGTTCATCTTACTCGGTCTAAGCCAATTCGATAGGGGCATCTGTCATACCCCAAATTTGTCCTACCCGCACCATTTTATTGTCTAATCATTGTTTCAAAAAAAATCTTGTACCATTTTATTTTTTCTGTCTAATCATTATTCAAAAACCCGAAAAAATATATCACTTCCTTTGTGCCAAAAATAGGGATTTATTTGAGTTTGTCAGGACGAGTGCATTCGTATGTAGAGATTAAAGTCAGTGCATTGTATGGATGTCGTTTGTCCGATTATCATCATTTTTCTATTAATCATTTTTTTTTTATCGCAAAAATTGCACAAAAAAATTTTAAATTTTCTCTTTTATTATTTTTGTCGTTTTCTAAAAAATATATCATTTTTTATCCACTATCTATAATTTCAAAAAAATCTTTTCCATTGTCATTACTTTTATTATTATTATTAGTTTTATTAATTGTTATTATTATTAGTATTTTTATTCTTATAATTATTATTGTTTATTACTATTATATTTATTTTTGTTATTATGCTATTTCCATTTTTTGTGTCATTACAAATTCCATAAAGCAAACCATATGCCCCACTTTATTTTCTTTTCAGTCAGTATCATGTTTACACCTACACACCAATTTCTACAAAAACCATCATTTATCTATTTCAAGCACATTCAACACCACTTTTGTTTTTTCTCCAACCTCCACATAAAATATTCCTATTACCTCTTTCCAAATTGTGTGAAGCGTACAACAACAACAAACCCACCACTGAGCTTGTACATCACACAACCACCCCACTCATTAACAATATTTTTTCACAACAACCTCAAGCATTCCGCAAAAAAAAAAGAATCATCAGTTTATTCCTTAATCCATCCTCATTTTATCCTATATATAAACAGCTTCACTCTGCAGAAAATAGAGGAGCCTCAACAAAAATCCCAGAAGCAAAACCTTCATATCCATTCTTCAAACGTGAATAAACTGAAACAAAACTCAACAGATCTCCTTCAAGCCAGCTATCGCTCCTTTTCCTCTTCTTCAACCTCTCACAAATCCACACCAACTCAAACCATAAACCTGCAAATCACACCAAACCACTCATATCTTGAATTTGCATAACACCATCATAAACTTATTCACCATAAACAACATTGAACCGACTTTATCGCCTCAGCCTCGATCCACTACACAAACCATCTAAACCTTGAACAAACCGCGACACACTCCAACCACAGTTTCTTGCGACGAAACCACACAACCACCAGCTAGCCGAAAACCCATCCGAAACCCGTTCAACTACCACCGACGAGTCACCGCGCCGCGACAAGCTCGAACCAAACAACCCCCCTCTTCTCAAACTCATCATCAAAACCACCGCGAGCTCCTCCGCCGGAACTGAGCCAACCTCACACAAACTTCAAATCACTCATCATAGACCTTCACAAACCAAGACCACTGAGTTTAACCGTTAAAACCACCAGACCAAAATCGTAAGGGCCGTTCGAAAACCACGAAGCTGGAGACGGAAGCGCAAGCCACGAGAGCGAACGCGCTGAGACGGAGGACCACCGAACGCCATCACCACCGCCGATCCGTCATCCTTCCGTGCCGAGAAATCCAGAAACGCCACCTCTGAATCGCAGAAACAGCCGCCGTCGGACCATCCGCCGCTGATCGTGACAAATCTATCGCGAAGCTGACACCGGGAGAGAAAGGGAGATGCAACTTGTGAGAAGCGGCCGCCGAAGATCTGAAAGGGTGAGTTTTTGTGCCGTTTTCCTTGTTCGTCATAGTGTTGTTTGGGAAATAAGAGGAGAAGTTTCTTATTGTTGTGTTTACTTTATAAATAAATATTTGTTTCAGTTTTCATCATTATTTTTTTTATTTTTTTTATTTTTAATATTTATTAAAATTTTGGCTGTTTTCTTTTATATTTTTATCCAATTAATTTTATTTTGGGCTATGACTTATTTGAGGAGCCCATATGGTTTGCTCTCAATGTACCTATTGTTGTTTTTATTACTATTTGTTTAATTTATTTTATAAATCAGTTTGTCATGTTGATAGAAGTTTCAGGTTTAAGTTCATGGAGTCATTGCTAAACACAGTATATATACTGCTATCACATCCCCTCTTTATTTATTAAATTTTTTTTGTTGTTGTTATATTGTTTATATAGTTTATTTATTTATTATTTCTTTTCTTTTATTTGATGTTAGTTTATTGGTTTAGAAAAAAAGGTTTAGGAAAATATATAAGTGTTATTAATTTTTAATTATTTTTTTTTGGGCCAATGATATAACAAACGGCCGATTTTTCGCCCGATCTAAATCGGTGATCTTCGGTCAATATGAGGCCCCCTTTGTATTTAATTTTCTCATTTTTATTATTCCGATAAACAAATTGTAATTTAATTTAATTTATTTATTCTTGATTTTATTTAATTTGTTCGTTATTCATATTCATTATTTTATTTTATTTTTAATTCTAGCAATTCAATTCATTCAATTTATTTATTCATTTTCGCATTTAAAAAAAAAATTAATTACGATTCGACTCCTCATAGAACGATTTCATTAAATCGGCTCTAAGGCAGTAAACGAACCAAATTTTGCCGCGTCCCGAAAAAGGTCCAACGCCTCCGAATAGTTGCGCTCGAAAAAAGGTCCAACGCCTCCGAATAGTTGCGTCCCGAATAAACAGGCCGAACGCCTTCGAATAGTTCAAACACACTGCACACACGCTTTCTCTTGGGCTAACTACAACGAGACCTCTTTATTTCTCGCAATCCTCTGTATTTATTTTGTATCCCTCTCCCATTACTTTGTATGTACTTTATTTTCTGTATTTTATTTAATCTCGAATCCTTGGTCCAACGCCAAGCGATCTCACTTGCACACTTGCACTTTATTTTCCAGTTATTATTTCGTTTATTAGGATCCTCCTATCCTTGCGAGCCGAGCGATTCGTGCCTCGCTAACAAACTACAAAAATAACCTCCACTTGCATTTACCCTCTAAACCTCAAAAACCAAAATATTCCGATTAGATCCAAACCCTTGATCCAACGTCAAGCGGCCTTAGGAAATAAAACACTTAAATAATACGAGAATATTTGTACGCCACGAGCCTTAAGCGGTAGAAAGGGGGATAACGAGCTTTCGTTACTCGCTCCGATTATTTCGACGCAGGACACTCGTCTTGTTGGGCGAGATAAACTATCCATAGTCTTTAGTGCATTTCAACTCCTAAACCCTTTCATCGACGAAAGGTAATAAAATCAACAACCATTACCCTTAGTAGGCCGAACTACGAGGCTCTGACTTTCCCATTGCACGCGGGAGTACGTAGGCACGAGGATCTCAATCCTTGCCGAGCACCTAGGTTCAATCTAACTTATAATTCAACTCATTTCCCTCTAGCAAGCAATTCGTTTAAGCATAGACATCCTTTCTCGCGCGTTAACTTAGATGGTTCCCATCGAGTACGATGGATGTAGGGGGTGCTAATACCTTCCCCCTGCATAACCGACTCCCGAACCCAGGCAATGGTTCCGTTGACCTTTGTCCTCATCCTTTTCCTCCCGGGTTGTATCTATATCTTCCCTTTCCCTCTTCGGGAATAAATAGAATTAGGTGGCGACTCTTCAGTCCGTCCGGCGCGCGGCTCCGTCCATTCGGATCGCGTGAGGTCGTATTTTTCGGGGTACGACACTATGTCGCGATACTTTCGGCAGCCGTACCCTGCCAGGTGATCGTCCTTCACCTAAGATGATTGTCCCTCATCTTATCCCCAACAGAGCAGCCGTCCCCTGCTAGGTGATCGTTATTCACCTTTGATGACCGTCCCTCATCATTATTTCATTTATTCTTTAACCCGATGGTCGTCACCATTGTGGTCCCTTTTCCTTTTCCTGATGATCGTCCTTCATCAGTTTTTAGCCCGATGGCCGTCCCCATCGTTGTTTGCATTACTTTATGACCGTACCTCATCATTTACTTTTTACATATTCCCCAGAGAATCTTACAGCTTTACTTGATGGCCGTCCCCATCATGATCTCTCATATCCCCCAGCATGTCGGCCGTCCCCGTCATTGCTTTATTTCACACATCTTCCTCAGCGTGTCAGTTGTCCCCGTCATTGCTCCTTCCCCAGCAGTCGTCCTCTGCTCGGCGGTGTTGCACCCCAAAATTTTCCCTCACAATACAAGACTTTGTGTGCTAAGAAGGTCCACAAGGTTCACAAGATTCATAATGCTTACAAGACCTTTCATGAGGTTCATGAAGTCTACAAGTCACTTTATGAGGTTCACAAGGTTCACAAGATTCACAATGCTTACAAAACCTTTCATGAGGTTCATGAAGTCTACAAGATACTTTATGAGGTTCACAGGTTTCACAAGATTCATAATGCTTACAAGACCTTTCATGAGGTTCATGAAGTCTACAAGTCACTTTATGAGGTTCACAAGGTTCACAAGATTCACAATGCTTACAAAACCTTTCATGAGGCTCCATGAGGTTCACAAGACATTTTATGATGGTTCACAAGGTTCACAAGGTTCACAATACCTCCCATGAGGTTCACAAGACATTTTATGATGGTTCACAAGGTTCTCAAAGTTCACAATTGGTCAGAAGAGTTGACAATTCCCTCATACAATGCATCTCCTAAGTAGTGCATCCAAAACTAGGGTTTTGACTTTAATCAGGCTAAATGAACTTCCAAGACTTCAAGTGAGCTTCATAACATCTTATATGTGTGTAAGAACCCCCATGACAAATTTCAAGACTTTTCTCAAAATTTTGCTCAGTCAGATGATCAGATAAGTCAAAATCAGTCAAAGCAGTTAAAAAGTCAAACTGAGGTCAACTGTGGTCAAACCAAAGTCAAACCTCATGATTTTTTGCCAACATCAAGTATATGAAGTAAAATTCATCATTTGATCAAGGGTTGATCATGATTCATCAAGGAGATTTCAGATCATCAAGAATCAGGAGTTTCTAAATTAGGGTTTCCTCAGTAAAAGTCAACTGAACTTTGACCAGCCATAACTTTCACATGCTTAATCACCAAGTCTCCATCCAAAGCTCATTTTGAAGGAAATTGAATTCTCTAGAACTTTGTGTCTCACAAGCCAAGCCCAAAAATGCTTCATTTGGAAGGTATGAGCTAAGACATTATAGGTCCTTTTGAAAGTCAACAAAAAGTCAACAACTTCAAAAGGGCATAACTTGAGATTGGTAAAAGATATGGACATGAAACCAGTGGGGTTGTTTAGAGGACTCTTTAAGATTTCCAAAATGTCCAAGAACACCCTCATAGCATTAAAATTGAAGGATATGTTCCCTTGCAAAGTTGGGAAATTTTTGGTTGGTTTATGAGGAAAATGGAGGTCTAAAACCAATTTCTTCCAAATGGGCTTGCCAAATAATGACCCAATCCACATCAAAACATCTTGCACGAAATTAAATTGATTTATTCATAATTTTATTCATTTTGTTTTTATTTATTATGATTTTTATATTAAAAAATCATTTTAAATTCAAATAAAATATAAAATAATGAAAATTTAATTTGATTTGGTTTCTAGAAGGTCTTAAATTATATTTAGACTTGATTGATACAAGAGTAATGAGAATCATACCAAAATAGCAAGTGTTTATGCAAAAATATTTGATTTTCAAAGGCCATCTTTTTGAATCTTTTTAGATCAAATCTTCCACACAAATGATCAATTTTTCTAACCTAATACATTGTCCTATAAGTACTTAACACAAACCTAATGCGAGCCACGATTTCCAGCCTCCCCAAGAGTAAGTTTGCAAACCAAAAAATCCCTCACAAACTCAAATTCGGTTTCAATCAAACAGGGCATTTGAAGGTAAACTAAAGACACAGCAATGATCCTTGGACATCATTGAGTGGATCCCAACTCTTATTTGCAGACAATACACTCCATAATGCATGAACCGAATCATACATGTCCTTCATACATTTTTTTTCGAATCATCATATTTACTTATTGATAATGAATTTTGATGATATATTGATGTTTGTTATTAGCTATAGATGAATTCTGGATCGTTTGGTGAAGAGTTATGGCCGAATCGTGAACATGCCATGTTTAGGGTTTAAAGCTCTAAAATAGGGTTATTCGATTCACACAATATAAATGAATTTTATTGGCATAATTGGATTGTACAGGTTGCAAGGGATTCAAAAATGTCTCTAATTTGATATAATGGTGCTGTTTGATGGTGGTTTGAAATTCGTAGGTTTAGGGTGCAGGAAAATTCGCAGGTATTCTCCCAGATAGTTTCGCAGGAAAACCTGCGAATTCAAGGAAGAAGATGAAGTTATACTGGCGCCAAAATTCAAATTTAAAAAACTGTTTTAAAATATAATGAGCTGTTTCTGTTTGTATTTCACAAGCACATACTTGTCCCAGTGAAAAGACTAGCACGCGTATTATGAGAGTGCAGGGGTTCGAGTCCTGGCTCTAATTCTTTTTGCTTATTTTTCCATACATTGTGGCCATTATGATGACAGGTTCGCTCACCCAGCAGGATTGGTAACGTTATTGTGTGTTTGTTGGTAAGGTCCTGGGTTCGATCCCCCAGGCCTTTTGCTTTCTTGTTATTTTTTTTTATTTTCCAGGATGTAGAACAAAAACAACTGGACTCACTTTTCTTACACCAACGCATGTGTGGCCCAGTGGTTGTGGTTGCTGGCATAGGTTCATGAGGGCAGGATGTCCTGGGTTCAAACCCCAGCCAGGTAAGTTCTTTTTTCTTCCATTTTTTTTCTTGTTTATTATTATGTTTTAAATAATATGTTTATAATATAATTAAATAAATTATAAAAAAGTATATATAATGTATATTATTATTTTCTCTATTATAATCTAAACTTTTTTTTTATTATTATTAAATATCATTAGAAAAATAATTTAATTTTGTATAATTAACAATTAATCCTAATTTATTTTCTAAAACATATAAAACCCTAATTTTCTTATAAAAAAAAACCTAAAAAATATATTTCTTTTCAAAAACCCTAATTTTCTTTTCTTCTTTTATATTATTATTTATATTTATAATTTAATTAAAATATTTTATTTAATTTTTATTAAATACATAAATTGGTTATAATTTAAAATTTCGTATATAAATATGTGTAGAAATTAAAATGTCCAATTTATTTATAATATGAAAATATTTTCTAATTGTTTATAATTGACTATATATGTAAATAATTTCTAAAAAAATTGCAAATTTAATAATTTCTCATAATATGTTCATGATTAATTCTACAATTTATATTTAATTTAAAATTTTATAATTAATATAATTTTTCTATTAACCATTAAAATTCTGTTTATTATAATCTTTTGTTTATTATTATTATTACTAATCATGTTTATTGCTAACCCTTTATTTTTAAAATTGTGATTATTATTATTATTATTTTCACTAACCCCTATTATAATTATTTATTTATTCTTGCTTATTTATTATTTTGCTTATTATTTTAAATCGCTTTATTATTTTGTAATTGCTCCTGGATGTAATTTTTTTGTAATGTTTAAATTATTTAACTTTATATTATGGTTAGTAAATAGGGAGTTAAAACTATTTGTATTTAAAATTTAATTTAGATCATTTAATTAAAAGATAAATATAAAATTGAACACTCACACACGTAAGTCGATCTTTGATCGCCATCTCACTTTCTAGGGTTACCTTTCATTGTTGCCTAATCAAAAGGTCAAGTAGGGTGTATAAAGCAAAGTCCCTTAAAAAGTAAAGTCATCTAGTCCCTTAATAATCAAAGATCAAGTCCCTTAATGGTTGCCTTTCATAAAGATCTTGTCCCTTTCGAATAATGATGACAGTCCCTCCAAAAATGCTTAATACACCCTACAGTTGCCTTCATTAAACAGATGTCCCTTTCATATGTCCCTTACATCCAAGGTAATGACTACCTATTCCTTAATAATAGGGATAGTCTTACCATTTAAAGGATAAAGAACAGAAAGACTTAAACTTTAGGGTAGGTTTCTCATAGTTACTTGCTCACTATTTCAAAACAAATTTCAAATACTTCACAAATTTCAAACAATTTTCAAACACAAGTTTTTTACGCATCCGTACATGGATCATTATCAAACTCTTATGAAAATTTCTATTCACACACTTCACATTTTCAAAAACAATTCAAAGTGAGCTAAGTAACTAAGAGCCCATGGATAACCATGGATGTAAAGGGTGCTAACACCTTCCCTTTACATAACCTACCCCCCGGACCCAAAAATCTTTTAAAAGGTCTTTCCTGTTCTTTTATGCCTTTCCTTTGGATAAAATAAAAGTCGGTGGCGACTCTTGCTATCCGCAACATAACTAAAGTCAGTTCTCCCACTGTGTTACAGAACTGGCGACTCTGCTGGGGAATTAATATTAAAGAGGGGTACCCTTAGGAATTAGATCACTTAAATTGTTTGCCTTGTTTGCTTTATATTACTTGTTGGGCTTTATGTGTGAAAGATCCTAACCCGGATCTAGTGTACCTTAGGTAAATGGCAATAGACCAAGGAAACTATACGACGTATATCGATACGGTTGATCTGGTGGCCATAGTTAGTGTGACTTCTTGGTGGGTGCTTATGTTCCTTAAGTCAAGTTGAGAATAATATGAGGCTGCCATATGTTGTCAATGCACTAACTAACTTTTAGAACCCTAGTTATCCCATCTTGGCCCTTAGAAAGTAGTGAGATAGCCGGCTTTGGTGAAGACTGAAGTTGGTTGATATTCGATACTACGCTCATTGAGATCTTAAACTTGGAGGTTTTTGGTTGGCAAGTAAGTTGCCTACTGAACAACCACCCTTGTGAAGGATCAATGATATTGAGATCCCTTAGAACCTGGTTACTTTTGTAGGACAGGATGAACCAACTAACTTCAGGGGAGGGTACTTACCTTTAAACCTCATGCAAGCCTTCAAACCTAGGGCTATTGTGTGACTTGTTTGTGTGTGACACATGTTTTTGATTGAGCATAACATCATGACATCATCATGCATCATAAGCATAGCATTTTCACTAACCATTTCAAGGACCAAAGGATTTATCTTTGTTCTTTGTTGCAGGTCATGGCTTCTGCTCGTAGAAACACCATCAGGATCAACTTTGTGGGCATACCTGCCAAGCTTAAAGAGTTGGTTTCTCAAGTGTCTGATCACTCCCAGTTCATCAAGAGACATGGTCACATATTGGATCTAGTCACATCAGGGTTCAATGAAGACATGATGAGTGTCCTATTTCAATTCTTTGATCCTAAGCACCATTGCTTCACATTCCCTGACTATCAGTTGGTTCCAACAATGGAAGAGTTCTCTAAACTTCTGGGTATACCTGTTCTTGATCAAAGACCCTTCACAGGATTGGAAAAGGAGTTTAAACCAGAGGTTATTGCTGCAGCTCTACATCTGAAGAAGTCTGACATTGTTCTAGAAACGAGAAGCGGAGTTAAGGGTATTCTTGCCAAGGTGTTGATAGAGAAAGCTCAGTTGTTCTTGAAGGCCATGGGTTATGATGCTTTTGAGGAGATCTTAGCCTTGCTGATTTATGGCTTAGTATTGTTCCCCAATCCAGATCAGTTCATAGACGTTCATGCCATCAATATATTCCTGAGTCACAATCCAGTGCCCACATTACTTGGAGACATCCTGCATTCTCTTCATACCCGTACTACAAGGGCAAGAGGAACTTTGATGTGCTGCATACCTTTGCTTTCTAGGTGGTTTATTTCTCACCTTCCTTGCTCAGTAATGAAGAATGAGCAAGGGTTCAGGTGGTCCAAAAGGATCATGTCACTCTCGCATTCAGATATCCATTGGTGCTCCAGATCTATGGAGAATGTCACTATCATTGATCGTTGTGGGGAGTTCCCTAATGTGCCACTTCTGGGCATAAGAGGATGCATCACCTACAACCCCTCTCTAGCTTTACGACAGTTTGGTTACGCTCGAAGTGATGGACCACATGACATGTTGATTCAGGGCATTGTGTTTGACTACGACAACAATCTTCAAGGTTACCGTCAGAGATTCATACGAGCATGGGGAAAAGTAAACAGGGTTGACAGCAAGACACTGGAGCCTAAGTACACTATTCCTATGGAGGCTTATCTCAGATGGGTGCGATCTCGTGCTCAGACTCTCATGATTCCATATCCTGCTGTCCTGCCAGTTACCATGGAACCTGTTGCTGAAGGAGACACTGCTTATACCATCCTTCACTCAGACATGCCTACTGACATGGAAGACTTGCAGAGATCTTGGATCCAACTGAAGGAGCAAAGGGATACTTTCTAGGCTCATTACAAAACAAGCCAAGCAAGAATCCTGGAACTAACAAAGCAACTTCATGAGGAACGGAATCTCAACTCATATCTCAACACAAAGAGGAAACATCCATGGGAGACTTAAAACCCCATCTATTGTATTTATTTCATTTCATTTTTATTGTAAGCCCAAGGGGCAAACAAAGTTATTACTAATAAAAGTTTACTTTCATGTTTGTTTAAGAAAATTTAAATCCTGCGGTCCTTGAAAACATTGCATACGCATTTACATTCCATATCATTGCATCACAGGTTTATAATTGTGAACAGGTTTCTCATCTTCTCGCTGTTTATTTCAGCAATGGCTCTTGAACAAACAGTTAAGGATCTCCAGGCACAAAATGCACAGTTCCAAGAGCTGATCCTGAATCTGTCCAAGGGGCAGGATGAATTGAAGACACTGCTGGCCAAGAAGACTAAGAAGACTAGAAGGTCAGCTGGCCTGATCAACATGAGAAGAAGGTTCAAAGGTCCTGTCAAGACCAAAGAACCAGTTGAAGATTATGAGTCTGAAGAGTCTGAGAAAGAGGGAGGCAGTCTCCACCACACTATGGGGGACTCTGATTCTGAGGCTAATTACTACCATGAGCCTAATGAAGACAAATTCAAGATGCTGGTGGATAGAATGGATGCTATGGAGTTGCAGAAGTCTTTTGGGCTGGATTTTAAAGATTTGAGTCTGATATCTGGGGTAGTCATACCCATTGGTTTCAAGGTTCCTACCTTTGTTGTTTATGATGGGGTCTCTTGTCCCAAGCTGCATCTGAGGTCTTATGTCAGAAGAATTCAACCTCACACTGCTGATAAGAAGTTGTGGATCCACTTTTTCCAAGAGAGCTTATCTGGAGCTCAATCGGAGTGGTATTATCAATTGGAGAGTGTCAACATCAGGGATTGGAATGATCTTGCTGAAGCTTTCTATAAGCAGTATCAATACAATGCTGACTTAGCTCCCACTCGCATGCAGCTTCAGAGCATGTCTATGGGTGCCAAAGAAAGCTTCAAGGAGTATGCTCAGAAGTGGAGAGATTTAGCTGGAAGAGTTCAACCCCCTCTAACTGACAGGGAATTGGTTGATATGTTCATGTGTATGCTGAATGGTCCGTTTTACAGTCATCTCATTGGAAGCTCATCATCTGGCTTCACTGAGTTGATAATGACAGGAGAGCGCGTGGAAAATGGTATAAAGAGTGGCAAAATTCAAATGAGTACTTCTTCATCAGGTACTGCAAAGAAGCCCCCCACTGGGAAGAAAGAATCCAATGCTGTTTATGGTCAACTTGATCATAATAGAAGGCATCAGTCTGTGAGTGCAGTTCATATTTCAAATCCAACTCCTACAACAACAGAGCAGCCACAGGGCAACCAACAGAGGGCTAAAAGGCAGTTCACGAAGATCAATATGTCAATGGCTCAGGCATTGCAACACTTGTTGAAGGCTGAACTTATTACTTTGAAAGAGGCTCCTCAGAATCCTAATGTTACCTCACCCAGGTACAATCCAAATGCACGATGTGCATATCATTCAAACTGTCAGGGACATGATACTAATAACTGCTGGGTCTTGAAGAACAAAATTCAAGATATGATTGAAGCTGGAGAAATTGAGTTTGACCCTCCAGGTACTCCTAATGTGATTACTGCTCCAATGCCAAATCACGAGAAGACTGTCAATGCCATTGATGAATATTTACATATCCATTCAGTTGCAGAGTTGACCACACCATTGTCTGTCATCAGGAAGAAGTTAGTACAAGCTGGGTTCTTCCCGGGTTGTCGTGAAGATTGTGTTTATTGTGAGTATAATCCAGATAAGTGTTGGAGGTTGAAGGATGGAATTCAACGTCTCATGAATAATTACACCATAGTGTTTGAAAGGAGACCACCTTCTGTGGAGAGTATGGTAGATCATATTACGCAAGGTAAGAAGACTGAAGAGGTTGATATGGTTGACAAAGTGTCGGTAAGAATCACTTCAAAGGGACCTATTAAAATCACCCATCAGGGTCCAATCAGGATTACTGCTGAAGGTCCTGTGAAAGTTGTTGCTGAAGCCAGAGTGGCTCCTATGGTCATTACTACTCCTGGTCCTATTCCGTATACGTCTGATAAAGCTGTGCCTTGGCACTATGGGTCTGATGTTTATATCCATGGTGTTAAGAAGGAACCTTTAGCTGATGTGCCTGTTGATGTTGACAATATTGCTGGATCTAGTAAGATCACACGTAGTGGAAGAGTCTTCTCACCTCCAGTTACTTCCAAGAATGCAGCTACTCCTGCTGCTACTTCTATCACTGATGCTCGGGGCAAAGGTCCTGTTATTGAGCCTATACCTACTGATGTACCAGCTGCTGATGATCTTGCTAAGCAGATGGAAGAAGTATTGAAAATCATTCGCAAGAGTGATTATGACGTTGTTGATCA
Source organism: Lathyrus aphaca (assembly GCA_963966055.1). Lineage (NCBI taxonomy): Eukaryota > Viridiplantae > Streptophyta > Magnoliopsida > Fabales > Fabaceae > Lathyrus > Lathyrus aphaca. The sequence goes on from OZ014521.1 coordinate 365,329,459, forward strand.
GTTGGGGCATACTCCCTCCAAAATTTCTATGCTATCTTTGTTGTTATGTTCTGAAGCTCACGCCAAAGCTTTGATCAAGTTTTTGAAGACTGCTCATGTACCCAATGCAATTTCTGTTGACCAGTTTGAGAATTGTGTTGCCCACCTGACCTATGACAACGGGTTAGGATTTTCTGATGCTGATTTGACCCCTGCCAAGAGGGATCATAACAGGGCCTTGCATATCTCAATTGAATGCAGGGGCACTACCATGTCACATGTATTGATAGACAATGGTTCCTCTTTGAATGTGTTGCCCAAGGAAGTTCTGAACAAGCTAAGTCCTGAAGATGTTGTGCTAAAACCCAGTAGTATTGTGGTGAAGGCTTTTGATGGTTCTAGAAGAGTAGTGCATGGAGAAATTGATCTCCCCATCAAAGTTGGTTCTCAGATTTTTAATTCTACATTCTATGTGATGGATATTCGTCCTTCGTACTCTTGTCTGCTTGGTCGTCCTTGGATCCATGGGGCAGGTGCTGTAACCTCTACATTACATCAGAAGCTAAGGTATCCGGTGGATGGAAAGGTTGTTACTGTCTATGGAGAAGAAGATTACTTTGTCAGCCATGTGAATACCTTCAAGTATCTGGAAATGGAAGGTGAATATGTTGAAACTCCGTGTCAGACATTTGAAGTGGTCCCTTGGGTTGTTAACGATTATGTAGCTCCTCCGGTTGTCAAGAAAGTTCCTGTAGTCACCAGAGTACCTCCAACAATGGCAATGGCCTCCCTCAATGATGCTAGAGCTGTGGTGGATGAAGGTGGTTGTACTATTTGGGGTCAGCTTCCTGATATCCCATACAAGTCTGACAAATTTGGTTTGGGTTTCACTGCAGAGTCCCAAAAGGTTGTTCGTCGTGCTCGTGCTGTTCGTATCACCAATCAAGGGGTTGTGAAAGATCAGATCAATGCTGTGGGAGACTATGATGAAGACTACAATCTGGATGCTTGGATTTTTCCTACTGTGGGTGCTGGACTCAATAATTGGAAAGCTGAAGATGTTATCCCTATCTCCTTTAGTCAGGAGTAAATACTATTACTGTGTTGTTGCTTTTAAGTTTTTAATTTCTTAAACAATTGAACTCTTAAGCCTTGTGCCTTACTCGGGGCACAATGGTGTGCTTGTTACGGGCTGTCATTTCATTTGCATACTTCATTCAATAAAATCAGTGGACATTTCGTTTTCGTAAATATTGTGTTCCTTGTCTTTCTTTTCTTTTATTTCTGCTTTATCAGCTATGTGTTCTTACACACACCCACATCACTAAAATGCAGATCCTCGTCCACTCTGGATCCTGTTGATAACAGTTCTACTATTGCCAATTATAATTTCGAGAGTCCGATCTATCAAACTGAAGACGGAAATGAAGACGATGGTGAAGTACCTGTAGAGCTTGCTAGGTTGTTACAACAAGAAGAGAAAGCTATACAGCCACATGAAGAGCCAGTCGAAGTTGTGAATCTGGGAACTGAAGAAAACAGGAAAGAAGTCAAGATAGGGGCTGATTTAGAGGATAGTGTCAAGAGTAGATTGATTCAAATGTTACGTGACTATGTGGAGATCTTTGCTTGGTCCTACGAAGATATGCCAGGGTTGGATACAGACATTGTGGTTCACCGTTTACCAGTAAAAGAAGATTGTCATCCAAAGAAGCAGAAGGTTCGTCGTATGCATCCTGAGATGTCAGAAAAGATCAAAGCAGAGGTAATGAAACAGTTCAATACAGGGTTCTTAGCAGTGACTTCTTATCCTCAGTGGGTTGCAAATGTGGTACCGGTTCCTAAGAAAGATGGTAAAGTACGTATGTGTGTAGACTACAGGGATTTGAACAAGGCCAGCCCCAAAGATGATTTTCCACTTCCTCATATTGATGTTCTGGTAGACAACACTGCTCAGCACAAGGTATTCTCTTTTATGGATGGTTTCTCTGGTTACAATCAAATCAAGATGGCTCCTGAAGATATGGAGAAGACAACATTTGTTACACAATGGGGCACTTTTTGTTATAAGGTGATGCCATTTGGTTTGAAGAATGCAGGGGCAACATATCAGCGTGCTATGGTGGCTTTGTTTCATGATATGATTCATCATGAGATAGAGGTATATGTGGATGATATGATAGCCAGGTCTCAAAATGAAGAGCAACATCTTGATCATTTGCATAAATTGTTTGAGAGGTTGAAAAAATACAAGTTGAGATTGAACCCAAACAAGTGTACTTTTGGAGTTAGCTCTGGTAAGCTCCTGGGTTTTATAGTCAGTGGAAAAGGTATTGAAGTGGATCCTGCAAAGGTGAAAGCTATACGAGAGATGCCAGCTCCCCGTACTGAGAAGGAGGTTAGAGGTTTCTCGGGACGATTGAACTACATTGCAAGATTTATTTCCCAATTAACTGCCATCTGTGAGCCAATCTTCAAATTGTTGAAGAAAGATCAGGTGATGGAATGGAATGATGAGTGCCAGACTGCCTTTGATGAAATCAAGAGATATCTGCTAGAACCTCCAATTTTGATGCCACCAGTTGATGGAAGACCCTTGATTATGTACTTAACTGTGTTAGACAATTCAATGGGGTGTGTATTGGGTCAACATGACGAGTCTGGTCGAAAAGAGCAGGCAATATACTACCTTAGCAAAAAGTTTACCGACTGTGAAACAAGATACTCACTGCTCGAGAAAACTTGTTGCGCTTTGGCATGGGCTGCTCGCCGACTAAGACAGTATATGTTGACTCATACTACCTTGTTGATTTCGAAGATGGATCCAATCAAGTACATATTTGAAAAACCTGCTCTCTCCGGAAGAATTGCAAGATGGCAAATGATCTTGACAGAATATGATATACAGTATACTACTCAGAAGACCATCAAAGGAAGTGTTGTTGCTGATCATTTGGCTCATCAAGCAGTGGATGATTACCAGTCAATGAGTTTTGAGTTCCCTGATGAAGACATTATGATTATTACCAAAGAACCTGGACAATATGACGGACCTGAACAAGGATCCCGATGGACTATGGTTTTTGATGGTGCCTCTAATGCACTTGGCAATGGTGTTGGTGTTGTGATTAGATCTCCTGAAGGTTGTCATACCCCGATTACTTCCAGACTTTGTTTCTATTGTACTAATAACATGGCTGAGTATGAGGCATGTATCTTGGGTATTAAAGCTGCTATTGATATGAAGATTCAGTTCCTTGATGTGTATGGAGATTCAGCACTGGTAGTTAGTCAGATCAAAGGAGATTGGGACACCAAGCATGATAATCTCATTCCTTACAGAGAGTATGTGTTGTCTTTGATCCCACATTTTAAAGAGATCACCTTTGGATATATTCCACGGAGAGAGAATCAGTTGGCAGATGCATTAGCCACCATGGCATCCATGTTTGAGATCAGCTGGGATGATGAAGCTCCCAAGATTACTATTGATAGATTTGAGAAGCCTGCATACTGCAATGAGATTGACACAGAAGGGGCAAAGGAGAAGCCTTGGTTCTATGAAGTAAAAAGATATCTTGAAGCCCAGGAGTTCCCTGAAGGGGCATCTGTCAAAGATAGGAAGTTTCTGAGAAGGTTTTCTGCCAAGTTCTTTTTGAGTAATGGGATTTTGTACAAGCGCAATCATGATTCAACTATGCTTCGTTGTGTGGATAAGAAAGAAGCAACTGAGATTATGGAGGATATGCATGATGGGACCTTTGGCACTCATTCTAGTGGTCATACTATGGCAAAGAAGATATTAGGAGCAGGTTACTATTGGTTTAACATGGAAGCTGATTGCTATTAACACTCCAGAACTTGTCACAAGTGTCAAATTTACGCTGATAAAGTCCATGTACCTCCATCACCATTGAATGTGTTGACTGCTCCTTGGCCCTTTGCCATGTGGGGCATTGATATGATTGGTGAGATCAAGCCTACTGCTTCTAATGGGCATCGTTTCATCCTGGTTGCTATTGATTATTTCACAAAGTGGGTAGAAGCAGCTTCATTTGCAGCTGTTACCAAGAATGTTGCGGCTCGATTCATTAAGAATAATCTCATATGTAGGTATGGCATCCCTGAGAGGATTATTACTGACAATGGCTCTAATCTGAACAACACTATGATTACTGATCTCTGCACGCAGTTCAAGATTAAGCATCACAACTCTTCTCTGTATCGTCCAAAGATGAATGGGGCAGTTGAAGCTGCTAATAAGAACATTAAGAAGATTGTACAGAAGATGACTGTTACTTACAAGGATTGGCATGAGATGTTACCATTTGCTCTTCATGGTTATCGTACTACAATACGTACTTCAACAGGGGCAACCCCATTCTCCTTAGTCTATGGTATGGAAGCAGTCCTGCCCATTGAAGTTCAGATTCCCTCCTTAAGAATTATGAAGGATGCAGGCTTGAATGAAGATGAGTGGATTCAGACTCGACTTGACCAGATAAATTTGATTGATGAAAAGAGGTTAGCAGCAGTTTTTCATGGCCAGATGTACCAGAAACGGATGATCAAAGCTTTTAATAAGAAGGTTAAGCCAAAGGTATATCAGGCTGGTGACTTGGTAATCAAGCGTATCATATTACCACAGGGTGATCCTAGGGGCAAATGGACTCCTACATATGAAGGACCATTTGTAGTCAAGACAGTATTCTCAGGAGGTGCCATGATACTCACTACTATGGATGGTGAAGACTTCCCACAGCCTGTAAACGCAGACATAGTTAAAAAATACTACGCATAAAAAGAGACCCGCTAGGTTGACAGGCCTAGGCAAAAATAAGGGCATCCCGGCAAACCAAAAGGGTTTGGGCAAAAATTAGGGATATATATAAAAAGATGTACACCTGGCAAGTCGAAAACCTGAAAAGGCGGCTTGGGCAAAAAAGGGTATCCCGGTGGATTGAAAACCTGAAAGGGCAATCCAGGCAAAAGTTAGGGATTAAAGCGTATGACTATATCTCGTTTGGATCACCCATGAAACTGCAACCAGTTGTGCTACTTACTCAAGTTAGAACAGATAAAGCTCAATCCAATCGTTTCCGTCTCAACAACAGAAGATGAGATACTTGAAGATAATGGCAATAGTAGAATTGAAACTCAATAAGATTGTTTCCCACATAGCTGATTTTCTTTGTTTTGTAAAATTTTATGACAAAATCCTCTTACTAGGGTTTATGTTTCTTTGTACAAATTTACCCGTGTATGGGTCACTTTTTGATATAAATAAAATTCCATTTTTGAATCCAGATTTACTTTTACCCTATTTACATAAGCGAAACGTCCATTGGTTGTGTTTGAATGTATGTATGCTTTTGAATATGATTGATGTTTACCAGAAATGCATGTATGCTTAATATAATTGATGTTTACCAGAAATGCATGAAAATGCAGTAATAGTATTTACTAAGGACGAACGAGGGAAGGATTTCAACGAAGCTTCGCCGGTTCATCTCTACAAGACAGTTACAAACCCTCAGTAGGATAAGTCCATCTTCATATAGTCACATCTCCTCTGGAATTTATATCCATCTCTTTTATCCTCATACGGATATTCGGAAATTCACTTTCCAATAAGGGTACGCCAAACGAAGACGGAAGGTTATATCTATTCTACTACCAAACGAAGACGAAGGTTATGTATACCTTACTATCCCCAGCAGACGGGAGGTTATATATACCTTGCTATCCCCAGCATACGGGAGGTTATGTATACTATATTATCAAACAAGACGGGAACGAGTTCCTCATATTCCTCAACAACGAATCGGGATTTATTTTCCTTGGCCAGCAGTTGTTATACGAAGATATCCAGACGCTTCAGGCAGAATCATATCATACATACATCATTTACATCATACCATACATATACATAAATACATAATACATTATTTAAGTACATCATATTATACACGCATACATAATTCATAAACTAATATTGTTATACAGAATGCTACCTTGCTTTCAGGATTAATTCTCCAGCAAACAGACTTGTGATTATCAGGACTGCTTTATCCTCCTGAAAGTTATTATCCCTCAGGATTGCTTTATCCTCCTGAAAGTTCTTGTCCCTCAGGATTGCTTCATCCTCCTGAAAGCGTATCATCCATCAGGACTGCTTTATCCTCCTGAAAGCATACTATTACTTCAGGACTGCTTTATCCTCCTGACATCTTCTTGTACCTCAGGATTGCTTTATCCTCTTGAAATCATATTATTACCTCAGGACTGCTTCATCCTCCTGATAGCTATCATCATTACCTCAGGATTGCTTCATCCTCCTGAAAGCGTATTACCAATATCTCAGGACTGCTTTATCCTCCTGAAAACACATTACTACGTCAGGACTGCTTTATCCTCCTGAAAGCATATCACTACATCAGGATTGCTTTATCCTCCTGAAAGCTATCACCCCTACCTCAGGACTGCTTTATCCTCCTGAAAGCATAACCCTCAGGATTGCTTCATCCTCCTGAAAGCATATTATTACCTCAGGACTGCTTTATCCTCTTGAAAGCTATCATCATTACCTCAAGATTGCTTCATCCTCCTGAAAATATATCATCTCTCAGAACTGCTTTATCCGCCTGTAAACTTATTATTACCTCAGGACTGCTTTATCTTCCTGAAAGCTATCATTATACCTTCATATTTTGGACTGCTTTATCCTCCAAGAAATGTACCGGAAGAATTTTTCTCCAAGTGACATCTTTAGCCCACTCAAGCATATTCAATAAGTCATCAATACCACTCTACGTACTGGTGAGTGCAAATTTTTAGGCTTTTGTGTTCAATCCTCTTCAACCTTCCAAATTACGACTGGCAAATATACCAATCTAACCCCTCAGGTTTCAGAAAATTGAACAGGGGCAGATGTTGCACCCCAAAATTTTCCCTCACAATACAAGACTTTGTGTGCTAAGAAGGTCCACAAGGTTCACAAGATTCATAATGCTTACAAGACCTTTCATGAGGTTCATGAAGTCTACAAGTCACTTTATGAGGTTCACAAGGTTCACAAGATTCACAATGCTTACAAAACCTTTCATGAGGTTCATGAAGTCTACAAGATACTTTATGAGGTTCACAAGGTTCACAAGATTCATAATGCTTACAAGACCTTTCATGAGGTTCATGAAGTCTACAAGTCACTTTATGAGGTTCACAAGGTTCACAAGATTCACAATGCTTACAAAACCTTTCATGAGGCTCCATGAGGTTCACAAGACATTTTATGATGGTTCACAAGGTTCACAAGGTTCACAATACCTCCCATGAGGTTCACAAGACATTTTATGATGGTTCACAAGGTTCTCAAAGTTCACAATTGGTCAGAAGAGTTGACAATTCCCTCATACAATGCATCTCCTAAGTAGTGCATCCAAAACTAGGGTTTTGACTTTAATCAGGCTAAATGAACTTCCAAGACTTCAAGTGAGCTTCATAACATCTTATATGTGTGTAAGAACCCCCATGACAAATTTCAAGACTTTTCTCAAAATTTTGCTCAGTCAGATGATCAGATAAGTCAAAATCAGTCAAAGCAGTTAAAAAGTCAAACTGAGGTCAACTGTGGTCAAACCAAAGTCAAACCTCATGATTTTTTGCCAACATCAAGTATATGAAGTAAAATTCATCATTTGATCAAGGGTTGATCATGATTCATCAAGGAGATTTCAGATCATCAAGAATCAGGAGTTTCTAAATTAGGGTTTCCTCAGTAAAAGTCAACTGAACTTTGACCAGCCATAACTTTCACATGCTTAATCACCAAGTCTCCATCCAAAGCTCATTTTGAAGGAAATTGAATTCTCTAGAACTTTGTGTCTCACAAGCCAAGCCCAAAAATGCTTCATTTGGAAGGTATGAGCTAAGACATTATAGGTCCTTTTGAAAGTCAACAAAAAGTCAACAACTTCAAAAGGGCATAACTTGAGATTGGTAAAAGATATGGACATGAAACCAGTGGGGTTGTTTAGAGGACTCTTTAAGATTTCCAAAATGTCAAAGAACACCCTCATAGCATTAAAATTGAAGGATATGTTCCCTTGCAAAGTTGGGAAATTTTTGGTTGGTTTATGAGGAAAATGGAGGTCTAAAACCAATTTCTTCCAAATGGGCTTGCCAAATAATGACCCAATCCACATCAAAACATCTTGCACGAAATTAAATTGATTTATTCATAATTTTATTCATTTTGTTTTTATTTATTATGATTTTTATATTAAAAAATCATTTTAAATTCAAATAAAATATAAAATAATGAAAATTTAATTTGATTTGGTTTCTAGAAGGTCTTAAATTATATTTAGACTTGATTGATACAAGAGTAATGAGAATCATACCAAAATAGCAAGTGTTTATGCAAAAATATTTGATTTTCAAAGGCCATCTTTTTGAATCTTTTTAGATCAAATCTTCCACACAAATGATCAATTTTTCTAACCTAATACATTGTCCTATAAGTACTTAACACAAACCTAATGCAAGCCACGATTTCCAGCCTCCCCAAGAGTAAGTTTGCAAACCAAAAAATCCCTCACAAACTCAAATTCGGTTTCAATCAAACAGGGCATTTGAAGGTAAACTAAAGACACAGCAATGATCCTTGGACATCATTGAGTGGATCCCAACTCTTATTTGCAGACAATACACTCCATAATGCATGAACCGAATCATACATGTCCTTCATACATTTTTTTCCGAATCATCATATTTACTTATTGATAATGAATTTTGATGATATATTGATGTTTGTTATTAGCTATAGATGAATTCTGGATCGTTTGGTGAAGAGTTATGGCCGAATCGTGAACATGCCATGTTTAGGGTTTAAAGCTCTAAAATAGGGTTATTCGATTCACACAATATAAATGAATTTTATTGGAATAATTGGATTGTACAGGTTGCAAGGGATTCAAAAATGTCTCTAATTTGATAAAATGGTGTTGTTTGATGGTGGTTTGAAATTCGCAGGTTTAGGGTGCAGGAAAATTCGCAGGTATTCTCCCATATAGTTTTGCAGGAAAACCTTCGAATTCAAGGAAGAAGATGAAGTTATGCTGGCGCCAAAATTCAAATTTAAAAAACTGTTTTAAAATATAATGAGCTGTTTATGTTTGTATTTCACAAGCACATGCTTGTCCCAGTGGAAAGACAGGCACGCGTATTATGAGAGTGCAGGGGTTCGAGTCCTGGCTCTAATTCTTTTTGCTTATTTTTCCATACATTTAGCCAATATAATATATTATGCATTATGGCCATTATGATGACAGGTTCGCTCACCCAGCAGGATTGGTAACGTGATTGTGTGTTTGTTGGTAAGGTCCTGGGTTCGATCCCCTAGGCCTTTTGCTTTCTTGTTATTTTTTTTTATTTTCCAGGATGTAGAACAAAAACAACTAGACTCACTTTTCTTACACCAACGCATGCGTGGCCCAGTGGTTGTGGTTGCTGGCATAGGTTCATGAGGGCAGGATGTCCTGGGTTCAAACCCCAGCCAGGTAAGTTCTTTTTTCTTCCATTTTTTTTCTTGTTTATTATTATGTTTTAAATAATATGTTTATAATATAATTAAATAAATTATAAAAAAAGTATATATAATGTATATTATTATTTTCTCTATTATAATCTAAACTTTTTTTTTATTATTATTAAATATCATTAGAAAAATAATTTAATTTTGTATAATTAACAATTAATCCTAATTTATTTTCTAAAACATATAAAACCCTAATTTTCTAAAAAAAAAAACCTAAAAAATATATTTCTTTTCCAAAACCCTAATTTTCTTTTCTTCTTTTATATTATTATTTATATTTATAATTTAATTAAAATATTTGATTTAATTTTTATTAAATACATAAATTGGTTATAATTTAAAATTTTGTATATAAATATGTGTAGAAATTAAAATGTCCAATTTATTTATAATATGAAAATATTTTCTAATTTTTTATAATTGACTATATATGTAAATAATTTCTAAAAAAATTGCAAATTTAATAATTTCTCATAATATGTTCATGATTAATTCTACAATTTATATTTAATTTAAAATTTTATAATTAATATAATTTTTCTATTAACCATTAAAATTCTGTTTATTATAATCTTTTGTTTATTATTATTATTACTAATCATGTTTATTGCTAACCCTTTATTTTTAAAATTATGATTATTATTATTATTATTTTCACTAACCCCTATTATAATTATTTATTTATTCTTGCTTATTTATTATTTTGCTTATTATTTTAAATCGCTTTATTATTTTGTAATTGCTCCTGGATGTAATTTTTTGTAATGTTTAAATTATTTAATTTTATATTATGGTTAGTAAATAGGGAGTGAAAACTATTTGTATTTAAAATTTAATTTAGATCATTTAATTAAAAGATAAATATAAAATTGAACACTCACACACGTAAGTCGATCTTTGATCGCCATCTCACTTTCTAGGGTTACCTCTCATTGTTGCCTAATCAAAAGGTCAAGTAGGGTGTATAAAGCAAAGTCCCTTAAAAAGTAAAGTCATCTAGTCCCTTAATAATCAAAGATCAAGTCCCTTAATGGTTGCCTTTCATAAAGATCTTGTCCCTTTCGAATAATGATGACAGTCCCTCCAAAAATGTTTAATACACCCTACAGTTGCCTTCATTAAACAGATGTCCCTTTCATATGTCCCTTACATCCAAGGTAATGACTACCTATTCCTTAATAATAGGGATAGTCTTACCATTTAAAGGATAAAGAACAGAAAGACTTAAACTTTAGGGTAGGTTTCTCATAGTTACTTGCTCACTATTTCAAAACAAATTTTAAATACTTCACAAATTTCAAACAATTTTCAAACACAAGTTTTTTACGCATCCGTACATGGATCATTATCAAACTCTTATGAAAATTTCTATTCACACACTTCACATTTTCAAAAACAATTCAAAGTGAGCTAAGTAACTAAGAGCCCATGGATAACCATGGATGTAAAGGGTGCTAACACCTTCCCTTTACATAACCTACCCCCCGGACCCAAAAATCTTTTAAAAGGTCTTTCCTGTTCTTTTATGCCTTTCCTTTGGATAAAATAAAAGTCGGTGGCGACTCTTGCTATCCGCAACATAACTAAAGTCAGTTCTCCCACTGTGTTACAAGCGGTCGTCCTCCGTCGTTCGCACTTTATAATTATACTTTATTTTCTTTTACAATCTATATCCCTTTTCTTCTTCATTCTGTGAGTGCAAATTTTGGACTGTCTTTGGTATTCAACCACAAGTTATCTTGTTCGCCTGATAAGCCGTCGCTTACATCCTGCACAGCTAACTCATGTTTGAATAGGGGCAGCTGTAAACACCCCAAATTTTCCCTCACCCATTCACACCATGGCTTGTGATCTTTTCATATGCATAAATCCAATCATAGCATCTCATACCACATTTTTGATTCATTGCATTAGTTCTAAGTCATCTGCATCTAGGGTTTGTGATCTGAGCAATCCAAGAGCTTCTTGAGCCACTCCAAAGGTCATCAATCACTTCAAAGGGGTCCATGTATGTTCAAGCATCATATTGTATCCCCTCAAAGTCAAGAATGTCAAAAAAAATCACAAGAACTGAGAATGGCATGGAAGTAGAGCCAGGTTTGACTGCACAGATGACCTAGAATTAGGGTTTTGGTTTCAGAGGCCATAACTCCAATTTTTTGGTCATTCTTGTTTCTATTGGTCTCTATATGGTATAGGGATCATGCATATCAATTTTCATGAAGAAATTCAATGGGGGAGTCATCTGATCAAGGGTTGACTTTCTAAGCAAGTCAGTGCAAAATCAGGGCATCTGAGGCCCCCAATGACCCAACCAAAGGGTGTTCATCATCATTTTGATTATGTATGATCTTTATTTGATCATGGAAGATGTTAGAAGTTCATAAAATTGAAGAATTTCAAGTCATTTGCAAAGTTGACTTTTTGGGAAAGTTGACTTATTTTGAAAATTGCCATTTTGGGAAACTTTTTCAACCCTTACTTTTTGATTCAAAAATGTTTCAAATGGAAAAAACTTTGGTCATGAAAGTTGTAGAATGGATCATTCCCTTTTCAAAAAGTACAATAACTTGACCTAATTCATTTTGGATCAAAAGTTATGGCTTGTCAAAGTTGGCCAAAATCACAAAATTTGAAGTTTTCTACCAAAGAGGCATTTTGCAAAATGCTTTGATAAAGTGTTCTAAAGGCCTCAAATGTGTACCAATTCTTCACAACATGATCACATGACCTCTAAAATTCAGAATGGGCCAAAGGATCACTCATTTTCATGACTTATGGAGCAAGAAATTTCAAAAGGAGCAAAAGTGAAGCAAATTGCAAAACCTCACTCAAGCTCTAATCCACTTGCTTGCTGACATCAGAACTCATCCTAGGGCTCTCCATACTTCTTGCTGTGCAGGACACCCCACTTGTCCTTGGCTAGCTATGAGCCCACACCTCTCTTACACAAATTTGACATTTTGGCAACTTGAGCCATACCAATCACATCAGTGCACATCAACTCATCTGACCTACCACACTTGCTTATACAAACCAAAAGCAAGCCATTTCACTAAGAACACAAGCCTGAAAGCACCAAGAACATAACACTCTCACTTTCCACCCCATTTGCAAAACTCTTCGAAACACTCTCCACAAGCTGCAAACACACAAACAAACTTCACAAACAAACTCAGCATGCTTCACTGATCAAAAACCACTCATCACCATAGCCTGAAAGTCACTGAAACAAAAACACGATCACCACCCTCCCTTGAACAGAACTTCTGCCATCTCACAAACCAGCCATCCTCAAAGCTTTCTAAGCTTCATTTCATAATCAGAGGGTTCAAAGGAGTGGACTTGCAGCAAAGGAAAGGCCAGAAAGCTCAGGACCAGGAGTTTCCATCTCAGGTAGCCATCTCAAACTTTTTTCCAGAAACTCCATTTTAAGTTCTTAAATGATTCTATGTACTCCCCTGATCATGGGGATATGATTATTTTTGAAAATGGTTGAGAAACCAGGATGTATGATTGCTCTGAAACTTTTCTGCCCTAAATGTGTTTTGCTTCGATTTGCATGATTAATGGATGAAAAATGATTTTTGTTTGGGGGTTTTGATTCAGTGTTGAATGGGGATGGATTTTGGGCAATTAGATTTCATTTTCATGGCGTTTTGAGAAAGTTAGCAACTTTCAGGTGAGGGTCTGGCCGGTGAAGACGACCGGAAGTCTTCTCCGGCCACCTGAAAGTGTTTAGGGTTAATCAGAGTCATTAATGCAAGTTTGAATGTGGAGCGTTGGATGGGTTGACCAGAGCTGACCCGCGCGTGTTTGAGTGGCTAGGATGCATCATTAGAAACCCTAATCTTCATTAACTTAATTTAATTCAGTTTAATTAATTTAAAATGAAAATTAGCTCAGTTTGAATTACAACCCTTGGATCTGGTGCGCAGTCTTTCCCTCCTTCCTGAGTTTGAATGTTGTCCCTTGGATGCGCATACTTTTCATTTAATTCAATTTTATTTTCTTTGTATTTCATTTGTTTTCTACATTTTATTTAAAATAGTAAAAATCATTGAAAAATTCTGAAAATTTTTATACAAGCTTTTATTAATTTTCAGAAACCAAAAACATTTTTATTTTTATTTTTTGCATTAAAAATTATTTTTAAATAATTTAAAAGTTTAATTTTAATTAATTAATGAGAATTAATTAACTAAAAATACTTTTAGGTATTTAAAAATCACAAAAAAATTAATGAAACATTTAAAATCATTTAGAAACATTGTCCAACTCTCAAACCAAATTTCTTTTTTGATCTTGATGTCTTTTGACAATTTTCCATGGAATTAATTTCATTTCAAGGCATTATTTTGATCCAATATTCAAAAATTCATTTCTGCCTAGCCTTTAAGAGTTGGACAATGATTCTTTTTGCATTGCATCTTGAATAGCATGTAGTTTATAGGATTAAATTGGCATGAATTGATCTTGAATTTCCTATTTGTTTGGCATTTTTCTTGACAAGGTACCTTAAAACCCTAGCAATTTTAAGAAATCCATAACCCTCCTTAGGTTAAGAGTTAGAACCCCTCCTTTGGGCAGTGAGTTTGTATAGGTTTAGGGTCCCTTTGAATGCATTTTCAATTTTTTATCATGATGTTTGCTTCTGGTTTTGATTTTTGTTTTGTGCATTGTTCATAAACCCTAATTTGGGCTTTCTTTTGCATTCATCTTGCATTTGCTTGCATACCATGACTTGCCATGACATTTTGTGCATCCATTTGATTCATAATACATCTTAGTACATATTAGAATCATATTTGATCATTGCATCTTTCATTTGCCATGTTGTATGTCATTTGCATTTCATAACTTTTCATGTATGTTCATGGTTCTAAGCATGCTTCTCTTGCATCCATATGTTTGTATGATCATCCTCATGCCTTGTTTCATGCTTGCATCATCTCATAGCATCATTAATATCACACACATGCTTCTGGTTTTGGTTTGCATCATGTCACTTCATCTCATTTTGTATTGCCTTGCATTTCTTTCACTAACTTTTCAGGTGGTGAGTTACTTTGAGAAGTGAATTTGCCTTCACTTCTCACAATCTCTTTTCATCTCCCTTATGCATCATTGCTGAATTTTGTCTTGTGTTTGAGATTGAGCTTGCTCATTCTTACTCTTCTTACTTTCTTTCTTCAAGTGACTTGTCTTCTTAAATGAAGCAAGTTACTTTGCTTCCCTTTGCTCCTTTCATCTGCTTCCTGGTGGCTCCTCTGAAGATTTCTCTTGTAAACCTCACCAACCCTAGGAACAACCAAGCATGACAATAATTAGGGTTTTGATTAGTCCCCCCATTTAGTTTTTACCTTTGTGTCTCCTTGAGTCTTCTCTTCTCATCTCATAATCAAGGACTAAACCCTAAAGGCTTTAAGGCTTTGTGATTAAGCTTATGCCTGCATCCTTCTATTAGGATGGAGTGCATAACTTTAATCCTAAGTGTTAAACCCTTAATATGTTTAAACCCTTTAATCAATCCATTTAATAATCATTAAGACATCAAGCTTGTAACTTGGGCCTTGCATTAGGGTTCTAATTCTTCTTTAATTGGTTAAGAAGGACTAACCCTAGTGTTAATGGACAAGTCCCCCTCAAGTTGTCTTGCAAACCATAAAAATCACTTCATCATCTACTCATTAACTAAAATCCACTTAATAAAGGCTTTGTTTTGTCATGAGTTTAATCCCTAATCATGGATTAAGTTGAGGAGTTTTCCTCAGCTTAAACATTCTCATCTATTATCCTTCTATTAGGATGGTGTAATGAGTCTGTTTAATCCCTGATTATGGCTTAATCTCATTACTTAACACTAAACAAAAACACCAAAAACATCTAAATAATCACAAGTAGGTTAATGATCTTAATCCTACATCATGGTGATTAAGTGTGAGAAGCTGACTTCACACTTAAGGTATTCTCATTACCCCTAATCAGAGGGAAGATGTGATGAGTTTACTAAATCCATTGGTTTAGGCTTAAACTCATTAACTTATGACAAACTTTCAAAAGCGATAAAAGATTGAAAACACAAAAACAAACAATAATCGTCTCCCCCGGGATTCTTTTCTCATCACCTTCATTCATAAACGAGAACTTGCTTCTTCCGTCTAATGCAAGACAGTTTGCACCTGAGCCAGACAGGTCATACACTTGAGCATTGACAAGCAGGCAGTTCACAAGTCAATTCATCTTTCAGTCTCTTTGGGTCGAACTACAGTGTTCTGACTTCCTCATTGCACGAGAGGATACGTAGGCATAACTTAACAGTTATCGAACAAAAGTCTCTGTATATTCCCCCTCTTTCCAGCATTATTTTCTTAGCCTCATTATCTTGAGCATTTCACCCTTGTCCTTACACTGACACTTCCATTACACACTTCACAATTCTTTTACACTGACACTTGCATTCTTTCCAGCTATGATACACAAATTGCACTGACACTACCCCTTTAAAACACAAATCTTTTAAGCGTGGATCCCGTCGAGTACGACGGACAATCTGGGTGCTAATACCTTCCCAGGTTGTAACCAACCCCCTTTCTCAGTCTCTCTGGTTCGCAACCGTCTTATCCATATCTTTCTAGGTCCATGCAGCATTACCTTTCCTTCGGGATAAAAATGCCTAGCTGGCGACTCTTTTCATTTCATCCCTTCGCCGACCGTTCGCGTCTATACCTCATTTGAGCCAGTCTCATTTGTTGGGAGCGACACCAAGCTTCGAAAAGTGACTCGTTTTCCTTTTGCTTAAATCCGTTGATTTGAGCTCTTAGCATAGCTGTCTTACTAGGTGGGAAATATCTTGTCAAGAAGACTCTCTTTAGTTCCTCCCACGTAGTTACCGAATTCGAGGGTAGAGATTGAAGCCAGGCTCTTGCTCTGTCTCAAAGTGAGAAAGGAAAAAGGCGTAATCTAATTGCTTCATGGGTAACTCCATTAGCTTTTACAGTATCTGCGTACTGCACAAATATCGAAAGATGAAGGTTCGGATCCTCGGTAGGATTTCCGGCGAATTGGTTTTGTTGCACAGCTGATATCAGCGAAGGTTTCAATTCAAAATCGTTTCGGTTGATAGCCGGCGCAGCAATGCTGGAATGCGACTCAGCTTGTGACGGACTAGCGTAATATTTTAGTGGATGATTTGGTTCTTCAGCCATTTCTGCGTCCTTCGATGTTCCAACTGGTTTAGGTGGATCAACTTAAAGATCTGGAATGTTGTATTTTCGTTGGTATTCGAATATTCGTCTTCTTAAATGTAAGAAGCGTTCTAATTCTTGGACTGGAGGTTGCAAGTCTTCGCCTTGAGAGCGAGTACTTGGCATACACTCGGTAAATTAGATTAGGGAAAATAAGTTGTTACCTTAGTCTAGACAGTGCTACTCTAATAGTGCACTAGTGACTAAATCAAGGTCCCCGGCAACGGCGCCAAAAACTTTATGGGGCGAAGACGTGATATGTCTAGCGGTATCTGAACGGCAAGTGCACAGCCTATCGCAGTAGTAATAAAAAGATGTCGAACCCACAGGGACTTTGTAATCACTCTAGTTCTAGAAGGTCTGCTAGTTTAGCTAAGGCGGATATTTGTCATGATTATGGTTTTAAGGATTAAAAACGGGAATTAAACTTAGTTTAAGGAAATAATGAGAAGGCGGTCGGTATGTAATTATATTAACCTATGCGGGTCAATCTAACCTAAGCTTATAAAGATGGTTCACTTAAATTATTCTGTAGAGATTACCAGTTTAACCACCCTCGACTCACACTCTCGTGGTCTTATCTCAGATCTTACTCCTAAAGCCCTATGCCTGCTCTCGCTAGCCCATAAGTGTTTAGAAAATAATTTTTGAAAACTTAATAAGTCTAATTCATTTTAAAGCGCTCTCGCTGTATTTAAATCAAATGCCTAACTTTAGCTATCCAGTTAAAATCTCACACTCTCGTGGTCTCGACCTAACCTATTTCACTTTTCTTACTCTTGTAACAAAAAGCTTAATTTTAATTATAAAAAGCCACAGCCAGAATATAAGTTCTTAATTATTTTTAGCTTAGATTCGATTTAACCGTTTTGGTTTGATTTATTACATACCGACTAATTAATTTTAGCTACTCATTTTTATTATACCAACAGGAAGATACAAAATGAAATAAATAAATAATAAAGCATACATTATATAATAATAATAAAAACTTAACATAAATAAATAAATAAATTCAATATAAATTGTAAAACAAAAACCTGAACAATTTAATTCTTAGACTCCTTCTTCCACAAATCGGCAAGCTCGGAGTGTCGGAATCGGAATCGAAATAAAATAACAAGTTCTGAGGCTAAAAAGAATTTTAATTGAAAATAACAATTTCCTAATGTTGGAAATTGTTATTAAATGGGTTGGAAATAAAAGGTAAACACAGCAAGAACAAAAGCTGGAAAATAAATGGGTTCAAAGAAAAACGGCAGAGCTTCCGCGTAAAAATCAATAATAAACTCTGTACTTTTTCATTTGCATCTTGGGTATTTATAGAAGATGATTTTGGCAGTTGAATGAGTAGCAGCGTGGGCTTCGCTCTGTTTTGAGAAAATCCAGCAGAAGTGGCGTACTGGGTTTTCTGCAGTTGAGGGAAAGTAGGAGTCTTTGAAGACTCGTTGCACGTCTTCATAAATATCTTCAAATAAATTAAATAAACTTTCCTTGTCACGTTCGTGACATGATGTAACGGTCAGTTTTCTTCAAATAAGCGCGTCACGATCGTGATAGTGTTGTGACGATCGTGAGACCTCTAAATAGCGTGTCACGGTCGTGAGTCAGTTGTGACGACCATGAGAGTAACAAAAAATGCAGACTTTAGCAGAATTGATCTCTTCCTTTTCTTTTCATGCTAGATTTGATTCATTTGATCTTTTTCTCATAATGTGGCTCTAGACATGTTATACCTGCAATGTGACATAAAAAACTCAAACAATCGGGAGTTAAAAAGGTCAATGTACGATAAAACGGACTAAAAACATAGTAATAATGTGATACGATTTCTCGTTATCAGTTATTTGGTGGGAGCGACAGCTTGGCGACTCTGCTGGGGATCCTTATACTGCATCCAGGGCTTCTGGTTCT
Source organism: Lathyrus aphaca (assembly GCA_963966055.1). NCBI lineage: Eukaryota > Viridiplantae > Streptophyta > Magnoliopsida > Fabales > Fabaceae > Lathyrus > Lathyrus aphaca. Next base: position 365,348,197 of record OZ014521.1, read on the forward strand.
TTTTGTGGGTTCCTCCTAGCGCTTGTTTGATTTGTGTTTACGGGGGTGTTACGTGCTACTTGTGCTTATTTACTTGCTTTATTTATTGCTTTATGTACAGCTTTATTTATTGCTTTCTTTTACAGTCTTATGCATATTTCATACTGTCATTATCACTGTGTTGGATCTGGTTTTCCTTGGTGGGTGGGATTTCATTGAGTGATTAAGGTCCTATACCTGGGACCTGAGTGACACCTAGGCTAGAGTGGCTTCATATTCTTTCCCATTCCATTTTGGTCTGGTGCGGGAATATGAAACACGGTTCAGATGTGGGTTTCTTCTTGAGAACTCTGTGCTACAGATTTCCTGTAGTGCTAGGGCTATCTGGGAAGCCTGCTAAGTCTGGATGACCTTTATATTGACCTTCAGAATCTGGGGAGAATTAGAGGAGGATCTTTTATGGTTATTGTAAACATTGTACCTCCGGGTTAGAAGTGTTTACACTTCTCATAACTGATCCAAGTCTGAGGATCCTTGTTCTAGAACATTACCTGTGAGGGGGTTGGGTTGTTTATAGGTTTTGCAGGAACCCTTGACCACATCATACCCTGTTACTGTTTTGTTTTAAGAATGCTTCACTTTGGAAAGTTCTTGTGATTACCCCAGACTTGTGACTCTTTATTTGAGTCCCCCACCCGGTTACTGGATTTCTGAGCCTCCATCCGGACCTTTGAACATACATGGACTTTTATCAAGCAGATAATCAGATCCAGCTCTTGATCACAAACCTTTGCATATCATTTGCATACATCATCATTGCATCATTTAACATTTGCTTATTTGTTTTACAGGGTATCCATCTTCATATTTGGTTTGGTTTTGACCTCTTCTACTACTCAGACAGCTTCAGTTTTCTTCTCTAGCAATCTCCATCAGTCAGTCAGAGACTCACCTCCAGCACCTTCATCAGTCTGTCAGAGACTTACCTCCAGCTTCTCAGTCAGTGATCTTCATCAACAATTGTTCTTAGCTTCTTCATCAGCACCCATTATCAGGATGGACACTTCAAGAAAGAGCAACATCTCTTACCACTTCTTTGAGCCCACCTTGACTGGCATCAGGCAGGTCCAGTCCCTCATTACACCTGACCACATCCCACTATTCAGAGAGCACTATGGGGGTATATTGGACATGGTCATGGATCTTGATGCTTCTCAGAGGAGCATGATCCACACATGCTTGCAGTTTTATGACCCTCCACTCAGGTGCTTCACATTCCCTGATTTCCAGATGGGACCATTGCTAGAAGAGTTTTCCTTGTTGATTGGAGTTCCTATCAGGAGAAGGATCCCATTCAACCCAAAGATGACTACTCCCAGAAATGAAGAAATAGCAAGGGCATTGCATTTGGAGCCTGCCCTCATTGAGCAGAACATGACAACCAAAGTTGGGGTTCCAAGTCTTCATCTGGACTTCTTGATCTCTTAGGCCATCCTGAAAGCTGTAGTAGGAGAATGGAAGGCTGTCTGTGCACTTTTGGCCCTCAGTATATATAGGGTTATATTGTTTGCAGATGAGCCCAAGTTTGTGAGTAAGAATGCCATCCACCTGTTCTTGCTGAGGAACCCTGTTCCTACCTTGCTGGGGGACTTCTACTACTCAGTCCATTAGAGAAATGAAAAGCAAAGAGGGAAGTTGGTCAGATGATGTGCTCCTCTGTTCTACTCTTGGCTGCTCAGACACTTGCCAAAATCAGATACCTTCTTGAACCCCCATCAGCAGAAGAATTGGGCTAAGAGGTTCATTGCCTTGACATCAGATGACATCAGATGGTGCACTAGAGCACCAAAGGCAAGGACATTATTACCAGCTGTGGGAAATACCCTAATGTGCCTCTGATAGGGGTAAAAGGTTACATCAACTACAACCCTTTACTGTTTAAGAGACAATTGGGATATGCTTTGGTTCATCCTCCTAGAGGACAAGATTTGGCTGAGATTCTCTACTGTGAAGTTCAACCCAACTCTACTGTTGTTAGGCAGGCTTCCTGGGCTTGGGATAACATTCAGACCAAAGGGACAACCATCCTTGGAAGGTGCAACAATATTGCCTCAGCCCAGTATTCTGATTGGTCCCGTACCAGAGCTCTGATCACCAGGATGCCTTTCACCTTGGAAGACACACCTGGACCTTCTACAGTGCAACCTGCAGCAACTGTTAGCCTGGAAGAATTTGAAAAGCTGAAAGAGAGGAATAATCAGCTAGCTGAAGCCCTGAAGAAGACTCTCTGGGAGAGAAATGACAGTCGTCTAGACATTGAGAGATTGGAAAGACTCAAGATTGAACATCTGGCCAAAATTGAGAAAACAGATGACTATATCAAGAAGGCAAAAGCAGGGGAGTTGGTACTAAAGAATGCCTGCAAGGAGGCCAAGATTCAGAAGGCTAGGATAGAGCACTATCTAGAGGAGAGCCAGGCTAGGTGGATCAGGATCACTGAAGCCCGTGCACAAGAAGACCAAAGGACTCAAGCTAAGATAGAACAACTGGAGGCTAATGAGAAGAAGCAGCAGGAAGCTTTGTTGGCAACTCAGAAGGAAATATCAGAATTGAAACTCCAGGCGGGGTTGAAGAGGTCAAAGGATCAGGACAAGCATAAGAAGCTAACCAGTGCCATTGTTACCAGGAACCTCCTCATCAGGACTATTACAGAGCACCCAGCTGGTCCGGTGACTGAGGCCCTCCTGAAGGAAGTCAGGGAGGATGACTTTGGCTTGGATGTCTGATCCTTTTGCTTGTATCTCTTTTCTTTTGATGTACTTTTCCTTTGGTTGTTGTATTTTGACCCCCCAGGGGCATGTATTGTAAACAAACTATGTACTTTCATCATTTGTAATATATGTGGTCTGTATTATTATTTTTGGTGGGTTTTTCTCTCAACATCATCAGTATTTCCTCGAGGTCTGGAAATGTCAAAACCAAAGAACCAAACCGGATACCCTTGGAAGACAAATAAGCATATTGCATTTCATACTAACATTTTCTTTGTTTTGTAGGTTTTTGTTTTATTTTCTCACTTTGTTGTGGTTTTAGGAAACATTGCTCGAAGACGAGTGTTCCCTGTCAACAGAACACACCGGTACCCAACGCGAAACAACCTTCCGGGCATTCAGATGGATAAGGTACAACAACACATGAATGAAGTAAGGAACCAAATGGCAAATGAAAGGGTTGAAATGAGGAACCAAATGACCCAATTTATGGCTGTGATGATTGGCTTAGCTCAGAGCCAGGAAAGGCTGAGTGAATTGGTGGAAAGGCAAACTCCTGAAGAACACCATCCGGGTCCAGGAGGAACCAGTAACAATGAGCGCGGGCAGCCTCGCATTGATCCGCCGGAATTTGGGCCTCGCCTAAATACAGATGGTAATGCCATAATGAACCCTCAAGAAAACACTGCTGGAGGCAGGATCTTGCAAGAAGATCCTCAAGAAGAGCAGTTCACAGTTATTGGAGTTGGGGATGAAGTGTACGACCGAAGGCTGGATGAGATTGCTGAGAAGTTGAGGTCTTTGGAATCCTAGAATTCCCTAGGCTTTGATGTAATGGACATAGGGCTGGTAGATGGAGTGAGAATTCCTCACAAGTTCAAACCCCCGTGCTTTGAAAAATATAATGGTACCTCCTGCCCGCGTACTCATCTGCAGTCTTTCTTGGGGAGACTCAAAGCTTATACCATGGACGAGAAGTTATGGATGTTCTATTTTGAGGACAGCTTGATTGTGGCATCAAGAGAATGGTATTCGCATCTGACCAGGGCCACTATAAGATGTTGGAAATACTTGGCCGAAGCCTTCATCCGTCAATACCAATACAACCTAGACATGGCTCCCAATAGAACCCTTCTAATGGGCATGTCTCAGTCTTCAAGGGAAAGCTTCCGGGATTATGCTCAGAGGTGGAGGCAGCTTGCTGCTGTTGTCCAGCCACCCATGTCTGAAAGAGAAATGGCTGACATGTTTATGAACACTCTTCAATGAACATATATTGACAGACATGCTGCTTTCTCTTCCACCAGTTTCGCTGATGTAGTTATAGCTGGTGAGAGAATTGAGAGTCTTTTGAAGATGGGCAAAATCTCTGACAACGGTGCAAGTTCCTCCAACAACACAAGAAAACCTTTTTCAGGACCCCGAAGGGCGGGTGAAACAAATGTTATTCATGCAAGCAGGGGCAGACCCCAATACTCTCACAGATCAGTAGCAGCCATTACTATCCCGACTCTAGCTCTACAACAACCACTTTTTCCTCAACAACAGCAACAATAACAACACTATCAGCAACAACCGCATTTTCCGCAACAAAGATCGTAAAACCATAACAACAACAACCAACAGCAGATCCCCTTTCAACAGAGGCCATCTCAAGCAAATAAGGTGATTGACCCCATTCCTATGCCATATGCCACCTTACTACCACAACTCCTGAAGCTCAACCTGGTTGAGTTAAGGACGTTGGCTCCATCAGATCCTCTCAACCTCCCGAAGAATTATGATACCAATGCTAGGTGTGCCTTTCATTCCAACGCACCTGGTCACAATACTGAGAAGTGTAGAGACTTGCAAATGAAGGTTCAGGATCTGGTCGATTCCAAAGCTCTCAACTTCGCACCTCCTCTGAATGTTACCCGAAATCCTATGCCTAATCATGGTGGGCCCAGGATTAATGCCATAGAGGAGGACCAACCATCTGCACTAATTGATAGTGTTGCACAGATTCAAACGCCACTGGCAGAAGTCAAATCTCAACTCTTAAGATTCCAGGTATTCCCAGGTTATGAGACCTGCTGCGAATCGTGCAAGACTTATATTAATGGTTGTGAGAGGCTAAGGCTTGGCATAGATGGCCTTATCAGAGATGGAATTTTGCAAATTACCACAACAGCGTCTACAACATCAACAACTCTTTCTTCAGCAACAATAGATCCTCCTACAACATCAACAACTCTTTCTTCAGCAACAATAGATCCTCCTACAACTGCAACAACTATCGTTCCCATTGATTCATCCACAACTCCAGCAATCACTCCATCCATTATTTCAACAAACCAAAGTTCAGCAATGCTTACTTCTACAACATCAACACCCATCTTATCAACGGAGTCGCCTACAACACCAACAAACACTAACGAAGATGTCTCAATGGTCACAATCTATTATGACCCAGCAACTGTTCATCCCAATAACAATTTTCAACAACAAACTGCAACACCTACTATCAGATCTCCAGTCACAATCTATTACGACCCGCATACCATCAGAGTTCCTTCCGCTGCAGCAATCAGTCCAGTCACCATTACGGTGCCTGGACCCGTTCCTTATGAAAGCAGTAATGCCATACCTTGGCACTACGGCTCTGACCTCTACTGCGACGGAAAGAAAATCACTCTAGATTCATCAACCTCTTCACCACAAGTTGACAATGTTGGGGGAGGCGGAGGCTTCACCAGAAGCGGACGCCTTTTTGCCTCACAAATACCGAGACCCAATGCTGAAGCAGAGGCTGTTGCTAAAGCAAAAGGGAAGAGTGTGGAACTCGAAGAGCCAACTGTTAAAGAAACTCTGAAGACGTCTTTTGAACAAGAGGTGGACGAGTTTATGAGAATAATAAAAAAGAGTGATTACAAAGTGGTGGACCAGCTTCATCAGACGCCCTCCAAAATCTCTATCTTGTCATTGTTAATGTGTTCCGAAGCCCATAGGAATGCACTTTTAAGGGTCCTGCACGCAGCCTATGTGCCGGAAGAGATTACGGTTAATCAGCTGGAAATAGTGGTTGCAAATGTTAACACCGGTCATGGACAGGGCTTCACAGATGCTGATTTAACAACGGAGGGACGCAATCATAACAAGGCTTTACACATCACCTTAGAGTGCAGAGGTGTTGTTCTTTCTCATGTGCTGGTAGACACTGGGTCCTCGCTCAATGTCCTCCCAAAGAAAGCCTTAGTGAAGCTGGAATATGATGGTTTGGCATTGCGTCCAAGTAATTTTGTGGTAAGAGCGTTTGATGGCTCTAAGAGATCAGTGCTTGGAGAGATTGAATTACCCGTGGTGATTGGCCCACAAGTCTTCAAAACTACTTTCTTCGTGATGGACATTCAGCCGGCCTACAGTTGTTTGTTGGGTAGACCCTGGATTCATGCCGCTGGCGCTGTTACATCTACCCTTCACCAGAAATTAAAATTTGAGTGGGAAGGCCAAATCATCACAATTTGCGGGGAGGAAGACATTTTCGTTAGCCAGCTGGCTACTTACAAGTATATAGAGATGGATGGGGAGATCCACGAGACTATGAGCCAAGGATTTGAGGCCCTTAACATCAATGAAGCAACTGTTGTGTCTTGAACTTCCATCACTTCATATCAACAAGCCCGGAAGGTTGTTGAAGAGGGGAACGTCAGAGGCTGGGGCAAACTGTTGTCGGTGGAGAAAAAAGAAGACAGATTTGGGCTGGGTTACAGACCAACCTGACAAGATCAACCAGAGGCTGCCGAGGAGCCCAAATTTGTCAGTGGGGGAATGCTTACCCCGGATGCTGTGAACAATCTGGAAGACGAGGAAGAAGGCGACCACAACCTGGAGAACTGGATACGTCCAAGGATCCCGGGGAACCAAGTCTCCAACTGGTCTTCCCAGGAAATTATAAGAGTTACTCCTGCAGAGTAATTATTATTTCCTGTCTTTTAGCATGCATCAAGTCCTGCATCTTGCCCAAGGTGTCAGGACTCATTTTGTAATAGGTTCATCTTGTATTTTGTGCAAATGATTAATTAATGAATATCAGGACATCTTTTGCAAACGAGTCTATTTTTCGCTCACTGTCTTTTTCATTTTTCACTTTTGTACAAAACAATAAAATGGCAATGTTTTCAAAATAATAACTTCATTTTTACTTTTTCTAAACAAGATAAAACTGATCACTAAAATGAACCAATCTCAACCCTTGCAGAGGTCATCCTCCAGATTGCACCAACAACGGCACTGCTATGACCTCGTATGACTTCGACAATCCGATTAATCAAGCTGATGAAGGGGTTGAAGAAGACTATGAGTTACCTGAAGAGCTAGCCAGGTTGTTAAGGCAAGAGGAGAAGGTAATCACTCCTCATCAGGAGGAGGTTGAGACAGTAAATCTTGGTACCGAAGAAGACTCGAAAGAAGTAAAGATCGGGGCCCATCTGCAAGATTCAGTGAAGGAACAACTTATTGACATGCTTCGAGAGTACGTTGATGTCTTTGATTAGTCCTACCAAGACATGCCAGGTCTGGATACCGACATTGTTATGCACAAGCTGCCTTTAAAAGAAGATTGTCCTCCAGAAAAACAGAAGCTACGCCGTACTCGTCCGGATATGGCCATGAAGATTAAAGAAGAGGTATAAAAACAGTGGGACACCGGTTTCCTTGATGTAACTAGTTACCCGCCGTGGGTTGCTAATATTTTACCTGTGCCTAAGAAGGATGGCAAAGTACGGATGTGTATGGATTACCGGGATCTGAATAGAGCTAGCCCGAAGGATGACTTCCCTTTACCTTACATTGATGTAATTGTCGACAACACAGCTTAGTTCTCGGTATTTTCATTCATGGATGGATTCTCCGGGTATAATCAGATCAAGATGTCACCCGAGGACATGGAGAAGACTACTTTCATCACACCCTGGGGCACATTCTGTTATAAGGTGATGCCTTTTGGACTGAAGAATGCTGGTGCCACTTATCAACGGGCTATGGTAACATTATTCCACGACATGATCCACAAAGAAATTGAATGCTACGTGGATGACATGATTGCCAAGTCCCTCACTAAAGAAGATCATCTAGTAAATCTGCTGAAGTTGTTCAAGCGTCTGAAAAAGTACCAGTTGAAGCTAAACCCCAACAAATGCACATTTGGGGTAAGTTCCGGTAAGCTGCTGGGGTTCATTGTAAGTGAAAAAGGAATTGAAGTTGATCCTGACAAAGTCAAAGCCATTCAAGAGATGCCTGCACCTAGGACTGAAAAGGAAGTTCGAGGGTTCCTAGGTAGATTGAACTACATTTCAAGGTTCATATCTCATCTTACAGCAACCTGTGAGCCCCTGTTGAAGTTGTTAAGAAAAGAGCAAACAGTCAGGTGGAATGAAGACAACCAAAAGGCTTTTGACAAAATCAAGAAGTACTTACAAGAACCTCCAATTCTTATGCCTCCAGTTGAAGGAATACCTCTAATAATGTACCTGACAGTATTAGAAGGATCAATGGGGTGTGTACTGGGCCAGCATGACGAGTCTGGTTGAAAAGAGTATGCAATATACTACCTAAGCAAAAAGTTTACCGACTGTGAACAAACGTTATTCACTGCTCGAGAAAACTTGTTGTGCTTTAGCGTGGGCTGCTCGCAGACTGAGACAGTATATGTTCACCCACACTACCTTATTAATCTCAAAAATGGACCCCGTCAAGTACATATTTGAGAAGCCAGCACTTACAGGAAGGGTTGCAAGATGGAAAATGATTCTAATAGAATATGACATTCAGTACATATCTCAAAAGGCCATCAAGGGCAGTGTACTGTCTGACTATCTAGCTGAGCAACCCATTGATGATTACCAACCAATGAATGACTTCCCTGATGAAGACATCATGTTCCTAAAAGCAAAAGATCATGAAGAGCCTGTTCACACTGAAAGGCCTGACCCAAAAGAAGAATGGACAATGATGTTTGATGAGGCTGTCAATATGAATGGTCGTGGAGTTGGTGCAATGCTCATTACACCTAAAGGAGTTCATATGCCTTTCTCGGCAAAACTCACCTTTGCATGCACTAACAACGAAGCTAAATACGAAGCTTGTATCATAGGTCTTGAGGAAGCCATTGACCTCAGGATCAAGACATTAACTGTATTCGGAGATTCAGCTTTGGTAATCAATCAGACCAATGGCAAATGGTACACTCACCAAGAGCATCTGATTTTGTACCGTGACTATACGAGGAGATTACTGACTTTCTTCACAATAGTCAAACTTGAGTACATCCCTCGAGACGAAAATCAATTCGCAGATGCTTTAGCTACCATTTCCTCCATGATCAAGGTTCAAGCTGCCAATTTTGTGCCTCGGATTTCAGTATCCAGACTTGACCGACCAGCATACGTATTCTCTGTGGACATTGCCAAAAATGACAAGCCGTGGTTCCATGACATCAAATGCTTCTTAGAGGATCAAACATACCCCCCTGGGGCATTATCCAATGATAAGAAGACTTTAAGAAGGCTGGCTGGTAGTTTCTTCTTGAATGCTGATGGTTCGTTGTACAAGAGAAACTTTGACATGGTGCTTCTCAGATGTGTTGATAAGAAAGAGGCAGACTTGATGATGCACGAGATGCATGAAGGATCTTTCGGTACCCATGCTGGAGGACATACAATGGCCAAGAAATTGCTAAGATCGGGTTACTACTGGATCACAATGGATGCAGACTGTTGTGCTTATGCCAGGAGGTGTCATAAATGCCAGATTTATGCAGACAAGGTGCATGTGCCTCTGAATCCTTTGAATGTGATGTCTTCACCTTGGCCCTTTGCCATGTGGGGCATTGACATGATTGGAAAGTTTGAACCGACTGCTTCAAATGGCCACAGATTCATCCTGGTAGCCATTGATTACTTCACCAAATGGGTTGAAGCAGCTTCGTACGCAAACGTCACCAGACAAGTGGTAGCCCGATTCCTAAAAATAGATATCATCTGTCGATATGGAGTACCCGAACGAATCATTACTGACAATGGTTCCAATTTGAACAACAAAATGATGGCAGGACTGTTTCGGGACTTCAAAATCCAACACCGCAACTCTTCTCCTTACAGGCCAAAGATGAACGGCGCTGTGGAGGCAGCTAACAAGAATATCAAGAAGATTGTGCAAAAGATGGTGGTTACATATAAAGACTGGCATGAGATGCTACCATTTGCCTTGTATGGGTACCGTACCTCAATCAGAACATCCACTGGGGCAACACCGTATCAACTTGTGTATGGTATAGAAGCGGTCCTGCCTGTTGAAGTTGAATTACCCTCTTTACGGGTACTGATGGATGTCAAGCTGAACGAAGCAGAATGGGTCTGTTCTCGGTACAATCAACTGAATCTGATCGAAGAGAAGAGATTAGCTGCGATCTTTCATGGGCAGTTATATCAAAAAAGAATGAAGAAAGCCTTTGATCAGAAAGTCAGGGGCAAGTGGGAGATCTTGTGCTAAAAAGACTCATTCCTCCTCATACATACTACAGGGGCAAGTGGACTCCAAATTATGATGGTCCATTCATAGTAAAGAAAGTTTACTCTGGTGGAGCACTGATGCTCACTACTATGGAAGGTGAAGATTTCTTATCCCCTGTGAATTCAGATGCAGTTAAAAAATACTTCGCATAAAATGACCCGTTGGACATAAAAACAGAATGTAAGTCCAGGAAAAAATAGGGCACCCCGGCGAGTCAAAAACAGAATAAAAGACTCGGGCAAAAATAAGAGAAAATTGAAAAAAATGTACACCCGCTGAGTTGAAAAGCCGCATTAGACAGCTCAGGCAAAAATGGGTATCCCGGTGGATTGAAAACTCGAAAGGGCGATCCACGCAAAATCAGGGAATAAGCGAACAATTGCATTATGAATTCATCTGTATCACTTACAACACGGCAAGCTTCGAAAGGTCAGAGAATCGGTCAGAATCAACTTTCTTCAGAAAGCAAGATGAGAAGAATGTCAAGGTCATACGGGTCATAGCAAAGGGAAGATCTCCAAAGCGTCGTCAACATTGCCAGCACCTTTATTTTTCTCAATTTGTAACAATCTCCTCATTTCAGGGATCTGTTTCTTTGACTGTACTTGCCAATTCAGGGCACCCAGATTAATAAAATCAGAGTTGTCAGTCACACTTTGTCTTGTACATTTTTTGTTTCGTTTGCAAAATTGTCCAATATCCATAATATTTGCATAAAAAACATATGTGCCTTTCAAATTAAATACTTGCAGGAAATGTATTTACTCTCAGGAAGATCTGACTCCTATGACGGAATCTGGTAAGGGATGCCTCGGGGTACTTGTGCGTTTCTTTGTCTTAACAAGATTGCAGGTATTCAATACATGGGGCATGCCAAACATCCTTCCTCCCCTAACAACATCTGGAGTGTTTTTTCCCCAGCGAAGTTGCCAAAGCATCGTTTCCCCAACACATCTTCTCCAAGCAGCATCTGAAAAGATTTTTCCCCAGCTGAGTTGTCAAGTCTCCTCATCCTCAGCAGGACCCTCACGGAAATATCTAGGAAGATCGTTCAGTGATCTTTCCTCTCCCAACAGAGTGTTAAGGACGAAGGGAACCATCTCCCCACAGAGCTTCAGCCTCTCCCCAGAAGAGCAATGCCTGAAATCCTCATGCAACAAAGTGACGAAAGCTCCTTTGTCCCCAGCTGGGATATCTCCTTACCAGATAGATCTATCAGTGATCTAGTTCCCTAATCAAAGTCATGTATTTTATCAGATCTACCAATGATCTCATCCCCAGCTGGGATTCTCCTTCAAGCAAATCAGCCAGAGATCTTCACAGCAGCGGGATCCGAGTCCCAAATCGTTTTCTTTTGCATAATCATAGCATTCACATAATTTTTTCCCCCAGAGCGTAGCATTCCGTCTAATACGGAGCATTACGGCAAAAATCAAACATATTGCATAATCACAAGTCAGGTTTTGAACCAGTCACCTGTAAATACCAACAGTACCTCATCAGCAATATACAAAATACATCCCTTGCACATAAAAGCCAAAGCGTCCCCTTTGCACTCTCAAAATACAGATACATGCTCCTTTTGACACTCGTCTGTGTCATCTTTCCCCAGTAAAGTAGCCAGAACACTTTCTACAAACAAATACTTATACATAACATGTTCTTCTCGACACTCGTCCGTGTCACCTCATAATTCCCCATAGAAAGCCAAAGCCTCTCTTTTTCACTCTCAAACACAAACACATGTTCATATATACTTTCGACACTCGTCTGTGTCATATCATCCCCTGTAGATATAAACCAAACCAATGCTTATACACTCTCTTGACACCCGTCCGTGTCACCTATCCCCGGCACAGTTGCCCAAACACTTGTTTATAATACTTCTTGACACTCGTCTGTGTCATCTTATCCCCACAGTGCCAAAACACTTATACCTTTTTATTTCGGAAAGCGTAAGCACTCGTCCGTGTTTACCGTTCCCCAGCAAGTCCCCAGCAAAACATCTTTTTTCTATCCGACATTCGTCCTATGTCGCGATACTTTCGGCAGCCGTACCCTGCCAGGTGATCGTCTTTCACCCATGGATGATCGTCCCTCGTCCTTTCCCCAGCGGAGTCTCCATTATTGGAACCCTTTTTCTATCCGGCATTCGTCCTATGTCGTGACACTTTCGGCAGCCGCACCCTGCCAGTTGATCGTCTTTCACCTTGGATGACCGTCCCTCATCCTTATCCCCAACAGAGCAGTTGTACCCTGCTAGGTGATCGTCCTTCACCATTGATGATCGTCCTTCATCATGATTATCCGATGGCCGTCCCCATCGTCGACCTTTTTCTATCCGACATTCGTCCTATGTTGTGATAAAGAGCATCTGTCCCCTACTAGGTGATCGTTCTTCACCTTTGATGACCGTCCCTCATCATTATTTCATTTATTCTTTAACCTGATGGTCGTCCCCGTCGTGGTCCTTTTTCCTTTTCCTGATGATCTTCCTTCATCAGTTTAACCCGGTGGCCGTCCCCATCGCTGTTTACTTTTATTCTGCAAACCTGATGGCCGTCCCCATCATTGACTTTATCTTTAATCCCCATAGAACCTTTTTACTTTGATTGATGGCCGTCCCCATCATGATTTCTTTATTTCCCCAGCATGTCGGCCGTCCCCGTCATCGCTTTATCCCTAGTAGTTGTCCTCTGCTCGATGGTCGTCCTCCATCGCCCGCACTTTACAAACATACAATACTTTCTTTTATAATTTATATCCCTTTTCTTCTTCTCCTCAGTGAGTGCAAATTTTGGACTATCTTTGGTATTCAACCACAAGTTATCTTGTTTGTCTGTTAAGCCAGGCGCTTACATCCTACACAGCTAACTCATGCTTGAATAGGGGAAGTTGTAAACACCCCAAATTTTCCCTCACTAAGTTCACACCATGGCTTGTGATCTTTCATATTTTCATTAGTTTAAACATATCATCTCATATTGCATTTTTGTTTCACTGCATTAGTTCAAGTTCATCTGCATCTAGGGTTTGTGATCTGAGCAATCCAAGATTCATCTGAGTCACTCCAAAGGTCTCCAATCATTCCAAGAGGGTCCATGTATGTTCAATCATCATATTATATCCCTCAAAGATCAAGGAAGCCAAGAAATCACAAGAACTGGGAAAGCATGGAAGTTGAGCTAGGGTTTCACTACATAGATGACCTGAAATTAGGGTTTTGGTTTCAGAGGCCATAACCCCAATTTTTTTGGTCATTCTTGTTTCTAATTGTCTCAGTATGTTATAAGGATCATGTGTACCAAGTTTGATGAAGAAATTCATTGTGGAAGCCATTTGTTCACTGGGTAACTTCTTGAGCAAGTCAGAGCAAAACCAGGGCATCTGAGGCCCCCAACAATGGAACCAAAGTGGATTTTTCATCAAATTGAAGTTATATGATATTTATTTGATCATTGAAGTGCTTGGAAGTTCACAAAATTGAATAAAAGTGAGCTAAACCAAAAGTTGCCAAAAATGGAAATGACTTGTAATGTAAACTTTCCATTTTGGGAAAGTTTTTCAACCTCCTCTTTCTCAACCAAAAATGCTTCAAATGAAAAATTGTTGGTCATGAAAGTTGTAGATAGGATCATTCCCTTTTCAAAAAGAACAAGAACAAGTTCTAATTCATTATGGAACTCAAGATATGGCTTGTCAAAGTTGGCAAAAATCACATAATTTTCAAGAATGCACCAAAGAGGATTTTTTGCAAAACCACTTACCAATTCATTTTTTGACTTCAAACACACTTCTAATCATCATACAAACATTGTGAATTGTCTTAAAATCATAATTTCCCAAAGAATTGCATCATTCCATGCCTTGAACATCAAGAAATTACAAAAGGGCCAAGTTTCATAGAATTTGCAAAATGGCACATAAACTTCCATCCACTTGTTGAATTGTATCAAAACTAATTCCATGGACTTCCTTGATCCATGCTGCGCATGGACAAGCCAATGAGCCTGCTACACCATTGCCCATACCTCAAGTACAAAACTTTTGACTTTTTGGCAAGAAGCCCATACCAATCACCACAGTCCACCACCCACTCTCTGCCCAATCCAGACTTTACAAGCATACTTCAAGGATCATTTTTCATAAGACACACAAGCTGAAACCTCCAAGAACTCAGCATTGCCAAAATCACTTCAACTTGCAAAATCCTTCGAATCTCTCAGCTCACTCACTCAAACTCCAAACCAATTTCACCATTCATCTCAAAATCATCCACTGACCACAAAGCAACCTTAAAACAGCCAAGAACACCCCATACACAAAACACGATTCTTGACCAATTGAGTTGCTATCACTCAAACCAGCCACTCTCAAAGCTTTTCAAGCATTGCAGCTTCATCAGGAGGTCAAAGGGAGTGAGTTTGCACAAGGAAGAGGTCCAGAAAGCTCAAAGTTGCAAGGTTCAAAGGTCAGGTAACCTCTTCAAACGTTTTTCCAGAAATGTGTTTTTAAGTTTCTAATTGATTCTCCATGATTCACTGATGATCTTGATGTGTTTATTTTCGAAAATGATCAAGTATTGAGCATGTATTGAATCTCTAAAATTTCTGCACATTTTTTCGTTTGCTTTCGATTCTTGACTTTGAGTGAAAATAAATGGATTTTGAGGGCTGAATCTTGTTTAGAATTGTTAGAGGAGTGTTTCTAGAGAGTTTGGTGAGTTTTCATTGCGTATTAAAAGAGATAGGGTGAGGAGGCTGCCGGAGAAGGCGACCGAAGCTATTCTCCGGTGGCCTGAAAGTGATTAGGGCAAAACCTCATTAATTAGGGCTAGTTTAAATTATGGTCGTAGGATTTGATTTCCCCGCGTGTTTTGATGGCTAGGATGCTGTCATTAAACCCTAATTGAATTAATTAATTTAATTAAATAAGATTAGCTGAGTTTGAATTAGAACCCTTGGATCTGGCGTGTGGTCAACCTCAATATCCCCAGTATCAATCTAATCCATTGGATCATCATACTTCTGTTTTTATTCAATTTTAATTCACATTTTCTTATTTATTTTGCACATTTTATTTTAAATACTTAGAAAATCCTAAAAAATATTTTATTCTGCATTTTCACTTTGTGTGCTAAGAAGGTTCACAAGGTTCACAAGCTTCACAATGCTTTCAATACCTTTCATGAGGTTCATGAAGTCTACAAGCTACTTTATGAAGTTCACAAGGTTCACAATACAAGACTTTGTGTGCTAAGAAGGTTCACAAGGTTCACAAGTTCCACAATGTTTACATAACCTTTCATGAGGTTCATAAAGTCTACAAGTCACTTTATGAAGGTTCACAAGGTTCACAAGATTCACAATACTTTCAAGACCTTCCATGAGGCTCATGAAGTCTACAAGTCACTTTATGAGGTTCACAAGGTTCACAATACCTCCCATGAGTATCACAAGACATTTTATGATGGTTCACAAGATTCACAAAGTTCACAATTGGTCAGAAGAGTTGACAATTCCCTCAGACAATGCACCTCCTAAGCAGTGCATCCAAAACTAGGGTTTTGACTTTAATCAGGCTAAATGGACTTCCAAGACTTCAAGTGAGCTTCATAATATCTTATATGTGTGTAAGAACCCCCATGACAAGTTTCAAGACTTTTCTCAGGAGTTTGCTCAGTCAGATGATCAGATAAGTCAAAATCAGTCAATGCAGTTAAAAAGTCAAACTGAGGTCAACTGTGATCAAACCAAAGTCAAACTTCATGATTTTTTGCCAACATCAAGTATATGAAGTAAAATTCATCATTTGATAAAGGGTTGATTATGATTCATCAAGGAGATTCCAGATCATCAAGAATCAGGAGTTTCTAAATTAGGGTTTCCTTAGTAAAAGTCAACTGAACTTTGACCAGCCATAACTTTCACATACTTTATCACCAAGTCTCCACTCAAAGCTCATTTTGAAGGAAATTGAATTCTCTACAACTTTGTGCCTCACAAGCCAAGCCCAAAAATGCTTCATTTGTAAGGTATGAGCTAAGACATTATAGGTCCTTTTGAAAGTCAACAAAAAGTCAACAACTTCAAAAGGGGATAACTTGAGAATGGTAAATGATATGGACATGAAACCAGTGGGGTTGGTTAGAGTACTCTTCAAGCTTTCCAAAATGTCCAAGAACACCCTCATAGCATTAAAATTGAAGGATATGTGCCCTTGCAAAGTTGGGAAATTTTGGAGTGGTGTATGAAGAAAATGGGGCTTTAAAATCAATTTCTTCCAAATGGGCTTGCAATCTTGTGATCCAAACTTCAATATAACACCAAGCACGACCCACCCATGTAATTTCTGATTTTTTTTTTATTTAATATTTATTTGAATTTTATTCATTTAAATACATATTAAATCAAAATAAAATCAAAAAATCAATATTTAAGGGTGATTCTTCTTCTAGAAAGTCATAAACACCATTCAAGACCAATTATCAACATCCAAATTCGTGCTAGGCCAAAATAGTAAGAGAATATTGGATTTTTTTGATATTTTTGGATGAGAGATTTCCTCATAATCAAGTAATCAATTTTCATGATACAAGATCCATTCTTTTTAACCTAATTCAATCATTATATATACTTGAAGACACTGCAAGCACTAGGGACGATTTTTTCTGCCTCCTAGAACAAGAGCAAGCTTCCAACTTTTCACAAAAAATCTCAAATCGGATTCTCTCTTACAGGCCAAATCAAGGTGTTCTAAAGGTTGCAATACATTGTTGGATGATCATTGACTCTATTTACATCATCTACATCATCAAAAACATCCTGGAATGCATAAACCGATTGCACATTTTAGCTTAAAAATTTGATTTTCGATTTTCATTATGCAAGCTATATAAATGAAATTTGATTGTATATTACTGTTTATGTTGATGCTTGCAACGTTTCTGGATGTTTTAATTTGAGTTCCAGGGCCGGTTTGAAGATATGCCATTGTTAGGGTTTTGAAGATCCAAAATCGGGAACCCTAGCTACAGATAATTTCACATGAAATTGAGACCTGAATTGGACTTAGAGGACTTGTATTGACTAATTTGAACCCTTAGAATGAATTTATTTTGTGTATACTGCGTTTTTGATTTTCCAGGTCATGTAGCTACGGGAAAAGGCCGTCACTATAAGCTATAGCGACGGATCAAGTGTCACTATAGCCTAATACGATGGCTGGAGGAAGAAGAAGGACGAGCGCGCGAAATTCATAATTTGAATGTGGTTTTAATATTTAATTAGTGTTTTGCGTTTTATATCAGTTGGAGACAAATGGCATAGTGGTAAGCATGAGCGCATGGGAAGCTGAGGTTGAGGGTTCGAGTCCCAGTTCCATATTTTTTGGTTTTTATTCATTCATATTTTCATGTTTACTGTATAAGGTTTCATGCTCACTTCATAATCACAAACGCGCGCATGGTCTGGTGGTGCTTGTGTTGGTCCAAGGAAGAGAGAGAGAGAGCCTAGGGCGTGGGTTCGATCCCAGCCCCAGGTATGTTCTTTTTACACTATTTTCTTACTATTTATTTATTTTGTTTAATAACTAATTTATATTTTTAAGGAAATTAATTTCTAAATAATATTATATCATATATAAAACTTCATATTTTTTTTTAAAAAAATCATAACTTATTTTCTAAAAGTTAAATTGTTTATATTTATTTTATAATTTATTTATATTATTATTGTATGTAGTTTTCTTAGATAAATAATTTAATTAGTTTTAGGTCAAATAATTAACCCTAAAAATATTTTCTAAAACCTAACTTTATAAAAACCCTAATTTATTTATTTTTTCTAAACAAAATGTCAAAATCTAATTTTATTTTTCTAACTTAATTTTTTGTAAATATGATATTTAAACATAATTATAACTTATTTTCTTATATATAATATGTAAATGTTTCTTCTTTTAATTTGTTTATAACCTAAATTATATATAAGTAATTTTAATATGTGTTTAGAAATCATTAAACCTATAATAATTTAATTTTGTATTTATAAATAATTTAATAATTTGTACATAAATTAAGAAATTACCATAATCCTTTAATTGTTCATATTTTAATAAATGTCTATATTAAAAATGTTTATTATTTTCATCATGTTATTATAATATTTTTGCTAATTTTATTTATTTTAATTATTGTTATTATTACTAACCATATTATTATTTATTATTTTGCTTATTATTATTTCACTAACTTTATTTACTTTTTATTATTATTATTATTACTAACCCCTATATTTGCTTATTTATTTATTTATTTTATATTTATTTGCTATTTATTTTAATTACTTATTTTTATTATAATTATGTAATTGCTCCTTGGTGTAAAATTTGTAAATATGTAATTTATTTAATTTTTGTGCCATGGTTAGTAATTTAGGGAGTGTAAACATGTATTCTCTTAAAATCAAATTTAGATCATTTTAATCAAAGATAAATTAATATTAAACACTCACACACGTAAGTCGATTTTTTAATCGCCATCTCACTTTCTAGGGTTGCCTCTCAATGTTGCCTAATCGTAAGGTCAAGTGGGGTGTTTAAAGCAAGTCCCTTAAAAGAAAAATCATCAAGTCCCTAATGGTTGCCTTTAAAGATCAAGTCCCTTTTCGAATAATGATGATAGTCCCTCCTAAATGCTTAATACACCTCACAGTTGCCTTCATAAACAGATGTCCCTCACATGTCCCTTACATCCAAGGTAATGACTACCTATTCCTTAATAATAGGGATAGTCTTACCACTTAAAGGATAAAGAACAGAAAAGACTTAAACTTCAGGGTAGGTACCTCCTAGTTGCTTGCTCACTTTATTTCAAATTTTCAAACACTTAACAAATTTCAAACAAATTTTCAAAAACAAGTTTTTACGCATCCGTACATGGATCATTATTAACTCATATGAAAATTTTCTATTCACACACTTCACTTTTTTTTCAAAAATAATTCAAAAGTGAGCTAAGTAACTAAGAGCCCATGGATAACCATGGATGTAAAGGGTGATAATACCTTCCCTTTACATAACCTACTCCCCGGACCCAAAAATATCTCTTAAGGTATTTCCTGTTCTTTTATACCCTTTCCTTTTGGATAAAATAAAAGTCGGTGGCGACTCTTGCTATCCGCAACATAACTTAAAGTCAGTTCTCCCACCGTGTTACAGAACTGGCGACTCTGTTGGGGACTTAAATTTAAGAGGGGTACCCTTAGGAATTAAGATCACTTTAAATTGTTTGCCTTGTTTGCTTTATATTATCTTGTTGGGGTGCTCTTATGTGTGAAAGATCCTAACCCGGATCTAGTGTACCTTAGGTAAATGGCAATAGACCAAGGAAACTGTACGACGTATATCGATACGGTTGATCTGGTGGCCATAGTTAGTGCGACTTCTTGGTTGGTGCTTATGTTACTTAAGTCAAGTTGAGGATAATATGAGGCTGCCATATGTTGTCAATGCACTAACTAACTTTTAGAACCCTAGTTAACTCATCTTGGCCTTTAGAAAGTAGTGAGGTAACCGGCTTTGGTGCAGACTGAAGTTGGTTGACACTCGATACTACGCTCATTGAGATCTTAAACTTGGAGGGTTTTGGTTGGCAAGTAAGTTGCCTTCTGAACAACCACCCTTGTGAAGGATCAATGATATTGAGATCCCTTAGAACCTGGTTACTTTATAGGACAGGATGAACCAACTAACTTCAGGGGAGGGTACTCACCTTTAAACCTCATGCAAGCCTTTAAACCTAGGGCTATGGTGTGACTTATTTGTGTGTGCCACATGTCTTTGATTGAGCATAACATCATAGCATCATCATGCATCATGAGCATAACATTTTCACTAACCATTTCAAGGACCAAAGGATTTATCTTTGTTCTTTGTTGCAGGTCATGGCTTCTGCTCGTAGAAACACCATCAGGATCAACTTTGTGGGGATACCTCCCAAGCTTAAAGAGTTGGTTTCTCAAGTGTCTGATCATTCCCAGTTCATCAAGAGACATGGTCACCTATTGGATCTAGTCACTTCAGGGTTCAATGAAGACATGATGAGTGTGCTGTTTCAGTTCTTTGACCCTAAGCACCACTGCTTTACATTCCCTGATTATAAGCTGGTTCCAACCATGGAGGAGTTCTCTAAACTTCTGGGTATACCTGTTCTTGACCAAAGACCCTTCACAGGCTTGGAGAAGGAGCTTAAACCAGAGGTTATTGCTGCAGCTCTACATCTGAAGAAGTCTGATATTGTTCTAGAGACAAGAAGCGGAGTCAAGGGTATTCTTGCCAAGGTGTTGATAGAGAAAGCTCAGGTGTTCTTGAAGGCCATGAGCTATGATGCTTTTGAGGAGATCTTAGCCTTGCTGATATATGGCCTAGTATTGTTCCCCAATCCAGATCAGTTCATAGACGTTCATGCCATCAATATATTCCTGAGTCACAATCCAGTGCCTACATTGCTTGGAGACATCCTGCATTCTCTTCACACCCGTACTACAAGGGCAAGAGGAACTTTGATGTGCTGCATACCTTTGCTTTCTAGGTGGTTTATTTCTCACCTTCCTCGCTCAGTAATGAAGAATGATCAAGGGTTCAGATGGTCCAAGAGGATCATGTCACTTTCTCACTCAGATATCCATTGGTGCTCCAGATCTATGGAGAATGTCACCATCATTGACCGTTGTGGGGAATTCCCTAATGTGCCACTTCTAGGCATAAGAGGAGGCATCACCTACAACCCCTCTTTAGCTTTACGACAGTTTGGTTACGCCCGGAGTGATGGTCCACATGACATGTTGATTCAGGGCATTGTATTTGACTACGACAACGATCTTCAAGGTTACCGTCAGAGATTCATACGAGCATAGGGAAAAGTAAACAGGGTTGACAGCAAGACACTGGAGCCTAAGTACACTATTCCTATGGAGGCTTATCTCAGATGGGTACGATCTCGTGCTCAGACTCTCATGATGCCATATCCTGCCGTCCTACCAGTTACCATGGAACCTGTTGCTGAAGGAGACACTGCTTATACCATCCTTCACCCAGACATGCCTACTAATATGGAAGACTTGCAGAGATCATGGATCCAACTGAAGGAGCAAAGGGATACTTTCGAGGCTCATTACAAAGCAAGCCAAGAAAGGATCTTGGAACTAACAAAGCAACTTCATGAGGAACGGAACCTCAATTCATACCTCAACACAAAGAGGAAAC
The DNA here is from genome assembly GCA_963966055.1 of Lathyrus aphaca. Classification (NCBI taxonomy): domain Eukaryota; kingdom Viridiplantae; phylum Streptophyta; class Magnoliopsida; order Fabales; family Fabaceae; genus Lathyrus; species Lathyrus aphaca. The sequence continues at coordinate 365,369,763 of OZ014521.1, forward strand.
GTCCATGGGAGACTTAGAACCCCATCTTTTGTACTTATTTTTTGTAAGCCTAAAAGGCAAAACAAATTTATTACTAATAAAAGTTTACCTTTTTGGTTGCTTAAGCAAATTTAAATTCTGCGGTCCTTGAAAACATTGCATATACATTCACATATCATTTCATTACATCACAGGTTCATAATTGTGCACGGGTTTCTCATCTTCTCGCTGTTTATTTCAGCAATGGCTCTTGAACAAACAGTTAAGGATCTCCAGGCACAAAATGCACAGTTCCAAGAGCTGATCCTGAACCTGACCAAGGGGCAGGATGAATTGAAGATACTGCTGGCTAAGAAAAAGAATCCTGAGGACAACAAGGATGATCAGCTGAAACAACTACAAGCTGAGATGACAGAAATGAGGATCCAGATGAACGACCAGTTGGTCCTTATTCAAAGTTTAGCTCAGGGGCAAGAAGAGCTGAGAACCTTTGTCCGAAAACTTCAAAGTAATAGAGTCAGGGATCTGATTGCCAGCGAACCTCCGTTAAAACAAGCTGACTTGGTTGAAAGGAAGATGAGGATACAAGAAGGTAAGAGACAGGTTGCCACTGATTGTTCTTTAGTTGAAGAAAAAATACCTGATAAGGTTAATCCACCTCAACACAAGGAATGTAGAAGGCAATTTATCAAGTTCAGCACTCCAATGTCACAAATTCTGCAATGCTTGTTGGAGATGAAACTAGTTTCTTTGAAAAGTCCTCCTCAAAATCCTAAAACTGCCTCTCCTCACTATAATTCCAAGGCAAGGTGTGAGTATCATTCCAACTGTCCTGGACATGATACTAATAACTGCTGGATGTTGAAGAATAAGATTCAAGACCTAATTGACGAAGGAATACTCGAGGTTACTCTAGAAGGCCAGGTTGAGTTCTTCTATCGTCCATCAAGCATCAAAGTTTCCAGATAACTGGAGTGACAAGTTTAGAGGAAGAGACTTTGAGAACATTTGAATTTTCATTTGTAATTTCTTTTGTTTGTTTGAACACTTACTATTATGATAAACTTTTGTTTTCATTAATATATTGCATATGTTTGTCTTGAATTAATCCATTCGTTCCACTATATTTTGAATTATGCTTCTTATTTCTATTTTGTGATATTTAACTCCTGATAAAGCTATAAGCTTGTAGAGGGAGGATGACGAAAACAATACCATAATATTATGCAGTATGCTTTTGAACAGACTATGTTGACGATGTACAGGCATTGTTTCAATTCCTAAACAGTGGAGATATAAGGAAGTTAATCCCTAGTCAACCCTTTTGAGCCTATGAAGTAGGAGTTTTTATTCTCGCACAAATTAAAACCCTTATTCATAACCCGGGGCAGGGTAGTTACTCGGTTAACTCAAATATGCCAAATTATCTATGTTGTACACAACTAATGATGGTTCTCTGTAATCATTAAATCTGACAGTCAATATCCAGCAAAAGAACAGTCTTGCTAAGTCAAAACCTATGAAGGAGACTTAGTAAAACATTAAGACATCCCGCTAACTGTAACCTTGAAATAAGCAGTTCAGGCAAAAAGAAGGGATAACAAAGTCAAAAGAAAAAAAAGAGGTCACTATGAATCCTCAACAAAGAAAGATGACTGAATGTTCAAATAAATTTAGAGTTTCTGAACCATCACAAATGTCAGTGTTACAATTCCAAACTCATCTGAGCCTCAATGCATAAGTTAACTGAGTATAGGACTGAAGAACATCATGGAGAATGGGTTGGGTACAAATAAATTTGAGCCTTTATCCTTTGTTTCTTAAACCGTGAACCAGGCCACGTTATAACCCTTTAAAAGTCCTAACTGAAGCATGGTTAGTTCGAAAGCGTACTGCTACAAAAAGGTATCCTGACTCCTTTAGGGCTTATTATAAAACTTGAGTTAATATCACAGTTTTCTTAATAAATTTTTTTTAATAACTCTTTTTCAAAAAAAAAAAAAAAAAAAAAAACAAACTTCAAGACAGACATAAGCATTGCATTTTTGAATATATTTGTTTGCATATACCTGAGTATTTGACAAATGGAGAAAATTACAGGATGAATGTTCAATGAACCAAAGTCCTTACGATGAGCAAAGTTGCTTCCTGGACCAAAGCCCATGTATACAAAGGGGCATAGTCATTATCTCCCAATCAAGGGGGCAAGCCATGATACTGTTTATCTCATGTGGGGCAATCAGGACAGGATTCAGTTATGTTTAAATTACCGGGGGTAACATCACAAAGTTCATAATGACAGGGGCATAGTCACTGTTTCCCAATCGAGGGGGATACTAAGTTACTGTTCAATTCATTCGGGGCAATCAGGTCCAGATTCAACAATGCTTAATAGCCAGGGGCAGTTTTCTTCATACAGTTGAATTACCAAAGGTGACATTATAGAATTCACAATGCCAGGGGCATATGCTTATGGGGCATTCTGCTTGTTTCTCTTGAGGTAGCTACATTCAGATACTTCCATTATGGGACGATTCATCCTCAACCAAGGGGCAATGCTTTCTGTTCAAATCTAGTATCCAGAAAGTATATGAAGACGCCATTTCTCTCATTGTGTTACCTTGATATGGGGATTCTCAGCAGAAGCCACGGTGGAAATTAATTGTCTACGCCAGTAGTATCAGATGGTGTCAGTATCATGTCTTCAGATCCAGCTATGAGGATTTCTGGGAAGGTATTCAGGAGAGTTAATAATCTCAAGAGCTCTAAATCCAATTGGTTATACACCCTCGAAGTTGAGATGATTCTGTTTTCAAGTTCAGCTTTACTTTTCCCTCTGAATCCGGATTTACTTTTACCCTATTTACATAGGCGAAACGTCAATTGGTTGTGTCTGATTGATGTTTACTAGAAATGCATAGATGCTTAATATGATTGATGTTTACTAGAAATGCATAGATGCTTAATATGATTGATGTTTACCAGAAATGCATGAAAAGGTAGTAATAGTATTTACTAAGGACGAACGAGGGAAGGATTTCAACGAAGCTTCGCCGGTTCATCTTTACAAGACAGTTACAAACCCTCAGTAGGACGAATCCATCTTCATAAAGTCCCATCTCCCCTGGAATTTATATCCATCTCTTTTATCCTCATACGGATATACGGGAATTTACTTTCCTATAAGGGTACGACGAACGAAGACGGGAGGTTATATCTGCCCTACTATCAAACGAAGACGAAGGTTATCTATACCTTACTATCCCCAGCAGACGGGAGGTTATCTATACCTGGCCATCCCCAGCATATGGAAGGTTATGTACAATATATTCTTCAACAACGAATCGGGATTTATTTTCCTTGGCCAGCAGTTGTTATATGAAGACATCCAGACGCTTCCGGCAGTATCATATCATACGTACATCATTTACATCATACCATAACATACATATACATAGATACATAGTACATTACCTAAGTGCATCATATCATACATGCATACATAATGCATAAACTAATGCTATTATACAGAATGCTACCTTGTTTTCAGGTTAATTATCCAGCAAACAAACTTATGATTATCAGGATTGCTTTATCCTCCTGAAAGCATATCATCCATCAGGACTGCTTTATCCTCCTGAAAATACTTATCATCCAACAGGACTGCTTTATCCTCCTGAAAATACTTATCATCCATCAGGAACTGCTTTATCCTCCTGAAAATTCAGGAATGCTTTATCCTCCTGAAGACTTATCATCTCTCAAAACTGCTTCATCCTCCTGACAGCTTTTTATTACATCAGGATTGCTTCATCCTCCTGAAATCATATCATTACCTCAGGATTGCTCCATCCTCCTGACAGCTTATTATTACCTCAGGATTGCTCTATCCTCCTGACTGTTTATTATTACCTCAGGGCTGCTTTATCCTCCTGATAGCTATCATCACTACATCAGGATTGCTTTATCCTCCTGAAAGCATATTATCAAATCTCTCAAGACTGTTTCATCCTCTTGAAAGCATATTACTACATCAGGATTGCTTTATCCTCCTGAAAGCATACTATTACCCCAGGATTGCTTCATCCTCCTGGAAGATTATTACTACTTCAGGATTGCTTTATCCTCCTGACAGCTTATTATTACCTCAGGACTGATCCATCCTCCTGACAGCTTCTCATACCTCAGGATTGCTTTATCCTCCTGAAATCACATTATTGTCTCAGGGCTGCTTTATCCTCCTGACAGCTTATTACTACCTCAGGATTGCTTTATCCTCCTGACAGCTTTTTATTACATCAGGATTGCTTCATCCTCCTGAAATCATATCATTACCTCAGGATTGCTCCATCCTCCTGACAGCTATCATTGTACCTCCATATTTTGGACTGCTTCATCCTCCAAGACATGTATCTGAAGAATTTTCCTCCAAATGGCATCTTTAAGCCCACTCAAACATATTCAACTAACCATCTGTACCACTTTATGTACTGGTGAGTGCAAATTTTTGGGCTTTTGTGTTCAATCCCCTTCAACCTTCCAGGTCACGACTGGCAAACATACCAATCTAACCCCTCAGGTTTCAGAAAATTGAACAGGGGCAGCTGTTGCACCCCAAAATTTGCCCTCACAATACAAGACTTTGTGTGCTAAGAAGGTTCACAAGGTTCACAAGCTTCACAATGCTTTCAATACCTTTCATGAGGTTCATGAAGTCTACAAGCTACTTTATGAAGTTCACAAGGTTCACAATACAAGACTTTGTGTGCTAAGAAGGTTCACAAGGTTCACAAGTTCCACAATGTTTACATAACCTTTCATGAGGTTCATAAAGTCTACAAGTCACTTTATGAAGGTTCACAAGGTTCACAAGATTCACAATACTTTCAAGACCTTCCATGAGGCTCATGAAGTCTACAAGTCACTTTATGAGGTTCACAAGGTTCACAATACCTCCCATGAGTATCACAAGACATTTTATGATGGTTCACAAGATTCACAAAGTTCACAATTGGTCAGAAGAGTTGACAATTCCCTCAGACAATGCACCTCCTAAGCAGTGCATCCAAAACTAGGGTTTTGACTTTAATCAGGCTAAATGGACTTCCAAGACTTCAAGTGAGCTTCATAATATCTTATATGTGTGTAAGAACCCCCATGACAAGTTTCAAGACTTTTCTCAGGAGTTTGCTCAGTCAGATGATCAGATAAGTCAAAATCAGTCAATGCAGTTAAAAAGTCAAACTGAGGTCAACTGTGATCAAACCAAAGTCAAACTTCATGATTTTTTGCCAACATCAAGTATATGAAGTAAAATTCATCATTTGATAAAGGGTTGATTATGATTCATCAAGGAGATTCCAGATCATCAAGAATCAGGAGTTTCTAAATTAGGGTTTCCTTAGTAAAAGTCAACTGAACTTTGACCAGCCATAACTTTCACATACTTTATCACCAAGTCTCCACTCAAAGCTCATTTTGAAGGAAATTGAATTCTCTACAACTTTGTGCCTCACAAGCCAAGCCCAAAAATGCTTCATTTGTAAGGTATGAGCTAAGACATTATAGGTCCTTTTGAAAGTCAACAAAAAGTCAACAACTTCAAAAGGGGATAACTTGAGAATGGTAAATGATATGGACATGAAACCAGTGGGGTTGGTTAGAGTACTCTTCAAGCTTTCCAAAATGTCCAAGAACACCCTCATAGCATTAAAATTGAAGGATATGTGCCCTTGCAAAGTTGGGAAATTTTGGAGTGGTGTATGAAGAAAATGGGGCTTTAAAATCAATTTCTTCCAAATGGGCTTGCAATCTTGTGATCCAAACTTCAATATAACACCAAGCACGACCCACCCATGTAATTTCTGATTTTTTTTTTATTTAATATTTATTTGAATTTTATTCATTTAAATACATATTAAATCAAAATAAAATCAAAAAATCAATATTTAAGGGTGATTCTTCTTCTAGAAAGTCATAAACACCATTCAAGACCAATTATCAACATCCAAATTCGTGCTAGGCCAAAATAGTAAGAGAATATTGGATTTTTTTGATATTTTTGGATGAGAGATTTCCTCATAATCAAGTAATCAATTTTCATGATACAAGATCCATTCTTTTTAACCTAATTCAATCATTATATATACTTGAAGACACTGCAAGCACTAGGGACGATTTTTTCTGCCTCCTAGAACAAGAGCAAGCTTCCAACTTTTCACAAAAAATCTCAAATCGGATTCTCTCTTACAGGCCAAATCAAGGTGTTCTAAAGGTTGCAATACATTGTTGGATGATCATTGACTCTATTTACATCATCTACATCATCAAAAACATCCTGGAATGCATAAACCGATTGCACATTTTAGCTTAAAAATTTGATTTTCGATTTTCATTATGCAAGCTATATAAATGAAATTTGATTGTATATTACTGTTTATGTTGATGCTTGCAACGTTTCTGGATGTTTTAATTTGAGTTTCAGGGCCGGTTTGAAGATATGCCATTGTTAGGGTTTTGAAGATCCAAAATCGGGAACCCTAGCTACGGATAATTTCACATGAAATTGAGACCTGAATTGGACTTGGAGGACTTGTATTGACTAATTTGAACCCTTAGAATGAATTTATTTTGTGTATACTGCGTTTTTGAATTTCCAGGTCATGTAGCTACGGGAAAAGGCCGTCACTATAAGCTATAGTGACGGATCAAGTGTCACTATAGCCTAATACGATGGCTGGAGGAAGAAGAAGGACGAGCGCGCGAAATTCATAATTTGAATGTGGTTTTAATATTTAATTAGTGTTTTGCGTTTTATATCAGTTGGAGACAAATGGCATAGTGGTAAGCATGAGCGCATGGGAAGCTGAGGTTGAGGGTTCGAGTCCCAGTTCCATATTTTTTGGTTTTTATTCATTCATATTTTCATGTTTACTGTATAAGGTTTCATGCTCACTTCATAATCACAAACGCGCGCATGGTCTGGTGGTGCTTGTGTTGGTCCAAGGAAGAGAGAGAGCCTAGGGCGTGGGTTCGATCCCAGCCCCAGGTATGTTCTTTTTACACTATTTTCTTACTATTTATTTATTTTGTTTAATAACTAATTTATATTTTTAAGGAAATTAATTTCTAAATAATATTATATCATATATAAAACTTCATATTTTTTTTTTAAAAAATCATAACTTATTTTCTAAAAGTTAAATTGTTTATATTTATTTTATAATTTATTTATATTATTATTGTATGTAGTTTTCTTAGATAAATAATTTAATTAGTTTTAGGTCAAATAATTAACCCTAAAAATATTTTCTAAAACCTAACTTTATAAAAACCCTAATTTATTTTTTTTTTCTAAACAAAATGTCAAAATCTAATTTTATTTTTTTAACTTAATTTTTTGTAAATATGATATTTAAACATAATTATAACTTATTTTCTTATATATAATATGTAAATGTTTCTTCTTTTAATTTGTTTATAACCTAAATTATATATAAGTAATTTTAATATGTGTTTAGAAATCATTAAACCTATAATAATTTAATTTTGTATTTATAAATAATTTAATAATTTGTACATAAATTAAGAAATTACCATAATCCTTTAATTGTTCATATTTTAATAAATGTCTATATTAAAAATGTTTATTATTTTCATCATGTTATTATAATATTTTTGCTAATTTTATTTATTTTAATTATTGTTATTATTACTAACCATATTATTATTTATTATTTTGCTTATTATTATTTCACTAACTTTATTTACTTTTTATTATTATTATTATTACTAACCCCTATATTTGCTTATTTATTTATTTATTTATTTTATATTTATTTGCTATTTATTTTAATTACTTATTTTTATTATAATTATGTAATTGCTCCTTGGTGTAAAATTTGTAAATATGTAATTTATTTAATTTTTGTGCCATGGTTAGTAATTTAGGGAGTGTAAACATGTATTCTCTTAAAATCAAATTTAGATCATTTTAATCAAAGATAAATTAATATTAAACACTCACACACGTAAGTCGATTTTTTAATCGCCATCTCACTTTCTAGGGTTGCCTCTCAATGTTGCCTAATCGTAAGGTCAAGTGGGGTGTTTAAAGCAAGTCCCTTAAAAGAAAAATCATCAAGTCCCTAATGGTTGCCTTTAAAGATCAAGTCCCTTTTCGAATAATGATGATAGTCCCTCCTAAATGCTTAATACACCTCACAGTTGCCTTCATAAACAGATGTCCCTCACATGTCCCTTACATCCAAGGTAATGACTACCTATTCCTTAATAATAGGGATAGTCTTACCACTTAAAGGATAAAGAACAGAAAAGACTTAAACTTCAGGGTAGGTACCTCCTAGTTGCTTGCTCACTTTATTTCAAATTTTCAAACACTTAACAAATTTCAAACAAATTTTCAAAAACAAGTTTTTACGCATCCGTACATGGATCATTATTAACTCATATGAAAATTTTCTATTCACACACTTCACTTTTTTTTCAAAAATAATTCAAAAGTGAGCTAAGTAACTAAGAGCCCATGGATAACCATGGATGTAAAGGGTGATAATACCTTCCCTTTACATAACCTACTCCCCGGACCCAAAAATATCTCTTAAGGTATTTCCTGTTCTTTTATACCCTTTCCTTTTGGATAAAATAAAAGTCGCACTACGCCAAAAATGCTTTTTAACAGCGCATCTTAGACAGCGCTTTTAAGAGAAAGCGTTGTCTAAGGTTAAAATTAAAATTAAACACGGAAAATGGTCCAAAAAAATAATGAAAGCGTTGTCTAAGGGGGGGTCTTAGACAGCGCTTGTAGAAAGCGCTTTTAAATATATGCCTTAGTCAGCGCTTTTGATAAAGCGCTGTTTAAAGATTTTAAATTAAAAAAAAAAAAAAACCAAAAGCGCTGTCTAAGGGGGGGGTTTAGAAAGCGCTTTTGGAAAGCGCTGTCTAAGGCATACCTTAGAAAGCGCTTTTACCAAAAGCGCTGTCTAAGGTCTAATTAAAATTAAATTTCATACTTCTATTTTCATTCTCTGTTGTTTTCGTTTTCCCTCCTGCGAACGTTTTCAGAGCAAACCCTAACATTTCCAGAAGAACTTGAAGTCATTGAAGTCATTCACGTTCACGTTTCAGTGTTCATCGTTCACGTTTGAATCGTTCACGTTCACGTTTTCATCGCGGTATGTATTTCAGTTTCACGTTCACGTTTCAGTTTTCATTCGTTCACGTTTTCATTTATTCATTCATGTTCTTCGTTTCAGTTCTTCATTTCAGTCATTCAGTCATTTCTGTTTTCGGATTTCAGTCATTCGTTTCAGGCATTGCAAGAGTTAAATCGTTTCAAGCATTGCAAGGTATGTGTTTCAGTTTTGACTTTTTGTTCTGGTTGTGGTTGGTTCTGGTTGTGCATGTGGTTGTGGTTGGTTCTGGTTGTGCATATGGTTCTGGTTCTGGTTGTGTTTGCATGGTATAAAAATATTGATAACAGTGTTACCACTTATCATAGTTGTTTGTCTTTAAAAAGACAACATTTCTCATAAGTTCAATTTGAGTTAAAATTTGTTAATCACTATACTATTGGTATAGAAAGATATATGTTTTAGGATTGTAGAAATGTAATGTTTTATAGAAATATGCCTGTTTATCATCTATGTGCTTAAAGATTTTGGCAAGTGGAGTGTGTTTTGCTTATTATTTGTTAAGTTGTTTTCTTTTTCAAGGAAAGTTTTTAATTTATTATGGTGTATATGTTTCATTTTGTCAACTTTAAAGTTTAATTATTGTATTATTGCATACATCATGAAAATTATGAGGTTCTTAAAATTAGAATGATGATTTACATGTACCCCCTTAGCAAGTATTTTCCTAGTGAGAAGGATAAACACCAATTAGACCATGCTTCTTTGTACTGCTGCATTATAAGAGCTCAAGTCCAAGCTCATCATTTAGATTTCTCCCAAAAAATGATTGAACGAACTCTTATATAGTTATAGGTATAGTTATAGGTATATTGTAATAGAAAAAGTTTGATTCTTGTAATATAAAAAATGAAAGTGATGAGGTAATTAAAGTTGGTATATTGCCGTATCGGATACGTTATTGAAGTTTATATTAACATTGGTTATGTATACATTTTTTAAGTAGGAAAACCATGGATAAAACATGGATCTGTGTCGATCGAATGACCAAAGAGTACGAGAGTGGGGTTGCGGAATTCGTTAAGTATGTTGTTCAACATGCTGAAAACCCCAGACGAATGCATTGTCCTTGCTTGCGTTGTTGTTATATTGGTAAGGTTGACGCACATGGATTGAAATCGCATTTGCTGAGGCATGGAATTGATCAAAGTTATCAGTGTTGGATATTTCATGGTGAGAAAATTAACGGGAATGTTGAATCGAGTGGAAAAAGTAATACGACCTATGCTTCATACGACAAAGACACGGAAACATATGATTGTGATCGAGTTGAAGAGATTGTAGAAGCACTGGAAGAAGATCTTCATGATTGTCCTGAAATGTTTGAGAGGATGGTAAGCGATGCAGAGAAACCGTTGTACAAAGGTTGCACTAAAATCTCAAGACTTTCTGCGGTATTAAAGTTGTACAACTTAAAGGCGGGCAATGGATGGTCGGATAAAAGTTTCACAGAGTTGTTGGCCCTTATGAGAGAAATGCTACCGGATGATAATGTTCTTCCTAATCGAACCTATGAGGCAAAAAAAATGTTGTGCTCTATTGGCATGAGCTATGATAAGATACATGCTTGTCCTAACGATTGCATTTTGTTTCGTAACGAATATGCAACGTTAACTGACACGTAAGTGAGAATGTTCAAAATTTTTCTTAGTTTATGTGAATTGTTCTAATTGCTTCATTTTTATTTTATTAGCGTCCTACAAGCTTTTCGTGCCCAACGAGTTATCCAGACCTCAAGGAGGGGCGCCAACTCCATTTCATGGATTAAAGTGGCGGTATATTTTTAATTACCGCGTTTTTTATTATATTAGTGATGACTACACTTGATAAAACTTAGGATTTATAATTCATATTTTTTTTTCATATGTAGTGTCCTCTTCAACGTAATCAAATAGATTGCGGGTATTTCATGTTGAGGTTTATGCGAGATACTCTCATGTTGGGCCGATTAGAGATTCCCACCGATGTATGTATTTCTAACTTATGAGTTATTTTTATATTTACACATATCTCATATAATTAAATAGTTGGAATTAATTCAAAATATGTTATATTATTATGTAGTACTTTGATGAATTCAAGTGTGCATCTTATACAAAGGATCAAGTGGACGAAATCAAAGAGGAGTGGTGTCAATACATGATAGAGCTCAAAGTGTGTATTAATGTGTACATTTGTAGTAGTATATGTAATGACTTATAAATGTAAACATAAATTTGTATATATTTTGATACATTTATGGCAAATTTGGTTTGAATTGGTTTGAATTGGTTAGCCAAATTTTGGTAAAAAAAGGCCAAAATGGCATATATAAAATGTGATAATTGTCTGAAAAAATCTGGTTGAAAACAGGTACCAATTCTGGTTTATAAACCTGGAAAAAATGTGGTTACAAACAAATCCTACAAAAAATTCCGTATACCTTAGACAGCGCTTTTGGCAAAAGCGCTGTCTAAGGGGGGGATTAGAAAGCGCTTTAGGCAAAAGCGCTGTCTAAGGGGGGGGCTTAGACAGCGCTTTGTGAAAAGCGCTGTCTAAGGTATACCTAAAAAAATTAAAATAGGAGGGGCTTAGACAGCACTTTTGGCCAAAGCGCTGTCTAAGGTAGGGGGCTTAGACAGCGCTTTTGAAAAGCGCTGTCTAAGGTATACCTAAAAAAATTAAAATAGGAGGGGCTTAGACAGCGCTTTTGGCCAAAGCGCTGTCTAAGGTAGGGGGCTTAGACAGCGCTTTTGAAAAGCGCTGTCTAAGGTGTACCTAAAAAATTTAAATTAAGAGGGTCTTTTAAAGCGCTTTTGGCCAAAGCGCTGTCTAAGGGTGGGGGATTAGACAGCGCTTTTCACATTTTAAAAAGCGCTGTCTAAACCTTTAGCAGCGGAGGTTTAGACAGCGCTTTAAAGCGCTGTCTAAGGCTAAAAAAAGCGTTGTCTAAGGTCTTGTTTGTTGTAGTGTCGGTGGCGACTCTTGCTATCCACAACATAACTTAAAGTCAGTTCTCCCACCGTGTTACAGTTTCTTCTGCTTCTCTTCTTTCCATTTGTTTCTTCCTTGGTGGCTATCCTTGAAGATCTCTTGCAAGCCTCATAAACCCTAGGAACACCCAAGCATGATAACAATTAGGGTTTTGATTAGTCCCCCATTAGTTTTAACTTTGTGTCATCTTTTGTTTCTCTCTTCTCATCTCATAATCAGGGACTAAACCTTGAAGGTTTTAAGGCTTTGTGATTAAGATTATGCTTGCATCCTTCTCTTAGGATGGAGTGTATAACTTTAATCCTAAGTGTTAAACCCTTAATGTGTTTAAATTTCTTAATCAATCCATCTTAATAATCACTAAGACAATAGCTTGTAACTTGGGCCTTGCATTAGGGATCTAATTCTTCCTTAATTGGTTAAGAAGGACTAACCCTAGTGTTAATGGACAAGTCCCCCTCAAGTTGTCTTACAAACCATAAAATCCATTTCTTAACCTAACCATTAACTAAAATCCACTTTAATAAAGGTTTGTTTTGTCATGAGTTTAATCCCTAATCATGGATTAAGTTGAGGTATCTTCCTCAGCTTAAATGTTCTCATCTATTATCCTTCTATTAGGATGGTGTAATGGATCCATTAAATCCTTGATTATGGCTTAAACTCATTACTTAACACTAAACAAAAATACCAAAAACATCTAAATAATCACAAGTAGGTTAATGATCTTAATCCTACATCATGGTAATTAAGTTTGAGGTGCTTACTTCATACTTAAGGTATTCTCATTACCCCTAATCAAGGGGAGGATATGATGAGTTTACTAACCCTTGGTTTAGGCTTAAGCTCATTAATTTATGGCAAACATAAAAAAGCAATAAAAGATTGAAAACACCAAAAACAAACAATAATCGTCTCCTCCGGGATTCTTTTCTCACCTCATTCATTCACAAACGAGAACTTGCTTCTTCCGTCTAATGCAAGACAATTAGTACCTGAGCCAGACAGGTCATACACTTGAGCATAGGCAAGCAAGCAGTTCATCAGTCAATTCATCTTTCAGTCTCTTTGAGTCGAACTACGGTGTTCTGACTTCCTCATTGCACGAGAGGATACGTAGGCATAACTTAACTGTTATCGAACAAAAGTTTCTGTCTCTCCCCCCCCCCCTCTTTCTGCATTATTCTTTAAGCCTCATTCATGAGCATTTCACTTCACATTCTTGCACTGACACCTGTACATTCTCTTCCAGCTTTTGCACACAGATAGCACTAACACTACCCCTTTAAACACAAACTTTCAAGCATGGATCCCGTCGAGTACGATGGACAATCTGGGTGCTAATACCTTCCCAGGTTGTAACCAACCCCCTTTCTCAGATTCTCTGGTTCGCGACCGTCTTATCCATTTCTTTCCTAGGTTTATGCAACATTACCTATCCTTTGGGATGAAAATGCCTAGCTGGCGACTCTTTTCAGTTCATCTTCATTCTCTCTTTCGTCTATCGTTCGCGTCTGTACCCCGTCTGACCCGGTGTCATTTGGTGGGAGCGATAATTACGACAATCGAACAAGAGGCGATATACCGAATCTGCAAATCACAACGCCAGAAATCAAAGAATAACTCACTTTCCGCCAGGAAAAAATAGGAGAAGAAGGAATTGTGATTTGTGAAATCGTAGAACAAAAGAAAACGAGCGCAATACCTTTGATCGTTCTTCATCTCAGTTAAAGATCCACTAGGTACATAAACTTATTCGAATTTCACTTTAACCGTGGCCTTGGACTCTTAGAGAGTTTCTGATGGTTTATTTTTTGTATGTGTTAAGAGCTTGATTTACTCTTTAATGTGTGATTTCTGGATTCGCCGATCCCATCGTTTGGTTGATAGTTTGGAAAATCTAGGTTTGAATTCATAATCAAAGTGCATTTTAAGCTAGGGTTAGTGTAGAAGTTTTTGGGATTTGGAATGGTGGACGGCCGGAGAAGACGGCGACGCCACCGCCGGCCGCCGGTCTTCTCTGGCGAGGTAGGTTTTAGGCACAAAAAAAGAGAGAAAGAAAACACTGAGATAGAAAGGGAGAGGCATTGTGAGTGATGTTATTATGAAGGAAAAGTCATAAAAGTGAATTTAATGATTCATTATGTTGCATCGTCATTTCATGATAAGAGGATAAGATTTTATGGTGGTGGTCTATTCCGGCGGTGACACTTGTCACCTTCCGGTAGGACCTCCTCATTGATCATGTGTGTGTGGTACCACCGATAGCTACTAGGCGCTTCATTATGCTCCATTAGATTAGAATAACACCATCACACCACATGATCAGACGATTGCGATTCATCTGCCAAGTCAAACAGGTTGACCAAAGACCATACCATGAACCTACAGGTTGGATGCACATATGGACCTTCCAAAGTTTCTATCCACACCTCTCTATCCAAGCACATGTGTTTCATAAGTTGATTTTCCTGTTGTTTACACCCCTATCTCAATGCATCATTTTTATGTTCTTTTCCAAATAATTCTTTCAAAAATCATTTTTAGAAAATAGTTTCTTTTACATAAAAATTCACTTTAGTATTTTAGCATGTTAAATAATTTTAGTATTTTTTTTATATTTTTGATTTCTCGATTTTTGCATTTAATTCCGGTTTTTTTATTTGCATATGTTTAGTTAATTTTGCATATCCACATATTAATCGTTTCGATTCATTTTCTCATGGCATTTTTCATGCATATTATATATCTCATATACTAACATTTTCTCCTTGTTTTGTGAGGTACCGCTTAAGTATTTGTCGCTCATGGACTCAGATTATCGTTATTTTTGATGTATTTTTGTGGTTTTATCGATTTATAGTTTTAGGTCACCCCTTGATGGGTTTATTTTGTACTTCTCCTATGATGTAATAATGTGATTGTATGCTTGTATGTTAATAGGGTAGAGAAGATAAAAATAAACGCTAGAAAACTAAAATCTCAAAACAACAAAAATAATTAAAACTCGATCCAACGTCGAGATACTTTTTAAAGTAAATAAATCAACTTTGTATGATCCACTTTAGGGTTTCACGCATCTCCCATCATTCAAAACTTCACCCCACTCCATTAACCATGCACACCTTGTATGTTTCGCACCGTAAGTCAGTTGTCTTGTACGTCGTAACCGACCTATCCCATTCCACTTCATCTATCCTTTTGACTCATCACACATCTCCATAACATAGAAATTCAGAGGTTTATTCACACCTGTGTTTACTTGTGCTTTTATTTCATGTGTTTTTTTAGGAATAGAAACCTGATGTAGGATCAATCTTGCATGCTAACAATTAGGGTAAAAGTCTAGTCCCCTTTAGATTTGTTTTTTAGTCTCTCTTCTTCCCTTCAAAGAAAAGCAAAACACTTAATATCAAGAGTGTGCATAGTGCGCTACGAGCCTTAAGTTATATAGGAAATGATTAATGAAGGTCTCTTTCCCTCTTCTAGAATGCTTTGCAAATGTTCCATTAGGGGAGACCTTGTAAAATATTTGCTCTTGTATCATAGTCTTTAGTGTTATGCATACTATAAACACATAATCAAAATACTTCTTTTAAAAAACAATGCATATATTACATGTTTTCTCTTCTCATCTCACACTCCTTTGCGAAAGTTTTTTACTTGTCTCGACATTTCAATAACAAGACAGTAACACATTCGACTCAGCGAGCATGCAATACCTGAGTTAGAATTATGGCAACGTCACCATGAAAAACAAAAACAAACAAATTGCATCCCTAGTTATGGGAACGACGTCGACTCTGATTCTCATTCCCGTTAAGATACATAGGCAGTGGGGTAGGGCCCATTCGAGCACATTTTTTTCTTTTCCTTACATTTTTTCCCGTTCATCTTCTTTCCATTTTGGTATCAGTTGAAGCAGATATCAATACCCTTTGAGCAGTGCAAGCAAGTGTGGATCCCATCCAGTGCGATGGACACGAAGGGGTGCTAATACCTTCCCTTCGTGTAACCAACTCCCGAGCCCAGACTTGGTTGCGATGACCTTGTCTTTTCCTTTTCCCTTGGGTTTTCTTCGATTTTTCTCCTTTTCCCTCGTCGGGATAAAAATCGTATCGATAGCGACTCTTTTGTTTTCTGCCGGTTGTTTTTCGCGTTGTGACAGGTTTGGATATTGATGAAGATGGATGAAAATGAATAGTTTTTTGTTCTGATTTTTTTGAATAATTGATGGAAAATGGTTTAAGCTTTGAAATGATTTTGGCAAAGCTTTTGGTGGATGATTCAAGCTTGGAATTGAATGAAGGAGTGTGTTGTATTTATAGAAGGAATTGTTGGAGAATTGGTGTCATTTTGAGTCATCTTCATCTGCATTTTGTGGCTTCATGGGAATTGCATGCTTGGTGTTAGAGTTGTGTTTTGATTCTGATTATTGTGCGTATGAAGATGATTCGTTCGCATGTGACGTGTGAAGTCGTTTTTTCTTGGTATGTCGCATTTTGGATGCAGAAAATGGCTGGCGGAATGCGTTTTTTGTACTTGTTGAGTCTTGTATCAGCGTGTTTTGTATATGATGCATGATATGCAGCTCGTGTTTAATCGATTGGCATATTGAAAATGGCTCGGCTGAACCTTTTAATACCATATGCAATGCATTTTGTGTTGGCTTGTGAGCAACTTATGACTTGTGTGTATCGCGTGATGTATGTGGATGGAGGGTGTGGCTGAACGTGTATGAGTGGTGGCTGGAAAAGTGAGTTGGGCACATAACTTTTTTCCTTTTTTCCAATATTTTTGTGATATTGAATCAAAGAAATAAACATGGGCTTCAAGAAAAAAACATACGGGCTTAGTGATGAATCTAACATGATTTTTGGAAATGGGTTATAGCTAATGGGCTAAAAAAAGAAATTGACTAATATATTTTTTGTGATAATTTTTGTAGAGAATTTTGGTAATGTGGAATTGGATAAAAATGTATGAATTAAGAATTTGAAATGTGTAATGGGAAATAAAAAAAATGAAATTGGATTAGAAAGAATAAAAATGGATAGTCAAGAAAAATGGTTGTTGAATACGGATAATCGAGAAAAATGAAAAATAAAGGCTATCGAATATGGATAATCAGATTTAAGAATATGGATATGAAGCGTTAAGTTTCTTTTATTTTTAGCCCAAAACTAATCTTGATTTTTCTTTCACAAGCCACTTGATAAAAATGAATACATCCACTCCTGAACTACTGAATAAATTTTCAATTAAGCCACAACCATTTGAATCGTCTATAATTTGCCCTGATTATTTGAATACATGTTGAGGAAAATAAATCCACAGATAAACCATTGATGAACTAATGAATACTCAATCAAGACAATTTGACCCTAAACTTTTTATGAATCACATCTTGATAATCTGAAAACAGTTCGCACAACACAACTTGAACTTTGAATACATGTTGTCTGAGAAAAAGCCACTGGCATAAATAACTTGCAGTTGAAACAATATTTTAATAGTTTGACCAAGATTAGGTCAAACTTCCATCTGAATCGAATCATAACTGAACAACCACATTAGATCTGAAGATACTGCATTGTCTTTGAAAACCTACAACACCTGAAAACACACAAAGAGAGAAGAAGCGAACTGGAATATATTTTTGGTATTTTGGTAAGATATTAGTAAATATAAACAGATAAAGGCAAGTAAAATCACAATGATCCCCTGTGAGGTATAAACCTGTAACTGAAAAGGATAGACGAACCAATACGTGATCTTGTTTGTATGCAACATGCAGATGAGATGCAAAAAATCTTAGGGTCAAAAATTAGGGTGTGACACCTAGGTGTGCATCCAATAGAAAGTGGTTGTTAGAGTTGAGTCATCCCATCCACGAGAATGTTGCAGGCATAGATGGAGAATAATATCGTAGTTGTGATTCAACGTGCTTGTATGGAAATAAGTTATGTTATATTGTAATTGTGATATAATCACTTGGAATTGTAAGACTAATCATGTATTCAAAAATAACCCTTATTTGTGCTTGTCCCAAGTTCGAGAGTTATATAAAATGGTAATCGGGGAGGACAAATTAATGAGACCTATGACTGTAATTTTGTTAAGCGTATTCCATTCCATGGAGGTTATGAGTGTCGTTGGCCATATCTGATGGATTGTGTATCTATTCAATAGAGGTTATGAATATCGTTGGCCTTATGTCATGGAAAGGGCTTCAGTGCATTCCAATTAGTGGAAGCTAGGATTGTCGTTGGCCATATCTGATAGATTGTGTGATCCTTTTAGTGGAGGCTAAGACTATTGTTGGCTATATCTGATGGATTAACTATCACCACATAGTGGTGGTTAGGAGTACCGGTGGCCATATCCGGCGGTTAGTGCATTCTACATGATGGAGGTTAAGTACTGTCGCTGGTCATATCTGGTGGTCAGTGTGTCTGTGCAATGAAGGTCTAGTATACCATTGACAATATCTGACAAATGGATTAGTGGATCTTTGTGACCGGTTCGGGATAATCACCCTTATGTTATAGTTTTCATTTCCTGACTAGTGATTTATTGAGTTATATAAACTCATGTTGTGTGTTTTCATATGAAGCGTAATTTCCCTTAGATGCTTACGTCCATGTTCTATTGTGCGAGTGTACACAAATAGGAAAAAGTTAGAAAGTTTAAGACAAGAATCAATAAGAGATCCCTTTAGAGTCGAATGGACCCATAAGATAGGGACTCACTGAGATTATTATTTTACCATACTTTTTTTTGCAGGTTATAAGCAAGGACAAGGTTGTTTGATGATGTTTCGAAGACTTTGTTATTGTGACCTTCCACTATGGATTATGTACAATGAAGATATTGTACATAGATCTTAGTTTTTGCTTAGCCACTATTGTATGTCATGTATCATGCATTGTATTTAACGTTATGGACATGTATATAACGACGTCGTTAGACCTTTGTGTTGTATAAATACCAATTAATATTTCATACAATGTATTTTCTATATGTGTATTATACGATGTGTAACATATGTTATGAGTTAAAATCTTGCTATGTGTGAGGTTTTAAATGAGATTTTAAAAGAAAGTGTTGTATTCGGTGAGAGACCTTTTTTTTAAAAGCAATTGGATTAAAGATTAAAAGAAGAATACAAGGGGTATTCAACCCTTACAAAATCCAACCAAAGGAATTCCCAACCAACTCATCCTAAGATATCACCCCAAGGGGTTCATACAAAAAGCTACGAAATTTGAGTTGGAATAAGGAATTTCTCCTACACTAGCCCATTTCCAAACAAAAAACTTTACATTCCAAACTATATCATTAAAACAACAATTAATATTCCTAAAAATGAAGTCATTTCTAGCCATCCAAAGGCTCTAAACTGTAGCCATCCATATAGCCCCACCTCTCCTGTTACAGTTAGAATCAGATCCGCACCAATCCGAGAAGAATCTCCAAAAACAACTAGCAAAAAGACTCGGTTGTCGCACCAATTGGCAACCGCATTCCACACTTCCCGAGAAAACGAAGACTCAAATAAGGAGTGCAACAAAGATTCCAATGGAGCAGAAAAAAGCAACATTCAAAATTATCAAAGTGAATACCTCTATGAATTAATAGGTCCTTCGTGGCTAATCTCGCCCAAAACAGCTTCCACCCGAACATCTTTAATTTGCTCGACACGTTGAGCTTCTAAAGTTTATCGAAAGCCAAAAACGGATCCCCATGAATGATTAAACTATCTCTACAACTATGCAATCCTTGATAAACAGTTCTGACAGAAAATCTTCTCCCTGATCGGATCCCCACGTTAATTTATCGTTAACACCATCCGTAGGAAGATTCTGCATAAGAAGATCTTGCAGGTCATCAAACAAGGCTACATTCTAGGCTTTACAAGCATCCGAAACTCCAAGATCTCCCCAAATCTAAGATGCTTCTCTCCTATAACCCAACTCTTGCACAATACAATCTTTGCAAGAACTGTCATGAAACAAATCAGCATATAAATCCTTTAATGGAACCATCGAGGCCCAATTTTCTCTCCAAAAAGATGTGTTTTTCCCATATCCAATCAAATGTTTCGTTGTACCTGCAAAAGAGAAACCCATGTTAGCAGAAACAACCCCACTCTTTAATAGATCCTTCCACCAAAAAGATGCAACTCAAAAGGGTTTAAAATCTTCACAAAGCACAAGACTTTCCACTGCCCTGTATCTGGCTCTAAGAACCTCCTTCCACATAGCCTTCTTATCACACAAAAGCTTCCACTTCCATTTTGATAGCAGGGTTATGTTGAACTCCTTCAAACCTATAACTCCCAAGCCTCCCATTGCCTTTTCCCGACAAACAACATTCCAATTAATCCAATGAATATTAGTTTTTTCACCACATCCTTCCCATAAAAATTTGTTTCTCACTTTGTCAATCTTATCCACCATTGTAACGAGCATTCTATAAAACGACATCCAAAAAACAGTGAGACTAGAAAGGATTGCATTCAGAAGAACCAACCTTCCTTCCATAGAAAGAGATCTCTCTTTCCAAGAGGCTAACTTTCGTTTGATTTTTACCACCAACGGATCCCACGAACCAACTCTTCT
Organism: Lathyrus aphaca; assembly: GCA_963966055.1. Classification (NCBI taxonomy): domain Eukaryota; kingdom Viridiplantae; phylum Streptophyta; class Magnoliopsida; order Fabales; family Fabaceae; genus Lathyrus; species Lathyrus aphaca. Next base: position 365,390,551 of record OZ014521.1, read on the forward strand.
CGGATTACAACCTATCAGAATTCCCAAGAAAGTAAACTCCGGATTGTCTATCCTACACGATAGAAAACTCGAAGCCTCTAACATGAAATGATTACTAACATTAATACCCATTAGACGAATCTTGATGAAATTAACCTTTAGCCCTAGAATGATGTCGAACCCCCTCAAAATGGATTTTAGACCCCATAAGTTCTGCCATCCACCTTCTCCGATAATGAGAGTATCATCGACAAGTTGAATAAGATCCACCCTAACATTCTCAGCCACTTCAAAACCTATAAAGACTCTTGACTCCGTTTCCCTTTTCATCATCATAGCAAGAGCCTCCGTAACCAAAATGAAAAGGAAATAAGATAACGAATCTCCTTGACAGAGCCCCCTTCCGGCCTTAAAATCTGTCGTCGGGCTCCCGTTGACCAAAATCGAGACATGACTCCTAAAGATACAAGCTTCCATCCACCTTTTCCACCTACTTCCAAATCCCATTGAATCCATCATGAACCAGATAAAATTCCAACTAACATAGTCATACGCTTTCTCAAAGTCAACCTTAAATAACAAACAATCCTTACTTTCCCTCGTGGCCAAATCTATTACCTCGTTTGCTACAACCACCCCATCCGTCAGACATCTATCTGGAACAAATGCTGATTGGCATTGCGAGATCAAGCTTCCCACCACTTTCTTTAACCTGTCTGCCAACAATTTTTCCAAAATTATATATAGACTAGACACCAAACAGATAGGTCTAAATTCTCCCAGGTAAGAGGGCTTATGGACCTTCGGAATTAGAGATATGAATGAAGAAGAAACATCTTTAGGAAGAAAAGCTTTTGAATGAAAATCCTGTATAAAATGAACAACCTCCCATTTACCTATCCTCCAACAGTTCTTAATAAACGTAAAATTAAATCCATCGGGACCAGAACTTTTTGCTTCATCGCAGTTCCACACATCACCTTTGATTCCTCCTTCAGTGAAATGCACTTCTAACATGGAAACATCCTTAGCCGACAGAGTTTTAAAATTGAAACCCTCCAACACAGGCCTACTATAATCAGATTCTGTAAATTTGTCTTTGAAGAAGCCTCTCACTGCCTCTTTAACTTCATACACTGAGTCCACCCCTTATTCCCTATGAATCGAACCAATGAAATGACTCTTACTTCTGCCCTTGATTATGTTATGAAATTATTTAGAGTTAGAATAGTCGTCTTTATTCCACTTCGCTCTCGCTTTTTGAATCAACATATTACCTTTGATATACAAGTTTCTCATAAATCACGACAAGCCTCTGATCTTCTTGCAACCAACTCAGGAATAACTTCTGCACTGCATACAGTCAGTTTGAAATCAAGTTCTTTTATGTCCTCCACATCCTTGTTGACAGCTAAATCACGCCAACCAAACACATTCTTGCTCCAAGCCTTAATCTTCTCCTTCAGCAGTCTAAATTTTTCTTTAACTACAAAATCACGCCTACCTCTAAATTTTTCAGTGAGAGACCTTAACATGTCTCTCACTATAGGAGAACAAAACTCTAAAATTTTATGGCAGTTTACAACCACTTCAAAACGGTTGAAACTAAAAAATACACTAGTATTTTTGCGGCGGTTTAAAACAACTATTAAATTATAAAAATAAAATAAAATAAAATAAATAATAATAAGAAGAAAACCATGTTGCGCACGGTGAGAGACCTATTATGGTCTTTCACTTTGACAGGGCTTTAATGGAAATCCAAAATTTTGAAAAAAGATTTATGAATTTGGGATATTAAAATTTTGAGAGATTTTATTTTTCAGAGTTTGAGAAAATACATAGAGAAGAATTTTTAAAATATAAATTTCATATTTATTCAAAAAATTACAAAAGATAATTTTATTTTATAAAATATTATTAATTGATATATTTAATATGAATATATAAATATCAAAATTTATATAATATTTAAAAAAATACTAAAAGAATATTTAAATTGGTGGTGACGAATAAAATTAATTACTGGAACTATATACTTACACAAATTTTATTGTCCAATTAGTATGATACTCGTGTGTTCGTACGGGTACACGTCGACGACTCGCATTTGTTCAGTATTTGTTTTAAGAATTTATTTTGTTTATATTTAAAATTTGAAAATAAAAAGTATCTAATTAATAAAAATTAGTAAATAAAAAATATATAGTATATTTAAAATAGAAAGAATCAATTCCCTAGGTTGTCAATATTTTAATTAGTAAATTTATGTTTCTTTTATTGTTTAATATTTATATCAATAACTTCATGTTCCCGTTAATATTTAATATTTTGATTAGTAATTTAATATTCTAGTTAATAATCAATATTTTGATTAATAATATCACGATTCTCTTAATATTCAATATTTTAATTAGCAACTTTATATTTTCGTTAACATTCAATAGTTTGATCAATAACTTTATGTTTCCGTTAATATTCAATATTTTAATTAGTAACTCATGTGAACACATAATATTTGTTCCTGTTATTATTCAACATTTAAATTAATAGTTTAAAAGTAGAATATGTGTCATATCATTATCCGTGTTTAAAAAAAATAATAATTAAGGATTTGAATCACCAATATTTTTTCCCGTTTATAAGAATGATAAATATTATTTTTGTTTTGACATTAATTATAAAAATATATGAATCAATAGTAAACTTAGTCTCATTTATAAAAATGACATTGTTTAAAAATATTTGATGATAATAAAATATTTTATAATAATAAAAATCTTAAATTGACAAAATATAGTGAAGATATATTCAATCAAATTATATAATTCAATTAGTAATAATGATTTAATATATCATTGATTAAAATCAATTTACAAATAAAATATATTATTCTATATATATATATATATATATATATATATATATATATATATATATATATATATATATATATATATATAAATATTTGAATCAACGGTATAATTATTTCTATATATATTAATAATTTTGTATTGAAATTATTTTTAAAAATATTTAAGTCAATAGTAAATTTATTCTTGTTATTATTCAATATTTAATTAAATGTGTTAATATCAGTACCATATATGTACCTGTGAGTATATGTACTATATTATTTAATATTTGAATGGAATTGACCCCAATAAAGTTTTAATTTTAATATTTCAATTACTTTATATTATATATAGATAAATAAATATTGATCATTGATGAACTTATGCGGTTAAAATTTTGAATTTTATAAGGAAGAAAACTTAGATACAATTCGTTAGGTGTAGTTTATACTATTTTTCAATTAAAATATGACAAGTATATTTAAATATCAATTATGGAGTAAAAATAGGAAGAAAAAAAATTGCATACATGTAGGAGGAGATTATACACTTGTCATATTTTTAGTATAAAGCACACATAAAGAATTGTATCTAAGTTTTCTCCTTATATATATGACAAATAAATTGCATGATTAATAAAAAATATCATACAATTTTGATATTATTTATTCATACATTTCTTATGTTTCATTCTATTAGTATTTATATTGAAGTTCATTTAATTCATTTAAATTGTATGCTTATTTTGTACCCAAAACATCACTACGGAAAAACAGGGCTTAGAGAACGCTTTTTTTTTATCTTAGAGAGCACTTTAAAAGGCCCCAAATAAAGAGCGCTTTTTAAGAAAAAACGCTTTCTAAAGTAGGTCTTATAAAGCGTTTTTTCCTTAGAAAGCGCTCTCTAAGCTATGCCATTAGACAACGTTTTTAAAGCGCTTTCTATTGTATATGTTGAAAATTTTAATAATTATTTTTATATTATCTTAGAGAGTGCTTTTATAAAAAAAGTGCTTTCTTTGGTCCCCATTAGAGAGCGCTTTTGAAAAGCGCTTTCTAAAGGCTACCTATAATTTTTATTTTATTTTTTGTATCACTTTAGAGTGCGCTTTTAAGAGAAATCACTTTCTATTGTGGACCTAAGAGAGCGCTTTTAAGAGAAAACGCTCTCTAAAGTGTACCTATAATTTTAATGATTTTTTTCAAAACATCCCATTTTTCCATTTTAAACGCAAAACCTATAAATGTCTTTTTTAGGCAGTATACCAGTATAAAACCATTCTACCAGTATAATTCACATTATTATAAACCAATTCATTTCAAACCATTATAAACAATTCATTTCAAACCAATATAAACAATCTCAATATTATCGGTATTTATCACCGGAAAATATATATATATATATATATATATATATATATATATATATATATATATATATATATATATATATATATATATATATATATATATACGTTAAACCAATTCATTTCTATCTATTCCAAACCAATTCATTTACACCACAAGTCATGTATATATATACCACAATATTAACTTATTTATACCTTAAATTATCCGTTTTTCTATAATAAATTCACACAATTCTTCCATAATTTCAGCAATTTTTGCGGCCGTATAATGAGGACATGCGAATTCTTCAAAGTACTACATAACAAAACAAAATATGCATTAATTAGTTAATATCTGATAATATACGATATTAAAATAAATCCTAAGTTATAAATCTATGCATACCTAATTAGGAATCTCTAATTGATCCAATTGAATGATTTCTCTCATGAACCTCAAAACGTAGTCCCCGTAGTCTATGCCATTTTTTTGTCGAGGACACTACACATAGACAAACAAATTTGTGTTATCAAGTAGCATCACTAATAAGTAACATTGTGAAAATTAAATTAATTACCTGCACATGGATCCATGGAATAGTGTTTTCTTTAGCCCGTGCAACTCGATAATCTCTTTGTGCTCGGTACACTAGTATAAATCTATAAAAGAAAAACATAAATTTAGAACAATCTCACAGAAATAATTAAATATACAAATACACACGAATTTTTCGAACAATCTCACTTACGTATCAACCACTTCCATCATACTCGGATATGTTGACCAATCATGCTCCATTGAATTCAAATAATAGACCACTTCTCTTGTAGGATTAATGGCAACCAACAACCAGTGTCCATTGTAAAATATAACAAAAGTTTAGATGGATAACTTATACGCAAAAGATACAAAGATTAGAATGAAATTAGAATGACAATCTTACTTGTGTCCAGTATTATACGGTAAAAAAACAAAGTCTCTGTATTGGATGCCATGTATCTGTCAACTAAGTATTGTCTTACTGAATCCGCATTCAAACCAATTGTCGTACAGTTGACACTAGTGGAAGAAAAGAAATGGAATCGGTTTAACAATTATGACCCGCGCATGAGTTTGTCATACAAGTACCTTAAATAAAAACAAATAATAGACATTAGCCTATTTTCATTGAAATGTTCCAATAAATTGTTCAAGTAAATAAGTAATAGATTGATCGAAGTACCAGATGTAGGCATGCATAACACTGATGCCTAACGTTTGATGCTTGAGAATCTGCTAAATATCCTCTATTTCGATTATCTCCGAATGAGGAAAACCAAAAACACCTTCGTTCAAGTCTGTTTGACGAATACAACCTTGCATCACATCTGATACTGACACAAGTGTATCAAGACACGACCGAAAGCGAGTTGCAGCAGTTCTTCTTGCAGGAGCCTTTTTCTTGCTCTTGACCTGTTGTGAAGCTTGAGTAGGAGGAACTTTTGAAGCTTGAGCAGGAGGAACTTGTGAAGCTTGAGCAGGAGGAACTTGTGAAGCTTGAGCAGAAGGAACCTAACAATCATATACGTTAGGTAAAGTAGAAAATCATAAAACTTTTGAATCTAGATCATATAATAACACTTTAAATGTACCTCTCTTTTTTGTGATGCAACAGACTCTTTTTCCGGAAAAAGCCTTTTAGATGGGGGTTTTCTAGGAGTCTAAAATTACCATATTGAAAAAAATGTACGTAAGGTTCAGAATGATTTTCATAATGGTTCATAATTGACATTTGAATTCTAATAGATTCATAATGATTTTAACCTTACCTCATGATCTATAATAATGAGGTCTGACGGCCATGGAACAAACGAGCCTAAAGCCTCTCCCAACGATGTTATCTCTACAACCGTGTCAGGTATAGGTAGTGCCACACCCATATCTACAACAATATCAACTGACACTTCCAGACATCCATGAGGGAGAAGATTATGGTGAAGTAACTCTCCCACTCTGTTATACACTTTTCCTTTGCCAACCATGCGATAAGTCGGTAACGACAAATACAGCTGACAAGAGGAAATGCCCTGAAGCAATAGTGAAAGCATAATTGTTAGTGTGTAAAGGTTAATTAAAATAAAAGTGTTAATTTAATTAAGATAAATATGTGTTATAATTACCTCAGGAATTTTATTTTCACAATTGATACTAGCTTTGTCACTAGTATCTTTCAACCCGGAACTGCGCTTAGACGCCTCATACATCTCTTTATCCTTTTACAATGCACTGACTTGCGCCTTAAGTTCCTCCAATGTTTTCATCGCTTCTTCATTGCTAGGATTTTTTCTTTTTGGTTGCTTATACAAGGAAGAGGGCGTCACACCAAATCCTTTACCTCTCACTCGACCGGAATACTCAGGAACATTTAATACTCGACTAAGAATGCTCCTGCAATCCTGATCCTCACCTGTGGTTAAGGATTTAGATAGACTCTCCTGAAATTCATTGACAAATCGAAAATTATTAGTGGGTATTAAAGACATAATTTTTAAGATATAATGTTATACTTAATGTTATACTTACACATTTCTCATAAACGTGTTGAACGTCTTCACTAGGAATTCCACTCTTTCCCACACGAGCAACCTTCCACAAAACATGTTCCGGAAGATATTTTTCTGCACTTTTCTCCTCTTCCAACTACAAATTGAGAAAAATAATAAGATTGTCAATTATAACATATTGATACAATTAATAAGATCATATCATTTATATATAGTTACCATTTGTTGTTGTAAGCGTGCATATCCCTTTTGGCCTTTTCTGTATGGATATGCGGGTTTTGAGGCTCTTTTGCGATTAGTAGCACTCAAATCCTGGATAAACAAGTTTAAGGCATATCAGAACAAACTAATATGCAAAGATAAACAAGTATATAATACAATTAATAGACATGAAATTAAAAGATAAATAAATTTACATTGAATTTTGCGTTTTTCCGTTTGGCTACAAAAGCTTTCCATTCTTCCGGTGCAACCAAATCCGTATACAATGGTGGAAGTTCTGCTTCAACAAATTTTTTTTGATCATCCCTCAGATATTTGTTTGATAATAAGGCTCGAAATCCCCCATGTCTCTTTCCGACCAATTGGAGACAATACTTTTTGCGGCTTTCATCAATATTAAAGGACCTCTACAAAAAACACATACACATATAAGCTTAAAATGTGTTAGTATAAGTGTGTTAGTATAAGTCAAAAGAAATCTAATAACACATCAATCATGTTTGGTAATCAAGTACCTCTATCTCACTCCATATCTTATCTTTACCAGTTTCCAAAATTGAAGTCCTCCAATCATCACCGGTAATTGGAATGTGCTGGCGAACAAGTGAACCAATGTATGAAGCCAACATTGAACCGTTAGGCTCGATTAGTTGGTCCTCATCGCTCCAATGTACATCAAATTTCAGCCCTTTGTCTCTAGCACTGTGAATTGACCTCATAATTGTTATTCCACGTTTTATTTCACTTTCTACATTCGAAGTTTTTTCTTGAGTTTCATTTGCATCATGTGTCTCGTGTGTCTCGGGTGTCTCGTGTGTCTCAGGTGTCCCGTGTGTGTTTTCCTCATTACTAGCCATTATACTTGTAAGAAAGAAAAAACAAAAATTAAATGACAAATTATAATGACAAATCTAAAATTCAACATGTCAAATCTAAAATCCATAATCTATAATCCATCGAATGATATAACATGTCAAATTATAATGACAAATCTAAAATTCAACATGTTAAAATCTAAAATCCATAATCTATAATCCATCGAATGATATAACATGTTAAATTATAATGACAAATCTAAAATCCAAAAGTTAAATGACAATCTAAATTCATAATCTATAATCAATTACTAGCCATTAGTACCTTTTTTAGGCACATCTCTTTCTTTTCTTGGTTGGAATATGTTCTACCTGTCTCTTAACAACACAGACGGTTGGATTGATCCAAATACCCTCATTATGATCATTTCTAGTAAATGATTCAATATCACCATCAATATCACCTTGATCGTTTCTAATCAATGATTCAATATCTACATCAATATCACCATGATCTCCAATGTTATCATCAAGTACTTTGTTCGATAAAAGCACTATAGACCACTTTGTACTTGTCGGATCATTAACATAGAACACTTGTTTAGCTTGAGAGGAAAGAATAAAAGGCCCATCTTTGTATCCCACCCTATTAAGATCCACTTGCAAAAATCCCGACTTATCCATTCATACACCATTATTGTTTTCAACCCACTTGCAACGAAATATAGGAATCTGAAACTTCTCATAATCGAACACCCAAATGCACTCGATAACCCCAAAATATGACAGATTTGCAAATTTGGGGTTTATTCACACTTGAAATGTGCATTGCTTCAGCTACCATAGTGACACCACTATTTTGCATTGTACTTTTATCATCTTGTTCTTTGGTATAAAATGTGTATCCATTAATTGCATATGCGCTATAAGAAAATGCAACCAAACTTGGACCATATGCTAAACATCTCAATCTTTCTGTTATTGAAGCGAGATTTGAATAATACCTTTCGAAAATGTGACTCTTAAACCAAGGTATGAAACTTCGATTGTGCTCTCGTACTATCCAATTCTCATTTCTATTCGTATTTAAACCTCAGAGAATATCTTTGTGCATTTCAACATACGGCTCAACTTCATTCTCATTGTGCAGAACATACAAATGCACTTGATCTCGTTCAACCCTTGATATTGTCACAACTTCATTCCCAATTAGCTTTTTTCCTGCTTTTTTTCCGACAACATTAGATTTGGAGAGTCCAATTGATTGTACATTGGACAAATATTCAGTACAAAACTCAATCGCTTCTTCAACAATGTATCGTTCGGCAATACAACCCTCTGATCGACTTTGGTTTTTCACATACCCTTTTAATATTTTTATATAATGTTCAGCAGGGTACATCCATCTCATATAAGCCGGTCCACACAATTGTGTCTCTTTCACCAGATGAACAACTAGATGAACCATTATGTCAAAAAAGGAGGGAGGAAAATACATTTCAAGATCACACAAAGTAATAACTATTTCATTTTAAAATGTTGGTAAGATCGCAGGATCGATCACCTTACTGCAAATTGACTTGAAGAAAAAACACAATTTAGTTATTGCACTTCTTACTTTTTCAGGCAGAATAGAACGTATACCTATTGGTAGAAAATGTTCCATTATAACATGGCAGTCATGCGTCTTAAAACTCTTTAACCCGAGGTCTTTCAAGGACACAAGTCTTCTAATATCTGAAGAGTATCCTTCTGGAACTTTAACTTCACTTAGAAACTTACACAATATCATTTTCTCCTTTTTAGATAGAGTATATATAGCAGGTGGTAGATATTTTCGGTTTCCTTTCTTCACGGGCCCTAATTCAGTTCTTATCCCCATCGCTACCAAGTCCTTTCTTGCTTTAAGGCCATCCTTAGACTTTCCAGGTATATTGAGTAACGTACCAATAACACTGTCAAACACATTTTTTTCAATATGCATAACATCGAGAAAATGTCTTACATACAAAGACTTCCAATATGGCAGTTCAAAAAAAATTGACCTCTTCTTCCACCCTTTCTTGACAAGTTTATGTGTAAAAGACTTGCCAAACCGAGTATTCACATCTTTTACCTTTTCAAAAATTTGATCACCTGTCAATATAGGTGGAGCTCTACTTTGTTTTGTGTCTCCATTGAAGGTTTTTCTCCACCCACAGTAGTGATATCTCGAATGTAAAAATCTACGATGACCGAGAAAGACATTCTTCTGACCAAACTCCAATCGCGTCCAATCTGTTTTATCTTCACAAATAGGACACGCACATTGACCTTTTATGTTGTACCCTGATAGATTTTCATATGCTGGAAAATCATTAATTGTGCCAAACAAAATCGCCCTCAAGTTGAAAATTTCTTTCCTGTACCCATCATAAACCTCCGCACCGTTCTCCCACAAAAACTTTAAATCTTCGATTAAGGGTGCCAAGTAAACGTCTATGCCATTCCCTGGTTGTCTAGGCCCAGAAATTAACATAGATAACATCATGTACTTACGCTTCATACATAGCCATGGAGGTAGGTTATAAATCATTAAAATTACATGCCAAGTGCTATGTGAGATACTTTGAAGACCGTGTGAGTTCATTCCATCAGTAGATAATGCCAAACAAAGGTTTCTTGATTCTTTTCCAAATTCAGGATAATCATCATCAATTTTCATCCACTGTGGTGAATCTGTCGGATGTCAAAACTTTCCATCAATAATTCTTTCATCTGCATGCCAAGTCAAGTGTCTTGAATCGGTTTCACTACGAAACATGCATCTGAATCTCGGAATTGTAGGAAAATACCATAAGACCTTTGCTGGAGACAACTTCTTCTTATATCGAGAGACACCGCATTTAGGACACTCATTTAACGATGCATACTCATTTCGAAACAAGATGCAATCGTTTGGACAAGCATGTATCTTATCATAGCTCATGCCAATAGATCACAACATCTGTTTGGCCTCATATGTTCGATTGGGAAGAACATTATCATCTGGAAGCATATCTTTCATAAGGGCCAATAACTCTGTGAAACTTTTATCTGACCATCCATTGCCCTCCTTTAAGTTGTACAACTTTAATACCGCATACAAACTTGTGAATTTAGTGCAACCATTATACAACGGTTTCTCTGCATCGCTTACCAACCTCTCAAACATTTCAGGACAATCCTTAAGATCATCTTCAAGTGCTTCTGCAATCTTTTCGACTCTATCATAATTGTATGTATCTGTGCCATTATCATTTGAAGCATATGTCGTATTATCCCCCGGTTCAACATTCCCGTTACTTTTCTCGCCATGCAAATCTCAATATGTATAACTTCGATCAATTCCATGCCTCAGTAAATGCGATAACATCTGACTTGCATTAACCTGGCCCACAAAACAACAATCCAAGCACGAATATTTCATTCGACAGGGGTCTCCGACATGCGCAACAACAAACTTAACAAATTCCTTGACCCCATTCTCGTACTCTTTCGTCAATCGATTTGAAAACATCCATTTCTTATCCATAGTTACACTAATTAAACTAAACAAAAACAAAAATAAAAATAAAAAAAGCAAATATACCTGTAGAGATGTAAACAACTTCTAGACCTCACCTCAAAATATAGATGTAAATAACTTCTAGACCTCACCTCAAAAAATACCTTCAATTTGCATAAAAAAATGAAGATTATTAGAATTTGATACCGTCTCTTAATATACAAATCAATCATCAAGAACGACAACAACAACAATATCATCAAGAACGATAAGATAGTGGTTCCTAAACTTATCATTCTAACATGTTAAAAGAACGATAAATCATAATTGTGTTTGTTAGAAGATAAATCATAATTGGTTCCTAAACTTTTTGGTTTCATTCTTACAATGCAATCAATCCTATCAATGGTCATTCATACTTTCTAGTAGGTATACTTGGATCATTTTAAAGAACGATAATGGGAGAGTAGAGATAAAACACCAACATATTTAATTTTCCAATCTAATACTCCTAAATAGTTTTGGTCATATGCAATCAATCATGCTATTTACATCATAAACAAAGTTACTAGCCCTATTTTAAATAATAAATCACCTAACTATCTATTATTGTTTATGCTATTTACATCATAAACAAAGCATGTTTTAATTTTTTTGGAACTTTAGCATATGCATCAACAATTCAATCTCATAAAACAAATCATATTATTTAGTTGTCCATCATCAATAACTAATCATATTATTTAGTTGTCCATCATCAAGAACTAATCATATTATTTATACATCATCAAGAACGAAAACACATCATAAAACAAAACTATCTAAAATGGGTTACAACAACCACAACATCATCAAGAACGACAACAACAACAACAACAATGTAGAGTATCAACACGGGCAACAACAACAACAATGTACAACATCATCAAGAACAACAACAAGAACGACATACCTCGGTCAAGAAACGACGAACGAAGAACAACAATAATGAGCAACTTCAACTTCAGCAATATAGAACGAACAACAACAACAATGAGCAACGAACGATTTCAGAATGAGAAAAGGGTTTAGGAACGATTTCAGAATGAGAAAAGGGTTTAGGAATAATGAGCGAGAGCGGTTTCTGAAACGAGAAAGAATATGAAAATGATTAGAAAAGGTTTATATTTTAATAAATGATTGATTTTAGAGAGAGCTTTCCATAAAAAGCGTTTTCTAAGGTCTTTTCATAGTTACACCTTAGAGGGCGCTTTTTGTTAAAAGCGCTATCTAAGGTATTTTGACAGATTAACCTTTGAGGGCGCTTTTTGTTAAAAACGCTTTCTAATGTCTCTGAAATAAAATAATATAAAATATTTTAATAAATAACCTTAGAGGGCGCTTTCACTAGAAAGTGCTTCCTAAAGTTGAAAAAATAAAAAAAATAAAAATGAGTATGGGGCGAGGGGGATTTGAACCCCAGACCCATAGCATTCATATAAACCTCCTTGACCAGCGGTACTACGTCATCATCCATTAGTTATATTCACATTAAATATATATAACATAAGTTATCATATATATTTTAAATTATATATTAATATATATATATATATATATTAATTAATATATTTTAAATTAATTAATATATAATTTAAAATATATATTAATTAATATATAATTAATTATATATTAATATAATTTATTAAATAATCTTAGAGAGCGCTTTGTAATAAATGCATGAGTCTGGGACGATGGGGATTCGAACCCTAGAATCAAAGCATTAAGATAAACCTCTTTGACTAGTGGTACTACGCCCTCATCCGTTTATTAAATTCATATTAAATATATATAATATAAGTTTACATATATATTTAATTAATATAATTTCTATATATTAATTAGTATATTTTAAATTATATATTAATATAATTTATAAATATATCAATTAATATATTTTGAGATATATATTAATATAATTTCTATATATTAACTAATATATTTTAAATTATATATTAATATAATTTCTATATATTAATTTCTATATTTTAAATTATATATTAATATAATTTTTATATATCAATTGATATATTTTAAATTATATATTAAATATTTAAATATATTATTTGAATATATTAATATATTATTTGAATATATTATTTAAATATATTATTTAAATATATTAAAATAATATTTTGTTTTATTAATATAATTTTAAATATATTAATTATATTTGGATAAATTAATAAAATTTTATATATTAATTAATATATTTTATATATTTAAATATATTAATGAATACATTATTTAAATATATTATTTGAATATATTAAAAAATATTTGTATATATTTGAATATATTATTTAAATACATTATTTGAATATATTAAAAAAATATTTAAATATATTATTTGAATAATTATTTGAATATAATTTATATATATTTGAATATATTATTTAAATATATTAGTTGAATATATTAAAAAAATATTTTGACATATTAATATAATTTTAAATATATGAATTATATTTTGATATATTAATATAATTTTAAATATATTTTAAATTATATATTAATATATATTTAAATATAATTTTAATAAATTAAAATGTTTGTATTTAAAACATATATTTGAATAATTTAAAATAAATTAAAATTTAATTTAATATGATTTAAATATATTAAATATAATTTGATATATTAATATAATTTAAAATTCATTTCCCTACCTAAAGAGCGTTGGTTCGATACCCCATTTGACATATTTTGTGATACTTTACATGGTTAAGTATATTTGTACCAAAAACAAAAGACAACGTTTTTGTAACAAAACGCTCTTATAGGTCTTTTGTAAAATAATTTAAAATAAAGTGATTTCTTAAGATACACTTTAAAAAGCGCTTAAGATTAAAGTGCTCTCTAAAGTGGTCACCTTAGAAAGCGCTGTCTAATGTGCCCTTTAGAGAGCGCTTTTTTTGAGCGAATTTTCAATTGACCTATAGAAGCGCTTTGCATTAAAAGCACTGTCTTTTGGACGCTGCGAAATGTCATTTTTGGCGTAGTGCATTTTGTATGATTATTTATTTAATTATATAAATTGGTTATCTTTTGCCAATATACATTTTAAAAATTCGACGTCAATAAAATGTGTGATTCTCATATCAACTCATATTAAAAACTCTATACACTATTATATATATATATATATATATATATATATATATATATATATATATATATATATATATATATATATATATATATATATATATATATATATATATATTGTGTTTTAAGTGGTTTTCATATTTAATATTTAATTGTTCTTTATAAAGTTTTTATATATTGTAAACTTATAAAATAAGTGTGAATATATTTTTTTCTTCCACAAATTCAATTTTCTTTTGTAATACAATCTTGAAACTAAGATTCGTTGATTCAGTCATGAGTTGAATGATTTATTTTTCTTTGTTCTAAAATTTTAATTACTTATATAGTTACATTGGTTTTAATAAATAAATAAATAAATAAATAGTAATTTAAATGTACTTTAACAATCATTTTAAATTAAAATAGTCTCTATTTTATAAATAATATACTTTTAATTATTTGTTGGGGAGAAAAAAGTTGAATGTAATTAAGTTATAAGTAATGAATGATATTAAAAAAATAATTAATATTATAAAGAGTAATTCGACAAAAACTTATAAATAGAAATATATTATAATATAATCTTATAATTTTATTATATTATAATATATTCTATTTCTTAATATTTTAAAATTTATTTTAATTGAAAATTTATTGTTGTTTTAAAATAGAATAATATGAATATTTTATTTAAAATTTTTTTTATCATAAGTTAAAAATAATTTTGAATTATTTTTCTTCGTTCTAATAATTTAATTGTTTGTATAGGTACATTGAATTAAATAGTAATTTAAAGTTTAAACGTACATTAAGAATCATTTTAAATTAAAATAATTTCTCTTTTATAAATAATATACTCTTAATTATGTGTTAGAGAGAGAAAAATTAAATGTAATTAAGTTCTATTTAATGAATGGTATTAAAACAAATTAATATTATAAAGAGTAATAAATTTTATTTATCTTATAATAATGATTCAATGGTATAAATGACATTAAATAACTTTGTTTCTCATAATATTTTTATTTATTTACGGTGAATTCTTATCTACCCATCTCAAAAAGTTAGGTAGAATTACCCACAGTGTAATTTGCATTGGAATTGCTTTGGAAATCTAAAAAAATTGAGTTATTAAATAAATAAATAAATGCAATAAAAGGATATGAGATTATTTGATTGGAGGAATGTACATTACCCAACTTTTTGAAGTGGGTAGAGAAGTTGTCCCCTTATTTTATACTTTTATTCTATATTTAATATTTTTAAAACTGATTTTTTTTTTATAATTATTTTCTTTTAAACTTATTAATACCTGGTATAAATTACAAAAAAATGTATATTCACTATGATTTTAATATTTTATTGACTTCTTAGTTAAAAAAGATATGCCTAATAGTGAGTGTGTTATAAATTATTGTAATATATTTTTAATGATTATTATTTGTCATGAGTTTAGAAAGAATAAAACAAATATTATGAATTTGTATCAGATATAAAAAAAACAACATGATTCAGCAACATATTTTATATTAGTTTAGAAAATGATAATTTGGAGATCAAATACCCTCAAATAAGACGATGTCATAAAATAAGAAAGTTATAATTATAAATTAATTATTATCATAATCATTTATTATTTTTATAAATATATATTTAAAATCATTTATTTATTTTAATTGTATTTAAAATTAGTATTGTAATTTCTCTTTTATAAATAATATACTTTTAATACTATTAAGATAATCTAAAACATATTTATTAATTTATTTAATAATTTTTCATCTATTATATAGAAACAATAATATAAATAAACATTAAAAATTAAATAAATATAATTTGATAAATATTCCATACTGTTTTAATAATGCCTACTGTTTTGTAAAATAATACAATATATCCTTTCTCAATTTCTTCTTCTCAAATTCTTCTATTATTTTCTCTATATGTTTTATGTATCTTTTATGTCCTTCTTCCTTCTTCCTCAAACTCAGGTTAAGTTAGAATGAAGTATACAACAAAGATTTCTTAACAAAAGAATTTCTAAACATATGTAATTTGACAAAATTCAAACAAGTGTGAATTATATAAAATGAAGTATACAAATATTTCTTAACAAAAGGATTTCTAAACATATGTAATTTGACAAAATCCAAAGTGTCAATTATATAAAATGAAATATACAATAACGGTAAAATATTCAATAAGTTTAACCTGATAATTTTTCTATTTTATAGAGTGTAATATAATATATACAGTAACGAATTTCCTAAACCACTAATTAATAATTAAAAAATAAGATAATATTGCAATGTAATTTTCTTAAACAACGAATTTCCTAAACCACTAATTAATAATTAAAAAATAAGAAAATATTGCAATATAATTTTTCGTCAAATATATATGATGTTGCAAATTTTCGCCACGATGGATATGATAAAGATGAGAAACATAAGAGGAAAAAAATATATTCATTATGATTTCTATATTTTATTGACTTCTGGGTTAAAAAAGATATGCATAATAATGAGTGGGTTATAAATTATTGTAATATATTTTGTAGGATTATTATTGGTCAGGAGTTAAAAAAATAATAAAACAAACAAATATTATGAATTTGTAACCTATTCCAGATCAGATATATAAAAAATAACATGATTCAGTTGTAACATATTTTTATATTAGTTTAGAAAATGATAATCAGGAGATCAAATACCCTCAAATAAGACGATGTCATAAAATAAGAAAGTTATAATTATAAATTAATTAGTATCATAATCATTTATTATTTTCATAAATATATATTTAAAATCATTTATTTTTTTAATTGTAATTAAAATCAGTATTGTAATTTCTCTTTTATAAATAATATACTCTTAATAGATAATCTAAAACATATTTATTAATTATTTAATAATTTTTCATCTATTATATAGAAACATTAATATAAATAAACAGTATAAATATTCCATACTGTATATACACTTCTTCGATAGAAAGATAAACAATATTCCAATATTTCAATATTCCAGAGATCTCATCAATAAAATATTTCAGAGATCTCATCAATAAAAATATTCTTAAACAACAAATTTCTTAAACGCACTGATTAATAATTAAAAAATAAGATAATATTGCAATATAATTTTCTTAACAACGAATTTACTAAACCACTAATTAATAATTAAAAATATAAGATAATTGTAATATAATTTTTCGACTGACTGAACATAAAAATTTAAATTAACACTTTGTCAATAAATATCATCTCAAAATATCCTTCATAGAAGTTCACAGAATATGATAGAGATGAGGATGAGACTGAAGCTGATTGTATTGTATTGGTTTTAAATAAAACACCAATCATCCTTAGAGATGAGGATGAGACTGAAGTTGATTGTATTGTATTGGTTTTAAATAACACACCAATCATCCTTAGACTGAAGCTGATTGTATTGTATTGATTTTAAATAACACACCAATCATCATTAGAACACACCAATCATCCTTAGACTGAAGCTGATTGTATTGTATTGATTTTAAATAACACACCAATCATCATTAGAGATGAGGATGAGACTGAAGCTGATTGTATTGTATCGGTTTTAAATAACACACCAATCATCATTAGGTGCTACAATTTGAAAATAGGTGTGTTACAATTTGGGAATGGATGGTTACAATTTGGGAATATCTGAAAATAGGTGTGTTACAATTTGAGAATGGATGGTTACAATTTAGGAATATCAATAAGAGGAAGATTTGAGAAAAACAATTGAAAGTTGCGAGAAATAAAACAAATTAATCATTAAAAGTTGGCAGAAGAGAAAACAAATGAATTGCTTTTAGCTCATTCACGTGTAACATGTTTACACCCAAATATGAGACGCTGAATGTATTGGATCGGTTTTAAATAACACATCAATCATTGGTCGGTTTAAAGATTAAATTGCTTGTCACATGTTTACACCTCAATCATCATTATTGAAAAAAACTATTGAAAGTTGGAACATAAAACAAATTAACGATTAACAATTGAAAATTGGAAGAAGAGAAAACAAATAAATTGCTTTTAGTGTGACATGTTTATTCCAAAGAATAGATTTTAGATATTTTCATATAATTGTCAAAACCAATTATATGGTTTGTTTTTAATATTGCAACTCTTTTTATATAAGAATTGTTTTTTTTTGTATTTAAATAATTAATAATATTTTAATAAATTACATTTTTCAAAAGTAACCGACTAATAATGATTGAAACACCAGACGAGTGTGAAAACAAAGAAAGATAAATGACAAAATTTATTGCAGTATCCATTTGCCTCCATTTATTTCTCAACACAAAAAGTCAAACTAGAGTTCTATTCTATTTTCTATTGAGTACTTAGCGTAGACTCCAACATACTCTTTAAAAAAATTATCTTTTGATATTTTTTGTTTTGTTTTAATATACTAAGATAGTAACATTTGCTGAAAAAATATATCTAGATATTATAATTTTGCATTTTACGTTTTATTTTAAACTTATGAGATAAATCAGATGGTGTGGGGGTTACGACATTGATTCTATTGTTGAAATATCTCCTCATACTTTTAATTTCATTCCTTGTCTAATTACAACTTACAAAAACTGTATTTGCAAAAGATATTGTTTAAGTTATATCTTTTGCTTAGATAAGAAAAAGTTAGATTTTTTTGCTAATTGGTAGTAAGTGATTAAATTAGTTGTCTAATTTTATCGGAGAATATGTTACACTAATTATAACATTTTTTTATTTATTTATAAATGTATTCCCACATGGTACACCAAGTGACCAAACCCAAATACAAAGGATCAAGTCCACACACTCCAATCCCAACTAATATCACAACACATCTTTATTTAAAAATAAAAAATAAAATCTGACGGGCACTTTAAACCAATCATAAAGCTATATTTAACAACATTGCGGCTCCGATATTCTAACTATCACCATGAGTTATGAATAGTTCTAAAGGCTTATATCTTCCAAATTATCAATCAAGTCATTAAACAAAACTTGATTACGAGCCCTAAAGGCTATATTTTACTAATTATAACTCTATGAGGAGTAAATTAGAGTGGTGAATATGACTATAAATTAGATTGACTTTGAACGGATGAATTCGACAAATTTGACTTAGTTTGTTTAGTTGCTCTAGTTCGATCCACTTCTATAAAATGCTTTAAAATTAGAGTGAATTTTGTTGAAATCGGATTTAGATTTTACTTATATTACCGGACTTATACATGTTAGTATTTAGGGTTATCAATTAAAATGATAAAGATAAATTTAAAATAGAAAATGACGAACTTAAATTTATAAGAGTTAAAGTAACTTTTAAAAAACGCTTTAAATTTATAAGATTTTAACTATATATATATATATGCTTTATAAGTTAAAAATTATCAACAATAAATTCGAAAATTGTTTGTAAAACAAAACTAATATATACATAAAAATGATTGAAAATGCTGTTAGCAGCCATTAGGGGTGGGAATAGGCTGAGCCGAGCTAGACTTTATCAAGCCTGAGCCTGGCCTGCTAAAAAATTCCAAGCCTAAGCCTGGTCTGTAGCCTATCAAAGGCTTATGTTTTGGCTTGAGCCTGTCCTGCTAAAAAATTTCAAGCCTAAGCCTGACCTGTAGCCTATCAAAGGCTTATGTTTTGGCTTGAACCTGACCTTTTCGAATGCCTGATTAGCCTATTAGCCTACTTAAAAAGCCTATATCATTTAAATATGTGTAAATAAGAAATTCAACAAATATTTAAATAAACTAGAGAATCAAAAGTATAATGAGACTAAATGTTTGTTTCCATTGACTTATCTGAGCTTACCTAGTAGCATAAATTTGTGAGATGATTTGTTTGAGAGAACTTATGAAAACACCTTATAACATTATTCATAGGATTCCTTTAAACTTATTTTCATAAGTTCTTAAATATAACTAAGTTTTACTCTTATATTTTAGTATCAAGAATAAAATACAATATAAAAACAATAAATTCATTCATATTTAATAAATAGGCCGACCCGATAGGCTTATAAGGTTTTTTCTATGGCCTGCGGCCTAGCCTATTTAACTAAGTAGGCTTATAAAAAAGCCCAAGCCTTTTCTGTTTAAAAAAAGCCTGGTCTGACCTTGGCCTATGTAGGCTAGGCCTTAGGCCCCTGTTAGTTTTCCTGGCCTATTCTCACCCCTAGCAGCCATGCAATGACCTAGTTGTGTAAAGTTATGAACCGACAAAGCTCATATCAAATAAACCCCACATTCTCCACACGTACTATTCTTTGGGCCCAAATTCACGCATATATGCAAAACAATTAAAAGAATACAATATTTATTTTTCATTACAAATTTAAATATACATGTTGACTTTTTGATAATTATATCGAACTGGACAAATATCAATCTTTGCCTGTAAATAAGAGAGAGAGAGAGAGAGATGGGATGAAAATTGAATGAAAAGAAAACATTGTTATTATGATGGATATTGTTACAGAACTGCACCAGTAGTTATTATATATACACATGTAGTAATTAACTAACTAACTAAGTTTGAATTAATACATAACATGTTCCTTTAATTCAAACTTTCATCAAATGATACACATCAGAAGCTGATACTTCAGACTCTTTGTCTTCAGACTCCAACCATTCTTCAGAAGCAACTTCAAACTCCAGAGATTCAGAAATTGTTCCCACTTATGGCTCCTTCAGAGGCTAGGATGTTCCATCCTCTAACTCCTTTAGAGGTTTCCTCTTTAGAGGTTAATGATCTATAAGTCGTTTAAACCTCTTAATCAAACGCCACCATTCTCATGTCTATCTTCAGCTTAGAAAATTATTCTCATTTTACAGCCTTAATCAAGATATCAAAAATCTGGTCATTGGTAGGAAAATATCTCACTGCCAACCTTCCGTTGTTCACTTTCTCCCTTATGTAATGAAGCCTTGTTTCAATATGTTTAGATCTTCCTTGAGAGATAGGGTTCTTTGCTAAATTTATTGCATATTTGTTGTCAACAAGGAACTTGATTGGTACTTTAATGTTTACTCCAAGTTCAATCAATACAGCTTCAATCCAAGCAGCTTGACAAGCATCTGAACAACTAACAATATATTCTGTCTCACAACTAGATAGAGCCACAACAGGTTGCTTCTTGAGTTTTTGACTTCTTTGTACTATTGAGTTTTTCAATTTCTAGTTGAGATTCTCCAATTATCAAGAGATCATCCACAAACAAACATACCAGCAATAGCATTTCACCCTGCTTGTATTTTACATACACACCATACTCAACTGAACATTTTTTAAAACCATGACTGATGAAGAAAACATCAATTCTCTTATTCTAGGCTCTTGGAGTATGCTTCAAACTATACAAAGCCTTGTATAGTATATACACCATATTATTGTTTCCCTTTACTTTAAAACTTGGAGGTTGAGACACATATACCTCTTCATCAAGAGACCCGTTTAAAAAGAAATCTTATTTTACATTCATGTGTGACAAAATCAACCTTCTGTTGCAAGCTAAAGCCACTACAAGTCTTATAGTCTCATGCCTTTCCACTAGTGCAAATACCTCAGAGTAATTCAAACCTTGTCTTTGAAGGAAACCCTTTTATCGTTAATCTTGCTTTGTGTTTCACTATTGTTCCTTCTGGACTCAACTTTACTTTGAAAACCCACTTCACATTAATTTACTTCTTTATTTCTGGTAGTTGAATCAGTTTCCATGTGCCACATTTTTCAATTGAACTAATTTCCTTCTTAATTGCATCTTTCCACAATTTTTCTTGCATTGCATCTTGATAATTCATTAGTTTAACACTTACTAACATTGCCAAGTGTATTATTTCTCCATCCTCATTTACTGTATTGTTCGGGACAATTTCATAATCATTCAGCCTTGCAGGTATCTTTCTGTTTCTGGTTGGTCTTGCCCTTTGAGTAGGATTCACAGTCTCAGTTGGAGTCTTAGTTGAGACTGGATTCACTTCATCAGAATCAATCTACATTGGAGCCTGCATCGAAACCATTCTTACTCTTTCTCCACCTTGGTTCCAATCTCTGGATTTTGTTTCTCTAATGATTACATATCTACTAACCACCAATTTCTCAGTAACTGGATTATATAACCTATATGCTCCAGTTGGATGGTAACCAACTAAGATCATATGTTCACTTTTATCTTCAAGTTTGGTTCTTTTTTCATCTGGCACATGTCTATAGCATAATGATCCAAATACCTTGAGATGAGTGATGCAAGGCTTGCTTCCTGACCAAAATTCTTCTAGCATCTAATTCTGTAAAGTCTTGGTAGGACATATATTTAGAACATAACCAGAAGTAGATACCACTTCACCCCAGAATTATGAGAAATGACTTTTGTTTCAGCATGCTCCAAGCCATTTCAACCAAGCTTATATTCCTTATTTTAGCCATACCATTGTGTTTAGGTGTGCAGAAGGAGCTACTTCATGCAAGATGCTACTTTTATGACATAACTGTTTGAATTCATGGAAATTGTATTCCCATCCTCCATATGTCATGAGTATCTTAATTAGTTTTCCACTCTATTTTTCAGCCATAGCCTTAAACCTTTTGAACATGTTTAAAGCTTCTCCTTTGGTCTTTATCAGGTAAACCCACAACATTCTACTGAATTCATCTAAAATGAGATGATGTACTTGTTTCCTCCATAATAAAGGGTTTCAAAATGACAACAAATGTAAGATGAAACTGCCTTCAATATATGTTTGGTTCTCATTAACAAGTGTTTCACAAAAGGTAATCTACTTTTCTTCCTTAGCATGAAAATGTCACATGCTTTATCAGGTTTCACTATCTTAGGGAATCTTCTGCTAACTTCATAGTATTCAGCTTTCCTAGACTTCTAAAGTTCATATGCCCATACCTTTTGTTCCAAAGCTATCTTTCTTCATCAAGAATTGATGAATAAAGACAATGTGATTCAGAGGCCTTTAAGCTAGGCTTATAGTGTAATACCATATATTTAATTAAGTGCTCTAGATAATATTAAATGGACTCAATTGAGTTTCGGTGTGCTTTGAGAGTTATTTGTTCAAATAATTAGAGCAACTGTTGAACTTATATTGAATTGATTAATATTATCCGACCCTGAGGTTTTATTAATTGATACATTAGAGATATTTTCGGCAACTTTAATAATTGATAAATTGGTGTGGGACGATAAAATATCAATTGGAGATATTTTTATATCATTGTATTATATAATAATAAGTATTATATATATAGTAAGAAAAAGGAAAGAAAGGGAGTTAGAAGAGAAAGTTTGTAAGAAAAGAAGAGGAAAATAAAAGAGAAGAGAAAAAGGAAGAAGAAAAAGAAGAAACCTATAAGAAAGGAAGCTTGGATCATTTTCACCATTCTTCTCCATCATCTTCATCAAACTCCACTTCAATGCTAAGGTGGGTTCTAGATAGAGACTTTAGTTGTAGAAATTCTCGAGTTCCAGAGCTAGGTTTACTATTGTGAGAAAATGAGTAATTTTTCCAAATCATAGAATCTAACATATGAAATGCGATATAAACTGTGTAGCATGACCATTATATGTGTGGAATCATCTGTTGGTAACTGTTATAATGTTTGGTTTGGTTTTGAATGAGTTTGAGATGGAAAGGTGTTAATAAAAACAAGTATTTTTGCTTTTGCGTCCGATGTAACCGGTTAGCCTCTGGGTAGTAACCGGTTACCCTTTGAAAAGTTGGGGTTTTGCGCAAAAAATGAACTAAGTAACCAGTTACCCTCTGGATAGTAACCGATTACTGAAATGTGTCCGGAAACACCATTTTTCTTTTGTTTTCGAAGTAACCGGTTACCCTCTAGGTAGTAACCGATTACCACTGTTATGTTTTGAAAAAATACTTTAAAAGTTCATAACTATTTACTCGGGTGTTCTATCGAAGCATTCTTGGTATCATTGGAAAGCTATGACAATGTATTACTATGTGGAATTTAGGATTATGTAATTGTGTGATGTTATATAATTATACATGTAAACTAAATATAAACATGAGACCACTTAATTTAAAATGAGTTAAGTAGAGTAAGGAAGACTTACCCCATATCAATAGTAGAACCTAGTTGTGACTAGGAATTTGATAGAAAGTAGACATCGATATTCAGATGTTCGATACATAGATGTATATCTTAGTTGAGTAATGGTCTAGTGGTGAGTAACACTATATGGAACATGTGTGTGAACCCGTTGGGTGTTTTATTTTGTGAAAAAGGCGAATGTGGCATTATGAATGTAATATGCATTCACTTATGTATTAAGGCAAATGTGGCCTTATGATTAGTATGTGCAATCACGTTTGTGTTGAAATCGTGTAATCAAAATCGTTTCCCTGAGATGT
Organism: Lathyrus aphaca; assembly: GCA_963966055.1. Taxonomy (NCBI): domain Eukaryota; kingdom Viridiplantae; phylum Streptophyta; class Magnoliopsida; order Fabales; family Fabaceae; genus Lathyrus; species Lathyrus aphaca. Next base: position 365,415,403 of record OZ014521.1, read on the forward strand.
CGTTTCATGAACCTGGGGTTCCTCTGAAATGTATGCATAATTACTTTACATGTTTGATTCCCGCATTTAGTACGAATAGAACCTACAGGTAGAGACCTGAGATGGTTAACAGACCATGAGAAGTGACGATTCTAGGTTAATAAGCCTAGGATCCAAATCCATATTGTATGTCAAGTAAATTACAAGGATCCATGACTCGTGCCGATTCTTAGACGTATGAGAGGACGAGAATATGGGATGTCTTCTTTGGTTTCCGGATTAGTGATACTTTTCGAGTTAGTGAACTCAAGATATGTTTCCATATGAGTGCGAGATTGTGAACTCAAGGTCTAGGCTTTCCTTCAACTTGAGTAGGATTCTTGTAGAACCTTGTAGAGCCGAGAGAATCCATAAGATAAGGAACTCACCGAGATGTTGATATCTCATCCCACTATTGTTGTTGCTTTTTTAGGTTTTATTTGCAAGTTTGATTTACAAGTGGAGTTAAGCTTGGATGTTTCAAGAGAAGCTCAAATTTAGTTTTCCACCGTGTATTTATCTTTGTATAATGAAGGATATTGTATTTGATCTTAGTATTTTTATTTTAGTATGATTTCCATGTATTGTATCAAAGTTTTGTATTAGTTTTTAGTATTGGTTGAGAATATGAATTATGCTATTAGGCACTTATGATGGTGTCAGTACCAAATAAACACTTGTATGATATTATTCTAGATATATATTATATGGGGCGTTTCATCTACATTTTATTTCTTGTCAGAGATGATTTCAGAACCATTCTTTTCTTCTCATCATATAGCTTCAGGGAGCCTTCTTCCATGATTACTAATAATCCTTTCTCTATCAGCTAATCAATACTCAGCAGATTACTTTTCATACCATGGATAAATAAAACATCTTCTATCAATCTTGTTTTACCTTACTTTTTCATATGAAAATCTTGACCACGTCGTTTTCCATTAAGCTTATCCTATTAACCAATTTCACACATTTTTTCTTGTTTGAGTTAAAGTCAGTCAACCATTCCTTATGTCCAGTCATGTTATTAGAGCAACTAAACTCTAAGTACCACATATAAGATGTTAGATCCCCTTCAGAGGTTGTTATCATCAACTATATAGGATCTGAATCTGAATCATCTTGCACCATGTTAGCTTCCTCTACACCAGTTTTTTGATTTATTTTTCCAAACCAGCAATCTGAAGCGAAAATGATCATACGTCTCACATTTGAAGCATTTGATCTTTCGCTTGTCTTGGAACTTTTTCTTGTTTTGAAGTTCGTTAGATCATCCTCCTCCTTTAGAGGATTCAGATCTTTCTTCTGCCTTTTTTCTTTCTTCTCTTTTCTATTTGGTGTAAATTCTTTATGGTGTTTTCCTTTTCCTTGCTTCCATATTTTCTTTATTTCATTAGAACCTCCTTTTCTTGAATGAGCGATCAGGGCATATTCATAATCTTTATCTGTCTCTCTTTGATTCAATCTCAGCTCCCTAGTTTCAAAGGATCCTTGCAGATCCCCCAACTTCATTGTTTCCAGATCTTTGTTTTCCTTAATTGTTTTTACTATCATATCATATTGAGGAGTCATACTTCGAAGTGCCTTTTTGATCTTTATTTGCTTTGTCAATGTCTCTCCAGAATTTTTCATCTAATTGATTAATTCTCGAACCTTAGTGAAGAAATCTGATATCGATTCGCCCTCTTTCTTATGCATCATTTCATACAACTTTCTCAAAGACAGGCACACCTTCTTTACATTCACATCTCCACCATAGTATTCTCCAGCATATCCCATGCTTCTTTCGAAATTGCAACATGAGCTATTTTACCAAACACATTCGCTTCAATGTATTGGTGAATGTAAAATAGAGCATTTTGATATTTCTTCTTGGATTCCTTATATGTCACTTTCTGAGCATTAATTACATTTTATGCTATCGGTTGAAGCCCCTCTACTACATACTCAGACACATCTTGAACATTGAAGATGATTCTTGTAACACCCCATTTTTAATATTTAATCGTCGAGTATTTTTGGTGTTGTGTTGGCCCTGTTTATGGCGTATATCTTGTCGTTTTGTTGATGTGTCTTAGTGGGACAAGTAGAATCGGGTTGCGTTTAGTGATAACGGGTGTACGAATAATAATAAGACTATTTAATTACTATTATTATTATTATTATTACCTTTATGAAATAATATTAGTAATATTAGAATTAAATTTAATATTATTATTTGAATTTAATTAAAATAAAGGATATTTTAGTAAAATATCAAGATGAGGGTTTAGTATTGAATTAGTAAAAACAGAAAATTAGTGGAAGAATTAGTTGTATAATTTTTGTGGAAGAACCAAATAGGCTAGGAAGGAGGAAGAACATCTAGGGCACCCATCTTTGAGGAAATTCGCAGGATTTTTCATCTGAATTCGAGGTAAGGGGGAGAAAGGATTCGAAATTAGGTGATTTAACATGATGGGTAGTGAGGGTTTCCTTTCCTTGTAGGATTTTTATGTTATTATGTGGTTCTATGTTGAATCTGTACATGTATGATCTTTGTTACGAATTGATGAATATGAATATCTGATCTTGATGAATTTCTGATGAAATGTTGTTGTTATTGTTCTGGTGTATGCATTGTTATGCAGATCTTGTTGTTGTAGAAATAACTGTTGCAAATCTGGATCTAAAACGAATATGAAATTGAATTAGTAATTTAGATGAAAGAATGAGAGAATTAGGAGTGTAAAATTGATGTACAAATAAGTTTAGGCCTGAATTGGAGTGGAAAAATATGAAACCCGTAGCAAAATTTGGACTGGTGGGGGAAAACAATTTTTAGTAACAGATCTGGGTATTACGAGTAACATTTTAGGCATTACGCGTAACACACCAGGCATTACGCATAACACTATACTGTTATGCAATTTTTAGTAACACACTAGGCATTACGCGTAACACACTAGGCGTTACGCGTAACACCAGCAGAGGTGAGGAAAAATGTGATTTTTGCAATTTTTGTCCCGATTTCACATGTGTGGCTGATTCTTTTGGAGTAAAGTATTGATATGGACCTTAAGACATGTTTAATCGAGGATTAACATCGAGAAATGAAATAATGATGGAATTTGAGTGAATTCAGTTAGTTGAATAATCAGTTAAATCGCGTGAGGTTATTATTGGTGATTTATGTGGAACTATCATTGTGTATTGATCGAATTGATCATGTAGATGTATAATATGGTGAATTATACACGTGTATGCATTTGCATAGTCTTGCATACATTGTCGTACTATTGTTGGGATGATCGTGCCAGATGGGCGAATACGATCATCCGTACTCCGTAATGGAGAATGGTAGGATAATCATTGCTGGATGAGTGTATGTGATTATTAGTGTTCGATTGAATGAACAAAATCTGGTACCATATGCATTGTGCCGTGTTGAGTCACATTGCATAATTATTGTTGTTGCATAACTATCGTTGTACTTGTTGTTGCTTATCTATTGGTGAAATTGTTGTATTTGTTGTTGTGAGTGGGAAATTACCCTTAAAGATGTTATTTGCACCGTTTATATTTGAATTTGTTTCTCACTCCTTTGTTGTTTGTTGTTACGTCTGTGCTTCTTTGGAAGTACAAATAATCCAGGTACTTGAGAGTGCGTGGAGTCGTGTTGCTTATTCGAGTCTTAGGATGCTCTGATACGTAACACGAGACGAGATTTTTAGTTGTTTTATTTATTTTATTACGTATCCATTTTATAAACCAAGAGGATTATTGAGGAATTATTGTTGATGTCGTTTTGATTATGAATTGTAATGAACCTGATAATTTATTTCGTTGTTTTAATGAAGAATTTTATGTTGGTTATTATTGTTGAAAACGTAGCATTCCACTTTGAAACTCTGATTTTATTGTAGTAAACTATTATTTTGTAAATTGGGAAAAGTGGGGTCTTACAACTCTCATCTGAATGCACAATTTTCCCAACTATTTCCACCAAGAATTGGAAGATTTGCAAGGAAGTTGTTACCGTCTATTCTAACTGTTTTTTATAATCAAAACAATATATTAACAGGAGTACTAGGGATACACCAATCCGATAAACAAATTCCAACAATCAAGGAAAAACAACCCTACCGAAACTATACAATCAAAGATACAAAAGTCAGTAGGATGCTTGATCCAATCAAAAAAGGTACATCTTGGAATTCGTTTACACCTATTTGGAAGCCATAACCAAGAATGAAGAACAATTTTATAAAAAATGGTCTCTGAATAAAAAAAAAAGCACCGTAAAAAATAATTTGGTTTCTAAGCCTCCATATATACCAACAGACTACTAACCAAATTAGAATCACACCCTCGTTACGCCTACGATCTCTAAGAGAATAAACCCAATCTTGAAAATGACACTAACTGATGTTCGCACTCATTGTCGAAATGCCCAACCAAGACGTCAGTTTCTTCCAAATAATAGATACCTTATCACACGTGAAAAAAAGATGAATTGAATGTTCTACCGTTTGTAAACAAAAAACATGCATATTCCAACCATAACTTTAATCACTTTTGATTCTTGATCAGAACTGATATCGTGATATCATATGTTGACGTTATTACATCTTGTGAATGCATAATTTAATTGAGAGAAAGATAAAGAGAGTGTTGGAGTGAAAGAGAGGAAGAGAGAGAGAGAGAGATGAATATTGAATTAAAAGTGAAGATTATTATTATGAAGGATATTATTATACAACTATACCAGTAATTATTATATATACAAATGGAACTAACTAACTAAATTTGAATTAACATACAACAATTAATCTATAAAAACAATACCAATTAGAGAAATATATTTAAAAACTAAAATGAAAAAGTTTAAAATAGAAAACTAATATTTTAAACAGTGTAAAGTGAAAGCCAAAAATGCAATTAAGAAAAAGATTTGAGAAAATGAATGATGCATTTAAATGAAAATTAATTTTACATTGTCAATGATAATCCTATAGCTTAGTATTTATATAGCATATCATGGTGATATATTTTATCAGAGTGATATATGATGTTATAAATCTTCTTAATCATAAAAATGCATCCTTAAAACCAAAAAATAAATAAAAATATTTATACCCATGTTTTTATAAGCATTTGGTACGTTAGTTAGTTGTTATTTTAATATTTTTTAGTCAGAAATGGAATCATGATGTTTTAACTCTTTCCATTCTAGTTTATACCCATCATTAACTTTCCATAACTTCATGTTTCTTTCCTTTTATATATATTTACGTCTCACTTTGCCATTTCCTAAGAATTATCATTTTCTTGCAAACTCTTCTTAAGAGTTATCGTTACTGTTTCACGTGGAAGAGTTTTGATTCATGATATAAACCATTCACACAAAAAGCTTTGGCCTAACTTACATATTCACTCTTTCTTCATTTCTTTCCCTTCATCATCTTCTTCATCCATGGAATCCTCAAATTGGGTTCTTAAACATGTATCCATCTTACTATTTTTCTTTCTCACTTGTTCAATGTCCTCAACATTAGACCTTGTGGTTACACACACTAAAGCCTTGCACAAAAATTTCACGGCAGTATCAGATTTTAGACTGATAAATAGAAGAATTTTGAAGGATGGTTCTATTATAAATCCTTATGTTAAACTCATTATCAGCAAAAATTCTAGCTTATCGGATGACCAATTCGTCACGGTTACGGTCACCGGAGTTTCGAAACCGAGAGATGGAGATTGGGTAGCTATGATCTCACCTTCAAATTCCAAGTAAGAATTAACTTTTCTTGCTAATGTAAAATATTAATTTCAAATTATATGAACTATGGAATTTGATTTAATTTATAACTTAAAATTAAATATATATGCAGTGTTAAAACTTGTCTTCTCAATGAATTTTATTATCTACAAACTGGTGATACTTCAAAACTTCCTCTGCTTTGTCATTACCCTGTCAAGGTATGTTCATGAACATAATATTATTATATGCTTTGAAATTTAATATTTTTATTTTCTTTTTCTTTTCCCATTGCCTAATATTCGGCCTAGAATGCTTTTAATTGTTAAACTATATTCTAATCTTATTCTGGTGAAAAATATCTTTCAAAATATTTAACACAAATTGAATACAAAAATGAGACAACGAATATAGTACATGAATATTGATGGTTGCTAGCATGTCTCATAAATGCCGTATAAGTAATGCTACTAATATTATATTGTGTGTGTGGTGTAAAAGTTGCTTGTATTGTAAATTATTAATTGGTCTGCAATCCATTTTCAACTACCTTATCTCCAAGGTTAGCTATCTCCCACCATAACCTATCAAGTTTATTCATATTGAAGATATAATTTCATTTTTTTTTTATTAATTAATGGTATAGCTTTGAGAAAATTTATTTCTAATTGATATATTTATTTAATCAATTTTTTATTTATTTTTAAAATGAACCAACTTTACATCTTTAAGATGATTTTTTTTTTAAAAATAGAAATTTATAGGCTGGCATAAGTGAGAACATGAAGGTTGCTTAATTTAGTCAGAAAATTGAAGCAAGAGAAGGCTTCGTTTAAAGTTTGATGTTAACAACATTTATTAAGAACAAAGTCTTTGTCAAAGATAAATTAAATTGACTTGCCAATCAACATATCCTCAAGCTGGCTTTTTCTTAGCAAACTAACCAGCTCGAAAAAGTTTGGTGTGGTTTAAACACACTACAATAGTGCTCATGTTAAAAGAAAACGATAAAACGATATAAGTAAATAAATAATTTATACTCTTAAAATAATTTAATTATTTGTATTTTTTTATGCAATCGAATTTTTTCACATCATACTAACTTGCAGACTAAAAACATATATTAAACAATATAAAAATAAAAACATGTATTTATTTTTCATATGTACACGTCAAGAATGAGTTGTACGTAGTGCCTTTCCTAGGTAGGGACATGAACGTCAAAGTCAAAAAGCGATGTAAAAACATGCACTCTTTTGACGTAGTTGTCAAAGTTTACGTCCACGCAATATTTTATCCATATTCAGATTAGTACAATGTTTCGTGGCGTTTTTTTTGTGAAGGTGGAATAAGTTAAGGGTATATTCCTATTTCTTTTCTTTTTCAGTCGGGACTGGGAGTTTCCATAAATCTAAATTATCTGACCTGAAAAATGGATTTATTAATAAATTAAAAAGATGATATTATAAACTCAAACTCAACTTGACATGTAAAAATTTCAATTAGATAATTCCCACGTGTCTGTTGCTAATAAAAATTTCTGATTTATATTTAGATCAAACAGTTTCACACTATGAAAATAACAAGAGCTCATCACATATACTAATCTTGTTAGTTACCAATCATATGTAGATTTATGTTTCTCTTGAATAATAACGGTGTTGATTGAGACCTAAAATGTAGGCACAATACTTGAAAAACGATCCAGATTACCTAAGCTGCAAAAACAAAGAATGCCAGAAAGAACAGAATGGGAAATGCAGTGTCACAACTTGTAGTGGTTCGATAAAGTTTCATGTTATCAACATTAGAACTGACATTGAGTTTGTGTTCTTCACTGGTGGCTTCCTCACTCCTTTCCTTGCTGGAAGGTCCGCACCTTTGAGTTTTGCTAATCCTAACAAGCCACTTTATGGACATCTCTCAAGCATTGATTCAACTGCAACATCAGTAAGCACCATAACCATAACTCCTACTCTGCTAATAGAAGACACACTCATGAATGAAACTAATTATAAAATGATTGGTGTTGTAGATGAGATTGACATGGGTTAGTGGAGACAAGGAACCTCAGCAAATTCAATACGGAGATGGAAAAACAGTTACATCAGTAGTTACTACTTTTTCCCAAAATGATATGTGCAGTGAGTAATACCTTCACTTTTATATGCTCAGAAATATATCTGTTTCATGCATCAGCACTGTTAATTCATAAGGAATATTTACAGGTTCAGCACTGCCGAGTCCTGCTAAGGATTTTGGATGGCACGACCCAGGATACATCCACTCAGCAATTATGACTGGACTCAACCCATCAACTACCTACTCCTACAGATATGGAAGGTATGAAGCTTCCATGTTAGATGCTTTAATAACTACCTTTTATAAAAAGTGATTCTAATAACTATTTTGTTCTATTGATGTTCTAGTAATCGGGTTGATTGGAGTCAACAAATCAAATTTTCAACTCCACCTTCTGGAGGAATAGACGAGCTCAAATTTGTTGCATTTGGTGATATGGGAAAGACCCCTCTTGATGCTTCAGAAGAACATTATATTCAGGTAAATTGATTGTTCAAATGAAATAACATTTATAACTGAAATTCATATTGAGATAAGGTATTACGATTGGACAAATGGTGAACTAAAGCACTTATTCGGACTTACACATATGTGCAAGAGTCAAGTCATTGTTCGACATAAACAAATGTCAGACACCAAAGAAATCTTCAATCTGAATTATTTGTGCTATACGTGAAATATTTGACTATCTTGTTTTTCATGTAGCCTGGAGCTTTATCGGTTATCAAAGCTATAGCTAATGAAGTAGATTCCAACAATGTAAACTCGGTTTTTCACATTGGAGACATAAGCTATGCGACTGGTTTTCTAGCAGAATGGGATTTCTTCATGAACCTTATTAGTCCAGTAGCTTCAAGAGTTTCTTACATGACAGCAATTGGGAACCATGAGAGGTATCATTTGCGTCTTCATTAATCATAATTCTGTCCAAAGATTGTAGGAATAATTGATTGGCCTAAATTGTTGACTTGATGTATTTAAAAATTAAGAGTGTCAGATGGATGACTTATGATATATCATTATTGAACTTGTTTTTATTTATATTCAGGGATTATGTTGATTCTGGTTCAGTTTATCAAACACCCGACTCTGGTGGTGAATGTGGAGTACCTTATGAAACATATTTTCCAATGCCAACTTCTGCAAAGGATAAGCCTTGGTACTCTATTGAACAAGCAAGTGTTCATTTCACAGTAATATCCACTGAACATGACTGGTCCATAAATTCTGAACAGGTTAACAAAATAAATAATTTTTTTATTTCTTATATTTATAACTAAATTAAATGATTGAAATACATATATGTAATATTCCTATTGCAGTATGAATGGATTAAAAAGGATATGGCATCAGTTAATAGACAACATACTCCTTGGTTAGTCTTCATGGGGTAAGTGATTTATGTATTTCTAGATTTTGTGGTTTCTCTACCAATGTTTTGAAAATCAAACTTGACATCAAACCAACGAGACATCTAAATCATGGTTCAGCTGACTTAAACCGCTCAAACCAAAATAAAATCACGATCAAACTGTTAAAATAACCTAAATGGTAGTAAAGCTTGGTTCAAGACTTAAACGGTTGAACTATGCGATTTGATTATTAAAATACTGTTCTCAATTTCACATCTATTGAACAAATGTTTTTTATTTGCAGACATAGACCAATGTACACTTCCAACCAAGGATTTTCATCTAAAGATCAAAATTTTATTAAAGCTGTGGAGCCATTGCTATTAGAGAATAAGGCAAGAACATCAAACTCCTTAGAATTCTGTTCTGTTGCTTACAGTGCCTTGTATAAGAAGCTAACTTGTGTATTGTGAACATGAAACAGGTTGACTTAGCTCTTTTTGGCCATGTGCATAACTATGAAAGAACTTGTTCTGTCTATCAGAATAAGTGCAAAGCCATGCCTATAAAAGATCAAAAGGGAATAGACACTTATGATAACAAAAATTATAGTGCTCCCGTACATGCTGTCATTGGAATGGCTGGATTCACCTTAGACAAATCCTCAAACAATGTAACTAATTTTCCCATCTTCGAACTCATATATGACTCATGGATCTAAATTGCAGCGGTGGTTGCAGTTGCAATTACACTGCAAACTTTGATATTTCATAGCAATGTTGTTGCCGAGACCTCTAAAACCTTAAACTTGCGGCTGCAATTCAGATCGAACCTTGTTCATGCTTACAATCCTCCACTCTTCCCATATTTTCTATGCTTAAGATTTTTTTTAATAAGCAATGAAACTGTTTGTTTGGTTGCATTGGCAGGCTGAGAGCTGGAGTCTTAAAAGAATTTCAGAGTTTGGTTATTTAAGAGCACATGCTACTAAAAATGATTTAAACTTGGAGGTTAGTACCTATATTCCAACCTCAATCACCATTTCATGAATTTATGATTTTATCTTAAATACATATTAAGCATTATATACTTCATTGCAGTTTGTGACATCAGATACAAGAGAAGTTAAGGATAGTTTCCGCATTACAAAGTAAAAGTTCACTCAAGAAAAAGAAACATATAAAGAAGTATAAGTAGAAATTGGTTTATAAAGATCGAGATAGACAGACCAATACACACATATATAAAATATTGAAAGCCAAAGGAGATCTAGAGATACTTGAAGATGAACAGCATTTGGGCTGATTCTTTGTATTACATAGCTACATTGTTCTAGATTCTGTTACAAAGAATTACATATAGACAATAAGTTCTTGTTACTGCAACTTTTATTTCTAGACCAAATCAGAATCAATATATATATATATCTTATTTCTAAGTATACTGTTTCCTGTTCATTTGGTCTTTGAAGTTTTTAGTTTCACAATACCTGAGTCAGCCTTTTAAGAAACTTTGCTTCTTTTTTTCTGCATTGGAATTAGATAATTGACATGCATAGATGGTTTGCTTAAAATTAAGCAATGGTTCTTATATAAATAATTGATTGTGTTATGAAAACTGAATTAGTTCTAAGTTCAAATGCACAAAATCGTCGATGAGTGAGATACAGAACAATGACAATTAAAATAAATAACTTTTAAGTTAAATTAATCTATCAAACAAGAAAACAAACCACAAGAAGAAGAAAATACAAAATTATTTACTTAGTTAATCAATCTACTATGGGGGAGAGGGAGCATCTCTCATATCCATTATACTTTAAAAAATTGTTACAAAAGATTATAAGACAAGTTACAAAAAAATGGCCTTCAAAGTTCTCAAAACATCTCGTATTTTCTATTTAAGTGTTTCTCAATCTCTCAAAATCTCAATATATGAATCTCACAAATCTAAGATATTTAAAAATGTTTCTCAATCTCTTTAGATAGCCCAAAAAATCTTTCAATTTCAAAAACAATGAATACTAAGAATCCCTCCATTTGTCTCTCTAAGTTTCTATTACTAGGATTTCACCACACTCAGTTTCGTACAAAAAGTGGTTGAAAAACACATTTTATAGTTGTCTAGAGGGATGCAGTGCGTTTTTCTAAAATATGATGTATTTTTTAAGAAACTCACGAGCACGTTGCGTTCTCCCAAGACGCACTTCATTTCTAAAACCCATTGCGTTTTTGCCAACGCAATGTGCTCACACAAATGCCTAAATTGATTTTTTATGCCAATTTCCATATTGGCTTAAAAATCGATGATGATGTCAATTTATTCATCAACCACATTATTGCTCTCTCGAAAGGGTTAATCACCGTTCAACAAACTTTATCAACTCTAAACAATAATTGAACCTAGATCTAGGAACTTGCATCCACTTGCATCCAACCATCCTTTCTTTCTTAGGTAATCTCACAAGCTCACAAGTACAGTTCTTTATCAGTGAATGTCTTTTACCATTCATTGACTTCAACCATTTTTTAGTCCTTTTGTTCTGAATGTATCCTTGAATGTCTTTTACCATTTTTGACTTCAACCATTTTCTATTAAGAATTGTTGATATAGCAGTCTACTGTGAGATTTTCTCGCACCTTGTGTTTGCTATTGATTTAAAATCCCCCGCAATCTGACGTTTTACTATGATGTTAACTTCTTAAATCTCTAGTGAAGTCGGCAAGTTCGAGATGCTATTTTTAAAGGTGGCTAGTCCCCAAAGAGCTCTCTAGTATCCTTTCCAGATATGCATTTTCCCTCAGCAGAGTTTGTGCAACTATTATTCTTGGATTAAGAAATTTATGTGATGATGATCCTTAGGGCCATCACTTTCTCCTAGCAAAGTTTTTCTTGCAAAGTCATGTTATCCCTCTCAGAGGTTGATATTTCTTGAAGAATTTTCTTAGTGTTTATCCCTATAAAATCTTCAACCTTCCACAACAGAGTTTAAATGGATGTTCTTATACTAGTGGAGTATTTGAGAGACTTGTTTTGTTGGTATTTCCACATCAGATCTTTCCATCCCCTTAGTAGAATTGGTTGATATCCCCAGTAGAGTTTGCCTTGTGTGCATCCCTGGCAAGTCCTTATTTTCATGCAACAAGAGTTGTGTGGATATTTCTTATCCCCAAAGAGTTTGGAAGATTTGTGTTGTTGTGTTTCCCTAACATATCCTTCCCTCAAACCGGAGCTCATATCATTGTCCCCTTTTGTGGATTGTTGATGATTAGAAGATTGATTTTTGGGTTACCCAAGCCGTATCTTCCTCTCATCAATGAAATTTGATCATTGTGACAAGATTTATCTCCTTTAACGACTTTTGTTTATCTCATGGTAGGATCTCTAGTGACGTCTCCATCTTGTTGAGACTATCTGAGTGTCCGGTGTTTGCCATGGTGTTTTGTCACCCTTTGCCTATCTCTATGTCTATTTTGTCAGCATAGTATGCATGCACATACATACATAACACTATGTGATTCATTGTACATCTTGCATTTTCTTGATGATTGTCACTGAAGTGTGTGTGTGTGTGTCCTCTCTCCAATAGAGTGTCGACCTTAAGCATAAATAGTTTATCCTTTCTAACTCCCCACTGAGCTTGATTCTCGTGGAAGATATTTGATTCAGTTTTCCTTTCCAGCTCATTATCTGGACGAAACTAATCTCCAATTGAGTTATTTCCTCATTGGGTCGAGTCTTGTTTGAACATTTCTTTCCAGTTTAATCTTATTTTTGTCCCCTGTAGTAATATTATGAACTCTCTAGGATTTGAGACCTAGATGATTGGGAGTGCATTTATTTTTCACCTTTGATGATTTTGTATTTCTCATCAGATAATGTGTTTATGATTACTGTAACACCCTTCAACCCCACAGAAAATACACGATAAATATCTATAATTATATCAGAGTAAAATCACAAAAGGTGTCATATTTCTTCATAAAACAACATAACAACATCCTGCTCTGTAACACAATTTCTTTCATCAATGTTCTATTCAATTATCACACAGCGGAATTCATAGTCTCATTGATTAAAATCTCAAAACATATTAAACAAGAAAAAATATAATAACATCATGCTAAAAGAAAACAGAACATAAAGGTTTAACTCAAACGTTCCTGACTCGGTGTTACATATCAGAGCAAGACACCTTCTAAGATCTATGGAAAACTAGAACAACTCCAAATCTAAATCTTCATGCACTGAAGGAGCTAATCTTGATCAACTTCACATTACCCACATGGAGGCAACATTCAAACAGGTAGGGTGAGTAATCACAAATCATTATGCAAGATATACATAAAATATATAAATAGGACATAATCAACATCCTCATAACATCATTAGAAAAATCATCAAATCATCATCGACAATTTCATACAACTATGCAATGCCACTTAGTATAAGATGCAACGTCATAAAATCATGCATGTGGTACAAAACAACATGGATGGTCATTGGACCTTCACCCTACAATTGGAGCTCATCATAATTACCTAAATCCACACCATGGGATTGAAGCCAACACTGGACTGAAGTCCCAACATCATCACTGGACAGAAGTCCAAATATGCTATGAATGCACGATGCAAAACATCGTTAGTCACAGTCATAAGATCGTCAAAATTGCATCATCATCATCATCATCATCCATAATATCGCCAAAACATCATAGTACAACATCGTCAATATAAGTCACATTTTATTTAGGTTACTTCATATCTCATCATGCTATAGTCACCAAATTACATCACAGTACATATCCATTGTATAAGAACAACAACAAAAGGAGCCATAGAACAACGAGATAAAAGTAAAACACCTGCTTCTAGTTGCCTGGTATTTGCCCGACGAAGCAGTCCATTCGCCCGAGGCTCTCCCCGCGAAGCAGAGGCCATACATCCCCCATACCATTCCAGTAGCTCATGTTTTTCACACCTCGTCCGCTTCTATTTTCTCCTGACAAATATTGTGAGACAAAGAGCCCTGTTGTGCATTTTCTGCACCATCAGTCCCTAAAACTCTTACGAATTACATATCTCTCAGCACAAAATTACCCTGAATTCGCATAGAAATTAACACACAAATAACAACAAAACATTATAGACATCACATACCTCTCCCTTAATTTTAACACTCATCAAAGTCATCATATTTCATAAAATACCTCTTCTCATGTTCCCTATTTTTCCCCAAACCCCAACTTACCAATAAACATCAAAATCCTATATCAAGAACAATGAAAAGTAATACTCCCTCATACGTTAGAATTCAATTTCTGATATTCCTCTTGAATCCCACAGAGATTGCTCTAAACCCTAGCCTCCTTCACTTTCTTTCTTCATAGCGTTCTCCATAAATTGATCATCTTAACAACTAAACTTCTCACTCTCTAACTTCCTTTTTGAAAAACATGCCCTTAGGACCCCTATTATGATTTTCCTTACTAACCTTCACTTAACCTCTTACAAAGGACTACTTTACCCTTAATGCTTCTCTCTTATTTTAAATAATAACAATAATATAAGTAATATTATTTTACTACCATTATTATCAAAATAATTCCAGCTAATCACTCAACTCATTAAGTCCAACAACATGCATCAGAAACACATCATACATCAAAATATTTCACCAAAATTCACCAAAATCATGAATATTCATAATAAATAAATTAAATAAATATTCTGAATATTTGGGGTGTTCCAACTCTCCCTCACTTAAAGAATTTTCATCATAGAAAATTACAAGAAGAAATCAGAGTAGGATATGACTCCCTCATTTGATCTTCATGCTCCTAAGTCCAAATTTCACCAGCTGGTCCACCCCACAATACCTTCACAAAGGCAATCTCTTTATCCCACAGTTGTTTCATTTCTCGACCATCTATCCACAAGGATGATGCTTCAATAATCAGGTTACTTCTCACCTGTACATCATCCATTTGGATCACATGCAACGGATCCAGAATGTATTTCCTTAACTGAGATACGTGAAACACATCATGATAGGCTACCTCCCATATCCTCTTCATAATATGATGCAGACCAACAAATCACGAAGTAAGCTTTCTAGACTTCAAGGCTCGATCCACATCGATTACCGAAGTAACTCTACAAAACACACGATCTCCCTCTTGGAATTCAAGTGATTTCCTTCTCTTATCATGGTAACTCTTTTGACGACTCTGCAATGCCTTCATCATCTCTTTGGATCATCTTAATATTCTCAGTCGTCTCCTGCACAATTTCAGGTCTGTGTACAACATTATTGCCAGACTCATACTAACACAACAGAGTTCTACACCGTCTATCCCAAGACCCTTCTTGGTCCAACACACAAGCCCTCAACAAATCCTCCAAAGACTGGATAGTCCTATCTATCTCATTGTCCGTCTGCGGGTGATATGCAGAAATAGTCCTCAACTTAGTACCCAAAGCATCTTGCAAACTCTTCCAAACCCTCGACGTAAAACTCATATCTCTAGCCTACACAATACTCGAAGGTATCCTATGCAACTTCACAATTTCCTCAATGTTCTTCTCGGCTAACTTCATCATATAATGATTAATCTTCATCAGTAAGAAATGAGTTGATTTAGTTAATCTATCAACAATCACCTAAATTGAATCATTCCTCTTCCAAGTTTTCGGCAAACCCGATACAAAATCCATGGAAATACTATCCCATTTACATTCTGGAATATTCAAAGGTTGCATCATATACAAAGGTTTGTGATGTTCAATCTTGGACTTCTGACAGGTCAAACACGCATATATAAACTCAGTAATGTCCTTCTTCATACCTAGCCACCAAAAAAACTTTTGCAGATCCTGATACATCTTCGTAGCACCGGGATGAATACTCAATCTACTCTTATGTCCTTCTTTAATAATACTCTTCTTAATTGCAGGAACATTTGGAATACACACTCTATCTTTAAACCTCCACACTCCATTCTCATCAATTTAGAATTCACCTATATTACTCTGGTTAATTAAAATTGATTGATCGACCAACTTCAAGTCATATTTCTGACCCACTATGATCTCTTCTAGAATATCACTAGTCAGCCTCAACATTCCTAACTTCACACTGTCAAGAGTCTTCTCACACACTAAGCTCATGTCTCTGAACTACTCGATTAATTATAGTTCATTCACCATAAGCATCGACATATGCAGGAACTTCCAACTAAAAGCATTTGCCACTACATTTGGTAACTCAAATCAAAGTCATAATCCTTCAACAATTTTAGCCACCTCCTCTGCCTTATATTCAACTCTTTTTGATCTAACAAATACTTCAAACTCTTATGACCACTGAACACCTTGAATCTAGAGCCAAAAAGATAGTGTCACAAATTTTTTAACACAAACACCACAGATACAATTTCTAGATCATGCTTAGGATAATTCCTTTCATGAACTCTTAGTTATCTCGAAGAATAATCAACAACTTGACCATTCTTCATTAACACTTCACCAATACCCATCTTTGACACATCACAACACACCACAAAATATTCACTCGGATTAGGCAAATTAATATCGGAGCGGTCGCCAATTTCTTCTTCAGTTCTAGGAAACTTTCTTCACATGCAACATCCCATATAAGCTTAGCCCTTTCGAGTCAGTTGAGTCAACGGTAAAGCCAAATTTGAAAAACCTTCAATAAACTTGCGATAATAACTGGCTAACCCAATAAAACTTCATATTTCAGTAGCAAACTTCAGAGTCTCACATTGTAACACTGCATCTATCTTAGAAGGATCAATATAAATTCCACCACTCAAAATTACATGGCCAAGGAAACTCATTTCCTTCAACTAGAACTCACATTTCGTCAACTTTGTATACAACTTCTTTTTTCTCAGTACTTGCAACATAGTTCTCAAATGATCCATATGTTCTTCTTCCGACTTCGAGTATACTAGAATATCATCAATAAAAACCATGACAAACTTGTCCATACACTCATGAAATATTAGGCTCAAATATTCCATGGACAAACCAAACGACATCACAGTGTATTCATAGTGTCCATACCTCGTCCTGAAATCCGTCTTCAGAATATCATCTAGTTTAACACGAATCTGGTGATAACCAAACCTCAAGTCAATCATGTTGAACACACAAGAGCCTACTAGCTGATCCATCAAATCTTCAATTCTAGAAAGTGGATATTTATTATATATAGTCACCTTATTCAACTGCCGATAATCAACACATAACCTCATGCTACCGTCTTTCTTCTTTACCAACAACATAGGAGCACCCCACTGAGAAACACTCGACCGGAAAACTTCTTCTCAAGTGATTCTTATAATTGCTTATTTAATTCACTTAACTCATAAGTGGACATTCAATAAGGAGCCATCGACATTAGACTCGTACCTGGTAGCAAGTCCACCGCAAACTCCATTTCAAGTTCTGGAGGCAAATCATTTATGTCGTTCGGAAATACATCTGGAAATTCACGTAAAATTGGTAATTCAATACTCACAGTTCCACGATCAACTTGCAACCATGCAAAAATCGCAAACATCAAGGCTTCATCTTCCAAAAGTTTGTCCACTTGCTTAGTAGACAAAAACATCAACTCGCCATTAGCACCAAAATCAGGAAACTCCACAGTTTTATTATAACAGTTGATATGAACATAGTTGAACTCCAAGCAATTCATTCTAAGGATGACATCAATTTGGTGCAAGGTTAAGCACACCAAATCCATCACGAAACTCATCCCAAAGATATTCAGAGGACATCTCGAACATACAAAAGTAGTAGTAATAGAACCATTAATAGGAGTTTATATCACCAAACTATCATTCATAGCAGACAAATTCAATCCTAACATAGTAGCACATTCAAGTGAAATAAACGAATGATTAACACTTGTATCAATAATAACAACCAATTCAACATTGTTAATAAAACAAGTACCTCAAATTAAGTTATCCTTCTTAGGGACTTCTGAACCAGTTAGAGCAAACACTCCGCCATTAATTTGAGCAGCAGTAGAAGTCTTCTACATTTTCTGACACTAGGTACTAATGTGTCCCTATTCAACATAATTGAAACATGTCGGACATTCATTCCGTAAATATCTAACTCGATGACCTCTCTTACCACATTTGTAACATCTCAACACAAGATTGTTACACACAACAACATGGTGACTTGACTCTCCACACTTGTAGCACTTAACAAGAACGAAAGTCTCTCCCCCACTTGTCTTCTTCCCATCTAAAGCCTTATGTTTCCCTTTGTTAGATGGAGTCACATAAGGTTTTCCTATAAACTTTCCTTTCTCTCTCTTCTCACTAAGATGCTTGTAGTGAGCAGATCGAGCTTAATTATCCACATCATAAATGCTACTCTTATCCACCAATTCAGCATACCTACAAATCTGTTGGCATCCAATCTCTTGTTTGATTTCTGGTCTCAGCCTATTCTCAAATTTGAGACATTTGGAAAGCTCAGCACCAACACAGTTGTAGTGATGACAAAACTTCACTAGCGCTTCAAACATCGCAGCATACTTTGCCATAATCATGTTCCTTTGCTTCAATTCAAGGAATCCTATTTCTTTCTTACCACGAGCATCTTCAAGAAATACTTCTCCAGGGATTCCCTCATGAACACAATCCAAGTTATTACAGTACTAACATCCTCCAATTGTTGACGGGTGTTAACCCACTAGTCCTCAGCTTCTTCCGGCAACATATGAGTACCGAACTGCACCTTCTGACCATCTGTAACGCCCATATATAAAATATATACATCAAAGCATATTATTCATATATAAGTTCAAGTTTGGTACTGAAATAAAATAAGTTCTTAGTACAACACATTGTAAAATTTTAGCCAGCTAAATACATAAGGTACTACAACAAAAAGGCTAACAATAATACAAGATGTCTGAAACAAAGAAAACTAAGAGCTAGATCCGAAGATCTCAAAACATCCACAATGGAAGAAAAGCCATCGATAAGCAAGGATAATCAAACTGCCTTATCCTTACCCTTCGTGGAACCTGAACTACCTGTAAAATATAACAACAACATGGGGTGAGATAACAACTTCTTAGTGAGTTCCCTATCTTAGAGTTCTCTCGGCTCTAAAGGTTCAATTCTAACATTTCCTCAAAACTCTGGTTACTTCTCTATAAGTAATCAAAATGGAATGGAAAACGTCCATACAACGCTCTCGACACTTCACATGGGACTCAATGTAATACCCATCTCAAGTGTTACTCGGCAAAGCTTCCCATGGGACTCAGTGTAATACCCATCTCAAGCCACTAACATGCTTCCTGTGGGACTCAGTGTAAGACCCACCTCAAGCCTAAACCATGCTTCTCGTGGGACTCGGTGTAATACCCACCTCAAGCCTAAACCATACCCACCTCAAGCCTAAACTATTATTCCCGTGGGACTCAGTGTAATATCCATCTCAAACCTTAATCTGGGCAAGACTTCCCGTGGGACTCAATGTAATACCCACCTCAAGTCACTACCTGCCTCACTAACGGTACCTCAAGCCTTTACGGATGCTTCCCGTGGGACTCAGTATAATACCCACCTCAAGACTTACTCAAGACTTTACGGAGGACACCGTGTGTTATGTGTCAACGATTCCACATCACCTTAGGGTAGTCCTAACATCTCACAAGTTATACTATTTTATTCCCAATATCTCACACTTTTCCGAACTAACATAATTACAGTTAATTAGAAAAGTCGCGTAAAAGTAGGGTAAAAATAATATTTCTTGGTATCATAAGATAGTACATATTTTTAGCTTCAAAACGATATAAAGAACAGTTAAAACGGATAAGTGAGGAAAAAGTTATGAATTTTTAAATATGGAACAAATTAATATTTTTTCCCACACTTACAGTGTTAACCGGTTAACGCCCCGGTGTTAACCGGTTAACCACACCAGGTTACAGAATACAGTAGCGTAATACAGCTCTGTTAACTGGTTAACACCCTGGTGTTAACCGGTTAACCACAACCAGTAGCAGAAAATCAACGTTTTTAACATACAAAATTTTCCCAAGACTCATCCAAATCATCATCAATTACCAAAACAAACAACAACAAGGTTCTTACACCTATAGTCAGCATATTCATGCATTTTAACCGATATTTAACCGTTTAAATTCTCGATTCTATGATTTTCTAGCATTTTTTCCTATCCTCAAAAATCTACAAAACTCTAGAAAATAAATGTATCTAACTAGAACCCACCTCTACCAAAGATGATTGAGAAGATTGAGAGATGAATGGGTGATGGAGCTTCAAGAATGAATAGCTTTTTCTTCTTCTTCATCAAGCTTTTCCTCTTTCTCCTTTTCCTCTTCTTTCTCTTCATTTTCCCTTTTCCCTTACTATGTTTCCATGTTATGAAGTATAAAGAAAAACAACTTAGGTTTATACGGGAAAACATATTTCCCCCCATAACGGGCCCAAATAGAGAATATCCAAAAATGTCTCTTAATTATCAATTAATAAAACCTCTGAGTCAAATAACATTATTTAATATAAATAAGTCCCGCTGATTACTCTAATTATTTTTGTTAAAATCTCCCAGAGCAACCTGGAACCCTATTGATATCAAATAATATTATTTAGAGGATTAAATAATTTATGGGGTTTTACATCCTCCCCCCTTAAATAGAAATTCGTTCTCGAATTTAAAGATTACCTGAACAGGTGAGGGTACAACTCCCGCATCTCTGATTCCAGCTCCCATATAGCATCTCCCGGATGCGTCACATCCCATTGTACCTTAACAAGTGGAATCTCTTTATTTCTTAACACCTTGGTTTCTCTTCCAACAACACGGCTCAGTTTGGGTTCAAAAGTCAAGTCCGCTTCTATCTCGATAGAATCCGGTAGAATAGGCTGAAGAGGATCAGGAACAAAGCTACAAAGTTGAGATACTTGAAAAACATCATGCATTTAAGACAAAGAGGTTGGTAAGGCTAATCTGTAAGAAACTTCACCAATCCTTTCTAAGATCTAATATGGTCCTACGCATCTCGGACTTAACTTGCGCGACTTGAACGGTCCTTTTAATCTCAATCTCAGAGTAACTTTCAAGTAAACATGATCACCTTCCTCAAATTCCAAGGGTCTCCTTCGATTGTCAGCATAACTCTTCTGACGATCCCGGGCTTACTTAATTTTCTCTTAAATCATTCGAATCTTTTTCGTAGTCTGTCAGATGACTTCGGGTCCCAAAATTCTATCTTCACCCACTTCCGACCAACACAAAGGCGTCCTACACTTTCTTCCATATAAAGCCTCATACAGAGCCATACCAATGTTCGCATGGTAACTATTATTGTAGGAGAACTTGATCAAAGGTAAAAGTTACTTCCAATTTCCTTTACTTTCCAACACACAAGCTCTTAACATGTCTTCCATCATTTGAATTGTTCGCTCCGTTGACCATCCGTTTGAGGATGATTAGAAGTGCTAAAATGTAAATTCGTACCCATAGCTTGTTGAAACACTTTCCAAAAAGTAGAAGTAAACTTCAGATCTCTATAAGACACAATGCTAGACGGAACACCATGCAACCTTACAATTTCAGCAATAAACAACCTCGCAAGATGGCTTGCCTTGTACGTAGTCTTAACGGCTAAGAAATGCGTAGATTTCGTTAGTAGATCTACAATCACCCAAATAGAATCATAACCACCTTGAGTACTAGGTAAACCCACTTCAAAGTCCATAGAAATACTATCCCACTTCCAAATTGGAATATCCAAAGGTTGTAACAAACCGCCTAGTCTTTGGTGCTCGATCTTTACTTGTTGGCACACCGCACATTCAGACACAAACACCGCAATATCCTTCTTCATACCGGACCACCAATACTCTTTCTTTAAATCTTGATACATCTTTGAGGAACCCGAATGTATCATAAAAGTACCTTTATGGGTTTCCTCCAAAATCTTTCTCTTTAATACATCATCACCCGAAATACAAATTCTTTGGTTAAATAGGATAATCTCATCCAACACTCTTACAAAACCCGGTTGGAGTAACATCTCTTATAACTTCTCATCTAGAACTTGTGCTTGTTGAATTTCGTTCCTTAAGGTATAATTGATATTCAAATTTCCCATAATCACACCATTCAGCGTCTATACAAATTGAAGATTAAGATCTCGAAACTTCTCTAGTAATGCATATTCCAACACCATTAACTCGGCACCATGAATCACCTTCTGGTTTAAAGCATACACCACTTTATTCTCTTTTCCCGGATGATACTTCAATTCTAGGTCATAATCCTTCAAATATTCCATCCACCTTCTTTGTTTCATATTCAATTCTTTCTGATCAAAAAAATGCTTCAAACTCTTATGATCGCTGAACATCTCAAAGCGCACACCATACAGATAATGCCGCATGTTGTACCCCAAAATTTTCCCTCCCACAATCAAGGCAATGTCTCTCAATATTTCTCAATGATCATAAGGTTCTCAAGGTCCCCAATTGGTCAGAAAATTTGAGAGTTTCCTCGGACAAAACCTCATCCTAAGCAAAGGATCCAGAACTAGGGTTTTGGTTTTCTCCAAGAAAAATGGACTTTCAAGGCCTCAAGTGAGCTTCATAACATCCCACATGTATTCAAGAATCCCCATGTCAAGTTTCAGACCTTTCCCAATAAGTTTGACCAGTCAGATGATCAGATATGCAAAAATCAGTCAAAGTGGTTAAAAAGTCAAACTGAGGTCAACTGTGGCAAACTAAAGTCAAACTTCAAGATTTTTTTTCCAACATCAAGATTATGAATTAAAATTTATCATTTGATCAAGGGTTGATCATGATTCATCAAGGAGATCTCAAATCATCAAGAATCAGG
This sequence comes from Lathyrus aphaca, assembly GCA_963966055.1. NCBI lineage: Eukaryota > Viridiplantae > Streptophyta > Magnoliopsida > Fabales > Fabaceae > Lathyrus > Lathyrus aphaca. The sequence goes on from OZ014521.1 coordinate 365,438,529, forward strand.
AAGTTTCTAAATTAGAGTTTCCTAGGAAAAGTCAACTGAACTTTGACCAGCCATAACTTTCACATGATTCATCAAAAATTTCTCATCCAAAGCTCATTTTTAAGGATATTGAATTCTCTACAACTTTGTATCTCACAAGCCAAGCCCAAAAATGCTTCATTTGGAAGGTATGAGCTAAGACATTATAGGTCATTTCAAAAGTCAACAAAAAGTCAATTTTTCCAAAGAGCATAATTTGAAAATGGTAAAAGATATGGACATGAGACCAAAGAGGTTTGTTAGAGTACTCTCTAATATTTCTAGAACAAAAAAGCAACGTTGCCATCTTTCTGACCTAAGTCTTTCTCTTATATAAACACAACAAAGCCATAGCATTAGAGGACGATTTTCCAGAACAAAAAAGCAATGTTGCCATCTTCAAAATTTTGCAAAAATTTGATTTTCGGTTTGGTGCAATGGTTAAGATGCAGGTTCAAAGTCCCGAGGACATGAGTTCGAACCCAGTCTCAGGCATTTTTTTTATACTTTATTTTACGTAATAAACTTATTTTATATATAATTATTTCCTAACCTTATTACAAAACGCGCAGGTGTCTCAATGGCTGGAAATCGGTGGCATTTTGAAGAAGAAACATGAGTTTTTTCTCTCTTCTTTTCTTTAACTTTATAATGTTTGTTTTTATATATAATGTTTTTTATAAGATTAATAATTTAATTAATATTTTTCTTATGAATCTTATTTTCCAAAAAAATTAATGACCTTATTTTATTTTAAATAAAATTTTAATATAATAATGTTAATATTTTGTATATAATTAGTTTTTCTATTTTATAAAGTAATTAGTAAATTTTTATTTTTATTATTATTATTATTATTATTATTATTATTATTATTATTATATAAATTTAAATTTGGCTTAAATAGTCTTTTAGTCCCTGTAAGTTAGCAAGTTTTTGGTTTTCGTCCCTGAAAGTTTTTTTTTTCGGTTTAAGTCCCCACATTTCCAAAACGCTTTGGTTTTAGTCCCTACTGTGAGTTAGACGTTAAAAAAAAAGGGATGTGGCAGACGGTGCTTATGTGGCAGGTCGTTTGGCATATCCAAGTGGCATTCTCATTTACACATGTGGATTTCTCATTTTCCTATTTATTCTAGAGGGACCAAATCCAAAATAATCAATCACAGTTTGGTCTTTCTTCTTCAAGCTTTCTTCTTTCTTCTTTCTTCCCTATCGTCTCCAATGGCATCTTCTTCTTCTGCACAAGAAGCGTTTTGAATTGATCCATAAGTATGATGATGGTGATTAATTTCATTTATATTATGTGTGTGATGAGATGGATCTAAAATTCGTGAAGAACCCTAACCTGGCCAAAGGATCGTGAAATTGTGTGTGTGCATGATTTTGTTCAATTGATTGAGGGGAAATACTCCCCATGTATGGCTTGACATTTGGCCAGCAAAAGGCCAAAAAATGCACGAGTGAAAATTGAGTTCCAAGGTTTCAAGTGTGTACCTTGCAAGTGGTGATCGAGTTTGATGGCGGAGGAGTTACAGAGGTGTTGTGATGTTATGGATAGCTTCAATAACTTCTATAGAGTGTGTCTGGTGTTGTGATCCAGGGCCTTTAAACTCATCTGGAAACCCAGGATCATCATCTTGCCATTAGAGTGCTCAAATTGGCAACTTGAAAGGGACACAATGTGATTGATTATTTTGGATTTGGTCCCTCTAGAATAAATAGGAAAATGAGAAATCCACATGTGTAAATGAGAATGCCACTTGGATATGCCAAACGACCTGCCACATAAGCACCGTCTGCCACATCCCTTTTTTTTTAACGTCTAACTCACAGTAGGGACTAAAACCAAAGCGTTTTGGAAATGTGGGGACTTAAACCGAAAAAAAAAAACTTTCAGGGACGAAAACCAAAAACTTGCTAACTTACAGGGACTAAAAGACTATTTAAGCCTTTAAATTTTCTTAAAAAATTTATTTTCATTAAATCCTAACTAAACCCTAAAGTTTACTGTAAACCTTAGCCTTTTCTTGAACCCTATTTTTCAAACCTTTAAAATTTTTCTCAAACCTTAAACTATTTTTCTCCTTTTTATGTTATTCATAGGCATATATTTAGATCTGCACATTTTTTTCATAACAAACTACCCTGATTTTTTTCCCTAAACTTTGACGATTTTGCCTCAACCTTTTTTTATATACGTTTTGTTTTATTATATAATAACTATTTTCCAGGTACATTCACATGTGCACGCATGTCTTAGTGTCAAGAAGGCAAGACTTGGGTTCAACACCCATTCCCAACATTTTGGCAAAGAAACATTTTGGCAAAGAAACGTGGGTTCAACATTCCCAACATTTTGGCAAAGAAACGTGGGTTCAATTCCCACCCTAGGTATTTTGGCATTTTTTTTGTTATTTTCTTTAGTTTTTAATTTTTGTTTTAACTACGGTTAATCTAACTTTTTCCTTAATATAATTACTATTATTAACCACTAATTTTTTTGTTAATTACTCACTAACTTATTTTTCTTAATAATTTTTTTTATAATCATAAAAATCTTATTTTTTTATGTATAATTTATAATATTAAATCTATTTCATTATTTTAATTATTCCGTTAACTCTTTTTTTTATAAAAAAATATTTTAATTAATTAGATTTAGGTTAATATTGTCATAAAATTTTATTTGTATTATTATTTTGATATTTAAGTTAAAAATTTATTCCTAATTTCATAAACCTAAATATATATATATATATATATATATATATATATATATATATATATATATATATATATATATATTTTTTTTTATTTTATTTAACCCTAAAACTTTTCAAATCCTAATTTCATAAACCTAATATATATATATATATATATATATATATATATATATATATATATATATATATATATATATATATATATATATATATATATTATTTAACCCTAAAACTTTTCAAATCTTAAATCTTTTTCCTAAACCTTTTGTTTTTCTCTAAACCTTTTTATTTTCATTCATTCTGTTATATTCACTATCTGCCTTATTATTATTGCTTTGAGTTTGTTTATCATTATTTTTTTTTCTCCGCCATTATAATTATGTAACTGCCCCAAGGCGTTGTAATAGTTAGGTTTTTATTTTCTGCCATTTTATTTTCCGCCATTTAAATTCCTGCCATTGATCCTATTTTAACTGTGTGGTTAGTAATATAGGGAGTGTAAGAAATTAATTGAATAATTGGACTTAGATAATTTAAAAATAAGATAAATATATGAAAACAACCACTCACACATGTAAGTCGATCGTCCTACGGTCGCCGTCTGCACTTCCTAGGGTTACCCTTTTCAGTTGCCTTTATATGGTCAGGTCCCTCCCAGATTCTAAAAGATCAAGTCCCTTCGAGGTTGCCTACGATAAATGATCTTGTCCCTTCGGTTTAAAAGATGATAGTCCCTCCCAATTGCTAAAGACACCCTATAGTTGCCTTCGTTGATCGTATGATGACCCTACGCTCGTCCCTTAACAAATCCAAGGTAATGACTACCTATTCCTTAATAATAGGGAAAGTCTTACCCTCGAAAGAATATACAAGAACATGAATGACTTAGTCTAGGGTAGGTAGGTACCTTATAGTTACTTGCTCACACCTTTGAAAATTACTTTTCATACCTCACAAATTTTCAAACATTTTCAAATAAGGCTTTGTATACATCCATACGAGGATCATTACAAAGTAATTAGAAAATTTTCTAATCATACACTACACTTTTCGAAAACAATTAAAGTGAGCTAAGTAACTAAGAGCCCATGGATAACCATGGATATAAAGGGTGTTAACACCTTCCCTTTATATAACCTACCCCCGAACTCAAGTCTTTTGAAAATAGGTCTTTCCTATTCTTTTATGTCCTTTCCACCTGGATAAAATAAAAGTCGGTGGCGACTCTTGCTATCCGCAACATTTATAGAAAGTCAATTCTCCCACTGTGTTACACCACCACACCTTTAGAGTAAACACCACGACCACTAATTCCAAATCATGAGTCATATAATTCTTCTCATGAACTTTCAACTGTCGATAAGAAAAAGCTAAAACTTGGCCTTCCTGCATAAGAACACCTCCTAATCCAATCTTAGAAGCATCACAAAACACTTTGTAAGACTTGTTAGGATCGGGAATGTGTAGAAGCACGCCTTCAACCTCGGAGATTTTGATGAAGACAACACGAATCTCATGCGCTTCATATTTGAAAAAAGTCAAGAGCTCTCAACATGTTCTAGCAACAAGCATCGGCATTGTGATCAAGCTTCATTCGCACATTCGGTTTATTTCAAGCTTGGACGCATACGTTGAGGTACATCAAAACCCTTTACAAATTGATGTACAAGTGTTCAATTAATCATTTCACATGTTATCATATTGCATACAATTTTTGGAATATTTTTTAAAATGGTTTAACACTTTTAAAATTAAGTTTTTTTTCCTGTTTTTAACAGTATTAATCGGTTAACCATTTGGTTAACCGGTTAACGGCTTCAAATTTTAAAAGTCAGTGTTAACGTTGCTATGTGTTAACCGGTTAACCATTTGGTTAACCGGTTAACACTGAAAGATTTTGAAAAATTCATTTCTTTGAAATTCAAATTATACCTTTTGATTATACCTCTTCAATTAAATTATGTTTCATAATTTTTCACACCTTTTTGAAAGGGTGTTTGAATATTATATATTCTGAATTTTTTCAAATTCAAAAACACCTCCTAGAATTTTTTATAAAAATCACTCAATCAAAATCACTCTTTTTACATATATTTTCAAACTTTAAAAAGTGTTCATATTGTGATTCATAACATTTTCATATTCATCATTGAACACTTGTATTGAAATTTATAAAGTGGATTTTTATCCAAGGAGAAGATCAATTTATATTGATATCAAACATTGTACTATTCTCAAAATTACAAAGAATTAAAATAGATTTTCTATTGTGACTTGTGATCCAAGATTGTTGGAATCAAAGGATAGTGATTGCAAGAGGATTGTTCTTGCACACTAGGTTGTTTAGTTGTTTAGAAAGTAGGCCTCACCGATTGAGGGTACGATAGGTTGTACATTTCTAAAAACTAGTGGAAAATCTCTTTCGTGTTGGAAAGGGGACTGGATGTACCTTCAGACTGTGAAGGGAACCAGGATAATATGTTGTGTCTCTTTTACTTTCTTGCTTTATCGCTTTCATTCCATAAACAAGTAAAAGAAAAATCCATCCATCAAAGAAAATAATCGAAAAGTTTTATAACACCTATTTCACCCCCTCTTAGGCGTACTTTGAATCTACAATTGGTATCAGAGCAGGTTTAGGTAACCTGTTCCTACAAGATCCTGTATGGCTTCCGCAAACTCGAATCCTGTTTTCAAAGATGGTGGAAGTAGCAATAAGCCTCCACTCTTCTCCGGCGAATACTTTGATTTTTGGAAAATCAGAATGAAAGCACATCTTGAAGCCCAAGGAGAAGGCATATGGGAAGCGATCGAAGAAGGTCCACATAATCCTGTAAACGTGATCAATGGCTTTGGAACCGCAAAGTTAAAGAATACTTATGATGAAGATGATAAGAAGAAGATCCTGAATGAGAAGAAGGCAATCAAAATACTCCAAAGCGCTCTCAGTATGGACGAGTTCTTCCGCGTATCACAATGTAAATCAGCAAAGGAGATTTGGGATACCTTGGTAGAAACACATGAAGAAACAACAGAAGTAAAAAGATCAAGGCTTAATACTTTGAGTCAGGAATATGAGATGTTCCGTATGCAGCCCGGGGAATCTATTGTTGCCTTACAAAAAATATTCGTTCATCTAACAAATCACTTGATTGCTCTCAGGAAGACCTTCACCAACGACGATCTCAACTTGAAAGTCCTAAGATCCTTGACAAGGGAATGACAACCGAAAGTGACCGCTATTTCGGAAAGAAAAGTCTCTCAATGATGACATCCGCATCCCTCTTTGGCAAAATTCAAGAACACAAATTGGAACTTGGAAGGCTCGAGAAGCACAAAAGTCAAGAGAAAAAGTCCAAGGGAATTGCTTTGAAGATTGACACGAAGGATGACAAAGATGACGAGACTTCCGAAGATGAGAACTTCATGCTTCTTGTTAAGAAGCTTGGTAAGTTTTTTAACAAAAATAAAAATTCCTCTTTTCCTAAAAAGAATAAACATTTCAGGAAGAAGGATGCATCCACATCGATTCAAGAAGTCACATGTTATGAATGTGGGAAGCAAGGTCACATAAAGCCGGATTGTCCAAGACTTGCAAAGAAAGGAGGATTCAAAGGCAAGAAGGATTTCAAGAATAAAAAGGCTTATGTTGCTTGGGACGATAATGAAGTTAGTTCCTCATCGGAATCAGAAAGCAATGAATGTGCAAATATGGCTCTAATGGCTTCACATCACTCCGATGAAGAAAATGACGAGGTTAGTAGAAACTTTTCAATTTATGAAAATTATGTACAGGAAGTTATAGATGAACTTCTAAAAGAATGCAAGACTTTGTATAAAAAAATTTCATCCCAAAAGAAACGAATTTTATCTTTAGAAGAACAAAATACCTCTTTTGGAAAATACATTGAAAATGAAAAACAAAAATTGATGGATGAAAAACAAATCCTTGTATGCAAAAATTGTGAGTCATTATCTTTTCAAATTGTTCAACTCAAAAGAGTCTTAGAAAGATATGAAAATGGTCAAATTGGCTTGGAGGAAATTCTTAGGCACCAAAGATATCCTAATGACAAAAGTGGTTTAGGATATTCTAAGTTTTCCAAACCAAGCAAAAATGAAACCGCTTTCGTAAAAGCTAGTGAACAAATTGTTAAAGAAAAGACAAACAATTCTAAAACTATGCATCAAAGTCATAAAAAGAAAAGAATCATTAAGAAACAAAAGTATGTTTCTAGATATAAAAGTCAATTTCAACCTACTTGTTTTTATTGTGGAATCAAAGGCCATACACCTAATGCTTGCTATGTGCGCAACATTGGTGTTGCTAAAGGGCATTATGTGTGGGTTGATAAGGGTACTAACTACCAAGGACCCAAAGCAATTTGGGTACCTAACAATACTTGACTTTGTTTTGTAGGTATGCTTAAAGACAACTTCTACTCAATGGTATCTTGATAGCGGTTGTTCAAAGCATATGGCGGGCGATATCAACAAATTTTAAAGTCTATCACTTAAGGCCAAAGGATACGTTACTTACGGTGATGATAATAAAGGAAATATTCTTGGAGTTGGAACCGTTGGTGCACCTCCTCATACAATCATCGAAGACGTCCTTTATGTGGAAGGCCTTAAACACAACCTTCTTAGCATAAGTCAATTGTGTGACAAAGGGTTCCGAATCAACTTCACAAATGAGGAATGCTTGATAGAACATGAAGTCACCCATGACCTCTTGCTAAAAGGTAAAAGATTTAATAACATTTTCATGATATCTTTTGATGACTCTTCCTTGAAGGTAAAGTGCATAATGGCAAACAACAACAAGGCATGGCTTTGGCTTAAGATGTTTGCTCATATTCACATGGAGCATTTAAACAAGTTAATAAAGCATGACCTAGTTGTTGGTCTTCCGAAAATAAAGTTCATCAAGGACAAGTTATGTGATGCTTGCCAAAAAGGGAAGAAAACCAAAACATCCTTCAAATCCAAGATAGTGATATCTACTTCAAGACCACTACAATTGTTACATATGGATCTTTTCGGTCCATCAAGAACAAAAAGCTTCGGAGGTAACGTTTATGCTTTAGTTATTGTTGATGATTTCTCTCGATACACATGGACATTGTTTTTAGTCCAGAAAAGTGATGCCTTCAAAGAATTCAAGAAGTATGCAAAGCAAATTCAAAACGAGAAGTCACTCTCAATAGTCTCCATTAGAAGCAACCATGGTGGAGAATTCCAAAACTCATCCTTTGAAGATTTTTGCGAAGAGCATGGAATCTCTCACAACTTTTCCGCACCAAGGACTCCTCAACAAAACGGTGTCTTAGAAAGGAAGAATAGGGCATTGGTGGAACTTGCAAGAACAATGCTTAGCGACTCAAATCTTCCTAAATATTTTTGGGCGGATGCGGTTAGCACGGCTTGTTTTGTAAGCAACCGTGTCAATATTCGACCAATTCTTAAGAAGACTCCGTATGAGTTTTCAAGGGTAGGTGTAGCGGTAAAAACATGAGTGTAAGTTATTGGCTAACTTAACCCAAGGTAAACAGAGTCGCCACTGCGCTTTTATTTTATTCCAAGAGGAAAAGGAAAAAAGAGCGAATAAATCCTAATGAATCTAAAAGCAAAAAAAAGCTAAAGAAACACAACATAGAAATAGGTAAGGGGATAGGTTACACAATGAGAAGGTTTTACGCACCCAAAATGTCCGTGGTACCCCACGGGAGCCCTTTGAAAATTTACTGCTTTTGGTTTGAAAATGGTTTGTAAAATATGAGTGGAGGGATGAGAAAAGAATTATTTTTTAATATTTTTTGTGTTTGGAGAGGTTTACCACCTCATGCCTACGTACCCACAAAGTGCAATGCAAGATCAAAACCCCGTAGTTCGTGGTACAAATAGTGAAAAGGGTGGGTTATGATTCATTTTTATTAAGTGAAGAGAATTTGTCATCTTCAAGTGGATAGCCAAACAAATCTACCATGAGAATGAAGGCATGGACTCATACATCATTATGGGAAGGGCGCCAACTCGGATAAAATTGACGAGTATGCCACTAAACGCCCACAAATGACAAGAGACTTAATTACATCAAACTACAACCATGGAGATTGAGAGACTTGCACCCGACTAAAGAATAATGACTCATGATCGACACTTTTTAAAAGAAAATTAACAAAAGTGCACAAGTGCACGAAACAAATTGAATGAGTTTGATTCTTTTTATTTTTGAATTAAGGTCAACATGATTAGATTGATTGATTTTTAAAGAGAAAAGAAAGAGGTAAAAAGCCACTTGACAAAAGTCAAGGTTTTTTATTATTAAAGAGGTGATGATTTAAAAAGAAAGAATCCTTTGAAAAAGGGGGGAGGTTTTGAAAATTGAAGAATGAGAGAAGATGAAGGGATTATCCTAAAAAAAATAAGGAGATAAGGGAAGAAAGATCTAACCAAACTTTATGACATTCCAAATTATGAGCATAAGAGTTCCATCCTTATAAGCTAGCAAATGGCCAAATAAAGGCTAAACCCAACTCCATGAAGATCAAGGCAAAGGAAGTGTCCTAAGAATTTAAGTCCAAATCTTCACTCCAAATGCTAAGGATAGTAACCAAAAGTCCTCAAATTAAAGTCACAAGTTTTTTAGAGGTTTAATCATTTATTAATGTTTTTGTGTCCAAATGGACAAAAGGAAAATAACAACAAAATAAGAGCAAATAATAAACATGATATGGATGAATAAAGCAAAATAAGATAAAGTCAATAAAAGTGCAAAAATTAAATGTTAGTAACAAAAAGAAATTAAAGTGCAAGAATCTAAAATATTAGTAGTAGTAGTAGTATAATAGTATTTACATAATAATGGTATGGTGAACTTAATCAACCACAACCAAAAAGTAACCAAAACTGAAAGGCAAACGGATCCGCTTAGCATCATACACAATAGCGATTAATCAAGGCAAACCGAACCGAATTCAATGAAATTTGAAAGGCGATTGGGAGACCCAAAGCACCTACGCATCAAAAATTCACAAGTCTCTATTCTTGATACAATATGATTAACCACTTTGGGATTACGCGATCAACAAGAGATCCGGTCCATGAAAGTGCAAGTACCCAATTAGATTTTTATTCCGAAGTAGGGACACATTTAGGTCTATGTTAAGCAATCACCGAGTAATTTACGAAGTAATTACCCTACAAATGAGGCCGGCCACCACCGATTAAGGTGCATAATGTTAGTGCTAATGCATGCGAGATAAACGATATGTAAATCGTTATCCGAACACGATACCGCACGAAACTAAAGGTGAATACCAAATTGAGCCGTACTTATGGTATTCTTCCATCCTTAAGTTCAATCACTCATCTTGGTGGATTCATGAAAATGTATCACTAATGCAAAGTACCTTAAATGAATTGAATAATCCACTTAAAGGTAGTTTTGAATTAATGAACATTAACTACTCTAATCTACACCCAAAGTCCATTGAAATTAAAGAGAAATCACTCCCAAAAGTGCTTCCCAAGGTAAAAATAAAAAGGAGGAAGAAGGAGAAGAAAGAGGAACCAAAAAGGGGCTTAAAACAAGCCAAAAACATCATTCTGACTTGTGTTAACCGGTTAACATAAGTAGATTTTGAACAATCTGCGCTGTTTTTAAACTGGTTAACCGGTTAACCAAATGGTTAACTGGTTAACGCTGTACCAGAGGCTGAAAAAATGCAGAAAATTCAGCATGATCCATTTTGAAACCTTTTCTCAAACATTGGATGATCATGATCTGAATTTGCACGAATTTTAAAACCAAAATACAGTGGAGTCCCTGCAATCAAACAACAAATAGAGATCCAAAGGATCTAGAACAAAAGCACTAAAGATCTAAATCTTGAATGTTGATGGTGAATATGGGTTTATGAAGGAAGATGAATTACCAAAAGCTTTTCTTCAAATTGAACCAACACAAGCTTAGATCTACTAAAATTGATGAGCAAAAGAATGAAAGGGTGAATGTTTAGCTCAAGTTAATCAAGAATTCAATGTGAATTCTTGATAACTTCAAAAGAAAGAAAGATGAGCTTTAGAGAATTTTGGTGTTGAGGGAGTATTTTGCAAGAGGTTTTGTGGCTATCAAAAGCTTATGGAATGAATGAAATTGTGGTCCTATTTAAAGGCCTTAGGTATGGAAATTTGGTGGAATGGAGCTTGCTTTGGTAATTTGAATTTAGGTTTGGTAATTGAAATTTTGGTGGGAAATGGAAAAGAGTGGTGATTAATGAGGGTTTATGGTAGGAAATGATCAAAGTGATGTAGAGAAATCAGAAACCAATGAATCTAGAATATTCCAATTAAATCAATGATCTAAGGGTGCTGAATTTGAATAAAAAATTCAAATTTCGCACTGGTTAACCGGTTAACCATTTGGTTAACCGGTTAACCAAGCTGAATTTTGAATTTTTTTGTTCAAACATAGCTGCTTGGTTGTTTCGGCCCGATTCTTTTTGTGCGTCGAAGAAATTAACACATGAAACCTTGGAAATCCTTTGAATGAATCAATCAACTTGGGAAATCCTTGATCAGATAAAAATTTGAATTATTTACGGAACGTCTTCGACTTTTTTCTGTGAAATTTACTCGAGCTGCATGACTGCTATTTTTGGCATTTTCACATGGTTCCTCTTCCTGAAAAAGATTGGCAAAAAGGAAACAAAATATTTTTGGATTTTGATTAATGGTTAGAAAACACAAACAAATAAAGTAATTAAAGACAACGGTGATCCCCTGCAAGGCATAAACCTAACCCGAGAAGAACAGTGCAACCAGTGCGATCTTGTTTGTGTGCAAGATGCATATGAAAATGCAAAGAACACTTAGGGCAAAAATTAGGGTGCAACAACTGCCCCTATTTAAGTTTCTTCAATCTGAAGATATGAAGGTTGACATCTTCGTCTCTGCAAGATGGGAGGGACTTAAATACAAAAAACCCAAATTTTTGTCCTAAGAGAACATGATATGATATGAATATGATATGCAAACCCAAGATATCTGTGGGGAAAACACGACCACTAGAGGAAAGCAACAACTTGGGGACACAGAAGAAAATCCCGCCAGGGAAAACAAGAGACACCAAAAGAGTTACCAGGAAAATAAATCACTGGATAACCGACTCCACATGGGGAAAAGAAAATATGATATAATCAAAGTAAAGGGTTCAACGGGGAAGAGCAAACGCTCTGCCGGGGAATATCAACCAAACAAGGTGTTCGAGTCCAAAAAATGGAGGAATATCGAGTTGGAACAGAATGATCAACTACTGGTTTACTGGGTAGGAAAACAAGGGACTTGACTATCAATTTACTGGATAGGAGCAAAACAAAGAAGGATAACTTCCACTACCTTTTTACTGGGTAGAAAAATTCTCAACTACCTGATTTACTGGGTAGGATCACAACAACAGGGAACAACTTCTATTACCTTTTTACTGGGTAGAAAGAAGAAATCTCGACTACCGGATTTACTGGGTAGGAGTACAAGCAAAAGAGCTTGATCAATTTGGTAATATTACCCACTATCAAAAAAATTGATAGCTTAATTCCAAAGTAATATACTCAGGCTGGAGAAAATGTTGCCCACTATCAAACAATGATAGCTTAATTCCACAGCAAACATTACTCACAAAGGGGACCAAAATTCAATCCAAGAACAAATTGGAGAGAAACGGTCAAACAAGACTCATCCCGAGGAGGAAATATCTCAACTGGGGAAATTCCATCCATATAATAAACTGGGGAGGAAACTGAATCAAAATCATCCACGAGAAGTAAACTCAGTGGGGAAATAGAAAAGATAAACATTTTCTGCTTAAGGGTTGACACTCTAAACTTGAGAGGAAAACCACACATACACTCTGCGGGGAAAAGTCACACCAAAGAGCGAGGAACAAAGATAAATGCAAGAATGCAAGCAAAAGAGGCTATGCTCATGCGTATGAATATGCGTATGAATATGCTGACAAAACAGACATAAAGATAAGCAACAGGTGACATAAACACCACAACAACCGGACACTCGGCTAATCAGGGTAACAAGGTCGGGGACCATGCTGGAGATATGAATCAAAATCCTGCAGGGGAAAATCAAAAGCCATCAAAGGAATAAAATCCTACTACAAGGCAAAACTTAGATTGGGGAAAACAACTGCTAGGGATGCATAACATGTCGGAGATATCTCAACAACTCAAAATCTTCCATACTCTAGGGGAAAAGGGAAACGTCCCTGTTAAACTCTGATGGGGACGAATATTTTCATAAATCTGCATAGGGAAATGAAGTAAAGATATACTAGTGATGTAAATAAAACATAGCCTACTGGAGTATCACACTTCAACTCTACATAGGAATACCATCCTATTGAGGAAAGGTAAAAATCTGCTGAGGATGGGGTATATTTCCATGATTCATGTTAGGGACAAAAATATTTTTAAACAAATTCCTGCAGGAACAATCATCATACTATTCCTGTTCCATTTGGGGAAAGAGTTATGCCACTCTTACTCTGCTTGGGGAAAGAGTGCAAAACTTGCCAAAGATAGAAATCTGTTGGAAACCATCATACGCAGACTTACTAGGGATCTATGAAGATCTTTCATCACTAAACGTTTGTACTTTTCAACCCACGGGGGAAAACCAGAAGTTAACATCATAACAAATCATAGTTACAATGGATTTTAAATCAATAATCACCAACAGGTGAAAGAAAACCTCTAAACTGATTGACATACTAATACTTCTGCTGAGGGATGCAACCAACTTATGCTGAGGAGCAAAGACTCGGCCGGGGGCTTCCAAGACTTTTAAAGTCAAAGGTAAATTACTAAGGAAGAGATCAAAACTCAGTTGGGGATTTTCCAGGATATACCTTCCAACAACTCTTCTGGCGGGAGGAACATAATTAATAATATTTACAATCCTTGCTCATGCTGGTTGCTGGGGAACAAAACATCAATAACATCGACATGCCAGGACCAATCAGAAATTCATAAGGACACAAACGGATCAAACCCTGCTTTGGGAGAGACAAGTTACAAACATCCATACTTTACCATCCCTGAAATCACTATTGATATCCTTTCTTTGTTCACAAATCAAGAAAATTGTTTTTTATAATTTTCAAAGATTAAATTTATTAAATTTGTTTCAAAAATTATCATCAGCAATAAATTGAAACTTTGTAAACAGAAACAATATAAAGAGTTTCAAACAATTGGATAAAAGCTCAAATTCATTGATAGAATGAAAGTCAGCAAATGGCGTGACTCCATGGATTATTACAAGTTTGAAAAATGGTAAATACATGGAAAATGGCTACATTGAAATACAATGATCACTATTCTCCCTATCAACTTTGAACTCCACTGTGTCCGAAACTTCAGTCCAGGATGAGTGAATAAAAATCTTTGATGGGCAATTCTTTTGAAGGATAGAATCTGAAATCCTCGGTCTTTACAAGTGATCCAATCTGTCGATGCAGTTACTTGCCATGATCCCTAACTTTTGCCTAGATTGCCCTTTCGGGTTTTCAATCTACCAGGATAATTATTTCTGTTTATGTCTCTAATTTTTGCCTGGACCGCCCTTTCGGGTTTTCAATCCACCGAGACGCTCATTTTTGCCTAAGCTGCCCTTTCGGGTTTTCAACTTAGCGAGCTGTTCTTTTATTTTTTAGGCAAAGTATTTATTGACTGCATCCGCATTCACAGGACGAGTGATCTCCTCACCATCCATAGTTGCAAGAATTAATGAACCGCAAGAGAAGGCTTTCTTGACAACATATGGGCCATCATAGTTCAGAGTCCACTTGCCCTAAGAATTTGTAATGAAAGACTGAATCTTTTTTAGCACGAGGTCGCCTTCTCTGAATACACGAGGTTTGACCTTCTTGTCAAAAGCTTTCTTCATTCTTTGTTGGTACAACCGACCATGACACAAAGCTGTTATTCTCTTTTCCTCAATTAAATTTAACTGATCAAATCTACCCTGACACCATTCAACCTCAGTCAACTTGGCTTCCATTAGAACTCTCATTGATGGGATCTCAACCTCAACGGGGAGCACTGCTTCTGTACCATAAACAAGTGAGAAAGGGGTCGCCCCTGTTGAAGTGCGGACAGATGTACGATACCCGTGCAAAGCAAAAGGGAGCATTTCATGCCAGTCCTTATATGTCACAACCATCTTCTGAATAATCTTCTTAATGTTCTTATTCGCAGCTTCAACAACCCCATTCATCTTCGGTCTATAAGGAGAAGAATTATGGTGTTGAATCTTGAATTCTTCACAAAGCTCTTTCATCAACTTATTATTCAAGTTCGAACCATTATCATTAATGATTCTATTTGGAACACCATATCTGCAGATAATGTTATTCTTGATAAACCGAACCACAACTTGCTTGGTCACATTAGCATACGATGCCGCTTCCACCCACTTAGTGAAGTAGTCGATTGCCACAAGAATGAAACGATGTCCATTCGAAGCCTTGTGTTCAATCATACCAATCATATCAATTCCCCACATAGAGAAAGGCCACGGGGAAGAAATCACATTGAGATAAGTTTATGGCACATGAATCTTATCAGCATACACTTGGCACTTATGACACTTTTTCACATACTTGCAACAATCAGATTCCATTGTCAGCCAATAGTAACCTGCTCTCAACATCTTTTTAGCCATTGCATGCCCATTAGCATGATTACCAAAAGATCCTTCATGAATTTCTTTCAATAACATGTCTGCTTCGTGTCTATCCATGCATCTGAGCGAAACCATGTCAAAATTCCTCTTATAAAGCACATTTCCATTCAGGAAGAAATTGCTTGCCAATCTCCTCAAAGTCCTCTTGTCTTTATCGAATGCCCCAAGTGGGTATTCCTGACTCTGGAGGAAACATTTAATATCATGATACCAAGGCTTGTCATCATGGACCTCTTCAACTGCAAACACATGAGCTGGTCTTTCAAGTCGCATCACTCTGATTATGGGAACATCATTCCACTGGTGCACCTTTATCATAGAAGCTATAGTTGCTAAAGCATCTGCCATCTGATTTTCATCACGAGGCACATAATGAAACTCAACTTTAGTGAAGAAAATTGATATCCTCCTGGCATAATCTCTATAAGGGATCAAGTGGGGTTGATGAGTTACCCACTTACCCTTGATCTGATTGATTACCAAGGCAGAATCTCCATACACATCAAGATGCTTAATCCTCAGATCAATAGCTTCCTCAAGACCCATAATACAGGCTTCATACTCAGCTTCATTATTGGTACAAGGAAAAGTCAACCTTGCGGCAAAAGGAATATGTGAACCATGGGGAGTAATGATCATTGCCCCAATTCCTCTTCCACGTGCATTCACAGCACCATCAAAAACTAATCCCCATCGAGATCCAGGCTCTGGCCCTTCCTCAATCAAAGGTTCATCACAATCTTTCATTTTCAAGTACATCACATCCTCGTCTGGAAAATCAAACTTGATAGGCTGGTAATCATCAATCGGTTGATGTGCCAAATGGTCAGCCAAGATACAACCTTTTATAGCTTTTTGAGCTCGGTACTTAATATCATATTCTGACAATAACATTTACCAACGAGCAATCCTCCCAGTCAAAACAGGCTTTTCAAATATATACTTGATCAGATCCATTTTAGAGATCAACCAAGTTGTATGATTCAGCATATACTGGCGAAGACGCTTTGCAGCCCAAGCTAAGGCACAACAAGTTTTTTCAAGCATGGAGTACCGAGATTCACAATCAGTGAATTTCTTACTCAAGTAGTAAATTGCATATTCTTTTCTTCCAGATTCATCTTGCTGACCAAGCATACAACCCATGGAATCTTCCAACACAGTCAAGTACATTATCAATGGTCTACCTTCCACCGGAGGAGAAAAAATAGGAGGTTCAAGCAGACATTCTTTGATACTTTCAAATACCTTCTGACAATCATCTGTCCAGACACAACCTTTGTCTTTTCGAAGAAACTTGAAGATCGGGGCACATGTGGCAGTCATGTGAGAGATAAACCTTGAAATATAATTCAAACGGCCCAAGAATCCTCTTACTTGCTTTTCAGTTCTTGGAGCAGGCATTTCACGAATGGCTTTTACTTTATCAGGATCAACTTCAATGCCTATTTGGCTGACAATGAAACCTAACAACTTTCCAGAATGTACACCAAACGTGCACTTATTCAGATTCAAATGAAGCTTAAACTTCCTTAACCTCTGAAACAACTTTAGCAAATGTTCAACATGATCCTCTTCAGTCCTCGACTTAGAGATCATATCATCAACATATACCTCAATTTATTTGTGCATCATATCATGAAAAAGCATGGTCATAGCTCTTTGGTATGTCGCACCAGCATTCTTCAATCCAAAGGGCATCACTTTGTAGCAGAATGTTCCCCATGGTGTAATAAATGTGGTCTTTTCCATGTCCTCGGGTGCCATCTTTATTTGATTATAACCGGAAAATTCGTCCATAAAGGAGAACACATCAAACTTAGCCGTATTATCTACCAACACATCAATGTATGGTAATGGAAAATCATCTTTTGGACTGGCTTTGTTCAAATCTCTGTAATCAACACACATTCGGACTTTTCCGTCTTTCTTTGGAACAGGCACAATATTGGCCACCCATTGAGGATAATTAGATGTCACAAGAAAACCTGCACCAATCTGCTTTTGAACCTCCTCTTTGATCTTTACTGCCATATCAGGATGAGTTCTTCTCAACTTTTGCTTCACCGGTGGACATTCGGGCTTCAGCGGTAATCTATGCTCCACAATATCAGTATCAAGACCTGGCATGTCTTGATAAGACCAAGCAAATACATCAACATACTCTCTAAGAAGCTCTACAATCCTCTTCTTAACATCAGGACCAAGCAATGCTCCAACTTTGACTTCTTTCTTATCATCTTCAGAACCCAAGTTGACTATCTCTATAGACTCTTCATGAGGCTGAATAACCTTCTCCGCGTGCTCAAGCAACCGAGAAATCTCATCAGGAACTTCTTCAACATCCTCTTCCTCAACTTCGAACACAGGGAATTCAAAGTTGGGAGTGGGCATAGAATCATTGTTTTCAATGGGTTTATCAATCAATCTGCACAATGATTTTATTTTTTATTTTAGAGTATGAACAAAAGTGCAAACATTATGCAGATAAACAATTATTATTTTTGGGTTTTTTATGTTACCATTTTTCAGAATAAAGCAAAAAGGAAAAACAGATATGGAAATAACAAAATAGCATTTTATTGATGATGATAAAATTTGAAACAAAGCCCGACAAACATTACTTTCACCTTGGGCAGAGTGAAAGGATTTTAGAAAGAAAATAAAACAAATTACTTTGAAGTATGAACAATAAAAGGAACATCAACAACAATCCAGTTCTTGCAAATCTTTCAGTGCGTAACAAAATTAAGCATTTCTTCATCTTCATCATCTTCAATGATGGAAGCAGCGGAATGATCGTTGATAAACCCAACACTTCGGAATCCTTCCTGAATAGTCTTCGGGTCATTGAGAACCACACCTGGTGCAAAGCCGATACCAAATCCTACCTTGTTGTCGACAGTATCAATAACTCGTCCCCAACCGTCAGATCGACCAGTTTCAAGCACGCGCAGAGCATCTTTGAGAGAAGACATAGGCATGACATTCTTCTTAGCAGCATTATCAACAATAGAAAGAGCCTGAAACGAAGTTCCCACCTCTTCTTCAGCATCAATATAGGAGAAAGATAACAAACTTCTCACAAGCATCACTTTTTCTCCTCCAATAGTCACTAATTTCCTATCTTTCACGTACTTCAGCTTCTGATGAAGAGTAGATGTCACAACCCCTGCCTTATGAATCCAGGGTCTTCCAAGGAGACAACTGTAAGCGGGATGTATATCCATTACCTGAAAAGTAATTTGGAATATAAATGGTCCAATCAGAATAGGAAGATCCACTTCACCAATCACAGTCTTCTTCGATCCGTCAAAAGCTTTCACAATAATCCCACTATGCCTCATGGGAGTGCCTTGGTACGCCAGCCTTGACAAAGTCGACTTCGACATCACGTTCAGAGAACACCCATTATCAACCAGCACCTTAGACATAGCATCTTCCTGACAGTTCACTAAAATATGCAAAGCCAAGTTATGATTCCTTCCTTCTTCAGGCAAATCATCATCGCAAAAACTTAAATTGTTGCACGATGTGATATTAGCCACAATACTATCAAATTGATCAACAGTCACATCATGATCAACATAAGCTTGATCAAGAATCTTCTGCAAAGACTGCCTATGAGTCTTAGAGCACATCAAGAGTGATAAAACTGATATCTTCGACGGAGTATGCAACAACTGCTCAGTAACGTTGTACTCACGTTTCTTTATCAATTTCAACACCTCATCTTCACTATCACCAAATTGGTCTGATCGGGCAACAACATCCATAATCTGTTTACTCGCACTTGTATCTTCAACTCTCTTCGGAAGGTTTGAAGCATAAACTCTACCACTTCAGGTAACCTTCGTCACATCAGCAATGCTAACCACATACTTTGGAGAAGGAATAGGAACTTCCTTACCATTTTCTATCATCGTACCATTATACCGATACAGAACAGTTTTATCAGACTCATATGGCATTGGACCAGGCAAATTGATCACCAAGGGAGTAACAACATATTTGCGACTATCAAAAGAAATAACCACCTTCTCAGGAACAACCTTCTCAGGAACAACCTTCTCAGGAATATTGAACTGAGGCACAATAACATTCACTTTATTTTCATACTCATCTCTTTTCGCTGTCACCTCAATCAACTTATCATCCATCATCTTTTGAATATCTCTCTTAACAATCACGCAACCACGTGGGTTCACTGAGCAAATGCAACAACCAGCATAATCATGATCAATATCGTGATATTCACTTAAGAAAGCATGCATTTCAACCAAAGACCTTTGAATATGGCGGACCTCATAGATCTTGAATAAACCAGGACAACCATCAACCATATTCACAGACGTATTACCATGCTTCGACAGCAGATTTGTCTTCACATTTGGATTAACATCATTGAAATACAGAACATTGCTCCTTATTAATTTCTGTACTTCAAACTTCAATGGATAACAGTTCTCAACGTCGTGCCCCGGGGAACCTTGATGAAAAGCACAATGTGCCTCTGGCTTATACCACCATGGGATAGTCTCTGGGACTGAAGGTGGAGAACGTGTTTGCACAAGATTCTTCGCAATCAAAGAAGGAAGTAAATCCGCATACAACATCGGAATGGGGTCAAAACTCGGCTTAGCACGAACCTGTTGATTACCACTTTATTGCACAAAAGGTTGTTGATAACGAGGCTGATACTTTGGAGCTACTGGCACAGTTGGAGTCACATTAATCACCGGAGTTACAGAAGCTACGTGCTGCTGCTGATGATTCTCACGACCACGAGGTCTTCTGTAACTTTCACGAGACACAACATTAGTCTCACCTTCTTTCTTTTTACCAAAGTTGAACCTCCTAGAGCTCGAGCCATTACTATTCTCTTGACTCAACCGTCCCTCACGGACACCTTCTTCTAAACGCATCCCCATACTCACCATTTCATTGAAATCAGAAGGAGCACTTGCTATAATCTTCTCATAGTAGAAAGAACCTAAAGTCTTCAAAAAGATTTTCGTCATTTCTTTCTCTTCCAGAGGAGGAACAATCTGAGCTGCTAGCTCGCGCCATCTCTGTGCATACTCTTTGAAAGTCTCTTTGTCCTTCTGGGACATAGCACGAAGCTGATCTCTGTCCGGTGCCATATCAACATTATACTTGTATTGCCTAACAAAAGCCTCTCCCAAATCATTGAAAGTCTTGATTTGGCTATTATCCAAACTCATGTACCATCTCATGGAAGCACCAGTCAGACTATCCTGGAAATAATGAATCAGCAGCTTATCATTGTCTGTCTGAGCAGACATTTTCCTAGCATACATAGTCAAATTGCTCAGAGGACACGTGTTGCCTTTATACTTCTCGAACTCAGGAAACCTGAACTTGTACATAACTTTAACATTAGGGACCAAACAAAGATCATAAGCATCTTTTCCGAACAAATCCTTATGCTTCAAGGCTCTCATCTCCTTCTGTATCTCAGCAAAATGACCTTGAAAATCATCAAGTCTTTCAATCACACCAGCGCCTTCACTGGGCTCAGCATGGTAAATCACTTCATCGTGGTGCGGAATAGTGTGCATCACAGGCGGTGCAGTAGTCATCACTGGAGGAAGAGTATTAAATGCAACAGTCTCATGAGGAGGAGGATGATAACTAGCAGGAATGAAATCAACTGGCATGCCCCACGGTGTGCTAGCAGGCATGCGATAGCGAGGAGAAATGACAGTTTCAACAGGAATTGAGGCAGTAACAATCTCAGAGATGACTGTATTCTGAACAGGAGAATTAGGAGGAGGTGGCTGATTATGAGCAGCCACTAAGCTTTCCATTATGGAAGTAACTCTTTCCAAGCTTTCCCTCAAATATGTAACTTCCTCGCGCAGCTCGCGATTCTCTTGTTGCAAAGTTTCTGACATCTTCTTCCAATTAGCCTGAGTATCAACTTTGTGAGTCAGCTTGACAAGAGAACTGAATGAAGACCAAGAAACAACATAAGATCCCCGGACAACACTAAAAAAGCAAGACAAATGCGGGTGTGATGCATGGTATGCGTATGCAAATGCAAAGATTTCAAAGGACTATAAGATAACTTGCAATATTTAAAAAGGAAACACTTTATTTTGAAGTACTTAAAAACTCATTCTCATTAAAATCAAAGTAAGAATTGCAAGTGAAGTACAAGCCTCAATAATCCTAATACATGAGAGAGAAAGTAAACTAGGCCTAGGGGATCACATCCGAAGAAGATCCGAATCCCGGCTGGTACTTCATGCGAATCCTCTTAATCTCTTTCTTGTACCGATTCTCCATGTTTTCCTTATCCTTCACCAACTGATCAACAATGGTCTTCCAAGCACCGGATGTAGGAGGAATGGTAGATGGAGTACTAGAGGAAGATAAATCCTCTCTTGGCCTCTTCGTAACACGCCGCTCAAGTAACTCAATGAGATCATGCTTCTCCTTCAATTGCTTTTGCATCGTAGTCTTCTCAAGTAGCCATTCTTCTTTCTCTTTCTTCATCTTGTCCAACTCTTCTTGAAGAGCAACCTTCTCATCAACAGGAGGAAGAAAAATGGACAATGGTAATATAGGAAACAAAGGCTCCTCGGGTGGATAAGGCATCTTGAGCTTGGAAGCCCTAGATCGAACCCACATGATGTAACACTCGGAGGGAGCAAGGTGTTGTCTTCCCAATTGACCCTTCTCTTTCTGATGAACCGTATTCCAAGAATGAGCAATCCTTTTCTTCATTTCTACATGATATGCACCATTAAGAAAGAAGAAACGGGATAAGGAAAGGTTGTTTGGTATGTCCTTCAAACAATATCCCAACTGTCGCCTAGCAAGAATAGGGTTGTAACTAATTCCCCCACGTGTACCAAGAAGAGGTACATTAGGAAATTCTCCACAACTATCAATAAACACTCCAGTATCATAATGGGAACAATGCCAAGTCATGTCCTTGTGAGAAAGAGACATAATCCTTTGAGACCATCTTCGCTTCTCTCTATTATCCTTAAAGACGTTGGACTTTGGTAGGTGCGAAATAAATCACCTATAGACAAGAGGCGCACAACACACAATCTCTCCATTACCTTTGGAGGTCCTATAATGAAAAGCATGATACATGTCTCCAAGCAAAGTAGGTACCGGATTCTTCTTCAAGAAAATCTGAATGGCCTTCTCATCCACAATACCATCTAAGTTAGGAAACAAGACAATCCCATAAATGAGCAAAGCAAGAATAGCCTCAAATGCATCATTATGACCTAACACTCCCTTTTGGAACAAACTTCCCATTAAGATCGGACTCCTTGAGAAAAAGGGCTTTGGCGATGAC
The DNA here is from genome assembly GCA_963966055.1 of Lathyrus aphaca. Classification (NCBI taxonomy): domain Eukaryota; kingdom Viridiplantae; phylum Streptophyta; class Magnoliopsida; order Fabales; family Fabaceae; genus Lathyrus; species Lathyrus aphaca. The sequence goes on from OZ014521.1 coordinate 365,461,374, forward strand.
TTTGGTTGTAAGATCCTTCTCTAAACCACTGAAAAGAAATTCCTTGTCCAAAATAGGTAAACCCATCCAATGAGAGTACTCTTCCAAGGTCGGTACAAGCTGATAATCAGGAAAGGTGAAACAATGATGCAACGGATCATAAAACTGAGCTAAAGTAGGGAGAATTCCCTCTGGTACATCAGTATCCAAAATAAACAAGAGCTTTCCATAACATTTCCGGAACTCCTAGGTGTCAACCACCAATGCTCCTAGCTTTCTAAACTCCACTATATTAGGATTCTTGAAGGTGTACTTCTTTGTGTTCCTCCTTTCAAAATTCATAACCATAGACATCTGAAATTTTGCAAAAGTTCCTTATGAGTCCCTTGAAATCTCAAAAACAATGCTTATGAATGCATGATGGCATGTATGCAACAACCACAAACAAGATCACACAAAGCACATGAGTTTAGGTTCCGAGTCACGAGCATGAAGTCAAGGTAACAGAACACCAACCCACATAGGTAAGTACTAAGGTTTTGTCTTCATTGTACCTGCAGAAAACCAAAAGGGTGCTAACAGAGATGCCCGGAGTTAACAACCATCTTTATAATATTATCGGTATGTTGGATTACTCCCCAACCGATAACATTCGTAAAATAGACCTCGTCCGAGTGTAGTATCGCGTGACAACCACCTTAGGCTTACACCCAGATAGTTTCCGCACTACGTTCCTAAATTGGCTTAGATGGGTTAAGGGTGTCATACCCCAAATTTGTCCTACCCGCACCATTTCATTTTCTGTCTAACCGCATATTAAAAAAAATCTAAAATATGTCATTTTCTTTTTAAAAAAATCGAGTCAGTTGAGTCGGTTTCATGCAGGTCAAGTTTATATGCGATGTTGCGATTATCACCTTTTTATCACCCTTTTTATTTTTATTTTATTTTTCATTTATTTTATTTTAAAATCATTTTTCTAAACCTTTCACTATCCAATCTTCATTTAAAATAAAAAAACGGATTTCGTTTAAAATAATCTAATGCCATTTTTTTATTTTATCCATATTTTACACACAAAATTTTTCAATTTATTTTCATTTCCAAAAGCCCATTTTTCTCTAGCCCATTATTTTAAGCCAAAAATATATATATCATTATTGTTATCTCTTTTATTTACTTAGTATTATTATTATTATTATTATTACTGTTATTATTTTTATTATTATTATTATTATTATTATTATTATTAGCTTGTTTTTGTTATTATTATCTTTTATTAGAAGCATTTCACGGTGCACCCCATGTTATTGCTTTTGTTTTCTACAACATTATTTTTCCTCCCTTTGGTCCCACCTATCAGTTTCAGCGGATTATCCCACAATCCACAACAACTTTTTCTTCAACTCCACTATACCAATTCCGCATAACACAACTAACTTTTTTTTTTCTTTTCATCAGCAAACACTCCGCTACAACTCCACTACCTCAACATCCAAAATATCAGCACAACAATAAACACATACTCACACCTTTTTCTATTGATAAGCAAATAATTCCTCCATTATCATTCAACTTGCGAAAATCATAACTTTTTTTAAACCTTAAAAACCAAATTTTCTTCAATCCTACAACCTGCAAAAACCATCGAACAAACCTCCATCCCAGAACACAACCAAATTCAGCTGCAAATCCTTCCCTCGCATGACCTCTCGTTCACAATTTCAAAACCTTAGCCTCAAACACAAAAACATAGAAAATACAAGCCTTAGCCTCAAACACAAAAACACATAAAATAAAAATCAAAAAACTGAGTTTGAGAGAATCGTGTGAGATCCAGAATCATTGAAACACAAAACACACAAAACACACCAAAATCCACCGCAAAAAAAAAACAACAAAAATCGAAAAAGAAAGAAATGAGATGAAAGGATTGTGAGAGGGAACCAAGTCGTAAACCAAAGCGATAACCATAAACATAATCGCACAACCGCCGTGCGAGATACCGAGATTTCCGAAGCCACCACCAACCGTGACTTCACCGAGAGAGCCGTGAAACTCAACCCGAGACATCCTTCACAAACCACTGAATCTGAAACCAAATCCCTTCATAGAAACCACATGAACCTTCAATCACCACCACACCGCCGTTCATCTTTCCAAGCCCAGAACCACCGCGCCGGAATCCGTCGCAAATCCTCAAAAACAAAAAAATCCAAACCGCAGAGAACTGTTTTGAAACCGAGCACATGACGCAGTGAGAGCCGCTGAGACGAATCGAAAGAGATCCCGTTGCGAAACCATAACAGACCGAAGGAGGTCATCATTCGCCGACGATTTGTTTGAGAGAGAAATTCGAGGTCGACGATTTGAGAGGGTAGGTCTCGTTGTTTTTTTCTTCTTCTGAACTTTGGACGCGTTCCTCTTTTTTAATATTTTACTGATGATGGTTTTTCTCTTTTGCACTTTAAAACCTTATTGTTCTATTTTTTATTTTTTATTTTATTATTTTTAATATGTTATAATTAAATCTTGGGCTCAACTCATCATCTTCCAGTTTCCCATTCTTTACACATCTTGTATTCACACGACACCCATCATTTTTTGTGTGTTTTCCTTCTGTTGTTGCTATGTGGGCTTATCTCAAATCCATATTTCTATCTGCACACTATGTTTCATTGTCAAACCTCCTGTTTTTATTAATTTCTTTTGTTTAATAAAAATTCTCTAATATATATATATATATATATATATATATATATATATATATATATATATATATATATATATATATATATATAATTTATAGTTTTTTTATTATTAATTCTATTTGTTTCTTTAATTTTCTATTTTTCGGGCCAATGATCTACCAAAAGGCCGAATTGCGTCCGATTTCGTTATCAGAAAATTATGTCAATATGAGGCCAATGTTATTTTTTGTTTATTATTTTATTTCAATTAATATTTTATTTTATTTTCATTTTGTCAAATAAATTTAGTTTATAATATTTTATCATTTATTTTAATGGTCGATGAACATCGAATTAATCTTGAGATTCGTCGCGAGCCGACTCGACATCTCGATTAATGATGAGACCATCCGATTTAATTTCAATCCATTTATTTATTTCCGAACTTCAAAAATATTGTTCAACTCCTCATAGAATGATTCCAACTTTGAATCGATTCTAAGGTAGTTAACGAACCAAATTTCGACGCATCTAAAAAGGTCCAACACCTCCGAACAGTTACATTCGAATAAAAAGGCCGAACGCCTCCGAATAGTTCAAAAACACTGCACACACGCTTTCTCTTGGGCGAATTACAACGAGACCCTTTTATTTCATGCAATCCCCTGTAAATTATTTTGTATCCCTACCCCATTTTATGTACGCATTTTATTTTCCGTATTTTATCGATTATTACTTCATTCGCAAACCCTTGGTCCAACGCCAAGCGGTTGCACTCTCACACACTCGCACTTTATTTTTCAGTTATCGTTTATTTGGATCCACTTCACCTTGCGAGCCGAGCGCATTGTGCCTCGCTAACAAACCACAAAATAAAAACTTCATTTGCATTCACCCATAAACCTCAAAAAACCAAAATGTTTCGATTAGATCCAAACCCTTGATCCAACATCAAGTGGTCATTAGGTAATAAAACATTATAATAATACGAGAAGAAATTGTACGCCACGAGCCTTAAGCGGTAGAAAGGAGGATAACGAGCTCTCGTTACTCGCTCCAATTATTTCGACGCAAGACGCTCGTCTTGTTGGACGGAATAAACTATCCATAGTCTTTATTGCAATCCGACTCCTAAACCCTTTCATCAAAGAAAGATAATAAAATCAACAACCATCAACCGTAGTAGGCCGAACTACGAGGCTCTGACTTTCCCATTTCACGCGGGAGTACATAGGCACAAGGATCTCAATCCTTGCCGAGCACCTAAGATCAATCTAACTTATAATCAAACTCATTTCCCTTTAGCAAGTAATTCATTAAGCATATACATCCTTTCGCGCGTGATAACTTAGATGGTTCCCATCGAGTACGATGGATGTAGGGGTGCTAATACCTCCCCCCTACATAACCGACTCCCGAACCCAGGAAATGGGTACGGGACCTTTGTCCTTATCTCTCTCTTCCCGGGTTGTATCTATATATTCCCTTTCCCTCTTCGGGAATAAATAGAATTAGGTGGCGACTCTTCAGTCTGTCCAGCGCGCGGCTCCGTCTTTTCGGATCGCGTGAGGTCGTATTTTTCGGGGTGCGACAAAGGGTTCTACGGTCCTCAGTATGATCAGCTCAAGGTCGGAAGATAATGCCACGTATGATTACTCATCATGACATTGATAATCCAAGAGAGCCTAACCGAGTGGAGATTATCAAATTGATATAACTTTGGACTACTCCATCGCTTATTGCTTCGAATATCGCTGTCCTATCATAAGTTCAAATCATATCCGGGTTATAATCTATCTCACTCACAGAGGATCACCAAAACCGAAACAGAACAAACACATAACAAACAAATCAAACCAAAGCAGTAAATAAATTAAAGTAGGCCGAATCCACTTAGAGATTACTCCCCAGCAGAGTCGCCACTTTTCTGTCGCAGTAAAAACATGAGTGTAAGTTATTGGCTAACTTAACCCAAGGTAAACAGAGTCGCCACCGCGCTTTTATTTTATTCCAAGAGGAAAAGGTAAAAAGAGCGAATAAATCCTAATGAATCTAAAAGCAAAAAAAAGCTAAAGAAACACAACAGAGAAACAGGTAAGGGGATAGGTTACACAATGGAAAGGTTTTACGCACCCAAAATGTCCGTGGTACCCCACGGGAGCCCTTTGAAAATTTACTGCTTTTTGTTTGAAAATGGTTTGTAAAATATGAGTGGAGGGATGAGAAAAGAATTATTTTTTAATATTTTTTGTGTTTGGAGAGGTTTACCACCTCATGCCTATGTACCCACAAAGTGTAATGCAAGATCAAAACCCCGTAGTTCGTGGTACAAATAGTGAAAAGGGTGGGTTATGTTTCATTTTTATTAAGTGAAGAGAATTTGTCATCTTCAAGTGGATAGCCAAACAAATCTACCATGAGAATGAAGGCATAGACTCATACATCATTATGGGGAGGGGGTCAACTCGGATAAAATCGACGAGTATGCCACTAAACCCCCACAAATGTCAAGAGACTCAATTACATCAAACTACAACCATGGAGATTGAGAGACTTGCACCCGACTAAAGAATAATGACTCATGATCGGCACTCTTTAAAAGAAAATTAACAAAAGTGCACAAGTGCACGAAACAAATTGAATGAGTTTGATTCTTTTAATTTTTGAATTAAGGTCAACATGATTAGATTCATTGATTTTTAAAGAGAAAAGAAAGAGGTAAAAAATCACTTGACAAAAGTCAAGGTTTTTGATTATTAAAGAGGTGATGATTTAAAAAAGAAAGAATCCTTTGAAAAAGGGGGAAGGTTTTGAAAATTGAAGAATGAGAGGAGATGAAAGGATTATCCTAAAAAAAATAAGGAGATAAGGGAAGAAAGATCTAACCAAACTTTATGACATTCCAAATTATGAGCATAAGAATTCCATCCTTATAAGCTAGCAAATGGCCAAATAAAGGCTAAACCCAACTCCATGAAGATCAAGGCAAAGGAAGTGTCCTAAGAATTTAAGTCCAAATCTTCACTCCAAATGCTAAGGATAGTAACCAAAAGTCCTCAAATTAAAGTAACAAGTTTTTTAGAGGTTTAATCATTTATTAATGTTTTTGTGTCCAAATGGACAAAAGGAAAATAACAACAAAATAAGAGCAAATAATAAACATGATATGGATGAATAAAGCAAAATAAGATAAAGGCAATACAAGTGCAAAAATTAAATGTTAGTAACAAAAAGAAATTAAAGTGAAAGAATCTAAAATATTAGTAGTAGTAGTAGTATAATATTTAAATAATAATGGTATGGTGAACTTAATCAACCACAACCAAAAAGTAACCAAAACCGAAAGGCAAACGGATCCTCTTAGCATCTTATACTATAAAGATTAATCAAGGAAAACCGAACCGAATTCAATGAAATTTGAAAGGCGATTGGGAGACCCAAAGCACATACGCATCAAAAATTCACAAGTCTCGATTCTTGATGCAATATGATTAACCACTTTGGGATTACGCGATCAACAAGAGATCCGGTCCACGAAAGTGCAAGTACCCAATTAGATTTTTATTCCGAAGTAGGGACACATTTAGGTCTATGTTAAGCAATCACCGAGTAATTTACGAAGTAATTACCCTACAAATGAGGTCGGCCACCACCGATTAAGGTGCATAATGTTAGTGCTAATGCATGCGAGATAAACGATATGTAAATCGTTATCCGAATGCGACACTGCACAAAACTAAAGGTGAATACCAAATTGAGTCGTACTTATGGTATTCTTCCATCCTTAAGTTCAATCACTCATCTTGGTGGATTCAAGCATGCAAATGTATCACTAATGCAAAGTACCTTAAATGAATTGAATAATCCACTTAAAGGTAGTTTTGAATTAATGAACATTAACTACTCTAATCTACACCCAAAGTCCATTGAAATTAAAGAGAAATCACTCCCAAAAGTGCTTCCCAAGGTAAAAATAAAAAGGAGGAAGAAGAAGAAGAAAGAGGAACCAAAAAGGGGCTTAAAATAAGCCAAAAACACCATTCTGACTTGTGTTAACCGGCTAACGCAAGTAGATTTTGAACAATCTACGCTGTTTTTAAACTGGTTAACTGGTTAACCAAATGGTTAACCGGTTAACGCTGTACCAGAGGTTGAAAAAATGCAGAAAATTCAGCATGATCCATTTTGAAACCTTTTCTCAAACATTGGATGATCATGATCTGAATTTGCACGAATTTTAAAACCAAAATACAGTGGAATCCCTGCAATCAAACAACAAATAGAGATCCCAAGGATCTAGTACAAAAGCACCAAAGATCTACATCTTGAATGTTGATGGTGAATATGGGTTTATGGAGGAAGATGAATTACCAAAAGCTTTTCTTCAAATTGAACCAACACAAGCTTAGATCTTTTGAAATTGATGAGCAAAAGAATGAAAGAGTGAAGGTTTAGCTCAAGTTAATCAAGAATTCAATGTGAATTCTTGATAACTTCAAAAGAAAGAAAGATGAGCTTTAGAGAATTTTGGTGTTGGGGGAGTATTTTGCAAGAGGTTTTGTGGCTATTAAAAGCTTGTGGAATGAATGAAATTGTGGTCCTATTTAAAGGACTTAGGTATGGAAATTTGGTGGAATGGAGCTTGCTTTGGTAATTTGAATTTAGGTTTGGTAATTGAAATTTTGGTGGGAAATGGAAAAGAGTGGTGATTAATGAGGGTTTATGGTAGGAAATGATCAAAGTGATGTAGAGAAATCAGAAACCAATGGATCTAGAATATTCCAATTAAATCAATGATCTAAGGGTGCTTAATTTGAATAAAAAATTCAAATTTCGCACTGGTTAACCGGTTAACCAAGCTGAATTTTGAATTTTTTTTGTTCAAACATAGCTGCTTGGTTGAATGAATCAATAAACTTGGGAAATCCTTGATTAGATAAAAATTTGAATTATTTGCGGAACGTCTTTGACTTTTTTCTGTGAAATTTACTCGAGCTACAGGACTACTATTTTTGGCATTTTCACATGGTTCCTCTTCCTGAAAAAGATTGGAAAAAAGGAAACAAAATATTTTTGGATTTTGATTAATGGTTAGCAAACACAAACAAATAAAGTAATTAAAGACAACGGTGATCCCATGCGAGGCATAAACCTAACCCGAGAAGAACCATGCAACCAGTGCGATCTTGTTTGTATGCAAGATGCAGATGAAAATGAAAAGAACACTTAGGGCAAAAATTAGGGTGCAACAGTATGAAACCAAACATATCTTTTTTCCACATATTCGGATGCAAATGGTTCGTTCTCAACAACAGCAAGGAAAATCTTGGTAAGTTTGATGAGAAGTCCGACGAAGGTATATTTCTTGGTTATTCTCTCTCAAGTAGAGCTTTTAGAATTTTCAATAAACGAACACTTACTATTGAAGAATCTATTCATGTTTCGTTTGATGAGACTAACCCCTCGAAAGAGGATAATATTATTGTGGATGATGATGATGATGTAGTAGATATATCACAACAACAAAAGAAGACATCAAAAGACCAAGCAATATCACAAGAAGATAACTCACCAATTATTGAAGAACATCAAGATCTTCCGAAAGAATGGAGAACTCATAGAGATCACCCGATAGATAACGTTATTGGTGATATTAGCCAAGGCTTTGCAACTCAACTAAATCTCAAGGATGTTTGTCTTGACACGGCGTTCATATCTCAAATTGAACCAACCAAAATCGATGAAGCCTTAGGCGATGATCAATGGATAGTAGCTATGCAAGAAGAACTTAACCAATTCGAAAGGAATCAAGTTTGGACTCTTGTACCAAGACCGGACAACAAACACATCATAGGAACAAGATGGGTGTTCAAAAACAAACTTGACGAGAATTGAATCATAGTTCGTTACAAAGAAAGATTGGTCGCACAAGGCTACAACCAAGAAGAAGGAATTGACTTTGATGAAACGTTTGCTCCGGTAGCAAGGTTATAAGCAATCAGATTATTACTTGCTTACGCCTGTTCCATGAATTTTCAGTTATACCAGATGGATGTCAAAAACACTTTCCTGAATGATTACATCAATGAAGAAGTCTATGTCAAACAACCTCCGGGCTTTGAAGACTTCAAGAATCCCTCTCATGTCTACAAGTTGAATAAGACTCTTTATGGCTTAAAGCAAGCACCAAGGGCATGGTATGATCGTCTTAGCAACTTCCTATGTGAGAAGGGCTTTACAAAAGGAAAGGTTGACAAGACATTGTTCATCAAGAATTTCAAGGGCAACACCTTACTAGTTCAAGTCTATATCGACGACATCATCTTCGGATCAATAAACAAAGACCTTTGCAAAGAATTATCTCTTATGATGCAAGGAGAATTCGAGATGTCCATGATGGGAAAGATGAACTACTTCCTTGGATTACAAATCAAGCAAACAAAGGTTGGCATCTTCATCAACCAATCCAAGTACTGAAAGGAATTATTGAAAAGATTCAATATGGACAGTTGTAAAGTAATGTCTACTCCAATGGGATCCGGAACGTACGTTGATCAAGATCTATCCGACATTTCAATTGATATTACAAAGTATCGAGGTATGATCGGTTCACTATTATATTTGACGGCAAGCCGTCCTGACATTATGTTTAGTGTTTGTTTGTGTGCCCACTTTCAAGCTAATCCGAAGGAATCACATCTCACCGCCGTGAAGAGGATCATGAAGTATCTCAAAGGAACGACGCACGTCGGACTATGGTATCCAAAAGGTAGCACATGTTCTTTAATTGGTTATTTTGACGCTGATTATGAAGGATGTAAGACTGATAGAAAGAGTACAAGTGGTACTTGTCACATTCTCGGGAATGCACTAGTGTTGTGGACATGTAAGAAGCAAGCATGTGCTGCACTTAGCATGGCCGAAGCGGAGTACATCGTAGCAGGAAGTTGTTGTGCCCAAATCTTGTGGCTTAAACAACAACTCCTCGATTTCAATATAGACCTTGGTTGTATCCCTCTCCGATGTGACAACACAAGTGCCATCAATATCAAGAAGAACCCGGTCATGCATTCAAGAACAAAGCATATAGATATCCGACATCACTTCCTTCGAGATCATGTTCTAAACGAAGATGTAGATGTTACGTTCATGGATACACACAGTCAACTCGCCGATATATTCACTAAGCCATTGGCTAAGGAGAAATTTTTCAAGATTCGACGAGAACTTGGTATTCTCAATGAAGGTGACATCTAACCTTATCTTTAAAATTGCATGTTGTATGTCTTTGTTGCATAATATATGTTTTTTGTTCACTTTGTGTTACAAAAGGATATCACTCACTTTTTGCCGTTTTTGATCTTTCACTCTTTCGGTTATCCGAAAAACATCGTTTTAAAAATATTTTTTGATCAAAAGTTGCGTTGTGATATCTGCTAACATTTTGTAAAAAAATTTTGTCAAAAATATTTCCCGACAAAGCCCCAAAGCTGCTGCTGTCCTTTTAAAATTTTTGAAATTTTTTGCCTGTTAACCGGTTAACGGATCGGTTAACCGGTTAACGCATCCCAGACAGCAGTCCTGGGTCACGTGTTGGACTTAGTTGTGGCTATTTTGTTTTTTCTTCTTTTGTGTACTTTGTCATATGTATGTGAGTCAAATGTTTTTAATACCTCTTTCAAACTCCTCATAAGTTCTTCTCACCCTTTGACTCACCATTAAACTCCACTACCTCATTTTCACTCTCCCTTCTCCAAAACCATAACCACTCCATTAATACCCCATTAAAACCCACTCCACTAAAACTATTTTATAAACTCTACCCTCTCAACTTCACTCTCCATACACTCAAACCCTAATCCGAAAATACCTTCACACACCCCAAACCCTAAGCTTCAGCCTCTCTTCAATGGCTCCAAGAAAAGGAAAGGCTCATGTGTCAGCATCAAAATCCAGCAGTGAAGAGGAAATGACCATGGAATCAACCAAGAAGCGGAGAATGGATTTTCTTGTCCGGGTTCGACATTTTCTTAAGGGTAAGTATGTGAATCTGAAATCCTTTGAAACTTTTAAGTTTCCGGCATTGTTAGAATATCAGGGGATGCTAGACTTTATTGCTGATAATGGAAAAGTATATCCGGATTTGGTAAAATCCTTTATGAACAACATGTCTCTTAACTGTGATGATAAGGATAAACATCAACTGTTTGCTATTGTTAGAAACTGTGAAATTGGAGTTGACCTAGGTACTCTTGCTGCTTCATTGTCTATCCCATATTCGGGTGTTTTTCTTCGAAAAGGGGTAAACCATGATGAAGGAAAATGGGCCAACTATGAAAAAATGGAATACTATTATCATATTTGTCGGTTTCCAAAGGAAGCCATGGTGTCCGGCCAACGTACCTCTCGGGTACTCTGTTATGATAAGAACTTATCTGTGGATGATCGGATGTTACACTACATCATCTGTCATGTTTTGCTGCCCAAGGATTCCAACTTGTCTCAGATTAATGATTTGGAAATGCAAGTCCTATTTGCTGTCAAGAACAAGATTAGGGTGAACTTGCTTCCTACTATGATGTATCATCTGAAGCAACAGCTTTCTCTAAAGACGAGATTACCCTATGGCCGCCTCAATTCAAGAATCCTGGAAATTACCGATATGGAAATCGGTAGAGAGCCTTTGATTGCTATGACTACTACAACTAATGAGATTAATGGAGTCACTATCATCAAAAACACCGGCATAATTCAAAGCAATGACGGAACCTACAAGTATGACGACGGATCCTCCACCTCCACCTCCATCCCACCTATTCCGAAAACCGGCATCACAAATGACTTTCTCTACTCAACCATCATGACAAACCACCATGAAACCATGCGTGCCTTCAAAAGCCTTCGGAACTTAGTCTTAAGCTCCCGAAACCCCACCGAGTTTGTTGATGAGGATGAGGACGGTAGCGAAGAGGAGGAAGAAGATGATGAGGATGTGTCGGATGAGGAATGAGGACCATGTTTTCTTGCTGTTTTTTTTACTATGCTTTAAGTCTAGTTTATGTTTTCTTGTTTCAAACATAAGTCCTAAGTTTATTAGAAAATTTTGGTTTCCATGTACTAAGCTTTTCCGCATTATGTTCGTACTCGTATATGTTATGTTGAATTATGATTATGCTTCTATGTGTGTTTGCTTGAATGTCTTACTTGATGCTTCTTTTTATTCAATGCTTGTATGATGCTTTTCTTTTCATATCCATGCTTGTTGGTCTCTTCCTTTTTGCTAATGCCAAAGGGGGAGAAAACTTTGTTTCTCTAATGCCTCTCGATGCAGAATTTCTTTTGCTAATGCCGCTATTATTTAGGGGGAGTTGCTATCCTTAGGGGGATGATTATCTTAGAGAAACGTCGATCAAGCTCTCGCACATTTTTTTGTTGTCATCATAAAAAAGGGGGAGAATGTAGAAGCACGCCTTCAACCTCGAAGATTTTGATGAAGACAACACGACTCTCATGCGCTTCATATTTGCAAAACGTCAAGAGCTCTCAACATGTTCTAGAAACAAGCATCAACATTGTGATCAAGCTTCATTCGCACATTTGGTTTATTTCAAGCTTGGGCGCATACGTTGAGGTACATCAAAACCCTTTACAAATTGATGTACAAGTGTTCAATTAATCATTTCACATGTTATCATATTGCATACAATTTTTGGAATATTTTTAAAAATGGTTTAACACTTTTAAAATTTAGTATTTTTTTCTGTTTTTAACAGTGTTAACCGGTTAATCATTTGGTTAACTGATTAACGACTTCAAATTTTAAAAGTCAGTGTTAACGTTGCTATGCGTTAACCGGTTAACCATTTGGTTAACCGGTTAACACTGAAAGATTTTGAAAAATTTATTTCTTTGAAATTCAAATTATACCTCTTCAATTAAATTATGTTTCATAATTTTTCACACCTTTTTGAAAGGGTGTTTTGAATATTATATATTATGAATTTTTTCAAATTCAAAAACACCTCCTAGAATTTTTTATAAAAATCACTCAATCAAAATCACTTTTTTTTACATATATTTTCAAACTTTAAAAAGTGTTCATATTGTAATTCATAACATTTTCATATTCATCATTGAACACTTGTATTGAAATTTTATAAAGTGGATTTTGATCAAAGGAGAAGATCAATTTATATTGATATCAAACATTGTACTATTCTCAAAATTACAAAGAATTAAAATAGATTTTCTATTGTGACTTGTGATCCAAGATTGTTGGACTCAAGGGATAGTGATTGCAAGAGGATTGTTCTTGCACACTAGGTTGTTTAGTTGTTTAGAAAGTAGGCCTCACCGATTGAAGGTGCGATAGGTTGTACATTTCTAAAAACTAGTGGAAAATCTCTTTCGTGTTGGAAAAGGGACTGGATGCACCTTCACACTGTGAAGGGAACCAAGATAATTTGTTGTGTCTCTTTTACTTTCTCGCTTTCATCCCATAAACAAGTAAAAGAAAAATCCATCCATCAAAGAAAATAATCAAAAAGTTTTATAACACTTAATTCACCACCTTCTTAGGCGTACTTTGAATCTACACAATGATCAACACCTGAGCAGTTGTCAATCTTCCTTTCAAATACATGAAACTTTATTCATAATCAGAATCCCATTTGTAAGCAAAGTCTTTTCTATTAAGCCTTGTCAATGGTAATGCCAACTGAGAAAAACCCTTGATGAACCTTCTGTAGTAACCTGCCAAACCTAAGAAACTTCTCACTTCCGAAGCATTCCTCGGCCTCTCCCAATTTATCACGACTTCAATCTTTGACGAATCCACTGCTACACCTCCCTAAGATATAACATGTCCAAGAAATTTGACTTCTGACATCCAATACTCACACTTGCTAAACTTAGCAAAAAGTTGCTTCTCTTGAAATATCGACAAAACAATCCTCAGATGTTCTTCGTGCTCTTGTGGAGTACGAGAATAAATATGAATGTCATAAATAAATATTACAAAAAATTGATCCAAATAAACTTGAAATATTCGGTTCATGTAATCCATAAAAATAGTTTGAGCATCCGTCACCCCGAAAGGCATCACTAGGAATTCATAATGACCATAACGGGTTCTGAACCAGTCTTCGGTACATCGGAACTCTTTACAGGAATCTGGTGATAACGCGACCTCAGGTCAATCTTCGAGAACACACAGGATCCTTTCAATTGATCCAAAAGGTCGTCTATCCTAGGCAACAGATACTTGTTCTTAATAGTAACCTTGTTCAACTTACGGTAATCAATACACAACCACATACCACCGTCTTTCTTCTTTACCAATAAAATAGGAGCTCCCCACGGTGAAACACTTGGCCTAACAAAATGCTTCGTCATCAGATCCTCTTGTAGCGGTAAAATCATGAGTGTAAGCTATTGATTAACTTAACTCGATGTACACAGAGTCGCCACCGCGCTTTTATTTATTTCCAAAAGGAAAAAAGGCAAAAAGAACGAAGAAAGCCTAATGAATTTAAAAGCAAAAGCTAAAAGAAACAAACAAAGAACGGGTAAGGGGATAGGTTACAAATCGGGAAAGTTTTACGCACCCGACTTGTCCGTGGTACTCCACGGGAACCCTTTGAAATATTTACTGCATTTTTTTTGGTTTGAAATGGTTTGCTTAAAAAAAGATTGAAGAGATGAGAAGAAGAATTGTTTTTAAGATTTTGGTGTTTGAAGAGACGAACGTCTCATGCCTATGTACCCACAAAGTGCAATGCGAGATCAAAACCCCGTAGTTCGTGGTACAAATTGTGAAAAGAAGAATGAGTTGAATTAATTTTAAAATGTAAAGATAAGTCGTCCTTCTTTAGCGAATAATTCCGCTAGAAAGAATGAATCATATCTAAACATAAAAAATGGTTAAAAGAAACGTGCACGAGGGCACAAAAACAATTGAATGAGTTTTGAAAGTTTTAAAGTTTTTGAGAAGAAAGTTTCGATATGCTTATGTGGTTTAGCATTTATTAAGAAAATGAAATGAAAAGGTAAAAGCACATGACCAAAGTCAAGGTTTGATTGAGAAAATGTTTGAAGTTTGAAAACAAAGAAAGTTTTGAAAATAGGAAGAAGATTTGAAAATTTAAGAAGATGGGAAGAGATGAAGGGACTATCCTAAGACTTGAAAATAAAAGCTAAAGGAAGAACAATCAAACCGCATAGCAAGCATTCTTTGAAACCATCGTATTTCCATCTTCATAATCAAGTGAACTCAAACGGAGCCAAAGTCTTCAATCCATAACAACTCGAGCAAAGGGATAGATCCTAAAATCTAAGTCCAACTCCAAGTCTCATGCTAAGGATAGTAACCATAGTCCGAAATTAAAGTCACCAATTTTTTAGATGTTTAATCCTTTATTAATATTTTGGTGTCCAGATGGACAAAGGAAAAATCACAAGCAACAATATAAACAATAAGCAATATGATGAATGATATAGTATAATAAGCATAATAAAAGAGATAAGGAACGAGAAATTGAAATAAAGAGGATAAGGTGCGAGAGATTAAATTTAAACGGATTATATTCACATTATTATAATATTTACAATATAAGTTGTATGATGAACTTAATCAAGCACAACCACGAAAAGAAATAATAAAATCGAGGCAACCGGATCCAAATGGATCTTAATCCGAATTCGGGATAAGTTTAGGTCTATGTTAAGCAATCGCCGAGTAATTTACGGAGTAATTACCCTACAAATGAGGCCGGCCACCACTAATTAAAGTGGAAAATATTCGTGTTAATACATGTTAGAGAAACAATATTATGGATCGTTCTCCGAAAACATGCCACACTAAAAGAAAAAAAATGGTCTAATCTTAATCGGGATTTTTGTTGAATTTATCGAAGGCAACCTATCACGATCTCAAAGTATGGAGAATGATCCAAATGATCATTCATCCATAGATTTGAAATAATGAAGATTAAACCTATCGGAAATCAACAATCACGAATCGGAGATTGTCATCGACCAAAAAGAAAAAGATGAAGAAAAATTGATCTAAAAGTAGATCCATAAAAGAATTAAAATATTTTTTTAAATTCTTTTCTTAAATCTCTTTGCTAAATACTATAAAAAATGTTTTTTCTAAAACTCTTTTCTAAAACATATTCTAAAATTCTTATATCAAAAAAATTTAGAAAGAAAACATTTAAACAAAACAAAGAAATGAAAAAGAAAAAAAAGAAAAAGGGAAATGGGGAGGGGGATCCACGGATAGGTGGTGATGGTAGCAACATGGATCCTAGGCCCAAACCATTTCACATACTTTTATTAAAATTAAAATGGAAAAAAGGAACAAATTATAGAACAAAAGCAATAGAAGCCACAGAGGCTTCTTCTTCCTGAACGCGAAACAGGGGACGGCGAGGGCATCACCTCTAAAGGAATGCCGCCGCGAAAGTTAAAGAGAAGGCCGTCAGAAGTTTTAACGCGATCTTCCTTCTCCCTCTCAAACGATCTCCACTTCTTCTTCTATCTCTTGATTTCTCTGTGTTTGTTGTTGACGTGCGATTGATGATGATGTTTATGGAGAAAAGCTTGAATTGATGAAGGTATGAAGGATTCGAAGATAATGAAAATGAATTGGTCAATTGTATTGAAGCTCTGTTTTTGATTTATGCAGGGTTTTTCTAGGCTTTCAAAGCTTTTTGTTTGAATAGAGAGGAAGGTTCCTTTTATAGAGGGAGAGGCTGGATTTGAACTGGTTTGGTGATCCATTTCGAATTGTTTGTGAAGCGCGTTTTAGAAGAGTCACGAGGAATGCATATACCGCTGCCGTTTTGTTCATTTTGAAATGCGTTTCAATTTAAGTTCCAGCTGCATTTTATTGCTTGAATCTGCTGCGTTTTGGGGCTGATGTTTCGTGTTTTGCTTTCGGTGATACGACTTGTGAAGTTGCGTTTGGAACTTGTTGTTGCGGCTTATTCAAGTGTGAAGGGGTGTTAGATGAGCTTGTTTGGCTTTGGAGTGTTGTGTTGTTTCTGTTTACGGCTGGGCGTATTGGTTGTAGCTGGGCTTGTTGTTATTTTGCTTGTGTTGGCGTCTTGCGCGTGATGGGGTATGCGGCTTGATGTGTGTAGGAGGCTGATAGCTTTAGTGCGGCGTACGAGCTGATGGCTTAGCTTTTGGAAAGCTAATGGTTTATGTTTGGTGTTCACGCGTGTGGGATGGCTAGTGCAAGTTGGCTTGGAGATGCGAAGTATAATGCGAAAAGTTGTTGGATGGCTTAGCTTGTGTTTGTTGCTTGGGGTGTGTTTGTACGGCGTAACTAGTGTGAGTGATGTTGACGCGGCTTGCGAGCGTACGTGAGAGAGCTTCAGGCTGAAGGTGTGAAAGATTTATGACTTGGGTTGATTGGGTTTTTTCGGATAGTGTGTATTGAGTTGGGACTTCTTGCTTGGGCTGGCTGATGCAAGGGACATGTAAATTATTAATGAAAGAAAAAAGAAAAGTCAACTTGTTATTTTCTAATTTTTTCAAGCTTTGTAATGGTGGGACAACAATGGGCTTTGTAACTTGAGAAGTCTATAGCTGAGGAAAAAAAATAAAGTGGCTTATATATGTTGGCTGGGATATTTTTTTTTTGTTGTAATTTTTTTCAATCAATTTTTTTTAGAAACTGAAATGGGTCAATGGGCCTAGTAGTGTGATTTTTTTTATACAAATGGTGTAGAGAAAAAAATGGACTAAGGCTTTAGATATTATAATGGGCCTAATTCAAAACTTAATGAATATAAGATGGTGTATTAAAATAATGAGAAATGGGATAATCGAATAACTCGAAAAAATGGTAATTTGGATAACAAATAATAATAAAAAATGATAATTGGAAATGGTTAAGAGAGATGGTAATTTGAATAATTGAACAATCGAGAAAAAATGGAAAATAATGATGGTTGAATAATAATGGGAAATGATGAATAAAAATGGATAATCGGATAATGGATGATGGATGGAGTTTGGAATTTTTTTGTGAATATGGAATTGATGGTTTTAAGCCCATAACAAACTCTGATTTTTCAACAAGCCGCTGATAATGATGAATACAGTTAATCCTGAACCACTGAACAACTTGCAAATTAAGCCACAACCAACGTCTAAAAATTGCCTTGATTATTCGAATTCGTACTGAGGAAAATAAATCCTCAGATGAACTACTGATAAGCTGGTGATCTTGCAGATTCAAACCAAACTTCGCACAAAACACTGTCTGTTAACTGATGAGTTCTCACATAACACAGTCTTGAACTTTGAATACGCACAGTCTGAGGAAAATTCACTGGCACACACAACTTGTAGTCGAAACGATTTTCTGATAGTTTGACCAAGATTAGGTCAAACGTCCATCTGAATCGAATTGTGACTGATCAAACGCCTCTGAATTGAAAATCACTGCCATGTCTTTGAAGTCCTGCAACACAGAGAGAAGAAGAAGCAAACTGCAACATATTTTTTGATATTTTGGTTAGAAGTTAGTGAATATAAACAAATAACATAAATTAAACATGGTGATCCTCTGCAAGACATAGACCTGCACCTGAAAAAGGATAAATGAACCAGTGCGTGATCTTGTTTGTATGCAAATGCAGATGAGATGCGAAAAATCTTAGGGTCAAAAATTAGGGTCTGACAGATGCCCCTATTTAAGTTTCTTCAATCCAGAGATAATGAAGATTGAAATCTTCGTTTCTACAAGATGGAAGATACTTAAATATCAAAAAACCCAATTTTTGATCCTAAGATGCCAAAAACTGGAATGAAATGAAATGAAACGAAACGAAGATGATATGGAACAGGTATGAAGCAATGTGAAAATGTTATGAAAGCAAATGAAATATACGAAGGAACATGAGATGCTATGAGAAAAATATGAAATGCAGAGAAAGTATGTGACAGCATATGAAATATTATGAGGAACTTTATGAGATGACATGAAATGTATCTGGAACCAAATGAAATACAGAGAAGTCCGTGAGGGACAAGACGACACATGAAAAAGAATAAACATTGAGGATAAGGAGCATAAGACTCCGACAGTGAAAATCAACATGCTAGAGACCATCACATAGCTCAGCCTATATGAAAATGTCCAAGAATGGCAATCATACAAAAAGGATCACAACATCCAGGAATGGCACTGAATGAAGTGAGAAAAGTCCCGACAAAGCACATCAGAAGCATCCAAGGATGACATTACTGACTTTACTTGGGATATCCGAGAATAGCAATCGGAAAAAGGTAATCACAACACCTGAGAATAGCAATCAGGTAAAATATGTGAATCTCAACATTCAGGAACAACACTGAATGAAATGGGAAAAGTTCGGGAAAGAACATCAACTCAATGATGACTCCAACATGAAAATCCGAGAATGGCAATCGGAAGGGAAGTGATCACAACATCTGAGAATGGCAATCAGATAAAATGTGAATCACAACATTCAGGAATGGCACTGAATGAAATGGGAGAAAGTCCGGGACAATACATCAAATCAATGATGACTTCACTATGGACATCCGAGAATGGCAATTGGGTAAAAGGGTGTTATATCTGAGGAGACACAACAAGTAGGTGAAGAAAACATTCTGGAAAGACAGACAAATGCCAAGTAAGTTGGACTTTAACCAAAAAATAAGAAGTTGAAAACAACAAGATCTCGAGAAATGCATATGAGGACTAAAACACTCAGTAAGCAGACATTTACGAAACTGGGGACTAGACCACCCAAGAAAATGCATAATGAGGACTAAAACACTCAAATATGCAAATGCAGACAAAACCGGGGAATAACACACCCAAGAAAATGCATAATGAGGACTAAAACACTCAAATATGCAAACGTTAACAAGAATGGGGAATAACACACCCGAGAAAACGCATGATGAGGACTAAAACACTCAAATACGCAAATATAAAAAAAAACTGGGGAATAAAACACCCAAGGAGATAATATAAGAGAAAATGCTGACAACCAGTTTAGACTCTTAGAGGAGTGGAAAAGATGGAAGACTGATTCCTCAACACAGAAGTCATTGCCATTCTGCTCGGAAATTAGAGGTGCTACTGCTGAACAAATCTCTGTCACACCAGTAAACTGTACCAAGTTAAAATCTTCTGAGAGAAGTCATGCAAAGCTGCTTGGGGATTCTTGAAGAAAGTTGCCCCAAGTTCAATGACTGATGAAGGTAAACTGATAATGGATTCAGTTCTTGCCTACTGTTGGAGAAAATAATTAGATCTTTGAAATAACTGTTGAGAGAATAGACTGATCATGGCTTCAGTTCTTGAAATGAATGTTGAGAAAATAACCCAACATGAAACTTGCAGAGAATCTTCAGACCACCCAAATCTGAGAATAACTTGCGATGAGCAACAACATTTGAACCACATGACCGGGGAAGAACTTGCCCCTTGGATCACCGACCAAGTTTCTCAACTGTTTGAAAATTCCTTGGTGAGGAAAGTTTATTTGCAAATAAAAAATGTTTGTACAAACTTGGTAATTTTAATGCAAAGTTCAATGCAAAGTTTGAAATCAAGAATCATTTTCAGAATGAAATTTATTGATGTAAAGTAAATGAAAACAATGTCAAAACATGGCGGTTGAGACAACATGAAAGATAAAGCAAAGGTAAGAAAACAAATGATTGGTAAAGAACTTGGGAGTCCGTTTACGCAACCTCGTTGTAATATGCTTTTCAAAAGAAACCTGGATTCAATTAGGACTTTTGAAGGTTGTAACGTGGCTTGGTTCACGGTTTATGAATCAAAGGATATAGGCTCAAAGTTTATTTGTACCCAACCCAACTTCGTGATGAACTTCAATCCTACACTCAATTAATTCATCCTATGCATTCAAGTTCCCAGAAATTTAGGATTGCACAGATGAAGATGGTTCGTAAGCCAAAGGATTTTGAGATAGCAGTCACATCTTCCTTTTGTTATTTCCAGTGAGGACTTTGGTCAACTCAACTTATTTTTGCTGAGGATTTTGGTGACCTTCTTGACAAATCTTTCTTTTTATTATCCCTAACTTTTGCCTGAACTGTGTCATTTCAACTTACAGCCAGCGGGATGCCCCATTTTTTTGCCTAAGTCTCCTTCATAGGTTTTGACTTAGCGGGCTTTGATTTTTTTCAATAATTTTTTTTTTCAATATCATTTTTTTTTGAAAGATAATGACTGCATGGCTTAATGATTACGATGAACCATCATTGGCTTTCGAATTGAGAAACATCTTCAACACTTCTTGACGTGTATGAAGGAAAGCTTGAGATTGCCACCTTTATTGAAAGGTGTCTTGAATGATTCTCTTGTACTTGAATGCACATTCGAATTAATTGAGAACTACCCATCCCCGGGTTAAAATTAAGGGTTTTTTCGAATAGAAAGAAACTCCAACTTCAAGGCTCAAAGGGGTTGACAAAGGATTAACTTCCTTATTTCTCCGGTGTTTGGGATTTGAAACAATGCCTGTATATCATCAGCCAAATCTCAATTGAAAGCATACCAACAACCATTATGGGTATCTCGTTTTACTCATCCTCCCTCCAATCATTGTAAAACTTTGAGAAAAGATAAATGAACTTGGAATGTAAAGCATAAAGATGCAAATAGTAAATGAAATTGAATCAAAACAAAGCAATGCTCATTTCATTAAAACCATCATGAAAGTACAAACAAGCTTAAAAGCAAACAACTTAATATGATTGAAGAAAATTGCAAACATAAAGAAACAATGGCCTAGTGATCAATCAACAACAAGGATGAGTTGTTCCGTCTGATATTCTGGCCTTGAAAAAAATTTGACAATTGAAGTCTTCTAGAAGATTCACTTCCCAAGCTTCGACAAAGGATTGTTGATAACATTGGGATTAAGGTCATTAAAGTAAAGGATGTTGTTCCTGATAAGTTCTTGCACCTTAGCCTTCAGTGCAAAGCAATGCTCTAAGTCATGACCAGTTCCACCTTGATGAAACTCACAGCGAAGATCCGATCTATAACCAACCGGAAGAGGATTTGGAACAGGAGGCGGAGGCCTAGTAGTAATTAAACCACTCTTAATCAAGGAAGGGAACAACTCAGTGTAAGGCATCGTAATAGGATCAAAGTTTGGCCTATTACGATACTGATTTTGTCCAACAGCTGGATGAGGAGCCTGAGCTTGAGCTTGAATTTGAACTTGAGCTTGAGCTGGTCGAGCTTGACCTTGAACTTGAGTTTGAGCAGGTTGAGTTTTAACAACAGGATCAACTGCAGCTACATATGGTTGAACATATCGTTGTTGCGGGTGATAAGACCTCCTCTCAGTTGAAACAGCATAAGCATCACCATCTCTTCTCTTGTGAAGATTCCCAAAAGACTTTCTTGCAGCATTAGGAGCTTCATAATTGGTAATCTTACCTTTCTTGATACCTTCCTCTAGTCTTTCTCCAATAGTGACTAGTTTAGAAAAACCAGATGAAACACTTCCTACCATTTTCTCCCAAAAGAACGGTTGAAGAGTGTCCATGAACAAACCGGTTAGTTCCTTTTCGGGCAAAGGTGGTTCCACTGGAGCAGCTAGCTCTCTCCAACGCTGAGCATACTCTTTGAACTTTCTCTTTCTGTGACATGTTTTGAAGTTGACGACGATCAGGCGCCATGTCCAGATTGTACTTATACTGCCTTACAAAAGCATCAGATAAATCTTTCCAGCTTCGAATGCGACTCTTCTCAAGTCCAACATACCATTTCATAGAAGCACCACTCAGACTATCTTGTAAACAGTGAATAAGCAGCTTGTCATCCTTAGCATGCGCAGCCATTTTGCGACAATACATCAGCAGATGAATCTTTGGACAAGTATGACCATTGTACTTCTCAAATACAGGAACCTTGAACTTATCAGGAAGAACCAAGTCGGAAACCAAACACATGTCTATTGCAGCAGAACCAAAGGCATCTTTTCCTTCTAGACCTCTTACCCTCTTCTCAAGAGTCAAACATTGCTCTCTAACTTCATCCATGTATCCAGGTTCACCCTGACTTTCAGCTTGTGGACCAGCAGCTTGGTACAAAAAAGGAGAATTCTGATAAGTAGTCTGAGCAGTAGCATGCACAACAGGTTGAGGCTCGACAAAAGTCGGAGCTGAAAAGACTGGCACAACAGATGGACCACCCACTTGAGCAGTAGCAGAAACTGGCACATAATCCGGAGGTAACCCATATTCTGGCCAAGTAGAAATCGGTTGCTGAACAACAGGAGGATCAACAACAGCAGTAAAAACTTCAGAGATAACAGTCCTTTGAGGTGGTTCACCTCGGGCAATCAGAACTTGCATCATTTCAGTGAGCCTGGTCATACCGGCCTTCAACTCATCAATCTCCATCTGGACTTCCATGTTATGCTGTTCTTGGTGTTCCATTCTCAATCTGATAGCTCTCAATCTGTTAGCAGCTCTAGTACCGTATTTGTGGTGAGGAGTCAGCTTGACGGATCAACAGACAACTGAGGAAAGAAACAACCGGGATGAGCTCCCACACAACTCGGATGAACGCAAGAATATGCGAGGATGCAATGATATGCAATGTTCACTTCCATTTTCAGAAAAACAACTCGATTATTGCAAACATGGTCAACATCGAGAATATGGTCATGAAAAATCTTGACAAAAAGGAATATTTACTTTTTTCTAACATTTGCAATAATCGGAATTGTCTTCCTTGAAAAATGGTTGTGATGATGATCATGATGAGTATGTAGATGCAGCAAACACAAACAAAATCACACAAAGCACTCAGGTTCAAAGGTTCGAATCACGAGCATGGAGTCAAGGTAACAGAACACCAACCCACACAGGCATGTACTAAGGTTTGTCTTCATTGTACCTGCAAAAAAAAAACAAAAGGGTGCTAACAGAGGTTACCGGAGTTAACAGCCATCTTTAGAATTTTTTCGGTACGTTGGATTACTCCCCAACCGATAACATTCTTAAAATAGACCTCGTCCGAGTGTAGTATCGCGTGACAACCACCTTAAGTTTACACTCAGATAGTTTCCGCACTACGTTCCTAAATTGGATTAGATTGGTTAAGGGTTCTACGGTCCTCAGTATGATCAGCTCAAGGTCGGAAAATAATGCCACATATGATTACTTGTCATGACATTGATAGTCCAAGAGAGCCTAACCGAGTGGAGATTATCAAATTGATATTGCTTTGGACTACTCCATCGCATATCGCTTCGAATATCGCCGTCCTATCATAAGTTCCACTAAGATCTGGGTTAGAATCTATCTCACAAAGGATCACCAAAACCGAAACAGAACAACCAAGTAACAAGCAAATCAAACTAAAGCAGTAAATAAATCAAAGTAGGCCGAATCCACTTAGAGATTGACTCCCCAGCAGAGTCGCCACTTTTCTGTAGCGGTAAAATCATGAGTATAAGCTATTGATTAACTTAACTCGATGTACACAGAGTCGCCACCGCGCTTTTATTTATATCCAAAAGGAAAAAAGGCAAAAAGAACGAAGAAAGCCTAATGAATCTAAAAGCAAAAGCTAAAAGAAACAAACAGAGAATGGGTAAGGGGATAGGTTACAAATCGGGAAGGTTTTACGCACCCGACTTGTCCGTGGTACTCCACGGGAACCCTTTGAAATATTTACTGCATTTTTTTTGGTTTGAAATGGTTTGCTTAAAAAAAGATTGAAGAGATGAGAAGAAGAATGTTTTTTAAGATTTTGGTGTTTGAAGAGACGAACGTCTCATGCCTACGTACCCACAAAGTGCAATGCGAGATCAAAACCCCGTAGTTCGTGGTACAAATTGTGAAAAGAAGAATGAGTTGAATTAATTTTAAAATGTAAAGATAAGTCGTCATTCTTTAGCGAATAATTTCGCTAGAAAGAATGAATCATATCTAAACATAAAAAATGGTTAAAAGAAACGTGCACGAGGGCACAAAAACAATTGAATGAGTTTTGAAAGTTTTAAAGTTTTTGAGAAGAAAGTTTCGATATGCTTATGTGGTTTAGCATTTATTAAGAAATTGAAATGAAAAGGTAAAAGCACATGACCAAAGTCAAGGTTTGATTGAGAAAATGTTTGAAGTTTGAAAACAAAGAAAGTTTTGAAAATAGGAAGAAGATTTGAAAATTTAAGAAGATGGGAAGAGATGAAGGGACTATCCTAAGACTTGAAAATAAAAGCTAAAGGAAGAACAATCAAACCGCATAGCAAGCATTCTTTGAAACCATCGGATTTCCATCTTCATAATCAAGTGAACTCAAACGGAGCCAAAGTCTTCAATCCATAACAACTCGAGCAAAGGGATAGATCCTAAAATCTAAGTCCAACTCCAAGTCTCATGCTAAGGATAGTAACCATAGTCCGAAATTAAAGTCACCAATTTTTTAGATGTTTAATCCTTTATTAATATTTTGGTGTCCAAATGGACAAAGGAAAAATCACAAGCAACAATATAAACAATAAGCAATATGATGAATGATATAGTATAATAAGCATAATAAAAGAGATAAGGAACGAGAAATTGAAATAAAGAGGATAAGGTGCGAGAGATTAAATTTAAACGGATTATATTCACATTATTATAATATTTACAATATAAGTGGTATGATGAACTTAATCAAGCACAACCACGAAAAGAAATGATAAAATCGAGGCAACCGGATCCAAATGGATCTTAATCCGAATTCGGGACAAGTTTAGGTCTATGTTAAGCAATCGCCGAGTAATTTACGGAGTAATTACCCTACAAATGAGGCCGGCCACCACTAATTAAAGTGGAAAATATTCGTGTTAATACATGTTAGAGAAACGATATTATGGATCGTTCTCCGAAAACATGCCACACTAAAAGAAAAAGAATGGTCTAATCTTAATCGGGATTTTTGTTGAATTTATCGAAGGCAACCTATCACGATCTCAAAGTATGGAGAATGATCCAAATGATCATTCATCCATAGATTTGAAATAATGAAGATTAAACCTATCGGAAATCAACAATCACGAATCAGAGATTGTCATCGACCAAAAAGAAAAAGATGAAGAAAAATGGATCTAAAAGTAGATCCATAAAAGAATTAATTTTTTTTTTTAAATTCTTTTCTTAAATCTCTTTTCTAAATACTATAAAAAATGTTTTTTCTAAAACTCTTTTCTAAAACATATTCTAAAATTCTTATATAAAAAAAAATTAGAAAGAAAACATTTAAACAAAACAAAGAAATGAAAAAGAAAAAAATGAAAAAGGGAAATGGGGAGGGGGATCCACGGATAGGTGGTGATGGTAGCAACATGGATCCTAGGCCCAAACTATTTCACATCCTTTTATTAAAATTAAAATGGAAAAAAGAAACAAATTATAGAACAAAAGCAATAGAAGCCACGAAGGCTTCTTCTTCCTCAACGCGAAACAGGGGACGGTGAGGGCATCACCTCTAAAGGAACGCCGCCGCGAAAGTTAAAGAGAAGGCCGTCGGAAGTTTTAACACGATCTTCCTTCTCCCTCTCAAACGATCTCCACTTCTTCTTCTATCTCTTGATTTCTCTGTGTTTGTTGTTGACGTGCGATTGATGATGATGTTTATGGAGAAAAGCTTGAATTGATGAAGGTATGAAGGATTCAAAGATAATGAAAATGAATTGGTCAATTGTATTGAAGCTCTATTTTTTATTTATGCAGGGTTTTTCTAGGCTTTCAAAGCTTTTTGTTTGAATAGAGAGGAAGGTTCCTTTTATAGAGGGAGAGGCTGGATTTGAACTGATTTGGTGATCCATTTCGAATTGTTTGTGAAGCGCGTTTTAGAAGATTCACGAGGAATGCGTATACCGCTACCGTTTTGTTCATTTTGAAGTGCGTTTCAATTTAAGTTCCAGCTGCATTTTATTGCTTGAATCTGCTGCGTTTTGGGGCTGATGTTTCGCGTTTTGCTTTCAGTGATACGACTTGTGAAGCTGCGTTTGGAACTTGTTGTTGCGGCTTATTCAAGTGTGAAGGGGTGTTAGATGAGCTTGTTTGGCTTTGGAGTGCTGTGTTGTTTCTGTTTACGGCTGGGCGTATTGGTTGTAGCTGGGCTTGTTGTCATTTTGCTTGTGTTGGCGTCTTGCGCATTATGGGGTATGCGGCTTGAGGTGTGTAGGAAGCTGATAGCTTTAGTACGGCGTACGAGCTGATGGCTTAGCTTTTGGAAAGCTAATGGTTTGTGTTTGGTGTTCACGCGTGTGGGATGGCTAGTGCAAGTTGGCTTAGAGATGCGAAGTATAATGCAAAAAGATGTTGGATGGCTTAGCTTGTGTTTGTTGCTTGGGGTGTGTTTGTACGGCGTAACTAGTGTGAGTGATGTTGACGCGGCTTGCGAGCGTACGTGAGAGAGCTTCAGGCTGAAGGTGTGAAAGATTTATGACTTGGGTTGATTGGGTTTTTTCGGATAGTGTGTATTGAGTTGGGACTTCTTGCTTGGGCTGGCTGATGCAAGGGACATTTAAATTATTAATGAAAGAAAAAAGAAAAGTCAACTTGTTATTTTCTAACTTTTTCAAGCTTTGTAATGGTGGGACAACAATGGGCTTTGTAACTTGAGAAGTCTATAGCTGAGAAAAAAAAATAATAAAGTGGCTTATATATGTTGGCTGGGATATTTTTTTTTGTTGTAATTTATTTTCAATCAATTTTTTTTTAGAAATTGAAATGGGTCAATGGGCCTAGTAGTGTGATTTTTTTTATACAAATGGTGTAGAGAAAAAAAATGGACTAAGGCTTTAGATATTATAATGGGCCTAATTCAAAACGTAATGAGTATAAGATGGTGTATTAAAATAACAAGAAATGGGATAATCGAATAACTCGAAAAAATGGTAATTTGGATAACGAATAATAATAAAAAATGATAATTGGAAATGGTTAAGAGAGATGGTAATTTGAATAATTGAACAATCGAGAAAAAATGGAAAATAATGATGGTTGAATAATAATGGGAAATGATGAATAAAAATGGATAATCGGATAATGGATGATGGATGGAGTTTGGAATTTTTTTGTGAATATGGAATTGATGGTTTTAAGCCCACAACAAACTCTGATTTTTCAACAAGCCGCTGATAATGATGAATACAGTTAATCCTGAACCACTGAACAACTTGAAAATTAAGCCACAACCAACGTCTGAAAATTGCCTTGATTATTCGAATTCGTACTGAGGAAAATAAATCCTCAGATGAACTACTGATAAGCTGGTGATCTTGCAGATTCAAACCAAACTTCGCACAAAACACTGTCTGTTAACTGATGAGTTCGCACATAACACAGTCTTGAACTTTGAATACGCACAGTCTGAGGAAAATTCACTGGCACACACAACTTGCAGTCGAAACGATTTTCTGATAGTTTGACCAAGATTAGGTCAAACGTCCATCTGAATCGAATTGTGACTGATCAAACGCCTCTGAATTGAAAATCACTGCCATGTCTTTGAAGTCCTGCAACACAGAGAGAAGAAGAAGCAAACTGCAACATATTTTTTAATATTTTGGTTAGAAGTTAGTGAATATAAACAAATAACAGAAATTAAACATGTTGATCCTCTGCAAGACATAGACCTGCACCTGAAAAAGGATAAACGAACTAGTGCGTGATCTTGTTTGTATGCAAATGCAGATGAGATGCGAAAAATCTTAGGGTCAAAAATTAGGGTCTGACACCTCTAACTGATCCTTCAATTCTCTTAATTCAATCGGAGCTATCCAATAAGGGGAAACGAATATAGGAGCCGTCACCGGTATCAGGTCAACTGAGAACTCAAATTCCCTCACCAGAGGTAATGAAGTAACATCCTTGGGAAAGACTTTAGGAAATTCACAGACTATTGGGATATTCATAACTTGATGATCATTACTCTCCTCTTTAGTAAGAAACAGTAAAACAAATTTCTATTTTTCAAACAAAAAGTTTACCATACCAACTGTACCTTCTAAGATTGTTGTCAACACATCTTTTGGAGGAGCTTCCATAGATGGAATGAGGATCAATTTCTCTTCACACCCAATGAACACAGAGTTAGCAGATAACCAATCCATTCCCAGGATAACATCGACTTTCTCAAGGGGTAGACAAATGAGATCAATTTGGAAGACTTTACCATCCACGGACAAAGTACAATTTTCACACATAAGAGGTGTCTCAATGGTTTCATCCATAGAGGTAGTAACCACCATAGGAGGAGACAAGGGAAAAACTCGTAACCAAAGTCGCTTCACACAACTAGTAGACACAAAAGAATGTGTTGCTCCACAATTAAATAAAACAAGACAAGGATGTTCATTAACAAGACATGTAACCACAATAAGAGAGTTGTCGGCTTTAGTCTTCCTCGCATCCATGGTGTAAAACCTTCCTTTAACCTTGTCTCTTTTCTGTGGACAATCTATAGCAACATGTCCTTCTTTTTGGCAAAGGAAACATATCACACCACCCGAACGACACCTTCCATAATAATTCTTATGGCACCTGGAACATGAAGGATGAGCATTAGGTTTAATATTCTACACTTGCTTCCCTTTTAAGGGTTGGGGCCTTGGCCTAAAATGTTGATTCGCCCTTCCATGATAACTTTGAACAACTCTTCCAACATTTTCTTCACTTTTCACTTTCAGAATAAGTAGTGAACTCCCTCTGAGAGACACTATGAGAAATCTCATCCCTTAATCCAAATAGAAACAGATCAATCTTCCACTTCTCGTCCGGAGCATACATAACTTTCCTAGAATAAGCCACCATGTCTTCAAACTTTTCTGCATAACTGGCCACAATCATGTTTCCTTGCCTAAGCTGCTAAAACTCAAACTCTTTCTGGGCCCTTAGAAAACTTGGAAAATATTTCTCCATAAAAGTTGCCTTAAACCGTTCCCACACCTTTGGAACCTCTTGAACAGTCATGAGAGTAGAAGCACTCTCCCACCATCTATTATCAGGACCTTTCAACAAGTGTGAGGCAAAAGTCACCTTTTCTTCTCCATACCATTTATCCATTCATGAGCTTTCACCGGATCTAATCCACCATGA
Source organism: Lathyrus aphaca (assembly GCA_963966055.1). NCBI lineage: Eukaryota > Viridiplantae > Streptophyta > Magnoliopsida > Fabales > Fabaceae > Lathyrus > Lathyrus aphaca. The sequence continues at coordinate 365,491,178 of OZ014521.1, forward strand.
AATTCTTGAGGATTCATGCGGAAAAAGTCACACAAAGTTCCACCTCCAGTTTTAAGAACAACCACCTGAGGATGAAGGCCCCCATTTATTTGGTGAACCATTTCCTACATAAACTGGTGTTGTTGTTGCTGCATCTGATGCAGGAACTGATACAACGCAGCATTCCCATCTCAACCTGGATGATCACCAACAGGAGGAGTGGCACTAGGCCGACCAAGAGTTCTACCTCCATTAGCCATATCCATAAATGTCATCAAAATAGGATTAAGTTGATCAGGCTCAATACCATAAACATAACATTTAGTTCTACAGTGAGATCATGTATATAAACGGAAAGAAACACTTATAATATTCCAAGGCTAGGTCGAGGATACGACCTGCTCTGATACCAACTGTAATGCCCATATATAAAATACATACATCAAAGCATATTTTTCATATATAAGTTCAAGTTTGGTACTGAAATACAATAAGTTCTCAGTACAACACATTGTAAAATTTTAGCCAACTAAATACATAAGGTACTACAACAAAAAGGCTAACAATAATACAAGATTTCCAAAATAAAGAACACTAAGAACTAGATCCGAAGATCCCAAAATATCCACAGCGGAAGAAAAGCCATCGATAAGAAAGGATAATCAAACTGCCTTATCCTTACCCTTCGTGGAACCTGAAGTACCTGTAAAATATAACAACAACATGGGGTGAGATAACAACATCTCAATGAGTTCCCTATCTTAAAGTTCTCTCGGTTCTAAAGATTCAATTCTAACATTTCTTCAAAACTCTGGTTACTTCTCTCTAAGTAATCAAAACGGAATGGAAAACGTCCATACAACGCTCAAGACACTTCACATGGGACTCAATGTAATACCCACCTCAAGTGTTACTCGAAAAAGCTTCCCATGGGACTCAGTGTAATACCCATCTCAAGCCACTAACATGCTTCCCGTGGGACTCAGTGTAATATCCACCTCAAGCCTAAACCATGCTTCCAGTGGGACTCAGTGTAATACCCACCTCAAGCCTAAACCATGCTTCCCGTGGGACTTAGTGTAATACCCACATTAAGCCTAAACCATGCTTCCCGTGGGACTCAGTGTAATACCCACCTCAAGCCTTAACTAGGGCAAGACTTCTTGTGGGACTCAATGTAATACCCACCTCAAGTCAATACCCGCCTTACCAACGGTACCTCAAGCCTTTACGGATGCTTCCCGTGGGACTCAGTGTAATACCCACCTCAAGACTTACTCAAGATTTTACGGAGGACACTGTGTGTTACGCGTCAACGATTCACATCACCTTAGGGTAGTCCTAACATCTCCCAAGTTATACTATTTTATTCCCAATATCTCACATTTTTCCTAACTAACATAATTATAGTTAATTAGAAAAGTCGGGTAAAAGTCGACTAAAAATAATATTTCTTGGCATCATATGATAATACATATTTTTAGCTTCAAAACGATATAAAGAACAGTTAAAACGGATAAGCGAGGAAAAAGTTATGAATTTTTAAAGATGGAACAAATTAATATTTTCCCACACTTACAATGTTAACCGGTTAACGCCCCGCTGTTAACCGGTTAACCACACCAGGTTACATAATCCAGTAGCGGAATATAGCTCTGTTAACCGGTTAACGCCCTGGTGTTAACTGGTTAACAAAAGACAGTAGCAGAAAATCAACGTTTTTAACATACAATTTTTTTTCCAAAACTCATCCAAATCATCATCAATTGCCAAAACAAACAACAACAATGTTCCTACACCTATAGTCAGCATACTCATGCATTTTAATCGATATTTAACCGTTCAAATTCTCGATTCTACGATTTACTAGCATTTTTCCCTAACCTCAAAAATCTACAAAATTCTAGAAAATAAAAGTATCTAACTAGAACCCACCTCTACCAAAGATGATTGAGAATATTAAGAGATGAAATGGTGATGGAGCTTCAATAATCAAGAGCTTCTTCTTCTTCTTCACCAAGCTTTTCCTTTTTCTCCTTTTCCTCTTCTTTCTCTTCCTTTTCCTTTTTCCCTTACTATGTTTCTATGTTATGAAACATAAAGAAAAACAACTTAGGTTTATACAGGAAAACATATTTTCCCCCACAACGGGTCCAAATAGAGAGTATCCAAAAATGTCTCTTAATTATCAATTAATAAAACCTATGAGACAGATAACATTAGTTAATATAAATAAGTCCCGCTGATTGCTCTAATTATTTTTGTTAAAATCTCCCAGAGCAACCTAGAACCCTGTTGATATCAAATAATATTATTCAGAACATTAAATAATTTACGGGGTATTATACCATCATTGTTCGCCATCATTCAGAAGATCTTCTCAATCACCTTAAGTTATTTTTGCACGCTCTCAGGATCATGAGTTCCCATGAAATTTTGCGGTTCGTCCCTCTGGAACTTTCCCTAAGCATGGAACTCATCAGGAGCTTCACCATTCTGATTGTTCTGAGCCATTGCTTGGGCAAGTGATTCCAACATGTCAGCAATCACACGATCATTTTCTTCCATCCATTTGTGCATCATTAACAACATTTAGAAGAAACAATTCATCAACAGTGTACACACACTCGTCGACAGACAGGGGACTGACATCATACAAAACCTGGCCGAATACACCGACCTGCTTTGATACCACTAATGTAACACCCTTCTTCCCCATATATAATACACGATAAATATCTATAATCATATAAGAGTAAAATCACAAAAGGTGTCACATTTCTTCATAAAATAACATAACAACATCCTGCTCTATAGCACATGTTCTTTCATCAATGTTTTATTCAATTATCACGCAGCAGAATTCATAGTCTCATTGTTAAAATCTCAAAACATCTTAAACAAGCAAAATAAAAATAACATCATGCTAAAATAAAACAGAACATAAAGGTTTAACTCAAACATTCTCGAATCGATGTTACATATCAGAGCAAGACAACATCTAAGATCTATGGAAAACTAGAACAACTCTAAAGCTAAATCTTCAAGCACTGAAGGAACTAATCATGATCACCTGTACGTTACCCACGTGGATGCAACATTCAAACAAGTAGAGTGAGTATTATGCTACCCACACGGAGGCAACATTCAAATAGACCGAGTGAGTAATCCCAAATCATTAAGCAAGACATTCGTTGATGATTTGATGATTTTTCTAATGATGTTATGATGAGTAATTGCAAAACATTCGTTGATGATTTGATGATTTTTCTATTGATGTTATGATGATATTGAACATAATACCTTTTTGACACTTCTCGGATAGAACATTAGTAATCATTCACAATATTATAGCACTTAGAGAAAACACAAACAATTAACCTAATTGGTAACATGATCCTCCTTGTTAGTCACATAGATTATAACAATAAGGACATGTCACCGTGTTGTGCCTTGATGCTCCACGAACGAGATCTCATACCCTCTTCATAGAGTCAAAACATTTTTCCTGCTTGATTAACAAATTGTGCTAGGTACCAATCTTTATTGGGTCCTTGGGGATTAATACATCTTTGGTTGTATTTAGGCATCCATTGAAAGACACCTTTAGGAACAAAAAGTTTCCTAAATTTTCACTTTACAAATGTGTGAGCCTTTTTGCAACAAGAGTGACATTACATGTTAAAAGAAGATAAACTTTTGCTATTTGGTTCCTTTTTAACGTAACTATACCTTCGATAAGGTTTATGAGATGGTAAGTCATATTTGGAAGTATCTATAGCAAAATAATCTTGGGTTGCAAAGCCTTATCTAGTTTAGCTTTAAGAGTACTCCTTGACTCCTTTTTCCAAATGTGACAAGTTTCATAACCATACCACAAAGATTTTGGATCCTCATCTTGGTCTTCTAGAATATCTAACATAGATTTCCTTAGTCATTCCACATTTTGTTCATTTTTAGTAATCTTAGCTTCCAAATGAGAAATGCTTCGTTTGTTTGAAGCTAATCTTTTGAAAGCATATATTCCTTGTCTTTGTAGATTTTCAAACGATTCTTGAAGTTGAGAAAAAGGTAAATCATGAAGTACATATTAATCTTCTTGAGGAACTTAATAATCTTCTTGATTTATCACGGTACTTGTTGGGATATTTTTCACCATGTTTTGACATATATTTGTCCCTCATTATGACATGTACTTGATTCTTGATGTATTGCCAATCAAACGTTGTCCATAACCGAATGACCATAAAGATGATTGATGGGTACTCCACAAATCATGATGATGGACATAAATAACTTGATGAAATTTCTTGTTCTGCATAACAGAATATATGTCCAAGGGCCCAATATTGAACTAGACAACGGTGACACAATACATACTTTGTGTCACTATAAACATAAGGGTAATAATTGCACACACAAACATTATCATAGTAAGGTCTTTGTTAAATCACACGATATTTTTGTGACTTAGATAGTAGTGATGTATTGTTAGATATTACCCAACATCAGAAAAAAATATATGGTCACACATATAAGGACATAATATTTGATAAGTGTCGCTCCCGGGATTTTCATCCTAGTACAAACGCGAAAGTGGCGCAGAAAAGGTAGAGTCGCCAGCCAGACATTTTTATCCCGAAGGAATGGGAAAGGTAATGTAGCACAAACCTAAGGAAGAAGGAAAAGGACGAGGCCATGCGAACCAAAGATCTGGTTTCGGGAGTCGGTTACGACCTGGGAAGGTATTAGCACCCCAGATCGTCCGCCGTACCCGATGGGATCCACACTTGCTTGTTTGTTTCAAAGGGTGAGAAAAATATAATTGCTGCTGAATAAGAACTGCTAACTGGAAACTGGAACTGAATGAGAAAGGAATAAGAAAAGAGAAAGAGCAGATGGGGGAAAATGTAGGGAAAATAAAAAATGTGCTCGAACGGGCCCTACCCCGCTGCCTACGTACCTCATGAGGATCAAAGTCGACGTAGTTAACCTAACTAAGGCGGGAACTTGTTTATGATTTTTAGGATGACGTTGCCATAGCTCTAGCTCAGGTGTTATCGGCTCTGACTCGAGGGTGTTTACCGTATCGTTGTTTGCACTGTCGAGGCAAGTCGCATTCGTCCGCAAAGATTAAGAGATGAGAAGAGAAGACACGATGTCTTTGTTGATTGTCTTTTATGAGAAGTATTTTGGAGTTTATTGTTTGTGAAGATAGTCTCATCATTAGACTTGTACATCATGCTAGACAAGCCTATACTATTCCAAGATGGAATGAATATGAGTGCCCCATGGAATAAGGCTATGCGCAAGAGACTATTTCAATATTTTATTAAGTGTCTTTTAGATTTTGTTTGAAGATAAGAGAAGAAGACTCAAATCGGAAAAAGGACAAAAGACTTAGGGGGACTAAGACCAACCCTAAGTTATTCATTATGCATAAAAAGGGAGATCCTAATGGTTAATGAGGTTTCTAATCCTAATTAGCAAAAGGAAAAGAAAGAAGAAAAAGGATGCAACTTACTTCCTAAGGAAGATAAGTTGGTCCTAGCCAAAGGGGGTTCCTACCAATCACAAATATGGAAGGAAAAATGGAATTAAATGCATAAAGAAATGCATAAAAAATAAAAGGATAAGGTGGAAGGAAACATACCTTTCCCTCCCTACAAAACAATGATTAGTGTGCTATTTATTAAAAAAGGAATGGGGTAAACACATACCAAACAAATCCTAAGGCAACATTTTGAACCTAAATTAATCATACACAAATGAAAGAATATGAACATTTTGGAGGATTATGCAAGAATGCATCACATGGTTGATTATGTAACAAGTATGCAAAGTATGGCACATGAACATGGCATATGAACATAATGAGCATTGATCATGAATGTGCAACATGTTAGATCATCAAGAATGTCAAACTCAATGCAAAATTCAGAATTGAATTGATGTGAATGATATGATCAAGCATGCAACCAAATATAACCAAATGCACATACATACATGATTATGTGAAATGCAACATATCTTGATACAATGAAATGCAAAATGATTTAATGCAATATGAAATATGTTAAAACATAATGCAACATGATTATCACATGCCAAATGATGCATAAACATGCAACAAAATGCAAGAAATCAAGCTATACACAAAGGAACACAAAAATGCATAATACGCAACATGAACGGAAACGTGTCGAAACGACTCGAAATGGGGGAATGAGCTACTGAAAATAGACCCAAAAATTCCCTAAAATCAGTACCTAAACATGTATGAACATTAAAGGCACTAGAAACAAGAACTAAGATATGAAATAAGCCAAGAATCCAAAAATCAACAGCGTTAACTGGTTAACCAAAGGGTTAACCGGTTAACAGACCTAAAACTGCCCTGTTTTGTGGCCAATACGCACCCGTTAACCGGTCAACCAAATGGTTAACCGGTTAACACTGAACCAAAATGTGAAAAAAAGTTAAGAAATAAGTGCATTTGGCCACAAACTCACTTCTAATGATCCCTAACATACCTAGGAACATGTTAACACTAATTTCTACTTAATTGGGGCTTATTTACACATGTTAGATCCTATAACTATCTACACCTTAAATTCTAATCCATTAAAAATCACAAATCACAAGCAACACATAACAAAACGAAATCGATCGCAAGCAAAACGAAAAGCGATTAAAGAATGCCAAAAGTGGCAAGATGAAGAGAATAACTTAAAGGAGAAGTGATTTAGATCACCAACCTACGAAGCGGAGAAGTGCTTTGGTGAATGTTGCAAGAACCAAAGCTTGATCGAAGAGAAAACCAAGTGAAATTCTATGATCAGGTACGTGATGTCGAATGAGATGTTTAAACACTTGACAACTTGACCAAAACTTAAAGTGCAGGAAAATTAAACAACACAGGAAATTGTTAACCCAGTTCAGTGTATAACCACACTTACATCTGGGGGCTACCAAGCCAGGAAGGAAATCCAATATAAGTAATATTAATTCTAGACTTAAACCACTCAGTTTAGTCTTTCACTTAATACCTACCCAAGGCAATTTCTACCTAAGACACAACTTAGATATGAGTACCAACTCACTCCCCCTCAATCACACAGTGATATGTTTACAAGTTTAATAAAATTGAAGTCATACTTCAAACAAAACAACTTGATCTTACTTCACAGTTTCAATCAAGACACAAATACACTTTTGCTTAAAAGCTCATAAAGTGATACACATAAAACAACCTGCTATTAAAACACAAAACACCCTATTTGGTCTTCTTAATTTCGTGCTCTATTCTGAGAGTTTCTGTTGCTTAAATAGGTGTTTGGATTTTGGGCTTTCTGTAGGTTTATCCAATCCTGATACGCATGCTGCCATCACCTTGAATTAGGGTTTGTTACTTCCTAGATTCTAGGTGATTCAGTTCTTCTGATTATGCTGAAGTCACATAACAAATCTCCCTACAGATGCGCCTTCTTCTGTTTTATCCAACCATAATTAATTCCAGATAACTTCCCTGAATTTACTCAGTTCTGTTAATCATTAACTAATTCTGGTAGCAGGTTTGAGATGTCACAACATCTGGTGTAACATCCTGAAAAACTGAACTTACTTCATTTACTGATACAATGTCACAACATCTGATGTGACATCCTGTAAACTGAACTTACTTCATTAACTGATACAATGTCACAACATCTGGTGTGACATCCTGGATTCAGTTCATTTACTTATACTTTGTTTGATAATGTCACAACATCTAGTGTGACATCCTGAACTAAATTCATAACTTCTTGTTGGTCAAAAATTCTGCCAATTCTAAACATCTACAAACTCCCCCTTTGGCTAATTTTTTGCTAACATACTTTTCTGGTTTATCAGAGTGCAGCAAAATTTCTTTTATCAGAGTACAACAGTTCTTTTTTGTTGATTCATGTGAGAGTTTACTCCCCCTCAAACCTACATGTGTTCAGACTTTTTGCAACAGAATATTTTAAAAAAACAGCTTTAGTTCAGAAGCAAACAGAAGTTTTTCATTAATCAGTAAGCAGCATCATACATTGTTGTTGTTGCTCAGTTCTCTTCTCCCCCTTGTTAGACATAAATTGGGGCCAAAGTTACTAATTCAAAATTACATTGCAGAAGCAGACATTACATATTCCTCACATACAAGTTTCACTCAGAATCCTCATATTTAGTGTCTTCCTCTTCTTCAGTTTCTTCATCAGAAGCAGCAGCTTTCTGAGCATTCTCTTCAATCTCCAACCTTTGGATAATCTCCTCAAGCTTCTGCTTCCTGGCATCCAGTTCTTTGCATGTGTTCTTCAGCTCAACAATCAAGGCAGCTTTGGAGATTGGAGTCTTTGCCTTTGAAGATCCAGCAGATGTCCCAGAGGGAGCTTCAACATCAGCTGCATGATGACTCAAGAACAACTTGTAGTGGAAGGCCAGGGGACTCTCTCTTTTGCAGATTGAATCCTTCTCAGTGAGGATACCTAGATACTGGCTGAGTATTATACCACACAGCAGAGAAGGGAAGGCAATAGGCAGCTTTGTTGCAGATGATCCAACATGCTTCAATGTCTGATCAAAAATATAAGCCCCAAAATCTAGCTTTGTTTGGGTGCCCACAGCATATATAAACCTGCCCAATCCAGTTGCTATTGAGGAGGTATGGTTGGTAGGGACCCAGTTTGCAGTGCCAATCCTATGCAGCATTGCATACTTCCTTGTCAGCAAGCTAACAGAAAGCTTCCTCTTGACTGGCCAAATCTTGACCTGATTAGCAGTGATGACCTTGCAAACCTGGTTATCAGTCTTCCCTAACTCATTAGGACCATCAGATTCTCTTCCTAGATAGTGGTTGATAACCCTAGGAGAGAATTCCACACATTTCCCTCTTACATATACTTTTCTGAAGTCAGCTGACTTACCATCAGCACAGTCTTCTGAGAGGTTTACAATGAATTCCTTGACTAGCAGCTCATAGCAAGGAGAGAAGTTTGACACTGTTTTGAACAAGCCAGCAGAAGAGATGAGATCAATTACCTCTGTGCACTCAAGTGCATTACTGCTCAGCTCTCTTTCAAGTTCTACCCTTCTTTGATAGACAGACTTCCATCTGTTCACACTTGACACATGATGGAAAGAGATGTTGTCCAGAGGAACTTCTGGAACAGCATATGAGGACCTTGAGGGAGTTGACTTCTTCTTTGGTGGGGATGTTGGGACATCCTCTTCAACATCTGAATCTGGAGGGGTGACAGCTTTCCTTTTCTGTGTATTCACCTTGCTCCATTGTTTGGTAGGACCAAAAGCAACTTTAGCTTTATCCTTCTTTGGTGTAGGTTGCTTCTTCTCAGGAGTTGCATGTCCTTCAGTCTTCTTTTCCTTCCTAGTCCTAAGCCTTTTGGCTATGTTAGGGTTTACAGAAGCAATGATTTCTGTGTCAGAATCATGCTCTATGTTTACAACAGGAGGAGGTTGAGCAGTCTCCTCTTCAGCAGGTGGATCAACAGAGGCTTGATCTTCAGTGGAGACCTTGTGCTGGACCTCAGTTGTTTCATCATCATCATCAGTGGAGGCCTTTTGCTGGTCCTTAGATGTTTCATCAGCATCATTAGTGGAGGCCTTCTGCTGGTCCTCAGATGTTTCAACATCTATTGGGACATCCTGTTGAGCAGGAGTGTCCTTTTCAGCCTGATTTTGTTGTTCTTCTTGTGGAGTTGGCATGGTGTTCAGAGGGATAGATATGCCACTCACAACTCTTTGCTCAGACAAAATCCTGTTCACCAGTTCCTTTATAGAATCATCCACATATTCAGAAGCTTTTGGAGTAGTGTTTGAGGATGAAGGCATGCCTTTGGCTTTGCTGAATACAGGTTCCTTTGCCCTTCTTACAGTAGGGGTTCTTGGCTTTTGAGCAAGAGGAACACTTCCTCTGATTTCATCTATTGGAGTTGAATCCATAGGTACTACAGAGATGGGGGTTGCATGCACCAAATCTTCTTGGTTGAGAATTTCTTCAGAGAGATTAGGGTTTTGATGTTGAGACATTTTCGAAAGAGGTGGATGAAGAGTTTAGGTTTGAATGATTTTGATGAGTTCTGAAAAAGCAGATAGAGAATGCAATTCGTTTTGAGAGGATGATGAGAAGATGGATAGCTGAGAACAAGCTGATATTTTTATAAGTAGTCGTTACTTGGAGAAATTTTAGGAGTGGAATACCCAGAGTCCTTGACCAGACTGGTGTTGCCATCTGGTGATCATGCCACACGATGTCATATGACATGTTGGCACATCTCCATAACTGTTATATTTCACATAAATAGATTCCCAATTTACCCCTTAGGTTTTCAAATTGGGTAGCATCCAAAGCTTTAGTAAATATATCAGCCAATTGCAGATTTGTAGCTACATGTTCCAATGAGATCACTTTCTCTTCCACAAGATCTCTGATGAAATGATGCCTGATATCAATATGCTTGGTCCTGCTATGTTGAATAGGATTCTTTGATATGTTAATAGCACTTAAGTTGTCACAGTACAATGTCATGACATCTTGTGGGACATTGTACTCAGCGAGCATTTGTTTCATCCAAACCAACTGTGAACAACTGCTTCCAGCTGCAATATATTCAGCTTCAGCAGTAGATAAGGATACACAATTTTGTTTCTTACTAAACCAAGAAATCAAATTATTTCCTAGAAAGAAGCATCCTCCTGATGTTCTTTTTCTGTCATCAGCACTTCCAGCCCAATCAGCATCACAGAAGCCAGTGAGAATTGGTTTGCATCCATGAAAGTACATTATGCCATAGTCACAAGTACCATTGACATATTTCAGAATTCTCTTGACTTGGTTTAGATGACTAAATTTTGGATCAGCTTGATATCTTGCACATACACCTACTGCAAAGGCTATGTCTTGTCTGCTAGCAGTCAAATATAATAAGCAATCATACTTCTGTATAGGCTTTGGTCTACATTCTCACCCTTGTCATCTTTAGTCAGCTTTAAGTGTGTGGGGGCAGGAGTTCTCTTATGAGTAACATTGTCCATCCCAAATTTCTTGACAATGTTCTTAGCATACTTGCTTTGGGAAATGAACATGGAGTCCTCCATTTGCTTTATTTGCAGTCCAAGAAAGTAGGTTAATTCTCCTACTAGACTCATCTCAAATTCAGATTCCATTTGAGTGACAAAATGTTTAACCATCCTGTCTGACATCCCACCAAAAAAAATGTCATCTACATATATTTGAGCAATCATGAAATTTCCTTCTTCATCTTTAACAAACAAGGTTTTGTCTATTCCACCTTTCCTGTACCCTTGCTTGATAAGAAAAGTAGTCAGCCTTTCATACCATGCTCTTGGAGCTTGCTTCAGTTCATAAAGAGCCTTCCTTAGTTTGTACACATGATTTGGACAGCTTGGATCAACAAATCCCTTAGGCTGTTCTACATATACCTCTTCATTAAGATATCCATTTAGAAAGGAACTTTTCACATCCATTTGAAATAGCTTGAACTTCAAGATACAAGCAATTCCCAAAAGTAGTCTGATTGATTCAAGCCTTGCTATTGGTGCAAAGGTTTCATCAAAGTCTACTCCTTCAATTTGTGTGTATCCTTGAGCTACAAGTCTAGCTTTGTTCTTTGTAACAACTCCCTGCTCATTTGACTTGTTCTTATACACCCATTTAGTGCCAATCACATTTATGTCATCAGGTCTAGGAACAAGATCCCACACTTCATTCCTTGTGAATTGACCTAATTCATCCTGCATAGCACAAATCCAGTACTCATCAGTAAGAGCTTCCTTGATGTTTTTAGGTTCTATTTTTGAGACAAAACAGGAACCTGAAATCACCTCTCTTGATCTAGTGCTTACACCTCTGTTGGGATCCCCAATTATCAAATCTTTGGGATGATCCTTCTGGATTCTGATGGAGGGAGGTTTGCTGGATTGTTCTGTCCTTGCATCAGTTTGAGTGGAGTCAGGATGATCACTCTTTTCTTCAGCTTCAGTTTGGCTGTCAGCAGATGTTCCAACATCTTCTGTAACATCTGCAGGAGCATCATCAATTATTACATTTATGGACTCCATGATAACCTTGGTTCTAGAATTAAATACTCTATAGGCTCTGCTGTTTATAGAATATCCAAGGAAAATCCCTTCATCACTTTTAGGATCCATTTTTCTTCTTTGCTCTCTATCAGCCAGAATATAACAATTACTTCCAAAAACATGGAAGTACTTAACTGTGGGTTTTCTGCCCTTCCAGACTTCATAGATTGTGGACAAGGTTCTTTTTCTTAGAGTGACTCTATTATGAATGTAACAAGTTGTGTTCATAGCTTCAGCCCAGAAATACAATGGTAACTTTTTAGCATGGATCATAGCTCTTGCTGATTCTTGGATAGTTCTATTCTTCCTCTCAACAATCCTATTCTATTGAGGAGTGATTGGTGAAGAGTATTCATGATTGATTCCTTCTGAAGAACAGAAATCTAAGAATTTTTGGTTCTCAAACTCCTTTCCATGGTCACTTCTTATTCTGACCACACAACTGACTTTTTCTCTTTGTATTCTTTGGCATAAATCTTTGAATACATCAAATACATCATACTTTTCTTTGATAAAATTTATCCATGTATACCTTGAAAAGCCATCAACCACCACATAGGCATACCTCTTACCACCAAGGCTCTCAACCTGCATAGGTCCCATAAGATCCATATGCAATAATTCCAAAACTTTGGAAATTGTCAGATGTTGGAGCTTTGGATGGGACATCTTGGTTTGCTTGCCTATTTGACATTCACCACATATTTTGCCATCATCAATCTTCAGTTTAGGAATACCTCTCACAGCTTCCATAGATATGATTTTCTTTATGCCTCTGAAATGAAGATGACCCAGTCTTTGGTGCCATATTTTCACTTCTTCTTCTTTGGCTAAAGAGCAAGTTGAAGTGAGACTGAAATCTTGAGGTTCCCACATGTGTCAGTTGTCTTTAGATCTGGCTCCTCTCATGACAACCTTCTGTTCTTTATTAGACATTATGCATTCAGTTTTGGTAAAGTTTACACTGTAACCTTGATCACATAATTGACTTATGCTGATCAAGTTAGCAGTCAATCCTTTTACCAGCAGCACATCATCTAGTCTTGGTACATCTGGACAGTCCAAGGTCCCAACTCCCTTGATTTCACCTTTAGCTCCATCTCCAAATGTTACATATCTGGATGAATATTACTTTAAGTCTACTAGCAGATTCTTCAATCCAGTCATGTGTCTTAAACATCCACTGTCAAAGTACCAGTCTTCTTTAGCTGATACTCTTAGGGATGTATGAGTTATATATGCAACACCCTTCTTTGACCATTTGTATTGAGGTTTCTTTTGATACCTCTGCCCTGTGCAGTGTCCATTAGTAGAGCTCCAAGGTTGTTTGTTGAACTTGTTCTTGGGCATGTAGCTTTGATCAGCATGAGGACTAGCTTTAGGTACCCATACTTTCTTGATGACCTCTGTCTTCTGCTTAGGGGGTTGCTGATATCTTTGAGGTTGATATCTATGCAGCACTTTCTTGGTAACCTCTATCTTCTGCTTAGGAGGTTGCTGATACATCTGATTTGGACATCCATGCAACTTGTAGCAATGAGGTTTGATATGTCCAAACCTTCCACAATGATGACATCTCCATCTTTGATACTTCTTCTTCATTATGTTCTTTTCATGATGTTGAGACATTTGTTGGAACATTATGTTTGACTTTGTGTTCTTTTCATGATGTTGAAGCATCTGTTGGGACATCTTGTTTGACTGTATGGAATTTGAAGTAGTTTTGCTGGTGCTAGCTTTAACCTTATGAACTTTGTTAAATCCCAGTCCACTTCTATCCCCTGAATGCTTATTGTTGTTGAGAATAACATCCAGTGTGCTTGAGCTACTGTTCAGCATTCTAACAGATTTGGACATATGCTCCAACTTGGAGTTGAGAAGACTTACTTCACTTTTCAAGGTGTCAATGATCTCTAGATCACTTGTTTTTTCATCCTTTAGTGCCTCAATCTGCTTCTTTTGCTTTATACTCTCCATGCATATTTCAGTGCTCCTTTTAACCAGTTCTCTGTATGATTGCTCAAGCTTTTCAAAAGTAAGCTCCCCATCACTGGATTCACTTTCAGATTCACATAATCCAGCTAGAGCAGTGATATGCTTAGCTGATTCTTCTTCTGAATCACATCCTGAGTCTTCATCAGACCAGGTTACAGAGAGACCTTTCTTTTGCCTTTTTAAATAGGTAGGACATTCATTTCTGATGTGTCCATATCCTTCACATCCATGGCATTTAATCCCTTTTTCTTGACTGGTCTTTTCATCATAATTTGACCTTCTATTAGCATCATAAGGTCTTTTGTTCTCAGAAGAGTTTGTGTATCTTCCACTTGGTCTGGACTTGTCTTCCATATTTCTGAGAATCTTTTTGAATTGTCTTACAAGCATAGCAATGTTTTCTGATAAATTTTCTTCAGGTTCTGATTCATTATTTTCTTCTTCTTTATCAGTATTTGACACCAAGGCTATGCTTTTGTTCTTCTTTACAATTGTGTCATTCATTCCCATCTCAAATGTTTGAAGGGAACCAATGAGCTCTTCAACTTTCATTGTGCATATGTCTTGAGCTTCTTCTATTGCTGTGACCTTCATGTCAAATCTTTTTGGCAAAGATCTGAGAATATTTCTTACAAGCTTTTCATCAGTCATCTTTTCTCCCAAAGCTCCAGAAGTATTGGCTATTTCTAAGATGTTCATGTAGAACTCATGAATTGTCTCATCTTCCTTCATTCTCAAGTTTTCAAACTTGGTGGTGAAAAGTTGAAGTCTTGACATCTTCACCTTTGATGTTCCTTCATGAGTTGTTTTGAGAGTGTCCCAAACATCTTTGGCCAGCTCACAGTGATGCACAAGTCTAAATATGTTCCTATCAATGCCATTGAATAAAGCATTTAAGGCATTGGAGTTGACAAGTGCTGAATCTTCTTCCTCCTTACTCCATTCTTCTTCAGGTTTCAACACTTTTGCTCCATCTTTGGTGTCTTGGATAGGGTGCTCCCATCCATTGTTGACTGCTTTCCAGGCCCTATTGTCAAGTGATCTTAAGAATGCTACCATTCTTGGATTCCAGTAGTCATAATTAGATCCATCCAATATAGGTGGTCTGTTTACAGATCCTACATCTCTGTCCATGTTTCCAGAATTTGCAGTCCCTAGATCTCACCCAGTTAAACAGGCAGGGTGCCTGCTCTGATGCCAATTGAAATTCTGTGATCAGGTACGTGATGTCGAATGAGATGTTTAAACACTTGACAACTTGACCAAAACTTAAAGTGCAGGAAAATTAAACAACACAGGAAATTGTTAACCCAGTTCAGTGTATAACCACACTTACATCTGGGGGCTACCAAGCCAGGAAGGAAATCCAATATAAGTAATATTAATTCTAGACTTAAACCACTCAGTTTAATCTTTCACTTAATATCTACCCAAGGAAATTTCTACCTAAGACACAACTTAGATATGAGTACCAACTCACTCCCCCTCAATCACACAGTGATATGTTTACAAGTTTAATAAAATTGAAGTCATACTTCAAACAAAACAACTTGATCTTACTTCACAGTTTCAATCAAGACACAAATACACTTTTGCTTAAAAGCTCATAAAGTGATACACATAAAACAACCTGCTATTAAAACACAAAACACCCTATTTGGTCTTCTTAATTTCGTGCTCTATTCTGAGAGTTTCTGTTGCTTAAATAGGTGTTTGGATTTTGGGCTTTCTGTAGGTTTATCCAATCCTGATACGCATGCTGCCATCACCTTGAATTAGGGTTTGTTACTTCCTAGATTCTAGGTGATTCAGTTCTTCTGATTATGCTGAAGTCACATAACAAATCTCCCTACAGATGCGCCTTCTTCTGTTTTATCCAACCATAATTAATTCCAGATAACTTCCCTGAATTTACTCAGTTCTTTTAATCATTAACTAATTCTGGTAGCAGGTTTGAGATGTCACAACATCTGGTGTGACATCCTGAAAAACTGAACTTACTTCATTTACTGATACAATGTCACAACATCTGATGTGACATCCTGTAAACTGAACTTACTTCATTAACTGATACAATGTCACAACATCTGGTGTGACATCCTGGATTCAGTTCATTTACTTATACTTTGTTTGATAATGTCACAACATCTGGTGTGACATCCTGAACTAAATTCATAACTTCTTGTTGGTCAAAAATTCTGCCAATTTTAAACATCTACACCAAGAAAACCGCGAATCCGCAAAATAAATGCGTTCTTGGTGCTTGAACCTTCGTGCGCTTCCGATAAGCCGAAATCCTCACAAAAATCAGTAGCTTCTTCTTCCACAATCCACAAATCAATGGAGGTTGGAGGCTAAGCTTCAAGATCTTCAAGTTTCAATGTGAAACTTGAAGAGCTTCTTCAAAAAGCTTTGGTGAAAAGGGGTAAATGGAGGAAAAGTGAGAGAGAGAAAAAGTGATTGTGAGAGAATGAAAAATTTGGGAAGTTGTGTGAATGAAAATTGTGCGTGAGAGGCCTTTTTGGCTTGGATAAAAATGGATTAAATATGGTTTAGGTTTGGGGCCGAAAAATTAGGCTTGGGATCCAAAATTATGGTTTGGTAATGAGGTTAGGATTAGGAATGGAGCTAGGGTTGGTAGTTAGTTAGAGTTAGGGTTGGAGAAGGAACATTCTAGAAGATGGTAGAACATGGTAGAAACTTCCAAGGGAAATGGAGTGGAATTGAAGTGGAAAAACAAGAGGGAAAGAATGAAAGGAAGTGTGGAAAGAAAGTGGAAGGAAAAGGGAGGAAAAGGTGAATTTTTCCCTTTTTTTGGTTGGTTAAATTGGAAATGGTTTGGATTATTTATGGGATATTATTTTTCTCTTGAACTCTAATATTTGGCAAGCCTCGATCGACCCCTCACCTTATGCGTATGCAAAGGATGATGATTTATTTATTTAATTTTTCAAATGCGATGCAATGATATGTGGAATGATGCGGGAATGAAGCGTAAACCGCTCGAGGTTGATAATAAAAAATGAGGGCAAATTTTTGGGTGTTACAGCTGCCCCTATTTAATCACTGTAGACTTGAATGGATGATAGCAATCGCTTTCAGACGTTTGAAGTATGCAGGGATTAAATACTAAAAACAATAAGAAAATTTGCACTCGGTGGAAAGGGAAAGGGAAATAAACCCAACCATCTGAACTCTGCTTGTGGAGAACTCAGATGTGAAGAGAAATGGGAAGTAAACCCAACCATCTGACCTCTGCTTGTGGAGAACTCGGATGTGAAGAGTAGTGAATTGGTGAATGTTTTGGAATAACACTGGGAGATTACTGATTTGCCACACTACGGGTGGACTTTTGTTGGGCTGTTAATGACATGCCACACAACGGGTGGTCTTCTGAATGCTTTGCCACACTACGGGGGTCACTGCTCGCTACGGGAGACTTTGAAAATTCGCCACACTACGGGGGGCGCTCTGCTCACTGCGGGAAACTTTTCGATACCTTGTCGCCCTGAGGATGGACCTTTGCTCACTCTGCGAGGATACTCTGCCACACTGCGGGGGCTTTGGAAATATTGCTACACTACGGGGCACATTGCTCAGCTACGGGAGACTTTGGAAATTTGCCATACTACGGGGCACATTGCTCAGCTACGGGAGATTTTGAAACTTTGTCACACTACGGGGGCAGATTGCTCACTACGGGAGACTTTTGTTTTGCCACACTACGGGGGCCATTGCTCAGCTACGGGAGACCTTGGGAATTCTCCACACTATGGGGGCACATTGCTCAGCTACGGGAGACTTTGAAACTTTGCCACACTACGGGGACAGATTGCTCACTACGGGAGACTTTGGCCCACCACGGGAGACTTTTGCTCACTACGGGAGACTTCGATGTTTTGCCACACTATGGGGGTTGCTGCTCGCTATGAGATACTTTGGCTCACTACAAGAGACTTCTGCTCACTACGGGAGACTTCGATGTTTTGCCACACTACGGAGGTTGCTGCTCGCTACGGGAGACTTTGGCTCACTACAGGAGACTTCTGCTCACTACGGGAGACTTTTTCTCACTACGGGAGACTTTAAGAATTCGCCACCCGGAGGATGGACTTTGGCCAGTCTGCGGCTGGACTTTAAGAATTTGCCACCCATAGGATGGACTTTGGCCAATTTGCAGTTGGACTTTGAATAAATTGCCACGCTGCGGGTGGACTTTGGATATCAACATTGGATTTAATACACACATGTTGAATTGTATGACATGATGCCCCATGACACTAGGGGATAGGTACAAAGGGCATTCCTGACACGGAATAACAAAACCTTGCTGACTCTGTGGGGAATACAAATGGTTGCCGATATTTCTGCTGGAGAAGGGTTTGACTAGTCTGTCTCGACTTATCACCTTGCCAAAAATAAATTAGACTTTAGATTTGAAGGCCCTGCTAGGGGATGCCTCAACTGTTGGGGATTGAATCTCACCCTTAGGATTTCGCTGGGGAATCGACAACTTTTTGACTTAGCTAGGGGAAGACCTGTCAAGGCTCTGCTGAGGAGAACTCTCTTGTCTACCTGAATCCTTATTGCTCGGCTGGGGAAGAGAAGGATTTGGTTTGAGATCTGTTGGGAAATAAGATCAAGGAAACCTGTTGATGAAAAGTTTGACGACTTTATTGGGGATAACTTCCATGCTCCTATTGGGGATAACGAAACTAAACCGCGTCCTGCTTGAGGAGGAAATACTTCTCGTCGTTTCGTGCTAGGGATCATTTGCTTTTATTCGGACTTTACCTTAAGAGGATTTTACAAAAGACTTGGTGTCTTTAAACTCTTCAGGAGTATAATTGCCCCGATATTCTGAACTTTCGATTATTTGTCTTCGGGAAAGAATGAATCCTCATGCGATTGGGGTGGCTTTCCCCAGGATGAGTCTTTGACTAGTTGCTCTAGGAGAGATCTGAATCTCGAATGATTGCCCCAGGTTGGCTGATTCTTATCATGACTGGTTGGGAAAGTCGTTACTCAATGGAGTTTTCTCATAAAAGTGCACCTCGACGTGACTGTCTTTCAAGAGTTTTAGACCTCTCAACTTGGCAAGCTTAAGCTTCTGGACTGAATTTCCACTTGTGAACTTCTTACGCTACCAAACAAATGTATGCAAGCAGAAAAATGTTTATTCTGAGAATGGAAATTCTAATGCAACACACATGTTAATCTTGAAGTTTTGAAAAAGGGTCGCAAACCTTTGTGAGCGAATCACTGGTTGAGATACGGCATTATTTTTGAATGAAAGTATGTACATGCAATACCAACAAGTATCTTTTAGCGCAACTCATAGGAGTCAGGAACACGGTCTCGTGGTAGTACGCTCTCAAATTAACCCTGTTTAAGTTAGGACTTTTGAGGGTTGTATCGTGGCCTGGTTCACGGTTATAGAAACAAAAGGATATAGGCTCGAAGTTTATTTGTGCCCACCCCTCTTCGTGATGTCCTCCATTCCTATGTTCAGCTAATTTTCACAAGCGTTCACCTTTCATAAGGGTTTCGTATCGGTCGAGGAACTATTACTGCTATCAGTTTAGGTACCAATCAGGTTATTGTTTGGAGTCAGTCACCCCTTGGTCCTTCGTGTCTATGCCACACGACTTTGTTCTTGCTTAAGGATCTTTCTTGCGTAATTCTTTTTGTCATTCGCTTTTGCGTTATTTTGCTTATCCCTAACTTTTTCCTGGACTGATTCTTGTGAATCTTTGATTGTGAAGTCCAGCGGGATGCCCTAACTTTTGCCTAAGTCGCTTGTTTTCAAGTTTCGACTTAGCGGGCTTTTAATTTCTCTTTTTTTTGAGCAAATCGTGTGACACTGTTTGTCTTGATTGCTTTGTGAGGGTTGTGACTGCCTCATTCTTTGGTCGGTGAAGGATAACCATTGTGGCTTCCAATCTCTGCACCTCTTGATTTGGATAACCATTGTGGTTTCTGGTCTTTGGACCTCTTTATTAGCATAGTGGAATGTAATGGATCCTCAAATACACTCCTTTATGAAAGCCTGAACGCTTGGTCCGACTAGCTGACTTCTACCCTGCCCCTGGGTTACATGTGAGGGTATTTCATGAGAGAAGAAACTCCTACTTCAAGGCTCAAGGGGGTTAGCGAGGGTCTATCTCCCTTATATCTCCAGTGTTTAGGGATTTGAAGCAAAGCCTGTACATCGTCAACAGGGTCTTATTCGAGAGCACGCAATTAGAGATTCTTGCATTTTTGTTTCGTCATTCTCCTTCATAGAGTATAAGCACGAAAATTGGTATTGCGATGTACATATACAAAATTATAAGTAAATGCGAATGAATTACTTCAAGAAAAACATGTGAGTTTTATTATTGATAACATTCAAAAGAAAACAAATTTCATACATGTATACAAATGTTTTGCAAATAAAAGGAAATACAAATGGAAATGCAGTAAAAAAACGGAAAATTGCCGTAGTTAAGGAGGCTTGACTCCGTCTGGACCTGTCAGTCTTGGATACTTTTAGTGATAAATATCTCTTTCACAGACTTGTAATCTTCAAGTTGCAGTCTGTTGTACCCTAAAATTTTCCCTCACATATTTGAGACAAATTGATTCACAAGGTTTCCTTACACTTGTCGTACCCCAAATTTTGACCCGCTTCATATGCTTTCTGGTGCTTTTTTATTTCGAATAAATAAAATAGCACAATTGGTAGAAAGATTGGTATAAGGGATATAATTGTGAGAGGTTGTGAGTTCAAATCCCACCTTCCGCTCTTTTTATTTTTTTTTTAATTTTTTCCTTTACTAATAACTTTTCCTATTTTTATTTTTTATGAAAAAATCACAAAAATAGCATTTTTTAATTATTTAATTTTTAATTTTCGTATTTGCATTTAATGCATTTTTAAAAATATGATTTTTTCATTAAAATCATTATTTTATGAAAAAAATTTCAAAAAAAATCATAATAAATACCAAAAACATTTCTTTTCTTGTATACTCGTTTTCTGTCAGTTTATGTCATTTTTGTGTCATAATTAGTTTCTAACTGGTCTACTTAGTGACCAAGTAAAAATCATATAATTTTGTTCAAATATTTTTTAATCAATAGGGATTAAGACTAATTTTATTTCCTTTTAAACTTTTTAACCTAATTTTCTTAATCTATAAATACATGTTGTTTTACACATAAGAGGCGCTCTCATTTCTCATTTTATCACTCCTCTCTCAACCACAATACGAAAAAATTCTTGCCTCAGGGAGAAACAAAACCGAAAAATAAGAACACTTCCATACATGTGCCAAAATATATTCTTCTTTTGTTTTGTTAATATATACTCTCTCTTTTTTCTTCTTGTGTACTATATGAACTACACGTTACATTTTTTATTCTTCTTTCTACATGAAGTGCCTAACCATAACTTTTTTTTTCTTTCTACAGGTTTTTTTCTTCTTTCGCTTATATTGTTTTATTTTTATAGTTTTGTTTTGATATTGTCGATTCTTATTTTTTTAATTACTTTGTTTGGATTGGATCGTGTCGATACGCTGTTCGCATATTTATGTGCATGAGGCGTGGCATTTGTGTTGATCCAGTCTAGTTGCGATGATCGCAATTTTGCGTTAGCAACATTATTTTTTAATCTATTGTTTTATTCTTGATAAATTTATATCTGCACATTTTTCATAACTAACTACCCTGATTTTTTCCTAAACCTTGACGATTTTGCCTCAACCATTTTTTTATATACGTTTTGTTTTATTATATAATAACTATTTTCCAGGTACATTCACATGTGCGCGCATGTGCGCGCGTGTCTTAGTGACAAGAAGGCAAAGCTGGTAATTTTGAGGGCATTTTGACAAAAACACAAGTTTATTATATAATAACTATTTTCCAGGTACATTCACATGTGTGCACATATGCACGCGTGTCTTAGTGTCAACAAGGCAAGACTGGTAATTTTGAGGGCATTTTGACAAAGAAACATGAGTTTATCTTCTCTTTCCTAATTTCTCCTAATTTCCTCTATTGTTTTTAATTCTCTAATTTCTTAAATTAACTAACCTTAAATATTTAGATTAATTTTATTTGTTTATTTTCTAAAAAAACTCTTAACTTTTTTTTAATTAATTACTTATCTTCATAATCCATTCATAATGTTAATTAATTATTTATTTTATTAAATTAATAATTCAAAATAGTTTTTTTTAACAACAAAACTTTTTTTTTATATATTTTCATAAACTTTAATTTTTCATGTAAACCTTAAAAATTTCTTATAAACTTTAACCGTGTTATTTTCTCTAAATCATAAACCTTTTCTAAAACCTTAATAAACCTGTTATTATTTCTTATTTTCACTAATTTTTTTATGTTATTCATCCGCGCTTTATTTTTATGTGATTATTTCTCATCTGTAATATTTTTTTGGTTTACTTTTATTTTTCGCCTTACAATGATGTTGTTGCACCCCAAAATTTGCCCTCCACAAGACAAGACATTGTGTACTAAGAGGTTCACAAAGTTCACAAGGTTCACAAGACATCTCATAAGGTTCACAAAGTTCACAAGGTTCACAATTAGTCAGAAAGTTTGACAATTCCCTCAGACCATACATCCTCCTAAGCAATGCATCTTAAACTAAGGTTTTGACTTTCATCAGGCTAAAGGGACTTCCAAGGCTTCAAGTGAGCTTCATAGCATCCTATATGTTTTTAAGAATCCCCATGTCAAGTTTCAAGACTTTCCCAAAAGATTTGCTCAATCAGATGATCAGATAGGTTAAAATCAGTCAAGGCAGTCAAAAAGTCAAACTGAGGTCAACTGTGGTCAAACCAAAGTCAAACTTCATGATTTTTTGCCAACATCAAGTATATGAAGTAAAATTCATCATTTTATCAAGGGTTTATCATGATTCATCAAGGAGATTTCAGATCATCAAGAATCAGGAGTTTCTAAATTAGGGTTTTCACAGGAAAAGTCAACTGAACTTTGACCAGTCATAACTTTCACATGCTTCATCAAAATTTTTCCATCCAAAGCTCATTTTGAAGGAAATTGAATTCTCTACAACTTTGTGTCTCACAAGCCAAGCCCAAAAATGCTTCATTTGGAAGGTATGAGCTAAGACATTACAGGTCCTTTTAAAAGTCAACAAAAAGTCAACAACTTCCAAAGAGCATAACTTGAGAATGGTAAAATATATGGACATGAGACCAAAGAGGTTGGTTAGAGGACTCTTTAAGATTTCCAAAATGTCCAATAACACCTTCATAGCATTAAAATTGAAGGATTTGTGCCCTTGCAAAGTTGGGAATGTTTTGGGAAATTTATGAAGCAAATAAGGCCTTAAAACCAATTTTTGCTAAATGAGCCCACCAAATTACCACCTAATCTTTACAAACTCATCAAGCACGACCCAACCCATACATTTTCTGATTTTTTATATTTTATTTGATATTTATTTGAATTTTATTCATTAAAATACAAATTAAATTAAAATAAAATATAAAAATCATATATTTAGAAAAGATTTTGATTCTAGAAGGTCTTAAAAACCATTTAAACTTGATTGATACAAATATAATGGAGATCATACCAAAATAGCAAGGCTAGATCAAAGAAAATCAAGTTTTAATGATCAATCTTTTTCAATCTCAAAATGTCCAAAAATCCACAAGTTTGTTTAAGTTCTTGACCTAATTTCAGTGTGTGGTATATATACAACATAAGACCAAGCTCTAGACACGGATTCAGAGCCTCCCATAGCACATTCAAACTTTGAAATTTCATTCAAAAAAATCAAAATTCGGATTCATCTCTAGAGAGTGTTTAAAGGTATTTTAAAGACATAGGAAGGATCCTTAGACACCACTGAATCGATCCCAACTCTCAAAAACACCTGGAATAGGCTCATATGCATAAACCGATCCATTACATTCATGTTTTTGTTTATTTTCGATTACGAATATTTGTTGGTTTTCAATGAGTTTTGACTTGAATTTCTTGTTTGTGACGAGTTTTAGACTGATTCTGGACAGCTTTCTTGAAGTTTCATGGAATAAACTGAATTTCACCATTGTTAGGGTTTTCGGCCTTATTTAGGGTTTCACTATTGAGCCAAAATAAATGAATTATAAAGACATGGAATGATTGTAAATGTCATAAGGAACTCAATGGTATCATTAATTTTGTGAAATTTTACTGTTTGTATGAAGTTTGAGAATCGCAGGTTTACATACGAACACAAAAACGCAGGAAAACTCGCAGGAAATCTCGTAAGAAATTTCGCAGGTCATGAGGTAGAAGATGAAGTGATCTGGCGCGAAAATATAATTTGAAAATTGGACTTATTTTATTATGAATTCGTTTTCGTTATATTTCAAAAACGTTGCAGTGGCTCAGCTGGTAAATGCATGCGCGTATGAAGACCAGGGCAGGGGTTCGAATCCCAGCTTCACCATTTTTTGCTTTATTTCATTTGTATTTCCAGGTTTAATATATGAGGGTTTGTGCTCCTCTATTGTTCACAACGCGCGCGCGGCCTGGTGGTAGCTTGGTGCGTCTAAGGGTAGCAAAGCCTAGGGCGTGGGTTCAATCCCTGCCCCAGGTAAGTTTTGGTTCTTTGTTTTTTTCTAATTATTTTGATTAGTTATTTTATTTTCTAATTAATTATAATCATATTTATTATATATTTAAATAATAATAGATAAATATATGTATTAATTTCATATTTTCTAAAAACCCTCTAATTTATTTTCTAAAATTTTAATCCTAGTTTTATTTATTTAAATTAAAATATGTATATATTATTATCATTTATTTATTTTTGTAAATAGTCAAATTAATAATGTAAATTAAATTATAAATCCTAATTCTATTTTCTAAAATTTCTAAAACCCTAATGTTATTTTTCTAACCCTAGTTCTTATTTAATTTAAATACTAAAATTAATTAAATTTTTTTAATATCTAATTAAAATAATTAATAATATCTTCTTTGTAAATATTTATTCCATAGTTTATTACTATTATTCATATTATTTTATTTTCATCTCAAAAATTCTTCAAACAAATTATTTATTTAACAAAAAATATTTAATTAAATTATATTTCTTGTATATATATTTTTGTGCTAACCTCTTTTTCTTATAATTTGTTTTATTACTAACCCTTTTTGTTATTTATTTATATACTTATTATTGAATCGTTTCTATATTTATGTAACTGCAAAAGCCTTGTAATAGTCGTAGGTTATTTTTGTCCTTATTATTTATAAATGTTTATATTGCCATGGTTAGTAAATATAGGGAGTGACAACATGTTTGTATTTTAAAATTAATTTAGAATCACTAATTTAATAAGATAAATATATGAACCTATACACGCACACACATAAGTCGATCTTTGATCGCCATCTCACTTCCTAAGGTTATCCCTCATGTTGCCTAAATAAAAAGGTCAAGTAAGGTGTCTAAAAGCAAAGTCCCTTCTCATAAATAAATCATCTAGTCCCTTTCAATATTATAAGATCAAGTCCCTTCGATGTTGCCTTCGTAAATGATCTTGTCCCTTTCGAATAAAAGATGATAAGTCCCTTCGTATTGCTAAGACACCTTACAGTTGCCTAAACACAGATGACCCTTCACATGTCCCTTATAACATCCAAGGTAATGACTACCTATTCCTTAATAATAGGGATAGTCTTACCATTGAAAGAACATTTAAGAACAGTA
This sequence comes from Lathyrus aphaca, assembly GCA_963966055.1. Taxonomy (NCBI): domain Eukaryota; kingdom Viridiplantae; phylum Streptophyta; class Magnoliopsida; order Fabales; family Fabaceae; genus Lathyrus; species Lathyrus aphaca. The sequence continues at coordinate 365,517,045 of OZ014521.1, forward strand.
AAGATTCAAATTAGGGTAGGTTCCTCTTAAGTACTTGCTCACTTTTCATCAAATTATTTCATTACACTTCACATTTTCAAACAAATTTTCAAAACAAAGTCTTTATATATATCCATACAAGGATCATTATAAAGTACTTAAGAAAATTTTTAATCACACACTACACTTCTCAAAACAATTTAAAGTGAGCTAAGTAACTAAGAACCCATGGATAACCATGGATGTAAAGAGTGCTAACACCTTCCCTTTACATAACCTACCCCCCGAACTCAAAAATCTTTTAAGGTCTTTCCTGTTCTTTTATGCCCTTTCCTTTGGATAAAATAAAAGTCGGTGGTGACTCTTGCTATCCGCAACATTTATAGAAAGTCAGTTCTCCCACCGTGTTACAGATGTAACTGCCCCAAATCGATGTAATAGTTAGCCATTTATTTTCTGTCATTTTATTTTTCTGCCATTTATTTTCTGCCATTTTATTTTTCTGCCATTTAAATTCCTGCCATTGATCCTATATTAACTACGTGGTTTAGTAATGTAGGGCGTGAAAACCTACTAAATTACTTATTTAATATTTTTCTATAATCTTTATATTTTTTTGTAAATAAATATTAATTATTTTTATAAACTTATTTTATTACTTATTTATAACAATAAATCTTTATTTTGTAAATACTAACTCTTTTATTATTTTGTGCATATTAAATTAATTTTTTTTCTCTAAAAAATTTCTCAATAATATTTTATATATTAATAATATTTTATTATAATAGTAATAATCATATAGTGTAAATAATTAAAAGTTTTCTCAATAATCTTTAATTGTTTTTCTCTAAACTTAATTCTTTTTTTTCCCACTAATTCTAATAACTTCTAAAAAATCTAACCTGTCTAACCTAAACTTTTTCTTTTTAATTAAATGTTTAATTATTATTTCTTTAATTTATTTTAACTTTATTATTATTATAATTTCTTTATTATTATTATTATTGCTTTATTGTTATTATTGCTTTATTATTTTTGCTTCATTATTATTATTATTATTATTATTATTATTATTATTATTATTATTATTATTGCTTATTTATTGTTTTATTATATCTATTATTCTTGCTTTATAATTTATTTTTATCCTACTATTATGTATTTGCCAAAGCCTTGTAATAGCTTATAGATTTATTTTTCCGTCTTTATTTTCTTTGTAAATATTTAAATGTGTGGTTAGTAATTTAGGGAGTGCAAAACTAATTGTAAATAATTGAACTTAGAAAATTAAATACAAGACAAATATCTGAAAAATAACACTCACACACGTAAGTCGATCTTTGATCGCCATCTTGCACTTCTTAGGATATTCCTCTTGGTTGCCTTCACACCATGGTCAAGTCCCTCAAATATAGGGGTGTCTTAAGCAAAGTCCCTTCACTTATAAAGTCATCAAGTCCCTATAAATTTAAAAGATCAAGTCCCTTCGAGGTTTCCTACGGAATAATGATTTTGTCCCTTCGAATAAATGATGATAGTCCCTACGAATCGCTAAAGACATCCCTTAAGTTGCCTTCATTGACCATACGATGACCCTACGTTTGTCCTTTAACACATCCAAGGTAATGACTACCTATTCCTTAATAATAGGGATAGTCTTACCATTGAAAGAACATATGAGAACATGAAAGGCTTAATTTAGGGTAGGTACATCTTAGTTACTTGCTCACATTTCATAATACTTTTCACACCTCACAATATTTTCAAAATATTTTCAAAACAAGGCTTTGTATACATCCATACGAGGATCATTACAAAGTACTTAGAAAATTTCTAATCACACACTACACTCTTCAAAAACAATTTAAGTAAGCTAAGTAACTAAGAGTCCATGGATAACCATGGATATAAAGGGTGCTAACACCTTCCCTTTATATAACCTACCCCCCGAACTCAAAATCTTTTTAAGGTCTTTCTTGTTCTTTTATGTCTTTTCCTTTTGGATAAAATAAAATTCGGTGGCGACTCTTGCTATCCGCAACATTTATAGAAAAGTCAGTTCTCCCACCGTGTTACACAGCCGTATACCCAAACATGGAAATCATACCTCTTCTTCTATTTATTCTGACTCTGACACGAGACGTCTGAAGGAAAGAATAAAGCTGGGGAGTAAAATTGCCCCATAAGGTTGCTCGGAAAGACCTGACGATCTTCTGCCTACGTATCTCCATTGACCAATGACCAATGAAGAATCAGAGTGACGTAGTTCCCCTCAATAGGGAAGATAATGCATTGAAGAAAAACAAACAAACAGTTGCCATTACTGAGAGTATCTGAATACTTATGGCTTTATTTGCTTCCTGAAGATTCCAGCTTAACGTGGACCATCTGGTAAAACAACCGTGACATCGGCTCCATTGTGATTAGGCATTGGATTCTGGAGTACATTTAGGTGAGGCGCAAAATTGATCGCCTTGGATTCAGTTAGGTCTTGTACCTTGTTCTGAAAAGCCTAACATTTCTCAATATTGTGCCCCTGGGCACCCGAATGGAATTCACATCTGGCATTTGCATCAAAATTCTGAGGTAGATTATCAGGAGAAGGAGCTCTCATGGTGTGAAGCTCGACCATGTTCAACTTTAGCAGCTCTGGAAGCAATACATCATATGGGCATGGGATGGGATCAAGTCTGCGGTTTCTCGCTCTTGTTCTTTCCTGATTTGGTCTCTGTGCCTGATATTGCTGACCTTGAGGTTGTGGTTGAACCTGTGGCGTAATAGTCACTGCAGCTGTTTGGTAGTAACGTTGTGAATGACCTCTGTCTCGGCCCCTATACACAACATTGGTCTCGCCTTCTCTTCGTCTTTGGCCATTGCCAAAAGGTTTCTTCACACTAGAAGAACTAGCACTGCTTGCATCCTGAATCTTTCCCAATTTCAGAAAGTTTTCTATTCTTTCTCCAGCGATGACAATATCAGAAAAACCAATAGACGGGTAGGAGGCCAAACGATCCAAGTAAACACCTTATAAGGTGCCCATAAACATATCAGCCATTTCCCGATCAAACAATGGAGGTTGAACCTGTGCGGCCAGCTCACGCCACCTCTGGGCATACTGCTTAAAACTTTCCTTAGGTCCTTGAGACAAGTTCTGCAACTGAGTGCGGTTCGGAGCCATATCAATATTATATTGATACTGCTTGAGAAAAGCTTTAGCTAAATCTTTCCAACTTCGAATAGAGACCCTGCTTAGCTTCATGTACCAGCTCAATGAAGCTCCAGATAGACTATCTTGGAAGAAATGCATCCAAAGTTTCTCGTCATCAGTGTGAGCCGAGATTCTTCCAAAGTATGCATGAATGTGAGTTCTAGGGAACGTGTTGCCGTTGTACTTGTCAAATGATGGAACCTTGAACTTAGGAGGGATTCTAACTCCTGGCACTAACCCAAGACTGGTTACATCGATGCCCAGGGAATTCTGACATTCCATGGCCTTAATCTTCTCCGCCAGCTCTTCATACCTTCGATTGTTGACCTCATTCATATTACCCATATCAGCATCCAGTATAGTGAACTGGTCCTCCTAAGTGTCTTCATTACAGGCCGCAGTCCCATTTAAATTTGGTCATCCATTACTGGCAACGTTGGGATCCACATTCTCAGTCGGGGTTCCAGCATTAGCATTCCCATGGGGTTGCTCAACCATCAACCTGAGACCCTCTTGATTCTGAGCAATGCCTGTCATCATGTCCATGAACTGATTCATCCTCTGTCGGAGCTCATTGAGATCAGTCTGCATTCGTTCAGCCATTCTCACTCGGTTTCTTTTTGTTGGATACCGGTGAACGCGTTGACCAGCTATATTTCCTGAAGTTGAATAAGTTAGGAAGTCCGAATAACCTGTAAAAATGAAAAATATGCAAATCATGCAGTAAATGTGTATGAGAATGTGACATGCGACCCTGCAAATGAGTAAACATGTGTTAGTAATGCAAACATGCAGAGGATGTTATGCAATGCACTGACATGTGATCAAAGGTCTGGCGATCACTGGTCTGATGTTGGTGTTTGAGAAGACAATCATGTGCTGGTGAAGAATCGTGTATCACCGAAATCCCGGATTTCAAAACCAAAGGACCATGTAGAACCTGATCATAATACTGAACAATGCTGGAAAAGTGGGTATGTTGGAAGTTTCAGGGTTCCTGCAAACCTGTAAACCCCTCCCATCTCACGGGTATGCTACACCGAGTCAACATCACGGACTCTCAAAGCCAGATAGCAATAATACGTTCACCATTTCCGAGAAATGGATCATGACCAAATCAGCGAATCGGTTTGGCATTATGTACTAACCAGGGAGGTCTCAGCTAAGTACGGGGAAAACAAGCATCCCTCATAAGTCCCCAGCTTCAAGCACCAAATCGAGAAACAATAGTACATTCATCCTTAAGGGTACAATACTATCGTCATACGAACAGTTTGCCTTGACTGGGTTCCTATGAGAGAACCAAGCCATCCTATGCGAGTTCCCTGTGGGCCCTCGGATGCGAATGGGTTTGCCAACAAATGTGGTCTGCCACTGTCATCACTGGAGAGGGATGTTTCCACAAAGGTTCTCAATGATCGGTCCCATGACTGCACATAACTATCAAGGTTGTGTATTACCCCAGAAAGATTTTGGCATCAATACATTTCTGAGAAGGTCGCAAGTCAAGGTGTGGAACTCACTACTACCAACATAGCAAGATGCCATGAAGCTAAAGTGATTGTCCACTCTAAGTCCTAGGGTGCACTCGAGCTCCGGTTACGAGCTCATCTCACAGTAATCCCATCCCACAGAAAAAATGAAAGCCAAACAGTCCAGTATATGATGCATGATAAATACTGAAAGCAGTAAATAAATATCGTAAAGTAAAGCTGTAAATGAAAACAGTAAAGCTAAACTAAAGCATACAACAGCGAACAAATAAACACCCAAAGAAACAAAAACAAACAGACGCTAGGATTGACTCTACAAGGGAAACCAAAGTAGTCCCCAGCAGAGTCGCCAGCTGTCGCTCCCGGGATTTTCATCCTAGTACAAACGCGAAAGTGGCGCGGAAAAGGTAGAGTCGCCATCCAGACATTTTTATCCCGAAGGAATGGGAAAGGTAATGTTGCACAAACCTAAGGAAGAAGGAAAAGGACGAGGCCTTGCGAACCAAAGATCTGGGTTCGGGAGTCGGTTACGACCTGGGAAGGTATTAGCACCCCAGATCGTTCGTCGTACCCGACGGGATCCACGCTTGCTTGTTTGTTTCAAAGGGTGAGAAAAATATAATTGCTGCTGAATAAGAACTGCTAACTGGAAACTGAAACTGAATGAGAAAGGAATAAGAAAAGAGAAAGAGCAGAAGGGGGAAAATATAGGGAAAATAAAGAATGTGCTCGAACGGGTCCTACCCCGCTGCCTACGTACCCCATGAGGATCAGAGTTGACGTAGTTCACCTAACTAAGGCGGGAACTTGTTTATGATTTTTAGGATGACGTTGCCATAGCTCTAGCTCAGGTGTTACCGGCTCTGACTCAAGGGTGTTTACCGTATCGTTGTTTGAACTGTCGAGGCAAGTCGCATTCGTCCACAAAGATTAGGAGATGAGAAGAGAAGACGCGATGTCTTTGTTGATTGTCTTTTATGAGAAGTGTTTTGGAGTTTATTGTCTGTCAAGATAGTCTCATCATTAGACTTGTACATCATGCTAGACAAGCCTATACTATTCCAAGATGGAATGAATATGAGTGCCCTATGGAATAAGGCTATGCACAAGAGACTATTTTAATATTTTATTAAGTGTCTTTTAGATTTTTTTTGAAGATGAGAGAAGAAGACTCAAATCGGAAAAAGGACAAAAGACTTAGGGGGACTAAGACCAACCCTAAGTTATTCATTATGCACAAAAAGGGAGATCCTAATGGTTAATGAGGTTTCTAATCCTAATTAGCAAAAGGAAAAGAAAGAAGAAAAAGGATGAAACTTACTTCCTAAGGAAGATAAGTTGGTCCTAGCCAAAGGGGGTTCCTACCAATCACAAATATGGAAGGAAAAAGTGAATTAAATGCATAAAAAATAAAAGGATAAAGTTTAAGGAAACATACCTTTCCCTCCCTACAAAACAAAGATTAGTGTGCAATTTATTAAAAAAGGAATGAGGTAAACACATACCAAACAAATCCTAAGGCAACTTGGACCTAAACTAGACTCAATCTTAAGTCTAAGGGTGCCTACACTATGCTAAACTAAAATTCAACAACTATTTACAACACTCAAACACACAATCAGCTATGAAAACAATGCTCAACACAATGCCATTTTCTACAGCCAACATGCAGCATGAAAAGGTAGGTGTAAAAAGTCAAATACAACATGCAAGCATAACAAACAGCATGTATTTTACAGCACCTATATGCAAAGTCAGCTATGAAATGTAAAATCCATATTTGATTATTTTCATTTTTAATGCACCAACTCAATAAAACATGTACTAATTCATCATGAACATGCATTTGAACCTAAATTAATCATACACAAATGAAATAATATGAACATTTTGGAGGATTATGCAAGAATGCATCACATGGTTGATTATGCAACAAGTATGCAAAGTATGGCACATGAACATGACATATGAACATAATGAGCATTGATCATGAATGTGCAACATGTTAGATAATCAAGAATGCCAAACTCAATGCAAAATTCAGAATTGAATTGATGTGAATGATATGATCAAGCATGCAACCAAATATAACCAAATGCACATACATACATGATTATGTGAAATGCAACATATCTTGATATAATGAAATGCAAAATGATTTAATGCAATATGAAATATGTTAAAACAAAATGCAACATGATTATCACATGCCCAATGATGCATAAACATGGCAACAAAATACAAGAAATCAAGCTATACACAAAGGAACACAAAAACACATAATACGCAACATGAACGGAAACGTGTCGAAACGACTCGAAATGGGGGAATGAGCTACTGGAATTAGACCCAAAAATTCCCTAAAATCAATACCTAAACATGTATGAACATTAAAGGCACTAGAAACAAGAACTAAGATATGAAATAAGCCAATAATCCAAAAATCAACAGCGTTAACTGGTTAACCATAAACGGACCTAAAATTGCCCTATTTTGTGGCCAATACGCACCCGTTAACCGGTTAACCAAATGGTTAACCGGTTAACACTGAACCAGAATGTGAAAAAAGTTAAGAAATAAGTGCTTTTGGCCACAAACTCACTTCTAATGATCCCTAACATACCTAGGAACATGCTAACACTAATTTCTACTTAATTGGGGCTTATTTACACATGTTAGATCCTATAACTATCTACACCTTAAATTCTAATCCATTAAAATCACAAATCGCAAGCAACACATAACGAAACGAAATCGATCGCAAGCAAAACGAAAAGCGATTAAAGAACGCCAAAAGTGGCAAGATGAAGAGAATAACTTAAAGGAGAAGTGATTTAGATCACCAACCTACGAAGCGGAGAAGTGCTTCGATGAATGTTGCAAGAATCGGAGCTTGATCGAAGAGAAAACCAAGAAACCGCGAATCTGCAAAATAAATGCGTTCTTGGTGCTTGAACCTTCGTGCGCTTCCGATAAGCCGAAATCCTCACAAAAATCAGTAGCTTATTCTTCCATGATCAGTGATATTTAGTTGTAGTTTTCAAGTCGGTTTTCAGTGTCCTTTGAGTCTAATTTTGTTCGTTTGAAGTATTTCGTTCATGTTTCGTCGTAGTTTTCTTAATGTAGCATGCAAGTTAGTTTTAATCGTTTTATTCTGTTTTTATCTTTGGTATGGGTTATGTGGTTGTTTTTTGATGTGTTTTCAGGTCAATATGTAATCGGTTGTTCGACGCGTCCGAAGAGATGATCCAAGCATGAAAGATGACAGCAAAATGGGATGTTAGAGGCACAACACGGGTGCCAGTGTTGTACAACACGGCCCGTGTTGTGAATACCAGAAGAAAAAGGAGATTTGTAAAGAAAAGGAGAAAATCAGTGTTGTGACACGGGTGCCCGTGTTGTACAACACGGCCCGTTTCATAGCATCTGATGAAGAGGCTACATTGGGATGAACTAGAGGCACAACACGGGTGCCCGTGTTGCACAACACGGCCCGTGTTGTGAAGACCAGAAGAAAATCTTATGTTTTGTTGCTGCAAGGGTATTCCGGACTTTTCGCGGTGTTTTGGAAGACTGGTTTATATTTGACGATTATTACTGTAATGAACCACTTTTTGATTTGGGGATTGGAACGAATACGGTAGAAAAAGGATTGATCAAGAGCGGAAGCGATTGACGATCCAACGAATCCTACGTTAATTGTAATGTCTCAATTTTCTTGCTCTGTTTTTATTTCCGTTATGAACATGAGTGGCTAAACCCCCCAGTGCCAGGGGGTGTCCCTGATTTGCTTTATGTAATGACAATTTGAATTCTTCATTTTGAGATTATGCTATTAAATCTGTTTCTTTATTTTATGCAACGTCCTTAACGCTTTGTCTTTGTTGGAAAATGGGATAATTGATCGTGGTTAGAATTTGGTCTGACCAACCATCCTAACCTTGTTGCATAAGTTTTATCACGATAAATATTACTGAGGAATTGGAATATTTTGTGAAAACCTTTTTATGTCAGAATTATTTCTTGATATTCTTTTTTGACCGTTGAGGAATCAAGGTCGAGGAAGAATACCAATGGTTTTTCTTTAAAGGAATTTTGGAAAAACATTATCGACTTAGGAAAGACACTTTTTAAAGCATATCTCTGTAAGATTAAGAACCCATTGAGTCATTGCACTGCGGATCATACACCGTCCCTGGCATTATTTTCATATTAGTAAAAACTCTTTGTTTTAGTTTACGTTTTAATAACTTTATTTTATTTAATCTAAAATCAAACCTTTAAACCATAACTTTTGTCCAATTGACATTAATCATTCAGAACTTATTTTATTAAGCAGTCCTTGAGATCGATATTTGGGGTTACTCCCTTCTATTGCTACATCGGTAAAAATAGTACACTTGCTATTTTCCGATCAAGTTTTTGGCGCCGTTGCCGGGGACTGCCAAAGAACTAAGTTGTTTTGTGTTATATCAATTGGAATTTTGTTGCTCTGCGACTAAAATTTTACTTTTCTCTCTGTATATCATTTTAGTGTTATTGAAATTTTGTTTTCTAACTCGTGTCTAACTGTTTATGCGAGGTCAGACCTCAGCTAAATTTTCTTTTGACACAGAACCAGAAAGAGCTTTGCACGAGAGACGTCGCAAGGCAAGAATTGATAGTTTGGCTAAGACTGGTTCAAGTGTCCCGAATCAGGAAACTGAGGACTATATATCCATTCACTCTGAGCACAGTGACTCTGATTCAGACAGAGAAACTGACCCAGAATTCAACAACATGGCAGGGAATCAACCTGTTGCAGAGAGACTCTTAGGGGATTACGGAGGGGCAAATGCTCAACCTAACAGGATGACGATTGTTAATCAACCGGTGAATGTAGCACACTTTCAGTTGCATCCATCTACTATCCGCCAGTTAGAGAGAAAGCCTTTCTCCGGAAGAATCAATGAGGATGCAAATAAGCATCTTCAGAGATTTCTTACTACCACCACTTCTTTGAAGATCGAAGGTCATTCAGAGGAGGCAAAACGACTTGTGATGTTTCCATTCACACTTACCGACGATGCAGAAGAGTGGTTCTACTCTCTTCCCGCAGCGAGTATCACAACATGGCAAGAGATGGAAACAACTTTCCTTAATGAATACTTTCCTGCTTCAGTGTTCATCCGGAAAAGATATGATATAGTCAATTTTAAACAAAAAGAGGGTGAATCACTTGGAGATGCTTATAAAAGATTCAAAAGGTGTTTGACTTCGTGTCCTACTCATAATATGGACGCGACCGAGTAGATGCAAAACTTTGTGAATGGGTTGCGACTCAAGACAAAGCAGCTTATTGATACTGCTGCAGGTGGCTCAACAAACTTTTCAACAGCCACAGGTATTAAAAGAATCATAGAAGCCATTGCTGCCAATGAACACCTTGAATTATATGATCGCACAGTGAGTCAACCTGATGGAAAAATTGATCTAAAGCTGACAAAGCAGGTTGTAAAAATGGAAGATCAAATTGCCGCAGAAGTTGAAAGAAGGTTAAAGAAGATGAATCTGGGAACTCAAACAATTGCTCAGGTTGAACCTGTTCAAGCGGTGATTTGCGAGATATGTTGTGGACCTCACTTTGCCATGCACTGTTTGGTAACTCAAGAACAGGTTGAACAGATTAATATGTTGAGGCAGAACAATCCGTATGCCAACACGTATAATCTGGGGTGGAAAAATCACCCAAATTTCTCTTGGAAAGATCATCAAGGGAACATCCAAAAATCGGTTCAAGGCCAATAATAGTATCAGCCCCAGCAACAACCATATCAGCCTCCAGTGTCAAGAAAAGTTGATTGGGAAATTGCCATTAAAAAGATGGCAGCTCACAATTGTCAATTTCAAGAAGAAACAAGGAGTAACTTCAAGAATAATGGAGCCTCTATTAAGAATCTTGAAGTGCAAATGAGCCAAATTGCCCAACACCTCGCCATTCCACAAACTCCAGGGACTCTTCCTAGTGCTACTGTAACAAATCCTAGAGATAATCACAAAGTAAATGCAGTCACAACGCGAAGAGGTAAAGTTAGTGAGGAGGTTCAAGAGAATTCTGAAGGTGGAAATCAAATGATTGAGGTGGAACTGGAAATCAAAGAAAATGAAGAGGTTGATAAAGAAAAAGAAGTTACCTCAGCACCGGACATCAAAGAAAAAGATGTTGAACCAAAACTGGTGGTCAAACTTCCATATCCTACAAGAAACAAGAAGAAAGGGCAGCAAGAAAAGAATTTTGAGAAATTCCTTGACTTGTTCAAAAAGCTGGAGCTGAATATTCCATTGCTTGAAGCACTTGAACAAATACCCACTTATGCCAAGTTCATGAAAGATATCATTGCTAAAAAGAGGACTATGGGAGCTGAACCTATTATTCTAACCGAAACTTGTAGTGCTATTTTGCAGGGACTAAAGATTCCGGTGAAGAAAAAAGATAGAGGAGCTGTCACCATCCCATGCACTATCGGTGACCGATCGTTCAAGAGAGCTCTCATTGACTTGGGAGAGAGCATCAGTTTAATGCCTTTATCCATCTACAAAAAGTTGGGTATTAGGATGACTCTCCAATTCGCGGACCATTCGGTGAAGCGGCCATATGGAGTTGTCCATGATGTCCTGGTTAGAGTGGACAAATTTGTGTTTCCGGTTGACTTTGTGATCCTTGAAATGCCTGAAGATGAAGAAATCCCCTTGATTTTGGGAAGACCTTTCTTAGAAACCGGGAGAGTTATGATAGATACGGAAGGTGGAACACTAACGTTGAAGGTGTACGATGAAGAGTTGAAAATTGATGTTAGGAACACTTTGAAGTATAAAGATGATGTGGGCACTAGTAGTAACATACAAGTGTTAGAACAAATGGAAGCTAGTGAGCATTTAGAAAGTGTGTCCAAATTGCCTCTAGAGAGGGTGCTGAGTATGTCCATTTTTGAAGATGATAAGGAAGTTGGAGATAATGATATGGAAGGGGTAGCTATGCTTGAAACTCAACCTATCCTTAAAAGAGTTAGAATGCACCGGTGGGAAGAGTTGAGACAACCTATAACGGTTGATGAAGGCAAAGACAAGCCAAAAATATCAGAATTGAAGCAACTCCCCGAGAATCTCAAATATGTCTTTCTTGACATGGAAGAAAAATGTCCCGCTATTATTAGCGCTAATTTGAAAAGTATGCAAGAAGACAAGTTAATTGAAGTCCTTAAGAAATTCAAGGGAGCAATTGGGTGGAAGATTGAAGACCTTAAAGGTATAAGTCCTACGGTGTGTATGCATAAAATACTTATGGAAGAAGATCACAAATCGGTCGTGCAACCCCAAGGGAGATTGAATCCGGTGATGAAGGAGGTAGTGCGAAAAGATGTTGTTAAGCTACTGGATGCAGGATTAATCTATCCTATATCCGATAGTGCTTGGGTGAGTCCGGTACATGTGGTACCTAAAAAGGGGGGAACAACTGTTATAACAAATGAAAAGAATGAGTTGATTCCTACTAGAACTGTTACTGGATGGAGAGTTTGCATCGATTATAGAAGATTGAATTTGGCTACGAGAAAGGACCATTTTCCGCTACCATTCATTGACCAAATGTTGGAAAGACTAGCGGGACATGATTACTATTGTTTTCTTGATGGTTACTCCGGATACAATCAAATTGCTGTTGCACTGGAGGACCAAGAGAAAACGGCGTTTACATGTCCCTATGGCATTTTTGCATATAGAAGGATGCCATTTGGGCTATGTAATGCCCCCGCTACATTCCAAAGATGCATGACATCCATTTTTGCGGATATGCTAGAAAAACACATGGAAGTGTTCATGGACGATTTCTCCGTGTTCGGATCCTCATTTGATCACTGTTTGTCTAACCTTTCACTTGTTTTGCAGCGATGTCAAGAAAGCAATTTAATATTGAACTGTGAAAAATGTCATTTCATGGTGCGAGAAGGCATTGTTCTTGGTCACAAGATCTCACAAAAAGGGATCGAAGTTGATCAAGCCAAAGTGGAAGTGATCTCGAAGTTGCCACCGCCGATTAATGAGAAAGGTATAAGAAGCTTCTTGGGACATGCGAGTTTTTACCGCAGGTTCATAAGAGACTTCTCGAAGATAGCCAAACCTTTAACTACCCTGTTGGTTAAAGATAAGGCTTTTGTTTTCAATAAGGAGTGCATCTATGCTTTTGAAACACTTAAAAAGGAACTAGTGTCTGCACCTATTGTTATTGCTCCTGATTGGTCCTTACCCTTTGAAATTATGTGCGATGCTAGTGACATTGCGGTAGGGGCTGTTCTTGGACAGCAAAAAGGGAAATTGCTTCATGTGATTTATTACGCTAGTCATGTTTTGAACCCCGCACAGATAAACTATGCAACTACCGAGAAGGAGTTGCTAGCGGTTGTGTATGCCTTCGATAAATTCAGGCAATATCTGTTGGGTTCAAAAGTGATTGTTTACACTGACCATGCTGCTTTGAAATATCTTTTTGCTAAGCAGGATTCAAAGCCCAGGCTTTTGAGGTGGATTTTACTTCTCCAGGAATTCGATGTGGAGATCCGTGACAAGAAAGGGTGTGAAAACACTGTTGCAGATCATCTTTCTCGGATGTCACCAATTGAGGAGACTGAAGAGCAGCACCCAATAAAGGATGAGTTCGCTGACGAACACATCCTAGCTGTTATTGGGGTGCCTTGGTTTGCAGATTATGCAAACTACCTCGTTGGCGGTATTATACCCGACGATTTTGATTCTAACAAAAGAAAAAAGTTTGTTCATGACTGCAGGTTTTACTTATGGGACGATCCTTTTCTCTACAAAAGAGGGGTGGATGGCCTTGTAAGAAGATGTGTACCAGACGAAGAACAAAAAGATGTGCTGAAAGCATGTCACGACTCTGAGTATGGTGGGCATTTCAGTGGTGATCGGACAGCAGTTAAAGTCCTTCAATCCGGACTTTACTGGCCATCTTTATTTAAGGATGCTCAAGAATTAATGAAAGAGTGTGACAGATGTCAGAGGACTGGGAATATATCAAAAAGAAACCAGATGCCCCAAAACTCTATGCTAGAGGTTGAGTTATTCGATGTATGGGGGATAGACTTCTTGGGGCCGTTTCCACCGTCGTTCGGAAAAAAACTATATTTTGGTGGCAGTGGATTATGTGTCCAAATGGGTAGAGGCTGTTGCATTGCCCACCAATTATGCTAAGGTTGTGGTGAGATTCCTGAAAGAGAACATTTTTGCAAGGTTTGGTGTCCCGAGAGCATTAATAAGCGACGAAGGAACACATTTCCTGAATCACCTCATGGAGAAGCTGCTGCAAAAGTACAATGCTAAACACCGGATAGCTACTCCATACCACCCCCAAACAAGCGGCCAAGTTGAGGTGTCAAATAGACAACTCAAACAAATCCTAGAAAAAACAGTGAATTCGTCTAGAAAGGATTGGTCTATTAAGTTGGATGACGCTTTATGGGCATACCGAACGGCTTTCAAAACACCTATCGGTATGTCACCATATCAACTGGTTTACGGAAAGGCATGTCACCTACCATTGGAACTTGAACACAAAGCTTTTTGGGCGTCTAAGTATCTTAATATAGATTTGTCAAAAGCTGGAAGTTCGAGGATTCTTCAACTTCATGAGTTAGAAGAATTCAGGAATAGGGCATATGAGAATGCTAAAGTTTACAAAGAGCAAACGAAAAAATGGCATGATAAAAGGATTCAAAGAAAAGAGTTTTGGGAAGGACAAATGGTCCTTCTGTACAATTCAAGGTTGAAGCTATTCCCAGGCAAACTAAGGTCTAAATGGTCGGGACCTTTTGTAGTTCACAAGGTATTTCCTCACGGAGCTGTCGAAATTAAAAATCAGACCAATGGAGATATTTTCAAGGTGAACGGGCAGAGATTAAAGCCTTACTTCAAAGGCCAGACTACTGCTGATGTGAATGTTACTCGTCTTACTCAGTAGGATGACGGACCGTCGAGCCATGTGACGTTAAACGCAGCGCTAAGTGGGAGGCAACCCGCGATTTTATCATTCTTACTTCTGTTTGTTTCAGTTTTGTAGGTTGTGTGTTTTTGTGTATCACTGGTTCTGTGAAGGAAAGAAAAAGGTTGGGTGTCGGGCAAGAAAGATCAGAAAAATCAAGAAAAAGTGAAAAATCAGGGGTGCAACACGGCCCGTGTTGCAAAGTGCAGAAAAAGTCTGGTTTAGATGAGAATCTGAAGAGATCCAGGGGTGCAACATGGGTGCCCGTGTTGTGCAACACGGCCCGTGTTGCAATGTCTGAAGAAGAGGATTTTGTTATGAGAATTTGAGGAGATCCAGTGATGCAACACGGGTGCCCGTGTTGTGCAACACAGCCCCTGTTGTGCAACACGGCCCGTGTTGCAATGTCTGAAGAAGAGGATTTCTTTGATGAGCCTTTAAAGAGAACCAGGGGCCTGACACGGGTGCCCGTGTTGTGCAACACGGCCCGTGTCAGGCATGCAAGAAGCCAGATTTTGAATTTTTTTAAACTTCCCAATTTTAAGTCAGTGGGCCCCACGTGGTTATTATCATAACTTCTCATTAGTGGCTCATTAACCACTCATTTATCCTAAACTTTCATCTTCTTCAACCTCCATTCTCTTACAAAAACCCTAACCCCATTTTCATTCTTCATAAAAGCTTCATTTTCTCCATTACCCACTCACCAAAACACACTACCCAGTTCACAAAAAGTATTCCCTGTGCCTCCATCGTCACTTCTACGGTGACGGATTTCACTAATATTTTGATCAAATTGTGTGCTTAATTTGTGCAGGTGATAACAATGCCTCCTCGCAAGGATACCGGTAAGAGTGTCGCCGAATCTTCTCGCCCCCGTAAGCGAGCACACCAAATGCCTAATGCTCATGGCATTTTGTTTGAGGACCCGGAGCATCAAGCCAAATATTCAAAGTTGGTAAGGCGTAAATTGATACCGGCCCGATATATGTGTAATGAAACTCTTGAGAATCTAGGGCTTAAATTTGAAGTTCATAGAATGTTTCACAGTATTGGCATGCTAAATTTTATGCTTTATGAAGCGCCGAATTTTGAGCGCATAACTTTGGAATTTTTGAGTTCTTTACAGTTTCAGCTCAAGCATACGTGGACCGGATCAGACACAGAGTACTTCGGTACTTTGAAGTTCCGCCTCTTTGACACTGATCATGTGATGTCAGTTGCTGATTTGGGAAAGATATTAGATCTTCCAATTTACGGGGCTGGTGCACCGCCGAGTACATTTGTGGCAGGAGAATTCTGGAAAGATATCACCGGCAGTACCGAGTATGTCGCGTCGGCGACAAAAGCTTCGGGGATTCATAACCCATGCTTTAGGTATGCTCAGAAGGGGTTGGTTTATACCCTTTTCTGCCGAGGCGATAGCACAGGAGTGGCTACACAGAGAGAGTTGTACTTCCTGTATGGTATGGCAAATGATGAGCTGATCAACGTTGAGGCCTTCGCAGCAGACCACCTGAAGCGGGTAGCCAATGCTGCCTCTGGTGAGATCTCTGTTGGAGGGATGATTACGCAAATTGCTGAAAAACTTGGGTATGCTGAGAGGTTGCTTGAAGTACCTGCAGTGGCAGGTAAGACCAAAATTGATCTTGAAACCTTAATCAACCAAGGTATGATAAAGAGCTGTCATAATTATTACTCTGTGATGACTCGTAACCGGCATTTGATTTCTTTACCTGCTCCTAATTTGATTACTATAGACAATAGAGCTAACTGGTTGTATGAGGACCCTATGCAGGGTGGAAACGATCAGTTTGATGAGTATTTTTCAGGTGAGGAGGATGAGGGGAACCAAGCTGAAGAGGTCCCGGTTCAAACTGCTGGTGGATCATCAAACCAAGCAACCGGTCAGTGGAGTGTGACCAAGGAGCAGTGGGACGAAATGATAAAAGAGCAGACCCGACAAGGGGGCCTCATCGATGAGATGCATTCATGGATGCAGCAGATGATGCTTCACGGATTTCCACCTGAGAGTGATAGTTGTGAGTTCCCTCTGACATTGGTTCTTCAACAGTGTGGACACTGTTGAGTTCAAGTGTGGGGGGGTTTAGTTTTCATGTTTTCGTTTGTTTTGTTTTTTCGTTTGTTTTGTTTTAATCTATGTTTATTTTTAGTAGTGTCGGCTTGAAAATTATAGCTATGTGTTATTTGAAAAACACCCCTGAGTTGACCTGTTGTGTGTTGCGAGTGAATAATGAGAAAGTATATAGGATTTGAGTGAAAAGAAACCCGATGAGCAAAAAAATGGAAATTTTTTGATGTTTAGGTACTACATGAACACACTGAGTCTCCGGAATTAGGAACGAGTTCGACGTGTAGATTCGTGCCATGGTACTTTGATTTGAGAAGTAAACCCGAAGTAGTTTCTATTGACATATCTGGCTTTATCTATAATAATTGTGTGTGCAAAGTTGATCCAAAAGAGAAAAAGGCTTGAAGGCACCGAAAAAAAATGAATGAAAACATTTGAACGATCGATCCTTCTAAGTTGGGTAACCTTCACCAGGTTATTCAACCTAACGGCGGTTGAACATAAATGTTTCCCTAAGGGACAAAGAAATATCGGTGCCAACAATTAAAAAGAGGGTCAATTTTGTACACATAGTGAAAATCATAAAAAGCCTTAAAAGTGATTGTCCGAATGAAAAGGGTTGAAAATCGAAAAATAAGACCTAAGCCCGAAGCATAGTCGGAGAGGTTACCGAAAAGGAGATTCAGATCCGGGGTTTTCCGCGGTGTAGTGTTTGTGTGATACCTTTACTGAGAGAGAAGTACCAAAAAGAACTTATTGGGTGACTTGGAACAAAGGATCCACGTATGAGTATCGTAATTCATCTTGCTAGTGTTTTAATGTATAAATACAGGATTTTTGCTTGAGGTCAAACAAGAATTCAAGTTTGGGGGAGTTTGATCAGTGATATTTAGTTGTAGTTTTCAAGCCGGTTTTCAGTGTCCTTTGAGTCTAATTTTGTTCGTTTGAAGTATTTCGTTCATGTTTCGTCGTAGTTTTCTTAATGTAGCATGCAAGTTAGTTTTAATCGTTTTATTCTGTTTTTATCTTTGGTATGGGTTATGTGGTTGTTTTTTGATGTGTTTTCAGGTCAATATGTAATCGGTTGTTCGACGCGTCCGAAGAGATGATCCAAGCATGAAAGATGACAACAAAATGGGATGTCAGAGGCACAACACGGGTGCCAGTGTTGTACAACACGGCCCGTGTTGTGAATACCAGAAGAAAAAGGAGATTTGTAAAGAAAAGGAGAAACTCAGTGTTGTGACACGGGTGCCCGTGTTGTACAACACGGCCCGTGTCATAGCATCTGATGAAGAGGCTACATTGGGATGAACCAGAGGCACAACACGGGTGCCCGTGTTGCACAACACGACCCGTGTTGTGAAGACCAGAAGAAAATCTTATGTTTTGTTGCTGCAAGGGTATTCCGGAATTTTCGCGGTGTTTTGGAAGACTGATTTATATTTGACGATTATTACTGTAATGAACCACTTTTTGATTTGGGGATTTTGGGATTGGAACGAATACGGGAGAAGAAGGATTGATCAAGAGCGGAAGCGATTGACGATCCAACGAATCCTACGTTAATTGTAATGTCTCAATTATCTTGCTCTGTTTTTATTTCCGTTATGAACATGAGTGGCTAAACCCCCCAATGCCAGGGGGTGTCCCTGATTTGCTTTATGTAATGACAATTTGAATTCTTCATTTTGAGATTATGCTATTAAATCCGTTTCTTTATTTTATGTAACGTCCTTAACGCTTTGTCTTTGTTGGAAAATGGGATAATTGATCATGGTTAGAATTTGGTCTGACCAACCATCTTAACCTTGTTGCATAAGTTTTATCACGATAAATATTACTGAGGAATTGGAATATTTTGTGAAAACCTTTTTATGTCAGAATTATTTCTTGATATTCTTATTTGACCGTTGAGGAATCAAGGTCGAGGAAGAATACCAATGGTTTTTCTTTAAAGGAATTTTGGAAAAACATTATCAACTTAGGAAAGACACTTTTTAAAGCATATCTCTGTAAGATTAAGAACCCATTGAGTCATTGCACTGCGGATCATACACCGTCCCTGACATTATTTTCATATTAGTAAAAACTCTTTGTTTTAGTTTACGTTTTAATAACTTTATTTTATTTAATCTAAAATCAAACCTTTAAACCATAACTTTTGTCCAATTGACATTAATCATTCAGAACTTATTTTATTAAGCAGTCCTTGAGATCGATATTTGGGGTTACTCCCTTCTATTACTACATCGGTAAAAATAGTACACTTGCTATTTTCCGATCATTCCACAATCCACAAATCAATGGAGGTTGGAGGCTAAGCTTCAAGATCTTCAAGTTTCGATGTGAAACTTGAAGAGCTTCTTCAAAAAGCTTTGGTGAAAAGGGGTAAATGGAGGAAAAGTGAGAGAGAGAAAAAAAGTGATTGTGAGAGAATGAAAAATTTGGGAACTTGTGTCTATGAAAATTGTGTGAGAGAGGCCTCTTTGGCTTGGATGAAAATGGATTAAATATGGTTTAGGTTTGGGGTCCAAAAATTAGGCTTGAGATCCAAAATTATGGTTTGGTAATGAGGTTATGATTAGGAATGGAGTTAGGGTTGGTAGTTAGTTAGGGTTAGGGTTGGAGAAGGAACATTCTAGAAGATGGTAGAACATGGTAGAAGCTTCCAAGGGAAATGGAGTGGAATTGAAGTAGAAAAACAAGAGGGAAAAAATGAAAGGAAGTGTGGAAAGAAAGTGGAAGGAAAAGGGAGGAAAAGGTGAATTTTTCCCTTTTTTTGGTTGGTTAGCTTGGAAATGGTTTGAATTATTTTTGGGATATTATTTTTCTCTTGAACTCCAATATTTGGCAAGCCTCGATCGACCCCTCACCTCATGCGTATGCAAAGGATGATGATTTATTTATTTAATTTTTCAAATGCGATGCAATGATATGCGGAATGATGCGGGAATGAAGCGTAAACCGCTCGAGGTTGATAATAAAAAAAGAGGGCAAATTTTGGGGTGTTACAATAAGTGAGTGAAATACTTTACAAAATACCATAAGGTATATACTCTTGGTTGTTTTTTTTTTAAAAAAAAAAAGTTGAATTTAACTAAATAATAGAAAACTTAGTATTTTTTCTCTGTAAATACATTATATTTCTTTTAAGAAAAATAAATAGGAACAATACAAAATATGTAAATACATTAGATTTCTGTTAAGAAAAATAAATGGGAACAATACAAAATAAGAAAGGAATGAATTTCATTTTGTTAAAATCTTTTATATAGTATTTGTCTAACAAAAATATGATAATTAAAAAATATTATAAAATATATATTTGTAAGGAAAAGTAAAAAAAAAAATTAATATAACTACTTTAATATAAATAACAATTGTTTTATGCCACTAAATCAAATTAGTTTTAGAAAAAAAATATTAGACTTAATTTTAGAAAACAATTTTAATTTACCAATTATTAACTTAACATTTTTATATACAATATTTAGAGATACTTTCCAAAAAGGCAAATTATAGATATCTTTAAATATATTTCTTTATCATATCATTTCAATTTTTTTCTTTTTTTTTTTGACGGGAAATTATCATATCATATCTTAGCACAACATTAAAATGCATTTTAATTATTGCGTTTAATAATTTTTTAAACAGTTGAAATAGAAAAACCAAAAATTTCAACCAATTAAAAAAAAAAAAAAAATGCAGTTGAAAAGATTAATTTCTTAATTTTTTATATATATACATCTCACTTTGCCATATCCTAAGAATTATCATGATTTGCATAAGCGCATGCATGTTGAGAGTTTGATTGAAGATATAAACCAATCACACAAAAGTTTTGGACTAACTTACATATTCACTCTTTCTTCTTTCCTTTCATCTTCTTCTTCATCTATGGAATCCTCAAATTGGATTCTCAAACATGTATCCATTTTACTCATTTTCTTCCTTACTCCTTCAATCTCCTCAACTTTAGACCATGTGGTTACACGCACTAAAACCTTGCACAACAATTTCACTGCAGTATCAGATTTTAGATTAATAAATAGAAGAATTTTAAAGGATTGTTCAAGTAATTACGTTAAGATCAATGTCAGCTCAAATTCAAGCTTGTTCGATGACCAGTTTGTAACTGTAACGGTCACTGGAGTTTTGGAACCGGGGGATGGCGATTGGGTGGCTATGATCTCACCTTCAAATTCAAAGTAAGAATTAAATTTTAAAATATACATGTTATGATTGTATATGAAAATCATTGCTAATGTAAATTTATTATGTTTTCTTTTAATATATGCAGCAGCAGCGTTGAAACTTGTTTGCTCAATGGAATTTATTATCTACAAACTGGTGATACTGCACAACTTCCTCTACTTTGCCATTATCCTGTCAAGGTAAGTTCATGAACACAAAATCATACATAATATTTTGTTAAGGTAAGCTCAATGGAAATTAAATATTTTGTTAAGTTCATCAACACAATATTATACATGTTTGGAAATTAAATATTGTTTTTGTCTTCTTTCCCTTTTCATTGTGTAGTACTAATATTCAGTGAATAATGTCTTTCAATTTTCAAATTATATTCTCTATATTTTCTTTTTAAAATATATTTTAATTTTTTTAAAAGGGAAATTTATACTACAAAAAACAAAATAATTTAAAAAATGGGGATTAAGCAACTTGCTAGTATGCCTCATAAATGTCATAAATTAATACATGGTTTTAAATTGCGTTGCGATTTTAAATTGCGTTGCGATTGGGAATGCAGTTGTGGTTGCAGTCATTGTAGTCCATAAGGATTGTAGGCATTACAACCCGATTTTTTTATGAACATAAAATAGTATATTTTAGTATATGTATTAGATTTCACATGTCTTCTATTGTTGCTTTGTTGCAGTCTGATACAGATACAGACAAATACGGTTGTTGCGGTGTTAAGATGTGGTCATTGCGGTGTTATGATGTGATTTTTAGTGTGATTTACAAACACACTGTAATTGTGATCTAATATTGATACGAATACTACCGCAACCGCAATATTACGGCCGCATCAGATGATGCGGTCAACAATTTAAAACCATGACTATATATATATATATATATATATATATATATATATATATTTGCAAACTGTTAAGTGATTTACGGTTCCTCTTCAACCTCCTTATCTCCAAAGGTTACCATTGCATCCTATGAAGTTTATTGATCTTTAATCATTATTATAAATAAAATTTTATTTCCTTAGATGTTTTAAATAATTAATACATAAACTATCAAACAATATTAAGAAATAAATTTTTATTAATAAAATGACTAGAGTTTTATTTCTGTGAAAATAACAGGTCCATTATTTTGTATTTTCTTGGGTTTATATTTCCATAAATTCATCTTAAGTAATTAAATCTATTGTGTAACTTGTTTTTTAAATGTAGTATTCCGATAGTTATGTTATTCCTGTTAAATATATATGTTTAAAACTAATTAGATGCATAGTGAAAGATTATAGATGAAATTTTGATTTTGAGAGAATATACAGTTTTATTTATTGAATAAGTAATCGTTTAGCTTTGCAAAAATTTATTTATTTATATTATATTATTTATAATACAATTTTATTGATATATTTATTTAACTTTATATAAAATTAACAGAATTTGAGTATTTAAAAATTTTCAGTTTTACGTGGATTTTCCGGTAGATTTGAGATTACCTGCGGATTTACTTGCGAATTTATCTACGGATATAGATAAATCCGCAAGTAAAATCGTAGGTAATATCAAATCTGTAGAAAATCCGCAGATGATTAGATTTACTTGCGAATTCATTTTTTTTTAATGAAAAATGGGGTAGATAGAGAATTAGTTTGAAAAGTGGATTATTTGGAGAATTTTTTTGAATAAGTAGGGTATTTGAATAAAAATTTCAAAAAATTTAATTGTGTAATTAATATGTTCATTTTATATATAAATGAAGATGTATATAAATAATAAAAAAAAAAGTTATATTCAAGAATAAAGTTTTTGTCATCAAATGATTAGTTAATAACAAAATTGCAGGCACAATATTTGTCAAACGATCCAGATTACCTGAGCTGTAAAAACAAAGAATGCAAGGAAGAGCAGGATGGGAAATGCAGTGTGACAACTTGCAGTGGTTCCATAAAGTTTCATGTTATCAACATTAGAACTGACATTGAGTTTGTATTCTTCACTGGTGGCTTCCTCAACCCTTGCCTTGTTGGAAGGTCCACACCTTTGAGTTTTGCTAATCCTAACAAGCCACTTTATGGACATCTCTCAAGCATTGATTCAAATGCAACATCAGTAAGCAAGCACCATAACCATAACTAGTACTATGCTTTAAAGTAATCACTTTTATTCTTAAATGTGTGAAACTAATTGATGATTGGTGTTGTAGATGAGATTGACATGGGTTAGCGGAGACAAGGAACCTCAGCAAATTCAATACGGAGATGGAAAAACAGTTACTTCAGCAGTTACTACTTTTTCACAAGATGATATGTGCAGTGAGTAATACCTTCATTTTTATATGCTCAGAAATATATCTGTTTCATGCATCAGCACTGTTAATTCATAAGAAATATTTACAGGTTCAGTACTGCCGAGTCCTGCTAAGGATTTTGGATGGCACGACCCAGGATACATCCACTCAGCAATTATGACTGGACTCAACCCATCAACTACCTACTCCTACAGATATGGAAGGTATGTAGCAGCAGTACACCTTAGTTGTAAACATTTGTATATCTCCACAAAGTATTTCAAGAAATAATTTAATTTTGTTCTAGTAACTCGGTTGGTTGGAGTGAGCAAATCAAATTTTCAACTCCACCTTCTGGAGGATCAGATGAGCTCAAATTTGTTGCATTTGGTGATATGGGAAAGACCCCTCTTGATGCTTCAAAAGAACATTATATTCAGGTAAATTCATATTGATGGGTTTCGTTGGACTTCACCAACAACACTGTACCAATAGGTAATGACCAGCTTGATCTTATTTTTCATGTAGCCTGGAGCTTTATCGGTTATCAAAGCTATAGCTAATGAAGTAGATTCCAACAATGTAAACTCGGTTTTTCACATTGGAGACATAAGCTATGCAACTGGTTTTCTAGCAGAATGGGATTTCTTTATGAACCTTATTAGTCCAGTAGCTTCAAGAGTTTCTTACATGACAGCAATCGGGAACCATGAGAGGTATTGTTTAAAAGTGAATTAAGAGTGCGTAATAGCTTATGACATATCATTATTGAACTTGTTCTTATATTCAGGGATTATATAAGTTCAGGTTCAGTTTATCAAACACCCGACTCTGGTGGTGAATGTGGAGTACCTTATGAAACATATTTTCCAATGCCAACTTCTGCAAAGGATAAGCCTTGGTACTCCATTGAACAAGCAAGTGTTCACTTCACAGTAATATCCACTGAACATGACTGGTCCATAGATTCAGAACAGGTCAATGAAATAAAATAATTATTTTTTATTTCATACACTTATAATTAAATTAAATGATTGAAATACATATATGTAATATTCCTATTGCAGTATGAATGGATGAAAAAGGATATGGCAACAGTTAATAGACAACATACTCCTTGGTTAGTCTTCATGGGGTAAGAGATTTATGTACATTTTCAGATTTTGTGGTTTGTCAACTGACATCAAGCCGCCAAGACTTCTGAATAATGGTTCAGCTGACTTAAACCACTCAAACTGAAATAAAATTGTGGTCAAACGGCCAAAATAACTTAAATGGTAGTAAAGTTTGGTGAAAGATTCAACCGGGTGAACTGTCCAGTTTGGTTTTGGAAATAATGCTCTCAACTTCACAACATTTATTGAACATTCTTTTAATATATTTACAGACATAGACCAATGTACACTTCCAAACGAGGAGGATTTTTACTTAAAGATCAAAATTTTATTAAATCTGTGGAGCCATTGCTATTAGAGAATAAGGCAAGAACATCAAACTCCTTAGAATTCTGTTCTGTTGCTTACAGTGCCTTGTATAAGAAGCTAACTTGTGTATTGTGAACATGAAACAGGTTGACTTAGCTCTTTTTGGCCATGTGCATAACTATGAAAGAACTTGTTCTGTCTATCAGAATAAGTGCAAAGCCATGCCTATAAAAGATCAAAAGGGAGTAGACACTTATGATAACAGAAATTACAGTGCCCCCGTTCATGCTATCATTGGCATGGCTGGATTCACCTTAGACGAATTCCCAGATGATGTAACTAATTTTCCATTCATCAAGTTCGTTTATATACATATGTATTCATCAAGAGTTAGGATTAAGTTTACGGTTTGTTCTGTTGCATTAGCAGGCTGAGAGCTGGAGTCTTAAAAGAATTTCAGAGTTTGGTTATTTAAGAGCACATGCTACTAAAAATGATTTAAACTTGGAGGTTAGTATTTATATGTACTTATATTCCAATCTCAATCACCATTTCATGAACTCTTGATTTTATCTTAAATACATATTAAGCATTATATACATCATTGCAGTTTGTGACATCAGATACAAAGGAGGTTAAGGATAGTTTCCGCATTACAAAGTAAAAGTTCACTCTAGAAAAAAGAAATAGATAAAGAAGTAGAAGTAGAAGCAAGTCTAATAAAGATTGAGACAGAAAGTCAAAGGAGATCAAGAGACACGGATGAAGATAAACAGCATTTCGGTTGATTCTTTGTACTACATATCTACATTGTTGTTGATTCTGTTACAAAGAATTATATTACATTGTTGTTGACTCTGTTACAAAGAATTATATATAGATAATAAGTTCTTGTTACTGCAACTCCTATTTCTTGTCCTTATCAGACAGAATAAAAGTATACATCGTTTCATAGTATACTGCTTCCTGTACATTTGATTTTTGACTTTTTTAGTTTCACAAAATATGAGACAGCCTTTATAAGAAGAGAATTTGCTTCATTGTAAATGTTAGCGAAAGAAGGATGAATATTGTTGTGCCTTTCTCATTGATATGGGTATCGTATATATACATCAAGAGGGTTGCTATGTTTACACCCAACATTTAACACCGTATGTTTACACCAAATGAGATAAAGCAAGGCCATGTATTTGTTTGTGTATGAACAGGAAAAAAATAATGATTAAACAATTAATAGAAACCAAAATCCGTATTATTATACGGTGTAGGTGTTACAATTGGGTGTAAAAGTAACATTTCTCATACATCAAATGTATCCTTAATTTAATAATATCCTTTCTATATTTATATAATCTAATACACCTCCGTAGTCGAAACTAAAGGTGAATGAATATCGAGACAATTCTTAAAGTTGTAAAAAAAATTGTAGCAAAAGGCCCTATGTGAAGATATCGGCAACTTGATAACGAAAGGGAACATGTAATACCCGCACTTGACTGCGAGCAACTTTTTCCCGCATAAAGTGTATATCCATTCGATTGAGACTAGGTGCGTTGACGTTTTGCGGACCAAGATAACAAATTGTCACCAAGATATATACAATACCTAGAGGTAAATCTTCATGTGTCTGGACTGTGAAAACATGCTTCTCAAAGGTTTTGATGAAGACAAGTTCTACAAAGCAAGAAGATTGGCAAAAAGAAATAGCTCATAATTAGCAAGTCAAGTTTCAAGTATTTAAAGGAATCAAGTCTTGAAGAAACTCTACTTAATGGATCATGAAAATGTTAAGGTATAAAAGCTCTCAACCTCTCAATGTGTATTCAAGTGCTCAAAGTTTCATTCATTCATGCCATAATTCATCTAAGACTCTTGTGTAATTTTTCATTAGCATTGCAATTTGTTTTCAAGTCTATTTTCACCTTCAACACTCATAGTAATTGATTACCATATGGTAAGTAATTGGTTAACAACATTCAACGTTAATTTCTTTGACTTATTTAAAAGGGTGTAGTCGGTTGATACTGCTTAAGTAGAGGATCAGACACGACTTCCCAACATTGGACTGATACAGAAATACTGTGCACCCGAGACGTGAATGATACCATATTACACAAGAGGTACCGTGGAAATTGTCAGCAGGCTAAACATGGTGAGGAATATATAAGGCCAAAAATGTTATCATCATGAGAGTTATCTGGTATGTCTTTATCACTCTTAGCTTGCATATTCATCTGTTGGATTTTCTATACACACATTCACACTGAGGTACATGATTTTGTTAACCTTGAGCCTTTCTAGCCAACCCTCATATGTTATCCCTTATTTGACCTTTCGAGCCATATTCCCTTTTGTTTGTTATCATCTGCATCGTGTTAACCATAAGCCACAAACACTCCCTCACCCTACTCGAATAGGTATCATAAATTTCTGACCTGTGTAAAAACTCTTAGTTTGGGGTTGAGATACTAGCAATAATGTAAGTAAGTGCATTTAAAAAATGAGGAAAAAGAGCAAAGAAAAAGCATTGGAAAAAAATAAATAGAAAATAACATAAAGAAAAAGAAAGATGAAAGATGAAAGAATGTACTTACAAATAGGAGGACCTAGTTCGAGGAATCGAAAAAATAACCTCGAAGTTACACTTGAGGAGAGAAACTGGAAAATCATGATAAGTTGTGTCCAAAGCCCTTGAGTATGAAAAGTGCAAGTTACATAATGATGAGAGAAATAAAATTGCGTCTAAGTTCAAAAACTCTTTGTTTTTCCATTTTATTTCTTTATCCCACAATGTCCCTAAGCCTAGTTACAACCCGTAAAGCCCGTGAGAAGTGTGTGTCGTGTCTACGTGATATGAAAATATATGATATTTAAAATTATGAGTTGACATTGCATGTTGTGATTTTTGAGTGTAGACACTTTAACCTGAGAGATTAGGTAAGAGTGTGAAAAGCTGATAAGTGCCAAGGAACTTCGAAGTGGAAGTGTGGTGGAATGCCAAAAAGTCGGGTAAGAAGGAAACTGTTGAAAGGAACATGGAAGTCGCGAAAGAGCTAGACAGTATTGTGATAATATTAGGATAATCTGGAGGTGACCGTCTTGTTCTCTCGAGCATCACTTGAGGGAAAGTAATGGGATGATGTGGGGTTGTGATCGGTCACCAATTCTATGAGTTTTCATCAAATTATTCGGCCTAAAATCAAGAAATCGGTAACACTTTAATTAGTATTTTTTTATTGTTTTCCAAGTTAATTCTATTTTTTTTGAAATTTTTTATCTCGCTTTGTTTCTTTAAGTAATTCATGTTATTTTGTTGCACTTTATGCGTTTGTTGGTAGTGTTTTATGCTCTTCAGGTTCATGCTATAAGCTCCACAATACTTACACGAAAAGGGAGTTTTTAGAGGATTTTTAGAGCTCCAATGGCCTTGACACGGTCACCAATATCACCTGATATGGGTTGTGTCAGGATGGTACCCAAAGGAAGAAGTTGGTAGAAGAGGAAGCAGGCTGACACGGGGGATCGTGTCAGCTAACACGACCCGTGTTAGCTTGAGGGCACTATTTTTATATTTTTTTTTTTGATCTGTTTTGGAGTCCGAAGTGCATTTAAGACATTTTCTTGGCTGATTAGTGATCTGCAACTATTTAGGTTGATTAGGATAGAAAAATGGGACTTTTTCTTTATGATGAATTGAGTTTTTAGTTTTTATGCTATCAAGAGTTCCGGAAAAACGGAGATTGTTCATGCATGAAAGCTGTAACACCCCCTTTCTATACCCCCAAATAATCAATTAAATCATTTAGGCACATAATAAAAATTCCATCAGAGTATATTTTAAACATGGTATAAAAGGGAATGTAACACCCTAATTTTTGCCCTAAGATTTCTTCGCATATCATCTGCATTTTGCATACAAACAAGATCGCACTGGCTTTCGAGTTTCTCCTCAGATAGGGTCTATGTTTCGCAGAGGAACACTTTTATTTTTACTTCTTTATATTTGTTTATATTTACTGACTTCTAACCAAAATACCAAAAATATGTTGCAGTGTTCTTCTTCTTCTCTGTGTTGCAGGATTTCAAAGACAGGGCAATGATTTCAATTCAGATGCGTTTGTTCAGTTACAATTCGATTTCAAGTGGATGTTTGACCTAATATTGGTCAAACTATCAGATAAATTGTTTTGACTGCAAGTTGTGTGTGTCAGTGGTTTAGACAATGCGTTTTCAAAGTTCAAGTGGTGTTGAGTGTGAAAGTCATCAGTTATCAGGCAGTGTTTTGTGCGAAGTTTGGTTTGAATCTTCAGTGTTTATCAGACCATCGATTCATCAGTTCATCAGTGATTCATCTGAGGATTTATTTTCCTCAGTATGGATTCAGTTTATCAGGGAAATAATCAGACAGTTTTCAGATGACAGTTGGCTTAAGTTGTGAAATATCCAATTGGGTCTGTGTTGGCTGTGTTCATTCTAATCAAGTGGCTTGTGCAAGAAGAATTCAAATTTGGTTATGGGCTTAAAATAAAAAAATCATCATTTCACCTATTATTCGATTCATACTTTTTTTAGCTACCTCAGCCATATTTCCATTATACAATTATCTATAATATCCATATTCCACCGTTTTTCTTTTCTTCTTCAATATCCAAATTACTCATATTTTATCCATTTTTCAAGTTTCATTCATTATCCCTTATCCATAGCCCATTTCTTTCATGACCATTTGAAATTTTAAATTCTTTATAAACCCATTTAATTCATAAATCCATTTTTTTAATCCATTCACCCATTTTTTATTTTTTATCATTTAATCATTTTTAGACTCATCTATTAATCATTTCAAATTATCCAATCACTTTTTTTCTTAATATTCATATTTTTGTTTCTAATCCATTTTTAATATCATTCTAAACCATTACCTCACTTACATACATATTTTTTTTCTTTAAGCCAATTTAATTTGTTAGTATATTTCATTGTTTTTTTTATAGGATAAGAAAAATTTATTATAAAAATAAAATTCCCATCCATTCCATTTTTTATTTTTTGATTAATTCTTTTACATTTCTTTTAAGCCCACATGATTTCCCTTTGGCCCATCAGCCTTCATGCTCACTTTCCCAACAACCACAAGCCGTAAGCCGCATTCAACAAGCTTTAGCCTATGCATAACACTTCTCATCACAAGTTTTTCATCAGCCCACGTGACTTCACAGGCCCCACTCAAGCCAGCTGAACATAAGCCTCATGTCACACTTCCCATCATGCTATCAAGCCTAAGCCTCACGCGTGACAAGCCTAACATCAACTTCCAAAAACAAAAGCCTGCAAGCCAATACGCTTCCTGCAGCCTTCACAGCCAAAGCAACCTCAAGCATTTTTGCAAGCCAAAAGTTCTCACGCAGCAACAAAGCAACAGCCCGTACAACAAGATTTCAAAGCCAAGCCATCTTGCATCACGCATTTCACGCATCCAGCCTCACGTGATTTCCAGCCCCCAAGTGAACACATACGCATCCCGCAGCAAAAGCAAATACAGTCATTAAGCCAAGCATCAATAACGGCTCCAATCCGCACGCACCATTTCGTCAGCTCATCAAGCAAAAAAAACATCAGCTAAACAATACGCTGCAAGCTACACAACAAAGCCTTCACTCCCCACACGCGTTGCACACAAGAATGACACCTGAAATGAAAAATCAAAACGCAAGATAAATCTGAACAAAACGCAAACGCAGTGAAATGAAAACGAACACGGGATTTCCGTGAGAGACAAAAACGCCCAAAATCTTGCAAAACGACATCGATCCTTCACTGATTCCCCTATTTAAACAACCCCTCATCTCTTCAATCATTTTCAAGCAAACCAATTTCAGACCAAAAAGCAATAGATATTTCAAAGGGCTCCCGTGGAGTACCACGGACGAGTCGGGTGCCTAAAACCTTCCAGGTTCGTAACCAATCCCCTTACCCATTCTCTGTTTGTTTCTTTTAGCTTTTGCTTTTAGATCCCTAGGTTTTTATTCGTTCTTTTACCTTTTTCCTTTCGGAAATAAAGAAAAGCGTGGTGGCGACTCTGTGTTCATCGAGTTAAGTTAATCAATAGCTTACACTCACGATTTTACCGCTACAGAAAAGTGGCAACTCTGCTGGGGATTTATCTCTAAGAGGATTCAGCCTACTTTGATTTATTTATTGATTTGGTTTGACTTGTTTGTTATTTGGTTGTTCTGTTTCGGTTTTGGTGATCCTCTGTGTGAGATAGATTCTAACCCGGATCTAAGTTGAAACTTATGATAGGACGACGATATTCGAAGCGATATGCGATGGAGTAGTCCAAAGCAATATCAATTTGATAATCTCCACTCGGTTAGGCTCTCTTGGACTATCAATGTCATGACGAGTAATCGTACGTGTCATTATTTTCCGACCTTGAGCTGATCATACTGAGGACCTTAGAACCCTTAACCCATCTAAGCCAATTTAGGAACGTAGTGCGGAAATTGTCTGGGTGTAAACCTAAGGCGGTTGTCACGCGATACTACACTCGGACGAGGTCTATTTTAAGGATGTTATCGGTTGGGGAGTAATCTAACGTATCGGTGATATTCTAAAGATGGCTGTTAACTCCGGGCACCTCTGTTAGCACCCTTTTGGTTTTCTGCAGGTACAATGAAGACAAAACCTTAGTACTACCTGTGTGGGTTGGTGTTTTGTTAACTTGACTTCATGCTCGTGACTCGGAACCTAAGCCCGTGTGCCTTGTGTGACCTTGTTTGTGTTTGTTGCATACATGTCATCATACATTCATGAGCATTGTTCGTAAGATTTCAAAGGACTTATAAGGAACTTTTGCAAAATTTCAGATGTCCATGGCTATGACTTTTGGAAGGAGGAACACAAAGAAGTACACTTTCAAGAATCCTAATGTTGTAGAGTTGAGAAAGCTAGGAGCTTTGGTTGTTGATACCCAAGAGTTCCGAAAATGTCATGGGAAGCTTTTATATATGTTGGATATCGATGTGCCTGAGGGGATTCTCCCTACCTTAGCCCAGTTCTATGACCCGTTGCACCATTGTTTTACTTTTCCGGATTATCAGCTTGTGCCGACTTTGGAGGAGTATTCTCATTGGTTAGGTTTGCCTATTCTGGACAAGGAGTTTCTTTTCACTGGTTTAGAGAAGGAGCTTACTATCAAGGTCATCGCCAAAGCATTGTTTCTTAAGGAGTCCGATCTTAATGGGAAGTTTCTTCCAAAGGGGAGTGTTCGTGGTATTAATGCTAAGTTCTTGATGAGAAAGGCTTCTACTTCACTTACTTTGGGTCATAAGGATGCATTTGAGGCTATTCTTGCTTTGCTTATTTACGGGATTGTCTTGTTTCCGAACTTGGATGGTATTGTGGATGAGAATGCTATTCAGATCTTCTTGAAGAAGAACCCGGTTCCTACTTTGCTTGGAGATATGTATCATGCTTTTCACTATAGGACCTCCAAAGGTGATGGAGAGATTGTATGTTGTGCGCCTCTTCTTTATAGGTGGTTTATTTCGCACCTACCGAAGTCGGATGTTTTCAAGGACAATAGAGAGAATCGAAGATGGTCTCAGAGGTTGATGTCGCTTTCTCATAAGGACATGTGTAACACGGTGGGAGAACTGACTTTAGTTATGTTGCGGATAGCAAGAGTCGCCACCGACTTTTATTTTATCCAAAGGAAAGGCATAAAAGAACAGGAAATACCTTTAAAAATATTTTTGGGTTCGGGGGGTAGGTTATGTAAAGGGAAGGTGTTAGCACCCTTTACATCCATGGTTATCCATGGGCTCTTAGTTACTTAGCTCACTTTAAAATGTTTTTAAGAAGTGTAGTGTGTGTTTAGAAATTTTCTTAAGTGTTTTATAATGATCCATGTACGGATATATATAAAACCTTTGTTTTGAAAATTGCTTTGAAAAATGTGAAGTGTTTGAAATGTTTTTGGAAAGTGAGCAAGTACATAAGAGGAGCCTATCCTAAGTTAAGTCTTTTCTATTCTTAAATATCCTTTAAGTGGTAAGACTATCCCTATTATTAAGGAATAGGTAGTCATTACCTTGGATGTGAGGGACAAGTGAAGGGACAACTGTTATTTAGGCAACTGTGAGGTGTATAAGCAATTCGAAGGGACTTATCATCTTTATTCGAAAGGGACAAGATCATTACAAAGGCAACCATTAAGGGACTTGATCTTTTTTATCTGTTAAGGGACTAGATGATATAAGATGAGGGACTTTGCTTTATACACCCTACTTGACCTTTTGTTTAGGCAACTTGAGAGGTAACCCTTAAGAAGTGAGATGGCGATCCAGGATCGACTTACGTGTGTGAGTGTACCAATTCAGATATTTATCTTTAAGTTAATGATCTAAATTCAAATTTACATACAAACATATTTTGCACTCCCTATTTTACTAACCATAGCATTTAAAATTAAATATTAAAAATTACTACAACTATTACATATTGGATACAATTACATAATAATAATAATAAAAATAAATTAAATAAGCAAATTAAAGAATAATTAAGTGGGTTAGTAAGAATAATAATAATAAAATAAACAATCATATAATATATAAATAAATAAATAAAGGGGGTTAGTAGTAATAAAATAAATAAGAATAAGATGAAAGAATTAGCATAAAGAAAATAAATAAATTTAAAATTTAAAATTAGATAAATAATATTTTTTTAAGAGAATTTAATAAAAGAAATAAGTATTATGTACTAAATTATTCTAATAATATAAACAAATTATTTAAATAATATAAACAAATTATAAAAATGAATATACATAATTAAGATTTATATACAAATATATTAATAAAATAATTAAGTTTTATAAAATATTAAGGTTAATCAAAATAAGTTAGGATTTATGAGAATATTAGGATTTTAGAAAATAGAATTAAGTTTTTATTTTTTAATAATTAATTTATTTGTACAAAATATATAATATTAATACTATACAAAAATAAAATATTAAATAATTTTTAACAACAAAGCTTAATTTTTATAAGTTTGAAATTATATACAAGAAATAATATAAACATTTTGTTTTTTAACATTTATAATTTATTAAATTAATTATAATATAAATAAATTAAATGAAAACAAGAAAGAAAAAGTGAAAAAATACTTACCTGGGGCTGGGATTCGAACCCAGGCCCTAGGCTTTGTTCCTAGCAGACCAAGAAGCCAGCCACTGGGCTATGCGCGCGCATGTGATATGGAGTGAACACCATCAGGTTTTGTTTCTTCTCCTGTAAAAAAATATAACAAAAACAAAACAAAGCAAAAGGGCCTGGGGGGATTCGAACCCAGAACCCTCAGCCTCAAAAGCGCACACACTGACCAACTGAGCTAACCATGCATCTGTGAAATAGGTTACAAACAATTTCATAAAATATTAAAATTAAATTTGAATTCCAGAAAACGCACAAAGAACTTCATCTTCTTCCTTGGACGCTGCAAATTTTCCTACGAATTCTTCCATGAATATACCTGCGATTTTTGTTCCTGCGAATCACAAACTTCAACCAAACAGCAAAATTTCACAAAATTAGTTATGCCATTGAGTTCCTAATGAGATTTGCAATCGTCCTATGTCCTTAGAATTCATTTATCCTGATTAAACAATGAAACCCTAAAAGAGGTCGTGAACCCTAATCATGGTGAAATTCAATACCTGCACAGAAAACATAATTAAATAGCCCAGAATCAATCTAGGGTTCATCACAATCATCATCAAACAATCAAAAACAATTTAAATCCAGCCAATCAATGGAATCGAAAATCAAAAATTTCTTGAAGAACATGATTCGGTTTATGCATTATGTCATGGTTCAGAAGCATGTGAGTATTGGTTTCGATTCAGGGATGTCCAGGGAAGCTTGTGATGTTCTTAAAATACCTTGAAACCTCCTCTAGGGTTGAAACCGAAAATTGACTTTTGAAGGATTTTTTGAAGTTTGATATTATGGTTTGAGGCTGCAAAATCGTGTCCATTGCATTGTGATGTGCTTATGTACTTATAGTAGATGAAATTAGGTCAAAACATTGTATGGTTGTTTGGACTTTTTGGATCCAAGAGATTGAAAAAGATCATGACTTGAATTTCATATATTTTTGAATGTATCCTTTCTATCTTAAGATAATCACCATAAATTTTATATCAATCTGATTTAATCTATGTTTATGACCTTCTAGAAACAATATCTCCCTCAAATATTTAATTTATATATTTAATTTTAATTTAAAATGGTTTTAAATGAATAAAATCAAAATAAATAAAATAAAAAATACTAAAAATATGAATAAATGAGGATTGGGTCGTGCATGATGTCATGTTGAAGTTTGGATCACAAATTTGCAAGCCCATTTGGAAGAAATTGGTTTTAAAGCCTTATTTGCTTCATAAACCTCCCAAAAATTTCCCAACTTTGCAAGGGCACAAATCCTTCAATTTTAATGATATGAAGTTGTTCTTGGACATTTTGGAAAGCTTAAAGAGTACTATAACCAACCCAATTGGTTTCATGTCCATACCTTTTACCATTCTCAAGTTATGCTCTTTTGAAGTTGTTGACTTTTTGTTGACTTTCAAAAGGACCTATAATGTCTTAGCTCATACCTTCCAAATGAAGCTTTTTTGGGCTTGGCTTGTGAGACACAAAGTTGTAGAGAATTCAATTTCCTTCAAAATGAGCGTTGGATGGGAAAAATTTGATGAAGCATGTGAAAGTTATGGCTGGTCAAAGTTCAATTGACTTTTCCTAGGAAAACCCTAATTTAGAAACCTCTGATTCTTGATGATCTGAAATGTCCTTGATGAATCATGATCAACTCTTGATCAAATGATGAATTTTACTTCATATACTTGATGTTGACAAAAAATCATGAAGTTTGACTTTGGTTTGACCACAGTTGACCTCAATTTTGACTTTTTAACTGCTTTGAGTGATTTTGACTTATCTGATCATCTGACTGAGCAAACCTTTGAGAAAAGTCTTGAAACTTTTCATGGGGATTCTTAAACACATATAAGATGTTATGAAGCTCAATTGAAGTCTTGGAAATCCATTTAGCCTGATTAAAGTCAAAACCCTAGTTTAAGATGCACTGCTTAGGAGGATGCATTGTCTGAGGGAATTGTCAAATCTTCTGACTAATTGTGAACTTTGTGAACCTCATGAACCTCATGAGATGTCTTGTGAACCTTGTGAACCTCATAAGATGTCTTGTGAACCTTGTGAACCTCATAATATGTCTTGTGAACCTTGTGAAACTTGTAATATGTCTTGTGAACCTTGTGAACCTCTTAACACACAAAGTCTTGTTTTGTGAGGGCAAATTTTAGGGTGCAACAGCTGCCCCTGTTCAATTTTCTGAAACCTGAGGGGTTAGACTGGTATATGTGCCAGTCATGACCTGGAAGGTTGAAGGGGATTGAACACAAAAGCCCAAAAATTTGCACTCACCGGTGCGTAGAGTGATACTGATGACTAGCTGTAGATGCTTGAGTGGGCTTAAAGATGCCACTTGGAGGAAAGTTCTTCAAATATACCTCTTGGAGAACAAAGTAGTCCAAAGTATGAAGATAATACTTTTGAGAGGATAAACAACGGCCCAAAGTAATGATATGGCTTTTTGAGAAGATAAACGACGTCTCAAGATAGCCTTCGGGAAGATAAACGACGTCCCAAGATAATGAGATAACCTTTGGGAAGATAAACAACGGCCCAAGGTAACAATACGGCCTTTTGAGAAGATAAACACCGTCTCAAGATAGCCCTCGGGAAGATAATCGACGTCCCAAGATAATGAGATAACCTTTGGGAAGATAAACAACGGCCCAAGGTAAGGGTATAACTTTTGGGAAGATAAACATGGCCCAAAGTCATGGTAGCTTTCAGGAGGATAAACAACGTCCTGAGGTATAAGTATAACTTTGGGGAGGATAAACAACGGCCCAAAGTCATGATAGCTTTCAGGAGGATAAACACGTCCTGAGGTATAAGTTGTTGATATTGTTTGTCTGCTGGAGAATTAATCTGCAAAACAAGATTAGTTTGATGCAAATATCATGATGTATATAACATTCTGCCAGATAATATTAGTTTATGCATTATATATGCATGTATAGTATGATGCACTTAAGTAATGTATTATGTAATTATGGATATGTATGTTATGGTATGATGTAAACGATGTATGTATGCATCACGCAGCTTGAAGCGCCTGGATATCTTCGTATAACAACTGCTAGTCAGGGAAAATAAATCCCGATTCGTTGCTGAAGAATATGAGGAACTCGTTCCTGTCTTGTTTGATAATATAATATTCATAAACCTCCCGTCTTCGTTCGATAGTAAGGTATCCATAACCTCCCGTCTTCGTTTGATAGTAAGGTATCCATAACCTCCCGTCTTCATTCGTCGTACTCCTATTGAAAGAATAAATTCCCGACTATCCGTATGAGGATAAAAGAGATGGATATAAATTCCGGGGGAGATGTAACTCGAAATATTTATGAAGATGGACTTGCCCTACTAGGGGATTTGTAGCTGTCTTGTAGGGATGAACCGGCGAAGCTTCGTTGAATTCCTTCCCTCGTTCGTCCTTAGTAAATACTATTACTGCATTTTCATGCATTTCTGGTAAACATCAATCATATTAAGCATTTTATGCATTTCTTGTAAACATCAATCATATTCAAAAGCATACATACATTCAAACATAACCAATGGACGTTTCGCTTATGTGAATAGGGTAAAAGTAAATCTGGATTCAAAGATGAAATTTTATTTATATCAAAAAGTGACCTATACATAGACAAGTTTGTACAAGGAGACAGAAATCCTAGTAAGAGGAATTTGTCGTAAAAAATTTTACAAAACAAAGAAAATCAGCTATGCGGGAAATAATCCTATTGAGTTTCAATTCTACTATTGCCATTATCTTCAAATATCTCATCTTCTGTTGTTAAGACGGAAACGATTGGATTGAGCTCTATCTGTTCGAGCTTGAGTAGGTAGCACAACTGGTTGTAGTTTCATGGGTGATCCAAACGAGACATAGTCATACGCTTTAATCCCTAACTTCTGCCTGGATTGCCTTTTCAGGTTTTCAATCCACCGGGATACCCTTTTTTGCCCAAGCCGCCTTTTCAGGTTTTCGACTTGCCGGGTGTACATTTTTTTATATATATATCCCTAATTTTTGCCCGAACCCTTTTGGTTCGCCGGGATGCCCTTATTTTTGCCTAGGCCAGTCAACCTAGCGGGTCTCTTTTTATGCGTAGTATTTTTTAACTATGTCTGCGTTTACAGGCTGTGGGAAGTCTTCACCATCCATAGTAGTAAGTATTATGGCACCTCCTGAGAATACTGTTTTGACCACAAATGGCCCTTCATATGTAGGAGTCCACTTGCCCCTAGGATCACCCTGTGGTAGTATGATACGCTTGATTACCAAGTCACCAGCCTGATATACCTTTGGCTTAACCTTTTTATTGAAAGCCTTGATCATCCGTTTTTGGTACATTTGGCCATGACACACAGCTGCTAACCTCTTCTCATCAATCAAATTTATCTGGTCAAGTCGAGTCTGAATCCACTCATCTTCATCCAAGCTTGCATCCTTCATAATTCTTAAGGAGGGAATCTGAACTTCAATGGGTAGAACTGCTTCCATACCATATACTAAGGAGAATGGGGTTGCCCCTGTTGAAGTACGTATTGTAGTACGATAACCATGAAGAGCAAATGGTAACATATCATGCCAATCCTTGTAAGTAACAGTCATCTTCTGTATAATCTTCTTGATATTCTTGTTAGCAGCTTCTACTGCCCCATTCATCTTCGGACGATACGGAGAAGAGTTGTGATGCTTAATCTTGAACTGTGTGCAGAGATTAGTAATCATAGTGTTGTTCAGATTAGAGCCATTGTCATTAATAATCCTTTTAGGGATGCCATACCTACATATGAGATTATTCTTAATGAATCGAGCCACCACATTCTTAGTAACAAACGCAAATGAAGCTGCCTCCACCCACTTTGTGAAGTAATCAATAGCAACCAAGATAAAACGATGTCCATTAGAAGCAGTAGGCTTGATCTCCCCAATCATATCAATGCCCCACATGGCAAAAGGCCAAGGATCAGTCAACACATTCAAATGTGATGGAGGTACATGTACTTTATCAGCATAGATTTGACACTTGTGACATGTTCTGGAGTGTTGATAGCAATCAACTTCCATGGTAGACCAATAGTAACCTGCTCTCAATATCTTCTTTGCCATGGTATGACCACTAGAATGAGTGCCAAAGATCCCATCATGCATATCTTCCATAATCTCTGTTGCTTCCTTCTTATCCACACAACGAAGCATAGTTGAATCATGATTGCGCTTGTACAGAATACCATTACTCAAAAAGAACTTAGCAGAGAACCTTCTCAGAAACTTCCTATCTTTGACAGATGCCCCTTCAGGGAACTCCTGAGCTTCAAGATATCTTTTCACTTCATAGAACCAAGGCTTCTCCTCTGCTTCTTCAGTGTCAATCTCATTGCAGTATGCAGGCTTTTCAAATCTATCAATAGTAATCTTGGGAGCTTCATCATCCCAGCTGATCTCAAACATGGATGCCATGGTGGCTAAGGCATCTGCGAACTGATTCTCTCTTCGTGGAATATGTCCAAAGGTAATCTCTTTAAAATGTGGGATTAAAGACACCACATGTTCTCTGTATGGAATGAGATTATCATGTTTGGTATCCCAATCTCCTTTGATCTGACTTACTACCAGGGCTGAATCTCCATACACATCAAGGAACTGAATCTTCATATCAATAGCATCTTTAATACCCAGGATACATGCCTCATACTCAGCCATATTATTGGTACAATAGAAACAAAGTCTGTCAGTAATCGGGGTATGACAACCTTTAGGGGAACTGATCACAACACCAACACCATTACCAAGTGCATTTGAAGCTCCATCAAAAACCATAGTCCATCGGGATCCTTGTCCAGGTCCGTCATATTGTCCAGGTTCTTTGGTAATAATCATAATATCTTCATCAGGTAACTCAAAACTCATTGACTGGTAATCATCCACTGCTTGATGAGCCAAATGATCAGCTACAACACTTCCTTTAATGGCCTTCTGAGTAGTATACTGGATATCATATTCTGTTAAGATCATTTGCCATCTTGCAATTCTTCCAGAGAGAGCAGGTTTCTCAAATATGTACTTGATTGGATCCATCTTCGAAATCAATAAGGTAGTATGAGTCAACATATACTGTCTTAGTCGGCGAGCAGCCCATGCCAAAGCGCAGCAAGTTTTCTCGAGCAGTGAGTATCTTGTTTCACAGTCGGTAAACTTTTTGCTAAGGTAGTATATTGTCTGCTCTTTTCGACCAGACTCGTCATGTTGTCCCAACACACACCCCAT
Organism: Lathyrus aphaca; assembly: GCA_963966055.1. Lineage (NCBI taxonomy): Eukaryota > Viridiplantae > Streptophyta > Magnoliopsida > Fabales > Fabaceae > Lathyrus > Lathyrus aphaca. The sequence continues at coordinate 365,557,291 of OZ014521.1, forward strand.
TGAGTTGTCTAATACTGTTAAGTACATGATCAAGGGTCTTCCATCAACTGGTGGCATCAATATTGGAGGTTCTAGAAGATATTTCTTGATCTCATCAAAGGCTGTCTGGCACTCATCATTCCACTCCATCACCTGATCTTTCTTCAACAACCTGAAGATAGGCTCACAGATGGCAGTTAATTGGGAAATAAATCTTGCAATATAATTCAATCGTCCCAAGAAACCTCTAACTTCCTTCTCAGTACGGGGAGCTGGCATCTCTCGTATAGCTTTTACTTTTGCAGGATCTACTTCAATACCTTTTCCACTGACAATGAAACCCAGGAGTTTACCAGACCTAACTCCAAAAGTACACTTGTTTGGGTTCAATCTCAACTTGTATTTCTTCAACCTCTCAAACAATTTATGCAAATGATCAAGATGTTGCTCTTCATTCTGGGACCTGGTGTAGAACCTCAAATTTGCCCTCTTCATTTTAAGCATCATAATTCACCATTTACATCATAAGCATATCATAGATATAGCATTATAGCATAGAAAAATAAAGCATGACAAGCATCAAGCCCTAGCATGAGGCATATGGCCATCTGGGGAGGTGTTGAAGGCCATTTAAGCCAAGACAAGGGTTCCAATGGATTTGTGAGAGGCCTATGATGAGTCTAGACTACTTTGGCAAGGCCAAGCTCACTTGCAAAAAGCTCAGAAGATTGCTTAATCATCACAAGTTTCAAGACAATGCAAGGCTCCTAAGTAGTGCAACCAAATCAAGGTTTTGGTTTCAAGGGCCTTAACCTCATAATTTTGGCCAACTCTTTTGGGCAATGTTTTCTATATGATAATAGGTTCCTACATGTCAATTTTCATGGGAAAATTCCAAGTGGAAGTCAGTCTTTGCCTCAGTTACTTGCAGATGAAGCAGAAAGTCAACTAGGCCCAGAAAAAGTCAATTGTGCCATTCCAAAGGGTCCAACCCAATTTTTTTGGCCAAATGAGGTCTATTCAATGTTATAAGATATTTGGTGAGCTTAAAATACAAGAATTTTGGTGGTTTGAGGGGTTTTGGCAAAAGTGCACAAAGTTGGTTATGGAAAAGTTACTATTTTTGGCCATTTTGACCCAAAACTTCACAAGGCCTTAACTTGATCAAAAAATCTTCAAATGGACCAAAGGTAAACATGAAAGTTGGAGAGTAAGGGCTGCCATTTTTAAAAAGTACAAGAGCATTTTCTGGAGATTCCTAGATTTTCCTATAGGCCCCTCGAAAAAATGGGCTTTCTAGGGCAAATTTCAAAAGTTCAAGGCCAAGCCATTTGCACAAAGGCTCAAAAGTGGATAGTTTTCTATGCTATGTCCAAAGTAAGTTTACACAATCAAAATGCATCTCATTTAGGTCATTTGGATCAAAGAAAAGTGGCAAAATTCGTGCACATGAAAAAGTTCCATAAAACTTGCATTTTACACTTGGATTTGCATAAGGCATGACAATTGTGTGATAGCTTACATCCAAGGGATGAAATTGCTTGCTGTGAATCATGGGTGGGATGGTGAATGCACATGAAAGAGAGGCCAGCAAATCATGAGCTTGGCATGCTTATGGCACACTTGGGCCAAAATTGCATTTTCACAAAAATCAGCTCTCTCTCACGTGCATTTGTTCTAACCCTTTTGCATTGCCATATATATTCCATAACAATCAGAATTAGGGTTAGAGGCAGCCAGAATACACACTCATTCTCTCATTCTCATCTCTTATGCAAAATTGCTCATTCTCCACAAACTCTTGCTACAAGAATCCATTCACAAAACTCTTGCTGGATTCTTGATCCTCGTCACTCATAGATCATTTCCATACCATTTGTTTGGATTATTCTTCAAGAATCATTCATTTCCCATTTCTTGTGCACATTTTCATTTTGTGCCATAACTTTTGATCTAGGCAAGCTTTCTCCAATCCAAGACCATATTCATACTCCTCTCACCTCAAGGATCATTAAGCACCCATGGATCTAGATTTATAGTGAAGTTTGTTCAAGTGGCCATTTGATAAGCTTTGAAGCACAAGGAAGCACATTGTTGGATTTACAAGCTTGCAAAGCCTTAGATGCATTTATTTTGCATCTAAGGGGATAAGGAGATCATTTGCCATCATTTTATACCATTCTTGACTTCAAATTTTGGACAACACCTCAGGTACACTCAAATTTCGAATCTCATATAAATGTGTTTGGTTGTGTGTTTTAGAATCCTCATGTTGTGTTGGTTACAATGCTCTTTGTAGTTTGTGAAATGGTTGAGTATTTACAAAGTTATGTTGATTTAAAGTTTCATGGACAATTTTATTTTCATTCATATCTTGAGTTTCTTTGAGTTTTAATCCAATCCAAGCATGTATTCTTGTTTAATGATGTTAGATTATGTATTCTGGAGAGTTTCATGGCTTGCCGCGGCTTGTTTTGAATTTTCGTGTGGATAAGGTTAGGGTTAGGGTTTGTTTCATTAATGGTGGTGAGAGTTTAGGGTTTTTCTCATGAAGAAGAAGGTGCAGCAGCCCCCCAGCGCTATCTGCACCCCCCCATGCGCGGCCCATTGAGTTTTCTAACTAGCATGTTTGCTCCTTGCACCCCCTTGGCCCATTTGCTTTATTTTCATTTTTTTTTCTTTACCAATTTATTCCATTTGCTTTTAATTCATTTAAAATATTTCTTTAACTCTAAAAAATCCAAAAAAATTCATATGCACTCCTTGATTCATCTAGTTTTTTATCATGATTTTTCCAGATTTTTTATTTTTATCCCACGTGGCCAAATAAATTCAACATTGAGAATTGCTTTCTTGTGGACTCTCATAGACCAATCTGCCTTGTCCAATTTCTATTTTTCTCATCCTTTAAGCTATGAACCCCATTATTTTTTCATTGAAACCCTAAGACACTCTACTATCTTCATGATTTATCTTGGATTTTTCACAAATTTTCTTGCTGGACTTTGCTTGAGTTACTTGTGCCTTAAATTTCAAAACCCTAAATGGTGATACCTTTCATCCTTGAGCTTCATTGACCTCGTTTGGTGCTGTATTTTTGCACACCCTTTTGGATTCTCATTTCTTTGTGTTTGGAGAGTACTTTGCTGGTTGGGTAGAATTTTTAAGTGCTTGGATCTTTTTCTTGGGTATTTTCTTCCTCACCTTGCCTTGTTTTGCATTCTTTGAGTCTTCTAGTCTCTTTTAAGTTTAGAAGGGCACTTGTGCCAACTTCTCTTCATCTTTTGGGATCCTTTAGAGGTATATGGTTGCTCCTGGTCTTAGGATAGGGTTTGAATCTCCTTGAGTCTTGGTGTTGGGTCCTTTTTATGTGCTTTATTTCTTTAAGTGTTAAGCATGCCTTCATTGCACTTGTTTCACTTCCAATCATCTCAATATGATCTTGTGTTGCTTTGCTTATCATCTTATGAACTCTTTGCCATGCCTATATGCTTGTGTAGCTTCTGACTTGTTGGTTCATGCCTTGATTTTATGTTGTTACACTAACCTTGCAGGGGCTATGGTAAGTTTGAGATGTGGGAATTGAGTTCCACATCTCCATTTCTCATCTCTTCTCACTTTGTTTATATGGACTAACATCTTCTTGTTGGGCTTAGGCCTTTCTCATCTCTCCTCTTATATTCTTCTTCTTCTCTTGAGATCTTTTTTTAGGTTAGGAAGGCCTCACAAACCCTAGGAACTCCATGCATGCTAACTTAGGATAGAAACTTCCCCTTAGTTTTTCCTTTTTGCTCCTTTGGTTCTCTTTCTCTTCTCATCTCATAATCATAAAAAACATTTTAATAACTTTGAAGTGATGCATTGATCCATAGCCTTATTCCATGAGGTATGCTTGTAGTCTTCCCATCTTGGGATAGTACAAGTTTACCTTGTGATGCACAAGTTTGATCAAGGTATCTCCTTCATAAAAGAAAGGTCTAAAAAACACTTCTTCACTGTAAATACCAAAAACACTTAATAAGTTAATGAGTTAGTGAGCTTAGGCCCTAATCTCTGGGTTCAAGTTTTGGGGATCTTCTCCTTACTTGAGTGTGCTTGTTCTATTATTCCATCTTGGAATGTAGTGACAAGTGCACATTCCATGGAAAAGAGCTTGAGTTCACTTCCTTGTGACACACTCATAAAAAGCTCCATAAAAACACAAACAAACAATAAGCGTCTTTCCTTCGGGAATTCTTTTCTCATCTCATTCGCTCCGTACGCGAACTTGCTCCTACTTGTCATTTTGCAAGACGGTAACGCACTCGTCGTCCGAGCCTGCAACACCTGAGCATTGACATAGGCAGTTCAAGCCTTTAATTCACAAGCAACTTTCCTTTTGGTACCCCTAGTTAGGGGAACTACGGCGTCTCTGATCCTCATTATCCTGATGAGGTACGTAGGCAGCGGGGTAGGGCCCGTTCGAGCACAATCTTTATTTTTCCTTTATTTTCTTATTTCAGTTCTTTTCCAGATCCAGTTTCTTTCCATTTTCATTTCTCTGTTGCAGCTTTCATACCCTCACCCATTGAAACAGTTTCTTTTGCAAGCGTGGATCCCGTCGGGTACGGCGGACGATCTGGGTGCTAATACCTTCCCAGGTCGTAACCGACTCCCGAACTCAGTCTCTTTGGTTCGCAGGACCCGTGTCCTTCCTCTTCTTTTCTTCTGGTTTATGCAACATTACCATTCCCTTTCTTCGGGATAAAAATGCCCGGCTGGCGACTCTATTCTTTTTCCGCGCCACTTTCGCGTTTGTACCAGGATGGAAATCCGGGGAGCGACAGCTTGGCGACTCTGCTGGGGACGCGAACCCAGATTCTCTGGTTCCCCTGTGAGTCTCTCCTAGCGCTTGTGTGTTTCTGTTTCATTGGTTGATGTTTGTTTGTTGTGGCTTGTTGTATTTTATTGTTGTTTATTTACAGCTTTATTTACAGCTTTACTTATAGTTTTTCAGTCTTTATTTACTGCATCATGTATATATATTGGACTGTCTGGACTGGTTTTCTTTGGTGGGATGGGTGTTACTGGTTCTTGAGAGATATGAGCCAAGTACCCGGCTCGAGTGCACCATAGGACTTAGAGTGGTTCCACTTTGGCCTCATGAGATCTTGTCATGGGGGTAGTAGTGAGTTCCACACCCAGGTTGCGATTGTCTTGGAAATGTCTTGATTTGGGGATCTTCCTCTCTCATTTCATAACCCTGACAGTTATGTGCAGCTGGGGACCGATCATTGAGAACCTTGTGGAAACATCCCTCTTTAGTGATGACAGTGGCAGCCCACATTTTGTGGCAAACCCATTCGCATCCGAGGGTCCACCTGGGGATCACATAGGATGACCTTATTTCCCGGACTCAGCTGAGGCCTCCCTGCGTAGTATATAATGCCAAACCGATTCCCTGATTTGGTCATGAGCCCTTTCTCGGAGATGGTGACAGTATTATTGCTATGTGGCTTTGAGAGTCCGTGATGTCTGACCCGGAGCCTTTTACCCGTAAGATTGGGGGGTTGTTTACAGGTGTGCAGGAACCCATGACCTCAACATACACTCATCTGTTCAGTGGTTCTTGTTATGATCTTTGGTCCTGTGATTATGATCCATGGTTCTATGATTCTATGGTTCCGGAGTTATGGTTCTGGAATTCTGGATATTGTGATTCTGAGATCTTCTATCAGAGAGTTGTGATTATCAGAGGGTGTGACTCAGTAAACTTTTGGGTTTGCCAGTTATTCAGAGGGGCCCTTGTCAGTGTTCCAGTTCAGATGGTCCAAGTTGGTCATATGCTTGCATTGCATTACATTTGCATCATTCTTTGAATTAACTGTTTATGTTTCCCATTTTTCAGGTCATTGCTCACATCTGTTCCCAGTTCTGGTATTCTTATCTCCATGGCAGAAATCAGAAGAGATCCGAGAAAAAAGAATGTGCATTATACCTTTCTTCAGCCGGAAGTTAAAAGTGTTCAGAGGTTAGCAGGTTTGATGAACGATCAAGTCTTAGGTAATTTCAAGAAAAGATATGGCCAGATACTGAAGTTTGTGGACAAGCCTACTGCAGACCAAAAGGACAGCTTGCATACCTTGTTGCAATTTTATGATCCCCTGTTGCGTTGCTTTATTTTTCCAGGTTACATCTTAGCTCCGACATTGGAAGAGATCTCCAGCATGCTGAGTGTTCCGATCAGAGAGATATTGTCGTTCTACGGGTCAGAGGTTGTGCTCAGAGATGAAGACATAGCCAAGGTTTGTAGGTTGCCAGTTGTTTCAGTCAGAAAGGCTCTGCAAGAGAGTGAAGGTAGAGGTCTACCCTGGAGTGTGCTTATCCCAGAAGCTGAGAAGTATGCTACAGAGGCTAAGTGGAATGACTTTGGGGCTTTGCTTGCATTGATGGTATATGGGTCTAGCCTGTTTCCTGGAGAGAAAGAGTTTGTCAGCTTAGAGGTGATCTCAATCTTTGCAAAAGGCAATCCAGTGCCTACTTTATTGGGTGACTTTTATTTTAGTGTCCATTACAGAAATGAGAAAGGTAGAGGTGGTCCAGTGGTCTGCTGTGCTCCTTTGTTTGCTGAATGGTTTGCTAGATAGTTGCCTAAGTCAGGTGCCTTCAAGGATGTACGAGACGAATGGAGATGGTCCAGAAGACTGATGGGATTGACTGAAGAAGACATTGCTTGGGGTTATGACAGGGATTTGCTAGGAAAGGAGTTGATGGTTAGTTGCGGAAGGTTTGCTGGAGTACCTTTGCTGGGAAGGAAAGGTGTCATCAGTTACTACCCGACATTATCCAGAAAGCAGTTTGGCTACCCTTTGAAAGATCCTCCTCAGATGGAAATGTTTGCTGAATCTTTGTACTTTCCTGCTGACGGAAACAGAGAGTTAGTCCAACAAGCAGTCCAATCCTGGGCTCACAGGAGAAGAAAGGGGAAGAAAGACTTCGGCCGGGTTGATCCCAAGACATATCCACCATATTTTGAATGGTTGCAAAGACATATCGAGTCAGTTCTCATGCCTTTTTCAGTCGAGGCTCCACTTTATCCCCGAGAGGTACCAAGTCAGAGTAGTACGTTTTCTTTGGAGGAGTACAAGAAGCTAGAAGCTCAGCTGCATGAGGTCAGAGTAGAGAATATTGAGATGGTAAGCCTATACCACCAGGCCAATAGAGCCAAGAAGGAAGCTGAAGACAAGCTGCAGAAGCTCCAAGCCTCTCTAGAAGACAAAGAGAAGGATTTTGCCGGTAGAGAATCCCATTTCCACAGATTGGGTATGATGGAAGCTCAAATAGAAGCTAAGCGCAAGGAGACTTTAAAGACTCTCAAAAGTGCTCTTCAGTCCATTGTTTGGCTGCAAGCCCAAAGAGATGAAGAGCAGAAGAAATTCAAAGAGAAGGAAGAGTTCTTTGAAGTTCAGATGGCTTTCAAGAAGGAGGAAGTGGAGCAAGTCCATGCCATCCGGAGAGAGAAGACCCAACAGCTAGCCCAAAGCTAATTAGCTCTGGAGGAAGCAAGGAAAGAGATCGAAGAGCTCAAGCTGAGAGCGGGTGTCAAGAAAAGCAGGGAAGAGGTGGCAGATCCTGGGTCCCTGGCTTAGTTGTTTATTGTTCGGGCTACCTACAGGCTTGTTGTAGGAGTCTTGCTTTTATTTCTTTTGTCTTTATGTACTGACATGTAACCCTTCGGGGAATATTTCTGGTTGTATTCTGACTTTTAGCCTGCAGTGGTTTCTTCATGTTCAGTATTAATGTGCAAATTACCATTTTGAATGCGCAAGACTCGTTTGTCTGGATACTGCTAATGTCTGAACACTTATCAAAGAGAAAGTTTGAAAGCTAGGCACTGAAAGTGATTGTCAGAGATGGATGCCAGAACTGGGGCATGCCAAATGCTTAAGATTGGGAACATGAACAGTTACATTGCATTGCATATAACCTGTTTGTTTGTTTTGCAGGTGTTGTCTCAGTTACTAACGTGTTTTGTGATCTCAGGCACTATAGCTCCTCGTAAAGTTCGGGGACAACCAGCAGTACACAGATATCCAACCAAGATTAACAGAGAACGAGTCATGGACCAGTTGCAAGCGGACTTGACAGATCTGAGACAAAGGATGGATAATTTTATGACACTAATGGCCAGCATGGGGCAGAACCAAGAGCGTCTGCGGGAGATGGTTGATAATCAGAACAGGAACACTGCTGCTACTGCTGACAATCGTACCGGTGCGGGCGCACGTCAGGTTGAACCTCCTGTTACACATCCAGGAGTGACAATAATTAACGATGGGTTGCACAACATTCAGATGGACAATCATGACGACCAGTTCACTCTACTTGATGAAACTGAAGGTCAAGGAGCAGAGATGAACAAGAGGTTCGAAGAGATGGCTGAGAAAATCAAAGCTATTCAATCCCAAAGCTCTTTGGGATTTGACATAACCGACTTGGGCTTGGTTCCTGGGGTCAGGATCCCGTATAAGTTCAAAGTTCCAACCTTTGAGAAGTATGATGGCACTACTTGCCCGAAGACCCATCTGCAATCATTTGTCGGGAGAATTGCCGCTCATACAGATGATGAGAAAGTTTGGATGTATTATTTTCAGGATAGCTTGGTGGGAGCTTCTCTTGAATGGTACATGAAGCTCAATAGGGTCAATATCAAGAATTGGAAGGATTTAGCTGAAGCCTTTGTAAGGCAGTATCAATATAACATGGACATGGCTCCGAAACGCACGCAGTTGCAGCACATGGCTCAGGCGGCAAAAGAAAGTTTCAAAGAATATGCCCAGAGGTGGCGCCAGCTAGCTGCCAGGGTGCAACCACCCCTCTTAGAGGATGAAATGGCCGACATGTTTATGGGCACTCTCCAAGGTGTTTTTCTGGAGAGGTTGGCGTCTAGCTCAGCCACCAAGTTCAATGATATAGTGATTGCTGGAGAGAGAGTTGAGACTCTGTTAAAGACGGGGAAGATTCAGGACCCTAATACTACTGGTAGCTCTGGAGGAGCGAGGAAAGCCTTTGGTGGACCTCCTAGAAGAAGAGAAGGGGAAGCTAACGCAGTATATGGCCGAGGCAGAGCCAGAGGTTATAGACAAGAATACAATCAGATAGCTGCAGTCACAATTCCCACTACACCAATTCAACCAGCTCAACAGGCTCTACAACAGCCTCAGCAACAACAGCAGCGCAACTATCAACAGAGACCGTATCAATAGAGGCAGTCACGCCAAGCTGATAGGGTTTTTGATGTGATCCCAATGACTTACACAACTTTACTCCAGAGAGTTTTGGAACTGAACTTAATTCAACTGAGGACCTTGGCTCCACCTACTGGAACTCTTCCTCCAAGTTACGACGCCAATGTTCGATGTGCTTTCCATTCTGGGGCACCCGGGCACTCAACAGAGAAGTGCAAGGCTTTGCACTATAAAGTTCAGGAATTGATCGACTCCAAGGCAATCAATTTTGCGCCACCTCCGAATGTCACGACTAACCCTATCCCTAATCATGGGGGAGCCAGGGTTAATGCTATTGAGATGGATGAGAGGTTGAACTTGGTGGAGAGGGTTGAAGAAGTGAAGACCTCCTTGTTGCTGGTCAAGGAGAGATTGTTGAAGGGTCAGGTTTTCCCAGGTTGTGGGCTTGATTGCGAAGATTGTGTTGAGTCGAAGAATGGTTGTGACAGATTGAAGACTGGTTTACAGAGACTGATGGATGATGGGCTGTTACAGTTCGACAGGGTTGACAAGAGGAATGATGAAGTGTTAACAGTGACCATATACTATGATCCTGCTGAAATGCCAGCGCGAAGAGAGCCGGTTACTATTTATGTCCCGGAAGTAAGTCCTGTCACCATCACGGTGCCTGGGCCTATTCCGTATTCAGATGAGAAGGCTATTCCGTGGCATTACGGATCAGAAGTGTATGTCGGAGGACAGAAGGTGGAAAATAAGACAGTAACCATGGACCCAGCTGTGGTGAATGTTGGGGGAAGTGGAGGTTTCATGAGGAGTGGTCGCTTATTCGCTCCCCAGACTTTGAGAGGAGACACTGATGCTGAGGCTTCTTCTAAAGCCAAAGGGAAACAAGTAGCAACTGACGATAATGCCACTCCCGCTACTGGTCAAAGCAATTTCGAGAAAGAAATGGAGGAGTTCATGAGGATTATTAAGAGGAGCGGCTACAAGGTAGTCGAGCAACTAAATCAAACTCCCTCAAAAATCTCTATCTTGTCGCTGCTGATGTGCTCACCAGCTCATAGAGAAGCCCTTATGAAGGTGTTGCAGATGGCGTATGTTCCTCAGGAGATTACCATGAATCAGTTAGAAGCTGTGGTGGGAAGTGTAAATGCGAGCCATGGTCCGGGCTTTACTGATAGGGACCTTACTACTGAAGAGAGGAATCATAATAAGGCTCTCCACATCACAATTGAGTGCAAAGGGGCTGTGCTGTCTCATGTCCTGGTTGATACTGGGTCATCTCTTAATGTCTTGCCAAAGAAGGCGTTAATGAAACTCAATGTGGAAGGGGTTGTTTTGAGGCCAAGTGATTTGGTGGTGAAGGCTTTCGACGGTTCTCGGAGGTCTGTCTTTGGAGAGGTTGAATTGCCAATCAAGGTTGGGTCGCAAGTGTATAAGAGCACGTTCTACGTGATGGACATCCAACCTGCTTATAGATGTTTGCTTGGTCGACCCTGGATTCATGCCGCAGGGGCTGTGACGTCCACCTTGCACCAGAAAGCTCAAGTACGTAGCGGATGGTCAAGTTGTGACTGTGTGCAGTGAAGAGGACATATTTGTGAGCCATCTATCTACATTCAAATATGTGGAGATGGATGGTGAAATTCATGAAACTCTGTGTCAAGCATTCGAAGCAGTGGATGTTAGTTCCTTTTCTCCTCTGAGTAGGGCTGAAGATAAAGAAGGTACATCTATTACCTCCTACAAGAAGGCCAAGGAGGTTGTGCAATCAGGCAGTGCCCAGGGCTGGGGCAGACTATTGGAGATGGAAAAGAAGGAAGACAAGTTTGGGCTTGGGTATCAGCCTGATGGGCTTGTCCGTTCATCAGACAACAAGACCATTACCTTTACTAGTGTTGGGTTGCTGGACCGCAACCATATCTGTGCTACCAGTGAAGACGGAGATAGCGAGTGCGATCTGGATAATTGGATCCGCCCGTGTGCACCGGGAGAGGAGCTGCCCAATTGGTCTACGGAAGTGTAAACATCCTAAATTTTCCCTCACCCATTCACACCATGGCTTGTGATCTTTTCATTTGCATAGTTTCCATCATAGCATCTCATATTGCATTTTTGCTTCACTGCATTGATCCTAAGTCATCTGCATCTAGGGTTTGTGATCTGAGCAATCCAAGAGCCATTTGAGCCACTCCAAAGGTCATCAATCACTTCAAAGGGGTCCATGTGTGTTCAAGCATCATATTATATCCTCTCAAAGTCAAGAATGTCAAAAAATCACAAGAACTGAGATTGGCATGGAAGCAGAGCCAGGTTTGACTGCACAGATGACCTAGAATTAGGGTTTTGGTTTCAAAGGCCATAACTCCAAATTTTTTGGTCATTCTTGTTTCTATTGGTCTCTATATGGTATATGGATCATGTATATCAATTTTCATGAAGAAATTCAATGGGGAAGGCATCTGATCAAGAGTTGACTTTTTGAGCAAGTCAGTGCAAAATCAGGGCATCTGAGGCTCTCAATGACCCAACCAAAGGGTGTTCTTCATCATTTTGATTATGCATGATCTTTATTTGATCATAGAAGGTGTTAGAAGTTCACAAAATTGAAGAATTTCAAGCCATTTGCAAAGTTGACTTTTTGGGAAAATGACTTGTAATGGAAACTTGTCATTTTGGGAAACTTTTTCAACCCTTGCTTTTTGATTCAAAAATGCTTCAAATGGAAAAACTTTGGTCATGAAAGTTGTATAATGGATCATTCCCTTTTCAAAAAGTACAAGAACTCATTCTAATTCATTTTGGATCAAAAGTTATGGCTTGTCAAAGTTGGGAAAAATCACATAATTTCAAGTTTTCTACCAAAGAGGCAAAGTTGCAAAACCACTTGCCAAGACAAATTGTGCTATCAAATGGACTTCTAATCTTCATACAAACATGAACCAATGTCTAAAAGTCAGATTGCATCAAGAGTTTGCTCATTTTTTATGACTTGTGGATCAAGAAACTTCAAAAGGACCAAAGTTGATCAAAGTTGCAAAACCTCACTCAAACCCTAATCCATGTGCTGGCTGACTTCAAAATTGATCCTATGGTTCTCCTCACTTCTTGCTGCGCAGGACACCCCTCTTGTCCTTGGCTAGCCATGAGCCCATACCTCTCTTACACAAAGCTTGACTTTTTGGCAAAAGACCCATACCAATCACAATAGGGCACACCAACTCCACAGACCTATCCATGAGTGATAAGTGGACCAAAGGCAAGCCATAACATACAACAACTCATGCTGAAACACACTCCAAGCCATAGTTACCAAAAATCCTTCAACTTGCAAAACCATTCGAAACACACAGCACAAGCATCAAACACAAAAACAAACTTCACAAAACATCTCAGCACCCTCTCCTGATCATTTCCCTGCCCTCACTCATCCCTGAAACCTCACATAAACCAAATACGATTTCTTCCCCTCTTTGAACAGAACTCAAGTAATCTCTCAAACTAGCCCAAATAAACTCCAGATAAGCTTTGCAAACACTTGAGGGAGGTTAGTGGAGTTGATTGGAAGCAAGAAACTGGTCCAGAAGCTCTTGGGTTGAAAGCTTCGATTCAGGTAGCCATGGAAATTCATTTTTCCAGAACTCTTATTTCTTGTTTCTAAAATGATCTACATGCTTCCCTGAATGCACTGAACCTTTTATTTTTGAAAATGATTGAGTTTTGAGGTTGTATGCTTGTTCTAAAACTTTGCCCGTGAAATGCTTTTTGTTTTGATTCTTGAGTTTGAGTGGAAATAAATGATTTTGATTGCTGGATTCTTGTTTAGAGTTGTCTAATGATTGATTCTGGAGAGATTTGTGAAGTTTCATGGCGTATTAAAAGAGATTGAGTGAGGACCTTGCCGGAGAAGATGACCGGAACACTATTCCGGTCATCTGAAAGTAATTAGGGCACAGGATTAGGGTTTTAACCATAATTAGTGAAATTTGAATTCTGGCCGTCCAGATGCGCGCGCTGGTCAATTCCCGCGCCCTAGGTTTGAACCACAGCCCTCAGATCAGTTGACTTTCTCTTTTTTTTCATTTAAAATTCATTTTATTTTCATTTGTTTTGATTTATTTTGCACGAATTATTAAAAATAGCAAAAAATGTTTAAAAATTATGAAAATTTTTGTCAAGGTTTTCATTATTTTTCAGAACACAAAAATATTTTTATTTTTGTTTTTTGCATTAAAAATTATTTTTAAATCATTTAAAAGATTATTTTTAATTAGTTAATGAAAATTAATTAATTAAAAATACTTTTAGGTATTTAAAAATCACAAACAAATTCATGTAACATTTAAAAACATTTAGAAACATTGTCCAACTCTCAAACCAAATTTCTTTTTTGTTCTTGATGCCTTTTGATAATTTTCTTTGGATTTAATTTCATTTCAAGGCAATATTTTGTGACAAACTTCAAAAATTCATTTCTGCCTAACCATTGAGAGTTGGACAATGATTCTTGTTGCATTGCATCTTGTATAGCATGTAGTTTATAGGATAAAATTGGCTTGATTTGATCTTGCATTTTCAATTTGTTTGCCATTTTTCTTGACAAGGTACCTTAAAACCCTAGCAATCTTAGGAAATTCATAACTCTCACTAGGATAAGAGTTAGATCCCCTCCTTTGGGCAGTGAGTTTGTATAGGTTTAGTGTTCCTTTGATTGCATTTTCAAATTTTTGTCATTGAATTTGCTTCTGGTTTTGGATTTTGCTTTGTGTGTTGATCATAAACCCTAATTCATGCCTTCCTTTGCATCCATCTTCCATTTGCTTGCATACCATGACTTGCCATGACATTTTATGTATTCATTTGATTCATAATACATCTTAAGACATATTAGAATCATGTTTGATCATTGCATCTTTCACTTGCCATGTTATATGTCTTTTGCATTTCATAACTTTTCATGTACATCCATGGTTCAAAACATGCTTCTCTTGCATCCATATGTTTGTATGATCATTCTAATGCCTTGCCTAATGTTTACACCATCTCTTAGCATCATTAACATCATACTTATGCTTCTGGTTTTGGTTTGCATCATGACATTGCATCTCATTTTGCATTGCATTTCATTTCTTTTGCTGACTTTTCAGGTGGTAAGTTGTTTGAGAAGTGAATTTGCCTTCACTTCTCACATTCTCTTTTCATCTCTTTCATACTTCCCTTGCTGCATTTTGGTATGTGTATTGGATTGAGCTTGCTCATTCTTGTTCATCTTACCTTCTTTCTTCAAGCAACTTGTCTTCTTAAGTGAAGCAAGTTGTTTGCTTCTCCTTGATCCTTTCATCTGCTTCTCTCCTTGGTGGTTCCTTGAAGATTTCTTTCTTACACCTCACAAACCCTAGGATCTCCAAGTATGATAACAATTAGGGTTTGATTAGTCCCCCACTTAGCTTTTACCTTTGTGTCATCTTTGAGTCTTCTCTTCTCATCTCATAATCAGGGACTAAACCCTAAAGGCTTTAAGGCTTTGTGATTAAGCTTATGCCTGCATCCTTCTATTAGGATGGAGTGTATAACTTTAATCCTAAGTGTTAAACCCTTAATGTGTTTAAATCCCTTAATCAATTCACTTAATAATCATCAAGACATCAAGCTTGTAACTTGGGCCTTGCATTAGGGTTCTAATTCTTCCTTAATTGGTTAAGAAGGACTAACCCTAGTGTTAATGGACAAGTCCCCCTCAAGTTGTCTTACAAATCATAAAATCCACTTCTTAATCTTATCATTAACTAAAATCCATCTAATAAAGGCTTTGTTTTGTCATGAGGTTAATCCCTAATCATGGATTAAGTTGAGGAGTCTTCCTCAGCTTAAACATTCTCATCTATTATCCTTCTATTAGGATGGTGTAATGAGCCTGTTTAATCCCTGATTATGGCTTAAACTCATTACTTAACACTAAACAAAAACAACAAAAACATCTAAATAATCACAAGTAGGTTAATGATCTTAATCCTACACCATGGTGATTAAGTGTGAGATGCTGACTTCACACTTAAGGTATCCTTATTACCCCTAATCAGAGGGAGGATGTGATGAGTTTACTAACCCATTGGTTTAGGCTTAAGCTCATTAACTTATGACAAACTTCAAAAAGCAATAAAAGACTGAAAATACAAAAAACAAACAATAATCGTCTCCTCCGGGATTCTTTTCTCATCTCATTCACTCACAAACGAGAACTTGCTTCTTCCGTCTAATGCAAGACAGTCAGCACCTGAGCCAGACAGGTCATACACTTGAGCATAGACAAGTAAGCAGTTCATCAGTCAATTTATCTTTCAGTCTCTTTGGGTCGAACTACGGTGTTCTGACTTCCTCATTACACGAGAGGATACGTAGGCATAACTTAACAGTTATCGAACAAAAGTCTCTGTATATTCCCCCTCTTCCCAGCCTTATTCTTTAAGCCTCATGGTCATGAGCATTTCATTCCTGATCTTACACTGACACTTCACTTATACACTTCACATTCTTTTTACACTGACACTTGCATTCTTTCCAGCTTTGATACACAAATAGCACTGACACTACCCCTTTAAAACAAAAATCTTTTAAGCGTGGATTCCGTCGAGTACGGCGGACAATCTGGGTGCTAATACCTTCCCAGGTTGTAACCAACCCCCTTTCTCAGTCTCTCTGGTTTGCAACCGTCTTATCCATATCTTTCTAGGTTTATGCAGCATTACCTTTCCTTCGGGATAAAAATGCCTAGCTGACGACTCTATTCCTTTCCTTTCTCCTTTCACCGACCGTTCGCGTCTGTACCCCTTCTGACCTTTGAGGTGTCATTTGGTGGGAGCGACAACTTGGCGACTCTGCTGGGGACTATCTATACTGTAACCAGGGCTTCTGGTTCTTTTTGTGGGTTCCTCCTAGCGCTTGTTTGATTTGTGTTTACTGGGGTGTTATGTGCTATATGTGTTTATGTATTTATTTTATTGCTTTATGTACAGTTTTGTTTATTGCTTTCTTTACAGTTTATATACATCATACTGTCATATTGTCATCTGGCTGGATCTGGTTTATTGTTTTGATGGGTGGGGTTCATTGAGAGTTTAAGGTCCTATACCTGGGACCTGAGTGACACCTAGGCTAGAGTGGTTCATGTTCTTTCCCATTCCATTTCGGTCTGGTGCGGGAATATGAAACACGGTTCAGATGTGGGTTTCTTCTTGAGAACTCTGTGCTACAGATTTCCTGTAGTGCTAGGGCTATCTGGGAAGCCTGCTAAGTCTGGATGACCTTTATTATGACCTTCAGAAACTGAGGTGAATTAGAGGAGGATCTTTTATGGTTATTGTAAACACTGTACCTCCGGGTTAGAAGTGTTTACACTTCTCATAACTGATCCAAGTCTGAGGATCCTTGTTTTAGAACACTACCTGTGAGGGGGTTGGGCTGTTTACAGGTTTGCAGGAACCCTTGGCCACAACATACCCTGATACTTATTGTGTTTAAGAATGCTTCACTTTGGACAGTTCTTGTGATTTAACCCTGGACATGTGACTCTTTATTTGAGTCCCCCACCTTGGTTACTGGATTTCTGAACCTCCATTTGGACTTCTTAAAACATACATGGACCTTTATATCAAGACAGATAATCAGATCCAGCTTGATCACAAACCCTTGCATATCATTTGCATAATCATCATTTGCATCATTTAACATTTGTTTATTTGTTTTTCAGGGTATCCATATTACATTTGGCTTGGTTTTGACCCCTTCATCAGCATAGACCTCTGTTCACTAGTTATCTGCTTCAGCTATCTTCATCAGTTGCTTACCTCAGCTACTTCCATCCTCATCACCATCCTATCAGTGGTTCATCTCCAGTATCAGTCATCATCATCAGCATCTGTTTTTAGCTCTTCATCAGCAGTCATGGCACCCAAGAAGAGCAACATTTCATACCATTTCTTTGAGCCTGTGCTGGCTGGCATCAGGCAGGTCCAGGCACTTATTACTCCAGACCACATCCCATTATTCAGAGAACATTATGGAGGCATCCTTGATATGGTTATGGACTTGGACCCTTCTCAGAGGAGTTTGATCCACACTTGCCTACAGTTCTATGACCCTCCTTTGAGATGTTTCACTTTCCAGAACTTTCAGCTGGGACCTTTGCTGGAGGAGTTCTCATCACTGATTGAGTGCCTATCAGGGGTGGTATCCCCTTCAACCCAGAGATGGCTTCTCCCAGCAATGGAGAAGTGGCAAAAGCACTGCACCTAGAACCTATTGTGATTGAGCAGAACATGACTACAAAGGCTGGAATCCCTGGTTTGCACTTAGATTTCTTGACTTCTCAGGCTATTCTGAAGGCCTCCTTGGGAGAATGGAAGGCAGTTTGTGCATTGTTAGCCCTCAGTATATATGGGGTTATACTATTTGCAGATGAGCCCAAGTTTATCAGCAAGAATGCTATTCATCTCTTCCTTTTGAGGAACCCAGTGCCCACCTTGCTGGGAGATTTCTATTATTCTGTTCACCAAAGGAATGAGAAGCAGGGAGGGAGGTTGGTAAGGTGTTGTGCTCCTCTATTTCATACATGGCTGCTCAAACACTTACCCAAGACTGATGCTTTCCTAAATCCTCACCAACAGAAGAATTGGGCTAGAAGACTCATTGCTTTGACTTCAGATGACATCAGATGGTGCACCCAGAGCACCAAAGGCAGGGACATAATTACTAGCTGTGGACAATTCCCCAATGTACCTCTGGTAGGAGTGAAGGGTTGCATCAACTACAATCCTTTGTTGTTCAGGAGACAATTGGGCTATGCTTTGGTTCACCCTCCTAGAGTGCAAGACTTGGATGAAACCCTGTATTGTGAGATAAAACCTAATCTAGCTGTTGTCAGACAAGCATCCTGGGCTTGGGACAACATCCAGACCAAAGGGATGGCCATTCTTGGGAGATGCAATAATGTGGCTTCAGCTCAGTATTATGAATGGTCTCATGCTAGGGCTCAGATTTCTGGGATGCCTTTCACCATTGATGATGCACCTGGACCATCCACAGCACCATCTCCAGCCACTGTCAGCCTGGAGGAATTTGAGAAACTGAAGGAGAGGAATGAGAATCTGTCTCAAGCTCTGAAGAAGACCCTCTGGGAGAGGAGTGATGGTCGTCTAGACATTGAGAGGTTAGAAAAGCTTAAGGTGGAGCATCTAGCCAGGATTGAGAAAGCAGAGGACTACATCAAGAAATCAAGAGCTAGAGAGCAGATTTTGAAGAATGCCTGTAAAGAGGCCCAGTTTCAGAAGGCTAGGACTGATCTCTATCTGAAAGAAAGTCAATCTAGGTGGGTCAGGATCACTGAAGCTCGTACTCAAGAGGATAAGAGAACTCAAGCCAAGATTGAGCAGTTGGAGGCTAATGAAAAGAGGCAACAGGAGGCTTTGCTGGCAGCCCAAAAGGAAATTTCAGAATTGAAGCTTAGGGTTGGTGTGAAGAGGTCAAAGGACCAGGACAGGCACAAGAAGCTGACCACTGCTATTGCCACCAGGAACCTTCTTATCAGAAACATCACAGAGCATCCAGCTGGTCCTGTCACTGAAGCACTTTTGAAGGAGGTTAAGGAGGATGAGTTTGGCTTAGATGTTTGACTACTTTGCTTGTTGTTATTTCCATTTGATGTACTTTTTCTTTTTATGTTGTATTTTGACTCCTCAGGGGAATATGTTGTAAAAACAAACTATGTATGATCCACCATGTGTAATGTATTTGTGAGTTTGTTTCATTGAGTTTTCTTTCTCTCAAGCAGCATCAAAGCATCTTCCTCAGGGTCTGGAAAGGTCAAAACCAAGAACCAAGCCGGATACCTTGGAAAATAAATAAGCATACTGCATTGCATGCTAACCTTTGTTTTGTTTTGTAGGTTTTGTTTTGATTGTTACTAACTCTGTTGTGGTTCAGGAATTATTGCTCGCCGTCGGGTGTTCCCTCTCAACCATCCGCACAGATATCCTACTCGCAACAACCTTCCTGGTATCCAGATGGATCAAGTACAGCAAGATCTGACAGAGGTCAGAACCCAGATGGCTAATGAAAGGTTGGAAATGAGAAACCAAATGACCCAGTTCATGGAGGTAATGAATGGCTTGGCTCAAAGTCAAGAAAGATTGAGGGCATTGGTAGAAAGACAAACCCTGGAAGAACCTCCTCTGGGAACTGGAGGAACAAGTAACAATGAAAGGGGACAACCTCATATTAATCCACCAGTATATGGGCCTCATCTACATCCGGAAGTCAACATCCCGGGTAATGTGCAAGGAAATACTACTGGAGGAAGAGTCTTACAAGAAGACCCCCAAGAAGAGCAGTTTACTGTGGTGGGAGCTGGGGATGAAGTCTATGATAGGAGGCTTGATGAAATTGCTGAGAAGTTGAGATCTCTGGAGTCTCAAAATTCCCTAGGTTTTGATGTTATGGATATGGGGTTAGTGGATGGGGTAAGGATTCCTCATAAGTTTAAACCCCCGTGCTTCGAGAAGTACAACGGAACTTCCTGTCCACGAACTCACTTACAGTCTTTTCTGGGAAGACTTAAGGCATACACCATGGATGAAAAGCTGTGGATGTTCTATTTTGAAGATAGTTTGACTAGAGCTTCAAGGGAATGGTACTCTCACTTGACCAGAGCTACCATCAGATGCTGGAAGGACTTAGCTGAAGCTTTCATCAGACAGTACCAATCCTCCAGAGAAAGCTTCAGGGAGTATGCCCAGAGGTGGAGACAGCTTGCTGCTGCTGTCTAACCACCCATGTCGGAAAGAGAAATGGCCGACATGTTCATGAATACTCTGCAAGGGAACATACATTGATAGGCTAGCTGCCTTCTCTTCCACCAGCTTCGCTGACGTAGTCATAGCTGGAGAAAGAATTGAAAGCCTTCTGAAGATGGGTAAAATTTCTGATAATGGTGCAAGTTCGTCAAGTAATCCCAGGAAGCCTTTTGTGGGACCTAGAAGAACAGGTGAGACAAATGCCATTCATGCCGGCAGGGGCAGACCTCAGTATGTCCACAGATCAGTAGCAGCTGTCACTATTCCAGCTCCGATTCCTCAGTAACCAGCATATCAACCACCACAACAACCACACTATCAACAGCAAGTTCAGTATTCGCCACAAAGAACCTACAACAACAACAACAACAATAAACAGCAAAGACCTTTTCAACAAAGACCATCACAGGCAAATAGGGTGATTGACCCTATCCCTATGCCTTATGCTGCCTTATTGCCACAACTCCTGAAGCTCAACTTGGTTGAGTTAAGGACATTGGCACCTCCTGATCCTTCCAATCTGCCAAGAAACTACGATGTCAACGCCGGATGTGCTTTTCACTCCAATGCACCTGGCCACAATACGGAAAAATGTAGGGCTTTACAAATGAAGGTACAAGATCTGGTGGATTCTAAAGCCCTCAACTTTGCACCCCCGCCAAATGTCAACAAGAACCCCATGCCCAATCATGGAGGACCAAGAATTAATGCCATTGAGGAAGACAAGCCATCTTTCTTAATAACCAGTGTTGGACAGATTCGGACACCTCTGGTAGAAATTAAAGCTCAGCTCCTAGAATGCCAGATGTTCCCCGGGTGTGAGCTCGGTTGTGGTTATTGTAACATTTCGGTCAACGGGTGTGATAATTTGAGAAGCGGCATAGATGGTCTTATCAAAAGTGGTATACTTCAGATCACAACATCATCACCTACAAATCCAGCAATCCCTTTGACAACAATTCCTGACTCTTCTACAACTGCAACAACAATCATTCCAACCAATTCATCAATATCCTCAACAATGGCTCCATCCATCACTTCAAATCAGATATCAACAACCATCTCTTCTACAACATCAGCACCCATTTATTCAGCAGAATCTTCTACAACGCCAACAGAAATTAATGAAGATATCTCCGCAGTCACCATTTACTATGATCCGTCAAATGTTCCTCCAAACAACAACTTTCAACAACAAGCAGTGGCATCTCCTGCCAGGTCACCAGTCACCATCTACTACGATCCGCACACCATTTCAGTACCTTCCTCTACTGCAGTTAGTCCAGTTACCATCACGGTGCCTGGACCAGTTCCATATGAAAGCAGTAATGTCATCCCTTGGCATTATGGCTCTGACCTCTACTGCAACGGGGAGAAAATCACTTTGGATTCTTCAACCTCTTCTCCACAGATTGATAATGTTGGGGGAGGCGGAGGCTTCATCAGAAGCGGACGCCTCTTTGCCTCACAAGTGCAAAGACCTTATGCCGAAGCAGAAGCTGCTGCAAAAGCAAAGGGGAAGAGTGTGGTACCTGAAGAACCAATCATCAAAGAAACTCAGAAGACATCTTTTGAGCAAGATGTAGACGAGTTTATGAGAATTATAAAAAGAAGTGATTACAAGGTGGTGGATCAGCTTCACCAAACTCCCTCAAAGATCTCCATATTATCCCTGTTGATGTGTTCTGAAGCTCACAGGAATGCATTACTGAAAGTCTTGCACGCAGCATACGTGCCAGAGGAGATCACTGTTAATCAGCTGGAAACCGTGGTAGCAAATGTCAACACCAGTCATGGACTGGGCTTCACCAATGCTAACTTAACAACTGAGGGACGTAACCACAACAAGGCTTTACACATCACTTTAGAATGTAAGGGTGTTGTACTATCCCATGTACTGGTGGACACTGGGTCTTCACTCAATGTTCTACCAAAGAAAGCCTTGGTGAAGCTAGAGTAAGATGGCTTGGCATTGCGTCCAAGTAATTTGGTGGTAAGAGCATTTGATGGCTCTAAAAGATCAGTGCTAGGGGAGATTGATCTGCCTGTGATGATTGGCCCGTAGACTTTTAAAATTACCTTCTATGTGATGGACATTCTGCTGGCCTACAGCTGTTTGTTGGGTAGACCTTGGATCCATGCCGCTGGCGCAGTTACGTCTACCCTTCACCAGAAGCTGAAATTCGAGTGGGAAGGTCAAATCATCACCATCTGTGGGGAAGAGGACATCTTTGTTAGCCATCTGGCTACATACAAATACATTGAGATGGATGGAGAAATCCATGAAACTATGAGCCAGGGGTTTGAGGCCCTGAACATAAATGAAGCATCTGCTGTACTGGGAACCTCTATGACGTCTTATCAGCAAGCCAGGAAGGTTGTTGAAGAGGGTACTGCCCAAGGCTGGGGCAAGCTGTTGCCCGTGGAGAAGAAGGAGGACAAATTTGGGTTGGGTTACAAACCAACTCAACAAGATCAATCAGAGGCTGCCAAGAAGCCCAGTTTTGTCAGCGGGGGAATGCTCACCCCGGATGCAGTAAACAACTTGGAAGATCAGTCGGAAGATGAGCGCAACCTGGAGAGCTGGATACGTCCAAGGATCCCGGGGAGCCGTATCTCAAACTGGTCTTCCCAGGAAATTATAAGGGTTACTCCTGCAGAGTAATTATTATTTCCTGTATATTTTAAGCATGCATCTAGTCTTGCATCTTGCCCAAGATGTCAAGACTCATTTTGTAATCGGGCCATCTTGTAATTTTGTGCAAATAGATCAATCAATGAATATCGGACATCTTTTGCAAATGAGTCTTTTTCTTTTCCGCTCACTGTTTTTCATTTTTCTTTTTGTACAAAAAATAAAATGGCAATGTTTTCCAAAATGATAACTTTATTTCACTTTTTCTAAACAAAGATTAAAATCAATCACTAAAATGAACAATCTAAACCCTTGCAGAGAGTGCCTTTCGGACCGCACCGACAACAGCACAGCTATGACTTCTTATGACTTTGACAATCCAATCAATCAAGCTGATGAAGGGGTTGAAGAAGATTATGAGCTTCCTGAAGAGCTAGCCAGGTTGTTAAGGCAAGAGGAGAAGGTTATCACTCCTCATCAGGAGGAGGTAGAAACAGTTAATCTTGGTACGGATGAAGATGTGAAAGAGGTTAAAGTCGGGGCCTGCTTGCAAGACTCAGTGAAAGGACAACTGATTGATATGCTTCAGGAGTATGTAGATGTGTTTGCTTGGTCTTATCAGGATATGCCAGGGTTGGACACCGATATTGTCATGCACAAGCTGCCTTTGAAAGAAGACTGCCCGCCAGTAAAACAGAAACTACGCCGTACTCGCCCAGATATGGCAATAAAGATAAAGGAAGAGGTGCAAAAGCAGTGGGACGCCGGGTTCCTTGCTGTGACTAGCTACCCGCCGTGGGTTGCTAATATTGTACCTGTGCCTAAGAAAGATGGCAAGGTAAGGATGTGTGTGGATTACCGAGATCTGAACAGAGCCAGCCCGAAAGATGATTTCCCTTTACCTCACATTGATGTATTGGTGGATAATACGGCTTAGTTCTCGGTATTCTCCTTCATGGACGGATTTTCAGGTTACAATCAGATCAAGATGTCACCTGAAGACATGGAGAAGACATCTTTTATCACACCCTGGGGCACGTTCTGTTATAAGGTGATGCCGTTTGAACTGAAGAATCCGGGTGCCACTTATCAACGGGCTATGGTAACATTATTCCATGACATGATCCATAAAGAAATAGAATGTTATGTGGATGACATGATTGCCAAGTCCCTCACAGAAGAAGACCACCTGGTAAATCTGTTGAAGTTATTCAATCGTCTGAGGAAATACCAACTGAAGTTAAACCCCAACAAGTGCACATTCGGGGTGAGATCTGGTAAGCTGCTGGGATTTATTGTGAGTGAGAAAGGGATCGAAGTAGACCCTGATAAAGTTAAAGCCATTCAAGAAATGCCTGCACCGAAGACAGAGAAAGAAGTTCGGGGGTTCCTAGGTAGATTGAACTACATTTCACGGTTCATATCTCACCTTACAGCAACCTGCGAGCCTTTGTTCAAGCTATTGAGAAAGGAACAAACGGTCAGGTGGAACGAAGACTGCCAGAGGGCTTTTGACAAAATCAAGGAATACTTACAAGAGCCTCCAATCCTTATGCCTCCAGTTGAAGGAAGAATTTTAATCATGTACTTGACAGTATTAGAAGAGTCAATGGGGTGTGTGCTGGGCCAACATGACGAGTCTGGTCGAAAAGAGTATGCAATATACTACCTAAGCAAAAAGTGTACCGATTGTGAACAACGTTATTCACTGCTCGAGAAAACTTGCTGTGCTTTAGCGTGGGCTGCTCGCCGACTAAGGCAGTATATGTTGACCCACACTACCTTGTTGATATTAAAGATGGACCCAGTCAAATACATATTTGAGAAGCCAACACTTACCGGACGGGTTGCAAGATGGCAAATGATCCTCACAGAATATGACATTCAGTACACATCTCAGAAAGCCATCAAGGGCAGTGTATTGTCTGATTATCTTGCTGAGCAACCCATTGATGATTACCAGCCTATGAGATTTGACTTCCCTGATGAAGACATCATGTTCATAAAAGCAAAAGATCATGAAGAGCCTGTTCACACTGAAGGGCCTGACCCGGAGGAAGAATGGACTATGATGTTTGATGGGGCTGATAATATGAATGGTCGTGGTGTTGGCGCAGTACTCATTACACCTAAAGGAGTTCACATGCCTTTCTCGGAAAAGTTCACCTTTAACTGCACTAACAACGAAGCTGAATACGAAGCTTGCATTATGGGTCTTGAGGAAGCCATTGACCTCAGGATCAAGACTTTGACTGTGTTCGGAGATTCAGCTCTGGTAATCAATCAAACCAACAGCAAATGGTACACACACCAGGATCATCTGATACCTTACAGGGATTATACAAGGAGTTTATTGACTTTCTTTACAACGGTCAAGCTTGAGTATATCCCCCGGGACGAAAATCAGTTTGCAGATGCTCTTGCCACCATTTCATCCATGATCAAAGTTCAAGCTGCCAACTTTGTGCCTCGGATTTCAGTGTCCAGACTTGACAGACCAGTATATGTATTCTCAGCAGATGTTGTTAAGGATGATAAGCCTTGGTTCCATGACATTAAGTGCTTCTTGGAGGATCAGACATACCCACCTGGGGCATCTTCCAATGATAAGAAGACATTAAGAAGGCTTGCTGGTAGTTTCTTCCTGAATACTGATGGTTCTCTCTACAAGAGAAACTTTGATATGGTACTCCTCAGATGCGTTGATAGAACAGAAGCAGACTTGTTGATGCACAAGGTGCACGAAGGATCTTTTGGTACCCATGCCGGAGGGCATGCAATGGCTAAAAAGTTGCTAAGATCAGGCTATTACTGGATCATAATGGATGCAGACTGTTGTGCCTACGCCAGAAAATGCCATAAATGCCAGATTTATGCGGATAAAGTGCATATACCTCCCAATCCTCTGAATGTGATGTCTTCACCCTGGCCCTTTGCCATGTGGGGCATTGACATGATCGGCAAGATTGAACCGACTGCTTCAAACGGCCACAAATTCATCCTGGTTGCCATTGACTATTTTACCAAGTGGGTTGAAGCAGCTTCCTATGCAAATGTTACAAGGCAAGTGGTAGCCCGATTTCTGAAGAGAGACATCATCTGTCGGTATGGAGTCCCCGAGCGAATCATTACTGATAATGGTTCCAACTTGAACAACAAAATGATGGCAGAGCTGTGCCGGGACTTCAAAATCCAACACCACAATTCTTCTCCTTACAGGCCTAAGATGAATGGCGTTGTTGAGGCAGCAAATAAGAATATCAAGAAGATTGTGCAGAAGATGGTAGTCACATACAAAGACTGGCATGAAATGCTACCGTTTGCCTTGCATGGGTACCGTACGTCAATCAGAACATCCACTGGGGCAACACCGTATCAGCTTGTTTATGGCATGGAGGCAGTCCTACCTGTTGAAGTTGAACTACCCTCCCTACGGGTATTAATGGATGTTAAGCTGAGTGAAGCAGAGTGGGTCCGATCCCGATACGAACAACTGAGTCTAATCGAAGAAAAGAGATTGGCTGCAATCTGTCATGGGCAGCTGTATCAGAAAAGAATGAAGAAAGCCTTCAATCAGAAAGTCAGGCTCCGAGAATACCAAGTAGGGGATCTTGTGCTGAAAAGACTCCTCCCTCCTCATACAGACCACAGGGGCAAGTGGACCCCGAACTATGAAGGACCATTCGTAGTAAAGAAATTTTTCTCCGGTGGAGCACTCATGCTCAGTACTATGGATGGTGAAGACTTCCTGTCCCCTGTGAATTCAGATGCAGTTAAAAAATACGTCGCATAAAAATGACCCGCTGGACGTAAAAACAGAATGTAAGTCCAGGCAAAAATAAGGCATCCCGGCGAGTCAAAAACAGAATAAAAGACTCGGGAAAAAATAAGGGAAAATAAACAAAAAATGTACACCTGCTGGGTTGAAAAGCCGCATTGGACAACTCAGGCAAAAAAGGGTATCCCGATGGATTGAAAACCCGAAAAGGCGATCCATGCAAAATAAGGGAATAAGCGAACAACTGTATTCTGAATTCATCTGTATCACTTACAACTTGGTAAGCTTCGAAAGGTTCAAGCGTCGGTCAGAATCAGCCTTCTTCAGAAAGCAAGACGGAAAGAGTGTCAAATGTCATACGAGTCATAGCAAAGGGAAGCTCCCTGAAGCGTCATCAACATTGCCAACATCTTTTGTTTCTCAATTTGTAACAATCTCCTCATTTTAGGGGATTTGTTTCTTTAACTGTATCTCGCCAATTCAGGGCACATGAATTAATAAAATCAGTTTTTCAGTCATGTTTCGTCTCGTACATTTTATTTTCGTTTGCGAAAAGGTCCGATGTCTTTAAGATACTGATTGCATGAATACAGATGTTTTTCTTCTAAAATACGTGCGTGCAGGAAATATACTTACTCCCGGGAGTGTTTAACCCCTGTGATGGAATCCGGTAAGGGGATACCAGATTGCAGGTGTTCAAAGCACAACATAGGGCATGAAAACTTCATCCCAGCTAGCTGGCAAATCATTATCTACTCAGTCCTAACACCGGAGGTGCTTTCTCACCAGCTGAGTTGCCATTTGTTATTTCCTCCTCAGCCAAGTACAAAAGCCAGGGAACCATCTCCCCACAGAGCTCCAGCATCTATCCGGAATAGCAATGCCTGAGGATCCCACAACAGAGTGACGAAAGCTTCTACAAATCCCAGCTGGGTCCCTCATTACCAAAGATAGGTCTATCAGTGACCTATATCCCCAAGCAGAGTCCCATATGTCAGATCTACCAATGATCTCATCCCCAGCTGGGATGTTCACTTCAAGCAGATCAGCCAGAGATCTCTACAGCAACGGGATCCGAATCCCGGATCAGTGTCTTTGCATAATCATAGCATTCGCATCATATTTTCCCTACAGAGCGTAGCATTCCGTCTAATACGGAGCATTACGGCAAAAATCAAACATATTGCATAATCATAAGCCATGTTCTGAATCAGACACTGGTAAATACTGACAATCCGGCAACGATGTACAGAAAACTCCCCGGATTCCCCGACAGAAAGCCAAGGCATTTTGCCCTACCACTCATAAATACAAATTCACACTCCTTTTGGCACCCGTCCGTGTCATGATTCCCCAGTAAAATCTCCCAGGCTTTCTTTACAAACAGACACTTATATATTACAGGTACTTCTTGACATCTGTCCGTGTCGTATCCCCAGTAGAAAGCCAAAGCGTCCTCTTTGCACTCACAGATACATATATCCATACAGATTCCCTGACACCCGTCCGTGTCACCTTCCCCAACATAACTACCTGAATACTTTGTAAAGCATATACTTGTCTGTAATATACCTTTTGACACTTGTCTGTGTCACCCTCCCCAGCAAGTTAGACACTTGTCGGTGTTTCACTCGTACTTATTACTCCTGTTTCACTCATACAGATACTCGTCCGTATCTTGTATACACCACTTATACCCCCTCCGATTCAACACTCGTCCGTGTTCTTTGTTAACCCGTTGGTACTCGTCCGTATCATCATCTCAGAACATGCGTCAAGCGTTTGTTTCTACCTGATACTCGTCTGTATCACGGTCTTAAGGATGCTCGTCCGCATCTTTAATCCATACACGTGTCAAACACTTATGTCTTCTTGAATTCAGACACTCGTCTGTGTCTACCATTCCCCAGAAGAGTCCCCACAGAATCGACACTCGTCTGTGTTCTTTGTTAACTAGTTGATACTCGTCCGTATCACCATCTCCGAACATGTGTCAGCGTTTGTTTCTACCTGATACTCGTCCGTATCATAGTCTTAGGGATGCTTGTCCGCATCTTTAATCTATACACTGTACCCAAACACTAATACCTCTCATATCTGGGATATAGACACTCGTCTGTATTTACTTGTCCCGGCAAATTCTAGTAAACTATTTCCTTTCTATCTGGCATTCGTCCTATGTCATGATACCCGTTTGGCAGCCGTACCCTGCCAGGTGATCGTCCTTCACCTCTGGATGACCGTCCCTCATCCTTTCCCCCATCGGAGTCTCCGTTATTGGAACCTTTTTCTATCCGGCATTCGTCCTATGTCGTGATATTTAGCAGTCGTCCCCTGCTAGGTGATCGTCCTTCACCCTTTGATGATCGTCCCTCATCACTTTATATGATGGCCATCCCCATCGTCGATCTTGTTATCTGACATTCGTCCTATGTCATGATACCTGCAGAGCAGCCGTACCCTGCTAGGTGATCGTCCTTCACCTCTTGATGATCGTCCTTCATCATTTTATCCGATGGCCGTCCCCATCGTCGACCTTTTTATCCGGCATTCGTCCTATGTCGTGATATTATTGGCAACCGTACCTTGCCAGGTGATCGTCCTTCACCTTAGATGACCGTCCCTCATCTTATCCCCAACAGAGCAGCTGTCCCCTGCTGGGTGATCGTCCTTCACCTTTGATGACCGTACCTCATCATTTATTTCATTCACTTATGATCCCCAGAGAATCTTATAGCTTTACTTAATGGCCATCTCCATCATAATCTCTTATATCCCCAGCATGTCGGTCGTTCCCGTCATTGCTCCTTCCCCAGCAGTCGTCCTCTTCTCGACGGTCTTCCTCCGTCGCCCGCACTTTATAATATACTTTATTTTCCTTTTACAATCTATATCCCTTTTCTTCTTCATTCTGTGAGTGCAAATTTTGGACTGTCTTTGGTATTCAACCACAAGTTATCTTGTTTGCCTGCTAAGTCGTTGCTTACATTCTACACAGCTAACTCATGCTTGAATAGGGGCAGCTGTAAACACCCCAAATTTGCCCTCACCCATTCACACCATGGCTTGTGATCTTTTCATTTGCATAGTTTCCATCATAGCATCTCATATTGCATTTTTGCTTCACTGCATTGATCCTAAGTCATCTACATCTAGGGTTTGTGATCTGAGCAATCCAAGAGCCATTTGAGCCACTCCAAAGGTCATCAATCACTTCAAAGGGGTCCATGTGTGTTCAAGCATCATATTATATCCTCTCAAAGTCAAGAATTTCAAAAAATCACAAGAACTGAGATTGGCATGGAAGTAGAGCCAGGTTTGACTGCACAAATGACCTAGAATTAGGGTTTTGGTTTCAAAGGCCATAACTCCAAATTTTTTGGTCATTCTTGTTTCTATTGGTCTCTATATGGTATAGGGATCATGCATATCAATTTTCATGAAGAAATTCAATGGGGAAGGCATCTGATCAAAAGTTGACTTTTTGAGCAAGTCAGTGCAAAATCAGGGCATCTGAGGCCCTCAATGACCCAACCAAAGGGTGTTCTTCATCATTTTGATTATGCATGATCTTTATTTGATCATATAAGGTGTTATAAGTTCACAAAATTGAAGAATTTCAAGCCATTTGCAAAGTTGACTTTTTGGGAAAATGACTTGTAATGGAAACTTGCCATTTTGGGAAACTTTTTCAACCCTTGCTTTTTGATTCAAAAATGCTTCAAATGGAAAAACTTTGGTCATGAAAGTTGTAGAATGGATCATTCCCTTTTCAAAAAGTACAAGAACTCATTCTAATTCATTTTGGATCAAAAGTTATGGCTTGTCAAAGTTGGGAAAAATCACATAATTTCAAGTTTTCTACCAAAGAGGCAAAGTTGCAAAACCACTTGCCAAGACAAATGGTGCTATCAAATGGACTTCTAATCTTCATAAAAACATGAACCAATGTCTAAAAGTCAGATTGCATCAAGAGTTTGCTCATTTTTTATGACTTGTGGATCAAGAAACTTCAAAAGGACCAAAGTTGATCAAAGTTGCAAAACCTCACTCAAACCCTAATCCATGTGCTGGCTGACTTCAAAATTGATCCTATGGTTCTCCTCACTTCTTGCTGCGCAAGACACCCCTCTTGTCCTTGGCTAGCCATGAGCCCATACCTCTCTTACACAAAGCTTGCCTTTTTGGCAAAAGACCCATACCAATCACAATAGGGCACACCAACTCCACAGACCTATCCATGAGTGATAAGTGGACCAAAGGCAAGCCATAACATACAAAAACTCATGCTGAAACACACTCCAAAACATAACTTCACAAAACATCTCAGCACACTCTCCTGATCATTTCCCTGCCCTCACTCATCCCTGAAACCTCACATAAACCAAATACGATTTCTTCCCCTCTTTGAACAGAACTCAAGCAATCTCTCAAACTAGCCCAAATAAACTCCAGATAAGCTTTGCAAACACTTGAGGGAGGTCAGTGGAGTTGATTGGAAGCAAGAAACTGGTCCAGAAGCTCTTGGGTTGAAAGCTTCGATTCAGGTAGCCATGGAAATTCATTTTGCCAGAACTCTTATTTCTTGTTTCTAAAATGATCTACATGCTTCCCTGAATGCACTGAACCTTTTATTTTTGAAAATGATTGAGTTTTGAGGTTGTATGCTTGTTCTGAAATTTTGCCCGTTAAATGCTTTTTGTTTTGATTCTTGAGTTTGAGTGAAAATAAATGATTTTGATTGCTGGATTCTTGTTTAGAGTTGTCTAATGATTGATTCTGGAGAGATTTGTGAAGTTTCATGGCGTATTAAGAGAGATTGAGTGAGGACCTTGCCGGAGAAGATGACCGGAACACTGTTTCGGTCATCTGAAAGTAATTAGGGCACATGATTAGGGTTTTAACCATAATTAGTGAAATTTGAATTCTGGCCGTCCAGATGCGCGTGCTGGTCAATTCCCGCGCCCTAGGTTTGAACCACAGCCCTCAGATCAGTTGACTTTCTCTTTTTTTTTTCATTTAAAATTCATTTTATTTTCATTTGTTTTGATTTATTTTGCACGAATTATTAAAAATAGCAAAAAAAGTTTAAAAATTATGAAAATGTTTGTCAAGGTTTTCATTATTTTTCAGAACACAAAAATATTTTTATTTTTATTTTTTGCATTAAAAATTATTTTTAAATCATTTAAAAGATTATTTTTAATTAGTTAATGAAAATTAATTAATTAAAAATACTTTTAGGTATTTAAAAATCACAAAAAAATTCATGTAACACTTAAAAACATTTAGAAACATTTTCCAACTCTCAAACCAAA
Source organism: Lathyrus aphaca (assembly GCA_963966055.1). Lineage (NCBI taxonomy): Eukaryota > Viridiplantae > Streptophyta > Magnoliopsida > Fabales > Fabaceae > Lathyrus > Lathyrus aphaca. The sequence goes on from OZ014521.1 coordinate 365,589,075, forward strand.
TTTCTTTTTTGTTCTTGATGCCTTTTGATAATTTTCTTTGGATTTAATTTCATTTCAAGGCAATATTTTGTGACAAACTTCAAAAATTCATTTCTGCCTAACCATTGAGAGTTGGACAATGATTCTTGTTGCATTGCATCTTGTATAGCATATAGTTTATAGGATAAAAATGGCTTGATTTTATCTTGCATTTTCAATTTGTTTGGCATTTTTCTTGACAAGGTACCTTAAAACCCTAGCAATCTTAGGAAATTCATAACTCTCACTAGGATAAGAGTTAGATCCCCTCCTTTGGGCAGTGAGTTTGTATAGGTTTAGGGTTCCTTTGATTGCATTTTCAAATTTTTATCATGTCATTTGCTTTTGGTTTTGGATTTTGCTTTGTGTGTTGATCATAAACCCTAATTCATGCCTTCCTTTGCATCCATCTTCCATTTGCTTGCATACCATGACTTGCCATGAAATTTTATGTATTCATTTGATTCATAATACATATTAAGACATATTAGAATCATGTTTGATCATTGCATCTTTCACTTTCCATGTTATATGTCTTTTGCATTTCATAACTTTTCATGTACATCCATGGTTCAAAACATGCTTCTCTTGCATCCATATGTTTGTATGATCATTCTAATGCCTTACCTCATGTTTACACCATCTCTTAGCATCATTAACATCATACTTATGCTTCTGGTTTTGGTTTGCATCATGACATTGCATCTCATTTTGCATTGCATTTCATTTCTTTTGAGGCTTTTCAGGTGGTAAGTTGTTTGAGAAGTGAATTTGCCTTCACTTCTCACATTCTCTTTTCATCTCTTTCATACTTCCCTTGCTGCATTTTGGTATGTGTATTGGATTGATCTTGCTCATTCTTGTTCATCTTACCTTCTTTCTTCAAGCAACTTGTCTTCTTAAGTGAATCAAGTTGTTTGCTTCTCCTTGATCCTTTCATCTGCTTCTCTCCTTGGTGGTTCCTTGAAGATTTCTTTCTTACACCTCACAAACCCTAGGATCTCCAAGTATGATAACAATTAGGGTTTGATTAGTCCCCCACTTATCTTTTACCTTTGTGTCATCTTTGAGTCTTCTCTTCTCATCTCATAATCAGGGACTAAACCCTAAAGGCTTTAAGGCTTTGTGATTAAGCTTATGCCTGCATCCTTCTATTAGGATGGAGTGTATAACTTTAATCCTAAGTGTTAAACCCTTAATGTGTTTAAATCCCTTAATCAATTCACTTAATAATCATCAAGACATCAAGCTTGTAACTTGGGCCTTGCATTAGGGTTCTAATTCTTCCTTAATTGGTTAAGAAGGACTAACCCTAGTGTTAATGGACAAGTCCCCCTCAAGTTGTCTTACAAATCATAAAATCCACTTCTTAATCTTATCATTAACTAAAATCCATCTAATAAAGGCTTTGTTTTGTCATGAGGTTAATCCCTAATCATGGATTAAGTTGAGGAGTCTTCCTCAGCTTAAACATTCTCATCTATTATCCTTCTATTAGGATGGTGTAATGAGCCTGTTTAATCCCTGATTATGGCTTAAACTCATTACTTAACACTAAACAAAAACAACAAAAACATCTAAATAATCACAAGTAGGTTAATGATCTTAATCCTACACCATGGTGATTAAGTGTTCGATGCTGACTTCACACTTAAAGTATCCTCATTACCCCTAATCAGAGGGAGGATGTGATGAGTTTACTAACCCATTGGTTTAGGCTTAAGCTCATTAACTTATGACAAACTTCAAAAAGCAATAAAAGACTGAAAATACAAAAAACAAACAATAATCGTCTCCTCCGGGATTCTTTTCTCATCTCATTCACTCACAAACGAGAACTTGCTTCTTCCGTCTAATGCAAGACAGTCAGCACCTGAGCCAGACAGGTCATACACTTGAGCATAGACAAGTAAGCAGTTCATCAGTCAATTTATCTTTCAGTCTCTTTGGGTCGAACTACGGTGTTCTGACTTCCTCATTGCACGAGAGGATACGTAGGCATAACTTAACAGTTATCGAACAAAAGTCTCTGTATATTCCCCCTCTTCCCAGCCTTATTCTTTAAGCCTCATGGTCATGAGCATTTCATTCCTGATCTTACACTGACACTTCACTTATACACTTCACATTCTTTTTACATTGACACTTGCATTCTTTCCAGCTTTGATACACAAATAGCACTGACACTACTCCTTTAAAACACAAATCTTTTAAGCGAGGATCCCGTCGAGTACGGCGGACAATCTGGGTGCTAATACCTTCCCAGGTTGTAACCAACCCCCTTTCTCAGTCTCTCTGGTTCGCAACCGTCTTATCCATATCTTTCTAGGTTTATGCAGCATTACCTTTCCTTCGGGATAAAAATGCCTAGCTGGCGACTCTATTCCTTTCCTTTCTCCTTTCGCCGACCGTTCGCGTCTGTACCCCTTCTGACCTTTGAGGTGTCATTTGGTGGGAGCGACAGGAAGACATCGTCGAAGTCACCTGGATCACAAAGTAATTGTTTATTTGTCATTTTTTCTACATACTGCATGTCAAATCATGTACTCTGCCCAAGGTACAAGGATCCATTGTATGGGCCTCCATGTTTTGAAAGCATTTATTTGTCATAAATAAAGGACATTTTTCAATCAGATCGTTCCTTTTCTTTCAATTTTAATTTTTTGCACAAATAAAGAAAATGGCAATGTGTTTTTCTTTCTTGCTTTTGGTGTGTGTTTTCTCTAAACAGATTCTGAATGAGCACATCACTTGTGCAGTGTCGATCAACCGGATTCCATTGTCAACTCTCCTGCTATGACTGAGCATAACTTTGACAATCCAATCTACCAAGCTGATGAAGAGGTTGAGGAAGATTATGAACTCCCTGAAGAACTGGTCAGGTTGTTAAAGCAAGAGGAAAGAGCTATTCAGCCTCATCAAGAGGAAATCGAGGTTATCAACATCGACACAGAAGAGGTTAAGAAGGAAATCAAGATAGGTGCCAGCCTGCAGACTGAAGTTAAGAAGGGGTTGATTGAAATGTTGCGTGAATATGTTGACATCTTTGCCTGGTCATATCAGGACATGCCAGGATTAGATATAGACATAGTTGTGCATCGGCTACCGTTAAAAGAAGACTGTCCTCCTGTTAAGCAAAAACTGAGAAGAACTCGCCCCGACATGGCGATGAAGATCAAAGAGGAGGTACAGAAACAGTGGGACGCCGGGTTCCTTGCCGTGACTAGTTACCCACCTTGGGTAGCTAACATCGTTCCAGTGCCAAAGAAAGATGGCAAGGTGAGGATGTGTGTGGATTACCGGGACCTGAACAAAGCCAGCCCGAAGGATGATTTCCCTTTACCTCACATTGATGTATTGGTCGACAATACGGCTCAGTTCTCGGTGTTCTCCTTCATGGACGGATTTTCAGGATACAATCAGATCAAAATGTCACCTGAAGACATGGAGAAGACAACTTTCATCACACCCTGGGGCATATTCTGTTATAAGGTGATGCCATTCGGCCTGAAGAATGCTGGTGCTACTTATCAACGGGCTATGGTAACATTATTCCACGACATGATCCATAAAGAAATCGAATGTTATGTGGATGACATGATTGTCAAGTCCCTCACAGAAGAAAACCACCTGGTAAATCTGTTGAAGTTATTCAAGCGTATGAGGAAGTACCAATTGAGGCTAAACCCCAACAAATGCACATTCGGGGTACGATCTGGTAAGCTGCTGGGATTTATAGTAAGTGAGAAAGGGATTGAAGTTGACCCTGTCAAAGTTAAAGCCATTCAAGAAATGCCTGCACCAAAAACTGAGAAAGAAGTTCGAGGGTTCCTAGGTAGATTGAACTACATTTCAAGGTTCATATCTCATCTTACAGCAACCTGCGAGCCCTTGTTCAAGCTATTAAGAAAAGAACAGACGGTCAGGTGGAATGAAGACTGTCAGAGGGCTTTTGACAAAATTAAGGAATACTTACAGGAGCCTCCAATCCTTATGCCTCCAGTTGAAGGAAGGCCTCTGATCATGTACTTGACGGTATTAGAACAGTCAATGGGGTGTGTGTTGGGCCAGCATGACGAGTCTGGTCGAAAAGAGTACGCAATATACTACCTAAGCAAAATGTTTACCGATTGTGAACAACGTTATTCACTGCTCGAGAAAACTTGCTGTGCTTTAGCGTGGGCTGCTCGCCGACTAAGGCAGTATATGTTGACCCACACTACCTTGTTGATCTCCAAGATGGATCCGGTCAAGTATATATTTGAGAAGCCAACACTAACCGGGCGGGTTGCAAGATGGCAAATGATTCTCACAGAGTATGATATTCAATACACCTCTCAGAAAGCTATCAAAGGCAGTGTATTGTCTGATTATCTCGCTGAGCAACCCATTGATGATTACCAGCCTATGAGATTTGACTTCCCTGATGAAGACATCATGTTCATAAAAGCAAAAGATCGTGAAGAGCCTATTCACACTGAAGGGCCAGACCCAGAAGAAGAATGGACTATGATGTTTGATGGGGCTGTTAATATGAATGGTCGTGGTGTTGGTGCAGTGCTCATTACACCTAAGGGAGTTCACATGCCTTTCTCGGCAAAACTCACCTTTAACTGCACTAACAACGAAGCTGAATACGAAGCTTGTATTATGGGTCTTGAGGAAGCCATTGACCTCAGGATCAAGACTTTGACTGTGTTCGGAGATTCAGCTCTGGTAATTAATCAAACCAACGGCAAATGGTACACGCACCAAGATCATCTGATACCTTATCGGGACTACACAAGGAGGTTGTTGACTTTCTTCACAACAGTCAAGCTTGAGTATATCCCTCGAGACGAAAATCAGTTTGCAGATGCTCTGGCTACCATTTCATCCATGATCAAAGTGCAAGCTACCAACTTTGTGCCTCAAATTGCAGTATCCAGACTTGACATGCCAGCATATGTGTGCTCAGCAGACATTGTCAAAGATGATAAGCCCTGGTACCATGACATCAAATGCTTCTTGGAGGATCAAACATACCCACCTGGGGCATCTTCTAATGATAAGAAGACATTAAGAAGGCTAGCTGGTAGTTTCTTCCTGAACACTGATGGTTCCCTGTATAAGAGAAACTTTGATATGATACTTCTCAGATGCGTTGATAGGGCAGAAGCAGACTTGCTGATGCACGAGGTGCACGAAGGATCCTTTGGTACCCATGCTGGAGGGCATGCAATGGCTAAAAAAAGTTGCTAAGATCAGGCTATTACTGGATCACAATGGATGCAGATTGTTGTGCCTATGCCAGAAAATGTCATAAATGCCAGATTTATGCGGATAAAGTGCATGTGCCTCCAAATCCTCTGAACGTGATGTCTTCACCCTGGCCCTTTGCCATGTGGGGCATTGATATGATTGGCAAGATCGAACCAACGGCGTCAAACAGACATCGCTTCATCTTGGTCGCGATTGATTACTTCACCAAATGGGTAGAAGCTGCGTCTTATGCCAATGTTACTCGCCAGGTGGTAGCAAAATTCCTGAAAAGAGATATCATATGCAGATATGGAGTGCCCGAGCGAATCATTACTGATAACGGTTCTAATCTGAACAATAAGATGATGGCAGAGCTGTGCCGGGACTTCAAAATCCAGCATCACAATTCCTCTCCTTACCGACCAAAGATGAATGGTGCGGTAGAGGCAGCTAACAAGAATATCAAGAGGATTGTACAGAAAATGGTTATCACCTATAAAGATTGGCATGAGATGCTACCGTTTGCGTTACATGGGTACCGAACGTCAGTCAGGACGTCAACTGGGGCAACCCCTTTCTCTTTAGTCTACGGCATGGAGGCAGTCTTGCCTGTTGAAGTGGAAATCCCTTCACTGCGGGTGCTGATGGATGTCAAGCTTGATGAGGATGAATGGGTACGTGCTCGATACGATCAACTATGCCTAATTGAGGAAAAGAGATTAGCAGCTATCTGTCATAGCCAGCTATATCAAAGGAGAATGAAGCGAGCCTTCGATTAGCGAGTACGTACTCGGGAGTACCAAGTAGGCGAGCTTGTACTCAAAAGGATCATTCCTCCCAATTCAGATCACAGGGGCAAGTGGACCCCAAATTATGAAGGACCATTCATAGTGAAGAAAGTATTCTCAGGCGGAGCACTGATGCTCACCACTATGGATGGCGAAGACTTCCAATACCCTGTTAACTCGGACGTAGTTAAAAAATACTTCGCATAAAAGACCCGCTGGACACAAAAACAGAATTATAGTCCAGGCAGAAAAAGGGCATCCCGGCGAGCTAAAAACAGAATAAAAGCTCGGGCAAAAATTAGGGGGAAAAAATGTACACCCGCTGAGTTGAAAAGCCACATCGGACAACTCAGGCAAAAAGGGGTAGCCTGGTGGATTGAAAACCCGAAAGGGTGATCCATGCAAAATTAGGGAATAAGCGAACAACTGCGCTCCGGTTTATCTGAACCACATCACTGCTTCAAACAGCTTGACCATATCAGAAGGGTGGAGATCAGCTCCCCTCATTCTCTTCAGAAGGCCGAAAACGGAACGGAAAGTCTTGAGGATATGCCAGTCATAGCAGGAAGGAAACTCTTTGGAATGTCGTGCCATTTCCATTAGGATAGTTTCTTTTCTCAATTTTACAGTAGCTACCTCCTTCCAGGTGGTTACTTCCTGATGTAAAATTTTTGCCTATTCAGAGGCCAATCAATAAAAAGAATATTCAGTCAAACACCGTGTTATGTTTATTTTACAAAAATGTCCTAAATTTTTTACAAATAATATTGCATGCGAAACATGTTGCTTTTCAAACTGATAAAAATGACATTGCAGAGACACTTAACATCGCTTTGAGTGTCAGGTGACGGCAGATGAATAGATCAGGCCGTACCAATCTTGGTGCATATGTGTGTATTCTGTTATTGCAGGATTTGCAGGTTATCACCGTATCCCCAAGCAGCAGAGGGTTATTCTCCAAGTAGAGGTATTTCCCCGACAGAGCGCCTGTTTACAAGCGACTTATTCTCAGCAGGTATCTGAACACCTGCACTCCCCAGAGGTCGGGTCAATCCCCAGCAGGAGTTAGTAGAAGTCTCCCATCCTTAGTGGAGTTGTCAGAATTTTATTATCCGTAACAGAATCGCTAGAAGTTCTCCTTGCCCAGCAGAATTGCAGGTAAATTCATTTCCCCACAGAGTCATCGGGATTCTCATTTCCAAGGAATTTCCCCAGCAGAGCAAGAAGAAATTCTCCTCAGTGGAGTCAGGGCAGGATGGTCAGATCCTCAGCAGATGTTCAAAGCAGTCAAACAAAGCGCAGAGTCGTCTTTCTTCCAGTGAAAGCCTCTCCAGCAAGCATCAGGTTGCCAACACTTCATTCCCATCAGAGTTAAAAGCTTTGAGCCCCCAGCAGGTTGCCGGAATCTTCTCCCACAGGTCGCCAGGACTTCATTCCCCAGCCAGAGTGGAATTGTATACTTCCCCGACATAATCAGCCTTTGTCTGTGTTGATACTTATTCAGTATTCGTTCGCACTCTTAGACACTTATCTGATGATTCAGTTTGCTCATCCGCAGTCTCCAGAAGAATTAGCACCTTGTGGCACTCGTCTGTGCACTTTCCCCAGTAGAGTCTATGTCTACTAGCACTCGTCTGTGCTCGCATCTTTATTTGATGCTCATCCTCTTTCAGCACTCGTCCGTGCCTTTTCCTCAGCAGATTCCTCTTTATTTGAGGTATTCCTCAGCACTCGTCCGTGCTAGCATCTTTATTTGATGCTCATCCTCTTTCAGCACTCGTCCGTGCCTTTTCCTCAGCAGATCCCTCTTTATTTGAGGTATTCCTCATCACTCGTCCGTGCTAGCATCTTTACTTGATGACCGTCCGCAGCTCTCGGCACTCGTCCGTGCTTATTAGTTCTTTGAAGTTTTTCCCCGGTGAAGTTGCCTGTACTCGTCTGTATGCGCATCTTCATTTGATGCTCGTCCGCATCCCTGCAGCACTCATCCGTGCCTTTTCCTCAGCAGATTCCTCTTTATTTGAGGCATATCCCCAAGAAAGTCGCCAGTACTCGTCCGTACTCGCATCTTTATTTGATGCTCGACCGCATCTCTTGGCACTCGTACGTGCTTGTTACTCCTTTGAAGATTGCTCGTCCGCATCCTTCGACACTCGCTCGTATCGCTATCAGAAGCACTCGTCCGTGTTTCTTGGATCATCGTCTGGTACTCGTCCGTATCGTCGACTTATGACACTCGTCCGTGTTTCTTGGATCATCGTCCGGTACTCGTCCGTATCGTCGACTTATGACACTCGTCCGTGTTTCTTTGATGATCATTCCGATGCTCGTCCGCATTGAAGAGGTTGAAAATCCTGACGGTGGGATTAAAACGTCAAAACCATTTCCGGAACCTGCGTAAGGGTTATCCGAAGAAGACTCGTCCGTCTTATTCCACTTATCTGCGTAAGGATTCGTGAAGAGGTTGAAAATCCTGACGATGGGATTAAAACGTCAAAACCATTTCCGGAACCTGCGTAAGGGTTATCCGAAGAAGACTCGTCCGTCTTATTCCACTTATCTGCGTAAGGATTCGTGAAGAGGATTCGTCCATCCTAGTTGCATGTCTATCCCACAAACTTATATGCATTACCGGAACCTGCGTAAGGGTTATCCGAAGAAGGCTCGTCCGTCTTATTCCACCTATCTGCGTAAGGATTCGTGAAGAGGATTCGTCCATCCTAGTTGCATGTCTATCCCACAGACTTATATGCATTCCCGGAACCTGCGTAAGGGTTATCTGAAGAAGACTCGTCTGTCTTATTCCACTCATCTGCGTAAGGGTTAGTGAAGGAGATTCGTCTATCTCAGGTTACTTTGAAGATTCTTAAGGACTCATCCGCTCTCTGCACCTGGCGTCACAGGTCACAATAAGACTCGTCTGTTTCATGTTTCATCAGAACCTTTGGTTTCGTTGGAAGGAGCTCGTCTGCTCATCTCTCATCTCAGTTGCAACGTCATTGGATTGGGTTTATTTCCCATTTCTTGTTTTCTGCATCAGAGCGCAAATTTCCGTTTTTTTGGGTATTCAACCACAGTTTATCTTGAACGGTCGAAAGCGGAAGCAATCGTCCTTTTCAGATCAATAGTTGCTTAAATAGGGGCAGCTGTAGAACCTCAAATTTGCCCTCTTCATTTTAAGCATCATAATACACCATTTGCATCATAATCATATCATATATATAGCATTATAGCATAGAAAAATAAAGCATGACAAGCATCAAGCCCTAGCATGAGGCATATGGCCATCTGGGGAGGTGTTGAAGGCCATTTAAGCCAGGACAAGGGTTCCAATGGATTTATGAGATGCCTATGATGAATCTAGACCCCTTTGGCAAGGCCAAGTTTACTTGCAAAAGCTCAGAAGATTGCTTAATCATCACAAGTTTCAAGACAATGCAAGGCTCCTAAGTAGTGCAACCAAATTAGGGTTTTGGTTTCAAGGGCCTTAACCTCATAATTTTGGCCAACTCTTTTGGGCAATGTTTTCTATATGATAATAGGTTCCTACATGTCAATTTTCTTGGAAAAATTCCAAGTGGAAGTCAGTCTTTGCCTCAGTTACTTGCAGATGAAGCAGAAAGTCAACTGGGCCCAGAAAAAGTCAATTGTGCCATTCCAAAGGGTCCAACCCAATTTTTTTGGCCAAATGAGGTCTATTCAATGTTATAATATATTTGGTGAGCTTAAAATACAATAATTTTGGTGGTTTGAGGGGTTTTGGCAAAAGTGCACAAAGTTGGTTATGGAAAAGTTACTATTTTTGGCCATTTTGACCCAAAACTTCACAAGGCCTTAACTTGATCAAAAAATCTTCAAATGGACCAAAGGTAAACATGAAAGTTGGAGAGTAAGGGCTGCCATTTTTAAAAAGTACAAGAGCATTTTCTGGAGATTCCTAGATTTTCCTATAGGTCCCTCGAAAAAATGGGCTTTCTAGGGCAAATTTCAAAAGTTCAAGGCCAAGCCATTTGCACAAAGGCTCAAAAGTGGATAGTTTGCTATGCTATGTCCAAAGTAAGTTTACACAATCAAAATTCATCTTATTTAGGTCATTTGGCTCAAAGAAAAGTGGCAAAATTCGTGCACATGAAAAAGTTCCATAAAACTTGCATTTTACACTTGGATTTGCATAAGGCATGACAATTGTGTGATAGCTTACATCCAAGGGCTGAAATTGCTTGATGTGAATCATGGGTGGGATGGTGAATGAACATGCAAGAGAGGCCATCAAATCATGAGCTTGGCATGCTTATGACACACTTGGGCCAACATTGCATTTTCACAAAAATCAGCTCTCTCTCACGTGCATTTGTTCTAACCCTTTTGCATTGCCATATATATTCCATAACAATCAGAATTAGGGTTAGAGGCAGCCAGAATACACACTCATTCTCTCATTCTCATCTCTTATGCAAAATTTCTCATTCTCCACAAACTCTTGCTACAAGAATCCATTCACAAAACTCTTGCTGGATTCTTGATCCTCCTCACTCATAGATCATTTCCATACCATTTGTTTGGATTATTCTTCAAGAATCATTCATTTCCCATTTCTTGTGCACATTTGCATTTTGTGCCATAACTTTTGATCTAGGCAAGCTTTCTCCAATCTAATACCATATTCATACTCCTCTCACCTCAAGGATCATTAAGCACCCATGGATCTAGATTTATAGTGAAGTTTGTTCAAGTGGCCATTTGAGAAGCTTTGAAGCACAAGGAAGCACATTGTTGGATTTACAAGCTTGCAAAGCCTTAGATGCATTTATTTTGCATCTAAGGGGATAAGGAGATCATTTGCCATCATTTTATACCATTCTTGACTTCAAATTTTGGACAACACCTCAGGTACACTCAAATTTCGAATCTCATAGAAATGTGTTTGGTTGTGTGTTTTAGAATCCTCATGTTGTGCTGGTTACAATGCTCTTTGTAGTTTGTGAAATGGTTGAGTATTTACAAAGTTATGTTGATTTAAAGTTTCATGGACAATTTTATTTCCATTCATATCTTGAGTTTCTTTGAGTTTTAATCCAATTCAAGCATGTATTCTTGTTTAATGATGTTAGATTATGTATTCTGGAGAGTTTCATGGCTTGCCGCGGCTTGTTTTGAATTTTCGTGTGGATAAGGTTAGGGTTAGGGTTTGTTTCAAAAATGGTGGTGAGAGTTTAGGGTTTTTCTCATGAAGAAGAAGGTGCAGCAGCCCCCCAGCGCTATCTGCACCCCCCCATGCGTGGCCCATTGAGTTTTCTAACTAGCATGTTTGCTCCTTGCACCCCCTTGGCCCATTTGCTTTATTTTCAATTTTTTGTTTCTTTACCAATTTATTCCATTTGCTTTTAATTCATTTAAAATATTTATTTAACTCTAAAAAATCCAAAAAAATTCATATGCACTCCTTGATTCATCTAGTTTCTTATCATGATTTTTCCAGATTTTTTATTTTTATCCCACGTGGCCAAATAAATTCAACATTGAGCATTGCTTTCTTGTGGACTCTCATAGACCAATCTGCCTTGTCCAATTTCTATTTTTCTCATCCTTTAATCTATGAACCCCATTATTTTTGCATTGAAACCCTAAGACACTCTACTATCTTCATGATTTATCTTGGATTTTTCACAAATTTTCTTGCTAGACTTTGCTTGAGTTACTTGTGCCTTAAATTTCAAAACCCTAAATGGTGATACCTTGCATCCTTGAGCTTCATTGACCTAGTTTGGAGCTGTATTTTTGCAAACCCTTTTGGATTCTCATTTCTTTGTGTTTGGAGAGTACTTTGCTGGTTGGGTAGAATTTTTAAGTGCTTGGATCTTTTTCTTGGGTATTTTCTTCCTCACCTTTCCTTGTTTTGCATTCTTTGAGTCTTCTAGTCTCTTTTAAGTTTAGAAGGGCACTTGTGCCAACTTCTCTTCATCTTTTGGGATCCTTTAGAGGTCTATGGTTGCTCCTGGTCTTAGGATGGGGTTTTAATCTCCTTGAGTCTTGGTGTTGGGTCCTTTTTATGTGCTTTATTTCTTTAAGTGTTAAGCATGCCTTCATTGCACTTGTTTCACTTCCAATCATCTCAATATGATCTTGTGTTGATTTGCTTATCATCTTATGAACTCTTTTCCATGCCTATATGCTTGTGTAGCTTCTGACTTGTTGGTTCATGCCTTGATTTTATGTTGTTACACTAACCTTGCAGGGGCTATGGTAAGTTTGAGATGTGGGAATTGAGTTCCACATCTCCATTTCTCATCTCTTCTCACTTTGTTTATATGGACTAACATCTTCTTGTTGGGCTTAGGCCTTTCTCATCTCTCCTCTTATATTCTTCTTCTTCTCTTGAGATCTATTTTTAGGTTAGGAAGACCTCACAAACCCTAGGAACTCCATGCATGCTAACTTAGGATAGAAACTTCCCCTTAGTTTTTCCTTTTTGCTCCTTTGGTTCTCTTTCTCTTCTCATCTCATAATCATAAAAAACACTTTAATAACTTTGAAGTGATGCATTGATCCATAGCCTTATTCCATGAGGTATGCATGTAGTCTTCCCATCTTGGGATAGTACAAGTTTACCTTGTGATGCACAAGTTTGATCAAGGTATCTCCTTCATAAAAGAAAGGTCTAAAAAACACTTCTTCACTGTAAATACCAAAAACACTTAATAAGTTAATGAGTTAGTGAGCTTAGGCCCTAATCTTTGGGTTCAAGTTTTGGGGATCTTCTCCTTACTTGAGTGTGCTTGTTCTATTATTCCATCTTGGAATGTAGTGACAAGTGCACATTCCATGGAAAAGAGCTTGAGTTTACTTCCTTGTGACACACTCATAAAAAGCTCCATAAAAACACAAACAAACAATAAGCGTCTTTCCTTCGGGAATTCTTTTCTCATCTCATTCGCTCCGTACGCGAACTTGCTCCTACTTGTCATTTTGCAAGACGGTAACGCACTCGTCGTCCGAGCCTGCAACACCTGAGCATTGACATAGGCAGTTCAAGCCTTTAATTCACAAGCAACTTTCCTTTTGGTACCCCTAGTTAGGGGAACTACGACGTCTCTGATCCTCATTATCCTGATGAGGTACGTAGGCAGCGGGGTAGGGCCCGTTCGAGCACAATCTTTATTTTCCCTACATTTTTCCTTTATTTTCTTATTTCAGTTCTTTTCCAGATCCAGTTTCTTTCCATTTTCATTTCTCTGTTGCAGCTTTCATACCCTCACCCATTGAAACAGTTTCTTTTGCAAGCGTGGATCCCGTCGGGTACGGCGGACGATCTGGGTGCTAATACCTTCCCAGGTCGTAACCGACTCCCGAACTCAGTCTCTTTGGTTCGCAGTACCCGTGTCCTTCCTCTTCTTCTCTTCTGGTTTGTGCAACATTACCATTCCCTTTCTTCGGGATAAAAATGCCCGGCTGGCGACTCTATTCTTTTTCCGCGCCACTTTTGCGTTTGTACCAGGATGGAAATCCGGGGAGCGACACCTGGCTATCATATCATCCACATATACCTCTATCTCATGATGAATCATATCATGAAACAAAGCCACCATAGCACGCTGATATGTTGCCCCGGCATTCTTCAAACCAAATGGCATCACCTTATAGCAAAAAGTGCCCCACTGTGTAACAAATGTTGTCTTCTCCATATCTTCAGGTGCCATCTTGATTTGATTGTAACCAGAGAAACCATCCATGAAAGAGAATACCTTATGCTGAGAAGTGTTGTCTACCAGAACATCAATATGAGGAAGTGGAAAGTCATCTTTGGGGCTGGCCTTGTTCAAATCCTTGTAGTCCACACACATACGTACCTTACCATCTTTCTTAGGTACCGGTACCACATTTGCAACCCACTGAGGATAAGAAGTCACAGCTAAGAACCCTGCATCAAACTGTTTCATCACCTCTGCCTTAATCTTCTCTGACATTTCAGGACGCATGCGACGAACTTTCTGCTTCTTTGGACGACAATCTTCTTTTACTGGTAAACGATGAACCACAATGTCTGTATCCAAACCTGGCATATCTTCATAGGACCAAGCAAAAATCTCCACATAGTCATGTAACATCTGAATCAATCTGCTCTTGACATTATCTTCTAATTCAGCCCCTATCTTGACTTCTTTCCTGTTTTCTTCAGTTCTCAAATTCACAACTTCGACCGGCTCTTCATGTGGCTATATAGCTTTCTCTTCTTGTTGTAACAACCTAGCAAGCTCTACAGGTACTTCACAATCATCCTCATTTCCATCTTCAGCTTGATAGATCGGATTCTCGAAATTATAATTGGCAATAGTAGAACTGTTATCAACAGGATCCAGAGTGGATAAGGATCTGCATTTTAGTGATGTGGGTGTGTGTAAGAACACATAGCTGATAAAACAAGAATAAAAATAAAATAAAAACAAGGAACACAATATTTATGAAAACGAAACGTCCACTGTTTTTTATTGAATGAAGTATGCAAATGAAATGACATCCCGAAACAAGCATACCATTGTGCCCCGGGTAAGGCACAAGGCTTAAAAGTTTAATTGTTCAAAAATTACAAACTTTAAAAGTAACAACACAGTAATAATATTTACTCCTGACTAAAGGAGATAGGAATAACATCTTCAACCTTCCAATTATTGAGTCCAGCACCCACAGTAGGAAAAATCCAAGCATCCAAGTTGTAGTCTTCATCATAGTCACCCACAACATTGATCTGATCTTTCATAATCCCCTGATTGGTGATACGAACAGCACGAGCATGACGAACTGCCTTCTGGGACTCTGCAGTGAAACCCAAACCAAATTTGTCAGACTTGTAAGGGATGTCAGGAAGTTGACCCCAAATAGTACAACCACCTTCATCCACCATAGCTCTAGCATCTTTAAGGGAAGCCATTGTAGGAGGTACTCTGGTGATCACAGGAACTTTCTTGACAACAGGAGGAGCTTCATAATTATTAACAACCCAAGGAACTACTTCAAACGTCTGGCATGGAGTTTCAACATATTCACCTTCCACTTCAAGATATTTAAATGTGTTCATATGGATAATCATATATCCTTCCTCTCCGTAAACAGTGACAACTTTTCCTTCTATTGGATATCTCAGCTTCTGATGTAAAGTAGAAGTTACAGCACCTGCCCCATGGATCAAGGGACGCCCAAGCAGACAAGAATATGAAGGACGGATATCCATTACATGAAAAGTAGCATTGAAGACCTGAGAACCTACTTTTATTGGGAGGTCAATTTCTCCATGCACCACTCTTCTCGAGCCATCAAAAGCCTTCACCACTATATTACTGGGTTTCAACACAGCATCTTCAGGGCTAAGCTTATTCAGGACTTCTTTGGGCAACACATTCAGCGAGGAACCATTGTCTATTAATACATGTGACAGGGTAGTGCCCCTACATTAAATAGAGATATGTAGAGCCCTATTATGATCCCTCTTAGCAGGGGTTAAATCAGCATCGGAGAAACCTAACCCATTATCATAGGTCAAGTGTGCAACACAATATTCAAACTGGTCTACAGAAATCTCATTTGGTACGTGAGCAGTCTTCAAAAATGTAATCAGGGTTTTAGCATGAGCCTCAGAACACAATAGCAAAGAAAACATAGAAATCTTGGAGGGAGTATGCCCCAATTGGTCAATAATGTCATAATCACTCTTGCGAATGATCTTCAGTACTTCTTCCATCTGCTTAGAGAGATCATCAGCAGCTGGCACATCAGTTGGTATAGGTTCAATAACAGGACCTTTTCCCCGAGCATCAGCAGTAGAGGTAGTAGCTGGAGTAATTGTATTCTTAGAGGTAATTGGAGGAGAGAAAACTCTTCCGCTTCGCGTGATCTTACTAGATCCAGCAATATTATCAGCAACAGGCGTATCTGTAAACACCCCAAATTTGCCCTCACCCATTCACACCATGGCTTGTGATCATTTCATATGCATAAACACAATCATATCACCTCACATCTCATTTTTGGTTCACTGCATAGTTTATAAGTCATCTGCACCTAGGGTTTGTGATCTGAGCAATCCAAGAGCTTCTTGAGCCACTCCAAAGGCAACCAATCACTTCAAAGGGATCCATATGTGTTTTTGTATCATATTCCATCCTTTCAAAGTCAAGAATTCCAAAGAATCACAAGAACTGGGTTTGGTAGGGATGCAGAGCCAAGTTTGACTATTCAGTTGACCTAAAATTAGGGTTTTGGTTTCAGAGGCCATAACTCCAAATTTTTTGGTCATTCTTGTTTCTATTGGTCTCTATATGGTATAGGGAGTATGCATATCAAGTTTCATGAAGAAATTCCATGGGGAAGTCATCTGACCAAGAGTTGACTTTTCAGACAAGTCAGTGCAAAATCAGGGCATCTGAGGCCCCCAATGACCCAACCAATGGGTGATCTTCATCATTTTGAGTGTATATGGTCTTTATTTGATCATGGAAGAAGGTTGAAATCCACAAAAATCAAGAACTTGGAGTTTTTGCAAATGTTGACTTTTTGGGCATAGTTGACTTTTCAAGAATGCTTCATTTTAAGTCATTTTTCAAGCCTTAATTCTTGATCCAAAAATGCTTCAAATGGAAAAACTTTGGTCATGAAAGTTGTAGATTACATTTTTCCATTTTCAAAAAGTACAAGAACATGATCAAATTCTTCTTGGATCAAAAGTTATGGTGTGACAAAGTTGGCAAAAATCATTGATTTTCAAGATATGCACCAAATGAGAATTTTGCAAAACCATGAACCAAGGTCATTTGTAACTTCTAGTTGGCTTCAAACCATTACACAAACATTCTATGTGACCTAAAAATCATAATTGAACCAAAGATCACATGTGTATGGTTTGTGTAACAAGGCATTTCTCATGAAGTTTCAAAAAGCAACAACTTGCAAAACCACTCATCACACTTCCTACAACTTGCAACATTGGATGCTGACTTTTGCTAGCCCTTCCCCTCACCCTTGCTGCGCAGCCCATGCTTTGTACTAGCCTAGATACCAAGCCATACTTCTCTTACACAAAAGGTGGACTTTGAGCAAAAGCAAACTTACCAATCAATGTAGGCCATGTCAAATCATTTGACCTATAGGATTAAAATACAATATCCTTTGGCAAGCCAAACATATGAGAAAGCAAGGCTGAAACACTCAAAAGCATCACATATACAAACTCACCCCATTTTTGCAAATAGCTTCGAATCTCTCTGCCCAGCCATCAAACATCCAAATCATTTTCACCAAGCATCTCACCATGATTCATTGAGAAGAAACCAGCCAAGAACCAGGCCTGAAACAAGCTGTAACCTCACTGCACCATTTTCACTCCAACCTGCAGTTTCATTCGAAACTCTCTCCATAGCTCACAAACATCAAAACAAACTCCATGAACCTTCTCTACTCATCATCTGGACCACAAACAACCTTCCACCCTTGCCAGAAATAGCCAGAATCATCATTGCCATGTTCAACTGAGTTTGAGCAGAAGTTACTCAAACTCTTCATCCAGCCAATATAAATTTCTCCTGAGCACTCAAGCATCATCAAGAGGTCATAAGGAGTAGATTTCACCAAGAGAGGAAGTCAGAAAGTAGCTGGAGTGAAAGCCTCGAATCTCAGGTAGCTCAAGAACTTTTTTTCCAGAAATGGATTTTTAAGTTCTAAACTTGTTCTACATGTCTTCCTGATCATGAATATGCTTTTAGTTTTTGAAATGGTGATGAAATGAGAGTTTAATTGATCTCTGAAACTCAGTTGACCTAATTTTTGTTTGCTTCGATTCAGCCTTGTTAGGAAATATAAATTTGTTTTGATTAGGGGTTTTGGTTCGTGAGTGAGTGGGGATCATTTCCCAGTTTTTAGATTTCATTTTAGTTAGTTTTTTGGAGTTTTGGGGATTCTCAGGGGGGATGCTGGCCGGAGAAGACGACCGGAAGTCTTCTCCGGCAGCCTGAATGTCATTTGTGCCCTAATCCTGTAATTAATTTCCATTTGAATTCTGGGCGTTGGATTGGTTGACCCAGTTGACTTACCGCGCGAATGAAAGGCCCAGATCACTTTGCTTAGCCCTAATCTTCATTATTTATTTAATTAATTGGGATTAACTCAGAGTGAACCACAGCCGTCCAGATGCGCGCTGGTCAATGCATTTAAATCCAGGGTTCATCTCATCCCTCCATTCTGATTACTTTCCTTTTATTTTCATTTATTTTTATTTCTTTTTCATTTAACTTGCACAATTAATTTAAAATAGTAAAAAATGTGTAAAAATTATGAAACTTTCTCTCATAAGTTTTATTAATTTTTATGACACAAAAATATTTTTGTTTTTATTTTTATCATTAAAAAAGTATTTTTTAAATATTTAAAAGATTATTTTTAATTGATTAATGGAAATTAATTTATTAAAAATACTTTTAGGTATCTAAAAATCACCAAAAAATTCATGAAATGTTCTAAGACATTTAGAAACATTGTCCAACCTTCAAACCAAATTTCTTTTTTGATCTTGATGCATTTTAAGAATTTCTCATTGAATAAAAATCATTTTTATGCATTAATTTGATCCTAAGTTCAAAAAATCATTTCTGCCTATTCATGGGGAGTTGGACATTGATTCTTCTTGCATTGCATTGTGTCTAGCATGTAGTTTTTGAGATAAAATGGCCTTGATTTGATCTTGCATTTTTCATTTGTTTGGCATTTCTTTTGTTTAGGAGCCCTAAAAACCCTAATAACTTGTAAAATTCATAACTTAAGATTGGTTAAGAGTTGAGACCTCCCCTTTGGACCTTGGTTTAGTATAGGGTTAGGGTTTCTTTGAGTGGTATTTTCCATTTTTTATCCTAGGGTTTGCTTCTGTTTTGGGTTTTTGTTTGTTGTTTGATCCATAAACCCTAATTTGGGCTTTCATTTGCATCCATCTTGCATTCTCTTGCATAACATGACTTGCCATGCCATTCCATGCTTCCATTTGATTCATTTGACATCATAAGACATATAGAGAGCATGTTTGATCATTGCATCATGTGTTTGCCATGTTGTTTGCATTGTGCACTTCATACCTTTCCATGTATGTTCATGCTCCTTAACTTGCTTCATATGCATTCATAAACTTGTATGATCACTTCCATTTGCTTCCTCATGTTTGTAGCATCTCATAGCATCATTATCATCATCAACATGCTTCTGGTTTTGTTTCTCTTCATGTCATCCCATCTCATTTTGCATTGCATTGCATTTCTTTCTAACATTTCAGGTGGTAAGTGAATTTGAGAAGTGAATTTGCCTTCACTTCTCATAACTTTTCTTTTCAACTCTCTTGCATCCATTGCTGCATTTTTGTTTGTGTTTGAGTTTGAGCTTGCTCATTCTTCTTCTTCCCATTTTATTTCTTCAAGTGACTTGACTTCTTGAATGAAGCAAGTCACTTTGCTTCTCTTGATCCTGTTCATCTGCATCCTGGTGGTTCTCTTTGAAGATTGCTCTTGAAAACCTCACAAACCTTAGGGACAACCATGCATGACAATGATTAGGGTTTTGATTAGTCCCCCACTTAGTTTTACCTTTGTGTCTCTTTGAGTCCTCTCTTCTCACCTCATAATCAGGGACTAAACCCTAAAGGCTTTAAGGCTTTGTGATTAAGCTTATGCCTGCATCCTTCTCTTAGGATGGAGTGTATAACTTTAATCCTAAGTGTTAAACCCTTAATGTGTTTAAATCCTTTAATCAATCCACTTAATAATCATCAAGACTTCACACTTGTAACTTGGGCCTTGCATTAGGGTTCTAATTCTTCCTTAATTAGTTAAGAAGGACTAACCCTAGTGTTAATGGACAAGTCCCCCTCAAGTTGTCTTACAAATCATAAAAATCACTTCATCATCATCATACCATTAAATAAAATCCACTTAATAAAGGCTTTGTTTTGTCATGAGTTTAATCCCTAACCATGGATTAAGTTGAGGAGTTTTCCTCAGCTTAAACATTCTCATCTATTATCCTTCTATTAGGATGGTGTAATGAGTCTGTTTAATCCCTGATTATGGCTTAATCTCATTACTTAACACTAAACAAAAACACCAAAAACATCTAAATAATCACAAGTAGGTTAATGATCTTAATCCTACATCATGGTGATTAAGTGTGAGAAGCTGACTTCACACTTAAGGTATTCTCATTACCCCTAATCAGAGGGAAGATGTGATGAGTTTACTAAATCCATTGGTTTAGGCTTAAGCTCATTAACTTATGACAAACTTCAAAAAGCAATAAAAGATTGAAAACACAAAAACAAACAATAATCGTCTCCTTCGGGATTCTTTTCTCATCTCATTCACTCACAAACGAGAACTTGCTTCTTCCGTCTAATGCAAGACAGTTTGCACCTGAGCCAGACAGGTCATACACTTGAGCATAGGCAAGTAAGCAGTTCACAAGTCAATTCATCTTTCAGTCTCTTTGGGTCGAACTACGGTGTTCTGACTTCCTCATTGCACGAGAGGATACGTAGGCATAACTTAACAGTTATCGAACAAAAGTCTCTGTATATCCCCCCTCTTTCCAGCCTTATTTTCTCAGCCTCATGATCTTGAGCATTTCACTCCTGTTCTTACACTGACACTTCACTTATATACTTCACTTTTCTCTCACACTGACACCTGTACATTTTGTTTTCCAGCTCTTTATACACAGATTGCACTGACACTACCCCTTTAAAACACAAATCTTTTAAGCGTGGATCCCGTCGAGTACGGCGGACAATCTGGGTGCTAATACCTTCCCAGGTTGTAACCAACCCCCTTTCTCAGTCTCTCTGGTTCGCAGCCGTCTTATCCATCTCTTTCTAGGTTTATGCAGCATTACCTTTCCTCCGGGATAAAAATGCCTAGCTGGCGACTCTATTCATCTCCAGTGAGTTCACGGCTGTGTGTTCTCATTGTCCCTCTCGCCGACCGTTCGCGTCTGTACCCTTATTTGGGCCGGTCCCATTTATCGGGAGCGACAGCTTGGCGACTCTGCTGGGGACCCTTATACTGCAACCAGGGCTTCTGGTTCTTTTTGTGGGTTCCTCCTAGCGCTTGTTTGATTTGTGTTTACTGGGGTGTTAGGTGCTTATTTGTGTTTGTATTTATTTTTGTTTATTGCTTTATGTACAGTTGCTTTACTGCTTTCTTTATTGCTTTTGCATTATATCATATTGTCATACTGTGCTGCTGGCTGGATCTGGTTTTTATTTTGGTGGGTGGGTGTTCCATTGAGAGTTAAGGTCCTATACCTGGGACCTGAGTGACACCTAGGCTAGAGTGAATCATATTCTTTCCCATTCCATTTCGGTCTGGTGCGGGAATATGAAACACGGTTCAGATGTGGGTTTCTTCTTGAGAACTCTGTGTTGCAGATCTCCTGCAATGCTAGGGCTATCTGGGAAGCCTGCTAAGTATGGATGACCTTTTAGTATTGACCTTCAGAAACTGAGGTGAATTAGAGGAGGAACTGTTATGGTTATTGTAAACACTGTACCTCCGGGTTAGAAGTGTCTACACTTCTCATAACTGATCCAAGTCTGAGGATCCTTGTTCTAGAACATCACCTGTGAGGGGGTTGGGTTGTTTACAGGTTTGCAGGTACCTTGACCTCAGAACACCTTGTTACTTTGATTGTTTAAGAATACTCCAATTTGGGACAGTTCTTGTGATTCTAAAACCCTGGACATGTGGCTCTTTATTTGAGTCCCTCACCTTGGTTACTGGATTTATAGACCTCATCTGGAATTCTTGAGCACACTTGTACCTATATCAGGGCATTTTGATCAGATCCAGCTCAGTCACAAACCCTTGCATTTCATTTGCATACATAATCATTGCATCATATTGACATTTACTTATTTGTGTTTCAGGGTGTCCATCTTCATTTTTGGCCAGTTTTGACCCCATCTTCAGTATTGACCTATCTTCATCAACACCTGCTTCAGTTTAGCTATCTGCTTCAGCTATCACCTGCACCAGCCAATCAGTGGCTCAGCATTATCATCAGCACCTGTCTCTACTCAGTCTTCAGCATCATGGCTCCCAAAAAGAGCAACATCACCTATCACTTCTTCCAGCCAGAGTTATCAGACATCAGGAGGATTCAGACCCTGATCACTCTAGATCACATACCTTTGTTCAGGGAACATTATGGAGATATACTTGACATGGTTATGGATCTGGACCCTTCACAGAGAAGCCTGATACATACCTGCATTCAGTTTTATGATCCCCCACTGAGATGTTTCACCTTTCAAGACTTTCAGTTAGGCCCCTTATTGGAAGAGTACTCTTCATTAGTTGGTGTGCCTATCAGGGGTGGAATCCCTTTCAACCCTGAGATGGTCTTTCCTGCTAATGGAGAGGTGGCAAAAGCTTTGCATCTGGAACCTATCCTGATTCAGCAGCATATGACCTCTAAAGCTGGAATCCCTGGGTTCCATCTGGATTTCTTGATCTCTCAAGCTACCCTGAAAGCTTCTTTAGGAGAGTGGAAAGCTGTCTGTGCTCTATTGGCCTTGAGCATATATGGAATAGTATTGTTTGCAGATGAGCCTCGATTCATCAGTAAGAATGCAATCCATCTGTTCATCCTGAAGAACCCAGTGCCAACTTTGTTGGGGGATCTCTATTACTCAGTGCATCAGAGAAATGAAAAGCAGAGGGGGAGATTAGTGAGGTGTTGTGCTCCATTGTTCCACACTTGGCTTCTCAGGCATCTACCCAGGACAGATGCATTTCTAAATCCTCATCAGCATAGCAACTGGGCTAAGAGACTCACTGTTCTAACTTCAGCTGACATCAGATGGTGCACTCAGAGCACCAAGGGCAGGGATGTCATCACCAGCTGTGGGCATTTTCCCAATGTGCCCCTAATAGGAGTTAAGGGAAGTATCAATTACAACCCTCTGTTGTTCAGAAGACAACTGGGCTATGCACTGGTCCACACTCCTAAGGCACAGGACTTGGTGGAGACTCTTTATTGTGAGAACAAGACTAATCTGGCTGTTGTTAGGCAGGCGGCCTGGGCCTGGGATAATGTTCAAACCAAGGGAGTGACCATCCTAGGGAAGTGCAACAATGTGGCATCAGCACAATATTATGAGTGGTCCCGTGCCAGGGCCCAATTCTCTGGGATGCCCTTTACCATAGAAGACATGCCTGAGTCATCTTCAGCACCACCCCCTGCCACTATCAGTTTGGAGGAGTTTGAGAGCTTGAAGGAAAGAAATGAGAAGTTAACCCAGGCTTTGCAGAAAACCCTCCGGGAGAGGAGTGAGGGTATGAGGGAGGTTGAGAGGTTGGAGAGGATGAGAGTAGAGCATCTGACTAAGATTGAGAAGTCTGGGGATTATATCAAGAAGTCTAAGGCCGGAGAACAAATTCTGAAGAATGCTTGCAAAGAAGCCCAGTTCCAGAGAGCAAGGACAGACTTGTATTTAAAAGAGAGTCAAGCCCGGTGGGTCAGGATCACCGAGGCTCGTACTCTAGAGGACAAGAGAGTTCAAGACAAGATGGAGCAACTGGAAGCTAGTGCAAAAGAACAGCAAGAAGCCTTGGCAGCAGCCCAGAGGGAGATATCAGAGCTGAAGATCAAAGCAGGGGTGAAGAGGTCAAAGGACCAAGCTCAGCACAAGAAGCTAGCAGTAGCTGTTAACACCCGGAATCTCCTCATCAGGAATCTCACGGAACGTCCGGCTGATCCTGTGACCGAAGCACTTCTCAAGGAAGTTCGTGAGGATGAGTTTGGTCTTGGTGTTTGATCATTTGTTTGTTGTTGCTTTCTTTCCATGTACTTTTATTTTCTTGTAATGTATTTTGACCCCTTAGAGGGCTTGTGTTGTAAAATGAACAAGTTGTATTATTTCACCTTCTGTAATATATTTGTGTTAGTTTGTTCCATCCGAGTTCACTTCGAAAGCAACATCAACAGCATCTTCAAGGGTCTGGAAGGGTCAAAACTGGATGCCAAACCGGATACCTTGAAAGCAAATAAGCATACTGCATTGCATGCTAACCCTTTGTTTGTTTTGTAGGTTTTTGTTTTATTGTTGCTAACTCTGTTGTGATGTTCAGGAACTATTGCTAGGCGCCGGGTATTTCCCCTCAACCGTCTGCACCGTTATCCAACCCGAAACAACCTTCCGGGAATTCAAATGGATCAGGTACAGCAGGACCTTGCAGAGGTTAGAAATCAAATGGCAAACGAAAGATTGGAAATGAAAACACAGATGACTCAGTTTATGGAAGTTATGAACAACATGGCTCAAAGCCAGGAAAGACTGAGGGCCATGGTGGAAAGGCAAAATCAAGAGGATCCACATATAGGGACTGCCGGCACCAGTAACAATGAAAGGGTACAACCTCATGTTAACCCCCCTGTGTTTGGCCCACACCTCCATCCTGAGGTCAACATCCCTGCAAATGTTCAAGGAACTGCCACTGCAGCCAGGGTACTTCAAGAAGACCCCCAAGAGGACCAATTCACAGTAATGGGTGCTGGGGAAGAAGCTTATGATAGAAGGTTGGATGAGATAGCTGAGAAATTGAGGTCCTTAGAGTCTCAAAACTCTCTGGGTTTCGACGTCATGGACATGGGCTTGGTAGACGGGGTCAGGATCCCCCATAAGTTTAAGCCTCCTTGTTTTGAAAAATACAATGGGACTTCATGCCCCCGGACTCATTTACAATCATTTCTGGGGAGGCTGAAGGCCTATACTATGGATGAGAAGCTCTGGATGTTCTATTTCGAAGACAGTTTGACAGGGGCTTCAAGAGAATGGTACTCTCACTTGACAAGGGCAACAATTAGATGCTGGAAGGACTTGGCAGAGGCCTTCATCAGACAGTATCAGTACAATTTAGACATGGCACCCAACAGGACCCTCCTAATGGGAATGTCACAGTCTTCAAGGGAGAGTTTCCGAGAATATGCCCAGAGATGGAGGCAATTGGCTGCTGCTGTTCAGCCACCTATGTCTGAAAGGGAAATGGCAGACATGTTTATGAACACCCTTCAGGGAACTTACATTGACAGGCTGGCTGCTTTCTCTTCCACTAGCTTTGCAGATGTTGTCATAGCTGGGGAAAGAATCGAGAGCCTGTTAAAAATGGGTAAGATTTCCGACAATGGTGCCAGCTCGTCCAGTGGTACAAGAAAGCCTTTTGCAGGCCCGAGAAGAACTGGCGAGACCAATGCCATCCACACCAACAGGGGTAGGCCCCAATATGTTCAAAGGTCAATAGCAGCAGTCACCATTCCTGCTCCAGCTCATCCTCAGCCAGTCTATCAACCTCCGCAGCAAAACTATCAGCAACAACCTCAATACCATCAACAAAATCAGTATCCTCCGAGAAATTACAACAACAGCAACACCAACAACAACAGTCAACAAAGGCCATTTCAGCAGAGGCCATCTCAAGCTAACAGGGTGATCGATCCGATCCCTATGCCGTATGCTACCCTGTTGCCACAACTCCTGAAACTCAACCTAGTTGAGCTAAGGACGCTGGCACCTCCGGATCCCAACAGTCTACCCAGGAACTATGACTCCAATGCTAGGTGTGCTTTTCATTCGAACGCACCTGGCCACAGTACAGAAAAGTGCAGAGCCCTGCACATGAAGGTACAAGACCTGGTAGACTCAAAAGCTCTGAATTTCGCACCTCCACCCAATGTCAATAAGAACCCGATGCCGAACCACGGTGGTCCTAGAATTAACGCTATTGAAGAAGACAAGCCGTCTTATTTAATAACCAGTGTGGGACAGATCAGGACACCGTTGGTAGAAATCAAGGCTCAGCTCCTGGAATGTCAAATGTTCCCAGGGTGTGAGTTGGGTTGTGCTTACTGCAATATCTCGGTAAATGGGTGCGATAATTTGAGGAATGGCATAGATGGCCTTATTCAGAGTGGCCAACTTCAGATCACCACATCATTTCCAACAAATCCACCAATCTCATCAGCGACAATTTCAGAACCTCCTACAACTGCAACAACTATTGTTCCTGACAATTCTTCGGTTTCATCAACGAGTACTTCATCTGTCATTTCAACTGATCAGATATCAATGAATGTTCCTTCTACAACTCCAGCACCGCTCCATTATGAAGCTCCTACAACAACAACATCCATCCTTCCACCATTATCTCCTACAACGCCAGCAACAAATCATGAAGATGTCTCAACTGTTACCATATTCTATGATCCTGAAAACAACTCTGTCTACAACTCAGAAGGTGCTGCTCCCACCAGGGCACCAGTGACAATTTATTATGATCCACAGACTATCACAGTTCCTTCAGCAGCCGCAGTCAGTCCAGTCACTATCACGGTGCCTGGACCCGTACCTTATGAAAGCAGCAATGCCATCCCCTGGCATTACGGCTCTGACTTGTACTGTGAAGGACAAAGAATCACTTTTGAATCATCAACCCCTGCACCACAAATTGACCATGTGGGCGGAGGCGGAGGCTTCACTCGAAGCGGACGTCTTTTCGCTCCACAAATTCAGAAACCCGCAGCCGAAGCAGAAGCTGCTGCCAAGGCAAAAGGGAAGAGCCCTGTGCAGGAAGATCAAGCTGTTAAGGAAGCTTTGAAGACACCATTCGATCAAGAGGTTGATTAGTTCATGCGAATCATCAAAAAGAGTGATTATAAAATAGTGGATCAGCTTCATCAGACGCCTTCCAAGATCTCAATCCTATCATTGCTTATGTGCTCCGAAGCCCATCGGAATGCATTACTCAAAGTCTTGCACGCAGCTTACGTGCCTGAGGAGATCACTGTCAATCAGCTGGAAGCTGTAGTCGGAAATGTCAATGCTAGTCATGGACTAGGGTTCACTAATACTGATTTGACAACGGAAGGCCGCAACCATAACAAAGCCTTGCACATAACCATGGAATGCAAAGGTGCTGTCCTTTCCCATGTGCTGGTAGACACGGGGTCATCCCTCAATGTCCTACCCAAAAAGGCCCTGGTGAAGCTAGAATATGACGGATTGGCGTTGAGACCCAGCAACCTGGTGGTAAGAGCCTTTGATGGTTCAAAGAGATCAGTTCTGGGAGAGATTGAATTGCCCATAACGATTGGCCTGCAGACCTTTAAAACTATCTTCTATGTGATGGACATTCAGCCTGCCTACAGCTGTTTGTTGGGTAGGCCATGGATCCACGCTGCTGGCGCCGTGACCTCTACCCTTCACCAGAAGTTAAAATATGAGTGGGAGGGTCAAATCATTACAATCTGTGGAGAAGAGGATATTTTTGTCAGCCACCTGGCTACCTATAAATACATTGAGATGGATGGAGAGATCCATGAAACAATGAGCCAGGGGTTTGAAGCCTTGAATGTCAATGAGACATCTGCTGTGCCTGGTACTTCAATATCGTCATACCAACAAGCCCGGAAGGTTGTTGAGGGAGGAAACGCCCAAGGCTGGGGCAAACTGCTATCGGTGGAGAAGAAAGAAGACAGATTTGGGTTGGGTTACAAACCAACTCAACAAGATCAAACAGCGGCTGCGAAAGAGCCCAACTTTGTGAGTGGGGGGATGCTTACCCCTGATGCTATCAACTGTCTGGAAGACGAGCTGGAAGAAGAACGCAACCTGGAAAGCTGGATTCGCCCAAAGATCCCGGGGAGCAGTGTCTCGAACTGGTCTTCCCAGGAAATTATAAGAGTTACTCATGCAGAGTAATTATTATTTCCTGTATTTTTATAAGCATGCATCAAAGTCTTGCATCTTGCCCAAGATGACAAGACTCATTTTGTAATCGGGCCATCTGTACTTTTTTGTGCAAACAAGATCAATTAATGAAATATCAGACATCTTTTTGCAAACGAGTCTTTTTCTTTTCCGCTCACTGTTTTTCCATTTTTCTTTTTGTACAAAAAATAAATGGCAGTGTTTTCAAAATGACAACTTCATTTCACCTTTCTAAATAAGACTAAAATCAGATCACTAAAATGAACAAACTTAACCCTTGCAGAGAGCGCCTTCCAGACAGCACCGACAACAGCACGGCTATGACTTCGTATGACTTTGACAATCCGATCAATCAAGCTGATGAAGGGGTTGAAGAAGAATATGAGCTTCCTGAAGAGCTAGCCAGGTTGTTGAGACAGGAAGAAAAGGTTATTACTCCTCACCAGGAGGAGGTTGAGGTGATTAATCTTGGTACAGAGGAAGACGTGAAAGAGGTTAAAATCGGGGCCTGCCTGCAAGACTCAGTGAAGAGACAACTGATTGATCTGCTTCAAGAGTATGTAGATGTGTTTGCTTGGTCTTACCAAGATATGCCGGGGTTGGATACCGATATTGTTGTGCACAAGCTGCCGTTGAGGGAAGAATGCCCACCAGTCAAACAGAAGCTACGCCGTACTCGCCCAGACATGGCTATGAAGATCAAGGAGGAGGTACAAAAGCAATGGGACGCCGGGTTCCTTGCTGTAACTAGCTATCCGCCGTGGGTTGCTAACATAGTACCTGTGCCTAAGAAAGACGGCAAAGTGAGGATGTGTGTTGATTACCGGGATCTGAACAGAGCCAGCCCAAAAGATGATTTTCCTTTACCTCACATTGATGTATTGGTTGATAATACGGCTCAGTTATCGGTATTCTCCTTCATGGACGGATTTTCAGGATACAATCAGATCAAAATGTCACCTGAAGACATGGAGAAGACAACCTTCATCACACCCTGGGGCACGTTTTGTTACAAAGTGATGCCATTCGGACTGAAGAATGCTGGCGCAACATATCAACGGGCTATGGTGACATTATTCCACGATATGATCCATAAAGAAATAGAATGTTATGTGGATGATATGATCGCCAAGTCCCTTACTGAAGAAGACCATCTGGTAAATCTGCTCAAATTATTCAAGCGTCTGAGGAAATATCAATTAAAGCTGAACCCCAACAAGTGCACATTCGGGGTGAGATCTGGTAAGCTGCTGGGCTTTATTGTAAGTGAGAAAGGGATTGAAGTTGACCCTGATAAAGTCAAAGCCATCCAAGAGATGCCTGCACCAAAGACAGAGAAGGAAGTTCGAGGGTTCTTAGGACGATTGAACTACATTTCACGGTTCATATCTCACCTTACAGCAACCTGTGAACCCTTGTTCAAATTGTTGAGAAAAGAACAGACGGTCAGGTGGAATGAAGACTGCCAGAAGGCTTTTGACAAGATCAAAGAATACTTACAAGAACCGCCAATCCTTATGCCTCCAGTTGAGGGAAGACCTCTGATAATGTACCTGACAGTATTAGAAGAGTCAATGGGGTGTGTGTTGGGCCAGCATGACGAGTCTGGTCGAAAAGAGTATGCAATATACTACCTAAGCAAAAAGTTTACCGACTGTGAACAACGTTATTCACTGCTCGAGAAAACTTGTTGTGCTTTAGCGTGGGCTGCTCGCCGACTAAGGCAGTATATGTTGACCCACACTACCTTGTTAATCTCAAAAATGGACCCAGTCAAGTACATATTTGAGAAGCCGACGCTTACCGGACGGGTTGCAAGATGGCAAATGATTCTTACAGAATACGACATCCAGTACACTTCTCAGAAAGCCATCAAGGGCAGTGTATTGTCCGAATATCTTGCTGAGCAACCCATTGATGATTACCAGCCTATGAGATTTGACTTCCCTGATGAAGACATCATGTTCATTAAAGCAAGAGATCATGAAGATCCTATTCACACTGAAGGGCCCGACCCGGAAGAAGAATGGACTATGATGTTTGATGGGGCTGTTAACATGAATGGTCGTGGTGTTGGTGCAGTACTCATTACACCCAAAGGAGTTCACCTGCCTTTCTCGGCAAAACTCACTTTCAACTGCACTAACAACGAAGCTGAATACGAAGCTTGCATTATGGGTCTTGAGGAAGCCATTGACCTCAGGATCAAGGCATTGACCGTATTCGGAGATTCAGCTCTGGTAATCAATCAGACCAACGGCAAATGGTATACACACCAGGATCATCTGATACCTTACAGGGATTATACGAGAAGGTTACTGACTTTCTTTACAACAGTCAAGCTTGAGTATATCCCTCGGGACGAGAATCAGTTTGCAGATGCCTTGGCTACCATTTCATCCATGATCAAAGTTCAAGCTGCCAACTTTGTACCTCAGATCTCAGTATCCAGACTCGACAGACCAGCATATGTATTTGCAGCTGATATTGTCAAAGATGATAAGCCTTGGTTCCATGACATTAAGTGCTTCTTGGAGGATCAAACATACCCACCTGGGGCATCTTCCAATGATAAGAAGACTTTAAGAAGGCTGGCTGGTAGTTTCTTCTTGAACACTGATGGATCTTTATACAAAAGGAACTTTGATATGGTACTCCTCAGATGTGTTGACAAGACAGAAGCAGATTTATTGATGCATGAAGTGCACGAAGGCTCCTTTGGTACCCATGCTGGAGGACATGCAATGGCCAAGAAATTGCTAAGATCAGGTTACTACTGGATCACAATGGATGCAGACTGTTGTGCTTACGCCAGAAAATGCCACAAATGCCAGATCTACGCAGATAAAGTGCATGTACCTCCCAATCCTTTGAACATCATGTCTTCACCATGGCCCTTTGCCATGTGGGGCATTGATATGATCGGCAAGATTGAGCCAACTGCTTCAAATGGCCACAGATTCATCCTGGTCGCCATTGACTATTTCACTAAGTGGGTTGAAGCAGCCTCGTATGCAAACGTTACAAGACAAGTGGTAGCCAGATTTCTGAAGAGAGATATCATCTGTCGATATGGAGTGCCCGAGCGAATCATTACTGATAATGGTTCCAACTTGAATAACAAAATGATGGCAGAGCTGTGCCGGGACTTCAAGATCCAACATCACAATTCTTCTCCTTACAGGCCAAAGATGAACGGCGTTGTTGAGGCAGCAAATAAAAATATCAAGAAGATTGTGCAGAAGATGGTAGTCACTTACAAAGACTGGCATGAAATGTTACCGTTTGCCTTGCATGGGTACCGCACGTCAATCAGAACATCCACTGGGGCAACACCGTATCAACTTGTGTATGGTATGGAAGCAGTCCTACCAGTTGAAGTTGAATTACCCTCTTTACGGGTACTGATGGATGTCAAACTGAGTGAAGCAGAATGGGTTCAGGCCCGATACGAGCAACTGGGTCTAATCGAAGAGAAAAGATTGGCTGCAATCTGTCATGGGCAGTTGTATCAGAAGAGAATGAAGAAGGCCTTCGATCAGAAAGTCAGGCACCGAGAGTACCAAGTGGGAGACCTTGTGCTGAAGAGAATCCTCCCTCCTCATACAGACCACAGGGGCAAGTGGACTCCGAACTATGAAGGACCATTCGTGGTAAAGAAAGTTTTCTCTGGTGGAGCACTGATGCTCAGCACCATGGATGGTGAAGATTTCCCGTCCCCTGTGAATTCAGATGCAGTTAAAAAATACTTCGCATAAAAATGACCCGCTGGACACAAAAACAGAATGTAAGTCCAGGCAAAAATAGGGCATCCCGGCGAGTCAAAAACAGAATAAAAGACTCGGGCAAAAATAAGGGGAAATAAACAAAAAAATGTACACCCGCTGAGTTAAAAAGCCGCATTGGACAGCTCAGGCAAAAATGGGTATCCCGATGGATCGAAAACCCGGGAGGGCGATCCATGCAAAATAAGGGAATAAGCGAACAATTGCATTCTGAATTCGTCTGTATCATCTGCAGCTTGGTAACTTCGAAAGGATCAAGCTTCAATCAGAATCTACCTTCTTCAGAAAGCAAGATGAGAAGAGCGTCAAAAGTCATACGGGTCATAGTGAAGAGGAAGCTCCTCAAAGCGTCGTCAACACTGCCAGCATTTCGTTTCTCAATTTGTAACAATCTCCTCATCTCAGGGGATTTGTTCCTTTGACTGTATCTCGCCAATTCAGGGCATATGAATTAATAAAATCAGATTTTCAGTCATGTCTCGTTTTGTACATTTTTATTTTGCAAAAAATGTCTGATATCTTAAAGGAACATTGATCGCATAAGAATACAGATGTTTATCTTCAAATAAAAACATGCTTGCAGGAAATATGCTTACTCTCAGCAGTATCTAAACTCCTATGACGGGACCCAGTAAGGGATACCTCGGGATTGTCTTGTGCGTATCTATATCTTTTTCAGGATTGCAGGTACCCAGAGCGCAACTTGGGGCATGAGGCCTCATCCCAGCAAGCTGGCAAATCGACACTCGTTTCTAGCACCCAAAGTGCTCTCTCCCCAGCTAAGTTGCCTCTCATAACTTCCCCAGTGGAGTCGCCATTTACTACCTATCTCCATCAGAGTTGCTAGGCATCACGGAAGGCGCCTACATCCCCGACTGAGTCAAGGATCTCTCTTTCTCCCTAGCCGAGTTACCGTCTCGCCCTCAGCCGAGCACAAAAGTCAGAGAGCTATCTCCCCACAGAGTTCCAGCCTCTATCCAGAAGAGCAGCGCATAGAAGATCACAACAGAGTGAAGAAAGCTTCTACAAACCCCAGCTGGGTCTCTCATTTATAAAGGATAGATCTATCAATGGCCTATATCCCCAAGCAGATACATCTCCTCAGATCTACCAATGATCTCATCCCCAGATGGGAGGTTTACTACAAACGGATCGATCGAAGATCTTCGTAGCAATGGGACCCGGATCCCGGTTTGGTACCTTTGCACAATCATAGCATTCGCATCATATTTACCCACAAAAGCGTAGCATTCCGTTTTAACACGGAGCATTACGGCAAAAATCAAACACATAGCATAATCATAAGCCATGATTTGAACCAACGCTTGTGAATAATAACCATTCATCAGAATGCAGAATACTTTCCCCAAAATCCCCCAGAGTCCCCAGCAAAAGCAGCTGCCTCACAAATCACGAACACCAGTATATACTCCTTTTGGCACCCGTCCGTGCCATCTTTCCCCAGTAAAGCCGCCTGAACACTCTTTACAACAATATCAC
Source organism: Lathyrus aphaca (assembly GCA_963966055.1). Lineage (NCBI taxonomy): Eukaryota > Viridiplantae > Streptophyta > Magnoliopsida > Fabales > Fabaceae > Lathyrus > Lathyrus aphaca. Next base: position 365,622,191 of record OZ014521.1, read on the forward strand.
CCGTATTACAGATACTTCCTGACACCCGTCCGTGTCATACCCCAGCAGAAAGCCAAAGACGTCCTCTTTGCACTCACATATACCTATATACACTTTCCTGACACCCGTCCGCGCCATGTCCCCAGCGCAGTCGCTTATACTTTTACAACCCATGTACTTGTTAATATTATTATACTTTGACACCCGTCCGTGTCATACCCCAGCAGATAAACACTCATTTATACTCATACTACTCATACTTATACAGATACTCGTCCGTATCTTGTATATACCAGTTACATCCCCACAGATTCGACTTTGGTTCATGTTCTTTGTTAACCAGTTGGTACTCGTCCGTACCATCATCTCAGAATATGCGTCCAGTGTTTGTTTCTACATGATACTCGTCCGTATCATAGTCTTGAGGATGCTCATCCGCATCTTTAATCCATACACTATGTCAAACACTCATGTCTCCCTGAATATAGACACTCGTCCGTGTCTAATATTCCCCAGAAGAGTCCCTTCAGATACAACACTCGTCCGTGTTCTTTGTTAACCAGTTGATACCCGTCCGTATCATCGTCTCTGAACACGTGTCAGTATTTTGTTTCCACATGATACTCGTCCGTATCATAGTCTTAAGGATGCTCGTCCGCATCTCTAATCTATACACGAATACCAAACGCTTATACCTTTGTTTCTTGGATGTGGGCACTCGTCCGTGTTTACTCTTCCCCAGTAGATTACCAACAAACAAATTTTCCCTTTTATCAGACACCCGTCCAGTGCCATGATAAACCCTGAGAGCAGCCGTACCCTGCTGAGTGGTCGTCCTCCACTTCTTGATGGTCGTCCTCCATCATGCTCATCCGATGGCTCGTCCCCATCGTCGATATTTAGCAGCCGTCCCCTGCTAGGTGGTCGTCCTCCACCTTTTGATGATCGTCCTTCATCATTTTATCCAATGGCCGTCCCCATTGTTGATTTTGGTTATCTGGCATTCGTCCTATGTCATGAGAAACCTCGAGAGCAGCCGTACCCTGCTGAGTGGTCGTCCTCCACTTCTTGATGGTCGTCCTCCATCATGCTCGTCCGATGGCCGTCCCCATCGTTGACCTTTTCTATCTGGCATTCGTCCTATGTCGCGATATTTTCGGCAGCCGTACCCTGCCAGGTGGTCGTCCTCCACCTTTGATGGCCGTCCCCATCACATTTCTTTTATTCCCAACAGAGCAGTCGTCCCCTGCTAGGTGATCGTCCTTCACCTTTGATGGCCGTACCCCATCATCTGTTATTTCATTTATTCTTTAACCCGATGGCCATCCCCGTCGTGGTCCCTTTTCCTTTTTAGCCCGATGGCCGTCCCCATCGTTGGTTACTTTACCTTTGTGAACTTGACGGCCGTCCCCGTCATGTTTCATTAACTCCCAGAGAATTCTACAGCTTTATCTTGATGGTCGTCCCCATCATAATATCTTATTTTCTTTCCAGCTAGTCGGCCGTCCCCGTCTTGGCTTTACCTTTTCTCCCCAGCATGTCGGCCGTCCCCGTCATTGCTTTACTTTTCACACTTTTCCCAGCATGTCGGCCGTCCCCGTCATTGCTATTTGACCAGCAGTCGTCCTCTGCTCGACGGTCGTCCTCCGTCGCCCACACTTTACAATATACTTTGTTTTCCTTTTACAATCTATATCCCTTTTCTTCTTCATTCTGTGAGTGCAAATTTTGGACTGTCTTTGGTATTCAACCACAAGTTATCTTGTTTGCCTGTTAAGCCGTTGCTTACATCCTGCACAGCTAACTCATGTTTGAATAGGGGAAGCTGTAAACACCCCAAATTTGCCCTCACCCATTCACACCATGGCTTGTGATCATTTCATATGCATAAACACAATCATATCACCTCACATCTCATTTTTGGTTCACTGCATAGTTTATAAGTCATCTGCACCTAGGGTTTATGATCTGAGCAATCCAAGAGCTTCTTGAGCCACTCCAAAGGCAACCAATCACTTCAAAGGGATCCATATGTGTTTTTGTATCATATTCCATCCTCTCAAAGTCAAGAATTCCAAAGAATCACAAGAACTGGGTTTGGTAGGGATGCAGAGCCAAGTTTGACTGCACAGTTGACCTAAAATTAGGGTTTTGGTTTCAGAGGCCATAACTCCAAATTTTTTGGTCATTCTTGTTTCTATTGGTCTCTATATGGTATAGGGAGTATGCATATCAAGTTTCATGAAGAAATTCCATGGGGAAGTCATCTGACCAAGAGTTGACTTTTCAGACAAGTCAGTGCAAAATCAGGGCATCTGAGGCCCCCAATGACCCAACCAATGGGTGATCTTCATCATTTTGAGTGTATATGGTCTTTATTTGATCATGGAATAAGGTTGAAATCCACAAAAATCAAGAACTTGGAGTTTTTGCAAATGTTGACTTTTTGGGCATAGTTGACTTTTCAAGAATGCTTCATTTTAAGTCATTTTTCAAGCCTTAATTCTTGATCCAAAAATGCTTCAAATGGAAAAACTTTGGTCATGAAAGTTGTAGATTACATTTTTCCCTTTTCAAAAAGTACAAGAACATGATCAAATTCTTCTTGGATCAAAAGTTATGGTGTGACAAAGTTGGCAAAAATCATTGATTTTCAAGATATGCACCAAATGAGAATTTTGCAAAACCATGAACCAAGGTCATTTGTAACTTCTAGTTGGCTTCAAACCATTACACAAACATTCTATGTGACCTAAAAATCAGAATTGAACCAAAGATCACATGTGTATGGTTTGTGTAACAAGGCATTTCTCATGAAGTTTCAAAAAGCAACAACTTGCAAAACCACTCATCACACTTCCTACAACTTGCAACATTGGATGTTGACTTTTGCTAGCCCTTCCCCTCACCCTTGCTGCGCAGCCCATGCTTTGTACTAGCCTAGATACCAAGCCATACTTCTCTTACACAAAAGGTGGACTTTGAGCAAAAGCAAACTTACCAATCAATGTAGGCCATGTCAAATCATCTGACCTATAGGATTAAAATACAATATCCTTTGGCAAGCCAAACATATGAGAAAGCAAGGCTGAAACACTCAAAAGCATCACATATACAAACTCACCCCATTTTTGCAAATAGCTTCGAATCTCTCTGCCCAGCCATCAAACATCCAAATCATTTTCACCAAGCATCTCACCATGATTCATTGAGAAGAAACCAGCCAAGAACCAGGCCTGAAACAAGCTGTAACCTCACTGCACCATTTTCACTCCAACCTGCAGTTTCATTCGAAACTCTCTCCACAGCTCACAAACATCAAAACAAACTCCATGAACCTTCTCTACTCATCATCTGGACCACAAACAACCTTCCACCCTTGCCAGAAATAGCCAGAATCATCATTGCCATGTTCAACTGAGTTTGAGCAGAAGTTACTCAAACTCTTCATCCAGCCAATATAAATTTCTCCTGAGCACTCAAGCATCATCAAGAGGTCATAAGGAGTAGATTTCACCAAGAGAGGAAGTCAGAAAGTAGCTGGAGTGAAAGCCTCGAATCTCAGGTAGCTCAAGAACTTTTTTTCCAGAAATGGATTTTTAAGTTCTAAACTTGTTCTACATGTCTTCCTGATCATGAATATGCTTTTAGTTTTTGAAATGGTGATGAAATGAGAGTTTAATTGATCTCTGAAACTCAGTTGACCTAATTTTTGTTTGCTTCGATTCAGCCTTGTTAGGAAATATAAATTTGTTTTGATTAGGGGTTTTGGTTCGTGAGTGAGTGGGGATCATTTCCCAGTTTTTAGATTTCATTTTAGTTAGTTTTTTGGAGTTTTGGGGATTCTCAGGGGGGATGCTGGCCGGAGAAGACGACCGGAAGTCTTCTCCGGCAGCCTGAATGTCATTTGTGCCCTAATCCTGTAATTAATTTCCATTTGAATTCTGGGCGTTGGATTGGTTGACCCGGTTGACTTACCGCGCGAATGAAAGGCCCAGATCACTTTGCTTAGCCCTAATCTTCATTATTTATTTAATTAATTGGGATTAACTCAGAGTGAACCACAGCCGTCCAGATGTGCGCTGGTCAATGCATTTAAATCCAGGGTTCATCTCATCCCTCCATTCTGATTACTTTCCTTTTATTTTCATTTATTTTTATTTCTTTTTCATTTAACTTGCACAATTAATTTAAAATAGTAAAAAATGTGTAAAAATTATGAAACTTTCTCTCATAAGTTTTATTAATTTTTATGACACAAAAATATTTTTGTTTTTATTTTTATCATTAAAAAAGTATTTTTTAAATATTTAAAAGATTATTTTTGCATTCTCTTGCATAACATGACTTGCCATGCCATTCCATGCTTCCATTTGATTCATTTGACATCATAAGACATATAGAGAGCATGTTTGATCATTGCATCATGTGTTTGCCATGTTGTTTGCATTGTGCACTTCATACCTTTCCATGTATGTTCATGCTCCTTAACTTGCTTCATATGCATTCATAAACTTGTATGATCACTTCCATTTGCTTCCTCATGTTTGTAGCATCTCATAGCATCATTATCATCATCAACATGCTTCTGGTTTTGTTTCTCTTCATGTCATCCCATCTCATTTTGCATTGCATTGCATTTGTTTCTAACATTTCAGGTGGTAAGTGAATTTGAGAAGTGAATTTGCCTTCACTTCTCATAACTTTTCTTTTCAACTCTCTTGCATCCATTGCTGCATTTTTGTTTGTGTTTGAGTTTGAGCTTTCTCATTCTTCTTCTTCCCATTTTCTTTCTTCAAGTGACTTGACTTCTTGAATGAAGCAAGTCACTTTGCTTCTCTTGATCCTGTTCATCTGCATCCTTGTGGTTCTCTTTGAAGATTGCTCTTGAAAACCTCACAAACCTTAGGGACAACCATGCATGACAATGATTAGGGTTTTGATTAGTCCCCCACTTAGTTTTACCTTTGTGTCTCTTTGAGTCCTCTCTTCTCACCTCATAATCAGGGACTAAACCCTAAAGGCTTTAAGGCTTTGTGATTAAGCTTATGCCTGCATCCTTCTCTTAGGATGGAGTGTATAACTTTAATCCTAAGTGTTAAACCCTTAATGTGTTTAAATCCTTTAATCAATCCACTTAATAATCATCAAGACTTCACACTTGTAACTTGGGCCTTGCATTAGGGTTCTAATTCTTCCTTAATTGGTTAAGAAGGACTAACCCTAGTGTTAATGGACAAGTCCCCCTCAAGTTGTCTTACAAATCATAAAAATCACTTCATCATCATCATACCATTAAATAAAATCCACTTAATAAAGGCTTTGTTTTGTCATGAGTTTAATCCCTAACCATGGATTAAGTTGAGGAGTTTTCCTCAGCTTAAACATTCTCATCTATTATCCTTCTATTAGGATGGTGTAATGAGTCTGTTTAATCCCTGATTATGGCTTAATCTCATTACTTAACACTAAACAAAAACACCAAAAACATCTAAATAATCACAAGTAGGTTAATGATCTTAATCCTACATCATGGTGATTAAGTGTGAGAAGCTGACTTCACACTTAAGGTATTCTCATTACCCCTAATCAGAGGGAAGATGTGATGAGTTTACTAAATCCATTGGTTTAGGCTTAAGCTCATTAACTTATGACAAACTTCAAAAAGCAATAAAAGATTGAAAACACAAAAACAAACAATAATCGTCTCCTTCGGGATTCTTTTCTCATCTCATTCACTCACAAACGAGAACTTGCTTCTTCCGTCTAATGCAAGACAGTTTGCACCTGAGCCAGACAGGTCATACACTTGAGCATAGGCAAGTAAGCAGTTCACAAGTCAATTCATCTTTCAGTCTCTTTGGGTCGAACTACGGTGTTCTGACTTCCTCATTGCACGAGAGGATACGTAGGCATAACTTAACAGTTATCGAACAAAAGTCTCTGTATATCCCCCCTCTTTCCAGCCTTATTTTCTCAGCCTCATGATCTTGAGCATTTCACTCCTGTTCTTACACTGACACTTCACTTATATACTTCACTTTTCTCTCACACTGACACCTGTACATTTTGTTTTCCAGCTCTTTATACACAGATTGCACTGACACTACCCCTTTAAAACACAAATCTTTTAAGCGTGGATCCCGTCGAGTACGGCGGACAATCTGGGTGCTAATACCTTCCCAGGTTGTAACCAACCCCCTTTCTCAGTCTCTCTGGTTCGCAACCGTCTTATCCATCTCTTTCTAGGTTTATGCAGCATTACCTTTCCTCCGGGATAAAAATGCCTAGCTGGCGACTCTATTCATCTCCAGTGAGTTCACGGCTGTGTGTTCTCATTGTCCCTCTCGCCGACCGTTCGCGTCTGTACCCTTATTTGGGCCGGTCCCATTTATCGGGAGCGACAGTATCAGCTAAGGGTTCCTGCTTAACACCATGGATATAAACATCAGAACCATAATGCCAAGGCACAGCTTTATCAGAAGTGTACGGAATAGGACCAGGAGTGGTGATGATCATAGGAGCCACTCTAGCTTCAGCAACAATCTTCACAGGGCCTTCAGCAGTAATCTTAATTGGACCCTTATGAGTAATTTTGACAGGTCCTTTGGAAGTAATCCTTACCGGCACTTTATCAACCATATCCACCTCTTCAACCTTCGCACCTTTAGTTATATGATCAACCATACTCTCCAAAGAAATTGGGGCCCTCTCAAACACTATGGTGTAATTATTCATGAGGCGTTGAATTTCGTCCTTCAACCTCCAGCAACTATCCGGCTTATAAGCACAATAGACACAATCTTCACGACAACCTGGAAAGAACCCAGCTTGTACTAACTTCTTCTTAATAACTGACAATGGTGTAGTCAAATCTGCGACTGAGGAAATATGTGAAACTTCATCAATGGCATTGACAGTCTTCTCATGATTTGGCATGGGAGCAGTAATCACATTTGGAGTACCCGGAGGGTCAAACTCAATCTCTCCAGCATCAATCATATCTTGAATTTTATTCTTCAATACCCAGCAACTATTGGTATCATGTCCCTGACAATTTGAATGATATGCACATCGTGCATTAGGATTGTACCTGGGAGAAGTAACATTGGGATTCTAAGGAGGGTCCCTCAAAGTGATAAGTTCACCCTTCAACAAGTGTTGCAAGGCCTGGGCCAGTGACATGTTGATCTTAGTGAACTGTCTTCTAGGCCTCTGTTGATTGCCCTATGGCAGCTCTGGTGTTGTAGGAGTTGGATTGGAGATATGAACTGCACTCACAGACTGATGCCTCCTATTACGATTAGGTTGACCATATACAGCATTTGACTCTTTCTTCCCACTGGGAGGTTTCTTTGCAGTATTTGAAGAAGAAGCACCCACTTGGATCTTGCCACTCCTTATACCACTTTCTACGCGCTCTCCTATCATTATCAACTCAGTGAAGCCAGATGATGAGCTTCCAATGAGATGACTGTAAAAAGGACCATTCAACGTGCACATGAACATATCCACTAACTCCCTGTCAGTTAGAGGGGGTTGTACTCTTCCAGCCAAATCTCTCCACTTCTGAGCATACTCCTTGAAGTTTTCTTTAGCACCCATAGACATGCTCTGTAGTTGCATGCGAGTAGGGGCTAGATCAACATTGTATTGATATTGCTTATAAAAGGCTTCAGCAAGATCATTCCAATCACGGATGTTGACGCTCTCCAATTGATAGTACCATTCCAATTGAGCTCCAGATAAGCTCTCTTGGAAGAAATGGATCCACAACTTCTTATCAGCAGTATGGGGTTGGATTCTCCGGACATAAGACCTCAGATGCAGCTTGGGACAAGAGACATCATCATAAACTACTAAAGTAGGAACCTTGAAACCAATGGGTATAACCACCCCAGATATCAAACTCAGGTCTTCAAAATCTAGCCCAGAAGACTTTTGCAATTCCATAGCATCCATTCTATCCACCAGCATCTTGAACTTATCTTCATTAGGCTCATGATAGTAGTTAGCTTCAGAATCAGAGTCCCCCATAGTGTTGTGGAGACTGCCTCCCTCTTTCTCAGACTCTTCAGACTCATAATCTTCAACCTGTTCTTTGGTCCTGACAGGACCTCTGAACCTTCTTCCCATGTTGATCAGGCCTCCTGATCTTCTAGTCTTCTTAGCCTTCTTGGCCAGCAGTGTCTTCAATTCATCTTGCCCCTTGGACAAGTTTAGGATCAGCTCTTGGAACTATGCATTTTGTGCCTGGAGATCTTTAACTGTTTGTTCAAGAGCCATTGCTGAAATAAACATCGAGAAGATAAGAAACCTGTGCACAATAAACCTATGATGCAATGATATGGTATGTAAATGCGTATGCAATGTTTTCAAGGACCGCAGGATTTAAATTTGCTTAAACAAACAAGAAAGTAAACTTTTATTAGTAATAAATTTGTTTGCCCCTTGGGCTTACAATAAAAATGAAATGAAATAAATACAAAAGATGGGGTTTTAAGTCTCCCATGGACGTTTCCTCTTTGTGTTGAGGTATGAGTTGAGATTTCGCTCCTCATGAAGTTGCTTTGTTAGCTCCAGGATTCTTTCTTGACTTGCTTTGTAATGAGCCTCGAAAGTATCCCTTTGCTCCTTCAAATGGATCCAAGACCTCTGTAAGTCCTCCATGTCAGTAGGCATGTCTGGGTGAAGGATGGTATAAGAAGTATCCCCTTCAGCAACAGGCTCCATAGTAACTGGCAGGATGGCAGGATATGGCATCATAAGAGTCTGAGCACGAGATCGCACCCATCTGAGATAAGCTTCCATGGGAATGGTGTACTTGGGCTCCAGAGTCTTGCTGTCAACCTTGTTCACTTTTCCCCATGCTTGTATGAACCTCTGACGGTAACCTTGCAGATCATTGTCGTAGTCAAACACAATACCCTGAATAAGCATATCATGAGGACCATCACTCCGAGCGTAACCAAACTGATGTAGAGCTAAGGAAGGATTGTAGGTAATGCCTCCTCTTATGCCCATGAGTGGCACATTAGGGAACTCCCCACAACGGTCAATGATAGTTACATTCTCCATAGATCGAGAGCACCAATGAATATCTGAATGAGAGAGTGACATAATCCTCTTGGACCACCTGAACCCTTGTTCATTCTTCATCACTGATCGAGGAAAGTGAGAAATAAACCACCTAGACAATAGAGGTATGCAACACATCAAAGTTCCTCGTGCCTTCGTAGTACGAGTATGAAGAGAATGCATAATATCTCCAAGCAATGTAGGCACTGGATTGTGACTCAGCAATATGTTGATGGCATGAACGTCTACAAACTGATCTGGATTGGGGAACAACACTAAGCCATAAATCAACAAGGCTAAGATCTCCTCAAAAGCATCATAGCTCATAGCCTTCAAGAACACTTGAGCCTTCTCTATCAACACCTTAGCAAGAATACCCTTAACTTCGCTTCTCGTTTCTAGAACAATGTCTGACTTCTTCAGATGTAGAGCTGCAGCAATAACCTCTGGTTTAAGCTCTTTCTCCAAGCCTGTGAAGGGCCTTTGATCAAGAACAGGTATACCCAGAAGTTTAGAAAACTCTTCCATTGTAGGAACCAGCTGATAGTCGGGGAATGTAAAGCAATGGTGCTTAGGGTCAAAGAACTGAAACAGAACACTCATCATGTCTTCATTGAACCCTGAGGTGACTAGATCCAATAGGTGACCATGTCTCTTGATGAACTGGGAGCTTTCAGAAACTTGAGAAACCAATTCCTTAAGCTTAGGAGGTATGCCTACAAAGTTGATCCTGATAGTGTTTCTACGAGCAGAAGCCATGACCTACAATCAAAGAACAAAGATAAATCCTTTGTTCCTTGAAATGGTTAGTGAAAATGCTATATTTATGATGCATGATGATGTTATGATGTTATGCTCAATCACAAACATGTGGCACACACAAACAAGTCACACAATAGCCCTAGGTTTGAAGGCTTGCATGAAGTTCAAAGGTAAGTACCCTCCCCTAAAGTTTAGATGGTTCATCCTGTCCTATAAAGTAACCAGGTTCTAAGGGATCTCAATATCATTGATCCTTCACAAGGGTGGTTGTTCAGTAGGCAACTTACTTGCCAACCAAAACCCTCTAAGTTTAGAATCTCAATGAGCGTAGTATCGAGTATCAACCAACTTCAGTCTGCACCAAAGTCGGTTATCTCACCACTTTCTAAAGGCCAAGATGGGATAACTAGGGTTCTAAAAGTTAGTTAGTGCATTGACAACATATGACAGCCTCATATTATCCTCAACTTGACTTAAGGAACATAAGCACCAACCAAGAAGTCACACTAACTATGGCCACCAGATCAACCATATCGGTATACACCGTACAGTTTCCTTGGTCTATTGCCATTTACCTAAGGTACACTAGATCCGGGTTAGGATCTTTCACACATAAGAGCACCCAACAGATAAGTATAAAGCAAACAAGTCAAACAATTTTAAAGTGATCTAATTCCTAAGGGTACCCCTCTTTTATTAAATCCCCAGCAGAGTCGCCAGTTCTGTAACACGGTGGGAGAACTGACTTTAGTTATGTTGCGGATAGCAAGAGTCGCCACCGACTTTTATTTTATCCAAAGGAAAGACATAAAAGAACAGGAAAGACCTTTAAAAAGATTTTTGGGTTCGGGGGGTAGGTTATGTAAAGGGAAGGTGTTAGCACCCTTTACATCCATGGTTATCCATGGGCTCTTAGTTACTTAGCTCACTTTAGAATGTTTTTAAGAAGTGTAGTGTGTGTTTAGAAATTTTCTTAAGTGTTTTATAATGATCCATGTACGGATATATATAAAACCTTTGTTTTGAAAATTGCTTTGAAAAATGTGAAGTGTTTGAAATGTTTTTGGAAAGTGAGCAAGTACATAAGAGGAGCCTACCCTAAGTTAAGTCTTTTCTATTCTTAAATATCCTTTAAGTGGTAAGACTATCCCTATTATTAAGGAATAGGTAGTCATTACCTTGGATGTGAGGGACAAGTGAAGGGATAACTGTTATTTAGGCAACTGTGAGGTGTATAAGCAATTCGAAGGGACTTATCATCTTTATTCGAAAGGGACAAGATCATTACGAAGGCAACCATTAAGGGACTTGATCTTTTTTATCTGTTAAGGGACTAGATGATATAAGATGAGGTACTTTGCTTTATACACCCTACTTGACCTTTTGTTTAGGCAACTTGAGAGGTAACCCTTAAGAAGTGAGATGGCGATCCAGGATCGACTTACGTGTGTGAGTGTACCAATTCAGATATTTATCTTTAAGTTAATGATCTAAATTCAAATTTACATACAAACATATCTTGCACTCCCTATTTTACTAACCATAGAATTTAAAATTAAATATTAAAAATTACTACAACTATGACATATTGGATACAATTACATAATAATAATAATTAAAATAAATTAAATAAGCAAATTAAAGAATAATTAAGTGGGTTAGTAAGAATAATAATAATAAAATAAACAATCATATAATATATAAATAAATAAATAAAGGGGGTTAGTAGTAATAAAATAAATAAGAATAAGATGAAAGAATTAGCATAAAGAAAATAAATAAATTTAAAATTTAAAATTAGATAAATAATATTTTTTTTAAAGAGAATTTAATAAAAGAAATAAGTATTATGTACTAAATTATTCTAATAATTTAAATTTATATACATATTATAAAAATATTGGTTAATTATAATAAAAATAAATTATATTTAGGATTTTTAATTGTTTTAAACATAATCTAGGGTTTACTATTTTATTGAATTATTTAAATAATATAAACAAATTATAAAAATAAATATACATAATTAATATTTATATACAAATATATTAATAAAATAATTAAGTTTTATAAAATATTAAGGTTAATCAAAATAAATTAGGATTTATGAGAATATTAGGGTTTTAGAAAATAGAATTAAGTTTTTATTTTTTAATAATTAATTTATTTGTACAAAATATATAATATTAATACTATACAAAAATAAAATATTAAATAATTTTTAACAACAAAGCTTAATTTTTATAAGTTTGAAATTATATACAAGAAATAATATAAACATTTTGTTTTTTAACATTTATAATTTATTAAATTAATTATAATATAAATAAATTAAATGAAAACAAGAAAGAAAAAGTGAAAAAATACTTACCTAAGGCTGGGATTCGAACCCAGGCCCTAAGCTTTGTTCCTAGCAGACCAAGAAACCAGCCACTGGGCTATGTGCACGCATGTGATATGGAGTGAACACCTTCGGGTTTTGTTTCTTCTCCTGTAAAAAAATATAACAAAAACAAAACAAAGCAAAAGGGCCTGGGGGGATTCGAACCCAGGACCCTCAGCCTCAAACGCGCACACATTGACCAACTGAGCTAACCATGCATCTGTGAAATAGGTTACAAACAATTTCATAAAATATTAAAATTAAATTTGAATTCCAGAAAACGCGCCAAGAACTTCATCTTCTTCCTTGGACGCTGCAAATTTTCCTGCGAATTCTTCCATGAATATACCTGCGATTTTTGTTCCTGCGAATCACAAACTTCAACCAAACAGCAAAATTTCACAAAATTAGTTATGCCATTGAGTTCCTAATGAGATTTGCAATCGTCCTATGTCCTTAGAATTCATTTATCCTGATTAAACAATGAAACCCTAAAAGAGGCCGTGAACCCTAATCATGGTGAAATTCAATACCTGCACAGAAAACTTAATTAAATAGCCCAGAATCAATCTAGGGTTCATCACAATCATCATCAAACAATCAAAAACAATTTAAATCCAGCCAATCAATGGAATCGAAAATCAAAAATTTCTTGAAGAACATGATTCGGTTTATGCGTTATGTCATGGTTCAGAAGCATGTGAGTATTGGTTTCGATTCAGGGATGTCCAGGGAAGCTTGTGATGTTCTTAAAATACCTTGAAACCTCCTCTAGGGTTGAAACCGAAAATTGACTTTTGAAGGATTTTTTGAAGTTTGATATTATGGTTTGAGGCTGCAAAATCGTGTCCATTGCATTGTGATGTGCTTATGTACTTATAGTAGATGAAATTAGGTCAAAAAATTGTATGGTTGTTTGGACTTTTTGGATCCAAGAGATTGAAAAAGATCATGACTTGAATTTCATATATTCTTGAATGTATCATTTCTATCTTAAGACAATCACCATAAATTGTATATCAATCTGATCTAATCTATGTTTATGACCTTCTAGAAACAATATCTCCCTCAAATATTTAATTTATATATTTAATTTTAATTTAAAATGGTTTTAAATGAATAAAATCAAAATAAATAAAATAAAAAATACTAAAAATATGAATAAATGAGGATTGGGTCGTGCATGATGTCATGTTGAAGTTTGGATCACAAATTTGCAAGCCCATTTGGAAGAAATTGGTTTTAAAGCCTTATTTGCTTCATAAACCTCCCAAAAATTTCCCAACTTTGCAAGGGCACAAATCCTTCAATTTTAATGCTATGAGGGTGTTCTTGGACATTTTGGAAAGATTAAAGAGTCCTCTAACCAACCCTATTGGTTTCATGTCCATACCTTTTACCATTCTCAAGTTATGCTCTTTTGAAGTTGTTGACTTTTTGTTGACTTTCAAAAGTACCTATAATGTCTTAGCTCATACCTTCCAAATGAAGCTTTTTTGGGCTTGACTTGTGAGACACAGTTGTAGAGAATTATATTTCCTTCAAAATGAGCTTTGGATGGGAAAAATTTGATGAAGCATGTTAAAGTTATGGCTGGTCAAAGTTCAGTTGACTTTTCCTGGGAAAACCCTAATTTAGAAACCTCTGATTCTTGATGATCTGAAATATCCTTGATGAATCATGATCAACCCTTGATAAAATGATGAATTTTACTTCATATACTTGATGTTGACAAAAAATCATGAAGTTTGACTTTGGTTTGACCACAGTTGACCTCAATTTTGACTTTTTAACTGCTTTGACTGATTTTGACTTATCTGATCATCTGACTGAGCAAACCTTTGAGAAAAGTCTTGAAACTTGTCATGGGGATTATTAAACACATATAAGATGTTATGAAGCTCACTTGAAGTCTTGGAAATCCATTTATCCTGATTAAAGTCAAAACCCTAGTTTAAGATGCACTGCTTAGGAGGATGCATTGTCTGAGGGAATTGTCAAATCTTCTGACTAATTGTGAACTTTGTGAACCTCATGAACCTCGTGAGATGTCTTGTGAACCTTGTGAACCTCATAAGATGTCTTGTTAACCTTGTGAACCTCATAAGATGTCTTGTGAACCTTGTGAACCTTGTAAGATGTCTTGTGAACCTTGTGAACCTTGTGAACCTCTTAACACACAAAGTCTTGTTTTGTGAGGGCAAACTTTGGGGTGCAACAACATGACATGGTATAGTTCTCATTATGACACTGGAGTTCTTATTGATAGTTGTGGAGAATTTCCTAATGTACCTCTTATTGGTACACGTGGGGGAATTAGCTACAACCCCATTCTGGCTAGACGACAGTTCGTTTATTGTTTGAAGGATGTTCCAAACAATCTTGCTTTATCCCGTTTCTTCTTTCTTAATGGTGCTGATCATATAGAGATGAAGAAAAGGATTGCTCATTCTTGGCATGCTGTTCACCGGAAAGAGAAAGGTCAATTGGGTAGACAACACCTTCCTCCTTCCGAATGTTATATTCAGTGGGTTCGATCTAGGGCTTCCAATCTCAAGATGCCTTATCCACCTGAGGAGCATATGTTTCCCATATTACCTTTGTCTGCTTTTCTACCTCCAGTTGATGAGAAGGTGGCTCTTCAAGAAGAGTTAGACAAGATGAAGAGAGAGAAAGAAGAATGGCTGCTTGAGAGGACTACTATGCAGGAGCAGCTGAAGGAGAAGGATGATCTTATTGAGCTACTTGAATGGCGTGTCACGAAGAGGCCGAGAGAGGATTTATTTTCCTCTAGTACTCCATCTACTATTCCTCCTACTTCCGGTGCTTGGAAGGCCATTGTCGACAAGTTAGTGAAGGATAAGGAAGATATGGAAGATCGGTACAAGAATGAGATCAAAAGAATTCGCATGAAGTATCAGCCAGGATTCGGGACTTCTTCGGATATGATTCCATAGGCCTAGTTTACTTTTCCTCTTATGTATTAGGATTATTGATGTTTGTACTTCATTTGTAATCCTCACTTTGATCTTAATGAGAATGAGTTTTTAAGTATTTCAAAAATGTTTCTTTATGAATATTGCAAGTTAACTTATAGTCCTTTGAAATCTTTGCATTTGCATACGCATACCATGCATCATACTCGCATCTTGTCTTGCTTTTTGAGTGTTCTTCGGGGATCTTATTGTTGTTTCTTGGTCTTCATTCAGTTCTCCTGTCAAGCTGACTCACCGTTTTGATACTCGAGCTAATCGGAGAAGAGTGATGGAAACTTTGCAACAAGAGAATCGCGAGCTGCGCGAAGAGGTTACTTATCTGAGGGAAAGCTTGGAAAGAGTGTATGCTATGATGGAAAGTTTGGTGGCTGCTCAGAATCAGCCACCTCCTTCTCCTGTTCAGAATAATGTCATCTCCGAGGTTGTTACCGCATCAATTCCTGTTGAGACTGTTATTTCTCCTCGCTATCGTATGCCTGCTAGCACACCTTGGGGCATGCCAGTCGATTTTATTCCTGCTGGTTATCGTCCTCCTCATCATCCTGAGACTGCTGCATTTAATACTCTCCCACCACCAGTTTGGACTACTCTTCCTCCAGTTGTGACTATTGTACCGCCTGTGGTGCACACTATTCCGCATCATGATGAAATGATTAACCATGCTGAGCCCAGTGAAGGTGTTGGAGTGGATGAAAGACTTGATGACTTCCAGGGACGCTTTGTTGAGATACAGAGGGAGATGAGAGCTCTGAAGCATAAGGATTTGTTCGGAAAAGATGCATATGATCTTTGTCTGGTTCCTAATGTTAAAGTTCCTTACAAATTCAAGCTGCCTGAGTTTGAGAAGTACAAAGGCAACACTTGTCCGTTGAGCCATCTGACGATGTATGCAAGGAAGATGTCTGCTCAGACTGATAATGATAAGTTGCTGATTCACTATTTCCAGGACAGTTTGACCGGTGCACCCATGAGGTGGTATATGAGTCTAGATAATAGCCAAATCAAGACTTTCAATGATTTGGGAGAAGCTTTTGTGAGGCAGTACAAGTATAACGTTGATATGGCTCCAGATAGAGATCAACTTCGTGCTATGTCCCAGAAGGACAAAGAGACTTTTAAAGAATATGCGCAGAGATGGAGAGAGCTGGCAGCCCAGATTGTTCCTCCGCTAGAAGAAAAAGAAATGACGAAGATCTTCTTGAAGACGTTGGGTTCTTTTTATTATGAGAGGATGATAGCAAGCGCTCCTTCCGATTTCACTGAGATGGTGAGCATGGGGATGCGTTTAGAAGAAGGTGTCCGTGAGGGACGGTTAAGTCAAGAGAATAGCAATGGTTCAAGCTCTAGAAGGTTCAACTTCGGGAAAAAGAAAGAAAATGAGGCTAATGCAGTATCTCGTGAAAGTTATAGAAGACCTCACAGTCGTGGGAATCATCATTCGCAGCATGTGACTTCTGTAACACCAATGATTAATGTGGCTCTAACTGTGCCGGTAGTTCCAAAATATCAACCTCGCTATCAACAACCTTCTGTGCAACAAGGTGGTAATCAACAAGTTCGGGCTAAGCCAAGTTTTGATCCTATTCCGATGCCGTATGCGGACTTGCTTCCGTCTTTGATTGCAAAGAATCTTGTGCAAACTTGTCCTCCACCTCCAGTTCCAGAGACTATCCCATGGTGATATAAGCCAGAGGCTCGATGTGCTTTTCATCAAGGTGCCCCGGGGCATGATGTTGAGAATTGTTATCCATTGAAGTTTGAAGTACAGAAATTGATGAGGAACAATGTTCTGTATTTTAATGATGTTAATCCAAATGTGCAGAAGAATCTGTTGCCAAAGCATGGTAATGCGTCTGTGAATATGGTTGATGGTTGTCCTGGTCTGTTCAAGATCTATGAGGTCCGTCATATTCGAAGGTCTTTGGTTGAGATGCATGCTTTCTTGAGTGAATATCATGATATTGATCACGACTATGCTGGATGTTGTATCTGCTCGGTGAACCCTCGTGGTTGCGTGATTGTTAAAAGAGATATTCAAAAGATGATGGACGATAAGCTGATTGAAGTGACATCAAAAAGAGATGAATATGAGAATGAAGTGAACGTTATTATGCCTCAGTTCAATCTTCCTGAGAGGGTTGCTCCTGAGAGGGTGGTTATTTCTTTCGATAGTCGCAAAAATGTTGTTACTCCATTGGTGATTAATGTGCCTGGTCCTATGCCATATGAGTCTGATAAAGCTGTTCTGTACCGGTATAATGCTACGATGATAGAAAATGGTAGAGAAGTCCCTATTCCTACTCCAAATTATGTGGTTAGCATTGTTGATGTGACGAAGGTCACCCGAAGTGGTAGAGTGTATACTTCAGATCCTCTGAAGAGAGTTGAAGATACGAGCGCGAGTAAGCAGATTATGGATGTTGTTGCCCAATCGGGCCAATCTGGTAATAGTGAAGATGAGGTGCTAAAATTGATAAAGAAGAGTGAGTACAACATCACTGAGCAGTTGTTGCAGACTCCATCAAAAATATCAGTTTTGTCTCTCTTGATGAGTTCTGAGGCTCATAGGCAGTCTTTACAGAAGATTCTCGACCAAGCTTATGTTGACCATGATGTGACTGTTGATCAATTCGATAGTATTGTGGCTAATATCACGTCATGCAACAATTTGAGCTTCTGTGATGATGATCTGCCAGAAGAAGGAAGAAATCATAACTTGGCGTTGCACATTTCGGTGAATTGTCAGGAAGATGCCATGTCCAAGGTGCTAGTTGATACCGGATCGTCTTTGAATGTTATGCCAAAGTCGACATTGTCAAAGCTTGCGTTTCAAGGTGCTCCTATGAGGCACAGTGGGATTATAGTGAAAGCTTTCGATGGGTCGAAGAAGACAGTGATCAGTGAAGTGGATCTTCCTATTCTTATTGGACCGTTTATATTCAAGATTACTTTTCAAGTAATGGATATACGTCCCGCATACAGCTGTCTCCTCGGAAGACCCTGGATCCATGAAGCAGGAGTTGTAACATCCACTCTTCATCAGAAGTTGAAGTTTGTGAGATAAGGTAAATTGGTGACCATTGAAGGTGAGAGGGCGATGCTTGTGAGTAACTTGTCTTCTTTCTCCTATATTGATGCCGAGGAAGAAGTGGGAACGTCGTTTCAAGCTCTTTCTGTTGTGGATAATGCTGCTAAGAAGAATGCCATGCCCATGTCCTCTTTCAAGGATGTTATGCGAGTGCTGGAAGCTGGTCAGTTTGATGGTTGGGGAAGAATTATTGATGATGTCTGTAGATGTTTAAGAATTGGCAGAATTTTTGACCAAACAAGAAATGTTAAATTCAGTTCAGAATGTCCTATCAGATGTTGGGACATTAGCAAACAGAGTATGTGAACTTATTTCAGGATGTCCTACCAGATGTTGGGACATTGTATAAATGACTAAGTTCAGTTTTGTCAGGATGTCCCAACAGATGTTGAGACATCTCAGACCTGCTACCAGAATTAATTATTGATTAACAGATCAGAGATATTTAAGGAGAACTATCTGGAATTAATTAATGCTGGATAAAAACAGAACAAGGCGCATCTGTAGGGAGTTTTAAATTGAAGATTCAGATTAAAACAGAAGACCTAATGCACCTAGAATATAGGAGGTAACAAACCCTAAATTCAAGGTGACAGTTGCTGCACATTAGGGCTGGATCATTCTACAGAAAGCCCAAAATTCAGATACCTATTTAAACAACAGAAACTCATAGAATTGAGTACGAATTTCAAAAGACTAAATAAGGTGTCTAGTGTTTTAATAGCAGGTTGTTTTTATGTACCACTTTATGAGCTTTTAAGCAAAAGTGCATTTGTGACTTGATTGAAACTGTGAAGTAAGATCAAGCTGTTTTGTTTGAAGGATGTCTTCAATTTCAGTAAACTTGTAAACTTGATCACTGGGTGATTGAGGGGGAGTGAGTAGGGTACTCTTATCTAAGTGAGTCTTAGGTAGAAATTGCATTGGGTAAGTATTAAGTGATAGATTAAACAGGGTGGTTTAAGTCTAGAATTAATATTACTAATAGTGGATTTCCTCCTGGCTTGGTAGCCTCCAGATGTAGGTGTGGTTATACACTGAACTGGGTTAACAAACTTCTGTGTTGTTTATTTTTCCTGCTGTTTAAGTTTTGGTTAAATTTGTCAAATGTCCTATTAAGTGTTGGAACATCTCTTAGGACATTTCATTACAAAATTTCAATTGGCATCAGAGCAGGCACCCTGCCTGTTTATACTGGGTGAGATCTAGGGAAAACAAATTCTGTAACATGGACAGAGATATAGGGTCAGTAAATAGACCACCTATTCTGGATGGATCTAATTATGACTACTGGAAGCCAAGAATGATTGCATTCTTAAAATCACTTGACAACAGGGCATGGAGAGCAGTAAATGTTGGATGGAAACATCCTGTCCAAGACACCAAAGATGGATCAAAAGTTCTGAAACCTGAAGAAGAATGGAGTAAAGAGGAAGAAGATTCAGAACTAGGCAACTCAAAAGCCTTAAATGCTTTATTCAATGGCATTGATAGAAATATTTTCAGACTGGTGCATCATTGTGAGCTGGCCAAAGATGTGTGGGATACCCTCAAGACAACTCATGAAGGAACATCAAAAGTAAAAATGTCAAGACTTCAACTTCTCACCACCAAGTTTGAAAACTTGAGAATGAAGGAAGATGAATCAATTCATGAGTTCTACATGAACATCTTGGATATAGCCAATACTTCTGGAGCCTTGGGAGAAAAGATGACTGATGAAAAGCTTGTAAGGAAGATTCTCAGATCTTTGCCAAAAAGATTTGACATGAAAGTCACAGCAATAGAAGAGGCACAAGACATATGCTCCATGAAAGCTGAAGAACTCATTGGTTCCCTTCAAACTTTTGAGATGGGAATGAATGACACACATGCTAAAAAGAACAAAAGCATTGCCTTGGTTTCAAATACAGATGATGAAGAAGATGATGAACCAGCAAATGATAAAAGCTTATCAGAAAACCTTGCATTGATTGGAAGACAATTCAAACAGATTCTCAGAGGAATGGAAGGAAAATCCAAACCTAGTGGAAGAAACACAAACTCTGAGAACAGAAGACCTTATGATGCTAACAAAAGAGTAAAGTATGCTGAAAAGACCAGTCAAGAAAAAGGAGTCAAATGCCATGAATGTGAAGGATATGGACATATCAAGTTTGAATGTCCTACCTACTTAAAGAGGCAAAGGAAAGGACTCTCTGTGACCTGGTCTGATGAAGACTCAGGAGATTCAGAAGAAGAATCAGCTAAGCACATTGCTGCTTTAGCTGGACTGTGTGAATATGACAGTGATTCCAGCTGTGAAGAGCTTACTTATGCAGATCTTGAGCAAGCCTTCAAGGATCTGTACAAGAGAAGTACTGAAGTATGCAGTGAGGTCATAAAGCTAAAGAAGCAGAATGAAGTACTAGAAGAAGAAAAAGCAAGTGATCAAGTAATCATTGATACCTTAAAAAGTGAAGTAACTCTTCTCAATTCTAAGCTGGAACATATGTCCAAATCTGTTAGAATGATGAACAGCAGCTCAAATACACTGGATGCTATTCTCTGCAATAATAAACATTCAGGGGACAAAAGTGGACTGGGATATAACAGAGATGAAGCAAGCTCTAGCAAAACTACTTCAAAAACTATACAGTCAAACAAGATGTCTCAACAGATGCTCCAACATCAGAACACAAAGACAAACATAATGTTCCAACAGATGTCTCAACATTCTGGAAAGAACAAAATGAAGAAAAAATATCAAAGATGGAGATGTCATCACTGTGGAAGATTTGGGCATATCAAACCTCACTGTTATAAGCTACATGGATATCCAAATAAGATGTGTCAGCAACCTTCCAAGCAGAAAGTAGTAGATACCAAGAAAGTGCTGCATAAAAGTCAGCAATATTCTAAGCAAAAGACAGAAGTAATCAAGAAAGTTTGGAGACCAAAAGCTGACATTCAGACTGATCAAAGCCACATACACAAGAACAAGATCAACAATCAAGCTTGGAGATCAGCTGAACAACACTCAGAGCAAAGGCATCAAAAGAAATCTCAACTCATCTGGTCAAAGAAAAGTACTGCATACATAGCACATACATCATTGAAAGTATCAGCTAAAGAAGACTGGTACTTTGACAGTGGATGCTCAAGACACATGACTGGATTGAAGAATTTGCTAGTAAACTTAAAGCCACATTCATCCAGGTATGTTACCTTTGGAAATGGAGCTAAAGGAGAGATCAAGGGAGTTGGAACCTTGGATTGTCAAGATGTTCCAAGACTAGATGATGTGCTGCTTGTTAAAGGTTTAACTGCTAACCTGATCAGTATAAGTCAGTTATGTGATCAAGGGTACAGTGTAAACTTTACCAAATCTGAATGTATAGTGACTAACAAAGAACAAGAGGTTGTCATGAAAGGAGCCAGATCTAAAGACAACTGTTACATGTGGGAATCCCAAAATCTCAGTCTCACTTCAACCTGTTCTCTAGCTAAAGAAGAAGAAGTGAAACTGTGGCATCAAAGACTAGGTCATCTTCATTTCAGAGGCATAAAGAAGATCATATCTATGGATGCTGTAAGAGGTATTCCTAAACTGAAGATTGATGATGGCAAAATATGTGGTGAATGTCAAATAGGCAAGCAAACCAAGATGTCCCATCCAAAGCTTCAACATCTGACAACTTCCAAAGTTTTGGAACTTCTACATATGGATCTTATGGGACCTATGAAGGTTGAAAGTCTTGGTGGTAAGAGGTATGCCTATGTTGTGGTTGATGATTTTTCAAGATATACATGGATAAACTTCATCAAAGAAAAGTCAGATGTATTTGATGTATTCAAAGAATTATGTCAAAGATTGCAAAGGGAAAAATCCAGCTGTGTGATCAGAATAAGAAGTGATCATGGAAAAGAATTTGAGAATCAAAAGTTCTTAGATTTCTGCTCTTCAGAAGGAATCAATCATGAGTATTCTTCACCTATCACTCCTCAACAGAATGGGATTGTTGAAAGGAAGAATAGAACCATTCAAGAATCAGCAAGAGCTATGATACATGCTAAAAAGCTACCTCTGTATTTCTGGGCTGAAGCCATGAACACTGCCTGCTATATCCATAACAGAGTTACCTTGAGAAAAGGAACTTTGTCCACAATATATGAAGTCTGGAAGGGCAGAAAACCCACTGTTAAGTATTTTCATGTATTTGGAAGTAAATGCTATATTCTGGCAGATAGGGAGCAAAGGAGAAAAATGGATCCTAAAAGTGATGAAGGAATTTTCCTTGGATACTCTATAAACAGCAGAGCATATAGAGTATTTAACTACAGAACAAATGTTATCATGGAGTCCATAAATGTGATAATTGATGATGCTCCTACAGATGTCCCAGAAGATGTTGGAACATCTGCTGATATCAAGGTTGAAGCTGAAGAAAAGAATGATCAATATAACTTCACTCAAAATGATACAAGGTCAGAAGATTCAAGCAAACCTCCCTCCATCAGAATACAGAAGGATCATCCCAAAGATTTAATAATTGGTGATCCCAACAGAGGTGTGAGCACTAGATCAAGAGAAGTGATTTCAGGTTCTTGTTTTGTTTCCAAAATAGAACCTAAAAATGTCAAGGAAGCTCTCACTGATGAATACTGGATTTGTGCTATGCAAGAGGAATTAGGTCAATTCACAAGGAATGAAGTGTGGAATCTTGTACCTAGACCTGATGACATAAATGTGATTGGTACAAAATGGGTGTATAAGAACAAGTCAAATGAACAAGGAATTGTTACAAAGAACAAAGCTAGACTTGTGGCTCAAGGATACACTCAAATTGAAGGAGTAGACTTTGATGAAACCTTTGCACCAGTAGCAAGGCTTGAATCAATAAGACTACTGTTGGGAATTGCTTGTATCTTAAAGTTCAAGCTATTTCAAATGGATGTGAAAAGTGCCTTTCTTAATGGTTATCTTAATGAGGAGGTATATGTAGAACAGCCTAAAGGATTTGTTGATCCAAGCTGTCCAAATCATGTATACAAACTCAAGAAAGCACTTTATGGTCTGAAGCAAGCTCCAAGGGCATGGTATGAAAGACTTACCACATTTCTTATCAAGCAAGGATACAGAAAAGGTGGGATTGATAAAACCCTGTTTGTTAAAGATGAAGAAGGAAATGTCATGATTGCACAAATATATGTTGATGACATTGTGTTTGGTGGGATGTCTGATAAGATGGTCAAACATTTTGTCAAGCAGATGGAGTCTGAATTTGAAATGAGTCTAGTAGGTGAATTAACCTATTTTCTTGGTCTGCAAGTTAAGCAAATGGAAGACTCAATATGCATCTCACAAAGCAAGTACTCCAAGAACATAGTGAAGAAATTTGGAATGGAAAATGCTTCTCATAAAAGAACTCCTGCTCCTACACATTTAAAGCTGACTAAAGATGAAAAGGGTGAGAATGTAGATCAAAGTTTATATAGAAGCATGATTGGAAGCTTGTTATACTTAACTGCAAGCAGACCAGACATAGCATTTGCAGTAGGAGTGTGTGCAAGATATCAAGCTGATCCAAAAGTCAGTCATCTTAATCAAGTCAAGAGAATCCTTAAATATGTTAATGGTACTTGTGACTATGGCATAATGTACTTTCATGGTTGCAAACCAATTCTCTCTGGCTTCTGTGATGCTGATTGGGCAGGAAGTGCTGATGACAGAAAAAGCACTTCAGGAGGATGCTTCTTTCTAGGAAACAATCTGATTTCTTGGTTCAGTAAGAAACAGAATTGTGTGTCATTATCTACAGCTGAAGCTGAGTATATAGCAGCAGGTAGCAGTTGTTCTCAGTTGGTTTGGATGAAGCAGATGCTCACTGAGTACAATGTCCCACAGGATGTCATGACATTGTACTGTGACAACTTAAGTGCAATCAACATATCAAAGAATCCCATTCAACATAGCAGGACAAAGCATATTGATATCAGACATCATTTCATCAGAGATCTTGTAGAAGAGAAGGTGATTTCTTTGGAGCATGTTGCTACAGATCTGCAATTAGCTGATATCTTTACCAAAGCATTGGATGCTACACAATTTGAGAACTTAAGGGGCAAACTTGGAATCTGTGTATGTGATATCTAGCAGTTAATGAGATGTGCCAACATGTCATATGACATTGCATGGCATAAGTTCCAGATGGCAAAGCTAGTCTGGACTAGATCCTTGGGAATTTCATTCCTAATCATTTGGACTGTAACGGCTACTTATTTAGTAATTCCTTATAAGCAGCTATCAAGAGTCTCATCACATCATCACAAGCGAATCACATTAACTAGTAATCCTTCAGAAATCTTAAACCCTAAAGCTGCACATTCATCTTCCTCAACAATGTCTCAAAACCCTAAAACAGCTGAAGAAGTTCTCAACCAGGAAGACGTGGTTCATGCCACTCCTATTTCTATGGTGCCAATGCAATCAACACCATTAGACGAGCTCAGGGGAAATGCCTCTCACACTAAGAAGGCAAGAACACCAAAAAGAGGTAAAGATCAAATCAGAAGCAAAGCTAAAGAAATTCCTTCACATGTTAAATACTCCAAATATGTTGATGATTCCATCAATGAGATTGTCAACCAAGTCTTTTCTGAACAAAGAGTGGTGAAAGGTATCTCTGTTCCTTTGAACACCATTCCTGCACCTCAAGAAGAACCAGCTCAAGCTACAAAGGACACTGCTGCAGAACAAGATGTCCCAACAGATGTTGGAACATCTGAAGACAAGAAAAAGAACTCATCTGATGTTGAACAAACTGAGGATAAAACCTCAAGTGAAAGTGATAAAGAAGTTTCTGTGGAACAGGCTAAAGAATCAAATGAAGATCAAATTTCTGCTGATCAACAAGCTGATGAGGAGTCTGCTCAATCTCCTCCAGTAGTCAATCTGGAGCAGGACTCTGATGCAGAAATCATAGCATTTGTCAAACCCAGCATAGTCAAAAGGCTAAGGTCCAGGAAAGGAAAGATGCAAGATGAACCTGTCATTCCTGAGAAGAAGAAGGCTAGTCCAAAGAAAGGCAAGGCTAAAGCCACTTTTGGTCCAGCAAAACCATGGAGCAAGGTTCAAACTCAGAAGAGAAAAGCTGCAACACCATCAGATTCAGATGTTGGATCAGATGTCCCAACATCTCCTCCCAAGAAGAAACCAGCACCAGCTAGAGCTTCAATTGTTGTTCCAGAAGCTCCCTTGGACAATATATCCTTCCATCATGTCTCCAGTGTCAACAGATGGAAATATGTGTACCAAAGAAGGGTTGCTTTGGAAAGAGAACTAAGCAGCAATGCACTTGAGTGCACATAACTCATTGACCTAATCTCTGCTGCAGGACTATTCAAGACAGTCTCAGAGTTCTCTCCCTGTTATGAACTTCTTGTCAAAGAGTTCATTGTGAATCTTCAGGAGGATTGCTCAAATGGTAAGTCTTCTGAGTTTAGAAAAGTTTTTGTTAGAGGTAAATGTGTACAGTTTTCTCCTCAAATCATCAATGAGTATCTAGGAAGAGAAACAGATGGACCCAATGAGCTAGGGAAAACAGATAATCAAATCTGTAAGGTGATCACTGCAAACCAGGTCAAAGCTTGGCCTGTGAAGGGAAAGCTCTCTGTGAGCATGCTTACTAGAAAGTATGCCATGCTTAACAGGATTGGAACTGCAAACTGGGTGCCTACCAATCACACTTCATCAATCTCAACTGGTCTGGCCAGATTCATCTATGCTGTGGGGACTCAAACCAAGCTGGACTTTGGAGCTTGTATCTTTGATCAAACCATGAAGCATGCCAGCTCCTCTGCAACCAAGCTACCAATAGCCTTTCCATCATTGCTGTGTGGTATTGTACTCAATCAATATCCTGGGATTTTAACTGACAAGGATACTGCCTGCAAGAGAGAGAGCCCTCTGGCTTTTCACTACAAGTTATTTCTCAGTCATCATGCTGCAGATGTTGAAACACCTGTTGGGACATCTGCTGGTCCCTCCTCTGCTAAGAATCCAATCTCCAAGAAAGAATTAATTGCTGAGCTAAAGTGCACCTGCAAAGAGCTTGAAGCTAGAAAGAAGAAGCTGGAGGAAATAATTAAGAGGTTGGAAAGTGAAGAAGATCAGACAGCTGCATCTGATGAAGACAGTGAAGCTGCAAGTGAAGCTGATAAAGATGAAGACACTGAAGTGGAGGAAGCTACTGAGAGTGATGAATCTGAGTGATCTGTGTATGTGAGGCATTGTTAATGACAGCAATGATTTGTAATTCTGGATAATAGTTCTTTGGCCCCTAATTTTGTGCCTACCAAGGGGGAGAACAACAACAAATTTGTACTGCTGGTTATTTTGAATGAAATCTGTTTGTTTTTGTCTGAACTGAATCAGTGTGATTTAATGAATAATTCTGTTGGAACAAGACTGGGCACATATATGTTTGAGGGGGAGTAATCTCAAATAAGAATCAACAGAAAAGTAATGCTATACTCTGATAAAAAGAACTTCTGCTGCACTCTGAAAACCAGAAAAGATGTTAGCCAAAAATTAGCCAAAGGGGGAGTTTGTAGATGTTTAAGAATTGGCAGAATTTTTGACCAAACAAGAAATGTTAAATTCAGTTCAGAATGTCCTATCAGATGTTGGGACATTAGCAAACAGAGTATGTGAACTTATTTCAGGATGTCCTACCAGATGTTGGGACATTGTATAAATGACTAAGTTCAGTTTTGTCAGGATGTCCCAACAGATGTTGAGACATCTCAGACCTGCTACCAGAATTAATTATTGATTAACAGATCAGAGATATTTAAGGAGAACTATCTGGAATTAATTAATGCTGGATAAAAACAGAACAAGGCGCATCTGTAGGGAGTTTTAAATTGAAGATTCAGATTAAAACAGAAGACCTAATGCACCTAGAATATAGGAGGTAACAAACCCTAAATTCAAGGTGACAGTTGCTGCACATTAGGGCTGGATCATTCTACAGAAAGCCCAAAATTCAGATACCTATTTAAACAACAGAAACTCATAGAATTGAGTACGAATTTCAGAAGACTAAATAAGGTGTCTAGTGTTTTAATAGCAGGTTGTTTTTATGTACCACTTTATGAGCTTTTAAGCAAAAGTGCATTTGTGACTTGATTGAAACTGTGAAGTAAGATCAAGCTGTTTTGTTTGAAGGATGTCTTCAATTTCAGTAAACTTGTAAACTTGATCACTGGGTGATTGAGGGGGAGTGAGTAGGGTACTCTTATCTAAGTGAGTCTTAGGTAGAAATTGCATTGGGTAAGTATTAAGTGATAGATTAAACAGGGTGGTTTAAGTCTAGAATTAATATTACTAATAGTGGATTTCCTCCTGGCTTGGTAGCCTCCAGATGTAGGTGTGGTTATACACTGAACTGGGTTAACAAACTTCTGTGTTGTTTATTTTTCCTGCTGTTTAAGTTTTGGTTAAATTTGTCAAATGTCCTATTAAGTGTTGGAACATCTCTTAGGACATTTCATTACAGAATTTCAATGTCGACAACAAGGAAGGTTTTGGTATCGGCTTTGCACCTGGTGCAGTTATCAAGGACCCAAAGACTATTCAAGAAGGCTTCCGAAGTGCTGGATTTGTCAACGATCATTCCGCTGCTGCCATCATTGACGATGATGAAGATGAAGAAATGCCGGACTTCGTTACACATGGAAAGATTTGCAAGAACTGGATTGCTGTTGATGTTCCCTTTTATTGTTCACTCTTCAAAGTAATTTGTTTTTATTTTCTTTCAAAAATCCTTTCACTCTGCCCAAGGTGGAAGTGATGTTTGTCGGGCTTTGTTTCAAATTTTATCATCATCAATAAAATGTTATTTTGTTATTTCCATATGTGTTTTTTCATTTTTGCTTTATTCTGAAAAATGGTAACATAAAAAAACCCAAAATATAATAATTATTTATCTGCATATTGTTTGCACTTTTGTTCATACTCTAAAATAAAAACAAAATCATTGTGCAGATTGATTGATAAACCCATTGAAAACAATGATCTTATGCCCTCTCCCAACTTTGAATTCCCTGTGTTTGAAGCTGAGGAAGAGGATGTTGAAGAGATTCCAGATGAAATTTCTCGGTTGCTTGAGCACGAGGAGAAGATTATTCAGCCTCATGGTGAGTCTATAGAGATGGTCAACTTGGGTTCTGAAGATGAAAAGAAGGAAGTCAAAGTTGGAGCATTGCTTGGTCCTGATGTTAAGAAGAGGATTATAGAGCTTCTCAGAGAATATGTTGATGTATTTGCTTGGTCTTATCAAGACATACCAGGTCTTGATACTGATATTGTGGAGCATAGATTGCCGTTGAAGCCTGAATGTCCACCTGTAAAGCAGAAGCTGAGAAGAACTCATCCCGACATGGAAGTAAAAATCAAAGAGGAGGTTCAAAAGCAGAATGATGCAGGTTTTCTTGTGACGTCAACTTATCCTGAATGGGTGGCCAATATCGTTCCTGTTCCGAAGAAAGACGGAAAATTCTGAATGTGCGTTGATTATAGAGATTTGAACAAAGCCAGTCCGAAAGATGATTTTCCATTACCACACATTGATATGTTGGTAGACAATACGGCTAAGTTTGATGTGTTCTCTTTTATGGACGGATTTTCCGGTTATAATCAAATAAAGATGGCACCCGAGGACATGGAAAAGACCACATTTATTACACCATGGGGAACATTCTGTTGCAGAGTGATGCCCTTTGGATTGAAGAATGCTGGTGCGACGTACCAAAGAGCTATGACTACACTTTTCCATGATATGATGCATAAAGAAATCGAAGTATATGTTGATGATATGATCGCTAAGTCGAAGACTGAAGAGGATCATGTTGAACATTTGCTGAAATTGTTTCAAAGATTAAGGAAGTATAAGCTTCGTTTGAATCCGAACAAGTGCACGTTTGGTGTACGTTCTGGAAAGTTGCTAGGTTTCATTGTCAGCCAAAGAGGTATTGAAGTTGATCCTGATAAAGTGAAAGCTATTCAGGAAATGCCTGCTCCAAGAACCGAAAAGCAAGTGCGAGGATTCTTGGGCCGTCTGAATTATATTTTGAGGTTTATCTCTCACATGACTGCCACATGTGCTCCGATCTTCAAGCTGCTTCGGAAAGATAAAGGTTGTGTCTGGACAGATAATTGTCAGAAGGCATTTGAAAGTATCAAAGAATATCTGCTTGAACCTCCTATCTTGTCTCCTCCGGTGGAAGGTAGACCGATGATCATGTACTTGACTGTGTTGGAAGATTCCATGGGTTGTGTGCTTGGTCAGCAAGATGAATCTGGAAGAAAAGAACATGCAATTTACTACTTGAGTAAGAAATTCACTGATTGTGAGTCTCGGTACTCCATGCTTGAAAAAACTTGTTGTGCCTTAGCTTGGGCTGCAAAGCGTCTTCGCCAGTATATGCTGAATCATACGACTTGGTTGATCTCTAAAATGGATCCAATCAAGTATATCTTTGAAAAGCCTGCTTTAACTGGGAGGATTGCTCGTTGGCAAATGTTATTATCAGAATATGATATCGAGTACCGAACTCAAAAAGCTATAAAAAGTAGTATCTTGGCTGACTATTTGGCACATCAACCGATTGATGATTACCAACCAATCAAGTTCGATTTTCCAGATGAAGATGTGATGTTTTTGAAAGTGAAAGATTGTGATGAACCTTTGATTGAGGAAGGGCCGGAGCCTGGATCTCGATGGGGTTTAGTTTTTGATGGTGCTGTGAATGCACGTGGAAGAGGAATTGGGGAAATGATCATTACTCCTCATGGTTCACATATTCCTTTTGCCGCAAGGTTGACTTTTCCTTGTACCAATAATGAAGCTGAGTATGAAGCCTGAATTATGGGTCTTGAAGAAGCTATTGATTTGAGGATTAAACATCTTGATGTGTATGGAGATTCTGCCTTGGTAATTAATCATATTCAGGGCACGTGGGTAACCCATCAACCCCACTTGATCCCTTATAGAGATTATGCCAGGAAGATATCCACTTTCTTCACCAAAGTTGAGTTCCATTATGTTCCTCGTGATGAGAATCAGATGGCAGATGCTTTAGCAACCATAGCTTCTATGATAAAAGTGCACCAGTGGAATGATGTTCCCATGATCAGTGTGATGCGACTTGAAAGACCAGCTCATGTGTTTGCAGTTGAAGAGGTCCATGATGACAAGCCTTGGTATCACGATATTAAATGTTTTCTCCAGAGTCAAGAATACCCGCTTGGGGCATCTGATAAAGATAAGAGGACTTTGAGGAGATTGGCGGGAAATTTCTTCTTGAGTGGAAATGTGCTCTATAAGAGAAATTTTGACATGGTCTTGCTCAGATGTGTGGATAGACACGAAGCAGACATGTTAATGAAAGAAATTCATGAAGGATCTTTTGGCACTCATGCCAATGGGCATGCAATGGCTAAAAAGATGTTGAGAGCAGGTTACTATTGGCTGACAATGGAATCTGATTGTTGCAAGTATGTGAAAAAATGCCATAAGTGTCAAGTGTATGCTGATAAGATTCACGTGCCACCAGCTTATCTCAATGTGATTTCTTCCCCATGGCCTTTCTCTATGTGGGGAATTGATATGATTGGTATGATTGAACCCAAGGCTTCGAATGGACATCGTTTTATTCTCGTGGCAATTGACTACTTCACCAAGTGGGTGGAAGCAGCATCGTATGTTAATGTGACCAAGTAAGTTGTGGTTCGGTTTATCAAGAATAACATTATCTGCAGATATGGTGTTCCGAATAGAATCATTACTGATAATGGTTCGAACTTGAATAATAAGATGATGAAAGAGCTTTGTGAAGATTTCAAGATTCAACACCATAATTCCTCTCCTTATAGACCGAAGATGAATGGGGCTTTTGAAGATGCGAACAAGAACATTAAGAAGATCATTCAAAAGATGGTTGCGACGTACAAGGACTGGCATGAGATGCTCCCTTTTGCTTTGCATGGGTATCGTACATCTGTCTGCACTTCAACAGGGGCAACCCCTTTCTCACTTTTTTATGGTACAAAAGCAGTGCTCCCCGTCGAGGTTGAGATCCCATCAATGAGAGTTCTAACGGAAGCCAAGTTGACTGAGGCTGAATGGTGTCAAAGTAGATTTGATCAGTTGAATTTGATTGAAGAAAAGAGAATAACAACTTTGTGTCATGGTCGGTTGTACCAGCAAAGAATGAAGAAAGCTTTTGACAAGAAGGTCAAACCTCGTGTATTCAGAGAAGGCGACCTCGTGCTAAAAAAGATTCAGTCTTTCCTTAAAGATTCTCGGGGCAAGTGGACTCTGAACTATGATGCCCCATATGTTGTTAAGAAAGCCTTCTCTGGCGGTTCATTAATTCTTGCAACTATGGATGGTGAGGAGATCACTCGCCCTGTGAATGCGGATGCAGTCAAGAAATACTTCGCCTAAAAAAAATAAAAGAACAGCTCGCTAAGTTGAAAACCCGAAAGGGCGGCTTAGGCAAAAATGAGCGTCTCGGTGGATTGAAAACCCGAAAGGGCGGTCCAGGCAAAAATTAGAGACATAAACAGAAATAATTATCCCGGTAGATTGAAAACCCGAAAGGGCAATCTAGGCAAAAGTTAGGGATCATAGCAAGTAACTGCGTCGACAGACTGAATCGCTTGTAGCAACCGAGGATTTCAGATTCTATCCCTCAGAAGAATTTCCCATCAAGGATTTTCATTCACTCATCCTGGACTGAAGTTTCGGACACAGTGGAGTTCAAAGTTGATAGAGAGAATAGTGATCATTGTATCTCAATGTAGCCCTTTTCCATGTATTTACCATTTTTCAAACTTGTAATGATCCATGGAGTCATGCCATTTGCTGACTACCATTCTATCAATGAATTTGAGCTTTTATCCAATTGTTTGCATCTCTTTATATTGTTTCTGTTTACAAAATTTCAATTTATTGTTGATGATGATTTTTGAAACAAATTTAATAAATTTAATTTTTGAAGATTTTAAAAACATTTTCTTTTGATATATGAACAAAGAAAGGATATCGATAGTGATTCCAAGAATGGTAAAAGTCTGGATGTGTGTAACTCGTCTCTCCCAAAGCAGGGTTTGATTCGGTTGAGTCCATGCGAAGTTCCTGAATAGTCTTAACAGGTTGATGTTAACGATATTTTGTTCCCCAACGATAAGCATGATTGGAGATTGTATGTATTCCCCAGAAGAGTTGTTGGAAGGTTGATGTTAACGATATTTTGTTCCCCAACGATAAGTATGATCTCTTCCTCAGCAAGTTATCTTTAACTTGAGAAGTATTGGGAATCCCCAGCTGAGCCCTTGTTCCTCAGCTTGAATTATTTGCATCCTTGAATATAGAAATATTGATATAGTAATCAGTTTAGAGGTTTTCTTTTACCTGATGTTGGGTATAGATTTAAAATCCCTCGTAGCTGTGTTTTGGCTATGATGTTAACTTCTGATATCCCCATATGGATTCCCAGTAGGTCTGCATGTGTTGATTCCCAGTAGGTTCCTATGTGATTTTTAGCAGGTCTTGCACTCTATCCCCAGGTGGAGCAGGAGTCATATGACAGTTATTCCTCGTGAAGTTTTATTTTTTATCAAGAATATTTCCATCCTCAGCAGATTATTACCTTTCCTCAGCAGGATGATGTTCCTAGCAGATGCTATCTCTTCATGATTTAAGCCTTGTAGTAGGATTTTATTCCTTTGATGGCTTATGATGTTCCCCTGCAGATTTCAAGATTGAATCTCCAGTTGTTCCCTGCATTGTTGCCTTGGGATTAGCCGAGTATCCGGTTGTTGTGGTGTTCATGTCACCCGTTTCTTATCTTTATGTCTGTTTTGTCAGCATATTCATAAGCATATTTATACGCATAAGCATAGCATTGTTTGCTTGCATTCTTGCGTTTATCATTGTTATCTGCTCTTTGGTGTGGACTTTCCCCACAGAGTGTGTGTGTCGTCTTCCTCTCAAGTTTAGAGTGTCGACCATTAGGCAGAAAGTGATAATCCTTTCTAATTCCCCACTGAGTTTGTTTCTCGTGGATGATGTTGATTCAGTTTCCTCCCCAGTTTATTATCTGGATGGAATTTTCCCCAGTTGAGATATTTCCTCCTCGGGATGAGTCTTGTTTGACTGTTTCCCTCCAATTTGTTCTTGGATTGAACTTTAGTCCCCTTTTGTGGATATTTTGCTTTGGAATTAAGCTATCATTGTTTGATAGTGGGCAATTTTCTCCAGCTTGAGTATATTACTTTGGAATTAAGTTATCAGTAATCGATAATGGGTAATATTACCAAATTGATCAAGTTCTTTTACTTGTACTCCTACCTAGTAAATTCGGTAGTCGAGATTTCTGCCTCTTACCCAGTAAAAAGGTAATAGAGTTGGTTGTCCTTTGCTTGAGCTCCTACCCAGTAAATCAGGTAGTCGAGATTTGTTCTACCCAGTAAATCCGGTAGTCAAGTTATTTTTCTCTTACCCAGTAAAAAGGTAATAGAATCAGATATTTTCATATTACCCAGTAAAAAGGTAATTTGATTGAGTTTCTACCCAGTAAATCAGGTAGTTGATCATATTCCTATCCAGTAAATCGATAGTCGAGTCCTTTATAGCTCCTACCTAGTAAATCAGGTAGTTTGAGAATATTTCTTACCCAGTAAAAAGGTAATTGAGGATATCCCTCTGTATTTTGCTCCTATCTAGTAAATTGATAGTCGAGTCTGTTATATTTCCTACCCAGTAAACAGGTAGTTGATGATTCTTATCCAACACAGTATTTCTCCATTTTTGGACTCGAATACTTTGTTTGATTGATAGTTCCTGGCAGGATGTTTATTTCCCTGGTTGAATCTGTTCCTTGATTATATCATATCTTTTCCCAAGTGGAGTAGTCTGCTATCCAGTGATTTATTTTCCTGGTAACTCTGTGTTTGTATGTTGTTGTTTCCCCAACGGGATTTTCTTCCGTGTCCCCAAGTTTTTTGCTTTCCTCTAATGGTCATATTTTCTCCACAGAGATCTTGGGCTTGCATATCATATTCATCTCATATCATTGTTCTCTTAGGACAAAAATTGGGTTTTCTGTATTTAAGTCTCTCCCATCTTGTAGAGACGAAGATGTTAATCTTCATATCTCCGGATTGAAGAAACTTAAATAGGGGCAGCTGTAACACCCTAATTTTTGCCCTAAGATTTCTTCGCATATCATCTGCATTTTGCATACAAACAAGATCGCACTGGCTTTCGAGTTTCTCCTCAGATAGGTTCTATGTTTCGCAGAGGAACACTTTTATTTTTACTTCTTTATATTTGTTTATATTTACTGACTTCTAACCAAAATACCAAAAATATGTTGCAGTGTTCTTCTTCTTCTCTGTGTTGCAGGATTTCAAAGACAGGGCAATGATTTCAATTCAGATGCATTTGTTCAGTTACAATTCGATTTCAAGTGGATGTTTGACCTAATATTGGTCAAACTATCAGATAAATTGTTTCGACTGCAAGTTGTGTGTGCCAGTGGTTTAGACAATGCGTTTTCAAAGTTCAAGTGGTGTTGAGTGTGAAAGTCATCAGTTATCAGGCAGTGTTTTGTGCGAAGTTTGGTTTGAATCTTCAGTGTTTATCAGACCATCGATTCATCAGTTCATCAGTGATTCATCTGAGGATTTATTTTCCTCAGTATGGATTCAGTTTATCAGGGAAATAATCAGACAGTTTTCAGATGACAGTTGGCTTAAGTTGTGAAATATCCAGTTGGGTCTGTGTTGGCTGTGTTCATTCTAATCAAGTGGCTTGTGCAAGAAGAATTCAAATTTGGTTATGGGCTTAAAATAAAAAAATCATCATTTCACCTATTATTCGATTCATACTTTTTTTAGCTACCCCAGCCATATTTCCATTATACAATTATCTATAATATCCATATTCCACCGATTTTTCTTTTCTTCTTCAATATCCAAATTACTCATATTTTATCCATTTTTCAAGTTTCATTCACTATCCCTTATCCATAGCCCATTTCTTTCATGACCATTTGAAATTTTAAATTCTTTATAAACCCATTTAATTCATAAATCCATTTTTTTAATCCATTCACCCATTTTTTATTTTTTATCATTTAATCATTTTTAGACTCATCTATTAATCATTTCAAATTATCCAATCACTTTTTTTCTTAATATTCATATTTTTGTTTCTAATCCATTTTTAATATCATTCTAAACCATTACCTCACTTACATACATATTTTTTTTCTTTAAGCCAATTTAATTTGTTAGTATATTTCTTTGTTTTTTTATAGGATAAGAAAATTATATTATAAAAATAAAATTCTCATCCATTCCATTTTTTATTTTTTGATTAATTCTTTTACATTTCTTTTAAGCCCACATGATTTCCCTTTGGCCCATCAGCCTTCATGCTCACTTTCCCAACAACCACAAGCCGTAAGCCGCATTCAACAAGCTTTAGCCTATGCATAACACTTCTCATCACAAGTTTTTCATCAGCCCACGTGACTTCACAGGCCCCACTCAAGCCAGCTGAACATAAGCCTCATGTCACACTTCCCATCATGCTATCAAGCCTAAGCCTCACGCGTGACAAGCCTAACATCAACTTCCAAAAACAAAAGCCTGCAATCCAATACGCTTCCTGCAGCCTTCACAGCCAAAGCAACCTCAAGTATTTTTGCAAGCCAAAAGTTCTCACGTAGCAACAAAGCAACAACGCCCGTACAACAAGATTTCAAAGCCAAGCCATCTTGCATCACGCATTTCACGCATCCAGCCTCACGTGATTTCCAGCCCCCAAGTGAACACATACGCA
The DNA here is from genome assembly GCA_963966055.1 of Lathyrus aphaca. Lineage (NCBI taxonomy): Eukaryota > Viridiplantae > Streptophyta > Magnoliopsida > Fabales > Fabaceae > Lathyrus > Lathyrus aphaca. Next base: position 365,658,377 of record OZ014521.1, read on the forward strand.
TCCCGCAGCAAAAGCAAATACAGTCATTAAGCCAAGCATCAATAACGGCTCCAATCCGCACGAACCATTTCGTCAGCTCATCAAGCAAAACAAACATCAGCTAAACAATACGCCGCAAGCTACACAGCAAAGCCTTCACTCCCCACACGCGTTGCACACGAGAATGACACCTGAAATGAAAAATAAAAACGCAAGATAAATCTGAACAAAACGCAAACGCAGTGAAATGAAAACGAACACGGGATTTCCGTGAGGGACAAAAACGCCCAAAATCTTGCAAAACGGCATTGATCCTTCACTGATTCCCCTATTTAAACAACCCCTCATCTCTTCAATCATTTTCAAGCAAACCAATTTCAGACCAAAAAGCAATAGATATTTCAAAGGGCTCCCGTGGAGTACCACGGACGAGTCGGGTGCCTAAAACCTTCTCGGTTCGTAACCAATCCCCTTACCCATTCTCTGTTTGTTTCTTTTAGCTTTTGCTTTTAGATCCCTAGGTTTTTATTCGTTCTTTTACCTTTTTCCTTTCGGAAATAAAGAAAAGCGCGGTGGCGACTCTGTGTTCATCGAGTTAAGTTAATCAATAACTTACACTCACGATTTTACCGCTACAGGGACATGTCACATTATACTTGAAATTAAACATACAACACCTGCTCATAAAGGATATGCAACAAACGGAGTAACTTGAAACAGAAGGATTTCATCCTTACACCCGTATTCATTCATTCAATAAACAGCGGAAACATACATAACAATTTCAAACTTATATACTTATCATAAATATATCCACAAGTTTGAATCACCAAAATATTTCATGTTTACATAAAACATTCATCACCAAAATACATGTACAAATGTATCACAAAAAGGCATCAAGCCGACCCTAGCTACCCTGTGTTACATATCAGAGCCGACCGACCAAAAAGATGAAGACAAGCTTCACAAAAGACCTCCAACAACCTACTCTGCAATGCCTCATAGAGCATTATAAAACAGCAGAAGGGTGAGAAACATTGCCATAATAACATTGCATATAATTATATATCTCAACATATAAGATGCACATAAAACGTTCTCACCACAATCACTTCTCATCACCTATATACATCACAATGTATACATATATATATATATATATATATATATATATATATATATATATATATATATATATATATATATATATATATATATATATATATATATATATATATATATATTCACACTAGCACATTCATTATGCACAATTCACACATATACACCACAATGTGTATACACACATATACATATATATTCACACATCCATATATATATATATATATATATATATATATATATATATATATATATATATATATATATATATATATATATATATATATATATATGTATAAACAAGCATGGTTTCATCAATACATACTTTCATCTCCACATATATATATATATATATATATTCATGTTAATTTCATCATTTCACAATTTAGATGATAAATGAAAATCATAGAGACCGACACACGACTCTATGCAGATGCAAATGCGGTACCAACTCAATCATCATCAAGTTCACTCAGGAACTAATTGGAACCATCGCTCGTTACCTAAAGTAACTCCCCGTCGGGCATATGATGTTCACTCATTGCTCACACCCCACATGGGCACACAATGTTTATGGATTGCTCACACCCCACACGGGCACACAATCTGATTGCTCACACCCCACACGGGAACACAATCAATGTGAATAAATCACCCATCGCTCACACCCCACACGGACACACGATGTTTCTAGATTGCTCACACCCCACACGGGCACACAATTCGATCGCTCACACCCCACATGGGCACACAATCTTGTTGTAGTCATCACTCACACTCCACATGAGCACACGATGCTACAACGGATTCACAAAGAATCCCACAACACAAGAATGCATACATTATGCTTCACATGCAAAATGGCATACAACATTCTTGAAAATGCATACAATATTCACAACATAATTATGCACTCAACTCATTCAGTTAACATACATTGACATTCAATTCAAGCAATGTATTCATTTGTCAAATGGCCACAACATCACATCAAACCCACAATTCCATAATTAACTCATTTACGTTTTATCGGAAAATTCGGGTGAAAGTCGGCTAAAAATTAATTTTCTTAACATCATTAGTTTCTACACGTTTCTAGCTTCGAATCGATATAAGGAACGCCTTAAAACAGATAACTGAAACTAAAGCTACGGATTAAAACACAAATTCCTCAAAAACCTACAGGCTCGCTGAGCGCCCTCTCGCTCGCTGAGCGAGGAAATCCCTAGAACTCTCGCAGAGCGGGGACAACTCGCTGAGCGACAACAGCGAATTCCAGAATTTCTCAGCTGCGTACAGTCAGTTCCAAACACCCCAAAACTCAACCAAACTCCACTAAACATGATCAACAACATGTGTCTAACATCATACTTCGACTATAATGATTTCTAACCGATTAATCTACCAATTTCTCACATTTTCACTAAAACCCTAACTAATCATCTTCTCTAAACTTCATCAAAACCAAAACCCCAATCATTCACATACATACATAATCATACACAATGATAAGATAATAAGATTTCACACCCTTACCCGATTATTTCGATTCCTAGGAGCAATCTTGAAGAATTCAAGTTTTTCCTTTTTTCTCCTCTCTTCCTTTCTTTCTCTTCTATTTCATTTCTATTCTCTTTTCTTTCTCTTTCTCACACTTATATTCTTTTCTCTCTATTTCTCTTACTAACTATTCTTTCCACCTCTCATTTTGTTTTTGTTGAGGAAACTCAACACAATTAATTTGGTGTAAACATGAATTTAGTTTTCACAAACATGATATCAAATGAAAATGAAAATATATAGAAGAAGCATGCCATTGGTATTATTAGAAATTGAAAATGAAAAACAAGAGATAGTAAAATTCTTACAAAGTGCAAAGTACATAATGGCTCTTCCAAGAAGGATTAATCTATTCTAGTCTAGCATGGTTAATTAATAGAACTATAAGCTGTGCTATGAAACCTTTTAATGGTACAAGTGTCAAGAATTTTGAGTAACACATGATTGTTAGTGCACCTAGGAGTCTTAAACTGGTTCAATGCAACTCCATTGGCTATAAAACTATCCAAAATCTTCTTAAAAGTTCCTCTCTCCAAAATGCAAAGTTCTAATGGCCCAATAGAGTTTGTTTTTCGTGAAACCACATATCCATGATCAGCAAAAGATAGATCCATTTCTCTACAACAATCATCAAGTACATTATCCTCCACTTCTCCTTTAATCTCCCAGTAAATAACATAATGACCAGGTTGGTTTTTCACATCTGCATTGCTAGTAAAGTCAACAATTTCTGCTTTTGATTTGTTTAGAATATGGGAACCTCTCTCTACCACTAGTTGAAGATCCTTCTCGGTGTTTTTGTCTATGTTGACTGTTAGAATTAGTTTTCTTCTGCATACAAAGTTCAATTTTGGGGTCCCATTGTGAAATCCTGCCACTTCTACCACGTCTCCTAGTCTGCATCTGTACAATCCTGAAACATTACAAATATTTTGAGTTAAAAATAATATAAATTATAAAGTGTGTATGATTTGATGATACACTAATTTTGTCGGTCATTTTGAAATTTGTACGCAGAAAACGTCAAAATTATTCCCGCCAGAAAAGTATGAAAACGATAGTGATATTTATTTTAGTTGAATACACCTATTCTTCACCAATTTTTTTTATTTATTTTCAACAAACCTATTCTTCACCAAAAGTTAGATAGACATTAGGTACTAAAATCATTTAAGAGATGATTAATGTTGTCTATTTGAACACAACATTTGTTTTATTTTTTAGTATAAATTTATAATTCTATACAAGAATAAAAATTAATTTCTCGAATTGGAAAAGATTATAAGGAATAGTAATTTTCTCTTAAGAGAATTTAATATATCTTAATGCCTAGATCTAGGCCACATGCAAAATCTCTGATAATATTGAACACGAAATCTCTGATTAAATTGAAATTTTTTTTCTATTATTTCATTTAAATATTATTTAATAAAATGATATTAATAATATTTCTAGAATATTCGTTAGCATTTTTTTATTTATTAGATTAAAGAATACTTGAATGATAGATTTTATTCAACTTTGAGGTTTTGTAACTTAATTTTAAGTTTATATATAAAAATAATGAACTAAATCTTTATTATTCTATGGGTTTTATACAACCTAAATCTTTTAAAGATAAATAAAAATTCAAATACTAACAATTATATATGATATTAATTTAGTCAACTTCTATTGTTACCAAAAAAAATTCAATATTTGGATGTGTGGGTTCATTTGTTTAAAATAAAATTTATGTAGTAAAATCTATTACTCATCACAATTAGTAATATTTGTATCTTTAAAGATATTATTATAATACTCAAATATTTAAATAATCAATATTATAAAATAAATTTTACACATTTTACACTATTTTTCAATATATGAATTTCACTTTTTTGAACAAACAAACATGTTTGATATTTATTCCATTCTCAGCCAATTATTTGGGTACTAACAATAACATTTGTAAATTCACATTTTTCTTTAAAGTATATAATCCATTTTTTACCAATTTGATTAATTATATATTCATTTGTATAAATGTTGGAATCAATCCGATCAAAAATCAAATCAAATGAAATCAAAATCACAAATAATTCTATTTGGTTTGGATGTATTCGAATTATTTTTTAACAAACTGTTTTGTTTGTATTTTTCAAATCGAACTGAACAAAATCATACTATATTATGTTACAACCCAAATTTCACTTATCTCACATCCAACCCAAAACATAAACCTATTATGCATTAATCTAACCATAACGAACGATTTTCTCTTATTCATATTTAGAGTTTCAGTTTCAACTCTCTCAAATCTCTCTTATTAATATCACACATTCTTCTCATCTTTCTTTGTCGTGTAGGTTTTATTTCTTCTACTCTAATCTCCCATCTTATATGTTTTTTTTTTCAACTTCTCATTTTTATGTTACAATTTTTTTCAATTACGTTTTTATCACATGTTTTTTCTTTAATATCGTATTTCTTATGTTCTTTTTTTTTCTTCTTTTCTAATTTCTCTTGTCATCTATTTTTTATGTTTTATTATAATATCTTTGATATTATTATATGCTATTATTTTATGTTGTTTATTTCACTTTTTTTTAATCTTATTTTTTATAAATTTAATAAGAATATTTTGTTTAAATATGATGGGTTTTGATGTTATTTGATAATTTATAGATGACTAAATACAGGGCCGGCCCAATAAATCCAGAGGCCCCGTTTTATTTTTAAAAATATGCCTAATTTAAAAAAAAAAAAAAAAAATTAAAAATGATAGAAAAATATAATTATATATTAATTAAAATAAATTTAATTATAATTATGTTAACATTTGACACATCTCATTTTTTTATGTACTAAGTTTCATAATATTTTTTACTTTATTGAATTTTTATATAATATTTTCTATATATTTATTAATATTAATGAAAAAAATTGCATCTTTTAAAAAATTTGGACCCTCTATTATTTGGGGCCCTGTGCGGTAGAGCTTGTTGCTCTTGCACAGGGCCGGCCCTGACTAAATACTATGTTTATTCTTTATAGATATATGTATAGTTCAACAAAAATCTTACAAAAAATTGAATCAACAAAAATCACATTAATTTGGTTTGGTTTGATTTTATTTTATTTTTAAAAACCAATAGAATCATATACTTTTTTTATTGTTCAAGTAATTTTTATTGTCAAAACTGAAAAAACAAAAAAAAAACAAAAAAAAACTGGAAAGATCCTTATTCATTTGTATAATGCAACATGTGATATAAAGGATAACTCAAATATCAGGTGCGTATTTGTTACTACGAAATATGTCGGTAAATAATGTAAACAAAATAGTATGAGATGTGGACTGAACAATAACATTATCAATAAGAATAAAAAACAATAATTTGAACCAAAATATTAAATGCCATATTGGCTCTTGTTGAAAAAAAAAGAAAGACATTAATTGAAATATCTAATTCATCTAATTAATTATACTTTTATATATAATTAATCATGTATAATTGGAATATAAAAGAAGTTATGTAAATTGAGATATTTTTGATTCTGTACATTTATGTATGAATGAATAGCTGGAGTTGCCTACTTGATAGGTCCAGTCCTTCCAACAAATAGGTTTATAGGTTGTAGCTAGCTAGCTTGAATTTGACATATCAAAGCATGTTACTTTCCTGGACCTCAGTTTATTATTGTTATGGTCCTATGGATGGACATCAAATTAGGTCGACTACCCTTTTTATTCATTTTTTATTTTTTTATATAATTTAATAATACCGCTTTTCAGTTTATAAATTAATAGCTATCAATATCTTCTGACTTAGTAAAAAAGTAAAACTATAAACCTCTACTCTCTGTGTTACAAATTTATTTTTATTTTTTTAAAATTCAAATGTATGTTTTAACTTGATGAATGAATGGAAATAAATATCTAACAAAATATAAATAAAACTATAAGAAAAGTAAAATAAAATAAAATACAGTTGATTTTTTATATATTTTTATTTATTATTAATTTAGCATCACATACACAAATAATAGAGAGAAAACAAGTTTGAAGATACTAATTTTAATACTATGTAATTAATTTTTTTAATGCAAATTCATTTAAATTTTTATTTAATGGAGTTGTAAATTTCTATATTATATAAAGAATTGACATGTTTTTATCATTGTGGTGTTATTTAACATTATTATTATTATTATTATTATTATTATTATTATTATTATTATTATTATTATTATTATTTTAAAAAATATAATTGAAAATTGATTTTAAAACTTGATAATAAAATTATCATTCTTTATCTATTAATGCAAGAATTGTAGATATTAAATAAAACAAATACAATTACTGTATTAGTATGCTGTGAATTCTTTGTAATCTCCTATTATTAATTATAAGACTTTTTAATATATTTTATACAACAAAAATTAATTGTGTAGTTAATATATATGACAACATTTATTTTCAGAACTTACAAATGATTTTCAAAAATAACTTATCTGAAAATGAAAATATAAAAATTTAATTGTGGGATATTTTTAAAAAATTGATAGTTATATTTTTTTCAATAAAATGATGTAAAATTTAAAAGAAATAAACGGTTCCACTGGGACTAAAATGATAAAAATGATGAAAATGATATAATTTTATAAATAAAAAAAGATGAGAAAGAATAATAGTACCTGTAAAAGTAGTGAGTACAATTTCATAGTGTTGTCCAACAATAACCTTGGAGAGTGGAATAGGTTTGTCTTCAATGAAATCATGAGTGCTATTTTGTTTATTTCTATGAAGAGGTATGAACTCAAAGTAAGAGAAAGTTGGAACAACAGCAAATGTTACTTGTTCTGGATTGAAACTAGGATCAACATTAACGCCAATCCAGCTCTCAGTTGATCCATAGTCAGCACTAATCATAGGCAACCCATTTCCATAATGTCTAAGTTTTTTCAAATATGGTATCATAGAACCTGTCATTATTGAATACATGTACTTTGCATTTGGCCAAATCTTTGGAACCAAACCAAACCAATCAACTTTCTCAAGCTCCTCACAATAGCCTTGTAATTTTGAAGCCAAATTAATTATATTGGGGACACTTTTCGAATTTATTATCTCCAAAATGGCATCTCGGAGTTTTGGCGATTTGATTCTTGAACTAAGTGTTCCGTTTTTAATGTCATTACATAATTCTCTCCAATGTTCTTCGAATGTTGTGAATGCTTGCACCATGGTGTAGACAAAAGCTGAGGTGATGAATTCTACTTGATCGGAATACAAGAGGCCGAGAAGGAGGTGACAATATGTGGATTGTTTGTAGTCTCCATTGAAAATTACTTCCTGTGGACTGCAACTAAATGACTTTGCTTTGTGGTTTTTGGTTTTGAATTCTTCACTTGCATAGCAATGTGTTGTTGCTGTTCCTACCGTTAAATTTCCTTTTGTTTTAAAACAATTGCTACCATATATGAATTCAAGAACCCTCCCTCCTTCCTTTATGGGATAAACCCTGTCAAAATTACCTAAATTAGTCATAAAAATGATTTCAACCTTTTTTGGTAAGAGCTTGAAACATGACTTTGTGCATGTTAATTATGGTTCGGACAACATATTTAATCACCATTTAACAGTAAAGATTGACAAACACACCTTGATCTATAGGCTGCTGATAAAGTGAAAATTTGCAGCGTGGTTTGAGCACTGTGTCGAGTAAAGGGTACGAATTTCTGCCTCCCATCTGTTGTACCGGAGCTGCAAAAAACATTAACGTGGAACAAGATATTTCCATGTCAAAAACAAACCCTTGTTTTACCAAATAACAGTAACAGAAAGACCTAAACTTGAGAGAATAATTATATCTTGCTTTTATCTAATATTGTAACTTGATGTTTGATTCTATATATATATTTGAAGAATCATTCTAACATATAATAATAGGTAAAGATAAGGTGAATGACATGATAACTCTAATGAATCTCAAAAAAGGAATGAAAAGGGGACCTTAAGGAAAGAGTGGTTATAGGTTCTTGAGTGAGTAAAGGAGAAGTGTCCCCATCAGAAATCCTCTGAATGAATGGTTCAAATTCAGCATGAGAAGCAATAGGAACCAAAGAAGTGAAAAGGGATTCCAATGAACATGCTTCCATTTCTAGAATATTGTAACCCCCCAACCATTTCTTCAGATATTCAACACCATTATTCTCTTTCAGAATATGGCTTAATATCTCAGTTTGAACAGAACCTGTGTTGTTAGATACATCTTCAAACCAACTAATAATCTTTTCATACTCAGAATTTCCACTGCCATTCTTGCTATTGTTTTTGTTGTTGCTCACAAGTGTTGCCTCCATTAGAGTATGCTTAAACAAATTTAGGTAGACAAGAACCAAAATAGCACACTATTAATGAAAATGGTTTCGAATATCGGTGCTCATATGTTTCTTATTTCAAAAGGCTCAACAAAAAAACACTGATATTCGTAGAAAATATATAGACCACAGGAAAGGAAATGGGTTTATCATTTTAAAGGGAGGCAGTTAAAAGCGAAATGTCTATTCTTATATTAAGAAGATTTGGTTGGACTTCAAAATATACTAAAAAAATATCAAATACTTTTTCTGATATGCCCCCTTTTTATTGACTCATGTATTATGCCTTTATCATATACTCTTATCATTTTTTTTTTATATAAATAAAAGGTGAATACTCCGGTATTCTTAAATTTAATTGAATATCGGTACCTTCGATCAATCAAAATATATTATTCAATGACATGTCACTTTATTATTTTATTTTATTTTAAAATAAATTTAAATTTTATTACAATTATACTAAAAGTACTGATATCCAATTACTTATTAGAATTTACCTAAATAAAAACCTCATCAAATATCTACTTTCACCCAATAATTAGCACCCCAAATTATAGTGAAATTTCAATTTTGTCCTTTAAAATTTTTAGAAAATTATGAAATTTTTAGGATATATAAGAGATTTTGAAATTTACAAAAAAAAAATGTTTCTTTTTATCCTATCATCAATTTCGAAATTTCAAAAAAAATAATAATATTTTTACCCTATCACCAATTTTGAAATTGGTGATAGAGTACTTTTTTGTTTTTTTAATTTTGAAATTTTTCATTACAGGAAATTTCACACATTATAGAAAATTTCACACATTATAAAAAATTTCAAAACTTTTGGTAGTGAAAAAATTTGCACTTGTTTCAATTCTTTTTCAAGGACAAATAAATATAAGACCTAATAAACCCAAAAAAAAAACAAAAAAAAAAAAACTGTTTTCTATTCATATCCTAGAAGACTGGACATGTATTTTTTGGCTTTATAATGTGCCAAACAATTTTCAAATGTCTTTATTTGACAAAAGTAATAAAATTTAAATTTTACTTCATACTCCTCAATTATACCTGTATTTTCTATAAAAAAATTAGATATCTCCAAAAAATACTTGTAATTTAATAAATAGTCAACTTAATATTTCTCTTTAGAAAATCACATACCTCTTAGTCTCGACTTGCTATCACCCAGATTTTAAAAAAAACAAAAAAAAACAAAACATGATTTGATATCCTTGAGAGTCCTAGAATATAAATGCAACACCTAATGAAGTTAATAAAAGTTGAGAACTATAGGTGTTAGAGTAAAAGAAGAGAAGACTCAAGTGTCCAATAATAAACGATTATATCCACCTCTTGCAATGTTTTAGTTCTCAAGTGAAGCGCATATAAAACTCATCATTTATCATAATCCTCTCTAGCCCTTGTTGGATCATGTCACTAGTCTCATACAAACATAGAGGTGCCCTACACCTCATACCATACAAAGTTTCAAAAGGTGTCATTACAATACTAGAATGGTAGCAATTATTGTATGTGAACTCAATCAATGGAAAATGAGTATCCCATGCACCACCTTGTTCTAACACACAAGTCCTCAATAAATCTTCTAACGTCTGGATAGTCCTTTCCGACTGACCTCCGTCTGCGGATGATAAGCCGAACTCAATTTCAACTTCAAACCTAAAGCCTCTTGCAAACTCTTCCAAAATTCAGAAGTATGCCTCAGATCTCTATCTGAAACTATACTCGAAGGGACACCATGCAACTTCACAATTATTCTGATATAAATCTCTGCCAACTTCGTCAATGGAAAACTCAAGTTAATAGGTATAAAATGCACGGATTTTGTAAGTCGATCCACAACTACCCAAATAGCATCAAATCCTCTCACTGTAAGTCGATGAATTAATGTTTGAATGTGAGTCGTTGTATATTGAACTAAAGACATATTGCTATAGATGATAATTCTTGTTCTAAATGGGGGAATGGTGATGTCCTATGACTAGGGATGGTAAAGACGTTGTTTAGGAATTAATGATATTGATTTAGAGGTATAGATAATGCGACAAGGTTGTTTGTAGTGGTGTCACTTGAATAGACAATGATGAATTTGTGTTGATTGATTTGATGATAATCAAGTGCTAACGACTTTGTGATGTTAATTATGTGTTGAAGGTTAAATGATGTGTTAATGTTTTGTGTATGTATTCATTGAAGTGTTAACATGATATATTGTGTTTGTTAAGTTGTTATAGTATGTTTTTGTTGATAAATTGTTGTACTATGATGTTGTTGTTGTTAAGTTGTTATAGTATGTTGTTGTTGATAAGTTATTGTAATATGTTGTTGTTGTTGTTGTTGTTAGATAGTGACAATGCATTGCTGTTGCAAAGTGGTGTAGTATGATGATGTTGTTAAGTTGTGAGAATATGTTGTTGTTGTTGAGTTGTGATGACATGTCATTATTGTTGAATTGTGATTATATGTCGTTGTTGTTGAATTGTGCTGATATGTTGTTGTTGTTGAGTTGTGATGACCTGTTGTGTTGTGGTCTAAAGTTGTATGATACACTGATTTCATGAGAGTCATTGTATGTTGTTGCATGTTATGCGCATATTTTGGGTGATGTTGAATGTGAGTATGTGTGACAATGTTTGAATGCATTATACTATGACATGCAATTGTTGAACTGTTATCATGTAGTATGTGTAGTTGATTGCATGACGATGATATGGGTGTGAACATGATTATGCATGATGGTTGTTGCATATATCATTGTTGTCGCATGACGTCATTGTTGACGGGGTGATAGTGTGCTATCACGAGTGAGGGTGTGGTCATGAAATAGGGGCCATATTAGACCATGAAACAGGGGCCGTGGGTGTGGTCCTGAAATAGGGATCATACTGGACCATAAAACAGGGGTCAAGGATGTGGTCATGAAATATGGATCATACTGGACCATGAAATATGGGTCGATAGTTCCGACGAGAACTGTATCATGAAACAGGGATCGAAGTTGGTACCACATGCATTGAGTCGGGTGTCGAGTCTCATTTGCATGCTTTGTTGTTGATGTATGTGTTGTGGATGTATTGAAGGGTGTGATGTATATGATTTGTGTGATATGTGTGGATGACTTGATGATGTATGCTCTCGTATTTATATCATCATCCTCTTTTGTTGATTTAAGAATCTCACCTCTTATGTTTGAATGTTACTCATGTGTTGGTAACTTACAGGTTAGCAGGAGTAGTTAGAGTTCATGGTCGGTAAAGTTGAAGCATTTCACGTTAGTGGCATCTGCTCTGATATATAACATGAGAGTCGGGAACACTTGTATTAGAATTTATTGTTGTAGAATGATTATTCGTTGATAAGATATAAAAAGAAGTTTCGGTAGTTATTTGAAATCGCTACATTTTGTTGACTGAAATGTATGTTTTTCCGCTGCGTAATAAAATATCAAAGTATGTTACATATATTTTAAAGAGAATATTTTTGGATGAAAAGTAATACCTTAATATTGAAAGTTGATTTTTACTCTGATTTTATTATAAAATGAACGGGGGAATTTAGGGTGTTATAAAGTGGTATCAGAGCAGGTCGGTCCCTTCGGCCAGGTTGTTTAGTTGTGTCGTTTCCTAGTATGCGACATGTATGTGAGAACACTGTCGGTACTTGCTTGTTTTCTAACCGGTTGTCTTTAGGCGTGGGGTTGAAATAAGTGGGGGAGAAGATGTTGCTTCTCTAAGATGTTATGGTCGTGGAATGTTGGCTTAACGTGTATTGGATTGCATGAGTATAAGTGTTATTAAGACGGTGTTGTTCTCGATTCTAGAGGGAATGCGGAAACAAGGCTTGAGTCAACTAAGGAATTGCATAGGAGGTGGACTATTTTATAAGATGCCAAGAATGGATTTTGGTGGACATGGTTTATGCCCCATCATGATTGTCGGATGTCTATCAACAAATTGAGGAACTGATCACCCTTAATCTATTGTTGATAGGAGACAATATCATGTTGGATGGGATAGATGTGCCTTGCCAAATGGGATAGTATGCATAATAAATGGTTGGGAGTAAGGTTAAGTGCTTACAAAGTGTTTTGATTAGTTGATGCAAATATGTTTCTGAAAGATATTGGAATGTTCCTTTAGAGTGAGAGGGGGAGAGAGGTAGAATTCTTTATTGATCTTGTCCCTGGTGTTAGATGTTTCTATGGTATCATACAGGATGTCGGTATTAGAATTGGTAGAACCAAAATCACAATTAGAAGATTTTCTAGAAAGGGAATCTGTGAGACCAAAGGTGTAGCCTTGTAGGGTTCACTATGGTAAAGAAAAGGATGGTAGCACGAGGGTGCATGTTGAGCGCTGAGTGGTATCGAAACTCACAGCTGTGTTCGAAATAACTTAGGTTTTGAATTGGAATGAATCACGAACGATTTGAAGTTCCACTGATGGTATTACCTTTTATGGGTTTAGACATGGTGCCGAAAGAAATCTTGAGTGAGTTGAGATCCCATAAGAAGATAGACATGAAATGTGGTAATGGAACTAGAGGTTGCTAAATTATTTTCGGATAAGTTCGAATTGGTGTTCGTTGAGGATGTTCTGATATATTATAAAAATCAAAAGAGGAATGTGTAGAGTATTTGAGGATTGATGTTCCAAGGATTGGGAATGTTTATGCATGATAGTTTTGTTTAAATGGTGATGGATTGTCTTACGAACATTAGATGAGAAATCTGTTATGCTGCCGTGAGAATATTGTGTTTCAGGATGGAAATCGCAGGGAGGGGGATTGTAGAAAATCCCAAGGTTAGGCAGAAATCGCGTTGCTCGCTTAGCGAGCTGTTGAAGAATTTTCACTTTCACAAGTCAGAGAGTTGCTTGCTTAGCGAGCAGGGATGATCACTTAGCGAGACCTGCAGCGAAGGATGATGATTTTTATTGATTAAAATTCATGATAATTCCTTGTTTTATGACCTAATGGTTTGGTGATGATGATATGATGTTGTGGGCTCGTTTTAATAGGTTATATGCATATTCTGGGTGATGATGAATTTAAATATGTGAATACAAGAAGGTAAGGTCGCAACTTATGGTTTACGACAATTGAGATGTCACAGAAGAGTCTATCATGTTCGAGATTTGGAAATTGGATGCGGTTGTACTTGTGTGGGAAATCCGGAGATATTATTTCATGGATCTAAATTCAAAGTGGTTAGAAATCGCAGGAGTGTAGGATACCTAATTTGTGTAAAGGAATAAAGTATGAGACAACAAGGATGATGGGGAATTCCTGATGAGTTAAGTCGGGAAACTTTTCTTGTGACTGTTATGATGATTAGAGAATTGGAATTGAGCTAGTAGTTCAGAGACTTGTGTCTAGTGTGCGGGTTATCAGAGTAGAGGCGAGGTTGGGTATATTGAAAGTGAACAATAAGTTCTAGTGATTGTTAGAAATAGTCAGAAGTGGGATGGGAGCTTGGTGTATTTTATGTTTGCGGATAATCAGAGTACGCAACAAAAGTGAGAGGTGGTATGGTTTGTTCATACGTGTGTGACTTGTAAGAGTTCAAAGGCCGAGCGATGAAACCTGCAAGAATAATGAGACCATTGGGTGTTCCATAATGGAAGTGGGATGGTGAAAAGTGTAACTATTAAGCATGTACTACTAGGTAGATGGAGGTATGAGTTGCATGTTTGACTTGTAAATCGTAGGATTATCGTCTTGACATTGTGCGACCATGAGGTGGGTAGTCTGGCTATGTCAATGTGGTTGGGGCGATGTTGTGTCATGGAACTTTATGTTCCTATCTTTGTTGTTGCCTCTTTACCTAAGGTGATGGTTCGAGTGCGAGTAGCTAATTCCTATGATGGGGAATTAGGTGGGTGTTGCCTATAGTGATGGTAACGATCGTGTTGTGTTATGATTCATAGTGAACCTGTGTGTCCTTAACTTAATTACTCCTTGTGTCTTAAGTTGGTCATCGAATGAATTGCATGAGCATTGCATCTTGTTGTTGTTATCGTTGATGAGGTAGTTTGTTGTTTTGTGATTGTCACACCCCAAATTTTACCCCTAACATTTTCATATCACGTATTCATCTCATCATCGGCATGCATTGATGTCTCAGGCATGTTTTGGTTTTGCAAAGGATTTTCTTTTTTTGAGAAGAGTTTTCTTTTTATTTCGAAGCAAGTGTTGGAAAATGATTCAATTTTGTTTTCTGTCACGACCCAACTTGAATGGAAGGTTGACCTGGATCTTTGCTTTGAAGTGAAGATCGTTTGTTCTCCATACAGGTGTTGGATGTGGTTCTTTTGTATTTTGGAGGAATTTAACCGTTTATCTGTTGAAGGATTGTGAGATTACTTCGGTCAATTTTGAAATTTGGAGTCTTGGACTACTTGTGAGTTTTCGTAATTATACGAGATTTCCATGTTTCAAACTCTTTTCCAAAACTTCAAAATTTAAATTTCCTTTCCAAGTCCTCTTTTCATTCTTTAGGAATAAAATTTCAATTTCTATTCCAATGCTATTCCATTTCAAAGTTATTCCAAGTCCAATTTCAAAATCTAAGAATTTAATTTCCAAGTTTTATTCAAGTTTCATGTCTTGTTTCAAATTTCCAATTTCTATTTCCATGTTCATTTCTAGTCTTAAGGTTCATTGTTTTTTTATATATGTTCAAGAACCATTTTAAATTTCATTTCAAATTTCAAGTTCCTATTTTTCAAGTCATAGTCCTAATTCTAAACCACAAATTACGAATTCCATTTAAAGTCTACATCCCCTTCAAGATAGTACATGCTTGATGTATGGTGGGACAAAGGATTCGGGAAGTTTTGTTTGTTTTATAATCATGCTTGATCAAGCGTATTCGTTATTCCGTCTCAACAAAGTTTTCTTTGCCCATTTCCAATTCAAGGGGAAGTTTTCAAGCCTAAATGCAAGAGCAACAAGTCACAAGTGGGCTAATATCTTTTATTACATCCACCAATGGAATTCACACTTGATACAAAATTGCAAATTAAATTACTACTAGTCTTGAGAAGTTCAATTTTGTCCAAGGTACATTCAAAAGACAAAGTTCCAAAGACAAGATTACAAAGGATGACCAATTTTGTTAGGTCATTACAAAAGCATATCATGAAGTTACATATGGTTCAAGGCTTAATACAAATCCTATTAATATCTAAGCATGTGATTAAGGGACTCTAACTCTCCTCATCCATATCAACACCATCATCTTGCCATCCAAGCCATAGCCAAATTCCTTCATTAAGCCCTATGACAAAGTGCAAGACCTACAAGAGAAAAGAGATGAAGTTGAAGATTTGCAAGAAAATGTCAAGATGTTACGAGTCACTTTTGCTAGTCCTAAATTAAGATTTAAGCATTGATTACCAAGTTAATCTGGGCCATAAATCAGGAACAAATTTCAAAATGCAACAAAGTCTCATTCGGAGCTCCAAGCCAAGTCTTCTAGGGCCACTCCCTCGAGTCATCGCCATGAAAGCAAAAAACAATAAGGGATTAAAAATCGACACAAAAATAGTAGGAGGAAATTTCACATCAATTGATAGAGTCAGAAATATCATAGGATCAGCATCACCAAGTTACTACGGTTTGTTTATACTCAAGTAATATGCAAATAAGGACATGAGGGAACCATATACGTTACTAGCAGACAGACAGTTAGCCAAATTTAGTCCAAAGCTAAGTATCGATTCAAACGAATTTTGTTTGAGTTTCATTTCAAACCAAGTCTGGTTCAAGTGTTGGCAGCAGGAAATACATTTCCCCAAAAATGCATTACCGCATCAGCAAACAAGGAAAGCAAGCCAGCAGGTTTTTTTTCCTCAAGAAGTGTGCAAGGCTAAAGGGAGTATAACAGACCTGATATAGCAGAAGGGGACTGCTGCAATAGGGCACATCAGCTTTTTACTCTCTCTCCACCAATCCTCAGTAACACTAAAATGGGACCCTGCAATATAGGACCAAGAAACCTTGTTTGACTCTTGCCAGAAGGATGATAAGCTACTCTCCCTATGAGCCAAAAACCTGAAGCGAAAGTAACTTGACATGAGGATTAAACAAGAGGCCAATGTTTTAAGCTTCTTCAAGAAGTTTGTTTAGAAAAAAAAGGATGTCTGCTGATATAAAAGGGGGATCCGCAAGTTTATCAGGGGGAACTTAACACAAAAAGCTTGAAGCTTCTGAAGTTGTTAAAAGAAACAGAAAATATTGCTGTGATTCTTCTTACCTTCAGCAAGCAACTCTTCGAAACCCTCAACCTCATCTCTTCAAATCACACTTCAACAACCTTCATACTCAGATTTGTAACCCTCCCACAACAACCTTTCAATTCATCTTAACCTAAACACAAAAAAGAAAACAGAGTTTAGAGGATGAGAGACTTCCAACCACAAATCAACAAACCAGACCTCACCTAAAAAAAACACTCCGAAACCGCGAGACTCAGCACCTCCATTAAATCAATCCGAACAAAATCATGATGAGATTGAGGCTGAGAAATACGATTTGCGACCCAACGCCACCTTTCACCTGCAAACACCAACCGAAACAAATGGAATAAGCCCAACTCAGTGGGTCGAAGTCGTAAGTTAGACGAAGGTACGAGAGGCATAGGTGACGTTTACCTGATTTTTTTTCCTTTCATCAGAACTCATTTGGAGGAGGTATATTTCTTTCACCTTGAACTTCAGCTTGTATGTTTTTTTTTTCGTTTTGCATTTGTTCTTTGATTAGCACGATCATTCTGTCTTCACTTTGCTTGTATGATACTTGGGATTTGAGGGTTCGATAGGGGTTAGGAGTCGCATTTCGACTTGTGGTCGCGATATCTTCGCGTCGGTCTCGATTGGTTTCTCCGCTAGATGAACGGTTTGCACCGTTTCGTTTTCGCTACCATGTTTGTCTGTCCTTTGTGTTCATGCGTGAGTTTAATTTCGTTTGAGAAGATTAGCTTTGTAGAGGTCTTTGAGAGTGAGAAGCCATGAGGGTTTGGGCAAGAGATGAATGACTGGGAGTTTGTAGGCGATGAACGATCGGAAGTTGTTTTGGTGAGAGTAAAGGGAGGCTGAAGGATAAGTTTTGGTTGAGAGGTTATGAAAGTGAATGACTTTGGGAGAAAGAATCAATGGGGTTTCATTTTGCTGGTTTTGGATTCGTCGTAGCGCCGTTTTTGTTCGTCTAGGGTTTTGATTTGCCCTCTTTGGGCATTGAAGAACCGGGTCGGGCGCTATCCTTGCTCTGAACCCACGACCCGACCCATCCATACCCCACCCAAGCTTGGTCCAGCCCCTTTGTTGGGCTTTTTTCTTTTTGTTTCTTTTTTAATAGTGTTACTCATATTGTTATTTAAAGTTTTTTTTTGTTGTGAAGCTTTTATATTATGATTAATAGTCTAGTATAATTACTTTGTTAACTATTAATAAATTGTTACAATTAGATTGGTTAGTTGATTATTTATTTATTTATTTTGTTTATTTTCCTAGTTTAGTTGTTTGATTTACTTTAATTTACCTTCTTGCCCGTTATTTAGTCATGTTAGTAATAATGTGTGATTAATGCAAATATGAATTTCATGGTTAAGCAGAGCATGAAAATAACATTTCAAGAGCTTAAATAATACTTATCTCGAAATAAATAATTTATCTTGGTCCAACGCCAAGTAAATAATTCTCGCCTACACTTCGCACACACGTAAGTCGGTCACTATATGATCGCCATCTGCACGACTTATCGCGCCGTATTTGATAGAACTCTGGAGTCTAGCATTCCGCACGTTCTAGAACGAACGGCAACTGGGCTAGCCTCACGCGTTTTGTTCGTTCAATCCTTCGTTATTAATTACACATCGATTCTAAAATGTCTAAAAACAAATATTCAAATCTATAAAATTAATTTACGAAAAAAGGAACTCCGGAGTCTAGCATTCCGCACGTTCTGGATTGAACCGCAAATGGGCTAGCCTCACGCGTTGGTTCAATCACCTTTCGTATATCAAATATTCAAATCTATAAAATTAATTTACGAAAAAAGGAACTCCGGAGTCTAGCATTCCGCACGTTCTGGATTGAACCGCAAATGGGCTAGCCTCACGCGTTGGTTCAATCACCTTTCGTATATCAAAATATTCAAATCATCTATAAAATTAATTTACGAAAAAAGGAACCCCGGAGTCTAGCATTCCGCACGTTCTGGATTGAACCGCAAATGGGCTAGCCTCACGCGTTGGTTCAATCACCTTTCGTATATCAAAATATTCAAATCATCTATAAAATTAATTTACGAAAAAAGGAACCCTGGAGTCTAGCATTCCGCACATTCTGGATTGAACCGCAAATGGGCTAGCCTCACGCGTTGGTTCAATCACCTTTCGTATATCAAAATATTCAAATCATCTATAAAATTAATTTACGAAAAAAGGAACCCCGGAGTCTAGCATTCCGCACGTTCTGGATTGAACCGCAAATGGGCTAGCCTCACGCGTTGGTTCAATCACCTTTCGTATATCAAAATATTCAAATCATCTATAAAATTAATTTACGAAAAAAGGAACTCCGGAGTCTAGCATTCCGCACGTTCTGTATTGAACTGCAAATGGGCTAGCCTCACGCGTTGGTTCAATCACCATTCGTATACCAACAAATTTAAATCATTTTTATAATTAATTATTGAAAGACAGAACTCCGGAGTCTAGCATTCCGCATGTTCTGGATTGGACCGCAACATGGGCTAGCCCCACGCGATGTGTTCAATCGCCCTTTCGTTTAAAACATCTTAACAAAGTCAAACACTTTCTCCTAAAGCGAACATTGTTTAAATCATTCTATCTCTCGAACAAGCTAGTGCTTCAGCCTCCACCGCGAGTATAAGCCAATGCTTAACAGTAGAATGCATTTTAAAAACAATGGTTCAATAAAAACCACAAATCGTAGTAGCACAAACTACGGAGCTCTAACTTTCCCATTGCACAAGGGAATACGTAGGCACAGGGATTTTAATCCTTCACGAGCACAATAATAAAAAAATCTTAATCTTTTCTCCGTCATCTTCATAATAATAATTTAAAAATTTAATTCCCTTTAAGAACAAACATATTAATGATCATTTAGAAGACATAGACTAAGATCAAACATTTAATCGCATAATTAGCTAAGAGGTTCCCGTTGAGTACAACGGACGTGAGGGGTGCTAATACCTTCCCCTTGCGTAACCGACTCCCGAACTTAGAATTTGGTTTCGTAAACCATTTCTTATCCTTCCTTTAGGTTGTATCTATATCTCCCTTTTCTCTAGTAGAATAAATAGAATTAGGTGGCGGCTCTGTTGTTTTGTTTATAGGATCGTATTTTTCGAGGTACGAAAGTGATTTTCGTGGTGTTTCCTTTCATGGCATGGGAGTTGACTATTGGGATGCAAGAGTGCGTCAGGGGTAGTTCGTATCCGATAAATTTTCGAGGGCGAAAATATTCTAAGTGGGGAGAGTTGTAACGCTCCATTTTCCTTTTAATTATTATTATTTGTGAATAATTGGGAATTGTTATGATCGATGGTGTGTTTTTTGTGCGTTGGATATGTTGGTGTTCCCGTGTTGAAGGGTAGTGACCTTAAGAAGTGAATCTTGGGAGGTAGTAGGGGTGTGTGACCAATAATGTAGAAATCAGTGGAGAAGGGAGTAAGAATTAATTCTACTATTTGAATTTAATATTTGTTAACATGATGTAGAATAAGTATTTAAATTAAATTATGGAGGGAGTTATTATTTAATTATTTCATTAGTTGGGTGATAATGAGAATATAATGGAATAAATAAAATAATAAAAGGTGTAGTGAGTGGAAGGGCACAACGGTAATTGGGTGAGGAGTTAGTGAGGGCATATTGGGGATTCCAATATTAGGGGTCCAAGGGTTATGTTGGGGATTTAAGGAAAAGAGGAAGGGGATTCGTAGAAAGAGATCGTGAAAAGTTGTGAAGAACGTGAAGAGGAGAGAAGTGGAAGAGCTAGGGCAAGAGGAAGGAGAACTCATTGAAGATAAGGAAAGCTCATCACTATAAGGTAAGGGTGGGATTTCTTCAATCACTCAAGGGTTAGATTATGTAGTTATGTGGGTAGAAATCATTAGGTTGATGCCATAAAATTGTTGTTTGCGGGTGATTGGGGATTTGGGGTTTTAAGAGGAAAACTAGGATTAAATATGTAGAATTGATGAATATGATGATTTGTTCTGTGATGTTTGATGCGATTGATGTATATGTGTTAGATATGGGTTTAAGGAATCTAACGGGGGTTATTAGGGTTAGTAAGGCAATTTAAAGGTGTGAAATCACAGTGGAAGAAGTTTTGTCATTGCAAAAACTCGTTGGGACAGCGAAGCGCTTGCTAAGCGAGTGGGTCTCGACAGCTTTACTGTAAGAACTTCGAAAATTCATATCTTGAGCTTTGGGTGTTCGGTTTGCGCGCCGTTCGAAGCTGTGTGAAGCCAAGACAATGTACTTTCATTTAAAAATAGTCTCATGTTGCTATAAAAAAATTAAATAATATGAATTGATGTTGGAATGTGAGTCTTTGTATATTGAACTAAAGACCTGTTGCTATAGATGATGAATCTTGTTCTAAATGGGGGAATGATGATGTCTTATGACTAGGGATGGTAAATACGATGTTTAGGAATTAGTTATATTGATGTAGAGGTATAGGTAATGCGACAAGGTTTTTTGTAGTGGTATCCGATGAATAGACGATGATGAATTTGTGTTGATTGATTTGATGATAATCAAGTGCTAACAACTTTGTGATGTTAATTATGTGCTGAAGGTTAAATGATGTGTTAATGTTTTGTGTATGTATTCACTGATGGGTTAACATGATATGTTGTGTTTGTTAAGTTGTTATAGTATATTGTTATTGATAAATTGTTGTATTATGTTGTTGTTGTTAAGTTGTTATAGTATGTTGTTGTTGATAAATTGTTGTAATATGTGTGGTTGTTGTTGTTGTTGTTAGGTTGTGATAACGCATTGTTGTTGCAAAGTGGTGTAGTATGATGATGTTGTTAAGTTGTGAGAATATGTTGTTGTTGTTGAGTTGTGATTACATGTCATTATTGTTGAATTGTGATGATATATCGTTGTTGTTGAATTGTGATGATATCTTGGTTTGTCTCCCAACAATACGGCTCGGTTGGGGTTCAAAAGTAAAATTTGTTTCTATCTCTATAGAATTCAGTATAATAGGCTGAAGAGGATCGGGAACGAACCTACGAAGTTGAGATACATGAAAAACATCATGCATTTCAGATAGAGAGGGGCGGCATGGCTAAACGGTAAGCAACTTCACCAATCCTTTCTAGAATCTGATACGGTCCCACGTATCTCAGACTTAACTTATGCGACTTAAATGGTCATTTCAATCTCAATCTCGGAGTGACTTTCAGGTATACATGACCGCCTTCATCGGATTCCAAAGGTCTCCTTCGATTGTCATCATAACTCTTTTGACAATCTTGGGCTTGTTTAATCTTTTCTCGGATCATACGAATCTTTTCCGTAGTCTCTTGAATAACTTCCGGTCCTAAAATCCTATCTTCACCCACTTCCGACCAACACAATGGTGTTCTACACTTTCTTCCGTATAAAGCCTCATACGGAGCCATTCCGATGCTCGCACGATAACTATTATTGTACGAAAATTCGATCAACGACAAAAGTTCTTTCCAATTTCCTCTACTCTCTAAAACACATGCTTTCAACATATATTCCATCGTTTGAATCGTACGTTCCGTCTGACCATCTATTTGAGGATTATTAGAAGTACTCAAACGCAAATTCGTACCCATGGCTTGTTTGAACACCTTCCAAAATCTCGAAGTGAACTTCGGATCTCTATCCAATACAATACTAGACGGTACACCATGCAATCTCACAATTTCAGCAATAAACAACCTTGCAAGTTGACTTGCCTTATATGTAGTCTTTACGGCTAAGAAATACGCAGATTTTGTTAGTCGGTCCACAATCACCCAAACGAAGTCATAGCCACCTTGAGTACTCGGTAAACCTACAAGAAAGTCCATAGAGATACTATCCCATTTCCAAATTGGAATGTCTAAAGGTTGTAACAATCCACCTGGTCTTTGGTGCTCAATCTTCACTTGCTGACACACCGCACATTCTGACACAAATACCGTAACGTCCTTCTTCATTCCGAACCACCAATGCTCCCTCTTCAAGTCTTGATACATCTTCGAAGAACCCCGGATGTATCATAAAAGAACCTTTATGTGCTTCTTCCATAATTTTTCTCTTTAACACATCATCATTCGGAATGCAAATTCTTTGGTTGAATAGGATGATCCCATCTAACGCTCTTACGAAACCCGGTTGGAGTAATAATCCTTGCAACTTCTCATCTAAAACTTACGCTTGTTGAATATCATTCCTCAAATTAGAATTAATATTCAAGTTTCCCATGAGTATACCATTCATATTCCAAACAAATTGAAGATTAAGATCTCGAAACTTCTCCAACAATGCATACTCCAACACCATAAATTCGACACTATGAATCACTTTTCTACTTAAAGCATCTGCCATTTTATTCGCCTTCCCTGGATGATACTTCAACACAAGGTCATAATCTTTCAAATACTCCATCCATCTCCTCTGTCTCATATTCAGTTCCTTTTGATCAAAGAGGTACTTCAAACTCTTATGATCACTAAACATCTCAAAACGCACACCATACAAATAGTTCCGCCATACTTTCAAGGTAAACACCACGGCCGCCAATTCCAAATCATGCGTAGGGTAATTCTTCTCATGAACTCTCAACTGTCTGGAAGCATACGCTACTACCTGACCTTCTTGCATGAGAACACCTCCTAAACCCATCTTTGAAGCATCACAAAATACTTCATAAGATTTGTTAGGATCGGGAATAATCAAGACTGAAGCAGTTGTCAATTTCTCCTTCAACCACACGAAACTTTGTTCACAACTGGAATCTCATTCATAAGAGAAGTCCTTCCTAGTGAGTTTAGTTAATGGTAACGCCATCTGAGAAAAACCTTTAATAAATCTTCTGTAGTAACCTGCCAAACCTAGGAAGCTTCTCACTTTGGTAACATTCTTCGGTCTCTCCCAATTAATTACAACCTCTATCTTTGACGGATCTACTGCTACATCTCCCTGTGATATAACATGTCCAAGGAACTTGACTTCCGACATCCAGAATTCACACTTACTAAACTTAGCAAAAAGTTGCTTTTCCTGCAGTATCGATAGGACAATCCTTAGATGCTCTCTGTGCTCTTGTGGAGTATGAGAATAAATAAGAATGTCATCGATAAAGATCACTACAAATTAATCCAAATAATTCTGAAATATCCGATTCATGTAGTCCATAAAAACAGCTGGAGCATTCGTCACATCGAAAGGCATTACAAAGAATTCATAATGACCGTAACGGGTTCTGAACACGGTCTTCGAACCATCAGAACTCTTCACACGAATCTGGTGATAGCCCGATATCAGATCAATCTTCGAGAACACGCAGGCTCCTTTCAATTGATCTAAAAGATCACCTATCCTCGGTAAGGGGTATTTATTCTTGATTGTAACCTTGTTCAACTTACGATAATCGATGCACAGCCGCATACCACCATCCTTCTTCTTTACCAATAACACAGGAGCTCCCCATGGTGAAACACTATGCCTTACAAAATGCTTTTCCATCAAATCCTCCAATTGATCCTTCAATTCTTTTAACTCAAGCGGAGCCATCCAATAAAGGGAAACGGATATAGGAGTTGTTCCCGGTATCAGGTCGACTGAGAACTCAACTTCCCTCACCGGAGGTAAGGAAGTGACATCTTCAGGAAAACATCGGGAAATTCACAAACTATCGGAATGTTCAAAACTTGTTGGTCAATACTCTCCTCTTTAGTAAGGACAAGCAAAACAGACTTCTCTTGTTCAAACAAAAAATTTACCATTCCAACCGTACCTTCTAAGATCGTTGTCAAAACATCCTTCGGAGGCACTTCAACGGAGGGAATAAATGTCGCTCCCCGGATTTCCATCCCGGTGCAAACGCGAACTGTTGGTGATGTTGGAGGTTGAGGTTGAATAGAGTTGCCAGCTAGGAATTTTTATCCCGAAGGAAAGGTAATGCTGCATAAACCTGGAAAGATATGGATAAGACGGTTGCGAACCAAAGAGACTGAGAAAGGGGGTTGGTTATGACCTGGGAAGGTATTAACACCCATATCGTCCTTCATACTCGACGGTATCCACGCTTACTTGATTGTGTTAAAAAGGGGTAGTGTATGTGCTAAACTGTGCATAAAAAGCTAGGGAGAAAAGGATGTACAGAGTGTCAGTGCAAAAGAAAGTGAGTGCATAATAACTGAGGCTAAGGAAAGAGAACTGAGAGGAGGAGGAGGGGGGAGACAAAGAGACTTTTTTTCGATAACAATTAAGTTATGCCTACGTATCCTCTCGTGCAATGAGGAAGTCAGAACACCGTAGTTTGACTCAAAGAGACTGGAATGATTTTGTTGTGAACTGCTTGCTTGTCTATGCTCAAGTGTATGACTCGTCTGACTCGAGTGCTAACTGTCTTGCATTAGACGGAAGAAGCGAGTTCTCGTTTTTAAGAGTGAGTGTTGTGAGAAAAGAATCCCGAAGGAGACGTTTATTGTTTGTTTTTGTGTTTTCAGTTTTTTATTGTTTTTGGTGTTTTGCATAGGATAATGAGCTTAAGCCTTAATCAAGGGTTTGTAAACTCATTATATCATCCCTGATTAGGGATAATGAGTCTACTTAATTATGAGATGGATACCCCAACTTAATTACCCTAATGATACAGGATTAAGATCATTAACCTACTTGTGATTATTAAGTGTTTTTGGAATTTTTTGTGTGTTAAGTAATGAGTTTAATCTCTAATCAGGGATTAGTGAACTCATTGCACCATCCTAAGAGAAGGATGATAGATGAGGACACTTAAGATGAGGAAGATACCTCAACTTAATCCATGGTTAGGGATTAAAATAATTGTATAACACCTTTATTAGAGTGGGTTTTAATTAAATATGGGATTAAGAAATGGATTTTATGTTTGAAAGAGTAAACCTGAGGGGGACTTGTCCATTAAACACTAGGGTTAGTCCCTCTGAACCAACAGGCAGAGATATAACCCTAATATAAGGCCTAAGTTACAAGCTTAAGTCTTAATGATCATTAGGTGTTTTGATTAGGAGGTGTAAACAACTTAAAGGTTTAGCATTAAGTATTAAAGTTATACACTCCATCCTAAGATAAGGATACATGCATAACCCTAATTCAGAGCCCCAAAACTTTAATTGTTTAGCCTTGATTATGAGATGAGAAGTAGAGACTCAAGGAGACTCAAAGGTAAAAAAACTAGGGGAGACTATGTACAACCCTAAAGTTATCATGCTTGGATATTCCTATGTTTTGTGAGGCTTAAGAGTAAGGTCTTCAAGTGGCCACCAAGGAGGAAGAAGCAGCTGAAAAGGGAAGAGAAAGGAGAATAGGTTACTTACTTCCTGAAGAAGTTAAGTAACCTAAGAGAAAGAAAAGGAGCAAGATAGAATAAGTGAGTCAAACTCACTTAAAATACAAATAAATATGCAAATAAAGAGATAAGAAGAGGTTGGATGTGGAGGCAAATCCACATCCTGACCAACTTACCAGAAGCCCCTGCAATGGTTAGGATGAATGCATAAGGTGAAACAAAGTGCAATGAAGCAAAGATGAAGATGCAATGATGCCAACCAGAAGTGAAGACATGATATAAATGTGTCATGGAGAGATGCAAAGCCATATACAATGCATATTTATGATCATACAAGTGATGGATGCAAAAACAAGCATGTTAGAAGCTTAAGAACACATGAATATACATAAGATGTAATGGATGCAAAACATACCAAATGAATGCAATAATGATCAACCAATGTTCTTACATGGCCTAAGGTGTCTAAGATGACATACAAATGCATGAGATATCATGACAAGTTCATATGATGAAGGTATACAAAGATGAATGCAAATGAACATGGCATATTAGGGGTTTAAGAAAGTATGAGATGCATATGATCAAAACATAAGCAAAACACATGATAAAAAATTGAAATTGCACCCAAATGAACCCTAAACACAAATAAGACCAGTCCCCAAAGATGGAAGTCAGAAGCTATACCAAAGTCAAGTTATGTTTTTTCCAAGTTAGGCTAGGGTTTTGGGTACTTCTTCATGAAAAATGCCAAACAAATAGAAAATGCAATGCAAAAATATGAGTTAAATTCCCTATATACTACATGCAAAGTATGAAATAATGCAAAAAGAACCATACACAAACTCATCTTGGTTGATCGAAAATGAATTTTTGAAGTTAGGGTTAGAAAAATAAGAATTTTGGAAACCCTAATTCATGGTTAGTTGTCTAAACATGATCAAACCCTAAAAGAAATTTGTAAAATGAGTTTGTAAATTGTTCTAAATGTGGAAGAATGCTTCATGATTTTTTTGGTGATTTTTAAATACCTAAAAGTATTTTTAATTAATTAAAATGAATTAATTAACTAAATAATACAATTAAATGATTTAAAAATATATTTTTAATGCAAAAAATTAAAAATAAAAATGTTTTTGGGCTTTTAAAATTATTAAAGTAAGAATGCAAAAAATCATATTTTTAGAAAATGTTTTACTATTTTAAATAAATAAAAGAAAATAAAATGAAATAAAGAAAATAAAAATGCAAAGTAATCAGAATGGGAGGCCAGGATTGCGTGGGAGATGGATGAAGGGCATGGATGAGAGGTTAGCTTGACCAAGGGTATGAAGATCTAAGGGTCTGGATTTAACCTTATGATTCGCGCGTGATCTAAAGTTGGGGTTTAATCTGGCAAATTAATTAAGGTTTATTTTAATTAATCAGGATTAGGGTTTAATGAATTGTTTGGGCCGTTCGTTGCTTAAATTAAACATGATCCAAGGGCTGATATTCAATCTGGCAACCAAAACCCTAATTACTTTCAGGTGACCGGAGATAAGCTCCGGTCATCTTCTCCGGCCATCCCAAAACCTAACTTCTTTTATAGGCCATTAAAATGCATCAAACTTGCTCAGAAATGATCCCCAAACATCATAGAACATGAATCAATCAACAAACAACATTTAAACTTCATGAATCAAGAGAATCGAAGCAAAACATTTTTACAGGCAAACTTTCAGAACCATCATACATGCTCATTTCTACACCATTTTCAATTCTAAACACATCAGAATGACCAGCAAAGCATATATAAACAATTTATAACAAGAAAAAGAGGTTCTGGAAAATTTTTTCTTGATGAATACCTGAACTGAAGTTCTTCAAACTGGAGGTTTCAGGACCTCCCTCTTGTGCAAAATGACTTCTTTGGACCTCCTGAAGCTAGTGGAGTGCTTAAAATGCTTTGAAAGTGGCTGGTTTTTGAGGTCCAGTTCTGATGAAGCAGAAATCGTGTTTTTGATATGTGGTGTTTCAGGCCATTTTGATGGTTGATTCTTGTTCTATGGATGATATGTGATTGATTGGTGAAATAATTTTGGAAGCTTGATGGCTGATTTGAGAGAATCAAAGAGATGAAGCTTTGAGGGATTTTTTGCAATCTGAGTGTGTGTGTTCTTTCAAGGCTTGATGTGTTATGTTTTATGATCCTTAGGGTTTCTATAAACAAATGAGATCAGTCAGAGGAGTGGATATCCCCTGTGGGATTGGTATGGTGCCATTGGCAAAAAAGTCAAAAGTTTGTGTTACTTGAAGCATGGGCCATGGCAGAAGTGATTTGAGGTCTTGGGCTGCCTTAACTGAGTTCAAGGAGAGCCTTTGGATCGAAATTTGTGAGCTGTAATGTTTAGATCAAGAGTTTTCAAAGGTTTTGCATTTACACAACTTTGACATTTCTTGAGAAGGAAGGCATGAAAACCCTAGGTTCTTGGCCCAATTCTGGTCTTTAGAAGTTGTTTGATCATGGCATGATGTATTTGAGTGGATTAGAGGTCACATAAAGGCCTAAAATACCATTTTTCACATTTCCTATTTGACATGAACTTGAAAATTACAAGATTTTTCCCAACTTTGACTTACCATATCTTGAGTTCTAGGATGAATCAAGAGGAGTTCTTGTACTTTTTGAAAATGGGAAGATCCAATCTACACCTTTCATGTTTGAAGAAAATTCATTTGAAACCTTTTTGATCAAGAAAGAGGAGGTTGAAGATCTTTCCCAAAATGGAAAGTTTTCATTATAAGTCATGTCCAAAAATAGAAAGTTTTTAAATGGCTCAAAATTCTTCAATCTTGTGAACTTCCAAGCATTCCTAAGATCAAATAAAGATCATAGGACCTCAAATTGATGATGATGACCCTTTGGAACCCTTGTTGGTGGCCTCAGATGCCTTGATTCTGACTTTTCTTGCACAACAATTTACCATTTGATCAGATGACTTCCACAAGGAATTTTTGCTTCAAATTTGATGCACATGCTCCTTATAACATATATAGACCAATAGAATCAAGAATGACCAAAAATTTTGGGTATAAGGGCCTCAAACCCAAAACCCTAATTTCTAGGTCATCTGTGTAGGAGCTCCTAGCCTGCCTGGACATCTCTACAATCCCTTGTGATTTCTTGACTTCAAAGAACCCTTGGAGGCATAATATGATTATAGAACACTCATGGACCCTCTTGGCATGCTCCATGGCCTTTGAGATTTCTCAGAACACTTCTTCTAAGATTCATCTAATCACAAACACTAGCTATGCAACTTATGTAGTGAAATAACTATGCAATGTGAGATGGTATGCTTATGCAATGCAATATGAAGGATCACAAGCCAAGGTGTGATAAAAAGAGAGGGAAAATTTGGGGTGTTTACAATAAGGATCAACTTTTCTTCACATCCAGTAAACACCTAATTAGCAAATAACCATACCATTCCCAGGATACCATCAATTTTCTTAAGAGGCAGGCAAATAAGGTCAATCTGAAAGATCATGCCATCCACGGACAACGTACAATTCTCGCACTTAAGCGGCGTCTCGACAGTTTCATCCATGGTCGTAGTAACCACCATCGGAGGAAACAAAGGAATTAGTCGTAACCCAAGTCGCTTCACGCAACTAGTAGATATAAAAGAATGCGTAGCTCCACAATCAAATAAAACAAGACAAGGATGATTGT
Source organism: Lathyrus aphaca (assembly GCA_963966055.1). Lineage (NCBI taxonomy): Eukaryota > Viridiplantae > Streptophyta > Magnoliopsida > Fabales > Fabaceae > Lathyrus > Lathyrus aphaca. The sequence goes on from OZ014521.1 coordinate 365,688,698, forward strand.
TAACAAGACAATTACCCGCAATCAAGGAATTTTCACCCTTCGTCTTCCTAGCATCCATAGTATAAACTCTCGCTTGCACTTGGTCCTTCTTCTGGGGACAATCTCTAGCAAAATGTCCTTCTCTCTGACAAAGGAAACAAACCACAGCACCCGGATTTCATCTTCCAAAATGATTCTTATAGAATCGGGGGCAAGAAGGAGGAGCACTGGATCTAGGACTCGACACTTGTTTCCCCTTGAAGGGTTGAGGCCTAGGCCTAAAAGATTGACTAGCTCTCCCCCTATCTCCTTGAACCACCCTTCCGGCACTAGCCTCTGTTTGCACTTTCATCAAACTATGTTCTGCAACATAGCATTGTCTCAACATCTCGGAGTAGGTAGTGAACTCCCTTTAAGAGACACTATGCGAGATTTCGGCCCTTATTCCAAACAAAAACTGGTCAATTTTCCACCTTTCATTAGGGGCATACATAGCTTGCCTAGAGTAGGCTACCATGTTCTAAAACTTCTCAGCATAACTGGCCACAGTCATGCTCCCTTGCCTCAATTGTTGAAATTCGAACTCCTTTTGTGTCCTCAAAGAACTCGAGAAATACTTATCCATAAAAACTGTCTTAAATTGTTGCCACACACTCGGAATCCCTTGTACCATCATCAAGTTGGAAACGCTCTCCCATCACCTAGCAGCAGGACCCTTTAGTAAATGTGATTCGAAAGTCACCTTGTCTTCTTCACTACAAATCACAATCTGGAATATCCTCTCCATTCCAGTCACCCATTCACGGGCCTTAACTGGGTCCAATCCGCCATGAAACTCCTGGGGGTTCATCCGGAAGAAGTCTCTAAATGTTCCACCCATAGCTCCAGGAGCAACCACGTGAGGGTGAAGGCCCCCACTCATCTGATGCATCATTTCTTGCATGAATTGGTGATGTTGTTGTTGCATCTGCTGCATAAACTGGAACATAGGTGCCTTCCCATCACCACCTGCTTGATCGCTACCGGGAGGAGTGACACTGGGTCGAGCACGAGTTCCACGTCTACCAGCCATATTCCTAAATGTCATCAAAATAGGATTAAGTTGATGAGGCTCAATACCATAAACATAACATTTAGTCCTACTGCAAGTCAACGTGTATGAATGGAAGGAAACACTTATAATATTTCAAGGCTAGGTCGAGGATACGACCAACTCTGATACCAATTGTAATACCAATAAACAAAAGACATACATAAAGCATACTTTTCATATATAATATTAGAAATTTGGTACTGAAATACAAATAAGTTCTTAGCAACATATTGTATAAGTATAGCCACTACAACATAAGGTACTAAAACGAGGCTATAGAATAATACAAGATGTTCAACTACAAAAATCTAAGAACTAGATCCGAAGATCTCAAAATCCACAGCAGAAGACAAGCCATCAACTAGTAAGGATAATCAAGTCGCCTTATCCTTACCATTAACGGAACCTGAAGTACCTGGAATAACAACATCAATATGGGGTGAGATAAAACATCTCAGTGGGTTCCCTATCTTAGAGTTCTCTTGGCTCTAAGGGTCAAACATAATAATTCCACGAATACGAAAGGTTCCTCTCAAAAGTAACTAAATCAAAACGGAACATTCAAGCAATACCTTGTACGACACTTCCCGCGGGACTCAGTGAAACACCCACCTCAAGTATGAACCACTAGACTTCTCATGGGACTTAATGAAAACCCATCTCAAGCTATCACTCGCTTCCCATGGGACTCAATGTAATACCCACCTCAAGCTATCACTCGCTTCCCGTGGGACTCAATGTAATATCCACCTCAAGCTATCACTCGCTTCCCGTGGGACTCAATGTAATACCCACCTCAAGCTATCACTCGCTTCCTGTGGGACTCAATGTAATTCCCACCTCAAGCTATCATTGGGATTAGATCAAAATACGATTCTCAAATCCTACTTGTCTACGGGAATCCTAGGTACCTCACAAGTCTCACTATTCCTTCTCTTTAAACTCATAATTCCATATTTACGCATTGTTACTTTTTAATCGAATATTCGGGTAAAAGTCGGGTGGAATTAACATTTCTTGACCTCAAAAGATAGATTATTTCATTAGCTTCAAAATGATATATAGAACGTTAAAAAAGGACACCCGGATCAGAAGTTACGAATTAAATACCAAGTTTGGAACCTAGAGGCCTCGCTAAGCGAGCTCTCAGCTCGCTGAGCGAAAAATCTCCTGGAACTCTCGCTGAGCGAGGACTGCTGGCTGAGCAAGCTATACCAGTTCGGGAAGTTCCATACTTATGGGAAATCACTTCTCCAACCCAAAAATCAATTCCAAACATCAACCAATGCAGAAAAACATAGCCAAACATATTCATAGACATCATATGAGTATGTTAGTTAAGTTTTAATCGAGTTTTAACCGTTAAACTTTCGATTTTCTTAGATTTTCCAAATAAGCCCTAAACCACAAAATCTCTAGAACTCAACCAAAATCAAAGATAAAAGTTTCTAACTAAGAACCCACCTCGGGAGATGAAAATTGACAGAAGGATTGAGTCGATTCGACGAACGGATGGTTGAGAATGAGGAATTGAAGATCTAGGTTTTCTCTTCTTCTTTTCCTTCTTCTCCTTTTCTTTCTCTTCCTTTCTTTTCACTTCTCTTACTAACTTTCTCTCTTTTCCTTTTATAATAACAAATATAAAAAAACTTATATTTTTACCAATGGGTCAAAAATTAGAGAGTATCCAAAAATGTCTCTTAATCCGTTATTTTATAAAACCTCTGAGTCAGCTAATATCAATTAATAAAATAATATCCTGTTGATTACTCTATTTGGTTATGTTAAAATTTCTTAGAGTAATCCGGAATAATATTATTACCAATTAATATTATTCAGAGCATTAAATAAAATACGGGGTATTACATCTGCTCTGATATGTAACATGAGAGTCGAGAATGCTTGTATTAGAATTTATTGTTGTAGAATGATTAGTTGTTGATAAGATATAAAAAGAAGTTTCGGTAGTTATTTGAAATCGTTACATTTTGTTGACTGAAATGTATGTTTTTCCGCTGCATAATAAAATATCAAAGTATGTTACATGTCTTTTAAAGAGCATATTTTGGATGAAAAGTAGTACCTTAATATTGAAAGTTGATTTTTACTCTGATTTTATTATAAAATGCACGAGGGAATTTAGGGTGTTACAAAGAAAATCAAACAACATTCATCATATAGCAACACATCATAATCCTCACCCATCACATCATAAAACTCATCAAACATCTACTTAACACAGATTCATCATACTATGCCACCAAAAATGAATGCAACTTCATAAATGCATGTGGTACCAATTTCAACATGTGATGGACACTGGGCCATCTACCTTCCATAAGGGAACACACCATAACAACATAAACAACAACACCCCAATACACACAATGTGATTGAAGCCTCAATCATCATAAGTATGCCATGAATGCAACGATGCAACAACATCAACATAATCAACACTTGCATCAGCATTCATGTAAATATTCATTATACTCTTCATACGACATCTATACATCAGTCATGTAATCTTTCAACATATACTCATCATCACATAGCAATCATAAACATCATATTGTAGCATCACAACTCCATTTCACACTCAATCATCATAATTCGTTTTATCAACATGTTCATCATGTAGTAAGTATAAACATCAAAATATTCACAACATCTATTTACTCCTTCATAGCGTCATTATAGTATCACATTTCACATAACTCATACCATCATAAGAAATCAACACATAATCATCGTATAATCAACCTACATCTTAACTTCATTTCTATCACCAATTGCTCACTAAAACACGAACATAAATCATGAGAAAAAGTATAATACATCACAACATCAATACATCCTATCTACACCTTATTAGACAATTTTTTGAAATTAAAACACTACTTTTTCCCTTCCAGGACTCGCTAAGAGACCTCGTCTCTCACTAAGCGGCCTCCTCTCGGGTTGCAGGAAAAATCTAATTCTCATTGCTCGCTAAGCGAGCTAGGCGAATTTCAGAAATTCCAGTATGCATTTACAGCAAACTCAACTACGATATTTCACCCTAAAAACACAGTTTTCCAGCATTTTAATCACCAATTCAGCAATAAAACATATAGCAAACACACATACATCCTATACAACATAAAATACATCACAATTCATCATTATTCCTCAATTTTATTCACTGAATCCTAGGTTTTCTCTAATACCACAATTCTCCCCATTACCTAAACTCTACATCAAAATACATTGAAAATCGATACTCCCCATATCTCAGAGTGAAGCTTTTCCACGATCTTCACCAAAAATCTCCAGAAACCTCTTCAAACCTTCACTCCTCTTCTTCGTTCTTCAGACCTCTTTTCTCCTCTCCCAAAAGCGATCGTAAAACTGATCGTATCCTAAAACCTCAACTTCTTTTTGTCAAATTTACCCATAGGACCCCAAATAATCTTTTTCAACTTTTCCCTCAACTTAGTCTCCACAATTGACCAACATATCCCCAAGACCTCTAATTATTTTATTTTTATTTAAATAATAATTTGAATAATCTAAAATAATTATCCTTAATATTACTATTCACTCAAATAATTTCAAATAATCTCATCTTCAACACAACAATATTCGACCAACACCAAATAATTGACTACAACAAGCTACACAATTAAATCATGAAATCGGGGTATTATAGTCAGTATTGTTAAAGTTGTTTAATCTAAAGGCAAAAAGTGGGTTGGCGGATAAATGTTTTGCAAAATTGCTTGAGTTGCTTAAATAAATACACCTAAAAGGTAATAAGTTGTCGGGAACTACTAGTTTTGAGGCCAAAAAGATATTATGTCCAATGAGTTTGGAATATATTGAAATACACGTATTCCGTAATGATTGCATATTATACAGGAACAAGTGTGAAAATCAAATCAATGACCAACGTGTGGGGAGTCGCTACAAGGTGAATGGCAACAATGGTGACGACAATGATGATTCGTCCTTCTGCCAAAATGTTATGGTACCTACCAATAATTCCAAGATTCAAGAGACTTTTTACAAAAATTAATGATGCAAATAATATAAGATGGCATGCAATTGAAATAAAATATGATGGAAAAATTTAACATGAAACTGATTATTTATAATTGAATAAAATTGATTTGTTGTATTTGGATTTTGGCCATAAGCTAAGAGACCTTAGCCTTGGACTTGGAACTGGTGGAATAACTCTTGTTGGTAATATAAATACTAACCATACATCAGGGCATGTTCTTCTCATGATTTACAATCTATCTTTTTGGTTGTGCATGAAGCACAAATATATGTTGTTACCTATAGAATGACAACAGGGCGGGTCAGGAACGAGTTTTAGCTCCCCCAAACCCAAACCAGGATCCCCAAACAATCCATGTTCCCCTCCCCAAAATCCAACGGGGATGGAAAATTAAAACTAAAACTCGTCTCAAACAGGTTCGAGTATCCCCGCTCCGCCACTATCCATTTAGAGAAATCAATTTTTTAACAGAAATATTTATTTATCCAAAATAAAATTACATTACAAATAATAAAATAAAACAATCTCAAGAAATTCCTTACATACATTTCAAATATTTTAAATTGTAAATACAAATTAAAATATCAAAATATTATTTACATATTTAATATTCTATATTATAATAACTAAATAATAGTATACATAATAAAATAAATGGGGTGGGTTCAGGGTGGGTACTAGTGTCCCCATTAATATCCGACTCATCCCCATATTTTATAATGGGGGAAAACCTAAATCCACTCAAAACAGGTTTTTCCCGTCAACTTTGAGAGGGGTTTAGGTAGGTACCCATGGGTATGGGTTATATTGCCATGCTGTAAACACCCCAAATTTTCCCTAACTCATTTCACCATGGCTTGTGATTCTTTTCATGTGCATAAGTTCAATCATATCATCTCTTAGTACATTTTTGCTTCACTACATTGGTTCTAAGTCATCTGCATCTAGGGTTTGTGATCTGAGCCATCCCTGAGCTACCTGAGCCACTCCAAAGGTCTTCAATCATCTCAAGAGGGTCCATGTATGTTCAAACATCATATTTTATCCTCCAAAGATCAAGGAAATCAAAAATCACAAGAATTGAGGAAAGGCATGGAAGCAGAGCCAAGCTTAATTGCACAAATGACCTAAAATTAGGGTTTTGGTTTCAGAGGCCATAAATCCAATTTTTTTGGTCATTCTTGATTCCATTGGTATCTATATGTTTTAAGGATCATGCATACCAAGTTTCATGAAGAAATTCAATGGGGAAGGCATCTGATCACAAGATGACTTCTTGAGCAAGTCAGTGCAAAATCAGGGCATCTGAGGCCCCCAATCATCCAACCAAAAGGTATTCTCCATCATTTTAAATGTGTATGATCTTTATTTGATCTTAGAAGATGTTAGAAGTTCACAAAATTGAAGAATTTCAAGCCATTTGCAAAGTTGCCTTTTTGGGAAAGTGACTTGTAATGTAAACTTGCCATTTTGGGAAAGTTTTTCAACCTCCTCTTTTTGATTCAAAAATGCTTCAAATGAAAAATCTTTGGTCATGAAAGTTGTATATTGGATCCTCCAATTTTCAAAAAGTACAAGAACTTGATCTAATTCATCATAGAACAAAAGTTATGGCCTTGCAAAGTTGGATAAAATCACATAATTTCATGTTTCATGCCAAAGAGGGAAACTTGCAAAAGCCTTTGCCAAACCAATTTGTGACTTCAAGGTGACTTCTAAACATTACATAAACATAACACATGACCTAAAAATTAGAATGGCCCAAAGAATCACTCATTTTCATGCCTTGATCATTAAGAAATCCAAAAGGGGCCAAAACTCCATGAATTTGCAAAATGACCCAAAGCTTCTCATCCACTTGTGCCAGCTGCCAAAAATGACTTCCATGGACCTCCTTGAAGCAAGCTGATTCGAACCATACCCTTGTACCATGACTGAACCAGCCCATACCTTCACTTACACAAATGTTGACTTTATGCAACTTGAGCCATACCAATCAAACTGAGCCACACCAACTACTCTGACCAATCACAGCTTCACATACATGCCTCAAGGATCACATTTCACACAATCTTGGAGCCTGAAACCAGAGCATCACCATAGTTTACAAAAACCTCCCTCTTTGCATTTTCATTCGAATCTCATCACACAAGCCTCAAACCTCAAAACAAACTTCACATAACCACTCACCATGATCCACTGATCATTTCCCAACCATCACCTTGCCCTAAAAAGCCCAGAATCAAAAACACGATTTCCACATTTCACTAACTGAACCTCTGCCATTTTCATTTCGAGGCCATATAAACTCCAGATAAGCATCACAAACATTTGGGGAGGATCATTGGAGCCTGTTTGAAGCAAAGAACTGGCCAGAAAGCACCATTTTCGAAAGCTTCAGTTCAGGTATCATCAAGAACAATTTTTCCAGAAACGTGTTTTTAAGTTACTAATTGGTTCTCCATGATTCACTGATGATTCTGATGTGTTTAGTTTTGAAAATGGCCAAGTATTAAGCATGTATTGAACCTCTGAAATTTTCTGCGTTTTTTCCGTTTTGCTTTGATCTTTGTTCTTGAGTGAAAATAAATGAGTTTTAGGGCTGGATTCATGTTTAGGGTTGTTAGATGTTTGATTCTAGAGAGTTAGAGAGCTTAAGATTGCGTTTTGAGTGAGATTGAAGGATTGGTTGGCCGAAGAAGATGACCGGAGCACTGTTCCGGTCATCTGAAAGTGTTTAGGGATCAGATTAGGGCTTAATGACATAATTAGTGAGATTTGAATTTCAGCCGTCCATTAGCGCGCGTAGTCAACTCCCGCCCTCCTAGGTTTGAATCTGGGCCTTTAGATCAGCTGACTTTCTCATTTTCTCTTTAATTTCATTTTTATTTCATTTGTTTTGTATTAAATTTCTACGAAATTTTAAAAATAGTAAAATACATTAAAAAATTCTGAAAATTTTTATCAAATCTTTTATTAATTTTCAGAACCCAAAAATATTTTTATTTTTATTTTTTGCATAAAAAATTATTTTTAAATCATTTAAATGTTTATTTTTAATTAGTTAATGGAAATTAATTAATTAAAAATGCATTTAGGTATTTAAAAATCACCAAAAAATTCACATTGCGTTTCAAAACATTTGGAAACATTATCAAACTCTTCAAACAAATTTATTTTTGGTTCTTGACCTATTTTGGCATTTTTCTTTGGAATTAAAGTTCTTAAAAGGCAATATTTTTGTTCTAACTTAGAAAAATTCATTCTGCCTAACCATGAAGAGTTTGATGATGGGTCTTCTTGCATTACATCCTTCATATCATGTAGTTTCTAGGGTAAAATTATTTTGAATTTATCTTTCATTTTCAATTTAATGTGCATTTTTCCTTTTAGAGTGCCTTGAAACCCTAGTTGATTTGAGAAAATCATAACTTCCATTAGGTTAAGACTTAGGTCCCCTCCTTTGGGCAGTGAACTTGTGTAGGGTTAGGATACCTTTGATCCCATTTTCAAATTTTTATCTTGTCATTTGCTTCTGATTTTGAATTTTGCATTGCATATTGTATGTAAAACCCTAATTTTTGCCTCCATTTGCATTCATATCTCATTTGCTTGCACACATGAACTTGCCATTGTATTTTGTGCATCCTCATGACATATAAGACATCTTAGGACATTTTAGAATCATGTTTGATCATTGCATCATTCATTTTCAATGTTATATATTCATTCCATTTCATAAACTTTCATGAACTTTCATCGTTCAAAGCATGCTTCATTTGCATCCTCATCCTTGTATGATCATCCACAACTCTTGACATGTGTTTGCATCATCTCTTAGCATCATTAACATCATGTTTATGCTTCTGGATTTGGTTTGCATCATTGCATTCCATCTCATTTCCATTGCATTTCATTTCTTGTTAATAACTTTTCAGGTGGTAAGCCATTGAGAAGTGAATTTGCCTTCACTTCTCATAATCTTTTCTCATCTCTCTTATGCATCCTTGCTGCATTTTGTCTTTGTCTTAGAGTGAGCTTGTTCATTCATGCTCTTCCTCACCTTCTTTCTCCAAGCAACTTGTCTTCTTAAGTGAAGCAAGTTGTTTTGCTTCTCTCTGCTTCTTCCTCCTTTCATCTGTTTCTTTCCTGGTGGCTTCTCTCCTGAAGATCTTTTGCAAGTCTCACAAACCCTAGGAATACCCAAGCATGATCACAATTAGGGATTGATTAGTCCCCCATTAGTTTTACCTTTGTGTCATCTTTGTGTCTTCTTTTCTCATCTCATAATCAAGGACTAAACCTTAAAGGTTTTAAGGCTTTGTGATTAAGCTTATGCCTGCATCCTTCTATTAGGATGGAGTGTATAACTTTAATCCTAAGTGTTAAACCCTTAATGTGTTTAAATCCTTTAATCAATCCACTTAATAATCACTAAGACATCAAGCTTGTAACTTGGGCCTTGCATTAGGGTTCTAATTCTTCCTTAACTGGTTAAGTAGGACTAACCCTAGTGTTAATGGACAAGTCCCCCTCAAGTTGTCTTACAAACCATAAAAATCACTTCTTAATCTCATCCATTAATTAAAATCCACTTTAATAAAGGCCTTGTTTTGTCATGAGGTTATTCCCTAATCAGGAATTAAGTTGAGGAGCCTTCCTCAGCTTAAATGTTCTCATCTATTATCCTTCTATTAGGATGATGTAATGAGTCCATTAAATCCTTGATTATGGCTTAAACTCATTACTTAACACTAAACAAAAACAACAAAAACATCTAAGTAAATACAAGTAGGTTAATGATCTTAATCCTACATCATGGTGATTAAGTGTGAGGTGTTTACTTCATACTTAAGTTATTCTCATTACCCCTAATCAGAGGGAAGATGTGATGAGTTTACTAACCCTTGGTTTAGGCTTAAGCTCATTAACTTATGACAAATTTCAAAAGCAATAAAAGATTGAAAACACAAAAAAAAACAATAATCGTCTCCTCCGGGATTCTTTTCTCACCTCATTCACTCACAAACGAGAACTCGCTTCTTCCGTCTAATGCGAGACAGTTTGCACCTGAGCCAGACAGGTCATACACTTGAGCATAGACAAGTAAGCAGTTCACAAGTCAATTTACCTTTCAGTCTCTTTGAGTCGAACTGCGGTGCTCTGACTTCCTCATTGCACGAGAGGATACGTAGGCATAACTTAACTGTTATCGAACAAAAGTCTCTGTCCATTCCCCCTCTTCCAGTATTCTTCTAAGCCTCATAGTCTTGAGCTTCACTCTTTCATTACACTGACACTTCACATATCTCACTTCACACTTTTTTTACACTGACACCTGTACATTCTTTTCCAGCTTTTGCACACAAATTGCACTGACACTACCCCTTTAAAACACAAATATTTCAAGCGTGGATCCTGTCGAGTACGGCGGACAATCTGGGTGCTAATACCTTCCCAGGTTGTAACCAACCCCCTTTCTCAGTTTCTCTGGTTCGCGACCGTCTTATCCATTCTTTTCTATGTTTATGCAGCATTACCTTTCCTTCGGGATAAAAATGCCTAGCTGGCGACTCTATTCTTTTCTTCTCTTTCGCCGACAGTTCGCGTCTGTACCCCATTTGACTTAGCCTCATTTGGTGGGAGCGACAGCTTGGCGACTCTGCTGGGGATCCTTATACTGTAACCAGGGCTTCTGGTTCTTTTTGTGGGTTCCTCCTAGCGCTTGTTTGATTTGTGTTTACTGGGGTGTTATGTGCTAATTGTGTTTTTATTTATTTTCTGTATTTACTACTTCATGTACAGCTTTATTTATTGCTTTCCTTTACAGTTTTCATATTGCATACTGTCATTATCATTGTTGGATCTGGCTTCTGTTTTGGTGGGTGGGGTTCCATTGAGAGTTTGAGGTCCTATACCTGGGACCTGAGTGACACCTAGGCTAGAGTGGTTCATGTTCTTTCCCATTCCATTTCGGTCTGGTGCGGGAATATGAAACACGATTCAGATGTGGGTTTCTTCTTGAGAACTCTGTGCTACGGATTTCCTGTAGTGTTAGGGCTATCTGGGAAGCCTGCTAAGTCTGGATGACCTTTATTATGACCTTCAGAAGCTGAGGTGAATTAGAGGAGGATCTTTTATGGTTATTGTAAACACTGTACCTCCGGGTTAGAAGTGTTTACACTTCTCATAACTGATCCAAGTCTAAGGATCTTTGTTCTAGAACACTACCTGTGAGGGGGTTGGGCTGTTTACAGGTTTGCAGGAACCCTTTAGCCATATCATACACAGTTACTATTGTTTAAGAGTACTTCATTTTGGACAGTTCTTGTGATTAACCCGGGACATGTGACTCTTTATTTGAGTCCCCCACCTTGGTTACTGGATTTCTGAACCTCCATCTGGACCTTCTTTGAACATGCATGGACATATACCAAGGCATATATCAGACCCAGCTTGATCACAAACCCTTGCATATCATTTGCATATATCATCATTGCATAATTTAACATTTGTTTATTTGTCTTTCAGGGTATCCACATTATATCTGGTTTGGTTTTGACCCCTTCTCCTGCATAGACCTCTACTTCATCAGTTATCTGCTTCAGCTATCTTCATTATCACCAGCATCAACCTGTCAGTGGCTCATTTCCAGCATCAGTTTGTGATCTTCATCAGCACCTATCTTCATCTTCTTCAGCAACATTCATGGCTACTCCCAGGAAGAGCAACATATCCTACCAATTCTTTGAGCCTGTGTTGACTGGTATCAGGCAGGTCCAGTCACTCATCACACCTGACCATATTCCACTGTTTAGAGAGCATTATGGAGGTATCCTGGATATGGTTATGGACCTTGACCCTTCTCAGAGGAGCATGATCCACACATGCTTGCAGTTTTATGACCCTCCTTTGAGATGCTTCACCTTCCCAGACTTTCAGCTAGGGCCTTTGCTGGAAGAGTTTTCCTCATTGATTGGAGTACCTATCAGAGGTGGAATCCCCTTCAACCCAGAGATGCCTGCTCCCAGCAATGGAGAAGTGGCAAAAGCACTGTACCTGGAGCCTGCCTTGATTGAACAAAATATGACAACAAAAGCTGGAATCTTTGGTCTTCACTTGGACTTCTTGATTTCTCAGGCCATCCTGAAGGCCTCATTGGGAGAATGGAGGGCAGTCTGTGCACTGTTAGCCCTCAACATATATGGGGCTATACTGTTTGCAGATGAGCCCAAATTTGTCAGCAAGAATGCTATCCATTTGTTTCTTCTGAAGAACCGAATACCCACACTGCTGGGAGACTTTTACTATTCCATTCATCAGAGGAATGAAAAACAAAGGGGGAAGTTGGTGAGATGTTGTGCTCCTTTGTTTTACACCTGGCTTCTCAGACACCTACCTAAGTCAGATGCCTTCCTGAACCCTCACCAACAGAAGAATTGGGCCAAGAGGCTCATTGCTTTGACTTCAGATGATATTAGATGGTGCACCCAGAGCTTCAAGGGCAAAGACATTATCACCAGCTGTGGGCAATACCCAAATTTACCTCTGATAGGAGTAAAGGGTTGCATCAACTACAATCCTTTGCTGTTTAAGAGACAACTGGGTTATGCTTTGGTCCACCCTCCCAGAGTGCAAGATCTAGCTGAGACCCTGTATTGTGAAGTAAAACCTAATTTAGTTGCTGTCAGACAAGCATTCTGGGCTTGGGACAACATTCAGACAAAGGGGATGGCTATTCTTCGACGGTGTAATAATGTTGCCTCAGCCCAATACTATGATTGGTCCCGTACTAGAGCTCAGATTACTGGAATGCCTTTCACCTTGGAAGACATACCTGGACCATCTACAGTACAACCAACAACAACTGTCAGCCTAGAAGAATTTGAGAAGCTGAAGGAAAGGAATGAGAACCTATCTCAAGCTTTGAAGAAGACTCTTTGGGAAAGGAGTGATGGTCGTCTGGACATTGAAAGATTGGAGAAGCTCAAGGTGGAGCATCTGGCCAAAATTGAGAAGACAGAGGACTATATCAGGAAAGCGAGAGCCGGGGAACAAATATTGAAGAATGCCTGTAAAGAAGCCAAGTTTCAAAAGGCTAGGACTGAGCTCTATCTGCAAGAGAGTCAGGCTAGGTGAGTCAGGATCACTGAAGCCCGTACACAAGAAGACCAGAAGACTCAAGCCAAGATTGAACAGTTAGAGGCCAATGAGAAGAAGCAGCAGGAAGCTTTGTTGGCAGCCCAGAAGGAGATTTCAGAGTTGAAGCTCAGAGCAGGATTGAATAGGTCAAAGGACCAGGACAGGCACAAGAAGCTGACAACTGCCATTGCCACCAGGAACCTCCTCATTAGGACTATTACAGAGCACCCAGCTGGTCCAGTGACTGAGGCACTCCTGAAGGAGGTCAAGGAGGATGAATTTGGACTGGATGTCTGATTCTTTGTTTGTTGTTATTTCCATTTGATGTACTTTTTCTTTTTGATGTATTTTGACCCTCCATGGGCATATGTTGTAAAACAGACTATGTATTGTTCACCATTTTTAATATATTTCAGTTTTTTCTCATTTGGGTTTTCTCTCAAAAAACATCAAACATCTTCCTCGAGGTCTGGAAAGGTCAAAACCAAGAACCAAACCGGATACCTTGGAAAACAAATAAGCATATTTCATTGCATACTAACTTTTGTTTTGTTTTGTAGGTTTTATTATTGTTTGTTTCTAACTTTGTTGTGACCTCAGGAAACATTGCTCGTCGCCGAGTGTTCCCTATCAACTGCACGCACCGGTACCCAAATCGCAACAATCTTCCCGGTATTCAAATGGAACAAGTACAGCAGGATCTGACTGAGGTCAGGAATCAGATGGCTAATGAGAGAGTGGAGATGAGAAATCAGATGTCACAATTCATGGCTGTGATGACTGTCTTAGCCCAGAGTCAAGAAAGGTTAAGAGAGCTGGTGGAAAGACAAACTCCTGAGGAACCTCATCTCGGAACAGGAGGAACTAGTAACAATGAACGGGGCCAGCCTCGTATTGATCCACCAGTATTTGGACCTCATCTAGATCCGGAAGCTAACATCCTGAGAAATGTGCAGGGTAATACAGCTGGAGGGAGAATCTTGCAGGAAGATCCCCAAGAAGAACAATTTACTGTTATGGGAGCTGGAGATGAAGTATATGACCGGAGATTGGATTAAATTGCTGAGAAATTAAGATCTTTGGAGTCACAGAATTCTTTGGGCTTCGATGTGATGGATATGGGACTGGTGGATGGGGTGAGAATTCCCCACAAATTCAAACCCCCTTGCTTTGAAAAGTACAATGGTACCTCCTGTCCTTGCACTCATTTGCAGTCTTTCCTGGGAAGACTTAAAGCTTACACTATGGATGAGAAGCTGTGGATGTTCTACTTTGAAGACAGTCTGACTGGGGCTTCAAGGGAGTGGTATTCACACTTATCTAGAACCACCATAAGATGCTGGAAGGATTTGGCTGAAGCTTTCATCAGACAATATCAATACAATCTGGACATGGCTCCTAACAGGACCCTTCTGATGGGAATGTCTCAATCTTCCCGAGAAAGCTTCAGGGAATATGCCCAAAGGTGGAGACAGCTTGCTGCTGCTGTCCAACCACCCATGTCAGAAAGGGAGATGGCTGACATGTTCATGAATACATTGCAAGGGACCTATATTGATAGGTTGGCTGCCTTCTCCTCTACCAGTTTTGCTGATGTGGTCATAGCTGGTGAAAGGATTGAAAGTCTACTGAATATGGGCAAGATTTCCGACAGTGGTGCAAGTTCATCCAGTAATTCCAGAAAGCCTTTTATGGGACCCCGAAGGGCTGGTGAGACAAATTCCATTCATGCAAGCAGGGGCAGACCTCAGTATGTTCACCGGTCAGTAGCATCTGTTACCATTCTAGCTCCTCTTCCTCAACAATCAGCATATCCTCAACAACAACAACCACAATATCAACAACAAGTTCATTATCCACAACAGAGAACCTACAACAACAACAATCAACAACAGCGTCCTTTCCACCAAAGACCATCACAAGCAAACATGATAATTGACCCAATTCCCATGTCATATGCTGCACTCTTGCCACAACTCCTGAAACTCAACCTAGTTGAATTAAGGACATTGGCACCTCCAGATCCCACCAATTTGCCAAAGAACTATGATGCAAATGCCAGGTGTGCATTCCACTCAAACGCACCAGGGCATAATACTGAAAAATGCAGGGCCTTACAGATGAAAGTCCAAGACCTGGTGGATTTAAAAGCCCTCAACTTTGCACCTCCTCCGAATGTCACAAGGAATCCAATGCCTAGTCACAATGGACCTAGGATTAATGCTATTGAGGAAGGCAAACCATCCACCCTAATCACCAGTGTTACACAAATCCGGACACCTTTGGTTGAAATCAAAGCCCAGCTTTTAGAATGCCAAATGTTCCCCGGGTGTGAGCTCGGCTGTGGGTATTGCAATATTGCAGTCAATGGGTGTGAAAGGCTGAGAAGCGGCATAGATGGTCTTATTAAGGACGGTATCCTCCAGATTACGACAACGGCGCCTACAAATCCAGCAACTCCATCACCAACAATCAAAGATACTCCTACAACGTTAGCAACCATTGTTCCAACGGATTCTACTACAACTCCAACAACTGCTCAATCAATCACTTCAACGGATACAAGTTCAGTCCCCATTCCTGCTACAACTTCAACACCCATCCAGTCAACAATGTCTTCTACAACATCAGCAACAATTGATGAAAGCGTCTCAACGGTTACAATATACTATGACCCCGCAAATGTTCCTGCCAACAATTCACAACAAAATGTTACTCCCGTCAGAGCACCAGTTACCATATACTATGATTCACACACCATTGTGGTCCCCTCTGCAGCTGCTATCAGTCCGGTCACTATCACGGTGCCTGGGCCAGTTCCTTACGAAAGCAATAATGCCATCCCTTGGCATTATGGCTCAGATCTATACTGCGAGAGGCAAAAAATCACTTTGGAATCATCAACTTCTTCACCTCAAATTGACAATGTGGGGGGAGGCGGAGGCTTCACCAGAAGCGGACGTTTCTTTGCTTCACAAATTCCAAAACCCATTGCTGAAGCAGAAGCTGCTGCTAAAGCAAAAGGAAAGAGCGTGGTGCAAGAAGAACCAGTCACTAGAGAAGCTTTGAAGACTCCTTTTGATCAAGAGGTTGATGAATTCATGAGGATCATAAAGAAAAGTGATTACAAGGTGGTAGACCAGCTTCACCAAACACCTTCCAAAATCTCCATACTATCGTTGTGAATGTGCTCCGAGGCTCATCGGAACGCACTATTGAAAGTCCTGCACGCAGCTTATGTGCCGGAAGAAATTACTGTCAATTAGTTAGAAGCTGTGGTTGGAAATGTCAACACTAGTAATGGGCTAGGATTCACCAACACTGATTTGACAACGGAAGGTCGCAATCACAACAAGGCTTTGCACATTACCTTGGAATGTAAGGGTGCAGTTCTTTCTCATGTATTGGTGGACACATGGTCATCCCTCAATGTCCTGCCCAAGAAAGCCCTTGTGAAGCTGGAGTATGATGGATTGGCACTACACCCAAGTAACTTGGTAGTGAGAGCCTTTGACGGTTCTAAAAGATCAGTTCTGGGAGAAATAGAGTTGCCTATAATGATAGGCCCACAGGTTTTTAAAACGACCTTCTTTGTGATGGATATACAGCCTGCCTACAGCTGTCTATTGGCTAGACCATGGAAACACGCCGCTGGCGCCGTGACGTCAACCCTTCACCAGAAGTTAAAATTCGAGTGGGAAGGCCAAGTCATTACTATTTGTGGGGAGGAGGATATTTTTGTTAGCCAGCTGGCTACTTTCAAATACATTGAGATGGATGGGGAGATCCATGAAACCATGAGCCAAGGGTTTGAGGCCCTTAATATTAATGAAACATCTGCTGTACTTGGGACCTCCATCACATCATATCAGCAAGCTAGGAAGGTTGTTGAGGAAGGTACCGCCCAAGGCTGGGGCAAGCTGCTGCCCGTGGAGAAGAAAGAAGACCGATTCGGGTTGGGTTACAGACAAACTCGACAAGATCAATCAGAGGCTGCAACGGAGCCTAAGTTTGTTAGTGGGGGGATGCTCACCCCGAATGCTGTGAACAGTTTGGAAGATGAGTCAGAAGACGCGCGCAACCTGGAAAGCTGGATACGTCCAAGGATCCCAGGGAACCATGTCTCAAACTGGTCTTCCCATGAAATTATAAGGGTTACTCCTGCAGAGTAATTATTATTTCCTGTATTTTAAAGCATGCATCAAGTCCTGCATCTTGCCCAAGATGTCAGGACTTATTTTGTAATCGGGCCATCTTGTATTTTGTGCAAAGATCAATTAATGAATATTAAGACACCTTTTGCAAATGAGTCTTTTCTTTTTCGCTCACTGTTTTTCATTTTTCATTTTTTGTACAAAAATAAAATGGCAATGTTTTTCAAAATAATAACTTCATTTTCACTTTTTCTAAATAAGATAAAACTGATCACTAAAATAAACAAATCTAAACCCTTGCAGAAAGTGCCCTCCAGACTGCACCGACAACAACACTGCTATGACTTCGTATGACTTTGACAATCCAATCAATCAAGCAGATGAAGGGGTTGAAGAAGATTATGAGCTACCTGAAGAG
Organism: Lathyrus aphaca; assembly: GCA_963966055.1. Taxonomy (NCBI): domain Eukaryota; kingdom Viridiplantae; phylum Streptophyta; class Magnoliopsida; order Fabales; family Fabaceae; genus Lathyrus; species Lathyrus aphaca. The sequence continues at coordinate 365,706,529 of OZ014521.1, forward strand.
CTAGCCAGGTTGTTGAGACAAGAGGAGAAGGTTATCACTCCTCATCAGGAGGAAGTGGAAATGGTTAATCTTGGAACAGAAGAAGACTTGAAAGAAGTTAAGATCGGGGCCTGCCTGCAAGATTCAGTAAAAGAGAAACTGATTGACATGCTTCGGGAGTATGTGGATGTTTTTGCTTGGTCTTATCAGGATATTCCAGGGTTGGACACCGACATAGTTATGCACAAGCTGCCTCTGAAAGAAGACTGCCCACCAGTAAAACAGAAGTTGCGCCGTACTCGCCCAGATATGGCAATGAAGATAAAAGAAGAGCTACAAAAGCAGTGGGATGCCGGGTTCCTTGCTGTGACTAGCTATCCGCCGTGGGTTGCTAATATTGTACCTGTGCCTAAGAAGGATGGCAAGGTGAGAATGTGTGTGGATTACCGGGATCTGAACAGAGCCAGCCCGAAAGATGACTTCCCATTACCTCACATTGATGTATTGGTCGACAATACGGCTCAATTCTCGGTATTCTCCTTCATGGATGGATTTTCAGGATATAATCAGATCAAAATGTCACCTGAAGACATGGAGAAGACAACTTTCATCACACCCTGGGGCACATTCTGTTATAAGGTAATGCCATTCGGACTGAAGAATGCTGGTGCCACTTATCAACGGGCTATGGTAACATTATTCCATGACATGATCCACAAAGAAATTAAATGTTGTGTGGATGACATGATTGCCAAGTCCCTCACAGAAGAAGACCACCTGGTGAATCTGTTAAAGTTATTCAAGCGTCTGAGGAAGTACCAGTTGAAGTTAAACCCCAACAAATGCACATTCGGGGTGTGATCCGGTAAGCTGCTGGGATTTATTGTAAGTGAGAAAGGGATTGAAGTTGACCCTGATAAAGTCAAAGCCATTCAAGAAATGCCTGTACCAAGGACTGAAAAAGAAGTTCGGGGGTTTCTAGGTAGATTGAACTACATTTCAAGGTTCATATCTCACCTTACTGCAACCTGTGAGCCTTTGTTCAAGCTATTAAGAAAGGAACAAACGGTCAGGTGGAATGAAGACTGCCAAAAGGCTTTTGACAAAATCAAGGAATACTTACAAGAGCCTCCGATCCTTATGCCTCCAGTTGAAGGAAGACCTCTTATCATGTACTTGACAGTATTAGAAGAGTCAATGAGGTGTGTGCTGGGCCAGCATGACGAGTCTGGTCGAAAAGAGTATGCAATATACTACCTAAGCAAAAGGTTTACCGACTGTGAACAACGTTATTCACTACTCGAGAAAACTTTCTGTGCTTTAGCGTTGGCTGCTCGCCGACTGAGACAGTATATGTTGACCCACACTACCTTATTGATATCCAAGATGGACCCAGTTAAGTACATTTTTAAGAAGCCAGCACTTACCGGATGGGTTGCAAGATGGCAAATGATCCTCACCGAATATGACATTCAGTACACATCTCAAAAAGCCATCAAAGGCAGTGTATTGTCTGATTATCTGGCTGAGCAACCCATTGATGATTACCAGCCTATGAGATTTGACTTCCCTGATGAAGACATCATGTTCATAAAAGCAAAAGATCATGAAGAGCCTATTCACACTGAAGGGCCTGACCCGGAAGAAGAATGGACTATGATGTTTGATGGGGCTGTTAATATGAATGGTCGTGGTGTTGGTGCAGTACTCATTACACCTAAGGGAGTTCACATGCCTTTCTCGGGAAAACTCACCCTTAACTGCACTAATAACGAAGCTGAATACGAAGCTTGTATTATGGGTCTTGAGGAAGCCATTGACCTCAGGATCAAGACTTTAACTGTATTCGGAGATTCAGCTCTGGTGATTAATCAAACCAACGGAAAATGGTACACCCACAAAGATCATCTGATACCTTATCAGGATTATACAAGGAGGTTATTGACTTTCTTCACTATGGTCAAGCTTGAGTATATCCCTCAAGATGAAAATCAGTTTGCAGATGCTCTGGCTACCATTTCATCCATGATCAAAGTTCAAGCTGCCAACTTCGTGCCTCGGATTTCAGTGTCTAGACTTGACAGACCAGCATATGTATTTTCAGCAGATATTGTCAAAGATGATAAGCCTTGGTTCCATGTTATCAAATGCTTCTTGGAGGATCAAACATACCCACCTGGGGCATCATCCAATGATAAGAAGACATTGAGAAGGCTAGCTGGTAGCTTCTTCCTGAATACTGATGGTTCCCTATATAAGAGAAACTTTGATATGGTACTTCTCAGATGTGTTGATAAGACAGAAGCAGACTTGTTGATGCACGAGGTGCATGAAGGATCTTTTGGTACCCATGCAGGAGGGCATGCAATGGCTAAAAAGTTATTGAGATCAGGCTATTACTGGATCACGATGGATGCAGAATGTTGTGCGTATGCCAGGAAATGCCACAAATGCCAGATTTATGCAGATAAAGTGCATGTACCTCCGAATCCCTTGAATGTGATGTCTTCACCCTGGCCCTTTGCCATGTGGGGCATTTATATGATTGGCAAGATCGAACCAACTGCTTCAAATGGCCACAGATTCATCCTGGTTGCCATTGACTATTTTACCAAGTGGGTTGAAGCAGCTTCATATGCCAATGTTACAAGGCAAGTGGTAGCCCGATTCCTGAAAAGAGATATCATCTGCCGGTATGGAGTGCCCGAGAGAATCATCACTGACAATGGTTCCAATTTGAACAACAAAATGATGGCAGAACTGTGCCAGGACTTCAAAATCCAACATCACAACTCTTCTCCTTACAGGCCAAAGATGAATGGCGCTATTGAGGAAGCTAACAAGAATATCAAGAAGATTGTGCAGAAGATGGTGGTTACATACAAAGACTGGCATGAAATGCTACCATTTTCCTTGCATGGGTATCATACCTCAATCAGAACGTCTACTGGGGCAACACCGTATCAGCTTGTTTATGGTATGGAGGCAGTCCTACCTGTTGAAGTTGAACTACCCTCTCTACGGGTATTGATGGATGTTAAGTTGAACGAAGCAGAATGGGTCCGATCCCGGTACGAACAACTTAGTCTGATCGAAGAGAAGAGATTAGCTGCAATCTGCCATGGGCAGCTATATCAGAAAAGAATGAAGAAAGCCTTCGATCAGAAAGTCAGGCTTTGAGAATATCAAGTAGGAGATCTTGTGCTGAAAAGACTCCTTCCTCCTCATACAGACCACAGGGGCAAGTGGACTCCGAATTACGATGGTCCGTTTATAGTAAATAAAGTTTTCTCTGGTGGAGCACTGATGCTCAGTACTATGGATGGTGAAGACTTCCTGTCCCCTATGAATTCAGATGCAGTTAAAAAATACTTCGCATAAAAATGACCCGCTGGACATAAAAACAGAATGTAAGTCCAGGCAAAAATAGGGCATCCCGGCGAGTCAAAAATTGAATAAAAGACTCGGGCAAAAATAAGGGAAAATAAAAAAAATGTACACCCGATGAGTTGAAAAGCCACATTGGACAACTCAGGCAAAAATGGATATCCCGGTGGATTGAAAACCCGAGAGGGCGATCCACGCAAAATGAGGGAATAAGTGAACAACTGCATTCTGAATTCGTCTGTATCACTTACAACACGGCAAACTTCGAAGGATTCAAGCATCGGTCAGAATCAGCCTTCTTCAAAAGCAGGATGAGAGGAATGTCAATGTCATACGGGTCATAGCAAAAGGGAAGCTCCCTGAAGCGTCATCAACATTGCCACCATCTTTTTGTTTCTCAATTTGTAACAATCTCCTCATTTCAGGGGATCTGTTTCTTTGACTGTATTCGCCAATTCAGGGCACGCAGATTAATAAAATCAGATTTTCAGTCACGTTTCGTCTCGTACCTTCTATTTTCCTTTGCAAAAATGTCCGATAATCCTTAATATAATGATTGCATAAATACAGATGCGTCTTTTCTAAAATTACATGCTTACAGGAAGTATACTTACTCCCGGGAGAGTCTAAACTCCTATGATGGGATCCAGTAAGGGATACCTCGGGATACTTGTGCGTTTCTTTGTCTTAACAGGATTGTAGGTATTCAAAGTACAACATGGGACGTGAAAGCTTCTCTCCGGCAAGCTGCCAAATCATTGTTCACCCAATACTTTATCCAAACAACATCAGAGGGGCTCATTTCCCCAACTGAATTCATCCTCAACAGGATTCCCCACAGAAACCTCTAGGAAGATCGTCCGGTGATCATTCCTCCCCAGCCAAGTATCAGACAGGAAACCATCTCCCCGAAAAAGTTCTAGTCTCTATCCAGAAGAGCAATGCCTGAAGATCTCACAGCAAAGTGACAAAAACTCCTACAGACCCCAGCTGGATCCCTCATTACCAAGATGGATCTATCAGTGATCTATTTCCTCAAGAAGAGTCATATATATATTAGATCTACCAATGATCTCATCCCCAGCTGGGATACCACTTCAAGCATATCAGCCAGAGACCTTCACCGCAACGGGATCCGAATCCCAGATCGGTATCTTTTGCATAAATCATAGCATTCGCATCATATTTCCCCCCATAGCGTAGCATTCTGTCTAATATGGAGCATTACGGCAAAATCAAACATATTGCATAATCATGAGCCATGTGTCGAACCAAATGCTCGTAAATACTGACATCCCATCAAATAATATACAGTATACCTCTCAAACTCCCCGGCAGAAAGCCAAAGCATCCTCTTTGCACTCACAAATACAGATACATGCTCCTTTTTTCACTCATCTGTGTCATCATTCCCCGATAAAGTCGCCCAAATTTTCTCTACAGACAAATACATATATATACACTTCCCTGACGCCCTTTCGTGTCACCTTCCCCAGCATAGTTACCTAAACACTTTGGAAACCAAATACTTGTTTATAATACACTTCTTCCGACACCCGTCCGTGTCGTGCTCTCCACAACAAGTTGGACACTCGTCTATGTCTCACTCATCACATTTACTCATACAGATACTCGTCTGTATCTTGTATACACCACTTAAATCCCCTCCGAGTCGACACTCGTCCGTGTTCTTTGATAACTAGTTGGTACTCGTCCGTATCATCATCTCTGAACATGCGTCAAGCGTTTGTTTCTACTAATAACTCGTCTGTATCATAGTCTTAAGGATGCTCGTCCGCATCTTTAATCTATACACCGCGTCAAACACTTATACCACTCTTTCTTCAAATTAGATACTCGTCTGTATCTACCATTCCCCAAAAAAAAAATTTTCCGGCAAATCTTGATAAACTATTTCTTTTCTATCTGACATTCGTCCTGTGTCATGATACTTCCGGTAGCCGTACCCTGCCAGGTGATCGTCCTTCACCTTTTTGATGATCGTCCTTCATCATCCCCAGCAGAGTCTCTATTCATTAGAACCCCTTCCTATCCGACATTCGTCCTACGTCGTGATACTTGAGCAGCCGTCCCCTGCTAGGTGATCGTCCTTCACCTTTTGATGATCGCCCTTCATCATTTTATCCGATGGTCGTCCCTGTCGTTGATCTTGATATCTGACATTCGTCCTATGTCATGATAAACCCTGAGAGCAGCCGTACGCTGCTAGGTGATCGTCTTTCACCTCTTGATGATCGTCCTTCATCATGCCTATCCGATGGCCGTCCCCATCGTCAACCTTTTCTATCCGGCATTCGTCCCATGTCGTGATACTTTCGGCAGCCGTACCCTGCCAGGTGATCGTCCTTCACCTTGGATGACCGTCCCTCATCCTTACCCCCAACAGAGCAGCCGTCCCCTGCTAGGTGATCGTCCTTCACCTTTGATGACCATCCCTCATCATTTATTTCTTCAAACTGATGGTCTTCCCCATCATTGCCTTTACCTTTAATCCCCAAAGAGTCTTATTTCTTTGCCTGATGGTCGTCCCCATCATAATCCTTTATTTCCCCAGCATGTCGGTCGTCCCCGTCATCACTTTATCCCCCGCAGTCGTCCCCTGCTCGACGGTCGTCCTCCGCCGCCCGCACTTTATAAACATACTTTATTTTCTTTTACAATCTATATCCCTTTTATTCTTCATTCAGTGAGTGCAAATTTTGGACTGTCTTTGGTATTCAACCACAAGTTATCTTGCTTGCCTGTTAAGCCGTTGCTTACATCCTGCATAGCTAACTCATGCTTGAATAGGGGCAGCTGTAAACACCCCAAATTTGCCCTCACTCATTTCACCATGGCTTGTGATTCTTTTCATGTTCATAAGTTCAATCATATCATCTCTTAGTACATTTTTGCTTCACTACATTGGTTCTAAGTCATCTGCATCTAGGGTTTGTGATCTGAGCCATCCCTGAGCTACCTGAGCCATTCCAAAGGTCTTCAATCATCTCAAGAGGGTCCATGTATGTTCAAACATCATATTCTATCCTCCAAAGATCAAGGAAATCAAAAATCACAAGAACTGAGGAAAGGCATGGAAGCAGAGCCAAGCTTAATTGCACAGATGACCTAAAATTAGGGTTTTGGTTTCAGAGGCCATAACTCCAATTTTTTTGGTCATTCTTGATTCCATTGGTCTCTATATGTTGTAAGGATCATGCATACCAAGTTTCATGAAGAAATTCAATGTGGAAGGCATCTGATCACAAGATGACTTCTTGAGCAAGTCAGTGCAAAATCAGGGCATCTGAGGCCCCCAATCACCCAACCAAAGGGTATTATCCATCATTTTAAATGTGTATGATCTTTATTTGATCTTAGAAGATGTTATAAGTTCACAAAATTGAATAATTTCAAGCCATTTGCAAAGTTGCCTTTTTGGGAAAGTGACTTGTAATGTAAACTTGCCATTTTGGGAAAGTTTTTCAACCTCCTCTTTTTGATTAAAAAATGCTTCAAATGAAAAATCTTTGGTCATGAAAGTTGTATATTGGATCCTCCCATTTTCAAAAAGTACAAGAACTTGATCTAGTTCATCATAGAACAAAAGTTATGGCCTTGCAAAGTTGGATAAAATCACATAATTTCATGTTTCATGCCAAAGAGGGAAACTTGCAAAAGCCTTTGCCAAACCAATTTGTGACTTCAAGGTGACTTCTAAACATTACATAAACATAACACATGACCTAAAAATCAGAATGGCCTAAAGAATCACTCATTTTCATGCCTTGATCATTAAGAAATCCAAAAGGGGCCAAAACTCCATGAATTTGCAAAATGACCCAAAGCTTCTCATCCACTTGTGCCAGCTGCCAAAAATGACTTCCATGGACCTCCTTGAAGCAAGCTGATTCGAACCATACCCTTGTACCATGACTGAACCAGCCCATACCTTCACTTACACAAATGTTGACTTTATGCAACTTGAGCCATACCAATCAAACTGAGCCACACCAACTACTCTGGCCAATCATAGCTTCACATACATGCCTCAAGGATCACATTTCACACAATCTTGGAGCCTGAAACCAGAGCATCACCATAGTTCACAAAAACCTCCCTCTTTGCATTTTCATTCGAATCTCATCACACAAGCCTCAAACCTCAAAACAAACTTCACAGAACCACTCACCATGATCCACTGATCATTTCCCAACCATCACCTTGCCCTAAAAAGCCCAGAATCAAAAACACGATTTCCACATTTCACTAACTGAACCTCTGCCATTTTCATTTCGAGGCCATATAAACTCCAGCTAAGCATCACAAACATTTGGGGAGGATCATTGGAGCCTTTTTGAAGCAAATAACTGGCCAGAAAGCACCATTTTCGAAAGCTTCAGTTCAGGTATCATCAAGAACAATTTTTCCAGAAACGTGTTTTTAAGTTACTAATTGGTTCTCTATGATTCACTGATGATTCTGATGTGTTTAGTTTTGAAAATGGCCAAGTATTAAGCATGTATTGAACCTCTGAAATTTTCTACGTTTTTTCCGTTTTGCTTTGATCTTTGTTCTTGAGTGAAAATAAATGAGTTTTAGGGTTGGATTCATGTCTAGGGTTGTTAGATGTTTGATTCTGGAGAGTTAGAGAGCTTAAGATTGCGTTTTGAGTGAGATTGAAGGATTGGCTGGCCGGAGAAGATGACCGGAGCACTGTTCCGGTCATCTGAAAGTGTTTAGGGTTCAGATTAGGGCTTAATGACATAATTAGTGAGATTTGAATTTCAGCCGTCCATTAGCGCGCGTAGTCAACTCCCGCCCTCCTAGGTTTGAATCTGGGCCTTTAGATCAGCTGACTTTCTCATTTTCTCTTTAATTTCATTTTTATTTCATTTGTTTTGTATTAAATTTTTACAAATTTTTAAAAATAGTAAAATACATTAAAAAATTCTGAAATTTTTTATCAAATCTTTTATTAATTTTCAGAACCCAAAAAAATTTTATTTTTATTTTGTGCATAAAAAATTATTTTTAAATCATTTAAATGTTTATTTTTAATTAGTTAATGGAAATTAATTAATTAAAAATGCATTTAGGTATTTAAAAATCACTAAAAATTCACATTGCATTTCAAAACATTTAGAAACATTATCAAACTCTTCAAACAAATTTCTTTTTGGTTCTTGACCTATTTTGGCATTTTTCTTTGGAATTAAAGTTCTTAAAAGGCAATATTTTTGTTCTAACTTAGAAAAATTCATTCTGCCTAACCATGAAGAGTTTGATGATGGGTCTTCTTACATTGCATCCTTCATATCATGTAGTTTCTAGGGTAAAATTGGTTTGAATTTATCTTTCATTTTCAATTTAATGTGCATTTTTCCTTTTAGAGTGCCTTGAAACCCTAGTTGATTTGAGAAAATCATAACTTCCATTAGGTTAAGACTTAGGTCCCCTCCTTTGGGCAGTGAACTTGTGTAGGGTTAGGATACCTTTGATCCCATTTTCAAATTTTTATCTTGTCATTTTCTTCTGATTTTGAATTTTGCATTGCATATTGTATGTAAAACCCTAATTTTTGCCTCCATTTGCATTCATCTCTCATTTGCTTGCACACATGAACTTGCCATTGTATTTTGTGCATCCTCATGACATATAAGACATCTTAGGACATTTTAGAATCATGTTTGATCATTGCATCATTCATTTGCCATGTTATATATTCATTCCATTTCATAAACTTTCATGAACTTTCATGGTTCAAAGCATGCTTCATTTGCATCCTCATCCTTGTATGATCATCCACAACTCTTGACATGTGTTTGCATCATCTCTTAGCATCATTAACATCATGTTTATGCTTCTGGCTTTGGTTTGCATCATTGCATTCCATCTCATTTCCATTGCATTTCATTTCTTGTTAATAACTTTTCAGGTGGTAAGCCATTGAGAAGTGAATTTGCCTTCACTTCTCATAATCTTTTCTCATCTCTCTTATGCATCCTTGCTGCATTTTGTATTTGTCTTAGAGTGATCTTGTTCATTCATGCTCTTCCTCACCTTCTTTCTCCAAGAAACTTGTCTTCTTAAGTGAAGCAAGTTGTTTTGCTTTTCTTTGCTTCTTCCTCCTTTCATCTGTTTCTTTCCTGGTGGCTTCTCTCCTGAAGATCTTTTGCAAGCCTCACAAACCATAGGAATACCCAAGCATGATCACAATTAGGGTTTGATTAGTCCCCCATTATTTTTACCTTTGTGTCATCTTTGTGTCTTCTTTTCTCATCTCATAATCAAGGACTAAACCTTAAAGGTTTTAAGGCTTTGTGATTAAGCTTATGCCTGCATCCTTCTATTAGGATGGAGTGTATAACTTTAATCCTAAGTGTTAAACCCTTAATGTGTTTAAATCCTTTAATCAATCCACTTAATAATCACTAAGACATCAAGCTTGTAACTTGGGCCTTGCATTAGGGTTCTAATTCTTCCTTAACTGGTTAAGAAGGACTAACCCTAGTGTTAATGGACAAGTCCCCCTCAAGTTGTCTTACAAACCATAAAAATCACTTCTTAATCTCATCCATTAATTAAAATCCACTTTAATAAAGGCCTTGTTTTGTCATGAGGTTAATCCCTAATCAGGAATTAAGTTGAGGATCCTTCCTCAGCTTAAATGTTCTCATCTATTATCCTTCTATTAGGATGATGTAATGAGTCCATTAAATCCTTGATTATGGCTTAAACTCATTACTTAACACTAAACAAAAACAACAAAAACATCTACGTAAATACAAGTAGGTTAATGATCTTAATCCTACATCATGGTGATTAAGTGTGAGGTGTTTACTTCATACTTAAGGTATTCTCATTACCCCTAATCAGAGGGAAGATGTGATGAGTTTACTAACCCTTGGTTTAGGCTTAAGCTCATTAACTTATGACAAATTTCAAAAGCAATAAAAGATTGAAAACACAAAAAAAAAATAATCGTCTCCTCCGGGATTCTTTTCTCACCTCATTCACTCACAAACGAGAACTCGCTTCTTCCGTCTAATGCGAGACAGTTTGCACCTGAGCCAGACAGGTCATACACTTGAGCATAGACAAGTAAGTAGTTCACAAGTCAATTTACCTTTCAGTCTCTTTGAGTCGAACTGCGGTGTTCTGACTTCCTCATTGCACGAGAGGATACGTAGGCATAACTTAACTGTTATCGAACAAAAGTCTCTGTCCATTCCCCCTCTTCCAGTATTCTTCTAAGCCTCATAGTCTTGAGCTTCACTCTTTCATTACACTGACACTTCACATATCTCACTTCACACTTTTTTACACTGACACCTGTACATTCTTTTCCAGCTTTTGCACACAAATTGCACTGACACTACCCCTTTAAAACACAAATCTTTCAAGCGTGGATCCCGTCGAGTACGACGGACAATCTGGGTGCTAATACCTTCCCAGGTTGTAACCAACCCCCTTTCTCAGTTTCTCTGGTTCGCGACCGTCTTATCCATTCTTTTCTATGTTTATGCAGCATTACCTTTCCTTCGGGATAAAAATGCCTAGCTGGCGACTCTATTCTTTTCTTCTCTTTCGCCGACCGTTCGCGTCTGTACCCCATTTGACTTAGCCTCATTTGGTGGGAGCGACACATACCTAGTTACATATGAAGATTTCCAGGCCAAAAAGGCCAAGAAAAAATGAAAAATGATATAGATGTTTATCTAAGTCCATTAATTTAAGATTTAATAGTTTTGTTGGAGATAGACATTGATCTTGATGATGCGTATTCAGGTGAAAAATTTAAGAAGCCGCCATTTTATTTTGCACAATCAATGACTTTTCTACACATGGTAATTTATCTTGATACAACGTCAAGGGACATAAAGCATGTCCTATATGTAAATCTAATACATGATCCATGTAACGCCCCAAATTTTATTTAATTATTTTATCCGGAATATTGCATGTTGATGTGTATAGATTAATAGATTATCGTAATATAATTGTAATTAAGAATTATACTGTGGTGGAGAATTGTATTAGTAAGTGATAAATAAATTAAATGGAATAAAATATGAGGCGAGGACGAGGTGGTTAATTGGTAAAAGTAGTAAGGGTAAAAGTGGAAGATCATAAGTTGAGCCTTAGGGGTTATGTTGAAAATAAGAAAAAAGGGAAAACATAATCGTGTTCGTGAGAGAACGTGTAACGATTGTGGAAATTGTGAATAGGAGAAGAATAGGAAAATGTTCGATTGTAAATAAGAGTTCGTGAAGAAGAGAATTCTCGACAAAACCTAAAGTAAGGGTGGGATTCTTCCATCTCTAAGGGTTTTAGAAAGGGAATTGGTTAGGTTGAGGATTAGGGATTGTTGTTGTGATGAATTGGGGAAATATTATGTTGATTAGTGTAATACCTAAAAATTTTCCCTCTCATTTTTCATGTCATTTAGCATATCCTTACATACATTTCATTGCATTTAGATCATAATTGCATCATAAACATACATGAACATACATCTCCATTGAGCTTTCAACGGTTGCGACGGACCTTTATTTCTTCATGTGGCACGTTGTAAACACCCCAAATTTTCCCTCACTTTTTCTCACACCATGGCTTGTGATCTTTCATTTTTGTTTTAACATAAGCATTACATCTCATATTGCATATTTGCTTCGCTACATAGTTCCATTTTCATCTGCATCTAGGGTTTGTGATCTGAGCAATCCAAGAATCAATCTGAGCCATCCCAATGGTCTTGAAGCTTTCCAAGAGTTCCCATGTGTGTTCTATGATCATATTATGCTCCCCAAGGTTCATTGAAAGTCAAGAAATCACAAAGATTGGCAAAGGCATGGAAGCAGAGCTAGGGTTTTCCTACACAGATGACCAAAATTAGGGTTTTGGTTTCAGAGGCCTTAAATCCAATTTTTTTGGTCATTATTGTTTCTAATGTTCTTAATATGTTATAAGGATCATGTGTACCAAGTTTGAGGAAGAAACTCATTGTGGAAGTCATTTGATCATTTGTTAATTTCTTGAGCAAGTTAAGTCAAAATCAGGGCATTTGAGGCCCCCAACAAGGGTACCAAAGGATCATTTTCATCAAATTGAAGTTCTATGATCTTTATTTGATCTTATAAGTGGTTGGAAGTTCACAAAGTTGAAGAATTTTGGGCCAATTACAAACTTGCCATTTTTGGAAATGACTTGTAATGGAAACTTTCCATTTTGGGAAATATTTTCAACCTCCTCTTTCATGACCAAAAATGCTTCAAATGAAAAATTCTTGGACATTAAAGTTGTATATTAGGTCTTTCCCTTTTCAAAAAGTACTAGAACATGTCTTGATTCATCCTAGAACTCAAGATATGGCCTTTCAAAGTTGGCAAAAATCCTATAATTTTCAAGTTCATGCCAAAGAGGGAATTTTGCAATTTCACTTGCCAAGCCTTTCTATGACCTCTAATCAACTTCTATACATCATAACATGTCAAGGCAACTTTCAAAAATTAGAATAGGCCCAAGATTGCGTAGTTTTCATGCCTTGCTTCTCAAGAAAGTTCAAAGAGGGAAAGTTGCAAAATGCCTTGGATCCTTCCATCCACTTGTGCCAGTTGCATCAAACCAATTCTATGGCTCTCCATGAATCTTGTTGAGGCCAGACACCCCAAAAATCCAGCTCTGCCATGGCTCATATGTAGAATCAGAATGCGCCTAAGAGGGGGGGTGAATTAGGTGTTATCAAAATTTTCTCGATTATTTTTCTTAGATGGATGGATTTTTCTTTTATGGTTAAAGAATAAAAATTGCAAAGCAGAAAAGTAAAGAACACACGGAGGTTTATCCTGGTTCCCTTCACAATCCGAAGGTACATCTAGTCCCCTTTCCAAACCGAAAGAGATTTCCACTAGTTTTCTTTAGAACAGTACAACATATCAAACCTTCAATGGTGAGGCCTACTTTCTAACAAAACTATACAACAAGTGTGCAGGAACAATCCTCTTGCCACACTTACCCTTATGTCCAAACAATCCTTGGAACACAAGTCACACAATAGAAAGGCACTTTCTATAATATTGTTTTGAGTGAGAGTACAATGAAATGATATCAATAAAATTGATCTTCTCCTATAATCAAGAATTCACTATAAATATTCAACACAAGTGTTCAAGACAAAATATGAAGAATTATGAACTTATGAACACTTTTGAAAGATGAAGATAACTTGAATAAAGTGAATTTGATTGTATGAAAATATTTGAAATTTTTCTAGGAGGTTGTTTTTGAATTTGAAAATGTTAGAATTTATAATAGATGAAACACCTATTCAAAAAGATATGAAAATTTGAAAACAAATTATTTTGAAAAGGTATAAAATCTTATGAAAGAAAATCATGAAGAGGTGTAACTTTAACAAAATATTTGAATTTAAAAGGAAACAATTTTTCAAACTTTCTTCAGTGTTAACCGGTTAACCCAATAGGTTAATCGGTTAACGCCTATGAACGTTACCACAGAATTTGAAAATTGCTGCCGTTAACTGGTTAACCCATATGGTTAACCGGTTAACACTGTTAAAATTCAGAAAAATATTTCTGTTAAAAGTGTTAAACCAGTTCCAATTTCATTTTCAAAAACTATGCACATGCAATAAAATTATGAAGATTATGTTAAACACTTGTATATCATATTTAAGAGTTAATTATTGATATACCTAAGCCTTGAGACAAGTCTTGAAAGTGTAGCACAAAAACTTGAATCGATCGGAAACATTTCATTGATGATGCATAGCCATGGTCTTGATCGTTTGTTGTCATCTCGACTTTTTGCAATCTGGAATGAGCTTGAATAATGTTGACGTCATCAAAACAAAGAACTTGAAGTATGCTTCTACATTCTCCCCCTTTTTGATGATGACAACCGAGCGAATTTGCGTACAAGCTTTGATCGATCAATCATGTTCTAGACTTGCTCCTCCCCCTATGTTCAGCAGCTCCCCCTATCTAAAACAGAGGAAAAATTCTGCATAGAGAGATATTAGAAACCAAAGCTCTTCTCCCCCTTTGTAATTAGCAAAAAGGAAGAGAGGACAAACATAGATATGAAAAATCACATTTTTTAACCCTAATTTGAAAATTTCATTTCTGCCTAACCATGAAGAGTTTGAACTTGATTCATTTTGCATTGTTTCACATATTGCATGTAGTTTTTAAGTTTTTTTGCCTCATGAATTTATCTTGCATTTTCAAATTGATTTGCATTTTCCTTTGAGAATCACCCAAAAACCCTAACAAACTTAGGAAATTCATAACTTCCACTAGGTTAGGCTTTTGTCTTTCTCCTTTGGGGTGTGACCTTGTATAGGTTTAGGGTTTGATTGAACCTGGTTTCAATTTTTTATCATGTTGTATGCTTCTATTTTGTTCATTTGCATCTCATATGTTCATAAAACCCTAATTTCTCATGTTCATTTGCATTCATCTTTGCATTTCATCATCATGTGAACTTGCCATGACATTTAAAGCATTCATATGACATCTTAGACATCTTAGGACATGTTTGAACATTTCTTGATCATTTCTTCATTCATTTGCTATGTTTTGCATTCATTTCATTTCATAAACATCCATGTGTTTTCAAACTTCTAAACATGCTTCCTTTACATCTCATCTTTGTATGATCATTCATATACATATTGTATGACTTTGCATCATCTCATATGTCCTTTTCATTGCATAACCACTTCTGACTTTGGTCTTTTTATCTCATTTCAATTCATTTCTTTATGCTTTATGTCTTATGCATACATACTAACATTTTCAGGATCTTTTGGTAAGTTATTTGGGAAGTGGATTTGCCTTCATTTCCCACTTCTTCTTATCTCATTCATATGCATTCTTACATGTCTTTAAAGTGAACTTGTTCACTTATGTTCCATCCTTCTTACTTTCTCTCTTTAAGTTTCTTATCTCCTTCAGGAAGTAAGTAACTTATTCTTCTTCTTCTTCCTTCTCTTTTCATCTGCTTCTTCCATTGGTGGCCTTGAAGATATTTTTCTCTTAAGCCTAAAAAACCATAGGATATCAAAGCATGATAACTTTTAGGGTTGTGTATAGTCCCCCTTAGTCTTTTACCTTTGAGTCTCCTTAAGTCTCTCTTCTCATCTTAATAATCAGAGACTAAACTCTTAAAGTTTTAGGATTTTGGAATTAGTGTTATGCATGTATCCTTCTCTTAGGATGGAGTGTATAACTTTAATCCTAAGTGTTAAACATTTAATTTGTTTAAACCTCTTAATCAAATCACACTAATAATCACTATGACTCCATCTTGTAACTTGGGCCTTACATTAGGGTTCTAACTCTTCCTTATGGTTAAGAGGGACTTACCCTAGTGTTTAATGGACAAGTCCCCCTCAAGTGGTCTTACAAACTTAAAACTCACTTTTTAATCTCATCCCTTTAATTAAATTCCACTTAATAAAGGCTTGCTATATAATGAATTTAATCCCTAACCATGGATTAAGTTGAGGTATCTTCCTCAGCTTAGGTGTGCTCATCTATTATCCTTCTATTAGGATGGTGTAATGAGTTCACTAATTTGTGACTAGAGATAAAACTCATTACTTAACACTAAACAAAACCCAAAAACATATAAATAATCACAAGCAGGTTAATGATCTTAATCCTATATCATCATGGTAATTAAGTTGAGATGCTTATCTCATACTTAAGTAGGCTCATTATCCCTAATCAGGGAGGATATAATGGGTTTGCAAACCCTTGATTTAGGCTTAAACTCATTAACTTATGCAAAACACCAAAAACAATAAAAAACTAAAAACACAAAAAATAAACAATAATCGTCTCCTTCGGGATTCTTTTCTCATCATATTCATTCATAAACGAGAACTCGCTTCTTCCATCTAATGCAAGACAGTTAGCACTCAAGCCAGACGAGTCATACACTTGAGCATATGAAAGTAAGCAGTTCACAATCAATTTATCTTTCAGTCTCTTTGAGTCTAACTACGGTGTTCTGACTTCCTCATTGCACGAGAGGATACGTAGGCATAACTTAACTGTTATCGAACAAAAGTCTCTTTGTCTTCCCCCTCTTTCAGCATTCTTTAAAAGCCTCATTTCCTGAGCAATTCACCCTTTTTGCACTAACACATGTACATTCATTCCTTAGCTTTTGCACACAGATAACACATACACTACCCCTTTAAACACAATCTTGTAAGCGTGGATCCCGTCGAGTACGACGGACAATCTGGGTGCTAATACCTTCCTAGGTTGTAACCAACCCCATTTCTTAATTTCTTTGGTTTGCAACCGTCTTATCCATCTTTTCTAGGTTTATGCAGCATTACCTTCCCTTCGGGATAAAAATGCCTAGCTGGCGACTCTATTCTTTTCACCTTCATTTTTCTTTTCGCCGACCGTTCGCGTCTGCACTGGGATGCAAATCTTTGGGAGCGATAACTTGGCGACTCTGCTGGGGAATTTTCTTGCAACCAGGGCTTCTGGTTATTTTTGTGGGTTTCTCCTAGCACTTGTTTGATTTGTGTTTATGGGGTGTTATGTGCTATATGTGTGTTTTTTTTATTGCTTTATTTATTGCTTTCTGTACAGCTTTATTTATTGCTTTTGTTTACTATTTTTATGCATTTCATACTACTGTCATCATATCATTGTGCTGGATCTGTTGTTTACCTTGGTGGGAGGGATATTCAGTGAGTAAGGTTCCATACCGGGAGCCTGAGTGACACATAGGATAGAGTGGCTTCATATTATTTCCCATTCCATTTTGGTCTGGTGCGGGAATATGAAACACGGTTCAGACATGGGTTTCTTCTTGGGAACTCTGTGCTACGGATTTCCTGTAGTACTAGGGCTATCTGGGAAGCCTGCTAAGTTTGGATTACCTTTTTATGACCTTCAGCATCTGAGGTGAATTAGAGGAGGATCCTTTATGATTAATGTAAACACTATACCTCCGGGTTAGAAGTGTTTACATTTCTCATAACTGATCCAAGTCTGAGGATCCTTGTTCTAGAACAATACCTGTGAGGGGCTTGGGATGTTTACAGGTTTGCAAGAACCCTTGACCTCATCATACCATGTTACCAGATTTGTTTTAAGGTTACATCATTTTGGACTGATCCTATAAAACCCTGGACTTGTGACTCTTTATTTGAGTCCCCCACCTGGTTACTGGTTCTCTAAGCTTTCATTGGGACTTATGAACACACATGGACCTTATCAAGGCAGATAACAGACCCATCACTTGATCACAAACCCTTGCATATCATTTTGCATACATCATTTTGCATACATCATTTTCATCATTTTAACATTTGTCTATTTGTTTTACAAGGTATCCACATCTTATCTTTGGTTTGGTTTTGACTGTTCTTCTGCTCATCCACCTTCATCAGATATTGTTCTCAGGGATCTTCTTCATTAGATATCTTCATCAGCCACCTTCATCAGAGATTCTCTTCAGCACCTTCATCAGTTGCCTTCATCAGTACTTCTCCTCAGTCATCTTCATCAACATCCATTATCAGTATGGACCCATTAAGGAAGAGCAACATCACATACCATTTCTTTGAGCCCTCCCTAGCAGGCATCAGGCAGATTCAGATACTCATCACTCCCGATCATGTCCCTTTATTCAGGGAACATTATGGTGGTATCATGGACATGATCATGGACTTGGATGCATCACAGAGGAGTATGATCCACACTTGCCTTTAGTTCTATGACCCTCCCCTCGGATGTTTCACCTTTCCATACTTTCAGTTGAGTCCTTTGTTAGAGGAGTTTTCCATGTTGTTGGGTGTCCCCATCAGGAGAGGGATTCCTTTCAACCCTGAGATGACTGCTCCTAGGAATGAGGATATAGCTAAGGCTCTATATTTGGAGACCACCATCTTTGATCAGAATATGACTACTAAAGCTAGAATCCCAGGCCTCCATTTGGATTTCTTAATCACTCAGGCCACTAGCCATGCTGCAGCAGGGAAGTTGGACATTGTCTGTGCCCTTTTGACCCTTAGCATATATGGTATCATATTGTTTGTAGATGAGCCTAAGTTTGTAAGCAAGAGTGCTATCCATCTTTTCTTGCTGAAGAATCCATATCCCACCTTGCTAGGAGATTTCTATTACTCAGTGCATCAGAGAAATGAGAAGCATAAGGGAAGATTAGTCAGATGTTGTGCACCTCTCTTTTATTGTTGGCTATTGAGGCACTTGCCAAAGTCCGAAGCTTTCTTGAATCCTCATCAGTCAAGAAACTGGGATAAGAGAATGATTGCTCTCACTTCAGAAGACATTAGGTGGTGCACTCAGAGCACCAAAGGCAGGGACATAATCACCAGCTGTGGGCAGTATCCCAATGTACCTCTGATTGGAGTGAAGGGTTGCATCAACTACAATCCTTTGCTGTTCAAAAGGCAACTAGGGTATGCCTTGGTACATCCACCAAGAGAGCAGGACTTATCAAAAACCTTTTACAGTGACATTAAGAATAATCATGCTATCATCCGACAAGTAGTATGGGCTTGGGATAATATTCAGACAAAAGGGACTGCCATTCTTGGCAAGTGCAACAACATAGCTTCAACTCAGTATATTGATTGGTCTCATATTAGAGGACGGATCACCTGCATGCCTTTCACCCTGGAGGATGTGCCTGGACCATCAGTAGTAGAGCCTGTAGCTATAGTCAGCTTAGAAGAGTTTGAGAAGTTAAAAGAAAGGAATACCCAGTTGTCTGAAGCTCTAAAGAAGACCCTCTGGGAGAAGAATGATAGTCGTCTGGACAATGAGAGGTTAGAGAAGCTCCGGATCGAGCATATGACCAAGATTGAGAAGACATATGATTATATCAGAAGAGCCCGAGCAGGGGAGTTGGTATTGAAGAATGCTTACAAGGAAGCCATGATTCAGAAGGCCAGAGCTGAGCACTACTTGGAGGAGAGTCAGGCTAGATGGATCAGAATTACTGAAGCTCGTTCACAAGAAGATCAGAGGACACATGCTAGGATAGAGCAGCTAGAAGTTAATGAGAAGAAGAGTCAGGAAGCCTTGTTAGCAGCACAGAAGGAAATCTTTAAGTTGAAACTCCGGGCAGGGTTGAAGAGATCAAAAGACCAAGACAAGTATAAGAAGTTAACAAGTTCCATCGCCACCAGGAACATTCTTATCAGGACCATCACATAGCATCCAGTTAGACCAGTGACTGATGCTCTCCTGAAGGAAGTCAAAGAGGATGACTTTGGGCCGGATGTCTGATTTCTTTGTATTTGTATTTCATTTTGTCTGTACTTTTGTTGATTTTGTTGTATTTTGACCCATCATGGGAACTTGTTGTAATCATGAACTATGTATCTTTACATTTTGTAATATATGGTTTGTGTGTTACCCTTTGGGCTTCATTTCTCTTCAACATCATCATTCCTCGAGGTCTGGAAGGTCAAAACCAAAGAACCAAATCGGATACCCTTGGAAGACAAGTAGACATACTGCATTGCATACTGACCTCATTTCTTTGTTTTGTAGGTTTTTTGTTGTTGTTGTTTTCTCACTTTGTTGTGGTTTCAGGAAAAATTGCTCGTAGGAGGTTCTTCCCCATCAACAGAGTTCACCGGTACCCTACAAGAAACAACCTTCCGAGCTTACAGATGGATCAGGTTCAACAAGATCTGACTGACATGAGGACCCATATGGCTAATGAAAGAACTGAAATGAGGGCTCAGATGAGCCAATTCATGGCAGTAATGACTGGGTTGGCCCAAAGCCAAGAAAGATTAAGAGAGTTGGTCGAGCGGCAAACTCCTGAAGAAAATCACCCAGGTACAGGGGGTACCAGCAACAATGATCATGTATAACCACGTACTGACCCCCTAGAGTTTGGACCTCATCTCAACCCTAACATTAATGCTATCAGGAATACCCAGTGTAATACTAGAGGGCGTGCCTTGCAAGAGGACCCTCAGGAGGAACAGTTCACTGTAGTTGGTGCAGGAGATGAAGTCTATGATCGTCGTCTAGACGAGATAGAAGAAAAGTTAAGATCTCTGGAGTCTCGAAACTCCTTTAGGGTTTGATGTTATGGATATGGGGCTAGTGGAGGGAGTTAGAATTCCTCACAAATTCAAACCTCCCTGCTTTGAAAGATACAATGGAACATCTTTCCCTCGCACCCATCTTCAATCCTTTCTGGGAAGATTGAAGGCTTACACTATGGATGAAAAGCTATGGATGTTCTATTTTGAGGATAGCTTGACCGGGGAATCCCGTGAGTGGTACTCTCATCTGACTAGGACAACGATCAGAAATTGGAATGATTTGGCCGATGCTTTCATACGCCAATACCAATACAATCTAGACATGGCTCCTAACAGAACTCTTCTAATGGGTATGTCACAATCCTCCAGGGAAAGCTTCAGAGAGTATGCTCAGAGATGGAGGCAATTAGCTGCTGCTAATCAACCTCAAATGTCAGAAAGAGAAATGGAAGATATGTTTATGAACAGCCTACAGGGGACATACATTGATAGGCTAGTAGCTTTCTCTTCCACTAGCTTTGCTGACATAGTCATAGCAGGAGAAAGGATTGAGAGTTTGTTAAAAATGGGTATGATTTCTGATAACGGCACCAGCTCTAGCAGCACAAGGAAGCCTTTTGCGGGGCCTTGCAGGTCGGGTGAAACCAATTCAGTACACATGGGAAGAGGAAGGCCCCAGTATATGCCAATATCAATTGCCGTTGTCACAATTCCTACTCCACCTCCTCAACAACAATACACTCCGCAACCACAACATTTCCCTCAGCAGCAACATTTTCCTCAACAAAGGTTCTACAACAACAACAACCAACAGCAGCGTCCTTTCTAGCAAAGGCCATCTCAAGTCAACAGGGTAATCGATCCTATACCGATGCCCTATGCCACTTTGTTGCCACTTTGTTACCACAGAAAAGTGCAGAGCTTTGCACATGAAGGTCTAGGATCTAGTTGATTCAAAGGCTTTAAATTTTGCACCACCTCTTAACGTCACAAAGAATCCTATGCCTAACCACGGTAGGCCCAGGATAAATGAAATTGAGGAGGATCAACCCATGAATTTAATCGAAGATACTACAAGCATTCAAACATCTCTGGCAGAGGTTAAATCCCAGCTTTTAAAATGCCAGGTGTTCCCAGGTTGTGAGGCCTACTGTGAATCTTGCAAAGTTTCCACTAATGGTTGTGCAAGTTTAAGGAGTGGCATCAATGGCCTTATCAAAGAAGGTATCCTGCAGATAACATCAACGATTTCTACAACATCAGCAATTCCTCTTACAGCAACAACAAGCACCCCCCTTGCAAATTCATAAACAATTGTTCCGACAGACTCTGCTACAAAGTCAACAATCATTTCTTCCACTACTTCAACAAATGTTAGTTCAACCGCATCCGCTTTTACAACTACAACAATCATTAATAATGACATCTCCACGGTCACTATATACTACGACCCAGGAATGGTCCCCGATTCCAACAATTTTCTGCAACAATCTTAACAACAACCCAATTTCAGTCTTTCACCACCACCATCAGTCAGAAGTCCTGTCACCATATATTACGATCCACAGACAATAATAGCTCCTGCTGCAGTCAGTCCAATCACCATCACGGTACCTGGACCCATTCCATATGAAAAAGATAATGTTGTACCATGGCACTATGGTTCAGACCTTTACTGCAACGGGGAGAGAGTCTTCCTTGATTCTTCAACTCATACACCACAGGTCGATAATGTCGGGGGAGGCGGAGGCTTCACTAGAAGCGGACGTCTCTTCACGTCACAAGTTCCGAGAGTAAATACTGAGGCAGAGGCTCCTGCCAAAGCTAAAGGCAAAAATGTGGTGCCTGAAGAACCAGTTTTAAAAGAAGCCCATAAAATGTCCTTTGATCAGGATGTGGATGAATTTATGAGGATAATCAAGAGAAGCGATTACAAGGTTGTGGATCAGATCCACCAGACTCCTTCCAAGATCTCCATTCTATCATTGTTGTTGTATTCCGAAGCCCATCGGGATGCATTACTTAAAGTCCCCTTCACCATGGATTCACGCTGCTGGCGCAGTTACGTCGACCCTTCACCAGAAATTAAAATACAAGTGGGAAGGGCAAATTATCACAATCTGTGGTGAAGAGGACATTTTTGTTAGCCATCTGGCTACCTACAAATACATTGAGATGGATGGTGAAATCCACGAGACCATGAGCCAAGGTTTCGAAGCGCTGAATGTCAATGAGGCGACAACTGAAGTATTTGCTGCATCCCAGGAGGATAGGATGGGTACTTCAATTGTCTCCTATCAACAAGCTCGGAAGGTTATTGAAGATGGAAACGCCCTAGGCTGGGGCAAGCTGCTGCCTATGGGGAAGAAGGAGGACAAATTCGGTTTGGGTTACAAACCATTCCGACAAGATCAAGCAGAGGCTTCTAAGGAGCCCAAGTTCGTGAGTGGGGGAATGCTGACCCCAGATGCTGTCAACAACGTGGAAGACGAGGCTGAAAGCGACCTCAACCTGGAGAGATGGATTCGTCCAAGGATCCCGGGCCAACAAGTCCTTAACTGGTCTTCCCAGGAAATTATAAGAGTTACTCCTGCAGAGTAATTATTATTTCCTGCTTTAGCATGCATCAAGTCCTGCATCTTGCCCAAGGTGTCAGGACTCATTTTGTAATAGGGCCATATTTGTATTTTGTGCAAATGGAATATCAATGAACAATGGACATTTTTTGCAAACAATTTTCTCTTTCGCTCACTGTCTTTTCATTTTTGTTATTTTTCGCACAAAACAATAAAATGGCAATATTTTCAAAATAATAACTTCATTTACACTTTTTCTAAACAAGATTAAAATTAATCACTAAAAAGAACAAATCTCAACCCTTGCAGAGATAATCCTCCAGATTGCACCGACAACAACACTACTATGACCTTGTATGACTTCGACAATCCAATTAATCAAGCAGATGAATGGGTTGAAGAAGACTATGAGTTACCTGAAGAGTTAGCCAGGTTGTTGAGGCAAGAAGAGAAAGTGATTATTCCTCATCAGGAGGAAATTGAAACTGTTAATCTTGGTACCGAGGAAGATTCGAAAGAAGTAAAGATTGGGGCCAGTCTGCAAGCTCCAGTAAAAGAACATCTTATCAGCATGCTTCAGGAATACGTCGACGTCTTTGCTTGGTCCTATAAAGATATGTCAGGTCTAGATACGGATATTGTCATGCACAGGCTACCCTTGAAAGAAGATTGCCCTCTGGTTAAATAGAAGTTGCGCCGCACTCGCCCAGATATGGCCATGAAGATTAAGGAGGAAGTACAAAAGCAGTGGGATGCTGGTTTCCTTGCTGTAACTAGTTACCTGCCGAGGGTTGCTAACATTGTACCAGTGCCTAAGAAGGATGGAAAGGTGCGTATGTGTGTGGATTACTGGGACCTGAACATAGCTAGCCCGAAAGATGATTTCCCATTACCTCACATTGATGTGTTGGTGGATAACACAACTCAGTTCTCGGTATTTTCTTTCATGGATGGATTTTCTGGATACAATCAGATTAAGATGTCACCCGAAGACATGGAGAAAACAACTTTCATCACACCTTGGGGCATATTTTGTTACAAGGTAATGCCGTTTGGACTGAAGAACGCCGGTGCAACGTATCAACGGGCTATGGTAACGTTATTCCACGATATGATCCACAAAGAAATCGAATGCTACGTGGATGCTATGATTGCCAAGTCCCTTACTGAAGAAGACCATATGGTGAATCTACTGAAGTTGTTTTAGCATCTGAGGAAGTATCAGCTGAAGTTGAACCCCAACAAATGCACATTCGGGGTACGTTCCGGTAAGTTGCTGGATTTATTGTAAGTGAAAAGGGAATTGAGGTTGATCCCGACAAAGTCAAAGCTATTCAGGAAATTCCTGCACCTAGGACCGAAAAGGAAGTTCGAGGGTTCCTAGGTAGATTGAACTACATCTCAAGGTTCATATCTCACCTCACTGCAACCTGTGAACCCCTGTTCAAATTGTTGAGGGAAGAACAAACAGTCAGGTGGAACAACGATTGTCAGAAAGCTTTTGACAAGATCAAGGAGTACCTGCAAGAACCTCCAATTCTCATGCCTCCAATTGAAGGAAGACCTCTGATAATGTACCGAACAATATTAGAAGGGTCAATGGGGTGTGTGTTGGGCCAGCATGACGAGTCTGGTCGAAAAGAGTATGCAATATACTACCTAAGCAAAAAGTTTACTGACCGTGAACTTTATTCACTGCTCGAGAAAACTTGTTGTGCTTTAGCGTGGGCTGCTCGCCGACTAAGAAAGTATATGCTGACTCACACTACCTTGTTGATCTAAAAAATGGACCCCTTCAAGTACATATTTGAGAAGCCGACACTTACCGGAAGGGTTGCAAGATGGTAAATGATCCTAACAGAATACGGCATTCAGTACACTTCTTAAAAAGCCATCAAAGGTAGTGTATTGTCTGACTATCTAGATGAGAAACCCATTGATGATTACGAGCCTATGAGGTTTGACTTACCTGATGAAGACATCATGTACTTAAAATATAAAGATTGTGAAGAGCCAGTTCACACTGAAGGGCCTGACCTGGAAGAAGCATGGACTATGATGTTTGACGGGGCTGTCAATATGAATGGTCGTGGAGTTGGTGAAGTGCTTATTACACCTAAAGGAGTTCATATGCCTTTCTCGGCAAAACACACCTTTGCCTGCACTAACAACGAAGTAGAATACGAAGCCTGTATTATGGGTCTCGAGGAAGCCATTGACCTCAGGATCAAAACCTTGAATGTATTCGAAGATTCAGCTTTGGTAATCAACCAGACCAACGGCAAATGGTACACTCATCAGGAGCATCTGATTCCATACCATGATTATACGAGGAGATTGTTAACCTTCTTCACAACAGTTAAGCTTGAATACATCCCTCGAGATGAGAATCAGTTTGCAGACGCTTTAGCTAACATTTCCTCCATGATCAGAGTACAAGCTGCCAATTATGTGCCTCAGATTTTGGTATCCAGACTGGACCGACCAGCGTATGTATTCTCTGTAGACATTGCTAGTGATGTCAAGCCTTGGTTCCATGACATCAAATGTTTCTTGGAGAATCCGACATACCCACCCGGGGCATCATCCAATGATAAGAAGACATTAAGAAGGCTGGCCGACAGTTTCTTCCTCAATGTTGATGGTTCATTATACAAGCGAAAATTCGACATGGTCCTGCTCAGATGTGTTGACAAGAAGGAAGCATACCTGCTAATGCACGAAGTACACGAAGGTTCTTTTGGTACACATGCCGGAGGACATGCAATGACAAAAAAGTTATTAAGATCAGGCTACTACTGGATCATAATGGATGCAGACTGTTGTGCTTATGCCAGAAAATGCCACAAGTGCCAGATCTACGCGGATAAAGTGTATGCGCCTCCGAATCCTTTGAACGTGATGTCTTCACCTTGGCCCTTTGCCATGTGGGGCATTGACATGATTGGAAAGACTGAACCAACTGCTTCAAATGGTCCATCCTGGTAGCCATTGATTACTTCACCAAATGGGTTGAAGCAGCTTCGTATGCAAACGTCACCAGACAAGTGGTAGCCAAATTCCTGAAAAGAGACATCATCTGTCGATATGGAGTTCCCGAGTGAATCATTACTGATAATGGTTCCAATTTGAACAACAATATGATGACAGAACTTTGTCGGGACTTCAAAATCCAACATCACAACTCTTCTCCTTACAGGCCAAAGATGAATGGCATTGTCGAGGCAGCCAACAAGAACATCAAGAAGATTTTGCAGAAGATGGTGGTCACCTACAAATATTGGCACGAAATGCTACCATTTGCCTTGCATGGGTACCGAACCTCAATCAGAATATCTACTGGGGCAAAGCCTTATCAACTTGTGTACGATATGGAAGATGTCCTACCTGTTGAAGTTGAGTTACCCTCCTTATGGGTGATGATGGATGTGAAACTGGATGAAGCGGAATGGGTCTGGTCCCGATACAATCAACTGAATCTGATCGAAGAGAAGAGATTAGCTGCAATCTGTCATGGGCAGTTATATCAGAAGCGAATGAAGAAAGCCTTAAATCAGAAAGTCAGACCTCAGGAATACCAAGTGGGATAGCTTGTTCTGAAAAGAATCCTTCCTCCTCAAACAGACCACAGGGCCAAGTGGACACTGAACTATGAAGGTCCCTATGTGATAACTAAATTCTTCTCAGGTGGAACACTGATGCTCGCAACCATGGATGGTGAAGACTTCTCGTCTCCTGTGAATTCAAATTCAGTTAAAAAATACTTCGCATAAAATGACCCGCTGGACATAAAAACAGAATGTAAGTCCAGGAAAAAATATGGCATCCCGGCGAGTCAAAAACAAAATAAAAGACTCGGGCAAAAATAAGGGAAAAATTGAAAAAAATGTGTACACCCGCTGAGTTGAAAAGCCGCATTGGACAGCTCAGGCAAAATGGGTATCCCGGTGGATTGAAAACCCGAAAGGGCGATCCACGCAAAATCAGGGAATAAGCGAACAACTGCATTCTGAATTCGTCTGTATCACTCACAACATGGAAAGCTCCGAGAGGACAAAGTGTCAATCAGAATCAGCCTTCTTCAGAAAGCAAGATATGAAGAACGTCAAGGTCATACAGGTCATAACAAAGGAAGCTCACTGGAGCGTCATCTTCAACATTGCCAACACTTTTATTTTCTCAATTTTACAGCAATCTCCTCCTTCCAGGGGATTCGCTTCTTTGACTGTAGTTAACAATTCAGGGCACCCAAATCAATAAAATACGAATTTTCAGTCACACTTTGTTTTGTACATTTTTGTTTCGTTTGCAAAATGTCCAATGTTCATAATACAACACTTGCATAAAACATATGATCTATTTAAATAATTGCTTGCAGGAAATATATTACTTTCATGTAAATCTAACTCCTATGACAGAATCCGGTTAAGGATACCTCAGGACACTTGTGCAT
Organism: Lathyrus aphaca; assembly: GCA_963966055.1. Classification (NCBI taxonomy): domain Eukaryota; kingdom Viridiplantae; phylum Streptophyta; class Magnoliopsida; order Fabales; family Fabaceae; genus Lathyrus; species Lathyrus aphaca. The sequence goes on from OZ014521.1 coordinate 365,734,010, forward strand.
TTTCCTTTGTCTTAACAGGTTGCAGGTACTCAAGACAAACAATCTTTCGCAACATGGGGCAGATCAAGCATTATATCCCCAACACATTACTTTCCAGAGGTTATCGCCTCCCCGAGCGGGACCTCCAGGGCAGTACCTGACAGCCTCTTCCACAGCAAAGTGATCAAATAACTTTCTTTCCCCCACCAGAGATACCAGATTTCTCTCATCCTCTACAGATTTGGTGGAATTGATTCCCCGCAGAGATGCCTCCCCTAAAGAGCAATACCTGAAACACATCCCCAGTGGACTTGCTAAGATTTCCTCATCCCCATGAAGGAGTTCTCCCTCCAGAAAGATCTATCAATGATCTATTTCCCCAAGCAGAGTTCTCCCTCCGGACAGATTTATCAGTAATCGTCTCCCCCAGTTGGGTTATCCCTCCAAGCAGATCAGCCAGAGATCTTTATCCCCGCAGGATCCGAGTCTCGGATCAGTTTTCTCATTTGCATAATGTCGCTCCCGCTAAGAGACTCAAGGTCAGATAGGGTACAGACGCGAACGGTCGGTGAAAGGGAAGAATGAAGATGAATTGAAAAGAGTCGCCAGCTAGGCATTTTTATCCCAAAGGAAAGGTAATGCTGCATAAACCTAAGAAAGAAATGGATAAGACGGTCCCGAACCAAAGAAACTGAGAAAGGGGGTTGGTTACAACCTAGGAAGGTATTAGTACCCAGATTGTCCGTCGTACTCGACGGGATCCACGCTTGAAAGCTTGTGTTTAAAGGGGTAGTGTATGTGCTATATGTGTGCAAAAACTGGAAAAGAAAGGTACAAGTGTCAGTGCAAGAAAGTGAAGTGAGGTGCTCAGGAATGAGGCTTAAAAGAATAATGTTGGAAGAGGGGGAAGAGACAGAGACTTTTGTTTGATAACAGTTAAGTTATGCCTACGTATCCTCACATGAAATGAGGAATTCAGAACACCGTAGTTCGAATCAAATAGACTGAAAGATGAATTGACTGATGAACTGCTTGCTTGTCTATGCTCAAGTGTATGACCTGTCTGGCTCAGGTGCTAACTGTCTTGCATTAGACGGAAGAAGCGAGTTCTCGTTTGTGAATGAGTGTGATGAGAAAAGAATCCAGGAGGAGACGATTATTGTTTTTTTTTTGTGTTTTTAATCTTTTATTGCTTTTTTGTGTTTGTCATAAGTTAATGAGCTTAAGCCTAAACCAAAGGGTTAGTAAACTCATCATATCCTCCCTTTGATTAGGGATAATGAGAATACCTTAAGTATGAAGTAAGCACCTCAAACTTAATTACCATGATGATGTAAGATTAAGATCATTAACCTACTTGTGATTATTTAGATGTTTTTGGTGCTTTTGTTTAGTGTTAGGTAATGCGTTTAAGCCATAATCAAGGATTTAATGGACTCATTACACTATCCTAATAGAAGGATAATAGATGAGAACATTTAAGCTGAGGAAGATACCTCAACTTAATCCATGATTATGGATTGACCTCATGACAAAACAAGCCTTTATTAAAGTGGATTTTAATTAAAGATGAGATTAAGAAGTGAATTTTATGGTTCATAATACAACTTGAGGGGGACTTGTCCATTAACACTAGGGTTAGTCCTTCTTAACCAATTAAGGAAGAATTAGAACCCTAATGCAAGGCCCAAGTTACAAGCCTATTTCCTTAGTGATTATTAAGATGGATTGATTAATATTTTTAAACACATTAAGGGTTTAACACTTAGGATTAAAGTTATACACTCCATCCTAAGAGAAGGATGCAGGCATAACCTTAATCACAAAGCCTTAAACCTTAAAGGTTTAGTCTCTGATTATGGGATGAGAAGAGAGACGAAGACACAAAGGTAAAACTAAGGGGGACTAATCAAAACCCTAATTATTGTCATACTTGGATGTTCCTATGGTTTGTGAGGCTTGCAAGAGATCTTCAGGAATAGCCACCAATGGAAGAAGCAGATGAAAGGAGGAGAAGCAGAAGAAACAAGTTAACTTACTTCATTTAAGAAGATAAGTTACTTGAAGAAAGAAAGTGAATGAACATGAGTGAGCAAGCTCACTCTAAAGCAAAGACAAAATACAGAAAGGATGCATAAAAGAAGGATGAGAAGAGAAGTGAAGGCAAATTCACTTCTCAAAGTACTTACCACCTGAAATGGTTAGCATAAAGAAAAGAAATGGAATGAAAATGAAATGTATGCAAGGATGCAAGCCAAAACCAGAAGCATAAACATGATGTAAATGATGCTAAGAGATGGTGCAAATGTATGTCAAGTGCAATGAATGTTCATACAAGAGATGAGAATGCAAATGAAGAATAAAGGAAGCATGAAAGCACATGAATGTTCATGGAATGTAATTAATGCATAACATGGCAAATGGATGAATAAATGATCAATCATGGTTCTAATGTGTCCTAGGATGTCTTAGATGTCATATGGATGCAAGAAATGTCATGGAAAGTTCATGTATGAAAGCATATGCAAGATGAATGCAAGTGAACATGAGAAATTAGGGTTTTATTGCAACATGAGATGCAAAAGTCAAAAACAGAAGCAAATCACAAGATAAAAAATTGAAAATGCACTCAAAGGAACCCTAACCCCATATGATATTACACCTCAAAGCAGGAGACCTAACTCTTAACCTAAAGAAAGTTATGAATTTTCTAAGTTATCTAGGGTTTTAAGGCACCTTAAGGGAAAACATGCAAATTAAATAAAAAATGCAAAAGCAATTTGTGACAAAAATATGCTAGATGCTACATGTCAAATGAAGAACAATGAAAAAAGAATCAATGTCATACCATTCACGGTTAGGCAGAAAAGAATTCTTGAAGTTAGGGTTCAAAAATAGGAATTTTATGAACCCTAAATTCAAGAAAAATGTCAAAATTGATTCAAAACCAAAAAGAAATTTGTGTGAATGGTTTGACAATGTTTCTAAATGTCCTAAGATGCAATGTAAATTTTTTTGGGATTTTTAGAAACCTAAATGATATTTTAATTAATTAATTAAAATAAACATTTAATTATTTTAAAAATTATTTTTTAATGCAAAAAATAAAAATAAAAATGTTTTCTGGTTGAGAAAAATATTTGAAGTGAAAATGCAAAAGGAAAATATTTCTAGGATTTTCTAACTATTTTTAATAAATGATGCAAAATAAATGAGAAAAAATGAATTAAAAAACTGAATTAAATGGAAGTATGTGCATCTAAGGGCTCACATTCAAACTTGGGAAAGGAGGGAAAGACTACGCGTGCATTTGGACGGCCAAAATTCAAACTTTCACTAATTACAGGATTAAGCCCTAATCTGAACCCTAAACACTCTCAGGTGACCGGAACAGTGTTCCGGTCATCTTCTCCGGCCAACTCAAAATCAAACTTCTTCCCTAGGCAATTTTAAGCCCTCAAACCTTCCCAAAAACATTCCCCACACTTCTAGAAACTCAAATCAACAATCAAACATCATTTATCATGCAAGAACAGGCTGAATCAAATCAAAACAAAATCATGGCCAAACTTTCAGACATTCATAAAATGCTCATTTTTACACCATTTTCAAAAATAAACACATCAGTGTGACCAGCATAACATATAGAATCACATTGCAACAAAAGAAATGAGTTCTGGAAAAATGTTTTGGATGGTTACCTGAGCTTGAACTTTGCAACTTTGAGCTTTCTGGACCTCTTCCTTGTGCAAACTCACTCCCTTTGACCTCCTGATGAAGCTGCAATGCTTGGAAAGCTTTGAGAGTGGCTGGTTTGAGTGTTAGAAACTCAGCTGGCCAAGAATCGTGTTTTGTGTATGGGGTGTTCTTGGCTGTTTTAATGGTTTTTTTATGTTCAGTGGATGATTTTGAGATGAATGGTGAAATTTGTTTGGAGTTTGAGTGTGTGAGCAGAGAGTTTCGAAGGAATTTGCAAGAGGGATGATTTTTGAGAGCTTGATGAATCTGAAGTGTTAGGCTGCAATGTTGTATGTTATGGCTTGCTTTTGGTCCACATAACAAGTAGTGATAGGCCAGAGAGTGGGTGGTGGCTGCAGCTGATTGGTATGGGCAAGTTGCCAAAATGTCAACATGACTTGTACTTGAGGTATGGGCAATGGTGCAGGTGGCTTTTTGGCTTGTCTTGGTGCAGCTGAGATCAAGGAGGTCCATAGAAATGGTTTTGAGGCAATTCAACAAGTTTGTGAAAAGTTATGTGTCATTTTGCAAATTCTATGAAGTTTGGCCCCTTTTGAAATTCTTGAAATGCAAGACATGAAATAGCATGGTTCTTTGGGCAATTCTGAGTTTTAGGCAATGCACTAGGTTGGTATGATGCTTAGAAGTGTGTTTGAAGTCACAAAATAGCTTGGCAAGTGGTTTTGCAAAAATCCCTCTTTGGTGCATTCTTGAAAATTATGTGATTTTTGCTAACTTTGACAAGCCATAACTTGAGTTCCATAAAGAATTAGAAATTGTTCTTGTACTTTTTGAAAAGGGAATGATCCAATATACAACTTTCATGACCAACAATTTTTTATTTGAAGCATTTTTGGTTGAGAAAGAGGAGGTTGAAATACTTTCCCAAAATGGAAAGTTTACACTACAAGTCATTTCCATTTTTGGCAACTTTTGGTTTAGCTCACTTTTCTTCAATTTTGTGAACTTCCAAGCACTTCAATGATCAAATAAAGATCATATAACTTCAATTTGATGAAAAATACACTTTGGTTCCATTGGTGGGGGCCCCAGATGCCCTGATTTTGCTCTGACTTGCTCAAGAAGTTACCCAGTGAACAAATGACTTCCACAATGAATTTCTTCATCAAACTTGGTATGCATGATCCTTATAACATATTGAGATCATTAGATACAAGAATGACCAAAAAATTTGGAGTTATGGCCTCTGAAACCAAAACCCTTATTTTAGGTCATCTGTGTAGTGAAACCCTAGTTCAGCTTCCATGCTTTCCAAGTTCTTGTGATTTTCTGACTTCCTTGATCTTTGGGGGATGTAATATGATGATTGAACATACATGGACCCTCTTGGAATGATTTATGGCCTTTGGAGTGGCTCAGATGGATTCTTGGATTACTCAGACCACAAACCCTAGATGCAGATGAACTTGAACTAATGCAGTGAAACAAATATGCAATATGAGATGATATGCTTAAACTAATGCAAAGATGAAATATCACAAGCCATGGTGTGAACTTAGTGAGGTAAAATTTGGGGTGTTTACACATAATCATATCATTCACATCATATTTACCGAAATAAGCGTAACATTCCGTCTAATACAGAGCATTATGGCAAAAATCAAACATTTGCATGATCAAAAGCCAGGTTTAATCCATTCACCTGCAAATACCATCATCACTTCACCAAAGATATATAAAAATTATATCCCTTGTAGATAAAAGCCAAAGCATCCCCTTTGCACTCTCAAGACACATATGCCTGTTTATAATTAACATGCTCTTCTCGACACTCGTCCGTGTCACCATATCCCCCCGCAGGTCGCTAGAATACCTTTTGCACTCTCAAATACTGATACTTGTTCATACTTGTACATTGTTCTTTTTGAAACTAGTCCGTTTCATACTCTCCAGCGAGACAAACACTCGTCCGTATCCCTTGCCCAATCTTTCGAGACTCGTCACCAACAGATCAACACTCATACTTATACACCATCCTCTGATACTAGTCTGTATCTTGTATATATCATCTCCTCAACAGATCAACACTCGTTCGTGTTCCCTGCTTAACCGATTGATACTCATCCGTATCATCATCCTTAAACACGCGTCAGCGTTTGTTTCTACCGATACTCGTCCGTATCAAGGTCCTAAGGATGCTTGTCCGCATCTTTAATCTATACACACCGTCAAACACTTATACTGTTTATTTCAAGGCGTAAGCACTCGTCCGTGTTTACCACTCCCTAGTAAGTCGCCAACAAAACAACTTTTTTCTATCCGACATTCGTCCTATGTCGTGATACTTTCGACAGCCGTCCCCTGCCAGGTGATCTTCCTTCACCTTTGGATGACCGTCCCTCATCCTTTTTCCCTAGTGGAATCTCCATTATTGGAACCTTCTATCCGACATTCGTCCTATGTCGTGATATTTTTAGCAGTCGTCCCCTGCTAGGTGACCGTCCTTCACCTTTTGATGACCGTCCCTCATCACTTATCAGATGGCCGTCCCCATCGTTGATTTTGTTATTCGGAATTCGTCCTATGTCGTGATAATCCGCGAGAGCAGCCGTACCCTGCTAGGTGATCTTCCTTAACCTCTTGATGATCGTCCTTCATCATGCTTATCCAATGGCCATTCCCATCATTGATCTTTTCTATCTGACATTCGTCCTATGTCGTGATATTTTTAGCAGCCATCCCCTGCTAGGTGATCGTCCTTCACCTTTGATGACCGTCCCTCATCAATATTTCATTTATTCTTTATCGCAATGGTCGTCCCCATCGCTATTTACTTTACTTTCCAAACCTGATGGCCATCCCTGCCAGTGTTTTCCTCATTTCTTTAACCCCCAGAGAGTTTTATTTCCTTACCCGATGGCCGTCCCCATCGCGGTTTCTTCATTTCCCCGGCTTGTCGACCGTCCCCTTCATTGCTTGGCTTACCGTTTCACCCCCAGTAGTCATCCCCTGCTCGATGGTCATCCTCCGTCGCCTTCATTTGATAATCATACTATACTAACTTTTTAAAATTTATATCCCCTTTCTTCTTCTCTCCAGCGAGTGCAAATTTCGGACTGTCTTTGGTATTCAACCACAAGTTATCTTGTTTGTCTGTTAAGCCAGGCGCTTACACCCTGCACAGCTAACTCATGTTTGAATAGGGGAAGCTATAAACACCCCAAATTTGCCCTCACTTTTTCTCAAACCATGGCTTGTGATCTTTCATTTTTGTTTTAACATAAGCATTACATCTCATATTGCATATTTGCTTCACTACATAGTTCCATTTTCATCTGCATCTAGGGTTTGTGATCTGAACAATCCAAGAATAAATCTGAGCCATCCCAATGGTATTGAAGCTTTCAAAGATGGTCCATGTGTGTTATATGATCATATTATGCTCCCCAAGGTTCATTGAAAGTCAAGAAATCACAAAGATTGGCAAAGGCATGGAAGCAGAGTTAGGGTTTTCCTGCACAAATGACCAAAATTAGGGTTTTGGTTTCAGAGGCCTTAACTCCAAATTTTTTGGTCATTCTTGTTTCTAATGTTCTCAATATGTTATAAGGATCATGTGTACCAAGTTTGAGGAAGAAACTCTTTGTGGAAGTCATCTGATCATTGGTTAACTTCTTGAGCAAGTTAAGTCAAAATCAGGGCATCTGAGGCCCCCAACAAGGGTACCAAAGGATCATTTTCATCAAATTTTAGTTCTATGATCTTTATTTGATCTTAGAAGTGGTTGGAAGTTCACAAAGTTGAAGAATTTTGGGCCAATTGCAAACTTGCCATTTTTGGAAATGACTTGTAATGGAAACTTTCCATTGTGGGAAAGATTTTCAACCTCCCTTTTCATGACAAAAAATGATTCAAATGAAAGATTCTTGGACATGAAAGTTGTATATTAGGTCTTTCCCTTTTCAAAAAGTACTAGAACATGTCTTGATTCATCCTAGAACTCAAGATATGGCCTTTCAAAGTTGGCGAAAATCCTATAATTTTCAAGTTCATGCCAAAGAGGGAATTTTACAATTTCACTTTCCAAGCCTTTCTATGACCTCTAATCAACTTCTATACATCATAACATGTCAAGGCAACTTTAAAAAATCAGAATTGGCCCAAGATTGCATAGTTTTCATGCCTTGCTTCTCAAGAAAGTTCAAAGAGGGAAAGTTGCAAAATGCCTTGGATCCTTCCATCCACTTGTGCCAGCTGCATCAAACCAATTCTATGGCTCTCCATGAATCTTGCTGAGGCCAGACACCCCAAAAAGCCACTATGCCATGGCCCATACCTCCAAGTACACAAATTTGACATTTTGGCAAAACCTCCCATACCAATCAAGCTGAGCCACAACCACTCTTCTGACCAATCAAGACTTCACATACATGCCTCATGGACCTCATTTCAAAACATCTTGGAGCCTGAAACATCACACAACTCAGAATTCAAAAAATCACCATAGAACTTCCTCTCTTCGAATCTCACTGCACAGGCCTCAAACTTCAAATATTTTTCCACCAATCAACTCAAAATCATCCATAGATCACAAAGCACCAATTCCCATGGCCTGAAAGCTCCCTAAACCAAAACACGATTTCTGCAAAACCAGAACCATACACTTCAGAATAGCCATCACAAGCTTACTCTAAGCTCCTCATCATCATCAGGGAGCTCATTGGGGGTGATTTGAACCAAGAAAGAGGCCAAAAAGCTCAGGAATTGAAAGCTTCATCTCAGGTAACCATGAAGAACAATTTTTCCAGAACTTGCTATTTAAGTTAAAATATCAATCTTCATGTTCCCCTGATCACACTGATATGTTTAGTTTTGAAAATGAGTGAGAAATGACCATGTATGCTTGCTCTGCAACTTTCTGACCTAAAAATTGTTTGCTTCGATTCATGATGTTCTTGAGTGATAAATGATTTTTGAGAGTTGATTCGTGTTTAGGGTTGTTTAAGGTTTGATTCTGGAGATTTTGGTGAAGTTTCATAGCCATTTGAGAGATTCAGGGGAGGGGTTTGGTCGGAGAAGATGACCGGAGCTTTCTCCGGTCACCTGAGAGTAATTAGGGCACTAATTAGGGTTTAGGGGGTCAGTTTGAATTTGAACCATTGGATCCTGCTTAGCGTGTTTTTTAAGGGTCCAGATCATTTCAGTTAGCCTTAATTTTTAATTAATTAATTTAATCAGTTAATTAACCCAGATGCAATCCAGGCCCTCCATCTGCGCGCGCAGTCAAGCCTAGTTTAAACCTCAGCCTTCAGATGCGTTGACTTCCCATTAAATCCATTTTATTTTCATCTTATTCTATTTCTTTTGCATAATTTATTTAAATTAGTAAAACTTATCACAAAAATATTATTTGTGGCATTTCTAATCTAAATATTTTTCTCAACCCAAAAATGATTTTTATTTTATTTTTTGCATTTAAAAAGTATTTTTAAAATATTTAAATGTTATTTTTAATTAATTAATGGATTTTAATTAATTAAAAATACATTTAGGTTTCTAAAAATCACAAAAAAAATCATGAACCATTCCAATACATTTAGAAACATTTTCAAACTCTTACAAATTTCTTTTTAGGTTTGATCATTATTTTACAATTTTCTTTGAATTAGGGTTCTTTAAAATCACATTGTTTAACCCTAATTTGAAAATTTCATTTCTGCCTAACTATGAAGAGTTTGAACTTGATTATTTTTGAATTGTTTCACATATTGCATGTAGTTTCTAGGTTATTTTCCTCATGAATTTATCTTGCATTTTCAAATTGATTTGCATTTTCCTTTGAGAATCACCCAAAAACCCTAGCAAACTTAGGAAATGCATAACTTCCACTAGGTTAGGCTTCTGACTTTCTCCTATGGGTGTGACCCTGTATAGGTTTAGGGTTTGATTAAGCTTGGTTTCAATTTTTTATCATGTTGTATGCTTCTGTTTTGTTCATTTCCATCTCATATGGTCATAAAACCCTAATTTCTCATGTTCATTTGCATTCATCTTTGTATATCATCATCATGTGAACTTGCCATGACATTTCAAGAATTCATATGACATCTTAGACATCTTAGGACATGCTTGAACATTGATTGATCATTTCTTCATTCATTTGCTATGTTTTGCATTCATTTCATTTCATAAACATCCATGTGTTTTCAAACTTCTAAACATGCTTCATTTACGTCTCATCTTTGTATGATCATTCATATGCATATTGTATGACTTTGAATCATCTCATATGTCATTTGCATTGCATAAACACTTCTGACTTTGGTCTTTGCATCTCATTTCAATTAATTTCTTTATGCTTTATGTCTTATGCATACATACTAACATTTTCAGGATCTTTTGGTAAGTTATTTGGGAAGTGGATTTGCCTTCACTTCCCACTTCTTCTTATCTCATTCATATACATTCTTACATGTCTTTGAAGTGAACTTGTTCACTTATGTTCCATCATTCTTACTTTCTCTCTTTAATTTTCTTATCTCCTTCAGGAAGTAAGTAACTTATTCTTCTTCTTCCTTCTCTTTTCATCTTCTTCTTCCATTGGTGGAATTGAAGATATTTTTCTCTTAAGCCTAACAAACCATAGGATATCCAAGCATGATAACTTTTAGGGTTGTGTATAGTCCCCTTAGTCTTTTACCTTTGAGTCTCCTTGAGTCTCTCTTCTCATCTTAATAATCAGAGATTAAACTCTTAAATTTTTAGGACTTTGGAATTAGGGTTATGCATGCATCCTTCTCTTAGGATGGAGTGTATAACTTTAATCCTAAGTGTTAAACCTTTAATTTGTTTAAACCTCTTAATCAAATCAAACTAATAATCACTAAGACTCCATCTTGTAACTTGGGCCTTAAATTAGGGTTCTAACTCTTCCTTATGGTTAAGAGGGACTAACCCTAGTGTTTAATGGACAAGTCCCCCTCAAGTGGTCTTACAAACTTAAAACTCGCTTCTTAATCTCATCCCTTTAATTAAAATCCACTTAATAAACACTTGTTATATAATGAATTTAATCCATAACCATGGATTAAGTTGAGGTATCTTCCTCAGCTTAGGTGTGCTCATCTATTATCCTTCTATTAGGATGGTGTAATGAGTTCACTAATCTGTGACTAGAGATTAAACTCATTACTTAACACTAAAAAAAACCCAAAAACATCTAAATAATCACAAGTAGGTTAATGATCTTAATCCTACATCATCATGATAATTAAGTTGAAATGCTTATATCATACTTAAGTAGGCTCATTATCCCTAATCAGGGAGGATATAATGGGTTTGCAAACCCTTGATTTAGGCTTAAACTCATTAACTTATGCAAAACACCAAAAACAATAACAAAACTAAAAACACAAAAAACAAACAATAATCGTCTCCTTCGGGATTCTTTTCTCATCATATTCTTTCATAAACGAGAACTCGCTTCTTTCGTCTAATGCAAGACAGTTAGCACTCGATCCAGACGAGTCATACACTTGAGCATAGGCAAGTAAGCAGTTCACAGTCAATTTATCTTTCAGTCTCTTTGAGTCGAACTACGGTGTTCTGACTTCCTCATTGCACGAGAGGATACGTAGGCATAAATTAACTGTTATCGAACAAAAGTCTCTTTGTCTTCCCCCTCTTTCAGCATTCTTTAAAAGCCTCAGTTCTAGAGCAATTCACCCTTTTTGCACTGACACCTGTACATTCATTCCTTAGCTTTTGCACAAAGATAGCACATACACTACCCCTTTAAACACAATCTTGTAAGTGTGGATCCCGTCGAGTACGACGGACAATCTGAGTGTTAATACCTTCCCAGGTTGTAACCATATCCTTTCTCAGTTTCTTTGGTTCGCAACCGTCTTATCCATATTTTCTAGGTTTATGAAGCATTACCTTTCCTTCGGGATAAAAAATGCCTAGCTGGCGACTCTATTCATTTCACCTTCATTTCTCTTTTCACCGACCATTCGCGTCTGCACCAGGATGCAAATATTTGGGAGCGACATACTTGCACAAGAATCTCCGAAGAAGCTAAAGTTTTCGGTTGATTCAGAGTTGTTTAAGCAGAATATCAGTTTTATGATGTAGTTTGCAAAAGTTGTAACTTATGCTCAAAAACTCATTTTGGCTTGAAACTCAATAGTTTAGACCGTTTCGGTATTCTCTACAACTTTTATGTTCGGCTCGGAGGCCAATTCATCAAGGAAAATGGTGGGAATTATTTGTTTCTGAAATTTCGGTTTCGCCGATTAACTGTGCTAGCGGTATTCAAGAGTTTGTAACTTCTGATTGGGTCAACATGTCTGAGAGATTCATATGCCAAACGTTCTGTCCTGATATCCTTTCCAACTTTTGGGTTTTGGCCGAAAACTAATTCTTTGAAGAATATCTCCGAATGTGCGAGTTTTTAGAGTCGACATAGTGAAAAACAGTGCTGAACCGATGAGTTTTGAACACTAAAAAAATTCATAACTCGTGGCTCGTTCATCGGATTGATGTCATTCCGGTGCCTAAAATTCCTTTTAGATGTTATCTTCATTATGTGAATTAAGTTTGTGTTAGGTTCGAGCGGAAGGATCCCGAAAACGCGAATTACCAGTAAGTTTCTTTGATGCAGTGCATTGTCTTTCAGATTATGTAAAATTAATAACTCGGTCAATTTTCATCGGATTGCACCCGTTTTTGTGCCGTTGGTTCACAAATTTTATCCTCTTCATGTTCAAAGACAAACACGAGTTTGAACAGTGCTCCAAAGATTATCGTTTTGCTTTATTTCACAAAACTGAAGTGCTGAACCGAAGAAAAAGGCTGAAAGTGATTTCACGAGAAATTTCATATATCCCTCTTCGTTTGTCCGGTTGAGCTTACATTTTAACACCAGGTCACTGACTCATAGATCTAAAACTTTTTTGACAAAGTCAAGTCGAGATTATGCTCCGAAGAGGTTGACCTCGTCACATTTTTGAGTAACGGACACCAAATAAGTCGAAAAACAACTTATTCAGTGATGTCTTGCAGCTTAAACGTATCGATCGCACTCGATTTTGATCGTATGAAGTCCGTTCTTTTTTCATTGCAACCGTGATTCAGAGGCGGATGATGTTGTGGAAGGCTCAGAGTCGAAATTTCTTGCCGAAGATATTGTTATTTTCACTTAAGCCAAAATTCTATCTTTTTCCTTTCATTTTACACTCCACTATATATTCTTTTGACCCACAAAAATTCATAACTTCAACATAATTTACAAACACCAAAAAACTCTCACAAACTCTCTCTAAAGTATCGAAGTTCATTCTCTCAACTCTTTCTCAAGAACACAACAACAACTTCATCAAGAACTCAAGAACACAACAATTCCGATCAAGCTTCCGGTAGCCGAGCCGCCACGAACCACCACCTCCGGTCAACTTCACCACCGTGTGACCACCATCTTCTGCCGCCGGCAGCCACGCGGCCTCTAATCCGTTCATGACCGCGTCTCACTTCCTCCAGATTCACAATTTCTTCATCGATTCTTCATTCGGTAAGCTTCTTAAACTTTAATTAATGAATAATTGTTGAATAATTTCTTGAATTGAATTTTGAAGTTGAATTAATCTTGTGGAAATTATGTGTATTGATTCATGATTTGATTATTGATTGATTCTTGATTAATTTATCCTAATAATTTTTGTGGTGCATAATTGAAAAAGTTTGGTAAAGTTGACATAGAATAATCGGTGCATGTTAGGTGTTTGACAAAATTCCTGAGCGAGCTAATTATTATGACTTGATATTGATTGAAGGGCTTAACTTTTGAATTCATGCTTGTTTCAATGTGTAAATTCGTAATAGGATAGGTTGAGGCTTAATTGTTGATGTTGTTCATGTGTCGCGTGTCAAAAAATGCGTTTTGGTCATAACTTCCTAACCGTAGCGCGTTTTCGCGAATGTGAATAGTGTAATTTGACTTTGTTGATTATTCTGGAGCCATTGGTGAACTTTTTAGTCGATTTCGAACAACTTTTTTCCGGCTATTTTGCTATTGTCAGCCGATGAAATTGGCCAAAAAGTCACACTTCCGAGCGGAATTTTCAAAAACCGATTGCATATTTGAATCCGTTGGCATGTTTGCAAGTTACCATGTGATTTTCGTTCAATTCCGAGTCGGTGATTTTTGACGCGTTTTTTGGTTTCAAGGCTTTTTAAGTCCGGTTTGGTGCAATTTTGATGCATTGATCTTGTTTTGACTTTTACTTATGTTTGTTGATCATTTGCCATTCATTGCATGTAAATTTGTTCGATTCCGGTTTGAGTTTGCATGTTGTTTATGTTAGAGCATAAGTGCTGCCCCGTTTTGAAACATAAATTTCAATGCATGTCCATGACTCGTATATTCATCTTTCTACTTGATTTTGAGTTGTGAGGCATATGTGCAACTTCCGGTTGCACCTCTTTTTGGTTTCTAATGCGTTTGTTGAGTTCATGCAAGGTTCTCGCAAAGATCTTAACGACAGTCGTTTGGTTGGTATTCCACTTTATTTATGGGATACCTTTGGATTCAAATGATATTTTGTGCCGTTGTTTTTGTTTCGATTATGGGGGATCTTCACAAAGCAATTATGGAATATGGACATTTATTTTGCTCATGGAAGATTAAAAGACCTTGCTTGGAGTTTTTTCGGATTTCTCTTATATGAAGAATCGGTACTTTGATCAAGTGAGTAATTTCGACTTTCCACTTTAACACACCATTTTAGTAGTATGTGGCTTATGATCATATAACTTAAGGTGCATATTGAGCCCTTCCACCTGAGGCAATGGATTTATTTATGATTTTTGATTATATGTGTCAATTTCGGAGCTTAGGGATTAGGTTACGGATTGTAGAATTCACTTCCTCTCGCTTTCCCTTAAAATATCGTTTTTTGCCCGTTTCGTCGCAATTATTAAAAATAGTTTTAGGTGGGATAAAATTCTGGAAAACTTCATGAGTGATCCTCATCCTCTTAATTAATTTTTCATATTTTTCATGCCACCTAGATCATAGGTTGAGTTATGTGCTTATTTGTCTCATATCCTAGGATTTAGCAAGGTATTCATGCCATTGGCTTGAGAGACTTTTTGGTAACTCTTAGGAGTTAATTATAGATCATTTATAGGTCTTTAATTCCATTTATAGGTCACTTTTTGAACCAATACTCATTTGGTTTGTTTTGGTGTTTCAAAGTGCATACTTATGTGAACTAATTTTAACCTAAACTCATTTCTCTTCTCCTCTAATTGTTAACATGAATTATGTGGGAATCATTATGCCTATCCATGCATTCTAATTGCATCTCATATCTTGTATGCTACTGATACATAACCATTTCATGCATATTCACATGCCATTCATCTTTAACTTGCATCATTTGTGATCTCATGCGATGTTTGCTCATTTGTTCTCACATCTTCTTCTCATTGCTCCATATGCTTAAGTCATTGCATCCATGATTGTATATTCATTCATCCATATTCATAAGCATTCACTACTGACTTTGATTATCATTTTATGTATTAATTCATTCTTGTAAGCCATACGCATCCACACTTCATCCATAAGCCCTAACTTGCATTTAGGTTAACTTAGGTGAACGTTTTGTACATAGTTTGACATAGTTTGATCTTGTGAGGTATCCTAGCATACTTAGGGACATATAGCATGTAGCTACTGACTTTAGAAGTCGTGTAACCTTTAGGTACCTTCACCTTTAGACTTAGGTCTTATTTTGAATCCTAGTTCTATCCTAGGACGTTTATGGTACTTAATCGCTTTTATGCTTTGATTTTACTTTCAATATGCATTGTCATGCTAACTTTTGTTTTATAGGGGGGAAGATTGAGGTAAGAATTAATTCATTCCTATCTCTTATGCATTCTAAATTGTGGTTGCTTTAGCACTTTGTGCTTGCTTGTATAGGCTTCCCCCTTTTGTTTCTTAGAACCAACTTAACTTCCTTAGGAAGTAAGTTGAGTTCTAATTCTCGTTTCTTATTTTTCCTATTCTTCCTTAGGAATAGAAAAACCTCACAAACCATTAGGATCACTTTTTGAATATAATAACTAACTTAGGGTTGTGTTTTAGTCCCCCATTAGCTTTGACCTTTTCCTTTTGAGTCCTTCTCTTCTCATCTTCAAACAAAAATCCAAAAAGACTTAATAAATGCATGAAAGGATCCCTTGTGTATAGCCATATTCCATGGGGCACTTGCATTCATTTCATCTTGGAATGGTGTAGGCTTGTCTATCATGATGTACAAGTCTTATCAAGGGGTTGTTTCACAAAGAAAAACATAAAAGACACTTCTTTACAAAATCAACAAAAATACTTAATAAAGTTCAACAGGCTAGTGAATTTAAACCTTAATTCATGGAAACAAGTCTTGGATAAATTCTCCTTACTTGGTGTGCTTGTTCTATTATTCCATCTTGGAATGTAGTAGCAAGTATACATTCCATGGAAAAGAGTTTGAATTCACTTCCTTGTGCCAAATTCATCAAAAAACTCTTAAAAAAGCAAACAACAAATAATAAGCGACTTTTCTGCGGGAACTTCTTTTCTCACCTCATTCATTTTCAACGCAAACTTGCGACGACTTGTCTCGCATACAAGACGGTAAACACAGTCATACCAGGCGAGCCTGCAACACCCGAGCATAGACATACGCAGTTCCAGCGCATAAAAAACATAAACAAATAGTTCCCGCCTTAGTTAGGCGAACTACGTCGACTTTGATCCTCATTTTCCCGATGAGGTACGTAGGTAGTGGAGTAGGGCTCGTTCGAGCACGTTCTTTATTTTCCCTACATTTCCCCCATTCTTTTATTTCCATTCTCTCTTTCCAGTTTCCTTTCCAGTTCCATTCCAGTAGCAGTTCTTTTGTTCAGCAGCACTTTATTTCTCACCCTTTGAAACAAAACAAGCAAGTATGGATCCCGTCGGGTACGGTGGACAATCTGGGGTGCTAATACCTTCCCAAGTCGTAACCGACTCCCGAACCTAGATATTTGCTTAGCAGGACCTTGTCCTTTCCTTCTTCCTCAGGTTTGTGCAACATTACCTTTCCTGTTCCTTCGGGATAAAAATGCCTGACTGGCGACTCTACCTTTTCCTTGCCACTTTCGCGTTTGTACTAGGATGAAAATCCCGGGAGCGACAGCTGGCGACTCTGCTGGGGATCGAACCCAAAATCTCTGGTTTCCCCTTTTGAGATTCAATCCTAGTGTTTTTGTTTCTTTGGGTGTTTATCTAGTTTTCTGCTGCGTGCTTTAGTTTAGCTTCACTGTTTTCATTTACAGTTTTACTTTACAGCTTTACTTTACAGCATTTATTTACTGCTTTCAGTATTTATTTTCCATGCATCATATATACTGGACTGTCTGGCTATGCTGGTTTTCATTTTTTCTGCGGGATGGGAGTTACTATGATGAGCGTGGACAGGCATTGTACTTCCATGGTATCTCACCATGATGAGTGGCGATGTGCTCCACATGCCTGCTGCATACATGACATCATAGCATTTCTGCACACATGTTCAGTTATTTCCGAGGATCACATATCTGAATCATGTTGTCGTATTTTTCTGTATCAAAAATTGAATCAAAGCATATATATTCCTGTAAATAACCGAACATGGCATTTGCATACATCCTTATATTCATTACAGGTGTTCAGAGACAGATAATTATCCTGACTTGATTTCTCATCAAAGTGGCCAACTTGAATCACAAGCATCAAGGCATGGTTTTGGAACAACTCCGGGTGGAGGTAATCAAAAGGAAGACCCAGCTGAGGCCATTCAGGGCAGAGGTACAAGCTTTATTTCAGAATCAGAAACTATTGAAAGAGCAAGTCAACCAGATGAAGACTCAGATGAGCTTGGTTATGAACTTCTGAACGAAGCTATTTTCATCCCTAGTGAGGGGAACTACACTGCTCTGATTCTCCATTAGTCAATGAAGATACGTAGGCAGGAGATCGTGCAAGATCTTTGCGAGCAACCTTATTTATCAACTTTATTATCAACCTCTTCCCCCCAGATGTCGTTAGTCAGCATCCTACCTCAGCTTCCCAAGAAATGACTAGGGGCAGAGCATAAGGGTAAAGGCCAGAACAACTTGAGAAGAAGTTTGATCATATTCTGAGGTAGTACGCGCAACAAGTTTCCTTATTTGCTCAAATTCAAACTGGTTGAGCTAGTTGCATCAGGATCATCTCCGACAAAGCTTCCTTTGGGGTTTCAATGCCAAATATGATTACCATTCTAGGGCACCTGGCCTTTTAATTGAAGATTTCAAGTCTTCCGGGGGAAAAGGTGAAGACAAGGTCCCGAATTTGATTGGCTCCAAGACTATTATGTTCACACCAGGTAAAAGTGAGAATATGGCACCAAAACAGTAATGGAATGAATATCCAGACTACTGACTGCTGAAAGTCTCGAGAGCAATAAATCCAGACGGAGTCAGGCCTCCTTAATAATGGAAACCACGATGTGAATGCTAGATGCAAGTACCACTCAGGGGCATTTAGGAAAACCATTTGACAACTATGATGCGTTCAGGCACAAGGTGCAAATTTTGATCGACTCAAAGGTCATCATGCCAGAAAGTCTGCCAATATATTGAAGTCTCATCATCAAATTGACATCCTAGTTTGCAAGGGCATCTTCAGAAGTAATAAGTCCAGACGGAGTCAAGTCTCCTCAATGATGGCAGTGTCCAGCTTCTTTACTGCATTTTCGTTTGTAGTTTCTATCGTTTGTTTAAACATTTGTATGCATGCATGAAACTTTTGTTTTTGAATGTTAATCATAATATAACGCACATGTTTTTCTTGAAGTAATCCATTCGTATTCACTCATGATTTTATGTATGTGCATTGCAATACCAACTGTTGTGTTTAAACTCTATGAGGGAGGATGACGAAAGGAAAACGCAATAATCTCTAATTGTGTGCTTTTGAGAAAGACCCTGTTGACGATGTACAGACATTGTTTCAAATCCTAAACACCGGAGATATAAGGGAGATAGAACCTCACCAACCCATTTGAGCCTTGAAGTAGGAGTTTCTTTTTACATGAAAAAACCCTTGCATGTAACCCAGGGGCAGGGTAGGCATCAGTTAGTTTGACCGAGCGTTCAAATTTTAAAAAGGAGTGCACATATGAGGATCCATTACCTTTCGTTGTACCAAATTAAGAGGTCCAATGACCAGAAACCATGATTTGTGTTTTTGGGGGTGTTATGTGTGTTTTTTGTTTATTTCTTTATTTATTTCTTTCTGTACAACTTTATTTATTGCTTTCATTTACTGTTTTATGCATTTCATATTATTGTCATCCTATCATGTGCTGGATTTGTTGGTTTGCCTTGGTGGGAGGGGTATTTCAGTGAGCAAGGTTCCACACCGGGAGCCTGAGTGACACATAGGATTAAAGTGGATTCATATTCTTTCCCATTCAATTTCAGTCTGGTGCGGGAATATGAAAACACGGTTCAGACGTGGGTTTCTTCTAGAGAACTCTGTGCTACGGATTTCCTGTAGTGCTAGGGCTATCTGGGAGGCCTGCTAAGTCTAGATGACCTTTTTAGATGACCTTCAGCATCTGAGGTGAATTAGAGGAGGGTCTTTTATGATTAATGTAAACACTGTATCTCTGGGTTAGAAGTGTTTACACTTCTCATAATAGATTCAAGTCTGAGGATCCTTGTTCTAGAACAATATGTGTGAGTGGGTTGGGATGTTTACAGGTTTGCAGGAACCCTTGGCCTCATCATACCCTATTACTGATATTGTTTTAAGGTTACACTACTTTGGACTGATCTTATGAAACCCTGGACTTGTGACTCTTTATTTGATTCCCCCACCGGGTTACTGGTTCTGTAGCCTTCATCTGGACTTATGAACACTCATGGACCCTATCAAAGCAAATGAAAAATCCAACACCTGATCACAAACCCTTGCATATCATTCTGCATACATCATTTTGCATCATTTTAACATTTGTTTATTTGTTTTACAGGGTATCCACTTCATCTTTGGTTTCGTTTTGACTGTTCTTCTGCTCATCCATCTTCATCAGTTATCTGCTGATATCTTCTCCAGTTGTCTTCATAAATTATTTTCTTCAGTGATCTTCATCAACATCCATTGTCAGTATGGACTCATCCATGAAGAGCAACAACACTTATCATTTCTTTGAGCCCTCTCTAGCAGGCATCAGGCAGATTCAGACACTTATCACTCCTGATCATGTTCCTTTATTCAGAGAACATTATGGTGGTATTATGGAAATGATCATGTATTTGGATGCATCACAGAGGAGCATGATTCACACTTGCCTGCAGTTTTATGACCCTCTTCTCAGGTGTTTCACTTTCCCAGACTTTCAGATGGGTCCTTTGTTGGAAGAGTTTTCCATGTTGTTGGGTGTCCCTATCAGGAGGGGAATCCCTTTCAACCCTGAGATGACTGCTCCTAGGAATGAAGACATAGCTAAGGCTCTGCATTTGGAAGTCACCATCATTGATCAACATATGACCACCAAGGCTAGAATCCCATGCCTCCATTTGGACTTCTTGATCACTCAGGCCACCAGTCATACTATAGCAGGGAAGTGGGTAATTATTTGTGCTCTCATGGCTCTTAGTATATATGGAATCATCTTGTTTGCAGACGAGCCTAAGTTTGTAAGCAAGAATGCTATCCATATCTTGCTACTAAAGAATCCAGTTCCTACCTTGCTAGGAGATTTCTACTACTTAGTGCATCCGAGAAATGAGAAGTAGAGGGGAATACTAGTCAGATGTTGTGCACCTCTCTTCTACTATTGGTTATTGAGACACCTGCCAAAGACATAAGCTTTCCTGAATCCTCATCAGTCAAGAAAATGGGCTAAGAGAATGTTTTCTCTCACTTCAGAAGACATTAGGTGGTGTACTCAGAGCACCAAGGGCAGGGACATGATTACAAGCTGTGGGCAGTATCCCAATGTACCTCTCATTTGAGTAAAGGGTTGCATCAACTATAATCCTTTGCTTTTCAAAAGGCAGCTAGGGTATGCCTTAGTACATCCACCAAGAGAGTAGGATTTAGCAGATACCCTTTACTGTGATGTTCAAAATAATCATGCCATCATCCGACAAGCAGCCTGGGCTTGGGATAACATACAGACAAAATGGACTGCTATTCTTGGCAAGTGCAACAACATAGCTTCAGCTCAGTACATTGATTGGTCTCGCATCAGAGGAAAAATCACCCGCATGCCATTTACCCTGGAAGATGTGCCAGGGCCATCAGCAGTAGAGCCTGTAGCTACAGTCAGTTTAGAGGAGTTTGAGAAGCTGAAAGAGAGGAATACCCAGCTTGCTGAAGCCTTGAAGAAGACCCTTTGGGAAAGGAATGATGGTCGTCTGGATATTGAGAGGTTAGAAAAGCTCCGGATCGAGCATATGACCAAGATAGAAAAAACAGAGGACTTCATCAGGAAAGCCTGAGCAGGGGAGTTGGTATTGAAGAATGCTTGCAAAGAAGCTAAGATTCAGAAAGCCAGAGCTGAGCACTACTTGGAGGAGAGTCAGGCTAGATGGATCAGGATCACTGAAGCTCGTTGTAACACCCCAAAATTTTCCCTCTTATTTTACCTTAACTGGCCCTATATTTTGCGTCTGTCTGCATTCTCACGCTAGGGCATATTACATGCAATCATGCATTCCATTGAGCTCCTAAAGCAGGGGATCGAGGTACTCTCTGGTGGTTTGAAATTTCTTACACTTAAGTTGAAGCAAGGATTTGAATTCACATTATCATGAACACTTTCTTTGTCAAGATTCATCTGGGTACGAAGCGTTCCTCTATTAAGATACAAGGTCATTTTCAGAGGCCTCAAGAAAATCAAGACTTTCTTATCCCAAGTTGAACTTGGGCTCCCTCATGATGTTATTCTTGTGTGTTAAGGTCCTTGACCATCGAGGCAGGCATCTTACAAAATGATGGGATGTAATACAAGAGACTAACTGTAGACTCATTTGTCAGCTTCTCAGTGGCCTTTTAGCTTGCGTGAAATACAAATTATTTGTGAATGGAGAATGAGAATTAAAGTTTAACTTGAAGGTTAGTACAATGTCTTATGTTGGTTAAAGTATCTCAAGAATTGGTTGATCATAAGCCACGTTCAGGTTTACTTCAAGATATTTCAAGTTGTTTCCAAGCGTGGTTCAAATAATTAGTTTTAAAGTGTTGAGTCAAGGTTTGGTTTCAATTTGATTTTTGAGAACAATTAGCCACATCCAAGCTCGGAACAAGTTGTGCAGCTTTGAGTTAAACCAAATAGAAATTTCGGTTGGACATCGAATAATATGAAGAGGTTTATCTAGACTATTTCTACCAATTTTTAACTATTATTATGATCAATTTTGTTGTAATATATAATTGATGTATACCAAAATGGAGATGAAAAAAAAAGATATTATTATTCATTGCAAGAATAAATGTCACTACAAAAGTTTGCCATAACAGGGAATTATTTCGATGGAAAAACAAAAAAATAACAATTGATAAAAAAATTTAGTTGCAGAGAGTTCCATTTTTCGCACTTCGAATATGACGGAATTACTTTCATCTCTAATTTTTTTACAGTGAGTACTAAAAAAGAGAAGTCAGAATTTTGTTTCATAACATGACAATAACTTATCAAGAATTTGGTTACAATCGCCAACTGATATAACAAGACTGATAAATGGGGGAGAAATTCAGTTACAAAAAAATGAACTTCTCAACTTAAAAAAGGACAACAGACGTATAACAGGAAAAACGGGGGGACAACGAGAAAATGGAAAAAAGAATCTCAATCACTCTGATATCCAGGATAAAAAAAACTCTCTCTTGACTGGAATGTTCTTTAATTCTTCAATCTGGAAATCTCTCTCAGGATCCTCTTCAACCTCTTCTAAAAAAATATCCCCTGCAACTCTACACAGTTCAACCAATCCTCAAATCATCTCCATCATCCATAACCGTCATCAATCCTTCTCTGAAACCACCTTCATAAACCTACAATTATCATCATTCTCCAACAATAATCCTTCTCCGAATCTTCGATATCTGCATTAACTAAGTTTCGTTAATAACCTGCAAAACCAAACGATAAAACCATCACTACAAAAAGCAATTCGTTTGATATTTCAAGAGCGCATCACAATCGCAATTCACGCAAGTCTGAGGAGAAGAGCATAAGGATTCGATAGTGATACCTCACAATAAGAGAAGTGATTCGTTCAGCAAAGACTCGAATTCCAAAAAATTCGTCAACCTTCAATCAACCTTCAAAAGCACACAAGAGTCATCTTAGTCAGAATCACACGATATTTTCAAGATAACTCCAATCACAACCTTCCATCTTAATTTCATATTGGCAAGACGAAACCAAGATTAAGTGAATTTTCAAAAGGAAAAGAAGAGGATAACAACTCAAATCAGTTACAAATTCATAACAGAAAATATAACAGAATTCATAACCGTTTTACCTGAAATTCCCCTTGAGCCCCTTCAATCCATTGTCTATAAAACCAGGAACTTGCTGCAAATTGGGGTCTCTGATTTTTCGATTCTTCTTTCCCCAATTCATCATCCCTTTTCATCCTATTCTTCACTTCATCCTCCATTCTTCTCCCAACTTCTTCATCATATTTCTCTCACTCTTCTGCTTCACCTTAATCATCTTTCACACTTCTCCACCCTCATCTTCAAACCTTCGACACCAATCACCCTACACCACCCTCAACAACCATCACTCATTCTCATCATCTCCTTCATACCTTCATTGAAATATACACCATTCTTGAAACCTACATCAAGAAAACCATTCACAGAATACACAACAACGATAAAATGCGAGAATTCACAGAATCCTAAAATTGAGGAAAATCGAAGAAGAAGAAGATAAGAAAAAAGGGCGAGAAATGATACCAGTGATGCAGTGGATAATGTCGATTTTCGTCAACTTCTGAAAATTCTTGAATCAAAGCTCTTTCTCTTCTTTGATCACCTCCATCGTCCCACCAATCTTCATCATCCATTATCTGGAATCAACATCATCAACATCCTTCATCATCAATCTACAGCGGCGAGAATTTCACCGGAACCTGCAGAGAACACTGCTTATCAACAACACCATAAGCCTTTAGTTTCATGAAGAGGACAAAGACATACCTTTGTGAAGAAGTGCGAGAACGACTTCAGCGGACATCGTCGATCCTCAGCATCAAGATAATCTCCAACGCGTCGCCACCACATCGTCGGTTTCGACCTTCAACCTCAACAAAACCTAGACGTTGTCCGTCACTTCGACTGAAGGTATATGGATCTTGAACTGTTTTGAATCCGTTTGCTCTTTCGGTTTCTGAGGGAGTTCGATCTAAAGGATTGGGGAAGCATTAGGCTTGGTGGTTTACGGATGTGAGATGGGAGTGGAAAAGGAGAAGATTTAAGTATGCCGCCGGTGATTTGGGGAGGTTGTAGGAGGGAGAAGCCGCGGCGGTGGCGGAGATTAGGGTTTGGTGAAGAAGAACTTGAGAGAGATGAGGGTAGGAGAGAAGGGAGAACGTGAGAAAAGGGGGGTTAGAATTTTTAACCTTAGCTTTTACGTATTTGATTCTTTAGGATTAATGGATATTGGTTTGTTTGAATTAATATAATTTAAGAGAATTAAGGTTCATATGATTATAGTTAATGTACTGTGATTCAAAAGTCAATTATAATAATCAAAAATCAGGAAGAGTGATTAATATTCTAAGAATTAGTAAAGACTCATTTAATTATAATTAATAAAGAATATTGTGCATAGTTAATTTCGAAATTTGTATAAAGATCATTGCATTCCACCGTTTTTGGGATAAGCTTCTGGTGGTTGTGGGTCCAATCTGACAGTGACACTTGTCACCGTCCGGTTGGACCATTTTATATGACATCTCACCAGCTTCAGTACGCGTGGGCCTTATCTTCTTGCTATTCCCACCCCCGTTTTCAGCCCAGTTGTTTTCTTAGGGAATAAATACTGCTTTCACACCCCCTGGCTACTGTGCGCGGGTGGGCCTTATCAGGCTGCTATCTGCACCCCTAGTTAAGGCCCAATCAGTCTTTTTAACTGAAGAATATTTCTATTTCCACCCTTTTTCTATTTCTTAGTTTTTTTTAATTTCTATTTTATATAGTTTCAAATTAATTCTATAAAAAATATTAAAACACTTAAGAAAAATCCCCAAAAATTAGGATAGAATATTAATTCAATTTAAAACCATTCCCAATTTTTACTTTCTGAATTTTTGCATTTTTCAATTTAAATTCGATTTTTCATTTTAATTGATTTATATTGAATTCCTCCATAAACGCATAAATTTGTACATTTTATTTCTACCACTTCCTGCAATATTTTTGATCCATTCTTTTTGTTATAATTAGAGGACAAATTAGAGTACCTAGAATAATTTTGGTGTATTTTTTAGGGCATTTTATCTACTGTTTTGGTAGTATGATTTGTATAAATTTAGGATTGAATCTTAGATAAGTTTAAAAGACCATTTACCATAGCTAGACTTTGAATTTTTAAGAGATATTTTAGCACAATGTTATAATTAGGTTAGAGACCCTAGGGAATTAATTTCACATTTTTTCCATGACTTTTGATATTTTTGTCATTTTAATTCATTTCCATCATATTATGCATATTCATGATTCATGTCATTCATTAACTATTGTCTTCTTGTGCAAGGTATTTTCCGAGGATTTGCTTATGGACTTGGATATTTTTTATGCCTCGATTATATTTTTTTGTGATTTGTACTTTGTGATGTAATAGCTTATAACTTGTATGATTGTATAGTTTCTATAATTAGGATAGGAAAGATAAAATGAATCGATAGAAAACCAAAATCTCAAAAGCAAAATAAAGATATTCGATCCAACGTCGAGTGGATTTTCAAAATAAATAAAGTTTCATGTGACTTTAGGATTTCTCGATTACCATCATTCCATTCCATTTCACCAAAAGCAAGCCTTGTATGTGGCACACCATAATTCGTGCGTCTCAGCACCACGCAATCGACCCACCCGATCCATTATTTCATCCCATTTACATTTCATTTATGTTTTCACCCACCATGACTTAGGAGGACCATATTGTTCACTATTATGTTTTGTACTTGTATTTCTAGTTTAATATCTCTTAGGTAGATTTAATATTTCAAACCTCACTAACCATAGGTCATCCTTGAATTCAACTAACTTAGGGTAAGTCTAGTTTCCCTTAGAAGTTTTCCTTTTATAACTTGAGTCTCATTTCTCATCTTTAAGGAAAATAAAAAACACTTAATAAAGGAAAATATGTACAATGCGTTACGAGCCTTAAGCTATATGGGAAATGATTAGGGGAGGTCTCCTCCACTCTTCTAGGATGCTTTATAAACGTTCCATTGGGGGCGATCTTGGAAAGTATTCACTCCTGTGTCATAGTCTTTAGTGTTGTACATACAACAAACACAAAGTCAAAACACTTCTTCTAAAAGACAACAAACCAAGAAGTCACGTCTTCTCATATCATCTCATACTCTTTGTGGACGAATGTGACTTGTCTCGACAGTTCAAACAGCGATACGGTAAACACCCTCGAGTCAGAGCCGGTAACACCTGAGCTAGAGCTATGGCAACGTCATCCTAAAAATCACAAACAAGTGTCAGCCTTAGTTAGACGAACTACGACGTCTCTGATCCTCATTTATTCCGATGAGGTACGTAGGCAGTGGGGTAGGGCCCATTCGAGCACAATCTTTCTTTTTCCCTACATTTTCCCCCTTTTATTCCCATTTTTCAATTCCATTTCTTTTCTCAGTTCCATTTCATTCCAGATAGTCATTCTTTTATTCAAGCAGCATATTATTTCTCACCCTTTGAAAACAGACTTATAAGTGTGGATCCCGTCGGGTACGGCAGACGGATTGGGGTACTAATACCTTCCCAATTCGTAACCGACTTCCGGACCCAGATCTTTGGTTCGCAAGGCCTCGACATTTTCCTTCTTCCTTAGGTTTGTGCAACATTACCTTTCCCATTCCTTTGGGATAAAAATGTCTGGCTGGAGACTCTAACTTTTCCGCGCCACTTTCGCGTTTGTACTAGGATGAAAATCCCGGGAGCGACAACTGGCGACTCTGCTGGGGACTTTTAGAAATTCTGATTTCCCCTTTGAGAGTCAATCCTAGCGCTTGTTTGTTTCTGTTTTCTTTGGGTGTTTATTTGTTTGTTGTTATGCTTTAGTTTAGCTTTACAGTTTATCGCTTTCCTTCACGACTTTATTTACAGCTTTCTGCACTTTACTTTACTGTCGCATATACCGGCATATACTGTACTGGCTGTTCTGGTTTTCCTTGGCGGGATGGGATCATTGTGAGATAAGCCAAATACCCGGCTTGAGTATATACATAGGATTTAGAGTGGGCAGTCGTGTGGCTTGCGTGGTTTTGAGCACGTGTAGTTTTCACGAGTCCCACACCCAGATCAGGCTCTCTTGGGATATGTTCTATACTGCCTAGGCAGACCATAGAATGTTCCCACCTGAGCTGCTAACACTGGGAACCGATCATCGAGGACCTTAGTGGAAACAACCCTCTCCAGTGGTGACAGTGGCATACCACATTTTGTGGCAAACCCATTCGCACCCGAGGGCCCACTAGGGAATCACATAGGATGACCTGGTTCTCTCATAGGAATCCCGTTAAAGCAACTGGTCGTATGACGATAGTATTGTACCCTTCGGGATGAATATACTATTGTTTCTCGACTTCAGTGCTTAAAGTCGGGAACTTATGAGGGATGCTTGTTTTTCCGGAATTCAGCTGAGGCCTCCCTGAGTAGTACATAATGCCAAACCGATTCCCTGATTTGGTCATGAGCCATTTCTCGGAAATGGTGAACGTATTATTGCTATTCGGCTTTGAGAGTCCGTGATGTTGACCCGTAGTAGCATACCCGTGAGATTGGGAGGGGTTTACAGGTTTGCAGGAAAACTAAAACTTCAACCTACCTTGTTCTTGATACTTGGGTTTTCTTCCGACACATACTTATGATCTGGTATTCTTGACAGTCGGTATTCAAGCAAACTAGAAGGCAGTACAACAGTGCCCGGTATATGCAACATTGATCACATGCCATTGCATTGCATCATATCATCCGCATACTTGCATTCCTAACGCATGCTTATTCATTTGCAGAGCTGCATATCACATCCTTGATTCCAGTTGTGGTTATTGATCTATGAGCATGAAATCTAAGAAAGGGACCAAGTGTATTATCTCCTACAAGGTTCATCAGCCTGTTGTGAAAGAAATTCTCAAAGTAAAGGCCTTAGCTCCTCCAGAAGTTCTCAATGTCTTCAAGAAGGATTACAGGTGGATTTTGTATTTCATAGAGCCCATCAGCGACTACACTTTCAGAGGGATGCGCACCTTGCTACAGTTTTATGATCCACAACTTAGATGTTTCGTACTTTCTGATTTCGTATTGGCACCCACATTAGAGGAGTATTCGAGCATCCTGAGAGTTTCCGTGAAGGACTGTGCACCATTCTTTGGGTCCAAGATTGACCCGACTTCAAAGATGTAGCAACTGCTCTTTATTTGAGCAAGTAATTGTTAGAAGACCGGATTGATAGCAAAGGAGGCTTTCGAGGATATCATTTGAGTTTCTTGTTGGATGAGGCTACCAAAGCAGCTGAGGGAAAAAGTTGGAGTACCTTCAATGCGATCCTAGCCTTGTGTATCTATGGAATCACTTTGTTCCCGAATATGCCGAATTTCGTGGATGTCGATGCCATTCGAATTTTCATAGCAAAGAATCATGTTCCTACTCTCTTAGGTGATCTCTACCACTCTGTGCATTATAAGAATGAGAAGCGAAGGGGTGGAATGTTGAATTGTTGCGCGACTGTATTCTATAAGTGGTTCACGCGCTTTCTTCCACAATCAGGGGCTTTTGAGAGGACGAAGAACACACTTGAATGGTCGGAAAGACTGATGGGCTTACAAGCAAAGTACATTGTCTGGGTTAATCAGGGATTGCGGTGCATTGACATTCTACATAGTTGCGGAGGATTCCCTAATGTCCCATTGATCGGGAGAAAAGGGGGAATTAATTATAACCCTCCCCTCACGGTTAGACAGTTCGGGTACGCCTTAAAGGAACTACCAGCCGCTGTGGACATCACAGAGTCCTTGTACTTCCAATCAACAGATGGATTCGAGATTGCTCAGAAAGCTTCTAATGCTTGGCATAGTTGAAAGACAAGAGGGAAGAAAACTTTGGGAGTAGGGAATTGTCAAATGTATCCACCGTTTGTAGAATGGCTAAGAGAATGGGTTGAAGTGTTACTGTTACCATTTGGGCATGCGCCTCTTCTATATCCCACGGTCATTGAACAACCTACCACAGTTAGCATTGAAGAGTTCAACAAGATGAAGACGGCAAGAGATGGGTTGTTAAAGGAGAATGCACAGTTGAGTCAGGAGCTTGCTAAAGCTAATCACGCCAGACTTGAGATTGAGTGGAAAGCTCAAGAAGATACTGAGAGGCATGCTATTGCAAGGAAATAGTGTGAAGTTGAGATAGCTCGGTATGAGAGGTTCGATTTTGCTACTAGAAGTTCTTCCAAGGAACACATTGACACTAGAAGGCAACTGGATCAAAAGACCTTGATGTTCGAGAACATGAAAAAGAGGCATGCTGCTTACAGGATCATAAGAGAGGAACAAGATAAAGTTCAAGCTGAAGAGATCGTGAGTAGGCTAAAGGAGAAAGATGAAGAGATGGCCGGTAAGTTGAGAGAAAAGGATGCATAACTTGCTAAAGCCCGAGAGGAAGCTGCTTACTACAAGCAGATGATGATCTACTATCAGAAGAAGCTGAAGAGGTTTGAAGACAACCAGGCGCAGACGAAGGAATTGGTAGAAGTTCCTAAGACAGGACCGATCATTGACTCAGACCTAGACAGAGGATCGCATTGACAAAGACATCTTTCTGTTTGCTTGTATGTTATGGGATTACCATCAGGACTGTTGATGGAATCTTTTTATCATTGCACTTATGTTTGAATCCATGCTTTGGGTGTTTTGACTATATCAACAAAGTTCTTATCATAAAAAGGTCTCTTTACTATCATTCTGTGTGCTCTCGCTTTGTGATCACTGACACATCTGACACATTTTCAAAACACGTTGGTTTTCGTATTCTCAGATTTGTTTGGCACGTCTACTACACACACGCACCTTATATTACCAACAATGCTTGTTACTTGCAGCAAAAGGACCTTTTGTCTTCATCAAACCCACAAAAAACTAGAATCAGGGGATGGAATGCCCTAAGAATGAATCGACATGCCATAAGCATTCATTTCTTGCATATCATATTCTTGTGTTTTTGCAGGTTACCCAGAGTTTCTAACTTATTCAACTGCAGGCAATATAGCTGGTCAACACGTTCACCGATATCTGACTAAAAGAAACCGGGTAAGGATGGCTGAACGAATGTAGACTGATCTCAACGAGCTCCGTCAGAGGATGGATCAGTTCATGGAAATGATGACTGGCATAGCCCAAAAGCAGGAGCGTCTAAGGATGATGGTTGAACAACCCCATGGGAATGTTAATACGGGAATACCGGCTGAGAATGTGGATTCTAACGCTGCCCGTAACGGAGAGCCTAATCCAAATAGGACCGCAGCACGTAATTGTAAACACCCCAAATTTGCCCTCACACTTTCACACCATGGCTTATTATCATTTCATATGCATAAACTCAATCATAACATCTCATACCACAATTTTGAGTCTTTGCATTGGTTCTAGGTCATCTGCATCTAGGGTTTGTGATCTGAGCAATCCAAGAGCCACTTGAGCCACTCCAAAGATCAGCAATCACTTCAAAGGGGTCTATGTATGTTCAAGTATCATATTATATCCTCTCAAAGTCAAGAATGCCAAATAATCACAAGAACTGGGATTGGTATGGATGCAGAGCCAGGCTTAACTGCACAGTTGACCTAAAATTAGGGTTTTGGTTTCAGAGGCCATAACTCCAAATTTTTTGGTCATTCTTGTTTCCATTGGTCTCTATATGGTATAGGGAGTATGCATATCAATTTTCATGAAGAAATTCCATGGGGAAGTCATCTGATCAAGAGTTGACTTTCTGGACAAGTCAGTGCAAAATCAGGGCATCTGAGGCCCCCAATGACCCAACCAAGGGGTGATATTCATCATTTTGAGTGTATTTGATCTTTATTTGATCATGGAAGAAGGTTGAAGTTCACAAAATTCAAGAATTACAAGTTTTTGCAAAGTTGACTTTTTAGGGCATGGTTGACTTTTAATGAAATGTCATTTTATGCAACTTTTTCAACCCTTGCTTTTTGATCCAAAAATGCTTCAAATGGAAAAACTTTGGTCATGAAAGTTGTAGATTAGATCTTTCCCTTTTCAAAAAGTACAAGAACATGACCTAATTCATTTTGGATCAAAAGTTATGGTGTGTCAAAGTTGGCAAAAATCACTAATTTTCAAATATGCACCAAATGAGAAACTTGCAAAAAAACTTTGTACCAAGGCATTTGTGACTTCTAATTCATGTCTAACCATTACACCAGCATCATGTAAGTCCTAAAGTTCAGATTGAACCAAGAGTTTCTCATGTTTCATGGCTTGTGAGGCAAGATATTTCCATGTGAACTAAAAGTGAGCAAGTTGCAAAACCATCATAACACTTCCATCCACTTGCTGCCTATGTTGCTAAACCAGCCCTAGCCTTTCCCCTCATGTTGCTGCACATCCCACACCCCTTGTACCAAGCTAGAACTTGACCCATGCTTTCTCTTACATAAAGTTGACAATTTGCAAAAAGCACCATACCAATCAATAAAGGGCAAGTCACATCATCTGACCAATAAGATTTATTTATGTGGATCAAATGCTAGCTAAACACAAGAAGAAGCAAGGCTGAAGCTCACCAGAACTCACCATTCACAAACTCTCTCCAACTTGCATTTTCCTTCGAATCTAATTCCACAAGCCACAAACATTCAAACAAGTTTCACCAGCCTTCTCACCATGCTTCACTGAACCCAAACCAACAAGACATAAGCCTGAAACCAGCAAGAACTCAACTTCCCCATTTTTCACTCTCAAAGCCAAAGCCTTCAAAACTCTTCATGCAGGCCACAAACACTTGAACAAACTTCACAAACCTTCTCAAATCATCATCCTGATCACAAAGAACCCCTCACCCTTGCCTGAAACTGCCTGAATCACAAACACGACTCCCACCTGAGCTTGAACAGAACTTGTTCAAACTCTCCAACCAGCCAACATAAACTCCTCCTAAGCATTCAGGCATCATCAGGGGATCAAGTGGAGTGGATTGCATCAAGAGGAGAGGTCAGAAAGTTACAGGATTGAAAGCTTCGAAACTCAGGTAGCTCAAGAACATTTTTTCCAAAAATCGTTTTTTAAGTTCTTAAGTTGTTATTCATGCTTCCCTGATCATAAATATGTCCTTAGTTTTGGAAATGGTGGAGAGATGAGAGTTTAATCAGTCTCTGAAACTTTTTGCCCTAGATTTTGTTTGCTTCGATTCAGCCATTCTAGGAATGATAAATTTGTTTTGATTGGGGGTTTTGGTTCGTGAGTAAGTGGGGATCATTCCTGTGTTTTTAGAATTCATTTTAGATGCGTATGGAGTGAGATTGGGTTTTGAGGTGAACGGAGAAGATGACCGGAACACTGTTCCGGTCATCTGAAAGTGATTAACGGCAGGATTAGGGCATAATCCTTAATTAGCTGAGTTTGAATGCTGGTCGTGGGATCTGGCGCCAAGTCAATGCGCGCGTGTTTCAGTTTGAATGAGGACCATTGGATTGGCTGACTTTTCTTTTTTTAGTTTAAATATCATTTTAATTTCATATTAATTCATTTGTTTTATACAATTTATTAAAAATAGCAAAAAGGCTTTAAAAATTATGAAATTTTTTACCAAGAGTTTCATTAATTTTTAAGACGCAAAAATATTTTTATTTTCATTTTTAGCATTAAAAAAGTATTTTTAAATATTTAAAAGTTTATTTTTAATTAATTAATGAGAATTAATTAATTAAAAATACTTCTAGGTATTTAAAAATCACCAAAAAATTCATGAAATGTTTTAAGACATTTAGAAACATTTTCCAACCTTCAAACCAAATTTATTTTTTGATCTTGATGCATTTTGAGAATTTTCCATGGAATTAAAATCATTTTTATGCATTATTTTGATCCAAACATCCAAAAATCATTTCTGCCTAACCCTAAAGAGTTGGACTTTGATTCTTTTTGCATTGCATTGTGTTTAGCATGTAGTTTGTAAGATTAAATGGCCATGATTTGATCTTTCATTTTCAATTTGTTTGATAATTTTCTTGTTTAGGAACCCTAAAACCCTAGAAAACTTAGAAAAATCATAACTTGAATTTGGTTAGGAGTTGAAACCTCTCCTTTGGGCATTGAGTTAGTATAGGATTAGGGATCCTTTGAGTGCATTTTCAATTTTTTGTAATGATGTTTGCTTCTGATTTTGGTTTGTGTTTGTTGCTTTGTACATAAACCCTAATCTGGGCTTCCATATGCATCCATCTTGCATCTTCTTGCATAACTTGACTTGCCATGACATTCCATGCCTCCATTTGATGCATTGAACATCATAAGACATATTGAAAGCATGTTTTATCATTGCATCTTGCATTTGTCATGTTGTATGCCATGTGCATTCCATGACTTTTCATGTTTGTTCATGTGCCCTAACTTGCTCCATTTGCATCCATGAGCTTGTATGATCACCTCCATTTGTTGTCTCATGTATGTAGCATCTCATAGCATCATTATCACCTCATGTATGCTTCTGGTTTTGGTTTCATCATACCATTTCATCTCATTTTGCATTGCATTGCATTTCTTTTCTAACCTTTCAGGTGGTAAGTGATTTTGAGAAGTGAATTTGCCTTCACTTCTCATACTTTCTTCTCATCTCTTTCTTGCACCCATGCTGCATTTTTTATGTGTGTTTGAGTTTGAGCTTGCTCATTATTTTTCTCCTTCCTTTCTTTCCTCAAGTGACTTGACTTCTTGAATGAAGCAAGTTGCTTTGCTTCTCCTGATCCTTTCATCTGCTTCCTGGTGGTTCCTTTGAAGATCTCTCTTGTAAACCTCACAAACCTTAGGAACAACCAAGCATGACAATGATTAGGGTTTTGATTAGTCCCCCTTTTAGTTTTCACCTTTGTGTCTCTTTGAGTCTTCTCTTCTCACCTCATAATCAGGAACTAAACCCTAAAGGCTTTAAGGCTTTGTGATTAAGCTTATGCCTGCATCCTTCTCTTAGGATGGAGTGTATAACTTTAATCCTAAGTGTTAAACCCTTAATGTGTTTAAATCTCTTAATCAATCCACTTAATGAGTATCAAGACACCACACTTGTAACTTGGGCCTTGCATTAGGGTTCTAATTCTTCCTTAACTGGTTAAGAAGGACTAACCCTAATGTTAATGGACAAGTCCCCCTCAAGTTGTCTTACAAACCCTAAAATTAACTTCATCATCATATCATTAAATAAAATCCACTTAATAAAGGCTTGTTTTGTCATGAGTTTAATCCCTAATCATGGATTAAGTTGAGGAGCTTTCCTCAGCTTAAACATTCTCATCTATTATCCTTCTATTAGGATGGTGTAATGAGTCTGTTTAATCCCTGATTATGGCTTAACCTCATTACTTAACACCAAACAAAAACACCAAAAACATCTAAATAATCACAAGTAGGTTAATGATCTTAATCCTACACCATGGTGGTTAAGTGTGAGAAGCTGACTTCACACTTAAGGTACTCTCATTACCCCTAAACAGAGGGAAGATGTGATGAGTTTACTAAATCCATTGGTTTAGGCTTAAACTCATTAACTTATGACAAATTCTCAAAAGCAATAAAAGATTGAAAACTCAAAAACAAACAATAATCATCTCCTTCGGGATTCTTTTCTCATCATCTTCACTCACAAACGAGAACTTGCTTCTTCCGTCTAATGCAAGACAGTTCGCACCTGAGCCAGACAGGTCATACACTTGAGCATAGACAAGTAAGCAGTTCACAAATCAATTCATCTTTCAGTCTCTTTGGGTCGAACTACGGTGTTCTGACTTCCTCATTGCACGAGAGGATACGTAGGCATAACTTAACAGTTATCGAACAAAAGTCTCTGTATATTCCCCCTCCTTCCAGCATTATTCTTTAAAGCCTCATGATCTTGAGCATCTTATTCCTTTTCTTACACTGACACATCATTTATACACTTCACTTCTCTTACACTGACACCTGTACATCTTTCCAGCTCTGTTATACACAGATTGCACTGACACTACCCCTTTAAACACAAATCTTTTAAGCGTGGATCCCGTCGAGTACGGCGGACAATCTGGATGCTAATACCTTCCCAGGTTGTAACTAACCCCCTTTCTCAGTCTCCCTGGTTCGCAACCGTCTTATCCATGTCTTTCCAGGTCTATGCAGCATTGCCTTTCCTCCGGGATAAAAATGCCTAGCTGGCGACTCTATTCATCTCCAGTGAGTTCACTGCTGTGTGTTCTCATTGTTCCCTTCGCCGACCGTTCGCGTCTGTACCTTTATCTGGGCCATTCCCATTTATCGGGAGCGACAGCTTGGCGACTCTGCTGGGGAACCTTATACTGTAACCAGGGTTTCTGGTTCTTTTTGTGGGTTCCTCCTAGCGCTCGTTTGATTTGTGTTCACTGGGGTGTTATGTGTTATTTGTGTTGTATATTTATTTTGTTTATGTACAGTTGCTTTACTGCTTCCTTTATAGCTTTGCATTATATACTGTCATACTGTGCTGCTGGCTGGATCTGTTTGTTTGCTTTGGTGGGTGGATGTTCCATTGAGAGTTAAGGTCCTATACCTGGGACCTGAGTGACACCTAGGCTAGAGTGGTTCATATTCTTTCCCATTCCATCTCGGTCTGGTGCGGGAATATGAAACACGGTTCAGATATGGGTTTCTTCTTGAGAACTCTGTGTTGCAGATTTCCTGAAATGCTAGGGCTATCTGGGAAGCCTGCTAAGTCTGGATGACCTTTAGTATTGACCTTTAGAAACTGAGGTGAATTAGAGGAGGAACTTTTATGGTTATTGTAAACACTGTACCTCCGGGTTAGAAGTGTTTACACTTCTCATAACTGATCCAAGTCTGAGGATCCTTGTTTTAGAACACCACCTGTGAGGGGGTTGGGATGTTTACAGGTTTACAGGTACCCTTGACCTCAGCATACCCTGTTACTTTGATTTGATTAAGAATACTCCATGTTGGAACAGTTCTTGTGATTCTAGACCCTGGATATGTGACTCTTTATTTGAGTCCCCCACCTTGGTTACTGGACTTTTGAACCTCCATCTGGATTTCTTGAACATACCTGGACTTATATTAGAGCACTTGATCAGATCCAGCTCAGTCACAAACCCTTGCATATCATTTGCATACATCATCACTGCATCATTTTGACATTTGCTTATTTGTTTTTCAGGGCATCCATACCTTATTTTGGCTTGGTTTTGACCCCATCATCAGCATAGACCTATCTTCATCAGCATCTACTTCAGCTATCAGCTGCCTGTTTCAGTCACCTGCACCAGCCAGTCAGTGGCCCATTTTCAGTGTTATCATCAGCACCTGTCTCAACTCTTCCTCAACATCATGGCACCTAAAAAGAGTAACATTTCCTACCACTTCTTCCAGCCTGAGCTAGCTGACATCAGGAGGATTCAGACCCTGATTACTCCAGACCATATACCACTTTTCAGAGAACACTATGGAGATATACTTGATGTGGTTATGGATTTGGACCCTTCACAGAGGAGCCTGATTCACGCTTGCCTTCAATTTTATGATCCCCCACTGAGGTGTTTCACTTTTCAGGACTTTCAGTTGGGCCCTCTATTGGAAGAATACTCATCATTAGTTGGTATACCTATCAAGGGTGGAGTCCCCTTCAACCCTGAGATGGTCTTTCCTGGTAATGAAGAGGTAGCAAAGGCTTTACATCTGGAACCAGTTCTGATTGGGCAGCATATGACTTCTAAGGCTGGAATCCCTGGCCTGCATCTGGATTTCTTGATCTCTCAAGCTACCCTGAAAGCTTCTTTAGGAGAGTGGAAAGTAGTCTGTGCTTTATTGGCCCTGAGCATATATGGGATCATATTGTTTGCAGATGAGCCTCGATTCATTAGCAAGAATGCAATCCATCTTTTCATTCTAAGGAACCCAATGCCCACTTTATTGGGGGATTTTTACTACTCAGTGCACCAGAGGAATGAAAAGCAGAGGGGAAGATTAGTGAGGTGTTGTGCTCCTTTGTTCCATACTTGGCTTCTCAGGCATCTACCCAAGACAGATGCATTTTTGAACCCTCATCAGCAGAGAAACTGGGCTAGAAGACTCACTGCTTTAACTTCAGCTGATATCAGGTGGTGCACTCAAAGCACAAAAGGCAGGGATATCATTACCAGTTGTGGGAAGTTTCCCAATGTACCCTTGATAGGAGTTAAGGGTTGCATTAATTACAACCCTCTGCTATTCAAAAGACAACTGGGCTATGCACTGGTCCACACTCCTAAGGCACAAGACTTGGCTGAGACTCTTTATTGTGAGAACAAGCCTAATCTGGCCATTGTTAGGCAGGCATCCTGGGCCTGGGATAATGTTCAAACTAAAGAAGTAACCATTCTGGGGAAGTGCAACAATGTGGCATCAGTACAATACTATGAATGGTCTCATGCCAGAGCTCAGATTTCTGGGATGCCTTTCACCATCGAGGACACACCCGGACCCTCTACCATACAAACTCCAGCAGCAACTGTCAGCCTGGAAGAAATTGAGAAACTGAAGAAAAGAAATGAGAAGCTGACTCAGGCTCTACAGAAGACCCTCTGGGAAAGGAGTGATTGTAGGATGGATATTGAGAGGTTAGAGAAGCTGAAAGTAGAGCATTTAGCCAGAATAGAGAAGTCTGAAGATTACATCAAGAAGGCTAGGGCTGAAGAGCAGATCTTGAAGAATGCCTGCAAGGAAGCCCAGTTCCAGAAATCCAGGACTGACTTGTATCTGAAAGAGTGTCAATCTAGGTGGGTCAGGATCACCGAAGCTCGTACTCTGGAAGATAAGAGGGTCCAAGACAAGATAGGGCAACTGAAAGCTAATGCAAAAGAGCAGCAGGAAGCCCTGGCAGCAGCCCAGAGGGAGATATCCGAGCTGAAGATCAGAGCTGGAGTAAAGAGGTCAAAGGATCAAGGTCAACACAAGAAGTTAACTGCAGCTGTTACTACCCGGAACCTCCTCATCAGGAATCTCACGGAGCGTCCAGCTGATCCTGTGACTGAAGCACTTCTCAAGGAAGTTCAGGAGGATGAGTTTGGTCTTGGTGTTTGACTATTTGCTTGTTGTTGTTTTCATTTCATGTACTTTTATTTTCTTGTAAGGTATTTTGACCCCTCAGAGGGCTTGTATTTGTAAACAGACTATGTATCATTTGCTTTCTTTGTAATATTTGTGTTGATTTTTTCCATCTGAGTTTCTTCAAAAGCCACATCAACAGCATCTTCAAGGGTCTGGAAGGGTCAAAACTGAATACCAAGCCGGATACCTTGAGAACAAATAAGCATACTGCATTGCATGCTAACCTTTTGTTTGTTTTGTAGGTTTTTGTTTTATTGTTGCTAACTGTAAACACCCCAAATTTGCCCTCACCCATTCACACCATGGCTTGTGATCATTTCATATACATGAACACAATCATATCACCTCATATCCCATTTTTGATTCACTGCATAGTTTCTAAGTCATCTGCATCTAGGGTTTATGATCTGAACAATCCAAGAGCCTCTTGAGCCACTCCAAGGGTCATCAATCACTTCAAGGGGATCCATGGGTGTTCAAGTATCATAGTACATCCTCTCAAAGTCAAGAATGCCAAAGAATCACAAGAACTGGGATTAGAATGGATGCAGAGCCAAGTTTGACTGCACAGTTGACCTAAAATTAGGGTTTTGGTTTCAGAGGCCATAACTCCAATTTTTTTGGTCATTCTTGTTTCCATTGGTATCTATATGGTATAGGGAGTATGCGTATCAATTTTCATGAAGAAATTCCATGGGGAAGTCATCTGATCAAGGGTTGACTTTTCAGACAAGTCAGTGTAAAATCAGGGCATCTGAGGCCCCCAATGACCCAACCAAGGGGTGATCTTCATCATTTTGAGTGTATATGGTCTTTATTTGATCATGGAAAAAGATTTAAGTTCACAAAAATCAAGAATTTGAAGTTTTTGCAAAGTTGACTTTTTTGGGCATAGTTGACTTTTCAAGGATATGTCATTTTAGGTCATTTTTCAAGCCTTGATTTTTGATCCAAGAAAGCTTCAAATGGAAAAACCTTGGTCATGAAAGTTGTAGATCACATTTTTCCCTTTTCAAAAAGTACAAGAACATGATCTAATTCTTCATGGATCAAAAGTTATGGTTTGACAAAGTTGGCCAAAATCACTTATTTTCAAGAAATGCCTCAAATGACAAATTTGCAAAACCATGAACCAAGGCCATTTGTAACTTCTAGTTCACTTCAAACCAATGTACAAACATCACATGAGTTCTAAAAATCAGAATTGGACCAAAGTTTCTCATGATCATGGTTTCAATAACAAGACTTTTTCATGTGAACCAAAAAGCACCAACTTGCAAAACTCATGATTGCACTTCCTACCACTTGCTACATTGGATGCTGAACTTGGCTAGCCTTTCCCCTCACCCTTGCTGCGCAGCCCCATGCTTTGTACTAGCCTAGAACCAAGCCATGCTTTCCTTACACAAAGAGTGGACTTTTGGCAAAAGTGAACTTACCAATCAATAAAGGCCAGGTCAAATCATCTGACCTATAGGATTATTTTACACTATCCTTTAGCAAGCAAAACAGATCAAGAGGCCAAGCTAAAAACAAGATCACAAGACCATACACAAACACACCTCATTTTGCAAAACTCTTCGAATCTGTCTCCACAGGCCTCAAACACTAAAACCAATTCCACAAACCAACTCACCTTGCTTCATTGAGTAGAAACCAACAAGATTCAAGCCTGAAACCAGCATGAACTGAGCTTCACCATTTCTCATCCTCAAAACCAGAACTCTTCGAATCCCTTTATCCAACCATCAAACACACCATTTTTCTTCACCAACAAGTCAAGCACATCAAAAGGAGTCAAAACCACCCTTCACATTGACCTGAAGCTGCCTATACACAGAGCTCATTTTCTGCTATATCAGATTGGAACCTCTCAAAATAGCTTGCTCAAGCTCATTCCAAGCCTGCCATTAGCATCAGGAGGATCAATGGAGTAAGTTGGCACCAAGAAGCAGTCCAGAAAGCCCAGAAATTGAAGCTTCCATCTCAGGTATGAACATGAACATTTTCTTTCAAAGCTTGCATTTTAAGTTATAATCTGTTTGCTTATGCTTTGCTGGTCATGGGGATGCTTTCAGAATCAAAAATAAGTGAGAAATGGGTTTGTATGATCCTTCTGAAATTTTGCCCGTGGATTTTGTTTCTTTCGATTCGTTTGGTTCATGGTGTTTAAATGATGTTTGAGCATAGATTCGTGTCCTAGGATGTTAGAGGATCACTTAGGTGTGTTTAATTTGTGGAATAGATGCCTGAATCATGTTTTAGGGTTTTTGGGGTGCTGGAGAAGATGACCGGAGCTTCTCTCTGGTCACCTGAATGTGGTTAGCCCTAATCTCAGGTCATTAAGTGTGTTTGAATATTGGGCGTTGGATTGGTTGACTCAGTGGACTTCCCGCGCGCATGGAGGGCCCAGATCCTCTTGCTTTGCCCTAATCCACTTATTTAGATTAATTAATTCATAATTAGGTTAATTAACTCAGATGCAATCCTGGCCACTAGATCTGGCGCCAGTCAACGTATTCAAACCCAGATTCAATCCCTGCCTTCCATTCGTTTGACTTTCCATTTATTTTGATTTAATTTCATTTCTTTTCTTTTTATTTGCATAATTTATTAAAAATAGTAAAAAATGTCTAAAAATTATGAAATTTTTTATCCTGAGTTTCATTAATTTTTATGACACAAAA
Source organism: Lathyrus aphaca (assembly GCA_963966055.1). NCBI lineage: Eukaryota > Viridiplantae > Streptophyta > Magnoliopsida > Fabales > Fabaceae > Lathyrus > Lathyrus aphaca. Next base: position 365,775,028 of record OZ014521.1, read on the forward strand.
ATATTTTTGTTTTTATTTTTAGCATTAAAAAAATATTTTTTAAATATTTAAAAGTTTATTTTTAATTTATTAATGGAAATTAATTTATTAAAAATACTTTTAAGTATTTAAAAATTACCAAAAAATTCATGAAATGTTCTAGGACATTTAGAAACATTGTCCAACCTTCAAACCAAATTTATTTTTTGATCTTGATGCATTTTAAGAATTTCTCATTGAATTAAAATCATTTTTGTGCATTATTTTGATCCAAAGTTCAAAAAATCATTTCTGCCTATTCATGAGGAGTTGGACATTGATTCTTTTTGCATTGCATTGTGTTTAGCATGTAGTTTTTGAGATTAAATTGCCATGATTTGATCTTGCATTTTCAAATTGTTTAACATTTTTCTTGTTTAGGAACCCTAAAAACCCTAGAAACTTGTAAAAATCATAACTTAAGATTGGTTAAGAGTTGAGACTTCTCCTTTGGGAAGTGGTTTAGTATGGGATTAGGGGTCCTTTGTGTGGCATTTTCCATTTTTTATCTTAGGGTTTGCTTCTGGTTTTGGTTTGTGTTTGATGTTTGATTCATAAACCCTAATTTGGGCTTCCATATGCATCCATCTTGCATTCTCTTGCATAACATGACTTGCCATGACATTCCATGCTTCCATGTGATTCATTTGACATCATAAGACATATAGAAAACATGTTTGATCATTGCATCATGTATTTGCCATGTTGTATGTCATGTGCACTTCATAACTTTTCATGTGTTTTCATGGTTCCTAACTTGCTTCATTTGCATTCATAAGTTTGTATGATCATTTCCATGTGCTGCCTCATGTTTGTAGCATCTCATAACATCATTAGCATCATGTATGTGCTTCTGGTTTTGTTTCTCATCATGTCATCTCATCCCATTCTGCATTGCATTGCATTCCTTTTCTAACATTTCAGGTGGTAAGTGAACTTGAGAAGTGAATTTGCCTTCACTTCTCATAACCTTTCCTTTCATCTCTCTTGCATCCATTGCTGCATTTTCTATATGTGTTTGAGTTTGAGCTTGCTCATTCTTCTTTTTCCCACTTTCTTTCTTCAAGTGACTTGACTTCTTGAATGAAGCAAGTCACTCTGCTTCTCTTGATCCTTTCATCTGCTTCCTGGTGGTTCCATTGAAGATTTTTCTTGATAAACCTCATAAACCTTAGGAACAACCAAGCATGACAATGATTAGGGTTTTGATTAGTCTCCCCTCTTAGTTTTACCTTTGTGTCTCTTATTGAGTCTTCTCTTCTCATCTCATAATCAGGGACTAAACCCTAAAGGCTTTAAGGCTTTGTGATTAAGCTTATGCCTGCATCCTTCTCTTAGGATGGAGTGTATAACTTTAATCCTAAGTGTTAAACCCTTAATGTGTTTAAATCCTCTAATTAATTCACATAATAATCATCAAGACTTCACACTTGTAACTTGGGCCTTGCATTAGGGTTCTAATTCTTCCTTAACTGGTTAAGAAGGACTAACCCTAGTGTTAATGGACAAGTCCCCCTCAAGTTGTCTTATAAACCCTAAAACTCACTTCATCATCATATCATTAACTAAAATCCACTCAATAAAGGCTTTGTTTTGTCATGAGTTTAATCCCTAATCATGGATTAAGTTGAGGAGCTTTCCTCAGCTTAAACATTCTCATCTATTATCCTTCTATTAGGATGGTGTAATGAGTCTGTTTAATCCCTGATTATGGCTTAACCTCATTACTTAACACTAAACAAAAATCACAAAAACATCTAAATAATCACAAGTAGGTAAATGACCTTAATTCTACATCAAAGGTGATTAAGTGTGAGAATCTGACTTCACACTTAAGGTATTCTCATTACCCCTAATCAGAGGGAAGATGTGATGAGTTTACTAACCCATTGGTTTAGGCTTAAGCTCATTAACTTATGACAAACTTTCAAAAGCAATAAAAGACTGAAAATACAAAAACAAACAATAATCGTCTCCTTCGGGATTCTTTTCTCATCACCTTCACTCATAAACGAGAACTTGCTTCTTCCGTCTAATGCAAGACAGTTTGCACCTGAGCCAGACAGGTCATACACTTGAGCATAGGCAAGTAAGCAGTTCATCAGTCAATTTATCTTTCAGTCTCTTTGGGTCGAACTACGGTGTTCTGACTTCCTCATTGCACGATAGGATACGTAGGCATAACTTAACAGTTATCGAACAAAAGTCTCTGTATATTCCCCCTCTTCCCAGCTTTATTCCCTTAGCCTCATGATCATGAGCATCTTACTCCTGTTCTCACACTGACACTTTCATACTTCATATCACTTATACACTATGCACTGACACCTGTACATCCTTTTCCAGCTATTGTATACACAGATTGCACTGACACTACCCCTTTAAAACACAAATCTTTTAAGCGTGGATCCCGTCGAGTACGGCGGACAATCTGGGTGCTAATACCTTCCCAGGTTGTAACCAACCCCCTTTCTCAGTCTCTCTGGTTCGCAACCGTCTTATCCATATCTTTCCAGGTCTATGCAGCATTGCCTTTCCTCCGGGATAAAAATGCCTAGCTGGCGACTCTATTCATCTCCAGTGAGTTCACGGCTGTGTGTTCTCATTGTCCCTTTCGCCGACCGTTCGCGTCTGTACCTTTATCTGGGCCATTCCCATTTATCGGGAGCGACAGCTTGGCGACTCTGCTGGGGAACCTTATTTTTGCAACCAGGGCTTCTGGTTCTTTTTGTGGGTTCCTCCTAGCGCTTGTTTGATTTGTGTTTACTGGGGTGTTATGTGCTTATTTGTGTTTGTATATTTGTATTTATTTTTGCTTTATGAATAGTTTTGTTTATTGCTTTCTTTATAGCTTTATGCATATATTATCATATTGTCATACTATGCTGGCTGGATCTGTTGTTTGCTTTGGTGGGTGGGGTTCTATTGAGAGTTAAGGTCCTATACCTGGGACCTGAGTGACACCTAGGCTAGAGTGAATCATATTCTTTCCCATTCCATCTCGTTCTGGTGCGGGAATATGAAACACGGTTCAGATATGGGTTTCTTCTTGAGAACTCTGTGTTGCAGATTTCCTGCAATGCTAGGGCTATCTGGGAAGCCTGCTAAGTCTGGATGACCTTTTAGTATTGACCTTCAGAAACTGAGGTGAATTAGAGGAGGAACTTTTATGGTTATTGTAAACACTGTACCTCCGGGTTAGAAGTGTTTACACTTCTCGTAACTGATCCAAGTCTGAGGATCCTTGTTTTAGAACACCACCTGTGAGGGGGTTGGGCTGTTTACAGGTTTGCAGGTACCTTGACCTCAGAATACCCTGTTACTTTGACTTGATTAAGAATACTCCATGTTGGAACAGTTCTTGTGATTCTAAAACCCTGGACATGTGGCTCTTTATTTGAGTCCCCCACCTCGGTTACTGGATTTATAGACCTCCAACTGGAATTCTTGAACACACTTGGACCTATATCAGGGCATTTGATCAGATCCGGCTCAGTCACAGACCCTTGCATATCATCTGCATACATAAACATTGCATCATATTGACATTTGCTTATTTGTGTTTCAGGGTATCCACTTTCATCTTTGGTTTTGGTTTTGACCCCATCTTCAGCACTGACCTATCTTCATCAGCATTTGCTTCAGCTATCTACTTCAGTTATCTGCACCAGCCAACCAGTGGCCCATTCTTCAGTGTTATCATCAGCACCTGTCTCTACTCATCTTCAGCATCATGGCTCCTAAAAAGAGCAACATCACCTACCACTTCTTCCAGCCAGAGCTATCTGACATCAGGAGGATTCATACCCTGATCACTCCGGATCACATACCATTGTTCAGGGAACACTATGGGGATATACTTGATATGGTTATGGATCTGGACCCTTCACAGAGAAGCCTGATCCACACTTGCATTCAGTTCTATGATCCCCCACTGAGATGCTTCACTTTTCAGGACTTTCAGCTAGGCCCTCTATTAGAAGAATACTCATCATTGGTTGGTTTGCCTATTAGGGGTGGAATCCCTTTCAACCCTGAGATGGTCTTTCCTGGTAATGGAGAAGTAGCAAAGGCTCTGCATTTGGAACCTGTCCTGATTGAGCAACATATGACTTCTAAAGCTGGAATCCCTGGCTTCCATCTGGATTTCCTGATTTCTCAAGCTACCCTGAAAGCTTCTTTAGGAGAGTGGAAAGCTGTTTGTGCCTTGTTGGCTTTGAGCATATATGGGATTGTGTTGTTTGCAGATGAGCCTCGATTCATTAGCAAGAATGCAATCCATCTGTTCATCTTGAAGAACCCAGTGCCCACTTTATTGGGGGATCTCTACTATTCAGTGCATCAGAGGAATGAAAAACAGAGGGGAAGATTAGTGAGGTGTTGTGCTCCATTGTTCCATACTTGGCTTCTCAGGCATCTACCCAGGACAGATGCATTTTTGAACCCTCATCAGCAGAGCAACTGGGCTAAGAGACTCACTGCTCTAACTTCAGCCGATATCAGATGGTGCACTCAAAGCACCAAGGGTAGGGATATCATCACCAGCTGTGGGCATTTCCCCAATGTCCCCCTAATAGGAGTTAAGGGTAGTATCAATTACAACCCTCTGCTGTTTAGAAGACAACTGGGCTATGCCCTGGTCCACACTCCTAAGGCACAGGACTTGGTTGAAACTCTTTATTGTGAGAACAAGATTAATCTGGCTATTGTTAGGCAGGCAGCCTGGGCCTGGGATAATGTTCAGACCAAGGGAATAACCATTTTGGGGAAGTGCAACAATGTGGCATCAGCACAATATTATGAATGGTCCCGTGCCAGGGCCCAATTCTCTGGGATGCCCTTTACTATAGAAGATATGCCTGAATCATCTTCAGCACCACCTGCCACTGTCAGTTTGGAGGAGTTTGAGAGTTTGAAAGAAAGAAATGAGAAGTTAACTCAAGCTTTGCAGAAGACCCTCTGGGAAAGGAGTGATGGTATGAGGGAGGTTGAGAGATTGGAGAAGTTGAGAGTGGAGCATCTGGTTAAGATTGAGAAGTCTGGGGATTATATCAAAAAGTCTAAAGCTGGAGAACAAATTCTGAAGAATGCTTGCAAAGAAGCCCAGTTCCAGAGAGCAAGGACAGACTTGTATTTGAAGGAGAGTCAAGCTCGGTGGGTCAGGATCACCGAAGCTCGTACTCTGGAGGACAAGAGAGTTCAAGACAAGATGGAGCAACTGGAAGCTAGTGCAAAAGAGCAGCAAGAAGCCCTGGCAGCAGCCCAGAGGGAGATATCAGAGTTGAAGATCAAAGCTGGGGTGAAGAGGTCAAAAGACCAAAGTCAGCACAAGAAGCTAGCAGCAGCTGTTACCACCCGGAATCTCCTCATCAGGAATCTCACGGAGCGTCTGGCTGATCCTGTGACCGAAGCACTTCTCAAGGAAGTTCGTGAGGATGAGTTTGGTCTTGGTGTTTGACCCTTTGTTTGTTGTTGCTTTCATTCCGTGTATTTTTCATTTTTTCTTGTAATGTATTTTGACCCCTCAGAGGGCTTGTATTTGTAAACAAACTATGTACCATTTTGGCTTTTTGTAATATATGTATTAGTTTGTTCCATCCGAGTTTCACTTCAAAAGCGACATCAACAGCATCTTCAAGGGTCTGGAAGGGTCAAAACTGAATGCCAAACCGGATAACTTGGGAGCAAATAAGCATAACTGCATTGCATGCTAACACTTTTGTTTGTTTTGTAGGTTTTTGTTTTATTGCCACTAACTCTGTTGTGATGTTCAGGAACTATTGCTCGGCGCCGAGTATTTCCCCTCAACCGTCCGCACCGTTATCCAACCCGTAACAACCTTCCGGGCATTCAAATGGATCAGATGCAGCAGGACCTTACTGAGGTCAGAAATCAAATGGCAAATGAAAGGCTAGAGATGAGGAATCAAATGACTCAGTTTATGGAAGTGATGAACAACATGGCTCAGAGCCAGGAAAGATTGAGGGCCATGGTGGAAAGGCAGAATCAAGAAGATCCACATATAGGAACTGCCGGCACTAGCAACAATGAAAGGGTCCAACCTCATGTTAACCCCCCTGTATTTGGACCACACCTCCATCCTGAGGTCAACATCCCTGCAAATGTTCAAGGGACCGCCACTGCAGCCAGGGTACTTCAAGAAGACCCCCAAGAGGATCAATTCACAGTAATGGGTGCTGGGGAAGAAGCTTATGATAGAAGGTTGGATGAGATAGCTGAGAAATTGAGGTCCTTAGAGTCTCAAAACTCTCTGGGTTTCGACGTCATGGACATGGGCTTGGTAGACGGGGTCAGGATCCCCCATAAGTTTAAGCCTCCTTGTTTTTAAAAATACAATGGGACTTCCTGCCCCCGGACTCATTCACAATCATTTCTGGGGAGGCTGAAGGCCTATACTATGGATGAGAAGCTCTGGATGTTCTATTTTGAAGATAGCTTGACTGGAGCGTCAAGAGAATGGTACTCTCACTTGACAAGGGCAACTATTAGATGCTGGAAGGACCTGGCAGAGGCCTTCATCAGACAGTATCAATATAACTTAGACATGGCACCCAACAGGACCCTCCTAATGGGAATGTCACAGTCGTCAAGGGAAAGTTTCCGAGAATATGCCCAGAGATGGAGGCAACTGGCTGCTGCTGTTCAGCCACCTATGTCTGAGAGGGAAATGGCAGATATGTTTATGAACACCCTTCAGGGGACTTATATTGACAGGCTGGCTGCTTTCTCTTCCACCAGCTTTGCGGATGTTGTCATAGCCGGGGAGAGAATTGAAAGCCTATTGAAGATGGGCAAGATCTCAGACAATGGTGCAAGCTCGTCCAGTAGCACAAGAAAGCCTTTTGCAGGCCCGAGAAGAACTGGCGAGACCAATGCCATCCACACCAACAGGGGCAGGCCCCAATATGTTCACAGATCAGTGGCGGCAGTCACCATTCCCGCTCCAGCTCATCCTCAGCCAGTTTATCAACCTCCGCAGCAAAACTATCAGCCACAACCTCAGTACCATCAACAGAATCAGTATCCTCCGAGAAATTACAACAACAGCAACACCAACAACAATAACCAGCAAAGGCCATTCCAACAGAGGCCATCTCAAGCCAACAGGGTAATCGATCCGATCCCTATGCCATATGCTACATTGCTGCCACAACTCCTGAAACTCAACCTAGTTGAGCTAAGGACGTTGGCACTTCCAGATCCCAACAGTCTACCCAGGAATTATGACTCCAACGCTAGGTGTGCTTTTCATTCAAATGCACCTGGCCACAGTACAGAAAAGTGCAGAGCCCTGCACATGAAGGTACAAGACCTGGTGGACTCAAAAGCTCTGAATTTCGCACCTCCACCCAATGTCAATAAGAACCCCATGCCAAACCACGGTGGTCCCAGAATTAACGCTATTGAAGAAGACAAACCGTCTTATTTAATAACCAGTGTGGGTCAAATCCGGACACCGTTGGTAGAAATTAAGGCTCAGCTCCTCGAATGTCAAATGTTCCCGGGGTGTGAGTTGGGGTGTGCTTACTGCAATATCTCGGTAAACGGGTGCGATAACCTGAGGAATGGCATAGACAGTCTCATTCAGAGTGGCCAACTTCAGATCACCACATCATTTCCTACAAGTCCAGCAATCTCGTTAGCAACAACTCTAGAACCTCCTACAACTGCAACAACCATTGTTCCTGACAATTCTTCGGCTTCATCAACAAGTACTTCATCTATTATCTCAACTGATCAGTTATCAACAAATTTTTCTTCTACAACTCCAGCACCACTTTATTTTGAAACTCCTACAACAACAACATCCATCCTTCCACCAATGTCTCCTACAACACCAGCAACAAATCATGAAGATGTCTCAACTGTCACAATATTTTATGATCCTGAAAACAACTCTGCCTACAACTCAGAAAGTGCTGCTCCCATCAGGGCACCAGTTACAATTTATTACGATCCACAGACTATCACAATTCCTTCCGCAGCTGCAGTCAGTCCAGTCACTATCACGGTGCCTGGACCAGTACCCTATGAAAGCAGTAATGCCATCCCGTGGCATTACGGCTCTGACCTGTACTGTGAAGGACAAAGAATCACTTTTGAATCATCAACCCCTGCACCACAAATTGACAATGTGGGAGGAGGCGGAGGCTTCACTCGAAGCGGACGTCTTTTCGCTCCACAAACTCAGAGACCCACTGCCGAAGCAGAAGCTGCTGCTAAGGCAAAAGGAAAAAGCTTGGTGCAGGAAGAGCAGACTGTTAAAGAAGCCTTGAAGACACCCTTTGACCAAGAGGTTGATGAGTTCATGCGAATCATCAAAAAGAGTGATTATAAAGTAGTGGATCAGCTTCACCAGACGCCTTCCAAGATCTCAATCCTATCATTGCTTATGTGCTCCAAGGCCCATCGGAATGCACTACTCAAAGTCTTGCACGCAGCTTACGTGCCTGAAGAGATCACTGTCAATCAGCTGGAAGCTGTAGTTGGAAATGTTAATGCTAGTCACGGACTAGGGTTCACCAATACTGATTTGACAACGGAAGGCTGTAACCATAACAAAGCCTTGCACATAACCATGGAATGTAAAGGTGCTGTCCTTTCCCATGTGCTGGTAGACACAGGGTCGTCCCTCAATGTCTTACCTAAAAAGGCCCTGGTGAAGCTAGAATACGATGGATTGGCATTGAGACCCAGCAACCTGGTGGTAAGAGCCTTTGATGGTTCAAAGAGATCGGTTCTGGGAGAGATTGAATTGCCCATAACGATTGGCCCGCAGACCTTCAAAACTACCTTCTACGTGATGGATATACAGCCTGCCTACAGCTGTCTATTGGGTAGGCCATGGATTCACGCCGCTGGCTCCGTGACCTCTACCCTTCACCAGAAGTTAAAATACGAGTGGGAGGGTCAAATCGTTACAATCTGTGGAGAAGAGGATATTTTTGTCAGCCACCTGGCTACCTATAAGTACATTGAGATGGATGGGGAGATCCATGAAACAATGAGCCAGGGGTTCGAAGCTTTGAATGTCAATGAAACATCTGCTGTGCCTGGTACTTCAATATCATCATACCAACAAGCCCGGAAGGTTGTTGAGGGAGGAAACGCCCAAGGCTGGGGAAAACTGCTATCGGTGGAGAAGAAAGAAGACAGATTTGGGTTGGGTTACAAACCGACTCAACAAGATCAAGCAGAGGCTGCAAGGGAGCCCAACTTTGTGAGTGGGGGGATGCTCACCCCTGATGCTATCAACTGTCTGGAAGACGAGCTGGAAGAAGAACGCAACCTGGAAAGCTGGATTCGTCCAAAGATCCCGGGGAGCAGTATCTCAAACTGGTCTTCCCAGGAAATTATAAGAGTTACTCATGCAGAGTAATTATTATTTCCTGTATTTTTATAGCATGCATCAAAGTCTTGCATCTTGCCCAAGATGACAAGACTCATTTTGTAATCGGGCCATCTGTACTTTTTGTGCAACAAGATTAACCAATGAAATATCAGACATCTTTTTGCAAATGAGTCTTTTCCTTTTCCGCTCACTGTTTTTCCATTCTTCTTTTTGTACAAAAAATAAATGGCAGTGTTTTCAAAATGACAACTTTATTTCACTTTTCTAAAACAAGATTAAAATCAAATCACTAAAATGAACCAACTGAACCCTTGCAGAGTGTGCCTTCCAGACAGCACTGACAACAACACGGCTATGACTTCGTATGACTTTGACAATCCAATCAATCAAGTTGATGAAGGGGTTGAAGAAGAATATGAGCTCCCTGAAGAGCTAGCCAGGTTGTTGAGACAAGAGGAAAAGGTTATTACTCCTCACCAGGAGGAGGTTGAAGTGATCAATCTTGGTACAGACGAAGACGTGAAAGAAGTTAAGATCGGGGCCTGCTTACAAGACTCAGTGAAGAGACATTTGATTGACCTGCTTCAAGAGTATGTGGACGTGTTTGCTTGGTCTTATCAAGATATGCCAGGATTGGATACCGACATTGTCGTGCACAAGCTGCCTTTGAGAGAAGAATGCCCGCAAGTTAAGCAGAAACTGCGTCGTACTCGCCCAGACATGGCTATGAAAATCAAGGAGGAGGTACAAAAGCAATGGGACGCCGGGTTCCTTGCTGTGACTAGCTATCCACCGTGGGTTGCTAACATAGTACCTGTGCCTAAGAAAGACGGCAAAGTAAGAATGTGTGTTGACTACCGGGATCTGAACAGAGCCAGCCCGAAAGATGACTTCCCTTTACCTCACATTGATGTATTGGTGGATAATACGACTCAGTTCTCGGTATTCTCCTTCATGGATGGATTTTCAGGATACAATCAGATTAAGATGTCACCTGAAGACATGGAGAAGACAACCTTCATCACACCCTGGGGAACGTTCTGCTACAAGGTAATACCATTTGGGCTCAAGAATGCCGGTGCAACGTATCAACGGGCTATGGTGACATTATTCCACGATATGATCCATAAGGAAATCGAGTGTTATGTGGATGACATGATCGCCAAGTCCCTTACAGAAGAAGATCACCTGGTGAATCTGTTGAAGTTATTCAAGCGTCTGAGGAAGTACCAATTGAAGTTGAACCCCAACAAATGCACATTCGGGGTGCGATCTGGTAAGCTGCTGGGTTTTATTGTGAGCGAGAAAGGGATTGAAGTTGACCCTGATAAAGTCAAAGCCATCCAAGAGATGCCTGCACCGAGGACAGAGAAAGAAGTTCGAGGGTTCTTAGGTCGATTGAACTACATCTCACGATTCATATCTCACCTTACAGCAACCTGTGAACCCTTGTTCAAGCTGTTGAGAAAAGAGCAAACGGTCAGGTGGAATGAAGACTGCCAAAGGGCTTTTGACAAGATCAAAGAATACTTACAAGAACCTCCAATCCTTATGCCTCCAGTTGAAGGAAGACCTCTGATAATGTACTTGACAGTATTAGAAGAGTCGATGGGGTGTGTGTTGGGCCAGCATGACGAGTCTGGTCGAAAAGAGTATGCAATTTACTACCTAAGCAAAAAGTTTACCGACTGCGAACAACGATATTCACTGCTCGAGAAAACTTGCTGTGCTTTAGCGTGGGCTGCTCGCCGACTGAGACAGTATATGTTGACCCACACTACTTTGTTGATATCAAAAATGGACCCAGTCAAGTACATTTTCGAGAAGCCAGCACTTACCGGACGGGTTGCAAGATGGCAGATGATTCTCACAGAATACGACATCCAGTACACCTCTCAGAAAGCCATCAAGGGTAGTGTACTATCTGAATATCTGGCTGAGCAACCCATTGATGATTACCAGTCTATGAGGTTTGACTTCCCTGATGAAGACATCATGTTCATGAAAGCAAAAGATCATGAAGAGCCTGTTCACACTGAAGGGCCCGACCCAGAAGAAGAATGGATTATGATGTTTAATGGGGCTGTCAACATGAATGGTCGTGGTGTTGGTGCAGTACTCATTACACCTAAAGGAGTTCACATGCCTTTCTCGGCAAAGCTCACTTTCAACTGCACTAACAACGAAGCTGAATACGAAGCTTGCATTATGGGTCTGGAGGAAGCCATTGACCTCAGGATCAAGACATTGACCGTATTCGGAGATTCAGCTTTGGTAGTCAATCAAACCAACGACAAATGGTACACCCACCAGGATCATCTGATACCTTACAGGGATTATACAAGGAGGTTATTGACTTTCTTTACAACAGTCAAGCTTGAGTATATCCCTCGGGACGAGAATCAGTTCGCAGATGCTCTGGCCACCATTTCATCCATGATCAAAGTTCAAGCTGCCAACTTTGTGCCTCAGATCTCAGTGTCCAGACTCGACAGACCAGCATATGTATTTGCAGTAGATGTTGTTAAAGATGATAAGCCTTGGTTTCATGACATTAAATGCTTCTTGGAGGATCAAACATACCCACCTGGGGCATCATCCAATGATAAGAAGACATTAAGAAGGCTCGCTGGTAGTTTCTTCCTGAACACTGATGGGTCTTTATACAAAAGGAACTTTGATATGGTACTCCTCAGATGTGTTGATAAGACAGAAGCAGACTTGTTGATGCATGAAGTGCACGAAGGATCCTTTGGTACCCATGCAGGAGGGCATGCCATGGCTAAGAAATTGCTAAGATCAGGTTATTACTGGATCACGATGGATGCTGACTGTTGTGCCTACGCCAAAAAATGCCATAAATGCCAGATTTATGCAGATAAGGTGCATGTGCCTCCCAATCCCTTGAACATCATGTCTTCACCATGGCCCTTTGCCATGTGGGGCATTGATATGATTGGCAAGATCGAGCCAACTGCTTCAAATGGCCACAGATTCATCCTGGTCGCCATTGACTATTTCACCAAATGGGTTGAAGCAGCCTCATATGCAAACGTCACAAGACAAGTGGTAGCCAGATTTCTGAAAAGAGATATCATCTGTCGATACGGAGTGCCCGAGCGAATCATTACTGATAATGGTTCCAACTTAAACAACAAAATGATGGCAGAGCTATGCCGGGACTTCAAGATCCAACATCACAATTCTTCTCCTTACAGGCCAAAGATGAACGGCGCTGTTGAGGCAGCAAATAAGAATATCAAGAAGATTGTGCAGAAGATGGTAGTCACTTACAAAGACTGGCATGAAATGCTACCGTTTGCCTTGCATGGGTACCGCACGTCAATCAGAACATCCACTGGGACAACACCGTATCAACTTGTGTACGGTATGGAGGCAGTCCTACCAGTTGAAGTTGAATTACCCTCCCTCCGGGTACTGATGGATGTTAAACTGAGTGAAGCAGAATGGGTTAGGTCCCGATACGAGCAAGTGAGTCTGATTGAAGAGAAAAGATTGGCTGCAATTTGTCATGGGCAGTTATATCAGAAAATAATGAAGAAAGCCTTTGATCAGAAAGTCAGGCACCGAGAGTACCAAGTAGGAGATCTTGTGCTGAAAAGAATCCTCCCTCCTCATACAGACCACAGGGGCAAATGGACTCCGAACTATGAAGGACCATTTGTGGTAAAGAAAGTTTTCTCTGGTGGAGCACTGATGCTCAACACCATGGATGGTGAAGATTTCCCGTCCCCTGTGAATTCAGATGCAGTTAAAAAATACTTCGCATAAAATGACCCGCTGGACATGAAAACAGAATGTAAGTCCAGGCAAAAATAGGGCATCCCGGCGAGTCAAAAACAGAATAAAAGACTCGGGCAAAAATAAGGGAAAATAAACAAAAAAATGTACACCCGCTGAGTTGAAAAGCCGCATTGGACAGCTCAGGCAAAAATGGGTATCCCGATGGATTGAAAACCCAGAAGGGCGATCCATGCAAAATGAGGGAATAAGCGAACAACTGCACTCTGAATTCGTCTGCATCATCTACAACTTGGTAAGCTTCGAAAAGATCAAGCTTCAATCAGAATCAACATTCTTCAGAAAGCAAGATGAGAAGAACGTCAAAAGTCATACGAATCATAGAGAGAGAGGAAGCTCCTCAAAGCGTCATCAACACTGCCAACATTTTGTTTCTCAATTTGTAACAATCTCCTCATTTCAGGGGATATGTTCCTTTGACTGTATCTCGCCAATTCAGGGCATATGAATTAATAAAATCAGATTTTCAGTCATGTCTCGTTTTGTACATTTTATTTGCAAAAAATGTCTGATGTCTTAAAAGAAAAAAAAACTGATTGCATAAGAATACAGATGTTTATCTTCAAATGAAAATATGCTTGCAGGAAATATGCTTACTCTCAGAAGTATCTAAACTCCTATGACGGAATCCAGTAAAGGGTACCTCGGGATTTTCTTGTGCGTTTCTCTATCTTTTTCAGGATTGCAGGTATCCAGAGCGCAACTTGGGGCATGTAAGCTTCATCCCAGCAAGCTGGCAAATCAACACTCAATTTTAGCACCCGAAGTGCACTCTCCCCAGCTGAGTTGCCTTTCATGACTCCTCCCAGCTGAGTTGGCCACTTATTACTTATCCCCATCAGAATGGGCAGGTATCACAGAAGATGCCCATATCCCCTGCTGAGTCAAGAAGCTACCGTAACGGAATTTCTAGGGAGGTTTTTCAATGATTCCTCTTTTTTTTTCTCCCCAGCCGAGTTGCCATCTCGCCCTCAGCCGAGTACAAAAGTCAGAGAGATATCTCCCCACAGAGTTCCAGCCTCTATCCAGAAGAACAGCGCATAGAAAATCACAACAGAGTGAAGAAAGCTTCTACAAACCCCAGCTGGGTCTCTCATTTATTAGGATAGGTCTATCATTGACCCGTATCCCCAAGCAGATATCATATCATCAGATCTACCCGTGATCTCATCCCCAGCTGGGATGCCTGTTTCAAACAGATCAATCAAAAATCTTCGCAGCAACGGGACCCGGATCCCGGTTTGGTATCTTTGCATAATCGTAGCATTCGCATCATATTTACCCACAAAGCGTAGCATTCTGTCTAGTACGGAGCATTACGGCAAAAATCCAACACATAGCATAATCATAAGCCATGTTTTGAATCAGCACTTGTGAATAATGACAGCTCATCAATGTACAGAAAAATCCCCACCAGATTCCCCAGCCCAAAAAAAAAAAAAAAAAAAAAAAAAAAAAAAACAGCTGCCTCACAATCCATAAACACCGGTATATACTCCCTTGACACCCGTCCGTGTCATCACACCCCAGTAAAGTCGCCTGAACACTCTTTACAAACAAGATCACCCGTATTACAGATACGTCCTGACACCCGTCCGTGTCATATCCCCAGCAGAAAGCCAAAGACATCCCCTTTGCACTCACATATACCTATATACACTTTCTCGACACCCGTCCGTGTCACTCTCCCCAGCAGATAAACACTCACCTATGCAATACTCATACTCGTTACTCATGTTACACTCATACAGATACTAGTCCGTATCTTGTATATACCATTCATATCCCCACAGATTCGACTTTGGTCCTTGTTTTTTGTTAACCAGATGGTACTCGTCCGTATCATCATCTCAGAGCATGCGTCTAGAGTTTGTTTCTACATGATACTCGTCCGTATCATAGTCTTAAGGATGCTCGTCCGCATCTTTAATCCATACACTGTGTCAAACGCTTCTGTCTTCTTGAATATAGATACTCGCCTGTGTCTACTATTCCCCAGAAGAATCCTCTCAGATTCAACACTCGTCCGTGTTCCTTGTTAACCAGTTGATACTCGTCCGTATCATCATCTCTGAACACGTGTCAGTATTTGTTTCTACCCGATACTCGTCCGTATCGTAGTCTTAAGGATGCTCGTCCGCATCTTTAATCTATACACAATACCAAACACTTATACCTTTTGTTTCTTGGATGTAAATACTCGTCCGTGTTTACTATTCCCCAGTACATCACCAGCTAACAAATTTCTTTTATCCGACGTCCTGTGTTGTGATAAACCCTGAGAGCAGCCGTCCCCTGCTAGGTGGTCGTCCTCCACCTCTTGATGGTCGTCCTCCATCATGCTCATCCGATGGCCGTCCCCATCGTTGATTTTAGCAGCCGTCCCCTGCTAGGTGGTCATCCCCCACCTCTTGATGATCGTCCTTCATCATTTTATCCAATGGCCGTCCCCATTGTTGATTTTGGTTATCTGACATTCGTCCTATGTCATGATAAACCTCGAGAGCAGCCGCCCCCTGCTAGGTGGTCGTCCTCCACCTCTTGATGGTCGTCCTCCATCATGCTCATCCGATGGTCGTCCCCATCGTTGATATTTTCGGCAGCCGTACCCTGCCAGGTGGTCGTCCTCCACCTTTGATGGCCGTTCCCCATCATATTTCCTGTATTCCCCAACAGAGCAGCCGTCCCCTGCTAGGTGATCGTCCTTCACCTTTGATGACCGTACCTCATCATCTGTTTATTTCATTTATTCTTTAACCCGATGGCCGTCCCCGTCGTGGTCCCTTTTCCTTTTTAGCCCGATGGCCGTCCCCATCGTTGGTTACTTTGCTGTATAAACTTGATGGCCGTCCCCGTCATGTTTCATTAATTCCCAGAGAATCTTACTTTATCTCGATGGCCGTCCCCATCATAATTTGATTTTCCCCAGCTAGTCGGCCGTCCCCGTCTTGGCTTGACCTTTTATCCCCAGCACGTCGGCCGTCCCCGTCATTGCTTTGTTTCCCGCACTTTACAATATGCTTTATCTTCCTTTTACAATCTATATCCCTTTTCTTCTTCATTCTGTGAGTGCAAATTTCGGTCTGTCTTTGGTATTCAACCACAAGTTATCTTGTTTGCCTGATAAGCCGTTGCCTACATCCTGCACAGCTAACTCATGTTTGAATAGGGGCAGCTGTAAACACCCCAAATTTGCCCTCACCCATTCACACCATGGCTTGTGATCATTTCATATACATGAACACAATCATATCACCTCATATCCCATTTTTGATTCACTGCATAGTTTCTAAGTCATCTGCATCTAGGGTTTGTGATCTGAACAATCCAAGAGCCTCTTGAGCCACTCCAAGGGTCATCAATCACTTCAAGGGGATCCATAGGTGTTCAAGTATCATAGTACATCCTCTCAAAGTCAAGAATGCCAAAGAATCACAAGAACTGGGATTGGAATGGATGCAGAGCCAAGTTTGACTGCATAGTTGACCTAAAATTAGGGTTTTGGTTTCAGAGGCCATATCTCCAATTTTTTTGGTCATTCTTGTTTCCATTGGTCTCTATATGGTATAGGGAGTATGCATATCAATTTTCATGAAGAAATTCCATGGGGAAGTCATCTGATCAAGGGTTGACTTTTCAGACAAGTCAGTGTAAAATCAGGGCATCTGAGGCCCCCAATGACCCAACCAAGGGGTGATCTTCATCATTTTGAGTGTATATGGTCTTTATTTGATCATGGAAGAAGATTGAAGTTCACAAAAATCAAGAATTTGAAGTTTTTGCAAAGTTGACTTTTTTGGGCATAGTTGACTTTTCAAGGATATGTCATTTTAGGTCATTTTTCAAGCCTTGATTTTTGATCCAAGAAAGCTTCAAATGGAAAAACCTTGGTCATGAAAGTTGTAGATCACATTTTTCCCTTTTCAAAAAGTACAAGAACATGATCTAATTCTTCATGGATCAAAAGTTATGGTTTGACAAAGTTGGCCAAAATCACTTATTTTCAAGAAATGCCTCAAATGACAAATTTGCAAAACCATGAACCAAGGCCATTTGTAACTTCTAGTTCACTTCAAACCAATGTACAAACATCACATGAGTTCTAAAAATCAGAATTGGACCAAAGTTTCTCATGATCATGGTTTGTATAACAAGACTTTTTCATGTGAACCAAAAAGCACCAACTTGCAAAACTCATGATTGCACTTCCTACCACTTGCTACATTGGATGCTGAACTTGGCTAGCCTTTCCCCTCACCCTTGCTGCGCAGCCCCATGCTTTGTACTAGCCTAGAACCAAGCCATGATTTCCTTACACAAAGAGTGGACTTTTGGCAAAAGTGAACTTACCAATCAATAAAGGCCAGGTCAAATCATCTGACCTATAGGATTATTTTACACTATCCTTTAGCAAGCAAAACAGATCAAGAGGCCAAGCTAAAAACAAGATCACAAGACCATACACAAACACACCTCATTTTGCAAAACTCTTCGAATCTGTCTCCACAGGCCTCAAACACTAAAACCAATTCCACAAACCAACTCACCTTGCTTCATTGAGTAGAAACCAACAAGATTCAAGCCTGAAACCAGCATGAACTGAGCTTCACCATTTCTCATCCTCAAAACCAGAACTCTTCGAATCCCTTTATCCAACCATCAAACACACCATTTTTCTTCACCAACAAGTCAAGCACATCAAAAGGAGTCAAAACCACCCTTCACATTGACCTGAAGCTGCCTATACACAGAGCTCATTTTCTGCTATATCAGATTGGAACCTCTCAAAATAGCTTGCTCAAGCTCATTCCAAGCCTGCCATTAGCATCAGGAGGATCAATGGAGTAAGTTGGCACCAAGAAGCAGTCCAGAAAGCCCAGAAATTGAAAGCTTCCATCTCAGGTATGAACATGAACATTTTCTTTCAAAGCTTGCATTTTAAGTTATAATCTGTTTGCTTATGCTTTGCTGGTCATGGGGATGCTTTCAGAATCAAAAATAAGTGAGAAATGGGTTTGTATGATCCTTCTGAAATTTTGCCCGTGGATTTTGTTTCTTTCGATTCGTTTGGTTCATGGTGTTTAAATGATGTTTGAGCATAGATTCGTGTCCTAGGATGTTAGAGGATCACTTAGGTGTGTTTAATTTGTGGAATAGATGCCTGAATCATGTTTTAGGGTTTTTGGGGTGCCGGAGAAGATGACCGGAGCTTCTCTCCGGTCACCTGAATGTGGTTAGCCCTAATCTCAGGTCATTAAGTGTGTTTGAATATTGGGCGTTGGATTGGTTGACTCAGTGGACTTCCCGCGCGCATGGAGGGCCCAGATCCTCTTGCTTTGCCCTAATCCACTTATTTAGATTAATTAATTCATAATTAGGTTAATTAACTCAGATGCAATCCTGGCCACTAGATCTGGCGCCAGTCAACGTATTCAAACCCAGATTCAATCCCTGCCTTCCATTCGTTTGACTTTCCATTTATTTTGATTTAATTTCATTTCTTTTCTTTTTATTTGCATAATTTATTAAAAATAGTAAAAAATGTCTAAAAATTATGAAATTTTTTATCCTGAGTTTCATTAATTTTTATGACACAAAAATATTTTTGTTTTTATTTTTAGCATTAAAAAAATATTTTTTAAATATTTAAAAGTTTATTTTTAATTGATTAATGGAAATTAATTTATTAAAAATACTTTTAAGTATTTAAAAATTACCAAAAAATTCATGAAATGTTCTAGGACATTTAGAAACATTGTCCAACCTTCAAACCAAATTTATTTTTTGATCTTGATGCATTTTAAGAATTTCTCATTGAATTAAAATCATTTTTGTGCATTATTTTGATCCAAAGTTCAAAAAATCATTTCTGCCTATTCATGAGGAGTTGGACATTGATTCTTTTTGCATTGCATTGTGTTTAGCATGTAGTTTTTGAGATTAAATTACCATGATTTGATATTGCATTTTCAAATTGTTTAACATTTTTCTTGTTTAGGAACCCTAAAAACCCTAGAAACTTGTAAAAATCATAACTTAAGATTGGTTAAGAGTTGAGACTTCTCCTTTGGGCAGTGGTTTAGTATGGGATTAGGGGTCCTTTGTGTGGCATTTTCCATT
The DNA here is from genome assembly GCA_963966055.1 of Lathyrus aphaca. Taxonomy (NCBI): domain Eukaryota; kingdom Viridiplantae; phylum Streptophyta; class Magnoliopsida; order Fabales; family Fabaceae; genus Lathyrus; species Lathyrus aphaca. The sequence goes on from OZ014521.1 coordinate 365,794,361, forward strand.
TTTTATCTTAGGGTTTGCTTCTGGTTTTGGTTTGTGTTTGATGTTTGATTCATAAACCCTAATTTGGGCTTCCATATGCATCCATCTTGCATTCTCTTGCATAACATGACTTGCCATGACATTCCATGCTTCCATGTGATTCATTTGACATCATAAGACATATAGAAAACATGTTTGATCATTGCATCATGTATTTGCCATGTTGTATGTCATGTGCACTTCATAACTTTTCATGTGTTTTCATGGTTCCTAACTTGCTTCATTTGCATTCATAAGTTTGTATGATCATTTCCATGTGCTGCCTCATGTTTGTAGCATCTCATAACATCATTAGCATCATGTATGTGCTTCTGGTTTTGTTTCTCATCATGTCATCTCATCCCATTCTGCATTGCATTGCATTCCTTTTCTAACATTTCAGGTGGTAAGTGAACTTGAGAAGTGAATTTGCCTTCACTTCTCATAACCTTTCCTTTCATCTCTCTTGCATCCATTGCTGCATTTTCTATATGTGTTTAAGTTTGAGCTTGCTCATTCTTCTTTTTCCCACTTTCTTTCTTCAAGTGACTTGACTTCTTGAATGAAGCAAGTCACTCTGCTTCTCTTGATCCTTTCATCTGCTTCCTGGTGGTTCCATTGAAGATTTTTCTTGATAAACCTCATAAACCTTAGGAACAACCAAGCATGACAATGATTAGGGTTTTGATTAGTCTCCCCTCTTAGTTTTACCTTTGTGTCTCTTATTGAGTCTTCTCTTCTCATCTCATAATCAGGGACTAAACCCTAAAGGCTTTAAGGCTTTGTGATTAAGCTTATGCCTGCATCCTTCTCTTAGGATGGAGTGTATAACTTTAATCCTAAGTGTTAAACCCTTAATGTGTTTAAATCCTCTAATTAATTCACATAATAATCATCAAGACTTCACACTTGTAACTTGGGCCTTGCATTAGGGTTCTAATTCTTCCTTAACTGGTTAAGAAGGACTAACCCTAGTGTTAATGGACAAGTCCCCCTCAAGTTGTCTTATAAACCCTAAAAATCACTTCATCATCATATCATTAACTAAAATCCACTCAATAAAGGCTTTGTTTTGTCATGAGTTTAATCCCTAATCATGGATTAAGTTGAGGAGCTTTCCTCAGCTTAAACATTCTCATCTATTATCCTTCTATTAGGATGGTGTAATGAGTCTGTTTAATCCCTGATTATGGCTTAACCTCATTACTTAACACTAAACAAAAATCACAAAAACATCTAAATAATCACAAGTAGGTAAATGACCTTAATTCTACATCAAAGGTGATTAAGTGTGAGAATCTGACTTCACACTTAAGGTATTCTCATTACCCCTAATCAGAGGGAAGATGTGATGAGTTTACTAACCCATTGGTTTAGGCTTAAGCTCATTAACTTATGACAAACTTTCAAAAGCAATAAAAGACTGAAAATACAAAAACAAACAATAATCGTCTCCTTCGGGATTCTTTTCTCATCACCTTCACTCATAAACGAGAACTTGCTTCTTCCGTCTAATGCAAGACAGTTTGCACCTGAGCCAGACAGGTCATACACTTGAGCATAGGCAAGTAAGCATTTCATCAGTCAATTTATCTTTCAGTCTCTTTGGGTCGAACTACGGTGTTCTGACTTCCTCATTGCACGAGAGGATACGTAGGCATAACTTAACAGTTATCGAACAAAAGTCTCTGTATATTCCCCCTCTTCCCAGCTTTATTCCCTTAGCCTCATGATCATGAGCATCTTACTCCTGTTCTCACACTGACACTTTCATACTTCATATCACTTATACACTATGCACTGACACCTGTACATCCTTTTCCAGCTATTGTATACACAGATTGCACTGACACTACCCCTTTAAAACACAAATCTTTTAAGCGTGGATCCCGTCGAGTACGGCGGACAATCTGGGTGCTAATACCTTCCCAGGTTGTAACCAACCCCCTTTCTCAGTCTCTCTGGTTCGCAACCGTCTTATCCATATCTTTCCAGGTCTATGCAGCATTGCCTTTCCTCCGGGATAAAAATGCCTAGCTGGCGACTCTATTCATCTCCAGTGAGTTCACGACTATGTGTTCTCATTGTCCCTTTCGCCGACCGTTCGCGTCTGTACCTTTATCTGGGCCATTCCCATTTATCGGGAGCGACACTAACTATGTTGCGGTGTTCAGGAACTATTGCTCGACGCCGGGTGTTTCCCCTCAACCGTCCGCACCGATATCCAACCCGTAACAACCTTCCGGGCATACAAATGGATCAGGTACAACAGGACCTTGCAGAGGTTAGAAACCAAATGGCAAACGAAAGATTGGAAATGAGAACCCAGATGACGCAATTTATGGAAGTGATGAACAATATGGCTCAGAGCCAAGAAAGATTGAGAGCAATGGTGGAAAGGCAGAATCAAGAAGATCCCCATATAGGGACTGCTGGCACAAGCAACAATGAGAGGGTCCAACCTCATGTCAATCCCCCAGTCTTTGGACCCCACCTTCATCCAGAGGTCAACATTCCTGCAAATGTTCAAGGGACTGCCACTGCAGGCAGGGTACTTCAAGAAGACCCCCAGGAGGATCAGTTCACAGTAATGGGTGCTGGGGAGGAAGCTTATGACAGAAGGCTGGATGAGATAGCTGAGAAATTAAGATCCTTAGAGTCTCAAAACTCTTTGGGCTTTGATGTTATGGACATGGGCTTGGTAGACGGGGTCAGGATTCCCCATAAGTTCAAGCCTCCTTGTTTTGAAAAGTACAACGGGACTTCATGCCCTCGGACCCACTTACAATCATTTCTGGGGAGGCTAAAGGCCTATACCATGGACGAGAAGCTTTAGATGTTTTATTTTGAGGATAGCTTAACTGGAGCGTCAAGGGAATGGTATTCCCACCTGACAAGAGCAACTATTAGATGCTGGAAAGACCTGGCAGAGGCCTTCATTAGACAATATCAGTACAATTTGGATATGGCACCCAACAGGACCCTCCTGATGGGGATGTCTCAGTCATCCAGGGAAAGTTTCCGCGAATATGCCCAAAGATGGAGGCAATTGGCTGCTACTGTCCAGCCACCTATGTCAGAGAGGGAAATGGAAGATATGTTTATGAACACCCTCCAAGGAACGTACATTGACAGGCTGGCTGCTTTCTCTTCTACTAGCTTTGCAGATGTTGTCATAGCTGGGGAAAGAATTGAGAGCCTGTTAAAGATGGGCAAAATTTCTGACAATGGTGCCAGCTCGTCCAGCAATAGAAGGAAGCCTTTTGCAGGCCCAAGAAGAACTGGTGAAACCAATGCTATCCATGCCAACAGGGGCAGACCCCAATATGTTCATAGGTCTGTGGCAGCAGTCACCATTCCCGCTCCAGCTCATCCACAGCCAGCTTATCAACCTCCGCAACAGAATTATCAGCAACAACCTCAGTACCATCAACAAGCTCAGTATCCTCCGAGAAACTACAACAACACCAACGACAACAATCAGCAAAGACCATTCCAACAGAGACCTTCTCAGGCCAATAGGGTAATCGATCCGATCCCTATGCCATATGCCACACTACTGCCACAACTCCTGAAACTCAACCTGGTGGAGCTAAGGACGTTGGCACCTCCGGATCCTAACAGTCTGCCCAGAAATTACGACTCCAACGCCAGATGTGCTTTTCATTCAAATGCACCTGGTCATAGTACAGAAAAGTGCAGAGCTTTGCACATGAAGGTACATGACCTGGTAGACTCTAAAGCTCTAAACTTTGCACCACCACCAAATGTTAACAAGAACCCTATGCCGAACCACGGAGGTCCCAGAATCAATGCTATTGAAGAAGATAAGTCGTCTTACTTGATAACCAGTGTGGGGCAGATTCGGACACCGTTGGTAGAGATTAAGGCTCAACTCCTCGAATGTCAAATGTTCCCGGGGTGTGAGTTAGGGTGTGCTTACTGCAACATTTCAGTGAATGGTTGTGATAACTTGAGGGATGGCATAGATGGTCTCATCCAGAGTGGCCTGCTTCAAATTACAACGTCAATTCCAACAAATCCAGCAACCCCATCAGCAACGATTCCAGTATCTCCTACAACTGCAACAACCATTGTTCCCGACAACTCTTCGGCTTCATCAACAAATGTTCCATCTGTCATTTCAACTGACCAAATATCAGCAAACATTCCTTCTACAACTTCAGCACCACTTCATTTTGAATCTCCTACAACAACAACACCCATCCTTCCAACAATGTCTCCTACAACATCAGCAACAAACCACGAAGATGTCTCAACAGTTACGATTTATTACGATCCAGAAAGTGATTCTGCCTACAACTCACAAAGTGCTACTCCCGTCAGAGCACCAGTCACAATATATTATGATCCACAGACTATCACAACTCCTTCCGCAGCTGCAATCAGCCCGGTTACTATCACAGTGCCTGGGCCAGTACTTTATGAAAGCAGTAATGCCATCCCCTGGCATTACGGCTCTGATCTATACTGCGAAGGACAGAAAATCACTTTTGAATCATCAACCCCTGCACCACAAATAGACAATGTGGGAGGAGGCGGAGGCTTCACTCGAAGCGGACGTCTCTTTGCTCCACAAATTCAAAGACCCACTGCCGAAGCAGAAGCTGCTGCCAAGGCAAAAGGGAAAAGCTTGGTGCAGGAGGAGCAGATTGTTAAAGAAGCTTTGAAAACACCCTTTGATCAAGAAGTTGATGAGTTCATGCGAATCATCAAGAAGAGTGATTACAAAATAGTGGATCAGCTTCACCAGACGCCTTCCAAGATCTCTATTCTATCATTGCTTATGTGCTCCGAAGCTCATCGGAACGCACTACTAAAAGTCTTGCACGCAGCTTATGTGCCTGAAGAGATCACAGTCAATCAGTTGGAAGTTGTGGTTGGAAATGTTAATGCTAGTCACGGACTAGGGTTCACCAACACTGATTTGACTTCGGAAGGCCGCAATCACAACAAGGCCTTGCACATTACCATGGAATGTAAAGGTGCAGTTCTTTCCCATGTGCTGGTAGACACAGGATCATCCCTCAATGTCTTACCTAAAAAGGCTCTTGTGAAGCTGGAATATGAAGGATTGGCATTGCGACCCAGTAACTTAGTAGTAAGAGCTTTTGACGGCTCTAAGAGATCAGTTCTGGGGGAAATTGAGTTTCCTATAACGATTGGCCCACAAACTTTCAAAACAACCTTCTACGTGATGGATATACAGCCTGCCTACAGCTGTCTATTGGGTAGGCCATGGATTCACGCCGCTGGCGCCGTGACCTCAACCCTTCACCAGAAGTTAAAATTCGAGTGGGAGGGTCAAGTCGTTACTATCTGTGGAGAGGAGGATATATTTGTTAGCCATCTGGCTACTTACAAATACATTGAGATGGATGGGGAGATCCACGAAACAATGAGTCAAGGGTTTGAAGCCTTGAACATAAATGAAGCATCTGTTGTGCCTGGAAGCTCAATGACATCTTATCAACAAGCCCGGAAGGTTGTTGAAGAAGGAACTGCCCAAGGCTGGGGCAAATTGTTACCTGTGGAGAAGAAAGAAGATAGATTTGGGTTGGGTTACAAACCAACTCAACAAGATCAAGCAGAGGCTGCAATGGAGCCCAACTTTGTTAGTGGGGGGATGCTCACCCCCGATGCTGTCAACAACTTGGAAGATGAGTCGGAAGAGGAGCGCAACCTGGAAAGCTGGATTCGTCCAAAGGTCCCGGGGAGCAGTATCTCAAACTGGTCTTCCCAGGAAATTATAAGAGTTACTCATGCAAAGTAATTATTATTTCCTGTATATTTTAAGCATGCATCAAGTCTTGCATCTTGCCCAAGATGACAAGACTCATTTTGTAATCGGGCCATCTGTACTTTTTGTGCAACAAGATTAATCAATGAAATATCAGACATCTTTTTGCAAATGAGTCTTTTCTCTTTTCCGTTCACTATTTTTCCATTTTTCTTTTTGTACAAAAAATAAATGGCAATGTTTTCAAAATGACAACTTTACTTTTCTAAAAAAGATTAAAATCAAATCACTAAAATGAACAAACTGAACCCTTGCAGAGTGTGCCTTCCAGACAACACCGACAACAACACGGCTATGACTTCGTATGACTTTGACAATCCAATCAATCAAGCTGATGAAGGGGTTGAAGAAGAATACGAGCTTCCTGAAGAGATAGCCAGGTTGTTAAGACAAGAGGAAAAGGTTATTACTCCTCACCAGGAGGAGGTTGAAACGATCAATCTTGGTACAAATGAAGACGTGAAAGAAGTTAAAATCGGGGCCTGCTTGCAAGACTCAGTGAAGAGACAACTGATTGACCTGCTTCAAGAGTATGTGGACGTGTTTGCTTGGTCTTATCAAGATATGCCAGGGTTGGACACCGATATTGTTGTGCACAAGCTGCCTTTGAGAGAAGAATGCCCACCGGTCAAACAGAAACTGCGCCGTACTCTCCCGGACATGGCAATGAAAATCAAGGAAGAGGTACAAAAGCAGTGGGACGCCGGGTTCCTTGCTGTGACTAGCTATCCACCGTGGGTTGCTAATATAGTACCTGTGCCTAAGAAAGACGGCAAAGTAAGGATGTGTGTTGACTACCGGGATCTGAACAGAGCTAGCCTGAAAGATGATTTCCCATTACCTCACATTGATGTATTGGTTGATAATACGGCTCAGTTCTCGGTATTCTCTTTCATGGACGGATTTTCAGGATACAATCAGATTAAAATGTCACCTGAAGACATGGAGAAGACAACCTTCATCACACCCTGGGGCACATTTTGTTACAAGGTAATGCCATTTGGGCTGAAGAATGCTGGTGCAACATATCAACGGGCTATGGTGACATTATTCCACGATATGATCCATAAGGAAATCGAGTGTTATGTGGATGATATGATCGCCAAGTCCCTCACTGAAGAAGACCACCTGGTAAATCTGCTGAAGCTATTCAAGCGTCTGAGGAAGTACCAATTGAAGTTGAACCCCAACAAGTGCACATTCGGGGTGCGATCCGGTAAGCTGCTGGGTTTTATTGTGAGCGAGAAAGGGATTGAAGTTGACCCTGATAAAGTCAAAGCTATTCAAGAGATGCCTGCACCAAAAACTGAGAAAGAAGTTCGAGGGTTCTTAGGACGATTGAACTACATTTCGCGGTTCATATCTCACCTTACAGCAACCTGTGAACCTTTGTTCAAACTACTAAGGAAAGAGCAAACGGTCAGGTGGAACAAAGACTGCCAGAAGGCTTTTGACAAGATCAAGGAATATTTGCAAGAACCTCCAATCCTCATGCCTCCAGTTGAAGGAAGACCTCTAATCATGTATTTGACAGTATTAGAAGAGTCAATGGGGTGTGTGCTGGGCCAGCATGACGAGTCTGGTCGAAAAGAGTATGCAATATACTACCTAAGCAAAAAGTTTACCGACTGTGAACAACGTTATTCACTGCTCGAGAAAACTTGCTGTGCTTTAGCGTGGGCTGCTCGCCGACTGAGGCAGTATATGCTGACCCACACTACCTTGCTGATCTCAAAGATGGACCCTGTTAAGTACATATTCGAGAAGCCAGCGCTTACCGGACGGGTTGCAAGATGGCAGATGATCCTCACAGAATATGACATCCAATACACGTCTCAGAAAGCCATCAAGGGCAGTGTATTGTCTGAATATCTTGCTGAGCAACCCATTGATGATTACCAGCCTATGAGGTTTGACTCCCCTGATGAAGACATCATGTTCATAAAAGCAAAAGATCATGAAGAGCCTGTTCACACTGAAGGGCCTGACCCGGAAGAAGGATGGACTATGATGTTTGATGGGGCTGTTAACATGAGCGGTCGTGGTGTTGGTGCAGTACTCATTACACCTAAGGGGGTTCACATGCCTTTCTCGGCAAAACTCACTTTTAATTGCACTAACAACGAAGCTGAATACGAAGCTTGCATTATGGGTCTTGAGGAGGCCATTGACCTCAGGATCAAGACATTGATTGTATTCGGAGATTCAGCTCTGGTAGTTAATCAAACCAACGGCAAATGGTACACCCACCAGGATCATCTGATACCTTACAGGGATTATACAAGGAGGTTATTGACTTTCTTTACAACGGTCAAGCTTGAGTATATTCCTCGGGACGAGAATCAGTTCGCAGATGCTCTGGCTACCATTTCATCCATGATCAAAGTTCAAGCTGCCAACTTTGTACCTCAAATTCCAGTGTCCAGACTTGACAGACCAGCATATGTATTCGCAGCAGATGTTGTCAAGGATGATAAGCCTTGGTTCCATGACATTAAGTGCTTCTTGGAGGATCAAGCATACCCACCTGGGGCATCTTCCAATGATAAGAAGACATTAAGAAGGCTTGCTGGTAGTTTCTTCCTGAACACCGATGGTTCCCTGTACAAGAGAAACTTTGATATGGTACTTCTCAGATGCGTTGATAGAACAGAAGCAGACTTGTTAATGCATGAAGTGCACGAAGGATCCTTTAGTACCCATGCTGGAGGGCATGCCATGGCTAAGAAGTTGTTAAGATCAGGCTATTGGATCACAATGGATGCAGACTGTTGTGCCTACGCCAGAAAATGCCATAAATTCCAGATTTATGCGGATAAGGTGCATGTGCCTCCCAATCCTTTGAATGTGATGTCTTCACCCTGGCCCTTTGCTATGTGGGGCATTGACATGATTGGCAAGATTGAACCGACTGCTTCGAATGGCCACAGATTCATCCTGGTTGCCATTGACTATTTCACCAAGTGGGTCGAAGCAGCTTCCTATGCCAATGTTACAAGACAAGTGGTAGCCAGATTTCTAAGGAGAGATATCATCTGTCGATACGGAGTTCCCGAGCGAATCATTACTGATAATGGTTCCAATTTAACAACAAGATGATGGTTGAACTGTGCCGGGACTTCAAGATCCAACATCACAATTCTTCTCCTTACAGGCCAAAGATGAATGGCGCTGTTGAGGCAGCAAATAAAAATATCAAGAAGATTGTGCAGAAGATGGTAGTCACTTACAAAGACTGGCATGAAATGCTGTCGTTTGCCTTGCATGGGTACCGCACGTCAATCAGAACATCCACTGGGGCAACACCGTATCAACTTGTGTATGGTATGGAAGCGGTCCTACTTGTCGAAGTTGAATTACCTTCCCTACGGGTATTAATGGATGTTAAAATGAGTGAAGCATAATGGGTTCGGGCCCGACACGAACAACTGAGTATGATTGAAGAGAAAAGATTGGCTGCAATCTGTCATGGGCAGTTATATCAGAAGAGAATGAAGAAGGCCTTCGATCAGAAAGTCAGGCACCGAGAGTACCAAGTAGGAGATCTTGTGCTGAAAAGAATCCTCCCTCCTCATACAGACCACAGGGGCAAGTGGACTCCGAACTATGAAGGACCATTTGTAGTAAAGAAAGTTTTCTCTGGTGGAGCACTGATGCTCAGCACTATGGATGGTGAAGACTTCCCGTCCCCTGTGAATTCAGATGCAGTTAAAAAATACTTCGCATGAAAAATGACCCGCTGGACACAAAAACAGAATGTAAGTCCAGGCAAAAATAGGGCATCCCGGCGAGTCAAAAACAGAATAGAAGACTCGGGCAAAAATAAGGGAAAATAAACAAAAAAAATGTACACCCGCTGAGTTGAAAAGCCGCGTTGGACAGCTCAGGCAAAAATGGGTATCCCGATGGGTTGAAAACCCGAAAGGGCGATCCATGCAAAATAAGGGAATAAGCGAACAACTGCATTCTGAATTCATCTGTATCGTTTACAACTTGGTAAGCTTCGAAAGGATCAAGCTTCAATCAGAATCAGCCTTCCTCAGAAAGCAAGATGAGGAGAACGTCAAAAGTCATACGAGTCATAGCAAGGGGAAGCTCCTTAAAGCGTCGTCAACATTGCCAACATTTTGTTTCTCAATTTGTAACAATCTCCTCATTTCAGGGGATTTGTTCCTTTGACTGTATCTCGCCAATTCAGGGCATATGAATTAATAAAATCAGATTTTCAGTCATGTCTCATCTTGTACATTTTTATTTTGCAAAAAATGTCTGATGTCCTAAAAGAATCCAATTGCATAAGTACAGATGCTTATCTTCAAAAATAAAAACACGTGCTTACAAGAAATATACTTACTCTCAGAAGTGTCTAACTCCTATGACGGAATCCGGTAAGGGATACCTCGGGATTACTTGTGCGTTTCTCTATCTTTTCAGGATTGCAGGTATCCAGGAAGCAACTTGGGGCATGAAGGCTTCACTCCAACAAGCTGACAAATCGACACTCAGCCTTGGCACCCAAAGTGCCTGGTCCCCAGCTGAGTTGCCACTTGTCACTTCTCCCCATCAGAGTTGCCAGACACCACTTCTCCAACAGGGCAGTACCAAAAGACACCCACATCCCCGACTGAGTCAGAATCCTCCTCAACGGAATCTCAAGGGAGATCTTTCGGTGATCCCTCTTTCTCCCCAGCCGAGTTGCCATCCTCATCCAAATACAAAAGTCAAAGAACCATCTCCCCACAGAGCTTCAGCCTCTATCCAGAAGAGCAACGCACGGAGGGATCACAACAGAGCGACGAAAGCTTCTGCAAACCCCAGCTGGGTCTCTCATTACTGAGACAGGTCTATCAGTGACCTGAATCCCCAAGCAATAGCATCTCATCAGATCTATCAAATGACCTCATCCCCAGCTGGGATGTCCACTTCAAACAGATCGACCCAAAATATTCGCAACAATGGGATCCGAATCCCGGATCGGTATCTTTGCATAATCATAGCATTTCGCATCATATTCACCCCACAAAGCGTAGCATTCTGTCTTAATACGGAGCATTACGGCAAAAAATCAAACATATAGCATAATCATAAGCCGTGTTTTGAATCAAACACTTGTAAATAACAATCCATCAAAATCCCCAGCGGAGATTCCCCAGCAAAAAAACAGTTGCCTCACATTCCCGAGCACCAGTGCATACTCCCTTTGGCACCCGTCCGTGTCAGTACTCCCCAGTAAAGTCGCTTGAACACTCTGTATTACAGATACTTTTGACACCCGTCCGTGTCATATCCCCATCAGAAAGCCAAAGACATCCTCTTTGCACTCACAGATACTTGTATATATAATTTTCTTGACACCCGTCCGTGTCATATCCCCAGCGCAGTCGCCTACACTCTGTACATCATATACTTGTTTATACTTCTCCTTTTGGCACTCGTCCGTGTCACTCTCCCCAGCAGTTAAACACTCGTCTATACACTACTCATACTTATACAGATACTCGTTCGTATCTCATATACCACTCAAATCCCCTCAGAGTCAACACTAGTCCGTGTTCTTTGTTAACCAGATGGTACTCATCCGTACCATCATCTCAGAACATGCGTCAAGGGTTTGTTTCTACATGATACTCGTCCGTATCATAATCTTAAGGATGCTCGTCCGCATCTTTAATCCATACACTATGTCAAACACTTTTGTCTTCTTGAATATAGACACTCGCCTGTGTCTACTATTTCCCAGAAGAATCCTCTCGGATTCAACACTTGTCTGTGTTCCTTGTTAACCAGTTGATACTCGTCCGTATCATCATCTCTGAACACGTGTCAGTATTTGTTCCCACCCGATACTCGCCCGTATCGCAGTCTTAAGGATGCTCGTCCGCATCTTTAATCTATACACAAATATCTAAACACTTATACCTTTTATTTCTTGGATGTAAACATTCGTCCATGTTTACTACTCCCTAGTAGATCACCAGCAAAGCAATTTTTCTTTTATCTGACATTCGTCCTATGTCATGATAAACCTTGAGAGCAGCCGTCCCCTGCTAGGTGGTCGTCCTCCACCTCTTGATGGTCGTCCTCCATCATGCTCATCCGATGGCCGTCCCCATCGTTGATTTTCTATTCGACATTCGTCCTATGTCGTGATATTCAGCAGTCGTCCCCTGCTAGGTGGTCGTCCTCCACCTTTTGATGATCGTCCTTCATCATTTTATCCAATGGCCGTCCCCATTGTTGATTTTGGTTATCTGACATTCGTCCTGTGTCATGACAAACCTTGAGAGCAGCCGTCCCCTGCTAGGTGGTCGTCCTCCACCTCTTGATGGTCGTCCTCCATCATGCTCGTCCGATGGCCGTCCCCATCGTTGACCTTTTATCCGGCATTCGTCCTATGTCGCGATATTTTCGGCAGCCGTACCCTGCCAGGTGGTCGTCCTCCACCTTAGATGATCGTCCCTCATCTTATCCCCAACAGAGCAGCCGTCCCCTGCTAGGTGATCGTCCTTCACCTTTGATGATCGTACCTCATCATCTGTTTATTTCATTTATTCTTTAACCCGATGGCCGTCCCCGTCGTGGTCCCTTTTTTCTTTTTCCTGATGATCTTCCTTCATCAGTTTAGCCCGATGGCCGTCCCCATCGTTGGTTACTTTACTTTATGAACTTGATGGCCGTCCCCGTCATGTTTCATTAATCCCCAGAGAATTTTACAGCTTTATGAACTTGATGGCCGTCCCCATCATAATTCTTTTATCCCCAGCATGTCGGCCGTCCCCGTCATTGCTTTATTTTCCGCACTTTTCCCAGCATGTCGGTCGTCCCCGTCATTGCTCTTTACCCAGCAGTCGTCCTCTGCTCGGCGGTCGTCCTCCGTCGCCCGTACGTTACAATATACTTTATTTTCCTTTACAATCTATATCCCTTTTCTTCTTCATTCTGTGAGTGCAAATTTTGGACTGTCTTTGGTATTCAATCACAAGTTATCTTGTTGGCCTGTTAAGTCGTTGCTTACAACCTGCACAGCTAACTCATGTTTGAATAGGGGCAGCTGTAAACACCCCAAATTTGCCCTCACCCTTTCACACCATGGCTTATGATCATTTCATATGCATAAACTCAATCATAACATCTCATACCACAATTTTGAGTCTTTGCATTGGTTCTAGGTCATCTGCATCTAGGGTTTGTGATTTGAGCAATCCAAGAATGCCAAAGAATCACAAGAACTGGGATTGGTATGGATGCAGAGCCAGGCTTAACTGCACAGTTGACCTAAAATTAGGGTTTTAGTTTCAGAGGCCATAACTCCAAATTTTTTGGTCATTCTTGTTTCCATTGGTCTCTATATGGTATAGGGAGTATGCATATCAATTTTCATGAAGAAATTTCATGGGGAAGTCATCTGATCAAGAGTTGACTTTCTGGACAAGTCAGTGCAAAATCAGGGCATCTGAGGCCCCCAATGACCCAACCAAGGGGTGATCTTCATCATTTTGAGTGTATTTGATCTTTATTTGATCATGGAAGAAGGTTGAAGTTCACAAAATTCAAGAATTACAAGTTTTTGCAAAGTTGACTTTTTAGGGCATGGTTGACTTTTAATGAAATGTCATTTTATGCAACTTTTTCAACCCTTGCTTTTTGATCCAAAAATGCTTCAAATGGAAAAACTTTGGTCATGAAAGTTGTAGATTAGATCTTTCCCTTTTCAAAAAGTACAAGAACATGACCTAATTCATTTTGGATCAAAAGTTATGGTGTGTCAAAGTTGGCAAAAATCACTAATTTTCAAATATGCACCAAATGAGAAACTTGCAAAAAAACTTTGTACCAAGGCATTTGTGACTTCTAATTCATGTCTAACCATTACACCAGCATCATGTAAGTCCTAAAGTTCAGATTGAACCAAGAGTTTCTCATGTTTCATGGCTTGTGAGGCAAGATATTTCCATGTGAACTAAAAGTGAGCAAGTTGCAAAACCATCATAACACTTCCATCCACTTGCTGCCTATGTTGCTAAACCAGCCCTAGCCTTTCCCCTCATGTTGCTGCGCAGCCCACACCCCTTGTACCAAGCTAGAACTTGACCCATGCTTTCTCTTACATAAAGTTGACAATTTGCAAAAAGCACCATACCAATCAATAAAGGGCAAGTCACATCATCTGACCAATAAGATTTATTTATGTGGATCAAATGCTAGCTAAACACAAGAAGAAGCAAGGCTGAAGCTCACCAGAACTCACCATTCACAAACTCTCTCCAACTTGCATTTTCCTTCGAATCTGATTCCACAAGCCACAAACATTCAAACAAGTTTCACCAGCCTTCTCACCATGCTTCACTGAACCCAAACCAACAAGACATAAGCCTGAAACCAGCAAGAACTCAACTTCCCCATTTTTCACTCTCAAAGCCAAAGCCTTCGAAACTCTTCATGCAGGCCACAAACACTTGAACAAACTTCACAAACCTTCTCAAATCATCATCCTGATCACAAAGAACCCCTCACCCTTGCCTGAAACTGCCTGAATCACAAACACGACTCCCACCTGAGCTTGAACAGAACTTGTTCAAACTCTCCAACCAGCCAACATAAACTCCTCCTAAGCATTCAGGCATCATCAGGGGATCAAGTGGAGTGGATTGCATCAAGAGGAGAGGTCAGAAAGTTACAGGATTGAAAGCTTCGAAACTCAGGTAGCTCAAGAACATTTTTTTCCAGAAATCATTTTTTAAGTTCTTAAGTTGTTATTCATGCTTCCCTGATCATAAATATGTCCTTAGTTTTGGAAATGGTGGAGAGATGAGAGTTTAATCAGTCTCTGAAACTTTTTGCCCTAGATTTTGTTTGCTTCGATTCAGCCATTCTAGGAAAGATAAATTTGTTTTGATTGGGGGTTTTGGTTCGTGAGTAAGTGGGGATCATTCCTGTGTTTTTAGAATTCATTTTAGATGCGTATGGAGTGAGATTGGGTTTTGAGGTGAACGGAGAAGATGACCGGAACACTGTTCCGGTCATCTGAAAGTGATTAACGGCAGGATTAGGGCATAATCATTAATTAGCTGAGTTTGAATGCTGGCCGTGGGATCTGGCGCCAAGTCAATGCACGCGTGTTTCAGTTTGAATGAGGACCATTGGATTGGCTGACTTTTCTTTTTTTAGTTTAAATATCATTTTAATTTCATATTAATTCATTTGTTTTATACAATTTATTAAAAATAGCAAAAAGGCTTTAAAAATTATGAAATTTTTTACCAATAGTTTCATTAATTTTTAAGACGCAAAAATATTTTTATTTTCATTTTTAGCATTAAAAAAGTATTTTTAAATATTTAAAAGTTTATTTTTAATTAATTAATGAGAATTAATTAATTAAAAATACTTCTAGGTATTTAAAAATCACCAAAAAATTCATGAAATGTTTTAAGACATTTAGAAACATTGTCCAACCTTCAAACCAAATTTATTTTTTGATCTTGATTCATTTTGAGAATTTTCCATGGAATTAAAATCATTTTTATGCATTATTTTGATCCAAACATCCAAAAATCATTTCTGCCTAACCCTAAAGAGTTGGACTTTGATTCTTTTTGCATTGCATTGTGTTTAGCATGTAGTTTGTAAGATTAAATGGCCATGATTTGATCTTTCATTTTCAATTTGTTTGATAATTTTCTTGTTTAGGAACCCTAAAACCCTAGAAAACTTAGAAAAATCATAACTTGAATTTGGTTAGGAGTTGAAACCTCTCCTTTGGGCATTGAGTTAGTATAGGATTAGGGATCCTTTGAGTGCATTTTCAATTTTTTGTAATGATGTTTGCTTCTGATTTTGGTTTGTGTTTGTTGCTTTGTACATAAACCCTAATCTGGGCTTCCATATGCATCCATCTTGCATCTTCTTGCATAACTTGACTTGCCATGACATTCCATGCCTCCATTTGATGCATTGAACATCATAAGACATATTGAAAGCATGTTTTATCATTGCATCTTGCATTTGTCATGTTGTATGCCATGTGCATTCCATGACTTTTCATGTTTGTTCATGTGCCCTAACTTGCTCCATTTGCATCCATGAGCTTGTATGATCACCTCCATTTGTTGTCTCATGTTTGTAGCATCTCATAGCATCATTATCACCTCATGTATGCTTCTGGTTTTGGTTTCATCATACCATTTCATCTCATTTTGCATTGCATTGCATTTCTTTTCTAACCTTTCAGGTGGTAAGTGATTTTGAGAAGTGAATTTGCCTTCACTTCTCATACTTTCTTCTCATCTCTTTCTTGCACCCATGCTGCATTTTTTATGTGTGTTTGAGTTTGAGCTTGCTCATTATTTTTCTCCTTACTTTCTTTCCTCAAGTGACTTGACTTCTTGAATGAAGCAAGTTGCTTTGCTTCTCCTGATCCTTTCATCTGCTTCCTGGTGGTTCCTTTGAAGATCTCTCTTGTAAACCTCACAAACCTTAGGAACAACCAAGCATGACAATGATTAGGGTTTTGATTAGTCCCCCTTTTAGTTTTCACCTTTGTGTCTCTTTGAGTCTTCTCTTCTCACCTCATAATCAGGAACTAAACCCTAAAGGCTTTAAGGCTTTGTGATTAAGCTTATGCCTGCATCCTTCTCTTAGGATGGAGTGTATAACTTTAATCCTAAGTGTTAAACCCTTAATGTGTTTAAATCTCTTAATCAATCCACTTAATGAGTATCAAGACACCACACTTGTAACTTGGGCCTTGCATTAGGGTTCTAATTCTTCCTTAACTGGTTAAGAAGGACTAACCCTAGTGTTAATGGACAAGTCCCCCTCAAGTTGTCTTACAAACCCTAAAATTCACTTCATCATCATATCATTAAATAAAATCCACTTAATAAAGGCTTGTTTTGTCATGAGTTTAATCCCTAATCATGGATTAAGTTGAGGAGCTTTCCTCAGCTTAAACATTCTCATCTATTATCCTTCTATTAGGATGGTGTAATGAGTCTGTTTAATCCCTGATTATGGCTTAACCTCATTACTTAACACCAAACAAAAACACCAAAAACATCTAAATAATCACAAGTAGGTTAATGATCTTAATCCTACACCATGGTGGTTAAGTGTGAGAAGCTGAATTCACACTTAAGGTACTCTCATTACCCCTAAACAGAGGGAAGATGTGATGAGTTTACTAAATCCATTGGTTTAGGCTTAAACTCATTAACTTATGACAAATTCTCAAAAGCAATAAAAGATTGAAAACTCAAAAACAAACAATAATCGTCTCCTTCGGGATTCTTTTCTCATCATCTTCACTCACAAACGAGAACTTGCTTCTTCCGTCTAATGCAAGACAGTTCGCACCTGAGCCAGACAGGTCATACACTTGAGCATAGACAAGTAAGCAGTTCACAAATCAATTCATCTTTCAGTCTCTTTGGGTCGAACTACGGTGTTCTGACTTCCTCATTGCACGAGAGGATACGTAGGCATAACTTAACAGTTATCGAACAAAAGTCTCTGTATATTCCCCCTCCTTCCAGCATTATTCTTTAAATCCTCATGATCTTGAGCATCTTATTCCTTTTCTTACACTGACACATCATTTATACACTTCACTTCTCTTACACTGACACCTGTACATCTTTCCAGCTCTGTTATACACAGATTGCACTGACACTACCCCTTTAAACACAAATCTTTTAAGCGTGGATCCCGTCGAGTACGGAGGACAATCTGGATGCTAATACCTTCCCAGGTTGTAACTAACCCCCTTTCTCAGTCTCCCTGGTTCGCAACCGTCTTATCCATGTCTTTCCAGGTCTATGCAGCATTGCCTTTCCTCCGGGATAAAAATGCCTAGCTGGCGACTCTATTCATCTCCAGTGAGTTCACTGCTGTGTGTTCTCATTGTTCCCTTCGCCGACCGTTCGCGTCTGTACCTTTATCTGGGCCATTCCCATTTATCGGGAGCGACAGTAATGCAGGTTTAGAAGACAATCAAGAGGACCGGTTCACTCTACTGGATGCTGATATGGGTAACATGAATGAGATCAACAATCGCAGGTATGAAGGGCTGGCAGAGAAGATCAAGGCCATGGAATGTCAGAATTCCTTGGGCATCGATGTAACCAGTCTCGGGTTAGTACCAGGAGTCAGAATCCCTCCCAAGTTCAAGGCACCATTGTTTGAAAGTACAACGGCAGCACGTGCCCTAGGACTCACATTCACGCGTACTTTGGAAGAATCTCGGCTCACACTGATGACGAGAAACTTTGGATGCATTTCTTCCAAGACAGTTTATCTGGAGCTTCATTGAGCTGGTACATGAAGCTAAGTAGGGTCTCTATCCAAAGCTGGAAAGATCTAGCTGAAGCATTCCTCAAGCAGTATCAATACAACATTGATATGGCTCCGAATCGCACTCAGTTGAAGAACTTGTATCAAGGACCTAAGGAGAGTTTTAAGCAGTATGCCCAGAGGTGGCGTGAGCCGGCCGCACAGGTTCAACCTCCATTGCTGGATCGGAAAATGGCCGACATGTTTATGGGCACCTTGCAAGGTGTTTACTTGGATCGTCTAGCTGCCTGCCCGTCCATTTGTTTTTCTGATATTGTCATTGCTGGAGAAAGAATAGAGAATTTTCTGAAATTGGGAAAGATTCAGGATGCAAGCAGTGCTAGTTCTTCTGGTGTGAGAAAGCCTTTTAGCAACGGCCAAAGAAGAAGAGAAGGCGAGACAAATGCTGTGTATAGAGGCCGAGACAGAAGTTATTCTCAAGGTTACTACCAAGCAGCTGCAGTGGCTATTACTCCACAGGTTCAACAACAACGACCACAGGGTCAGCAACAACAGGTACAGAGACCAAATCAAGAAAGAACAAGAGTGAGAAATCGCAGACTTGATCCCGTCCCATGCCCATATGTTGTATTGCTTCCAGAGCTGCTAAAGTTAAACCTGGTCGAGCTTCGTACCATGAGAGCTCCTGCTCCTGGTAATATACCTCCGAATTTTGATGCAAATGCCAGATGCGAATTCTATTCGGGTGCCCAGGGGCATAGCATTGAGAAATTTTGGGCTTTTCAGAACAAGGTACAGGACCTGGTTGACTCCAAGGCGATCAATTTCGCTCCTCTCCCAAATGTACTCCAGAATCCAATGCCTAGTCACAATGGAATCGGTGTCACGGTTGTTCTACCAGATGGTCCGCGTTAAGCTGAAGTCTTCAAGTTAATCACCCAGGACGCCAGGGTATTCATGAAGCAAATAAAGCCAACAGTATTCGAATACTCTCAGTGATGGCATTTATGTGTTTTCCTTTCTTCATTGTTCATTTTCATCCCTATTGAGGGGAACTATGTCGCTCTGATTCTTCATTGGTCATTAGTCAATGGAGATACGTAGGCAGAAGATCGTCAGGTCTTTCCGAGCAACCTTGTGGGGCAACTTTACTCCCCAGCTTCACTCTTTCCTTCATATGTCTCGTGTCAGAGTCAGAATAGCTAGAAGAAGTATGACTACCATGGTTTGGTATACAACTGCGGATTGAAGATTACAAGTCTGTAAAAGAGATATTGATCACTGAAAGTATCCAAGACTGACAGGTCCAGACGGAGCCAAGTCTCCTCAACTAAGGCAATATTCAGTTTCTTTACTACATTTCCATTTGTAGTTTCTTTTATATGCTAAAACATTTGTCTACATGTATGAAATTTGTTTGCTTTTGAATGTTAGCAATAATAAAACTCACATGTTTTTCTTGAAGTAATTCATCTGCATACCCTTATAATTTTTCATGTGTACATCGCAATACCAGTTGTCGTTTTTAAATTCTATGAAGGAGGATGACGAAACAAAAACGCAAAATCTCTAATTGTGTGCTCTCGAGTAAGGCCCTGTTAACGATGTACAGGCTTTGTTTCAAATCCCTAAACACTGGAGATATGAGGAAGATAGACCCTTGCTAACCCCTTTTGAGCCTTGAAGTAGGAGTTTCTTTTCACATATAAAACCCTCACATGTAACCCAGGGGCAGGGTAGATGTCAGCTAGTCGGACCAAGCGTTCAGGCTTTCATAAAGGAGTGTATTTGAAGATCCATTGCATTCTACTATGCTAATCAAGACGTCCAAAGACCCGAAACCACAATGGTTATCCAAATCAAAAGGTCCAAAGACTGAAAACCACAATGGCTATCCTTCGTCGACCAAAGAATGAGGCAGTCACAACCCTCGCAAAGCAATCAAGACAAACAGTGTCACACGACACGTTAAAAAAAAAAAGAGAAATGAAAAGCCCGCTAAGTCGAAACTTGAAAACAAGCGACTTAGGCAAAAGTTAGGGCATCCCGCTGGACTTCACTATCAAAGATTCACAAGAATCAGTCCAGGAAAAAGTTAGGGATAAGCAAAATAACGCAAAAACGAAAGACGGAAAGGATTACACAAGAAAGATCCTCAAATGAGAACAAAGTCATGTGGCACAGACACGAAAGATAGAGGAGTGACTAACTCTCAACAATAACCTGATTGGTGCTTGAACTGATAGCAACAATGGTTCCTCAATCAAACTGAAACCCTTACGAAAGGTGAATGCTTGTGAAAACTAGCTGAACATAGGAATGGAGAACATCACGAATAGTGGGTGGGCACAAATAAACTTCGAGCCTATATCCTTTGTTTTTGTAACCATGAACCAGGCCACGATACAACCCTTAAAAGTCCTAACTGAAATAGGGTTAATTTGAGAGTGTACTACTATGAGGCCGTGTTCCTGACTCCTATGAGTTATGCTAAAAGACATTTGTTGGTATTGCATGTACATACTTTCATTCAAAATAATGTCGTATCTTAACCAGTGATTCACTCACGAAGGTTTGCGACACCTTTTTCAATAAAGACTTCAAGTTCAACATGTGTGTTGCATTAGAATTTTCATTCTAAGAATAAACATTTTTTGCTTGCATACATTTGTTTGGCATCATAAATGGTTCACATGCAGAAATTCAATCCAGAAGCTTAAGCTTGCCAAGTTGAGAAGTCTAAAACTTCTGAAAGACAGTCATGTCGAGGTGCACTTTTCCGAGAAAAGTTCCATTGAGTAAAGACTTTCCCAACTAGTCATGGTAAGAGCTAGCCAATCCGGGGCAGTGACGTCGAGCAATCTCTTCAAATTTCAGTCAAACTGTGGCAATCACTTCGAGATTCAAATCTCTCCAAAGGGCGAAGATTAGTCAGTCAAGTGCAAAACTATTCAAGTACTTGTACTGGGGCAGGCCACCCCAATAGTACGAGAGTTCATTCTTTCCCGAAGACAGACGATCGAAAGCATTTACCCGGAGTTTAGAATACCGTGGTCACTTGTCAAGCCAACTATCTCGTTCAACACTTCTGACAGGTACAAACTCATCTGCATGGGCAATGGTTACCTCCCCAACAATGTTATTACGCTTATTCATGCAATCTTTACGATACCTAAGAGTTTAAAGACATCAAGTCTTTTGTAAAATCCTCTTGAGGTAAAATCCATACAGAAGAGACTGATCCCCGACACGAGACAACCTGAAATCTTTCCTCCTCAGCAGGATGTGTCTCGGTTTTGTCATCCCCAACAGACGAATGGAAGTTATCCCCAGTAAAGTCACCAAGTTTTTCCTTCCGCTAGCTTCCTCGATCTCGGTCCCTCAACAGATCTGAGGCAACTCATATTCCCCTAGCAAGTTTCAAATAAATCACTCTCTTCCCCAGCAGTTCCATTAGAGTGGATAATCCCCAATAGTCGAGATATCCCATGGCACGGTTATCAAATCTAAAGTCCAATTTATTTTTGGCAAAGGTGGAAATTCGGGACAAATGAATTATTCACGCTCTTCTCCAACAGAGATGTTATCCCCACAGGACTTCTTAGGATCGAATATGCGATCATTGTGTTTTCCCACAAAGTTAGCATGGACTTATTACTTCCGCGTCAGGAATTTCTTTTACATTCACACCAGTTCATTAACAATACTCAAGACATAACATCCCCAGTGTCATGGGGCAACATGTCATGCAATTCAACATATACAAAGCCCAACCGCAGACTGGCCAAAGTCCATCTTCGGGGGGCAGATTTCAAAGCCCAGCCGCAGACTGGCCAAAGTCCATCTTCGGGTGGCAGATTTCAAAGTCCAGCCACAGACTGGCCAAAGTCCATCTTCGGGTGGCAAGTTTCAAAAGTCCCCTACAGTGGGCAAAAGTCTCCCACAGTGAGCAAAAGTCCAACCGCAGATTGGCCAAAGTCCATCCTCTGGGTGGCAAATTCTTAAAGTCCAGCCGTCGACTGGCCAAAGTCCATCCTCCGGGTGGCGAATTCTCAAAGTCTCCCGTAGTGAGCAGAAGTCTCCCGTAGTGAGCAGTAGCCCCCGTAGTTTGGCAAGAAATTAAAGTCTCCCGTAGTGAGCAGAAGTCTCCCGTAGTGAGCAAAAGTTTCCCGTAGTGAGCAAAAGTCTCCCGTAGGGAGCAGAAGTCTCCCGTAGTGAGCAGCAACCCCCGTAGTGTGGCAAGAAATTGAAGTCTCCCGTAGTGAGCAGAAGTCTCCCGTAGTGAGCAAAAGTCTCCCGTAGTGAGCAGAAGTCTCCCGTAGTGAGCAGCAGCCCCCGTAGTGTGGCAAGAAATTGAAGTCTCCCGTAGTGAGCAAGGTCTCCCGTAGCTGAGGAATGTGCCCCCGTAGTGTGGCAATGTTTCTGAAAGACTCCAGTAGCGAGCAATGTGCCCCCGTAATGTGGCAAAGTTTTTCGAAGTCTCCCGTAGCTGAGCAGTGTAGCCCCCGTAGTGCGGCGTAGTATTGAAAAGCCCCGCAGTGTGGCAAAAGCCTCCCGCAGTGAGCAGAAGTCCACCCGCAGTGTGGCAAATTCTCAAAGTCCACCCGTAGTGTGGCAAATTATCCAGCAATCCACCCGCAGTGTGGTATCGTATCGTGAAGTCCAACCGTAGATTGGCAAAAGTGCATCCTCAGGGTGGCAAAGTATCTTAAAATTCTATCGCAAGCTGGTGAAAGTCCACCCACGGCGTGGCAAGTCGTTATTCGTCTAACTCCATCCAATAATGCACCATTAAGGCATTGTTGCAGCCTATCAAAGTCCACCAGTAGCGTGGCAAGTCAATAGCCGTCTGACATTGCTCAAATGGCATCCCCGCGTTTACTATTCTTCACGTCATAATTATATCCAAGCAGAGTTCATTCGGTTGAGTTTATTTCCCTGTTCCTCTGCCGCAGAGTGCAAATTTTCTGGTTGTTTCTGGTATTCAATCCCTGCATACTTCAAACGTTTGAAAGCAATAACTATCATCCGTCAGGTCTACAGTGATTGAAAAGGGGAAACTATAACACCCCAAAATTTGCCCTCTTATTTTACCTTAACTGGCCCTATGTTTTGCGTCTGTCTGCATTCTCACGCTAGGGCATATTACATGCAATCATGCATTCCATTGAGCTCCTAAAGCAGGGGATCGAGGTACTCTCTGGTGGTTTGAAATTTCTTACACTTAAGTCGAAGCAAGGGTTTGAATTCACATTATCATGAGCACTTTCTTTGTCAAGATTCATCTGGGTACGAAGCGTTCCTCTATTAATATACAAGGTCATTTTAAGAGGCCTCAAGAAAATCAAGACTTTCTTATCCCAAGTTGAACTTGGGCTCCCTCATGATGTTATTCTTGTGTGTTAAGGTCCTTGACCATCGAGGCAGGAATCTTACAAAATGATGGGATGTAATACAAGAGACTAACTGTAGACTCATTTGTCAGCTTCTCAGTGGCCTTTTAGCTTGCGTGAAATACGAATTATTTGTGAATGGAGAATGAGAATTAAAGTTTAACTTGAAGGTTAGTACAATGTCTTATGTTGGTTAAAGTATCTCAAGAATTGGTTGATCATAAGCCACGTCCAGGTTTACTTCAAGATATTTCAAGTTGTTTCCAAGCGTGGTTCAAATAATTAGTTTTAAAGTGTTGAGTCAAGGTTTGGTTTCAATTTGATTTTTGAGAACAATTAGCCACATCCAAGCTCGGAACAATTTGTGCAGCTTTGAGTTAAACCAAATAGAAATTTCGGTTGGACATCGAATAATATGAAGAGGTTTATCTAGACTATTTCTACCAATTTTTAACTATTATTATGATCAATTTTGTTGTAATATATAATTGATGTATACCAAAATGGAGATGAAAAAAAAAGATATTATTATTCATTGCAAGAATAAATGTCACTACAAAAGTTTGCCATAACAGGGAATTATTTCGATGGAAAAACAAAAAAATAACAATTGATAAAAAAATTTAGTTGCAGAGAGTTCCATTTTTCGCACTTCGAATATGACGGAATTACTTTCATCTCTAATTTTTTTACAGTGAGTACTAAAAAAGAGAAGTCAGAATTTTGTTTCATAACATGACAATAACTTATCAAGAATTTGGTTACAATCGCCAACTGATATAACAAGACTGATAAATGGGGGAGAAATTCAGTTACAAAAAAATGAACTTCTCAACTTAAAAAAGGACAACAGACGTATAACAGGAAAAACGGGGGGACAACGAGAAAATGGAAAAAAGAATCTCAATCACTCTGATATCCAGGATAAAAAAAACTCTCTCTTGACTGGAATGTTCTTTAATTCTTCAATCTGGAAATCTCTCTCAGGATCCTCTTCAACCTCTTCTAAAAAAAAATCCCCCGCAACTATACACAGTTCAACCAATCCTCAAATCATGTCCATCATCCATAACCGTCATCAATCCTTCTCTGCAACCACCTTCATAAACCTACAATTATCATCAGTCTCCAACAATAATCCTTTGCCGAATCTTCGATATCTGCATTAATCAGTTTCGTCAATAACCTGCAAAACCAAACGATAAAACCATCACTATAAAGAGTAATTTGTTTGATATTTCAAGAGCGCATCACAATCGCAATTCACGCAAGTCTGAGGAGAAGAGCATAAGGATTCGATAGTGATACCTCACAATAAGAGAAGTGATTCGTTCAGCAAAGACTAGAATTCCAAAAAATTCTTCAACCTTCAATCAACCTTCAAAAGCACACAAGAGTCGTCTTAGTCAGAATGACACGATATTTTCACGTTAACTCCAATCACAACCTTCCATCTACATTTCATATTGGCAAGACGAAACCAAGATTAAGTGAATTTTCAAAAGGAAAAGAAGAGGATAACAACTCAAATCAGTTACAAATTCATAACAGAATTCATAACCGTTTTACCTGAAATTCCCCTTGAGCCCCTTCAATCCATTGTCTATAAAACCAGGAACTTGCTGCAAATTGGGGTCTCTGATTTTTCGATTCTTCTTTTCCCAATTCATCATCCTTTTTCATCCTCTTCTTCACTTCATCCTCCATTCTTCTCCCAACTTCTTCATCATATTTCTCTCACTCTTTTGCTTCACCTCAATCATCTTTCACACTTCTCCACCCTCATCTTCAAACCTTCGACACCAATCACCCTACACCACCCTCAACAACCATCACTCATTCTCGTCATCTCCTTCATACCTTCATTGAAATACACACCATTCTTGAAACCTACATCAAGAAAACCATTCACAGAATATCATTCACAGAATACACAACAACGATAAAATGCGAGAATTCACAGAATCCTGAAATTGAGGAAAATCGAAGAAGAAGAAGAAGATAAGAAAAAAGGGCGTGAAATGATACCAGTGATGCAGCGGATAACGTCAATTTTCGTCAACTTCTGAAAATTCTTGCATCAAAGCTCTTTCTCTTCTTTGATCACCTCCATCGTCCCACCAATCTTCATCATCCATTATCTGGAATCAACATCATCAACATCCTTCATCATCAATCTACAACGGTGATAATTTCACCGGAACCTGCAGAGAACACTATTTATCAACAACACCATAAGCCTTTAGTTTCGTGAAGAGGAAGAAGACATACCTTTATGAAGAAGTGCGATAACGACTTCAGCGGACATTGTCGATCCTCAGCATCAAGATAATCTCCAACGCATCGCCACCACATCGTCGGTTTCGACCTTCAACCTCAACAAAACCTAGACGTTGCCCGTCACTTCGACTGAAGGTATGTGGATCTTGAACTGTTTTGAATCCGTTTGCTCTTTCGGTTTCTGAGGGAGTTCGATCTAAAGGATTGGGGAAGGATTAGGCTAGGTGGTTTACAGATGTGAGATGGGAGTGGAAAAAGAGAAGATTTAAGTATGCCGCCGGTGATTTTGGGAGGTTGTAGGAGGGAGAAGCCGCGGCGGCGGCGGAGATTAGGGTTTGGTGAAGAAGAACTTGAGAGAGATGAGGGTAGGAGAGAAGGGAGAACGTGAGAAAAAGGGGGGTTAGGGTTTTTAACCTTAGCTTTAACGTATTTGATTCTTTAGGATTAATGGATATTGGTTTGTTTGAATTAATATAATTTAAGAGAATTAATGTTCATATGATTATGGTTAATGTATTGTGATTCAAAAGTCAATTATAATAATCAAAAATCAGGAAGAGTGATTAATATTCTAAGAATTATTAAAGACTCATTTAATTATAATTAATAAAGAATATTGTGCATAGTTAATTTCGAAATTTGTATAAAGATAATTGCATTCCACCGTTTTTGGGATAAGCTTCTGGTGGTTGTGGTCCAATCCGGCGGCGACACTTGTCACCGTCTGGTTGGACCGTTTTATATGACATCTCCCTACCTTCAGTACGCGTGGGCCTTATCTTCCTGCTATTCCCACCCCCGTTTTCAGCCCAGTTGTTTTCTTAGTGAATAAATACTGCTTTCACACCCCCTGGCTACTGTGCATAGGTGAGCCTTATCAGGCTGCTATCTGCACCCCTAGTTAAGGCCCAATCAGCCTTTTTAACTAAAGAATATTTCTATTTCCACCCCTTTTCTATTTCTTAGTTTTTTTTAATTTCTATTTTATATAGTTTCAAATTAATTCTATAAAAAATATTAAAACACTTAAGAAAAATCCCCAAAAATTAGGATAGAATATTAATTCAATTTAAAACCATTCCCAATTTTTACTTTCTAAATTTTTGCATTTTTCAATTTAAATTCGATTTTTCATTTTAATTGATTTATATTGAATTCCTCCATTAACGCATAAATTTGTACATTTTATTTCTACCACTTCTTGCAATATTTTTGATCCATTCTTTTTGCTATGATTAGAGGACAAATTAAAGTACCTAGAATATTTTTGGTGTATTTTTTAGGGCATTTTATCTACAGTTTTGGTAGTATGATTTGTATAAATTTAGGATTGAATTATAGATAAGTTTAAAGGACCATTTACCATAGCTAGTCTTTGTATTTTTAAGAGATATTTTAGCACAATGTTATAATCAGGTTAGAGACCCTAGGGAATTAATTTCACATTTTTTCCATGACTTTTGATATTTTTGTCATTTTAATTCATTTCCATCATATTATGCATATTCATGATTCATGTCATTCACTAACTATTGTCTTCTTGTGCAAGGTATTTTCCGAGGATTTGCTTATGGACTTGGATATTTTTTATGCCTCGATTATATTTTTTTGTGATTTGTACTTTGTGATGTAATAGCTTAGAACTTGTATGCTTGTATAGTTTCTGTAATTAGGATAGGAAAGATAAAATGAATAGATAGAAAACAAAAATCTCAAAAGCAAAATAAAGATACTCGATCCAACGTCGAGTGGATTTTCAAAATAAATAAAGTTTCATGTGACTTTAGGATTCCTCGATTACCATCATTCCATTCCATTTCACCAAAAGCAAGCCTTGTATGTGGCACACCATAAGTCGTGCATCTCAGAACCATGCAATCGACCAACCCGATCCATTGTTTCATCCCATTTACATTTCATATATGTTTTCACCCACCATGACTTAGGAGGACCATATTGTTCACTATTACGTTTTGTACTTGTATTTCTAGTTTAATATCTCTTAGGTAGATTTAATCTTTCAAACCTCACTAACCATAGGTCATCCTTGAATTCAACTAACTTAGGGTAAGTCTAGTTTCCCTTAGAAGTTTTCCTTTTATAACTTGAGTCTCATTTCTCATCTTAAAGGAAAATAAAAAACACTTAATAAAGGAAAATATGTACAATGCGTCACGAGCCCTAAGCTATACGGGAAATGACTAGGGGAGGTCTCCTCCACTCTTCTAGGATGCTTTACAAACGTTCCATTGGGTGCGATCTTGGAAAGTATTCGCTCATGTGTCATAGTCTTTAGTGTTGTACATACAATAAACACAGTCAAAACACTTATTCTAAAGGACAACAAACCAAGAAGTCACGTCTTCTCATCTCATCTCATACTCTTTGCGGACGAATGTGACTTGTCTCGACAGTTCAAACAGCGATACAGTAAACACCCTCGAGTCAGAGCCGGTAACACCTGAGCTAGAGCTATGGTAACATCATCCTAAAAATCACAAACAAGTGTCAGCCTTAGTTAGATGAACTACGGCGTCTCTGATCCTCATTTATCCCGATGAGGTACGTAGGAAGTGGGGTAGGGCCCATTTGAGCACAATCTTTCTTTTTCCCTACATTTTCCCCCTTTTATTCCCATTTTTCAATTCCATTTCTTTTCTCAGTTCCATTTCATTCCAGATAGTCATTCTTTTATTCAAGCAGCATATTATTTCTCTCCCTTTGAAAACAGACTTATAAGTGTGGATCCCGTCAGGTACGATGGAAGAATTGGGGTGCTAATACCTTCCCAATTCGTAACCGACTTCTGGACCCAGATCTTTGGTCCGCAAGGCCTCTTCCTTTTCCTTCTTCCTTAGGTTTGTGCAACATTACCTTTCCCATTCCTTCGGGGTAAAAATGTCTGGCTGGCGACTCTAACTTTTCGGCGCCACTTTCTCTTTTGTACTAGGATGAAAATCCCGGGAGTGACACTCGTCTGCAAGAAGATCAGAAGACCCAGGCTAAGATTGAACAGTTGGAAGCTATTGAGAAGAAGAGTCAGGAAGCCTTGTTAGCAGCACAGAAAGAGATCTCATAGTTGAAACTTCGGGCGGGGTTGAAGAGATCAAAAGACCAAGACAAGTACCAGAAGTTGACAAGTGCCATTGCCACCAGGAACCTTCTTATCAGGATCATCACAGAGAATACAGTTGGACCAGTGACTGATGCTCTCTTGAAGGAAGTCAAGGAGGATGACTTTGGGCTAGATGTTTGATTTCTTTGTATTTGTATTTTGTTTTGGGTTGTACTTTATTTCTCATGATAATTTGGTTGTATTTCTCGACTCGACTGTATTTTGACCCACAATGGGAACTTGTTGTAATCATAAATTATGTATCTTTTGCACTTGTAAAATATGGTTTATGTATTACTTGGGTTTTCTCTTGGACTTCATTTCTCTTCAACATCTTCATTCTCAGAGGTCTGGAAGGTTAAAACCAAAGAACCAAACCGCATACCCTTGGAAGACAAATAGACATACTGCATTGCATACTAACCTCATTCTTTGTTTTGTAGGTGTTTTTGTTTTTGTTTTCTCACTTTGCAGTTGTTTCAGGAAACATTTCTCGTAGGAGGGTTTTCCCCATTAACAGAGTTCACCGGTATCCAACCACAAACAACCTTCCGAGCTTACAGATGGACCAAGTTCAACAGGATTTGACTGACGTTAGAACTCAGATGGCTAATGAGAGAACTGAGATGAGGGCTCTGATGAACCAGTTCATGGCAGTAATGACTGGGTTGTCCCAAAGCCAAGAAAGATAAAGAGAGTTAGTCAAGCGACAAACTCCATAAGAGAATCATCCAGGTACATGAGGTACTAGTAACAATGATCAGGGGAAGCCACAAACAGATCCGCCAGAGTTTGGGCCTCCCCTCAATCCTGAAGTCAATGCCATCAGAAATACCCAAGGAAACACTAGAGGTCGTGCCTTGCAAGAGGACCCTCAAGAAGATCAGTTTACTGTAATTGGTGATGGTGATGAAGCCTATGATCGTTGTCTGGACGAAATAGCGGAGAAGCTGAGATCTTTGGAGTCCCAAAACTCTTTGGGGTTTGATGTAATGGACATGGGTTTAGTTGAGGGAGTCAGGATTCCTCACAAATTCAAGCATCCTTGCTTTGAGAAATATAATGGTACCTCTGTCCACGTACTCACCTGCAGTCCTTTCTGGGGATACTGAAAGCTTATACCATGGACGAAAAGTTGTGGATGTTCTACTTCAAAGACAGTCTGACCGGGGCATCCCGTGAATGGTATTCTCACCTGTCCAGAGCAATAGTCAGAAACTGTAAGGATTTGGCTGAAGTTTTCATACGCCAGTATCAATATAACTTGGACATGGCTCCCAATAGGACCCTCCTGATGGGTATGTCTCAATCATCAAGAGAAAGCTTCAGGGAGTATGCCCAAAGATGGAGACAACTTGCTGCTGCTGTCCAGCCTCCGATGTCTAAGAGAGAAATGGTCGACATGTTTATGAACACGTTGCAAGGAACATACATTGACAGACTTGCTGCTTTCTCTTCCACTAGCTTTGCGGATGTAGTTATAGCTGGTGAGAGAATTGAGAGTCTTTTGAAGATGGGCAAAATTTCAGACAACGGTGCTAGTTCCAGCAATACAAGAAAACCTTTCACAGGACCTCGTAGGACAGGTGAAACCAACTCAGTACACGTGGGTAGAGGTAGGCCTCAGTACATGCCAAGATCAATAGCTGCTATCACCATTCCAGCTCTAGCACCTCAACAACAATATCCTCCACAACCACAACACTTCCCACCGCAACAACAATTTCCTCAACAAAGATTTTACAACAATAACAATCAGCAACAACGTCCGTTTCAACAAAGGACTTCACAAATCAACAGGGTTATCGATCCCATTCCGATGCCCTATGCTGCCTTACTTCCACAATTATTAAAGCTCAATCTGATTGAATTGAGGACTATGGCCCCACCAGATCCTCAGAATCTTCCAAGAAATTATGATATCAACGCCATGTGTGCCTTCCACTCCAATGCACCTGGCCATACAATAGAGAAATGCAGAGCCTTACCCATGAAAGTTCAGGACTTAGTTGATTCCAAAGCTCTAAACTTTTCACCCCCTCCAAGTGTTACCAAGAATCCTATGCCTAGCCATGGTGGGCCTAGGATAAATTCCATTGAGGAGGATCAACCAATGAACCAAATTGACAGTGTTGCAAGTATTAAAACACCTCTGGCCGAGGTTAAAGCCCAACTTTTAAAGTGCCAAGTGTTCCCGGGTGTAAACACCCCAAATTTTCCCTCACTGATTTCACCATGGCTTGTGATTCTTTTCATTTGCATAAGTTCAATCATATCATTTCATATTGTATTTTTTTTCCACTGCATTGGTTCAAAGTCATCTGCATCTAGGGTTTGTGATCTGAGCCATCCCTGAGCCATTTGAGCCACTCCAAAGGTCTTCAATCATCTCAAGAGGGTCCATGAATGTTCAATCATCATATTATATCCTCCCAAGATCAAGGAAGTCAAAAAATCACAAGAACTGAGAAAGGCATGGAAGCAGAGCCAAGCTTAACTACACAGATGACCTAAAATTAGGGTTTTGGTTTCAGAGGCCATAACTCCAAGTTCTTTGGTCATTCTTGTTTCTATTGGTCTCTATATGATATGAGGATCATGCATACCAATTTTCATGAAGAAATTCAATGGGGAAGGCATCTGATCAATAGGTGACTTCTTGAAAAAGTCAGTGCAAAATCAGGGCATCTAAGGCCCCCAATCACCCAACCAAAGGGTCTTCTCCATCATTTTGGATGTATATGATCTTTATTTGATCTTAGACGAAGTTATAAGTTCACAAAATTGAGGAATTTCAAGCCATTTGCAAAGTTGCCATTTTAGGAAAGTGACTTGTAATGTAAACTTGCCATTTTGGGAAAGTTTTTCAACCTCCTCTTTTTGATTCAAAAATACTTCAAATGAAAAATTCTTGGTCATGAAATTTGTAGATTGGATCCTCCCATTTTCAAAAATTACAAGAACTTGTTCTAATTCATTCTAGAACTAAAGTTATGGCCTTGCAAAGTTGGACAAAATCACTTAATTTTCATTTTTGTGCCAAAGAGGAAACTTGCAAAGATACTTGCCAAAGCCAAATGTGACCTCAAATCAGCTTCTAACCATCACACAAACATCATTCATGATCCATAATTCAGAATTGCCCAAAGGATTTCTCATTTCTATGCCTGGAATTACAAGTTACATAAGGCATTTTCTCATGAATCTTCAAAATTGGAATTTTTGCAAAAGGAACTTTTAATGCTTGAATTAGTTGCTAAGTGAGTTCAAGACATCATAACAACTTCACATGGCCCATTTGGCTGCAATTTGCCCAAGAGTTAGAGGTTTCTTGGCCTTGATTTACAAAGACTTCCAAAGGGGGAAAAGTTGCAAGAACCATGCTACCACTTGCCCTAGCCATTACAGCTGCACAAAAGCAATCTAAGGGCCTTCCTTGATCCATCCTGAACCCAGCCATGCCCCTAATCTCCCTCTGACCCGAGCCATACCTCAAGTACACAAAGTCATGACTTTTTGCATTTTGCCCATGCCAATCAAACTGTGCCACTACCAACCCTCTGCCCAATCAGAGCCTCATATGTGGACCTCAAGGACTTGAAAGAGACACACACACAAGCTTGCAACCTCCCATAAGCTAGGATACACAAAAATTGCCTTCTTCTTCTTCTCTTCGAAACTCTTGATACAACCATCAAACCTCAAATTTTTCTTTACCAACAAGTCACATATCATCCATAGAACAAGAATCAACCCTCAAAAATAGCCAAAGACATCACATACAAAAACCTCAAAATCTGCTACACCAGAACTGGAACTTCAAAACTAGTCATCCTCAAAGTTTTCTAAGCTTCGTATCATCTTCAGGAGGTTCATAGGAGTGGGCTTGCATCAAGGGAGGACCCAGAAAGCTCAGAATCAGAAGGTCCTATCTCAGGTAACATGATGAACTTTTTTCCCAGAAGCTTGCTTTTAAGTTCTTTTATGGTTCTATATGCTTCCCTGATCATGGGGATATGATTATTTTTGAAAATGGTTGAGAAACCACCATGTATGTGAGCTCTGAAACTTTTGCCCGTTTTTACATTTTTGTTCGATTCATGTTCATGAGGCAAAATAAATGAGTTTTGGTTGGGGATTTAGGTTTAGGATTGTTAGAAGATCATTTTTGTGCATGAAATTTGGAGATTGGTGGCCTGAGGGAGAAGTTAGGGTTTGGGCTCGTCGGAGAAGACGACCGAAACACTGTTCCGGTCGCCTGAGAGTGGTTAAGCCCTAATCCTGTAATTAAGCAACTTTGAATGTCAGCCTTAGGATCTGCCTTGCGCGCGCGTTTTCAGTGGCCAGGATTGTTTTGATTAGCCCTAATCCTCATTTATTTAGTTTAATTAAGATTAATTAAATTAATTTAGTCAGGACGAATCCCAACGCTTGGATGACGCGCCAGTCAACCAATTCCTTCCCACTTTGAATCCTGGCTCTTGGATCTAATTACTTTTCATTTAATTAAATTTTATTTTCTTTTTAATTCATTTTTCTTGCACATTTTATTTAAAATAGCAAATCATTTCTAAAAAATCTCATTTTTTGCACCATACCTTAAAATATTTTTCTCTTTCAGAAAATAATTATTATTTTATTTTTTGCATAATTTTCGTATTTTAAAAATATTTAAATGTTTATTTTAATTAGTTAATGAGAATTAATTAATTAAAATAGCATTTAAGTTTCTAAGAATCACCAAAAAATTCACATTGCATTTTAATACATTTAAAACATTATCAAACTCTTCAAACAAATTTCGTTTTGGTTCCTGACCTATTTTGACATTTTTCCTTGGAATTAAAGTTCTTAAAAGGCAATATTTTTGTCCTAACTTAGAAAAATTCATTATGCCTAACCATGAAGAGTTTGATGTTGGTTATTTTTGCATTGCATTCTTCATATCATTTAGTTTCTAGGGTAAAATTGGTTTGAATTTATCTTTCATTTTCAATTTGATGTGCATTTTTCCTTTTGAAGTGCCTTAAAACCCTAGCTAACTTGAGAAAATCATAACCACCATTAGGTTAAGAGTTAGGTCCTCTCCTTTGGGAAGTGAACATATGTAGGGCTAGGGTTCCTTTGATCCCATTTTCAATTTTTTAATCTTTTCATTTGTTTCTGATTTTGGATTTTGCTTTGTGTCTTGTGCATAAACCCTAATTTTTGCCTTCATTTGCATTCATCTCTCATTTGCTTGCATACATGAACTTGCCATGACATTTTGCACATTCAAATGACTCCTAAGACATATTAGGACACATTAGAATCATGATAAGGCATTTCTTCATCCATTTTCCATGTTACACCTCCATTGCATTTGATAAACTTTCATGAACTTTCATGGTTCAAAGCATGCTCCATTTGCATCCTTATCCTTGTATGATTATCCACAACTCTTGACTTGTGTTTGCTTTATCTCTTAGCATCATTAACATCATGTTTATGCTTCTGACTTTGGTGTGCATCATTGCATTTCATCTCATTTTCATTTCATTTCATTTCTTGTTACTAACTTTTCAGGTGGTAAGTCATTGAGAAGTGAATTTGCCTTCACTTCTCATAACCTCTTCTCATCTCTCTTATGTCTCCTTCTCACTTTCTTTCTTCAAGCAACTTATCTTCTTAAGTGAAGTAAGTTGACTTGCTTCTTCTGCTTCTTCCTCATTTCATCTGCTTCTTTTTGGTGGCTTTCCTCTTGAAGATCTTTTGCAATCCTCATAAACCCTAGGAACACCCAAGCATGATCACAATTAGGGTTTGATTAGTCCCCCCCATTAGTTTTACCTTTGTGTCATCTTTGTGTCTTCTCTTCTCATCTCATAATCAAGGACTAAACCCTAAAGGTTTTAAGGCTTTGTGATTAAGCTTATGCCTGCATCCTTCTATTAGGATGGAGTGTATAACTTTAATCCTAAGTGTTAAACCCTTAATGTGTTTAAATCCTTTAATCAATCCATATAATAATCACTAAGACATCAAGCTTGTAACTTGGGCCTTGCATTAGGGTTCTAATTCTTCCTTAATTGGTTAAGAAGGACTAACCCTAGTGTTAATGGACAAGTCCCCCTCAAGTTGTCTTACAAACCATAAAATCCATTTCTTAATCTTATCATTAACTAAAATCCATTTAATAAAGGTTTTGTTATGTCATGAGGTTAATCCCTAATCATGGATTAAGTTGAGGGGCCTTCCTCAGCTTGAATGTTCTCATCTATTATCCTTCTATTAGGATGGTGTAATGAGTCCATTAAATCCTTGATTATGGCTTAAACTCATTACTTAACACCAAACAAAAACAACAAAAACATCTAAGTAAATACAAGTAGGTTAATGATCTTAATCCTACATCATGGTGATTAAGTGTGAGGTGTTTACCTCATACTTAAGGTATTCTCATTACCCCTAATCAGAGGGAGGATGTGATGAAGTTTACTAACCCTTGGTTTAGGCTTAAGCTCATTTTCTTATGGCAGACTTCAAAAAGCAAATAAAAGATTGAAAACACAAAAACAAACAATAATCGTCTCCTCCGGGATTCTTTTCTCACCTCGTTCACTCACAAACGAGAACTCGCTTCTTCCGTCTAATGCAAGACAGTTTGCACCTGAGCCAGATAGGTCATACACTTGAGCATAGACAAGTAAGCAGTTCACAAGTCAATTTATCTTTCAGTCTCTTTGATTCGAACTACGGTGTTCTGACTTCCTCATTGCACGAGAGGATACGTAGGCATACCTCAACAGTTATCGAACAAAAGTCTCTGTATATTCCCCCTCCTTCCAGCATTATTCTTTGAGCCTCATAGTCTTGAGCTTCTCAATCTGTTCTGACACTAACACTCTTATATTTCATTTCATTTCCTTTTACACTGACACTTGCATTCTTTCCCAGCTTTTACACACAAAATAGCACTGACACTACCCCTTTAAAACACAAACCGTTCAAGCGTGGATCCCGTCGAGTACGGCGGACAATCTGGGTGCTAATATCTTCCCAGGTTGTAACCAACCCCCTTTTTCAGTTTCTCTGGTTCGCGACCGTCTTATCCATCTTTTCTTAGGTCTATGCAGCATTACCTTTCCTTCGGGATAAAAATTCCTAGCTGGCGACTCTTTTCTTTTGAGTTCACCCTTGTGTGTTCTCTCCTTTTCGCCGACCGTTCGCGTCTGTACCCCTTCTGACCATGTGTCATTTGGTGGGAGCGACAGCTTGGCGACTCTGCTGGGGAACCTTATATTGTAACCAGGGCTTCTGGTTCTTTTTGTGGGTTCCTCCTAGCGCTTGTTTGATTTGTGTTTACTAGGGTGTTATGTGCTAATTTTGTTTGTTTATTTGCTTTATTTATTACTTTATGTACAACTTTATCTATTGCTTTCCTTTACAGTTTTTCATATTTCATACTGTCATTATCATTGTTGGATCTGGTTTTCTTTGGTGGGTGGGGTTCCATTGAGAGTTTGAGGTCCTATACCTGGGACCTGAGTGACACCTAGGCTAGAGTGGTTCATATTCTTTCCCATTCCATTTCGGTCTGGTGCGGGAATATGAAACACGGTTCAGATGTGGGTTTCTTCTTGAGAACTCTGTGCTACAGATCTCCTGTAGTGCTAGGGCTATCTGGGAAGCCTGCTAAGTCTGGATGACCTTTGTTATGACCTTCAGAAACTGAGGTGAATTAGAGGAGGATCTTTTATGGTTATTGTAAACATTGTACCTCTGGGTTAGATGTGTTTACACTTCTCATAGCTGATCCAAGCCTGAGGATCCTTGTTCTAGAACATTACATGTGAGAGGGTTGGGTTGTTTACAGACTTGCAGGTACCCTTGGCCACATCATACCCTGTTACTATCTTGTTTAAGAGTACCTCATTTTGGAAAGTTCTTGTGATTAACCCCGGACATGTGACTCTTTATTTGAGTCCCCCATCCTGGTTACTGGATTTCTAAGCCTTTTTGAACATACCTGGACTTATATCAAAACAGATAATCAGATCCAGCTTGATCACAAACCCTTGCATATCATTTGCATATATCATCATTGCATCATTTAACATTTGTTTATTTGTTTTTAGGGTATCCACCTCATATCTGGTTTGGTTTTGACCCCTTCTTCTGCATAGACCTTTGCTTCATCAGTTATCTGCTTCAGCTATCTTCATCATCACCAGCATCAGCCTGTCAGTGGCTCACTTCCAGCAGCAGTTTGTGATCTTCATCAGTACCAATCTTCAGTATCTTCAGCAGCATTCATGACTACTCCCAGGAAGAGCAACATATCCTACCATTTCTTTGAGCCTGTGTTAACTGGTATCAGGCAGGTCCAGTCACTTATCTCACCTGACCATATCCCATTGTTTAGAGAACACTATGGAGGTATCCTGGATATGTTTATGGACCTTGACCCTTATCAGAGGAGCATGATCCACACATGCTTGCAGTTTTATGATCCTCCCTTGAGATGTTTCACCTTTCCAGACTTCCAGCTAGGGCCTTTGCTGGAAGAGTTTTCTTTATTGATTGGAGTACCTATCAGGGGTGGAGTCCCTTTCAACCCAGAGATGCCAGCTCCCAGAAATGGAGAAGTAGCAAAAGCACTGTACCTGGAGCCTTCCTTGATTGAGCAAAATATGACAACAAAAGCTGGGATCCCTGGTTTGCACCTGGACTTCTTGATTTCTCAGGCCATCCTGAAAGCTTCATTGGGAGAATGGAGGGCAGTCTGTGCACTATTAGCCCTCAACATATATGGGGCTATACTGTTTGCAGATGAGCCCAAATTTGTCAGCAAAAATGCCATCCATTTGTTTCTCCTGAAGAACCCAGTACCCACATTGCTGGGAGATTTTTATTATTCCATCCATCAGAGGAATGAGAAACAAAGGGGGAAGTTGGTAAGATGTTGTGCTCCTTTGTTCTACACCTGGCTGCTCAGACACCTGCCTAAGTCAGATGCCTTCTTGAATCCTCACCAACAGAAGAATTGGGCCAAGAGGTTCATTGCCTTGACTTCAGATGATATCAGATGGTGCACCCAAAGCACCAAAGGCAAGGACATTATCACCAGCTGTGGACAATTCCCAAATGTACCTCTGATAGGAGTGAAGGGTTGCATCAACTACAATTCTTTGCTGCTTAAGAGACAACTGGGCTATTCTTTGGTTCACCCTCCTAGAGTGCAAGATTTAGCTGAGACCCTGTATTGTGAAGTGAAACCTAATTCAGCTGTAGTCAGACAAGCATCTTGGGCTTGGGACAACATTCAGACAAAAGGGATGGCTATTCTTGGAAGGTGTAATAATATTGCTTCAGCTCAATACTATGACTAGTCCCGTACTAGAGCTCAAATTACTGGAATGCCTTTCACCTTGGAGGACATACCTGGACCCTCTACAGTACAACCTGCAGCAACTGTAAGCCTAGAAGAATTTGAGAAACGGAAAGAAAGGAATGAGAACCTATATCAAGCTTTGAAGAAGACCCTTTGGGAAAGGAGTGATGGTCGTCTGGACATTGAGAGATTGGAAAAGCTCAGAGTGGAACATCTTGCCAAAATTGAGAAGATAGAGGACTACATCAGGAAAGCAAGAGCTAGGGAATAAATATTGAAGAATGCTTGTAAAGAAGCCAAGATTCAGAAGGCTAGGACTGAGCTCTATCTGCAAGAGAGTCAGGCTAGGTGGGTCAGAATCACTGAAGCACGTACACAAGAAGACCAGAAAACTCAAGCCAAGATTGAACAGTTAGAGGCCAATGAGAAGAAGCAGCAGGAAGCTTTGTTGGCAGCCCAGAAGGAGATTTCAGAGTTGAAGCTCAGAGCAGGATTGAAAAGATCAAAGGACCAGGACAGGCACAAGAAGCTCACCACTGCCATTGCCACCAGGAACCTCCTCATTAGGACCATTACAGAGCACCCAGCTGGTCCAGTGACCGAGGCACTCCTGAAGGAGGTCAAAGAGGATGAGTTTGGACTGGATGTCTGATTCTTTGTTTGTTGTTATTTCCATTTGATGTACTTTTTCTTTTTGATGTATTTTGACCCTCCATGGGCATATGTTGTAAAACAGACTATGTATTGTTCATCATTTGTAATATATTAGTTTGCTTTCATGAGGTTTCTTTTCTCAGCAACATCAAACATCTTCCTCGAGGTCTGGAAAGGTCAAAACCAAGAACCAAACCGGATACCTTGGAAAACAAATAAGCATATTGCATTGCATACTAACTTTTGTTTTGTTTTGTAGGTTTTATTATTATTTTTTCTAACTTTGTTGTGATCTCAGGAAACATTGCTCGTCGCCGAGTTTTTCCTGTCAACCGCGCGCACCGGTACCCGACTCGCGACAACCTTCCCGGTATTCAAATGGAACAAGTACAGCAGGATCTGACTGAGGTCAGAAATCAGATGGCTAATGAGAGAGTGGAGATGAGAAATCAGATGTCTCAATTCATGGCTGTGATGACTGGCTTGGCCCAGAGTCAAGAAAGGTTAAGAGAGCTGGTGGAAAGACAAACTCCTGAGGAGCCTCATCTTGGAACAGGAGGAACTAGTAATAATGAGCGGGGCCATCCTCGTATTAACCCACCAGTGTTTGGACCTCATCTAGATCCAGAAGCTAACATCCCGAGAAATGTGCAAGGTAATACTGCTGGAGGGAGAATCTTGCAAGAGGATCCCCAAGAAGAGCAGTTTACTGTTATGGGAGCTGGAGATGAAGTATATGACAGGAGATTGGACGAAATTGCTG
Organism: Lathyrus aphaca; assembly: GCA_963966055.1. Taxonomy (NCBI): domain Eukaryota; kingdom Viridiplantae; phylum Streptophyta; class Magnoliopsida; order Fabales; family Fabaceae; genus Lathyrus; species Lathyrus aphaca. The sequence continues at coordinate 365,834,069 of OZ014521.1, forward strand.
AGAAGTTGAGGTCTTTGGAGTCTCAGAATTCTTTGGGCTTCGATGTGATGGACATGGGGCTAGTTGATGGGGTGAGAATTCCCCACAAATTCAAACCCCCATGCTTTGAGAAGTACAATGGTACCTCCTATCCTCGCACTCACCTGCAGTCTTTCCTGGGAAGACTCAAAGCTTATACTATGGATGAAAAGCTGTGGATGTTCTACTTTGAAGATAGTTTGACTGGAGCCTCAAGAGAGTGGTATTCACACCTGTCTAGAGCCACCATAAGATGCTGGAAGGATTTGGCTAAGGCTTTCATCCGACAATATCAATACAATCTGGACATGGCTCCTAACAGGACCCTTCTGATGGGAATGTCTCAATCTTCTAGAGAGAGCTTCCGGGAGTATGCTCAGAGGTGGAGACAGCTTGCTGCTGCCGTCCAACCACCCATGTCAGAAAGGGAAATGGCTGACAATTTCATGAACACATTGCAAGGGACTTATATTGATAGACTGGTTGCCTTCTCCTCTACCAGTTTTGCTGATGTGGTCATACCTGGTGAAAGGATTGAAAGTCTACTGAAGATGGGCAGGATTTCCGACAGTGGCGCAAGTTCATCCAGCAATCCCAGAAAGCCTTTTGTGGGACCCCGAAGGGCCGGTGAAACAAACTCTATTCATGCAAGCAAGGGTAGGCCTCAATATGTGCGCCGGTCAGTTGCAGCAGTTACTATTCCAGCTCCGATTCCTCAACAATCAGCATATCCTCAACAACAACAACCACAGTATCAACAACAAGTTCATTATCCGCAACAGAGAACCTACAATAACAGCAGCAACAACCAACAACAACGTCCTTTCCAACAAAGACCATCACAAGCAAACAGGGTAATTGACCCAATCCCAATGCCGTATGCTGAACTCTTGCCACAACTCCTGAAGCTCAACCTAGTCGAGTTAAGGACGTTGGCACCTCCAGATCCCGCCAATATGCCAAAGAACTATGATGCAAATGCTAGGTGTGTATTCCACTCAAACGCACCGGGGCATAATACTGAAAATGCGGGGCCCTACAGATGAAAGTCCAGGATCTGGTGGACTCGAAAGCTCTCAACTTTGCACCTCCTCCGAATGTCACAAGGAATCCAATGCCTAGTCACAGCGGGCCTAGGATTAAGGCTATCGAGGAAGGCAAACCATCCACCTTAATCACCAGTGTTGCACAAATTCGAACACCTTTGGTTGAAATCAAAGCTCAGCTTTTAGAATGCCAAGTGTTCCCCGGGTGTGAGCTCGACTGTGGGTATTGCAATATTGCCGTCAATGGTTATGAGAGACTGAGAAACGACATAGATGATCTTATTAAGGATGGTATCCTTCAGATTACGACAACGGAGCCTACAAATCCAACAATTCCTTCACCGACAATCACAGATACTCCTACAACGTCAGCAACCATTGTTCCAACGGATTCTACTACAACTCCAACAACTTCTCAATCAATCGCTTCAACAGATGCAAGTTCAGTCGCCATTCCTGCTACAACCTCAACACCCATCCAGTCAATAGTGTCTTCTACTACATCAGCAACAATTGATGAAAGTGTCTCAACGGTTACCATATACTATGACCCTGCAAATGTTCCTGCCAACAACTCACAAAGTGCCACTCCTGTCAGAGCACCAGTTACCATATACTATGATCCACACACCATTGTAGTCCCTTCTACAGCTGCTATCAGTCCAGTCACTATTACAGTGCCTGGGCCAGTTCCTTACGAAAGTAATAACGCCATCCCTTGGCATTATGGCTCAGATCTATACTGCGAGGGGCAGAAAATCACTTTAGAATCGTCAACTTCTTCACCTCAGATTGACAATGTGGGGGGAGGCGGAGGCTTCACTAGAAGCGGACGTCTCTTTGCCTCACAAATTCCAAGACCCATTGCTGAAGCAGAAGCTGCTGCTAAGGCAAAAGGGAAGAGCATGGTGCAAGAAGAACCAGTTGCTAGAGAAGCTTTGAAGACTCCTTTTGATCAAGAGGTTGATGAATTCATGAGAATCATAAAGAAAAGTGATTACAAGGTGGTGGACCAGCTTCACCAAACACCTTCCAAAATCTCCATACTATCGTTGTTAATGTGGTTCGAGGCTCATCAGAATGCACTATTGAAAGTTCTGCACGCAGCTTATGTGCCGGAGGAGATTACCGTCAATCAGTTAGAGGTTGTGGTTGGAAATGTTAACGTTAGTCATGGACTAGGATTTACCAACACTGATCTAACAACGGAAGGTCGCAATCACAACAAGGCTTTGCACATTACCTTGGAGTGTAAGGGTGCAGTTCTTTCTCACGTACTGGTTAACACAGGGTCATCCCTCAATGTCCTGCCCAAGAAAGCCCTTGTGAAGCTGAAGTATGATGGATTGGCGCTACGCCCAAGTAACTTGGTAGTGAGAGCCTTTGACGGTTCTAAAAGATCAGTTCTGGGAGAGATAGAATTACCAATAATGATTGGCCCACAAGTTTTCAAAACGACCTTCTTTGTGATGGATATACAGCCTGCCTACAGCTGTCTATTGGGTAGACCATGGATACACGCCGCTGGCGCCGTGACATCAACCCTTCACCAGAAATTAAAATTTGAGTGGGAAGGCCAAGTCATTACTATTTGTGGGGAGAAGGATATTTTTGTTAGCCAACTGGCTACTTTCAAATACATTGAAATGGATGGGGAAATACATGAAACCATGCGCCAAGGGTATGAGGCCCTTAATATTAATGAAACATCTGTTGTGCTTGGGACTTCCATTACGTCATATCAGCAAGCCCGGAAGGTTGTTGAGGAGGGTACCGCCCAAGGCTGGGGCAAGTTGCTGCCCGTGGAGAAGAAAGAGGACCGATTCGGGTTGGGTTACAGACCAACTCGACAAGATCAACCAAAGGCTGCAAAGGAGCCCAAGTTTGTCAGCGGGGGGATGCTCACCCCGAATGCTGAGAATAGCTTGGAAGATGAGTCAGAAGACGAGGGCAACCTGGAAAGCTGGATACGTCCAAGGATCCCGGGGAACCATGTCTCAAACTGGTCTTCCTAGGAAATTATAAGGGTTACTCCTGCAGAGTAATTATTATTTCCTGTATTTTGAAGCATGCATCAAGTCCTGCATCATGCCCAAGATGTCAGGGATCATTTTGTAATGGGTCCATCTTGTATTTTGTGTAAACGATCAATTAATGAATATCAGGACATCTTTTGCAAATGAGTCTTTTCTTTTCCGCTCACTGTTTTTCATTTTTCATTTTTTGTACAAAAATAAAATGGCAATGTTTTTCAAAATAATAACTTCATTTTCACTTTTTCTAAGCAAGATAAAACTGATCACTAAAATGAACAAATATAAACCCTTGCAGAGAGTGCCCTCCAGACTGCACCGACAACAACACTGTTATGACTTCGTATGACTTTGACAATCCAATCAATCAAGCTGATGAAGGGGTTGAAGAAGATTATGAGCTACCTGAAGAGATAGCCAGGTTGTTGAGACAAGAGGAGAAGGTTATCACTCCTCATCAGGAGGAGGTTGAGACGGTTAATCTTGGTACGGAAGAAGACGTGAAAGAAGTTAAGATCGGGGCCTGCTTACAAGATTCAGTGAAAGAGCAACTGATTGACATGCTTCGGGAATATGTGGATGTTTTTGCTTGGTCTTATCAGTATATGCCAGGGTTGGACACCGACATTGTCATGCACAAGCTACCTCTGAAAGAAGACTGCCCACCAGTAAAACAGAAGTTGCGCCGTACTCACCCAGATATGGCAATGAAGATAAAAGAAGAGGTACAAAAGCAGTGGGACGCCGGTTTCCTTGCTGTGACTAGCTATCCGCTGTGGGTTGCTAATATTGTACCTGTGCCTAAGAAAGATGGCAATGTGAGAATGTGTGTGGATTACCGGGATCTGAACAGAGCCAGCCTGAAAGATGACTTCCCTTACCTCACATTGATGTATTGGTCGACAATAAGGCTCAGTTCTCGGTGTTTTCCTTCATGGATGGATTTTCAGGATACAATCAGATCAAAATGTCGCCTGAAGACATGGAGAAGATAACTTTCATCACACCTTGGGGCACATTCTGTTATAAGGTAATGCCATTCGGACTAAAGAATGCCGGTGCCACTTATCAACGGGCTATGGTAACATTATTCCATGACATGATCCACAAAGAAATTGAATGTTATGTGGATGAGCTGATTGCCAAGTCCCTCACAGAAGAAGACCACCTGGTGAATCTATTGAAGTTATTCAAGCGTCTGAGAAAGTACCAATTGAAGTTAAACCCCAACAAATGCACATTTGGGGTGCGATCCGGCAAGCTGCTTGGATTTATCGTAAGTGAGAAAGGGATTGAAGTTGACCCTGATAAAGTTAAAGCCATTCAAGAAATGCCTGCACCGAAGACTGAGAAAGAAGTTCGAGGGTTTCTAGGTAGATTGAACTACATTTCAAGGTTCATATCTCATCTTACTGCAACCTGTGAACCCTTGTTCAAGTTGTTGAGAAAAGAACAAACAATCAAGTGGAACGAAGACTGCCAGAAGGCTTTTGACAAAATCAAGGAATACTTACAAGAGCCTTTGATCCTTATGCCTCCAGTTGAAGGAAGACCTCTAATCATGTACTTGACCGTATTAGAAGAGTCAATGGGGTGTGTGTTGGGCCAGGATGACGAGTCTGGTCGAAAAGAGTAGGCAATATACTACCTAAGCAAAAAGTTTACCGACTGTAAACAACGTTATTCACTGCTCGAGAAAACTTGATGTGCTTTAGCGTGGGCTGCTCGCCGACTAAGGCAGTATATGTTGACCCACACCACTTTATTGATCTCCAAGATGGACCCAGTTAAGTACATTTTTGAGAAGCCAACACTTACCGGACGGGTTGCAAGATGGAAAATGATTCTGACAGAGTATGACATTCAATACACATCTCAAAAGGCCATCAAAGGCAGTGTATTGTCTGATTATCTTGTTGAGCAACCCATTGATGATTACCAGCCTATGAGATTTGACTTCCCCGATAAAGACATCATGTTCATAAAAGCAAAAGATCATGAAGAGTCTATTCACACCGAAGGGCCTGACCCGAAAGAAGAATGGACTATGATGTTTGATTATGCTGTTAATATGAATGATCGGCAAAACTCACCTTTAATTGCACTAACAACGAAGCTGAATACGAAGCTTGTATTATGGGTCTTGAGGAAGCCATTGACCTCAGGATCAAGACTTTAACTGTATTCGGAGATTCAACTTTGGTAATTAATCAAACCAACGGCAAGTGGTACACTCACCAGGATCATCTGATACCCTACCGGGATTATACAAGGAGGTTATTGACTTTCTTCACAACAGTCAAGCTTGAGTATATCCCTCGAGACGAGAATCAGTTTGCAGATGCTCTGGCTACCATTTCATCCATGATCAAGGTTCAAGCTGCCAACTTTGTGCCTCGAATATCAGTATCCAGACTCGACAGACCAGCATATGTATTCTCAGCGGATGTTGTTAAAGATGATAAGCCTTGGTTCCATGACATCAAATTCTTCTTAGAGGATCAAACATACCCACCTAGGTCATCTTCCAATGATAAGAAGACATTAAGAAGGCTAGCTGGGAGTTTCTTCCTGAACGCTGACGGTTCCCTGTATAAGAGAAATTTTGATATGGTACTTCTCAGATGTGTTGATAGGGCAGAAGAAGACTTGTTGATGCACGAGGTGCATGAAGGATCTTTCGGTACTCATGCTGGAGGGCATGCTATGGCTAAGAAGTTGTTAAGATCAGGCTACTACTGGATCACAATGGATGCATACTGTTGTGCTTATGCCAGGAGATGCCAAAAATGCCAGATTTATGTAGATAAAGTGCATGTACCTCCGAATCCTTTGAATGTGATGTCTTCACCTTGGCCATTTGCCATGTGGGGCATTGATATGATTGGCAAAATTGAACCGACTGCTTCAAATGGCCACAGATTCATCCTAGTAGCCATTGACTATTTCACCAAGTGGGTTGAGGCAGCTTCGTATGCAAATGTCACCAGGCAAGTAGTAGCCCGATTCTTGAAGAGAGACATCATCTGTCGGTATGGAGTGCCCGAACGAATCATTACTGATAATGGTTCCAACTTAAACAACAAAATGATGGCAGAACTATGCTGGGACTTCAGGATCCAACACCACAACTCTTCTCCTTACAGGACAAAGATGAATGGCGCTGTAGAGGCAGCTAACAAGAATATCAAGAAGATTATGCAAAAGATGGTGGTCACCTATAAAGACTGGCATGAAATGCTACCATTTTCCTTGCATGGGTAACGTACCTCAATCAGAATGTCCACTGGGGCAACATCGTATCAACTTGTGTATGGTATGGAGGCAGTCCTACCTGTTGAAGTTGAGTTACCCTCTTTACGGGTATTGATGGATGTTAAGTTGAACGAAGCAGAATGGGTCCGATCCCGATACAAACAGTTGAGTCTGATCGAAGAGAAGAGATTAGCTGTAATCTTCCATGGGCAGCTATATCAGAAAAGAATAAAGAAAGCCTTCGATCAGAAAGTTAGGCTTCGGGAATACCAAGTAGGAGATCTTGTGCTGAAAAGACTCCTCCCTCCTCATACGGACCATAGGGGCAAGTGGACTCCGAATTATGATGGTCCGTTCATAGTAAAGAAAGTTTTCTCTAGTGGAACACTGATGCTCAGTACTATGGATGGTGAAGACTTCCTGTCCCCTGTGAATTCATATGCAGTTAAAAAATACTTCGCATAAAAATGACCCGCTGGACATAAAAACAGAATGTAAGTCTAGGCAAAAATAGGGCATCCCGGCGAGTCAAAAACAGAATAAAAGACTCGGGAAAAAATAAGGGAAAATAAATAAAAGATGTACACCCGCTGAGTTGAAAAGCCACATTGGACAACTCAGGCAAAAAAGGGTATCCCGGCGGATTGAAAACCCGAAAGGGCGATCAACGCAAAATAAGGGAATAAGCGAACAACTGCATTCTGAATTCGTTTGTATCACTTACAACACGATAAGCTTCGAAAGGTTCGAGCATCGGTCAGAATCAACCTTCTTCAGAAAGTAGGATGAGAAGAACGTCAATGTCATACAAGTCATAGCAAAAGGGAAGCACTGAAGCGTCATCAACATTGCCAGCATCTCTTTGTTTCTCAATTTTTTAGCAATCTCCTCATTTCAGGGGATCTGTTTCTTTGACTGTATTTTCAAATTCAGGGCACGCAAATTAATAAAATCAGATTTTCAGACACGTTTCGTTTCGTACATTTTCATTTGCAAAAATGTCCGATGTCCTTAATATAATAGTTGCATAAATACAGATGTGCCTTTTCTGACATGCTTACAGGAAATATATTTGCTCCCGGGAGTGTCTAAACTCTTATGATGGAATCCAGTAAGGGATACCTCGGGATACTTGTACGTTTCTTTGTCATACAGGATTACAGGTATTCAAAGTACGACATGGGGCATGAGAGCTTTTCCCCAGCAAGCTGTCAAATCATTATTTCCTCAACATGTCTTCCAAACAGTTTCATAAGGGGCTCATTTCCTCAGCCGATTTCATCATCCTCAGCAGGATCCCCACAAAAATCTCTAGGGAGATCGTACAATGATCATCCCTCCCCAGCCAAGTGTCAGGCAGGGAGCCATCTCCCCGCAGAGCTCCAGCCTCTACCCAGGAGAGCAATGTCTAAAGATCTCACAACCAAGTGACGAAAGCTTCCACAGACCCCAACTGGGCCCCTCATTACTAAGATAGGTCTATCAGTGACCTATTTCCCCCAAGCGGAGTCATATACATTAGATCTACCAATGATCTCATCCCCAACTGGGATATCCTTTCAAGCAGATCAATCAGAGATCTTCACAACAACGGGATCCAAATCCCGGATCGGTATCTTTTGCATAATCATAGCATTCGCATCATATTTTCCCCCTAGAGCGTAGCATTCTGTCTAATACGGAGCATTGCGGCAAAAATCATACATATTGCATAAATCGTAAGCCATGTTTTGAATCAAACACTTGTAAATACTGACATTCCATCAACAATATGCAAAATACTTCCCAAACTCCCCGGCAGAAAGCCAAAGCATCCTCTTTGCACTCACAAATACAAATACATGCTCCTTTTTGCACTTGTCCGTGTCATCATTCCCCAGTAAAGTCGCCCGAACGTTCTCTACAGACAGATACATATATATACAATTCCCTGACACCCGTCCGTGTCACCTTCCCCAGCATAGTTGCCTAAACACTTTGTAAACCAAATACTTGTTTATAATACACTTCTTCCGACACCCGTCCATGTCGTGCTCTCCCCAGCAAGTTGAACACTCGTATGTGTCTCACTCATGTTTACTTATTTCAGATACTCGTCCTTATCTTGTTTACACCACTTATCTTTCTCAGATTCAACACTCGTCCGTGTTCTTTGTTAACCAGTTGATACTCGTCCGTATCATCATCTCTGAACATGCGTCAGCGTTTGTTTCTACCGATACTCGTCCGTATCAGAGTGTTAAGGATGCTCGTCCGCATCTTTAACCTACACACGGCGTCAAACACTTATACCCTTTCTTACATTTAGACACTCGTCTGTGTCTACCATTCCCCGGAAGAGTTCTCAGCAAATCGCCAGTAAAAAGCAAATTTCTTTTCCATCTGACATTCGTCCTGTGTCATGATACTTTCGGCAACCGTACCCTACCAGGTGACCGCCCTTCACCTTTTTGATGATCGTCCTTCATCATTCCTCCAGCAGAGTCTCCATTATTGGAACCTTTTTTTATCCGACATTCGTCCTATGTCGTGAAACTTTCGGCAGCCATACCTTGCCAGGTGATTGTCCTTCACCATTAGATGACCGTCCCTCATCTTATCCCCAACAGAGCAGCCGTCCCCTGCTAGGTGATCGTCCTTCACCCCTTATGACCGTCCCTCATCATTTATTTCATTTCCTCAACCCGATGGTCGTCCCCATCATTTACATTTAATCCCCAGAGAGTCTTGTTGCTTTACCTGATGGTCGTCCCCATCATAATCTTTTCAGTTCCCCAGCATGTTGGCCATCCCCGTCATTGCTTCATTCCCGACGGTCGTCCTCCATCGCCCGCACTTTATAATCATACTATATTTCCTTTTACCAATCTATATCCCTTTTCTTCTTCATTCAGTGAGTGCAAATTCTGGACTGTCTTTGGTATTCAACCACAAGTTATCTTGTTTGTCTGTTAAGCCAGGCGCTTACATCCTGCACAGCTAACTCATGCTTGAATAGGGGAAGTTGTAAACACCCCAAATTTTCCCTCACTCATTTCACCATGGCTTGTGATTCTTTTCATTTGCATAAGTTCAATCATATCATTTCATATTGCATTTTTGCTTCACCGCAATGGTTCAAAGTCATCTGCTCTAGGGTTTGTGATCTGAGCCATCCCTGAGCCATTTGAGCCACTCCAAAGGTCTTCAATCATCTCAAGAGGGTCCATGAATGTTCAATCATCATATTATATCCTCCCAAGATCAAGGAAGTCAAAAAATCACAAGAACTGAGAAAGGCATAGAAGCAAAGCCAAGCTTAACTGCACAGATGACCTAAAATTAGGGTTTTGGTTTCAGAGGCCATAACTCCAAATTTTTTGGTCATTCTTGTTTCTATTGGTCTCTATATGATATGAGGATCATGAATATCAATTTTCATGAAGAAATTCAATGGGGAAGGCATCTGATCAATAGGTGACTTCTTTAACAAGTCAGTGCAAAATCAGGGCATCTAAGGCCCCCAATCACCCAACCAAAGGGTCTTCTCCATCATTTTGGATGTATATGATCTTTATTTGATCTTAGAAGAAGTTATAAGTTCACAAAATTGAGGAATTTCAAGCCATTTGCAAAGTTGCCATTTTGGGAAAGTGACTTGTAATGTAAACTTGCCATTTTGGGAAAGTTTTTCAACCTCCTCTTTTTGATTCAAAAATGCTTCAAATGAAAAATTCTAGGTCATGAAAGTTGTATATTGGATCCTCCCATTTTCAAAAAGTACAAGAACTTGATCTAATTCATTCTAGAACTAAATTTATGGCCTTGCAAAGTTGGACAAAATCACTTAATTTTCATTTTTGTGCCAAAGAGGAAACTTGCAAAGATACTTGCCAAAGCCAAATGTGACCTCAAATCAGCTTCTAACCATCACACAAACATCATTCATGATCCATAATTCAGAATTGCCCAAAGGATTTCTCATTTTTATGCCTTGAATTACAAGTTACATAAGGCATTTTCTCATGAATCTTCAAAATTGGAATTTTTGCAAAAGGAACTTTTAATGCTTGAATTAGTTGCTAAGTGAGTTCAAGACATCATAACAACTTCACATGGCCCATTTGGCTGCAATTTGCCCAAGAGTTTAGAGGTTTCTTGGCCTTGATTCACAAAGACTTCCAAAGGGGGAAAAGTTGCAAGAACCATGCTACCACTTGCCCTAGCCATTATAGTTGCACAAAAGCAATCTAAGGGCCTTCCTTGATCCATGCTGAACCCAGCCATGCCCCTAATCTCCCTCTGACCCGAGCCATACCTCAAGTACACAAAGTCATGAATTTTTGCATTTTGCCCATGCCAATCAAACTGTGCCACAACCAACCCTCTACCCAATCAGAGCCTCATATGTGGACCTCAAGGACTTGAAAGAGACACACACACAAGCCTGCAACCTCCCATAAGCCAGGATACACAAAAATTGCCTTCTTCTTATTCTCTTCGAAACTCTTGATACAGCCATCAAACCTCAAATTTTTCTTTACCAACAAGTCACATATCATCCATAGAACAAGAATCAACCCTCAAAACAGCCAAAGACATCACATACAAAAACCTTAAAATCTGCTACACCAGAACTGGAACTTCAAAACTAGTCATCCTCAAAGTTTTCTAAGCTTCGTATCATCTTCAGGAGGTTCATAGGAGTGGGCTTGCATCAAGGGAGGACCCAGAAAGCTCAGAATCAGAAGGTCCTATCTCAGGTAACATGATGAACTTTTTTCCCAGAAGCTTGCTTTTAAGTTCTTTTATGGTTCTATATGCTTCCCTGATCATGGGGATATGATTATTTTTGAAAATGGTTGAGAAACCACCATGTATGTGAGCTCTGAAACTTTTGCCCGTTTTTACATTTTTGTTCGATTCATGTTCATGAGGAAAAATAAATGAGTTTTGGTTGGGGATTTAGGTTTAGGATTGTTAGAAGATCATTTTTGTGCAAGAAATTTAGAGATTGGTGGCCTGAGGGAGAAGTTAGGGTTTGGGCTCGTCGGAGAAGACGACCGGAACACTGTTCCGGTCGCCTGAGAGTGGTTAAGCCCTAATCCTGTAATTAAGCAACTTTGAATGTCAGCCTTAGGATCTGCCTTGCGCGCGCGTTTTCAGTGGCCAGGATTGTTTTGATTAGCCCTAATCCTCATTTATTTAGTTTAATTAAGATTAATTAAATTAATTTAGTCAGGACAAATCCCACCCCTTGGATGACGCGCCAGTCAACCAATTCCTTCCCACTTTGAATCCTGGCTCTTGGATCTAATTACTTTTCATTTAATTCAATTTTATTTTCTTTTTAATTCATTTTTCTTGCACATTTTATTTAAAATAGCAAATCATTTCTAAAAAATCTCATTTTTTGCATCATACCTTAAAATATTTTTCTCTTTCTGAAAATAATTTTTAATTTATTTTTTGCATAATTTTCGTATTTTAAAAATATTTAAATGTTTATTTTAATTAGTTAATGAGAATTAATTAATTAAAATAGCATTTAAGTTTCTAAGAATCACCAAAAAACTCACATTGCATTTTAATACATTTAGAAACATTATCAAACTCTTCAAACAAATTTCGTTTTGGTTCTTGACCTATTTTGACATTTTTCCTTGGAATTAAAGTTCTTAAAAGGCAATATTTTTGTCCTAACTTAGAAAAATTCATTCTGCCTAACCATGAAGAGTTTGATGTTGGTTCTTTTTGCATTGCATTCTTCATATCATTTAGTTTCTAGGGTAAGATTGGTTTGAATTTATCTTTCATTTTCAATTTGATGTGCATTTTTTCTTTTGAAGTGCCTTAAAACCCTAGCTAACTTGAGAAAATCATAACCCCCATTAGGTTAAGAGTTAGGTCCTATCCTTTGGTAAGTGAACATATGTACGGTTAGGGTTCCTTTGATCCCATTTTCAATTTTTTTATCTTGTCATTTGTTTCTGATTTTGGATTTTGCTTTGTGTCTTGTGCATAAACCCTAATTTTTGCCTTCATTTGCATTCATCTCTCATTTTCTTGCATACATGAACTTGCCATGACATTTTGCACATTCACATGACTCCTAATACATATTAGGACACATTAGAATCATGATAAGGCATTTCTTCATCCATTTGCCATGTTACACCTCCATTGCATTTCATAAACTTTCATGAACTTTCATGGTTCAAAGCATGCTCCATTTGCATCCTTATCCTTGTATGATTATCCACAACACTTGACTTGTGTTTGATTTATCTCTTAGCATCATTAACATCATGTTTATGCTTCTGAATTTGGTGTGCATCATTGCATTTCATCTCATTTTCATTTCATTTCATTTCTTGTTACTAACTTTTCAGGTGGTAAGTCATTGAGAAGTGAATTTTCCTTCACTTCTCATAACCTCTTCTCATCTCTCTTATGTATCATTGCTGCATTTTATTTGTGAATTAGAGTGAGCTTGCTCATTCATGTCTCCTTCTCACTTTCTTTCTTCAAGCAACTTATCTTCTTAAGTGAAGTAAGTTGACTTGCTTCTTCTGCTTCTTCCTCCTTACATCTGCTTCTTTTTGGTGGCTTTCCTCTTGAAGATCTTTTGCAATCCTCATAAACCCTAGGAACACCCAAGCATGATCACAATTAGGGTTTGATTAGTCCCTCCCATTAGTTTTACCTTTGTGTCATCTTTGTGTCTTCTCTTCTCATCTCATAATCAAGGACTAAACCCTAAAGGTTTTAAGGCTTTGTGATTAAGCTTATGCCTGCATCCTTCTATTAGGATGGAGTGTATAACTTTAATCCTAAGTGTTAAACCCTTAATGTGTTTAAATCCTTTAATCAATCCATATAATAATCACTAAGACATCAAGCTTGTAACTTGGGCCTTGCATTAGGGTTCTAATTCTTCCTTAATTGGTTAAGAAGGACTAACCCTAGTGTTAATGGACAAGTCCCCCTCAAGTTGTCTTACAAACCATAAAATCCATTTCTTAATCTTATCATTAACTAAAATCCATTTAATAAAGGTTTTGTTATGTCATGAGGTTAATCCCTAATCATGGATTAAGTTGAGGGGCCTTCCTCAGCTTGAATGTTCTCATCTATTATCCTTCTATTAAGATGGTGTAATGAGTCCATTAAATCCTTGATTATGGGTTAAACTCATTACTTAACACCAAACAAAAACAACAAAAACATCTAAGTAAATACAAGTAGGTTAATGATCTTAATCCTACATCATGGTGATTAAGTGTGAGGTGTTTACCTCATACTTAAGGTATTCTCATTACCCCTAATCAGAGGGAGGATGTGATGAAGTTTACTAACCCTTGGTTTAGGCTTAAGCTCATTTTCTTATGGAAAACTTCAAAAAGCAAATAAAAGATTGAAAATACAAAAACAAACAATAATCGTCTACTCCGGGATTCTTTTCTCACCTCGTTCACTCACAAACGAGAACTCGCTTCTTCCATCTAATGCAAGACAGTTTGCACCTGGGCCAGACAGGTCATACACTTGAGCATAGACAAGTAAGCAGTTCACAAGTCAATTTATCTTTCAGTCTCTTTGAGTTGAACTACGGTGTTCTGACTTCCTCATTGCACGAGAGGATACGTAGGCATAACTCAACAGTTATCGAACAAAAGTCTCTGTATATTCCCCCTCCTTCCAGCATTATTCTTTGAGCCTCATAGTCTTGAGCTTCTCACTTTGTTTTTACACTAACACTCTCATATTTCATTTCATTTCCTTTTACACTGACACTTGCATTCTTTCCCAGCTTTTACACACAAAATAGCACTGACACTACCCCTTTAAAACACAAATCTTTCAAGCGTGGATCCCGTCGAGTACGGCGGACAATCTGGGTGCTAATACCTTCCCAGGTTGTAACCAACCCCTTTTCTCAGTTTCTCTGGTTCGCGACCGTCTTATCCATCTTTTCTTAGGTCTATGCAGCATTACCTTTCCTTTGGGATAAAAATGCCTAGCTGGCGACTCTTTTCTTTTGAGTTCACCCTTGTGTGTTCTCTCCTTTTCGCCGACCGTTCGCGTCTGTACCCCTTCTGACCAGGTGTCATTTGGTGGGAGCGACACCGGGTTGTGAGGCCCATTGCGAAGCTTGCAAGATTTCTATCAACGGTTGTGCAAATTTGAAGACCCGTATCAACCATCTTATCAAAGAAGGCATTTTACAGATCACTTCAACAGTCCCAACTGTCGCTCCCACCAAATGACACCCGGCCAAGAGGGGTACAGATGTGAACGGTCGGCGAAAGAGAGAACACAAGGGTGAACTGAAAAGAGTCGCCAGCTAGGTATTTTTATCCCGAAGGAAAGGTAATGCTGCATAGACCAAGAAAGATATGGATAAGACGGTCGCGAACCAGAGAAACTAAGAAAGGGGGTTGGTTACAACCTGGGAAGGTATTAGCACCCAGATTGTCCGTCATACTTGACGGGATCCACGCTTAAAATATTTGTGTTTTAAAGGGGTAGTGTCAGTGCTATTTTGTATGCAAAAGATGGAAAATAATGCAAGTGTCAGTGCTGGAAGAAAGTGTGAAGTGAATAAGAGAAGTGTCAGTGTAAGAAAAGAATGTAAAGCTCAAGACTATGAGGCTTAAAGAATAATGCTGGAAGGAGGGGGAATATACAGAGACTTTTGTTCGATAACTGTTAAGTTATGCCTACGTATCCTCTCGTGCAATGAGGAAGTCAGAACACCGTAGTTCGACTCAAAGAGACTGAAAGATAAGTTGACTTGTGAACTGCTTACTTGTCTATGCTCAAGTGTATGACCTGTCTGGCTCAGGTGCAAACTGTCTTGCATTAGACGGAAGAAGCTAGTTCTCGTTTGTGAGTGAATGAGGTGAGAAAAGAATCCCGAAGGAGACGATTATTGTTGTTTTTGGTTTTTTAAGTATTTTATTGCTTTTTGACATTTGTCATAAGAAAATGAGCTTAAGCCTAAACCAAGGGTTAGTAAACTCATCACATCCTCCCTCTGATTAGGGGTAATGAGAATACCTTAAGTATGAAGTAAGCACCTCACACTTAATCACCATGATGTAGGATTAAGATCATTAACCTACTTGTATTTATTTAGATGTTTTTTGTTGTTTTTGTTTAGTGTTAAGTAATGAGTTTAAGCCATAATCAAGGATCTAATGGACTCATTACACAATCCTAATTGAAGGATAATAGATGAGAACATTTAAGCTGAGGAAGGCTTCTCAACTTAATCCATGATTAGGGATTAACCTCATGACAAAACAAAGCCTTTATTAAATGGATTTTAGTTAATGGTAGGATTAAGAAGTGAATTTTATGGTTTGTAAGACAACTTGAGGGGGACTTGTCCATTAACACTAGGGTTAGTCCTTCTTAACCAATTAAGGAAGAATTAGAACCCTAATGCAAGGCCCAAGTTACAAGTTTGATGTCTTGATGATTATTAAGTGAATTGATTAAAGGGTTTAAACACATTAAGGGTTTAACACTTAGGATTAAAGTTATATACTCCATCCTAATAGCAGGATACAGGCACAACCTTAATCACAAAGCCTTAAAACCTTTAAGGTTTAGTCCTTGATTAAGAGATGAAAAGAGAAGACTCAAAGATGACACAAAGGTAAAACTAATGGGGGACTAATCAAACCCTAATTGTGATCATGCTTGGGTGTTCCTAGGGCTTGTGAGGCTTGCAAGAAGATCTTCAAGAGAGCCACCAAGGAAGAAGCAGGATGGAAGGAAAAGAAGCAGCAAGAAGCAAGACAACTTACTTCCCTTAAGAAGATAAGTTGCTTGAAGAAAGAAAGAGGAGAAGGAGCATGAATGAGCAAGCTCACTCTAATTCACAAGTGAAAATGCAGCAATGATGCATAAAAGGGATGAGAAGAGATTATGAGAAGTGAAGGCAAATTCACTTCTCAAACACTTACCACCTGAAAAGTTAGCAAAGGAAATGAAATGAAATAAAAATGAAATGAATGCAAGGATTCAAACCAAAATCAGAAGCATAATCATGATGCAAATGATTCTATAGGATGATGCAAAAGCATACCAAGAGATGTGGATGATCATACAAGTAATGAAGATGCAAATGAGACATGAAAGGAGGCATGAAAGTTCATGAATGCATATGACAACAAATGAAAGCAAAAGCATGGCAAATGGATGATGCAATGATCAAACATGATTCTAATATGTCCTAAGATTTCTTATATGTCATATGGATGCACAAAATGTCATGGCAAGTTCATGTATGCAAGCATATGAAGAATGAATGCAAATGAAGGCAAAGATTAGGTTTTTTGTACAAGATGCAATGCAAAATTCAAAATCAGAAGCCAAGCATAAGATAAAAAATTGAAAATGGGACCAAAGAGACCCTAAACCTATACAAGTTCACTGCCCAAAGGGGAAGGTCAGAAGGTAAACCCTAAAGGACTTATGATTTTCCTAAGTTTCTAGGGTTTTAAGGGTGATCCTAAAGGAAAAATGCCAAACAAATTGAAAATGCATTATAAAAATGAAACAAAAATGTTTTTAGAAGCTTGAAAGTATGCATAACACAATGCAAAAAGAACCATTCACAAACTCAACTTGGATCAAAAGCTATGAATTTTTGAAGTTAGGGTTTAAAATATTCAAATTAAAGAACCCTAATTCAAATGAAAATTGCCAAAGTATGATCTAAACCAAAAAGATATTTGTTTTGTGTGTTTGTAAATGTTTCTAAATGTTTGAAAATGTTCTCTTAATTTTTTTGGGATTTTTAAATACCTAAAAGTATTTTTAATTAATTAATTCTCATTAACTAATTAAAAATAAACATTTAAATTATTTAAAAATAATTTTTAATGCAAAAAATAAAATAAAAATTATTTTCAGAATGAGAAAAATATTTAAAGTCATGATGCAAAAAATAAATTTTTTTGAAAGCTTCTAGCTATTTTAAATAAAATGCACAAGAAAAATGCAAGAAAATGAAATAAAACTAATTTAAATGGAAAAGTATGAGGATCCTGAGGCTGAGATTTAAAGCTGAGGTTCCAGGGTTGACTGGCGCGCTAATGGATGGTCAGGATCTCATCTGAGCTAATTAACCTAATTAAATTAAATAAATCATGGATTAGGGCTAATGACATGATCTGAGCCCTTGAAACACGTGCGGGAAGCAAGATCTGATGGCTCACGTTTAAACCTCACTAATTACACTGATTAGGGCAAATTACTTTCAGGTGACCGGAACAGTGTTCCGGTCATCTTCTCCGACGAGCCAAAACCCTATCTCTCTCCCTAAGCATCTAAAACATGATTTTTTTGCCCAGAAATGAACCACACGCATCACTAAACTTAAATCCCCAAATAAAAACCATTTATCACTCATCAAAAAGCCAAATTGAAACAAGACATTTTTAGGTCAGAAACTTTCAGATACTCCATATATGCTCAATATCCCACCATTTTGAAAAATAAATACATCAGGATTACCAGCACAACATAAGGATTCGATTAAGAACTTAAAAACAAGCTTCTGGGAAAAAAGTTCTTGAGCTATACTTGAGATTGAACCTTCTGATTCTGGGCTTTCTGGCTCTTCCTTTGATGCAAGTCCACTCCTCTAAACCTCCTAATGATGAAATGAAGCTTAGGAAACCTTGAGAATGGCTAGTTTTGAGATTCCAGCTCTGGTGTAGCAGATTTTGAGGTTTGTGTATGTGATGTTTCAGGCTGTTTTAAGGGTTGATTCTTGTTCCTTGGATGATATATGACTTATTGGTGAAGAAAAAATAGAAGTTTGATGGCTGTGGAAGAAGTTTCGAAGAGGTGAATATTTTGACAGTTTTTGTGAATATTGGCTTATGGGAGGATGCTGGCTTGTGTGTGTGTATGTTTTAAGTCCTTGAGGTCCACATAACATGTTCTGGTTAGGCAGAGGGTTGGTAATGTCATAGTTTGATTGGTATGGGCAAAGATGCAAAAAGTCAATATTTTGTGTACCATAGGTATGGCTCTGGTCAGAGGAAATCTTAGGGCTTGTCCTGCTTCAGCTTGAGTCAAGGAAGGCCTTTGGATCAGGTTTTGTGAGCTGGATGGTCTTGATCAAGAGTTTCCAATGTTCTTGCAAATTTCCCTCTTTCGTGTTTCTTGTGAATCAAGGCAGGGAAACTTATGAGTTCTTGGCCAATTTGCAGCAAAATGGACCATGTGAAGTTGTTATGATGTATTGAGATCAATTAACAATCAAACCAATCATTAAAAGTTCTTCTTGCAAAAAGTTCCTTTCTTGAAAATTTATGAAAAATGCCCTATGGTAGCTTGTGATTCAAGGCATGAAACTTGAGAATTCTTTGGGCAATTCTGAATTATAGGCCATGTATGATGTTTGTGTAATGGTTAGAAGTCACTTTGAGGTCACAAATTAGTTTGACATGAGTTTTTGCAATTTTCCCTCTTTGGTACATAAGTGAAATTTTGTGATTTTTCCCAACTTTGCAAGGCCATAACTTGAGTTCTATGATGAACTAGATCAAGTTCTTGTACTTTTTGAAAAGGGAATGATCCAATCTACAACTTTCATGACCAAGAATATTTCATTTGAAGCATTTTTGAATCAAAAAGAGGAGGTTGAAAAACTTTCCCAAAATGGCAAGTTTGCATTATAAGTCACTTTCCCAAAATGGCAACTTTGCAAATGACTTGAAATTCTCCAATTTTGTGAACTTCTAACTTCTTCTAAGATCAAATAAAGATCATATACACCCAAAATGACGGAGAAGACCCTTTGGTTGGATGATGGGGGCCTCAGATGCCCTGATTTTGCACTGACTTGTTCAAGAAGTCATCTATTGATCAGATGCCTTCCCCATTGAATTTCTTCATGAAAATTGGTATGCGGGATCCTTATACCATATAGAGACCAATAGAAACAAGAATGACCAAAAAATTTGGAGTTATGGCCTCTAAAACCAAAACCCTAATTTTAGGTCATCTGTGCAGTTAAGCTTGGCTCTGCTTCCATGCCTTTCTCAGTTCTTGTGATTTCTTGACTTCCTTGATCTTGGGAGTATAAAATATGATATTTGAACATACATGGACCCTTTTGAGATGATTGAAGACCTTTGGAGTGGCTCAGATAGCTCAAGGATTGCTTAGATCACAAACCCTAGATGCAGATGAACTTGAACTAATGCAGTGAAACAAAAAAATGCAATATGATATGATATGCTTGAGCTAATGCAAATATGAAAGATCACAAGCCAAGGTGTGATATTAGTGAGGGCAAATTTGGGGTGTTTACAGCTGCTCCTATTCAAACATGAGTTAGCTGTGTAGGATGTAAGCGACGGCTTAACAGGCAAACAAGATAACTTGTGGTTGAATACCAAAGACAGTCCAAAATTTGCACTCACTGAATGAAGAAGAAAAGGGATATAGATTGTAAAAGGGAGTAAAATATGATTATAAAGTGAGGGCGACGGAGGACGACCGTCGAGCAGAGGACGACTGTTGGGGATGAAGTAATGACGGGGACGGCCGACAAGCTGGGGAAATGAAGAGATTATGGTGGGGACGACCATCAAATACAGTAACAAGGTTCTCTGGATAAAGAGTAAAGGAAATGATGGGGACAGCCATAAGATTGAATAAATAAAATGATGAGGGATGGTCATCAAAGGTGAAGGATGATCACCTAGTAGGGGACGGCTGCTCTGTTGGGGATAAGGATGAGGGACAGTCATCCAAGGTGAAGGACGATCACCTGGCAGGGTACGGCTGCCGAAAGTATCATGACATAGGACGAATGTCAGATAGAAAGAGTCGACGATGGGGACGACCATCAGATAAGCATGATGAAGGAAGATCATCAAGAGGTGAAGGACGATCACCTAGCAGGGTACGGCTGCTTTCGGGGTTTATCATGACATAAGACGAATGTCAGATAACAAGATCAACGATGGGGACGACCATCGGATAAAATGATGAAGGACGATCATCAAAAGGTGAAGGACGATCACCTAGCAGGGGACAGCTGCTAAAATATCACGACATAGGACGAATGTTGGATAGGGAAGGGTTCCAATAACGGAGACTCCGTTGGGGATAATGAATGACGATCATCAAAAGGTGAAGGACGATCACCTGGCAGGGTACGGCTGCCGGAAGTATCATGACATAGGACGAATGTCAGATAGAAAAGAACTAATTTATTGGGATTTGCTGGGGACTCCTCTGGGGAAGGGTGGACACAGACGAGTGTCTAAATTCAAGAAAGAAAAGGTATAAGTGTTTGACGCTGTGTATAGATTAAAGATGCGGACGAGCATCCTTAAGACTATGATATGGACGAGTATCGGTAGAAACAAACGCTGACGCATGTTCAGAGATGATGGTACGGACGAGTACCAACTGGTATACAAAGAACACAAACGAGTGTTGAATCTGGGAAAAAATAAGTGGTGTATACAAGATACAGGCGAGTATCTATATGAGTGAAAAGTAAGCATGAGTGAGACACAGACGAGTGTTCAAGTTGCTGGGGAGAGTATGACACAGACAAGTATCGTAAGATAAAGTGCATAAGTTATGAACTTATGAATGTAAGAGATATTCTGACGCTCCGTGGGGATAAGACGACACGGACGGGTGTCGGAGGAAGTGTGTTATAAACAAGTGTTTGATTTACAATAAGTGTTTGGGCAACCATGCTGGGGAGTGGTGACACGGACGAGTGTCCAAAGAGTGTATAGATATATGTTTGTAGTTTATATCTGCAGGGGAGTGATTGACACGGACGAGTATCGGAAAAAGTATATATGAGTATGTATTCGTGAGTGTAAATGGGATGCTTTGGCTTTCTGCTGTGACTGTGGGTCTTTGTATATATATATATTGCTGATGGAATACTGGTATATACAGGTGTTTGATTCAAAACATGACTCGTGATTATGCAATATGTTTGATTTTTTCCGTAATGCTCCGTATTAGACGGAATTCTACGCTTTGAGGGGAAATATGATGCGAATTCTATGATTGTGCAAAAGATACCGATCCAGGATTCGGATCCCGTTGCGGTGAAGATCTCTGGCTGATCTGCTTGCAGTGATATCCCAGCTGGGGATGAGATCATTAGCAAATCTGATAAGATGTATGACTGCTTGGGGAAACAGGTCACTGATAGACCTATCTTAATGATGAGGAGCCCAGCTGGGGATCTGTGGAAGCTTTTGTCACTCTGTTGTGCGATCTTCAGACACTTCTCTTCTGGATAGAGGCTGGTACTCTGCGGGGAGATAGTTCCCTGTCTAGCACTTGGCTGGGGAGGAATGATCACTAAACGACCTTCCTAGTGATTTCTGTAGAGGATCCTGCCGAGGATGATGAAATTTCCTAGGGAAAAGAGCCCCTTCTGATGTTGTTCTGTCGGGGAGGAGCTTCATGCCCCCATGCTGCGCTTTGAATACCTGCAATCCTGTTATGACAAAGAAACATACAAGTATCCCAAGGTATCCCTTACTAGATTCCATCATAGGAGTTTAGACACTCCCGGGAGAAAATATATTTCCTGTAAGCATGTAATTTAGAAAAGACGCATCTGTATTTATGCAATCATTATATCAAGGATATCGGACATTTTGCAAATGAAATATACGAGACGGAGTATGACTAAAAATCTGATTTTATTAATTTGTGTGCCCTGAATTGGCAAGTACAGTCAAAGAAACGGATCCCCAGAAATGAGGAGATTGTTACAAAATTGAGAAGCAAAAAGGTGCTGGCAATGTTGACGACGCTTTAGTGAGCTTCCCTTTTGCTATGACTCGTATGACATTGACGTTCTTCTCATCCTACTTTCTGAAGAAGGTTAATTCTGACCGATGCTTGAACCTTTCGAAGCTTGCCATGTTGTAAGTGATACAGACAAATTCAGAATGCAGTTGTTCGCTTATTCCCTTATTTTGCGTGGATCGCCCTTTCGGGTTTTCAATCCACCGGGATACCCTTTTTTTGCCTGAGCTGTCCAATGCGGCTTTTCAACTCAGCGGGTGTACATTTTTATTTATTTATTTTCCCTTATTTTTTCCCGAGTCTTTTATTCTGTTTTTGACTCGCCGGGATGCCCTATTTTTGCCTGGACTTACATTCTGTTTTTATGTCCAGCGGGTCATTTTATGCGAAGTATTTTTTAACTGCATCTGAATTCACAGGGGATAAGAAATCTTCACCATCCATAGTACTGAGCAACAGTGCTCCACCAGAGAAGACTTTCTTTACTATGAATGGACCATCGTAATTCGGAGTCCACTTGCCCCTGTGGTCTGTATGAGGAGGGAGGAGTCTTTTCAGCACAAGATCCCCTACTTGGTATTCTCGAAGCCTGACTTTCTGATCGAAGGCTTTCTTCATTCTCTTCTGATATAACTGTCCATGACAGATTGCAGCTAATCTCTTTTCTTCGATCAGACTCAGTTGTTCGTATCGGGATCGGACCCATTCTGCTTCATTCAGTTTGACATCCATTAGTACCCGCAAGGAGGGTAATTCAACTTCAACAGGCAGGACTGCCTCCATACCATACACAAGCTGATACGGTGTTGCCCCAGTGGATGTTCTGATTGATGTACGGTACCCATGCAAGGCAAATGGTAGCATTTCATGCCAGTCTTTGTAGGTGACCACCATCTTTTGCACAATCTTCTTGATATTCTTGTTAGCCGCCTCTACAACGCCATTCATCTTTGGCCTGTAAGGATAAGAATTATGATGTTGAATCTTGAAGTCCCGGCATAGTTCTGCCAACATTTTATTGTTCAAGTTGGAACCATTATCAGTAATGATTCGCTCGGGTACTCCATACCGACAGATGATATCTCTCTTCAAGAATCGGGCTACCACTTTCCTGGTGACATTGGCATAGGAAGCTGCTTCAACCCATTTGGTAAAATAGTCAATGGCTACCAGGATGAATCTGTGGCCATTTGAAGCAGTCGGTTCAATCTTGCTAATCATATCAATGCCCCACATGGCAAAAGGCCAGGGTGAAGACATCACATTCAAAGGATTCGGAGGCACATGCACTTTATCTACATAAATCTGGCATTTATGGCATTTCCTGGCATACGCACAACAGTCTGCATCCATTGTGTTCCAATAATAGCCTGATCTTAGCAACTTTTTAGCCATAACATGCCCTCCAGCATGGGTACCAAAAGATCCTTCGTGCACCTCGTGCATCAGCAAGCCTGCTTCTGCCTTATCAACACATCTGAGAAGCACCATATCAAAGTTTCTCTTGTACAAGGAACCATAAGCATTCAGGAAGAAACTACCAGCTAGCCTTCTTAATGTATTCTTATCATTGGAAGATGCCCCAGGTGGGTATGTTTGATCCTCCAAGAAGCATTTGATGTCATGGAACCAAGGCTTATCATCTTTAGCAAGGTCTGCTGAGAATACATATGCTGGTCTATCAAGCCTGGATACTGAAATCCGAGGAACAAAGTTGGCAGCTTGAACTTTGATCATGGATGAAATGGTAGCCAGAGCATCTGCGAACTGATTTTCATCTCGAGGGATATACTCAAGTTTGACAGTTGTGAAGAAAGTCAGTAATCTCCTTGTATAATCCTGAAAGGTATCAGATGCTCCTGGTGAGTGTACCATTTGCCGTTGGTTTGATTAATTACCAGAGCTGAATCTCCGAACACAGTTAAAGTCTTGATCCTGAGGTCAATGGCTTCCTCAAGACCCATGATACAAGCTTCATATTCAGCTTCGTTGTTAGTGCAGTTAAAAGTGAGTTTTGCCGAGAAAGGCATGTGAACTCCCTTAGGTGTTATGAGTACTGCACCAACACCATGACCATTCATATTAACAGCCCCATCAAACATCATAGTCCATTCTTCTTCCGGGTCAGGCCCTTCAGTGTGAATAGGCTCTTCATGATCTTTTGCTTTTATGAACATGATGTCTTCATCAGGGAAGTCAAATCTCATAGGCTGGTAATCATCAATGGGTTGCTCAGCAAGATAATCAGACAATACACTGCCTTTGATGGCTTTCTGAGATGTGTACAGAATGTCGTATTCTGTGAGAATCATTTTCCATCTTACAACCCTTCCGGTAAGTGCTGGCTTCTCAAAAATGTACTTGACTGGGTCCATCTTTGAGATCAATAAGGTAGTGTGGGTCAACATATATTTCCTTAGTCGGCGAGCAGCCCACGCTAAAGCACATCAAGTATTCTCGAGCAGTGAATAACGTTGTTCACAGTCGGTAAACTTTTTGCTTAGGTAGTATATTGCATACTCTTTTCGACCAGACTCGTCATGCTGGCCCAGCACACACCCCATTGACTCTTCTAATACTGTTAATTACATTATTAGAGGTCTTCTTTCAACTGGAGGCATAAGGATTGGAGGCTCTTGTAGGTATTCCTTGAATTTGTCAAAAGCCCTTTGGCAGTCTTTGTTCCACCTGACCGTTTGTTCTTTTCTTAACAACTTGAACAAGGGCTCACAGGTCGCAATAAGATGAGATATGAACCTTGAAATGTAGTTCAATCTACCTAAGAACCCACGAACTTCCTTTTCAGTCCTTGGTGCAGACATTTCTTGAATGGCTTTGACTTTGTCAGGGTCAACTTCAATCCCTTTCTCACTTACAATAAATCCCAGCAGCTTACCGGATCGTACCCCGAATGTGCATTTGTTGGGGTTTAGCTTCAGCTGGTACTTCCTCAGATGCTTGAATAGCTTCAATAGATTCACCAGGTGGTCTTCTTCTGTGAGGGACTTGGCAATCATGTAATCCACATAACATTCAATTTCTTTGTGGATCATGTCATGGAATAATGTTAGCATAGCCCGTTGATAAGTAGCACCAACATTCTTTAGTCCGAATGGCATCACCTTATAACAGAATGTGCCCCAGGGTGTGATGAAGGTTGCCTTCTCATGTCTTCAGGTGACATTTTGATTTGATTATATCCTGAAAATCCATCCATGAAAGAGAATACCGAGAACTGAGCCGTATTGTCAACCAATACATCAATGTGAGGTAATGGGAAGTCATCTTTCGGGCTGGCTCTGTTCAGGTCCCGGTAATCCACACACATCCTCACCTTGCCATCTTTCTTAGGCACATGTACAATGTTAGCGACCCACGGCGGGTAACTAGTCACAACAAGGAAACCGGCGTCCCACTGTTTTTGTACCTCTTCTTTTATCTTCATTGCCATATCTGGGCGAGTACGGCGCAACTTCTGTTTTACTGGCGGGCAGTCTTCTTTTAGAGGCAGCTTGTGCATAACAATGTCGGTGTCCAACCCTGGCATATCCTGATAAGACCAGGCAAAAACATCCACATACTCCCGAAGCATGTCAATAAGTTGCTCTTTTACTGAATCTTGCAGACAGGCCCCGATTTTAACTTCTTTCAAGTCTTCTTCTATACCAAGATTAACCGTCTCAACTTCCTCCTGATGAGGAGTGATAACCTTCTCCTCTTGTCTCAACAACCTGGATAATTCTTCAGGTAGCTCATAATCTTCTTCAACCCCTTCATCAGCTTGATTAATCGGATTGTCAAAGTCATACGAAGTCATAGCAGTGTTGTTGTCGGTGCAGTATGGAGGGCACTCTCTACAAGGGTTTAGATTGGTTCATTTTAGTGATCAATTTTATCTTGTTTAGAAAAAGTGAAAATAAAGTTGTTTATTTTGAAAAACATTGTCATTTTATTTTTGTACAAAAAATGAAAAATGAAAAACAGTGAGCGGAAAAGAAAAGACTCATTTGCAAAAGATGTCCTGACATTCATTAATTGATCATTTGCACAAAATACAAGATGGCCTTATTACAAAATGAGCCCTGACATCTTGGGCAAGATGCAGGACTTGATGCATGCTTAAAGACAGGAAATAATAATTACTCTGCAGGAGTAACTCTTATAATTTCCTGGGAAGACCAGTTTGAGACATGGTTCCCCGGGATCTTTGGACGTATCCAGCTTTCCAGGTTGCGCTCGTCTTCTGACTCATCTTCCAAACTATTCACAGCATCTGGGGTGAGCATCCCCCCGCTGACAAACTTGGGCTCCGTTGCAGCCTCTGGTTGATCTTGTCGAGTTGGTCTGTAACCCAACCCGAATCGGTCTTCTTTCTTTTCAACTGGCAGCAGCTTGCCCCAGCCTTGAGCGGTACCCTCCTCAACAACCTTTCGGGCTTGTTGATATGATGTGATGGAAGTCCCAGACACAGTAGATGCTTCAATGATATTAAAGGCTTCAAACCCTTGACTCATGGTCTCATGGATCTCCCCATCCATTTCAATGTATTTGAAAGTAGCCAGCTGGATAACGAAGATATCCTCTTCCCCACAAATGGTAATGACTTGACCCTCCCACTCAAATTTTAACTTTTGGTGAAGGATTGACGTCACGGCGCCAGCGGCGTGTATCCATGGTCTACCCAATAGACAGCTGTAGGCAGGCTGTATATCCATCACAAAGAAGGTTGTTTTGAAAACCTGTGGGCCAATCATTATTGGCAACTCTATCTCTCCCATAACTGATCTTTTAGAACCGTCAAAGGCTCTTACTACCAAGTTGCTTGGGCGTAGTGCCAAACCATCATACTCCAGCTTCACAAGGGCTTTCTTTCGTAGGACATTGAGTGATGACCCCGTGTCCACCAATACGTGAGAAAGAACTGCACCCTTACACTCCAAGGTAATGTGCAAAGTCTTGTTGTGATTGTGACCTTCCGTTGTCAGATCAGCATCGGTAAATCCTAGTCCATGACTAGTGTTGACATTTCCAACCACAGCCTCTAACTGATTGACAGTAATCTCCTCCGGCACATAAGCTGCGTGCAGGACTTTCAATAGTGCGTTCCGATGAGCCTCAGAGCACATTAGCAATGATAGTATGGAGATTTTGGAAGGTGTTTGGTGAAGCTGGTCCACCACCTTATAATCACTCTTTTTGATTATCCGCATGAATTCATCAACCTCTTGATCAAAAGGAGTCTTCAAAGTTTCTTTAGCAACTGATTCTTCTTGCACCACGTTCTTCCCTTTTGCCTTAGCAGCAGCTTCTGCTTCAGCAATGGGTCTTGGTATTTGCGGGGCAAAGAGACGTCCGCTTCTAGTGAAGCCTCCGCCTCCCCCCACATTGTCTATCTGAGGTGAAGAAGTTGATGACTCTAAAGTGATTTTTTGCCCCTCGCAGTATAGATCTGAGCCATAATGCCAAGGGATGGCATTATTGCTTTCGTAAGGAACTGGCCCAGGAACTATGATAGTGACTGGACTGATAGCAGCTGCAGAGGGGACCACAATGGTGTATGGATCATAATATATGGTAACCGGAGCTCTGACAGGAGTAGCATTTTGTTGTGAGTTGTTGGAAGGAACATTTGCGGGATCGTAGTATATCGTAACCGTTGAGACGCTTTCATTAACTGTTGCTGATGTTGTAGACAGTACTGTTGACTGGACGGGTGTTGAAGTTGTAGTAGGAACTGTGACTGAATCTGTATCCATTGAAGTGATTGATTGAATATTTGTTGGAGTTATAGCAGAATCTGTTGGAACAATGGTTGCTGACGTTGTAGGAGTATCTGTGATTGTTGATGAAGGAACTGTTGGAGTTGTAGTCGCTGTTGTCGTAATTTGAAGAATGCCATCTCTAATGAGGCCATTTATGTCGTTTCTCACCCTCTCACATCCATTAACGGCAATATTGCAATATCCACAGCCGACCTCACATCCGGGGAACACTTGGCATTCTAACAACTGAGCTTTGATTTCAACCAAGGGTGTTCGGATTTGTGCAACACTGTTGATTAATGTGGATGGTTTTCCCTCCTCAATAGCATTAATCCTAGGCCCGTTGTGACTAGGTATTGGATTTCTCGTAACATTCGGAGGAGGTGCAAAATTGAGAGCTTTTGAGTCCACCAGATCCTGGACTTTCATCTGTAGGGCCCTGCACTTTTCAGTATTATGCCCCGGTGCGTTTGAGTGGAATGCACACCTAGCATTTGCATCATAGTTCTTTGGCATATTGAGAGGATCTGGAGGAGCCAACGTCCTTAACTCAACTAGGTTGAGCTTTAGGAGTTGTGGCAAGAGTGCAGCATACGGCATTGGGATTGGGTCAATTACCCTGTTTGCTTGTGATGGCCTCTGCTGGAAAGGACACTGCTGTTGGTTGCTATTGTTGTTGTTGTACGACCTTTGTTGCGGATAATGAGCTTATTGTTGATACTGTGGTTGTTGTTGTTGAGGATATGATGATTGTTGTGGAATTGGAGCTGGGATGGTAACGGCTGCTACTGACCGGTGGGCATATTGAGGCCTGCCCCTGCTTGTATGAATGGAATTTGTTTCACCTGCCCTCCGGGGTCCCGCAAAAGGTTTTCTGGAATTGTTGGAGGAACTTGCACCACTGTCGGAGATTTTGCCCATCTTCAAGAGACTTTCAATCCTCTCACCAGCTATGACCACATCAGCAAAACTGGTAGAGGAGAAAGCAACCATTCTATCAATATAAGTCCCTTGCAATGTGTTCATGAACATGTCAGCCATTTCCCTTTCTGACATGGGTGGTTGGACAGCAACAGCAAGCTGTCTCCACCTTTGAGCATAATCCCGGAAGCTCTCTCTAGAAGACTGAGACATGCCCATTAGAAGAGTTCTATTGGGAGCCATGTCCAGGTTGTATTGATACTGACGGATAAAAGCTTCGGCCAAATCCTTCCAACATCTTATGGTGGCCCTGGACAAATGCGAATACCATTCTCTCGAAGCTCCAGTCAGACTGTCCTCAAAGTAGAACATCCATAACTTTTCATCCATGGTATAAGCCTTGAGCCTTCCCAAGAAAGACTGCAGATGAGTGCGAGGACAGGAGGTACCATTGTACTTTTCAAAGCATGGGGGTTTAAATTTGTGGGGAATTCTCACCCCATCCACTAGTCCCATATCCATCATATCGAAGCCCAAAGAATTCTGAGATTCCAAAGATCTTAACTTTTCAGCAATCTCGTCCAATCTTCTATCATATACCTCATCTCCTGCCCCTATAACAGTAAACTGTTCTCCCTGGGGATCCTCCTGCAGGATTTGGCCCCCAGTAGCATTACCTTGACCATTTCTTAGGATGTTAACTTCTGGATTTAGGTGAGGTCCATACTCCGGTGGGTCAATACGAGGCTGGCCCCGTTCATTGTTGCTAGTTCCTCCTGTTCCAAGATAAGGCTCCTTAGGAGTTTGTCTTTCCACCAGCTCTCTTAACCTTTCTTGACTCTGGGCCAAGCCAGTCATCACTGCCATAAACTGAGACATCTGATTTCTCATCTCTACTCTCTCATTGGCCATCTGA
Organism: Lathyrus aphaca; assembly: GCA_963966055.1. Classification (NCBI taxonomy): domain Eukaryota; kingdom Viridiplantae; phylum Streptophyta; class Magnoliopsida; order Fabales; family Fabaceae; genus Lathyrus; species Lathyrus aphaca. The sequence goes on from OZ014521.1 coordinate 365,863,830, forward strand.
TTTCTGACCTCAGTCAGATCCTGCTGTACTTGTTCCATTTGAATGCCGGGAAGGTTGTTACGAGTCGGGTACCGGTGCGTGCGGTTGTTAGGGAACACTCGGCGACGAGCAATGTTTCCTGAGATCACAACAAAGTTAGAAACAATAATAATAACAAAACCTATAAAACAAAGACAAAGTTAGTATGCAATGCAGTATGCTTATTTGTTTTCCAAGGTATCCGGTTTGGTTCTTGGTTTTGACCTTTCCAGACCTCGAGGAAGATGCTTGATGTTGTTGAGAGAAAACCCAAATGAAAACAAACTGAAATATATTACAAATGATGAACAATACATAGTTTGTTTTACAATAGATGCCCATGGAGGGTCAAAATACAACAAAAGGAAAAGTATATCAAATGGAAACAAACAACAAGCAAAGAATCAGACATCCAGTCCAAACTCATCCTCTCTGACCTCCTTCAAGAGTGCCTCAGTCACTGGACCAGTTGGGTGCTCTGTAATGGTCCTAATGAGGAGGTTCCTGGTAGCAATGGCAGTAGTCAGCTTCTTATACCTGTCCTGGTCTTTTGATCTCTTCAATCCTGCTCCGAGTTTCAACTCTGATATCTCTTTCTGGGCAGCCAACAGGGCTTCCTGCTGCTTCTTCTCATTGGCCTCTAGCTGTTCAATCTTGGCTTGAGTCTCCTGGTCCTCTTGTGTACGGGCTTCGGTGATCCTGACCCACCTAGCCTGGCTTTCTTGCAGATAGTGCTCAGCTCTAGCTTTCTGAATCTTGGCCTCTTTACAGGCATTCTTCAATATTTGTTCCCCAGCCCTTGCTTTCCTTATGTAGTCTTCTGTCTTTTCAATTTTGGAAAGGTGCTCAACCCTGAGCTTTTCCAATCTCTCAATGTCCAGGCAACCATCACTTCTTTCCCAAAGAGTCTTCTTCAAGGCTTTAGATAGCTGCTCATTCCTTTCCTTCAACTTTTCAAATTCCTCCAGGCTAACTGTTGCTGCAGGTTGTACTGTGGATGGCCCAGGTATGTCTTCCAAGGTGAAAGGCATTCTGGTAATATGAGCTCTAGTACGGGACCAGTCTATATATTGAGCTGAAACAACATTGTTACATCTTCCAAGAATAGCTATCCCTTTTGTCTGGATGTTGTCCCAAGCCCAGGATGCTTGTCTAACAACAGCTGAATTAGGTTGTATTTCACAATATAAGGTCTCAACTAAATCCTGTCCTCTGGGAGGGTGAACCAAGGCATATCCCAATTGTCTCTTAAACAGTAAAGGATTATAATTGATGCAACCATTTACTCCTATCAGAGGCACATTTGGGTATTGTCCACAGCTGATGATAATGTCCTTGCCCTTGGTGTGCTGGGTGCACCATCTGATATCATCTGAAGTCAAGGCAATGAACCTCTTGGCCCAATTCTTCTGCTGGTGGGGATTCAAGAAAGCATCTGACTTAGGCAGGTGTCTGAGCAGCCAGGTGTAAAACAAAGGATCACAACATCTTACCAGGTTCCCCCTTTGTTTCTCATTCCTCTGATGGATGGAATAATAGAAATCTCCTAGCAATGTAGGCACTGGGTTCTTCAGAAGAAACAAATGGATAGCATTCTTGCTGACAAATTTTGGCTCATCTGCAAACAATATAGCCCCATATATGCTGAGGGCTAATAATTCACAGATTGCCTTCCATTCTCCCAATGAAGCCTTCAGGATGGCCTGAGAGATCAAGAAATCCAAATGCAAACCAGGAGTCCCAACTTTTGTTGTCATACGTTGCTCAATAAGGGCAGGCTCCAAGTATAGTGCCCTTGATATCTCTTCGTTTCTGGGAGCAGTCATCTCTGGGTTAAAGGGGATTCCACCTCTGATAGGTACTCCAATCAATAAAGAAAATTCTTCTAGCAGAGGCCCTAGCTGAAAGTCTGGAAAGGTAAAACATCTCAATGGAGGGTCATAAAACTGCAAGCATGTGTGGATCATGCTCCTCTGAGAAGGGTCAAGGTCCATAACCATATCCAGGATACCTCCATAGTGCTCTCTAAATAGTGGGATGTGGTCAGGTGTGATGAGTGACTGGACCTGCCTAATGCCAGTCAACACAGGCTCAAAAAAGTGGTAGGATATGTTTCTCTTCCTGGGAGTAGTCATGAGTGTTGCTGAGGAAGCTGAAGATAAGTGCTGATGAAGATCACAAACTGAGAAGCTGAAGGTGGACCACTGACAGACTGATGCAGGTGGTGATGGAGATAACTGAAGCAGATAACTGATGAAGACAGCTGAAGCAGAGGTCTATGCAGAAGAAGGGGTCAAAACCAAAGCCAAGATACAATGAAATGGATACCCTGAAAAGCAAATAAACAAATGTTAAATGATGCAATGATGATATATGCAAATGACATGCAAGGGTTTGTGATCAAGCTGGATCTGATTATCTGTCTTGATATAAGGCCCATGTATATTCAAAAGTCCAGATGAAGGCTCAGAAATCCAGTAACAAGGGTGGGGGGCTCAAATAAAGAGTCACATGTCCGGGGTTAATCTCAAGAACTGTCCAAAGTGAAGTATTCTTAAACAATACAGTAACAGGGTATGATGTGGCCAAGGGTTCCTGCAAACCTGTAAACAGCCCAACCCCCTCACAGGTAATGTTCTAGAATAGGGATCCTTAGACTTGGATCAGTTATGAGAAGTGTAAACACTTCTAACCCGGAGGTACAATGTTTACAATAACCATAGAAAATCCTCCTCTAATTCACCTCAGCTTCTGAAGGTCATAATAAAGGTCATCCAGACTTAGCAGGCTTCCCAGATAGCCCTAGTACTACAGGAAATCTGTAGCACTGAGTTCTCAAGAAGAAACCCACATCTGAACCGTGTTTCATATTCCCGCACCAGACCGAAATGGAATGGGAAAGAACATGAACCACTCTAGCCTAGGTGTCACTCAGGTCCCAGGTATAGGACCTTAAACTCTCAATGGAACCCCACCCACCAAAACAGAAAACCAGATCCAGCAATGACAGTATGAAATATGCAAAAGACTGTAGAGAAAGGAATAAATAAAGTTGTACATAAAGCAGTAAATAAAGCAAAATAAATAAACACACATAGCACATAACACCCCCGTAAACACAAATCAAACAAACGCTAGGAGGAACCCACAAAAAGAACCAGAAGCCCTGGTTACAATATAAGTGTCCCCAGCAGAGTCGCCAAGCTGTCGCTCCCACCAAATGACACCCGCCAAGAGGGGTACAGACGCGAACGGTCGGCGAAAGAGAGAACACAAGGGTGAACTGAAAAGAGTCTCCAACTAGGCATTTTTATCCCGAAGGAAAGGTAATGCTGCATAGACCAAGAAAGATATGGATAAGACGGTCGCGAACCAGAGAAACTGAGAAAGGGGGTTGGTTACAACCTGGGAAGGTATTAGCACCCATATTGTCCGTCGTACTCGACGGGATCCACGCTTGAAATATTTGTGTTTTAAAGGGGTAGTGTCAGTGTTATTCTGTGTTCAAAAGCTGGAAAAGAATGCAAGTGTCAGTGCTGGAAGAAAGTGTGAAGTGAATAAGAGAAGTGTCAGTGTAAGAAAAGAATGCAAAGCTCAAGTCTATGAGGCTTAAAGAATAATGCTGGAAGGAGGGGGAATATACAGAGACTTTTGTTCGATAACTGTTAAGTTATGCCTACGTATCCTCTCGTGCAATGAGGAAGTCAGAACACCGTAGTTCGACTCAAAGAGACTGAAAGATAAGTTGACTTGTGAACTGTTTACTTTTCTATGCTCAAGTGTATGACCCGTCTAGCTCAGGTGCAAACTGTCTTGCATTAGACGGAAGAAGATAGTTCTCGTTTGTGAGTGAATGAGGTGAGAAAAGAATCCCGAAGGAGACGATTATTGTTTGTTTTTGGTGTTTTCAGTCTTTTATTGCTTTTTGACATTTTTCATAAGAAAATGAGCTTAAGCCTAAACCAAGGGTTAATAAACTCATCACATCCTCCCTCTGATTAGGGGTAATGAGAATACCTTAAGTATGAAGTAAGCACCTCACACTTAATCACCATGATGTAGGATTAAGATCATTAACCTACTTGTATTTATTTAGATGTTTTTTGTTGTTTTTGTTTAGTGTTAAGTAATGAGTTTAAGCCATAATCAAGGATCTAATGGACTCATTACACCATCCTAATAGAAGGATAATAGATGAGAACATTTAAGCTGAGGAAGGCTCCTCAACTTAATCCATGATTAGGGATTAACCTCATGACAAAACAAAGCCTTTATTAAAGGGATTTTAGTTAATGGTAGGATTAAAAAGTGAATTTTATGGTTTGTAAGACAACTTGAGGGGGACTTGTCCATTAACACTAGGGTTAGTCCTTCTTAACCAATTAAGGACGAATTAGAACCCTAATGCAAGGCCCAAGTTACAAGTTTGATGTCTTGATGATTATTAAGTGAATTGATTAAAGGGTTTAAACACATTAAGGGTTTAACACTTAGGATTAAAGTTATACACTCCATCCTAATAGAAGGATACAGGCACAACCTTAATCACAAAGCCTTAAAACCTTTAAGGTTTAGTCCTTGATTAAGAGATGAGAAGAGAAGACTCAAAGATGACACAAAGGTAAAACTAATGGGGGACTAATCAAACCCTAATTCTGATCATGCTTGGGTGTTCCTATGGCTTGTGAGGCTTGCAAGAAGTTCTTCAAGAGAGCCACCAAAGAAGAAGCAGGATGGAAGGAAAATAAGCAGCAAGCTCACTCTAATTCACAAGTGAAAATGCAGCAATGATGCATAAAAGGGATGAGAAGAAATTATGAGAAGTGAAGGCAAATTCACTTCTCAAACACTTACCACCTGAAAAGTTAGCAAAGGAAATGAAATGAAATAAAAATGAAATGAATGCAAGGATGCAAACCAAAATCAGAAGCATAATCATGATGCAAATGATGCTATGGGATAATGCAAAAGCATACCAAGAGATGTGGATGATCATACAAGTAATGAAGATGCAAATGAGACATGAAAGGAGGCATGAAAGTTCATGAATGCATATGACAACAAATGAAAGCAAAAGCATGGAAAATGGATGATGCAACGATCAAACATGATTCTATTATGTCCTAAGATGTCTTATATGTCATATGGATGCACAAAATGTCATGGCAAGTTCATGTATGCAAGCATATGAAGAATGAATGCAAATGAAGGCAAAGATTAGGTTTTTTGTACAAGATGCAATGCAAAATTCAAAATCAGAAGCCAAGCATAAGATAAAAAATTGAAAATGGGACCAAAGAGACCCTAAACCTATACAAGTTCACTTCCCAAAGGGGAAGGTCATAAGGTTAACCCTAAAGTTCTTATGATTTTCCTAAGTTTCTAGGGTTTTAAGGGTGATCCTAAAGGAAAAATGCCAAACAAATTGAAAATGCATTATAAAAATGAAACAAAAATGTTTTTAGAAGCTTGAAAGTATGCATAACACAATTCAAAAAGAACCATTCACAAACTCAACTTGGATCAAAAGTTATGAATTTTTGAAGTTAGGGTTAAAAATATTCAAATTAAAGAACCCTAATTCAAATGAAAATTGCCAAAGTATGATCAAAACCAAAAAGATATTTGTTTTGTGTGTTTGTAAATGTTTCTAAATGTTTGAAAATGTTCTCTGAATTTTTTTGGGATTTTTAAATACCTAAAAGTATTTTTAATTAATTAATTCTCATTAACTAATTAAAAATAAACATTTAAATGATTTAAAAATAATTTTTAATGCAAAAAATAAAATAAAAATTATTTTCAGAATGAGAAAAATATTTAAAGTCATGATGCAAAAAATAAATTTTTTTGAAAGCTTCTAGCTATTTTAAATAAAATGCACAAGAAAAATGCAAGAAAATGAAATAAAACTAATTTAAATGGAAAAGTATGAGGATCCTGAGGCTGCGATTTAAAGCTGAGGTTCCAGGGTTGACTGGCGTACTAATGGATGGTCAGGATCTCATCTGAGCTAATTAACCTAATTAAATTAAATAAATCATGGATTAGGGCTAATGACATGATCTGAGCCCTTGAAACACGCGCGGGAAGCAAGATCTGATGGCTCACGTTTAAACCTCACTAATTACAATGATTAGGGCAAATTACTTTTAGGTGACCGAAACAGTGTTCCGGTCATTTTCTCCGACGAGCCAAAACCCTATCTCTCTCCCTAAGCATCTAAAACATGATTTTTCTGCCCAGAAATGAACCCCACGCATCACTAAACCTAAATCCCCAAATAAAAACCATTTATCACTCATCAAAAAGCCAAATTGAAACAAGACATTTTTAGGTCAGAAACTTTCAGATACTCCATACATGCTCAATATCCCACCATTTTGAAAAATAAATACATCAGGATTACCAGCACAACATAAGGATTCGATTAAGAACTTAAAAACAAGCTTCTGGGAAAAAAGTTCTTGAGTTATACTTGAGATTGAACCTTCTGATTCTGGGCTTTCTGGCTCTTCCTTTGATGCAAGTCCACTCCTCTAAACCTCCTGATGATGAAATGAAGCTTAGGAAACCTTGAGAATGGCTAGTTTTGATATTCCAGCTCTGATGTAGCATTTTTTGAGGTTTGTGTATGTGATGTTTCAGGCTGTTTTAAGGGTTGATTCTTGTTCCTTAGATGATATATGACTTATTGGTGAAGAAAAAATGGAAGTTTGATGGCTGTGGAAGAAGTTTCGAAGAGGTGAAGATTTTGACAGTTTTTGTGAATCCTGGCTTATGGGAGGATGTTGGCTTGTGTGTATGTATGTTTTAAGTCCTTGAGGTCCACATAACATGTTCTGGTTGGGCAGAGGGTTGGTAATGTCACAGTTTGATTGGTATGGGCAAAGATGCAAAAAGTCAAGATTTTGTGTACCATAGGTATTGCTCGGGTCAGAGGAAATCTTAGGGCTTGTCCTGCTTCAGCTTGAGTCAAGGAAGGCCTTTGGATCAGGTTTTGTGAGCTGGATGGTCTTGATCAAGAGTTTCCAATGTTCTTGCATATTTCCCTCTTTGGTGTTTCTTGTGAATCAAGGCAAGGAAACTTATGAATTCTTGGCCAATTTGCAGCAAAATGGACCATGTGAAGTTGTTATGATGTATTAAGATCAATTAACAATCAAACCAATCATTAAAAGTTCTTCTTGCAAAAAGTTCCTTTCTTGAAAATTTATGAAAAATGCCTTATGGTAGCTTATGATTCAAGGCATGAAACTTGGGAATTCTTTGGGCAATTCTGAATTATAGGCCATGTATGATGTTTGTGTAATGGTTAGAAGTCACTTTGAGGTCACAAATTGGTTTGACATGAGTTTTTGCAAGTTTCCCTCTTTGGTACATAAGTGAAATTTTGTGATTTTTCCCAACTTTGCAAGGCCATAACTTGAGTTCTATGATGAACTAGATCAAGTTCTTGTACTTTTTGAAAAGGTAATGATCCAATCTACAACTTTCATGACCAAGAATTTTTCATTTGAAGCATTTTTGAATCAAAAATAGGAGGTTGAAAAACTTTCCCAAAATGGCAAGTTTGCATTATAAGTCACTTTCCCAAAATGGCAACTTTGCAAATGACTTGAAATTCTCCAATTTTGTAAACTTCTAAATTCTTCTAAGATCAAATAAAGATCATATAAACCCAAAATTATGGAGAAGACCCTTTGGTTGGATGATGGGGGCCTCAGATGCCCTGATTTTGCACTGACTTGTTCAAGAAGTCATCTATTGATCAGATGCCTTCCCCATTGAATTTCTTCATGAAAATTGGTATGCAAAATCCTTATACCATATAGAGACCAATAGAAACAATAATGACCAAAAATTTTGGAGTTATGGCCTCTGAAACCAAAACCCTGATTTTAGGTCATCTGTGCAGTTAAGCTTGGCTCTGCTTCCATGCCTTTCTCAGTTCTTGTGATTTCTTGACTTCCTTGATCTTGGGAGGATACAATATGATATTTGAACATACATGGACCCTCTTGAGATAATTGAAGACCTTTAGAGTGGCTCAGATAGCTCAGGGATTGCTCAGATCACAAACCCTAGATGCAGATGAACTTGAACTAATGCAGTGAAACAAAAAAAATGCAATATGATATGATATGCTTGAGCTAATGCAAATATGAAAGATCACAAGCCAAGGTGTGATATTAGTGAGGGCAAATTTGGGGTGTTTACACCAACTCCTACAACATTAACAACCATTCCTCCTACAACACCAACACACATCATTCCACCAGATATGAAAGATATCACTCCTACAACTTCAGCAACAATCATTCCAACAGATTCTTCTACAATGGAAATCAGTCCAGTTACCATCACGGTACCAGGACCAGTTCCATATGATATCAGTAGTGCCATGCCTTGGCACTACGGCTCAGATTTATATTGCGACGGAAAGAAAGTCACTCTTGATACCTTTACACCACAGATTGACAATGTGGGGGGAGGCGGAGGCTTCACTCGAAGAAAACGTCTATTTGCCTCACAATTCCGAAGAACTAATGCTGAAGCAGAAGCTGTTGCCAAGGCTAAGGGCAAGAGTGTGGTGCCTGAAGAACCTATTGCCAAGGAAGCTCAGAAGACATCCTTTGACCAGGATGTAGACGAGTTCATGAGAATAATCAAGAAGAGTGACTATAAGGTTGTAGACCAGCTCCATCAAACACCCTCCAAAATCTCTATTCTGTCACTGCTAATGTGTTCCGAAGCCCACATGAATGCATTTCTCAAAGTCCTGCACGCAGCTTACATGCCAGAAGAGATTACAATCAATCAGCTAGAAATGGTGGTTTCTAATGTCAATACTAGTCATGGACTAGGTTTCACCGATGCTTATCTAACTACGGAGGGCCGTAACCATAATAAGACTTTGCATATCACCTTGGAGTGTAAAGGTTCTGTTCTTTCTCATGTCTTGGTTGACACTGGATCCTCACTCAATGTTCTTCCAAAGAAATCCTTGGTCAAGATGGAATATGATGGTCTTGCACTGCGTCCAAGTAACCTGGTGGTGAGAGCCTTTGATGGTTCTAAAAGATCGGTTCTTGGGGAAATTGAGCTGCCTGTTGTGATTGGCCCACAGATCTTCAAAACTATCTTCTACGTGATGGACATTCAGCCTGCCTATAGTTGTTTATTGGATCGGCCTTGGATTCACGCCGCTGGCGCCGTAACGTCGACCCTTCACCAGAAGTTAAAATACGAATGGGAGGGCCAAGTCATTATAATTTGTGGGGAGGAGGATATCTTCGTTAGTCATCTAGCTACTTACAAGTATATTGAGATGGACGGAGAGATCCATGAGACAATGAGCCAAGGGTTTGAGGCCCTCAATGTCAATGAAGCAACAACTGAAGTGTCTAGTACTTCGATCTCTTCTTATAAGCAAGCTCGGAAGGTTGTTGAAAACGAGAATGCCTAGGGATGGGGCAAGATGCTGCAAGTTCAGATCAAGGAGGACAAGTTCGGGTTGGGTTACAAACCATCCTGACAGGTCCAAGAGGAGGCTGCTGAAGCTCCCAAGTTTATCAGTGGGGGAATGCTAACCCCAGATGCAATCAACAATGTGGAAGATGAGGTTGAAAGTGACTTCAACCTGGAAGGCTTGATTCGTCCAAGGGTCCCAGGCTAGCAAGGCCTCAACTTGTCTTCCCAGGAAATTATAAGGATTACTTCTACAGAGTAATTATTATTTCTTGTTTAAGCATGCATCAAGTCCTACATCTTGCCCAAGGTGTCATGACTCATTTTGTAATAGGGCCATATTCGTATTTTGTGCAAATGAATGATTAATGAACAATGGACATCTTTTGCAAACGATCTTCTTTTTCGCTCATTGTCTTTCATTTTTGTTATTTTCACACAAAATAATAAATGGCAATGTTTTTTTTTTAATAAACTTCATTCACTTTTTCCTAAAACAAGATAAAATCAATCACTAAAATAAATAAATCTCAACCCTTGCAGAGATAATCCTCCATATTACACCGACAACGACATTGTTATGACCTTGTATGACTTCAACAATCCAATTAATCAAGCAGATGAAGGGGTTGATGAAGACTATGATTTGCCTGAGGAATTGGCTAGGTTGTTGAGACAAAAGGAAAAAGTGATTGCTCCTCATCAGGAGGAGGTTGAAAATGTCAATCTTGGTACCGAGGAAGATGTAAAAGAGGTAAATATCAGGGTCAGTCTGCAAGCTCCAATAAAAGAACAACTCATCAGTATGCTTTGGGAATATGTCGACGTCTTCGCTTGGTCTTATCAAGATATGTCGGGTTTGGATACAGACCTTGTCATGCACAGTCTGCCATTGAAAGAAGATTGTCCGCCGGTTAAACAGAAATTACGCCGTACTCGCCCGAATATGGCCATGAAGATCAAAGAAGAAGTGCAAAAGCAGTGGGACACCGGTTTTCTTGCTGTAACTAGTTACCCGTCGTGGGTTGCTAACATTGTACCTGTACCTAAGAAGGATGGAAAGGTGCATATATGTGTGGATTACCGGGATTTGAACAGAGCAAGCCCGAAAGATGATTTCCCATTACCTTACATTGATGTATTGGTGGATAACACGGCTCAATTCTCGGTATTTTCTTTCATGGACAGATTTTCTGGATACAATCAGATTAAGATGTCACCTGAAGACATGGAAAAGACAACTTTCATCACACCTTGGGGCACGTTTTGTTACAAGGTAATGTCATATGGTCTGAAGAACGCCGGTGCAACATATCAACGGGCTATGGTAACATTATACCACGATATGATCCACAGAGAAATCGAGTGCTATGTGGATGATATGATTGCCAAGTCCCTTACAGAAGAAGATCATCTAGTGAATCTGCTGAAATTGTTTAAACGTCTGAGGAAGTATCAGTTGAAATTGAACCCCAACAAGTGCACATTCGAGGTACATTCTGGTAAACTGATGGGTTTTATTGTAAGTGAAAAAGGAATTGAGATTGATCCTGACAAAGTGAAAGCCATTCAGGAGATGCCTGTGCCTAAGACTGAGAAAGAAGTTCGAGGGTTCCTAGGTAGATTGAACTACATCTCAAGGTTCATATCTCATCTCACTGCAACCTGCGAACCCTAGTTCAAGCTGTTAAGAAAGGAATAAACAGTCAAGTGGAACGACGATTGTCAAAAATCTTTTGACAAGATCAAGGAATATCTGCAAGAACCTCCGATCCTAATGCCTCCAATTGAAGAAAGACCTCTAATTATGTATCTGATAGTATTAGAAGAGTCAATGGGGGTGTGTGTTGGGCTAGCATGACGAGTCTGGTCGAAAAGAGTATGCGATATACTAACTGAGCAAAAAGTTTACCGACTGTGAACAACGTTATTCACTGCTCGATAAAACTTGTTGTGCTTTAGCGTGGGCTGCTCGCCGACTAAGACAATATATGTTGACTCACACTACCTTATTGATCTCAAAGATGGATCCAGTCAAGTACATATTTAAGAAGCCAGCACTTACCGGAAGGGTTGCAAGGTGGCAAATGATTCTAACAGAATATGACATTCAGTACACCTCTCAAAAGGCCATTAAAGGCAGTGTATTGTCTGACTATCTGGCTGAACAACCCATTGATGATTACCAACCTATGAGATTTGACTTCCCTGATGAAGACATCATGTTCTTGAAAGCAAAAGATTGTGAAAGCCAGTTCACACTGAAGGGCCTGACCCAGAAGAAGCATGGACTCTGATGTTCGATGGGGTAGTTAATTGCAACGGTCGTGGGGTTGGTACAGTTCTTATCACACCCAAGGGAGTCCATATGCCTTTCTCGGAAAAACTCACTTTTGCTTGCACTAACAACGAAGCAAAATACGAAGCTTGTATCATGGGTCTTGAGGAAGCCACTGACCTCAGGATCAAAACCTTGAATGTATTCGGAGATTCAACTTTAGTAATCAATCAGACCAACGGTAAATGGTACACTCATCAGGAGCATCTGATTCCCTACTGTGACTATACGAGGAGATTGTTGACCTTCTTCACAACAGTTAAACTTGAATACATCCCTCGAGATGAGAATCCGTTTGCAGACGCTTTGGCTACCATTTCATCCATGATCAAAGTACAAATTGCTAATTATGTGCCTCAGATTTTGGTATCCAGACTGGATAGACCAGCATATGTATTCTCTGTGGACACTGTCACCGATAACAAACCTTTGTACCATGACATCAAATGCTTCTTGGAACTCATACATACCCACCTGGGGCATCGTCAAATGATAAGAAGACATTGAGATGGCTAGCCGGAAGTTTCTTCCTCAATACTGATGGCTCTTTGTACAAGCAGGAGGCAGACCTACTAATGCACGAAGTACACGAAGTACACAAGGGTTCTTTTGGTACCCATGGCGGAGGATATGCAATGGCAAAGAAATTGTTAAGATTAGTTTACTACTGGATCACAATGGATGCAGACTGTTATGCCTATGCCATAAAATGCCACAAATGCCAGATTTACGCAGATAAAGTGCATGTGCCTCCAAATCCTTTGAATGTAATGTCTTCACCTTGGCCCTTCGCCATGTGGGGAATTGATATGATTAGAAAGATTGAACCGACTGCTTTAAATGGTCACAGATTCATCCTGGTAGCCATTGATTACTTCACCAAATGGGTTGAAGCAGCTTCGTATGCGAATGTTACCAGACAAGTGGTAGCTCGATTTCTGAAGAGGGATATCATCTGTCGATATGGAGTTCCCGAGCGAATCATTACTGATAATGGTTCCAATTTGAACAACAAGATGATGGCATAACGTTGCCGGGACTTTAAAATTCAACATCACAACTCTTCTCCTTACAAGCCAAAGATAAACGGTGCTGTTGAGGCAGCCAACAAGAATATCAAGAAGATTGTGCAGAATATGGTAGTCACCTACAAAGACTGGCACAAAATGCTACTATTTGCCTTGCATGGGTACCAAACCTCTATCAAAACATCTACTGGGGCAACACCTTATCAGCTTGTGTATGGTATGGAAGCAGTCCTACCTGTTGAAGTTGAACTACCCTCCTTACGAGTAATGATGGATGTACAACTGGATGAAGCAGAATGGGTGCGGTCTCGATATAATCAATTGAATATGATTGAAGAGAAGAGATTAGTAGCTATCTGTCATGGGCAGTTATATTAGAAACGGATGAAGAAAGCCTTCGATCAAAAAGTCAGACCTCGAGAATACCAAGTGGGAGAGCTTGTTCTGAAAAGACTTCTTCCTCCTCATACAGACCACAGGGGCAAATGGATGCCAAACTACGAAGGCCCATTCATAGTAAAGAAAGTTTTATCTGGTGGGGTACTGATGCTCACTACTATGGATGCCAAACTACGAAGGCCCATTCATAGTAAAAAATACTTTGCATAAAAAGACCCGTTGGACATAAAAACAGAATGTAAGTCCATGCATAAATAGGGCATCTCGGCGAGTCAGAAACAGAATAAAAGACTTGGGCAAAAGTAAGGGAAAAATAAAAAAATGTACACCCGCTGAGTTGAAAAGCCACATCGGACAGCTCAGGCAAAAATGGGTATCCCGGTGGATTGAAAACCCGGAAGGGCAATCCATGCAAAATCAGGGAATAAGCGAACAATTGCATTCTGAATTCGTCTGTATCACTCACAACATGGCAAGCTTCGAAAGGACAAAGCATCGGTCAGAATCAACCTTCTTCAGAAAGCAAGATAAAAAGAACGTCAAGGTCATACATGTCATAGAAAAGGAAGCTCGATAGAGCGTCATCTTCAACATTGCCAACACTCTTATTTTCTCAATTTACAGCAATCTCCTCCTTTTAGGGGATTCGCTTCTTTGACTGTATTTGCCTATTCAGGGCACACAAATCAATAAAATTAGAATTTTCAGTCACACTTTGTTTTGTACATTTTTGTTTCGTTTGCAAAATGTCCAAAAGTTCATGGTACAACACTTGCATGAAAACATATAGGCCATTCTTAATAAATGCTTGCAGGAAATATGTTGCTCTCAGATAAGTCTAACTCCTATGACGAAATCTAGTTGAGGATACCTCGGGACACTTGTGCGTTTCTCTCTTAACAGGTTGCAGGTACTTAAGGAAGACCATTTCACAACATGGGGCATATCAAGCATTATATCCCCAGCCAAGCAAACAATCACATCATCAGCATGACTCCTTGACAAGAAGTATTTCCTCGCAAAGTTTGTATCCCCTCAGAGGATCCCTTAAGGAATTCATCAATCCCCAGCATATCGCTGGGACAAAGGAGTGGCAACGGATTACTTCCTGGAATTTATATCCTCCCCAAGCAGGATCTCCCGAGCGATGTCTGACAGCTTTTCCCCAGCAAAGTAGTCAGGAACTTTCTATTTCCCATCAGAGTTTCCATTCTCGCCCCAGTAGAGCAATGCCTGAAATACATCTCCAGTGGAGTTCTCCCTCCGGACAAATAGACCAGAGATCTTTATCCCCGCAGGATCCGGATCTCGGATCGATCCTCTCATTTTTGCATAATCATAGCATTCACATCATATTCACCAAAATAAGCGTAGCATTTCGTCTAAAACGGAGCATTACGACAAAAATCAAACATTTGCATGATCATAAGCCAGGTTCGAGCCAGTTACCTGCAAATACCATCATCACCTCATCAGCAATAGATAAAACTTATCCCCCGCAGACAAAGCCAGAATACCTTCTGCATTCTCAATACAAATATTTGTTCATACTTGTGCATATTCTTTTTGACACTCGCCCGTGTCGTATTTCCCCAAAAAGTCAAAACACTCGTCTGTGTCCCTTGCTCAATCTTTTTGACACTCGTCCATGTCCTGCACATATCTCCTCAGCAGATAATTACTTGTACATACTTATATAAAAGTATTTGATACTCGTCTGTATCTTGTATATATCACCCATCAGCAGATTCAACACTCGTCTGTGTTCCTTGCTTAACCGATTGATACTCGTCTGTATCACCACCCTTAAACATGTGTCAGCGTTTGTTTCTACCGATACCCGTCTGTATCGTGGTCCTAAGGATGCTCGTCCGCATCTTTAATCTATACACACTGTCAAACACTTATACCTTTTATTTTAAAGCG
This sequence comes from Lathyrus aphaca, assembly GCA_963966055.1. Lineage (NCBI taxonomy): Eukaryota > Viridiplantae > Streptophyta > Magnoliopsida > Fabales > Fabaceae > Lathyrus > Lathyrus aphaca. The sequence goes on from OZ014521.1 coordinate 365,879,010, forward strand.
TAAGCACTCGTCCGTGTTTACATCCCCACAGAAACAAAACAGCTCTTTCTATCCAGCATTCGTCCTATGTCGTGATATTTTCAGCAGCCGTCCCCTGCTAGGTGATCGTCCTTCACCTTTAGATGACCGTCCCTCATCCCTTCCCCAGTGGAATCCCCATTGTTGGAACTTTATATCCGACATTCGTCCTATGTCGTGATATTTTCAGCAGCCATCCCCTGCTAGGTGATTGTCCTTCACCTTATGATGACCGTCCCTCATCATTTATCTGATTGCCGTCCCCATCGTTTGATCTTGTTATCCGGCATTCATCCTATGTCGCAATAATCCCCAAGAGCAGTTGTACCCTGCTAGGTGATCGTCCTTCACCTCTTGATGATCGTCATTCATCTTGCTTATCCGATGGCCATCCCCATCGTTGATCTTTTCTATCCGGCATTCATCCTATGTCGTGATATTTCCAGTAGCCATCCCCTGTTAGGTGATCGTCTTTCACCTTTTGATGACCGTCCCTCATCAAATATTTCATTTATTCTTTAAACCAGATGGTCGTCCCCGTCGTGGTCCCTTTTCCTTTTCCTAATGATCGTCCTTCATCAGTTTTACCCGATGGCCGTCCCCATCGTTGATCTTTTCTATTCAACCTGATGGTCGTCCCCGTCAGTGTTTCCCTCATTCCTTTGATCCCCAAAGAATTTTACCTGATGGCCGTCCCCGTCGCGGTTTCTTTATTTCCCAGCATGATGGCCGTCCTCGTCATTGCTTTGCTTACCGTTTTACCTCCAGCAGTCGTCCTCTGCTCGATGGTCGTCCTCCATCGTTTGTACTTGATAAAAATATTATACTATCTTTTACAATTTATATCCCTTTTCTTCTTCTCCCCAGCGAGTGCAAATTTCAGACTGTCTTTGGTATTTAACCACAAGTTATCTTGTTTGTCTGTTAAGCCAGGCGCTTACATCCTGCACAGCTAACTCATGCTTGAATAGGGGCAGCTGTAAACACCCCAAATTTGCCCTCACTTTTTCTCACACCATGGCTTGTGATCATTCATTTTTGCATTAGCATAAGCATATCATATCCCACTGCATAGTTCATGTCATCTACATCTAGGGTTTGTGATTTGAGCAAACCAAGAAGTGATTTGAGCCATCCCAATGGTCTTGAAGCTTGCCAAGAGGGTCCATATATGTTCCATGATCATAATATGCTCCCCAAAGTTCATAAAAGTTAAAGGATCACAAAGCATGGCAAATGCATAGAGGCAAACTGAAGATTTCCTGCACAGATGACCTAAAATTAGGGTTTTGGTTTTAGAGGCCTTAATCCCAAAAAATTTGGTCATTCTTGTTTCTAATGGTCTTAATATGTTATAAGGATCATGTGTACCAAATTTGATGAAGAAATTCACTATGGAGGTCATCTGATCATTGGGTAACTTTTTGAGCAAGTAAAGTCAAAATCAGGGCATCTGAGGCCTCCATCAAGGGTACCAAAGGGTCATCACCATCATTTTGAGTCTCTTTGATCTTTATTTGATCCTTGAAGTGGTTAGAAGTTCACAAAGTTGAATAATTTTGAGCCAAATTCAAACTTGCTATTTTTTGGAAATGACTTGTAATGGAAACTTTCCATTTTGGGAAAGATATTCAACCTATTCTTTCATGACAAAAAATGCTTCAAATGAAAAATCCTTGGGCATGAAAGTTGTAGATTATGTATTCTCATTTTCAAAAAGTACAAGAACATGTCTTGATTCATCCTAGAACTTAAGATATGGCCTTTCAATGTTGGTAAAAATCCTATAATTTTCAAGTGTGCACCAAAGAGGGAATTTTGCAAATTCACTTGCCAAGCCATTTCATGACCTCTAATCAACTTCTAAACATCATACCAACATAGTGAAATGCATTTTGACCAGAATTGTGCCTTGGATCACAAGATACCATGCCTCATTTTCACAAAATATTCAAAGAGGGAAAAATGCATAAAGCTTGGAAACACTTGATCAAAGCCATCCAGCTCACATGTTTCAATCCTAGGGCCATCCTTGATGCAAGCTGAGGCAGGACAAGCCCCCAAGCCAGCTCTGACCCGTGCCCATACCCTATAGTACACAATCTTGACTTTTTGTAAAACACACCATACCAATCAAGCTGAGCCACAACAACTCTTTGGACCAATCAGCACTCTTTATGCAAGCCCTAAGGACCTCATTCCATAACACACACAAGGCTGAATCATTCCCTAAGCTCAGATTGCCAAAAATCCCCAAAACCTTCAAGCTTTCGAATCTCTCAACAAAACCATCAAAACGTAAAACTTTCTTCACCAATCATCTCCACATAACCTATAGAACACAAACCAACCATTGAAATGGCCGGAAAACCCCTAAACCAAAGACACGATTTCTTCCTTAGCAGAACTGAAACACATAAACCAAGCCATACAAACTTGTTTCAAGCCTTTCAGAAGCTCAAGGGGGACCATTGGAGTGGTTTTGCATCAAAGGAAGGGTCAGAAAGCTCAAAGTTAGAAAGCTTCATCTCAGGTAGTCACCTTCAAACTTTTTTTTCCAGAACTCTTGTTTTAAGTTCTAGAATGATTCTATGTTCTCCCCTGATCATGGGGATGTGATTATTTTTAAAAATGGTTGAGAAACCAGGATGTATGTTTGCTCTGAAACTTTTTGACCTAAACATATTTTCCTTCGATTCTCCATTTTTGTGCATGATAAATGAATTTTGATGATGGATTCTTGTTCTATGTTGTTTGATGATCCATTCTGGAGATTTTGGTGAGTTTTCATGGAGTTTTGAGGGATTCAGGTGAGGGAGCTGGCCGGAGAAGATGACCAGAGGTCTTCTCCGGCCACCTGAGAGTGATTAGGGCTTAATCCGTAATTAATTAGTCAGTTTGAATATTGGCATTTGGATTTTGTTTACCGCGTGTTTGAAGGGCCAGGATGCATCCACTTACACCATAATCCAATTAATTAAATTGATTAAGATGAATTAGCCAGATTTGATCTGAACCCTAGGATAGCGCGCGCAGTCTCCCCAGGTTCAAATCCCAGCCATCAGATAGGTTGACTTTGCATTTTTCTTATTTTTATTTCATTTTTCTTTTCATTTCTTTCCATAATTTATTTAAAATAGCATAAACCATCAAAAAAATCTCAAACTTTTCATTTCTGTTTCAAATATTTTTCTTAACCTGAAAACCTTTTTTATTTTATTTTTTGCATTAAAAAAGTATTTTTAAAATATTTACATATTTAATTTAATTAATTAATTGTTTTTAATTAATTAAATATGCATTTAGGTTTCTAAAAATCACCAAAAAATTCATGAAGCATTCCAATACATTTAGAAACATTTTCAAACTCACCGTACAAATTTCTTTTTAGGTTTGATTACATTTTCACAATTTTCATTGAATTAGGGTTCTCAAATTTCACATTTTTTAACCCTAATTTGAAAAATTCATTTCTGCCTAACCATGATGAGTTTGAACTTGATTATTTTTGCATTGTTTCAAATATTACATATAGTTTCTAGGTTATTTATCTCATATTTTTGCATTGCATTTTCAATTTGATTTGCATTTTCCCTTTAGAAGCACCCAAAAACCCTAGTTAACTTAGAAATTTCATAACTTTCACTAGGATTAGTTTCTGACTTTCTCCTTTGGGGTGTGATCTCATATGTGTTTAGGGTTTGTTTTAGCTCAATTTCAATTTTTTATCATGGTGAATGCTTCTGTTTTGGTCATATGCATCTCATGTGCCTTAAAACCCTAATTTTGCGTCTTCATTTGCATTCTTCTTTGCATATCATGAACTTATGAACTTGCCATGCCATTCCATTCTTTTTTATGTCATATTAGACATCTTAGGACATGTTTGAAATATTTCTTGATCATTTCTTCATTCATTTTCTATGCTTTGCATCCATTACATTTCATGAACATCCATGTGTTTGCATGCTTCTAAACATGCTTTCATTGCATCCCATCCTTGTATGATCATTCATATGCATCTTGTATGACTTTGCATCATCTCATAACACATTTGCATTGCATAATCACTTCTGGTTTTGGCTTTGTCATCTCATTTCATCCTATTTCCTTTTGCTTTATGTCTTATGCATTCATACTAACATTTCAGGAACCTTTGGTAAGTTGTCTGGGAGGTAGATTTGCCTTCACCTCCCACCTCTTTTTTCCTCTCATTTGCATATTTATTTGTCCTTGAAGTGAACTTGTTTCACTTTTGTCTCTCTTGCTCCTTTCTTTTCTCCTAAGTTACTTATCTTCTTGAGGAAGTAAGTAACTTATTCTTCTTCCTTCTTCTCTTTTCATCTGCTTCTTCCATGGTGGCCTTCTTGAAGATCTTTTCTCTTAAGCCTCATAAACCATAGGATATCCAAGCATGATAATTTTTAGGTTTGTGTATAGTCCCTTAGTCTTTTACCTTTGAGTCTTCTTGAGTCTCTCTTTTCTCATCTCATAATCAGAGACTAAACACTTAAAGTTTTAGGACTTTGAATTAGGGTTATGCCTGCATCCTTATCTTAGGATAGAGTGTATAACTTTAATCCTTAGTGTTAAACCTTTAATTTGTTTACATCTATTAATAAAAACACATTAATAATCACTAAGACTTTATCTTGTAACTTGGGCCTTACATTAGGGTTCTATCTCTTCCTTATGGTTAAGAGGGACTAACCCTAGTGTTTAATAGACAAGTCCCCCTCAAGTTGTCTTACAAACCATAAAATCCACCTCTTAATCTCATCCTTTAATTAAAATCCATTTAATAAAGGCTTGTTATATAATGAATTTAATCCCTAACTATGGATTAAGTTGAGGTATCTTCCTCAGCTTAAGTGTCCTCATCTATCATCCTTCTATTAGGATGGTGTAATGAGTTCACTAATCTGTGATTAGAGATTAAACTCATTACTTAACACTAAACAAAAAAACCAAAAACATCTTAATAATCACAAGTAGGTTAATGATCTTAATCCTACATCATCATGGTAATTAAGTTGAGATGCTTATCTCACACTTAAGTAGGCTCATTATCCCTAATCAGGGGTGATATAATGAGTTTACAAACCCTTGATTTAGGCTTAAGCTCATAATCCAATGCAAAGTACCAAAAACAATAAAAAATTGAAAACACAAAAACAAACAATAAACGTCTCCTCCGGGATTCTTTTCTCATCACATTCACTCTATAAACGAGAACTCGCTTCTTCCGTCTAATGCAAGACAGTTAGCACTCGAGCTAGACGAGTCATACACTTGAGCATAGACAAGTAAGCAATTCACAGTCAATTCATTTTCAGTCTCTTTGAGTCGAACTATGGTGTTCTGACTTCCTCATTTCATGAGAGGATACATAGGCATAACTTAACAGTTATCGAACAAATGTCTCTTTGTCATCCCCCTCTTTCAACATTCGTTTTAAAGCCTCAGTTCCTGAGCAATTCACACCTTTTGCACTGACACATGTTCTTTATTTCCTTATCTTTTGCACACAGATAACACATATACCTGCCCCTTTTAAACATAATCTTGTAAGCGTGGATCCCGTCGGTTACGACGGACGATCTGGGTGCTAATACCTTCCCAGGTCGTAACCAACCCCCTTTTTCAGTTTCTCTGGTTCGCAACCGTCTTATCCATCTCTTTCCAGGTTTATGCAGTATTACCTTTCCTTCGGGATAAAAATGCCTAGCTGGCGACTCTATTCAACCCTTTCTCTTCGCCGACGGTTTGCGTTTGCACTGGGACGTAAGTCCGGGGAGCGACACTATGGTCATCAACCAAGTTAACGACAAATAGCTAGTTCATCAACCTCATTTAACTCCTTACAGGGACTATACCAGGAGATTGTTAACTTTCTTCATAAAGGTCAAGCTGCACTACACACCTCGAGACGAGAACCAGTTTGTTGATGCTTTGGAAACCTTATCTTCCATGATTAAGGCTCATTAGAAGAACTATGTGCCTCAAATCGATGTCTCTCATCTCGAAAGGCCGACATACGTATTCACAGTTGACAGTGCTGACGATAGCAAACCCTGGTATCACAACATCAAGCAATTCTTGAAGTCTCAGGAATACCCGACAGGGACATCAAGCAAAGATAAGAAGACCCTTAGGAGGTTGGCTGGCGGGTTCTTCTTAAATTAAGATGATGTGCTCTATAAACGGAACTTCGACATGGTCCCGCTCAGATGCGTGGATAGACACAAAGCAGACCAGTTGATATAAGAAGTTCATGAAGGCTCCTTCAGTACCCATGCTGGAGGGCATGCTATGGCAAAGAAACTTATCAGATCGGGGTATTATTGGATCACCATGGAATCTGATTGCTGTAAATACTCCCGCAAGTGCCAGAAGTGCCAAATTTACGCTGACAAGGTCCATGTACCCCCAAATCCACTGAGTATCATGTATTCACCTTGGCCCTTCACCATGTGGGGGGTTTATATGATCGGCAAGATCGAGCCAACGGCTTCCAACGGTCACCGCTTCATCCTAGTTACCATAGACTATTTCACGAAGTGGGTTGAAGCGGTATCTTATGCCAATGTCACGAAACAAGTGGTAGCCCGATTCATCAAAAGGGATACCATCTGCTAGTACAGAATTCCCGAAAGAATCATTACTGACAATGGTTCTAATATCAACAATAAGATGATGGCAGACTTGTGCCGAGATTTCAATATTGAGCATCACAGCTCTTCGCCGTATCGTCCGAAGATGAATGGAATCGTCGAGGCGGCCGACAAGAACATAAAGAATATTGTTCAGAAGATGGTTGTGACATACAAATATTAGCATGAGATGCTACCATTTGCACTGCATGGGTACCGGATGTCGATGTGTACCTCAACAGGGGAAACCCCGTTCTCGCTTGTGTACGGTATGGAGGCAGTCCTTCCGGTTGAAGTCGAGATCCCCTCGCTGAGAATAATGATGGATGTCAAGCTTGACGAAGCTGAGTGGCTCCGATCCAGGTACAATCAATTGAGCCTCATTGAAGATAAACTCCTAGCAGTTGTATGAAACGGGCTTTCGACCTAAAAGTATGACCTCAACGGTACATACCTGGGGACTTGGTGTTGAAAAGGATTCTTCCTCCTAACAATGATCATAGGGGCAAGTGGACACCCAACTATGAAGATCCATTCGTAGTTAAAAAGGTCTTCTCAGGCGGAGCCTTGATGTTAACGACCATGGATGGCGAAGACTTACAATCCCCTGTCAACACAGACACAGTTAGAAAATACTTCGTATAAAAGACCCGCTGAACAAAAATAGAATGAGAGTCCAGGCAAAAATGGGAATCCTAGCGAGCCAAAAATAGAATAAAAGGCTTGCGCAATTGTTAGGGAAATATCTGAAAAAATGTACACCCGCTGAGCTGAAAAGCCACACTGGACAGCACAGGCAAAAAAGGGTATCTCGGTGGATTGAAAACCCGAAAGGGCGATCCACGCAAATGAGGGACTAAAATGAACCACTGCGATCTGCGAGGTCTATGATGCCAACAATCAAAGGTGATCCAAAGGTTGAATATCAATTCAATCACCTTCCTCAAAAGCAAAGCACGCGCGGAGAGTCTTGAGGACATACAAGTCATAGTCGGGTCAGAGCTTGATGAGACTTTATTTTTTCGCATTGCCATTAGGATAGTTTAATCTCCTTTTGTCCAATTTCCTCTTTCCAGGAATTTCTTCCTGTTGTAATGCCTATTCATGGCCTTTCTTCATCAATAAAAAAGCAATTTTAGTCAAATTTGTTTCCATGAGTTTTTTTTTCATCTACCATTGTTTGATTGCAAAAACTTCCAACAAATTATGATAAATATTTCTTTACGAATGCATGAATGCCGTATAATACGTGCAGGAGAGTAAAAACATTTGACACATATTTGATGTGTTGAGAGACTGGAATGGATTCAGACCATGGCCCTGGGGCATGCAGGCCAAACTAACTCTCTATTTCGCAAGTACTATCAGTTGTGTTCACTAACATGCAGGTACAGATGTTGCCAAAAAGCCATCGACAACACAGAGCTTCAAGAAGCCTCTTCCTCAGTGGATCCTGAAGCATGACTCCTCAGCAAGTCTTGTCAGATCATCGCCTCTCCAGCAGAGCAACAACAAAGACAATAATACTTCCCAAGCATAAGGGTATCATTATCTCTTATCCCCAATGGAGGATGTAACACCCACTTTTCACAGTTAAATAAAATAACAGTTTATTAAGAAAATCAGAGTTTTTATCGACAGTGGAGTGCTACTTTTTCAACAAATAATCAAGTTCCATAGTTCTTTATTAAAATATCGGAAAATATATATCTTTTTATTCATCATACGACAATTCGCCAAATATCCACAACATTCAACAATTCTCTTGATTTACAAGATTCAACAAAATGTGATACGTAACTATTACTAACAAGAAATAAATAAAACAACAAAGATCCCCAACTCCCGTGTTATGTATCAGAGTGAATCCTAAGACTCAACCAAGAAACTTGTACTCCGAGCATACTCAAGTACCTGAATCATTTGTACTTCCGAAGAAACACAAACGCAACCAAACAACAAAAGGGTGAGAAAACAATTAAATATTTTAATGGTGCAAATAACATCTTAAAGGGTAATCTCACCTCTATTCATCAACACACACCATATATCATTTAATCAATCAAATATCGCACATAATTCATCAACACATATCACATGTCATATTTCACATATCATTCATTCAATAAAATGCAAAGTGACTCTATAACACAATGCAAATGCGGTACCGTCTCAACAATAATCCATCGATTCGGACCGGATGTATCACTTACACTCCTACTGAGTCACGATCATCCCCTACCTCTTGATTCACAATAAATCTGAATAATCATTTATGCTCCATCCAAGACATGATTATTACACCATACATGCATATGAAAACTCGATTATGCATACCAAAATACATGCATGAACATAATCATACATATCACGATCCTCCTGACCCTCATAAATTATCACACATCCCATCACATGGGTCACATAAAAATCAAACAATATTTTATGCACATTATCAATATAATCCATATGGTTCATCATCAAAAGTTATACAAATCAACATGAGAACATATATCCTTACATGCTAATTATCAGTTATCATGTCCTATTAACTCTTCACTAATTCCATCCTCAACTATGCCTCATGTAATTTCCCAACATAACCCGATCCTCAAATCCTTCATCGGTTATCAACCGTTCCATCATATGGTTTGTACAGGACACATAATGCACATTTCCATAATCGATACATTCCAATTAATCTATTAATAAAGTTATACAAATCAAATTAATCATATCAAACACATGCACTAATTATCGGTTGTTAGGTCCTACAGTTACACATGGATGCTATCCTCAATGCCTTAGACTAATGGTACGAATATTGACCAAGAAAATGGGACGAAACCGACTTAAAATATCCAAATGTTTCCAAAATCAGAGGCCTGACACGGCCCCTCGTGTCCCTTGACACAACCCGTGTTACACGACCTGGTACGCCTACTCAAAAACCCATCTTTCCTCCAATACAAAAGGCTGACATGGCCACCCGTGTCGTGTGACATGGCCCGTGTCGTGTGACACGGCCCGTGTCAGGCCCTCTGAAGTCCATCTTTCCAAAACTCCCTCAAAATCATCTTCCAGTAGCCTAACATGGCCACCCGTATCGTGTGACACAACCCGTGTCAGGTGAGCTACGCCCAAGAATCGCTTTTCCGTAAAAGTCACTTTTCATGCACCAGTCCATACCAGTTCGAATTTTATTACTATTATCTCACTTTTATCACTCAAATCATTCCAATAGTTGTTCTCATACTTAGTTTATACTTCTAATTCCTCATTATCTTCTCAACCTAACATCACTAATCAAATTAGGAAAAATTCTAGGTTTCATCTCATCTCCTCAATTTACATCATCAACAACATTAATCATATGACAAATTTCATACCACTCATATCATGTAATTCAACAACAAATATTCCCAATACAAACAATCAACAATGTATTTTCATAAACATACCAAAATTCTATCAAAATTGATCAAATCGCATAATCCCTAAGAGAGTAAGGAACTCCTAACTACCCTTTCATGTTAGATCACCAATATAGAACCCTTTCTCCCCCCTTACCTTAGATTCAATCGATTCTTTGACCAATCTTGATCTTGGAGCTTTAGGTCTCTTGCTCTTCTCTCCCTTTTCCTCTTTCTCCAGAGCCAACTTCTTATTTCAACCAAAACACGATGAATGAAAAATGATTCCCTTTTCCCTTCTCATAAAACCATTCCAATTTACCACCTTGCCCCTTAGACCTCCAATTCTTATTATTTTATTTATTTAATATTAATATTCAAATAATATCATATTATCATTATATTATTATTTAAATAAACAATTCTTCACTTATAATTTCAAAAATACCACCCATATTCATAATAATCACTTTATTAAATAATTTATGAAATCGGGGTGTTACAACTTTCCCCCACTTATATTATTTTCGTCCTCGAAAATAGTACTCAATGGAATTACTTAGATATATTCTGGCACCTGACTAATCACTCCCTTGCCAAAACCGGCAACTCTACAAACAACCCAAAACAACAACACTAGAGCCAGAACAACTACCACAACAACAAACATCACCATCATCAATTCATAACACACAGGTATACACCTGAAATAGGACACAACAAAAATCGCTACCATCCCCATAGGTAACACTCCCCTAATCCTCATCATATGAATTAGTTACTCGCATTCGTACCATCACTATAAGTAACGAGGCGACAAAAAGGACAAAAATCAAAATTTCACGATATACATCGTCTAGTTATAACAACCACGGTAACAGACTAACCTTGCAGTTTTCTCCATCGAACAACATAATCATAACCCATCAATGGAGCACATACATCACATATATTAATATCTCTACATATCCTGCCATCCTCGATATGTAGATAACCTCTCACTATTACCCGTCCATTTCCGGAACGTCCAATAGTCTCAATATCTCAACAGGTCATATTGCTCAATATTTTGAGTCTTTACTAACCATTTATGTATAAACAATTACCCCACTCACTCTTCCGCTGCCTACTCTAATTACCCGTAGTTATCTATTCCATTAAATTCACGTCTAACTTTAATTCTTTCTAACCTTCACCACAATTATAATAATTCACTTAACATACCTTAATATCCAACCGCAAGTCTCTTGACTGTTAACTCAAGTCCAACTTTTTAATTATCAATGCAAACATAGGAAATGTTCCCAGCTCCTTACCTTGGATATTCCGACTATCTTAGTCGTCTCATGCTCCACTCTTCCCGATCAAATCGGAATTGCATGTTCATGTGATTACCAAACACTTTAATCTCCAATCGTAGCAATAACATTATCGGATACTCAACCCAATTTCACTCTCATCCACTTCCAATCCATGGGTAAGATAAATACTTTCATAACTTCCCTCTCATAGTATAATGCCAACTACAACTTTACAATCAGGTACCAATAACCAATCAACTTATCACAATCATTATCCAACATTCTATTCACAGCTCGTCAAAATAAAACAAAATCAGAATGTAACCGCAACTAACTCTTACTCAGGCTCTCCAACACTCTACCTCAAAACGACCTCTCTCAACGAACAACTTATCTTTCACAAGTTATCCGAACAACAAAATACGAACTTGGAAAACTTTTCATAACCTGTAATAAAAACTAACTAAGTCCAATTACATTCTAATCTCTTATAACTTACTTGTTTCCATCACCGTAGATTCACATCTATCTCGGAAAATTCATACCCATACTTTCCTCTGAATAACACAATCAAATCCACCCACACCTGTTCATAAAAATTATCATTGACAGCTCAGTATATAACTGTATCTTTTCTAATTCTTATATTTCAATTTCCAACATTCTACAAATCCTTTTTCTACTTTCATCATATTAATCTAACACATACAATTATAGTTATATTTCTCTCCTTTCATCCCATAATTAATCACGACAAATAGATTTTAACCAATCTCGTAGCTTACGGTTCACCGTCTCAAAAACATATACGAAACTATCCATACTTTGTATCAACATATACCACACTACTAAGGCCATGGCCCAACATCACTACATTGTGAAGACACATGGTTATAATTAATTTCCACAAAATTTACATCTTCATACTTTCAAAAACTCATCCAACTCTTATTATACTATGCCAAAACATAACTCAATACTTACCTCCTCAATCTCCATTCCACATCCCTCAATGCAGTAAATTCATCCAACATGACTTGTCAACACCTGGTTCCAATTACCATATTCCCTTTATACTATGCTCACGAAGTCCTAACTAACTCAAGGTTCTGGTAGGCACGATAATCCAACTCACAACAACAATATTATGAGAATGAAATCCAGCTCACTATTGATCCTTTATCAATCAAATCCAATTTATTCCCATTACAATGGTGAATTCTTATAATATTCACTAATCAACATGCAAATTTACATCCTCATTTTCCTATATCAATAACACCGAAGTTTTCCCCTAAAGGCACCTTTGCTCCTACAATTCCTTTTTGTCGATGAATCCTCCCACTATTCCTCTTAGCACCAGGGGCCGATCAAGGAATAGTTCCACCTTTCCTTATAATCACACCTCTAATATATCCTTCAAAACACAATTACAATTCGGTCTCTACAGACGGTACATCCTTGTAACCTTACTCCCAATCAATACCATATATGCAACCAAATCAGACATCTGAAATTCAACTTTTCATAATCGTCAATCTCAAATTCACTTCCTACTCACTGAGGAGTAACCATTAATAACATCAATCAACATGCTCAATCCTTAAATCCATCTCTTTTCTAGATACCGGAATCTACATCTATTCTTTTAAACCACTAATAACTTTGGCTTAACTCTAAACAGTCTACTGAACATACTATCTCAGTTGAAAAATATGTCTTTTGTATCCAACACGATCCCGTCTACTATTAACAAGGGATTAAGGGTGATCAGTTCCTCAATTTGTCAATAGATAGCCGACAATCATGACGGTAATAAACCATATCTCCCAACTCTAATAGCATTCCTCGTATCTCGTGAACTAAGTTGATTCACTAGAAAATCCATAGTTAACACAAACATTAGCAACCTTTGTACCACTGCAATTCCAACACACAACAAGCCAACTCTCTAGAGAAGCAATAGCTTGTCCCCCACTTATTTCAAACCAACACCTACAAACAAACAATTAGCAACCAAGCAAGTACTGATAGTGTTCCACACATATCTCTCATACTCAGGGACAAATGACACGCGACAACCTGGTCGGACCGACCGACCTGCTCCGAGACCAATTATAACACCCACTTTTCCCAGTTAAATAAAATAACTATTTATTAAGAAAATCAAAGTTTTTATCAACAATGGAGTGCTACTTTTTCAACAAAAAAAACAAGTTCATATAGTTCTTTATTAAAACAGCGGAAAATATATATCTTTTTATTCATCATACGAAAATTCGCCAAATATCCATAACATTCAACAATTCTCTTGATTTACAAGTTTCAACAAAATGTGATACGTAACTATTACTAACAAGAAATAAATAAAACAAAAAAGATCCCTGACTCCTGTGTTACGTATCAGAGCGACTCCTAAGACTCAACCAAGCAACTCGTACTCCGAGCATACTCAAGTACCTGAATCATCTGTACTTCCGAAGAAGCACAGACGCAACCAAACAACAAAGGGGTGAGAAAACAATTCAATATTTTAACGATTCAAATAACATCTTAAAGGGTAATCTCACCTCTATTCATCAACACACACCATATATCATTCAATCAATCAAATATCTCACACAATTCATCAACACATATCACATGTCATATTTCACATATCATTCATTCAATAAAATGCAAAGTGACTCTATGACACAATGAAAATGCGGTACCGTCTCAACAATAGTCCATCGATTCGGACCGGATGTATCGCTTACACTCCTACTGAGTCACGATCATCCCCCACCTATTGATTCACAATGAATCTGAATAATCAATTACGCTCCATCCGAGACATGATTATTCCACCATACATGCATATGAAAACTCGATTATGCATACCAAAATACATGCATGAATATAATCATACATATCATGATCCTCCTGATCCTAAAACATTATCACACATCCCATCACATGGGTCACATAAAAATCAGACAATATTCTATGCACATTATCGATATAATCCATATGGTTCATCATCAAAAGTTATACAAATCAACATGAGAACATATATCCTTACATGCTAATTACTGGTTATCATGTCCTATTAACTCTTCACTAATTTCATCCTCATCTATGCCTCATGTAATTACCCAACATAACTAGATCCTCAAATCATTCATCAGTTATCAACCGTTCCATCATATGGTTTGTACGAGACACATAATACACATTTCCATAAGCAATACATTCCAATTGATCTATTAAAAAAGTTATACAAATCAAATTAATCATATAAACCTCATGCACTAATTATTGGTTGTTAGGTCCTATAGTTACACATGGATGTTATCCTCAATGCCGTAGACTAATGGTACGAATATTGACCAAGAAAACGGGACGAAACCGGCTTAAAATATCCAAATTTTCCAAAATCAGAGGCCTGACATGGCCCCCCGTGTCCCTTGACATTGTGTCGCTCCGAAGATTTGCATCCCGGTACAAGCACGAACGGTCGGTGAAAGGAGAAAATGAAGTGAACTGAATAAAGTCGCCAGCTAGGAATTTTTATCCCGAAGGAAAGGTAATGCTGCATAAACCTAGAAAAGATATGGATAAGACAATTGCGAACCAGAGAAACTGAGAAAGGGGGTTGGTTACAACCTGGGAAGGTATTAGCACCCAGATTGTCCGTCGTACTCGACGGGATCCACGCTTAAAAGATTGTGCTTAAAGGGGTAGTGTATGTGTTATCTGTGTGTAAAAGCTGGAAAAGAATATACAAGTGTCAGTGCAAAAAGAAGTGAAATGCTCAAGAACTGAGGCTTAAAAGAGAATGCTGGAAGAGGGGGAAGACATCGAGACTTTTGTTCGATAACCGTTAAGTTATGCCTATGTATCCTCGCGTGCAATGAGGAAGTCAGAACACCGTAGTTCGACTCAAAGAGACTGAAAGATAAATTGACTGTCTAATGCTTGCTTGCATTAGACGGAAGACGCAAGTTCTCGTTTATGAATGAGTGTGATGAGAAAAGAATCCCGAAGGAGACGATTATTGTTTTTTTTTGTGTTTTCAGTTTTGTTATTGCTTTTGGTGTTTTGCATAAGTTAATGAGCTTAAGCCTAAATCAAGGGCATGTAAACGCATTATATCCTCCCTGATTAGGGATAATGAGGATACTTAAGTATAAGATAAGCATCTCAACTTAATTACCATGATGATGTAGGATTAAGATCATTAACCTACTTGTGATTATTTAGATGTTTTTGGGTTTTAGTTTAGTGTTAAGTATGAGTTTAATCTCTAATCACAGATTAGTGGGCTCATTACACCATCCTAATAGAAGGATAATAGATGAGAACACTTAAGCTGGGGAAGATACCTCAACTTAATCCATGGTTAGGGATTAAATTCATTATATAACAAGCCTTTATTAAGTGGATTTTAATTAAGGGATGAGATTAAGAAATGAATTTTATGGTTTGTAAGACAACTTGAGGGGGACTTGTCCATTAAACACTAGGGTTAGTCCTTCTTAACCATAAAGGAAGAATTAGAACCCTAATGTAAGGCCCAAGTTACAAGATGGAGTCTTACTGATTATTAAGATGATTTAATTAAGAGGTTTAAACAAATTAAAGGTTTAACACTTAGGATTAAAGTTATACACTCCAGCCTAATAGAAGGTTACAGGTATAACCATAATTCCAAAGTCCTAAAGCTTTAAGAGTTTAGTCTTTGATTATAAAGGTGAGAAGAGAGACTCAAGGAGACTCAAAGGCAAAAAGCTAGGGGGGACTAATCACAACCCTAATTATTATCATGCTTGTATGTTCCTACGGTTTGTGAGGCTTAAGAAAGATCTTCAATGAGGCCACCAATGGAAGAAGCAGATGAAAGGAAGAAGAAGCAGAAGAAATAAGTTACTTACTTCATTGAAGAAGATAAGTAACTTAAAGAAAGAAAGTGAGAGAAAATGAACACAAGTGAATCAAATTCACTTAAAAGACAAATAAGGATGCAAAAGAGATAAGAGAAATGAGAAGTGAAGGCAACTCCACTTCTCAAAGTAACTCACCACCTGAAAATGTTAGCATGGATGCATAAGGTATAAAGGATAAAGAAATGAAATGAAATGAGATGCAATGAGATGAAATGACCAAAGTCAGAAGTGTTTATGCAATGTTAATATCATGTGAGATGATGCAAAGACATACAAAATGCATATGTATGATCGTACAAAGATGAGATGTCATGTAAGCATGCTTTGAAGTTTGAAAGTTCATGCAAGTTAATGAAATGAAATGGATGCAAATTATGGCAAATGAATTAAGAAATGATCAAAAATTATTCTAACATGTCCTAAGATGTCTAATATGACATATGAATGCAAGAAATGTCATGGCAAGTTCATGTATGGATGCATATGCAAGATGAATGCAAGTAAACATGAAAAATTAGGGTTATATGGAAGTATGAGATGCACATGAGCAAAACAGAAACATATGATATGATAAAAATTTTAAATCACACTCAAACAAACCCTAATCCCATATTAGGTCACACCCCAAAGGAGAGGGTCAGAAGCCTTACCACTCAAAAGTTATGAATTTCCTAAGTTTCTAGGGTTTTTGGGTGATTCTCAAAAGAAAAATGCAAATCAATTCAAAAATGCAAGATAAATTCATGAGATAAATGACCTATAAACTACATGTTATGCACAAAACAATGCTAAAAGAATCATCTTCAAACTCTTCTTGGTTAGGCAGAAAAGATTTTTTCAAGTTAGGGTTCAAAAATATGATTTAAATGACCCTTAATTCAAATAAAATTCTCAAGTTATGATCAGACCTAAAAAGAAATTTGTGTTAAGAGTTTGAAAATGTTTCTAAATGCAAAGGGATGATTCATGATTTTTTTGATGATTTTTAGAAACCTAAATGTATTTTTAATTAATTAAAAGACTTTAATTAATTAAAAATAACATTTAAATAATTTAAAAATACTTTTTATATGCAAAAAATAAAATAAAAATCATTTTCTGGTTAAGAAAAATATTTGAAACAAAAATGCAAAAGGAAATATTTTTTGAAAGCTTTTTGGTATTTTTAATTAATTAGTGAAATAAAATACAAAGAAAAATAGAATAAAAACAAAAGTATGCCAACTGAGAGGCTGAGATTGCAAGTTGAATGATCCAGTGGTCAGGAAGCAAAGTCCACGTGACTTGTGGTAATCTGATCCTAAGGCTGTGACTTAAACTTGTTAATTAAATGAGATCCAACGACCACGTTTTAAACTGACCTAAATTAAATAACTAATTAGGTTTAGGGTTTTAATGATCAATCCCGGCCCTCAAAAACGCTCGTCAAACACACATCCAAGGGTCCATATTTAAACTCATCTAATTAAATGAAATTAACCCTAATCACTTTCAGACGGCCGAAACAGTGTTTCGGTCGTCTTCTCCGGCAAGGTCTCTACCCTATCTCTCTCCACATGCCATAAACCCCCCCAACTCTCCAGAAATGATCCTTAGGCATCATAGAACAAGAATACAGCAACAAATTTCATTTATTTTGCATCATAATCAAGAATCGAACAAAAACATAAAAACGGATAAAATTTCAGAACACGCATACACACTCAATTCTCAACCATTCTTCATCATTCAAAGTTCATTGTGATCAGGAGAGCAAACTCTATCATCTTGTAACTAAAGAAATGATTTCTGGAAAAATGTTTCAAGAAGGTACCTGAGATGAAGCTCTGGCAATGGAGCTGTTTGGGCCTTCTTCTTAATGCACACACCCTCCTCTGATCACCCTTGAGCTTCTTTGATACTTTGCTAGAGTGTATGTGGCTTCTTTTTGAAGTTCAGTTCTTAGAGGTGAAAAATCGTATTTTTGTTTTGTGAGGTTTCAGGCCATTCTAATTGTTGGGATTTGTTCCTTAGGTGATATATAGTTAAATGATGAAGAAAGTTTGGAGTTTTTGTGGCTGTGTGTTGAAATTCGAAGAGGGAAAGTGTTATGGAGGATTTTGTGATTCTGATTCTATGGATACTTGCATGCTTGTGTGTTTACTGAGATGAGTTCCTTAGGGTTTGTATAAGAGGTCTTGATTGGTCAGAAAGTTGGTGGTGGCATAGTGTGATTGATATGGTTGTTTTTGCAAAAAGTCAACAATGGTTGTACCATGGGCATGGATCATGGAAGGAGTGGTTCCAAGGCATGTCTGGCCTCAACTGGCTTTGTGGAGGGCCCTTGGATCAAAAGATTGCAGCTGGATGGCTTGGATGAAGAGATGTCATGCTTTATGCAATTTTCCAACTTTGATGTTTCTTGTGAATCAAGTCATGGAAATGCCAAATTATTGGGCCAATTTTGATGTTTAGGAGTCACATAGGCATGTTATGAAGTGTAGAAGTTGATTAGAGGTCATTAGAATGCTTGAACATGCCATTTTGCAAAATCCCTCTTTGACATGAAACTTGAAATTTTAGGATTTTTGCCAACTTTGAAAGACCATATCTTGAGTTCTAGGATGAATCAAGACATTTTCTTGTACTTTTTGAAAAGGGAAAGACCTAATATACAACTTTCATGACCAATAATTTTTCATTTGAAGCATTTTTGGTTGAGAAAGAGGAGGTTGAAAAACTTTCCCAAAATAGAAAGTTTCCATTACAAGTCATTTCCATTTTTGGCAAGTTTGCAAATGGCTCAAAATTATTCAATCTTGTGAACTTCCAACCTCTTCTAAGATCAAATAAAGATAATATAACTTCATTTTGATGAAAATACCCCTTTGGTTCCATTGTTGGGGGCCTCAGATGCCCTGATTTTGACTTAACTTGCTCAGGAAGTTACCTAGTGAACATATGGCTTCCATAATGAATTTCTTCATCAAACTTGGTGCCCATGATCCTTATAACATCTTAAGAACATTAAAAACAATAATGACCCAAAAATTTGGAGTTAAGGCCTCTGAAACCAAAACCCTAATTTTGGTCATCTGTGTAGTGAAAACCTTAGCTCTACTTCCATGCCTTGCCAGTTCTTGTGATTTCTTGACTTCCATGAACTTTGAGGAGTATAATATGATGGTAAAACACACATGTACCCTCTTGGAATGCTTTGAGGCCTTTAGGATGTCTCAGATGGAATCTTGGATTGCACAGATCACAAACCCTAGATGCAGATGAACTTGAACTATGCAGATGAAACAAATATGCAATGTGATGTGGTATGCTAATGCTTATGCAAATATGAAAGATCACAAGCCTTGGTGTGATATGAGTGAGGGCAAATTTGGGGTGTTTATAGCTGCCCCTATTCAAACATGAGTTAGGTGTGTAGGATGTAAGCGCCTGGCTTAACAGACAAACCAGATAACTTGTGGTTGAATACCAAAGATAGTCCAAAATTTGCACTCGCTGGATAGAAGAAGAAAAGGGATATAAATTGTAAAAGACAGTATAGTATGTTTATCAAATGAAGGCGATGGAGGACAACCATCGAGCAGAGGAGGACTACTGGGGATATAGCGATAAGTAAAGTAATGACTGGGACAGCCGACAAGCTGGGGAAATAAAGAGATCATGACGGGGACGACCATCAGGTAAAGAAACAAGATTCTCTGGGGATTAAAGTAAAGGCAGTGATGGGGACAACCATCAGGCTTGCAAAGTGAAGTAAACAACGATGAGGACGACCATCGGTTCAAAGAATAAATGAAATAAACGATGAGGGACGGTCATCAAAGGTGAAGGACGATCACCTAGCAGGGGACAACTGCTCTTTATCACGACATAGGACGAATGTCGAATAGGAAAAGGATCGACGATGGGGACAGCCATCGGATAAGAATGATGAATGAAGATCATCAAGAGGTGAATGACGATCACCTAGCAGGGTACGGCTGCTCTCGGGGTTTATCACAACATAGGACGAATGTCGGATAATAAGATCAACAATGGGGACGGCCATCGGATAAAATGATGAGGGACGGTCATCAAAAGGTGAAGGACGATCATCTAGCAGGGGACGGCTGCTCTTTATCACGACATAGGACGAATTCTGGATAGAAAAAGGTTCCACTAATGGGGACTCCGCCGGGGAAAGGATGAGGGATGGTCATCTAAGGGTGAAGGACGATCACCTGGCAGGGGACGGCTGCCGAAAGTATCACGACATGGACGAATGTAGGTTAGAAAAAAGTTGTTTTTGTTGCTGACTTGCTGAGGATTGGTAAACACGGACGAGTGCTTACGCTCAAGAATAAAAGGTATAAGTGTTTTGACACTGTATATAGATTAAAGACGCGAACGAGCATCCTTAGGACCATGATACGGACGAGTATCGGTAGAAACAAACGATGACGCGTGTTCAGAGATGATGATACAGACGAGTACCAACTAGTTAACAAAGAATACGGATGAGTGTCAAATCTGTTGAGGAGTGATATATATACAAGATACAGACGAGTATCAGAGACTTTTGTATCAGTATGAGTGAGTATTGGTTTTATTGGCGAAGTATGAGCAAGACACGGACGAGTGTTTGATCTACTGGGGAAGGCATGACATGGACGGGTATCAAATTTTGTACTATATATAAACAAGCATTTGGTTTGAGGATGCAAATAGAGATACTTTGGCTTTCTGTGGGGATAGGATGACACAGACGGGTGTCGAAAATAGTGTGTTATAAACAAGTATTTGGTTGTAGAAGGTGTTCTGGCAACCTTGCTGGGGAAGTATGACACTGACGAGTGTCAAAAAAACATGTATAGGTACTTGTATTTGAGAGTGCAAATGGGGCGCTTTGGCTTATGTTTGTAGGGGATACGAGCTTTTATATACATTGCTGATGAAATACTGATGGCAATTGCAGGTGATTGGCTCGAACTTGGCTTGTGATCATGCAAATGTTTGATTTTTGCCGTAATGCTCCGTATTAAACGGAATGCTACACTTATTTGGTGAATATGATGCAAATGCTATGATTATGCAAAGGAGAAGACTGATCCGGGATTCAGATCCCATTGAAGATCTCTGGCTGATCTGCTTGGAAGAATGTCCCGACTGGGGAAGAGATCAATGGATCTGTTAGGAGGGATAGCTCTGCTTGGGGAAATAGATCTTTGGTCGATCTACCCGTAAGGAAAACTCAGTTGGGGAGAAGGAAACTTTCGTCACTTTGTTGGGTAAGAGTTTCAGGCATTGCTCTTTTGGGGAGAGGATGGAAACTCTTTAGGGAGATAGTTCTTTCAATCTTACCGAGGATGAGAGATCTGGCACTCTGGTGGGGCTTTCGGCTGGGGAAGCTCCTGTTGAGTAGACTTGTGCTGGGGATGAGGAAGCTTTGGCAACTCCGCTGGGGAAAAGCAGTTCAAATATTACTCGGGAGATCCCGCTTTGGGAAGTAGTATGTTGGGGATTCGATGCTTGGCATGCCCCATGTTGCGTATTGAATATCTACAACCTGTTAAGACAAAAGAAACGCACAAGTATTCTGAGATATCCCTTACCAGATTCCTTCATAGGAGTTAGGCTTTCCTGAAAGTAAATTTATTTCCTACAAGCATTTATAAAAAATGGCTCATTTGTTTTATGCAAGTGTTGTATCATGAACATCAGACATTTTGAAAACGAAAACAAAATATACAAAACAAGGTGTGACTGACAATTCTGATTTTATTAATCTGGGTGCCCTGAATTGGCAAATACAGTCAAAGAAACAAATCCCCTGAAATGAGGAGATTGATAAAAATTGAGAAAATAAAAGTGTTGGCAATGTTGACGACGACGCTCCAGTGAGCCTCCTTTGCTATGACCTGTATGACCTTGATGTTCTTCTCATCTTGCTTACCGAAGAAGGTTGATTCTGACTGATGCTTTGTCCTTTTGAAGCTTGCCATGTTGTGAATGATACAGACAAATTCAGAATGCAGTTGCTCGCTTATTCCCTGATTTTGCATGGATCG
The DNA here is from genome assembly GCA_963966055.1 of Lathyrus aphaca. Taxonomy (NCBI): domain Eukaryota; kingdom Viridiplantae; phylum Streptophyta; class Magnoliopsida; order Fabales; family Fabaceae; genus Lathyrus; species Lathyrus aphaca. Next base: position 365,901,367 of record OZ014521.1, read on the forward strand.
CCCTTTCGGGTTTTCAATCCACCGGGATACCCATTTTTGCATGAGCTTTCCAATGCGGCTTTTCAACTCAGCGGGTGTACATTTTTTCAATTTTCCCTTATTTTTGCCCGAGTCTTTTATTCTGTTTTGACTTGCCGGGATGCCCTATTTTTGCCTGGACTTACATTCTATTTTTATGTCCAGCGGATCATTTTATGCGAAGTATTTTTTAACTGCATCTGAATTCACAGGGGATAAGAAAACTTCATCATCCATAGTAGTGAGAAACAGTGTTCCACCAGAGAAAACCTTCTTTACTATGAATGGACCATCGTAATTTGGAGTCCTTTTGCCCCTGTGGTCTGTATGAGGAGGAAGAAGTCTTTTCAGTACAAGATCTCCCACTTGGTATTCCCGAAGCCTGACTTTCTGATCGAAGGCTTTCTTCATCCTCTTCTGATATAATTGCCCATGACAGATTACAGCTAATCTCTTTTCTTCAATCAGATTCAGTTGGTTGTACCGAGACCGGACCCATTCTGCTTCTTCTAGCTTTACATCCATCATTACCCGTAAGGAGGGTAGCTCAACTTCAACAGGTAGGACTGCCTCCATACCATACACAAGCTGATAAGGTGTTGCCCCAGTGTGTAAACACCCCAAATTTGCCCTCATTCATTCACACCATGGCTTGAGATCTTTTCATTTGCATAAGTTCAATCATATCATATCATATTGCATTTTTGCTTCACTGCATTGGTTTAAAGTCATCTGCATCTAAGGTTTGTGATCTGAGCCATCCCTGAGCCATTTGAGCCACCCCAAAGGTCTTAAATCATCCCAAGAGGGTCCATGTATGTTCAAGCATCATATTATATCCTCACAAGGTCAAGGAAGTCAAAGAATCACAAGAACTGAGAAAGGCATGGAAGCAGAGCCAGGTTTAACTGCACAGATGACCTAGAATTAGGGTTTTGGTTTCAGAGGCCATAACTCCAAATTGTTTGGTCATTCTTGTTTCTATTGGTCTCTATATGCTATGAGGATTATGCATATCAATTTTCATGAAGAAATTCAATGGGGAAGGCATCTGATCAAAAGATGACTTCTTGAGCAAGTCAGTGCAAAATTAGGGCATCTGGGGCCCCCAATCACCCAACCAAAGGGGTTTCTCCATCATTTTGAATGTGTATGATCTTTATTTGATCTTAGAAGATGTTATAAGTTCACAAAATTGAATAATTTCAATCCATTTGCAAAGTTGCCTTTTTGGGAAAGTGACTTGTAATGCAAACTTGCCATTTTGGGAAAGTTTTTCAACCTCCTCTTTTTGATTCAAAAATGCTTCAAATGAAAAATCTTTGGTCATGAAAGTTGTAGATTGGATTCTCCCATTTTCAAAAAGTACAAGAACTTGATCTAATTCATTTTTGATCAAAAGTTATGGCCTTGTAAAGTTGGACAAAATCACTAAATTTTCACTTTTACACCAAAGAGGGAAACTTGCAAATTCACATGCCAAGCATTTCTATGACTTCAACATGACTTATAATCATTACATAAACATAACACATGACCTAAAATTCATATTGGCCCAAAGGATTTCTCATTTCTATGCCTTGAATTACAAGTTACATAAGGCATTTTCTCATGAAACTTCAAAATTGAATCTTTGCAAAAAGGAACCTTTTATGATTGGATTGATTGTTAATTGATCTCAAAGCATTATAGCAACTTCATATGGCTCATGTTGCTGCATTTTGCCCAAGAAATCACAAGATTCTTTGCCTTGGTTCATAAGAAAACTCAAAGAGGGAAATATGCAAGAACTTTGGAAACTCTTGATCAAGACCATCCAGCTTACAAAATCAGATCCAAAGGCCTTACTTAACTCAAGCTGAGGCAGGACAAGCCCTAAGATCTCCTCTGACCCGAGCCATACCCATAGTACACAAGATCTTGACTTTTTGCATTTTTTCCCATGCCAATCAAACTGTGCCACTACCAACTCTCTGCGCAATCAGAGTCTCATATGTGGACCTCAAGCATCCCAAAACATAACACACACAAGCCTGCAACCTCCAAGAAGCCAGGATTCACAAAAATTGTCCAAACCTTCATCTCATAGAAACTCCTTCCTCAGCCATCAATGATCCAAAATTTCTTCACCAACAAATCACATATCACTCACTGAACAAGAATCAACCCTCAAAGCAGCCAAAAACATCACATACTCAACCCTCCATTTCTGCTACACCAGAGCTGGAACTTTCAAACTAGCCAACATCAAGGGTTTTGAAGCATCCCACTAGCTTCAGGAGGATCAGAAGAGACTCTTTGCTTGAAGGGGAGGCTCTGGAAGCACACATTTGCAGTTCATCACCTCAGGTAACTTCAAAAATAAAACTTTTCAGAGCTTAGATTTTTTGTTACAAAATGAAAGTACATGTCATGGGGATCACTCTGATGTTTTTAGATTTGAAAATGGTGTGAAAATAAGCATTTTGTGACCTTCTGAAATTTCACCCGTGAAAATGAATGGCTTCGATTCTCTTTGTTCATGCTTAATAAATGGTGTTTGATGGTGGATTTAGGTTTAGTTTGGTTGGGGGATCATTTCTGGGCAGTTAATTTGAGTTGGGGTGGCTTGTAGAGTGTTTTAGGGTTTTTGTCCCGCCGGAGAAGATGACCGGAGCTTCCCTACGGTCACTTGAAAGTAATTAGCCCTAATTAGGGTTTAATCTCCAGGTGCATTGTGGGCCTTTGGATCGTGTTTAGTTTAGGAAATGAATGGTTCAGATTCCACAATTAACTCTTAATTCATTTTAATTAGTTTAATTTAGGACTAATAAATAATTTGACCAGAGTCAATCCTGACCCTCAGATTGCGCGCGCAGTCAAACATCCCCCCCCCCCCCCCCCCGGTTTGAATTCCAGCCATTGGATGAGATTACTTTCCCTTTTATTCAATTTAATTTTCATTTTCATTGTATTTCTTTCCACGAATTTTTAAAAATAGTAAAATACATTAAAAAATTCTGAAAATTTTTATCAAATCTTTTATTAATTTTCAGAACCCAAAAATATTTTTATTTTTATTTTTTGCATCAAAAATTATTTTTAAATCATTTAAATGTTTATTTTTAATTAGTTAATGGAAATTAATTAATTAAAAATGCATTTAGGTATTTAAAAATCACCAAAAAATTCACATTGCATTTCAATACATTTAGAAACATTATCAAACTCTTCAAACAAATTTATTTTTGGTTCTTGACCTACTTTGACAATTTTCATTGGAATAAAAGTTATTAAAAGGAAATATTTTGGTCCTAACTTAGAAAAATTCATTCTGCCTAACCATGAAGAGTTTGATGATGGTTCTTCTTGCATTGCATTCCTCATGTCATATAGTTTCTAGGATAAAATTGATTTGGATTTATCTTTCATTTTCAAATTGATGTGCATTTTTTCCTTTTAGAGTGCCTTAAAACCCTAGCCAACTTGAGAAAATCATAACTTCCACTAGGTTAGGAATTAGGTCCCCTCCTTTGGGCAGTGAACTTGTGTAGGGTTAGGGTTCCTTTGATGCCATTTTCAATTTTTTATCTTGTCATTTGCTTCTAATTTTGAGTTTTGCATTGCATATTGTATGTAAACCCTAATTTTTGCCTTCATTTGCATTCATCTCTCATTTGCTTGCATACATGAACTTGCCATGACATTTTGTGCCTCCACATGACATATAAGACATCTTAGAACATATTAGAATCATGTTTGATCATTGCATATTTCATTTACCATGTTGTGCATTCATTTCATTTCATAAACTTTCATGAACTTTTATGGTTCAAAGCATGCTTCACTTGCATCCTCATCCTTGTATGATCATCCACAACTCTTGACATGTGTTGGCTTTATCTCTTAGCATCATTAACATCATGTTCATGCTTCTGATTTTGGTTTGCATCATTGCATTTCATCTCATTTTCATTTCATTTCATTTCTTGTTGCTAACTTTTCAGGTGGTAAGTTGTTTTGAGAAGTGAATATTGCCTTCACTTCTCACAATCTCTTCTCATCTCTTTTATGCCTTCTTTGCTGAATTTTGTATGTGTATTAGAGTGAGCTTGCTCATTCATGCTCTTTCTCACTTTCTTTCTTCAAGCAACTTGTCTTCTAAAGTGAAGCAAGTTGTTTTGCTTCTCTCTGTTTCTTCCTCCTTTCATCTGCTTCTTTCCTGGTGGCTTCTCTCCTGAAGATCTTTTGCAAGCCTCATAAACCTTAGGAATACCCAAGCATGATAACAATTAGGGTTTGATTAGTCCCCCATTTAGTTTTACCTTTTTGTCATCTTTGATTCTTCTCTTCTCATCTCATAATCAAGGATTAAACCCTTAAGGTTTTAAGACTTTGTGATTAAGGTTATGCATGTATCCTTCTATTAGGATGGAGTGTATAACTTTAATCCTAAGTGTTAAACCCTTAATGTGTTTAAATCTCTTAATCAATCCATATAATAATCACTAAGACATCAAGCTTGTAACTTGGGCCTTGCATTAGGGTTCTAATTCTTCCTTAATTGGTTAAGAAGGACTAACCCTAGTGTTAATGGACAAGTCCCCCTCATGTTGTCTTACAAACCATAAAATCCATTTCTTAATCTTACCATTAACTAAAATCCACTTTAATAAAGGCTTTGTTTTGTCATGAGGTTAATCCCTAATCATGGATTAAGTTGAGGAGCCTTTCTCAGCTTAAATGTTCTCATCTATCATCCTTCTATTAGGATGGTGTAATGGGTCCATTAAATCCTTGATTATGGCTTAAACTCATTACTTAACACTAAACAAAAACTCCAAAAACATCTAAATAAATGCAAGTAGGTTAATGATCTTAATCCTACATCATGGTGATTAAGTGTGAGGTGCTTACTTCATACTTAAGGTATTCTCATTACCCCTAATCAGAGGGAGGATGTGATGAGTTTACTAACCCTTGGTTTAGGCTTAAGCTCATTTTCTTATAACAAACTCCAAAAGCAATAAAAGACTGAAAAATCAAAAACAAACAATAATCGTCTCCTCCGGGATTCTTTTCTCATCTCATTCACTCATAAACGAGAACTCGCTTCTTCCGTCTAATGCAAGACAGTTTGCACCTGAACCAGACAGGTCATACACTTGAGCATAGACAAGCAAGCAGTTCATAAGTCAATTTACCTTTCAGTCTCTTTGGGTCGAACTACGGTGTTCTGACTTCCTCATTGCACGAGAGGATACGTAGGCATAACTTAACAGTTATCGAACAAAAGTCTCTGTATATTCCCCCTCCTTCCAGCATTTCTCGAAGCCTCTTTATCTTTAGCATTTCACTCTTGCTCTCACACTGACACTTCTCTTATACACTCCATATTTCTTTTTCACTGACACTTGCATTCTTTCCAGCTTTGATACACAAATTGCACAGACACTACCCCTTTAAAACACAAATCTTTTAAGCGTGGATCCCGTCGAGTACGGCGGACTATCTGGGTGCTAATACCTTCCCAGGTTGTAACCAACCCCCTTTCTCAGTTTCTCTGGTTCACGACCGTCTTATTCATCTTTTTTCTAGGTTTATGCAGCATTACCTTTCCTTCGGGATAAAAATGCCTAGCTGTCGACTCTTTTCTTTTGAGTTCACCCTTGTGTGTCCTCTTCTCTTTCGCCGACCGTTCGCGTCTGTACCCCTTCTAACCTGGGTGTCATTTGGCGGGAGCGACAGCATGGCAACTCTGTTGGGGACCCTTATACTGTAACCAGGACTTCTGGTTCTTTTTTTTGGGTTCCTCCTAGCGCTTGTTTGATTTGTGTTTACTGGGGTGTTATGTGCTAATTGTGCTTATTTATATTGCTTTGCTTATTGCTTTATGTACAGCCTTGTTTATTGCTTTCTTTACAGTTTTTCATATTTCATACTGTCATACTATCATTGCTGGATCTGGTTTCTGTTTTGGTGGGTGGGGTTCCATTGAGAGTTTAGGGTCCTATACTGGGGACTTGAGTGACACCTAGGCTAGAGTGGTTCATTTTCTTTCCCATTCCATTTCGGTCTGGTGCGGGAATATGAAACACGGTTCAGATGTGGGTTTCTTCTTGAGAACTCTGTGCTACAGATTTCCTATAGTGCTAGGGCTATCTAGGAAGCCTGCTAAGTCTGGATGACCTTTATTATGACCTTCACAAGCTGAGGTGAATTAGAGGAGGATTTTTATGGTTATTGTAAACACTGTACCTCCGGGTTAGAAGTGTTTACACTTCTCATAACTGATCCAAGTCTGAGGATCCTTGTTTTAGAACATTACCTGTGAGGGGGTTGGGCTGTGTACAGGTTTGCAGGTACCCTTGGCCACATCATACCCTATTACTATTTGGTTTAAGAGTACCTCATTTTGGACAGTTCTTGTGATTAACCCTGGACATGTGACTCTTTATTTGAGTCCCCCACCTTGGTTAGTGGATTTCTGAACCTTCATCCGGACCTTCTTTGAACATACACGGGCTTATATCAAGACAGATAATCAGATCCGGCTTGATCACAAACCCTTGCATATCATTTGCATATATCATCATTTTCATCATTTAACATTTGTTTATTTGTTTTTCAGGGTATCCATTTCATTGTATATTGGTTTTGGTTTTGACCCCTTCTTCTGCATAGACCTCTGCTTCAGCTGTCTTCATCAGTTATTTGCTTCAGTTATCTCCATCCTCACCAGCATCAGCCTGTCAGTGGCTCATCTCCAGTATCAGCCTTGATCTTCATCAGCACCTATCTTCATCTTCTTCAGCAGCACTCATGACTACTCCCAGGAAGAGCAACATATCCTACCACTTCTTTGAGCCTGTGTTGACTGGCATCAGGCAGGTCCAGTCACTTATCACACCTGACCACATCCCATTGTTTAGGGAACACTATGGAGGTATCCTGGATATGGTTATGGATCTTGGCCCTTCTCAGAGGAGCATGATCCACACCTGCCTACAGTTTTATGACCCACCTTTGAGATGCTTCACCTTCCCAGACTTTCAGCTAGGGCCTTTGCTTGAAGAATTTTCCTCATTGGTTGGAGAACCTATCAGGGGTGGAATCCCTTTCAACCCAGAGATGACTTTTCCCAGCAATGGAGAAGTAGCAAAATCACTATACCTGGAGCCTGCCTTGATTGAGCAAAGCATGACAACAAAAGCTGGGATCCCTGGTTTTCACTTGGACTTCTTGATTTCTCAGGCCATCCTGAAGGCCTCAGTGGGAGAATGGAAGGCAGTCTGTGCACTGTTATCCCTCAGCATATATGGGGTTATACTGTTTGCAGATGAGTCCAAATTTGTCAGCAAGAATGACATTCATCTGTTTCTTCTGAGGAACCCAGTACCCACATTGCTGGGAGATTTCTATTACTCCATCCATCAGAGGAATGAGAAATAAAGGGGGAAGTTAGTGAGATGTTGTGCTCCTTTGTTTCACACCTGGCTGCTCAGACACCTACCTAAGTCAGATGCTTTCCTGAACCCTCACCAGCAAAAGAATTGGGCCAGGAGGCTCATTGCTTTGACTTCAGATGATATTAGATGGTGCACCCAGAGCACCAAGGGCAAGGACATTATCACCAGCTGTGGGCAATACCCAAATGTGCCTCTGATAGGAGTAAAGGGTTTCATCAACTACAATCCTTTGCTGTTTAAGAGACAACTGGGTTATGCTTTGGTCCACCCTCCCAGAGTGCAAGATCTAGCTGAGACCCTGTATTGTGAAGTAAAACCTAATTTAGCTGCTGTCAGACAAGCATCCTGGGCTTGGGACAACATTTAGACAAAAGGGATGGCTATTCTGGGAAGGTGTAATAATGTTGCTTCAGCTCAATACTATGACTGGTCCCGTACTAGAGCTCAAATTACTGGAATGCCTTTCACCTTGGAAGACATACCTGGACCATCTACAACACAGCCAGAAGCAACTGTTAGCCTGGAAGAATTTGAGAAGTTGAAGGAAAGGAATGAGAACCTATCTCAAGCTTTGAAGAAGACCCTTTGGGAAAGGAGTGATGGTCGTCTGGACATTGAGAGGTTGGAAAAAATTAGGGTGGAGCATCTTGCCAAAATTGAAAAGACAGAGGACTACATCAAGAAAGCAAGGGCTGGGGAGCAAATATTAAAGAATGCCTGTAAAGAAGCCAAGTTTCAGCAGGCTAGGACTGAGCTCTATCTGCAAAAGAGTCAGGCTAGGTGGGTCAGGATCACTGAAGCCCGTACACAAGAAGACCAGAAGACTCAAGCCAGAATTGAACAGTTAGAGGCCAATGAGAAGAAGCAGTAGGAAGCTTTGGTGGCAGCCCAGAAGGAGATTTCAGAGTTGAAGCTAAGAGCAGGATTGAAGAGGTCAAAAGACCAGGACAGGCACAAGAAGCTGACCACTGCCATTGCCACCAGGAACCTCCTCATTAGGACCATTACAGAGCACCCAGCTGGTCCTGTGACTGAGGCACTCCAGAAGGAGGTCAAGGAGGATGAGTTTGGACTGAATGTTTGACTTCTTTGCTTGTTGTTCATTTTCATCTGATGTACTTTTCTCTTTTTGTATTTTGACCCTCCAGGGGCATGTGTTGTAAAACAAACTATGTATTTGTTCATCATTTGTAATATATTAGTTTTCTTTCATCGGGTTCCTTTTCTCAGCAATATCAAGCATCTTCCCCGAGGTCTGGAAAGGTCAAAACCAAGAACCAAGCCGGATACCTTGGAAAACAAATAAGCATATTGCATTGCATACTAACCTTGTTTTGTTTTGTAGGTTTTGTTATTATTTGTTTCTAACTCTGTTGTGATCTCAGGAAACATTCTCGTCGCCGGGTGTTCCCTATCAACCGCACGCACCGGTACCCTACTCGCAACAACCTTCCTGGTATTCAAATGGATCAAGTACAAAAAGATCTGACTGAGGTCAGAGATCAGATGGCTAATGAGAGAGTAGAAATGAGAAATCAGATGTCTCAATTCATGGATGTAATGACTGGCTTGGCCCAGAGTCAAGAAAGATTAAGGGAACTGGTGGAAAGACAAACTCCTGAGGAACCACATCTTGGGACAGGAGGAACTAGCAACAATGAAAGGGGTCAGCCTCGTATTGATCCACCAGTATTTGGACCTCATCTGGATCCAGAAGCTAACATCCCAAGGAATGTGCAGGTTAATACTGCTGGGGGGAGAATCCTGCAAGAGGATCCCCAAGAAGAGCAGTTTACTGTTATGGGAGCAGGAGATGAAGTCTATGACAGGAGGTTGGATGAAATTGCTGAGAAGTTGAGATCTTTGGAGTCTCAGAATTCCTTGGGCTTCAATGTAATGGACATGGGGCTAGTGGATGGGGTGAGAATTCCCCACAAATTCAAACCCCCGTGCTTTGAGAAATACAATGGAACCTCTTGTCCACGAACTCACCTGCAGTCTTTCCTGGGAAGACTTAAAGCTTATACTATGGATGAGAAGCTGTGGATGTTCTACTTTGAAGACAGTCTGACCGGGGCTTCAAGAGAGTGGTATTCGCACTTGACCAGGGCTACCATTAGATGCTGGAAGGACTTAGCTGAAGCCTTCATCAGGAAATATCAATACAATCTGGACATGGCTCCTAACAGGACCCTCCTGATGGGAATGTCCCAGTCTTCCAGAGAAAGCTTCATGGAATATGCCCAAAGGTGGAGACAGCTTGCTGCTGCTGTCCAACCACCTATTGTAAGCACCCCAAATTTGCCCTCACCCATTCACACATGGCTTGTGATCATCTCATATGCATATACACCAAACATATCATCTCATATCTCACTTTTGTTTCACTGCATAGTTTCTAAGGCATCTGCACTTAGGGTTTGTGATCTGAGCAATCCCAATGCTTCTTGAGCCATTCCAAAGGCCACCAATCAACTCAAAGAGGTCCATGTGTGTTCTTGTATCATGTTACATCCTCACAAAGCCCAAATGGCAAAGGAATCACAAGAACTAGGGTTTGAGTGGATGCAGAGCCAGGATGAACTGCACAGTTGACTGAAAATTAGGGTTTTGGTTTCAGAGGCCATAACTCCAAATTTTTTGGTCATTCTTGTTTCCATTGATCTCTATATGGTATAGGGAATGTGCATATCAATTTTCATGAAGAAATTCCATGGGGAAGTCATCTGATCAAGAGTTGACTTTTCAGACAAGTCAGTGCAAAATCAGGGCATCTGAGGCCCCCAATGACCCAACCAATGGGTGATCTTCATCATTTTGAGTGTATATGATCTTTATTTGATCATGGAAGAAGGTTGAAGTTCATAAAAATCAAGAATTTGGAGTTTTTGCAAATGTTGACTTTTTGGGCATAGTTGACTTTTCAAGAATGCACCATTTTAGGTCAATTTTCAAGCCTTGATTCATGATCCAAAAAGGCTTCAAATGGAAAAACTTTGGTCATGAAAGTTGTAGATCTCATCTTTCCCTTTTCAAAAAGTACAAGAACATGATCAAATTCTTCTTGGATCAAAAGTTATGACCATGCAAAGTTGCCAAAAATCACTTATTTTCAAGTTATGCACCAAGTGGAAATTTGCAAAGTCTTGGATCAAAACACATTGCAGCCTCTAGTTCACTACAAACCATTACACAAACATTTCCCTAAGTCATAAAATCAGATTTTTGATCAAGTTTGCCCATGGTTTAGTTCATGTAACTTGAATTTTTCACATGTGAACCAAAAGCTAGCCAACTTGCAAAAACCACTCATTTCACTTCCTACAACTTATGACATTGGAAGCTGACTTTGGCTAGCCTCTCCCTCACCTTTTGCTGCGCCAGCCATGCTTTGTCCTTGCCTAGATTTGGAGCCATGCCCTATCTTACACAAAAGTGGTTTTTGAGCAAAAAGTGATCTACCAATCCATAAAGCACAAGTCACATCAGCCAGCCAATCAGAATTGTTTATGATTTCAATTTGCAAGTTGAACATAACACAAGCCAAGGCTGAAAACACACACACTCATCACATTCACAAAAACTCACCTCATTGCAAGTTCCTTCGAAATTCTGTCCACAGCCATAAAACACTCAAACTCTCATCATCATTCAACTCACCACATCTCATAGACAAGAAACCACCAAAGCTCAAGCCTAAATCAAGCCTGAAAACTCCATTGTCATTATTCACCTCAAGCTGCAGATTCTATCGAATCTCTCTCCACAAGCCACAAACACACCAACCAACACCACAAACTTTCTCAACACACTTCATAGATCACAAACAACTCCTTTTCACAGCCTGAAAGTGCCAAAATCATCATGGCCATTGTTGACTGAACTGAAGCAGTTCCATTCGAATCTCCTTCTCCAGCCAACACAAACTCATTTTGAGCATTCAAACACATTTGGGGGATCAAGTAGAGCAGCTTGCATCAAAGGAAGTGGCCAGAAAGTTCCTAAACTGAAAGCTCCAAATCTCAGGTAGCTCGAAATTAATTTTTCCAGAAATGGTTTTTTATGTTACAAACTTGTTCTTCATGATGCACTGATCATTCTGGTACCTTTAGTTTTTGAAATGGTTTTGTTTTGAGCATTTAATTTGTGTTTGAAGCTCACGAACCCTAGAAATTGTTTGCTTCGATTCAGTTGATTTAGGAACTTTAAATTTATTTTGAGAGAGGGGTTTGGTTCGTGAGAGGATAAGGATCATTTCCCTGGTCTTAGATTTCATTTTTGTAACGTTTTGAGGAAGTTGGGTGATTCTCAGGTGAGAGCTGGCCGGAGAAGACGACCGGAAGTCTTCTCCGGCCACCTGAATGTATTTAGGGCTTAATCCCATAATTAATGCTCGTTTGAATTTTGGCCGTTGATGCGCGTTGAATGTTTGACTTCCCACCCTTTTTGATGGCCAGGATCTGTTCATTAGCCCTAATCACTTTAATTAATTTATTTAATTAAGATTAATTCAGCTTTGAATCACAGCCACAGGATTACGCGCCAGTCAACACATTTAAACCCTGGAGCAATCCTGGCCATCCAATCTGTTTACTTTCATTTTCTTTTAATTTTTATTCATATTTATTTCATTTAAATTGCACAATTTATTTAAAATAGTTAAAAGATCATAAAAATTATGAAACTTTTTCTTTAAGGTTTTATTAATTTTTATGACACAAAAATATTTTTATTTTATTTTTTATCATTAAAAAAGTATTTTTAAATATTTAAAAGATCATTTTTAATTGATTAATGAGAATTAATTAATTAAAAATACTTTTAGGTACTTAAAAATTACAAAAAAATTCATGAAATGCTCTAAGACATTTAGAAACATTGTCCAACCTTCAAACCAAATTTCTTTTTTGATCTTGATGCACTTTAAGAATTTTTCATTGAATTAAATCATTTTTTATGCATTATTTTGATCACATGTTTGAAAATTCATTTCTGCCTTTTGGTGAAGGTTGAGACATTGATTCTTTTGCATTGTTTTCCATTTGACATGTATTTTCAAAGATAAAAAGGCCATGATTTGATCTTGCATTTTCTAATTGATTGGCATTTGTTTTGATAAGAACCCTAAAAAACCCTAATAACTTGCAAAAATCATATCTTGAGATTGGTAAAGAGTTGGGAGCTCCCCTTTGGGCAGTGTTTTGTTATAGGTCTAGGGTTTCTTTGAGTGCCATTTTCCATTTTTTATCTTAGGGTTTGCTTCTGTTTTTGGTTTGTGTTTGATGTTTGTTTCATAAACCCTAATTTGGGCTTTCATTTGCATCCTTCTTGCATTTTCTTGCATAACATGACTTGTCTTTGCATTTTGTGCATGTTTATGATTCATTTGACATCTTAAGACATATAGGAAGCATCTTTGATCATTGCATCTCATATTTGCCATGTCATTTGTCTTGTATGATTCATAACTTTTCATGCTTGTTCATGCTCCTTAGCTTACATCATTTGCATTCATAAGCTTGTATGAACATCCCCATTGCTTTGCCTCATGTTTGCAGCACCTCATAACATCATAATCATCATCAACATGCTTCTGGTCTTGCTTTGCATCATATCATTTCATCTCATATTGCATTACATTGCATTTCTTTCTAACATTTCAGGTGGTAAGTAAACTTGAGAAGTGGATTTGCCTTCACTTCTCATAACTTTTCTTTTCATCTCTCTTGCATCCATTGCTGCATTCTTATATGTGTTTGAGTTTGAGCTTGCTCATTCTTCTTCATCCCACTTTCTTTCTTCAAGTGACTTGACTTCTTGAATGAAGCAAGTCACTTTGCTTCTCTTGATCCTTTCATCTGCTTCCTGGTGGTTCCTTTGAAGATTGTTCTTGCAAACCTCACAAACCTTAGGACCAACCAAGCATGACAATGAATTAGGGTTTTGATTAGTTCCCCCATAGTTTTACCTTTGTGTCTCTCTTTGAGTCCTCTTCTCACCTCATAATCAGGGACTAAACCCTAAAGGCTTTAAGACTTTGTGATTAAGCTTATGCCTGCATCCTTCTCTTAGGATGGAGTGTATAACTTTAATCCTAAGTCTTGAACCCTTAAGGTGTTTAAATCTCTTAATCAATCCATCTAATAATCATCAAGACATCACTTGTAACTTGGGCCTTGCATTAGGGTTCTAATTCTTCCTTAAGTGGTTAAGAAGGACTAACCCTAGTGTTAATGGACAAGTCCCCCTCAAATTGTCTTACAAACAATAAAATCCATTTCATCATCATACCATTAAATAAAATCCACTTAATCAAAGGTTTGTTCTATCATGGGTTTAATCCCTAATCATGGATTAAGTTGAGGAGCTTTCCTCAGCTTAAACATTCTCATCTATCATCCTTCTTTTAGGATGGTGTAATGGGTCTGTTTAATCCCTGATTATGGCTTAACCTCATTACTCAACACTAAACAAAAATCACAAAAACATCTAAATAATCATAAGTAGGTTAATGATCTTAATCCTACACCAAAGGTGATTAAGTGTGAGAATCTGACTTCACACTTAAGGTACTCTCATTACCCCTAATCAGAGGGAAGATGTGATGAGTTTACTAAACCCATTGGTTTAGGCTTAAGCTCATTATCTTATGACAAACTTTCAAAAGCAATAAAAGACTGAAAACACCAAAAACAAACAATAATCGTCTCCTCCGGGATTCTTTTCTCATCTCATTCACTCACAACCGAGAACTCGCTTCTTCCGTCTAATGCAAGACAGTTAGCATCTGTGCCAGACAGATCATACACTTGAGCATTGACAAGTAAGCAGTTCACAAGTCAATTCATCTTTCAGTCTCTTTGGGTCGAACTACGGTGTTCTGACTTCCTCATTGCACGAGAGGATACGTAGGCATAACTTAACAGTTATCGAACAAAAGTCTCTGTATATTCCCCCTCCTTTCAGTTTCATTCTCTTAAGCCTCATGATCTTGAGCATACTCTTTTCTTTACACTGACACTGTACATTTATACACTTCACACTTCTTTTACACTGACACCTGTACATCTTTTCCAGCTCTTTATACACAGATTGCACTGACACTACCCCTTTAAAACACAAATCTTTTAAGCGTGGATCCCGTCGAGTACGACGGACAATCTGGGTGCTAATACCTTCCCAGGTTGTAACCAACCCCCTTTCTCAGTCTCTCTGGTTCGCAGACCGTCTTATCCATCTTTTTCTAGGCTTATGCAGCATTGCCTTTCCTCCGGGATAAAAATGCCTAGCTGGCGACTCTTTTCATCTCCAGTGAGTTCACGGCTGTGTGTTCTCATTGCCCCTCTCGCCGACCGTTCGCGCTTGTACCAGGATGCAAATCTTCGGGAGCGACAGCTTGGCGACTCTGCTGGGGAACCTTATACTGCAACCAGGGCTTCTGGTTCTTTTTGTGGGTTCCTCCTAGCGCTTGTTTGATTTGTGTTTACTGGGGTGTTATGTGCTTGTTTGTGCTTGTATTTATTTTTGTTTATTGCTTTATGTACATTTACTTTTACTGCTTTCTTTATTGCATTTATATCATACTGTCATTATTGCTGGCTGGATCTGTTGTTTGCCTTGGTGGGTGGGTATTTCATTGAGAGTTAAGGTCCTATACCTGGGACCTGAGTGACACCTAGGCTAGAGTGAATCATATTCTTTCCCATTCCATTTCGGTCTGGTGCGGGAATATGAAACACGGTTCAGATATGGGTTTCTTCTTGAGAACTCTGTGTTGCAGATTTCCTGCAATGCTAGGGCTATCTGGGAAGCCTGCTAAGTCTGGATGACCTTTTAGTATTGACCTTCAGAAACTGAGGTGAATTAGAGGAGGAATTGTTATGGTTATTGTAAACACTGTACCTCCGGGTTAGAAGTGTTTACACTTCTCATAACTGATCCAAGTCTGAGGATCCTTGTTCTAGATCATCACCTGTGAGGGGGTTGGGCTGTTTATAGGTTTGCAGGTACCTTGACCTCAGAATACCCTGTTACTTTGACTTTGTTAAGAATACTCCATGTTGGACAGTTCTTGTGATTCTAAAACCCTGGACTTGTGGCTCTTTATTTGAGCCCCCCACCCTGGTTACTGGATTTTTAGACCTCCATCTGGAATTCTTGAACACACATGGATCTATACCAAGGCAGTTTAATCAGATCCAGCTCAGTCACAAACCCTTTTGCATTTCATTTGCATACATACTCATTGCATCATATTAACATGTGCTTATTTGTGTTTCAGGGTATCCACCTTTATCTGGTTTTGGTTTTGACCCCATCTGCAGTTTTGACTTACCTCCACCAGCACTTGCTTCAGCTGCCAGCCATATACTTCAGTCACTTGCACCAGCCTATCAGTGGCTCACTCCTCAGCATCTCCATCAGCACTTATTCTACTCAGTCTTTAGCATCATGGCTCCAAAGAAAAGCAACATCACTTATCATTTCTTCCAACCAGACTTATCAGACATCAGGAGGGTTCAAACCCTGATCACTCCAGAGCACATACCTCTGTTCAGAGAATATTATGGGGATATACTGGACTTGGTTATGGATATGGACCCATCTCAGAGGAGCCTCATCCATACCTGCATTCAGTTCTATGACCCTCCATTGAGGTGTTTCACCTTTAGAGACTTTCAGTTGGGTCCTCTCCTGGAAGAATACTCATCATTGATTGGTCTGCCTATCAGGAGAGAAATCCCTTTCAACCCTGAAATGGTCTTTCCCGGCAATGGAGAGATAGCAAAAGCTTTACATCTGGAGCCTGTTTTGATTGAGCAACACATGACCTCTAAAGCTGGGATCCCTGGTCTTCATCTGGACTTCCTAATTTCTCAAGCTAGACTGAAGGCCTCCCTGGGGGAGTGGAAAGCTGTTTGTGCTCTGTTGGCCTTAAGTGTATTTGGAATTGTGTTGTTTGCAGATGAGCCTCGATTCATCAGCAAGAATGCAATCCACCTGTTCATCCTGAAGAACCCAGTGCCAACTTTGCTGGGTGATCTTTATTACTCAGTGCATCAGAGGAATGAGAAGCAGAGGGGGAAGTTAGTAAGGATGTGTGCTCCATTATTCCATACCTGGCTCCTCAAGCATCTACCCAGAACAGATGCATTCCTGAATCCTCATCAGCAGAGCAACTGGGCTAAGAGGCTCACTACTCTCACTTCAGCAGACATCAGATGGTGCACTCAGAGCACCAAGGGCAGAGATATCATCACAAGCTGTGGGCACTTTCCCAATGTGCCTTTAATAGGAGTCAAGGGAAGTATTAATTACAACCCTCTGCTGTTCAGGAGACAGCTGGGATATGCTCTAGTCCATACTCCCAAAGCACAGGACTTGGTGGAAACTCTCTATTGTGAGAACAAGATCAGTTTGACTGTTGTTAGGCAGGCTGCCTGGGCCTGGGATCATGTTCAAACCAAGGGAATCACCATTCTGGGGAAGTGCAATAATGTGGCATCAGCCCAATATCATGAGTGGTCTTATGCTAGAGCCCAATTCTCTGGATTGCCTTTCACCATAGAAGACATGCCTGAGTCATCATCAGCACCACCCCCTGCTGCTATCAGTCTGGAGGAGTTTGAAAGCCTGAAGGAAAGGAATGAGAAGTTATCCCAAGCCTTGCAGAAGACCCTCCGGGAGAGGAGTGAAGGTGTGAGGGAGATTGAAAGATTGGAGAAGCTGAGGGTGGAACACTTGACTAAAATTGAGAAGTCTGGAGATTATATCAACAAGTCTAAAGCTGGTGAGCAGATTCTGAAGAATGCTTGTAAAGAAGCCCAGTTCCAGAGAGCAAGAACAGACTTGTATTTGAAAGAGAGTCAGGCCAGGTGGGTCCGGATCACTGAGGCCCGTACTCTAGAAGACAAGAGAGTTCAGGACAAGATGGAGCAGATGGAAAAAGCCCTGGCAGCAGCCCAGAAGGAAATATCAGAGCTAGAAATCAGAGCTGGAGTGAAGAGGTCTAAAGACCAAGGTCAGAACAAGAAGTTGACTGCAGCTGTTGCAACAAGAAACCTTCTCATCAGAGGTCTCACGGAGCGTCCGGCTGATCCTATGACCGAAGCACTTCTTAAGGAAGTTCGTGAGGATGAGTTTGGCCTGGGAGTTTGATCATTTGCTTGTTGTTATTCTTATTCCATGTACTTTTGCTTTTTTTTGTGATGTATTTTGACCCCTTAGGGGGGGGGGGACTTGTGTTGTAAAAAGAACAAGTTGTATTATTTCGTCTTATGTAATATATTTGTGTTGGTTTTCATCTGAGTTCACTCCGGAAGCAACTTCAACAGCATCATCATCAAGGGTCTGGAAGGGTCAAAACTGAAGACCAAACCGGGTACCTTGAGAGCAAATAAGCACAACTGCATTGCATACTAACCCTTCTGTTTGTTTTGTAGGTTTTGTTTTTATTGTTACTAACCTCTGTTGTGAATCTCAGGCAGTATTGCTCGTCGCCGGGTGTTTCCTCTCAACAGGCCGCACAGGTACCCAACTAGAAACAAACTTCCGGGCATCCAAATGGATCAAGTTCAACAAGATCTTGCTGATGTCAGAAATCAGCTAGCAAACGAAAGGTTAGAGATGCGAACGCAAATGACACAGTTCATGGAAGTCATGAACAACATGGCTCAGAGCCAGGAGAGACTGAGGGCCATGGTGGAGAGGCAAAATCAAGAGGAGCCTCATGTAGGAACTGCAGGCACCAGTAACAATGAAAGGGTGCAACCACATGTTAATCCCCCTGTGTTTGGCCCACATCTACATCCTGAGATCAATATTCCTGCCAACATTCAAGGAACAGCTACTGCAGCCAGGGTACTTCAAGAAGATCCTCAAGAGGACCAGTATACAGTAATGGGTGCTGGAGAGGAAACGTATGATAGACGATTGGAAGAAATAGCTGAGAAGTTGAGGTCCTTAGAATCTCAAAATTCTTTGGGCTTCGACGTCATGGACATGGGTTTGGTTGAAGGGGTCAGGATCCCCCATAAGTTTAAGCCTCCTTGTTTCGAAAAGTATAATGGGACTTCATGCCCCCGGACTCATCTACAGTCATTTCTGGGAAGGCTGAAGGCCTATACAATGGATGAGAAACTTTGGATGTTCTACTTTGAAGATAGCTTGACTGGAGCATCGAGGGAATGGTATTCCCATTTGACAAAGGCAACTGTGAGATGCTGGAAGGACCTGGCAGAGGCCTTCATTAGACAGTATCAATACAATCTAGACATGGCACCCAACAGGACTCTCCTGATGGGAATGTCACAGTCGTCAAGGGAGAGTTTCCGAGAATATGCCCAAAGATGGAGGCAATTGGCCGCTGCTGTTCAACCCCCTATGTCCGAAAGGGAAATGGCAGATATGTTCATGAATACTCTTCAGGGAACCTATATTGACAGGTTAGCTGCTTTCTCTTCCACTAGCTTTGCGGATGTTGTTATAGCTGGGGAGAGAATTGAAAGCCTGTTAAAGATGGGAAAGATCTCAGACAACGGTGCAAGCTCGTCCAGTAGTACAAGAAAGCCTTTTGCAGGCCCGAGAAGAACTGGCGAGACCAATGCCATTCACACCAACAGGGGTAGGCCCCAATATGTTCAAAGGTCAATAGCAGCAGTCACTATCCCTGCTCCAGCTCATCCTCAGCCAGTCTATCAACCTCCGCAACAAAACTTCCAACAACAACCTCAGTATCAGCAGAATCAGTATCCTCCAAGGAACTACAACAACAACAACAACAACAATCAACAGAGGCCATTCCAACAAAGGCCATCTCAAGCTAACCGAGTGATCGACCCGATCCCAATGCCGTATGCTGCCTTGCTGCCACAACTTCTGAAACTCAACCTAGTTGAACTAAGAACGTTGGCACCTCCGGATCCCAACAGTCTACCAAAGAACTATGACTCCAATGCTAGGTGTGCTTTTCATTCGAACGCACCTGGTCACAGTACAGAAAAATGCAGGGCTCTGCATATGAAGGTACAAGACTTGGTAGACTCCAAGGCTCTGAATTTTGCACCGCCGCCCAATGTCAATAAAAACCCAATGCCAAACCATGGTGGTCCTCGAATTAACGCAATTGAAGAAGACACACCGTCTTATTTCATAACCAGTGTGGATCAGATCAGGACACCATTGGTAGAAATCAAAGCTCAACTCCGTGAAAACAACATATTTCCAGGGTGTGAACTGGGGTGCCCATACTGCAATATTTCATGGAATGGGTGCGAAGACCTGAGGAACGGCATTGACAGCCTTATTCAGAATGGCCTACTGCAGATCACTACATCATTTCCGGCAAATCCGACAACTTCATCAACAACGGTTTCAGAACCTCCTACAAATGCAACAACTATTGTTCCCGACAATTCATCAGCGACATCAAGTGCTTCACCTGTCCTTCCAAATGATCAGGTTTCAACAGTTTCTCCTGCTACGACTTCAGCTTCAGTCCATTTCGACTCTCCATCAACAACAACATCAGTCACTCCAACAATACCTCCTACAACACCAGCAATCAATCATGAAGATGTCTCTACTGTTACCATTTTCTACGATCCTGAAAACAACTCTGCCTACCATTCAGAAGGTGCTGCTCCCATCAGAGCACCAGTTACAATCTTTTATGATCCACAAACAATTACAGTCCCTCCAGCAGCAGCAATCAGTCCAGTCACTGTCACGGTGCCTGGACCAGTACCATATGAAAGCAATAGGGCCATCCCTTGGCACTATGGCTCTGACGTGTACTGTGAAGGGAAAAGAATCACTCTTGAAACATCAGCACCTGCACCACAAGTAGATAATGTGGGGGGAGGCGGAGGCTTCACCCGAAGCGGACGTCTCTTTTCTTCACAAGTCCAAAGACCTACTGCCGAAGCAGAAGCTGCTGCCAAGGCAAAGGGAAAAGGCCCGGTGCAGGAAGACCAAGCTGCCAAAGAAACCCTGAAGACTCCGTTCGATCAAGAAGTTGATGAGTTTATGAGAATCATCAAAAAGAGTGATTACAAAATTGTGGATCAACTTCACCAGACGCCATCCAAAATCTCTATCCTCTCACTGCTTATGTGCTCCGAAGCCCATCAGAATGCACTACTTAAAGTCCTGCACGCAGCTTACGTGCCTGAGGAGATTACTGTCAACCAGTTGGAAACCGTGGTTGGAAACGTTACTGCTAGCAACGGGCTAGGGTTTACCAATTCTGACCTGACAGTGGATGGCCGCAACCACAACAAAGCCTTGCACATAACCATGGAATGCAAAGGAGCTGTCCTTTCTCATGTGCTGGTGGACACAGGTTCTTCCCTGAATGTCTTACCAAAGAAGGCTCTGGTGAAGTTAGAATATGATGGATTGGCATTGAGACCCAGCAACCTGGTGGTAAGAGCCTTTGATGGTTCGAAGAGATCGGTTCTGGGAGAGATTGAGCTGCCTGTGACAATTGGCCCACAGACCTTTAAAACTATCTTTTATGTGATGGACATTCAGCCCGCCTACAGCTGTTTGTTGGGTAGACCCTGGATTCACGCCGCTGGCGCAATAACGTCTACCCTTCACCAAAAGTTAAAATTCGAGTGGGAAGGTCAAGTTGTCACAATCTGTGGGGAAGAGGATATCTTTGTTAGCCATCTGGCTACCTATAAATACATTGAAATGGATGGGGAGATCCATGAAACAATGAGCCAGGGGTTTGAAGCCTTGAATGTCAATGAAGCATCTGCTGTATCTGGAATCTCCATGTCATCTTACCAACAAGCCCGGAAGGTTGTTGAAGAAGGAACTGCCCTAGGCTGGGGCAAGGTCTTAGCTGTGGAGGAGAAGAATGACAAGTTTGGGTTGGGTTACAGACCAACTCAACATCAAGCAAAGGCTGCTGCAGAGCCTGGATTTGTCAGTGGGGGAATGCTTACCCCTGATGCTGTCAACTGTCTGGAAGACGAGCTGGAAGAGGAGCGCAATCTGGAGAATTGGATTCGTCCAAAGATCCCGGGGAGCAGTGTCTCGAACTGGTCTTCCCAGGAAATTATAAGAGTTACTCATGCAGAGTAATTATTATTTCCTGTATTTTCATAGCATGCATCAAAGTCTTGCATCTTGCCCAAGATGACAAGACTCATTTTGTAATTAGGGCCATCTGTACTTTTGTGCAAACAAGATTAAATTAATGAAATATCAGACATCTTTTTGCAAACAAGTCTTTTTTCTTTTCTGTTCACTGTTTTTCCATTTTTCTTTTTGTACAAAAATAAATGGCGGTGTTTTCAAAATGATAACTTCATTTCACTTTTTCTAAAGCAAGATTAAAATCAATCACTAAAATGAACAAACTTAACCCTTGCAGAAAGTGCCTTCCAGACAGCACCGACAACAGCACGGCTATGACTTCGTATGACTTTGACAATCCAATCAATCAAGCTGATAAAGGGGTTGATGAAGAATATGAGCTTCCTGAAGAGCTAGCCAGGTTGTTGAGACAAGAGGAAAAGGTCATTACTCCTCACCTGGAGGGGATTGAAGTGATTAATCTTGGTACAGACGAAGACGTGAAGGAAGTTAAAATCGGGGCCTGCCTGCAAGACTCAGTGAAGAGGCAACTGGTAGATCTGCTTCAGGAGTATGTTGATGTGTTTGCTTGGTCGTATCAAGATATGCCAGGGTTGGATACCGACATTGTTGTACACAAGCTGCCCCTGAGGGAAGAATGCCCGCCAGTTAAACAGAAGTTGCGCCGAACTCGCCCAGACATGGCTATGAAAATCAAGGAAGAGGTACAAAAGCAATGGGACGCCGGGTTCCTTGCTGTGACTAGCTATCCTCCGTGGGTTGCTAACATAGTACCTGTGCCTAAGAAAGACGGCAAAGTAAGAATGTGTGTTGATTACCGGGATCTGAACAGAGCCAGCCCGAAAGATGATTTCCCATTACCTCACATTGACGTATTGGTGGATAACACGGCTCAGTTCTCGGTATTCTCCTTCATGGATGGATTTTCAGGATATAATCAGATCAAGATGTCACCTGAAGACATGGAGAAGACAACATTCATTACACCTTGGGGCACGTTCTGTTACAAAGTGATGCCATTCGGACTGAAGAATGCTGGTGCAACCTACCAACGGGCTATGGTGACATTATTCCACGATATGATCCACAAAGAAATAGAATGTTATGTGGATGATATGATCGCCAAGTCCCTTACAGAGGAAGATCACCTGGTGAATCTGCTGAAGTTGTTCAAGCGTCTGAGGAAGTATCAACTAAAGCTGAACCCCAACAAATGCACATTCGGGGTGCGATCCGGTAAGCTGCTGGGCTTTATTGTAAGCGAGAAAGGGATTGAGGTTGACCCTGATAAAGTCAAGGCTATACAAGAAATGCCTGCACCGAAAACTGAGAAAGAAGTTCGAGGGTTCTTAGGTCGATTGAACTACATTTCACGGTTCATATCTCATCTTACAGCAACCTGTGAACCCTTGTTCAAGCTGTTAAGAAAAGAACAAACGGTCAGGTGGAACGAAGATTGCCAGAAGGCTTTTGACAAGATCAAGGAATATCTGCAAGAACCTCCAATCCTCATGCCGCCAGTTGAAGGAAGACCTCTGATTATGTACTTGACAGTGCTAGAAGAGTCAATGGGATGTGTGTTGGGCCAGCATGACGAGTCTGGTCGAAAAGAGTATGCAATATACTACCTAAGCAAAAAGTTTACCGACTGTGAACAACGTTATTCACTGCTCGAGAAAACTTGCTGTGCTTTAGCGTGGGCTGCTCGCCGACTGAGACAGTATATGCTGACCCACACTACTTTGTTGATCTCAAAGATGGATCCAGTTAAGTACATTTTCGAGAAGCCAGCTCTTACCGGACGGGTTGCAAGATGGCAGATGATTCTCACAGAATACGACATACAGTACACATCTCAGAAAGCCATCAAAGGCAGTGTACTATCTGAATATCTTGCTGAGCAACCCATTGATGACTACCAGCCTATGAGGTTTGATTTCCCTGATGAAGACATCATGTTCATTAAATCAAAAGACCATGAAGAGCCTATTCACACTGAAGGGCCTGACCCGGAGGAAGAATGGACCATGATGTTTGATGGGGCTGTTAACATGAATGGTCGCGGTGTTGGTGCAGTACTTATTACACCTAAAGGAGTTCACATGCCTTTCTCAGCAAAACTCACTTTCAACTGCACTAACAACGAAGCTGAATACGAAGCTTGCATTATGGGTCTTGAGGAAGCCATTGACCTCAGGATCAAAACATTGACCATATTCGGAGATTCAGCTTTGGTAGTCAATCAAACCAACGGAAAATGGTACACCCACCAGGATCATCTGATACCTTACAGGGATTATACAAGAAGGTTATTGACTTTCTTCACAACAGTCAAGCTTGAGTATATCCCTCGGGACGAGAATCAGTTTGCAGATGCCTTGGCTACCATTTCGTCCATGATCAAAGTTCAAGCTGCTAACTTTGTACCTCAGATTTCAGTGTCGAGACTTGATAGACCAGCATATGTGTTCTCAGCAGATGTTGTCAAGGACGATAAGCCTTGGTTCCATGACATTAAGTGCTTCTTGGAGGATCAGACATACCCACCTGGGGCATCTTCCAATGATAAGAAGACTTTGAGAAGGCTCGCTGGTAGTTTCTTTCTGAACACTGATGGGTCTTTATACAAGAGGAACTTTGACATGGTACTCCTCAGATGTGTTGACGAAACAGAAGCAGACTTGTTGATGCACGAAGTGCACGAAGGATCCTTTGGTACCCATGCTGGAGGGCATGCCATGGCTAAAAAGCTATTAAGATCAGGATATTACTGGATCACAATGGATGCAGACTGTTGTGCTTACGCCAGAAAATGTCACAAATGCCAGATCTACGCAGACAAGGTGCATGTGCCTCCCAATCCTTTGAATATCATGTCTTCACCATGGCCCTTTGCTATGTGGGGCATTGATATGATTGGCAAGATTGAGCCAACTGCTTCAAATGGTCACAGATTTATCCTGGTCGCCATTGACTATTTCACCAAGTGGGTTGAAGCAGCCTCCTATGCAAACGTCACAAGGCAAGTGGTAGCCAGATTTCTGAAGAGAGATATCATCTGTCGATATGGAGTTCCCGAGCGAGTCATTACTGATAATGGTTCCAATTTAAACAACAAAATGATGGCAGAGCTGTGCCGGGACTTCAAGATCCAACATCACAATTCTTCTCCTTACAGGCCAAAGATGAATGGCGCTGTTGAGGCAGCTAATAAGAATATCAAGAAGATTGTGCAGAAGATGGTAATCACATACAAAGACTGGCATGAAATGCTACCGTTTGCCTTGCATGGGTACCGCACGTCAATCAGAACATCCACTGGGGCAACACCGTATCAGCTTGTGTATGGTATGGAAGCAGTCCTACCTGTTGAAGTTGAATTACCCTCCCTACGGGTATTAATGGATGTTAAACTGAGTGAAGCAGAATGGGTTCGGTCCCGATTCGAACAACTGAGTTTGATCGAAGAGAAAAGATTGGCTGCAATCTGTCATGGACAGCTATATCAGAAAAGAATGAAGAAAGCCTTCGATCAGAAAGTCAGGCACCGAGAGTACCAAGTAGGAGATCTTGTGCTGAAAAGAATCCTCCCTCCTCATACAGACCACAGGGGCAAATGGACTCCAAACTATGAAGGACCATTCGTGGTAAAGAAAGTTTTCTCCGGTGGAGCACTGATGCTCAGCACCATGGATGGTGAAGATTTCCCGTCCCCTGTGAATTCAGATGCAGTTAAAAAATACTTCGCATAAAGATGACCCGCTGGACATAAAAACAGAATGTAAGTCCAGGCAAAAATAGGGCATCCCGGCGAGTCAAAAACAGAATAAAAGACTCGGGCAAAAATAAGGGAAATAAATGAAAAATGTACACCCGCTGAGTTGAAAAGCCGCATTGGACAGCTCAGGCAAAAAATGGGTATCCCGATGGATTGAAAACCCGAAAGGGCGATCCATGCAAAATAAGGGAATAAGCGAACAACTGCACTCTGAATTCGTCTGTATCACCTACAACTTGGTAAGCTTCAAAGGATCAAGCTTCAATCAGAATCAACTCTCTCCAGAAAGCAA
Organism: Lathyrus aphaca; assembly: GCA_963966055.1. NCBI lineage: Eukaryota > Viridiplantae > Streptophyta > Magnoliopsida > Fabales > Fabaceae > Lathyrus > Lathyrus aphaca. Next base: position 365,927,012 of record OZ014521.1, read on the forward strand.
GACGAGAAGAACGTCATTGTCATACGAGTCATAGCAGAAGAGGAAGCTCCTTGAAAGCGTCGTCAACACTGCCAGCATTTTGTTTCTCCATTTGTAACAATCTCCTCATTTCAGGGGATTTGTTTCTTTGACTATATCTTGCCAATTCAGGGCACATGAATTAATAAAATCAGATTTTCGGTCATGTTTCGTTTTTACATTTATGTTTTACAAAGAATTGTCTGATATCTCTAAAAATACGATTGCATAAGTACAAATGCTTTTCTCTAAAAATGAAAACACATGCTTACAGGGAATGTGATTACTCTCGAAGGAACTTAACTCCTATGGCGGAATCCAGTAAAGGATACCTCGGGACCTTTCGTATGTTTCTTTATCTTTGCAGGATTGCAGGTATCCAGAACGCAACTTGGGGCATGCAAGGTATAACTCAGCGAGCTGGTGAGTCAACAAAAGATATCAGCATCCGAAATGCTCTATCCCCAGCTGAGTTGCTTCCCATTGCTCTCCCCAGCCGGTCTACCTCTCATCATCTCCCCATAGAGCTTCAGGACTCTATTCAGAAGAGCAACGCACGAAGGAATCACAACAAAGAGGGAGGAAGCTTCTACAAACCCCAGCTGGGTCCCCGTATGATAAGGATATGTCAATCAGTGACCTATATCCCCAAGCAGATACATCATTAGATTTACCAATGATCTCATCCCCAGCTGGGATGTTCACTTCAAAGCAGATCAACCAGAAATCTTTGCAGCAACGGGATCCGAATCCCGGATCTGTGCCTCTTTGCATAATCATAGCATTCGCATCATGTTATACCCTCAGAGCGTAGCATTCCGTCTAATGCGGAGCATTACGGCAAAAATCAAATACATAGCATAATCATAAGTCATGCTGTGAATCGAACACCTGTAAATAATGACAACCTGTCGGTATACAGAATTTATACAGAAAAATCCCCACCAGGGTCCCAGCAAAAGCAGTTGCCTCTCAAATCACCAACACCATCATGTACACCTTTTGATACTCGTCCGTGTCATACCCCCAGCGTGGTCGCCTATACTCATATATATACTTTTTCTTGACACCCGTCCGTGTCATATCCCCAGCGCAGTCGCTTACACCTCTATCACCCACATACTTGTTAATATTATACTTTTCTCTTTCGACACTCGTCCGTGTCGCTCCCCCTAGCAGATAAACACTCATATACAATACTCACTACTCATTGGTACACCTATACAGATACTCGTCCGTATTTTGTATACATCATCACTCATATCACTCACAGATTCGACGATAGTCCTTGTTCTTTGTTAACCAGTTGGTACTCGTCTGTACCATCATCTCAGAACATTGCGTCTAATGTTTGTTTCTACGTGATACTAGTCTGTATCATAGTCTTAAGGATGCTCGTTCGCATCTTTAATCCATACACTGTGTCAAACACTTGTGTCTTCTTGAATATAGATACTCGCCTGTGTCTACTATTCCCCAGAAGGATTCTTTCAGATGCAACACTCGTCCGTGTTCTTTGTTAACCAGTTGATACTCGTCCGTATCATCATCTCTGAACATGTGTCAGTTTGTTTCTAAATGATACTCGTCCGTATCATGGTCTTAAGGATGCTCGTCCGCATCTTTAATCTATACACAATACCGAACACATATACCCTTTTGTTTCTTGGATATAAACACTCGTACGTGTTTACTATTTCCCAGTAGATCACCAACAAAGCATTTTTCTTTTTTATCTAACACTCGTCCTGAGTTATGATAAACCCTGAGAGCAGCCGTCCCCTGCTGAGTGGTCGTCCTCCACTTCTTGATGGTCGTCCTCCATCATGCTCATCCGATGGCCGTCCCCATCGTTGTTTTTAGCAGCCGTCCCCTGCTAGTTGGTCGTCCTCCACCTTTTGATGATCGTCCTTCATCACTTTATCCAATGGCCGTCCCCATTGTTGATTTTGGTTATCTAACACTCGTCCTGTGTTATGAGAAACCCTGAGAGCAGCCGTACCCTGCTGAGTGGTCGTCCTCCACTTCTTGATGGTCGTCCTCCATCATGCTCGTCCGATGGCCGTCCCCATCGTTGACCTTTTCTATCCGATGGCCGTCCCCATCGTTGATATTTTCGGCAGCCGTACCCTGCCAGGTGGTCGTCCTCCACCTTTGATGGCCGTCCCCATCATATTTACCTTTTTATCCCCAACAGAGCAGCCGTCCCCTGCTAGGTGATCGTCCTTCACCTTTGATGACCGTACCTCATCATCTGTTTATTTCGTTTATTAACCCGATGGCCGTCCCCGTCGTGGTCCCTTTTCCTTTTAACCCGATGGTCGTCCCCATCGTTGGTTACTTTACCTTTGTGAACTTGATGGCCGTCCCCATCATGTTTCATTAACTCCCAGAGAATTCTACAGCTTTACCTTGGTGGCCGTCCCCATCGTAATATCTTATTTCCCCAGCTAGTCGGCTGTCCCCGTCTTAGCTTTACCTTTTATCCCCCAGCATGTCGGCCGTCCCCGTCATTGCTATTTACCCAGCAGTCGTCCCTGCTCGACGGTCGTCCTCCGTCGTCCCACTTTACAATATACGTTATTTGCTGTCACAATCTATATCCCTTTTCTTCTTCATTTCTGTGAGTGCAAATTTTGGACTGTCTTTGGTATTCAACCACAAGTTATCTTGTTTGCCTGTTAAGCCATCGCTTACAACCTGCACAGCTAACTCATGCTTGAATAGGGGCAGCTGTAAGCACCCCAAATTTGCCCTCACCCATTCACACATGGCTTGTGATCATCTCATATGCATATACACCAAACATATCATCTCATATCTCACTTTTGTTTCACTGCATAGTTTCTAAGGCATCTGCACTTAGGGTTTGTGATCTGAGCAATCCCAATGCTTCTTGAGCCATTCCAAAGGCCACCAATCAACTCAAAGAGGTCCATGTGTGTTCTTGTATCATGTTACATCCTCACAAAGCCCAAATGGCAGAGGAATCACAAGAACTAGGGTTTGAGTGGATGCAGAGCCAGGATGAACTGCACAGTTGACTGAAAATTAGGGTTTTGGTTTCAGAGGCCATAACTCCAAATTTTTTGGTCATTCTTGTTTCCATTGATCTCTATATGGTATAGGGAGTGTGCATATCAATTTTCATGAAGAAATTCCATGGGGAAGTCATCTGATCAAGAGTTGACTTTTCAGACAAGTCAGTGCAAAATCAGGGCATCTGAGGCCCCCAATGACCCAACCAATGGGTGATCTTCATCATTTTGAGTGTATATGATCTTTATTTGATCATGGAAGAAGGTTGAAGTTCATAAAAATCAAGAATTTGGAGTTTTTGCAAATGTTGACTTTTTGGGCATAGTTGACTTTTCAAGAATGCACCATTTTAGGTCAATTTTCAAGCCTTGATTCATGATCCAAAAAGGCTTCAAATGGAAAAACTTTGGTCATGAAAGTTGTAGATCTCATCTTTCCCTTTTCAAAAAGTACAAGAACATGATCAAATTCTTCTTGGATCAAAAGTTATGACCATGCAAAGTTGCCAAAAATCACTTATTTTCAAGTTATGCACCAAGTGGAAATTTTGCAAAGTCTTGGATCAAAACACATTGCAGCCTCTAGTTCACTACAAACCATTACACAAACATTTCCCTAAGTCATAAAATCAGATTTTTGATCAAGTTTGCCCATGGTTTAGTTCATGTAACTTGAATTTTTCACATGTGAACCAAAAGCTAGCCAACTTGCAAAAACCACTCATTTCACTTCCTACAACTTATGACATTGGAAGCTGACTTTGGCTAGCCTCTCCCTCACCTTTTGCTGCGCCAGCCATGCTTTGTCCTTGCCTAGATTTGGAGCCATGCCCTATCTTACACAAAAGTGGTTTTTGAGCAAAAAGTGATCTACCAATCCATAAAGCACAAGTCACATCAGCCAGCCAATCAGAATTGTTTATGATTTCAATTTGCAAGTTGAACATAACACAAGCCAAGGCTGAAAACACACACACTCATCACATTCACAAAAACTCACCTCATTGCAAGTTCCTTCGAAATTCTGTCCACAGCCATAAAACACTCAAACTCTCATCATCATTCAACTCACCACATCTCATAGACAAGAAACCACCAAAGCTCAAGCCTAAATCAAGCCTGAAAACTCCATTGTCATTATTCACCTCAAGCTGCAGATTCTATCGAATCTCTCTCCACAAGCCACAAACACACCAACCAACACCACAAACTTTCTCAACACACTTCATAGATCACAAACAACTCCTTTTCACAGCCTGAAAGTGCCAAAATCATCATGGCCATTGTTGACTGAACTGAAGCAGTTCCATTCGAATCTCCTTCTCCAGCCAACACAAACTCATTTTGAGCATTCAAACACATTTGGGGGATCAAGTAGAGCAGCTTGCATCAAAGGAAGTGGCCAGAAAGTTCCTAAACTGAAAGCTCCAAATCTCAGGTAGCTCGAAATTAATTTTTCCAGAAATGGTTTTTTATGTTACAAACTTGTTCTTCATGATGCACTGATCATTCTGGTACCTTTAGTTTTTGAAATGGTTTTGTTTTGAGCATTTAATTTGTGTTTGAAGCTCACGAACCCTAGAAATTGTTTGCTTCGATTCAGTTGATTTAGGAACTTTAAATTTATTTTGAGAGAGGGGTTTGGTTCGTGAGAGGATAAGGATCATTTCCCTGGTCTTAGATTTCATTTTTGTAACGTTTTGAGGAAGTTGGGTGATTCTCAGGTGAGAGCTGGCCGGAGAAGACGACCGGAAGTCTTCTCCGGCCACCTGAATGTATTTAGGGCTTAATCCCATAATTAATGCTCGTTTGAATTTTGGCCGTTGATGCGCGTTGAATGTTTGACTTCCCACCCTTTTTGATGGCCAGGATCTGTTCATTAGCCCTAATCACTTTAATTAATTTATTTAATTAAGATTAATTCAGCTTTGAATCACAGCCACAGGATTACGCGCCAGTCAACACATTTAAACCCTGGAGCAATCCTGGCCATCCAATCTGTTTACTTTCATTTTCTTTTAATTTTTATTCATATTTATTTCATTTAAATTGCACAATTTATTTAAAATAGTTAAAAAATCATAAAAATTATGAAACTTTTTCTTTAAGGTTTTATTAATTTTTATGACACAAAAATATTTTTATTTTATTTTTTATCATTAAAAAAGTATTTTTAAATATTTAAAAGATCATTTTTAATTGATTAATGAGAATTAATTAATTAAAAATACTTTTAGGTATTTAAAAATTACAAAAAAATTCATGAAATGCTCTAAGACATTTAGAAACATTGTCCAACCTTCAAACCAAATTTCTTTTTTGATCTTGATGCACTTTAAGAATTTTTCATTGAATTAAATCATTTTTTATGCATTATTTTGATCACATGTTTGAAAATTCATTTCTGCCTTTTGGTGAAGGTTGAGACATTGATTCTTTTGCATTGTTTTCCATTTGACATGTATTTTCAAAGATAAAAAGGCCATGATTTGATCTTGCATTTTCTAATTGATTGGCATTTGTTTTGATAAGAACCCTAAAAAACCCTAATAACTTGCAAAAATCATATCTTGAGATTGGTAAAGAGTTGGGAGCTCCCCTTTGGGCAGTGTTTTGTTATAGGTCTAGGGTTTCTTTGAGTGCCATTTTCCATTTTTTATCTTAGGGTTTGCTTCTGTTTTTGGTTTGTGTTTGATGTTTGTTTCATAAACCCTAATTTGGGCTTTCATTTGCATCCTTCTTGCATTTTCTTGCATAACATGACTTGTCTTTGCATTTTGTGCATGTTTATGATTCATTTGACATCTTAAGACATATAGGAAGCATCTTTGATCATTGCATCTCATATTTGCCATGTCATTTGTCTTGTATGATTCATAACTTTTCATGCTTGTTCATGCTCCTTAGCTTACATCATTTGCATTCATAAGCTTGTATGAACATCCCCATTGCTTTGCCTCATGTTTGCAGCACCTCATAACATCATAATCATCATCAACATGCTTCTGGTCTTGCTTTGCATCATATCATTTCATCTCATCTTGCATTACATTGCATTTCTTTCTAACATTTCAGGTGGTAAGTAAACTTGAGAAGTGGATTTGCCTTCACTTCTCATAACTTTTCTTTTCATCTCTCTTGCATCCATTGCTGCATTCTTATATGTGTTTGAGTTTGAGCTTGCTCATTCTTCTTCATCCCACTTTCTTTCTTCAAGTGACTTGACTTCTTGAATGAAGCAAGTCACTTTGCTTCTCTTGATCCTTTCATCTGCTTCCTGGTGGTTCCTTTGAAGATTGTTCTTGCAAACCTCACAAACCTTAGGACCAACCAAGCATGACAATGAATTAGGGTTTTGATTAGTTCCCCCATAGTTTTACCTTTGTGTCTCTCTTTGAGTCCTCTTCTCACCTCATAATCAGGGACTAAACCCTAAAGGCTTTAAGACTTTGTGATTAAGCTTATGCCGGCATCCTTCTCTTAGGATGGAGTGTATAACTTTAATCCTAAGTCTTGAACCCTTAAGGTGTTTAAATCTCTTAATCAATCCATCTAATAATCATCAAGACATCACTTGTAACTTGGGCCTTGCATTAGGGTTCTAATTCTTCCTTAAGTGGTTAAGAAGGACTAACCCTAGTGTTAATGGACAAGTCCCCCTCAAATTGTCTTACAAACAATAAAATCCATTTCATCATCATACCATTAAATAAAATCCACTTAATCAAAGGTTTGTTCTGTCATGGGTTTAATCCCTAATCATGGATTAAGTTGAGGAGCTTTCCTCAGCTTAAACATTCTCATCTATCATCCTTCTTTTAGGATGGTGTAATGGGTCTGTTTAATCCCTGATTATGGCTTAACCTCATTACTCAACACTAAACAAAAATCACAAAAACATCTAAATAATCATAAGTAGGTTAATGATCTTAATCCTACACCAAAGGTGATTAAGTGTGAGAATCTGACTTCACACTTAAGGTACTCTCATTACCCCTAATCAGAGGGAAGATGTGATGAGTTTACTAAACCCATTGGTTTAGGCTTAAGCTCATTATCTTATGACAAACTTTCAAAAGCAATAAAAGACTGAAAACACCAAAAACAAACAATAATCGTCTCCTCCGGGATTCTTTTCTCATCTCATTCACTCACAACCGAGAACTCGCTTCTTCCGTCTAATGCAAGACAGTTAGCATCTGTGCCAGACAGATCATACACTTGAGCATTGACAAGTAAGCAGTTCACAAGTCAATTCATCTTTCAGTCTCTTTGGGTCGAACTACGGTGTTCTGACTTCCTCATTGCACGAGAGGATACGTAGGCATAACTTAACAGTTATCGAACAAAAGTCTCTGTATATTCCCCCTCCTTTCAGTTTCATTCTCTTAAGCCTCATGATCTTGAGCATACTCTTTTCTTTACACTGACACTGTACATTTATACACTTCACACTTCTTTTACACTGACACCTGTACATCTTTTCCAGCTCTTTATACACAGATTGCACTGACACTACCCCTTTAAAACACAAATCTTTTAAGCGTGGATCCCGTCGAGTACGACGGACAATCTGGGTGCTAATACCTTCCCAGGTTGTAACCAACCCCCTTTCTCAGTCTCTCTGGTTCGCAGACCGTCTTATCCATCTTTTTCTAGGCTTATGCAGCATTGCCTTTCCTCCGGGATAAAAATGCCTAGCTGGCGACTCTTTTCATCTCCAGTGAGTTCACGGCTGTGTGTTCTCATTGCCCCTCTCGCCGACCGTTCGCGCTTGTACCAGGATGCAAATCTTCGGGAGCGACACCTATGTCGGAAAGAGAAATGGCCGACATGTTCATGAATACGTTGCAAGGGACCTATATTGATAGATTGGCTGCCTTTTCCTCTACCAGCTTTGCTGATGTCGTCATAGCTGGTGAAAGGATTGAAAGTCTATTCAAAATGGGCAAAATTTCCGATAGTGGTGCAAGTTCATCCAGTAATCCCAGGAAGCCTTTTGTGGGACCCCGGAGAGCCGGCGAGACCAATTCCATTCATGCAAGCAGGGGCAGACCTCAGTACATACACCGGTCAGTAGCAGCAGTTACCATTCCAGCTCCGATTCCTCAACAATCAGCATATCCTCAGCAACAACCACATTATCAACAACAAGTTCAGTATCTGCAACAGAGAGCCTACCACAACAACAACAATCAACAACAGCGTCCTTTCCAACAGCGACCATCACAAGCAAACAGGGTAATTGACCCAATTCCCATGCCATATGCTGCACTCTTGCCACAACTCCTGAAGCTCAACCTGGTTGAGTTAAGGACATTGACACCTCCAGATTCTTCCAATATGCCAAAGAACTATGATGTCAACGCCAGGTGTGCTTTCCACTCCAATGCACCTGGCCATAATACTAAGAAATGCAGGGCCTTACAAATGAAAGTCCAAGATCTGGTGGATTCCAAAGCCCTCAACTTTGCACCTCCCCCGAATGTCAACAAAAATCTTATGCCTAATCACGGCGGGCCGAGGATTAATGCCATTGAGGAAGACAAACCATCTACCTTGATCACCAGTGTTGCACAAATTCGAACACCTTTGGTCGAAATTAAAGCTCAGCTTTTAGAATGCCAAATGTTCCCCGGGTGTGAGCTCGGCTGTGAATATTGCAACATTGCAGTCAATGGGTGTGAAAGGCTGAGAAGCGGCATAGATGGTCTTATTAAGGATGGTATCCTTCAGATTTCAACAACGGCGCCTACAAATCCAACAATTCCTTTAACAACAATTCCCGATTCTTCTACAACAGCAACAACAATCATTCCTACCGATTCATCGATATTGTCAGCAATGGCTCCGTCCATCACTTCAACAAGTCAAATTTCAACAACCATTTCTTCTACAACATCAGCATCCATTTTAGCAGAATCTTCTACAACGCCAGCAAAGATTAATGAAGATGTCTCGACAGTTACAATCTACTATGACCCATCAAGTGTTCCTCCCAGCAGCAATTTCCAACAACAAGTCGTGGCACCTCCTGCCAGATCACCCGTCACAATTTACTATGATCCGCACACCATTACAGTACCTTCCTCTGCAGCAATCAGTCCGGTCACCATCACGGTGCCTGGACCCGTTCCTTATGAAAGCAGCAATGCCATACCTTGGCATTATGGCTCTGATCTCTACTGCAACGGGGAGAAAATCACTCTGGATTCATCAACCTCTTCTCCACAAGTTGATAATGTTGGGGGAGGCGGAGGCTTCACCAGAAGCGGACTCCTTTTTGCCTCACAAACACAAAGACCTAATGTTGAAGCAGAGGCTGTTGCCAAAGCAAAGGGAAAAAATGTGGTATCTGAAGAGCCGACTACCAAAGAAACTCAGAAGACATCTTTTGAACAAGATGTAGACGAGTTCATGAGAATCATAAAAAGGAGTGATTACAAGGTGGTGGACCAGCTTCACCAAACCCCCTCCAAAATCTCCATATTATCACTGTTAATGTGTTCTGAAGCTCACAGGAACGCACTGTTGAAAGTCTTTCACGCAGCATACGTGCCGGAGGAGATTACTGTTAATCAGCTAGAAACTGTGGTTGCAAATGTCAACACCAGTCAAGAACTGGGCTTTACGAATGCTGACTTAACAACAGAGGGACGCAACCACAACAAGGCTTTACATATCACCTTGGAATGCAAGGGTGTTGTTCTATCTCATGTACTGGTGGACACTGGGTCATCACTCAACGTTCTACCAAAGAAAGCCTTAGTGAAGTTGGAGCATGATGGGTTGGCATTGCGTCCGAGTAATTTGGTGGTGAGGGCGTTCGATGGCTCTAAAAGATCAGTGCTTGGGGAGATTGATATACCTGTGTTGATTGGCCCGCAGACCTTCAAAACTACCTTCTTTGTGATAGACATACAGCCGGCCTACAGCTGTCTGTTGGGTAGACCTTGGATCCACGCCGCTGGCGCTGTTACGTCTACCCTTCACCAGAAGTTAAAATTCGAGTGGGAAGGCCAAATCATCACCATCTGTGGGGAGGAGGACATCTTTGTTAGCCAGCTGGCTACGTATAAGTACATAGAAATGGATGGGGAGATCAATGAAACCATGAGCCAAGGGTTTGAGGCCTTGAACATTAATGAAGCATCTGCTGTACCGGGAACTTCCATAACATCATACCAGCAAGCCCGGAAGGTTGTCGAGGAAGGTACCGCCCAAGGCTGGGGCAAGCTGCTGCCCGTGGAGAAGAAAGAGGACCGATTTGGGTTGGGTTACAGACCAACTCAACAAGATCAACCAGAGGCTGCAATGGAGCCCAAGTTTATTAGCGGGGGGATGCTCACCCCGGATGCTATGAATAGCTTGGAAGATGAGTCGGAAGACGAGCGCAACCTGGAAAGCTGGATACGTCCAAGGACCCCGGGGAGCCATGTCTCAAACTGGTCTTCCCAGGAAATTATAAGGGTTACTCCTGCAGAGTAATTATTATTTCTTGTATCTTTAAGCATGCATCAAGTCCTGCATCTTGCCCAAGATGTCAGGGCTCATTTTGTAATCGGGCCATCTTGTATTTTGTGCAAAGATCAATTAATGAATATCAGGACATCTTTTGCAAATGAGTCTTTTCTTTTTCGCTCACTGTTTTTCATTCTTTATTTTTTGTACAAAAATAAAATGGCAATGTTTTTCAAAATAAATAACTTCATTTTCATTTTTTTCTAAAATAAGATAAAACTGATCACTAAAATGAACAAATCTAAACCCTTGCAGAAAGTGCCCTCCAGACTGCACCGACAACAACACTGCTATGACTTCGTATGACTTTGACAATCCAATCAATCAAGCCAATGAAGGGGTTGAAGAAGATTATGAGCTACCTGAAGAGCTTGCCAGGTTGTTGAGACAAGAGGAGAAGGTTATCACTCCTCATCAGGAGGAAGTTGAAACGGTTAATCTTAGTACGGAAGAAGACATGAAGGAAGTTAAGATCGGGGCCTGCCTACAAGATTCAGTGAAAGAGCAACTGATTGACATGCTTCGAGAATATGTGGATGTTTTTGTTTGGTCTTATCAGGATATGCCAGGGTTGGACACCGACATTGTCATGCACAAGCTACCTCTGAAAGAAGACTGCCCACCGGTAAAACAGAAGTTGCGCCGTACTCGCCCAGATATGGCAATGAAGATAAAAGAAGAGGTACAAAAGCAGTGGGACACCGGTTTTACTTGCTGTGACTAGCTATCCGCCGTGGGTTGCTAATATTGTACCTGTGCCTAAGAAAGACGGCAAGGTGAGGATGTGTGTGGATTACCGGGATCTAAACAGAGCCAGCCCGAAAGATGACTTCCCTCTACCTCACATTGATGTATTGGTGGATAATACGGCTCAGTTCTCGGTATTCTCCTTCATGGATGGATTTTCAGGATATAATCAGATCAAAATGTCGCCTGAAGACATGGAGAAGACAACCTTTATCACACCCTGGGGCACGTTCTGTTATAAGGTGATGCCATTCGGACTGAAGAATGCTGGTTCCACTTATCAACGGGCTATGGTAACATTAGTCCATGACATGATCCACAAAGAAATTGAATGTTATGTGGATGACATGATTGCCAAGTCCCTTATAGAGGAAGACCACCTGGTGAATCTGTTGAAGCTATTCAAGCGTCTGAGGAAGTACCAATTGAAGTTAAACCCCAACAAATGCACATTCGGGGTGCGTTCGGGTAAGCTGCTGGGATTTATTGTAAGTGAGAAAGGGATTAAAGTTGACCCTGATAAAGTCAAAGCCATTCAAGAAATGCTTGCACCAAAGACTAAAAAAGAAGTTCGGGGGTTTCTAGGTAGATTGAACTACATTTCACGGTTCATATCTCATCTTACTTCAACCTGTGAGCCTTTGTTCAAACTGTTAAGAAAAGAACAAACGGTGAGGTGGAACGAAGACTGCCAGAAGGCTTTTGACAAAATCAAGGAATATTAACAAGAACCTCCGATCCTTATGCCTCCAGTTGAAGGAAGACCTCTAATCATGTACTTGACAGTATTAGAAGAGTCAATGGGGTGTGTGCTGGGCCAACATGACGAGTCTGGTCGAAAAGAGTATGCAATTTACTACCTAAGCAAAAAGTTTACCGACTGTGAACAACGTTATTCACTGCTCGAGAAAAATTGATGTGCTTTAGCGTGGGCTGCTCGCCGACTGAGGCAGTATATGTTGATCCACACTACCTTATTGATATCCAAGATGGACCCAGTTAAGTATATTTTTGAGAAGCCAGCACTTACCGGAAGGGTTGCGAGATGGAAAATGATTCTCACAGAGTATGACATTCAGTACACATCTCAGAAAGCCATCAAAGTCAGTGTATTGTCTGATTATCTCGCTGAGCAACCCATTGATGATTACCAGCCTATTAGATTTGACTTCCCCGATGAAGACATCATGTTCATAAAAGCTAGAGATCACGAAGAGCCTATTCACACTGAAGGGCCTGACCCGGAGGAAGAATGGACTATGATGTTTGATGGAGCTGTTAATATGAATGGTCGTGGTGTTGGTGCAGTACTCGTTACGCCTAAGGGGGTTCACATGCCTTTCTCGGCAAAACTCACCTTTAACTGCACTAACAATGAAGCTGAATACGAAGCTTGCATTATGGGTCTTGAGGAAGCCATTGACCTCAGGATCAAGACTTTAACTGTATTCGGAGATTCAGCTCTAGTAATCAATCAAACCAACGGCAAATGGTACACCCACCAAGATCATCTGATACCTTATCGGGATTATACAAGAAGGTTGTTGACTTTCTTCACAACAGTCAAGCTTGAGTATATCCCTCGGGATGAAAATCAGTTTCCAGATGCTCTGGCTACCATTTCATCCATGATCAAGGTTCAAGCTGCCAACTTTGTGCCTCGGATTTCAGTGTCCAGACTTGACAGACCAGCATATGTATTCTCAGCAGATGTTGTCAAAGATGATAAGCCTTGGTTCCACGACATCAAGCGCTTCTTGGAGGATCAAACATACCCACCTGGGGAATCTTCCAATGATAAGAAGACATTAAGAAGGCTAGCTGGTAGTTTCTTCCTGAATACTGACGGTTCCTTGTACAAAAGAAACTTTGATATGGTACTTCTCAGATGTGTTGATAAGGCAGAAGCAGACTTGTTGATGCACGAGGTGCATGAAGGATCCTTTGGTACCCATGCTGGAGGACATGCTATGGCTAAAAAGTTGCTAAGATCAGGTTATTACTGGATCACAATGGATGCAGACTGTTGTGCTTATGCCAGGAAATGCCATAAATGCCAGATTTATGCGGATAAAGTGCATGTGCCTCCAAATCCCTTGAATGTGATGTCTTCACCCTGGCCCTTTGCCATGTGGGGCATTGATATGATTGGCAAGATCGAACCAACTGCTTCAAATGGTCACAGATTCATCCTGGTAGCCATTGATTATTTTACCAAGTGGGTTGAAGCAGCTTCTTATGCAAATGTTACAAGGCAAGTGGTAGCCAGATTCCTGGAGAGAGATATCATCTGTCGCTATGGAGTTCCCGAACGAATCATTACTGACAATGGTTCCAACTTGAACAACAAAATGATGGCAGAACTATGCCGGGACTTCAAGATCCAACACCATAACTCTTCTCCTTACAGGCCAAAGATGAACGGCGATGTGGAGGCAGCTAACAAGAATATCAAGAAGATTGTACAGAAAATGGTGGTCACCTACAAAGACTGGCATGAAATGCTACCATTTGCCTTGCATGGGTACCGTACATCAATCAGAACATCCACTAGGGCAACACCGTATCAGCTTGTGTATGGTATGGAAGCAGTCTTACCCGTTGAAGTTGAATTACCCTCCTTGCGGGTACTAATGGATGTCAAGCTAAATGAAGCAGAATGGGTCCGATCCCGATACGAACAACTGAATCTGATCGAAGAAAAGATATTAGCTGCAATCTGTCATGGGCAGTTATATCAGAAAAGAATGACGAAAGCCTTCGATCAGAAAGTCAGGTTTCGAGAATACCAAGTAGGGGATCTTGTGCTGAAGAGACTCCTCCCTCCTCATACAGACCACAGGGGCAAGTGGACTCCGAATTATGACGGACCGTTCATAGTAAAGAAAGTTTTCTCTGGTGGAGCACTGATGCTCAGTACTATGGATGGTGAAGACTTCCTATCCCCTGTGAATTCAGATGCGGTTAAAAAATACTTCGCATAAAAATGACCCGCTGGACATAAAAACAGAATGTAAGTCCATGCAAAAATAGGGCATCCCGGCGAGTCAAAAACAGAATAAAAGACTCGGGCAAAAATAAGGGAAAATAAATAAATAAAATACACCCGCTGAGTTGAAAAGCCACATTGGACAACTCAGGCAAAAATGGGTATCCCGGTGGATTGAAAACGCGAAAGGGCGATCCACGCAAAATAAGGGAATAAGCGAACAACTGCATTCTGAATTCGTCTGTATCACTTACAACATGGCAATCCTCGAAAGGTTAAAGCATCGGTCAGAATCAACCTTCTTCAAAAGCAAGATGAGAAGAACGTCAATTTCATACAAGTCATAGCAAAAGGGAAGCACCGAAAGCGTCATCAACATTGCCACCACCTTTTTTGTTTTTTTTTTTAATTTTGTAACAATCTCCTCATTTCAGGGGATCTATTTCTTTGACTGTATCTTGCCAATTCGGGGCACACAAATTAATAAAATCGGATTTTCAGTCATATTTCGTCTCGTACGTTTTATTTTCATTTGCAAAATGTCTGATGTCCTTAAGATGTTAATTGCATAAGTGCAGATGCGTTTTCTCTAAAAATTACATGCTTACGGGAAATATATTTTCTCCCGGGAGTGTCTAAACTCCTATGATGGGACCCAGCCAGGGGCACCTCGGGATACTTGTACGTTTCTCTGACATACAGGATTGCAGGTGTTCGAAGCGCAACATGGGGCATGAAAACGTCTCCCCAGCAGGCTGCCAAATCATTATTTACTCGGCACGTCTAAGCACCAGAGATGCTTTATCCCCAGCTAAGTTGCCAGTCATCATTCCTCCTCATCCAAGTGTCAAGCAGGGAACCATTCCCCTCGTAGAGCGCCAGCCTCTATCCAGAAGAGCAATGCCTGAGATCTCGCAACAAAGCGACGAAAGTTTCCGCAGCCCCAGCTGGGCTCATCATCACCAGAGATAGGTCTATCAGTGACCTGTTTCCCCAAGAAGAATCATGTTGTCAGGTCTGCCAAAGATCTCATCCCCAGCTGGGATATCTACTTCAAGCAGATCAGCCAGAGATCTTCATAACAATGGGATCCGAATCCCAGATCAGTATCTCTGCATAACCATAGCATTCACATCATATTTTCCCCTTAGAGTGTAGCATTCCGTCTAATACGGAGCATTACGGAAAAAATCAAACATATTGCATAAATCATAAGCCATGTTCTGAATCAAACACTTGTAAATACTGACATCCCATCAACAATATGCAAAACACTTCCCAATTTTCCCAGCGGAAGGCCAAAACGTCCTCTTGGCACTCACAGACACACATATATACACACTTCCCCGACACCCGTCCGTGTCACCTTCCCCAGCATAGTTGCCGAAAC
The DNA here is from genome assembly GCA_963966055.1 of Lathyrus aphaca. Lineage (NCBI taxonomy): Eukaryota > Viridiplantae > Streptophyta > Magnoliopsida > Fabales > Fabaceae > Lathyrus > Lathyrus aphaca. Next base: position 365,942,715 of record OZ014521.1, read on the forward strand.
ACTTTGTAAACCAAATACTTGTCTACAATACATTTCTTCCAACACCCGTCCGTATCTTGATCTCCGCAGCAAGTTGGGCATTCGTCTATGTCTCACTCATCACTTTTTACTCATACAGATACTCGTCCGTATCTTGTATACATCACTTAAATCCCCTCAGAGTCGACACTCGTCCGTGTTCTTTGTTAACTAGTTGGTACTCGTCCGTATCATCATCTCTGAACATGCGTCAAGCATTTGTTTCTACTGATACTCGTCCGTATCATAGTCTTAAGGATGCTCGTCCGCATCTTTAATCTATACACCGTGTCAGACACTTATGCCTTTGCTTTCTTGAAATTAGACACTCGTCTGTGCCTACCATTCCCAAGAAGAATTCCCGGCAGATCTTGATAAATTATCTCCTTTTTATCTGACATTCATCCTATGTCATGATATTTTTGGCAGCTGTACCCTGCCAGGTGATCGTCCTTCACCTTTTTGATGATCGTCCTTCATCATCCCCAGCGGAGTCTCTATTCATTAGAACCCCTTTCTATCCGACATTCGTCCTATGTCGTGGTATTTGAGCAGCCGTCCCCTGCTAGGTGATCGTCCTTCACCTTTCTGATGATCGTCCTTCATCATTTTATCTGATGGTCATCCCCATCGTTGATCTTGTTAACTGACATTCGTCCTATGTCATGATAAACCCCAGGAGCAGCCGTACCTTGCTAGGTGATCATCCTTCACCTCTTGATGATCGTCCTTCATCATGATTATCCGATGGCCGTCCCCATCGTCGACCTCTTTCTATCCGGCATTCGTCCTATGTCGTGATACATTCGGCAACCGTACCTTGCCAGGTGATCGTCCTTCACCTTAGATGATCGTCCCTCATCTTTTCCCCAACAGAGCAGCCGTACCCAACTAGGTGATCGTCCTTCACCTTTGATGACCGTACCTCATCATTTATTTGAACCTGATGGTTGTTCCTATCATTCACTTTGCCTTTAATCCCCATAGAATCGTACCTGATGGCCGTCCCCATCATAATCTCTTTATTTCCCCAGCATGTCGGCCGTCCCCGTCGTCGCTTTTTCCCAGCAGTCATCCTCTGCTCGACGGTCGTCCTCCGTCGCCCGCACTTTATAATCATACTTTATTTTCTTTACAAATCTATATCCCTTTTCTTCTTCATTCAGTGAGTGCAAATTTTGGACTGTCTTCGGTATTCAACCACAAGTTATCTTGTTTGCCTGTCAAGCCGTTGCTTACATCCTGCACAGCTAACTCATGTTTGAATAGGGGCAGCTGTAAACACCCCAAATTTGCCCTCATTCATTCACACCATGGCTTGAGATCTTTTCATTTGCATAAGTTCAATCATATCATCTCATATTGCATTTTTGCTTCACTGCATTGGTTCAAAGCCATCTGCATCTAGGGTTTGTGATCTGAGCCATCCCTGAGCCATTTGAGCCACCCCAAAGGTCTTAAATCATCCCAAGAGGGTCCATGTATGTTCAAGCATCATATTATATCCTCACAAGGTCAAGGAAGTCAAAGAATCACAAGAACTGAGAAAGGCATGGAAGCAGAGCCAGGTTTAACTACACAGATGACCTAGAATTAGGGTTTTGGTTTCAGAGGCCATAACTCCAAATTTTTTGGTCATTCTTGTTTCTATTGGTCTCTATATGTTATGAGGATTATGCATATCAATTTTCATGAAGAAATTCAATGGGGAAGGTATCTGATCAAAAGATGACTTCTTGAGCAAGTCAGTGCAAAATCAGGGCATCTGAGGCCCCTAATCACCCAACCAAAGGGGTTTCTCCATCATTTTGAATGTGTATGATCTTTATTTGATCTTATAAGATGTTAGAAGTTCACAAAATTGAAAAATTTCAAGCCATTTGCAAAGTTGCCTTTTTGGGAAAGTGACTTGTAATGCAAACTTGCCATTTTGGGAAAGTTTTTCAACCTCCTCTTTTTGATTCAAAAAAGCTTCAAATGAAAAATCTTTGGTCATGAAAGTTGTAGATTGGATCCTCCCATTTTCAAAAAGTACAAGAACTTGATCTAATTCATTTTTGATCAAAAGTTATGGCCTTGCAAAGTTGGACAAAATCACTAAATTTTCACTTTTACACCAAAGAGGGAAACTTGCAAATTCACATGCCAAGCATTTCTATGACTTCAAAATGACTTCTAAGCATTACATAAACACAACACATGACCTAAAATTCATATTGGCCCAAAGGATTTCTCATTTCTATGCCTTGAATTACAAGTTACATAAGGCATTTTCTCATGAAACTTCAAAATTGAATCTTTGCAATAGGAACCTTTTATGATTGGATTGATTGTTAATTGATCTCAAAGCATTCTAGAAACTTCATATGGCTCATGTTGCTGCATTTTGCCCAAGAAATCACCAGATTCTTTGCCTTGGTTCATAAGAAAACTCAAAGAGGGAAATATGCAAGAACTTTGGAAACTCTTGATCAAGACCATCCAGCTCACAAAATCAGATCCAAAGGCCTTCCTTAACTCAAGCTGAGGCAGGACAAGCCCTAAGATCTCCTCTGACCCGAGCCATACCCATAGTACACAAGATCTTAACTTTTTGCATTTTTTCCCATGCCAATCAAACTTAGCCACTACCAACTCTCTGCCCAATCAGAGCCTCATATGTGGACCTCAAGCATCCCAAAACATAACACACACAAGCCTGCAACATCCAAGAAGCCAGGATTCACAAAAATTGTCCAAACCTTCATCTCTTCGAAACTCCTTCCTCAGCCATCAAAAATCCAAAATTTCTTCACCAACAAATCACATATCACTCACTGAACAAGAATCAACCCTCAAAGCAGCCAAAAACAACACATACTCAACCCTCCATTTCTGCTACACCAGAGCTGGAACTTTCAAACTAGCCAACATCAAGGGTTTTGAAGCATCCCACTAGCTTCAGGAGGATCAGAAGAGACTCTTTGCTTGAAGGGGAGGCTCTGGAAGCACACATTTGCAGTTCATCACCTCAGGTAACTTCAAAAATAAAACTTTTCAGAGCTTAGATTTTTTGTTACAAAATGAAAGTACATGTCATGGGGATCACTCTGATGTTTTTAGATTTGAAAATGGTGTGAAAATAAGCATTTTGTGACCTTCTGAAATTTCACCCGTGAAAATGAATGGCTTCGATTCTCTTTGTTCATGCTTAATAAATGGTGTTTGATGGTGGATTTAGGTTTAGTTATGTTGGGGGATCATTTCTGGGCAGTTAATTTGAGTTGGGGTGGCTTGTAGAGTGTTTTAGGGTTTTTGTCCCGCCGGAGAAGATGACCGGAGCTTCCCTCCAGTCACCTGAAAGTAATTAGCCCTAATTAGGGTTTAATCTCCAGGTGCATTGTGGGCCTTTGGATCGTGTTTAGTTTAGGAAATGAATGGTTCAGATTCCACAATTAACTCTTAATTCATTTTAATTAGTTTAATTTAGGATTAATAAATAATTTGACCAGAGTCAATCCTGACCCTCAGATTGCGCGCGCAGTCAAACATCCCCCCCCCCCCCCAGGTTTGAATTCCAGCCATTGGATGAGATTACTTTCCCTTTTATTCAATTTAATTTTCATTTTCATTGTATTTCTTTCCACGAATTTTTAAAAATAGTAAAATACATTAAAAAATTCTGAAAATTTTTATCAAATCTTTTATTAATTTTCAGAACCCAAAAATATTTTTATTTTTATTTTTTGCATCAAAAATTATTTTTAAATCATTTAAATGTTTATTTTTAATTAGTTAATGGAAATTAATTAATTAAAAATGCATTTAGGTATTTAAAAATCACAAAAAAATTCACATTGCATTTCAATACATTTAGAAACATTATCAAACTCTTCAAACAAATTTATTTTTGTTTCTTGACCTACTTTGACATTTTTCATTGGAATAAAAGTTATTAAAAGGCAATATTTTGGTCCTAACTTAGAAAAATTCATTCTGCCTAACCATGAAGAGTTTGATCTTCTTGCATTGCATTCCTCATGTCATGTAGTTTCTAGGATAAAATTGATTTGGATTTATCTTTCATTTTCAAATTGATGTGCATTTTTTCCTTTTAGAGTGCCTTAAAACCCTAGCCAACTTGAGAAAATCATAACTTCCACTAGGTTAGGAGTTAGGTCCCCTCCTTTGGGCAGTGAACTTGTGTAGGGTTAGGGTTCCTTTGATCCCATTTTCAATTTTTTATCTTGTCATTTGCTTCTGATTTTGATTTTTGCATTGCATATTGTATGTAAACCCTAATTTTTGCCTTCATTTGCATTCATCTCTCATTTGCTTGCATACATGAACTTGCCATGACATTTTGTGCCTCCACATGACATATAAGACATCTTAGAACATATTAGAATCATGTTTGATCATTGCATCTTTCATTTACCATGTTGTGCATTCATTTCATTTCATAAACTTTCATGAACTTTTATGGTTCAAAGCATGCTTCACTTGCATCCTCATCCTTGTATGATCATCCACAACTCTTGACATGTGTTGGCTTTATCTCTTAGCATCATTAACATCATGTTCATGCTTCTGATTTTGGTTTGTATCATTTCATTTCATCTCATTTTCATTTCATTTCATTTCTTGTTGCTAACTTTTCAGGTGGTAAGTTGTTTTGAGAAGTGAATATTGCCTTCACTTCTCACAATCTCTTCTCATCTCTTTTATGCCTTCTTTGCTGCATTTTGTATGTGTATTAGAGTGAGCTTGCTCATTCATGCTCTTTCTCACTTTCTTTCTTCAAGCAACTTGTCTTCTTAAGTGAAGCAAGTTGTTTTGCTTCTCTCTGTTTCTTCCTCCTTTCATCTGCTTCTTTCCTGGTGGCTTCTCTCTGTAAACACCCCAAATTTGCCCTCACCCATTCACACCATGGCTTGTGATCATTCTCATATACATAAACACAATCATATCATCTCATAGTACATTTTTTATTCACTGCATAGTTTCTAAGGCATTTGCACCTAGGGTTTGTGATCTGAGCAATCCAAGGGCATCTTGAGCCATTCCAAAGGCTACCAATCAACTCAAAGTGGTCCATGTGTGTCCTTATATCATATTTCATCTCCTCAAAGTCAAAATTGCAGAGGAATCACAAGAGCTAGGGTTTGAGTGGATGCAGAGCCAGGATGAACTGCACAGTTGACTGAAAATTAGGGTTTTGGTTTCAGAGGCCATAACTCCAAATTTTTTGGTCATTCTTGTTTCCATTGATCTCTATATGGTATAGGGAGTATGCATATCAATTTTCATGAAGAAATTCCATGGGGAAGTCATCTGATCAAGAGTTGACTTTTCAGACAAGTCAGTGTAAAATCAGGGCATCTGAGGCCCCCAATGACCCAACCAATGGGTGATCTTCATCATTTTGAGTGTATATGATCTTTATTTGATCATGGAAGAAGGTTGAAGTTCATAGAAATCAAGAATTTAGGGTTTTTGCAAATGTTGACTTTTTGGGCATAGTTGACTTTTCAAGAATGCTTCATTTTAGGTCATTTTTCAAGCCATGATTTTGGATCCAAAAATGCTTCAAATGGAAAAACTTTGGTCATGAAAGTTGTAGATCTCATCTTTCCCTTTTCAAAAAGTACAAGAACATGATCAAACTCTTCTTGGATCAAAAGTTATAGCAATGCAAAGTTGGCAAAAATCATTAATTTCTAAGGCATGCTTCAAATGGAAATTTTGCAAAACCTTGAACCAATGCATCATGTGACCTCTAATTCATTTCAAACCATTACACAAACATTCTCTAAGTCCTAAAAATCATAATTGGATCAAGTTTGCTCATGGTTTAGTTCATGTAACAAGGCATTTTTCATGAAAATCCATAAAGTAACCAAGTTGCAAAACTCATGATCATGCTTCACCAACTTGCTGCCTTGAATGCTGGACCAAGCTGACATTTCCCCCTCATCTTGCTGCGCATAGCCCATGCCTTGTACCAAGCTAGCACCTCACCATACTTTCTCTTACACAAGAGTTGACAAATTGCAAAAGTTGCCTCACCTATCCATAAAGCACATGTCAAATCAACTGACCAATGAGAGAGAGTCATGTGGACAATTTGCAAGCAAAACATAAGAAGGAGCAAGGCTGAAACCACCTCATTCACCACATACACAAAAACCTTCCATTTTGCATAAGCTCTCGAATTTCTCTATACAGCCTGCAAACACTCAAACCTTTTCCTCCATTCAACTCACCCTGCCTCATAGATCACAAAACACCAAGAACACAAGCCTGAAACAGCCAGATTACTCCATAGCCATTTCTCACTCCATTTTGCAGTTTCATTCGAAACTCTCATCCTAGCTCACAAACACACAAACAAACACCACAAACCTTCTCCATTCATCATCAGGACCTCAAACCTTCATTCACCATGACCTGAAAGTGCCAGAATCTCCATTGCCATTTTTGACTGAACTGAAGCAGGAGCTTTCGAAACTCATCATCAAGCCAACTTAAACTCCATTTGAGCATTCAAACATCTTCTGGGGACCAAGTAGAGCAGCTTGCACAAAGAGAGGTGGCCAGAAAGTTCCTAAACTGAAAGCTTCGAATCTCAGGTAGCCTGAAATTTATTTTTCCAGAATTTGTTTTTCTTGTTACAAACTTGTTCTTTGTGTTGTCCTGATCATCCTGGTGCTTTTAGTTTTTGAAATGGTTGTGATTTGAACATTTAATTTGACTCTGAAACTGGTTTGCCCTAAAAATGTTTGCTTTCGATTCATGCGATTGATGAAGAATAAATTTGTTTGGGGTTAGGGTTTTGAGTCAGGAGATCATGGGGATCATTTGGGTGTGCTTAGTTTTCATTTTGGATACGTTTTGAGGGAGTTGGGGAATTTTCAGGTGAGATGCTGGCCGGAGAAGACGACCGGAAGTCTTCTCCGGCCACCTGAGAGTGTTTAAACCCTAATCACGTAATTAATGCTAGTTTGAATTTGAGCCATTGATGAGCGTTGACTTGCTGACTTCCCTCTCTTTTGGATGGCCCAGATGCATTTGATTAGCCCTAATCTTTTTCATTTAGTTAATTAATTCATAATTAAACTAATTATCTCAGAGTCAATCCCAACCACAGGATCACGCGCCAGTCAACACTTTCAAATCCTGGGCGCATCTTGGCCCTCCATCCCTCTGACTTTTCTTTTTATTTGATTTTTATTCATTTTTCTTTCATTTAATTTGCATAATTATTTTAAAATAGCAAAAAATTCTTAAAAATTATGAAACTTTTTCTTTAAAGTTTTATTAATTTTTAAGACCCAAAAATATTTTTATTTTATTTTTTATCATTAAAAAAGTATTTTTAAATATTTAAAAGATTATTTTTAATTGATTAATGAGAATTAATTAATTAAAAATACTTTTAGGTATTTAAAAATTACAAAAAATTCATGAAATGTTCTAAGACATTTAGAAACATTGTCCAACCTTCAAACCAAATTTCTTTTTTGATCTTGATGCATTTTAAGAATTTTTCATTGAATTAAATCATTTTTTATGCATTATTTTGATCATGGATTCAAAAATTCATTTCTGCCAATTGGTGAAGGTTGAGACATTGATTCTTCTTGCATTGTCTTTTGTTTTGCATGTAGTTCCTAGGATAAAAAGGCCATGAATTGTTCTTGCATTTTCAAATTGTTTGGCATTTGTTTTGTTAAGAACCCTAAAAAACCCTAATAACTTAGGAAATTCATATCTTGAGTTTGGTTGAGAGTTGAGAGCTCCCCTTTGGGCAGTGGCTTGTTATAGGTCTAGGGTTTCTTTGGGTGCCATTTTCCATTTTTTATCATGAGGTTTGCTTCTGTTTTGGGTTTTTGTTTGATGTTTGATCCATGAACCCTAATTTGGGCTTTCTCTTGCATCCTTCTTGCATTCTCTTGCATAACATGACTTGTCTTTGCATTTTGTGCATTCTTGTGATTCATTTGACATCTTAAGACATATAGAAAGCATGTTTGATCATTGCATTACATATTTGCCATGTCATTTGTCTTGTATGATTCATAACTTTTCATGCTTGTTCATGCTCCTTAGCTTGCATCCTTTGCATTCATAATCTTGTATGAGCATCTCCATATGCTGCCTCATGTTTGCAGCACCTCATAACATCATAATCATCATCAACATGCTTCTGGTTTTGCTTTGCATCATACCATTTCATCTCATTTGGCATTGCATTGCATTTCTTTCTAACATTTCAGGTGGTAAGTAAACTTGGGAAGTGAATTTGCCTTCACTTCTCATAACTTTTCTTTTCATCTCTCTTGCATCCATTGCTGCATTCTTATATGTGTTTGAGTTTGAGCTTGCTCATTCTTCTCCCTCCCACTTTCTTTCTTCAAGTGACTTGACTTCTTGAATGAAGCAAGTCACTTTGCTTCTCTTGATCCTGTTCATCTGCTTCCTGGTGGCTCCTTTGAAGACTTCTCTTGCAAACCTCACAAACTTTAGGAACAACCAAGCATGATAATGAATTAGGATTTTGATTAGTCTCCCCTCATAGTTTTACCTTTGTGTCTCTCTTTGAGTCTTCTCTTCTCATCTCATAATCAGGGACTAAACCCTAAAGGCTTTAAGACTTTGTGATTAAGCTTATGCCTGCATCCTTCTCTTAGGATGGAGTGTATAACTTTAATCCTAAGTATTAAACCCTTTATGTGTTTAAATCTCTTAATCAATTCACTTAATAAATATCAAGACATCACACTTGTAACTTGGGCCTTGCATTAGGGTTCTAATTCTTCCTTAAGTGGTTAAGAAGGACTAACCCTAGTGTTAATGGACAAGTCCTCCTCAAGTTGTCTTACAAATCATAAAAAACACTTCATCATTATCATTAATCTAAAATCCACTTAATCAAAGGTTTGTTTTGTCATGGGTTTAATCCCTAATCATGGATTAAGTTGAGGAGTTTTTCTCAACTTAAACATTCTCATCTATCATCCTTCTTTTAGGATGGTGTAATGGGTCTGTTTAATCCATGATTATGGCTTAACCTCATTACTCAACACTAAACCAAAACACCAAAAACATCTAAATAATCACAAGTAGGTTAATGATCTTAATCCTACATCAAAGGTGATTAAGTGTGAGAATCTGACTTCACACTTAAGGTATTCTCATTACCCCTAATCAGAGGGAAGATGTGATGAGTTTACTAACCCATTGGTTTAGGCTTAAGCTCATTATCTTATGACAAACTTCAAAAAGCAATAAAAGACTGAAAACTCAAAAACAAACAATAATCGTCTCCTCCGGGATTCTTTTCTCATCTCATTCACTCACAATCGAGAACTTGCTTCTTCCGTCTAATGCAAGACAGTAAGCACCTGAGCCAGACAGGTCATACACTTGAGCATAGACAAGCAAGCAGTTCACAAGTCAATTCACCTTTCAGTCTCTTTGGGTCGAACTACGGTGTTCTGACTTCCTCATTGCACGAGAGGATACGTAGGCATAACTTAACAGTTATCGAACAAAAGTCTCTGTCCATTCCCCCTCTTTTCAGCTTCATTCTTTAGCCTCATGATCTTGAGCATTTCACTCCTGTTCTTTCACTGACACTTTTATACTTCACATCATTATACACTTCACTTCCTTCACACTGACACCTGTACATATTGCTTTCCAGCTCTTTTATACACAAATTGCACTGACACTACCCCTTTTAAAACACAAATCTTTTAAGCGTGGATCCCGTCGAGTACGACGGACAATCTGGGTGCTAATACCTTCCCAGGTTGTAACCAACCCCCTTTCTCAGTCTCTCTGGTTCGCGACCGTTTTATCCATCTCTTTCTAGGCTTATGCAGCATTGCCTTTCCTCCGGGATAAAAATGCCTAGCTGGCGACTCTATTCATCTCCAGTGAGTTCACGGCTGTGTGTTCTCACTGTTCCCTCTCGCCGACCGTTCGCGCTTGTACCGGGATGCAAATCTTCGGGAGCGACAGCTTGGCGACTCTGCTGGGGATCTTTATGCTGCAACCAGGGCTTCTGGTTCTTTTCGTGGGTTCCTCCTAGCGCTTGATTGATTCGTGTTTACTGGGGTGTTATGTGCTTGTTTGTGTTTGTATTTATTTTTGTTTATTGCTTTATGTACAGTTGCTTTACTGCTTTCTTTATTGCTTTACATATATCATACTGTCATGCTGTCTGGCTGGATCTGTTTGCTTTGGTGGGTGGGTGTTTCATTGAGAGTTAAGGTCCTATACCTGGGACCTGAGTGACACCTAGGCTAGAGTGGTTCATGTTCTTTCCCATTCCATTTCGGTCTGGTGCGGGAATATGAAACACGGTTCAGATATGGGTTTCTTCTTGAGAACTCTGTGTTGCAGATTTCCTGCAATGCTAGGGCTATCTGGGAAGCCTGCTAAGTCTGGATGACCTTTTAGTATTGACCTTCAGAAACTGAGGTGAATTAGAGGAGGAATTGTTATGGTTATTGTAAACACTGTACCTCCGGGTTAGAAGTGTTTACACTTCTCATAACTGATCCAAGTCTGAGGATCCTTGTTCTAGATCATCACCTGTGAGGGGGTTGGGCTGTTTACAGGTTTGCAGGTACCTTGACCTCAGAATACCCTGTTACTTTGACTTTGTTAAGAATGCTCCATTTTGGATAGTTCTTGTGATTCTAAAACCCTGGACATGTGGCTCTTTATTTGAGTCCCCCACCCTGGTTACTGGATTTTTAGACCTCCATTTGGAATTCTTGAACACACATGGACTTATATCAGGGCATTTTAATCAGATCCAGCTCAGTCACAAACCCTTGCATATCATCTGCATACATACTCATTGCATCATATTAACATGTGCTTATTTGTGTTTCAGGGTATCCATATTCCTCTGGTTTTGGTTTTGACCCCATCTGCTATATTGACTTATCTCCACCAGCACTTGTTTCAGCTTGTCAGCCATATATTTCAATTACCAGCACCAGCCGATCAGTGGCCCACTTCTCAGCATCTTCATCAGCACTTATTCAACTCAGTCTTCAGTACTCATGGCTCCAAAGAAAAGCAACATCACCTATCATTTCTTCCAACCAGACTTATCAGACATCAGGAGGATCCAAACCCTGATCACCCCAGATCACATCCCTTTGTTCAGGGAGCATTATGGGGATATACTTGACTTGGTCATGGATCTGGACCCATCTCAGAGGAGTTTGATCCATACCTGCATTCAGTTTTATGACCCCCCATTGAGATGTTTCACCTTTCAAGACTTTCAGTTGGGACCTCTATTAGAAGAATACTCGTCTTTGATTGGCTTGCCTATCAAGAGGGAAATTCCTTTCAATCCTGAAATGGTCTCTCCCAGCAATGGAGAGGTAGCAAAAGCTTTGCACCTGGAGCCTGTTTTGATTGAACAGCACATGACCTCTAAAGCTGGGATCCCTGGTTTTCATCTGGACTTCTTAATTTCTCAAGCTAGTCTGAAGGCCTCCCTGGGGGAGTGGAAAGCTGTTTGTGCTCTGTTGGCCTTAAGTGTATATGGAATTGTGTTGTTTGCAGATGAGCCTCGATTCATTAGCAAGAATGCAATCCATTTGTTCATCCTGAAGAACCCAGTGCCAACTTTGCTAGGAGATCTCTATTACTCAGTGCACCAGAGGAATGAGAAGCAGAGGGGAAGATTAGTGAGGATTTGTGCTCCATTATTCCATGCTTGGCTTCTCAAGCATCTACCCAGGACAGATGCATTCCTAAATCCTCATCAGCAAAGCAACTGGGCTAAGAGGCTCACTACTCTCACTTCAGCAGATATCAGATGGTGTACTCAGAGCACCAAGGGCAGAGATATGATCACCAGCTGTGGGCACTTTCCCAATGTGCCTTTGATAGGAGTTAAGGGAAGTATCAATTACAATCCTCTGCTGTTCAAGAGGCAATTAGGCTATGCACTGGTTCATACTCCTAGGGAACAAGACTTGGTGGAGACCCTCTACTGTGAGAACAAGATTAGTCTGGCAACTGTTAGGCAGGCTGCCTGGGCCTGGGATCATGTTCAGACTAAGGGAATCACCATTATGGGGAAGTGCAATAATGTGGCATCAGTCCAATATTATGAGTGGTCCCGTGCTAGGGCCCAATTCTCTGGAATGCCCTTTACCATAGAAGACATGCCTGAGTCATCTTCAGCACCACCCCCTGCCACTATCAGTCTGGAGGAGTTTGAGAGCTTGAAGGAAAGAAATGAGAAGTTAACCCAAGCCTTGCAGAAGACCCTCAGAGAGAGGAGTGAAGGTGTGAGGGAGATTGAGAGATTGGAGAAGTTGAGGGTGGAACACTTGACTAAGATCGAGAAGTCTGGAGATTATATCAACAAGTCTAAAGCTGGTGAACAGATTCTGAAGAATGCTTGTAAAGAAGCCCAGTTTCAGAGAGCAAGAACAGACTTGTATTTGAAAGAGAGTCAGGCCAGGTGGGTCCGGATCACTGAGGCCCGTACTCTAGAAGACAAGAGAGTTCAAGACAAGATGGAGCAGATGGAAAAAGCCCTGGCAGCAGCCCAGAAGGAAATATCAGAGCTAGAAATCAGAGCTGGAGTGAAGAGGTCTAAGGACCAAAGTCAGAACAGGAAGTTGACCGCAGCTGTTGCAACAAGAAACCTTCTCATCAGAGGTCTCACGGAGCATCCGGCTGATCCTGTGACCGAAGCACTTCTTAAGGAAGTTCGTGAGGATGAGTTTGGCCTTGGAGTTTGATCATTTTCTTGTTGTTGTTCCTTTTCCATGTACTTTTGTTTTTTGTGATGTATTTTGACCCCTTTGAGGGCTTGTGTTGTAAAATGAACAAGTTGTATTATTTCACCCTTTGTAATATATTTGTGTTGGTTTCCATCTGGGTTACTTCAAAAGCACCTTCAACAGCATCATCTTCAAGGGTCTGGAAGGGTCAAAACTGAAGGCCAAACCGGATACCTTGAGAACAAATAAGCATAACTGCATTGCATGCTAACCCTTTTGTTTGTTTTGTAGGTTTTTGTTTTGTTGTTGCTAACCTCTGTTGTGATGTCCAGGAATTATTGCTCGCCGCCGGGTATTTCCTCTCAACAGGCCACACAGGTACCCAACCAGAAACAACCTTCCGGGAATCCAGATGGATCAGATGCAACAAGACCTTACGGAGGTCAGAAACCAGATGGCCAACGAAAGGTTGGAGATGAGAACCCAGATAACGCAGTTCATGGAAGTGATGAACAACTTAGCTCAAAGCCAGGAGAGGCTCAGGGCTTTGGTAGAAGGGAGGAATCAAGAGGAACCCCATGTGGGGACTGCTGGCACAAGTAACAATGAACGGGTACAACCCCATGTTAATCCTCCTGTGTTTGGCCCACATCTACATCCTGAGATTAACATTCCTGCAAATGTTCAAGGAACAGCCACTGCAGCCAGAGTACTTCAAGAAGATCCTCAGGAGGACCAGTATACAGTAATGGGTGTCGGAGAGGAAACTTATGATAGACGATTGGAAGAAATAGCTGAGAAGTTGAGGTCCTTAGAATCTCAAAATTCTTTGGGTTTCGACGTCATGGACATGGGTTTGGTGGAAGGGGTCAGGATCCCCCATAAGTTCAAGCCTCCTTGTTTCGAAAAGTATAATGGGACTTCATGCCCCCGGACTCATCTACAATCATTTCTGGGAAGGCTGAAGGCCTATACGATGGATGAGAAATTGTGGATGTTCTATTTTGAAGATAGCTTGACTGGAGCATCAAGGGAATGGTATTCCCATTTGACAAGGGCAACTGTGAGATGCTGGAAGGACCTGGCAGAAGCTTTCATCAGACAGTATCAGTATAATCTAGATATGGCACCCAATAGGACTCTCCTGATGGGAATGTCACAGTCGTCAAGGGAAAGTTTCCGAGAATATGCCCAGAGATGGAGGCAATTGGCTGCTGCTGTTCAGCCACCTATGTCTGAAAGAGAAATGGCAGACATGTTTATGAACACTCTTCAGGGAACCTATATTGACAGGTTAGCTGCTTTCTCTTCCACTAGCTTTGCGGATATTGTTATAGCGGGGGAGAGAATTGAAAGCCTGTTAAAAATGGGTAAGATCTCCGATAATGGTGCCAGCTCGTCCAGTGGTACAAGAAAGCCTTTTGCAGGCCCGAGAAGAACTGGCGAGACCAATGCCATTCACACCAACAGGGGTAGGCCCCAATATGCTCAAAGGACAATAGCAGCAGTTACTATCCCTGCTCCAGCTCATCCTCAGCCAGTCTATCAACCTCCTCAACAAAACTTCCAACAACAACCTCAGTATCAGCAGAATCAGTACCCTCCAAGGAATTACAACAGCAACAACTCCAACAACAACAATCAACAGAGGCCATTCCAACAAAGGCCATCTCAAGCTAACCGAGTGATCGACCCGATCCCAATGCCGTATGCTGCCTTGCTGCCACAACTTCTGAAACTCAACCTAGTTGAGCTAAGAACGTTGGCACCTCCGGATCCCAACAGTCTACCAAGGAACTATGACTCCAATGCTATGTGTGCTTTTCATTCCAACGCACCTGGTCACAGTACAGAAAAATGCAGGGCTCTGCATATGAAGGTACAAGACTTGGTAGATTCCAAGGCTCTGAATTTTGCACCTCCTCCCAATGTCAATAAAAACCCTATGCCAAACCATGGTGGTCCCCGAATTAATGCTATTGAAGAAGACCAACCATCTTATTTGATAACTAGTGTGGATCAGATCAGGACACCATTGGTGGAAATCAAAGCTCAACTCCGTGAAAACAATATATTTCCGGGGTGTGAACTAGGATGTCCATACTGCAATATTTCATGGAATGGGTGTGAAGACCTGAGGAATGGCATTGACAGCCTTATTCAGAGTGGCTTGCTACAGATCACTACATCATTTCCGACAAATCCGACAACTTCATCAACAACGGTTTCAGACCCTCCTACAACTGCAGCAACTATTGTTCCCGACAATTCATCAGCACCATCAACAAATACTTCACCTGTCCTTCCAAATGATCAGTTTTCAATAGTTCCTCCTGCTACAACTTCAGCTTCATCCCATTTCGAATCTCCATCAACAACAACAACAGTCCTTTCAACAGTACCTCCTACAACACCAACAATCAATCATGAAGATGTCTCTACCGTCACCATATTCTACGATCCTGAAAATAATTCTGCCTACCATTCAGAAGGTGCTGCTCCCACCAGAGCACCAGTTACAATCTTTTATGATCCACAAACAATTACAGTCCCTTCAGCAGCAGCAATCAGTCCAGTCACTGTCACGGTGCCTGGACCAGTACCATATGAAAGCAATAGGGCCATCCCTTGGCACTATGGCTCTGACGTATACTGCGAAGGAAAAAGAATCACTCTTGAAACATCAACACCTGCACCACAAGTAGATAATGTGGGGGGAGGCGGAGGCTTCACTCGAAGCGGACGTCTCTTTGCTTCACAAGTTCAAAAACCTACTGCCGAAGCAGAAGCTGCTGCCAAGGCAAAAGGAAAAGGCCCGGTGCAGGAAGATTCAGCTGCCAAAGAAACCCTGAAGACTCCATTCGATCAGGAAGTTGATGAGTTTATGCGAATCATCAAAAAGAGTGATTACAAAATTGTGGATCAACTTCACCAGACGCCATCCAAAATCTCTATCCTCTCACTGCTTATGTGCTCCGAAGCCCATCGGAATGCACTACTTAAAGTCTTGCACGCAGCTTACGTGCCTGAAGAGATTACTGTCAACCAATTGGAAACCGTGGTTGGTAATGTTACTGCTAGCAATGGGCTAGGGTTTACCAATTCTGACTTGACAGCGGATGGCCGCAACCACAACAAAGCCTTGCACATAACCCTGGAATGCAAAGGAGCTGTCCTTTCTCATGTGCTGGTGGACACAGGTTCTTCCCTGAATGTCTTACCAAAGAAGGCTCTGGTGAAGCTTGAATATGATGGACTGGCATTGAGACCCAGCAACCTGGTGGTGAGAGCCTTTGATGGTTCGAAGAGATCGGTTCTGGGAGAGATCGAGCTGCCTGTGACAATTGGCCCACAGACCTTTAAAACTATCTTTTATGTGATGGACATTCAGCCCGCCTACAGCTGTTTGTTGGGTAGACCCTGGATTCACGCCGCCGGCGCAATAACGTCTACCCTTCACCAAAAGTTAAAATTTGAGTGGGAAGGTCAAGTTGTCACAATCTGTGGGGAAGAGGATATATTTGTTAGCCATCTGGCTACTTACAAATACATCGAGATGGATGGGGAGATCCATGAAACAATGAGCCAAGGTTTTGAAGCCTTGAATGTCAATGAAGCATCTGCTGTATCTGGAATCTCCATGTCATCTTACCAACAAGCCCGGAAGGTTGTTGAAGAAGGAACTGCCCTAGGCTGGGGCAAGATATTAGCTGTGGAGGAGAAGAAGGACAAATTTGGGTTGGGTTACAGACCAACTCAACATCAAGCAAAGGCTGCTGCAGAGCCTGGTTTTGTCAGTGGGGGGATGCTTACCCCCGATGCTATCAACTGCCTGGAAGACGAGCTGGAAGAGGAGCGCAATCTGGAGAATTGGATTCGTCCGAAGATCCCGGGGAGCAGTGTCTCGAACTGGTCTTCCCAGGAAATTATAAGAGTTACTCATGCAGAGTAATTATTATTTCCTGTATTTTTTATAGCATGCATCCAAGTCTTGCATCTTGCCCAAGATGACAAGACCCATTTTGTAACCAGGGCCATCTGTACTTTTGTGCAAACAAGATTAAATTAATGAAATATCAGACATCTTTTTGCAAACGAGTCTTTTTCTTTTCTGTTCACTGTTTTTCCATTTCTCTTTTTGTACAAAAATAAATGGCGGTGTTTTCAAAATGATAACTTCATTTCACTTTTTCTAAAGCAAGATTAAAATCAATCACTAAAATGAACAAACTTAACCCTTGCAGAGAGTGCCTTCCTGACAGCACCGACAACAGCACGGCTATGACATCGTATGACTTTGACAATCCGATCAATCAAGCTGATGAAGGGGTTGATGAAGAATATGAGCTTCCTGAAGAGCTAGCCAGGTTGTTGAGACAGGAGGAAAAGGTTATTGCTCCTCATCAGGAGGAGATTGAAGTGATTAATCTTGGTACTGACGAAGACGTGAAAGAAGTTAAAATCGGGGCCTGCCTGCAAGACTCAGTGAAGAGACAACTGATAGATCTGCTTCAAGAGTATGTTGATGTGTTTGCTTGGTCGTATCAAGATATGCCAGGGTTGGATACCGATATTGTTGTGCACAAGCTGCCTTTGAAAGAAGAATGCCCACCAGTCAAACAGAAGCTGCGCCGAACTCGCCCAGATATGGCTATGAAAATCAAGGAAGAGGTACAAAAGCAATGGGACGCCGGGTTCCTTGCTGTGACTAGCTATCCGCCGTGGGTTGCTAACATAGTACCTGTGCCTAAGAAAGACGGCAAAGTAAGGATGTGTGTTGATTACCGGGATCTGAACAGAGCCAGCCCGAAAGATGACTTCCCATTACCTCACATTGATGTATTGGTGGATAACACGGCTCAGTTCTCGGTATTCTCTTTCATGGATGGATTTTCAGGATACAATCAGATCAAGATGTCACCTGAAGACATGGAGAAGACAACATTCATTACACCTTGGGGCACGTTCTGCTACAAGGTAATGCCATTCGGACTGAAGAATGCTGGTGCCACATATCAACGGGCTATGGTGACATTATTCCATGATATGATCCACAAGGAAATAGAATGTTATGTGGATGATATGATCGCCAAGTCCCTTACAGAGGAAGATCACCTGGTGAATCTGCTCAAATTATTCAAGCGTCTGAGGAAGTACCAATTGAAGCTGAACCCCAACAAATGCACATTCGGGGTGCGATCCGGTAAGCTGCTGGGTTTTATTGTAAGCGAGAAAGGGATTGAAGTGGACCCTGATAAAGTCAAAGCCATCCAAGAGATGCCTGCACCGAAGACAGAAAAGGAAGTTCGAGGGTTCTTAGGTCGATTGAACTACATTTCAAGGTTCATATCTCACCTCACAGCAACCTGTGAACCCTTGTTCAAGTTGCTAAGAAAAGAACAAACGGTCAGGTGGAACGAAGATTGCCAGAAGGCTTTTGACAAGATCAAGGAATATCTGCAAGAACCTCCAATCCTCATGCCGCCAGTTGAAGGAAGACCTCTGATTATGTACTTGACAGTGCTAGAAGAGTCGATGGGGTGTGTGTTGGGCCAGCATGACGAGTCTGGTCGAAAAGAGTATGCAATATACTACCTAAGCAAAAAGTTTACCGACTGTGAACAGCGTTATTCACTGCTCGAGAAAACTTGCTGTGCTTTAGCGTGGGCTGCTCGCCGACTGAGACAGTATATGCTGACCCACACTACTTTGTTGATCTCAAAAATGGATCCAGTTAAGTACATTTTCGAGAAGCCAGCTCTTACCGGACGGGTTGCAAGATGGCAGATGATTCTTACAGAATACGACATACAGTACACATCTCAGAAAGCCATCAAAGGCAGTGTACTATCTGAATATCTTGCTGAGCAACCCATTGATGACTACCAGCCTATGAGATTTGACTTCCCTGATGAAGACATCATGTTCATTAAAGCAAAAGATCATGAAGAGCCTATTCACGCTGAAGGGCCTGACCCGGAGGAAGAATGGACTATGATGTTTGACGGGGCTGTTAACATGAATGGCCGTGGTGTTGGTGCAGTACTCATTACACCTAAGGGAGTTCACATGCCTTTCTCGGCAAAACTCACTTTCGACTGCACTAACAACGAAGCTGAATACGAAGCTTGCATTATGGGTCTTGAGGAAGCCATTGACCTCAGGATCAAAACATTGACTGTATTCGGAGATTCAGCTTTGGTAGTCAATCAAACCAACGGAAAATGGTACACCCACCAAGATCATCTGATACCTTACAGGGATTATACGAGAAGGTTACTGATTTTCTTCACAACAGTCAAGCTTGAGTATATCCCTCGGGACGAGAATCAGTTTGCAGATGCTCTTGCTACCATTTCATCCATGATCAAAGTTCAAATGGCCAACTTTGTACCTCAGATTTCAGTTTCTAGACTCGATAGACCAGCATATGTATTTGCAGCGGATGTTGTAAAAGATGATAAGCCTTGGTTCCATGACATTAAGTGCTTCTTGGAGGACCAGACATACCCACCTGGGGCATCTTCCAATGATAAGAAGACTTTGAGAAGGCTTGCTGGAAGTTTCTTTCTGAACACTGATGGGTCTTTATACAAGAGGAACTTTGATATGGTACTCCTCAGATGTGTTGACAAGACGGAAGCAGATTTGTTGATGCATGAAGTGCATGAAGGCTCTTTTGGTACCCATGCTGGAGGACACGCAATGGCTAAGAAATTGTTGAGGTCAGGCTATTACTGGATCACAATGGATGCAGACTGTTGTGCCTACGCCAGAAAATGCCACAAATGCCAGATTTACGCAGATAAAGTGCATGTGCCTCCCAATCCTTTGAACATCATGTCTTCTCCCTGGCCCTTTGCCATGTGGGGCATTGATATGATTGGCAAGATTGAGCCAACTGCTTCGAACGGCCACAGATTCATCCTGGTCGCCATCGACTATTTCACCAAGTGGGTTGAAGCAGCCTCATATGCAAATGTTACGAGACAAGTGGTAGCCCGATTCCTGAAGAGGGACATCATTTGTCGGTATGGAGTGCCCGAGCGGATCATTACTGATAATGGTTCCAACTTGAACAACAAAATGATGGCAGAACTGTGTCGGGACTTCAAGATTCAACATCACAATTCTTCTCCTTACAGGACAAAGATGAATGGCGCTGTTGAGGCGGCAAATAAGAATATCAAGAAGATTGTGCAGAAGATGGTAGTCACCTACAAAGACTGGCACGAAATGCTACCGTTTGCCTTGCATGGGTACCGCACATCAATCAGAACGTCCACTGGGGCAACACCGTATCAACTTGTGTATGGTATGGAGGCAGTCCTACCTGTTGAAGTTGAATTACCCTCCTTACGGGTATTGATGGATGTTAAACTGAGTGAAGCAGAATGGGTTCGAGCCCGATTCGAGCAACTGAGTCTGATCGAAGAGAAAAGATTGGCTGCGATCTGTCATGGGCAGCTATATCAGAAGAGAATGAAGAGAGCCTTCGATCAGAAAGTCAGGCACCGAGAGTACGAAGTGGGAGATCTTGTGCTGAAAAGAATCCTCCCTCCTCATACAGACTACAGGGGAAAATGGACTCCAAATTATGAAGGACCATTCGTTGTAAAGAAAGTTTTCTCTGGTGGAGCACTGATGCTCAGCACCATGGATGGTGAAGATTTCCCGTCCCCTGTGAATTCAGATGCAGTTAAAAAATACTTCGCATAAAATGACCCGCTGGACATAAAAACAGAATGTAAGTCCAGGCAAAAATAGGGCATCCCGGCGAGTCAAAAACAGAATAAAAGACTCGGGCAAAAGTAAGGGAAATAAATAAAAAATGTACACCCGCTGAGTTGAAAAGCCGCATTGGACAGCTCAGGCAAAAATGGGTATCCCGATGGATTGAAAACCCGAAAGGGCGATCCATGCAAAATAAGGGAATAAGCGAACAACTGCATTCTGAATTCGTCTGTATCACCTACAACTTGGTAAGCTTCAAAGGATCAAGCTTCAATCAGAATCAACTCTCTCCAGAAAGCAAGACGAGAAGAACGTCATTGTCATACGAGTCATAGCAGAAGAGGAAGCTCTTTGAAAGCGTCGTCAGCACTGCCAGCATTTTGTTTCTCAATTTGTAACAATCTCCTCATTTCAGGAGACATGTTTCCTTGACTGTATCTTGCCAATTCAGGGCACATGGATTAATAAAATCAGATTTTCGGTCATGTTTCGTTTTTACATTTATGTTTTGCAAAGAGTTGTCTGATATCTCTAAAAAAAATAATAATACAATTGCATAAGTACAGATGCCTTTCTCTAAAAATAAAAAGAAAAAAACACATGTTTACAGGGAATATACTTACTCTTGAGAGTGCTTGACTCCTATGACGGAATCCAGTAAGGGGTACCTCGGGACCTTTTGTACGTTTCCTTACCTTTGCAGGATTGCAGGTATCCAGAACGCAACCTGGGGCATGCAGGTTATGTCTCAGCAAGTAGGCGAATCATTATCAACTCGGTCTATATTCCACATGGCACTAGAAGGTGCCCATTTCCCCAGCGGAGCTGCCAAATCAGCATACACTCAATCTCAGCATCCGAAATGCTCTATCCCCAGCTGAGTTGCTCCCCATTGCTTTCCCCAGCAAAGTTGCCAAATCAACTAGCAGGTTTAACACTCAGGATGTTTTCTCGCCAGCCGAGTTGCCTCTCATTACTCTCCCCAGCTGAGTTATCAACAGCATTCCCCAGCTGTAGTGCCAACCATTCTTCCTCAGCAGAATACAGAAGTCAGGGGATCATATCCCCACAGAGCTTCAGCCTCTATCCAGAAGAGCGACGCATGAAGAGATCACAACAGAGTACGGAAAGCTTCTACAAACCCCAGCAGGGTCCCATATTATAAGGATATGTCAATCAGTGACATATATCCCCAAGCAAATGCATCATTAGATCTACCAATGATCTCATCCCCAGCTGGGATGTCCGTTTCCAACAGATCATCCAGAGATCTTCGCCTCTTTGCATAATCATGGCATTCGCATCATATTATACCCTCAGAGCGTAGCATTCCGTCTAATACGGAGCATTACGGCAAAAATCAAATACATAGCATAATCATGAGTCATGTTGTGAATTGAACACTTGTAAACATTGACAACATGTCATTATACAGAATACAATACACAGAAATCCCCACCAGAGTCCCAGCAAAAGCAGCTGCCCTTTCAAATCACAAACACCAGTATATACACCTTTTGGCACCCGTCCGTGTCATCCTTCCCCAAACAGGTCGCCTGAATACTCTTTACAAACAAATCACCCGCATTACAGATACTTCCTGACACCCGTCCGTGTCAAATCACCAGCAGAAAGCCAAAGACATCCTCTTTGCACTCACATATACTTGTATATACACTTTCTTGACACCCGTCCGTGTCATATCCCCAGCGCAGTCGCTTACACCTTCATCACCCATATACTTGTTAATATCATACTTTTCTCTCTTGACACCCGTCCGTGTCACTCTCCCCAGCAGATAGACACTCATCTATACAATACAATGCTCACTACTCATGGTACACTTATACAGGTACTCGTCCGTATCTCGTATACATCACCACTCATATCCCCACAGATTCGGCAATAGTCCTTGTTCTTTGTTAACCAGTTGGTACTCGTCCGTACCATCATCTCAGAACATTGCGTCTAGTGTTTGTTTCTACATGATACTCGTCCGTATCATAGTCTTAAGGATGCTCGTCCGCATCTTTAATCCATACACCGTGTCAAACACTTATGTCTTCTTGAGTATAGATACTCGTCCGTGTCTACTTTTCCCCAGAAGAGTCCTTTCAGATGCAACACTCGTCCGTGTTCTTTGTTAACCAGTTGATACTCGTCCGTATCATCATCTCTGAACATGTGTCAGTTTGTTTCTACGTGATACTCGTCCGTATCATAGTCTTAAGGATGCTCGTCCGCATCTTTAATCTATACACAATACCAAACACTTATACCTTTTGTTTCTTGGATGTAAACGCTCGTCCGTGTTTATTATCCCCAGTAGATCACCAACAAATTTTCTTTTTATCTAACACTCGTCCTGTGTTATGATACCTCGAGAGCAGCCGTCCCCTGCTGAGTGGTCGTCCTCCACTTCTTGATGGTCGTCCTCCATCTTGCTCGTCTGATGGCCGTCCCCATCGTTGACCTTTTCTATCCAATGGTCGTCCCCATTGTTGATTTTGGTTATCTGGCATTCGTCCTGTGTCATGATAAACCTCGAGAGCAGCCGTCCCCTGCTGAGTGGTCGTCCTCCACTTCTTGATGGTCGTCCTCCATCTTGCTCGTCCGATGGCCGTCCCCATCGTTGACCTTTTTTATCCAATGGCCGTCCCCATTGTTGATTTTGGTTATCTGACACTCGTCCTGTGTTACGATAAACCCTGAGAGCAGCCGTCCCCTGCTGAGTGGTCGTCCTCCACTTCTTGATGGTCGTCCTCCATCATGCTCGTCCGATGGCCGTCCCCATCGTTGACCTTATCTATCCGATGGCCGTCCCCATCGTTGATATTTTCGGCAGCCGTACCCTGCCAGGTGGTCGTCCTCCACCTTTGATGGCCGTCCCCATCATATTTCTTTTAACCCCAACAGAGCAGCCGTCCCCTGCTAGGTGATCGTCCTTCACCTTTGATGGCCGTACCCCATCATCTGTTTATTTCATTTATTCTTTAACCCGATGGTCGTCCCCGTCGTGGTCCCTTTTCCTTTTTTAACCCGATGGCCGTCCCCATCGTTGGTTACTTTACCTTTATGAACTTGATGGCCGTCCCCGTCATGTTTCATTAACCCCCAGAGAATTTTACAACTTTATCTTGATGGCCGTCCCCATCATAATATCCTATTTTCCCCAGCTAGTCGGCCGTTCCCGTCTTAGCTTTGCCTTTTTATCCCCAGCATGTCGGCCGTCCCCGTCATTGCTTTATTTTCCTGCACTTTTCCCAGCACGTCGGCCGTCCCCGTCATTGCTCTTTACCCAGCAGTCGTCCTCTGCTCGACGGTCGTCCTCCGTCGCCTACACTTTACAATATACTTTATTTTGCCTTTACAATTCATATCCCTTTTCTTCTTCATCCTGTGAGTGCAAATTTTGGACTGTCTTTGGTATTCAACCACAAGTTATCTTGTTTGGCCTGTTAAGCCGTCGCTTACAACCTGCACAGCTAACTCATGTTTGAATAGGGGCAGCTGTAAACACCCCAAATTTGCCCTCACCCATTCACACCATGGCTTGTGATCATTCTCATATACATAAACACAATCATATCATCTCATAGTACATTTTTGATTCACTGCATAGTTTCTAAGGCATTTGCACCTAGGGTTTGTGATCTGAGCAATCCAAGGGCATCTTGAGCCATTCCAAAGGCTACCAATCAACTCAAAGTGGTCCATGTGTGTCCTTATATCATATTTCATCTCCTCAAAGTCAAAATTGCAGAGGAATCACAAGAGCTAGGGTTTGAGTGGATGCAGAGCCAGGATGAACTGCACAGTTGACTGAAAATTAGGGTTTTGGTTTCAGAGGCCATAACTCCAAATTTTTTGGTCATTCTTGTTTCCATTGATCTCTATATGGTATAGGGAGTATGCATATCAATTTTCATGAAGAAATTCCATGGGGAAGTCATCTGATCAAGAGTTGACTTTTCAGACAAGTCAGTGTAAAATCAGGGCATCTGAGGCCCCCAATGACCCAACCAATGGGTGATCTTCATCATTTTGAGTGTATATGATCTTTATTTGATCATGGAAGAAGGTTGAAGTTCATAGAAATCAAGAATTTAGGGTTTTTGCAAATGTTGACTTTTTGGGCATAGTTGACTTTTCAAGAATGCTTCATTTTAGGTCATTTTTCAAGCCATGATTTTGGATCCAAAAATGCTTCAAATGGAAAAACTTTGGTCATGAAAGTTGTAGATCTCATCTTTCCCTTTTCAAAAAGTACAAGAACATGATCAAACTCTTCTTGGATCAAAAGTTATAGCAATGCAAAGTTGGCAAAAATCATTAATTTCTAAGGCATGCTTCAAATGGAAATTTTGCAAAACCTTGAACCAATGCATCATGTGACCTCTAATTCATTTCAAACCATTACACAAACATTCTCTAAGTCCTAAAAATCAGAATTAGATCAAGTTTGCTCATGGTTTAGTTCATGTAACAAGGCATTTTTCATGAAAATCCATAAAGTAACCAAGTTGCAAAACTCATGATCATGCTTCACCAACTTGCTGCCTTGAATGCTGGACCAAGCTGACATTTCCCCCTCATCTTGCTGCGCATAGCCCATGCCTTGTACCAAGCTAGCACCTCACCATACTTTCTCTTACACAAGAGTTGACAAATTGCAAAAGTTGCCTCACCTATCCATAAAGCACATGTCAAATCAACTGACCAATGAGAGAGAGTCATGTGGACAATTTGCAAGCAAAACATAAGAAGGAGCAAGGCTGAAACCACCTCATTCACCACATACACAAAAACCTTCCATTTTGCATAAGCTCTCGAATTTCTCTATACAGCCTGCAAACACTCAAACCTTTTCCTCCATTCAACTCACCCTGCCTCATAGATCACAAAACACCAAGAACACAAGCCTGAAACAGCCAGATTACTCCATAGCCATTTCTCACTCCATTTTGCAGTTTCATTCGAAACTCTCATCCTAGCTCACAAACACACAAACAAACACCACAAACCTTCTCCATTCATCATCAGGACCTCAAACCTTCATTCACCATGACCTGAAAGTGCCAGAATCTCCATTTCCATTTTTGACTGAACTGAAGCAGGAGCTTTCGAAACTCATCATCAAGCCAACTTAAACTCCATTTGAGCATTCAAACATCTTCTGGGGACCAAGTAGAGCAGCTTGCACAAAGAGAGGTGGCCAGAAAGTTCCTAAACTGAAAGCTTCGAATCTCAGGTAGCCTGAAATTTATTTTTCCAGAATTTGTTTTTCTTGTTACAAACTTGTTCTTTGTGTTGTCCTGATCATCCTGGTGCTTTTAGTTTTTGAAATGGTTGTGATTTGAACATTTAATTTGACTCTGAAACTGGTTTGCCCTAAAAATGTTTGCTTTCGATTCATGCGATTGATGAAGAATAAATTTGTTTGGGGTTAGGGTTTTGAGTCAGGAGATCATGGGGATCATTTGGGTGTGCTTAGTTTTCATTTTGGATACGTTTTGAGGGAGTTGGGGAATTTTCAGGTGAGATGCTGGCCGGAGAAGACGACCGGAAGTCTTCTCCGGCCACCTGAGAGTGTTTAAACCCTAATCACGTAATTAATGCTAGTTTGAATTTGAGCCATTGATGAGCGTTGACTTGCTGACTTCCCTCTCTTTTGGATGGCCCAGATGCGTTTGATTAGCCCTAATCTTTTTCATTTAGTTAATTAATTCATAATTAAACTAATTATCTCAGAGTCAATCCCAACCACAGGATCACGCGCCAGTCAACACTTTCAAATCCTGGGCGCATCTTGGCCCTCCATCCCTCTGACTTTTCTTTTTATTTGATTTTTATTCATTTTTCTTTCATTTAATTTGCATAATTATTTTAAAATAGCAAAAAATTCTTAAAAATTATGAAACTTTTTCTTTAAAGTTTTATTAATTTTTAAGACCCAAAAATATTTTTATTTTATTTTTTATCATTAAAAAAGTATTTTTAAATATTTAAAAGATTATTTTTAATTGATTAATGAGAATTAATTAATTAAAAATACTTTTAGGTATTTAAAAATTACAAAAAATTCATGAAATGTTCTAAGACATTTAGAAACATTGTCCAACCTTCAAACCAAATTTCTTTTTTGATCTTGATGCATTTTAAGAATTTTTCATTGAATTAAATCATTTTTTATGCATTATTTTGATCATGGATTCAAAAATTCATTTCTGCCAATTGGTGAAGGTTGAGACATTGATTCTTCTTGCATTGTCTTTTGTTTTGCATGTAGTTCCTAGGATAAAAAGGCCATGAATTGTTCTTGCATTTTCAAATTGTTTGGCATTTGTTTTGTTAAGAACCCTAAAAAACCCTAATAACTTAGGAAATTCATATCTTGAGTTTGGTTGAGAGTTGAGAGCTCCCCTTTGGGCAGTGGCTTGTTATAGGTCTAGGGTTTCTTTGGGTGCCATTTTCCATTTTTTATCATGAGGTTTGCTTCTGTTTTGGGTTTTTGTTTGATGTTTGATCCATGAACCCTAATTTGGGCTTTCTCTTGCATCCTTCTTGCATTCTCTTGCATAACATGACTTGTCTTTGCATTTTGTGCATTCTTGTGATTCATTTGACATCTTAAGACATATAGGAAGCATGTTTGATCATTTCATTACATATTTGCCATGTCATTTGTCTTGTATGATTCATAACTTTTCATGCTTGTTCATGCTCCTTAGCTTGCATCCTTTGCATTCATAATCTTGTATGAGCATCTCCATATGCTGCCTCATGTTTGCAGCACCTCATAACATCATAATCATCATCAACATGCTTCTGGTTTTGCTTTGCATCATACCATTTCATCTCATTTGGCATTGCATTGCATTTCTTTCTAACATTTCAGGTGGTAAGTAAACTTGGGAAGTGAATTTGCCTTCACTTCTCATAACTTTTCTTTTCATCTCTCTTGCATCCATTGCTGCATTCTTATATGTGTTTGAGTTTGAGCTTGCTCATTCTTCTCCCTCCCACTTTCTTTCTTCAAGTGACTTGACTTCTTGAATGAAGCAAGTCACTTTGCTTCTCTTGATCCTGTTCATCTGCTTCCTGGTGGCTCCTTTGAAGACTTCTCTTGCAAACCTCACAAACTTTAGGAACAACCAAGCATGATAATGAATTAGGATTTTGATTAGTCTCCCCTCATAGTTTTACCTTTGTGTCTCTCTTTGAGTCTTCTCTTCTCATCTCATAATCAGGGACTAAACCCTAAAGGCTTTAAGACTTTGTGATTAAGCTTATGCCTGCATCCTTCTCTTAGGATGGAGTGTATAACTTTAATCCTAAGTATTAAACCCTTTATGTGTTTAAATCTCTTAATCAATTCACTTAATAAATATCAAGACATCACACTTGTAACTTGGGCCTTGCATTAGGGTTCTAATTCTTCCTTAAGTGGTTAAGAAGGACTAACCCTAGTGTTAATGGACAAGTCCTCCTCAAGTTGTCTTACAAATCATAAAAAACACTTCATCATTATCATTAATCTAAAATCCACTTAATCAAAGGTTTGTTTTGTCATGGGTTTAATCCCTAATCATGGATTAAGTTGAGGAGTTTTTCTCAACTTAAACATTCTCATCTATCATCCTTCTTTTAGGATGGTGTAATGGGTCTGTTTAATCCATGATTATGGCTTAACCTCATTACTCAACACTAAACAAAAACACCAAAAACATCTAAATAATCACAAGTAGGTTAATGATCTTAATCCTACATCAAAGGTGATTAAGTGTGAGAATCTGACTTCACACTTAAGGTATTCTCATTACCCCTAATCAGAGGGAAGATGTGATGAGTTTACTAACCCATTGGTTTAGGCTTAAGCTCATTATCTTATGACAAACTTCAAAAAGCAATAAAAGACTGAAAACTCAAAAACAAACAATAATCGTCTCCTCCGGGATTCTTTTCTCATCTCATTCACTCACAATCGAGAACTTGCTTCTTCCGTCTAATGCAAGACAGTAAGCACCTGAGCCAGACAGGTCATACACTTGAGCATAGACAAGCAAGCAGTTCACAAGTCAATTCACCTTTCAGTCTCTTTGGGTCGAACTACGGTGTTCTGACTTCCTCATTGCACGAGAGGATACGTAGGCATAACTTAACAGTTATCGAACAAAAGTCTCTGTCCATTCCCCCTCTTTTCAGCTTCATTCTTTAGCCTCATGATCTTGAGCATTTCACTCCTGTTCTTTCACTGACACTTTTATACTTCACATCATTATACACTTCACTTCCTTCACACTGACACCTGTACATATTGCTTTCCAGCTCTTTTATACACAAATTGCACTGACACTACCCCTTTTAAAACACAAATCTTTTAAGCGTGGATCCCGTCGAGTACGACGGACAATCTGGGTGCTAATACCTTCCAAGGTTGTAACCAACCCCCTTTCTCAGTCTCTCTGGTTCGCGACCGTTTTATCCATCTCTTTCTAGGCTTATGCAGCATTGCCTTTCCTCCAGGATAAAAATGCCTAGCTGGCGACTCTATTCATCTCCAGTGAGTTCACGGCTGTGTGTTCTCACTGTTCCCTCTCGCCGACCGTTCGCGCTTGTACCGGGATGCAAATCTTCGGGAGCGACACTCTCCTGAAGATCTTTTGCAAGCCTCATAAACCTTAGGAATACCCATGCATTATAACAATTAGGGTTTTATTAGTCCCCCATTTAGTTTTACCTTTGTGTCATCTTTGAGTCTTCTCTTCTCATCTCATAATCAAGGATTAAACCCTTAAGGTTTTAAGACTTTGTGATTAAGGTTATGCTTGTATCCTTCTATTAGGATGGAGTGTATAACTTTAATCCTAAGTGTTAAACACTTAATGTGTTTAAATCTCTTAATCAATCCATCTAATAATCACTAAGACATCAAGCTTGTAACTTGGGCCTTGCATTAGGGTTCTAATTCTTCCTTAATTGGTTAAGAAGGACTAACCCTAGTGTTAATGGACAAGTCCCCCTCAAGTTGTCTTACAAACCATAAAATCCATTTCTTAATCTTACCATTAACTAAAATCCACTTTAATAAAGGCTTTGTTTTGTCATGAGGTTAATCCCTAATCATGGATTAAGTTGAGGAGCCTTTCTCAGCTTAAATGTTCTCATCTATCATCCTTCTATTAGGATGGTGTAATGGGTCCATTAAATCCTTGATTATGGCTTAAACTCATTACTTAACACTAAACAAAAACTCCAAAAACATCTAAATAAATGCAAGTAGGTTAATGATCTTAGTCCTACATCATGGTGATTAAGTGTGAGGTGCTTACTTCATACTTAAGGTATTCTCATTACCCCTAATCAGAGGGAGGATGTGATGAGTTTACTAACCCTTGGTTTAGGCTTAAGCTCATTTTCTTATGACAAACTCCAAAAGCAATAAAAGACTGAAAACACAAAAACAAACAATAATCGTCTCCTCTGGGATTCTTTTCTCATCTCATTCACTCACAAACGAGAACTCGCTTCTTCCGTCTAATGCAAGACAGTTTGCACCTGAGCCAGACAGGTCATACACTTGAGCATAGACAAGCAAGCAGTTCACAAGTCAATTTACCTTTCAGTCTCTTTGGGTCGAACTACGGTGTTCTGACTTCCTCATTGCACGAGAGGATACGTAGGCATAACTTAACAGTTATCGAACAAAAGTCTCTGTATATTCCCCCTCCTTCTAGCATTTCTCTAAGCCTCTTTATCTTGAGCATTTCACTCTTGCTCTCACACTGACACTTCTCTTATACACTTCATATTTCTTTTTCACTGACACTTGCATTCTTTCCAGCTTTGATACACAAATTGCACTGACACTACCCCTTTAAAACACAAATCTTTTAAGCGTGGATCCCGTCGAGTACGGCGGACAATCTGGGTGCTAATACCTTCCCAGGTTGTAACCAACCCCCTTTCTCAATTTCTCTGGTTCGCGACCGTCTTATCCATCTTTTTTCTAGATTTATGCAGCATTACCTTTCCTTCGCGACTCTTTTCTTTTGAGTTCACCCTTGTGTGTCCTCTTCTCTTTCGCCGACCGTTCGCGTCTGTACCCCTTCTGACCTGGGTGTCATTTGGCGGGAGCGACATAGTGGACATTCTAATTGAGGTTCGATATCCATGCAAGGCAAATGGTAGCATTTCATGCCAGTCTTTGTAAGTAACCACCATCTTTTGCACAATCTTCTTGATGTTTTTGTTAGCTGCCTCAACAGCGCCGTTAATCTTTGTCCTGTAAGGAGAAGAGTTGTGATGTTGGATTTTGAAGTCCCGACATAGTTCGGCCATCATTTTGTTGTTCAAATGGGAACCATTATCAGTAATGATCCGCTCGGGTTCTCCATATCGACAGATGATGTCTCTTTTCAGGAATCTGGCTACCACTTGTCTGGTGACATTTGCATACGAAGCTGCTTCAACCCATTTGGTGAAGTAATCAATGGCTACCAGGATGAATCAGTGGCCATTTGAAGCAGTCGGTTCGATCTTTCCAATCATGTCAATTCCCCACATGGCAAAGGGCCAAGGTGAAGTCATCACGTTCAAAGGATTTGGAGGCACATGCACTTTATCTGCATAGAACTAGAATTTGTGGCACTTCCTGGCATAAGCACAACAGTCTGCATCCATTGTGATCCAGTAGTAACCTGATTGTAATAATTTCTTAGCTATTGCATGTCCTCCAGCATGGGTACCGAAAGATCCTTCATGCACCTCGTGCATCAGCAAGTCTGCTTCTTTCTTATCAACACATCTGAGTAGCACCATGTCAAAGTTTCGCTTGTATAATGAACCATCAACATTAAGGAAGAAACTACCGGCCAACCTTCTTAATGTCTTCTTATCATTGGTAGATGTCCCGAGTGGGTATGTTTGATCCTCTAAGAAGCATTTGATGTCATGGAACCATGGCTTGTCATCTTTAGCAATGTCCACGGAGAATATGTATACTGGTCGGTCTAGTCTGGATACCGAAATCTGAGGTACATAATTGGCAGTTTGAACCTTGATCATGGAGGAAATGGTAGCTAAAGCATCTGCGAACTGATTTTCGTCTCGAGGAATGTACTCAAGTTTGACTGTTGTGAAGAAAGTCAATAATCTCCTCGTGTAGTCACGGTATGGAATCAGATGCTCTTGGTGAGTGTACTTTTTGTCGTTGGTTTGATTGATTACCAAAGCTGAATCTCTGAATACATTTAATGTCTTGATCCTGAGGTCAATGGCTTCCGCAAGACCCATGATATAGGCTTCGTATTCTGCTTCATTGTTAGTGCAGGAAAAGGTGAGCTTTGCCGAGAAAGTCATATAAACTCCTTTAGGTGTAATGAGCACTGCACCAACTCCACGACCATTCATATTGACAGCCCCATCAAACATCATTGTCCACTCTTCTTCTGGGTCAGGCCCTTTAGTGTGAACAACACACACCCCATTGATCCTTCTAATACTATCAGGTACATTATCAAAGGTCTTCCTTCAATTGGATGCATGAGAATCAGAGGTTCTTGCAGGTACTCCTTGATCTTGTCAAAAGCTTTCTGACAATCGTTGTTCCACCTGACCGTTTATTCCTTTCTTAACAATTTGAACAAGGGTTCACAAGTTGCAGTAAGATGCGATATGAACCTTGATATGTAGTTCAATCTACCTAAGAACCCCCGAACTTCCTTTTTAGTCCTAGGTGCAGGAATCTCTCGAATGGCTTTGACTTTGTCGGGATCAACTTCAATTCCCTTTTCACTTACAATGAAACCCAGCAGTTTACCGGAACGCACCCCGAATGTGCATTTGTTGGGGTTTAGCTTCAGCTGATACTTTCTCAGACGCATGAACAACTTCAACAGATTTACCAGATGGTCTTCTTCAGTGAGGGACTTGGCAATCATGTCATCCATGTAACATTCAATTTCTTTGTGGATCATGTCGTGGAATAACGTTACCATAGCCAGTTGATAAGTCGCACCGGCATTCTTTAGTCCAAAAGGCATTACCTTGTAACAAAATGTGCCCCAAGGTGTGATGAAGGTTGTTTTCTCCATGTCTTCGTGTGACATCTTGATCTGATTATACCCAGAAAATCCATCCATGCAAGAAAATACCGAGAACTGAGCTGTGTTGTCAACCAATACATCAATGTGAGGTAATGGGAAATCATCTTTTAGGCAAGCTTTATTCAGATCCCGGTAAACCACACACATACGTACTTTGACATCCTTCTTAGGCACTAGTACAATGTTAGCGACCCACGGCGGGTAACTAGTTACAACAAGGAAACCGGCGTCCCACTATTTTTGCACTTCTTCCTTAATCTTCATGGCCATATCTGGGTGAGTACGGCATAGCTTTTGTTTTACTGGAGGGTAATCTTCTTTTAATGGAAGCTTGTGCATAACAATATCCGTATCTAGACCTGGCATGTCTTGATAGGACCAAGTAAAGACGTCGACGTATTCTCGAAGCATGTCAATAAGTTTTTCTTTTACTGAAACTTGCAGACCGGCCCCAATCTTTACTTCTTTCAGATCTTCTTCGGTACCAAGATTAACTGTTTCAACCTCCTCCTGATGAGGAGTAATCACTTTCTCTTCTTGCCTCAATAACCTGGCTAATTCTCCAGGTAACTCATAGTCTTTTTCAACCCCTTCATCGGCTTGATTAATTAGATTGTCGAAGTCTTACAAGGTCATAACAGTGTTGTTGTTGGTGCAATCTGGAGGATAATCTCTATAAGGGTTGAGATTTGTTCGTTTTAGTGATCAATTTTAATCTTGTTTAGAAAAAAGTGTAAAAATGAAGTTATTTATTTTGAAAACATTGCCATTTTATTGTTTTGTACAAAAGTAAAAAAAGAAAAGACAGAGAGCGAAAAAGAGACTTGTTTGCAAAAGATGTCCGATATTCATTGATAATTCATTTGCACAAAATTACAATATGGCCCTATTACAAAATGAGTCTTGACACCTTGGGCAAGATGCAGGACTTGATGCATGCTGAAAAAAGCAGGAAATAATAATTACTCTGCAGGAGTAACCCTTATAATTTCCTGGGAAGACCAGTTAAGGGCTTGGTGACCCGGGATCCTTGGACGTATCCAGCTCTCCAGGTTGAGGTTGCTTTCCGCCTCGTCTTCTAGGTTGTTAACAGCATCTGGGGTGAGCATCCCCCCACTGATGAAGTTGGGCTTTTTAGCAGCCTCTCATTGATCTTGTCGGAATGGTTTGTAACCCAAACCGAATATGTCTTCCTTCTTATCTACTGGTAGCAGCTTGCCCCAGCCTTGGGCATTTCAATCTTCAACAACCTTTCGGGCTTGCTGATAGGAGACAAATGAAGTACCCATCCTATCTTCCTGGGATGTGGCAAATACTTCAGTTGTCGCCTCATTGATGTTCAGAGCCTTGAACCCCTGGCTCATAGTTTCATGGATTTCACCATCCATCGCAATGTATTTGTACGTAGCCAGATGGCTAACAAAGATGTCCTCTTCACCACAGATGGTTATAATTTGTCTTTCCCACTCATATTTCAATTTCTGGTGAAGGGTTGATGTGACTGCGCCAGCAGCGTGAATCCATGGTCGACCCAACAAACAGTTGTAGGTCGGCTGAATGTCCATCACATAGAAAGTAGTCTGAAAGACCTGCGGACCGATTATCACAGGCAGCTCCACCTCTCCAAGAACAGACCTCTTGGAGCCATCTAAAGCCCTGACCACCAGATTGCTTGGTCGGAGAGCTATTCCATCATATTCGAGCTTGACAAGAGATTTCTTCGGCAAGACATTGAGTGAAGACCCAATGTCCACAAGAAAATGAGAGAGTACAACCCCTTTGCACTCTAGGTGTAACACCCTACTTTTTGCCCTAAGATTTCTTTGCATTTCATCTGCATCTTGCATACAAACAAGATCGCACTGGTTTCTCGGTTCTTCTCGGGTGTAGGTTTGTGTCTCACAGGGGATCACCATTGCTATTGTTTTTATTTTTTTTACTTATCTTGCATTTGTTTATGTTTACTAATCACTAACCAAAATCCAAAAATATGTTTTAGTTTGCTTCTTCTTCTTCTTTGTGCTTTCAGGAGTTGCAGGGTTTTCAGAGGCCGACAGTGATTTTATTTCAAATGTGGTTGTTCAGTTATGATCCGATTCAAATGGAAGTTTGACCTATTCTTGGTAAAACGATCAAGATATTGTTTCAATTGCAAATTATTTGTGCTGATGGTTATTTCTCAGGCTGTGCGTTTTTAAAGTTCAAGTTGTGTTGTATGCGAAAAATTCTCTGGTTTATTGAACTGTGATTCATGAGAAGTTTGGTCCAGATCATCTTAATTGGATGTTCATCAGTTCATCAGTGATCCATATGTGGATTTATTTTCCAGGGATTGATTCAGATACATTTGAAAAGATTCATAGAAATTAAAGGTGGATGGTCATGGTTTCAGTGGCGATTTATTCAGTGGCTTGTGGTTGGTTTCATTCATCATGTGTATGGAAAAATGCAAATTTGGTTCTAGGCTTAAAATAAATCATTGCTTCATCCATTATTCGATTCACACATTTTTTTCTAGCTACCATTTTTTTACCTCATCCATATTTCCATTGTCCAATTATTTTCTATCCATCTATTTCTAACCATTGTCCATATTTTCATTTTCCATTTTCAAATATCCAATTTAATATTCATCATCATTTTAATTTTCATATTTTAATTCATTTCTAAATATCCATTTTTTTATCACCAAAATTATCATTCACCTTTATCCCACATTTCATTTAATTCAATTACCAAAAAATATTATATTACATTACAATCTCTCTAATTTCCATATTTTTCTAATTCTCATTCATTATTCATATTCTATCCATCCTCAATTTTTATTCAAATATCCATTTTAATCAAATTCATTTTCTTTCAATTTTTAAATTTCCATAAGTCTATATCCATTTTTTTATTATCCACACTTTTATCCATTTTTTTCTTCATAATTTCAATATTCCAATTATCACATAAAAATTTACTATCCATTTTATAATTCTATTATTTTTTTACTACTATCCCTTTTTTATATTTTTCCTTATACCACAAAAAATAGAAATGCCATAGGCCCATATCTTGTTTCTTTATGTCAAATATATAAAATTAAATAAAAATGAAAAAGATGATGAGAAAAATATTATGTCCATCACGTTTTTTTTGAGCTTCAGCAAATAATTCACAAGTAGCAAACTCCAACTCCAAGCAACATACATCATGGACCCACTTCCTTTTGTTTTTGTATCAAATAAGTGATAAAATAGAAATAAATGATGAAGCATCCACATTCAGCCCCAAATTCAACATGACTTCATCCAAGTTGCAAAATACTACTGTAGCAAAACGCAGAAGAATTGTGAACAAAACGCGCAACTAAAGGAATGAAAAAACAAGTCAAAAAAATTCAGCAAGCATGCTTACTCCATGCACATTAAAACGCAAGGAAAAAAGACCAAAATGGCAATCCAAAAATTCATTCAAATCACTCCAATTGTTCTATAAATAGAACACATAATTCATTCATTTTCCAAGCTTGAAGAGCCTCCAAAAATTCTGCACAAATACACCAAAAACACCCAAAAACTCCATTAAAGCTTCAAGAAAAAGTTTCACTAAATTCTTCAAATCTTCATCAAAAATTATTTCCAAGAGTGGAATTCTGCATAAAACAACAAGAGGAAGAGATTAGAAGTTGAAGAGGAGTCTTGCTTTGATTTTTGAAGGTAGTTGAAAGTTTTCGTCGGTTATTCGGAGCTCTCTTTCTCTCTACTCTTGCATCCTCTGTTAACTCTAATTGCATATTCTTGATCCTCTCTGTCTCACGATCGCAACGGTATATGGTTTGGGCCCGTCGCTCCGATTTTTTCGGAACTCAAAAATTGAAAATGGTTGTGTTGTTGTAGAAACCGTGTGAGCATATGAAGAAGAAGAAGATCATTTCCTTGTTTTATTTTATTTTCTTTTTAATTGTTTTATAAAATTGGTATTAGTTTGGGCCTAGTATGATAAGTCCATTACTATCCACACTATATTTTCATCATTCTCACCTCCTTTCTTCTTCATTTTTTTTTATTTTATCTTTAACTCCATTTCTTTTTGTTTTTTTTTCTTAATTGTTTTGTTCTTTAATTTTTCTATTGATTTCTGAACTTTGGAAAATATATTTTTTTTAAAAAGAGTTTTAAAATTATTTTTAGTACTTTTTTTTATGGATTATAAATTTAAATCCATATTTCTCTTCATCTTTTTTCTTATTTTTTCTTTTGGTCGATGAGATCTCCGATTCGAAGATTATTGATTTTCAAAGAGTTTAATCTTCATTATTTCAAATCTATGGATGTATGATCATTTGGATCATTATCCATACTTTGGGAGTGTTATAGGTTGCTTTTGATAAATTAATGTTAAATCTCGATTAAGATTAGACCGTTACCATTTTTTTTCTTTTAGTGTGGCATGTTTTCGGAGAATGATTAATTATATCATTTCTCTAACATGTATTAGCACTAAAATTTTCCACCTTAATTGGTGGTGGCCGGCCTCATTTGTAGGGTAATTACTTCGTAAATTACTCGGCGATTGCTTAACATAGACCTAAATGTGTCCCGACTTCGGAATAAAAATCTAATTGGGTACTTGCACTTTTGTGGACCGGATCTCTTGTTGATCGCGTAATCTCAAAGTGGTTAATCATATTGCATTAAGAATCGAGACTTATGAATGCTTGATGCGTAGGTGCTTTGGGTCTCCCAATCGCCTATCAAATTTCATTGAATTCGGTTCGATTTGCCTTGATTAATCGATATAATGTAAGATGCTAAGCGGATCCGGTTGCCTTTCGGTTTTGGTTACACTTTTGGTTGTGGTTGATTAAGTTCACCATACCATTATTATTATGTAAATATTATTATATTACTACTATACTAATATTTTAGATTTTTGCACTTTAATTGTGTTTTTATTTCTTGCACTTTAATTGTTTTTATTTTTATATGCTTTATTATGCTTTATTCATCCATTATCATATTTAAATTTCTTGCTATTATTTTGATTGTGCGATTTTCTATTTATCCATTTGGACATAAAACATTAATAAATGATTAAACTTCTAAAAAACTTGTGATCTTAATTTTGGACTAATGGTTATTATCCTTGGCATTGGAATGGAAATGTTGAACTTAGAATTTAGGATACCTTTTCCTTTGCCTTAATCTTCATGAAGATCGAAGCTTGCCTTTATTTGGCTATTTGCTAGCTTATAAGGATGGAACTCTTATGCACATATTGGAAAGTATCATCAAGTTTGGTTAGATCTTTCTTCCCTCATATCTTTGTTTTTAGGATAGTCCCTTCATCTCCTCCCATTCTTTAATTTTCAAAATCATCTCCCTTTTTCAAAGGATTCATTCTTTCTAAATTGTCACCTTTTTAATAAACAAAACCTTGACTTTTGTCAAGTGAATTTTACCTTTTTCTTTTCTCTTTAAAAATCAATGAATTTAATCATTTTGACTTTAATTCAAAAAATAAAAAGAACCAAACTCATTCAAATTGTTTTGTGCCTTGGTGCACTTTTGTTTGTTTTCTTTAAAAAGTGTCAATTATGAGTCGTTATTCTTTAGTCGGGTGCAAGTCTCTCAATCTCCATGGTTGTAGTTTGATGTAATTGAGTCTCTTGTCATTTGTGGGGGTTTAGTGGCATACTCGCCGATTTTATCCGAGTTGGTGCGCTCTCCATAATGATGTATGAGTCCATGCCTTCATTCTCATGGTAGATTTGTTTGACTGTCCACTTGAATATGACAAATTCTCTTCACTTAATAAAGTTAATCATAACCCACCCTTTTCACTATTTGTACCACGAACTACGAGGTTTTGATCTCGCATTGCACTTTGTGTGTACGTAGGCATGAGGCGTTAAACCTCTCCAAACACAAAAATATTAAAAAATAATTCTTTTCTCATCCCACCACTCACATTTTACAAACAATTTTCAAACCAAAAGCAGTAAATTTTTCAAAGGGCTCCCGTGGAGTACCACAGACATTTTGGATGCGTAAAACCTTCCCATTGTGTAACCTATCCCCTTACCTATTTCTCTGTTGTGTTTCTTTAGCTTTTATTTGCTTTTAGATTCATTAGGGTTTATTAGCTCTTTTTTCCTTTTTCTCTTGGAATAAAATAAAAGCGCGGTGGCGACTCTGTTTACTTTGAGTTAAGTTAACTAATAGCTTACACTCATGTTTTTACCGCTACAGAAAAGTGGCGACTCTGCTGGGGAGTAATCTCTAAGTGGATTATGCCTACTTTGATTTATTTACTGCTTTGGTTTGATTTGTTTGTTATTTGTTTGTTCTGTTTCGGTTTTGGTGATCCTCTGTGAGTGAGATAGATTCTAACCCGGATCTGAGCTGAACTTATGATAGGACGGCGATATTCGAAGCGATAAGCGATGGAGTAATCCAAAGCTATATCAATTTGATAATATCCACTCGGTTAGGCTCTCTTGGATTATCAATATCATGATGAGTAATCATACGTGACATTATTTTCCGACCTTGAGCTGATCATACTGAGGACCGTAGAACCCTTAACCCATCCAAGCCAATTTAGGAACGTAGTGCGGAAACTGTCTGGTGTAAACCTAAGGTGGTTGTCACGCGATACTACACTCAGACGAGGTCTATTTTAAGAATGCTATTGGTTGGGGAGTAATCCAACGTACCGATGATATTCTAAAGATGGTTGTTAACTCCGGGCACCTCTGTTAGCACCCTATTGGTTTTCTGCAGGTACAATGAAGACAAAACCTTAGTACTTACCTGTGTGGCTTGGCGTTCTGTTACCTTGACTTCATGCTCGTGACTCGGAACCTAAACCCGTGTGCTTTGTGTGATCTTGTATGTGGTTATTGCATACATGCCATCATGCATTCATGAGCATTGTTTTTGAGATTTCAAGGGACTCATAAGGAACTTTTACCAAAATTTCAGATGTCTATGGTTATGAATTTTGAAAGGAGGAACACAAATAAGTGCACCTTCAAGAATCCTAATATAGTGGAGTTGAGAAAGCTAGGAGCATTGGTGGTTGACACCCAAGAGTTCTGGAAGTGTTATGGGAAGCTCTTGTTTATTTTGGATACTGATGTGTCGCTCCCACCAAATGACACAGGGCCAGAAGGGGTACAGACGCGAACGGTCGGCGAGAGGAGGAATGAGGATGAACTGAAAAGAGTCGCCAGCTAGGCATTTTTATCCCGAAGGAAAGGTAATGTTGTATAAACCTAGAAAATAAATGGATAAGACGGTTGCGAACCAGAGAAACTGAGAAAAGGGGTTGGTTACAACCTGGGAAGGTATTAGCACCCAGATTGTCCGTCGTACTCGACGGGATCCACGCTTGAAAGTTTGTGTTTAAAGGGGTAGTGTCAGTGCTATTCTGTGTGCAAAAGTTGGAAAAGAATACAAGTGTCAGTGCTGGAAGGAAATGTGAAGTGAATAAAAGGAGTGTCGGTGCAAGAAAAGAGTGCAATGCTCAAGACAAGGAGGCTTAAAAGAATAAGGCTAAAAGAGGGGGAATATGCAGATACTTTTGTTCGATAACAGTTAAGTTATGCCTATGTATCCTCTCGTGCAATGAGGAAGTCAGAATACCATAGTTCGACTCAAAGAGACTGAAAAATAAATTGACTAATGAACTGCTTACTTGTCTATGCTCAAGTGTATGACTCGTCTGGCTCGAGTGCTAACTGTCTTGCATTAGACGGAAGAAGCGAGTTCTCGTTTATGAGTGAAGATGATGAGAAAAGAATCCCGAAGGAGACGATTATTGTTTGTTTTTGTGTTTTCAATCTTTTATTTTCTTTTTGTGTTTCTCATAAGATAATGAGCTTAAGTCTAAACCAAGGGTTAGTAAACTCATCACATCTTCCCTCTGATTAGGGGTAATGAGAGTACCTTAAGTATGAAGTAAGCACCTCACACTTAATCACCATGATGTAGGATTAAGATCATTAACCCACTTGCATTTATTTAGATGTTTTTAGTATTTTTTTTTAGTGTTAAGTAATGAGTTTAAGCCATAATCAAAGATTTAATGGACCCATTACACCATCCTAATAGAAGGATGATAGATGAGAACATTTAAGTTGAGGAAGGGCTCCTCAACTTAATCCATGATTAGGGATTAACCTCATGACAAAAAAAAGCCTTTATTAGAGTGGATTTTAGTTAATGATAAGATTAAGAAGTGGATTTTATGGTTTGTAAGACAACTTGAGGGGGACTTGTCCATTAACACTAGGGTTAGTCCTTCTTAACCAATTAAGGAAGAATTAGAACCCTAATGCAAGGCCCAAGTTACAAGCTATTTGTCTTAGTGATTTATTAAGGTGGATTGAGTAAGAGGTTTAAACACATTAAGGGTCTAACACTTAGGATTAAAGTTATACACTCCATCCTAAGAGAAGGATGCAGGCATAACCTTAATCACAAAGCCTTAAAACCTTAAGGGTTTAGTCCCTGATTATGAGATGAGAAGAGAAGACACTAAAGATGACACAAAGGTAAAGCTAATGTGGAACTAATCAAACCCTAATTGTTATCATGCTTGGGTGTTCCTAGGTTTTATGAGGCTTGCAAGAGGTCTTCAAGGAGAGCCACCAAGGAAGAAGCAAAAGAAAGGAGGAGAAGCAGAAAAAAGCAAGTCAACTTACTTCACTTAAGAAGATAAGTTGCTTGAAGAAAGAAAGTGAAGAAAGGACATGAATGAGCAAGCTCACTCTAAAGCAAAACAAAATGCAGCAATGATGCATGAGAGAGATGAGAGGAGATTGTGAGAAGTGAAAGCAAATTCACTCCTCAAAGTACTTACCACCTGAAAAGTTAGCATAAGAGAAAGAAATGAAATGAAAATGAAATGAATGCAAAGGTGCAAACCAAAACCAGAAGCATATTTATGATGTAAATTATGCTATGACATGATGCAAATGTATGCTAAGAGACGTGAATGATCATACAAGTAATGAGGATACAGATGAAACATTAAAGGAGTATGAAAGCACATGAATGCACATGAAATGAAATGAAGGCATAACATGGTAAGTGGATAAAGAAATGATTAAGCATGGTTCTAATGTGTCCTAGGATGTCTTAAAGTCATGTGGATGCAAGAAATTTCATGGCAAGTTCATGAATGCAAGCATATGCAAGATGTATGCAAGATAAGATGAGAAATTAGGGTTTTCATGCAACATGTGATGCAAAAGTCAAAAACAGAAGCAAATGACAAGATAAAAGATTGAAATTGCAACCAAAAGAACCCTAACCCCATATGATATCACACCCCAAAGGAGAAGACCTAACTCTTAACCTAATGAAAGCTATGATTTTTCTAAGTTATCTAGGGTTTTAAGGTACTTAAAGAGGAAAAATGCAAATCAATTCAAAAAGCAGAAGAAATTCATGACAAAATTATGTTAGGAGCTACATTTTAAATGAAGATCAATGCAAAAAGAACCATTGTCATACCATTCTTAGTTAGGCAGAAAATAATTCTTGAAGTTAGGGTTCTAAAATATGAATTTTATGAACCCTAAATTCAAGAAAATTGTCAAAAATGGTTCAAAA
This sequence comes from Lathyrus aphaca, assembly GCA_963966055.1. Taxonomy (NCBI): domain Eukaryota; kingdom Viridiplantae; phylum Streptophyta; class Magnoliopsida; order Fabales; family Fabaceae; genus Lathyrus; species Lathyrus aphaca. The sequence continues at coordinate 365,984,940 of OZ014521.1, forward strand.
CCAAAAATATATTTGTGTGGATGGTATGACAATGTCTCTAAATGTTTAAAGATGCAATATGAATTTTTTGAGATTTTTTAGAAACCTAAATAATATTTTAATAAATTAATTTTTATTAATTTATTAAAATAAACATTTAAATGTCTAAAAAATGATTTTTAAAATGCAAAAAATAAAAATAAAATTATTTGGAACCAAAATGCAGAATAAAAATATTTTTGGCATTTTCTTGCTATTTTAAATAAAATATACAAAACAAATAGGAAAATATGAAATAAAAAATTAAAATAAACTGAAGTATGCAAAGGGAAAGGCCAGGATTGAATCTAGGGAAGGATTGGTTGACTGCACGCCAAATCCTGTGGCTGGAATTCAAACTGAGCTAATTTCATTTAATTAAATTAATTAAAGCAATTAGGGTTTAATGATGGCATCTGGACCACTCATCTCACACGGGAACCTCAAATCCTACGGCCACAATTCAGATTATGCCCTAACCCTAATTAAGACACTAATGACATTCAGGTGGCCGGAGAAGACCTCCGGTCATCTTCTCCGGCCAGACCTTCACCTGAAAATTTCTAACTTCTTCCCTAGGTACTTTCTGGAGCTCTAAAGCTCCAGATTCACTCCTCTCACTCTCCTAAGATCAAATCCACTCTCAAAACAAATTTCTTTTCACTCAAACTCCTGATTCGAAGAGAAACATAAACATGGCAAAAATTTCAGACAATTAATACACTCTCATTTCTCAACCATTTTCAAAAATTCCAAGTTTAGTGTGATCAGTGAAGCATGCTTAATCATTTTGTAACATAAAAAAGAAGTTCTGGAAAAATTAATTTGAATGGCTACCTGAGATGGAGCTTTCAACCCTTGAGCTTTCTGGCCACTTCCTTGGTGCAAAATACCTCTAATGACCTTCCTGAAGAGGTTGCAATACTTGGAAAGCTTTGTGGATGGCTGGTTTGTGAGTTTGCACCTCAACTGGTTGAAAATCGTATTTTGTTTATGGTGTGTTCTTGGCTGTTTTAATGGGTGGTTTATGATCAGTGAGTGATTTAGAAATGAATGGTGGTGTATATTTGAAGATTGAGTGGCTGAGTTATGAATTTCGAAAGTTTTTGCAAGAGGGAGAGTATTTTGAGAACTTGGTGATTCTTAGGGTTCAGCTTGTGTCCTTGTGTGTTATGATCAGCATTTGGTCCACATATCAACTTGTGATAGGTCTGTGGAGTGGTTGTGCCCTATTGTGATTGGTATGGCCCTTCTTGCAAAAAGTCACCAACTTGTGTACTTGAGGTATATGCAAGGATGCAGCTGGCCTTTGGGCATGTCCATGCGTAGCTGACTTCAAGGAAGTCCACAAATCCATTCTTGAGGCAATTCAGCATGTGGGAAATAAGTTATGGGGTGTTTTGCAATTATGTGAAGTTTTGGCCCCTTTGAGAAATCTTGATGTTCAAGGCATGTGATCTTGCAATTCCTTGGGCAATTCTAACCAAGAAGCAATGTATTATGATGTTATGATGTATTGAAGTGTGTTTGAAGTCACAAAAAGCCTTGGTAAGAGGTTTTTCAAAGAATCCCTTTTGGTACATTCTTGAAATTTTAGGTTTTTTGCCAACTTTGACAAGCCATATCTTGAGTTCCAAAATGAATTAGGTCTTGTTCTTGTATTTTTTGAAAAGGGAATGATCCAATCTACAACTTTCATGACCAACAATTTTTCATTTGAAGCATTTTTGGTTGAGAAAGAGGAAGTTGAAAAACTTTCCCAAAATGGAAAGTTTACATTACAAGTCATTTCCATTTTTGGCAACTTTTGGTATAGCTCACTTTTCTTCAATTTTGTGATCTTCTAAGCACTTCAATGATCAAATAAAGATCATATAACTTCAATTTGATGAAAAATCTACTTTGGTTCCCATGGTGGGGGCCTCAGATGCCCTGATTTTGCTCTAACTTACTCAAGAAGTTACCCAGTGATCAGATGACTTCCACAATGAATTTCTTTATCAAACTTGGTACACATGATCCTTGTAACATATTGTGACCAATAGAAACAAGAATGACCAAAAAATTTGGAGTTATGGCCTCTGAAACCAAAACCCTTTTTTTAAGTCATTTGTGCAATTAAACCCTAGCTCTGCTTCCATGCTTTGCCAGTTCTTGTGATTCTTTGACTTCCTTGATCTCTGGAGGATAAAATATGATGATTGAACATACATGGACCCCTTTGAGATGATTGAAGACCTTTGGAGTGGCTCAGATGAATCTTGGATGGCTCAAATCACAAACCCTAGATGTAGATGAACTTGAACTGATGCAGTAAAGCAAAAATGCAATATGAGATGATATGATCAAACAAATGCAAATATGAAAGATCACAAGCCATGGTGTGAACTTAGTGAGGGAAAATTTGGGGTGTTTACAACTGCCCCTATTCAAACATGAGTTAGTTTGTGCAGGATCTAAGCGATGAGCCTAACAGACAAACAAGATAACGTGTGGCTGAATACCAAAGACAATCCGAAATTTGCACTCACTGGGGAGAAGAAGAAAAGGGATATAGATTGTAAAGGAAAGTAAAGTATGTTTATAAAAAATGCGGGCAATGGAGGACGACCATCGAGCAGAGGACGACTGTTGGAGATAAAACAATGACGGGGACGACCGACATGCTGGGGAAATAAAGAGATCATGATGGGGACGACCATCAAGTAAAGTAACAAAGTTCTCTGGGGGTTAGAGGTAAAGTCAATGATGGGGACGACCATCAGGTTTGTAAAGTAAGGGTAAACAACGATGGGGACAGCCATCGGGTTAATGAAATAAATGATGAGGGACGGTCATCAAAGGTGAAGGACGATCACTTAGCAGGGGACGACTGCTCTGTTGGGGATAAGGATAAGGGATGGTCATCCAAGGTGAAGGACGATCACCCGGCAGGGTACGGCTGCCGAAAGTATCACGACATAGGACGAACGCCGGATAGAAAAGGTCGACGATGGGGACGGCCATCGGATAAGCATGACGGAGGACGATCATCAAGAGGTGAAGGGTGATCACCTAGCAGGGCACAGCTGCTCTCGGGGATTATCATGACATAGGACGAATGTCAGATAACAAGATCAACGATGGGGTCGGCCATCGGATAAAATGATGAAGGACGATCATCAAAAAGGTGAAGGACGATCACCTAGCAGGGGACGGCTTCTAAAATATCACGACATAGGACGAATGTCGGATAGAAAAGGGTTCCAATAATGGAGACTCCACTGGGGGAATGATATGGGACGGTTATCCAAAGGTGAAGGACGATCACCTGGCAGGGTACGGCTGCCGAAAGTATCATGACATAGGACGAATGTCAGATAGAAGAAACGTTGTTCTACTGGGGAAAGAATAAAAGGTATAAGTGTTTGACGATGTGTATAGATTAAAGATGCGGACGAACATCCTTAAGACTATGATACGGACGAGTATCGGTAGAAATAACGCTGACGCATGTTCAGAGATAATGGTACGGACGAGTACCAACTGGTTAACAAAGAACACGGACAAGTGTCAAATCTGTGGGGAGTAAATGTATATACAAGATACGGACGAGTACCTATATAAGCAAAAACGGTTATGAGCAAGGCATGGACGAGTGTTCAACTTGCTGGGGAAAAGTGTGACACGGACGAGTGTCAGAAGAGAAAGTGCATAAGTTATGAACAATCATTCATATATGAGAGTGTAAAAAGGTGATCTGGTGACCCGTGGGGATAGGATGACACGGATTGGTGTCAATGCGAGTGTATTATAACAAGTGTTTGGGTAATCGTGTTGGGGAATGGTGACACGGACGGGCATCAAAAAGAGTATGTAGAGTCATGTATTTAAAAGGGTAACTGTGGCTTATATCTGTATGGGATGATATGACACAGACGAGTGTCGAATGAGTATATATAAACATGTACTTGTGTTGGGGAGTGTAAAGGGGATGCTTTGGCTTTCTGTTGGGGAAATCGAGAAGTATTTTGTATATTGCTGATGTGGTATTGGTACTTACAGGTGACTGGTTCGAACCTGACTTGTGATTATGCAATGTATTTTATTTTTTCTGTAATGCTCCGTATTAGACGGAATGCTACGCTCTGAGGGGAAAATGATGCGAATGCCATGATTATGCAAAAGATACCGATTCAGGATTCAGATCCCGCTATTGTGAAGATCTCTGATTGATCTGCTTGAAAGGATATCCCAGCTGGGGATGAGATCATTGGTAGATCTGATAAGATGTATGACTCTTCCTGGGGAAATAGATCACTGATAGACCTATCTTTGTAATGAGGAGCCCAGTTGGGGATGAGAAAGCTTCCGTCACTTTGTTGTGAGAAATTCAAACATTGCTCTTCTGGGAGAGGCTGGAGCCCTGTGGGGAGGTGGTTCCCTGTCTAGCACTCTGTCGGGGGAGGAAGGACCACTGAACGGTCTTTCTAGAGATTTTTGTGGGGATCCTGCTGAGGATGATGATACTTGACAACTCAGTTGGGGAAATCAGCACATGCTGATGCTGCTCTGAAGGAAAATGTGTTGGAGAAGTGATGTTCGGTCACTCTGATGTGGAGAAAGCCTTTCTGGTGCTGTTTGGAAGATGTACTGAGGAAATAATGATTTGGCAACTTTGTTGGGGAAAACCTTTCCTGCCCCATGTTGAGCTCTGAATACCTGCAATCCTGTTATGACAAAGAAACGCACAAGCGTCCCGAGGTATCCCTTACCGGATTCCGTTATAGGAGTTTAGACACTCCTGGGAGTAAGAAATATATTTCCTGCAAGCATTTGATTAGAAAGGCACATCTGTTTTTATGCAAACGTTATATCAAGGATATCAGACATTTTTCAAAATGAAATAAAATGTACAAGACGAAGTGTGACTGAAAATCTGATTTTATTAATTTGGGTGCCCTGAATTGGCAAATACAGTCAAAGAAACAGATCCCCTGAAATGAGGAGATTGTTACAAATTGAGAAAAATGAAGGTGCTGGCAATGTTGGTGATGCTTCAGTGAGCCTCCCTTTGCTATGACTCGTATGACCTTGACGTTCTTCTCATCCTGATATCTGAAGAAGGCTGATTCTGACTGATGCTTAACCTTTCGAAGCTTGCGATGTTGTGAGTGATACAGATGAATTCAAAATGCAGTTGTTTTCTTATTCCCTAATTTTGCGTGGATCGCCCTTTCGGGTTTTCAATCCACCGGGATACCCATTTTTGCCTGAGCTGTCCAATGTGGCTTTTCAACTCAGCAGGTGTACGATTTTTTTTCAATTTTTCCCTTATTTTTTCCCGAGTCTTTTATTCTATTTTTGACTCGCCGGGATGCCTTATTTTTGCCTGGACTTACATTCTGTTTTAATGTCCAGCGGGTCATTTTTATGCGAATTTTTTTTTAACTGCATCTGAATTCACAGGGGATAAGAAATCTTCACCATCCATAGTAGTGAGCATCAGTGCTCCACCAGAGAAGACTTTCTTTAATATGAATGGACCATCATAATTCGGAGTCCACTTGCCCTTGTGGTCTATATGAGGAGGAAGGAGTCTTTTTCAGCACAAGATCTCCTACTTGGTATTCCCGAAGCCTGACTTTCTGATCGAAGGCTTTCTTCATTCTCTTATGATATAACTGCCCATGACAGATTGCAGCTAATCGTTTTTCTTTGATCAGATTCAGTTGATTGTACCGAGATCAGACCCATTCTGCTTCATTCAACTTGACATCCATCAGTACCCATAAGGAGGGTAATTCAACTTCAACAGGTAGGACTGCCTCCATACCATACACAAGCTGATACGGTGTTGCCCCAGTAGACGTTCTGATTGATGTACGATACCCATGCAAAGCAAATGGTAGCATTTCATGCCAGTCTTTGTATGTGACCACCATATTTTGTACAATCTTCTTGATATTCTTGATAGCTACCTCAACAACGCCATTCATCTTTGGCTTGTAAGGAGAAGAGTTGGGATGTTGAATCTTGAAGTCCCGACACAGTTCTGCCATCATTTTATTGTTCAAGTTGGAACCATTATCAGTGATGATTCGCTCGGGTACTCCATACCGACAGATGATGTCTCTCTTCAGAAATCTGGCTACCACTTTCCTGGTGACGTTGGCATACGAAGCTGCTTCAACCCATTTGGTGAAATAATCAATGGCTACAAGGATGAATTTGTGGCCATTTGAAGCAGTTGGTTCGATCTTCCCAATCATATCAATGCCCCACATGGCAAAGGGCCAAGGTGAAGACATTACATTCAAAGGATTTGGAGGCACATGCACCTTATCTGCATAAATCTGGCATTTATGGAACTTCCTAGCATAAGCACAACAGTCTGCATCCATGGTGATCTAGTAGTAACCTGATCTCAGCAATTTCTTAGCCATTGCATGCCCTCCCGCATGGGTACCGAAAGATCCTTCATGCACCTTGTGCATCAGCAAGTCTCCTTCTGTCTTATCAACACATCTGAGAAGTACCATGTCAAAGTTTCTCTTGTACAACGAACCATCGGTATTCAGGAAGAAACTACCAGCCAGCCTTCTTAGTGTCTTCTTGTCATTGGATGATGCCCCAAGTGGGTATGTTTGATCCTCTAAGAAGAATTTGATGTCATGGAACCAAGGCTTGTCATCTTTAGCAATGTCCACGGAGAATACGTAAGCTGGTCTATCGAGTCTGGATATTGAAATCCGAGGCACAAAGTTGGCAGCTTGAACTTTGATCATGGAGGAAATGCTAGCCAGAGCATCTGCAAACTGATTTTCATCTCGAGGGATATACTCAAGTTTGATTGTTGTGAAGAAAGTCAGTAATCTCCTTGTATAGTCCCGATATGGAATCAGATGCTCCTGGTGAGTGTACCATTTACCGTTGGTTTGGTTGATTACCAAAGTTGAATCTCCAAATACAGTTAAAGTCTTGATCCTGAGGTCAATGGCTTCCTCAAGACCCATGATACAGGCTTCGTATTCAGCTTTGTTGTTAGTGTAGTTAATGGTGAGTTTTTACGAGAAAGGCATATGAACTCCTTTAGGTGTAATGAGCACTGCACCAACTCCACGACCATTCATGTTAACAGCCCCATCAAACATCATTGTTCATTCTTCTTTTGGGTCAGGCCCTTCGGTGTGAACAGGCTCTTCATGATCTTTTGCTTTTAGGAATATGATGTCTTCATCAGGGAAGTCAAATCTCATAGGCTGGTAATCATCAATGGGTTACTCAACCAGATAGTCAGACAGCACACTGCCCTTGATGGCTTTTTGAGATGTGTACTAAATGTCATATTCTGTGAGAATCATTTTCCATCTTGCAACCCGTCCGGTAAGTGCTGGCTTCTCAAATATGTACTTGATCGGGTCCATCTTGGAGATCAACAAGGTAGTTTGAGTCAACATATACTGCCTTAGTCGGCGAGCAGCCCACGCTAAAGCACAGCAAGTTTTCTTGAGCAGTGAATAACGTTGTTCACAGTCAGTAAACTTTTTGCTTAGGTAGTATATTGCATACTCTTTTCGACCGGACTCGTCATGTTGGCCCAACACACACCCCATTGACTCTTCTAATACTGTCAAGTACATTATTAGAGGTCTTCCTTCAACTGGAGGCATAAAGATTGGAGGCTCTTGTAAGTACTCCTTGATTTTGTCCAAAGCCCTCTGGCAGTCTTCATTCCACCTGACTGTTTGTTCCTTTCTTAATAATTTGAACAAGGGCTCACAGGTTGCAGTAAGGTGAGATATGAACCTTGAAATGTTGTTCAATCTACCTAAGAACCCCCGAACTTCCTTTTCAGTCCTTGGTGCAGGCATCTCCTGAATGGCTTTGACTTTGTCAGGATCAACTTCAATTCCTTTTTCACTTACAATAAATCCCAGCAACTTACCGAATCGTACCCCGAATATGCATTTGTTGGGGTTTAACTTCAACTGGTATTTCCTCAGACGTTTGAACAGCTTCAACAAATTTAACAGATGGTCTTCTTTTGTGAGGGACTTGGCAATCATGTCATCCACATAACATTCAATTTCTTTGAGGATCATGTCGTGGAATAATGTTACCATAGCCCGTTGATAAGTGGCACCAGCATTCTTCATTCCAAACGGCATTACCTTATAACAGAATGTGCCCCAGGGTGTGATGAAAGTTGTCTTCTCCATGTCTTCAAGTGACATCTTGATATGATTATATCCTGAAAATCCATCCATGAAGGAGAATACCGAGAACTGAGCCATATTGTCGACCAATACATCAATGTGAGGTAAAAGGAAATCATCCTTCGGGCTGGTTCTGTTCAGATCCCGGTAATCCACACACATCCGTACTTTTCCATATTTCTTAGGCACAGGTACAATGTTAGCAACCCATGGCGGGTAACTAGTTACAGCAAGGAAAACGGCGTCCCACTGTTTTTGTACCTCTTCTTTTATCTTGATGGCCATATCCGGACGAGTACAGCGCAGCTTCTATTTTACTGGAGGACAGTCTTCTTTTAGAGGCAGCTTGTGCATAACAATGTCGGTATCTAGACCTGGTATATCTTGATAAGACCAAGCAAAAACATCAACGTACTCTTGAAGTATGTCAATAAGTTATTCCTTCACCGAATCTTGCAGACGGGCCCCGATCTTTACTTCTTTCAAGTCTTCTTCGGTACCAAGATTAACTGTCTCAACTTCCTCCTGATGAGGAGTGATAACCTTCTCCTCTTGCCTTAACAGTCTGGCTAGTTCTTCAGGTAGCTCATAATCTTCTTCAACCCCTTCATCAGCTTGATTAATCGTATTGTCGAAGTCATACGAAGTCATAGCAGTGTCGTTGTCGGTGCAGTCTGGAGGGCACTCTCTGCAAGGGTTTAGATTGGTTCATTTTAATGATCAGTTTTATCTTGTTTAGAAAAAGTGAGAATGAAGTTATTATTTTGAAAACATTTCCATTTTATTGTTTTGTACAAAAAATGAAAAACAGTAAGCAGGAAAAAGAGACTCATTTGCAAAAGATGTCCTGATATTCATTAATTGATCGTTTGCACAAAATACAAGATGGCCCGATTACAAAATGAGTCCTGACATCTTGGGTAAGATGCAGGACTTGATGCATGCTTAAAGACAGGAAATAATAATTACTCTGCAGGAGTAACTCTTATAATTTCCTGGGAAGACCAGTTTGAGACTTGGTTCCCCGGGATCCTTGGACGTATCCATTTTTCCAGGTTGCGTTCGTCTTCTTCCTCGTCTTCCAGACTGTTCACAGCATCCTTAGCATTCCCCCGTTGACAAATTTGGGCTCCGTTGCAGCCTCTGGTTGATCTTGTCGAGTTGGTCTGTAACCCAACCCGAATCTGTCTTCTTTCTTTTCAACTGGCAGCAGCTTGCCCCAGCCTTGAGCGGTACCCTCCTCAACAACCTTCTGGGCCTGTTGATATGAAGTGATGGAAGTTCCAGATACAACAGTTGCTTCATTGATGTTAAGGGCCTCAAACCCCTGACTCATAGTCGCATGGATCTCCCCATCCATCTCTATATACTTGTAAGTAGCCAGCTGGCTAACAAAAATGTCTTCCTCCCCGCAGATTGTGATGATCTGGCCTTCCACTCAAATTTTAACTTCTGGTGAAGGGTAGATGTAACAGTGCCAGCGGCGTGAATCCAGGGTCTACCCAACAGACAGCTGTAGGACGGCTGTATGTCCATCACGAAGAAGGTATTTTTAAAGGTCTGTGGGCCAATCAACACTGGTAGATCAATCTCTCCAAGCACCGATCTCTTAGAGCCATCAAATGCTCTCACCACCAAGTTACTTGGACGCAATGCCAAACCATCATACTCTAGCTTCACCAAGGCTTTCTTTGGGAGGACATTGAGCGAAGACCCAATGTCCACCAGCACATGAGAAAGAACAGCACCTTTGCATTCTAAGGTGATATGTAAAGCCTTGTTATGGTTATGTCCCTCCGTCGTTAAATCAACATTTGTGAAGCCCAGTCCATGAATGGTGTTAACATTTGCAACCACCGTTTCCAGCTGATTAACCGTAATCTCTTCTGGAACATATGCTGCATGCAGGACCTTCAACAATGCATTCCTATGGGCTTCGGAACACATTAACAGTGATAATATAGAGATTTTGGAAGGTGTCTGATGAAGCTGGTCCACCACTTTGTAATCACTCTTTTTGATTATTCTCATGAACTCGTCCACCTCTTGTTCAAAAGACGTCTTCGGAGTTTCTTTAACAGTTGGCTCTTCAAGCACCACATTCTTCCCTTTTGCCTTAGCAGCAGCTTCTGCTTCAGCGTTGGGTCTTGGTGTTTGTGAGGCAAAAAGGCGTCCGCTTATGGTGAAGCCACCGCCTCCCCCAACATTGTCTACTTGTGGTGAAGAGGTTGATGAATCTAGAGTGATTTTCTTCCCGTCGCAGTAGAGATCAGAACCGTAGTGCCAAGGTATGGTATTATTGCATTCATAAGGAACAGGTCCAGGCACCGTAATGGTGACCGGACTAATTGCTGCAGCGGAAGGAACTGTGATGGTATGCGGATCTTAATAGATCGTGACTAGAGATCTGACAAGAGGTGTGGCAGTTTGTTGTTGGAAATTGTCGTTGGGATGAACATTTGCTGGATCATAATAGATCGTGACCGTTGAAACATCTTCATTAGTGTTTGCTGGTGTTGTAGGCGTTTCTATTGATAAGATGGGTGCTGATGTTGTAGAAGTATATGTTGCTGAACTCTGATCTGTTGAAATAATGGATGGAGTAATTGCTGGAGTTGTGGATGAATCAGTGGGAATGATAGTTGTTGCAGTTGTAGGAGGATCTGTTGTTGCTGAAGAAAGAATTATTGATGTTGTAGGAGAATCCACTGTTGCTAAAGAAAGAGTTGTTGTTGTTGAAGGGACCGTTGTGGTAATTTTCAAGATTCCATCCTTGATGAGGCTATTTATGCCAAACCTTAGCTTCTCACAACCATTAATAGCAGTCTTGCACAATTCACAGCAGGCCTCACAACCTGGGAATACCTGGAATTTTAAGAGTTGAGCCTTGACTTCTGCCAGCGGTGTTCGAATCTGTGCAACATTATCAATCAGTATAGATGGTTGATCTTCCTCTATGGCATTAATCCTGGGCCCACCATGATTAGGCATAGGATTCTGTTTACATTCGGAGGAGGTGTGAAATTGAGAGCTTTGGAATCAACTAGATCTTGAACCTTCATTTGCAAGGCTCTACACTTCTTAGTATTGTGACCAGGTGCGTTGGAATGAAAGGCACACCTGGCATTAGCATCATAATTCTTCGGGAGATTGAGGGGATCTGGTGGAGCCAACGTCCTTAACTCAACCAGGTTAAGCTTCAGGAGTTGTGGCAATAGAGCGGCATAAGGCATAGGGATGGGATCAATCACCCTATTTGCCTGAGATGGCCTCTGTTGAAAGGGGCGCTGCTATTGGTTGTTGTTGTTATTGTTGTACGTTCTTTGTTGCGGAAAATGGGATTGTTGCTGATAGTGATGTTGTTGTTGTTGTTGTTGTTGAGGAAACATTGGTTGTTGTGGAACTGGAGCCGGGATAGTAACGACTGCTATTGTTCTATGAGAATACTGGGGTCTTCCCCTGCCTGCATGGATAGCATTCGTTTCTCCTGCCCTTCGGGGTCCTGAAAAAGGTTTTCTGGGGTTGTTGGAGGAACTGGAACCATTGTCAGAGATTTTGCCCATCTTCAAAAGACTTTAAATTCTCTCACCAACTATAACTACATCGGCAAAACTGGTGGAGGAGAAAGCAGCAAGTCTATCAATATAAGTTCCCTGCAAGGTGTTCATAAACATGTCAGCCATTTCTCTTTCAGACATGGGTGGCTGGACAACAGCAGCAAGCTGTCTCAACCTCTGAGCATAATCCCAAAAGCTTTCCCTTGAAGACTGAGACATGCCCATTAGAAGAGTTCTATTGGGAGCCATGTCTAGGTTGTACTGGTATTGCCGGATGAAAGCTTCAGCCAAGTCTTTCCAACATCTTATAGTGGCCCTCGTCGGATGCGAATACCATTCTCTTGATGCCCCAGTCAGGCTGTCCTCAAAATAGAACATCCATAACTTCTCATCCATGGTATAAGCCTTGAGTCTCCCTAAGAAGGATTGCAGATGAGTACGCGGGCATGAGGTACCATTATATGTTTCAAAGCATGGTGGTTTGAATTTGTGGGGAATCCTCACCCCATCTACCAGGCCCATATCCATTACGTCAAATCCTAAAGAACTCTGGGATTCCAAAGACCTCAGCTTTTCAGCAATCTCATCCAGTCTTCTATCATACACCTCATCCCCAACCCCAATAACAGTGAACTGCTCCTCCTGAGGATCTTCTTACAAGATCCTGCCTGCAGCAGTGTTTCCTTAAATATTCCTTGGGATATTAACATCTGGGTTCAAATGGGGCCCAAACTCTGGTGGGTCAATATGAGGCTGCCCCTGTTCATTATTGTTGGTTCCTCCTATTCCAGGGCGGGGCTCTTCAGGTGTCTACCTTTCCACCAGCTCTCTCAGCCTTTCTTGGCTCTGGGCTAAGCCAGTCATCACAGCCATAAACAGGGTCATTTGGTTTCTCATTTCGACCCTTTCGTTTACCATCTGATTTCTTACTTCATTCAGGTCCTGCTGTACCTGATCCATCTGAATGCCTGGAAGGTTGTTTCGCGTTGGGTACCGGTGTGTGCGGTTGACATGGAACACTCTGCGACGAGTAATGTTTCCTGAAAGCACAACAAAGTGAGAAGCAAATAATAAACAAAAACCTACAAAACAAAGAAAATGTTAGTATGCAATGAAGTATACTTATTTGTTTTCCAAGGTATCCGGTTTGGTTCTTGGTTTTGACCTTTCTAGACTTCGAGGAGATGCTTGATGATGTTGAGAGAAAGCCCACCAAAATAAAACAAACTTATATATTACAAATAATGAAAATACATAGTCTGTTTACAATACATGCCCATGGTGGGTCAAAAATACAACAATCAAAAGGAAAAGTACATCAAAAGAAAAAGAAATACAAGCAAAAGGAATCATACATCCAAACCAAAGTCATCCTCCCTGACTTCCTTCAGGAGTGCCTCAGTCACCGGACCAGCTGGGTGCTCTGTAATGGTCCTAATGAGGAGGTTCCTGGTAGCAATGGAATTAGTCAGCTTCTTATGTCTGTCCTGATCCTTTGATCTCTTCAACCCCGCCCGAAGTTTTAACTCTAATATTTCCTTCTGAGCTGCCAATAGAGCTTCTTGCTATTTCTTCTCATTGACTTCCAACTGCTCAATCTTGGCTTGAATCCTCTGGTCTTCTTGTGCACGGGCTTCGGTGATCCTGATCCACCTAGCCATGCTTTCCTCCAGGTAATGCTCAGCCCTAGCTTTCTGAATCTTGGTCTCCTTGCAGGCATTCTTCAAAACCAGCTCCCCTGCTCTTACTTTCCTTATATAGTCATCTGTCTTTTCAATCTTGGTCAGATGCTCAGTCTTGAGCCTTTCCAATCTTTCAATGTCCAGACGACCATCATTTCTCTCCCAGAGAGTCTTCTTCAGGGCTTCAGATAGCTGATTATTCCTCTCTTTCAGCTTCTCAAATTCCTCCAGGCTAACAGTTGCTGCAGGCTGTACTGTAGAAGGTCCAGGTGTGTCTTCCAAGGTGAAAGGCATTCTGGTGATCTGAGCTCTAGTACGGGACCAGTCTGAGTACTGAGCTGAAGCAATGTTGTTACACCTTCCAAGGATGGCTGTCCCTTTTGTCTGGATGTTGTCCCAAGCCCAGGCAGCTTGTCTGACAACAGCTGAATTAGGTTGCACTTCACAGTATAGGGTCTCAGCTAAATCCTGTCCTCTGGGAGGGTGAACCAAGGCCTATCCCAATTGTCTCTTAAACAGTAAAGGGTTGTAATTGATGCAACCTTTTACTCCTATTAGAGGTACATTAGGGTATTTCCCACAGCTGGTAATAATATCCTTGCTGTAACACCCCAAATTTTCCCTCTTCCTTTTAAGCATCATATCACATCATATTCATCATGAACATATCATTTTCTTAGCATCCTAGCATGGAAAGATGAGGCATAACATTTCTCATGTCCTAGCATTAGGCATATGATCATCTGTGGAGGTTCTTGAAGCATTTCAAGCCATGACAAGGGGCCCAATGGTTTTTTACAAGTCCTATGAGGGGTCTACATTGTATTTACAAGCTCAAGTTCATTTGCAAAGGCTCAGAAGGTTGGAAGATCATCTGAGAATCCAGGCTAAGGCAAAGCTCCTACACAAGGATCCTAAACTAGGGTTTGAGATTCAAGCTTGAAAACATCACAACTTTGGCCATTTCTATTGGGAAAAATCTTTTATATGTCAAGAGGATCCTAGGTACCAAACTTCATGAGAAAATTCCTTGTGGAAGTCAGGAAATTCTTCAGTTGCTTGCAGATGAAGTAATTGGTCAATTATGCCTTTAAAAAGTCAACTGTGTGATTTCAAGGGGTCCAACCCAATTTTTCTAGCCAAGGGATGTCCTTACAATGTTATAAGAGGTTTCTCAAGCTCAAGGATCAAGAATCATGAAGTTTTGAGGGTTTTTGCAAAAATGGTGCAAAGTTGGTTTTAAAGAAATTCCATTTTTGGCAACTTTTGCCCTAAAATTCAAGTGAGCTTAACATCATCAAAAATTCTTCAAATGGACCAAAGTCAAACATGAAAGTTGGAGATTAAGGCCTCCCATTTTCAAAAAGTACAAGTACTTTTTCATAGCCCTCTTGGTTTGGAATATAAGCCCCTCGAAAATTCCTTCAAATTAGGGCAAAATGCAAAATTTCATGCATGCACCAAGGGCCAATTGTCATGAAACTTCATTTTAAGGGCTGGTATGGATCCAATATGTTTACAAAGTTAAAATACATTGCAAATGGATCACTTTGCTCAAGAGAATGCACCAATTTCGTGCAAGGCAAGAATGTTGCTTCATAAGTGGATTTTTTGCATATTCATGAGAAAAGTGTGACAACTTAATCCAATGGCCAAGATTTTGTTTGTTTGAGATTAATGGATCAGATTAGAGTGCACATGGGCCTGAAGGCAAGAGAATGCATGAGTGTTTCATGCTCTCATCACAAATTGCAAAATTTGCAAAATCACCAAATACTCCTCATTCCCACGTGCAAACTTCTTCATCTTTTCAGCATTAGGTCATGGCATGATATAAAAGAAATTAGGGTTTCAGAATCCCTCAGCTCTCTCTCATTCTTCACTTTCAAAGTTTTTGAACAACTTTCAATTTCTCTCAAATATCCTCATACACGAACTCTCTCCAAAAACCAATTGTAGATCCTTGATCCTTGGAAGCTCAGGATCATTAATCACACACTTGTTCAAGCTTTCTCTCAAGAATCACAACCTTACCATTTCAGGGCAGGTGCTTGCAAAGCTCAAGATCCAGCCATATTCAAGGCTCTAGTTGCATTTATTTTGCAACTAGAGAGCATTTGGAGTGATTTGCATTCATCATCTAAACTTCTAGTAAGCTCATTCAAGATCTGCAATCTCAGGTTAGCTCATGAATCTTCAGATCTGAAATGGAAATTGTTTGTGAGCATCTTGATCTGTGATGTTTGCTGGTTATTCTATTGTTTGTGGTTTCGAAATTGGTGCAATAATGAGTGAGATATTTAAATTTCAATTTTCATGGTCCAACCTGTTTTTGCTCGATCCAGGAGTTTCATTGATCCATTGACTTTTTCATGTCCATTTTTGAACTCAGCGTAGCCTAATTACCCAATCTGTAACTTTGTGTTTATTATTATTGTGTTTTGTTCATCTGTTATTATTTTCGGTGGCAGAGCCCTAGCTCTGGTCACCGGAATCTGCAAAATTGTTGAACTAGGGTTTTAACGAAGAAGACAAGCTCTGGTCCCTTGGATTTTCTTTCTCACTTCACCAGATCATGACACGTCTTTAATGAAGACCACCCTCTCCTCACGTGTTTTCTAATTCTGTTTTAATGTGTCATACTTCTCACCAAACTATAAGTACCATGCGTCCTCACCTCATATCCAAACAAATGTCCACGTCAATTAATGAGGCTCTTCTTAGGACGCGCTGGATCAATCTGATGGCCATGTTATTTTCCAGATTATTTCCTTGAATTTCCACCTCTATTTTCATACTCCTGCACAGCCTTATGGGCCTCTCACTGCTTTTCGCACCCCCACAGCCATAAGCCCAATTGCATTTCAACGTGAATCCTGACTATTTTCACCTCCCAGCCTATTTTCCTCATTTTTAATTCTTTTTTCTTATTTCTTTTATTTCCTTTTTGCTTTTCAATTATTAAAAATACCTCCAAGTGTCTAAAAATTCCAAATTAATTCTTGAGTCTTCATTTGAGTTTTCTTTATTTTTCCATATTTTTATTTTCCATTTTTTTCTTAATATCCACGTGTCATTTAATTCTTCCTTTCAATTAATTCTTTTTTAAGTCCTTTTCAAGTATCCTGTCTTGTCCAATTTCCCTAGGGTTCATCTTTTTGAGTTTGGTGTTGATTCTTTTTGCTCTGGATTCCCAAGAGGATGTAGTTTATGTGTGATTTTTCCCCTGATTTTTAGAAATTTGTTCATTGGGTTTTGATCCTTGGCTTGTGTTGGAAGTTTCTTAACCCTAGTTCATGTTCTTGTCTTCATTTGACCTATCTAGCTTCTGAATTTTTCCCAATCCTTTTGGCTCATTGTTATATCATGTTTAAGGATCATTTGTCCTAAGTTGTGGAATTTTTAGATGCATTGTTGGTTTGATGTGAATATTTGTTCTTACCTTGTCCCATTTTGCTTCCTTTTGATCATAAGGTCTCTTATAAGCTTAGAAGGGCACTTGTGCCAACTTCTTCTTCTCATTTGGGATCTCTTTGGGGTATGGGTACCATTCTGGTCTTGGCTTAGGGTTTGTGCCTTAGAAACTTTTGTGTTTGGCTTACCGTTTGAGTTCATCTTTTCTTATGTGCTTTCACTTCATCTTCTTGCTTCTTTCACCTCATAATGTGTTTTTTTGGTCTTGTGATTCTCTTCTCTTCATCTCTCTTGCTTCTAAAGCATTTCTTTAACTTGTTTTGGTTCTGGTTGTGTGCCTTGAGTCCATGTTTTTGCATTTTTGCTTTGCATCTCATTAAGTTTGCATTTGTTTTTCCATGTGTTTCATGTTGCATCATATTGTCTTGCATGCTTCTTTCCTCATTCTTGTAACTTGCATATCCATTGAGAATTTGTATATATGACTTCACTTCTGTTTGTTTGATGTTGGCATGTCATTTGTTTCATTTTGCTTTGCTTGTTTGCTTATGTCACTAACCTTGCAGGGGCTATGGTAAGTGAGAGGTGTGGAAGTGATTCCCACATATCCAAATCTCATCTTCTTCTTCTTATTTCTTTATTGTGCTAACCCTTTGTTTGTTGGGCTTAGGCCTTACTCATCTTCATCTTTCTTCTTCTTCTCTTCTTCTTTTTTTCTTAGGATAGAAAACCACACTAACCTTAGGATATCCATGCATGACAACACTTAGGATTTCTTTAGTCCCCCTTTAGACTTTTACCTTTGTGATCCTTTTGGTTCTTCTTCTCTTCTCATCTCAAAACCCTAAAAAGCACTTAATAAAGTTTGAAGTAATACCTTAAGCAATAGCCTTATCCCATGAGGTACTTGTAGTCTTCCCATCTTGGGATAGTACAAGCATACCTTGTGATGCACAAGTCTGATCAAGGTATCTTCTTCACAAAGAAAATCATAAAAAACACTTCTTCATTGTAAATACCAAAAACACTTAATAAGTTAATGAGTTAGTGAGCTTAGGCCCTAATCTTTGGGTTCAAGTTTTGGGGATCTTCTCCTTACTTGAGTGTGCTTGTTCTATTATTCCATCTTGGAATGTAGTGACAAGTACACATTCCATGGAAAAGAGCTTGAGTTCACTTCCTTGGGACACACTCATAAAAGCTTCATAAAAAACATAAACAAACAATAAGAATCTTTCCTTCGGGAATTCTTTTCTCATCTCATTCGCTCTGTACACGAACTTGCTCCTACTTGTCATTTTGCAAGACGGTTACGCACTCGTCGTCCGAGTCTGCAACACCTGAGCATTGGCATAGGAAGTTCAAGCCTTAATTCACAAGCAATTTCCTTGCCACCCCTAGTTAGGGGAACTACGGCGTCTCTGATCCCCATTGTCCTGATGAGGTACGTAGGCAGCGGGGTAGGGCCCGTTCGAGCACAATCTTTATTTTCCCTACATTTTTTCTCTTTGTTTTCTCATTCAGTTCCTTTTCAGTTTTCTTTTTCCAGTTCATTTTCATTTCTTTGCAGCAACTTTCATACCCTCACCCTTTGAAACTTATTTCTTTGCAAGCGTGGATCCCGTCGGGTACGGCGGACGATCTGGGTGCTAATACCTTCCCAGGTCGTAACCGACTCCCGAACTCAGTCTCTTTGGTTCGTAGGACCCGTGTCCTTCCTTTTCTTTTCTTCTGGTTTGTGCAGCATTACCATTCCCGATCCTTCGGGATAAAAATGCCTGGCTGGCGACTCTTTTCTTTTCCGCGCCACTTTCGCGTTTGTACCAGGATGGAAATCCGGGGAGCGACAGCTGGCGACTCTGTTGGGGAATATTTAACCAGAGTATCTCTAGTTCCCCTGTGAGTCTCTCTTAGCGCTTGCTTGTTTCTGTTTCTTTGGGTGATGTTTGTTTGATGTGGCTTGTTGTATTTTATTGTTGTTTATTTACAGTTTTGTTTACAGCTTTATTTACAGTTTTCAGTATTTATTTTCCGCATCATATATACTAGACTGTCTGGACTGGTTTTCTGTTTGGTGGGATGGGTGTTACTATTTCTGAGAGATGAGCTCATTACCACGGCTCGAGTGCACCTTAGGACTTAGAGTGGTTCCACTTTGGCCTCATGAGATCTTGTCATGGGGGTAGTAGTGAGTTCCACACCCAGATTTGCGATTGTCTTAGAAATGTCTTGATTTGGGGATCTTCCTCTCTCATTTCATAACCTTGACAGTTATGTGCAGTTGGGGACCGATCATTGAGAACCTTGTGGAAACATCCCTCTTTAGTGATGACAGTGGCAGACCACATTGTGTGGCAAACCCATTCGCATCCGAGGGCCCACCTGGGACTTACATAGGAAGACCTTTGTTTCCCGGACTCAGCTGAGGCCTCCTTGCGTAGTATATAATGCCAAACCGATTCCCTGATTTGGTCATGAGCCATTTCTCGGAGATGGTGACAGTATTATTGCTATTCGGCTTTGAGAGTCCGTGATGTCTGACCTGGAGCCTACCAGTGAGATTGGGAGGGGTTTACAGGTTTGCGGGAACCCTAGGCCTCTACATACCCTCATTATCAGTGGTCCTTATCATGATTTCTGGTCCTATGGTCCTATGGTTCTGGTGTTCTGGTTTTCTTGGTACTGTGGTTCTGAGATATTCTATCAGAGAGTTGTGATTCAGAGGACTTTTGGTTTGCTAATTGATCAGAGGGTCCTTGTGTGAAATGTCTAGTATCCAGATGGTCCCAGTTGATCATATTCCTGCATTGCATTTGCATCTGCATCATCATTGCATTAACTGTTTATGTTTCCATTTTTCAGGTCATTGTTCATAATCAGTTCCCAGTTCTGGTAATCTTATCTCCAGATGGCAGAAATCAGAAGAGTTACAAGAAAAAAAGAATGTTCACTATACTTTTCCTCAACCTGAAGTCAGAAGTGTTCAGAAATTAGCAGGTCTGATGAATGACCAAGTCTTGGGCAATTTCAGGAAAAGATATGGCCAGATATTGAATTATGTGGACAAGCCCACTGCAGACCAGAAGGATAGTTTGCATACCTTGTTGCAGTGTTACGATCCTCTGTTGTGTTGCTTTGTGTTTCCAGGTTACATCTTAGCTCCTACATTGGAAGAGATTTTCAGCATTCTGAATGTTCCAGTCAGAGAGACATTGCCATTCTATGGGTCTGAGGTGGTGCTTAAAGAAGAAGACATAGCCAAAGTTTGTCGTCTGCCAGCTGCTACAGTCAAGAGGGCTCTGAAGGATAGTGAAGGTAATGGACTCCCTTGGAGTGTGCTCATCCCAGAGGCAGAGAGATATGCTACAGAGGCTAATTGGAATGACTTTGGTGCTTTGTTGGCTTTGATGGTGTATGGGTCTAGCTTGTTCCCTGGAGAGAAAGAATTTGTAAGCTTGGAAGTGATCTCTATCTTTGCAAAAGGCAATCATGTGCCAACTCTGTTGGGTGACTTCTATTACAGTGTGCATTACAGGAATGAGAAAGGTAGAGGTGGACCAGTAGTCTGTTGTGCTTCTTTGTTTGCTGAGTGGTTTGCCAGACAGTTGCCAAAATCAGGTGCCTTCAAGGAGATGAGGGATGAGTGGAGGTGGTCAAGAAGGTTGATGGGGTTAACTGCTGAAGATATTGCCTGGGGATATGACAGAGATCTGCTAGGTAAAGAATTGCTGGTCAGTTGTGGAAGATTTGCTGGTGTACCTTTGCTGGGAAGGAAGGGTGTAATCAGTTATCATCCAAAATTAGCCAGGAAGCAGTTTGGCTACCCTTTGAAAGATCCTCCACAGATGGAAGAGTTTGCTGAGTCTTTGTATTTTCCTGTGGAAGGAAACAAGGAGTTAGTTCTACAAGCAGTCCAAGCTTGGGATCATAGGATAAGGAAGGGTAAGAAAGACTTTGGCAGAGTTGATCCTAAGACGTATCCACCATTTGATACATGGTTGCAAAGGCATGTAGAAGAAGTTCTCATGCCTTTCTCAGTAGAAGCTCCAATTTACCCCAGAGAAGTGCCAAGCCAGAGTACTGTCTCCCTTGAAGAGTACAAGAAATTGGAAAGTGAAGAAGAAGTGAAGCAGAAGGAAAGTTGCAGAAGATCCAAGCCTCTTTGGAAGCTAAAGAGAAAGACTTTTCTGGAAGGGAAGCTCACTTTCACAGGTTGGGTCTAATGGAGGCAAAAAGAGAAGCTGAACGCAAAAAGACTTTGAAGACTCTCAAGGATGCTCGTCAATCCATTGTTTGGTTGCAAGGCCAAAGGGAGGAAGAGCAGAAGAAGTTCAAAGAGAAAGAAGAGTTCTTTGAAGTGCAAATGGCCTTCAAGAAGGAATAGGTGGAGCAAGTCCACACCATCCGGAGGGAAAAGACTCAGCAGTTAACACAAAGTCAGTTAGCCTTGGAGGAAGCAGGGAAGGAGATTGAAGAGCTCAAGTTGAGAGCGGGTGTCAAGAAGGGCAAAGCAGAGGTGGCAGAGCTTGGGTCCTTAGTTTAGTTTATTTTTAAGACTACCTACAGACTTGTTGTAGGAGTCTTGCTTATTTTGTTTTGTCTTTTATTCATGTAATGGCTTGTAACCCTTCGGGGAATATTTTTGTTTGTGCTCTAACTTTTGGCCGGCAGTGGTTTGTCCATGATATACAGTGTTAATGTGCAAATTATCATTTCTTAATGTGCAAGACTCGTTTGTTTGATACTGCTAATATATGAACATTCTTCAAAGAGAAAGTCTGAAAGCTCAAACTGAAAGTGGCTGTCTGGAATAGATACCAAAACTGGGGCATGCAAATGCTTAAAACCTGGGAACATGAGCAGTTACATTGCATTGCATATGATGTGTTTGTTTGTTTTGCAGGTAGTGCTTCAGTTTCTAATATCTTTTGTGTTTCAGGCACTATAGCTCCCAGAAAAGTTCGGGTACAGCCAGTCGCACACAGATATCCAACAAAGGTCAATAGAGAGCGAGTCATGGATCAGATGCAAGCTGACTTAGCTAACTTGAGGCTGAGGATGGATAATTTTATGACTCTGATGGCAGGCATGGGTCAGAATCAAGAGCGTCTGCGGGAGTTGATTGAAAATCAAGCCAGGAACAACACTGCTACTGAGGGAGGTAATCGTAACGGTGTGGGCGCACGTCAAGTTGAAATGCCTGTAACACAGCCAGGGGTTACTATAATCAATGATGGGCTGAACAATGTGCAAATGGACGGACAAGACGAACAGTTCACTCTGCTGGACAAAGCTGAAGGTCAGGGGGCTGAGATGAACAGGAAGTTTGAGGAGATGGCAGAACAAATCAGGGCTATTCAATCCCAGAGTTCTTTGGGATTTGACATTACTGACTTGGGCTTGGTTCCAGGGGTTAGAATCCCTTACAAGTTCAAAGTCCCAACTTTTGAGAAATACAACGGCACGGCGTGTCCCAAGACTCATCTTCAGTCATTCGTAGGAAGGATTGATGCTCACACTGATGATGAAAAACTCTGGATGTACTATTTCCAGGACAGCCTGGTCAGGGCCTCTCTGGAATGGTATATGAAGCTTAGCAGAGTCAACATAAAGAGCTGGAAAGACCTGGCAGAGGCTTTTGTGAGACAATACCAGTATAATTTGGACATGGCTCCAAATCGCACTCAATTGAAACACATGTCTCAAACTGCTAAGGAGGGTTTCAAAGAATATGCTCAGAGGTGGCGTCAGCTCGCTTCCAGAGTGCAACCACCCTTGTTGGAGAACGAGATGGCTGACATGTTTATGGGGACTTTGCAAGGTATGTTTATCGAAAGATTGGCGTCCCGTTCTGCTACCAAATTCAATGACATAGTAATTGCTGGAGAGAGGGTAGAGACTTTGCTAAAGATGGGAAAGATCCAGGATACAGGTGTGAGCAGTTCGAATGGAGCAAGAAAAGCTTTCAGCGGACCCCCAAGAAGAAGAGAAGGGGAGACCAATGCTGTGTTTGGCCGAGGACGGGGCCGAGGGTATAGAAGACCATATGAGCATGTGGCAGCAGTCACAATTCCTTCTAATCCTGTGCAGCAGATGCAACCTCAACAACAACAGCAACAACAACAGCCGCTACGAAACAACTACCAACAGAGACCTTATCAGCCAAGGCAAACTCGTCCGGCTAATAGGGTGCTTGAGGCAATCCCCATGACTTATGTTGCTTTGCTACCAAGATTGTTGGACCTGAATTTGATTCAACTGAGGACTTTGGCACCACCACCACCTGGAGAGCTTCCACTGGGTTATGATGTCAATGCTAGATGCGCTTTCCACTCAGGAGCACCCGGGCACTCGACTGAGAAGTGCAGGGCGCTACAGCACAAAGTTCAAGACCTGATAGACTCCAAGGCGATTAACTTTGCACCACCGCCGAATGTTACTTCGAACCCTATTCCTAATCATGGAGGGGCTAGAATAAATGTCGTTGAGGTTGGTGAAAAGTTAAGTCTTATTCTGAGCATAGAGGAAGTGAAGACTCCGTTGATGGTAGTGAAGGAGAGGTTGCTGAAAGGTCAAGTGTTCCCGGGTTGTAGTTCTGATTGCGAGAAATGTCTGAATTCTGTGAATGGGTGTGAAGACCTGAAGAGGGGATTGCAGAGTTTGATTGATGATGGATCTTTGCAGTTTAACAAGGTTGGTAATGAAGTTGATGATGTGTCCACCATAACCATTTTCTATGATGAAGTTAAGATGCCTGCCAGAAGAGAGCCTGTTACCATTTATACTCCTGAGATTAGTCCTGTGACTATCACCGTGCCTGGGCCTGTTCCTTATACAGACAATAAAGCCATTCCATGGCATTACGGCTCAGATGTGTACGTCGCTGGACAGAAAGTGGAGAGCAAGTCTGTTGCTATTGACCCGACTGTAGTGAATGTCGGAGGCGTTGGAGGCTTTACCAGAAGTGGTCGTCTATTTGCTCCCCCAGTTCTGAGAGGGGATCCTGAGGCTAAGGCTTAGAACCCTAATGCAAGGCCCAAGTTACAAGCTATTTGTCTTAGTGATTTATTAAGGTGGATTGAGTAAGAGGTTTAAACACATTAAGGGTCTAACACTTAGGATTAAAGTTATACACTCCATCCTAAGAGAAGGATGCAGGCATAACCTTAATCACAAAGCCTTAAAACCTTAAGGGTTTAGTCCCTGATTATGAGATGAGAAGAGAAGACAATAAAGATGACACAAAGGTAAAGCTAATGGGGGACTAATCAAACCTTAATTTTTATCATGCTTGGGTGTTCCTAGAGTTTATGAGGCTTGCAAGAGGTCTTCAAGGAGAGCCACCAAGGAAGAAGCAAAAGAAAGGAGGAGAAGCAGAAAAAAGCAAGTCAACTTACTTCACTTAAGAAGATAAGTTGCTTGAAGAAAGAAAGTGAAGAAGGGACATGAATGAGCAAGCTCACTCTAAAGAAAAACAAAATGCAGCAATGATGCATGAGAGAGATGAGAGGAGATTGTGAGAAGTGAAAGCAAATTCACTCCTCAAAGTACTTACCACCTGAAAAGTTAGCATAAGAGAAAGAAATGAAATGAAAATGAAATGAATGCAAAGGTGAAAACCAAAACCAGAAGCATATTTATGATGTAAATGATGCTATGACATGATGCAAATGTATGCTAAGAGATGTGAATGATCATACAAGTAATGAGGATGCAGATGAAACATTAAAGGAGCATGAAAGAACATGAATGCACATGAATGCACATGAAATTAAATGAAGGCATAACATGGTAAGTGGATAAAGAAATGATTAAGCATGGTTCTAATGTGTCCTAGGATGTATTGGAAGTCATGTGGATGCAATAAATGTCATGGCAAGTTCATGAATGCAAGCATATGCAAGATGTATGCAAGAGAAGATGAGAAATTAGGGTTTTCATGCAACATGTGATGCAAAAGTCAAAAACAAAAGCAAATGACAAGATAAAAAATTGAAATTGCAACCAAAAGAACCCTAACCCCATATGATATCACACCCCAAAGGAGAAGACCTAACTCTTAACCTAATGAAAGCTATGATTTTTCTAAGTTATCTAGGGTTTTAAGGTACTTAAAGGGGAAAAATGCAAATCAATTCAAAAAGGCAGAAGAAATTCATGACAAAATTATGTTAGGAGCTGCATTTCAAATGAAGATCAATGCAAAAAGAACCATTGTCATACCATTCTTGGTTAGGCAGAAAATAATTCTTGACGTTAGGGTTCTAAAATATGAATTTTATGAACCCTAAATTCAAGAAAATTGTCAAAAATGGTTCAAAACCAAAAATATATTTGTGTGGATGGTATGACAATGTCTCTAAATGTTTAAAGATGCAATATGAATTTTTTGGGATTTTTTAGAAACCTAAATAATATTTTAATTAATTAATTTTTATTAATTAATTAAAATAAACATTTAAATGTCTAAAAAATGATTTTTAAAATGCAAAAAATAAAAATAAAAATATTTTTTGGGTTAAGAAAATTATTTGGAACCAAAATGCAGAATAAAAATATTTTTGGCATTTTCTTGCTATTTTAAATAAAATATACAAAACAAATAGGAAAATATGAAATTAAAAATTAAAATAAACTGAAGTATGCAAAGGGAAAGGCCAAGATTGAATCTGGGGAAGGATTGGTTGACTGTGCGCCAGATCCTGTGGCTGGAATTCAAACTGAGCTAATTTCATTTAATTAAATTAATTAAAGCAATTAGGGTTTAATGATGGCATCTGGACCACTCATCTCACGCGGGAACCTCAAATCCTACGGCCACAATTCAGATTATGCCCTAACCCTAATTAAGACACTAATGACATTCAGGTGGCCGAAGAAGACCTCCGGTCATCTTCTCCGGCCAGACCTTCACCTAAAAATTTCTAACTTCTTCCCTAGGTACTTTCTGGAGCTCTAAAGCTCCAGATTCACTCCTCTCACTCTCCTAAGATCAAATCCACTCTCAAAACAAATTTCTTTTCACTCAAACTCCTGATTCGAAGAGAAACATAAACATGGCAAATATTTAAGACAATCAATACACTCTCATTTCTCAATCATTTTCAAAAATTCCAAGTTCAGTGTGATCAGTGAAGCATGCTTAATCATTTTGTAACATAAAAAAGAAGTTCTAGAAAAAATAATTCGAATGGCTACCTGAGATGGAGCTTTCAACCCTTGAGCTTTCTGGCCACTTCCTTGGTGCAAAATGCCTCTAATGACCTTCCTGAAGAGGTTGCAATACTTGGAAAGCTTTGTGGATGGCTGGTTTATGAGTTTGCACCTCAACTGGCTGAAAATCGTATTTTGTTTATGGTGTGTTCTTGGCTGTTTTAATGGGTGGTTTATGATCAGTGAGTGATTTAGAAATGAATGGTGGTGTTTGTTTGAAGATTGAGTGGCTGAGTTATGAATTTCGAAAGTTTTTGCAAGAGGGAGAGTTTTTTGAGAACTTGGTGATTCTTAGGGTTCAGCTTGTGTTCTTGTGTGTTATGACCAGCATTTGGTCCACATATCAACTTGTGATAGGTCTGTGGAGTGGTTGTGCCCTATTGTGATTGGTATGGCCCTTCTTGCAAAAAGTCACCAACTTGTGTACTTGAGGTATGGGCAAGGATGCAGCTGGCCTTTGGGCATGTCCATGCGCAGCTGACTTCAAGGAAGTCCAAAAATCCATTCTTGAGGCAATTCAGCACGTGGGAAATAAGTTTTGGGGTGTTTTGCAATTATGTGAAGTTTTGGCCCCTTTGAGAAATCTTGATGTTCAAGGCATGTGATCTTGCAATTCCTTGGGAAATTCTGACCTAGAAGCAATGTACTATGATGTTATGATGTATTGAAGTGTGTTTGAAGTCACAAAAAGCCTTGGTAAGAGGTTTTGCAAAGAATCCCTTTTGGTACATTCTTGAAATTTTAGGTTTTTTGCCAACTTTGACAAGCCATATCTTGAGTTACAAAATGAACTAGGTCTTGTTCTTGTACTTTTTGAAAAGGGCATGATCCAATCTACAACTTTCATGACCAACAATTTTTCATTTGAAGCATTTTCGGTTGAGAAAGAGGAGGTTGAAAAACTTTCCCAAAATGGAAAGTTTACATTACAAGTCATTTCCATTTTTGGCAAATTTTGGTATAGCTCACTTTTCTTCAATTTTGTGATCTTCTAAGCACTTCAATGATCAAATAAAGATCATATAACTTCAATTTGATGAAAAATCCACTTTGGTTCCCATGGTGAGGGCCTCAGATGCCCTGATTTTGCTTTGACTTGCTCAAGAAGTTACCTAGTGATCAGATGACTTCCACAATGAATTTCTTTATAAAACTTGGTACACATGATCCTTATAACATATTGAGACCAATAGAAACAAGAATGATCAAAAAATTTGGAGTTATGGCCTCTGAAACCAAAACCCTAATTTTAGGTCATCTGTGTAGTTAAACCCTAGCTCTGCTTCCATGCTTTGCCAGTTCTTGTGATTCTTTGACTTCCTTGATCTCTGGAGGATAAAATATGATGATTGAACATACATGGACCCCTTTGAGATGATTGAAGACCTTTGGAGTGGCTCAGATGAATCTTGGATGGCTCAAATCACAAACCCTAGATGCAAATGAATTTGAACTGATGCAGTGAAGCAAAAATGCAATATGAGATGATATGATCAAACAAATGCAAATATGAAAGATCACAAGCCATGGTGTGAAATTAAGAGGGAAAATTTGGGGTGTTTACACGATGTACCAGAGGGGATTCTCCTTACCTTAGCTCAGTTTTATGATTCGTTGCATCATTGTTTCACCTTTCCTGATTATCAGCTTGTGCCGACCTTGGAGGAGTATTCTCATTGGATGGGTCTACCTATTTTGGACAAGGAATTTATTTTCAGTGGTTTAGAGAAGGAGCTTACTACCAAAGTCATCTCCAAAGCCCTTTTTCTCAAGGAGTCCGATCTTAATGGGAAGTTTCTTCCAAAAGGGAGTGTTCATGGTATTAATGCTAAGTTCTTGATGGGGAAAGCTTCTACTTCACTTACTTTGGGTCATAAGGATACATTTGAGGCTATTCTTGCTTTGCTCATTTATGGGATTGTCTTGTTTCTTAACTTAGATGGTATTGTGGATGAGAATGCCATTCAGATTTTCTTGAAGAAGAATCCGGTACCTACTTTGCTTGGAGACATGTATCATGCCTTTCATTATAGGACCTGCAAAGGTGATGGAGAGATTGTATGTTGTGCGCCTCTTCTCTACAGGTGGTTTATTTCACACCTACCAAAGTCCGACGTCTTCAAGGATAATAGAGAGAAGCGAAGATGGTCTCAAAGGATTATGTCTCTTTCTCATAAGGATATAACTTGGTATTGTTCCCATTATGATACTGGAGTGCTTATTGATAGTTGTGGAGAATTTCCTAATGTACCTCTTCTTGGTACACGTGGGGGAATTAGTTACAACCTTATTCTTTCTAGGCGACAATTGGGATATTGTTTGAAGGACATACCAAACAACCTTTCCTTATCCATTTTCTTCTTTCTTAATGGTGCAGATCATGTAGAAATGAAGAAAATTATTGCTCATTCTTGGCATGCGGTTCATCGGAAAGAGAAGGGTCAATTGGGAAGATAACACCTTGCTCCCTCCGAGTGTTACATCCAGTGGGTTCGATCTAGGGCTTCCAAGCTCAAGATGCCTTATCCACCCGAGGAGCCTTTGTTTCCTATATTACCATTGTCTGCTTTTCTTCCTCCCATTGATGAGAAGGTTGCTCTTCAAGAAGAGTTGGACAAGATGAAGCAAGAGAAAGAAGAATGGCTACTTAAGAAGATGATGATGCAAGAGCAGCTAAAGGAGAAGGATGATCTCATTGAGTTACTTGAGCGGCGTGTTACGAAGAGGCCAAGAGAGGATTTATCTTCCTCTAGTACTCCATCTACCATTCCTCCTACATTCGGTGCTTGGAAGACCATTGATGACCAGTTGGTGAGGGATAAGGAAGACATGGAGGATCAGTACAAGAAAGAGATTAAGAGAATTCGCATGAAGTACCAGCCGAGATTTGGATCTTCTTCAGATGTGATCCCCTAGGCCTAGTTTACTTTTTCTCTCATGAATTAGGATTGTTGAGGCTTGTACTTCACTTGTAATCCTTACTTTGATTTTAATGAGAATGAGTTTTTAAGTACTTCAAAAAGCGTTTCTTTATAAATATTGCAAGTTATCTTATAGTCCTTTGAAATATTTGCATTTGCATACGCATACCATGCATCATACCCGCATTTGTCTTGCTTTGTGAGTGTTCTCCAGGGATCTTATGTTGTTTCTTGGTCTTCATTCAGTTCTCCTTTCAAGCTGACTCAAAAATTTGATACTCGAGCTAATCGGAAGAAGATGTCGGAAACCTTACAGCAAGAGAATCGTGAGCTATGCGAAGAAGTTGCATATCTGAGGGAAAGCTTGGAAAGAGTTACTGCCATGATGGAAGGCTTGGTGGCTGCTCAGAATCAGCCACCTCCTCCTAATTCTCCTGTTCAGAATACAGTCATCTCTGAGATTGTCACTGCATCAATTCCTGTTGAAACTGTCATTTCTCCTCGCTATCGCATGCCTTCTAGCACACCATGGGGCATGCCAGTTGATTTCATTCCTGCTGGTTATCATCCTCCTCCTCCTGAGACTGCTGCATTTAATACTCTTCCGCCAGTGATGACTACTGCACCGCCTGTGATGCACACTATTCCACACTATGATGAAATGATTTACCATGGTGAGCCCAGTGAAGGCGCTGGTGTGATTGAAAGACTTGATGATTTTCAAGGTTGTTTTGATGAGATACAGAAGGAGATGAGAGCCTTGAAGCATAAGGATTTGTTCGGAAAAGATGCTTATGATCTTTGTTTGGTCCCTAATGTTAAAGTTTCGTACATGTTCAGGTTGCCTGAGTTCGAGAAGTATAAAGGCAACACTTGTCCTTTGAGTCATTTGACTATGTATGCTAGAAAGATGTTTGCTCAGATAGACAATGATAAGCTGCTGATTCATTATTTCCAGGATAGTTTGACTGGTGCAGCTATGAGGTGGTACATGAGTTTGGATACTAGCCAAATAAAGACTTTCAATGATTTGGGAGAGGCTTTTGTTAGGCAATACAAGTATAATGTTGATATGGCACCAGATAGAGATCAGCTTCGTGCTATGTCCCAGAAAGACAAAGAGACTTTCAAAGAGTATGCACAGAGATGGCGTGAGCTAGCAGCTCAGATTGTTCCTGTAACACCCCAAATTCGATTATGAGTAATTGTTGCTTATTTGAGGATATATGATAATTTTGGAAAATAAGTGGTTATGTGGCCCGATGCATTGTGGTGATATTATTTTAATAATATTAATAATAAGAATAATCATGTAGTATTATTCGAAATTATTGTTTATTATTAGATAATAATAAAAGTGGGGGTATGGAGGTTATGTTGGTCAATTGGGAATATGAGGAGTACTTTTATATAATATGAATAATTACTGTATTATTATATTAGTATTATTTAATAAAAATATTGAGGAAAAGGGCAAGATGGTCTTTATGAAGAAAGAGTAAGGTTAAGTTGGGAAAAACATAAACTGGGATAGTTTTTTGTAAAAGTGAGTATACAATCAAAATTGGATCTATCGTGTTTTTGGAAAAGAGCTCTGAAGAAAGGAAGGAGAAGAAGCTCAGAGTCAGGAAGTTACGAAGAACCTTGGAGAGGTGTATCAATTGGCGAAATTCTCTAAGGTATGACGAGTTTTGATAATCTATTATAATTATATAGGAATTGGTTTATAAATAGATTAGGTTTGTATGATTTCGGGGATTGTTAGGTTTGATGACATATATTGAGTTATAAGAGTATGAATTGGTGAATTAGGATTGATAAGATGATTTAGAATGGTGTGTTTGATGTTTGAATTGATATATTGTTGTTGTATATGATTAATTTTGATTGGTAAGAAGTTTTGGGTTGCATTGGAATGAATTCGTATGAAAAATTGAGGTATTTTGGTGTAGAATTCGTAAAAACAGCAGAAAACTGCTTATGTACAGGTGTTAACCGGTTAACGCTTTGGTTAACCGGTTAACCAGTGAAAAATATGAGTTTTGGGCAAAAAAATGAGGCGTTAACCGGTAACGCTTTGGTTAACCGGTTAACACTGTAACAATGGCACTTTTACTTTGAAAAATTCATAACTTTTGATCCGTAACTCCGATTTAGGTCTCGTTTGAAGCGTCAGAAAGCTAACGAGACGAACTTTAATTTGATGAAATAAAATGAGTGAAATGATACATTTTTAAATGATGAATATTTAGAAAAAGTTGAGTTGGTTTTATGATTATAAATAAGATTCTATTGTAAGTTAACGATTTGTTGTTGTTGATGAAGGAAGTCGTTTGTTTTGCTATTAAAAATTGGTTTTATGATTATACACATGATGTTATTGTGAATTGGAGTTTTGTTGTTGTTGATGAGGGGATTTGTTTGGTTGTCTCGTTGATTCGAATAATTGTTTTGTGGTATGGTTGATAAAAGAAGTATGGTTGATGTGTTGTCGTGATGAAATACATGATTTTATGATGATTATCTGTTGAACATAAAAATGATGGGTTATGTCTTGATGAGTTGAGGTAGCTAATGAAATGAGGTTTTGACGTGTTATTACGATGGAAATATATGATTAATTGATGTTGAGTTGTTGATATGAAATGAATGATGCGCAATTGATTTCTCGATGAATTTTACGGTGTAACGCATCATTGCATTTCATGATATTCACGATGGGGCTTCGGCCTATTTATTTGCTTCAATCCCATTGTGTGGATTGAAATGTCTCGATGATTCACGATGTGCTCCTTTGTGGAGGGTTGATGGTCATGTATCCATCTCACGATGAAATTGGTACCACATGCATAATTGCATATCATGATAGTTGGAATTGCATATGTCTGGATGAATTCACGATTGAGTTGTTGTTGCTGAATTTTTATAAGGTGTTCATGATTGAGTTGTTGTTGCTGAATTATATGGGTGAAGATGTTATGACATGCTTATGCTAATTTATTTATATTCCATATTTTAATATATTTATGATAAATTATGATTACTCACCCTGCCTGCTTGAAAATGTTGCCTCCTTCGTGGCTAACTTGCAGATGTCGAAGAGTAGACTTGCAGTGCAATAGGAGTTTCACGAGTCTCGGAACATCTTTAGTGTTCCTTATTAGTGGTTCTGGTTTATGTGTCCTGCTCTATGTCATGTAACACTTGGATGGGTTTTCTTTTGCTAAAATGTTTTCAGTTATGTTATTATTTGGATAAATGTTTTCCCATTTTATGATGTTAAATTCAGGATGGTGAAAATTATGTTTATGAAGTAAACTAATGAAGTTTTGAATTTTAAAGTTTAAATTCCGTTGCGAAATGCTTTATGTTATTATTGATGTTGTAACCCGTGTTACGGGACAGGACACTGTGTGTTTGATTTTCTGATGAAATGTGATACCCTTTCTCGATTATTACTCTGATATTATTTAAATATTTTATTTTGGGGTAGAAGGTTGTTACATTAGTGGTATCAGAGCAGGTCGGTCTGTCCGGCCAGTGTCGTTAATGTCGTTTATTTCCCTAGTGCGCGATATGTGTGTGAAACACTGTCGGCACTTGTTTGTTGGTTTCTAGTTGTTGTTTGTAGAGATTAGTTTGGAATTAAGTGGGGGAGAAGCTTGCTTCCGAAATGTTATTGGTATGAAGAAATTGGTTCGAGTTGATGTTGGTTGTGAGAGTGCAAGGTTGTGAAGACGATGTTGTTGTGGACCGGCAGGAGTTTGGACTCCTGAATTCGTATCAGTCGAGTTAGAGAAGTGTGTATATTTTAGGTGGGAATTGTTTGAGAAGGAATATTTACTTTGATGGAAATGATAAGTTGATAGATCAAATTGCTAGATTGTTTCGCTTTAAGTGTAGTTGGATTAAGCTGATTAAATTTTGAAGCTAGAGTTAGAGTAAAATCCTTGGTAGAGTTTGGAAGAAAAAGAGGAGAGAGATTGAACTTATGTTCATCAATCTCAAAATTCTGGTTTTTGAAATCTTGGAGCAGCTGTCACGAGAAGTGGTATAACTTTTTGCTCGGAACTTGAAATGAAGCGGTTATGGACTTTTTGGAAAGCTTACAGAATTTCCTACAGTTTACATATAAGATTTGCATTCGGGATGTTTGTGATAAGGAAGATAAGTGTGTTTTACTAGTTGGGTCTGCTGCTGATTTTGGAAAATTCTGCATACAAGAATTCTTGACCAGTCCCATTGCAAGGGGAATAACTTTTTACTCGTAAGTCGGATTTGAGTGATTCTTGAAGTTCTGAAATCTGCACAAAATTCTCTTCATGTTAGAATATGTATTTTTGATTTGGAGGTCTTTATTGGAGAAGATAATTGCGTTCAAAGTGGGGCGTGTTTT
The DNA here is from genome assembly GCA_963966055.1 of Lathyrus aphaca. Classification (NCBI taxonomy): domain Eukaryota; kingdom Viridiplantae; phylum Streptophyta; class Magnoliopsida; order Fabales; family Fabaceae; genus Lathyrus; species Lathyrus aphaca. Next base: position 366,018,339 of record OZ014521.1, read on the forward strand.
GCTGGAAATTTTAGGAAGATGAAATATTGAAATATAATAAGATGTCGGTATTAGAGGGAATGCATAAGTATTTGGAGAATGCATAAATGTGTAATGAGGATGATTAAAATTATGATGTTAGATGATAGTAATGTTGAGAGGAAGATGATGTTTGAATTGTGTTGTTAAGAATTATAATTTGAATTAAAGTCATGAATGGAAGAGAACCAAATTGGATTGTGTTTAATATCGTAGTGACTCCGGTGTTATAAGAATATTTGAAGCAGTGTTATAAAAGGACATGTATGATGGATTGTGTATTGGATTTTGGATGTCTTGGTGAAATCGACTAAGTCAGAATTAAGAAAGCTAAGAAGATGTTGATAAGTCTTATAGAGTTGGCGGAGAATTATGCCTACGGACTTTATACATAAGTTGAAGTACGCTATTGTGTTGGGTAACGACTATTTATGCCGCTATTATGGTTGTCGGATATTTATTGACAAATTGAGGAACTGACCATCCTTAATCTATTTTTGATAATAGACAAAATCATAATTGAGGAATAGATGTGTCATGCTAACTAGTATAGTATATGAGTTGAATTAGTTGAAGTCGAGCTGGGCATTTGAGTGTTGTTTGAATTATCGATGGAGAATCATATATAAGAATGTTAGTCAGATTTAAGAATGGTGGTATGAAGTTACGTTGGGAGTAAATAGTATTGTGGAAATTTGTAGTTAAACTCTGGATAATAAAATTATTGTTTGATGATAAATTAAGTGGCATGAGGCTTGGAGTTTCTTGAGATGATTCGAGGTTAAAGTATATGGAAAATTAAGACCAAGATTTTCAAGAGTATAGGATTGAATTGAGTTGAAAGAATCTGACGAAGTAAGATTATAAGTGAGTTTATTAAAGCCTGATTTTGATTAGAACATGGATAATTGTTTTGGTTGCGTTGGTTCGGAAAAGAATTTATGAAAGGTGTGTTAGTATGAGTAAGAATCGAGGATTCGATACGTTGGATTAATTAGAAGCAAAGAAATATGAGTTATCTTGTGGAAACTGTTGTATCGATGTACCTTATATTGTCATAATGATATAGTGTGTTTAAGGTAATTTTCGAAGGAGGTATTATTTAAGATGGTAAAGTTGTAGTTGTGTTGAGGATAATTGGAAATTCATGAAGTATGTAAATTTTTGACCAAAATTTGGAAGTTCTCGCGGTTGTATTTATGATTGAACGTTCGGAGATGTTGCCTTATGAATTTAAGTTGGATGTATTCGGTAACTACAAGAGTAGAATACCTATTGAAACAAAATTCAGAAGAGTTAAGTCGAAGGTGTTATGGATGTGTTGGTTTGGTGATTGAAGAAGTTGGAAATTAACTTGGTAGTCCTGGAACTTTGCAGAGTAATCAGAGTGCGCAGCGAATGCGTGGTGCAGTGTAGTTGTTGTTTGTGAATGAAGACGATGTTCATAGTCGATTGTTTTGATGTTGGATTTAAACTGTGTGTTCCAGACATTTCGGGAATTAAAGAAAGTGTTTTTTTAGAGGGATATAAAATTCGACTGAGTATTCATCATGGCGCTACGAAGATGTATTAGGATTTACGCAGGTTATTTTGGTGACCGGGTATGAAAAGGGTATTGCTGAATTTGTATATGTTTGTTTGACATGCTAGAAGTCGAAGATTGAACATCAGAGACCTTTAGGTATGATGCAACCATTGAATGTTCCTGAGTGGAAATGGGATAGCATTTCCATGGATTTTGTGACTGGGTTACCTAAGACTACAAGAGGTAATGATTTGATGTGGGTAATTATTGACTGATCAACTAAGTCGGCGCATTTCTTGTCAAAGAAGATTAATTATTCTATGTAGAGGCTAGTTGAGATTAATATTGAAGAATTGTGAAGTTGCACGGTGTACCTTTGAGTATAGTATCAGATAGAGAACTGCGGTTTACGTCGAAGTTTTGGAAGAGTTTGCAAGATGCTTTGGGTACTAAATTGAGGATGAATTCTGCTTATCATCCATAGACGGATGGTCAGACGGAAAGGACATTCCAATCTTTAGAAGATCTGCTGAGAGCTGGTGTTTTGGATCAAGGAGGATCTTGGGATAGTCATTTGTCATTGGTTGAGTTTACATACAACAACAATTTTCATGCTAGTATTAGAAGGGCTACAAATGAGGCGTTGTATGGTGGACATTGTCGCACTCCATTGTGTTGGTATGAGTCAGGAGAGAGTTTGGTGCTTGGGTCAGAGGTTGTCTAGGAGACAACGAAAGATAAAAATAATTTGGGAAAGGATGAACACGTCGCAGAGTCGTCAGAAGAGTTATCATGATGATAGGAGAAAAACACTTGAGTTCCAAGCAAGAAGATCAAATAAGGGAGTTGTATCTGACTATGTCTACTCCTGGTAATTTTCAAGGACAAAAATTCTGTAAGTGGGGGAGAGTTGTAACACCCCAAATTCGATTATGAGTAATTGTTGCTTATTTGAGGATATATGATAATTTTGGAAAATAAGTGGTTATGTGGCCCGATGCATTGTGGTGATATTATTTTAATAATATTAATAATAAGAATAATCATGTAGTATTATTCGAAATTATTGTTTATTATTAGATAATAATAAAAGTGGGGGTATGGAGGTTATGTTGGTCAATTGGGAATATGAGGAGTACTTTTATATAATATGAATAATTACTGTATTATTATATTAGTATTATTTAATAAAAATATTGAGGAAAACGGCAAGATGGTCTTTATGAAGAAAGAGTAAGGTTAAGTTGGGAAAAACATAAACTGGGATAGTTTTTGTAAAAGTGAGTATACGATCAAAATTGAATCTATCGTGTTTTTGGAAAAGAGCTCTGAAGAAAGGAAGGAGAAGAAGCTCAGAGTCAGGAAGTTACGAAGAACCTTGGAGAGGTGTCTTAATCGGCGAAATTCTCTAAGGTATGGGGAGTTTCGATAATCTATTATAATTATATAGGAATTGGTTTATGAATAGATTAGGTTTGTATGATTTCGGGGATTGTTAGGTTTGATGACATATATTGAGTTATAAGAGTATGAATTGGTGAATTAGGATTGATAAGATGATTTAGAATGGTGTGTTTGATGTTTGAATTGATATATTGTTGTTGTATATGATTAATTTTGATTGGTAAGAAGTTTTGGGTTGCATTGGAATGAATTCGTATGAAAAATTGAGGTATTTTGGTGTAGAATTCGTAAAAACAGCAGAAAACTGCTTATGTACAGGTGTTAACCGGTTAACGTTTTGGTTAACCGGTTAACCAGTGAAAAATATCAGTTTTAGGCAAAAAAAAATGAGGCGTTAACCGGTTAACGCTTTGGTTAACCGATTAACACTGTAACAATGGCACTTTTACTTTGAAAAATTCATAACTTTTGATCCGTAACTCCGATTTAGGTCCCGTTTGAAGCGTCGGAAAGCAAACGAGACGAACTTAAATTTGATGAAATAAAATGAGTGAAATGATACATTTTTAAATGATGAATATTTAGAAAAAGTTGAGTTGGTTTTATGATTATAAATAAGATTCTATTGTAAGTTGACGATTTGTTGTTGTTGATGAAGGAAGTCGTTTGCTTTGCTGTTAAAAATTGGTTTTATGATTATAAACAAGATGTTATTGTGAATTGGAGTTTTTTTGTTGTTGATGTGGGGATTTGTTTGGTTGTCTCGTTGATTCGAATAATTGTTTTGTGGTATGGTTGATAAAAGAAGTATGGTTGATGTGTTGTCGTGATGAAATACATGATTTTATGATGATTATCTGTTGAACATAAAAATGATGGGTTATGTCTTGATGAGTTGAGGTAGCTAATGAAATGAGGTTTTGACGTGTTATTACGATGGAAATATATGATTAATTGATGTTGAGTTGTTGATATGAAATTAATGATGCACAATTGATTTCTCGATGAATTTTACGGTGTAACGCATCATTGCATTTCATGATATTCACGATGGGGCTTCGGCCTATTTATTTGCTTCAATCCCATTGTGTGGATTGAAGTGTCTCAATGATTCACGATGTGCTCCATTGTGGAAGGTTGATGGTCATGTATCCATCTCACGATGAAATTGGTACCACATGTATAATTGCATATCATGATAGTTGGAATTACATATGTCTGGATGAATTCACGATTGAGTTGTTGTTGCTGAATTTTTATAAGGTGTTCATGATTGAGTTGTTGTTGCTAAATTATATGGTTGAAGATGTTATGACATGCTTATGCTAATTTATTTATATTCCATATTTTAATATATTTATGATAAATTATGATTACTCACCCTGCCTGCTTGGAAATGTTGCCTCCTTCGTGGGTAACTTGCAGATGTCGAAGAGTAGACTTGCAGTGCAATAGGAGTTTCACGAGTCTCGGAGCATCTTTAGTGTTCCTTATTAGTGGTTCTGGTTTATGTGTCCTGCTCTGTGTCATGTAACACTGGGATGGTTTTTCTTTTGCTAAAATGTTTTCAGTTATGTTATTATTTGGATAAATGTTTTCCCATTTTATGATGTTAAATTCAGGATGGTGAAAATTATGTTTATGAAGTAAACTAATGAAGTTTTGAATTTTGAAGTTTAAATTCCGCTGCGAAATGCTTTATGTTTTTCTTGATGTTGTTTAACCCGTGTTACGGGACAGGACACTGTGTGTTTGATTTTCTGATGAAATGTGATACCCTTTCTCGATGATTACTCTGATATTATTTAAATATTTTATTTTGGGGTAGAAGGGTGTTACAGTTCCTCCTTTGGAAGAGAAAGAGATGACAAAGATATTCTTGAAGACTTTAAGTTCCTTCTACTATGAGAAGATGATAGCAAGTGCTCCTTCTGATTTCACTGAAATGGTGAGTATGGGGATGCATTTAGAAGAAGGTGTCCGTGAGGGACGGTTGAGTCAAGAGAATAGTAATGGCTCAAGCTCTAGAAGGTTCAACTTTGGTAGAAAGAAGGAAGGTGAGACTAATGTTGTGTCTCGTGAAAGTTACAGAAGACCCCGTGGTCGTGAGAATCGTCATCAGCAGCATGTAGCTTCTGTAACTCCGATGATTAATGTGACTCCCACTATGCCAACAGTTCCAAAGTACCAGTCTCGTTATCAACAACCTTCTGTGCAACAGAGTGGTAATCAATAGGTTTGTGCTAAGCCGAGTTTTGATCCTATTCCGATGTTGTATGCAGATTTACTTCCATCTTTGATTGCAAAGAATCTTGTGCAAACATGTTCTCCACCTCCAGTTCCAGAGACTATCCCATGGTGGTATAAGCCAGAGGCTCATTGTGCTTTTCATCAAGGTGCCCTGGGGCACGATGTTGAGAACTGTTATCCATTGAAGTTTGAAGTGCAGAAATTGATAAAGAACAATATTCTATTCTTCAATGATGTTAGTCCAAATGTGAAGACAAATCCGCTTCCGAAGCATGGTAATACTTCTGTGAATATGGTTGATGGTTGTCCTGGTTTATTCAAGATTTATGAGGTCCGCCATATTCGAAGGTCTTTGGTTGAGATGCATGCTTTCTTAAGTGAATATCACGATATTGATCACGATTATGCTGGTTGTTGCATTTGCTCGGTGAACCCTCGTGGTTGTGTGATTGTTAAGAGAGACATTCAAAAGATGATGGATGATAAGTTGATTGAAGTGACAACAAAAAGAGATGAGTATGAAAATGAAGTGAACGTTATTGTGCCTCAGTTCAATATTCCTGAGAAGGTTGTTCCTGAGAAGGTTGTTCCTGAGAAGGTTGTTCCTGAGAAGGTGGTTATTTCTTTTGATAGCCGCAAATATATTGTTACTCCCTTGGTGATCAATTTGCCTGGTCCAATGCCATATGAGTCTGATAAAGTTGTTCTGTACCGGTATAATGCTACAATGATAGAAAATGGTAAGGAAGTTCTTATTCCTTCTCCAAAGTCTGTGGTTAGCATTGCTGACGTGACAAAGGTTACCCGAAGTGGTAGAGTTTATGCTTCAGACCCTCCGAAGAGAGTTAAAGATACAAGTGTGAGTAAACAGATTATGGATATTGTTTCCCGATCAGGCCAATTTGGTGATAGTGAAGATGAAGTGTTAAAATTGATAAAGAAAAGCGAGTACAATATTGCTGAGCAGTTGTTGCATACTCCGTCGAAGATATCAGTTTTATCACTCTTGATGTGCTCTGAGGCTCATAGGCAGTCTTTGCAGAAGATTCTTGATCAAGCATATGTTGAACATGATGTGACTGTGGATCAGTTTGATAGTACTGTGGCTAATATCACATCGTGCAATAATTTTAAGTTTCTGTGATGATGATTTTCCTGAAGAAGGAAGGAATCATAACTTGGCTTTGCATATTTCAGTGAACTGTCAGGAAGATGATATGTCTAAGGTGCTGGTTGATACTGGGTCTTCTCTGAATGTCATGCCAAAGTCGACTTTGTCAAAGCTTGCGTACCAAGGTGTTCCCATGAGGCATAGTGGGATTATTGTGAAAGCTTTTGACGGATCGAAGAAGACTGTGATTGGTGAAGTTGATCTTCCTATTTTGATTGGACCGTTTATATTCCAAATTACTTTTCAAGTAATGGATATACGTCTCGCTTACAGTTGTCTCCTTGGAAGACCCTGGATTCATGAGGTAGGAGCTGTGACATCTACTCTCCATCAAAAGCTGAAGTTTGTGAAAGATGGGAAATTAGTGACTATTGGCGGTGAAAAGGCGATGCTTGTGAGCAATTTGTAATCTTTCTCCTATATTGTTGTTGAAGAAGAGGTGGGAACTTCATTTCAAGCTCTTTCTGTTGTTGATAATGCTGCTAAGAAGAATGTCATTCCTATGTCTTCTCTCAAGGATGCTCTGCGCGTGCTTGAAACTAGTCGATCTGACAGTTGGGGATGAGTTATTGATGCTGTTGACAACAAGGAATGATTTGGTATCATCTTTGCACCAGGTGTGGTTCTCAATGACCTGGAGACTATTCAGGAAGGATTCCGAAGTGTTGGGTTTATCAATGATCATTCCGCTGCTGCCATTATTGAAGATGATGAAGATGAAGAAATACCTAACTTTGTTACGCACGGAAAGATTTGCAAGAACTGGATTGCTGTTGGTGTTCCATTTATTGTTCATGCTTCAAAGTAATTTGTTTTATTTTCTTTCAAAAATCCTTTCACTCTGCCCAAGGTGAAAGTGAGGTTTGTCGGGCTTTGTTTCAAATTTTATCATCATCAATAAAATGCTATTTTGTTATTTCCATATGTGTTTCTCCTTTTTGCTTTATTCTGAAAAATGGTAACATAAAAAACCCAAAATAATAATAATTGTTTATCTGCATAATGTTTGCACTTTTGTTCATACTCTAAAATAAAAATAAAATCATTGTGCAGATTGATTGATAAACCCATTGAAAATAATGATCCTATGCCCACTCCCAACTTTGAATTCCCTATGTTTGAAGTTGAGGAAGAGGATGTTGAAGAGATTCCTGATGAGATTTCTCGGTTGCTTGAGCACGATGAGAAGGTTATTCAGCCTCATGAAGAGTCTATAAAAATGGTCAACTTGGGTTCTGAAGATGATAAGAAAGAAGTCAAAGTTGGAGCATTGCTTGGTCCTGATGTTAAGAAGAGGATTGTAGAGCTTCTTAGAGAGTATGTTGATGTGTTTGCTTGGTCTTATCAAGACATGCCAGGTCTTGATACTGATATTGTGGAGCATAGATTGTCGTTGAAGCCTGAATGTCCACCTGTAAAGCAAAAGTTGAGAAGAACTCATCTTGATATGGCAGTAAAGATCAAAGAGGAGGTTCAAAAGCAGATTGATGCAGGTTTTCTTGTGACGTCAAATTATCCTCAATGGGTCGCCAATATTGTGCATGTTCCAAAGAAAGACGGAAAAGTCCGAATGTGTGTTGATTACAGAGATTTGAATAAAGCCAGTTCAAAAGATGATTTTCCATTGCCACACATTGATATGTTGGTAGATAATACGGCTAAGTTTGAAGTGTTCTCTTTTATGGACGGATTTTTCGGTTATAATCAAATAAAGATGGCACCCGAGGACATGGAAAAGACCACATTTATTACACCATGGGGAACATTCTTCTACAGAGTGATGCCATTTGGATTGAAAAATGCTGGTGCGACATACCAAAGGGCTATGACCATACTTTTCCATGATATGATGCATAAAGAAATTAAGGTATATGTTGATGATATGATCGCTAAGTCGAGGACTAAAAAGGATCATGTTGAACATTTGCTGAAGTTATTTTAGAGGTTAAGGAAGTTTAAGCTTCGTTTGAATCCGAACAAGTGCACATTTGGTGTACGTTCTGGAAAGTTGTTAGGTTTCGTTGTCAGCCAAAGAGGCATTGAAGTTGATCCTAATAAAGTGAAAGCTATTCGGGAAATGCCTGCTCCAAGAACTGAAAAGCAAGTAAGAGGATTCTTGGGCCGTTTGAATTATATTTCGAGGTTTATTTCTCACATGACTGCCACATGTGCTCCGATCTTCAAGTTGCTTCGGAAAGACAAAGGTTGTGTCTGGAAAAATGATTGTCAGAAGGCGTTTGAAAGTATCAAAGAATATCTGCTTGAAGCTCCTATTTTGTCTCCTCCGGTGGAAGGTAGACCGTTAATCATGTACTTGACTGTGTTGGAAGATTCCATGGGTTGTGTGCTTGGTCAGCAAGATGAATCTGGAAGAAAAGAATATGCAATTTACTACTTGAGTAAGAAATTCACTGATTGTAAGTCTCGGTACTCCATGCTTGAAAAAACTTATTGTGCCTTAGCTTGGGCTACAAAGCGTCTTCGCCAGTATATGCTGAATCATATAACTTGGTTGATCTCTAAAATGGATCCGATCAAGTATATATTTGAAAAGCCTGCTTTGACTAGGAGGATTTCTCGTTGGCAAATGTTATTGTCAGAATATGATATCGAGTACCAAGCTCAAAAAGCTATAAAAGGTAGTATTTTGGCTGACCATTTGGCACATCAACCGATTGATGATTACCAGCCTATCAAGTTTGATTTTCCAGATGAGGATGTGATGTACTTGAAAATGAAAGATTGTGATGAAACTTTGATTGAGGAAGGGTCGGAGCCTGGATCTCGATGGGGTTTAGTTTTTGATGGTGCTATGTATGCACGCGGAAGAGGAATTGGGGCAATGATTATTACTCCCCACGGTTCACATATTCCTTTTGCTGCAAGGTTGACCTTTCCTTGTACCAATAATGAAGCTGAGTATGAACCATGTATTATGGGTTTTGAGGAAGCTATTGATCTGAGGATTAAGCATCTTGATGTGTATGGAGATTCTGCCTTGGTAATCAATCAGATCAAGGGTAAGTGGGTAACTCATCAACCCCACTTGATCCCTTATAGAGATTATGCCAGGAAGATATCAACTTTCTTCACTAAAGTTGAATTTCATTATGTTCCTCGTGATGAGAATCAGATGGCAGATGCTTTAGCAACTATAGCTTCTATGATAAAGGTGCGCCAGTGGAATGATGTTCCCATGATCAGAGTGATGCGACTTGAAAGACCAGCTCATTTGTTTGCAGTTGAAGAGGTCCATGATGACAAGCCTTGGTATCATGATATTAAATGTTTCCTCCAGAGTCAGGAATACCCACTTAGGGCAGCCGATAAAGATAAAGGGACTTTGAGGATATTGGCAGGCAATTTCTTCCTGAATGGAAATGTGCTTTATAAGAGGAATTTTGACATGGTCTTGCTCAAATGCATGGATAGACACGAAGCATACATGTTAATGAAAGAAATTCATGAAGGATCTTTTGGCACTCATATTAATGGGCATGCAATGGCTAAAATGATGTTGAGAGCAGGTTACTTTTGGCAGACAATGGAATCTGATTGTTGCAAGTATGTGAAAAAGTGCCATAAGTGCCAAGTGTATGCTGATAAGATTCATGTGCCACCAACTCATCTCAATGTAATTTCTTCCCCGTTGCCTTTCTCTATGTGGGGAATTGATATGATTGGTATGATTGAACCCAAGGCTTCAAATGGACATCGTTTTATTCTTGTGGCAATTGACTACTTCACCAAGTGGGTGGAAGCGGCATCGTATGCTAATATGACCAAGCAAGTTGTGGTTCGGTTTATCAAGAATAACATTATCTGCAGATATGGTGTTCTGAATAGAATCATTACTGATAATGGTTCGAACTTGAATAATACGATGATGAAAGTGCTTTGTAAAGAATTCAAGATTCAACACCATAATTCTTCTCCTTATAGACTGAAGATGAATGGGGCTATTGAAGCTACGAATAAGAACATTAAGAAGATCATTCAGAAGATGATTGTGACATACAAGGACTGGCATGAGATGCTCCCTTTTGCTTTGCATGGGTATCATACATCTGTCCGCACTTCAACAGGGGCAACCCCTTTCTCACTTGTTTATGGTACAGAAGCAGTGCTCCCTGTCGAGGTTGAGATCCTATCAATGAGAGTTATGATGGAAGCCAAGTTGACTGAGGATGAATGGTGTCAGAGTAGATTTGATCAGTTGAATTTGATTGAGGAAAAGAGAATAACAGCTTTGTGTCATGGTCGGTTGTACCAGCAAAGAATGAAGAAAGCTTTTGATAAAAAGGTCAAACCTCGTGTATTCAGAGAAGGCGACCTCGTGCTCAAAAAGATTCAGTCTTTCATTAAAGATTCTCGGGGCAAGTGGACTCCGAACTATGATGGATCATATGTTGTCAAGAAAGCCTTCTCTGGCGGTTCATTAATTCTTGCAACTATGGATGGTGAGGAGATCACTCGCCCTGTGAATGCGGATGCAGTTGATGCGTGTTTTTCGCAAGTGTACGAACATGTCAGAGTAATATAAAAGATTGTCGAATCCACAGAGACCAATTGTCAATCTATCGTACCTGTTGTTATGGTGTGTATCTAAGGCAACTAAATATAAGGGTTTTAAGGAGTGTGCAATGGTAAATAAAATGGTAATTATAAACAATTAATAAAGACATGCTCGAATGTAATTCACATAATCAATTAATAATCCGGTACTTGTTAATAGAACTACTTATGGGTAATGTTTTCCACTTTGAAAAGAACTAATTTAACAGGAACTGTCGCTTTCGCGTATTCAGAACCGAGTTGTACTCTCTAATCAACCCCTCCTATTGTCACGGATAGAAAGGTGCGTACTGCATTAGAGTAGTAAACCTATTTTTAAGAAATATAGTATCTTAACTCAGTTGAAAAGTACTTTAACCTGGATTTCTTAGCAAAAAGAGGTTCTGACGAACCAGACTCTAAACTTCTTAACGCGTCCGAAAATCGTTTTAAAATCTCTTTTCTTTTTAATCTAAAAACTCCTATTGAACTAGACAAAGCGCTTTTGGCTGTTTTTGAAATAGTTAAAAACAATTACTTAAATTGAAAGATAAAAGATCCCTTTAAGTGTTTCCACGAACAATTGTACGAATTACTGGTTCAATTACGATCCTTACATTCTAACCTATATGGATTTAGTTAGACATGGTAAAGTAAAAGTTCTTTTTATAATTTTTCATAAAAGTAATTAGTGCGAGTGCGGAAAGTAAATAAAAGTAGTGCGAGTGCGAGAAATAAAGGTATTTAAAGCGAGTGCGGAAAATAAACGAAAGTAGTGCGAGTGCGAGAAATAAATAAAGTAAAGCGAGTGCGGGAAATAAATAAAGTAAAGCAGTGCGGGAAATAAATAAAAGTAAAGCAATGCAGAAAAGTAAAATACGAACTGGAATTAAAATGGCGGCAGGATTAACTTCCTCCCAGAGTGCTCCAAAACTCGATCACACAGACAGATACAGACTCGATCACTCGATTGCGTAACACCCCGATGTGGAATTATAACTGCTTTAAAACTGATATATGCCTAAGAGATTCTAAGTTTGGATGATTGAAAACGAAAATCTAAGGCCCTATTTATAGGAAAACAAAAAGCAGGAAAAGACCAGGATGCCCCCTCCACTAAAAAGTGGAGGGAAGAGTTTTAGCCTTGTGGCGCCCGCCACAAGGCCATGGTGCCCGCCATGAGACTAGTGTGGAATGAGAGAGTGGAGATCGTGGGTCTTGGCAGTTGTGGAGTGGTCTTGAGACGTGGCCACGTCATGGCAATCCCCATGGCGCCCGCCATGGTGGATGTCGTAAGTGTAAAAAGCTGAATTTCTTGGTTTTCGTCCGTTTCCACTCCTTTTTCGCTCCTTTTCTCGATTTAGGCCCCGATTACATAAAAAACCTGAAAACAAAGAAAAACAAAGTAATAACATAACAAAATAACAATAAAAGCTAAGAATGCATGTGAAATCGGATTCAGAAATACGGTGAATTTTAGTGTTATCAGCAGTCAAGAAATACTTCGCCTAAAAAAATAAAAGAATAGCTCGCTAAGTTGAAAACCCGAAAGGGCGGCTTAGGCAAAAAATGAGCGTCTCGGTGGATTGAAAACCCGAAAGGGCGGTCCAGGAAGAAATTAGAGACATAAACAGAAATAATTATCCCGGTAGATTGAAAACCCGAAAGGGCAATCTAGGCAAAAGTTAGGGATCATGGCAAGTAACTGCATTGACAGATTGGATCACTTGTAACGATCGAGGATTTCAGATTCTATCCCTCATAAGAATTTCCCATCAAAGATTCTTTTTCACTCATCCTTGACTGAAGTTTCAGACACAGTGGAGTTTAAAGTTGGTAGGGAGAATAGTGATAATTGTATTTCAATGTAGCCCTTTTCCATTTATTTACCATTTTTCAAACTTGTAAAGATCCATGGAGTTATGCCATTTGCTGACTACCATTCTATCAATGAATTTGAGCTTTTATCCAATTGTTTGTAACTCTTTATATTGTTTTTGTTTACAAAATTTTAATTTATTGTTGATGATGATTTTTGAAACAAATTTAATAAATTTAATCTTTGAAGATTATAAAAACATTTTTCTTTTGATATGTGAACAAAGAAAGGATATCAATAGTGACTCCAAGGATGGTAAAGTCTAGATGTGTGTAACATGTCTCTCCCAAAGTAGGGTTTGATTTGGTTGTATCCATGTGAAATTCCTGAATAGTCTTGGAAGGTTGATGTTAATGATGTTTTGTTCCCCAACAATAAGCATGAGCGAGAATTGTATGATTGTTCTTAGTTTGAGTTCCAATGTCTTCCCCAGAAGAATTGTCAGAAAGGATGTTTTTAAGAATCCCCAATTGAGTTTTGATCTCTTCCCCAGCCAATAATCTTTAACTCGAGAAGCATTGGAAATCCTAAACCGAGTTCTTGTTCCTCAGCTTTAGTTGGTTGCTTACCTGAGCAAAAGTTATATAGCAGTCAGTTTAGAGGTTTTCTTTCACCTGATGGTGGGTATTGATTTAAAATCCCTCGTAACTGTGTTTTGGCTATGATGTTAACTTCTGGTATACCCATGTGGGTAAGCAAGTCCGAATTTTCAGTGATGAATGCTCTCCATAGATCTTTCCCACAGATACCCAGTAGGTCTGCATATGATGGTTTCCAGTAGGTTCCTATTTGATTTTCAGCAAGTCTTGCACTCTTTCCTCAAGCGGAGTGGGAGTGGTATGATGGTTATTCCTCGCAAAGTGATTTTTATCAAGAATTATTCTGTCCACTAGCAAGGATTGTGGAAGCTTTTCCCCATCCACGACAAAATATTACCTTTCCTCAGCAAGGTGGTGTCCCTATGCAGAGTTGATGTTTGATGCTCCAGTAGATTATGCTTTATCTGCATCACTGGTAGATCTTTATCTTGTTTCCCCAAATAGAGTTGTAAAGATATTTGTACCCATCAGAGTTTAACAGGGACATTTCCCTCTTTCCCCAAAGAATGGAAGATTTTGTTCGGTTGGTGTTTCTCCAACATGTTATCCTCTCATAGTGGAATTTATGATGTTATCCAGTTACAGATTTTTTGAAGATTGCTTTGTGGATTGGATCCCTAGATGATGTTTTCTCAGTATTGAGTTAAGCCTTGTAGTAGGATTTTATTCCTTTGATGGCTTTTGATGTTCCCCTGCAGGATGACAAATTTAATCTCCAACATGATTCCCCAACCTTTTTGTCTTGGGATTAGCCGAGTATCCGGTTGTTGTGGTGTTTATGTCACCCGTTGCTTATCTTTATGTCTGTTTTGTCAGCATATTCACACGCATATTCATACGCATAAGCATAGCATCATTTGCTTGCATTCTTGCATTTATCATTGTTCCCTGCTCTTTGGTGTTGATTTTCGCCAAAGAGTGTGTGTGTTGTCTTCCTCTCAAGTTTAGAGTGTCGACCATTAAGCAGAAAGTGTTAATTCTTTCTATTTCCCCACTGAGTTTGTTTCTCATGGATGATTTTGATTCAGTTTCCTCCCCAGTTTATTATCTGGATGGAATTTCCCCAGTTGATATATATCCTCCTCGGGATGAGTCCTGTTTGACCGTTTCTCTCCAATTTGTTCTTGGATTGAACTTTGGTCCCCTTTTTGTGAGTAATATTGCTTTGGAATTAAGCTATCACTGTTTGATAGTAGGCAATATTTCCCTCAGCTTAAGTATATTACTTTGGAATTAAGCTATCAATTATTTGATAGTGGGTAATGTTACTAAGCTAATCAAGCTTTTTTGCTTGTACTCCTACCCAGTAAATCCGGTAGTCGAGAGTTCTTCTTCTTACCTAGTAAAAAGGTAATAGAAGTTGTTTCCCTTTGCTTGAGCTCCTACCCAGTAAATCAGGTAGTTGAGAATTTTTCTTCCCAGTAAAAAGGTAGTGGAAGTTATCCCTCTTTATTTTTCTCCTATCCAGTAAATCGATAGTCGAGTCCTTTGTTTTCCTACCCAGTAAACAGGTAGTTGATGATTCTTTTCCAACTCGATATTCTTCGATTTTTGGACTCGAATACTTTGTTTGGTTGACTTTCCCTGACAGAGTATTTACTCTTCCTCGTTGAACCTTTTACCTTGATTATATCGTATTTTTTTCCCAAGTTGAGTCAGCTATCCAGTGATTTATTTTCCTGGTAAACTCTCCTGTTGTTTGTTGTTTTCCCCCAGCGGATTTTTTTTCATCTGTGTCCCCAAGCTTTTTGCTTTCCTCTGGTGGTCGTTTTCTCCCCCACAGAGATCTTGGGTTTTCATATCATATTCATATCATATCATGTTCTCTTAGGACAAAAATTGGGTTTTCTGTATTTAAGTATCTCCTATCTTGTAGAGACGAAGATGTCAATCTTCATATCTCCAGATTGAAGAAACTTAAATAGGGGCAGCTGTAACACCCTAATTTTTGCCCTAAGATTTCTTTGCATTTCATCTGCATCTTGCATACAAACAAGATCGCATTGGTTTCTCGGTTCTTCTCGGGTGTAGGTTTGTGTCTCACAGGGGATCACCATTGCTATTGTTTTTTATTTTTTTTACTTATCTTGCATTTGTTTATGTTTATTAATCACTAACCAAAATCCAAAAATATGTTTTAGTTTGCTTCTTCTTCTTCTTTGTGCTTTCAGGAGTTGCAGGGTTTTCAGAGGCCGACAGTGATTTTATTTTTAATGTGGTTGTTCAGTTATGATCTGATTCAAATGTGGTTATTTTAATTGCAAATTATTTGTGCCGATGGTTATTTCTCAGGCTGTGCGTTTTTAAAGTTCAAGTTGTGTTGTGTGCGAAATATTCTCTGGTTTATTGAACTGCGATTCATGAGAAGTTTGGTCCAGATCATCTTAATTGGGTGTTCATCAGTTCATCAGTGATCCATATGTGGATTTATTTTCCAGGGGTTGATTCAGATATATTTGAAAAGATTCATAGAAATTAAAGGTGGATGGTCATGGTTTCAGTGGCGATTTATTCAGTGGCTTGTGGTTGGTTTCATTCATCATGTGTATGGAAAAATGCAAATTTGGTTCTAGGCTTAAAATAAATCATTGCTTCGTCTATTATTCGATTCACACATTTTTTTCTAGCTACCATTTTTTTACCTCATCCACATTTCCATTGTCCAATTATTTTCTATCCATCTATTTCTAACCATTGTCCATATTTTTATTTTCCATTTTCAAATATCCAATTTAATATCCATCATCATTTTAATTTTCACATTTTAATTCATTTCTCAATATCCATATTTTTTTATCACCAAAATTATCATTCACCTTTATCCCACATTTCATTTAATTCAATTACTAAAAAATATTATATTACATTACAATCTCTCTAATTTCCATATTTTTCTAATTCTCATTCATTATTCATATTCTATCCATCCTCAATTTTTATTCAAATATCCATTTTAATCAAATTCATTTTCTTTCAATTTTTAAATTTCCATAAGTCTATATCCATTTTTTTATTATCCACACTTTTATCCATTTTTTTCTTCATAATTTCAATATTCCAATTATCACATAAAAAATTACTATCCATTTTATAATTCTATTATTTTTTTACTACTATCCCTTTTTTATATTTTTCCTTATACCACAAAAAATAGAAATGTCATAGGCCCATATCTTGTTTATTTATGTCAAATATATAAAATTAAATAAAAATGAAAAAGATGATGAGAAAAATATTATGTCCATCACGTTTTTTTTTAGCTTCAGCAAATAATTCACAAGTAGCAAACTCCAACTCCAAGCAACATACATCATGGACCCACTTCCTTTTGTTTTTGTATCAAATAAGTGATAAAATAGAAATAAATGATGAAGCATCCACATTCAGCCCCAAATTCAACATGACTTCATCCAAGTTGCAAAATACTACTGTAGCAAAACGCAGAAGAATTGTGAACAAAACGCGCAACTAAAGGAATGAAAAAACAAGTCAAAAAAATTCAGCAAGCATGCTTACTCCATGCACATTAAAACGCAAGGAAAAAAGACCAAAACGGCAATCCAAAAATTCATTCAAATCACTCCAATTGTTCTATAAATAGAACACATTATTCATTCATTTTCCAAGCTTGAAGAGCCTCCAAAAATTCTGCACAAATACTCCAAAACATCCAAAAACTCCATTAAAGCTTCAAGAAAAAGTTTCACTAAATTCTTCAAATCTTCATCAAAAATTATTTCCAAGAGTGGAATTCTGCATAAAACAACAAGAGGAAGAGATTAGAAGTTGAAGAGGAGTCTTGCTTTGATTTTTGAAGGTAGTTGAAAGTTTCCGTCGGTTATTCGGAGCTCTCTTTCTCTCTACTCTTGCATCCTCTGTTAATTCTAATTGCATATTCTTGATCCTCTCCGTCTCACGATCGCAACGGTATATGGTTTGAGCCCCGTCGCTCCGATTTTTTCGAAACTCAAAAATTGAAAATGGTTGTGTTGTTGTAGAAACCGTGTGAGCATTATGAAGAAGAAAAAGATCATTTCCTTGTTTTATTTTATTTTATTTTTGTTTTATAAAATTGGTATTAGTTTGGGCCTAGTATGATAAGTCCATTACTATCCACACTATATTTTCATCATTCTCACCTCCTTTCTTCTTCATTTTTTTTTATTTTTTCTTTAACTCCATTTCTTTTTGTTTTTTTTTCTTAATTGTTTTGTTCTTTAATTTTCCTATTGATTTCTGAACTTTGGAAAATATTTTTTTTAAAAAGGGTTTTAAAATTATTTTTAGTACTTTTTTATGGATTATAAATTTAAATCCATATTTCTCTTCATCTTTTTTCTTATTTTTTCTTTTGGTCGATGAGATCTCCGATTCGAAGATTATTGATTTTCAAAGAGTTTAATCTTCATTATTTCAAATCTATGAGTATGATCATTTGGATCATTATCCATACTTTGGGATTGTGATAGGTTGCTTTTGATAAATTAATGTTAAATTTCGATTAAGATTAGACCGTTAACATTTTTTTTCTTTTAGTGTGGCATGTTTTCGGAGAATGATTAATTTTATCATTTCTCTGACATGTATTAGCACTAAAATTTTCCACCTTAATTGGTGGTGGCCGGCCTCATTTGTAGGGTAATTACTTCGTAAATTACTCGGCGATTGCTTAACATAGACCTAAATGTGTCCCGACTTCGGAATAAAAATCTAATTGGGTACTTGCACTTTCTTGGACCGGATTTCTTATTGATTGCGTAATCCCAAAGTGGTTAATCATATTGCATTAAGAATCGAGACTTATGAATGTTTGATGCGTAGGTGCTTTAGGTCTCCCAATAGCCTTTCAAATTTCATTGAATTCGGTTCGATTTGCCTTGATTAATCGCTATACTGTAAGATGCTAAGCGGATCCGGTTGCCTTTCGGTTTTGGTTACACTTTTGGTTGTGGTTGATTAAGTTCACCATACCATTATTATTATGTAAATATTATTATATTACTACTATACTAATATTTTAGATTTTTGCACTTTAATTGTTTTTTTATTTCTTGCACTTTAATTGTTTTTATTTTTATATGCTTTATTATGATTTATTCATCCATTATCATATTTAAATTTCTTGATATTATTTTGATTGTGCGATTTTCTATTTGTCCATTTGGACATAAAACATAATAAATGATTAAACTTCTAAAAAACTTGTGATCTTAATTTTGGATTAATGGTTATTATCCTTGGCATTGGAATGGAAATGTTGGACTTAGAATTTAGGATACCTTTTCCTTTGCCTTAATCTTCATGAAGATCGAAGCTTGCCTTTATTTGGCCATTTGCTAGCTTATAAGGATGGGACTCTTATGCACATATTGGAAAGTATCATCAAGTTTAGTTAGATCGTTCTTCCTTCATCTCTTTTTTTTAGGATAGTCCCTTCATCTCCTCTCATTCTTTAATTTTCAAAATCATCTCCCTTTTTCAAAGGATTCATTCTTTCTAAATTGTCACCTTTTTAATAAACAAAACCTTGACTTTTGTCAAGTGAATTTTACCTTTTTCTTTTCTCTTTAAAAATCAATGAATTTAATCATTTTGACTTTGATTCAAAAAATAAAAAGAACCAAACTCATTCAAATTGTTTTGTGCCTTGGTGCACTTTTGTTTGTTTTCTTTAAAAAAATGTCGATTATGGGTCATTATTCTTTAGTCGGGTGCAAGTCTCTCAATCTCCATGGTTGTAGTTTGATGTAATTGAGTCTCTTGTCATTTGTGGGGGTTTAGTGGCATACTCATCGATTTTATCCGAGTTGGCGCCCTCTCCATAATGATGTATGAGTCCATGCCTTCATTCTCATGGTAGATTTGTTTGACTATCCACTTCAAGATGACAAATTCTCTTCACTTAATAAAATGAATCATAACCCACCCTTTTCACTATTTGTACCACGAACTACGGGGTTTTGATCTCGCATTGCACTTTGTGGGTACGTAGGCATGAGGCGTTAAACCTCTCCAAACACAAAAATATTAAAAAATAATTCTTTTCTCATCCCTCCACTCACATTTTACAAACCATTTTCAAACCAAAAGCAGTAAATTTTTCAAAGGGCTCCCGTGGAGTACCACGGACATTTTGGGTGCGTAAAACCTTCCCATTGTGTAACCTATCCCCTTACCTGTTTCTCTGTTGTGTTTCTTTAGATTTTTTTTGCTTTTAGATTCATTAGGATTTATTCGCTCTTTTTTCCTTTTCCTCTTGGAATAAAATAAAAGCGCGGTGGCGACTCTGTTTACTTTGAGTTAAGTTAACTAATAGCTTACACTCATGTTTTTACCGCTACACCAGGGTTATGTGCAAAGCTTTGTTGTGGTGACGTCCTTCCGTTGTTAAGTCAGCATTGGTGAAACCTAGCCCATGGCTAGTATTAACATTGGACACTACTGTCTCAAGCTGATTCATTGTAATCTCCTCCGGCACGTAGGCAACGTGCAAGACTTTAAGTAGTGCAACCCGATGAGCTTCGGAACACAACAACAGGGATAAGATGGAGATCTTAGAAGGGGTCTGGTGGAGCTGATCCACAACTTTGTAGTCACTTCTTTTAATTATCCTCATAAATTCATCCACATCCTGATCAAAGGAGGATTTATGAGTCTCTTTTGATGCAGATTCTTCAGGTATCACACTTTTTCCTTTGGCTTTGGCAGCAGCCTCTGCCTCAGTATTAGTTCTTGGAGCTTGTAACGCGAAGAGGCGTCCGCTTCGGGTGAAGCCTCCGCCTCCCCCGACATTTTCCACTTGTGAGGTAGGAACCGAAGAATCAAGAAGGACTTTTTCTCCATTGCAGTAAAGGTCTGCACCATAATGCCAAGGTACAACATTGTCTTTATCATATGGAATTAGCCCTGGCACCGTGATGGTAACTAGGCTTACTGCAGCAGAGGTTGGAACCGTTATTGTATGTGGATCATAGAAAATGGTGACAGGACTTCTGGTGGATGTTGGTGGTGATGAATTGAAGCTTGATTGTTGCTGAAACTGTTGCTGAGATTGTTGCTGATAGTTGTTGGAAATAGGGACCGTTGCAGGGTCATAATAGATAGTAACTGTGGAGACGTCGTTGTTGGTGGTTGTTGTAGTTGTAGATGTGTCAGTAGGAACAATTGTTGTTGCAGTTGTAGAAGAATCATTTGTTATCGAAAAAGGAGTTGTTGGTGTTGTAGAAGCTGTTGTTGTTATTTGCAGAATGCCTTCTTTGATCAGGCCATTGATGCCATTCCTCAAGCTTGCACACCCATTCACGGAAACCTTGCAAGATTCACAACAGGCCTCACAACCTGGAAACACTTGGCATTTCAAAAGCTGAGCTTTAATCTCTGCCAAAGGTTTCTGAATACTTGCAGTATCTTCAATTGGAATCAAGGGTGAGCCTTCCTCTATAGCATTATGTCGCTCCCACCAAATGACACCTGGTCAGAAGGGGTACAGACGCGAACGGTCGGCGAGAGGGATGAGAACACACAAGGGTGAACTCGGAAAGAAAAGTGTCGCCAGCTAGGCATTTTTATCCCGAAGGAAGGGTAATGCTGCATAAACCTAAGAAAAGATATGGATAAGACGGTTGCGAACCAGAGAAACTGAGAAAGGGGGTTGGTTACAACCTGGGAAGGTATTAGCACCCAGATTGTCCGCCGTACTCGACGGGATCCACGCTTGAAAAATTTATGTTTTAAAGGGGTAGTGTCAGTGCAATCTGTGTATCAAAGCTGGGAAAGAATGCAAGTGTCAGTGTAAAAGAAATGTGAAGTGAAATATGAGAATGTCAGTGTAAGAACAAGAGTGGAATGCTCAAGACTATGAGGCTCAAAGAATAATGCTGGAAGGAGGGGGAATATACAGAGACTTTTGTTCGATAACTGTTAAGTTATGCCTACGTATCCTCTCGTGCAATGAGGAAGTCAGAACACCGTAGTTCGACTCAAAGAGACTGAAAGATAAATTGACTGATGAACTGCTTACTTGTCTATGCTCAAGTGTATGACCTGTCTGGCTCAGGTGCAAACTGTCTTGCATTAGACGGAAGAAGCGAGTTCTCGTTTATGAGTGAATGAGATGAGAAAAGAATCCCGGAGGAGACAATTATTGTTTGTTTTGTGTTTTCAATCTTTTATTGCTTTTTGAAGTTTGTCATAATAAAATGAGCTTAAGCCTAAACCAAGGGTTAGTAAACTCATCACATCTTCCCTCTGATTAGGGGTAATGAGAATACCTTATGTATGAAGTAAACACCTCACACTTAATCACCATGATGTAGGATTAAGATCATTAACCTACTTGTATTTACTTAGATGTTTTTTGGTGTTTTTGTTTAGTGTTAAGTAATGAGTTTAAGCCATAATCAAGGATTTAATGGACTCATTACACCATCCTAATAGAAGGATAATAGATGAGAATATTTAAGCTGAGAAAGGCTCCTCAACTTAATCCATGATTAGGGATTAACCTCATGACAAAACAAAGCCTTTATTAGAGTTGATTTTAATTAAGGGTAAGATTAAGAAGTGAATTTTTGTGGTTTGTAAGACAACTTGAGGAGGACTTGTCCATTAACACTAGGGTTAGTCCTTCTTAACTAATTAAGGAAGAATTAGAACCCTACTGCAAGGCCCAAGTTACAAGCTTGATGTCTTAGTGATTATTAGGTGGATTGATTAAAGGATTTAAACACATTAAGGGTTTAACACTTAGGATTAAAGTTATACACCCCATCCTAATAGAAGGATACAGGCATAACCCTAATCACAAAGCCTTAAAACCTTTAAGGTTTAGTCCTTGATTATGAGGTGAGAAGAGAAGACTCAAAGATGACACAAAGGTGAAACTAAATGGGGGACTAATCAAACCCTAATTGTTATCATGCTTGGGTATTCCTAAGGTTTATGAGGCTTGCAAAAGATCTTCAAGGAAAAGCCACCAGGAAAGAAGTAGATGAAAGGAGGAAAAAGCAGAGAGAAGCAAAACAACTTGCTTCACTTAAGAAGACAAGTTTCTTGAAGAAAGAAAGTGAGAAAGAGCATGAATGAGCAAGCTCACTCTAATACACATACAAAATGCAGCAAATAAGGCATAAAAGAGATAAGAAGAGATTGTGAGAAGTGAAGGCAAATTAACTTCTCAAAACAACTTACCACCTGAAAAGTTAGCAAAGGAAATGAAATGAAATGAATGTAAAGATGAAAGTAAAAACCAGAAGCATGAACATGATGTCAATGATTCTAAGAGATGATGCAAACACACATCAAGAGTTGTGGATGATCATACAAGGATGAGGATGCAAATGAAGCATGCTTTGAATCATGAAAGTTCATGAAAGTTTATGAAATGGAATGAATGCATAACATGACAAATGAATGATGCAATGATAAAACATGATTCTAATATGTCCTAAGATGTCTTATATGTCATGTTGATGCACAAAATGCCATGGCAAGTTCATGTATGCAAACAAATTAGAGATGAATGCAAATGAAGGCAAAAATTAGGGTTTATGCACAAGATCCAAAGCAAAATTCAAAGTCAGAAGCAATGACAAGATAAAAAATTGAAAATGGGATCAAAGGTACCCTAACCCTATACAAGTTCACTTCCCAAAGGAGGGGACCTAAGTCTTAACCTTAAAAAAGTTATGATTTTCTCAAGTCAACTAGGGTTTTAAATCACTCCAAAAGGAAAAATGCACATTAATTTGAAAATGAAAGATAAATTCAAATCAATTTTATCCTAGAAACTACATGACATTAGGAATGCAATGCAAAAAGAACCATCATCAAACTCTTCATGGTTAGGCAGAATGAATTTTTCTAAGTTAGGACCAAAATATTGCCTTTTAATAACTTTTATTCCAATGAAAAATGGCAAAGTAGGTCAAGAACCAAAAATAAATTTGTTTGAAGAATTGGATAATGTTTCTAAATGTATCAAAATGCAATGTGAATTTTTTGGTGATTTTTAAATACCTAAATGCATTTTTAATTAATTAATTTCCATTAACTAATTAAAAATAAACATTTAAATGATTTAAAAATAATTTTTGATGCAAAAAATAAAAATAAAAATATTTTCAGAATAAGAAAAATATTTTATGCCATGGTGCAAAAAATGAGATTTTTAAGAAATGATTTGCTATTTTTAATAAAATGATAAAGAAAATGTAATTAAAATGAATTTAAAATATGAATTAATTGAAGTAATCAAATCCAGTGGCTGAGGTTCAAAGAGAAAAGGGAGGGAATTGACTTCGCGCGCTAATGGACGGCTCACATTCAAACTCACTAATTACGCAATTAAGACCTAATCTGAACCCTAATGATTTTCAGGTGACCGGAACAGTGTTCCGGTCATCTTCTCCGGCCATCCATTTCTTCAATCTCACTCAATACGCAATAAAAACTCATCAAACTCTCCAGAATCAACCCTTAGACATCACTGAATCTAAACCCCACAATAAAAATCATTTATTTTTCATGAATCAAGAGAATCAGATCAAAACACATTTCACGGGCAAAGTTTCAGAACAACATAAAATCCTCAAAACTCAACCATTTTCAAAAATGAAAGCATCAACATGATCAGGGCAACATGAGGAACAAGTTTATAACCTAAAATCAAGCTTCTGGAAAATTTGTTCTTAAGGTTACCTGAGCTGAAGCTTTTGAAAATGGCATTGTTTGGCTGCTTCTTTGCTTCAAAACTTCTCCAATGATCTCCCCCAAGAGTTTGCAATACTTGGTTGGAGTTTAAATGGCTCCAAAATGAAAATGGCAGAAGCTCAGTTCATGAAGTGTGAAAATCGTATTTTTGATTCTGGGCTTTTTAGTTCAAAGTGATGGTTGGGAAATGATCAGAGGGTTAGGGTGAGTTGTTCTGTGGAATTTGTTTTGAGGTTTGAGGCTTGTGTGTTGAGTTTCGAAGAAAAATGCATAAGGGAGGATTTTGGTGAATGTTGTGTTATGAGAGGTTTCAGCTTGTGTTGTGTGTTGTGTTGAGTTGCTTTTGGTCCATGTATCAACTTCTCATAGGTCAGAGAGTTGTTGTGGGCTATGCTGATTGGTATGGATTGTTTTGCAAAAAGTCAAAGTTAGGTGTCCTTTGAGGTATGGGCAAGTTCAGGCTAAGGACAAAGGCATGTCTGGTGCAACTGTGATCAAGGAGAACCATGGAAGTGAGATTGAGGTAAATCAGCAAGTGGATTGAAGTTTATGGGGGGTTTTGTAATTTTCATTATGTTTGGCCCTTTCTTGATTTCTTTATGCACAAGTCATGAAACTTGGAAATCCTTGGGCCAATTCTGACTTTTAGGCATTTCATTGTGTTTGTATGATGATTAGAAGTCACTTTGAAGTCACAAATTGGTTTGGCAAGGGTTTTTGCAAGTTTCCCTCTTTGGTGCATAAGTGAAATTTCATGATTTTTCCCAACTTTGCAAGGCCATAACTTTTGTTCTAAAATGATTTAGATCAAGTTCTTGTAATTTTTGAAAATTGGAGGATCCAATCTACAACTTTCATGACCAAAGATTTTTCATTTGAAGCATTTTTTAATCAAAAAGAGGAGGTTGAAAAACTTTCCCAAAATGGCAAGTTTGCATTACAAGTCACTTTCTCAAAATGACAACTTTGCAAATGCCTTGAAATTATTCAATTTTTTGAACTTCTAACATCTACTAAGATCAAATAAATATCATACACATTCAAAATGATGGAGAATACCCTTTGGTTGGGTGATTGGGGGCCTCAGATGCCCTGATTTTGCACTGACTTGCTCAAGAAGTCATCTTGTGATCAGATGCCTTCCCCATTGAATTTCTTCATGAAACTTGATATACATGATCCTCATAACATATAGAGACTAATAGAATCAAGAATGACCAAAAAAATTGGAGTTATGGCCTATGAAACCAAAACCCTAATTCTAGGTCATCTGTGCAGTTAAGTCTGGCTCTGCTTCCATGCCTTCCTCCGTTCTTGTGATTCTTTGACTTCCTTGACCTTGGGAGGATATAATATGATGCTTGAACATAAATGGACCCTCTTGAGATGATTGAAGACCTTTGGAGTGGCTCAGATAGCTCAGGGATTGCTCAGGTCACAAACCCTAGATGCAGATGACTTTGAACCAATGCAGTGAAACAACAATGGAATATGAGATGCTATGATTGAAACTATGCAAATGGAAAGAATCACAAGCCATGGTGAAATGAGTGAGGAAAAATTTGGGGTGTTTACAGCTGCCCCTATTCAAACATGAGTTAGCTGTGCAGGATGTAAGCAACGGCTTAACAGGCAAACAAGATAACTTGTGGTTGAATACCAAAGACAGTCCGAAATTTGCACTCACTGAAATGAAGAAGAAAAGGGATATAGATTGTAAAAGAAAATAAAGTATGATTATAAAGTGCGGGCGGCGGAGGACGACCGTTGAGCAGAGGGCGACTGCTGGGGAGAAAGCAATGACGGGGACGGCCGACATGTTGGGGAAACAAAGGTATCATGATGGGGACGACCATCAAGTAAGATTCTCTGGGGATTAAAGGAAAAGTGAATGATAGGGACGACCATCAGGTTCAAATAAATGATGAGGTACGGTCATCAAAGGTGAAGGACGATCACCTGGCAGGGTACGGCTGCTCTGTTGGGGAAAAGATGATGGATGGTCATCTAAGGTGAAGGACGATCATCTGGAAAGGTACGGTTGCCGAAAGTATCACGACATAGGACGAATGCCGGATAGAGAGTCGACGATGGGGACGGCCATCGGATAAGCATGATGAAGGACGATCATCAAGAGGTGAAGGACGATCACCTAGCAGGGTACGGCTGCTCCTGGGGTTTATCATGACATAGGACGAATGTCAGATAACGAGATCAATGATGGGGACGACCATCGGATAAAATGATGAAGGACGATCATCAAGAGGTGAAGGACGATCACCTAGCAGGGGAAGGCTGCTGAAATATCACGACATAGGACGAATGTCATAGAAAGGGGTTCTAATGAATAGAGACTCCGCTGGGGATGATGAAGGACGATCATCAAAAAAAAGGTGAAGGACGATCACCTGGCAGGGTACGGCTGCCGAAAATATCGTGACATAGGACGAATGTCAGATAAAAAAAGGAGATAGTTTATCAAGATTTTCCGGGAATTCTTTCTTGGGAATGGTAGACACAGACGAGTGTCTAATTTCAAGAAAGCAAAGGTATAAGTGTCTGACACGGTGTATAGATTAAAGATGCGGACGAGCATCCTTAAGATTATGATACGGACAAGTATCAGTAGAAACAAACGGTTGACGCATGTTCAGAGATGATGATACGGACGAGTACCAACTAGTTAACAAAGAACACGGACGAGTGTCGACTCTGAGGGGATTTAAGTGATGTATACAAGATACGGACGAGTATCTGTATGAGTAAAAAGCGATGAGTGAGACATAGACGAATGCCCAACTTGCTGCGGAGGGCATGATACGGACGGGTGTTGGAAGAAATGTATTATAAACAAGTATTTGGTTTACAAAGTGTTTAGGCAACTATGCTGGGGAAGGTGACATGGACGGGTGTCGGGGAAGTGTGTATATATGTGTATCTGTCTGTAGAGAATGTTCGGGCGACTTTACTGGGGAATGATGACACGGGCAAGTGCCAAAAGGAGCATGTATTTGTATTTTGAGAGTGCAAAGGGGACGCTTTGGCTTTCTGCTGGGGAATTTGGGAAGTATTTTGTATATCGTTGACGGGATGTCAATATTTACAAGTGTTTGTTTCAAAACATGGCTTATGATCATGCAATATGTTTTATTTTTTTCCGTAATGCTCCGTATTAGACGGAATGCTACGCTCTGGGGGAAGATATGATGCAAATGATATGATTATGTAAAGATACCGATCTGGGATTCGGATCCCGTTGCTGTGAAGATCTCCGACCGATATGCTTGAAGTGGTATCCCAGATGGGGATGAGATCATTGGTAGATCTGATATATGACTCTGCTTGAGGGAATAGATTGCTGATAGATCTTTCTTGGTAATGAGGGACCCAGCTGGGGTCTGTGGGAGTTTCCGTCACTTTGTTATGAGATCTTTAGGCATTTCTCTTCTGGAGGGAGGCTGGTGCTCTGCGGGGGGGAATGGTTCCCTGCCTGACACTCGGCTGAGGAGGAATGATGACTGGCAACTCAGTTGGGGATAAAACATCTCTGGTGCCACTTGGAAGATGAGTTGAGTAGATAATGATTTGACAGCTTGCTGGGGAGAAGCTCTTATGCCCCATGTCGCGCTTCGAACACCTGCAATCCTGTATGTCAGAGAAACGCGCAAATACCCCGAGGTATCCCTTACTGGGTTCCGTCATAAGAGTTAAGACACTCCCGGGAGCAAATATATTTCCTGTAAGCATGTCATTTAAAAGAAAAGCGCATCTGTATTTATGCAATCAACATCTTAAGGACAACGGACATTTTGCAAATGAAAAATAAAATGTACGAGACGAAATATGACTGAAAATCTGATTTTATTAATTTGTGTGCCCCGAATTGGCAGGATATAGTCAAAGAAACCGATCCCCTGAAATGAGGAGATTGTTACAAATTGAGAAACAAAATGACATTGGCAATGTTGATGACGCTTCAAGGAGCTTCCCTTTTTGCTATGACTTGTATGACATTGACGTTCTCCTCATCCTGCTTTTGAAGAAGGCTGATTCTGACCGAAACTCAAACCTTTCGAAACTTACCACGTTGTAAGTGATACAGACGAATTCAGAATGCAGTTGTTCGCTTATTCCCTCATTTTGCGTGGATCGCCCTTTCGGGTTTTCAATCCACTGGGATACCCATTTTTGCCTGAGTTGTCCAATGTGGCTTTTCAACTCAGCGGGTGTACATTTTTATTTGTTTTCCCTTATATTTGCCCGAGTCTTTTATTCTGTTTTTGACTCGCCGGGATGCCCTATTTTTGCCTGGACTTACATTCTATTTTTATGTCCAGCGGGTCATTTTATGCGAAGTATTTTTTAACTGCATCTGAATTCACAGGGGACAGGAAATCTTCACCATCCATAGTACTGAGCATCAACGCTCCACCGGAGAAAACTTTCTTTACTATGAATGGACCATCTTAATTCGGAGTCCACTTGCCCCTGTGGTCTGTATGAGGAGGGAGGAGTCTCTTCAGCACAAGATCTCCTACTTGGTATTCTCGGAGCCTGACTTTCTGATCGAAGGCTTTCTTCATTCTTTTCTGATACAGCTGCCCATGACAAATTGCAGCTAACCTCTTTTCTTCAATCAGGCTCAGTTGTTCGTACCGGGATCAAACCCACTCTGCTTCATTCAGCTTGACATCCATCAATACCCGTAAAGATGGTAACTCAACTTCCACAGGTAGGACTGCCTCCATACCATACACCAGCTGATACGGTGTTGCCCCAGTGGACTTCCTGATTGATGTTCGGTACCCATGCAAAGCAAATGGTAGCATTTCATGCCAGTCTTTGTAGGTGACCACCATCTTCTGTACAATCTTCTTGATATTCTTGTTAGCTGCTTCTACAGCGCCATTCATTTTTGGCCTGTAACGAGAAGAATTGTGATGTTGGATCTTGAAGTCCCGACATAGTTCTGCCATCATTTTGTTGTTCAAGTTGGAACCATTATCATTAATGATTCGTTCGGGAACTCCATACCGACAGATGATGTCTCTCTTCAGGAATCGTGCTACCACTTGCCTTGTAACATTTGCATAAGAAGCTGCTTCGACCCACTTGGTAAAATAGTCAATGGCTACCAGGATGAATTTGTGACCATTTGAAGCAGTCGGTTCAATCTTGCCAATCATATCAATGCCCCACATGGCAAAGGGCCATGGTGAAGACATCACATTCAAAGGATTGGGAGGCACATGTACTTTATCCGCATAAATCTGGCATTTATGGCATTTTCTGGCATAGGCGCAACAGTTTGCATCCATTGTGATCCAGTAATAGCCTGATCTTAGCAACTTTTTAGCCATAGCATGCCCTCCAGCATGGGTACCAAAAGATCCTTCATGCACCTCGTGCCTCAACAAGTCTGCCTCTGTTTTATCAACACACCTGAGAAGTACCATATCAAAATTTCTCTGGTATAAGGAACCATCAGTATTCAAAAAGAAACTACCAGCTAGCCTTCTTAATGTCTTCTTGTCATTGGAAGATGCCCCATGTGGGTATGTTTTATCCTCCAAGAAGCACTTAATGTCATGGAACCAAGGCTTATCATCTTTAGTGAGGTCTGCTGAGAACACATATGTTGGTCTGTCAAGTCTGGATACTGAAATCCGAGGCACAAAATTGGCAGCTTGAACTTTGATCATGGACGAAATGGTTGCCAAAGCATCTGCAAACTGATTTTCATCTCAAGGGATATACTCAAGTTTGACTGTTGTGAAGAAAGTCAATAACCTCCTTGTATAATCCCGATAAGGTATCAGATGCTCTTGGTGGGTGTACCATTTGCCGTTGATTTGATTGATTACCAGAGCTGAATCTCCGAACACAGTCAAAGTCTTGATCCTGAGGTCAATGGCTTCCTCAAGACCCATAATACAAGCTTCGTATTCAGCTTCGTTGTTAGTGCAGTTAAAGGTGAGTTTTGCCGAAAAAGGCATGTGAACTCCCTTAGGTGTAATGAGTACTGCACCAACACCATGGCCATTCATATTAACAGCCCCATCAAACATCATAGTCCATTCTTCTTCCGGGTCAGGCCCTTCAGTGTGAATAGGCTCTTCATGATCTTTTGCTTTTATGAACATGATGTCTTCATCAGGGAAGTCAAATCTCATAGGCTGGTAATCATTGATGGGTTGCTCAGCGAGATAATCAGACAATATACTGCCTTTGATGGCTTTCTGGGAGGTGTACTGAATATCATACTCTGTGAGGATCATTTGCCATCTTGCCACCCGCCCGGTAAGTGCTGGCTTCTCAAAAATATACTTAACTGGGTCCATCTTGGATATCAATAAGGTAGTGTGGGTCAACATATACTGCCTCAGTCGGCGAGCAGCCCACGCTAAATCACAACAAGTTTTCTCGAGCAGTGAATAACGTTGTTCACAGTCGGTAAACTTTTTGCTTAGGTAGTAAATTGCATACTCTTTTCGACCAGACTCGTCATGCTGGCCCAACACACATCCCATTGACTCTTCTAATACTATCAAGTACATGATCAGAGGTCTTCCTTCAACTGGAGGCATAAGGATTGGAGGCTCTTGTAAGTATTCATTGATTTTGTCAAAAGCCTTTTGGCAGTCTTCGTTCCACCTGACCGTTTGTTCTTTTCTTAGCAGCTTGAACAAAGGTTCACAGGTTGCAGTAAGGTGAGATATGAACCGTGAAATGTCGTTCAATCTGCCTAAGAACCCCCGAACTTCTTTTTCAGTCTTAGGTGCAGGCATTTCTTGAATGGCTTTGACTTTGTCAGGGTCAACTTCGATCCCTTTTTCACTTACAATAAATCCTAGCAGCTTACCGGATCGCACCCCGAATGTGCATTTGTTGGGGTTTAACTTCAACTGGTACTTCCTCAGACGCTTGAATAACTTCAACAGATTCACCAGGTGGTCTTCTTCTGTGAGGGACTTGGCAATCATGTCATCCACATAACATTCAATTTCTTTGTGGATCATGTCATGGAATAATGTTACCATAGCCCGTTGATAAGTGGCACCAGCATTCTTCAGTCCGAATGGCATCACCTTATAACAGAACGTGCCCCAGGGTGTGATGAAAGTGGTCTTCTCCATGTCTTCAGGTGACATTTTGATCTGATTGTACCCTGAAAATCCATCCATGAAGGAGAACACCGAGAACTGAGTCGTATTGTCGACCAATACATCAACGTGAGGTAGAGGGAAGTCATCTTTCGGGATGGCTCTGTTTAGATCCCGATAATCCACACACATCCTTACCTTGTCGTCTTTCTTAGGCACAGGTACAATATTAGCAACCCACGGAGGATAGCTAGTCACAGCAAGGAAACCGGCGTCCCACTGCTTTTGTACCTTTTCTTTTATCTTCATTGCCATATCTGGGCGAGTACGGCGCAACTTCTGTTTTACCGGTGGGCAGTCTTCTTTCAGAGGTAGCTTGTGCATGACAATGTCGGTGTCCAACCCTGGCATATCCTGATAAGACCAAGCAAAAACATCCACATATTCTCGAAGCATGTCAATCAGTTGCTCTTTCACCGAATCTTGTAAGCAGGCCCCTATCTTAACTTCTTTCACGTCTTCTTCCGTACCAAGATTAACCGTCTCGACCTCCTCCTGATGAGGAGTGATAACCTTCTCCTCTTGTCTTAACAACCTAGCTAGCTCTTCCGGTAGCTCTTAATCTTCTTCAATCCCTTCATCAGCTTGATTGATTGGATTGTCAAAGTCATATGAAGTCGTAGCAGTGTTGTTGTCAGTGCAGTCTGGAAGGCACTTTCTGCAAGGGTTGAGATTGGTTTATTTTAGTGATCAGTTTTATCTTATTTAGAAAAAAGTGAAGATGAAGTTATTATTTTGA
Organism: Lathyrus aphaca; assembly: GCA_963966055.1. Taxonomy (NCBI): domain Eukaryota; kingdom Viridiplantae; phylum Streptophyta; class Magnoliopsida; order Fabales; family Fabaceae; genus Lathyrus; species Lathyrus aphaca. The sequence goes on from OZ014521.1 coordinate 366,050,351, forward strand.
AAAACATTGCCATTTTATTTTTGTACAAAAAAATGAAAAATGAAAAACAGTGAGCGAAAAAAAAGACTCATTTGCAAAAGATGTCCTGATATTCATTAATTGATCTTTGCACAAAATACAAGATGGCCCGATTACAAAATGAGTCTTGACATCTTGGGCAAGACGCAAGACTTGATGCATGCTTTAAAATACAGGAAATAATAATTACTCTGCAGGAGTAACCCTTATAATTTCCTGGGAAGACCAGTTTGAGACATGGCTCCCCGGGGTCCTTGGACGTATCCAGCTTTCCAGGTTGCGCTCGTCTTCCGACTCATCTTCCAAGCTATTCACAGCATCCGGGGTGAGCATCCCCCCGCTAATAAACTTGGGCTCCATTGCAGCCTCTGATTGATCTTGTTGAGTTAGTCTGTAACCCAACCCAAATCGGTCTTCTTTCTTCTCCACGGGCAGCAGCTTGCCCCATCCTTGGGCGGTACCTTCCTCAACAACCTTCCGGGCTTGCTGGTACGACGTTATGGAAGTTCCCAGTACAGCAGATTCTTCATTAATGTTCAAGGCCTCAAACCCTTGGCTCATGGTTTCATGGATCTCCCCATCCATTTCTATGTACATATACGTAGCCAGCTGGCTAACAAAGATGTCCTCCTCCCCACAGATGGTGATGATTTGGCCTTCCCACTCGAATTTTAACTTCTGGTGAAGGGTAGACGTAACAGCGCCAGCGGCGTGGATCCAAGGTCTACCCAACAGACAGTTGTAGGCTGGTTGTATGTCCATCACAAAGAAGGTAGTTTTGAAGGTCTGCGGGCCAATCAACACAGGCAGATCAATCTCCCCAAGCACTGATCTTTTAGAGCCATCAAATGCTCTCACCACCAAATTACTTGGACGCAATGCCAAGCCATCATTTTCCAGCTTCACTAAGGCTTTCTTTGGCAGAACATTGAGTGATGACCCAGTGTCCACCAATACATGAGATAGAACAGCACCCTTGCATTCCAAGGTGATATGTAAAGCCTTGTTGTAGTTACGTCCCTCTGTTGTTAAGTCAGCATTGGTAAAGCCCAGTCCATGACTGGTGTTGACATTTGCAACCACAGTTTCTAGCTGATTAACAGTAATCTCCTCCGGCACGTATGCTGCGTGCAGGACTTTCAACAGTGCGTTCCTGTGAGCTTCAGAACACATCAACAGTGATAATATGGAGATTTTGGAGGGGGTTTGATGAAGCTGGTCCACCACCTTGTAATCACTTCTCTTTATGATTCTCATGAACTCGTCTACATCTTGTTCAAAAGATGTCTTCTGAGTTTCTTTGGTAGTCGGCTCTTCAAATACCACACTCTTTCCCTTTGCTTTGGCAACAGCCTCTGTTTCAACATTAGGTCTTTGTGTTTGTGAGTCAAAAAGGCGTCCGCTTCTGGTGAAGCCTCTGCCTCCCCCAACATTATCAATTTGTGGAGAAGAGGTTGATGAATCCAGAGTGATTTTCTCCCCGTTGCAGTAGAGGTCAGAGCCATAATGCCAAGGTATGGCATTGCTGCTTTCATAAGGAACGGGTCCAGGCACCGTAACGGTGACCGGACTGATTGCCGCAGAGGAAGGTACGGTAATGGTGTGCGGATCATAGTAAATTGTGACGGGTGATCTGGCAGGAGGTGCCATGGCTTGTTGTTGGAAATTGCTGCTGCTGGGAGGAACATTTGATGGGTCATAGTAAATTGTAACTGTCGAGACATCTTCATTAATCCTTGTTGGTGTTGTAGAAGATTCTGCTAATAAAATGGATGCTAATATTGTAGAAGAAATGGTTGTTGAATTTTGACTTGTTGAAGTGATGGACGGAGCCATTGCTGATGATATCGATGAATCGGTAGGAATGATTGTTGCTGCTGTTGTAGAAGAATCGGGAATTGTTGTTAAAGGAATTGCTGGATTTGCAGGCGCCGTTGTTGAAATCTGAAGGATACCATCCTTGATAAGACCATCTATGCCGCTTCTCAGCCTTTCACACCCATTGACTGCAATGTTGCAATACCCACAGCCGAGTTCACACCCGGGGAACACTTGGCATTCTAAAAGCTGAGCTTTAATTTCGACCAAAGGTGTTCGAATTTGTGCAACACTGGTGATCAAGGTAGATGGTTTGTCTTCCTCAATGGCATTAATCCTCGGCCCTCCATGATTAGGCATAGGATTTTTGTTGACATTCGGGGGAGGTGCAAAGTTAAGAGCTTTTGAGTCCACCAGGTCTTGGACTTTCATTTGTAAGGCCCTGCATTTTTCAGTATTGTGACCAGGTGCATTGGAGTGGAAAGCACACCTGGCGTTGACATCATAATTCTTTGGGAGATTGAGGGGATCTGGTGGTGCCAACGTCCTTAACTCAACCAAGTTAAGCTTCAGGAGTTGTGGCAATAAGGCAGCATAAGGCATAGGGATGGGGTCAATCACCCTGTTTTCCTGTGATGGTCTTTGTTGGAAGGGACGCTGTTGTTGGTTGCTATTGTTGTTGTTGTAGGTTCTCTGTTGCGGATACTGAACTTGTTGTTGATAATGTGGTTGTTGCTGAGGATATGCTGATTGTTGAGGAATCGGAGCTGGAATGGTAACTGCTGCCACCGACCGGTGTACGTACTGAGGTCTGCCCCTGCTTGCATGAATGGAATTGGTCTCACCGGCTCTTTGGGGTCCCACAAAAGGCTTCCTGGGATTACTGGATGAACTTGCACCACTGTCAAAAATTTTGCCCATTTTTAATAGACTTTCAATCCTTTCACCAGCTATGACGACATCAGCAAAGCTGGTAGAGGAAAAGGCAGCCAATCTATCAATGTATGTTCCTTGCAAAGTATTCATGAACATGTCAGCCATTTCTCTTTCTGACATGGGTGGTTGGACAGTAGCAGCAAGCTGTCTCCACCTTTGAGCATATTCCCTGAAGCTTTCTCTGGAAGATTGAGACATTCCCATTAGGAGGGTCCTGTTGGGAGCAATGTCTAGGTTGTATTGATATTGTCTGATGAATGCTTCAGCTAAGTCTTTCCAGCATCTGATGGTAGCCCTGGTCAAGTGCGAATACCACTCTCTTGAAGCTCCGGTCAGACTGTCTTCAAAGTAAAACATCCACAGCTTCTCATCCATAGTATAAGCTTTAAGTCTTCCCAGGAAAGACTGCAGGTGAGTTCGTGGACAAGAGGTTCCATTGTATTTTTCAAAGCACGGGGGTTTGAATTTGTGAGGAATTCTCACCCCATCCACTAGCCCCATGTCCATTACATCGAAGCCCAAGGAATTCTGAGACTCCAAAGATCTCAACTTCTCAGCAATTTCATCTAACCTCCTGTCATAGACTTCATCTCCTGCTCCCATAACAGTAAACTGCTCTTCTTGGGGATCCTCCTGCAAGATTCTCCCCCCAGCTGTATTACCCTGCACATTCCTTGGGATGTTAGCTTCTAGATCCAGATGAGGCCCAAATACTGGTGGATCAATACGAGGCTGACCCCTTTCATTGTTGCTAGTTCCTCCAGTCCCAAGATGAGGCTCTTCAGGAGTTTGCCTTTCCACCAGTTATCTTAATCTTTCTTGACTCTGGGTTAAGCCAGTCATTACAGCCATAAATTGAGACATCTGATTTCTCATTTCCACTCTCTCATTAGCCATCTGATTTCTAACCTCAGTCAGATCTTGCTGTACTTGATCCATTTGAATACCAGGAAGGTTGTTGCGAGTAGGGTACCGGTGCGTGCGGTTGACAGGGAACACTCGGCGACGAGCAATGTTTCCTGAGATCACAACAAAGTTAGAAACAAAAATAATAAAACCTACAAAACAAAACAAAAATTAGTATGCAATGCAGTATGCTTATTTGTTTTCCAAGGTATCCGGTTTGGTTCTTGGTTTTGACCTTTCCAGACCTTGAGGAAGATGCTTGATGTTGTTGAGAGAAAACCCAAATGAAAACAAACTGAAATATATTACAAATGGTGAACAATACATAGTCTGTTTTACAACATATGCCCAGGGAGGGTCAAAATACAATAAAAGGAAAAGTACATCAAATGGAAACAACAACAAACAAATAATCAGACATCCAGTCCAAACTCATCCTCTCTGACCTCCTTCAAGAGTGCCTCAGTCACTGGACCAGCTGGGTGCTCTGTAATGGTCCTAATGAGGAGGTTCCTGGTAGAAATGGCAGTGGTCAACTTCTTATGTCTGTCCTGGTCCTTTGATCTCTTCAATCCTGCCATGAGCTTCAACTCTGCAATCTCCTTCTGAGCTGCCAACAAAGCTTCCTGCTACTTCTTCTCATTGGCCTCTAGCTGTTCAATCTTGGCTTGAGTCTTTTGGTCTTCTTGTGTACGGGCTTCAGTGATCCTGACCCACCTAGCCTGACTCTCTTGCAGCTAGAGCTCAGTCCTAGCCTTCTGAATCTTGGCTTCTTTACAGGCATTCTTCAATATTTGTTCTCCAACCCTTGCCTTCCTTATGTAGTCCTCTGTCTTCTCAATTTTGGCAAGATGCTCCACCCTAAGCTTCTCCAATCTCTCAATGTCCAGACGACCATCACTTCTTTCCCAAAGGGTCTTCTTCAAAGCTTGAGATAAATTCTCATTTCTTTCCTTTAGCTTCTCAAATTCTTCCAGGCCGACAGTTGCTGCTGGCTATACTGTAGATGGTCCAGGTATGTCCTCCAAGATGAAAGGCATTCCAGTAATTTGAGATCTAGTACGGGACCAGTCATAGTATTGAGCTGAAGCAACATTATTACACCTTCCAAGAATAGCCATCCCTTTTGTCTGGATGTTGTCCCAAGCCCAGGATGCTTGTCTGACAGCAGCTAAATTAGGTTTTACTTCAAAATACAGGGTTTCAGCTAGATCTTGCACTCTGGGAGGGTGGACCAGAGCATAACCCAGTTGTCTCTTAAACAGAAAAGGATTGTAGATGATGCAACCCTTTACTCCTATCAGAGGCACATTTGGGTATTGTCCACAGCTGGTGATAATGTCTTTGCCTTTGGTGCTCTGCGTGCACCATCTGATATCATCTGAAGTCAAAGCAATGAGCCTCTTGGCCCAATTCTTCTATTGGTGAGGGTTTAAGAAAGCATCTGACTTAGGTAGGTGTCTGAGCAGCCAGGTGTGAAACAAAGGAGCACAACATCTCACTAACTTCCCCCTTTGTTTCTCATTCCTCTGATGGATGGAGTAATAAAAATCTCCCAACAATGTGGGTACTGGGTTCTTCAGAAGACACAAATGGATGGCATTCTTGCTGACAAATTTGGGCTCATCTGCAAACAGTATAACCCCATATATGCTGAGGGCTAACAGTGCACAGACTGCCCTCCATTCTCCTAATGAGGCCTTCAGGATGGCCTGAGAAACCAAGAAGTCCAAGTGCAAACCAGGGATCCCAGCTTTTGTTGTCATACTCTGCTCAATCAAAGCAGGCTCCAGGTACAGTGCTTTTGCCACTTCTCCATTGCTGGGAGCTGGCATTTCTAGGTTGAAGGGGATTCCACCCCTGATAGGTACCCCAATCAATGAGGAAAACTCTTCCAACAAAGGCCTTAGCTGAAAGTCTGGGAAGGTGAAGCATCTCAAAGGAGGGTCATAAAACTGCAAGCATGTGTGGATCATGCTCCTCTGAGAAGGGTCAAGGTCCATAACCATATCCAGGATACCTCCATAATGCTCTCTAAATAGTGGAATATGGTCAGGTGTGATGAGTGACTGGACCTGCCTGATGCCAGTCAACACAGGCTCAAAGAAGTGGTAGGATATGTTGCTCTTCCTGGGAGTAGTCATGAGTGCTGCTGAAGAAGATGAAGATAGGTGCTGATGAAGATCACAGACTGATGCTGGAAATAAGCCACTGACTGGCTGATGCTGGTGATGATGAGGATAGCTGAAGCAGATAACTGATGAAGCAGAGGTCTATGCAGAAGAAGGGGTCAAAACCAAACCAGATATGATGTGGATACCCTGAAAAACAAATAAACAAATGTTAAATGATGCAATGATGATATATGCAAATGATATGCAAGGGTGTGTGATCAAGCTGGATCTGATTATCTATCTTGATATAAGGCCCATGTATGTTCAAAAGTCCAGATGAAGGCTCATAAATCCAGTAACAAGGGTGGGGGACTCAAATAAAGAGTCACATGTCCAGGGTTAATCACAAGAACTGTCCAAAGTGGAGTACTCTTAAACAAAACAGTAACAGGGTATGATGTGGCCAAGGGTACCTGCAAACCTGTAAACAGCCTAACCCTCTCACAGGTAGTGTTCTAGAACAAGGATCCTCAGTCTTGGATCAGTTATGAGAAGTGTAAACACTTCTAACCCGGAGGTACAATGTTTACAATAACCATAAAAAATCCTCCTCTAGTTTACCTCAGCTTCTGAAGGTCATAATAAAGGTCATCCAGACTTAGCAGGCTTCCCAGATAGCCCTAGCACTACAGGAAATCCGTAGCACAGAGTTCTCAAGAAGAAACCCACATCTGAACCGTGTTTCATATTCCCGCACCAGACCGAAATGGAATGGGAAAGAACATGAACCACTCTAGCCTAGGTGTCACTCAGGTCCCAGGTATAGGACCTCAAACTCTCAATGGAACCCCACCCACCAAAACAGAAGCCAGATCCAGCAATGATAATGACAGTATGAAATATGAAGAACTGTAAAGGAAAGCAATAAATAAAGTTGTACATAAAGCAGTAAATAAAGCAAATAAATAAACACAATTAGCACATAACACCCCAATAAACACAAATCAAACAAGCGCTAGGAGGAATCCACAAAAAGAACCAGAAGCCCTGGTTACAGTATAAGGTTCCCCAGCAGAGTCGCCAAGCTATCGCTCCCACCAAATGACACATGGTCAAAAGGGGTACAGACGCGAACGGTTGGCGCGAGGGATGAGAACACACAAGGGTGAACTCGGAAAGAAAAGAGTCGCCAGCTAGGCATTTTTATCCCGAAGGAAGGGTAATGCTGCATAAACCTAAGAAAAGATATGGATAAGACGGTTGCGAACCAGAGAAACTGAGAAAGGGGGTTGGTTACAACCTGGGAAGGTATTAGCACCCAGATTGTCCGCCGTACTCGACGGGATCCACGCTTGAAAAATTTATGTTTTAAAGGGGTAGTGTTAGTGCAATCTGTGTATCAAAGCTGGGAAAGAATGCAAGTGTCAGTGTAAAAGAAATGTGAAGTGAAATATGAGAGTGTCAGTGTAAGAACAAGAGTGGAATGCTCAAGACTATGAGGCTCAAAGAATAATGTTGGAAGGAGGGGGAATATACAGAGACTTTTGTTCGATAACTGTTAAGTTATGCCTACGTATCCTCTCGTGCAATGAGGAAGTCAGAACACCGTAGTTCGACTCAAAGAGACTGAAAGATAAATTGACTGATGAACTACTTACTTGTCTATGCTCAAGTGTATGACCTGTCTGGTTCAGGTGCAAACTATCTTGCATTAGACGGAAGAAGTGAGTTCTCGTTTATGAGTGAATGAGATGAGAAAAGAATCCCGGAGGAGACGATTATTGTTTGTTTTGTGTTTTCAATCTTTTATTGCTTTTTGAAGTTTGTCATAAGAAAATGAGCTTAAGCCTAAACCAAGGGTTAGTAAACTCATCACATCTTCCCTCTGATTAGGGGTAATGAGAATACCTTAAGTATGAAGTAAACACCTCACACTTAATCACCATGATGTAGGATTAAGATCATTAACCTACTTGTATTTACTTAGATGTTTTTTGGTGTTTTTTTTAGTGTTAAGTAATGAGTTTAAGCCATAATCAAGGATTTAATGGACTCATTACACCATCCTAATAGAAGGATAATAGATGAGAACATTTAAGCTGAGAAAGGCTCCTCAACTTAATCCATGATTAGGGATTAACCTCATGACAAAACAAAGCCTTTATTAGAGTGGATTTTAATTAAGGGTAAGATTAAGAAGTGAATTTTTGTGGTTTGTAAGACAACTTGAGGAGGACTTGTCCATTAACACTAGGGTTAGTCCTTCTTAACCAATTAAGGAAGAATTAGAACCCTACTGCAAGGCCCAAGTTACAAGCTTGATGTCTTAGTGATTATTAGGTGGATTGATTAAAGGATTTAAACACATTAAGGGTTTAACACTTAGGATTAAAGTTATACACCCCATTCTAATAGAAGGATACAGGCATAACCCTAATCACAAAGCCTTAAAACCTTTAAGGTTTAGTCCTTGATTATGAGGTGAGAAGAGAAGACTCAAAGATGACACAAAGGTGAAACTAAATGGGGGACTAATCAAACCCTAATTGTTATCATGCTTGGGCATTCCTAAGGTTTATGAGGCTTGCAAAAGATCTTCAAGGAAAAGCCACCAGGAAAGAAGCAGATGAAAGGACGAAAAAGCAGAGAGAAGCAAAACAACTTGCTTCACTTAAGAAGACAAGTTGCTTGAAGAAAGAAAGTGAGAAAGAGAATGAATGAGCAAGCTCACTCTAATACACATACAAAATGCAGAAAAGAAGGCATAAAAGAGATGAGAAGAGATTGTGAGAAGTGAAGGCAAATTCACTTCTCAAAACAACTTACCACCTGAAAAGTTAGCAAAGGAAATGAAATGAAATGAAAATGAAATGAATGTAAAGATGAAAGTAAAAACCAGAAGCATGAACATGATGTCAATGATGCTAAGAGATGATGCAAACACACATCAAGAGTTGTGGATGATCATACAAGGATGAGGATGCAAATGAAGCATGCTTTGAATCATGAAAGTTCATGAAAGTTTATGAAATGGAATGAATGCATAACATGACAAATGAATGATGCAATGATCAAACATGATTATAATATGTCCTAAGATGTCTTATATGTCATGTTGATGCACAAAATGCCATGGCAAGTTCATGTATGCAAATAAATGAGAGATGAATGCAAATGAAGGCAAAAATTAGGGTTTATGCACAAGATCCAAAGCAAAATTCAAAGTCAGAAGCAAATGACAAGATAAAAAATTGAAAATGGGATCAAAGGTACCCTAACCCTATACAAGTTCACTGCCCAAAGGAGGGGACCTAAGTCTTAACCTTAAAGAAGTTATGATTTTCTCAAGTCAACTAGGGTTTTAAATCACTCCAAAAGGAAAAATGCACATTAATTTGAAAATGAAAGATAAATTCAAATCAATTTTACCCTAGAAACTACATGACATGAGGAATGCAATGCAAAAAGAACCATCATCAAACTCTTCATGGTTAGGCAGAATGAATTTTTCTAAGTTAGGACCAAAATATTGCCTTTTAATAACTTTTATTCCAATGAAAAATGGCAAAGTAGGTCAAGAACCAAAAATAAATTTGTTTGAAGAATTGGATAATGTTTCTAAATGTATCAAAATGCAATGTGAATTTTTTGGTGATTTTTAAATACCTAAATGCATTTTTAATTAATTAATTTCCATTAACTAATTAAAAATAAACATTTAAATGATTTAAAAATAATTTTTGATGCAAAAAATAAAAATAAAAATATTTTCAGAATGAGAAAAATATTTTATGCGATGGTGCAAAAAATGAGATTTTTAAGAAATGATTTGCTATTTTTAATAAAATGATAAAGAAAATGTAATTAAAATGAATTTAAAATATGAATTAATGGAAGTAATCAAATCCAGTGGCTGAGGTTCAAAGAGGAAAGGGAGGGAATTGACTTCACGCGCTAATGGACGGCTCACATTCAAACTCACTAATTACGCAATTAAGACCTAATCTGAACCCTAATGATTTTCAGGTGACCGGAACAGTGTTCCGGTCATCTTCTCCGGCCATCCATTTCTTCAATCTCACTCAATACGCAATAAAAACTCATCAAACTCACCAGAATCAACCCTTAGACATCACTGAATCTAAACCCCACAACAAAAATCATTTATTTTTCATGAATCAAGAGAATCAGATCAAAACACATTTCACGGGCAAAGTTTCAGAACAACATAAAATCCTCAAAACTCAACCATTTTCTAAAATGAAAGCATCAACATGATCCGGGGAACATGAGGAACAAGTTTATAACCTAAAATCAAGCTTCTGGAAAATTTGTTCTTAAGGTTACCTGAGCTGAAGCTTTCGAAAATGGCACTGTTTGGCTACTTCTTTGCTTCAAAACTTCTCCAATGATCTCCCCCAAGAGTTTGCAATACTTGGTTGGAGTTTAAATGGCTCCAAAATGAAAATGGCAGAATCTCAGTTCATGAAGTGTGAAAATCGTATTTTTTATTCTGGGCTTTTTAGGACAAAGTGATGGTTGGGAAATGATCAGAGGGTTAGGGTGAGTTGTTCTGTGGAATTTGTTTTGAGGTTTGAGGCTTGTGTGTTGAGTTTTGAAGAAAAATGCATAAGGGAGGATTTTGGTGAATGCTGTGTTATGAGAGGTTTCAGCTTGTGTTGTGTGTTGTGTTGAGTTGCTTTTGGTCAATGTATCAACTTCTCATAGGTCAAAGAGTTGTTGTGGGCTATGCTGATTGGTATAGCTTGTTTTGCAAAAAGTCAAAGTTAGGTGTCCTTTGAGGTATGGGCAAGTTCAGGCTAAGGACAAAGGCATGTCTGGTGCAGCTGTGATCAAGGAGAACCATGGAAGTGAGATTGAGGTAAATCAGCAAGTGGATTGAAGTTTATGGGGGTTTTGAAATTTTCATTAAGTTTGGCCCTTTCTTGATTTCTTTATGCACAAGTCATGAAACTTGGAAATCCTTGGGCCAATTCTGACTTTTAGGCATTGCATTGTGTTTGTATGATGATTAGAAGTCACTTTGAAGTCACAAATTGTGTTTGTACCTCTTCTTTTATCTTCATTGCCATATCTGGGCGAGTACGGCACAGCTTCTGTTTTACTGGCGGACAATCTTCTTTCAGAGGAAGCTTGTGCATAACAATGTCGGTGTCCAACCCTGGCATATCCTGATAAGACCAAGCAAAAACATCCACATACTCCCGAAGCATGTCAATAAGTTGCTCTTTTACTGAATCTTACAGACAGGCCCCGATCTTAACTTCTTTAAAGTCTTCTTATGTACCAAGATTAACCGTCTCAACTTCCTCCTGATGAGGAGTGATAACCTTCTCCTCTTGTCTCAACAACCTGGCTAATTCTTCAGGTAGCTCATAATCCTCTTCAACCCCTTCATCAGCTTGATTAATCAGATTGTCAAAGTCATACGAGGTCATAGCGGTGTTGTTGTCGGTGCAGTCTGGAAGGCACTCTCTGCAAGGGTTTAGATTTGTTCATTTGAGTGATCAGTTTTATCTTGTTTAGAAAAAAGTGAAAATGAAGTTATTATTTTGAAAAACATTGCCATTTTATTTTTGTACAAAAAATGAAAAATGAAAAACAGTGAGCGGAAAAGAAAAGACTCATTTGCAAAAGATGTCCTGATATTCATTAATTGATCGTTTGCACAAAATACAAGATGGCCCGATTACAAAATGAGCCCTGACATCTTGGGCAAGATGCAGGACTTGATGCATGCTTAAAGACAGGAAATAATAATTAATCTGCCGGAGTAACTCTTATAATTTCCTGGGAAGACCAGTTTGAGACACGGTTCCCCGGGATCCTTGGACGTATCCAGCTTTCCAGGTTGCGCTCGTCTTCTTCCTCGTCTTCCAGACTATTCACAGCATCCAGGGTGAGCATTCCCCCGCTGACAAACTTGGGCTCCTTTGCAGCCTCTGGTTGATCTTGTCGAGTTGGTCTGTAACCCAACCCGAATCGGTCTTCTTTCTTCTCAACTGGCAGCAGCTTGCCCCAGCCTTGAGCGGTACCTTCCTCAATAACCTTCCGGGCTTGTTGATATGATGTGATGGAGGTCCCAGACACAGCAGATGTTTCATTGATATTAAGGGCTTCAAACCCTTGACTCATGGTCTCATGGATCTCCCCATCCATTTCAATGTATTTGAAAGTAGCCAGCTGGCTAACGAAGATATCCTCTTCCCCACAAATGGTAATGACTTGGCCCTCCCACTCAAATTTTAACTTCTGGTGAAGGGTTGACGTCACGGCGCCAGTGGCGTGTATCCATGGTCTACCCAATAGACAGCTGTAGGCAGGCTGTATATCCATCACAAAGAAGGTTTTTTTGAAAACTTGTGGGCCAATCATTATTGGCAACTCTATCTCTCCTAGAACTGATCTTTTAGAACCGTCAAAGGCTCTCACTACCAAGTTGCTTGGGCGTAGTGCCAACCCATCATACTCCAGCTTCACAAGGGCTTTCTTGGGTAGGACATTGAGTGATGACCCCGTGTCCACCAATACGTGAGAAAGAACTGCACCCTTACACTCCAAGGTAATGTGCAAAGCCTTGTTGTGATTGTGACCTTCCGTTGTCAGATCAGCATTGGTAAATCCTAGTCCATGACTAGCATTGACATTTCCAACTACAACCTCTAACTGATTGACAGTAATCTCCTCCGGCACATAAGCTGCGTGCAGGACTTTTAATAGTGCGTTCCGATGAGCCTCGGAGCACATTAGCAATGATAGTATGGAGATTTTGGAAGGTGTTTGGTGAAGCTGGTCCACCACCTTATAATCGTTCTTCTTGATTATCCGCATGAATTCATCAACCTCTTGATCAAAAGGAGTCTTCAAAGTTTCTTTAGCAATTGGTTCTTCTTGCACCACACTCTTCCCTTTTGCCTTAGCAGCAACTTCTGCTTCAGCAATGGGTCTTGGTATTTGCGAGGCAAAGAGACGTCCGCTTCTAGTGAAGCCTCCGCCTCCCCCCACATTGTCTATCTGAGGTGAAGAAGTTGATGACTCTAAAGTGATTTTCTGCCCCTCGCAGTATAGATTTGAGCCATAATGCCAAGGGATGGCATTATTGCTTTCGTAAGGAACTGGCCCAGGCACTGTGATAGTGACTGGACTGATAGCAGCTGCAGAAGGGATCACAATGGTGTGTGGATCATAATATATGGTAACTGGAGCTCTGACAGGAGTAGCATTTTGTTGTGAGTTTTTAGAAGGAACATTTGCGGGATCGTAGTATATCGTAACCGTTGAGACGCTTTCATTAACTGTTGTTGATGTTGTAGACAGAGTTGTTGACTGGACGGGTGTTGAAGTTGTAGCAGGAACTGATGGAGTAATGGGTGTGGTCTTTGTAGAAGGAATTGTGACTGAACTTGTATCCGTTGAAGTGATTGATTGAATATTTGTTGGAGTTGTAGCAGAATCTGTTGGAACAATGGTTGCTGACATTGTAGGAGTATCTGTGATTGTTCATGAAGGAATTGTTGGAGTTGTAGTTGTTGTTGTCGTAATCTGAAGAATGCCATCTCTAATGAGGCCATCTATGTCGTTTCTTAGTCTCTCACATCCATTAACGGCAATGTTGCAATATCCACAGCCGACCTCACATCCGGGGAACACATGGCATTCTAACAGCTGAGCTTTGATTTCAACCAAGGGTGTTCGGATTTGTGCAACACTGTTGATTAATGTGGATGGTTTTCCCTCCTCAATAACATTGATCCTAGGCCCGTTATGACTAGGCATTGGATTTCTTGTTACATTCGGAGGAGGCGCAAATTTGAGAGCTTTTGAGTCCACCCAGTCCTGGAGTTTCATCTGTAGGCCCCTGCATTTTTCAGTATTATGCCCTGGTGCGTTTGAGTGGAATGCACACCTGACATTTGCATCATAGTTCTTTGGCATATTGAGAGGATCTGGAGGGGCCAACGTCCTTAGCTCAACTAGGTTGAGCTTTAGGAGTTATGGCAAGAGTGCAGCATACGGCATTGGGATTGGGTCAATTACCATGTTTGCTTGTGATGGCCTTTGTTGGAAGGGACGCTGTTGTTGATTACCGTTGTTGTTGTTATACGACCTTTGTTGCGGATAATGAGCTTGTTGTTGATACTGTGGTTGTTGTTGTTGAGGATATGATGATTGTTGTGGAATTGGAGCTGGGATGGTAACAGCTACTATTGACCGGTGAGCATATTGAGGCCTGCCCCTGCTTGTATGAATGGAATTCGTTTCACCTGCCCTCCGGGGTCCCGCAAAAGGTTTTCTGGGATTGCTGGAGGAACTTGCACCACTGTCGGAGATTTTGCCCATTCTCAGGAGACTTTCAATCCTCTCACCAGCTATGACCACATCAGCAAAACTGGTAGAGGAGAAAGCAGCCAGTCTATCAATATAAGTCCCTTGCAATGTGTTCATGAACATGTCAGCCATTTCCCTTTCTGACATGGGTGGTTGGACAGCAGCAGTAAGCTATCTCCACCTTTGAGCATAATCCCGGAAGCTCTCTCTGGAAGACTGAGACATGCCCATTAGAAGAGTTCTATTGGGAGCCATGTCCAGGTTGTACTGATATTGACGGATGAAAGCCTCGGCCAAATCCTTCCAACATCTTATGGTGGCCCTAGACAAATGCGAATACCATTCTCTCGAAGCTCCAGTCATACTGTCCTCAAAGTAGAACATCCATAGCTTTTCATCCATGGTATATGCTTTGAGCCTTCCCAAGAAAGAATGCAGATGAGTGCGAGAACAGGATGTACCATTATACTTTTCAAAGCATGGGGGTTTGAATTTGTGGGGAATTCTCACCCCATCCACTAGTCCCATATCCATCACATCGAAGCCCAAAGAATTCTAAGATTCCAAAGATCTTAGCTTTTCAGCAATCTCGTCCAATCTTCTGTCATATACCTCATCTCCTGCCCCTATAACAGTAAACTGTTCTCCCTGGGGATCCTCCTGCAGGATTTGGCCCCCAGTAGCATTACCTTGACCATTTCTTGGGATGTTAACTTCTGGATTCAGATGAGGTCCATACTCCTGTGGGTCAATACGAGGCTGGCCCTGTTCATTGTTGCTAGTTACTCTTGTTCCCAGATGAGGCTCCTCAGGAGTTTGTCTTTCCACCAACTCTCTTAACCTTTCTTGACTTTGGGCCAAGCCTGTCATCACTGCCATGAACTGAGACATCTGATTCCTCATCTCTACTCTCTCATTGGCCATCTGATTTCTGACCTCAGTCAGATCCTGTTGTACTTGTTCCATTTGAATGCCGGGAAGATTGTTACGAGTCGGGTACCGGTGCGTGCGGTTGACAGGGAACACTCGGCGACGAGCAATGTTTCCTGAGATCACAACAAAGTTAGAAACAAAAAATAAAAACAAAACCTACAAAACAAAGACAAAGTTAGTATGCAATGCACCTCCTAATCAAAACACCTAATAATCATTAAGACTTAAGCTTGTAACTTGGGCCTTATATTAGGGTCACATCTCTGCCTGTTGGTTCAGAGGGACTAACCCTAGTGTTTAATGGACAAGTCCCCCTCAGGTTTAGTCTTACAAACATAAAATTCACTTCTTAATCCCACCTTTAACTAAAATCCACTTTAATAAAGGCTTGTTATATAATGATTTTAATCCCTAACCATGGATTAAGTTGAGGTACATTCCTCATCTTAAGTGCTCTCATCTATTATCCTTCTCTTAGGATGGTGTAATGAGTTCACTAATCCCTGATTAGAGATTAAGCTCATTACTTAACACAAAACAAAATCCAAAAACACTTAATAATCATAAGTAGGTTAATGATCTTAATCCTGCATCATTAGGGTAATTAAGTTGAGATTTTCATCTCATACTTAAGTAGACTCATTATCCCTAATCAGGGGTGATATAATGAGTTTACAAACCCTTGATGGGGGTTTAAGCTCATTATCTTATGCAAAAACACCAAAAACAATAAAAAACTGAAAACACAAAAACAAACAATAAACGTCTCCTCCGAGATTCTTTTCTCATAACATTCACTCTGAAAACGAGAACTTGCTTCTCCCTTCTAATGCAAGACAGTTAGCACTCGAGCCAGACGAGTCATACACTTGAGCATAGACAAGCAAGCAGTTCACACCAAAATTTACAGTCTCTTTGAGTCAAACTACGGTGTTTTGACTTCCTTATTGCACGAGAGGATACGTAGGCATAACTTAACGGTTATCGAACAAAAGTGTCTTTGTCTCCCCCCTCTCCTCTTCCCAGTTTCTCTTTCCTTAGCCTCAGTTTTGAGCACTCAGTTTCTTTTTACACTGACACTTTGTACATCCTTTTCTCCCTAGCTTTTATGCACAGTTTAGCACATATACTATCCCCTTTTAAAACACAATCAAGTAAGCCTGGATCCCGTCGAGTACGGCGGATGATCTGGGTGCTAATACCTTCCCAGGTCGTAACCTACCCCCTTACTCAGTTTCTTTGGTTCGCAACCGTCTTATCCATATCTTTCCAGGTTTATGCAGCATTACCTTTCCTTCGGGATAAAAATGCCTAGCTGGAGACTCTATTCAACCTCAACCTCCAACATTGTCGACAGTTCGCGTTTGCATCGGAATGAAAATCCGGGAGCGACACCAAGTTCTCGCCGAATCTTGAAGAATGGTTCTTTCACCAATGGTTTAGTGAATATGTTGGCAAGTTGGTTGTATGTATCCATGAAAGTAACATCTACATCTCCATTAAGTATGTGATCTCGAAGGAAGTGATATCGGATGTCTATGTGCTTTGTCATTGAATGCATGATCGAGTTATTTGTGATGTTGATGACACTTGTGTTGTCGCATCCAAGAGGAATGCAACCAAGATATACACCAAAATCAAGGAGTTGTTGCTCAAGCCACAAGATATGTGCACAACAACTGTCTGTTGCGATGTACTCCACTTCGGCCGTGCTAAGTGCAACGCAAGCTTGCTTCTTACATTCCCACGACACTAGTGCATTCCCAAGAATGTGACAAGTGCCACTTGTTCTTTTTCTATCGGTCTTACATCCTGCATAATCAGTGTCAGAATAACCAATTAAAGAACATGTACTACCTTTTGGATACCATATTCTGACATTCGTTGTTCCTTTGAGATACTTCATAATCCTCTTCACGATAGTGAGATGCGATTCCATTGGATTTGCTAGAAAGTGTGCACACAAACAAACACTAAACATAATGTCAGGACGGATTGCCGTCAAATATAATAATGAACCAATCATACCTTGATACTTTGTTATATCAATTGAAGTGCCGGATTCATCTTGATCAACGTACGTTCCGGATCCCATCAGAGTGGACATCACCTTGCAACTATCCATATCGAATATTTTCAATAATTCCTTACAATACTTGGATTGATTGATGAAGATGCCATCCTTTGTTTGCTTGATTTGAAATCCAAGGAAATAGTTCATTTTTCCCATCATGGACATCTCGAATTCTCCTTGCATCATAAGTGAAAACTCTTCGCAAAGATCTTTGTTTGTTGAACCAAATATGACGTCGTCGACATAGACTTGAACCAATAAGGTATTACCCTTGAACTTCTTTATGAACAACGTCTTTTCAACCTTTCCTTTTGCAAAACCATTCTCACATAGGAAGTTGCTGAGGCGGTCATACCACGCTTTTGGTGCTTGCTTTAAACCATAAAGAGCCTTCTTCAACTTGTAGACATGAGAGGGATTCTTGAAGTCTTCAAAACCCAAAGGTTGTTTGACATAGACTTCTTCATTGATGTAGCCATTCAGGAAAGCACTTTTGACATCCATCTGGTATAACTGAAAATTCATAGAACAAGCATAAGCAAGTAATAATCTAATTTCTTCTAACCTTGCTACTGGAGCGAACGTTTCATCAAAATCAATTCCTTCTTCTTGGTTGTAGTCTTGTGTGACCAATCTTGCTTTGTTACGAACTATGATTCCATTTTCGTCAAGTTTGTTCTTGAACACCCATCTTGTTCCTATGATGTGCTTATTGTCTGGTCTTGGTACAAGACTCCAAACTTGATTCCTTTCGAATTGGTTGAGTTCTTTTTACATCTCTACTATCCATTGATCGTCACCTAAGGCTTTATCGATTTTGGTTGGTTCAATTTGAGACGCAAAAGCCATGTTGAGATAAGCATCCTTAGATTTAGTCGAGTTGCAATACCTTGGCTAATATCACTAATAAATTTATCTATCGGGTGATCTCTATGAGTTCTCCATTCCTTTGGAAGATCTTGATGTTGTTCAATGATTGGTGAGTCATCTTCTTGTGGTATTGCTTGATCCTTTGATATCTCCTTTTGTTGTTGTGGCGTATCTACTATATCATCATCATCATCATCCACAATAATATTATCCTCTTTCGAGGGGTTAGTCTCATCAAACGAAACATGAATAGATTCTTCAATAGTAAAATTTCTTTGATTAAAAATTCTAAAAGCTTTACTAGAGAGGGAGTAACCAAGGAATATACCTTCGTCGGACTTCTCATCAAACTTACCGAGATTGTCCTTTTCATTGTTGAGAACGAAACACTTGCATCCGAATATGTGAAAGAATGATATGTTCGGTTTCCTATCCTTGAATAACTCATACGGAGTCTTCTTGAGAATTGGTAGAATGTTGACACGGTTGCTTACAAAACAAGTTGTGCTAACTGCATCTTCCCAAAAGTACTTAGGGAGATTTGAGTCTCTAAGCATTGTTATTGCAAGCTCCACCAATGACCTATTATTCCTTTCTATGACACCATTTTGTTGAGGAGTCCTTGGTGCGGAAAAGTTGTGATAAATTCCATGCTCTTCACAAAATTCTTCAAAGGATTAGTTTTGGAATTATCCACCATGATCGCTTCTAATGGAGGCTATAGTGAGTGACTTCTCGTTTTGTATTTGCTTCGCATACTTCTTGAATGCTTTGAAAGCATCACTTTTCTGCATTCAAAACAATGTCCACGTATATCGAGAGAAATCATCAACAATAACTAAATCATAAATGTTACCTCCGAAGCTTTTCGTTCTTGATGGACCGAAGAGATCCATATGCAACAATTGAAGTGGTCTTTATGTGGACACCACTTTCTTGGACTTGAAAGTTGTCTTGATTTGCTTTCCCTTTTGACATGCATCGCATAACTTATCCTTGATGAACTTTATCTTTGGAAGACCAACAACTAGGTCATGCTTTATCAACTTGTTTAAATGCTCCATGTGAATGTGAGCAAACCTTTTATGTCATAGCTACGCCTCGTTGTTGTTTGCCATTAAGCATTTTACCTTCAAGGAAGAGTCATCAAAAGAAATCGTAAAAATATTATTAAATCTTTTACCTTTTATCAAGATATCATGGGTGACTTCATGTTCTATCAAACATTCATCCTTTGTGAAGTTGATTCGGAACCCTTTGTCACACAATTGACTTATGTTAAGTAGGTTGTGCTTAAGGCCTTCAACGTAAAGAACGTCTTCGATGATTGTAAATGGAGATGCACCAACGGTTCCTACTCCAAGAATCTTTCCTTTATTATCATCACCGTAAGTAACGTATCCTTTGGCCTTTAAAGATAGGTTTGAAAATTTGTTGATGTCGCCCGTCATATGCTTTGAACAACCGCTATCAAGATACCATTGATTAGAAGTTGTCTTCAAGCATACCTACAAAACAAAATCAAGTATTGTTAGGTACCCAAATTTCTTTGGGTCCTTGATAGTTAGTACCCTTTTCAACCCACACACAATGCCCTTTAGCAACGCCAATGTTGCGCATATAGTAAGCATTAGGTGTGTGGCCTTTGATTCCACAATAAAAACAAGTAGGTTGAAAGTGACTTTTATATCTAGGAACATAACTCTTTTTCTTAACAATTCTTTTCTTTTTATGACTTTGATGCATACTTTTAGAATTGGTTGCCTTTTCCTTAACAACTTATTCACTTGATTTCACAAAAATGGTCTTATTTGTGCTTGGTTTGGAAAACTTAGAATATCCTAAACCACTTGTATCATTAGGATATCTTTGGTGCCTAAGAATTTCCTCCAAGCCAATTTGACCTTTTTCATATCTTTCTAAAACTCTTTTAAGTTGAAAAATTTGAAAGGATAAGTACTCACAATTTTTGCATACAAGACTTTGTTTTTCATCCATCAATTTTTGTTTTTCACTTTCAATATATTTTTCAAAAGCGATATTTTGTTCTTCTAAAGATGAAATTCGTTTCTTTTGGGATGAAATGCTTTTATACAAAGTCTTGCATTCTTTTAGAAGTTCATTTATAACTTCTTGTGCATCATTTTCATAAATTGAAAAATTGCTACTAACCTCATCGATTTCTTCATCGGAGTTATGTGAA
Source organism: Lathyrus aphaca (assembly GCA_963966055.1). NCBI lineage: Eukaryota > Viridiplantae > Streptophyta > Magnoliopsida > Fabales > Fabaceae > Lathyrus > Lathyrus aphaca. The sequence continues at coordinate 366,070,572 of OZ014521.1, forward strand.
GCCATAAGAGCCATATTCACATATTCATCGCTTTCCGATTCCGACGAGGAACTTATCTCATTATCGTCCCAAGCAACATAGGCCTTCTTATTCTTGAAATCCTTCTTGCCTTTGAATCTTCCTTTCTTTGCAAGTTTCAGGCAATTCGGCTTTATGTGACCTTGCTTCCCACATTCGTAACATGTGACTTCTTGAATCAATGTGGATGCATCCTTTTTCCTGAAATGTTTATTCTTTTTAGGATAAGAGAAATTTTTATTTTAATTAAAAAACTTACCAAGCTTCTTTACAAGAAGCATGAAATTCTCATCTTCTAAAGTCTCATCATCTTTGTCATCCTTAGTATCAACCTTCAAGACAATTCCCTGGGACTTCTTTTCTTGACTTTCATGCTTCTCGAGCCTTCCAAGTTCCAATTCCTACTCTTGAAGTTTACCAAATAAGGACGCGAATGTCATCGTTGAGAGACTCTTCTTTTCCGAAATAGCGGTCACTTTCGGTTGCCATTCCCTTGTCAAAGATCTTAGGACTTTAAAGTTAAGATCATCATTGGTGAAGGTTTTCCCAAGAGCAATCAAGTGATTTGTTAGATAGATGAATCTCTTTTGCAAGGCAACAATAGATTCATCGGGCTGCATACAGAACATCTCATATTCTTGACTCAATGTGTTTAGCCTCGATCTCTTTACTTCGGTGGTTCCTTCATGCGTTTCTACCAAGGTGTCCCAAATCTATTTTGCCGATTTACACTGTGATACACGGAAGAACTCGTCCATACTGAGAACGCTTTGGAGTATGTTGATTTCCTTCTTCTCATTTAGAATCTTTTTCTAATCTTCTTCATCATATGTGCTTTTCAACTTCATGGTTCCAACACCATTGATCACGTTTACAGGATTGTGTGGACCTTCTTCGATGGCTTTCCATATACCTTCTCCTTGGGCTTCAAGATATGCTTTCATTCTGATTTTCCAAAAATCAAAATATTCCCCGGAGAAGAGTGGGGGCTTGTTGCTACTTCCACCGTCTTTGAAAACCGGATTTGTACTTGCGAAAGCCATGCTGGATCTCTAGGAACAAGTTACCTATAACTTTCTCTAATGCCAATTGTAGTTACAGAGATAGCCTAAGAGGGGGTGAATTAGGTTATATGAAATTTTCTCGGTTATTTTATCGGTGGATGGATTTTTATCATTTAAGTGTCTAAGATATGAAAGCGGTAATGCAGAAAGTAAAAAGATATAAATGTTTATCCTAGTTCCCTTCACAGTCCGAAGGTACATCCAGTCCCATTATACCTCGTAAAAGATTTTCACTATAGTTTTAGATCGTACAACCTATCACACCACAAATCGGTGATGCCTACTATCTAACAACTATACACCAAATAGTGTGCAAGAACAATCTTCTTGCAAACACTAACCCTTGCGTCCAACAATCCTTGATCGCAAGTCAAAATAGAAATAATTCTATGAGTTTGTTTTTGAGAATAAAATGAAATGTACAATATTAGTACAAGATTGATCTTCTCCTTTTGATTAAAGTTCACTTCACAATATCAATGTAAGTGTTCAATATCTATGAATGTGAAATGGTATGAACAATATGAACACTTTTGAAATATTTGAAAATATTCAAAAATGAGTAACTTTGATTTAGTAAAAATTCTATGATAAAAAGTTTGAACGTATTTTTCACATTTGAAAAATTCAGAATATATATGTTTCAAAAACACTCATTCAAAGGGGTACGAAATGTTTATGAAACAATCAATGAAAAGGTATAATATTAAAAAATTATTTCAAATGAAAAGAAACAAAATTTTCAAAATTCGTTCAATGTTAACCAGTTAACCAAAAGGGGTAACCGGTTAACGCTGTAACGTTAACTGAGGATATTGCAATTTTTGAACCGTTAACCGGTTAACACTGTTAAAATTCAGAAAAATATTAAAGTTTAAAAGTGTTAAACCAGTTCCAAATAATTTCTAAACGGTATATGCAATGTGCTTATAATGAAAACCTATATTTGAACACTTGTATATCAATTAAGATGTGAGTTTTGATATACCTAAGTCTTGTGTCCAAGTCTTGAAAGGTTACGAACATTTGCATACGGAGCTTGATTCGCCGAATAACATTTTCAATGAGTGATGCATATCCTTGTTCTTGATCTTATTGAAAGTTTGACTTTTTACGAACATGGAATGAACTTGAATCTTCTTGTCTTCATCAAAATCTTTAGATAGAAGTATGCTTCTACAAGTTTTTCAAAAACCTTTGAATTCACACTTTGATGAATGAAGAGTATATCATTGCAGTCTCTTTTCTTGTCTCTATTGTATGATTTTTTTACTACACTTGTATCTTCAAGCAAAGCTTCCAAATATGTTTCCACCATATCGCAAACATCTTGTGCACTAAAAATGGCCTTCATTTAATTGACCCATTTATCATAGTTATTTTCATCAAGAACCGGTAGATGTGTTACAGAGTTCCTATGATCCACCATGGTTAAATTCTATTGCAATCAGTTGAACCCCTAGGACCAATCTTACTCTAAATACTAATTATTTCGAGGATATATGAGAGAGTGAATATTATTGAATGTTAAAACTAAATTACTAAACTATTTTTTATATATAAATAACTTATTTGCACTTCAGGTAACTTACATGTTAAGTATCTGATCTTACCTGATCAGGAGGGCCTTCCCTTGGTCGGTCGAACGTAGCAAAGTTGATGGATAGATGGAATGGAGGGGGGGTGTACATGCAAGGCACTCCGATGCCAAAGTTAGAAAGGTACAGTATGGTAATAGCAATGAGAGTTTAGCATGAGTGATAATACCTGACCCTTAGCCAAGAAAGGGTATTTATAATATGCCCCCAGCGCTGGGCCAAGACTCCTGAATGGGCTTGATCTGGCTAGGCCCAAGGAGGAGATGCCAAGGGAAGCGTAAGAAGTGTGAAGACCTAGACAAAAGGTCTGCCCCTTGGTCCAACTGCCCCTATCTTTCAGGAGATAATGATGGGCAGTTGGGTGGCGTGGCAGATGAGCTGGCAGACATGCTCTCTGCCCGTCTTCAGTGTATGCCCGTCATATCAGCAGGTGATTTATCCAAGAGGTTCACTCGCTCGGGCATATGGGCCTTTTCCCGACATACGTTGGGCCGTACCCAGGTATAACCTCGCGGCCCAGTCCGGAACAGGAGCCCCCCAAGTCGAGTCTCTGAGTCGGAGTGATGACTTGTATTGCAACCGGGGTACTCGCACTAAGGATAAGGCAGTGGGCGTATGGCTGGGCAGGTAATATTCTAGTAGAACTGCCCGCAACGTCCTTTTTTCTTCGGGCACTTGATGCTCCGGATAGTGTCGAGGATGAAGGTCGCTGACGGGTACGTGCTATTTCCGTAGAGGTCGAGGACTTCGTACGGGGACGGGACGTTCCGTGGAGTCGGGGAGGTGGATAGCTACCCGACGCCGTTTCAGTTTCCTTATGTGTTGACGTGTTTCAGTATTAATGGTGTCGCTTAGTTTAGTGTGCAAACGGCGGCATAGACAGTAGGTAATGATGACCTAGCGCGTTGAATCACGCGCTTGGGACTATAAAAGAAAGTTGAGTGACTTCATTTTCACTTTTTTGCTCAGACGTTCACCGGAAGCTCTGACGAATTTCCCTATCTCCGCCCGTCTCGCTGCCTGGACCACCGCTGCTGCTCGTGCACCGCCGTCTCTCTGATTCTTAATATGTCAGGTATCGTTTTGCTTTCTTAATCCTCTATTTTCCACTTTTTGCGTCAAATGTCTGTAAATGCATGTTGTATTTGTGATAGGTTGGTTAGATTTGACTTAGGAATAGTGAAACAGACTGTAGATGGAAAAAATAGGGTTAGGGTTAGACTGTCCCGGGCAGGAATTTCATGCGTCGGGCAAAATTTGCATAAATACATATGAGATTTTTGCTCGGTGCATAAGAACGCGCGTATTCCTGTGCCGAACACGTGCGGAACTTCTCCACCGGGCCTGGTGGCAGTGGGTGGAGTTTCACACTGGTTCCCGCGCACGTTGCTTTTACGCCCTTTCACTTGGCCTGCGGTGGAAGGGTGGATTTGATATGACGTCGAATTCACTCTTTCTGTCTGCGTTTCAGGTGCAACCGGGCGTTTACGACCGAGGAGAGAAGACGCTGGGCCACAGTCCGAAGATGCGGTCATCACGCGTTTACCCGTCGGGGAGGAGAGCGCCAGGGATGGTACTGAAACACGCCTTATCATCCGGGCAGAATGACCTCTCCTGGGTTGCGGATGAACCCTTGGATGAGGAATCCTACTTTTGTGACGAGGCAATTCCTGCTTATGCCGTGGTGGAGGATAGAAGCCGGGAAGATCCTGAAAACTGGAAGTGCCACGCTCCCAAAGAGGCAGACCGGATATGTCATCATTTCCCGGGGAAGCAGTTCGCAATGTACGAGTTCGCTTTCCGGGAGGCGGGGATAAGGCTGCCCTTCAATTCTTTTCAAATGTCCATCTTCAAGTGGCTTCGGCTGGCGCCGTCTCAGTTACACCCTAATGCCCTTGCTTTCATGCGGGCATTTGAGTTGGTCTGCCGCTTCCTCGGCATTGGGTGTACTCGAGCCCTTTTCTTCCACGTCTTCCACCTCCAGCAGTCCGGTCTTCATGGACGACACAGCTGGGTTTCCTTAAAGCAGCCCGTGCGTTTGTTCAAGACGTACGTGGATTCTGCCTGTCATTTTAAGGGTCGGTGGTATGTGGTGAGACCGATCACCCGTGCCGCCCTGCATTCCCTTTATTACTACAAACGGGAAGCAAATGGGGAGGAGAAGTTGATGTCGAAGATACCGTTGAGGTGGCAGCGCGACCATTTCGACATCACCACCGCCCATTATAGGATTAAGTTTGCAATGCTCGGTGTCGAGGATAGGCTCGCGTATGAGAAGTTGGTTGAGTACGTGCGGAGCTTCAATCTGGCGGTCTGGACGGATCGAAAAGGCGTGCCTTATCTTGACGAGGCCGGGATGCCGATCTGCGAGGCTCGTATTATTAATACCAAGGCTTTGCTCGAGTGTAGAACCGAGGAGAAGGCCATGGAATTATTGAGTAGGTGTTTTACTTGTTCTTATTTTTGTTTATGTATTCGCCCGCTAATGTTTATGTGCCTCGTTTTGCAGGTGCTATGCCCACTGCTCGTGACCGGGTCCTCAAGCTGGCCAACCAGGTTGGTGCCTCGGACAGGGCTCTAAAGAAGAAGAAAACGGTGTCTCGTGCTCATGTGGTAGCTGGGGATTCCGGGGCTGGGACCTCGAACACAGCGAGTGCAGCGCCCTCCTCTCCTCCTCGGGCCTCTACGATCGACATACCTGACAGCCCGCCTCTATCAGCCTCCCCTCTCCACAAGCGGAAGCGTCCGGAGGGGACTCTTTAGAGGTCGACCTTAGGGGGGAACGGGAGTCCAGGCGGACCTGGCAGCTACTTATTGCCCCCTTGTTATGTGGAGCGGTCCTTCTTCAAGGCCGAGGATGCGATCGCCGTGCCAGCGCCCGAAGCAAGGGCTATTCTGAACTAGGAGGCTGGTGTCCGGCGTAAGGAGCTGGCAAGGGACTTGGCCGCCGTCATCCGGTTGATGGAAACGGCCATGGTCTTGAGTGATACTTCAGTGTCTACTGCCTCACTGGAGGACGCTCTCCTGTAGGTCCGGTCTGATAAGGACAAGCTATCTAAGGACTTGTCGGACTACAATGAGGAGCACCAGCTTCAGGAGGGGCTGAAAAAAGAGCTGGAGGAGGTTAAAAAGGAGCGGGATCAACTGAAGGCGGCCAAGGTGAATTTGGAGGAACAAATAGCCGGGCATCAGAAGGTGGCTGAGGAGAATGCTGGATTGCGTACTCAGCTCGCTTCGCTCGAGGATAAGGTCCGTCCGTTAGCTGACGAGACCGAGGAGGAGCTCGCTCTTGGTTCCCGCGGTGAGCTGCTGGGGCACATTCGCTCTCTCAATCAGGACCTCGTGGTTGTGTTTAAGGAGGGTTTTGACAACGCCGTCGAACAACTGAGGGTTTTAAATCCTGAATTGGTGACGGAGGGGTCAGCCCATAACTACTGTGTCCAGGAGGGGGAGATAGTGTGCCCTTTTGAAGCCGAAGAAGAGCTGGGGGACGATGAGGGAGAGGATGAGGAGGAGAATGTTGAGGAGGAGCTCCGGGCGGAGTCTTAAAGAGTTTTTGATTTGTTTTGTCTATATGGCATGTGTGCCTTTTTATGTATGGCCTGCGTGCCTTTTTTATGTACTTTGGCCTCCGGGCGTATGTATTTTGGCCTTCGGGCGTACTTGGCTTTGGCCGTTTGTTTAATGTATGAATGTTGTTTTTGATTATTCTTCTTGCTCGGTTATTTACCATGTTTTATATGCATGAACTGTTTTCTGCTCGACCATGTTAGTCTCCTCGGTTTAGGGAACCGATGAGGTATCGGGCGTCGTGCCCGTTTGGATCGAAAACCGGGTTCGGTGTTCGGAAAACCAGTTCCGAGGCTTGGGATTTCCCATCGTGAGCTGGGCGCCCTGCCGGTCTCGGTACTTCGACATTGGTGCTCGATCGAGATCCCAACCGTCGGGGAGGGTTGTGTTCGCTGGAGGGGTCAGTTCGTCCCCGGGTCGTGCGGTTCCTCTCTGTCGTTTTGGAGACGAAGAGCGTGGTCGTACCTCCCACGTCTCCTCGTGACATATTCAGTTGTAATATTGTCTAAGTTTCTCTGCGTTCCATGGTCGAACGAGTTCTTCGCCTTGTAGGTTTTCTAGATAATAGGCCCTATTGCTCGTCTTGTCGCGGACGCGGTAGGGGCCTTCCCAGTTGGCGGCCAGTTTACCCTCTCTTGGGTTTTTTTGGTTTCTTCTGAGGACCAGGGTGCCTACCTGGAACTCTCTTTTTATGACCTTCGCGTCGTGGCGCAGGGCTATTTTTTGTTTGAGGGATATTTCTCTAAGGGCTGCTTCGGCGCGGATCTCGTCGACGAGGTCCAGTTCGGCTCTGAGTGCCTCGTCATTCATTTCTTCGTCTAGGGGTTTTGCTATACGTCTCGTCGTATCTCTGATTTCTACCGGGATGACTGCTTCGGTGTCGTAAGTTAGTCGGAATGGGGTCTCCCTAGTCGTGGAGTGAGGTGTCGTACGGTAAGCCCATAGGACGCTATGTAGCTCCTCGACCCACGCCCTATTCGCCTCACCGAGCCTGCGTTTGAGTCCACGCAGGATTACCTTGTTGGCCACCTCCGCTTGCCCATTTGTCTGAGGATGCTCGACGGATGTGAAATGTTGCTTAGTACCGAAGCTCGCGATGAAGTCTTGGAATCCCCCGTCCGTGAATTGTGTTCCGTTGTCCGTGATGAGGACCTGGGGCACGCCGAACCGAGCGAGGATATTGCGTTTAAAGAATCGAAGAATGTTCTGCGCTGTTATTTTAGCCAACGCCTCTGCTTCGATCCATTTGGTAAAATAATCTACCCCTACGATGAGGTATTTATTCTGGTACGATCCGGTCACGAAAGGTCCGAGGATGTCCATGCCCCACCATGCAAAGGGCCATGGAGAAGAGAGTGTTTTTAGTTCGTTCGGGGGCGCGAGGTGCATGTCGGCATGCCGTTGGCATTTGTCGCATTTTTTTTTGTGTTCCTTGGAGTCATGTTGCATGATCGGCCAGTAGTAGCCTGCTCGAAGAGCTTTTCGTGCAAGTGATCGCCCGCCGGGGTGTTGGGCGTTTATTCCTTGGTGTATTTCTCCCAGTATGTCGGGGACTTTCTCTTCCTCGACGCACTTGAGTAGTGGGATGGAAAATCCCCTGCGGTAGAGTTTCCCTTTGAGGAGGACGTATGAGCACGCCCTCCGTTTGGTGGTGGCCGCCTCTTTTGGGTCAACGGGAAGCTCGTCCTTCGTTAGGTAATTATAGATAGGTGTCATCCAACAGTGAGTATCCCCGATCGCGTTGACCTCGAGTGGAGGAGGTGGTTTTTCGATACTAGGTCGAGGAAGGATTTCTTGAATTACGGATTTGTTCCCGCCCTTCTTTCTCGTGCTAGCTAGTTTTGATAAGATGTCGGCCCGTGTGTTGTGCTCGCGAGGTACGTGCTGTACTTCCCATTTCTCGAATTTTTCGAGTCTTTCTTTGACTAAGGCCAGGTACTCGACAAGGTTGTCGTTCTTGGTTTGGTACTCTCCTCGTACTTGTGATGCCACGAGCTGGGAGTCTGTTGATATTTTTACTTCCTTCGCTCCTAGGTCCTCGGCCAATCTTAGACCGGCGATGAAAGCTTCATATTCGGCTTGGTTGTTTGACGTCGGGAAGGCTAATGCTAGTGAGACCTCGATCAGGATCCCATCCTCATTCTCGAGGATGATTCCAGCTCCACTGCCTGTCGTACTGGAGGCACCGTCGACGAAGATCGTCCATTTATGGGCGCCGTCCGTCGAAGTTGAACTGTGGGTCATTTCTGTGACGAAGTCGGCCAGTGCTTGGGCTTTCAAGGCCTTTCTATTCTCGTATTGTATGTCGAATTCGGAGAGTTCTAACGACCATTTGAGCATTCTGCCGGCCATATCTGGCCGTCCGAGAAGTTGTTTGATTGGCTGGTCGGTTCTTACTTTGATCGTGTGCGCGAGGAAGTAGTGGTGTAGCCTCCTTGCCGCATTTATGAGAGCCAGAGCGACTTTTTAAATTTGTTGGTACCTGAGTTCGGGGCCTTGGAGCGCTTTGCTCGTAAAATAGATGGGTTTTTGTCCTTCATCGGTTTCCCTTATTAGGACGGCGCTGACGGCCTCGGTTGCCACAGACAGATACAGGTATAAGATCTCTTTTTCTAATGGTCGTGATAGGACCGGGGGTTCAGAGAGAACCTTCTTCAAATGGAGTAGTGCCCGTTCACATTCGTCGGTCCACTCGAAGCTGGCTTCCTTACGAAGGAGTCTGAAGAATGGCAGTGCATGCTGGGCGGATTTGGCAATGAAACGGGAGAGTGAGGCGAGCATTCCGTTGAGGGATTGGATTGATTTTTTGGTCCTCGGGGTTGGGAATTTCGAGAACGCCCGGCATTTGTCGGGGTTGGCCTCGATACCCCTTTCGGTGAGGTAGAAACCCAGGAATTTTCCCGCCCGTACTCCGAACGTGCATTTTTCAGGGTTAAACCTCATTTTGCACTGCCTTGCCTGCTCGAAGACTTTGTATAGGTGTCGAGCATGGTTGACCTCCTCGTGTGACTTGACGATCATGTCGTCCATGTATACCTCGAGCATATCCCATATTTCTTCCTTGAAGACTTTGTTCATCATGCGTTGGTATGTGGCCCCGACGTTCTTGAGCCCGAATGGCATTACGTTGTAATAGTAATCGCCAGTTGGGGTCATGAATGTCGTATGTCTCTTGTCCGTGTTCGACATAGGGATTTGGTTATATCCACTGTATGCGTCCATGAAGGACAGGAGTCTAAAACCTGCAGAGTTGTCAACGAGCTTGTCTATGTTAGGGAGAGGGAAAGCATCTTTGGGGCAAGCCCTATTAAGATCAGTATAATCAACACACATACGCCATTTTCCATTATTTTTCTTAACGAGGACTACATTAGAGAGCCAGGTTGTGTACTGGGCTTCAGAAATAAAATTTGCCTCTAAGAGGTCTTTTACAGCTCGCTCGGCAGCCTCCGCCTTCTTGGGGGACTACTTGCGCCTACGCTGTGCTATAGGCTTGGCTGCCCGATCTAAAGCTAGCTGGTGACACGCGATCTCGGGATCCAGGTCGGGCATCTCTACGGCGTTCCATGCGAATAGGTCGGAGTTCTCCTTGTGGCATGTCACGAGCTTCTCCCTTGTTTCCTCGGGCAATCCCTTGCCTATCTTTACTGTTCTTCCAGGATCGTCACCTAGAGGGATGAGCTCGAATTCCCCGTCGGGGATCGGTCGGAACGGATGTTTGGGATACTGTTCCTCAGCGGGTTTCCATTCTTCAGTTTCGTCGTGGCCAATGCGGCAGTCGAGGTCGATGGCGTTGATTCCCTGGAGGGGAGGATCTTCGGTCCTGAGTTTTTTGTTGCTCTTTGTATTGATCGTGGCTTGTCCTTTTACTGCGGCGTCGTAACACCGTCGGGCAGCTTCGATGTCGCCGTGGATAGTGACTATGCGGCCCAGTTTGGTGTAGTATTTCATCTTCAGATGGACAATAGATGGGACCGCGGTGAGTTCGGCTAATGTCGGACGGCCGAAGATGCAATTGTAGAGGGATGGACAGTCTACGACCAGGAACTGGATTTTGACTTCCCTGGCCGTTTCCTGTTCCCCGAAGGTGACGAGGAGCTCGACATATCCCCACGGTCTTGTTGTGGCTCCATTGAATCCTTGGAGGTCAAATCTGACGTAGGGGGATAGGTTGGTCTTGTCTAATTTCAGAGTCTTGAAGAGGTGGACGTACATGATATCCACCGAGCTGCCTTGATCGACCAGAATGCGCCTGACGTCGAACTGGGCCATCCTCGCCCTGATCAATAGTGGAATGCCCGAATTTGGGGAGCAGCCCGGAAGCTCTTCTAAAAAGAAGGATATTGGGTTGGATTTACCCCGATACTTTGTCAGCGTTGCCTTTTGTTCGGGCGCGGTCAGAAGGAGCTCTTCGAACTTGTGTTTTACTGAGAGAGCGGCGGCCTCGCCGCTAATCCCTCCGCCCGATATGACCAGGGCGGTCGGGAAATTTTCCCAGCGGCTGAGTGCAGTGATCCGTCCTTCGGGCAATGGTTCAGGGAGGATGAAATCCTCTGGACGTGACACGCAGAGGGCCACTTGATAAGGAGAGTTGTCGGGGGTGTATCTTCCCGAGGTCTCTTCTTCTCCGACTCTTCATGCTTGGGAGTTTCGTTCCTCCTCGTATACTGTTTAAGATGCCCTTCTTGGATTAAAATCTCTATTGCATCTTTTAGGTGGACGCAGTCTTCAGTCACATGCCCGTGGCTCCTGTGGAACCTGCAGTATTTGGACTTGTCGGTGTGAGGCTTTGGTGCAGATGGTTTTGGGAATCTTACTCTGCCCTGTTTGAATTCGGAGTTGATACATTCCGCGAGGATGCGCTCGCGAGGAGCTGTCAGCAAGGTGTACTCGCTATATCGGCCCGCGGGGCCCCTTCCTTTTCGAGGCTCGCGAGGCCTTTCTTCCCTTCGCTTGTCCCCGTTGCGACGGGGAATATTCGGATCTTCACGCTTGGGGTGATCGGTATCTCCGATATTACGACCGATGCGGGCGTTGTGGGCTACCTACTTCTCTTCGTATCTGATATAGGCCTGGGCCTTGTGCAGAAGTTCATTCAAGGTGCGGGGAGGCTCGATCCCGATGGCTCTGTTGAGTTCGCTGCCGGGCAGGAGCCCCCTCCCGAGGAGGTATTTCTTCATGTGTTCAGTAGTATCTACCTCGACAGCTTCCTGATTGAATCGCTCGATGTACGAGCGTAGTGTTTCATTCTTTTTTTGTACTATGGCCTCGAGGGTCGCCTCTGTCTTGGGGTGACGCCGGGAGGCTGTGAAATGCCTCGTGAACATGGATCTCATGACTCTCCAAGACGTGATGGATTCGGGGGACAAGCTCTTGTACCAGGCCATGGCCCCTTTTCTGAGGGTTGTCGAGAACAGCCTGCATTTGAGGTGCCCGGTGATGTCATTGCGGTAGTCGAGCATCGCGTTAACGTTGTCAACGTGGTCGTCGGGGTCGGTAGTCCCGTCGTACACAGCTAGATTAGGAGGTTTCTCCATGCCTTTGGGGAGTGGAGCTTCCATTATTGCCCGTGACAGGGGACAATGCAGGTCTTCTTCGTCGCTCCTTAGTGGAGAGAGTTCGTTGCGGTCGGGACTACGCCCGCGCCTCGGCGAGGTTCCCGATCGACCGTTGTCGCGGCGGGCGCGTTCCCTGCTGACATGAGGTTCTGGGGAGCGACGTCCTCGTTTCTTCGTTGCTTCTGGACGTTGTTGTGTCCTCCTCTCCTGTTGAGGTCGGACCTCTTGTCGTTCAGCTTCTAGGGCCATGATTCTCTCGTGCTGCTGGTAGAGCATAGAGCCGGCCTGGTTGAGGGCGTTCACCATATCAATCATGGTGGCGTCTCCTTCGACAGGAACGGGGATGGGGTGAAATGCCTCGGTCCCTTGGTTTTGAACGTGAGGGGGATCCCCGTTATTTTGGGGTTCCGGAGACGGAGTGGCTGGACGACCGTCTCAGGCGTATGCTTCATGGAACTGCGGACCGTCGTCCATAGTATAGTCGACGAGGGGACGGCTGCCCTCGCTAGGTTGTTCTCCGGCCATGTTGGAAGGACAGTGTGAGCTTTGATCTTCTGCTTGTGGAAGAAGGGGGAGCTAGAGTTCCCACAGACGGCGCCACTGATCTTACCTGATCAGGAGGGCCTTCCCTTGGTCGGTCGAACGTAGCAAAGTTGATGGATAGATGGAATGGAGGGGGGGTGTACCTGCAAGGCACTCCGATGCCAAAGTTAGAGAGGTACAGTATGGTAATAGCAATGAGAGTTTAGCATGAGTGAGAATACCTGACCTTTAGCCAAGAAAGGGTATTTATAATATGCCCCCAGCGCTGGGCCAAGGCTCCTGAATGGGCTTGATCTGGCTAGGCCCAAGGAGGAGCTGCCAAGGGACGCGTAAGAAACGTGAAGACCTAGACAAAAGGTCTGCCCCTTGGTCCAACTGCCCCTATCTTTCAGGAGATAATGATGGGCAGTTGGGTGGCGTGGCAGATGAGTTGGCAGACATGCTCTCTGCCCGTCTTCAGTGTATGCCTGTCATATCAGCAGGTGATATATCCAAGAGGTTTACTCGCTCGGGCATATGGGCCTTTGCCCGATATACGTTGGGCCGTACCCAGGTATAACCTCGCAGCCCAGTCCGGAACAGTATCAATACGCACTTGGGTACTAGTACTTTTAATTTAAAATATTAATTTATTTTTATATAAAATACAAATTTAAAATATTAATTTAATTTTAAATAAAATACATATAAAAAATAAAATGACATTAAAAATGATTATTTCATTGGATAAAGATATCACTAGTCAACTAAATCAAAAAGTTCTCGAGTGTCAACATTTTATAAATGCATGTATAATTTATAGTATTTTATAAACATCATTATATGTATAAAAGATCAGTCACCGAACATACGTTTTATTGGTTTCTTTTGTCTTATATTTGTGTTTATCTTTTTAGTTTCACATTCCTTAGGAGAAAGACACCACACCTCATCACACCGCATATAATATATCACCATGGATGTAACATTCGAGTATCTATACGCGGTTATTGCCGGAGTTTTGAGCATACTACTAATTACTTATTATGCGTTCTTTAGAGGTGAAGCACAAGCACGACTGAAGCTTGCACCGTTAGCTTCCGGTGGGTGGCCTTTGATCGGCCACCTTCATCTCCTAGGCGGTGCAAATCAGCCTCCATACATAACCTTAGGAGACTTAGCCGACAAATACGGACCAATTTTCACAATTGGAATAGGCGTACACAAAGCTGTTGTGGTAAGCAGTTGGGAGTTAGCCAAGGAGATTTTCACCACTCACGATGTCATAATCTCGTCTCGTCCTAAATTCACCGCCGCCAAAATATTAGGACACAACTATGCTAATTTTGGATTCTCTCCTTTCGGAGAATACTGGCAAAGGATGCGTAAGGTCACGGCTTCAGAGTTGTTATCCGCTCGAAGATTCGAAGCGCTTCGAGAGGTTAGAGACTCGGAGGTGAAGAAATCATTGACAGAGCTCTATAAGAGTGATCGGATAGGTGATTTAAAAGTGGAGATGAAACAGTTGTTAGGAGATATGAACTTGAACGTGATTATGAGGATGATTGCTGGGAAGAGATATTCGAGTGATGGAGGTGATGAGAGAGAGGTGAGGAAGGTGAGGTGGGTTTTTAGAGAGTTTTTTAGGTTGACAGGTTTGTTTGTGGTGGGAGATGCAATCCCGTTTCTTGGATGGCTTGATTTGGGAGGACATGTGAAGGAGATGAAGAAAGCTGCATATGAGATGGATACTGTTGTTTGTGGATGGTTGGAAGAACATCGCAGGAAAAATAATGATTTGGGAGAGATCAATAAGACTGAGCAGGATTTCATTGATGTGCTGTTGTCTGTTCTTCATGGTGTTGATCTTGATGGTTATGATCTTGATACTGTCATTAAAGCCACTTGCTTGGTAAGCATCAGTACTCACTTCCAATTTTAACTCTTTTTTTTACTCATTTCCAATTTAATACATTAAATAAATTTATAAAACTTTTTTCACGATTAAACCGTTATAAAATATAATTAATATTTATTTACCACACTTATATGGTGATTAACATATAGAACCTCCCAAAAATTTAACAGAACCTTAATACTCTATACCATATGGAGAAACAGAAAAACTTATAAATAAAATTATATCTAAGTTTGAATAAGTGTCCACTGTGAATCGTTAATACAAAAAACGTAGAGTAGTGTAGTGTAGAGATGAAAAAGTTTTAGCGAGCTGGTTAAGACGAGTTTCAACATAATTTTATTAAAAAAAACATAGCAATTATTTTAATGTGAGTGTGGAATTCAAACTAACAAAGTTTGACCCGCAACATTTCAACTTTTCTTTTAAAAGAAAGAGTGATAATTTGAAATTTGATTATTGAAATCTTTGACTACATTATAAAAAGTTATTCCATAAAAATTTAACTTTAAATTTAAAAATATTATGAAAGTAAGACAGATAAACTTAGACTACATTGCAAAACTTTATGTAAAGCAAGTGATATAAAAATGCTTAAAGTTGTTTGTTTTTGATAGATTGTATCTTGAAATTGTTTGTTTTGATTGATTGTATCTTGAAATTGTTTATAGAGAGGAAATTAGATTCATTTTTAGGGATATCAGTAAAAATATTATTCATAAAAATAGGATAAAAATTCATAAAAATTATTCATAATGATTAAGACAAAAATCTGTAAAAATTATCCACAACGAATAAGATAAAAATCTAAAAGATAAATAGTGTTATATGAATGAGAAATTATCCACTAAAATAAGTGGATATGGGCACAAATACGAATACCTTAATATTCATCATGTCTCATATCATGTCTCACACACACTAGTGTTATATGAATGGGAAATTATCCACTAAAATGAGTGGATATGAGCACAAATATGAATACCTTAATATTCATCATGTCACACATACACACACACATATATAAGGGGATCTCAAACCCGAATGAATACAAGCAGCCAAAAGAGAGGCAAAAGCCAGCAAACCAAAAACCAACAACAAGCTACCTAGGAATGAATTACAAAAAATCAAACAAGAACTTACTCCAATCATATAAACTACATGATGTCCTACTAAGATTCCCGTTAAAAGTCTACTTCCAAGAAAATACAAGAATACAATAAAATATAGAGTTGACATTAGCTATTTCGTCGTTGAACAAAATATTGTTTCTCACTCTCCAAATCACCTAACACGAAATAATCCAAAATGAAGAAATATGAGACATTTTGATCCTACCGGTCAATCTCAAGAACCAAGCCATAAAGTGATTACAACACTCCGATTCATTAATCCACTCGATACCAACTCAATCACAAACCTTCCTCCACGCTTGGACATAAATATTACAATTAATGAACAAGTGTTCCACGTCATCTAGATTATGAAAACAAAAAAACGCAAACCTTCTCGTGATCATTTGTGATAATACCTCTCCTCATAAGATTCATGAATTGGAGTTTGTACACATTTTAATATAAGTGTTTGTTAATTTCTTAACTCAACAATAACATTTTTAAATTTATTTTAAAATATAATTTAAAATGAGAAAAACTTTTACCCTATCTGCAGGCTTCCATACAACACTATCAATATCAACATGTAGAAAAGAACCTCCTTCTTTTTTTCTAGAATCGTCAAAATCAGTTCACAGCACCACACACTCTCGCAAGCCTCTGAAATCTTAACCAAATATTTAAAGAAACATTAAATTCAAAACAAATATTTTCAATCAATCCCAAATCTTCAAATATAAGATTCAGATCCATACATCAATAGAAAAATAATGAGATCAAATATGAAAGAAATTGTTTGCAAGTGTTTAAGAAAGATATAAAAACTCATTCGAAAATTGGAGAACGAGTAGTTTGTGAGTTTTCAAATCATCAATGAAAGTGTATGTTTTGTTTTATAACATTGTGAATGATTTTGAGAGAGTAAATGGTTTATATGTGTTGGAGATGAAACACTAAAACGTGTGAAAAATCATGTTTGATTCGAGTCACGAACACTTGGTGATTTGTGTGGAAATAACTCTGACAGTTAAAGTTCTGTTAAATTGAGTCTCTATCTCAATTGAACAAACTAAAATTGTTCAGAATGTTATCCATCATTCTACTCATAAATTCATGATGAATGGATTCTAGAATCAGAGATGCTGGGACAGAAGTAATCTCTTCTAAGTTGAAAAAAATTAGTAGATATTCTTTTCAGAAGCAGATATGCTGTCAATCTTTGTTGAACTAACTCTAATGAAGTTAGCTCAGTAATGTAAGAACAAGGTTGTCACTCAAACTTTCTTAAAGTTTGTTGATACTTGTCTCTGACAAAGAGTCGCATATGTACAAGGAAGTAGAATCAGAAGATCAGAAGATATCAATTAATTCTCCCTAGCACATAACCCCTCAAAAGTTGTGTTCAAGCTAATAGAATTATTGATATTCTGATATTCAATATCTTGTCGAGAATTTCTTGATAAGAAAATGAATGTTCTAATGATAAGGACGGTGCAAGGAAAACCTTCTGAAGTTTTAAGAGCAGTTCTGATCTGAAGACTAGTTTTGTCGTCAAGCTCGGAGTCAACATTCAGAAGAAGAAGAATCTTTATAACCTGGATGAATAAAAGTTGATCATAAGCTCTGCAAGAAGAAGCTCAAGTCAGAATCAGAATCAGAATGGAAAACACTCAAATAAAGAATCAACATGAAGATCCTTCAAACTTCAAGGTATGAATTCTTTTATCCTTTTTAACTGTCTGATAGAATACTTCTATATGATAGGAGATACACTAATCAGAAGTATAGTAAATGTTAATACTAATTTAATTATTAGTTTTCCATTCAATACAAATTTCATAATTATAATCATTATCTCTCCTTAGAGACAATCTTTTGGATTGATTCTCTAGACTATGGTCACACAGGTTGTGACATCAGTTATTATTGTGAATCTCATATGATCGATCATAAGAGATCACATGGAGAACATAAATTTTCATAAGAATGGGCAGAAAAATTGAGTACGAAAAATAAATGACATATGCATGATATTGTCAATTCTAAGAGATCAAGCAATTCTGTTCATAATCTTTTTGAGTCAGTATGAATTTTTGCTTCTTTCAAAAAGATTAGTGTTTATGTTTAGCAATCTGTCTGACAATCTACTTTTAGAGACTATCACACTCCTTTCCTTTTTAGAGTCAATTGTTTTTGTCCCATTCTCAGTTCTGGTGTCATAGGTCTTATACAAAGTTTACTTGTGTGAACTTATAAAGGAACAGTCTGTAGTCACCAATCCAACCGTCTCTCCTCCTTCGTGTCTTATATATTATAGACATGTCTTCAAATCTCTATAGAGTCGATACCTCTAATGTCAAACTCCTGAAAGGAAACAAGTTTAGTCTAGAGATGTTAATAAGATGTTGCAAGCCAGAAATCATTGATTACTTAAGATTCCAAGGATGGGAAGGATATTTTTAAATCCTTGATGGACCCATTTATCCTGATCTAGTTAAAGAACTTTGGGTCAATGCAAAAGTCCTTAAGCACAACGATGAGAAAAGCTATGTTCTGTCTATGGTTTTTGGCATTCCTATCCTAATCAACTCCACTTTTGTTTCTCAAGCAATTAATTGTGCCGAGAACGAAGATACTCCTGTTAGTCAGAGGTTTCATCTAGAAATTGTTGAGCGTATGTGAATCATTTACAACTCATAAGGAAGCATGTTGCATCCTCCCTCACTTTCTCTTGTCGCTAAAATCTGACATATGATCATTCAGTCTAACCTGAGACCTAGTGAAGACATGCAGGGTGATTGTCTAGAGAGGATGAGCTACTCATTTTCTTCTTAATCTCTAAGATGAAAATAAATCTGCCTCAATCCATCTACAATCAGTTGGAAGCGAACGTCTTTATTTCTAGGGATTCTTCTTTCTTCTATATCCTTTTCTGTAGAGTTATTTCTCAAATTCTTGAAATTCAAGGTGTAGTTCCTCACTGCATGCAAAATGGATTGACTGAGAAACTCTATCCCAACTGGTGTAAACCTCTTTCTCTCTCTAAAATTAATCACAGAGAATAGGGTTATCAACTATCTTGATGAGTGTCTTGTGTATTTCTGCTAATTCAGTTTGTAATTTAGTGTCAGATGTATTTCATTTCTCATCAATGAAATTCTCTCTCAGTCATGAATTGATTATTCTTTGAGAATGCTTAATCTGGTATTGTCAAATCATTATGCGTAACTCAGATCTGAAAATCTCAAACCTGAGAATTTCCAATTCTTTTGCACAATATAATTGATCATTATACATGTGTATTAATTAGAATCATTATCATATTAACAAGCTTTAAATCGCTAAGATACTATAACCTTTTGATGATGTCAAAAAGGGGGGGAAATGAAAATATGATTTTGATAATAATCTAAATAATTCAAACTCAAACAAATTAAATGATATAAACTGTTTATCACTAATGTTTGATGTTTGATGTTTATCCGAGGAAATTTGAACAAGTTCACTAGGCATTCTTAGAAACATGTTATGAAGATCCAAGAAAAAATATCTAGATAAGAAGATCCAAGGAAGAAGTTATGTCAAGACAAACTCTAATACTCTAGATGTATATTATTTTGTACTTGAAGAACTATGAAAAAGTTCTGATAGACCAAGCAATGATATTACATTTGGTATCAGACTTAGAACAATCATAAAGTTCTAATAGTAACAAGGTTTTGAGATGAAGGCATGTGGTCTATTTAGACTTTGATGAGTATAGAGAAGCAATACTTCTCTATCATATGTTCTGAATAACTCAAATTTTGTATTTTTTAATTCTTGGAATCATGGGGAGATCTGATCAAGCATTAATAGAATTTTGGGGGTAACATATTCAGGGGGAGTTTTTACTCTAAAAACTCTGAATATATTATCACTGATGATTACCCAGTTATTACCCTGTTACATTTGGTGATTGCCTTTATAAAATGTTTTATCAAAATACATGTTTTTGTCATCATCAAAAAGGGGGAGATTGTAAGAACAAGAGTTGTCTCGGCATTCCATCTCTATGTTTTGATGATAACAATGAAGTATTTATGAAAGAACCATTTTATGTTTTGATGTTTGTTAAAGTACATATCATGAATATTTTATATATTAAGATCAAACAAACATTATGAATAAGTACGCGAATGCTATTATGAAAAGTTACTATGTGTAACATTAGTCGCAAGCATGCTGAAGAAGTAAGTGTGCTTCTGAATCTGAACACAATCAGAAAGACCCAAGGATGTGGATGTTGCATTGGCAATGCTCTTGTGGATGTTGTTCTGAACGTGGTTCTGATCAGATAGCGAAGCAAAGCTTTTGAAATTAATCCTCTGAAGAATTAAATTCTGGAGACTCTGATGACTTGAAGTTCTGAAGACTTAACGTCTGAAGACCAAGTTCCTGATATTCTGAAGACTTACGAGTTTTGAAGATTAAAATTATGAAGAACTAATTTCTGAAGACTCTGAAGACAATGTTCTATGTGAACAAAGTTCTGAAGATTCTAAGACTTAAAGTTCTGAAGAATGGTTATGAAGAACCAAGTGCAGAAGACTCTAAAGACAATGTTCTATGTGAACAAAGTTCTGAAGACTCTAAGACTTGAAGTTCTGAAGACCATGGGTTTCAAGCCAAGTGCTGAAGTTCTGAAAAACGTAGTTCTATGTGAACAAGTTCTGAAGGATAAAGACTTAGGTTCTATGAACACCCAAGTATCATTGTCTCTAACTCATGCTTAATTCAATGATTTATAATCAAAAGCCTCTGAAGTTTAGATAAAAATGTTACAGTTGGCAAGGATAGTACATAGTACGATAATACTTTATCCCACTACCTCTCCACTATCTTTGAATTATGGAAAAGGACAATACGTGGTTGTACTATTTGATTCCTTGTGTAACGGATTCCTTAGTAGCCGAATTGGGTTGTGACGACTCTTTTGTGTTTGTCTATAAAAGGAAAAGATCACATGGTTTGTGATGTTGTTGGTGCGAGTGAACCCAACCGTTGAAGGTCATGATAAGATCCCAACCATTGTTGGTTTTGTTGAAGCGCAACCTGGTTGATTATCCACAAACTGAATATTATTCTATGTGAAGTAATCAAGGATACAAGCATTTGGTTTATGTGTGATGATGATTGATATAACCGAAAGGTTCATAAACACACATACAACCAAGTTTTCAAATGGTATTTGAACCATGTTGTTGATGTTGTCATACAATCACATAAGGTTGATGATCAAAAAAAGATAACAATGGAACAAGCCATAAAGAGTCTAATTGAATATGCATCTCTTCTAGATGATTACTCTTTGACAACAATATGCTAAAAATAGAGAGATCTTGAATTCACAATGTGCTTAACTTTATATGTTGCAGAAGACTTGCAAAGTCACATAAGACAATGAAGATGATCATGGAAGCTTCAACAATAAATCAACTAGTGAAGTGATCATTGGATTGAAGAAGAACATAGGATGATGTCCAGAAATGTTCTTATGTGAATCAAGACAAAGAAGACCTTTTTGTGCCTCAACGAAGATCAATCTAGCAAAGCTTTTGAAGAAGAAGAAGACTTCAACCTTCAAGTGCTCAATGAATAAGAAACTTGAAGAAACAGAAAACCACACAATGAATCAAGAATAAAATGTAATATTCTTAGTGTGTATTAGGTTCTTCTGATGTACTTAAGTGAGTTTACAATCTGCTTATTAAGAAGCACAACATTTGTAAACAAACTTTCCCTAAAGGACCTGTGAAGGTCAGAACTTTAGGAAGGCACGAAAGTTAGTGGTCAGCACATTCATATAACTATGTGTTTTGATGATATGTTCTGGGGGTAAGGTTCTAGTGCAACATAGACGGTTAGTTATGGAGCATGAAGTCGCAATAGTTTGTTGTGCAGTTAATCACGGTTGTAGGTCGCACAGGAAGTCATGATATTTGGTGTTGTGCAGTTAGTCACGATATGTCGCCGTGTGAGTTCCTCCTCAAGTAGATGTTATATCCTTATGGGATCCCTGAATGGTATATCTATGAGTTGAGATGAGTTAGTCACAGTGCGGCTGTGCGATTGTAATCATGGATCTTGGTTATAGTGGATTAAGTCTTTCTTTAAGGTGAAATCACCTTGGCAGGTGGACTGGACTAGATTGAAAAGTTCTCAAGTGAACCAGGATATATTATGTGTTCTTTAATCTTGCTTTATGCTTTAATTTATTTATGATTTCGCAACGCATTTATAGCATAGCTTGACGCAACTCATAAAAGTGCAAAAAATATCAGAGAGTGAAAACCTCAATTCAATCCCCCCTTTCTTGTGTTTTTCTCACACCTTCAATATGTGCCAACAATTTATTATAGAGTGACCAAACTTTCCAAAGAGTTTGTAGGTAGGGGTATTCCTATATGTGTAACGCCCCCTTCCATGACCTCTACCACGATTAAAACGACCTATACCTCAAGAGTTCGAGAAATTTTCATGTGAAGTTCTTGGTTCAAGATTTGGATGATCCTTATTTGCAGACACATGTGTAATAACTAGTTTCTACCTGAAATTTTCTAGTTGAGCTTCTTGGACATAAATGAGCACTTCTACATCACAAAGACTTGGTGTTTTTGTTTTTCCTTACATTTTCATAACAAAATTTTGATATTCTCCATGTAAGCCATCAAATATAGAATCTATTTTATCTTGTTTTGAGATCGAATCTCATACTTCGAGTAAAGAATTTTGAATAACTTTGATTCTAAGCACAAATTCAGTAGTTGAACGATTACCTTTCTTGGTAGACTTTAGTTATACTCTCAATTGATGACTCTGATTTTCATTTGGGTATTGAAGTATTTGTGGATTTTATCCCAAATTTCATATGAATGTTTGCACAATAGAACCATAAGCAAAAGTGATTCCGAGATCGTAGATAAAAGCCATATGAATAATACTTGATCTAGGACGACCCATGCCTCGTATTTTCTGGGATGTTGTGTTATAGCCGATCTTGGCCTTTCTTAAATTTCAAAGGGATTTTGGGGGTTCACCATAAATTTATGCATCTTGTGTGAGAATCACCTTTTTCATCTATTAATTTTATAGGAGGTATTTATTATCTTGTTGCTTGATTGATAATCTCGGTCAAAATGAATTGGTTGAGTTTAATGAAGTGATTATATACATATTCCTTGTGACTGAGTTAGATCTTTAATAAAGAAATATTGATTTTATGGAATCGCCATAGCTGCGTACGTAGGGAAGCTTGGATTCTTTTAGTAAGAACTATAGAATTTTTTAGACTAAGTGAATAAGAACCCATAGTTGATATTGCGAATTAAGGCTTGAAGAAGTAGAAATCGATTAAGAGGTTAAGGAATGGTGGTTGGATTGGAACCACTTCTGATACATGAAATGCTTTCATTTCAACAAGATGTTTTCAAACATGCATTCTAGGTTGCAACTCTTACATCTTTTATACAAAAAGAGTTTATCGAAGTCTTAATAATTAACTAACTTCTACTAAAACATGACCAACTAACTTAACTTCTAATAAACTATTAAAGATAATAATAAATAAATACTCACTCTGATCTTTAATATAAAAATGTATTTTTTAGATTAATTGAAGAATCAATTTATCTGAACTACATATAATCCAGATACATTAATTCTTCAATGAATCTAAAAAATAATTTTTTTTCATATATTAAAAACCAGAGAAAAGAGTACGTTAGTTTAATTATTCCGGATTGGTTGGTCTTTGACTTTTATC
The DNA here is from genome assembly GCA_963966055.1 of Lathyrus aphaca. NCBI lineage: Eukaryota > Viridiplantae > Streptophyta > Magnoliopsida > Fabales > Fabaceae > Lathyrus > Lathyrus aphaca. The sequence continues at coordinate 366,093,739 of OZ014521.1, forward strand.
TCTAACGCTACCTTTTAAGCTTAAAAATAGTGAATACACATTTTTTCAACAAAAATAAATTCTATATTTATTTGTTTAAAGAATCTTCTAAAAACATTTATTAGCATTTTCCTTAATTTAATATTTAACTTCAATATTACTATCCTCAAATTTAGTTATGGTTGAGATCTACTGGAAGACATAAATTACCTTTATTTTGCGACACCTCGACTTCTTTTGTGCCAATTCATTTATTTTTCTACGTGGTATCTCTGAAATTCATCTTCAATTTAAAAACATTAAAACATATTGTTACTCTCTATAAAAAAAATTGGGTTTGAAGAAATGCAAACATATAATAATCAGATATGGAATTATTAACTATATTTATAACAAAACAAAAAAATAATATTGATTACTCACAATAACACAATAAGTTTATTATTATTATCTTTTATAAAATACATTATTAGATAAATATAATTAGATTTTTATTAAACCTCAACGAATAGTTTTTCAACATACAATCAATTTGCTCATATGTATTCTTTTCATAAACTTTATAGAACAATATTCATATTTGTCTTACAATAACTTCTTAATTATATCAATGAAAAAACCAGGATATATTTTTGATAATCTTTTTATTTACTTAGCGTTTCTAAATTATAATCAAAATCTTTTAATTTTTATAAAATAAATTATATAGTACGTCTTTATCATATATTTTATATTAAAGAATACTAATAAAAATAATTTATTTGATTTATATCTATTAAATCCAGTAAATAAAATTATATTGTGACACTTCAACTTCTTTTGTTCCATGTTATTTATTTTTTTAAGTGGTGTCACTCAAAATCCATCTTTAATTTACAAAATATTAACACATATTGTTATTCTTTATAAAAGGTCTTGGGTTCGAATCCTGATAGATACAAAAATACAATAATCTTACATTTAATTATTAAATTTGTTTATTTCAAAACATATAATATTCATTTACACACAATAAATTTGTTATTATTATTATCTTTTATAAAATACATTATAAGACAAATAAAGTTAGGTTTTTATTAAATCTCAACTAATAGTTTCTTAACATACAACGTATATATTATTTTCATAAACTTTATATAACATTATACATATTTATCTTACAATAACTTCTAAAATTATATATTCCATAATTTCTCAAGGTTAAATTACACTCAATTGATCGCGAAATATAATAGAGATCGCAACACTCTTTATCGAATCTATATATTTCTTCTCTATACTTTTCTAAACAAATAAATTAAAAGCAAACAACCAAATTCTCAATTTCTCACGTATAACTAAAATTATATACACATATATTTGTAAACTGATTGAATGTTTTATTCGATAATAATTGAAAATAAAATAAATTTTTTATTTAAGAATAAAAATGAACACATATATTTAACAACTTATGTTTAAATATCTAAAGAGAGAAAAATTTAATAAAAAAATACATTAGAATAAAAAAAAACTTGTTAGTAATATCTCTTAAATTTATTTAAGATTGTAAAATAAAATCCTGTATGTCACTCTCAACTTACAAACATATTTTTTTTATTTATTTGTGATTAATTTCTATCATTATCTCAATTATAATTCATAATAAATTATTATAATATAAATTTGTAGTCCATATTTACTAAATAAAATTCTTAATATAATTAAAACTTGATATAAAACAAACAAAAATTAATTAACAACCACACATTGCACAGGTTCAATTCTAGTTAAAAGAGAAACGAACGTAGTATTTATTCAAATTTTAAAATTGTGTGATTTGATAGCATTAGTTTTTTCAGACGCTGATTGCTGGGGCAACGGACACAACAACAGTAACAATAACATGGGCTCTGTCATTACTGCTTAACAATCGCCACACTTTAAAGAAAGTTCAAGATGAATTAGACGAAAAAGTTGGGAAAGAAAGACTTGTGAATGAATCAGACATAAACAACTTAGTTTACCTTCAAGCTGTGGTGAAAGAAACACTCCGATTATACCCTGCTGGACCACTCTCAGGTGCACGTCAATTCACTGAAAATTGTATCGTGGGCAGATACCATATTCCATTAGGTACTAGACTAATTTTAAACCTTTGGAAGATGCATAGAGATCCACGCGTGTGGTCAGAACCATTAGAGTTTCAACCAGAAAGGTTTTTGAATACTCATATGGATGTTGATGTTAAAGGACAACATTACGAACTTCTTCCGTTTGGAGGTGGAAGAAGGTCTTGTCCTGGCATAACATTTGGTCTTCAAATGACACATTTGGCATTAGCTGCTTTCTTGCAAGCGTTTGAAATCACAACCCCGTCGAACGGGAATGTTGATATGAGTGCAACATTTGGACTCACAAACATCAAAACCACCCCACTTGAGGTTATAGCCAAACCTCGTTTGCAATTCGAGCTCTTTGTTAGTGAAAATTAACCTTGAATTGGTGCATGTTTAGAATAAAATGCAAATTATGTTGAGCCGTAAATACTATTTGAATCAGATGGACACTAGCAAGTAGGACTGTAAACGAATTGTAATAATTATGCCATGAAACTTGTATGCACCGCATTCCCATTTTCTTATTTTTTATGATCGGTGGATTAGTTTGCGGCAAGATTGTCAAAATCGAGTTTTTACCTTAATTTGTTTTGGTTAGTTAAAATCAAAACTTAAAATCGTAAAGTTTACATCATATATATATATATATATATATATATATATATATATATATATATATATATATATATATATATATATATATATGTGTGTGTGTGTGTGTGTGTGTGTGTGTGTGTGTGTGTGTGTGTGTGTGTGTGTGTGTGTGTGTGTATTAACTTTGCATCTCCTTAGAGTTTGGCTTTGCACCACACACGTCTTGCTTATGTTTGTATTATACATACCTTAGTTTTTAAAATAATTTTACAAAATGATAAAGTCTAGATTTGAACATTTGTCTATGTTTTAAAAGTTTAGGACATTGACCATTTAGGTATAAAAGCATTCTTGTCACATTTTAGTTTTTAAATATTTAAAATAAAAATCAAATATGTAAATAAATATTTATAAGTTATAACTGATAAAAAATATATTTTAATAATATGAAAATTTAAATCTTTATCTCTTTATAAAAATATAATAATAATAATATTTATTAATTATAATTATAAAATTATTATTTTTAATAACATGCATTTTGAGAATAACATGCATTTAGGTATTAGTAATATATATATATATATATATATATATATATATATATATATATATATATATATATATATATATATATATATATATATATATATATATATACTTGGTTAGTGTGAGAAATGAGAACAATTGATCATAACCATTCATTTTTAATCAATTGAAATTAATGGATTAGATTATTTCCTTTTTTATAGGCTTCATTCATTACAACTTATTTAGTTTATACCAAAATTTAATTCATATTATATTTTAAGAAAAAAATACATTTCTTGCATTTTGAGAATAAAGATAACCAATTAAATTATTCTAATAGATTTTTTTAAAATAAAAAAAAATTATCAAATTTTTTTTTACTTATTATACTAATATTTATTGTTATTGTATAAAAAACAGAAATTAATGCATACATTAAATGATTTAATTGAAATGCACTGAAAATGTAAAGAAATTTTACACTACCAGTGAATCATAGTCGTTTGATGTTAGAACATGTTTGATTTTATTTTAAAAATTTATAAAGTAATGCAAACAGATGAAGGCAATGAATTGAAATTGTAAATTTGTTTACACTATTAGTGCATAGCAATTAATCTCTACATTAAAACCTAATTTTTTGGATTGATATATAATGGTAATACTGGTTTTAAATAATGTATTCATAGCTATTTTAATTCAATAACAATAAATATTTAATTAAATTATAATACAACAAACACCGATACATTTTTTATGTTAAAGAACAAATAAAAATAATTTAATTATTTTTCATCGCTATTTTTGAACTAGCGGGATACCCGTGCTATTGTACGGATTCTGTCTGTATTCACACGATACGTTGCGAAATATCACTTGTCAATTCTATCACTTTTTCAGGGTCTAAATTTTGTCAAGAGTAACCAATTTAATAGGTTAATAATTTTTTTGTCAAGAGTAACCAATTGGTAGTGTATTAATTAGTTGACAATATTAATAATTATTTGACAACGAAATTTATTATTTGACAACCATTAAAAAATAAAGAAAATTAAGAAAAATTGTGGAGATGCCACATCAAATGAAATAAATGCCAAATCAACAGGATTCTTTATAAATTCAGAGTCTTCTGCGCTCCTGGCACTATTACCTCACGATCTTCTCTACCCCTCACTAGTAGAGCCCGAGCCTTCTTCACTCCCGACACTATTACCTCATGATCTTCTCTACCCCATCACTAGTAGAGTTTTTGCCTTCCATGTGAATTGAACCCTGTACCATGGGGTTCAAGTACACCCGCCCTGTCTAAGACTCTCCAAAAAAATAGCAGGGCAGGCATGCCCGCCAAGTTGAAATTGACATAAAAGTCCAGCACTCCTCGCCAAGGTGGCGGGTTGGCTGACGTTGGGCTTGCCCGCCTTTTTTTTTCTATTTTTTTTAAATAAACTAAAATGTTCTTCTTTCTACATTTCAATAAAAAAACATCAAACCAACATTTAAAAATCATAATTTTTATTAGCCTAAAACATCAATATTTAGTGGAATAATACTCTTATCATATATAGCATCAATTTTAGTATTTTATATGATCTAAATTCAAATTTCGATACTTTTGCTATTTTTCATAAGTAAAATTCAAAATACCTGCCCAACAATAGAGACAGAGAAAGTAGATAAGTCCTAATAATCCTAACCCATATCACAAACTATTTTCATAGGATCTTCTAAATACTTAAATAATGTTATTATATAGGTGCAACGGGCTTTGGCGGACGGCGTGTTTTGGCGGGACGAGTTTTGACGGGTGGCGGGCTTTAGCGGGGCGGGTTTTGGTAGGCGGCGGACCTAAAATCCCAACCCAACCCACCACTTTTTGGCGGGTGTGCGGGCCACGACCCGTTTTTCCATCCCTAAATAAATGTTTGCAAATTAATTTTAAAAAATAAGAAATAGTATTAAAAAAATATTTTATGCTAAAATTTTATAAAAATAATGTGACATAATTCTTAAAATGAAACAAATATATTTATTCTTAAAAACTAATGTGAATTAAATTTTTGTATATATTACATAAATTACAATGAAAAAGGACTATGTAAAGAGAAATTAATGTAGTCCATTGATTTCAATAAATCTAAAATTAATAGCCATGATTAATTATTCTCATTTCACATAATAACCAAGTATTCTCACTTGAGTCTCTCTCTCTCTCTCTCTCTCTCTCTATATATATATATATATATATATATATATATATATATATATATATATATATATATATATATAAATTTATATATATATATATATATATATATATATATATATATATATATATATATATATATATATATATATATATATATATATATATATATATATATATATATATATATATACACACACACACACACACACGAGATATGATCAATTGACATCAAAGTGTTATGACATCAAATCCCACCCCTTTATTCATATCAATTCAATAACAAAGATAAATTCTCTTAAAAAACTCATGTGTTAGTTTTAAGTTAATTTATATTAATCATTGAATTAATAAGAATAAAGGGGTAGGATTTTATGTCATGACACCTCGGTGTCAATTGATCATATCCCTATTGTTAGTTCCTAATTTTGACGCCTAGTTTGAATTGTTCGAAATATTCAAGGAAAGAAGATTTCTGTGAAATATTGAAAGGCTTTGACAAAGGAGTTATTATGCCCTCTAGTTGAAAGAGTCTTCGCAAGAGAGGGAGATATTATGAGTGTGATGTTATATGGACTTAGAAAATATTTTCTAAAGTTGAAGATCTAATTCAACAGAGATACTACTAAAGGTGTTTCGACGAAGATTTCAAAATTATATAAAGGAGGGAACTTTTTGTTCTTATCCAGTTTAAAAGGAGACATGTGGAGTGCGTTCAAGGGTCGAAGACATACAAAATGCCACTTGTCTTGTTCTAGTTGTCCGTTATAGGAAATTATTTTCGATTAGTATAAATAAGAGATCCTTATATTGAGATTTCGTGTATGTTCAATTGTGTACAAATTACTCAAATTGCTCAAAGCATCAGTGTAGAGAAACAAGTGTTTGAGAAATGTACATTGATGTAACACCATTTTTACATTCAATGCAATTTAATAAGTCTTTTTAATCAAGAGTTTATCTTTTTATTTGCACAAGTTATTTTCTGCATTTTACTATTCTTTCGACTTCAGTTTATTGCATTCAATTCCATTTACAATTTGAAATATTCATTGTTTTTTCCAAACTTTAATTAAAATCAATTAGCACATTCAATTCCATTTACAATTTGAAATATTCATTGATCTTGTGAGTAACCAAAACTTTTCTATTTGGAAGACCAATGGTTGTTTACCAATTTTCACGGTAAACAAATTGGCACGCCCAGTGGGACAGTGCTAAGTGAATTTTATAAATAATCTTTCCACGCATGTGAAAATTTGCATTATTTCTTCATTCCATTGTTTTTCTATGTCACAAAATTCGTTGTATGTTATTAAGAAGTGGAAAAGTAGCCTCCACTAACGAAGATAGACCAATAAGAAGACATACAAAGAAAATGGTGAATTCAAACAAGATAAATAACCAAAATCATCTAAATATACCAAGCAATAGTGGAGATCCATGCAACGTGTCTTTGACAGTGGGACAAATGGTTCCATCGTTTGTATCCGAACCAACACCATCGATGGAAAGTTTGATGTCTACCCAGACAATTGCTCATAGTGAGCCCATATTGACGTATATTGGACAATGGGGACCCCTCCACCAATAGGGACTTCTACCTATAGGCCTTTCCCTCCCCAAGGTTTTCTATGCCTTTATTGGTCGAAAACAACCCTATGGAAAGCCTACATAACTCCCATTCGATAATGGCAAGCCTACATAACTCCCCTTCGACATTTTTCATAGTCGATGATAAGCGTAACCCCACCATTACAAGGACCCGAATCTGGGATTAATATGGGTCAAATTAGTTATTCTTTAGCAATGAATTATTCTAGCAAATGCCAAATTTAACCAACAATTCTGCAGCGGTTATTAGGCAACAAATGGACAAGACTAACCATGAAATTGTCTAAATATTGGCCCAGACCACGGGGACTATCTCTACCCCTTTAATCCAAAATACTACCCAAATTAACCAACAAATGGAAACACAAATGACACGCCTTGCATGCTGTTTTTGTGTGCCACAACCTATAATCAAAGGACAATCTTCAAAGAAGACCACACAATTAATCAAGTCCAGCAAAACCAAAGAAATGTACCCCGAGTGAATCAGGGAGTAGTCGAACAACCAAGAGTCGAACCCCCTAGGAATCAACCATAAATTACAGTAGAGGATGAACCAAGGGTAATTTTGATAAATAGGAACCAGAATGCTGACAATGTTGTACAACAAATTCGACGCAATGATATAGCAGCAGATAATAATCTTGCAGTCATGGTCGAAAGAATAATGGAACGAAATGGAGTAAAATTTGTCCTTCGACGACCAAACTATACTTCACCCTGTCAAAATATATTCTTCAGTCAGATTTACCACCTAGATGGAAAGTCCCTAAGTTTACCAAGGGGATACCATTGAGTCCACTTTGGAACATGTTGCTAGGTATCTAAAAGAGGTCGGAGATATTTCGATTAATGAGAACCTTAGAATAAAATATTTCCCAAGTTCGCTCACCAAAAATGCATTTACCTGGTTTATTACCATGCCTCCAAATTCGATCCATACCTGGACTTAGTTAGAAATAATGTTCCATGAGCAGTTTTACACAGGGCAGACAAATATCAGCCTGGAGGAATTGCCCAGTATCATATGAAAGTTTATTGAGCCTATATATGATTATTTGAATAGGTTTTGTTTACTTGAAGCTAGGTATTTTACACAAATACTTGAGCATGAATTGTTCAAAATGGCCGCTGGGGAACTCAACCATTCCACTAGGAAAAAAATAGACACCAAATATTTGAGGGATATGGCTCAGTTGAATGATAGGATTCGACAACTAGAATGCGTAAAAGAAGAAAAGGATAGAGAAAATAAGAACAAAAGGGAGGTGTTGCTCCCGACATTTTCATCCTAGTACAAACGTGAAAGTAGCGCGGAAAAAGCAGAAGAGTTTCCATCCACTCATTTTTATCCCAAGGAAAGGGAAAGGTAATGTTGCACAAACCTGGGAGAAAGGTAAGAACAAGGCCCTACAAACAAAAGAGAATAAGTAAGGGAGTCGATTACGTGAAGGGAAGGTATTAACACCCCTTCACGTCCGTTGTACTCGACGAGATCCACACTTGCTTGCACTACTCAAATGGTGTTGATATGTTTCATCTGCTACTAAACTGGAATTGGAGAAAGAACGGAAATAGAAAGAGAACAAGAAAAAATGTAGGGAAAAAAAAGAATTATGCTCGAATGGGCCCTACCCCACTGCCTACGTATCTCAACGGGTATGAGAATCAGAGCGACGTAGTTCCCCTAACTAGGGAGAAAACTTGCTTGTTTGTGTTTTTTAAGGGAACGACCAATGTTTTAGCTCAGGTGTTGCAGGCTCGCTGAATCGAGTGCGTTACTGTATCGCATGAGAACATGAAGAGGCACGTTCTTACATTTGAGAGTGAGTGAGGTGAGAAAAGAATTCCCGAAGGAAAGAGGTCTTTGTTTGTTTTGAAGTGTTTTAAAAGTCTTTTATTTGAAGTGTTTTGCGTAAGAGAGTGTACGAAAGTCTCTTACAATGGAGTGTGTACTTCATACATAACTCCAAGATGGAATGATAATGAAGCAAACTAAGTACGAGGAAGATCCTCACACCTATTTCCAATGTATAAGGCTCAAACACACTATCTTACTTTCTTTATTAGATGTTTTTGTTGTTTTAGAATGAAAAAGTGTTTTTGAGTTTTGTTTGTGAAACATCTTCATGCTAAGACTTGTTTATCATGATAGATACCCTACAACTCATCCCAATATGGAATGAATGCAAGTATCCCATGGCATAATTCTCCTAATACATGAAGAGATTCAATCTTTATTAGGTGTTTTTGAAGTCATTTTGAGATGAGAAGAGAAGACTCAAAGAAGAGAAAGGAAAAATCTATGGGGAAACTAAGACTACCCATAATGTTATCATGCTTGGAGGTAATAAGGGTTAAGTGTGGTTTAAGAACTATAATTATAAAATAATAGAAAAGAATAACAAGTTCTAACTTACTTCAAAGATTGAAGATGAGATAAGAACTTGAAAGGGATGGAAAAAGGTCACTTGTCAAAGACGCACAAGGTGTTTTTCACAAACAAAAATTGAAAGCTTAAAAGATGAGGTAAGAGGTTTTATGTGGATGCACATCCACACACTTGACTTACCATTAGCCCCTAAAAATACTAGTAAAACAAATGATATATGAAAGCAAAATTGAAGGAAGAAAGCCAATTAGGCACCAAACAACTCCTAAAGTGAAACTAGGGTTCAAACCAAACTTAAACCTAAAGATAAAGTTACCTAAGGGTCATATGACTTCTAAACTCAGTATCTAATCTCTAAGACTTCCCACTAAGTTGAAGAGATCAAACATAAACAAACTATGCACCAACTATGTCTTAAACACCAAAGAAATGCACCATGGAAGTAGTTGATGAAGAATGAATAATTAGAAAAAATGAACATGTATTAATGCCTAATGAAATGGAAAATTCAGTAGCATAAATCATATTTGAATTTCCTATAATGCACATGAATGAGCATACAATGTATGAGAATGAATGTTCAAGTATGAGGAGAAATGAGATGAAGAAGAAGTGAAAAGACATGAACATGTATTACATAAGGAAAAGAGATAATTTGGAACACAAGTTAAAGCTTGCAAACCAAAGATGAATGAACATGGCTAAGATCAGTACCTAATGACCTTTAAGATGAAGTTAATATGCAAGGGTTAGTCATACAATATGCATATGCAAGTCACTTTGAAACTAGTAGAGGAAAGTACACAAATTAGGTCAAAGTAGTTCAAATAAACATACAAGTTATGGATGAATGACATTTGAATGCATGAAATGGTTATGGGTCATTAGAATACTCACAATTAAATGTAAATGACATGAATGAATGAGCCTAGGTGATTCAATTACAAGTTGTGTTGGTGATTAGAGGAGAAGAGAAGTGGAACTAGGTTAAACTTTGAAGTTAAAGATGCATTTATATCACAAACACAAACCAAACGAAAATACATTGCAAATGACCTAGAATTCTAATAAAATTACCTATAAAGTGCACAAACTTATTCCCAAATGATGGCATAAGTGCCTCCTAACAATTAGTGTTTTGAAGTTAAGAAAAGATCACAAAAAGTTTACCTATTTAAACAACCTTCAAACAATTATCAAAGAACTTGTAAAAATTATGAAAACTAAGAACAAAACACCTAAGTTAGAAGCAAATCAAGTATCAAAAGCTCATGTTAAGGTACCTCAAGTAACAAGTTCAAACAAGTCCACAAAATCACATTAGGTCAAATAGAATGGTGCACAAAGCAAAAGCTTAAACACTAATAAAAAATGACTTAAAAATTCCACAAAAAATTATTTAGATGCTTTGATATATAGTATGAACATGGTAAAAAGAATTGATGCAAAATATTTTTGAAACTATGTAAAAGAAATGGATGAAAGCACTTGATTAAGGAAATTTTCATTTGAAAAGAAATTAAATGGAAATTATGAAAATAAATGCAAAATGAATGAAAATCTGAATTAAATCATTGAAAATTATTTAAATGTGTTTTAATGCTATGAGAATTTATTTGGAATTTTTAGGAATCATTTGGTATTTTTAATAAAAGAAAATGGAAACTATGTGAAATTTAAAATAAAAATATGAACAAAATAGATGAGGGGTGCAGATAAAGCATAAGCGCAGTTATAAAAGTGATTTGGGCCTAAATTGGGGGTGTGAAAAGCATGAATAACCCAGGTCCAATGCTAGTGTTTATGCACAAAACTATTGTGGAATTCAGTCAACTAATTGACTCTCTGAGGACCATTGAATCAATTCAAGGCCAAGGATCAAGACAAGCATGCAAAATGGATGAATCAGATTCAAGGATCATGCTAGCTAACATACACACACGCATACACAAGAAGGTCAAAGTCAAATCATATGAGAGAGAGAGAGTCACGTGTAGGGGAGGGGGTTCATTAATGCGCTGGCTCTTTCTGGAGCCTTAGATCAAAATGCATCCTACGACCATGTTATAAACTGGATATAAATTAGGGTTTATGACCTCAGGCAAAGCTCACTGGCCAGAGAATACTCTGGTCGTCTTCTCCAGCCACTCTCAGGTATGAAAAGAATCACAGTGGTCCATAAATCAACAAATCATACATCAAAATGTTCAGCAAGTTGCATAGATCACAAATCAAGGCTCAATAACAACAAAAACAAAGCATGCATAGAGAGAATCAAATCCAAGAAGTTTGTCCTATATTTTGAGTCTATGATCTTAGTGAGCCTATCATCTAGCCAGAGTGTTCAATGCTCTTATTGAACTTCAAATTGAGCAAAAACAAAGCCAAATCAGTTCAATACTTGTGATAGAAGTTTGAGTTCAAACCTAAAATTGGAGATCCCTAAATAACAAGAAAACCAGATAGGAGAATCCTTTACTCTTGATCTTCAAGCTGAGCCAAACAAAAGCTTAGTTGAGTGTGTAATTTCTTGGGGAATCTTGAATGTATATCTGAACTTGAAGAGGAAACTTGAATCTCAATGTCCTTCAATGCTCCATTATTGCTGATTGTTGAAGGTTGAAGAGAGTTCTTTAAGAAGGTTCAAGAATGAGCCAAGTTCAGAGAGAAAATTCAAGAGTTTTCTTCCAGAGAATGTGAGTTTGCAAATTTGTGAAATAAGGAGAACGAACTTAGTTGGTTCAAAATTCTATTATGATGGCTTATATATCAAGAGTTAACTCTTAACCACCATAGTGGACAGATACAACTATGGTTTGGTTAAGAGTGGTGTGTGAAGCAAGGTAATGGTGGCTGAAGTAAATTGAAAATGAGAGAGCTTGTGCTCTTGTGTAAGTGAGGATCATACAACTTTTATGGCGTGTCTCCTTTATGTGTGGTGGTGATGATATTATAAAATGATGCTGATGATGTTATGACATGCTACAACATGAAGTGTAGTGGGAATGAAATGCACATGATCCATTTTTCACCTATGGTATGGAATCATTTATGTAACACATGTGTATGTTTGGCCAAATGAAGTATAAAAGGGATAATGACAATGATGTTGTGTGTGTATGTGAAGCATGAACAAAGAATATCACAAACATTTCTATTATTGTCATTGGATGCTTCAATGAAAATGTTGATACTTAGGAAGCAAATTCTTGATCATACAATGATGAAATGATGTGATTCTTATGGCTAAGGAATGATTATGCATTGTAGAACATGTTTAATGTTGATATCAAGATGAATTGAAGCTTGGAATATGATCAAAAGTGACTTAGAACATAAGCAAGAAAAAATTCCCCCATGGGCGTGTCAGCTAGGCCCAGGCCTAGGGCAAGAATCCAGTTTTGATGACCCATGTTTGAACCATCATATCTTCTTATCCTTTGATCATATGAAAAATATTTCAAAATCCAAGTTGAAGAGGGGCTGAAAATGAACAACTTTGATTGTTAATAAATTTTCATTTGAAGCTTTCTTGATGGAGAAAAATATCTTGAAATTTGGCACACCACATGTTTGATGAAATGACAAGCTTCTGGCTCGCCCATGATCATATCTCTCTCAATTTTGATCCAATGAAGGTGTTCTTGTTATAGATTTGAAGCTTAGAACAAGATATTTTGTTATGTCCTGGTGGATTTTTTATTTGATGTTTTAAAATTGAGAAAGCCTGACTCAAAAAGAGGTGTTAAAATGGCCAAAAGTTGCCATTTTTGGAAACCCTAATCTTCCATTTTTAGAAACTTTTCACATTTCATGACTTTTGATGAATCTCTTAGATTTTATTGATAAAACTTTCACCATTACACATATTTGACTTATTGACCATGAATTTGACCTTAAAAAGTCAAGAGTTAACTTTTTCCTCTATATAGTTGACTTTTCTTTAATTTCTTGATTTTAAAGTAGCTGATCAATTAGCAACCATATGAAATGATCCAATAGGCAATCTTCCACCCTTAGATACTTGATAGCATATAGAAACCCTTGAGATCAAGTTTGAACCAAAATTTCATCAGGATACTGCTTGAATCTCAAACACTAATTTTGGACCATTTTTGTTAAGAGGCGATGCACTACTTCAACTTCTTGACCAATTCTCACCTTCAAATAGCTTGAGGGACCAAATGAGCTAATATAGGATGTAAGAGACCCCTGAGGATTGTTGGAAGACACTTGGCTCTTGTTCTTTGGCTTTGGATGATCACTACATTGGAAATCACCTGATCACATACCCTATGCTTCAACCAATGATATATGCTTTATTTTTCTATGACTTGAATGCAATGAAATGCATGACAATGTATGCTAAATGATGTAAATATGAGAGGGAAAATTTTGGGGTATTATAGATGCCCCTATTCAATTACTGTAAACCTTAATGGATGATAGAGGTTGCTTTCAAACGTTCGAGGTATGGAGGGATTGAATACCAAAAATAACCAGAAAAATTGCACTTTGTGAAAAAGAAGGAAAGGGATATAAACCTGACCAAATGTTAACTCTGCTTAGATGTACCTCTGATATGGTGACTAGTAACCATGAGATGTCCATTGAATGATATCAGATGACTACTGACTTGCCAATCTACGGTTGTACTTCAAAAGTTATCTTTTGTACGACGCCAGCAGACTACTGGCTTACCACACTACGGGTGGAATTTTTCCAATCTGAGGTTGGACTTTAAATCTGTCTTTTGTAAGATGCCAGGACACTAATAGCTTTCTGCACTGCGGAGTGACTTTTGCCAATCTGTGGTTGGACTTTGAATTGTATTTTGTATGGCCAGGCGACTACTGGCATGCCACCCTGAGGGTGGAATTTTGCCAACCTGTGGTTGGACTTTGAAAGTTGTCTTTTGTATAGCCAGGCTACTACTGTCATGCCACCCTGAGGACAGACTTTTGCCAATCTGCGTTGGACTTTGAACCATATATTTATGGCCAGGAGACTACTGGCATGCCACCCCGAGGATGAAATTTTGCCAATCTACGGTTGGACTTTGAATTGTATTTTGTTTGGCTAGGCGACTACTGACATGCCACCATGAGGACATACTTTTGCTACTTTGCGGTTGGACTTTGAATAGTCTTTTGTATGGCTAGGAGACTACTGGCATGCCACCATGAGGAAGGACTTTTGCCAATCTGCATTTGGACTTTGAACTGTCTTTTGTATGGCCAGGAGACTACTGCCTTGCTACCATAAGGACATATTTTTTCCAATCTGCGGTTGGACTACAAATCTGTCTTTTGTTTGGCCAGGCGACTGTTGGCATGCCACCCTTAGGACATACTTTTGCCACTCTGTATTTGGACTTTAAATATGTCTTTTGTATGGCCAGGCGACTACTAGCTTGCCACCCTGAGGACAGACTCTTACCAATCTTCCGTTGGACTTCAAATCTGTCTTTTGTATGGTGAGGAGACTACTGGCATGCCACCCTGAGGACAGACTTTTGTCAATATGCAGTTGAAATTTAAATCTGTCTTTTGTATGGCCAGGCGACTACTGGCCTTCCACCCCGAGGAAGGAATTTTTCCAATCTGCGGTTGGACTTCAAATTTGTCTTTTGTATGGCCAAGAAACTACTGGCATGCCACCTTGAGGATGGACTTTTTCCAATATGCGGTTGGACTTCAAATCTGTATTTTGTTTGGCCAGGCGACTACTGGCATGCCACCCTGAGGACAGAATTTTTCCAATCTGCAGTTGGACTTTAAATCTGTCTTTTGTAAGACGCCAGGAGACTACTAGCTTGCCACACCACTGGTGGACTTTTGCCACTCTGCGGTTGGACTTTGAAAGATATCAAACCGGGATTATGCCTAGTATGAATATGTTGAATTGCACAGCATGAAGCCCCATGACACTGGGAATGCTATGTTTTGAGTATGCAAATGAAACGATGCAAATGCAAAGGGGAACCTCCTGATGAGGAGGTAACAAGTCCTGGTTGACTCTATTGAGAATACAAATGACCGCTAATTTGATTTTGGAAGTACTTATGGGGACAACACCTCTATTGGAGAAGAGCATGAACAACCCCTATGCTTCAGATTATCACACTTGCCAAAAATAAATTAGACTTTAGATATGAAAACCCTGCTTGGGGATACTTCCATAGTTCGGGGATGGATCCCGATCATGAAATTCCATTGGGGATTGACAACTTTCCGATGTGGCTGGGGAAAATATCTTGTTAAGACTTTGCTCAGGAGATAACTCTGTCAATCTGAACTTTCCCCAACCTCTATGGGGAAGGAATGCATTCAGTCGGCTACTGGGAATACTTGGATTCTTGTAATAAATACTTCACTGTGAGAAGATACTCTCTACTTGGGGAATTATTAATCTTCCTGGCTCTGCTGGAGCAAACAATTCCATCGTGACCTATTGGGGAAAGAGAAACCATCTTAGATCTACTGGGAAACATGATCAATGACGATCTGTTGGGAGAAACATAGTTAAGTAAACCTGCTGAAGAGAAAGGGTTCAAGTTACACCTGACCCTACTAGGGATAACAAAACTGAAACAAACCCTGTTGGGGGGAAAGGTTTTCAAGGTGTCTCGTGCTGAGAATCGCTTGCTTTTTTCCCGGACCATGCCTCAAGAGGATTTTACAAAAGACTTGGCATCTTTAAACTCTCGGAGATATTCACTGGGTATCGTAGCAATGGTATGAATTAACATAGTGACCATGCTGGGGAAATAATAGTTATCAACACAGAAAAGCTTGTAGCTATTGGATGTGTTGAACGAGAGAATCACCTTAATGAGAAACCGCTAGCCGGGTAATGGACTCAATCAGTAAAAGTTGTGACAAAAGGGTGACATAGAAAACTTCCCTGGGTATAGCTTCCCTAGTATTCTGAACCCTAGATAGGTTGACAAATCATCGAGAGGGATTAACGTCTCATGCTCTTGAATAGGCTTAGATCTTTCTTTTGAGCCTTCTATGAGATTGCTACGTGCAAGAAAAAGGATATGCACGTATGCTCCAAGATATTGCGTGAATTGAATTTGTAACACCCCAAATTTTCCCCGTCAATTTTAATAAATAAAATACAACAAATCAGAGTAAATTGCCATTCTTAATTCAAGGTTCTACTTCCAAATTTTCAAAACAACGCTCTTAAAATTTGATACATAACATGAAACGGAAAATTATTCAACTTAAGCAGCGGAAAACTAAGTTGTAGTATCATTATTAAAATAGAAAATAGTTTGAGAACTTCTAAACAACATCACATGTTCCGAAACATAATAGTTGGACTAAAGCAACAAAACAACGTTCCTGACTCCCATGTTACGTATCAGAGTGGACGCCACGACCTCGACCACGAATACTCATGAGTATCTGCACGTTACCAACATAGAGGTAACATTCAAACAGAAGGGGGTGAGATTCTTAAATCAATTAAAAGAGGAAAATGATATAAATATAAGGCATATATCACATAAGTACTACTACAACAACATACTTATCACAACAAGAATCACAACCCAACTACATATCCACAACAAACACATCAATAACATATACACCTACATCACACATATCAGCAACAATGCATGCAAATGAGACTCAATTATAGACTCAATGCATGTGGTACCAAGAATCAATCCTTATTTCATGATACAGTTCCCGTCGAAACTCTTGACCCCTTTTCCATGGTCCAGTGCAACCACTCTTTCATAATTGCACCCTCGACCCCTATTTCATGGTCCAGTATGACCCCTATTTCATGATCACACCCTATACCGTGATTGAAGACAATCACCTCACCAACAATGACACCATGCAACAACAACGACAATATGCAACAACAACAACAACATTTAATGCATATTCGTTCTCATACTAACAGTTTTAGATCAACAACACATACATAACTAAACATATATCATACCTTCACAAGATTCACATAAAAATTTTCAACTTTAACAAAATGTACATACAACCTCTATAAATATGCACACAATACATTAACAACATACCAATCCTCCTAAAACATAAAACATAACTTTTTATGAGTTTTAATGAATTAAAAACACTATTTCTCACTCACAGGTCTCACTAAGCGACCCCCTTGTTCGCTAAGCAAGCAAGCTACTTCCTTGAAGAGGCAAAAATTTCCAATAGCTCGCTATGTGAGCAAAGCGAAATAGGTAGAAAAACCCTGCGATTTATGCACTTCTCCCCTGCGATTCTCACCATAAAGTAGTGTATAAAATCAGTCCCAATCATTGTTTTCCACCAGAACATTCACATATAACATTACCAACACAAACATACAAACCAAACCTCATGAACTCCTCAATTTCATATCACATTCATCAGTTTATTAATCACCCAATCCCACTAACACACCTAAGTACATCTACCCTAACATTAATATCATAATACCCTTAAAAGATGAAAGAGATCCCACCCTTACCTTAATTCGATGAAAAATCTCTTTCTTTCTCACAAAATCCTTGCCTATAGTCTTTATCCTCTTCTTTCTTCTTCACGCTCTTCTCAGAATTTCACCTATCAGTTTCTACGAGAACTGACTTCCCTTTTTCCAAATTCCCAACATAACCCTTGGACCCTTAATATGGAATCCCTATCTTGCCCTCACTATTCCTTCGTCCAATTACCAACCCACCCTTTCACTTAATATTCCAATATTTGTTTCAATATAATATAAATTATTTAAACTTATATAAATTAAAATAACATCATCCCTTCACTCAACACACCACCAAATTTCACAATTCACACACACAAAATTTTTCCAATTATTTAAATTAAATTATTAAATAAATAAGTTGGGGCGTTACAACTCTCCCCCATTTGAATATTTTCGTCCTCGAAAATTACCTGCCACAAACAGATTCAGATAAGACTCTTGCATTTTACTCTCCAATTCCTAAGTCATGTTCCCACTAGCAATACCTCCCCATACCAACTTCACGAGGACAATCTCCTTGCTTCTCAACTATTTCACTTCGCGATCATCGATACGCTCGGGTAAAGCCTCAACCGCAAGGTTATCCATTACTTCTACCTCATCCATCAATATCACATGTGAAGGTGTTGCACCCCAAAATTTTCCCTCACCTAGACTAGACATTGTGTACTAAGGTGTCCCAAGAGGTTCACAAGGTTCACAAGGTTCACAATTAGTCAGAAAGTTTGACAATTCCCTCAGACAAAGCATCCTCCTGAGCAATACATCCTAAACTACGGTTTAGAGTTTCATCAAGCTAAATGGATTTCCAAGGCTTCAAGTGAGCTTCATAGAATCCTATATGTCTTCAATAATCCCTATGTCAAGTTTCAAGGCTTTCCCAAAAGATTTGCTCAGTCAAATGATCAGATAGGCTAAAATCAGTCAAAGTAGTCAAAAAGTCAAACTAAGGTCAACTGTGGTCAAACCAAAGTCAAACTTCATGATTTTTTGCCAACATCAAGTATATGAAGTAAAATTCATCATTCGATCAATGGTTGATCATGATTCATCAAGGCGATTTCAAATCATCAAGAATCAGGAGTTTCTAAATTAGGGTTTTCATAGGAAAAGTCAACTGAACTTTGACCAGCCATAACTTTCGCATGCTTCATAAAAAATTTCCCATACAAAGCTCATTTTGAAGGAAATTGAATTCTCTACAACTTTTTGTCTCACAAGCCAAGCCTAAAAATGCTTCATTTGGAAGGTATGAGCTAAGACATAATAGGTCATTTTAAAAGTCAACAAAAAGTCAACATCTTCCAAAGGGCATAATTTGAAAATGGTAGAGGATATGGACATGAGACCAATGAGGTTGGTTAGAGGACTCTCTAAGCTTTCCAAAATATCCAAGAACACCCTCATAGCCTTAAAATTGAGGGAGATATGCCTTTGCAAAGTTAGGAAATTTTGGGGAGGTTTATGAAGCAAATAGGGCCTTAAAACCAAAATTCTTCAAATGGGCTTACAATGTTGTGATCCAATCCATACAAGGACCTCAAGCACGACCTAAAGCAACCAAATTCTGATTTTTAATTATTTATTTATTATTTATTTTGATTTTATTCATTAAAATACAATTTAAATATAAAATAAATATGAAAAATCAAATATTGGACAAGATATGTGATTGGAAATTATCTAAATCATATTTAGAATGATTGGGAATGAGTTAAAATCAGATTGACCAAAATTAGAAAGGTTTGATGAGATATTTTCAATATTTGAAAGTGTGAATCTTCATGATCAAGCAATCACTACAAAGCCCAAAAATCCAGCTTCTTTTGACCTAATTCTCTTCCATACATATACATAAACTAAAGACAATCACAAGGACACGAATTTGCTGCCTCCAATACCAAGAACAAAACTTCAAATTTCACAAAAAATCTCACAATCGGATTCTTTGTTGCAGGTCATATCAAAGTGTTTTGAAGGTTGCAAAACATTCCTAGATGATCACTGAACCTATTTGAATCATTTGCAGCATCTAAAACATGACATATTGCTTAAACCGAATCACTTTTGTTCTTGGTTTTGAAATTTTCGATTCTCACTATTTATGCATTGCACACTAATTTTGTTTGTTGATTCATGATTAGTTGAATCTTGTGATGGATTCTGGGCAAAAATCTTGGAGAAACCGTGGCTAAATCGTTAGATGCCATTCTAGGGTTTATACTTTCTAATTTAGGGTTTTCCAATTTAATGGATATTAATTCATTTTGAAACCATAGATCAACTCAGTGAAGTGTATGGATCATGTTTGTGTTAATAATTTGATAAAATTGTATGTATTTGGCTATGTATGAATTTCGCAGGTTCAAGCACGCAGAAGAATTCGCAGGAAAATCCCTGGATGAATTCGCAGGAAAACCTGCGAATCCTGAGGAAGAAGATGATGAAATTGGCGCTGAAATTGAATTTTGAAAACTTGTTTTACCTTATAATGATTTATTGATGATTATTTGTTGAACGCGCCCCATGTGGCTCAGCTGGTTAGAGTGTTTGTGTGTTATTACAATGGTCCTGGGTTCGAATCAGCCCCATGCCATTTTGTTTTGTGTTTTATTTATTTTTGCAGGTTTAAAACAAAAGGATTGATACTCACTTCATACACACAAGACGCGCATGGCCTGGTGGTGGTGATGTTGGACCAAAGAGTGGAAAGCCTAGGGCGTGGGTTCGAATCCCAGCCCCAGGTATTTTGTTTTTCTTCAACTATTTTTGTATTTTATTTTGTTTATATTATTTAATTCATTTAATTTCTTAATAAAAATAATTTATAAATAAATATTATAATATTTTCTTATAAAAAACTTTATATTTTCAAAATCATAATTTATTTTCTTAAATTTAAATTGTCTCTATTTATTTTATAATATGTTTATATTTATTATTATCATGTATATATTTTTGTAAATAAATTAAATAATTAGGTTTAGAATAATTTTCTTAACCCTAATTTAATTAACCCTAATTTTCTCAACCCTATTTTTTCTTAACCCTAATTTTCTTAACCCTAATATTTAACCTAATTTTTTATAAACCCTAATTAAATCATTAATCATTATTTTAATATGTGTAGACACCCTAAATTTGCCCTCTGGCTTTTGCATCTTTTTCTGGCTTTTCATTTTGCATTCATACGCATTTTGCATACCATTTGCATAAGCTCCTAAGACCTGGGATCACATTTTCTGAAGGTTTAAGTTTTCACGTTCCTATTTGCGGATCATCAGAAGAATTTAAAGTCCTTGGCTATGCAGCCATCAATGGCATTGTTTTCTTATGCTATTGTCACTCAATCAGGGTTTATTTCCCTAGTTAAGTGTTGTTCAAGGATTTCACGTCCGAGGACTATTCACTGTGCATCTGGCATATCATCAGGATATTTTCTTCTTCAAGTTACAGGGATATTCTCGACTTCTCAGCGTCTCAGGCTGTCTTTTATCTCAAAAGTTTTGGTTTCAGTTCAAGCGTGTTTGTTCAGTTGCGGTCTAATTCAGATGGATGATTGACCTAATCTTGTTTGAACTATCAGGAGATTTCTTCAAATTCAAGATATTCGCTTCAGTGGTTGATTTCTCAGTCGGTGTGCGTGTTCAATAACCAGGGCAGTGTTTCTAGATAGTTCAGATGGCGGTTGGTTCAGTTCATTGGTGGTTGTGCTCATGTTGTTTATTGTGTGTAGAAAAAAGTGGAAGTTGGTCTCGAATTAAAAGCTCAAGATTCAGGGTTGTTCGCATATTGAAGGGTTCCATAAATCATATCCATATCCATACCCATAAGTTTCATCATTTCCTAACCATTTTCACAACGATTTCACCACGTCCATATTTTCGATTATCTGAATATCCACTTCATAAACCGTTTATCATTTACCATTTTTTATTTTATCCATATCCAAATCCCTTTTCTTAATTACATCCCATTTCATTATCCAATTCATATCTATTTATTATTTTTTTTAATATCCATTATCCATATTTCCTTATATCCTTTTTTATCTATCCATTTTCTAACAAACAATCCATTTGTTTTACCCATTCACAAAATATTATCCACTTTCTTAAACATTTTTTTCTCTCCATAAATGTCATCACCCATGTTTTTATTCATTGTCATTTTTAAACTCATTATTAACACTTTTCTTTTTATCAATCCATACTAAGTGTCCACTTCCATACATTTTTCATTGCCATTTTCTTAATTAATTTAGTACACTATATTTATTCACATCCATTTATCCACATAAAACCATTATTTCCAATATTCATTTCTTTTGATTTTTTAGCCATTCACTATTTTAATTCATTTCATTTTCTAAATCACATTTTATTATTATTATTCCATATTACTCATATAATATCCATATACTTTTTTTCTTAAGTCCATTTTTCTTATATACAAGTCCATATCATTTAAAGTCAGTTTCTTATTCTTATCACACCATTTCAAAAAAAGTCATTACAAAATAAACATATTTTTTTTTATTACAACCAAGCCAGGATTTTCAGCCAAGCCATCAACCTTACAGGCTGTTCCTGGCGTATGCCGCACAAAGAACAATCATGCCTCTCACCTAAACAGCTTTTCTCTCTTTTTCTTACACAACAAAAAAACCTTTCACATCAGCATAAAAAACACAAGCCGCACGTCACACCAATCTCTCACGCCAACAATTCACGCCACTCACCAGCAATAGCTACCCACAAAAACTTACCCACAAAAACTTGCAACAAACCAGCTTCTATACCAATTTCTTCTCACGCTACAATGGGCCCCAATGACCCTGCACACACTCAACCTCCACCTGCTACCCTTCACCATCACCTCACCGTCACAGCCAACACCACCTTATCATTTCATCACTCTTCTCGCACACACATCAACACAACACAGAAACATCACTCTCCTTCATCACGCCACACACAACAACCACTTCAACAGCAACAACAAACAACAGCCCAGAACAGAAAGGGAGAAGAAGAGAGCAAGGTCGAAATGCGAGTTAGAAGCTGACTCTGAAACCAAAGCTCTCGACGCCGAGCTTTTCATAGCTACCGCCATCATCTTCACGCGATCGACGCAATCGACCCCTCCCTCGTAACAACTCATCAATCTCAAACCTTTCATACCGTCGAACCGTCTTCCTCAAACCTTGCATCCATCAACACCACCACCTCCAAACACCTCCAAATCGCAACAAACCTTCTTCGAATCTGCAAAACAACAACCACAATCTCATCAAAATCACCACCAATGTTTGAACATCAACAACAACAACAAACATAAAACATAAACAGAAGAAGGAGAGTGATTAGAAACATCGAAATCAAAGCAAGACCAACAAAATCGTAACAAGATCCGAATGAGACGATTTGGTGACGTGAAAGAGCATCTGAGAAGCAAATCGAAGGAGAAGGCGCGAAGTTGATTTGGATGATGACGGAACTGCGGCGGTGAGATTCACTTTCCGGCGGCGAGCTTCCGAAAGCAGGAGCTGTCATCGACCGTTGAAGAAGAGGAAGGCCGTGTTGACGCGGCTTGGCGGAGGAGAAATTCGGATCATGATCTCAGTTTGAGTCGACGGCGGATTGAGGGTTTCGTCTCCTCCTTCGCATCTCAGAGCCACTTTTGGGAGTTGAAGACTTTTTCTTTTGTTTTTCTATTTTATAAACCTGATTTTTTGTTATTATAACTATTTGACCTTGTGATTTATTGCTGATGGGTTAAGCCCATTGGGTTGCTATTGCACCCCTTCATCCAGCGATGGACCTCTCCCTTTCCCTTTGTCTTGGTTCCCATTTTTTTCTTTCTTAAAAATCGTTAAGAGTCTCTTTTTTTGTTGTTGTTTTGTTTAAATTTCATGGTGGTTGATCCTGGATGCATATCTTTTAATATTTTCTTAATCAGAATTTAGTATATTTCTTTATAATTTTAGTTGGAATCTTAAAATTTTTGTTATCTTTTAATATATTCTTAATTAGAATTTAGTATATTTGTTTATAATTTTAGTTAGAATCTTAAAATTTTTTGTTATCTTTTAATATATTCTTAATTAGAATTTAGTATATTTGTTTATAATTTTAGTTAGAATCTTAAATTTTTTTGTTGTCTTTTAATATATCCTTAATTAGAGTTTAGTATAGTTGTTTATAATTTAGTTTAGAATTATTTGACCTTTTTTATTATTCTGGTTGATTAGTTTGTATCTTGTGACTTATAATCTTGTATGGACTGGTGAGCTTTCCTGATGCAGGCTTTGCTTAGCCTCTGATATCATTTGGATCATCTCTTGTTGCTATTTCCGATGACTGCCTTTGACGCTGGACGATTATGGTTGATACTCTGTTTTGTTTGGATTTGATGACCAATACATGTGCTTAATTGTTGGATCTCTTTGTTTGTACGCGCATTGAAGGCAACGGACCTTCTCCGTTCGGTAACGCTATGGCCCGATTTTAATTACTGCATATTGTTGCATCTGGAAGTCCTACTGGTGTAGGCTCTGTTTGTGCATTATTCATCTTATCTCCATTTCACATTCTCATCTCCTTATCTTATTCATTTTTCATCTTATCTCCATACCGCATTTTCATCTCTTTATCTTATTTCTTCTTCATATTGCATTCTCATCTCCGTATCTTCACTCTTATTCATCTTATCTTATTCCTCATCTTCTGTTATTCTTTCTCGACTTGAGGTGTGCTTAGGCCACCATGGAGCTTTTCCTCTCATCTTCTTCTTTTCTTCTCCTTCATTAGGACAGTGAGCCTCACTAACCCTTAGGACATCCGAGCACGTGAATATTAGGATTTGACTAGTCCCCCCATAGTTTTACCTTTGTGTCTCTCTTTGAGTCCTCTCTTCTCACCTCATAATCAGGGACTAAACCCTAGAGGCTTTAAGACTTTGTGATTAAGCTTATGCCTGCATCCTTCTCTTAGGATGGAGTGTATAACTTTAATCCTAAGTGTTAAACCCTTTATGTGTTTACATCTCTTAATCAATCCATCTAATAATTATCAAGACATCACACTTGTAACTTGGGCCTTGCATTAGGGTTCTAATTCTTCCTTAATTGGTTAAGAAGGACTAACCCTAGTGTTAATGGACAAGTCCCCCTCAAGTTGTCTTACAAATCATAAAAAATCACTTCCTCACCATATCATTAAATAAAATCCACTTAATCAAAGGCTTGTTTTGTCATGGGTTT
Source organism: Lathyrus aphaca (assembly GCA_963966055.1). Taxonomy (NCBI): domain Eukaryota; kingdom Viridiplantae; phylum Streptophyta; class Magnoliopsida; order Fabales; family Fabaceae; genus Lathyrus; species Lathyrus aphaca. The sequence continues at coordinate 366,118,932 of OZ014521.1, forward strand.
AATCCCTAATCATGGATTAAGTTGAGGAGTTTTCCTCAACTTAAACATTCTCATCTATCATCCTTCTTTTAGGATGGTGTAATGGGTCTGTTTAATCCATGATTATGGCTTAACCTCATTACTCAACACTAAACAAAAAAACCACAAAACATCTAAATAATCACAAGTAGGTTAATGACCTTAATCCTGCATCAAAGGTGATTAAGTGTGAGAATCTGACTTCACACTTAAGGTATTCTCATTACCCCTAATCAGAGGGAAGATGTGATGAGTTTACTAAATCCACTGGTTTAGGCTTAAGCTCATTAACTTATGACAAAATCCAAAAAACAATAAAAGACTGAAAACTCAAAAACGAACAATAATCGTCTCCTTCGGGATTCTTTTCTCATCATACTCACTCACAAACGGGAACTTGCTTCTTCCGTCTAATGCAAGTCAGTAAGCACCTGAGCCAGACAGGTCATACACTTGAGCATTGACAAGCAAGCAGTTCACAAGTCAATTCATCTTTCAGTCTCTTTGGGTCGAACTACGGTGTTCTGACTTCCTCATTGCACGAGAGGATACGTAGGCATAACTTAACAGTTATCGAACAAAAGTCTCTGTATATTCCCCCTCCTTTCAGCATTATTCTTTAAGCCTCATTGTCATGAGCATTTCATTCTGTTCTTACACTGACACATCATTTACACACTTCACTTCTTTTACACTGACACCTGTACATCCTTTTCCAGCTATGAAACACAAAAATGCACTGACACTACCCCTTTAAAACACAAATCTTTTAAGCGTGGATCCCGTCGAGTACGACGGACAATCTGGGTGCTAATACCTTCCCAGGTTGTAACCAACCCCCTTTCTCAGTCTTTCTGGTTCGCAAACCGTCTTATCCATCTTTTTCTAGGTCTATGCAGCATTACCTTTCCTCCGGGATAAAAATGCCTAGCTGGCGACTCTAATCATCTCCAGTGAGTTCACGGCTGTGTGTTCTCATTGTTCCTTTCGCCGACCGTTCGCGCTTGTACCTGGATGCTAATCTTTGGGAGCGACAATATGTAAATAGTTTATTATTTGTTTATTATAATTAATCTTATTCTTCTAATTAATTCTTAAAAAAAACTTTTCTAATATTATTTTTTCTTGCTAAATTTCTTATTTCTTTTATTTTATTATTCTAACCTTTATTCTTATTTTATTATTACTAATATTTAATTATTGCTTATTTATTATTATTATATTTATCACTATTATTATTTCTCGATTATATTGTAATTGTCCCAAAGCCTTGTAATATTTATAGGTTTATATTTTTGCTTGATTTTTATTGTAAATATTTTACTATGTGGTTAGTAATTCTAGGGTGTGTATAACATGTTTGTAATTAAAATAACTTAGAAAAATTAATCTAAGAAGATAAATATCTGAAAATAAACACGCACACACGTAAGTCGATCTTTGATCGCCATCTTGCACTTCCTAGGGTTGCCTCTCATTTGCCTAATTCAAAAGGTCAAGTAGGGTGTCTTAAGCAAGTCCCTTCATAAATATCATCAAGTCCCTATAGTTTTAAAGATCAAGTCCCTTCGAGGTTGCCTACGATAAATGATCTTGTCCCTTTGAATAAAAGATGATAAGTCCCTACGAATTGCTAAAGACACCCTACAGTTGCCTATATCCAGATGTCCCTACACATGTCCCTTAATCACATCCAAGGTAATGACTACCTATTCCTTAATAATAGGGATAGTCTTACCATTGAAAGAACATAAGAACAGTAAAGACTTAATATAGGGTAGGTTTCTCTTAATTACTTGCTCACATTTCAAAATACTCTTTACACCCACTTTTCAAACAAATTTTCAAAAACAAGGCTTTGTATACATCCATATGAGGATCATTACAAAGTACTTAGAAAGTTTCTAATCACACACTACAATCTTGCAAACAAACAAAGTGAGCTAAGTAACTAAGAGCCCATGGATAACCATGGATATAAAGGGTTCTAACACCTTCCTTTTATATAACCTACCCCCCGAACTCAAGTCTTTTAAAAATAGGTCTTTCCTGTTCTTTTATGTCCTTTCCACTTGGATAAAATAAAAGTTGGTGGCGACTCTTGCTATCCGCAACATGACTAAAAGTCAGTTCTCCCACCGTGTTACAGAACTGGCGACTCTGCTGGGGAGTTACTAAGTAAAAGAGGGGTACCCTTAGGAATTAGATCACTTAAATTGTTTGCTTTGTTTGCTTTACTTTAATTGTTGGGGCTCTTATGTGTGAAAGATCCTAACCCGGATCTAGTGTACCTTAGGTAAATGGAAATAGACCAAGGAAACTGTACGGCGTATACCGATATGGTTGATCTGGTGGCCATAGTTAGTGTGACTTCTTGGTTGGTGCTTATGTTCCTTAAGCAAGTTAAGGATAATATGAGGTTGCCATATGTTGTCAATACACTAACTGAATTTTAGAACCCTAGTCATCCCATCTTGTCCTTTAGAAAGTAGTGAGATAGCCGACTTTGGTGAAGACTGAAGTTGGTTGATACTCGATGCTACACTCATTGAGATCCAAAACTTGGAGGGTTTTGATTGGCAAGTAAGTTGCCTACTGAACAACCACCCTTGGGAAGGATCAGTGATATTGAGATCCCTTAGAACCTGGTTACTTTTGTAGGACAGAATGAACCATCTAAACTTCAGGGGAGGGTACTTACCTTTAAACTTCATGCAAGCCTTCAAACCTAGGGCTATGGTGTGACTTGTTTGTGTGTTCCATATGTTTGTGATTGAGCATAACATCATAACATCATCATGCATCATAAGCATAGCATTTTCACTAACCATTTCAAGGACCTAAGGATTTATCTTTGTTCTTTGTTGCAGGTCATGGCTTCTTCTCGTAGGAACACTATCCGGATCAACTTTGTAGGAATACCTCCTAAGCTTAAGGAATTGGTCTCCCAAGTTTCTGAAAACTCCCAGTTCATCAAGAAGCATGGTCACCTACTGGATCTAGTCACTTCAGGGTTCAATGAAGACATGATGAATGTCCTATTTCAGTTCTTTGATCCTAAACATCATTGCTTCACATTCCCCGACTATCAGCTGGTTCCTACAATGGAGGAGTTCTCTAAACTACTGGGTATACCTATCCTTGATTAGAGACCCTTCACAGGCTTGGAAAAAGAGCCTAAACCTGAAGTCATTGCTGCAGCCTTACATTTGAAGAAATCTGACATTGTTCTAGAAACAAGAAGTGGAGTTAAGGGTATCCTTGCTAAGGTATTGATGGAGAAAGCTCAAGTGTTCCTGAAGGCTATGAGTTATGATGCTTTTGAGGAGATCTTGGCCTTACTAATCTATGGCGTAGTGTTTTTCCCTAATCCAGACCAGTTCATAGACGTACACGCCATCAACATATTTTTGACTCGTAATCCAGTGCCTACATTACTTGGAGACATCTTACATTCTCTCCATACCCGTACTATGAAGGCACGAGGAACTCTGATGTGTTGTATACCTCTGTTGTCTAGGTGGTTTATTTCTCACCTTCCTCGATCAGTGATGAAGAATGAACAAGGGTTAAGGTGGTCCAAGAGGATTATGTCACTTTCTCATTCAGATATTCATTGGTGCTCTAGATCCATGGAGAATGTTACTGCCATTGACCGTTGCGGGGAGTTCCCTAATGTGCCACTCCTTGGCATAAGAGGGGGCATTACTTACAACCCTTCTTTAGCTCTACATCAGTTTGGTTATGCTCAGAGTGATGGTCCTCATGACATGCTTATTCAGGGTATTGTGTTCGACTAGGACAATGATCTGCAAGGTTACCATCAAAGGTTCATACGAGCTTGGGGAAAAGTGAACAAGGTTGACAGCAAGACTCTGGAACCAAAGTACTCCATTCCTATGGAACCTTATCTCAGATGGGTACGAGCACGTGCTCAGACTCTTATGATGCCATATCCTGCTATCCTGCCAGTTACCATGGAGCCTTTTGCTGAAGGAGATACTCCTTATATCATTCTTCATCCAGACATGCCCACTGACATGGAAGAGTTACAGAGGTCCTGTATCCAGTTGAAGGAGCAAAGGGATACTTTTGAGACTCATTTCAAATCTAGTCAAGAAAGAATCCTGGAGATGACAAGACAACTTCACGAGGAGCGGAATCTCAGCTCATACCTCAACACAAAGAGGAAACGTCCATGGGAGACTTAAAACCCCATATTTGTATTCATTTCATTTTTGTTGTTAGCCCAAGAGGCAAACAAGTTTATTGATTACTAATAAAAGTTTACTCTCTGGTTGTTTAAACAAATTTAAATCCTGCGGTCCTTGAAAACATTGCATATGCATTTACACACCATATCACTGCATCACAGGTTTCTTATGAACAGGTATCTTATCTTCTCGCTGTTTATTTCAGCAGAAATGGCTCTCGACAGACTGTCAAAGATCTCCAGGCTCAGAATGCACAATTCCAAGAGCTAATCCTGAACTTGTCCAAGGGACAGGATGAGTTGAAGACACTGCTGGCTAAGAAGAAGAAGAAGACTAGGAAATCAGGAGGCCTTATCAACCTGGGAAGAAGATTCAGAGGTCCTATCAATACAAAGGAAGAGGTTGAGGATTCTGAGTCTGAGAATTCTGAGAAAGAGGGAGGTAGTCTCCATGATACTGTGGAAGATTCTGATTCTGAAGCAAACTATTATCACGATCCTGCTAGTGAAGAGAAGTACATGATGATGGTGTCTCATGTCCTAAGCTGCACCTAAGGTCCTATGTCCGGAGGATTCAACCACATACTGCTGATAAGAAATTGTGGATTCATTTCTTCCAAGAGAGCTTATCTGGAGCTCAATTGGAATGGTACTATCAACTGGAAAGTGTTAATATTCGTGATTGGAATGATCTTGCTGAGGCCTTCTATAGGCAATACCAATATAATGCTGATTTAGCACCAACTCGCATGCAGCTCCAAAGCATGTCTATGGGTGCTAAGGAGAGTTTCAAAGAGTATGCCCAGAAATGGAGAGACCTGGCTGTCAGAGTTCAACCTCCTCTGACTGATAGGGAGCTAGTGGATATGTTTATGAGTACATTGAATGGTCCTTTCTATAGTCACCTCATTGGAAGCTCATCATCTGGTTTCACTGAGCTGATAATGACTGGAGAACGTGTGGAAAGTGGAATAAGAAGTGGTAAGATACAGGTGGATGTCTCTTCACCAAGCACTGCTAAGAAGCCCCCTAGTGGAAAGAAGGAGTCTAATGTTGTGTATGGTCAACATAGTCGTAACAGGAGTCACCAATCTGTGGGAGCAATTCACATCTCCAATCCTGCTCCTACAACACTAGAGCAACAACAAAACCATCAACAGAAGCCTAGAAGACAGTTCACCAAGATCAATATGTCACTGGCCCAAGCCTTGCAACACATGTTGAAAGGGGAACTAATTACTTTGAGGGATCCTCCTCAGAATCCTAATACATCCTCTCCTCGGTACAATCCTAATTCAAGATGTGCATATCATTCTAATAGTCCGGGACATGACACCAACAACTGCTGGGTGTTGAAAAACAAGATTCAAGACATGATCGAAGCTGGGGAAATTGAATTTGACCCTCCTGGGACCCCAAATGTGATCACTGCTCCTATGCCCAATCATGAGAAGACTATTAATGCTGTTGATGAGGTTTCATATGTTTCCTCAGTAGCAAATGTGACTACTCCTCTATCCATTATCAAGAAGAAGTTGGTGCAGGCTGGTTTCTTTCCAGGTTGCAATGAAGACTGTTTCTATTGTGCCTACAAACCTGATAGTTGCTGGAAGTTGAAAGATGGTATCCAACGCCTCATGGACAATTACACTATATTGTTTGAGAGGACTCCTTCTGTAGAAAGTATGTGTGAACATCTGACCCGAAGCACGAAGCTTGAAGATGTAGCTATGGTTGATAAAGTACCAGTGAAGATTACCTCCAAAGGCCCTGTCAGGATCACCTCTAAGGGTCCTGTCAGGATTACTGCCGAAGGCCTTGTGAAGACTGTTGCTGAAGTTAGAATGGCTCCCATGATCATTACCACTCCTGGCCCTGTTCCTTATACTTCTGATAAAGCTATACCCTGGAATTATGGTTCTGATGTTTACATCCATGGTGTCAAGCAAGAACCTCTGGTTGATGCACCTGTTACTAATATTGGTCTTGATATTGACAACATTGTTGGACCTAGTAAGATTACTAGGAGTGGAAGAGTTTTCTCCCCTCAAGATACCTCAAAAAGTGCAGCCACTCCAACTCATACCTCTAACTCTGGGCCAAGTACTGAGGCTCGGGGCAAAGGTCCTGTGATTGAACCTGTACAAGCTGAGGCACCGACTACTGAAAATCTTTCTAAACAGATGGAAGAAGTATTGAAGATCATTCGCAAGAGTGATTATGATATTGTTGATCAGTTGGGGCATACTCCCTCCAAAATTTCCATGTTATCTTTGCTGCTGTGTTCTGAGGCTCATGCTAAAGCCTTAATCAAGTTCTTGAAGACTGCTCATTTGCCAAATGAGATTTCCGTGGATCAGTTTGAGAATTGTGTTGCACATCTAACTAGTGATAATGGTTTGGGTTTTTCTGATGCTGATCTGACTCCTGCCAAGAGGAATCATAACAGAGCTCTGCATATCTCCATTGAATGTAGGGGCACTACCTTGTCTCATGTGTTGGTGGATAATATTTCTTCATTAAATGTGCTCCCTAAAGAGGTTCTGGATAAGCTCAGTCCTGAAGATGTTGTGTTAAGACCAAGTGATGTAGTGGTAAGGGCCTTTGATGCTTCAAGAAGAGTGGTACATGGAGAAGTAGACCTTCCAATCAAAGTAGGCTCTCAAGTCTTCAACTCTACTTTCTATGTGATGGATATTCGTCCTGCGTATTATTGTTTACTTGGGCGCCCCTGGATCCATAGGGCAGGTGCTGTGACTTCCACCTTGCATCAGAAGTTGAAATATTCGGTGAAAAACAAAATTGTCATTGTCTATGGTGAAGAAGAGTACATGGTGAGCCATGTGAATACTTTCAAATATGTAGAAATGGAGGGTGAAATGGTTGAAACTCCATGTCAAACATTTGAAGTTGTTCCTTGCTCTACTCCTGTTCCTTAGTCTGTCCCTGCTCCTGAAAGAGTTCCTATGGTTACTAACATACCTCCTGCAATGGCCTCTCTCAAAGATGCTAAGGCTGTGGTTGCAAAAGGTGGTTCTGCTATTTGGGGTTAGCTTCCCAACATCCCTTATAAGTCTGACAAGTTTGGTTTGGGTTTCACTGCAGAATCTCAGAAGACTGTTCGTCGTGCTCGTGCTGTTCGTATCACTAATCAAAGGGTTATAAGAGATCAAATCAATGTTGTGGGTGACTGTAATGAAGACTACAACCTGGATGATTGGATCTTTCCTACCATGGGTGATGGGCTCAACAATTGGGAGACTGAAGACGTTATTCCTATCTCCTTTAGTCAGGAGTAAATACCATTATTGTGTTTTTATTTTAAGTTTGTAATTTCAAACAATTAAACTTTTAAGCCTTGTGTCTTGCCCGAGGCACAATGGTATGCTTGTTTCGGGATGTCATTTCATTTACATACTTCATTCAATAAAATCAATGGACGTTTCATTTTCGTAAATATTATGCTCCTTGTCTTTTCTTTTTATTTCTATTTTATCAGCTATGTGTTCTTACACACACCCACATCACTAAAATGCAGATCCTCATCCACCCTGGATCCTGTTGATAACAGTTCTACTATTGCCAATTATAATTTCGAGAATCCGATCTATCAAGCTGAAGATGGAAAGGAGGAAGATTGTGAAGTACTTGTAGAGCCATCTAGGTTATTACAACAAGAAGAGAAAGCTATACAGCCACATGAAGAGCCAATCGAAGTTGTGAATCTGGGAACTGAGGAAAACAGGAAAGAGGTCAAGATAGGGGCTGAATTAGAAGATGGTGTTAAGAACAGATTAATCCAGATGTTACGTGATTATGTGGAGATCTTTGCTTGGTCGTATGAAGATATGCCAGGGTTGGATACTGACATTGTGGTTCACCGTCTGCCGGTAAAAGAAGACTGTCGTCCAAAGAAGCAGAAGGTTCGTCGCATGCGTCCTGAAATGTCAGAAAAGATTAAAGCAGAGGTGATGAAACCGTTTGATGCAGGGTTCTTAGCTGTGACTTCTTATCCTCAATGGGTTGAAAATGTGGTACCAGTACCTAAGAAGGATGGTAAGGTACGTATGTATGTAGATTACAGAGATCTGAATAAGGCCATCCCTAAAGATGACTTTCCACTTCCACATATTGATGTTTTGGTAGATAACACTGCTCAGCATAAGGTATTCTCTTTCATGGATGGTTTCTCTGGTTACAATCAGATCAAAATGGCACTTGAAGATATGGAGAAGACTACATTTGTTACACAGTGGGGCACTTTTTGTTATAAGGTGATGCCATTTGGTTTGAAGAACGCCGGGGCAACATATCAGCGTGCTATGGTGGCTTTGTTTCACGATATGATTCATCATGAGATAGAGGTATATGTGGTCGATATGATAGCCAGGTCCCAGAATGAAGAATAACACCTTGATCATCTACATAAGCTGTTTAAGAGGTTGAAGAAATACAAGCTGAGATTAAATCCAAATAAGTGTACTTTTGGAGTTAGGTCTGGTAAACTCCTGGGTTTCATTGTCAGTGGAAAAGGTATTGAAGTGGATCCTGCAAAAGTAAAAGCTATACAAGAGATGCCTGCTCCCCGTACTGAGAAGGAAGTTAGAGGTTTCTTGGGACGACTGAATTACATTGCAAGGTTTATTTCCCAGCTAGCTGCTACCTGTGAGCCAATCTTCAAGTTGTTGAAGAAAGATAAGGTAATGGAATGGAATGACGAGTGCCAGACAGCCTTTGATGAAATCAAGAGATATCTCATAGAACCTCCAATTTTGATGCCACCAGTTGATGGAAGGCCCTTGATTATGTACTTAACAATATTAGACAACTCAATGGGGTGTGTGTTGGGGCAACATGACGCGTCTGGTCGAAAAGAGCAGGCAATATACTACCTTAGCAAAATGTTTACCGACTATGAAACAAGATACTCACTGCTCGAGAAAACTTGTTGTGCTTTGGCATGGGCTACTCGCCGGCTAAGACAGTATATGTTGACTCATACTACCTTGTTAATTTCAAAGATGGATCCAATCAAGTACATATTCGAGAAACCTGCTCTCTCCGGATGCATAGCGAGATGGCAAATGATTTTAACAGAATATGATATACAATACACCACTCAGAAGGCCATTAAGGGTAGTGTGGTAGCTGATCATTTAGCCCATCAGGCAGTGGATGATTATCAGTCTATGAATTTTGAGTTCCCGGATGAAGACATTATGATTATTACCAAAGAACCTGGACAATATGAAGGACCTGAACAAGGATCCCGATGGACTATGTTTTTGATGGAGCTTCTAATGCGCTTGGTAATGGTGTTGGTGTTGTGATCATTTTCCCTGAAGGTTGTCATACCCCAATTACTGCAAGACTTTGTTTCTATTGTACCAATAACATGGCTGAGTATGAGGCATGTATCATGCGTATCAAAGATGCCATTGAGATGAAGATTCAGTTCTTGGACGTATATGGAGATTCAACCCTGGTAGTTAGTCAGATTAAAGGAGATTGGGATACCAAGCATGAAAATCTCATCCCTTACAGAGAGCATGCGTTGTCCTTGATCCCACATTTTGAAGAGATTACCTTTGGACATATTCCACGAGGAGAGAATCATTTGGCAGATGCATTAGCCACCATGGCATCTATGTTTGAGATTAGCTGGGATGATGAAGCTCCCAAGATCACTATTGATAGATTTGAGAAGCCTGCATACTGCAATGAGATTGACACTGAAGGAGTAGAGGGAAATTCTTGGTTATATGAAGTAAAAAGGTATCTTGAAGCTCAGGAGTTCCCTGAAGGGGCATCTGTCAATGATAAGAAGTTTCGGAGGAGGTTTTCTACTAAGTTCTTCTTGAGTAATGGAATTTTGTACAAGCGCAATCATGACTCGACTTTGCTTCAGTGCGTGGATAAGAAGGAAGCAACAGAGATTATGGAAGACATGCATGACGGGATCTTTGGCACTCATTCTAGTGGTCATACCATGGCAAAGAAGATATTGAGAGCAGGTTAATATTGGTCTACCATGGAAGCTGACTACTATCAACATTCTAAAACATGTCACAAATGTCAGATTTATGCTGATAAGGTGCATATACCTCCATCTCCATTGAATGTGTTGACTGCTCCTTGGCCTTTTGCCATGTGGGGCATTGATATGATTGGTGAGATCAAGCCTACTGCTTCTAATGGGCATCATTTCATCCTGGTTGCCATTGATTACTTTACAAAGTGGGTGGAGGCAGCCTCATTTGCACCTGTTACTAAGAATGTTGTGGCTCGATTCATTAAGAATAATCTCATATATAGGTATGGCATCCCTGAAAGGATTATCACAGATAATGGCTCTAATCTGAATAACACCATGATTACCGATCTCTGCACGCAGTTCAAGATTAAGCATCACAATTCTTCTCCGTATCGTCCAAAGATGAATGGGGCAGTAGAGGCTTCCAATAAGAACATTAAGAAGATTCTACAGAAGATGACTGTTACTTACAAGGATTGGCATGCGATGTTACCATTTGCTCTTCATGGTTATCGTACTACAATACGTACCTCAATAGGGGCAACCCCATTCTCCTTAGTCTATGGTATGGAAGCAGTTCTACCCATTGAAGTTCAGATACCCTCCTTAAGAATCATGAAGGATGCAGGCTTGGATGAAGATGAATGGATTCAGACTCGACTTGACCAGATAAATTTGATTGACAAGAAAAGGTTGGCAGCTGTGTGTCATGGTCAGATGTACCAGGAACGGATGATCAAAGCTTTTAATAAGAAGGTTAAGCAAAAAGTATATCAGGCTGGTGACTTGGTAATCAAACGTATCATATTACCACAGTGTGATCCTAGGGGCAAGTGGACTCCTACATATGAAAGAACATTTGTAGTCAAGAGGGTATTTCCCATAGCCCGTAAACGCAGACATAGTTAAAAAATACTACGCATAAAAAGAGACCCGCTAGGTTGAACGGCCTAGGCAAAAATAAGGGCATCCCGGCGAACCAAAAGGGTTCGGGCAAAAATTAGGGATATATATATAAAAAATGTACACCCGGCAAGTCGAAAACCTGAAAGGGCGGTGTAAACACCCCAAAATTTCCCTCACTAATTTCACACCATGGCTTGTGATCTTTCCATATTTGCATTAGTTTAAGTATACCATATCATATTGCATTTTTTGTTTCACTGCATTAGTTCAAGTTCATCTGCATCTAGGGTTTGTGATCTGAGCAATCCAAGATCCATCAGAGACACTCCAAAGGCAATTGAACATCTCAAGAGGGTCCATGTATGTTCAATCATCATATTATATCCTTCAAAGATCAAGGAAGTCAAAGAATCACAAGAACTTGCACATCATGGAAGCAGAGCTAGGGTTTCACTGCACAGATGACCTGAAATTAGGGTTTTGGTTTCAGAGGCCATAACTCCAAATTTTTTGGCCATTCTTGTTTCTAAGGGCCTCTATATGTTATAAGGATCATGTGTATCAAGTTTGATGAAGAAATTCATTGTGGAAGTCATCTGTTCATTGGGTAACTTCTTGAGCAAGTCAGAGCAAAATCAGGGCATCTGAGACCCCCAACAATGGAACCAAAGTGGATTTTTCATCAAATTGAAGTTATATGATCTTTATTTGATCATTTAAGTGCTTAGAAGTTCACAAAATTGAAGAAAAGTGAGCTAAGCCAAAAGTTGCCAAAAATGGAAATGACTTGTAATGTAAACTTTCCATTTTGGAAAAGTTTTTCAACCTCCTCTTTCTCAACCAAAAATGCTTCAAATGAAAAATTGTTGGTCATGAAAGTTGTATATTGGATCATTCCCTTTTCAAAAAGTACAAGAACAAGTTCTAATTCATTATGGAACTCAAGTTATGGCTTGTCAAAGTTGGCAAAAATCACATAATTTTCAAGAATGCACCAAAGAGGATTCTTTGCAAAACCACTTGCCAATTTATTTTGTGACTTCAAACACACTTCTAATCATCATACAAACATTGTACATTGCATAAAACTCAGAATTGCCCAAAGAATTTCAAGATTCCATGCCTTGAACATCAAGAATTCTCAAAGGGGCCCAAACTTCATGAATTTTCAAAACACCACATAAACTTCCATCCACTTGCTGAATTGCCTCAAGACTGATTCTATGGACATCCTTGATCCATGCTGCGCATGGACAAGCCAATGAGCCATCTACACCATTGCCCATACCTCAAGTACAACACTTTTGACTTTTTGGCAAAAACACCCATAACAATCACAACAGTCCACCACCCACTCTCTGCCCAATCCAGACTTTACAGGCATGCTCCAAGGGTTCATTTTCATAAGACACACAAGCCTAACACTCCAAGAACCCAGCCTTGCCAAAATCACTCTCTCTTGCAAAAACCTTCGAATCTCTCAACTCACATACTCAATCTTTACACTTCCTTCACCATTCATCTTAGAATCATAAACTGAACACAAAGCAACCATTAGAACAGCCAAAAACACCCCATACACAAAACACGATTCTTGGCCAGTTCAGTTGCTACAACACAAACCAGCCACTCTCAAGGCCTTTCAAGCATCAAAGCTTCATCAGGAGGTTAAAGGGATTCATTTTGCATAATGAAAGTGGCCAAAAAGCTCAAGTTTGAAAAGCTTCATCTCAGGTAGTCATCTCAAATCATTTTTCCAGAACTCCTTTTTTATGTTACAATGTGAAAGAGCATGCTTCACTGATCACTCTGAGCTTTGTATTTTCGAAAATGGTTAAGAAATGAATTTGTATGAATGTTCTGAAATTTTTTCCATTTTTGATCTTTCCTTCGTATCTTGTTCATGAGCAATTATAAATCTGTTTTAGGGGTGGATTTGAGTTTAGGAGAGTGAGAGGGTTTGATCTGGAGCTTTAGAGCTCCAGAAATAACCTAGGGTGAAAGTTGGGGATTTTCAGGGGAGAGGGTAGTCGAAGAAGACGACCGGAGCTCTTCTCCGGTGACCTGAAAGTCATTAATGTGTTAATTAGGGTTAGGGCTTTGTTTGAATGTGGGCCGTCTGATTGTAGCTTCCCGCGCGTGTTGAATGGTGTGGATCACTTCATTAATTTTTAATCTGGATTTAATATTTAATTAATTAGGATTAAGTGGATTTGAATATGGACCATCAGATGTGGCGCGCAGTCAACCATTATTTTCCCAGTTTCAATCCAAGCCCTTGATTGCTCATACTTTTCATTTATTTAATTTTTATTGCATATTTTCTTATTTATTTTTGCACCATTTATTAAAAATAGCTAGAAAATCCTAAAAAATATTTTATTATGCATTTTCACTTCAAATAATTTTCTTAACCCAAAAATATTTTTATTTTTATTTTTTGCATTTAAAAATCATTTTTAAAACATTTAAATGTTTATTTTAATTAATTAATGGAAATTAATTAATTAAAATATCATTTAGGTTTCTAAAATTCCCAAAAAAATTCACATTGCATCTTAGGACATTTAGAAACATTGTCATACCATCCATATAAATTTCTTTTTGGTTTCGAACAATCTTTGACAATTCTCTTGAATTTAGGGTTCATAAAATTCCTATTTTTGAACCCTAACTTCAAGAATTCTTTTCTGCCTAACCATGAATTGTATGACATTGATTCTTTTTGCATTGTTCTTCATTTAGCATGTAGTATCTAGCATAATTTTGTCACAAATTTCTTCTGCATTTTTGATTTGATTTGCATTTTTTCCCTTTAGGTACCTTAAAACCCTAGATAACTTAGAAAATTCATAACTTCCTTTAGGTTAAGAGTTAGGTCTCCTCCTTTGGGGTGTGAGATCATATGGGGTTAGGGTCCGTTTAAGTTCATTTTCAATTTTTTATCTTATGATTTGCTTCTGTTTTTGACTTTTGCATCTCATGTTGCATGAAAACCCTAATTTCTCATGTTCACTTGCATACATCTTGCATATGCATTCATTCAAGAACTTGCCATGACATTTTTTTGCATCTACATGACATATAAGACATCATAGGACATATTAGAATCATGCTTGATCATTTCTTCATCCATTTTCCATGTTATGCATTATTTACATTCCATGAACATTCATGTGCATTCATGCTCCCTTTATGCTTCATTTGCATCCTCATTACTTGTATGATCATCCACAACATTTGGTATGCCTTTGCATCATCTCTTAGCATCATTTGCATCATGAACATGCTTCTGATTTTGGTTTGTATCCTTGCATCCATTTCATTTTCATTTCATTCTTTCTTTTATGCTAACCATTTCAGGTGATAAGTACATTGAGAAGTGAATTTGCCTTCACTTCTCACTTGTCTTCTCTTCCTCTCTTATGCATTTATTGCTGCATTTTATCTTTGCTTTAGAGTGAGCCTGCTCATTCGTGTTCTTACTTCACTTTCTCTTTTCAAGTAACTTATCTTCTTAAGTGAAGTAACTTAGCTTGTTTCTTCTGCTTCTTCCTTGGTGGCTATTCTTGAAGATCTCTTGCAAGCCTCATAAACCCTAGGAACACCCAAGCATGATCACAATTAGGGTTTGACTAGTCCCCCCAATAGTTTTACCTTTGTGTCATCTTTTGTGTCTCTCTTCTCATCTCATAATCAGAGACTAAACCTTTAAGGTTTTAAGGCTTTGTGATTAAGATTATGCCTGCATCATTCTCTTAGGATGGAGTGTATAAATTTAATCCTAAGTGTTAAACCATTAATGTGTTTAAATCTCTTAATCAATCCATCTAATAATCACTAAGACAATAGCTTGTAACTTGGGCCTTGCATTAGGGTTCTAATTCTTCCTTAATTGGTTAAGAAGGACTAACCCTAGTGTTAATGGACAAGTCCCCCTCAAGTTGTCTTACAAACCATAAAATTCACTTCTTAACCTTACCATTAACTAAAATCCACTTTAATAAAGGATTTGTTTTGTCATGAGGTTAATCCCTAATCATGGATTAAGTTGGGGTATCTTCCTCAGCTTAAATGCTCTCATCTATTATCCTTCTATTAGGATGGTGTAATAAGTCCATTAAATCTTTGATTATGGCTTAAACTCATTACTCAACACTAAACAAAAACTCCAAAATAAAACATCTAAATAATCACAAGTAGGTTAATGATCTTAATCCTACATCATGGTGATTAAGTGTGAGGTGCTTACTTCATACTTAAGGTATTCTCATTACCCCTAATCAGAGGGAGGATGTGATGAGTTTACTAACCCTTGGTTTAGGCTTAAGCTCATTATCTTATGACAAACACAAAAAAGCAATAAAAGATTGAAAACACCAAAATCAAGCAATAATCGTCTCCTCTGGGATTCTTTTCTCACCTCATTCACTCACAAACGAGAACTTGCTTCTTCCGTCTAATGCAAGACAGTTAGCACCTGAGCCAGACAGGTCATACACTTGAGCATAGACAAGTAAGCAGTTCATCAGTCAATTTATCTTTCTGTCTCTTTGAGTTGAACTACGGTGTTCTAACTTCCTCATTGCACGAGAGGATACGTAGGCATAACTTAACTGTTATCGAACAAAAGTCTCTGTCTATTCCCCCTTTCCCAGCATTATTCTTTTAAGCCTCATTCCTGAGCAATTTCACTTCACATCTCTTTTGCACTGACACCTGTACATTCTTTTTAGCTTTTGCACACAGATAGCGCTGACACTACCCCTTTAAACACAAAATTTCAAGCATGGATCCCGTCGAGTACGACGGACAATCTGGGTGCTAATACCTTACCAGGTTGTAACCAACCCCCTTTCTCAGTTTCTATGGTTCGCGACCGTCTTATCTATCGTTTTCTAGGTTTATGCAGCATTACCTTTCCTTCGGGATAAAAATGCCTAGCTGGCGACTCTTTTCAGTTCATCTTCATGTTCTCCTTTCGCCGACCGTTCGCGCTTGTACCGGGATGCAAATCTTTGGGAGCGACAGCTTGACGACTCTGCTGGGGACCCTTATACTGCAACCAGGGCTTCTGGTTCTTTTTGTGGGTTCCTCCTAGCACTTGTTTGATTTGTGTTTACGAGGGTGTTACGTGCTAATTGTGCTTTATTTATTTGCTTTATTTATTGCTTTATGTACAACTTTATTTACTGCTTTCTTTACAGTTTTTTATACATCATATTGTCATTATCATTGCTGGATCTGGCTTCTGTTTTGGTGGGTGGGGTTTCATTGAGAGATTAAGGTCCTATACCTGGGACCTGAGTGACACCTAGGCTAGAGTGGCTTCATATTCTTTCCCATTCCATTTTGGTCTGGTGCAGGAATATGAAACACGGTTCAGATGTGGGTTTCTTCTTGAGAACTCTGTGCTATAGATTTCCTGTAGTGCTAGGGCTATCTGGGAAGCCTGCTAAGTCTGGATGACCTTTATTTTGACCTTCAGAATCTGGGGTGAATTAGAGGAGGAACTTTTATGGTTATTGTAAAAACTGTACCTCCGGGTTAGAAGTGTTTAAACTTCTCATAACTGATCCAAGTCTGAGGATCCTTGTTCTAGAACATTACATGTGAGGGGGTTGGGTTGTTTACAGGTTTTGCAGGAACCTTTGACCACATCATACCCTGTTACTATTTTGTTTTAAGAATGCACCACTTTGGACAGTTCTTGTGATTACCCCGGACATGTGACTCTTTGTTTGAGTCCCCCACCCTGGTTACTGGACTTCTGAGCCTCCATCCGGACCTTTGAACATACATGGACTTATACCAAGGCAGATAATCAGATCCAGCTCTTGATCACAAACCCTTGCATATCATTTGCATATATCATCATTGAATCATTTAACATTTGCTTATTTGTTTTTCAGGGTATTCATCATATCATATTTGGTTTGGTTTTGACCCCTTCTGTTGCTTTGACCTCTGCTTCAGTTATCTTCTTCAGCATCTGCTTTAGTTATCTCCCTCAGCACCTGCATCAGTCCGTCAGAGATTTACCTCTAGCTTTTCTGTATGTGATCTTCATCAGCATTTGTCTTCAGCTTCTTTATCAGCATTCATGGATACTCCAAGCTGTAATACCTCAAAATTTGCCCTCACCCTTTTTTACTTTAACTGGCTTACCGCTTTGCATTTCATCGGCATCTTCCACTAGGTCATTAACATTCACGATCATGCATTTCATCGGCTCCTAAGGCATGGGATCAAAAACATCTTCTGGTGATATAACTCTTCCTATTCGGAGGTGATCTATCTAGCGACTACACTCAAGAATGCTCCGTAGTATTGTGCATCGCAGGTGTTAGGGTTTCATTAAAATCATAAGTGAGTTTCGCTATAACCGGTGGTTCGCAGATGACTTGTGTTTGACATTTAAATCATGAGTTGGGGTTTATTTCCCTAATTAAGTGATACCCGACAAAGTTTCCTCGCGAAATGTGTTCATAAGTGGTCTTGTCGTTCAAGGGATTCCATTATTACTCAAGACGCAATTTATTGGAGATCATAGTGCATGCGGGGCTTATTAGGGTTTTCATGACAAATGAATGTTGGTTTATGATACGAGGGATCAAGTGGCAGATTCTTATGATAATCAGGGCATTGTGGCCCTCCTTATGGTTCGTTGTTGGCAATACAGATCAATGGGGTTTGGATTTGAGGGTTAACTGAAGATTGATGATTCGTTAAAGACTCGGGTTTGAATTAGATTGGAGGTTTAAGTTGGATTAAACGTGCTGAGATTGGTCTCAAGGATTACTTGGGTTTCAATAATCTGTTTTCATGCTAACATTCACTTTTTGCCCACTATCCAAATTAAACCTATAAACCTTGTTTTGGTCCATTATCCATGTTAAATATAATCCAAGCGTAAACTCCATTTTGAATTCTTTCAAAGGTCCATTTGTTTAATTTCCAAGTGTCCATCTCCATTTTCAATAGGCGCCCGATCTTATTCCGATTTTATATTCGATTCATAACCGTATCCAAAAGTCATAAATTCATTCAAGTCATGTCCATCTAATCACAAAATCATGGTCGTGAATAGATTAGAGTTTCTTAAGGTTTAAACCATATTCATTATCCAAATTATCATGTTATATCCAATTTTCATTAGAACCATTATATAATGTTACCCATTTCAAATTAGGTCCCTAAACTATTTTTCTTTCAAAATTTATCCATACCATTTTGTATACAATCTTAATCTTGTTTTTCTAACCATAATTAAGGCCCATTCTTCCATATTCCAATACTCACAAAATTGTCATGTACACATATACCACCAATAATTTCAAAGGGATAAAACAGCCAGCATATCACATCCTCACTTACATACTAACCATATTAGTTTTACACAAAAAATAAAAGAGAAAACTGATATAAGTGACATGGGGATTACACTAGAAAAGGATTCAGTTACAAATGTAACTGATATAACAGAAAGAACCAGAAAAAGAGTTACAAAAAAAAGAGGAAAAAAAATCAGTTATAGTTATAACTGATATAACAGAAAAGAAAGAAAAAAAGAATCATCAACCATAAGATTTCTGGGCTAACTTATCAAATTGAAAAAAAAAACTGAAAATCAACATTTTCAATATCTTCAATCTCCATGACAGGACTCTTCTCCATCAATCTAATCCCTCTTCAATCATCTTCTCTAATTATCCTCTTGAACCTTCTTCACTCTTCATCCACCAATCAATGAAAAAACCAATTCTCGAACCACCTTCATCTTCCATCTTCATTCACCCTTCAATCTCTCTCAATCACAACAACCTTCTTCAACTTGCGAGCTCCGCAACCGCACCTCAATCATCGCCAAACCTGAAATTCAAGAATGCAACACCATTATTGATTTGCAACGACAAGATTCAGTGATTTATAACACAATTAACACCGATCCTCAACTCAGAATCGCATCGCTTTAAAGAAAAAGATCAAGAAGCAGACCTGTAAGAAGATTCACATCAACAACTTCAGCAACATGAATGTTTCAATCTTCTGTAATCATCATCACACCAACAACTTCCTCATCTTCTTTGAATCTTCTACTTCGATATGATTCTTGAATCCACCATCGTCTTCATCGCACCACCATCAATCTACCTTTCAATCAACATCTTCCTCAACTCTTCATCGACAACCTCACTCCAACTTCAATCGATTTCATCACCAATAAACTCCTTTTTATTCTTCCTCCGATCCAAAGCCATAACCAACCTTCAATATAAACCTTCTTCTTCGCTCATCATAAATTCTGCATCGCACAATCCAAAATCAACAATTGTAAGAACCAATCTCAAAAACGCAGGAAGAAGGAGAAGAAATTTAAGAAAAGTGAGAGGAATATTGGAGGAGGAAATCGATTTCGAACCGCACCAGATTAAATGTCGATTTTGCGGAGTCAATGTCACGACATCAGAACATAGAGAGCAACGCATTGACGCAGCCGAAGTCATCTTTACTTCTCTGATCGTCGACAAAGCTTTGAACGAAGAGATTGATATCAAGGAATCGCGTGGCCGAGTGACCTCTTTCTTTCGACGAGACGTCTTTTCCGAAAGAGACGAGGACATAGGGCGTCGGCATGATTGAGACGAAGACGGGGGGGCATCGACGAAGGGGGGTTGCGAGGAAGAGAAGGAGAACGGTGGAAATGTTGTCTTTGTTCTCGCGAGGGAGATCGAGCTGCGAGAACGGAGAGGAAATCACAGTGTTGATTTGTTCTGGCGATCTCCGAAGACGACAAGATTATCGGCGGCGACGATGTGTGTAAAGAAGAAGAAGAAAATCGTGAACATGGTTTTCACGGTTTGTTTAAGCAGCTTTTCCTCATAAGTTATTAGGTTAAAGAATCTCATCGGATTAGGCTTATGGTTCTTGGCCATGGAGTTACTTCCCAAACCTCCCCAATTCCTACTCGCACCCCTCTCTGCGAGGTTCTCTCAAGAATATGGGCCTAAGGGCATTTTTTTGCTATTTGAGCCCGCTAGTTCGCTATGTGCGCCCCCCTGTGAGGGACATATGTAAAATGGGCCTGGATTTCTGGATATGGCTATTCACTGCATATATTTTCAATATGCACCCCTTATGTTCTGGTTGTTTCTTTTTTTAATAAATTTACACATTGATTTTTAATTAATTTTCTTGAAGAAAATATTTTTGTGGATTAATTTCTTAATCCATTTCTTGATAATCTCTAATTAGAATTTTTTTTTGTCATTATTAATTTCAATTAGAATTTTTGCTAATATTTTAAATATTTTTTGAATTAATTTTGGATGAGTATTCATGTGTTTTTTGATCGATAATGGATCGATTTCGACTATGGCAAAACTTCACAAAGTGATTATGGAAGATGAGCATTTATTTTGCTCATAGGAGATTTCAAGACCTTGCTTAAGGTTTTTTCGGATTTCTTTTACGTGAAGAATCGGTACTTCGATCAAGTGATTTTGAGCTTTTTCGACTTTTATGCACCATTTTAGTCGTATGCGGCTTAGGATCATATAACTTAAGGTGCATATTGAGCCCTCCCACCTGAGGCACTGGATTTATTTGTGATATATGTTGGTTTGTGTCGATTTCGGAGCTTAGAGATTAGGTTACGAACCATTAGGATCGATTCCTTTCACTTCCCCTTAAAATCCACTTTTTTGCCCGTTTCGTCGCAATTATTAAAAATAGTTTTAGGTGAGATAAAATTATGGAAAAATTCATGAGTGATCCTCATCCTCTTAATTAATTTTTCATATTTGGGTGGTTTTAATAATTAATTTGTATTTTAGATCACAAGCTGTCCCAAAACGGATCGTTTTGGCATAAGGGACCGAAATCGATTTTTTCCCCATAGGTGTGAAACCTATTTTTTGTGTGATTAATCACTGTAATTTGTAACATTTTGATGCTCATTAGGCATTTTTTTCATAATTTTTAGAGCTCTTTTTGATCCACTTTGTGGAGTTGTTTTTTCGATAACCACGATTTGTTACCTTGCTAGTCAAGAAATTGTTTTGGCACTTTGGTGCATAATTTTGTGGAATCCTTTTAGACCATGTGAGATAATGACTTTATTATTCCAGGGATTTAATTTCATAATTTTTAAAGGCTTTTTGCTATTTTTCCATGTCACCTAGATCCTAGGTTGATTCATGTGTTTATGTGTCGCATAACCTAAATGTTAAGAAGGCATTCATGCCATTTTCTTGAGGGGATTTTTGGTAGCTTTTAGGAGTTGATTATAGGTCATTTTTATGCCTTTAATTCCAGTCATAGGTCATTTTTTGAACCATACTCATTTGGTTTGTTTTGGTGCTTTAAAGTGCATACTTATGTGAACTAACTTTAACCTAAACTAGTTTCTCTTCTCCTCTAAATAATAACTTGAATTATGTGTAAATCATTAATGCCTATTCATGAATTCTAATTGCATCTAATAATTTGTATGCTACTGACTCATAATCATTTCATGCATATTTACATGCCATTCTTCCTTAACTTTCATCATGTGCGATCTTATGCGATTTTTGTTCATTTCTTCTCATATCTTCTTCTCCTTGCTCCATATGCCTAATCCCTTGCATCCATGATTGTATATTCATTCATCCATCTTCATAAACATTCACTACTGACTTTTATGTTCATTTCATGTATTAATCCATGTTTGTAAGCCATATGCATTCATACTTCATCCATGAGTCCTAATTTGCATTTAGGTGAATTTATGTGAACTTTTTGTACATAGTTTGATCTTGTGAGGTATCTTAGCATACTTAGGGACCTATAGCATGTAGCTACTGACTTTAGAAGTCATGTAACCTTTAGGTACCTTCACCGTTTGACTTAGGTCTTATTTTGAACCCTAGTTCCATTCTAGGACGTTTATGGTACTTAGTCGCTTTTATGCTTTGATTTTACTTTCAATATGCATTGTCTTGC
The DNA here is from genome assembly GCA_963966055.1 of Lathyrus aphaca. NCBI lineage: Eukaryota > Viridiplantae > Streptophyta > Magnoliopsida > Fabales > Fabaceae > Lathyrus > Lathyrus aphaca. The sequence goes on from OZ014521.1 coordinate 366,141,089, forward strand.
TAACTTTTGTTTTGTAGGGGGGAAGATTGAGGTAAGTCTCACTTCATTCCTATCTCTTATGCATTATAGTTGTGTTTGCCTTAGCACTTGGTTCTTGCTTATAGGTTTTCCCTTTCTTTAGAAACAACTTACCTTCCTTAGGAAGTAAGTTGATTTCTATGTTCTCTTTTCTTCTTTCCTTTTCTCATTAGGATAAGAAAACCTCATTAACCATAGGAACTCTCTTGTAAATAAACAAATAACTTAGGGTTGTGTCTTAGTCCCCCTTAGTTTATCCTTTTTCCAATTTGAGTCATTCTCTCTTCATAAAGAAAAATAATAAAACACCTAATGAGAAATCGAACAATCTTGTACGACACGAGACTTTGTTGCGGAGTGTTTATACACGTCCTGTTTCGGGGCGAGGTGTAAATGCTTCCCGCGATGGATAGGTCTTAGTATAAGACAGTTCACAAACAAAATTCAAAACACTTCTCATAAAAGACAAAAACAAATAACAAGCGACTATCCTGCGGGAACTTCTCTTCTCATCTCATTCATTCACAACGCGAACTCGCGACGACTTGTCTCGCATGCAAGACGGTAAACGCACTCGTACCAGACGAGCCTGCAACACCTGAGCATAGACATACGCAGTTCCAGCATAAAAAACACAAACAAATAGTTCCCGCTTTAGTTAGGCGAACTACGTCGACTCTGATCCTCATTATCCCGATGAGGTACGTAGGCAGCGGGGTAGGGCCCGTTCGAGCACATTCTTTATTTTCCCTACATTTCCCCCTTTCTTTTCATTCTCTTTTTCTAATTCCCTTTCTCATTTCTCATTCCAGTTCCAGTAGCGGTTTTATCCAACAACATCTTATTCTTTTACCCTTTGAAACAAACAAGCAAGCGTGGATCCCGTCGGGTACGACAGACGATCTGGGGTGCTAATACCTTCCCAGGTCGTAACCGACTCCCGAACTCAGATCTTTGGTTCGCAGGACCTTGTCCTTTCCTTCTTCCTTAGGTTTGTGCAACATTACCTTTCCCATTCTTTCTGGATAAAAATGTTTGGCTGGCGACTCTAACCTTTCCGCGCCACTTTCGCGTTTGTACCAGGATGAAAATCCCGGGAGCGACAGCTGGCGACTCTCCTGGGGACTAACCTTATTCTTCCGGTTTCCCTTGTAGAGTCAATCCTAGCGCCTGTTTGGTTTTGTTTCTTTGGGTGTTTACATGTTTGCTGCCGTGTGCTTTAAGTTTAGCTTTACTGTTTTCATTTACAGCTTTTATTTACAGCTTTACTTTATTGCATTTATTTACCGCTTTCAGTATTTTATTTTCCATGCATCATATTATACTGGACTGTCTGGCTGTGCTGGTTTTCATTTTTTCTGTGGGTTAGGAGTTACTGTGAGATAAGACAAATACCCGGCTTGAGTGCACTATAGGATTAGCGTGGACACGTTGTGCTCGCATGGTTACATGATGAGTGGTGATGTGTTCCACACCCAGATTGCGACTGTCTCGGGACTATTCTGTGTGGGGGTTTTGCCCCACTTCGGGATACGACCTTGATAGTTATGTGCAGCTGGGGACCGATCATTGAGAACCTTAGTAGAAACAACCCTCTCCAGTGATGACAGTGGCAGACCACATTTGTTGGCAAACCCACTCGCATCCGAGGGCCCACTGGGAACTCGCATAGGATGGCCTAGTTCTCTCATAGGAATTCAGTCAAGGCAAACTGTTCGTATGACGATAGTATTGTACCCTTCGGGATGAATGTACTATTGTTTCTCGAGTTAGTGCTTGAAGCTGGGGACCGATGAGGGATGCTTGTTTCCTTGGACTCAGCTGAGGCCTCCCTGAGTAGTATATAATGCCAAACTGATTCCCTGATTTGGTCATGAGCCATTTCTCGGAAATGGTGAACGTGTTATTGCTATTCGGCTTTGAGAGTTCGTGATGTTGACCCGAGTAGCACACCCGTGAGATTGGGTGGGGTTTACAGGTTTGCAGGAACCCTAAACTTCAACATACCCGCTTTGCCAGTGTTGTTTTATGATATTATCTGGTGCTATATGGTTCTTTGATTCTGAGATCCGGGATTTCTATTCAGAGAGATTGTTACTGTGATTACCATGGTGACCCTGATATTGTGACTGTTATTATGACTCTCCACAGACACTTGGCTCGTTGTTCAACTTCAACACCATCAGTGACTATTCAATTATGTGATCCAGTTCTACAGTTATTGGGTTCTCAGTTACGGGGTTCTATACAGAGATGGTGCTACTATTATGGTTCTATTCAGACAGTTGGTTCACTACTCAACACCAGCATCAGATCATTGATCACATGCCTGTTGCATGCATGACATCATAGCATTTCTGCACACATGTTCAGTTATTTCCGAGGACCACATATCTGAATCATGCCATTGGACTTTGTCTGTGTCAAAACTTGAATCAAAGCAGATAGATTCCTTAGAAATAACTAAACATGGCATTTGCATACATCCTTGCATTCTTGACAGGTGTTCAAAGACAAATTCTTTTCCTGACTTAGTTTCCCTTCACAATGGCCAACTTGAATCACATTCATCAAGGTATATATTTGAAGCAACTCCGGGCGGAGGTAGTCGAAGGAAGACCCAGTTGAGGCCATTCAGGGCCGAGGTATAAACTTTATTTCAGAATCAGAAACTTTTGAAAGAGGAAGTCAACCAGATGAAGACTCAGATGAGCTTGGTTATGGAAATTTTGAACGAAGCTATTTTCATCCCTAGTGAGGGGAACTACGTTCCTCTGATTCTCCATTGGTCAATGGAGATACGTAGGCAGAAGATCGTGCAAGATCTTTCCGAGCAACCTTATCTATTAACTTTATCAACCTCTTCCTTCCAGATGTCGTTGTCAGCATCCAACCTCAGCTTCCCAAGAGAGTCCTAGGATCAAAGCATATGGGTAAAGGCCAGAACAACTTGAGAAGAAGTTTGATCATATTCCGAGGTCGTACGCGCAACAAGTTTCCTCATTTGCTCAGATTCAAATTGGTTGAGCTAGCCGCATCAGGATCATCTCCGACAAAGCTTCCTTTGGGGTTTCAATTCCAAGTATGATTACCATTCTGGGGCACCTGGCCTTTTAATTGAAGATTGCAAGTCTTTCAGTGGCAGAGGTAAATACAAGGTCCTGAATCCGGTTGACTTCAAGACTATTGTATTCGCACCAGGTAAAAATGAGAATATGGCACCGAATCAGTAATAGAATAAACATCCAGACCGCTAACTGCTGAAAGTCTCCGAAATAAATAAGTCCAGACGGAGTCAGGACTCCTCAATAATGGCAACCACGATGTGAAGGCTAGATGCAAGTACCACTCAGGGGAATTTAGGCATACCATTTGAACACTGTGATGTGTTCAACCACAAGGTTCAAATTTTGATCGACTCAAAGGTCATCATGCCAGGAAGTCTGCCCATATATTGAAATCTCCTCATCAAATTGGCATCCAAGTTTGCAAGGGCATCTTCAGAAGCAATAAGTCCAGACAGAGTCAAGTCTCCTCAATGACGACAATGTTCAGCTTCTGCATTTTCATTTGTAGTTTATATTGTTTGTTTAAACATTTGTATGCATGCATGAAACTTATTTGTTTTTGAATGATAACCATAATAAAATTCACATGTTTTTCTTGAAGTAATCCATTCGTATTCACTCATGATTTTGTGTATGTGCATTGCAATACCAACTGTTGTGCTTAAACTCTATCAAGGAGGATGACGAAATGAAAACGCAAAAACTCTAATTGTGTGCTTTTGAGAAAGACCCTGTTGACGATGTACATGCATTGTTTCAAATCCTAAACACCGGAGATATAAGGGAGGTAGACCCTTGCCAAACCATTTGAGCCTTGAAGTAGGAGTTTCTTTTCGCATGGAAAAAACCCTTGCATTTAACCCAGGGGCAGGGTAGGCTTCAGTTAGTTTGACCGAGCATTCAAATTTCAAAAAGGTGTGCAAATATGAGGATCCATTACCTTTCGTTGTACAAAATCAAGAGGTCCAAAGACCAGAAACCACAATAGTTATCCCAATCAAGAGTCCAAAGACCGGAAACCACATTGGTTATTGCTCATCAACTAAGAAGGGAGACAGTCACGACCCTCGCAAAGCATTCAAGACAAACAGTGTCACACGATTTGTTCAAAAAAGAGAATAAAGAAATGAAAAAAAAGCCCGCTAAGTCGAAACTTGAAAACAAGCGACTTAGGCAAAAATTAGGGCATCCCGCTGGACTTCACAATCAAAGATTCACAAGAATCAGTCCAGGAAAAAGTTAGGGATAAGCAAAATAATGCAAAGGCGAAAGACAAAAAGGATTACACAAGAAATATCCTTGAACAAGAACAAATTCGTGTGATACAGACACGAAAGACAAAGGGGTGACTGACTCCCAGCAACAACCCGATTGGTGCTTAAACCGTTAGTGTAATTGGTTCCTCAACCATCACAAAAAATCCTTTTTGAGAGGTGAGCGCTTGTAAAAGCTAGCTGAACATAGGAATGGAGAACATCACGAAGATGGGTGGGCACAAATAAATTTCGAGCCTATATCCTTTGTTTTTATAACCGTGAACCAGGCCACGATACAACCTTCAAAAGTCCTAACTGAAACAGGGTTATTTTTGAGAGCGTACTACCACGAGACCGCGTTCCTAACTCCTATGAGTGGTGTTGAAAGATCTTTGTTGTTGTTGCATGTGCATGCTTTCTATTATTCAAAAAATTAATGTCGTATCTTAACCAGTGATCCGCTCACAAAGGTTTGCGACATCTTTTTCAGTAAAACTTCAAAATTAACATGTGTGTTGCATTAGAATTTTCATTCTCAAAAATAAACATTTTCTGCTTGCATACATTTGTTTGGCATCATAAAAGTCCATGTATGGAACTTCAGTCCAGAAGTTTAATCTTGCCAAGTTGTGAAGTCTGAAACTTCCGAAGGACAATCTGTCAAGATGAACTTTTCCAAGAAACTCCCTTGAGTAGGGACTTTCCCAACAGTCGTAGTAAGAGCCAATTAATCTGGGGCAATCATGTCTGTCGCTCCCACCTGATGACACAGGGCCAAGAGGGGTACATACGCGAACGGTCGGCGAAAGAGGAGAGAACACACAGGGGTGAACTCAGAAAGACAAGAGTCGCCAACTAGGCATTTTTATCCCGGAGGAAAGGTAATGCTGCATAGACCTAGAAAGGACATGGATAAGACGGTTGCGAACCAGAGAGACTGAGAAAGGGGGTTGGTTACAATCTGGGAAGGTATTAGCACCCAGATTGTCCGTCGTACTCGACGGGATCCACGCTTAAAAGATTTGTGTTTAAAAAGGGGTAGTGTCAGTGCTAAAATGTGTATCAAAGCTGGAAAAGAATGCAAGTGTCAGTGTAAAAGAAGTGTGAGGTGAAATATGTGAAGTGTCAGTGTAAGAACAGGAGTGCAGAGCCCAAGATAATGAGGCTAAAAGAAATAATGCTGGAAGAGGGGGAGTATACAGAGACTTTTGTTCGATAACTGTTAAGTTATGCCTACGTATCCTCTCGTGCAATGAGGAAGTCAGAACACCGTAGTTCGACCCAAAAATACTGAAAGATAAATTGACTTGTGAATTGCTTACTTGTCTATGCTCAAGTGTATGACCTGTCTGGCTCAGGTGCTGACTGTATTGCATTAGACGGAAGAAGCAAGTTCTCGTTTATGAGTGAATGAGATGAGAAAAGAATCCCGGAGGAGACGATTATTGTTGGTTTTTGTGTTTTCAGTCTTTTATTGCTTTTTGAATTTGTCATAAGTTGATGAGCTTAAGCCTAAACCAGGGGTTAGTAAACTCATCACATTTTCCCTCTGATTAGGGGTAATGAGAATACCTTAAGTATGAAGTAAACACCTCACACTTAATCACCATGATGTAGGATTAAGATCATTAACCTACTTGTGATTATTTAGATATTTTTGTTGTTTTTGTTTAGTGTTAAGTAATGAGATTAAGCCATAATCAGGGATTTCATGGACTCATTACACCATCCTAATAGAAGGATAATAGATGAGAACATTTAAGCTGAGAAAGACTCCTCAACTTAATCCATGATTAGGGATTAACCTCATGACAAAACAAAGCCTTTATTAAATGGATTTTAGTTAATGATAAGATGAAGAAGTGGTTTTTAAGGTTTGTAAGACAACTTGAGGGGGACATGTCCATTAACACTAGGGTTAGTCCTTCTTAACCAATTAAGGAAGAATTAGAACCCTAATGCAAGGCCCAAGTTACAAGCTTGATGTCTTGATGATTATTAAGTGGATTGATTAAAGGAGTTAAACACATTAAGGGTTTAACACTTAGGATTAAAGTTATACACTCCATCCTAATAGAAGGATGCAGGCATAAGCTTAATCTCAAAGCCTTAAAACCTTTAGGGTTTAGTCCTTGATTATGAGGTGAGAGGAGAAGACTCAAAGATGACACAAAGGTAAAACTAATGGGGGACTAATCAAACCCTAGTTGTTATCATGCTTGGTTATTCCTAGGGTTAATGAGGTTTGCAAGAAGATCTTCAGAAAAACCACCAGGAAGGAAGCAGATGAAAGGAGCAAGAAGCAAAGAGAAGCAAAACAACTTGCTTCACTTAAGAAGGCAAGTTGCTTGAAGAAAGAAAGTAAGGAGAGAGCATGAATGAGCAAGCTCACTCTAAGACAAACACAAAATGCAGAAATGATGCAAGAGAGATGAGAAGAGATTATGAGAAGTGAAGGCAAATCCACTTCTCAAAACAACTTACCACCTGAAAAGGTTAGCAGAAGAAATGAAATGCAATGCAAATGAGATGAAATGTCATGATACAAACCAAAGTCAGAAGCATTTACATTATGTTAATGATGCTAAGAGATGATACAAACATGATGCAAGACATGAGAATGATCATACAAGGACATGGATGCAGATGAAGCATGCTTTGAACCATGAATGTACATGAAAAGTTATGAAATGCAATGGACATATAACATGGCAAATGAAAGATGCAATGATTAAACATGATTCTAATATGTCCTAATATGTATTATGGATCATGTGGATGCACAAAATGTCATGGCAAGTTATTGGATGCAAGCAAGAGAGAAATGGATGCAAAGGAAGGCACAAATTAGGGTTATATGCATCATGCAATGCAAAAATCCAACACCAGAAGCAAATGACATGATAAAAATTTGAAAATGCAATCAAAGATACCCTAAACCTATACAAGTTCACTGCCCAAAGGAGGGGATCCAACTCTTAACCTAGTGCAAGTTATGAATTTCTCAAAATAACTAGGGTTTTGGGGTACCTCATCATGAAAAATGCAAAACAAATTGAAAATGGAAGATCAATTCAAAACAAATTTATCCTATAAACTACATGTTATGAAGGATGCAATGCAAGAAGAATCATCATCAAACTCTCAATGGTTAGGCAGAATGCATTTTTCAAAGTTTGCACAAAAATATTGCCTTAAAATGAATTTAATTCCAAAGAAAATGATCAAAATGTATCAAGAACAAAAAAGAAATTTGGTTTGAGGGTTTGATAATGTTTCTAAATGTTTTTAAATGCAATGTGAATTTTTTTGTGATTTTTAAATACCTAAATGCATTTTTAATTAATTAATTTTCATTAAATAATTAAAAATAATCATTTAAATAATTTAAAAATAATTTCTAATGCGAAAAATAAAAATAAGAATATTTTTGGGTTCTAAAAATTAATGAAATCTTTGACAAAAATTTTCATAATTTTTAAATGATTTTAGCTATTTTAAAAAATTCGTACAAAATATATGAAAAGAAAATGAAATAAAAATTAAAATATGAGAAGTATGCACAATGGAGAGCCAGGATGCAATCTGGGCTGGGAAAGGTTGACTTGGCGCCACATCCAATGGCCCAAGTTCAAACCTGGCTAATTTGTGTTTTATAATTAATTAAACTGGATTTAATTAATTAATTAAGGATTAGGGCTTAATGGCAAGATCCACTCCACTCATTCACGCGCCGGAAGGCAGATCTAAGGGTCCATATTCAAAGTTACTAATTAATCACACTTAACCCTAATTAACCTCAGGCGACCGAAGATAAGCTCCGGTCGTCTTCTCCGGCCATCATCCTCACCTGAATCACTCAAAACGCATCCCCAAGACTTCCAAATCTCCAGAATCAATCCCCCAACAATGGGTAATAAGAATCCAGGGCCAAAAAAAATTTATATTAACCACACAGTGAGAATCGAAGAAAACAAATTCTAAGGTAAAAGTTTCAGAGCAACACCAAATGCTTATTTCTGGCTCATTTTTAAAAATAAATAGATCCCCATGATCAGGGCAACACATAGAACAATATTCTAACAAGAAATCAGGGTTCTGGAAAATTTGTTCATCATGTTACCTGAGGTTGAGCTTTCAATCCAGGAGCTTTCTGCCTGCTTCTTTGCTTCAAAATGTCTCCAATGATCCTCTTGATGAAGCTTTACAGCTTGGTTGGAGTTTAGAGTGGCTAGTTTGTGAGTTTGATGAAGTTCTGTTCAGTGATGGGTGAGAATCGTGTTTCTGATTGAGGAGGTTTCAGGGACAAATGAGGCTTGGGAGATGATCAGAGGAACATGTTGAGTGATTCTATGAAGTTTGTTTTGGTGTTTGATGCTTGTGTGATGAGTTTCGAAGGAAAGTGCATAAGAGGTGAAATCTTGAAACTATGGCTTATGAGAGAGATCAGGCTTAGTTGTGTTATGTGTTGAGTCACATTTGGTACATGTATCACACTTGGATAGGTCAGAGGAGTTGGTGTGGCCTAGCTTGATTGGTATGGGCCATTTTGCATAAAGTCAATATTTTGTGTAAGAGAGGTATGGGTCAATGGCAGGCCAAGGACAAAGGGGTGTCCTGCGCAGCAAGGATTGAGGAGAGCCATGGAATCAGTCTTGAGGCCAATTAGCAAGTGGATTAGGGTTTGTGAGAGGTTTTGCAACTTTGTGATCTTTTGGCCCTTTTGTGATTACTTGAAGCATAGGTCATGAAAATGGACTAGTCTTTGATGCATTCTGATTTTTAGGCATTGGTTTATGTTTGTGCAAAGGTTAGAAGACCATTTGAAGTCACAATTTGCCTTGGCAAGAGGTTTTGCAACTTTGCCTCTTTGGTGCAAAACTTGAAATTATGTGATTTTCCTCAACTTTGACAAGCCATATCTTTTGATCCAAAATGAATTAGAATGAGTTCTTGTACTTTTTGAAAAGGGAATGATCCATTCTACAACTTTCATGACCAAAGTTTTCTCATTTGAAGCATTTTTGAATCAATTTGAGGAGGTTGAAAAACTTTCCCAAAATGGCAAGTTTACATTACAAGTCATTTTCCCAAAAAGGCAACTTTGCAAATGGCTTGAAATTCTTCAACTTTGTGAACTTCTAACATCTTCTATGATGAAATAAAGATCATACACATTCAAAATGATGGAGAACACCCTTTGGCTGGGTCATTGGGGGCCTCAGATGCCCTGATTTTACACTGACTTGCTCAAGAAGTCAACTCTTGAACAGATGCCTTCCCCATTGAATTTCTTCATGAAAATTGATATGCATGATCCCTATACCATATAGAGACCAATAGAAACAAGAATGACCAAAAAAATTGGAGTTATGGCCTCTGAAACCAAAACCCTAATTCTAGGTCATCTGTGCAGTTAAACCTGGCTCTGCTTCCATGCCTTTCTCAGTTCTTGTGATTCTTTGACTTTCTTGACTTTGTGGGGATATAATATGATGCTTTAACATTCATGGACCCATTTGAAGTGATTTATGACCTTTGGGGTGGCTCAAATGGCTCTTGGATGGCTCAGATCACAAACCCTAGATGCAGATGACTTTGAATCAATGTAGTGAACCAAAGATGTAAAATGAGATGTTATGATTGAACTTATGCATATGAAAAGATCATAAGCCATGGTGTGAATGGGTGAGGGAAAATTTGGGGTGTTTACAGCTTCCCCTATTCAAGCATGAGTTAGCTGTGCAGGATGTAAGCAACGGCTTAACAGGCAAACAAGATAACTTGTGGTTGAATACCAAAGACAGACCAAAATTTGCACTCACAGAATGAAGAAGAAAAGGGATATAGATTATAAAAAGGAAAATAAAGTATAATTATAAAGTTTGAGCGACGGAGGACGACCGTCGAGCAGAGGACGACTGCTGGGGATGAAGCAATGACGGGGACGGCCTACATGCTGGGGATATAAGAGATTATGATGGGGACGACCGTCAAAATAAGGTAACAAAGATTCTCCAGGGATTAAAGGTGATAGTGAATGATGGGGTCGACCATCGAGTTCAAAGCATAAATGAAATAAATGATGAGGTACGGTCATCAAAGGTGAAGGACGATCACCTAGCAGGGGACGGCTGCTCTGTTGGGGATGAGGATGAGGGACGGTCATCCAAGGTGAAGGACGATCACCTGGCAAGGTACGGTTGCCAAAAAGTATCACGACATAGGACGAATGCCGGATAAAAGAGGTCGACGATAGGGACGACCATCGGATAAGCATGATGAAGGACGATCATCAAGAGGTGAAGGACGATCACCTAGTAGGGTACGGCTGCTCTGACAAGACCAACGATGGGGACGACCATCGGATAAAATGATGAAGGACGATCATCAGGAGGTGAAGGACGATCACCTAGTAGGGGACGGCTGCTAAAAATATCACGACATAAGACGAATGTCGGATGGAAAAGGGGTTCTAATGAATAGAGACTCCACTGGGGGTGATGAAGGACGATCATCAAAAAGGTGAAGGACGATCACCTGGCAGGGTACGGCTGCCGAAAGGTATCATGGCATAGGACGAATGTCAGATAGAAAGAAAATAGGTCAACAAGATTGGCTGGGACTCTTCTGGGGAATAGCAGACACGGACGAGTGTCTAAACTCAAGAAGACATAAGTGTTTGACACGGTGTATAGATTAAAGATGCGGACGAGCATCCTTATGATACGGACGAGTATCAGTAGAAACAAACGTTTGACGCATGTTCAGAGATGATGATACGGACGAGTATCAACTAGTTAACAAAGAACACGGACGAGTGTCGGATCTGAGGGGATTTAAGTGGTATATACAAGATACAGACGAGTATCTGTATGAGTAAAAAGCGATGAGTGAGACATAGATGAGTATTCAACTTGCTGTGGAGAGCACAACACGGACGGGTGTTGGAAGAAGTGTATTATAAACAAGTATTTAGGCAACTGTGCTGGGGGAGGTGACACGGACGGGTGTCAGGAATTGTATAAATGTATCTGTGAGTGCAAAGGGGACGCTTTGGCTTTCCGCTGGGAGTATGATACAGACGAGTGTCCAGAGGCATCTGTCATGTAAGTATCTGTTGGTAGAGAACGCTTGGGCGATTTTGCTGGGGAATGATGACACGGACGAGTGCTAAAAGGTGTGTGTATCTGTATTTGTAAGGGAAATGCTTTGGCTCCCTGGTGGGGAATTTGGGAAGTTTTCTGTATATCGTTGGTGGATTGTCAGTATTTACAAGTGTTCTGTTCAACACATGGCTTATGATTATGCAATATGTTTGATTTTTGCCGTAATACTTCGTATTAGATGGAATGCTACGCTTTGTGGGGAAGATATGATGCGAATGCTATGATTATGCAAAGATACCGATCCGGGATTCAGATCCCGATGCTGTGGAGATCTCTGGCTGATCTGCTTGAAGTGGATTTCCCAGCTGGGGGGTGAGATCATTGGTAGATCTGACATATATGACTCTGCGTGGGGAAGTAGGTCATTGATAAACCTATCTCAGTAATAAGGGACCCAACTGGGGTTTGTGGAAGCTCTAGTCACTCTGTTGTGAGATCCTCAGGCGTTGCTCTTCTGGATAGAGATTGAAACTTTGTGGGGAGATGGTTCCCTATATAGTACTTGGCTGGGGAAGAAGAAAGATCACTGAAAGATCCTCCTAGAGATTTCTGTGGGAATCCTGCTGAGGATGATACTTGACAACTCAGCTGGGGATATGAGCACCTTCTGGTACTGCTCTGAAGGAAATGCTGGAGAAGTGATGCCTGGCAACTCTGATGGGTAGAAAGCATCTCCGGTGCAGTTTGGAAGGTGTGCTGAGGAAACAATGATTTGGCAGCCTACTGGGGAGACACTTTCGTGTCCCATGTCGTGCTTTGAATTACCTGCAATCCTGTAAAGACAAAGAAACGCCCAAGTACCCCGAGGTATCCCTTACTGGATTCCATCATAGGAGTCTAGACACTCCCGGGAGTAAGCATATTTCCTGCAAGCATGTAGTTTAGGAAAGACGCATCTGTATTTATGCGATCAACAAATTAACGACATCAGACATTTTTGCAAATAAAAGAGTACGAGACAGTGTGCGACTGAAAATCTGATTTTATTAATTTGTGTGCCCTGAATTGGCAAGATACAGTCAGCGAAACAGATCCCCTGAAATAAGGAGATCGTTACAAATTGAAAGACAAAAAGGGTGCTGGCAATGTTGATGACGCTTCAAGGAGCTTCCTCTTTTGCTATGACTCGCATGACATTGACGTTCTTCTCATCTTGCTTTCTGAAGAAGGTTGGTTTTGACCATCGCTTGAACTTTTTAGAGCTTTCCAAGTTTTAAGTGATACAGATGAATTCAGAATGCAATTGTTCGCTTATTCCCTTATTTTGCGTGGATCGCCCTTTCAGGTTTTCAATCCACCGGGATACCCATTTTTTGCCTGAGTTGTCTAATGCGGCTTTTCAACTCAGCGGGTGTACACATCTCTTTTTTTTTATATTTATTTTCCCTTATATTTGCCCGAGTCTTTTATTCTGTTTTTGACTCGCCGGGATGCCCTATTTTTTCCTGGACTTACATTCTATTTTTATGTCTAGCGGGTCATTTTATGCGAAGTATTTTTTAACTGCATCTGAATTCACAGGAGACAGGAAGTCTTCACCATCCATAGTACTGAGCATCAGTGCTCCACCAGAGAAAACTTTCTTTACTACGAATGGCCCTTCATAGTTCGGAGTCCACTTGCCCCTGTGGTCTGTATGAGGAGGAAGGATTCTTTTCAGCACAGGATCTCCTACTTGGTACTCTCGGAGCCTGACTTTCTGATCGAAGGCTTTCTTCATTCTTTTCTGATATAACTGCCCATGGCAGATTGCAGCTAATCTCTTCTCTTCAATCAGACTCAGTTGTTCGTACCGAGATCGGACCCATTCTGCTTCATTCAGTTTAACATCCATTAGTACTCGCAAGGAGGGTAATTCAACTTCAACTGGTAGGACTGCCTCCATACCATAAACAAGCTGATACGGTGTTGCCCCAGTGGATGTTCTGATTGACGTACGGTACCCATGCAAGGCAAATGGTAGCATCTCATGCCAGTCTTTATAGGTGACTACCATCTTCTGCACAATCTTCTTGATATTCTTGTTAGCTGCCTCGACAACGCCATTCATCTTTGGCCTGTAAGGAGAAGAATTATGGTGTTGGATCTTGAAGTCCCGGCACAGTTCTGCCATCATTTTGTTGTTCAAGTTGGAACCATTATCAGTAATGATTCGCTCGGGCACTCCATACCGACAGATGATATCTCTCTTCAGAAATCGGGCTACCACTTGTCTTGTAACGTTTGCATAGGAAGCTGCTTCAACCCACTTGGTAAAATAGTCAATGGCTACCAGGATGAATCTATGGCCATTTGAAGCAGTCGGTTCAATCTTGCCAATCATATCAATGCCCCACATGGCAAAGGGCCAGGGTGAAGACATTACATTCAAAGGATTGGGAGGCACATGCACTTTATCCGCATAAATCTGGCATTTATGGCATTTTCTGGCATAGGCACAACAGTCTGCATCCATTGTGATCCAGTAGTAGCCTGATCTTAACAACTTTTTAGCCATTGCATGCCCTCCCGCATGGGTACCAAAGGATCCTTCGTGCACCTCGTGCATTAACAAGTCCGCTTCCGTCCTATCAACGCATCTGAGGAGTACCATATCAAAGTTTCTCTTGTAAAGGGAACCGTCAGTATTCAGGAAGAAACTACCAGCTAGCCTTCTTAATGTCTTCTTATCACTGGAAGATGCCCCAGGTGGGTATGTTTGATCCTCCAAGAAGCATTTGATGTCATGGAACCAAGGCTTATCATCTTTAACAACATCTTCCGAGAATACGTATGCTGGTCTGTCAAGTCTGGATACTGATATCCGAGGCACAAAGTTGGCAGCTTGAACTTTGATCATGGATGAAATAGTAGCCAGAGCATCTGCAAACTGATTTTCATCTCGAGGGACATACTCAAGCTTGACTGTTGTGAAGAAAGTCAATAACCTTCTTGTATAATCCCTGTAAGGTATCAGATGATCTTGGTGGGTGTACCATTTGCCGTTGGTTTGATTAATTACCAGAGCTGAATCCCCAAACACAGTCAAAGTCTTGATCCTGAGGTCAATGGCTTCCTCAAGACCCATAATACAAGCTTCGTATTCAGCATCGTTGTTAGTGCAGTTGAAGGTAAGTTTTGCCGAGAAAGGCATGTGAACTCCTTTGGGTGTAATGAGTACTGCACCAACACCACGACCATTCATATTAACAGCCCCATCAAACATCATAGTCCATTCTTCTTCTGGGTCAGGCCCTTCAGTGTGAACAGGCTCTTCATGATCTTTTGCTTTTATGAACATGATGTCTTCATCAGGGAAGTCAAATCTCATAGGCTGGTAATCATCAATGCGCTGCTCAGCGAGATAATCAGACAATAAACTGCCCTTGATGGCTTTTTGAGATGTGTACTGAATGTCGTATTCAGTGAGGATCATTTGCCATCTTGCAACCCATCCGGTAAGTGCTGGCTTCTCAAATATGTACTTAACTGGGTCCATCTTTGAGATCAATAAGGTAGTGTGGGTCAACATATACTGCCTCAGTCGGCGAGCAGCCCACGCTAAAGCACAACAAGTTTTCTCGAGCAGTGAATAACGTTGTTCACAGTCGGTAAACTTTTTGCTCAGGTAGTATATTGCATACTCTTTTCGACCAGACTCGTCATGCTGGCCCAACACACACCCCATTGACTCTTCTAATACTGTTAAGTACATGATTAGAGGTCTTCCTTCAACTGGAGGCATAAGAATCGGGGGCTCTTGTAAGTATTCCTTGATTTTGTCAAAAGCCTTCTGGCAGTCTTCGTTCCACCTGACCGTTTGTTCATTTCTTAACAGCTTGAACAAGGGCTCACAGGTTGCTGTAAGGTGAGATATGAATCTTGAAATGTAGTTCAATCTACCTAAGAAACCCCGAACTTCTTTTTCAGTCTTAGGTGCAGGCATTTCTTGAATGACTTTGACTTTATCAGGGTCAACTTCAATCCCTTTTTCACTTACAATAAATCCCAGCAGCTTACTCGATCTCACCCCGAATGTGCACTTGTTGGGTTTAACTTCAGTTGGTACTTCCTCAGACGCTTGAATAGCTTCAACAGATTTACCAGGTGGTCTTCTTCTGTGAGGGACTTGGCAATCATGTGATCCATATAACATTCAATTTCTTTATGGATCATGTCATGGAATAATGTTACCATAGCCCGTTGATAAGTGGCACCAGCATTCTTCAGTCCGAACGACATCACCTTATAACAGAACGTGCCCCAGGGTGTGATGAAAGTTGTCTTCTCCATGTCTCCAGGTGACATCTTGATCTGATTGTATCCTGAAAATCCATCCATGAAGGAGAACACCGAGAACTGAGCCGTATTATCCACCAATACATCAATGTGAGGTAAAGGGAAGTCATCTTTCGGGCTGGCTCGGTTTAGATCCCGGTAATCCACACACATTCTCACCTTGCCATCTTTCTTAGGCACAAGTACAATATTAGCGACCCACGGCGGATAGCTAGTTACAGCAAGGAAACCGGCGTCCCACTGCTTTTGTACCTCTTCTTTTATCTTCATTGCCATATCTGGGCGAGTACGGCGCAACTTCTATTTTACTGGCGGGCATTCTTCTTTTAAAGGCAGCTTGTGCATGACAATGTCGGTATCCAACCCTGGCATATCCTAATAAGACCAAGCAAAGACATCCACATATTCCCGGAGCATATCAATCAGTTGTTCCTTTACTGAATCTTGCAGGCAGGCCCCGATCTTAACCTCTTTCACATCTTCTTCTGTACCAAGATTAACCGTTTCGACCTCCTCCTGATGAGGAGTGATAACCTTCTCCTCTTGCCTTAACAACCTGGCTAGCTCTTCAGGAAGCTCATAATCTTCTTCAACCCCTTCATCAGCTTGATTGATTGGATTGTCGAAGTCATACGAAGTCATAGCTGTGTTGTTGTCGGTGCAGTCTGAAAGGCACTCTCTGCAAGGGTTTAGATTGTTCATTTTAGTGATCGATTTTAATCTTGTTTAGAAAAAGTGAAATGAAGTTATCATTTTGGAAAACATTGCCATTTTATTTTTGTACAAAAAGAAAAATGAAAAATAGTGAGCGGAAAAGGAAAAGACTCATTTGCAAAAGATGTCCGATATTCATTGATTGATCTGTTTGCACAAAATTACAAGATGGCCCGATTACAAAATGAGTCTTGTCATCTTGGGCAAGATGCAAGACTTGATGCATGCTTAAAAATACAGGAAATAATAATTACTCTGCAGGAGTAACCCTTATAATTTCCTGGGAAGACCAGTTAAGGACTTGGCTCCCCGGGATCCTTGGACGTATCCAGCTCTCCAGGTTGCGGTAGCTTTCCTCCTCGTCTTCCAAGTTGTTCACTGCATCCGGGGTGAGCATTGACCCGCTGACAAAATTGGGCTTCTTGGCAGCCTCTGATTGATCTTGTTTAGTTGGTTTGTAACCCAATCCAAATCTGTCTTCTTTCTTTTCCACGGGCAGCAGCTTGCCCCAGCCTTGGGCAGTACCCTCTTCAACAACCTTCCTGGCTTGCTGATAAGACGTCATGGAAGTTCCCATTACAGCAGATGCTTCATATATGTTCAGGGCCTCAAACCCTTGGCTCATAGTTTCATGGATTTCTCCATCCATTTCTATGTACTTGTACGTAGCCAGATGGCTAACAAAGATGTCTTCTTCCCCACAGATGGTGATGATCTGGCCCTCCCACTCGAATTTCAGCTTCTGGTGAAGGGTAGACGTAACAGCGCCAGCGGCATGGATCCAGGGTCTACCCAACAAACAGCTGTAGGCCGGCTGAATGTCCATCACATAGAAGGTAATCTTAAAATTCTGCGGGCCAATCATCATAGGCAGATCAATCTCCCCAAGCACTGATCTTTTAGAGCCATCAAATGCTCTCACTACCAAATTACTCGGACCCAATGCCAAGCCATCATACTCCAGCTTCACTAAGGCTTTCTTTGGTAGAACATTGAGTGACGACCCAGTGTCCACCAGTACATGAGATAAAACAACACCCTTGCACTCTAGAGTGATGTGTAAAGCCTTGTTGTGGTTACGTCCCTCAGTTGTTAAGTCAACATTGGTAAAACCCAGTCCATGACTGGTATTGACATTTACTACCACAGTTTCTAGCTGATTAACTGTAATCTCCTCTGGCACGTATGCTGCGTGCAAGACTTTCAGTAATGCATTCCTGTGAGCTTCAGAACACATCAACAGGGATAATATGGAGATCTTTGAGGGAGTTTGGTGAAGCTGATCCACCACCTTGTAATCACTTCTCTTTATGATTCTCATAAACGCGTCTACATCTTGTTCAAAAGATGTCTTCTGAGTTTCTTTGGTAGCCGGCTCTTCAAATACCACACTCTTTCCCTTTGCTTTGGCAGCAGTTTCTGCTTCGGCACTAGGTCTTTGAGTTTGTGGGGCAAAAAGGCGTCCGCTTCTGGTGAAGCCTCCGCCTCCCCCGACATTATCAATTTGTGGAGAAGAGGTTGAAGAATCCAAAGTGATTTTCTCCCTGTTGCAGTAAAGATCAGAGCCATAATGCCAAGGTATGGCATTACTGCTTTCATATGGAACTGGTCCAGGCACCGTATGGTAACTAGACTGACTGCAGCAGAGGAGGGTACTGAAATGGTGTGCGGATCGTAGTAAATGGTGACTGGTGACCTGGCAGGAGGTGCCACTGTTTGTTGTTGAAAGTTGCTATTTGGAGGAACATTTGACGGATCATAGTAGATGGTGACTGCTGAGATATCTTCGTTAATTTCTGCTGGTGTTGTAGAAGACTCTGCTGAATAAATGGATGCTGATGTTGTAGAAGAAAGGGTCGTTGACATTTGATTTGTTGAAGTGATGGACGGAGCCATTGTTGATGATATTGATGAATCGGTAGTAATGATTGTTGCTGCAGTTGTAGGAGAATCAGGAATTGTTGTCAAAGGAATTGCTGGATTTGTAGGCGCTGTTGTTGAGATCTGAAGGATACCATCTTTGATAAGACCATCTATGCCGCTTCTCAAATTATCACACCCTTTGACTGCAATGTTGCAATACCCACAACCGAGCTCACACCCGGGGAACATATGGCACTCTAGAAGCTGAGCTTTAATTTCAACCAGAGGTGTTCGAATCTGTGCAACACTGGTGATCAAAGTAGAGTGCTTTCCCTCCTCAATAGCATTAATCCTTGTCCCACCATGGTTATGCATAGGATTCTTGTTGACATTTGGAGGGGGTGCGAAGTTGAGGGCTTTGGAATCCACCAAATCTTGTACTTTCATTCATAAAGCCCTGCATTTCTCAGTATTGTGGCCAGGTGCATTGGAGTGGAAAGCGCATCTGGCATTGACATCATAATTCCTTGGAAGATTGGTGGGATCAGGTGGTGCCAATGTCCTTAATTCAACCAAGTTGAGTTTTAGGAGTTGTGGCAATAAGGCAGCATAAGGCATAGGGATAGGGTCAATCACCCTATTTGCCTGTGACGGTATTTGCTGAAAAGGTCTTTGTTGTTGATTGCTGTTGTTGTTGTTGTAGGCTCTTTGTGGCAGATACTGAACTTGCTGTTGATAATGTGGTTGTTGTGGTTGTTGATATGCTGGTTGCTGAGGAATCGGAGCTGGAATAGTGACAGCTGCTACTGATCTGTGAACGTACTGAGGTCTGCCCCTGTTGGCATGAATGGCATTTGTCTCACCGGTTCTTCTAGGTCCCACAAAAGGTTTCCTAGGATTACTGGATGAACTTGCACCATTATCATAGATATTACTCATTTTCAAAAGGCTTTCAATCCTTTCCCCAGCTATAACTACGTCAGCGAAACTGGTGGAAGAAAAGGTAGCTAGCCTATCAATATATGTTCCTTGCAGAGTATTCATGAACATGTCGGCCATCTCTCTTTCCGACATGGGTGGTTGGACAGCAGCAGCAAGTTGTCTCCACCTTTGGGCATATTCCCTGAAGCTTTCCCTGGAGGATTGAGACATTCCCATCAAGAGGGTCCTGTTAGGAGCCATGTCCAGATTGTATTGGTATTGTCTGATGAAAGCCTCGGCTAGGTTCTTCCAGCATCTGATAGTAGCTCTGGTCAAGTGTGAATACCACTCTCTTGAAGCTCCAGTCAAGCTATCTTCAAAATAGAACATCCACAACTTTTCATCCATGGTATATGCTTTAAGTCTCTCCAGGAAGGACTGTAAGTGAGTTCGTGGACAGGAAGTTCCATTGTATTTTTCGAAGCACGGGGGTTTGAACTTGTGGGGAATTCTCACCCCGTCTACTAACCCCATATCCATTACATCGAAGCCTAAGGAATTTTGAGACTCCAGAGACCTCAACTTATCAGCAATTTCATCGAACCTTCTATCATAAACTTCATCCCCAGCTTCCATTACAGTAAACTGCTCCTCTTGAGGATCTTCTTGCAAGATCCTGCCTGCAGCAGTGTTGCCCTGTACATTTCTTGGGATATTGACTTCCGGATCTAGATGAGGTCCAAATACTGGTGGGTTAACATGAGGCTGACCTCCCTCATTATTACTTGTTCCTCCAGTTCCAGGATGAGGTTCCTCGGGGTTTTGTCTTTCTACCAATGCCCTTAATCTCTCTTGACTTTGGGCCAAGTTAGTCATTACAGTCATGAATTGAGCCATTTGGTTTCTCATCTCCACTCTTTCGTTAGCCATCTGAGTTCTGACCTCTGTCAGGTCTTGCTGTACTTGATCCATTTGGATACCAGGAAGGTTGTTGCGAGTAGGATACCGGTGCGGACGGTTGAGAGGGAACACCCGGCGGCGAGCAATAATTCCTGAACCACAACAGAGTTAGTAACAAACAAACCAATAACAAAACCCTACAAAACAAAACAAAAGTTAGTATGCAATGCAGTATGCTTATTTGTTTTCCAAGGTATCCGGCTTGGTTCTTGGTTTTGACCTTTCCAGACCCCGAGGAAGATGCTTTGATGTTGTTGAGAAAAAGAAACCCCACAACGGAAACAAACTAACATATATTACAAATACTGAACAATACATAGTTTGTTTTTACAACATATGCCCTTAAAGGGTCAAAAATACAACACAGAAAATGAAAAATACATCAAATGAAAGCAACAACAATCAAACAGGTCAGACATCTAGTCCAAACTCGTCCTCCTTAACCTCCTTCAGAACTGCCTCAGTCACTGGGCCAGCTGGATGCTCTGTAATGTTTCTGATGAGGAGGTTTCTGGTGGCAATGGCATTGGTCAGCTTCTTGTGCCTGTCCTGGTCTTTTGACCTCTTCAAACCAGCCCTGAGCTTCAACTCTGAAATCTCTTTCTGGGATGCCAGCAAAGCTTCCTGTTGCTTCTTTTCATTGGCCTCTAACTGCTCAATCCTGGCTTGAGTTTTCTGATCTTCTTATGTCCGGGCTTCAGTGATCCTGACCCACCTAGCCTGGATTTCTTGTAGATAAAGATCAGTCCTAGCCTTCTGAAACTTGGCCTCCTTGCAAGCATTCTTCAATATTTGTTCTCCAGCTCTTGCTTTCTTGATGTAGTCTTCTGTTTTCTCAATCTTGGCCAGATGCTCAACCTTAAGCTTCTCCAACCTCTCAATATCCAGACGACCATCACTCCTTTCCCAAAGGGTCTTCTTCAGAGCCTGAGACAGATTCTCATTCCTTTCCTTCAACTTCTTAAACTCCTCTAGGCTGACAGTGGCTGCTGGCTGTGCTGTGGATGGTCCAGGTATATCCTCAATGGTGAAGGGCATCCCAGTAATCTGAGCTCTAGCATAGGACCAGTCATAGTACTGAGCTGAAGCAACATTATTGCACCTTCCAAGAATAGCCATCCCTTTTGTCTGGATGTTGTCCCAAGCCCAGGATGCTTGTCTGACAGTAGCTAGATTAGGTTTTATCTCACAATACAGGGTCTCAGATAAATCTTGTACTCTAGGAGGGTGAATCAAAGCATAGCCCAGTTGCCTTTTAAACAGCAAAGGATTGTAGTTGATGCAACCCTTTACTCCTATCAGAGGTACATTTGGGTATTGCCCACAGCTAGTGATGATGTCTTTGCCTTTGGTGCTCTGGGTGCACCACCTGATGTCATCTGAAGACAAAGCAATAAGTCTCTTAGCCCAATTCTTCTGTTGGTGAGGATTCAGGAAGGCATTTGTCTTAGGCAAGTGTTTGAGCATCCAGGTGTGAAACAAAGGTGCACAGCATCTCACCAACTTCCCCCTTTGTTTCTCATTCCTCTGATGAATGGAGTAATAGAAATCTCCCAGCAATGTGGGTACTGGGTTTCTCAGAAGGAAAAGATGAATGGCATTCTTGCTGATAAATTTGGGCTCATCTGCAAACAGTACAACCCCATATATGCTGAGGGCCAGCAATGCACAAACTGCCCTCCATTCTCCCAAAGAGGCCTTCAGGATGGCCTGAGAAACCAAGAAGTCCAAGTGTAAACCAGGGATCCCAGCTTTTGTTGTCATATTCTGCTCAATCAAAGTAGGCTCTAGATACAATGCTTTTGCCACTTCTCCATTGCTGGGAGAAGTCATCTCTGGGTTGAAAGGGATCCCACCCTTGACAGGCACTCCAATCAATGATGAAAATTCCTCCAACAGAGGTCCTAGCTGAAAGTCTGGGAAAGTGAAGCATCTCAAAGGAGGGTCATAAAACTGTAGGCAAGTGTGGATCATGCTCCTCTGAGAAGGATCTAGGTCCATAACCATATCAAAGATACCTCCATAATGCTCTCTGAATAATGGGATGTGGTCTGGAGTGATAAGTGATTGGTCCTGCCTGATACCAGTCAACACAGGCTCAAAGAAATGGTATTAAATGTTGCTCTTCCTGGGTGCCATGACTGCTGATGAAGAACTGAAGACAAGTGCTGATGAGGGTCAAGACTGGTACTGGAGATGGGCCACTGATGGGCTGATGCTGGTGATGATGAAGATGATGGAAGCAGACAACTGATGAAGATAGCTTGAAGCAGATATCTGATGAAACAGGGGTTTAAGCAGATGGAGGGGTCAAAACCAAGCCAAAATATAATGTGGATACCCTGAAAAACAAATAAACAAATGTTAAATGATGCAATGATGATCATGCAAATGATATGCAAGGGTTTGTGATCAAGCTGGATCTGATTTATCTGTCTTGATATAGGCCCATGTATGTTCAAGAAGTCCGAATGGAGGTTCAGAAATCCAGTAACCAAGGTGGGGGACTCAAATAAAGAGTCACATATCCAGGGTTAATCACAAGAACTGTCCAAGGTGGAGCATTCTTAAACAAAACAAGTATTAGGGTATGATGTGGCCAATGGTACCTGCAAACCTGTAAACAGCCCAACCCCCCTCACAGGTGGTGTTCTAAAACAAGGATCCTCAGACTTGGATCAGTTATGAGAAGTGTAAACACTTCTAAACCGGAGGTACAGTGTTTACAATAACCATAAAAGATCCTCCTCTAATTCACCTCAGTTTCTGAAGGTCATAATAAAGGTCATCCAGACTTAGCAGGCTTCCCAGATAGCCCTAGCACTACAAGAGATTTGTAGCACAGAGTTCTCAAGAAGAAACCCACATCTGAACCGTGTTTCATATTCCCGCACCAGACCGAAATGGAATGGGAAAGAATATGAACCACTCTAGCCTAGGTGTCACTCAGGTCCCAGGTATAGGACCTTAAACTCTCAATGAAACCCCACCCACCAAGACAGAAGAACAGATCCATCAATGATAATGACAGTATGAAATATGAAAAACTGTAAAGAAAGCAATAAATAAAGTTGTACATAAAGCAATAAATAAAGCAACTATATAACACAATTAGCACATAACACCCCAGTAAACACAAATCAAACAAGCGCTAGGAGGAACCCACAAAAAGAACCAGAAGCCCTGGTTACAGTATAAGGGATCCCCAGCAGAGTCGCCAAGCTGTCGCTCCCACCTGATGACACAGGGCCAAGAGGGGTACAGACGCGAACGGTCGGCGAAAGAGGAGAGAACACACAGGGGTGAACTCAGAAAGACAAGAGTCGCCAGCTAGGCATTTTTATCCCGGAGGAAAGGTAATGCTGCATAGACCTAGAAAGGACACGGATAATACGGTTGCGAACCAGAGAGACTGAGAAAGGGGGTTGGTTACAACCTGGGAAGGTATTAGCACCCAGATTGTCCATCGTACTCGACGGAATCCACGCTTAAAAGATTTGTGTTTAAAAAGGGGTAGTGTCAGTGCTAAAATGTGTATCAAAGCTGGAAAAGAATGCAAGTGTCAGTGTAAAAGAAGTGTGAGGTGAAATATGTGAAGTGTCAGTGTAAGAACAGGAGTGCAGAGCCCAAGATAATGAGGCTAAAAGAAATAATGCTGGAAGAGGGGGAGTATACAGAGACTTTTGTTCGATAACTGTTAAGTTATGCCTACGTATCCTCTCATGCAATGAGGAAGTCAGAACACCGTAGTTCGACCCAAAAAGACTGAAAGATAAATTGACTTGTGAATTGCTTACTTGTCGATGTTCAAGTGTATGACCTGTCTGGCTCAGGTGCTGACTGTCTTGCATTAGACGGAAGAAGCAAGTTCTCGTTTATGAGTGAATGAGATGAGAAAAGAATCCCGAAGGAGACGATTATTGTTGGTTTTTGTGTTTTCAGTCTTTTATTGCTTTTTGAATTTGTCATAAGTTGATGAGCTTAAGCCTAAACCAGGGGTTAGTAAACTCATCACATCTTCCCTCTGATTAGGGGTAATGAGAATACCTTAAGTATGAAGTAAACACCTCACACTTAATCACCATGATGTAGGATTAAGATCATTAACCTATTTGTGATTATTTAGATGTTTTTGTTGTTTTTGTTTAGTGTTAAGTAATGAGATTAAGCCATAATCAGGGATTTAATGGACTCATTACACCATCCTAATAGAAGGATAATAGATGAGAACATTTAAGCTGAGAAAGACTCCTCAACTTAATCCATGATTAGGGATTAACCTCATGACAAAACAAAGCCTTTATTAAATGGATTTTAGTTAATGATAAGATGAATAAGTGGTTTTTAAGGTTTGTAAGACAACTTGAGGGGGACTTGTCCATTAACACTAGGGTTAGTCCTTCTTAACCAATTAAGGAAGAATTAGAACCCTAATGCAAGGCCCAAGTTACAAGCTTGATGTATTGATGATTATTAAGTGGATTGATTAAAGGAGTTAAACACATTAAGGGTTTAACACTTAGGATTAAAGTTATACACTCCATCCTAATAGAAGGATGCAGGCATAAGCTTAATCTCAAAGCCTTAAAACCTTTAGGGTTTAGTCCTTGATTATGAGGTGAGAGGAGAAGACTCAAAGATGAAACAAAGGTAAAAATAATGGGGGACTAATCAAACCCTAGTTGTTATCATGCTTGGTTATTCCTAGGGTTAATGAGGTTTGCAAGAAGATCTTCATAAAAACCACCAGGAAGGAAGCAGATGAAAGGAGCAAGAAGCAAAGAGAAGCAAAACAACTTGCTTCACTTAAGAAGGCAAGTTGCTTGAAGAAAGAAAGTAAGGAGAGAGCATGAATGAGAAAGATCACTCTAAGACAAACACAAAATGCAGAAATGATGCAAGAGAGATGAGAAGAGATTATGAGAAGTGAAGGCAAATCCACTTCTCAAAACAACTTACCACCTGAAAAGGTTAGCAGAAGAAATGAAATGCAATGCAAATGAGATGAAATGTCATGATACAAACCAAAGTAAGAAGCATTTACATGATTTTAATGATGCTAAGAGATGATACAAACATGAGGCAATACATGAGAATGATCATACAAGGACATGGATGCAGATGAAGCATGCTTTGAACCATGAATGTACATGAAAAGTTATGAAATGAAATGGACATATAACATGGAAAATAAAAGATGCAATGATCAAACATGATTCTAATATGTCCTAAGATGTATTATGGATCATGTGGATGCACAAAATGTCATGGCAAGTCATTGGATGCAAGCAAGAGAGAAATGGATGCAAAGGAAGGCACAAATTAGGGTTATATGCATCATGCAATGCAAAAATCCAAAACCAGAAGCAAATGACGTGATAAAAATTTGAAAATGCAATCAAAGATACCCTACACCTATACAAGTTCACTTCCCAAAGGAGGGGATCCAACTCTTAACCTAGTGCAAGTTATAAATTTCTCAAAATTACTAGGGTTTTGGGGTACCTCATCATGAAAAATGCAAAACAAATTGAAAATGGAAGATCAATTCAAAACAAATTTATCCTATAAATTACATGTTATGAAGGATGCAATGCAAGAAGAATCATCATCAAACTCTCAATGGTTAGGCAGAATGGATTTTTCAAAGTTTGCACAAAAATATTGCCTTAAAATGAATTTAATTCCAAAGAAAATGATCAGAATGTATCAAGAACAAAAAAGAAATTTGGTTTGAGGGTTTGATAATGTTTCTAAATGTTTTTAAATGCAATGTGAATTTTTTTGTGATTTTTAAA
The DNA here is from genome assembly GCA_963966055.1 of Lathyrus aphaca. NCBI lineage: Eukaryota > Viridiplantae > Streptophyta > Magnoliopsida > Fabales > Fabaceae > Lathyrus > Lathyrus aphaca. The sequence goes on from OZ014521.1 coordinate 366,167,134, forward strand.
TACCTAAATGCATTTTTAATTAATTAATTTTCATTAACTAATTAAAAATAAACATTTAAATAATTTAAAAATAATTTCTAATGCGAAAAATAAAAATAAAAATATTTTTGGGTTCTAAAAATTAATGAAATCTTTGACAAAAATTTTCATAATTTTTAAATGATTTTAGCTATTTTAAAAAATTCGTACAAAATAAATGAAAAGAAAATGAAATAAAAATTAAAATATGAGAAGTATGCACAATGGAGAGCCAGGATGCAATCTGGGCTGGGAAAGGTTGACTTGGCGCCACATCCAATGGCCCAAGTTCAAACCTGGCTAATTTTTGTTTTATAATTAATTAAACTGGATTTAATTAATTAATTAAGGATTAGGGCTTAATGGCAAGATCTAGTCAACTCATTCACGCGCGGGAAGGCAGATCTAAGGGTCCATATTCAAAGTTCCTAATTAATCACACTTAACCCTAATTAACCTCAGGCGACCGGAGATAAGCTCCGGTCGTCTTCTCCGACCATCATCCTCACCTGAATCACTCAAAACGCATCCCCAAGACTTCCAAATCTCCAGAATCAATCCCCCAACAATGGGTAACAAGAATCCAGGGCCAAAAACAATTTATATTAACCACATAGTGAGAATCGAAGAAAACAAATTCTAGGGCAAAAGTTTCTGAGCAACACCAAATGCTTATTTCTGGCTCATTTTCAAAAATAAATAGATCCCCATGATCAGGGCAACACATATAACAATATTCTAACAAGAAATCAGGGTTCTGGAAAATTTGTTCATCATGTTACCTGAGGTTGAGCTTTCAATCCAGGAGCTTTCTGCCTGCTTCTTTGCTTCAAAATGGCTCCAATGATCCTCTTGATGAAGCTTTGCAGCTTGGTTGGAGTTTAGAGTGGCTGGTTTGTGAGTTTGATGAAGTTCTGTTCAGTGAGGGGTGAGAATCGTGTTTCTGATTGAGGAGGTTTCAGGGACAAATGAGGCTTGGGAGATGATCAGAGGAACATGTTGAGTGATTCTATGAAGTTTGTTTTGGTGTTTGATGCTTGTGTGATGAGTTTTGAAGGAAAGTGCATAAGAGGTGAAATCTTGAAACTATGGCTTATGAGAGAGATCAGGCTTAGTTGAGTTATGTGTTGAGTCACATTTGGTACATGTATCACATTTGGATAGGTCAGAGGAGTTGGTGTGGCCTAGCTTTATTAGTATGGGCCATTTTGCATAAAGTCAATGTTTTGTGTAAGAGAGGTATGGGTCAATGGCAGGCCAAGGACAAAGGGGTGTCCTGCGCAGCAAGGATTGAGGAGAGCCATGGAATCAGTCTTGAGGCAATTAGCAAGTGGATTAGGGTTTGTGAGAGGTTTTGCAACTTTGTGATCTTTTGGCCCTTGATTACTTGAAGCATAGGTCATGAAAATGGACAAGTCTTTGATGCATTCTGATTTTTAGGCATTGGTTTATGTTTGTGAAAAGGTTAGAAGTCCATTTGAAGTCACAATTTGCCTTGGCAAGAGGTTTTGCAACTTTGCCTCTTTGGTGCAAAACTTGAAATTATGTGATTTTCCTCAACTTTGACAAGCCATATCTTTTGATCCAAAATGAATTAGAATGAGTTCTTGTACTTTTTTAAAAGGGAATGATCCATTCTACAACTTTCATGACCAAAGTTTTCCCATTTGAAGCATTTTTGAATCAATTTGAGGAGGTTGAAAAACTTTCCCAAAATGGCAAGTTTACATTACAAGTCATTTTCCCAAAAAGGAAACTTTGCAAATGGCTTGAAATTCTTCAACTTTGTGAACTTATAACATCTTCTATGATCAAATAAATATCATACAAATTCAAAATGATGGAGAACACCCTTTGGCTGGGTCATTGGGGGCCTCAGATGCCCTGATTTTACACTGACTTGCTCAAGAAGTCAACTCTTGATCAGATGCCTTCCCCATTGAATTTCTTCATGAAAATTGATATGCATGATCCCTATACCATATAGATACCAATAGAAACAATATTGACCAAAAAAATTGGAGTTATGGCCTCTGAAACCAAAACCCTAATTCTAGGTCATCTGTGCAGTTAAACCTGGCTCTGCTTCCATGCCTTTCTCAGTTCTTGTGATTCTTTGACTTTCTTGAATTTGTGGGGATATAATATGATGCTTGAACATTCATGGACCCCTTTGAAGTGATTCATGACCTTTGGGGTGGCTCAAATGGCTCTTGGATGGCTCAGATCACAAACCCTAGATGCAGATGACTTTGAATCAATGCAGTGAACCAAAGATGTAAAATGAGATGTTATGATTGAACTTATGCATATGAAAAGATCATAAGCCATGGTGTGAATGGGTGAGGGGAAATTTGGGGTGTTTACAATGTCGAGCAATCTCTTCAAAATTCAGCCAAGCTGGGGCAATCACTTCGAGATTCAAATCTCTCAAAGAGCCATTAGTCTGAGGCATACATTCAAATTTTAGCCAAACTGGGGCAATTACTTCGAGATCCAATCTCTCAAAGAACAGTTGATCTGGGTGTTTTCTTCAAAGCACAGTCATTCAGAGGTGATCACTTCAAGACTTGTACTGGAGCTGACCACCACAAGAGCATGAGAAGTCACTTTTTCCCGAAGACGGTAAATCCAAAGCACCTATCCAAAGTCCAGAATACTGGGGCAGAATATCTCACAGTGATATGAGGTTTTTCATGAATCCTCGCGAGGCAAATTCTTTCACAGGCTATGCAATCTGGGGCAGTTATTTCGAGATCCGATGAATCTCTCCAAGAGTTTGAAGACATTGAGGCATTCCATATGCCATGTTTTCTGTAAAATCCTCTTGAGACATTTTCTGTTGATGGACTTTATTCGGAGGCGAGTTGAAAATTTCAGAGAACCATCGTTCACTCATGATTAGTTGGCAACCTATCAACCCAGGGCTAGGGGCAAAGCCATTGTCGGCACAATACTTCAAGAGTTGTTTCGTTGGTGGACTTCATTGATCAGAATTCCTTAGCAAGTCTCATTAGACAATCCCTTCTCCAATAGTGCTGCAAATGGAAGGTTACTTCTTGAGCAGAAGGATACCATCGCCTCTCATCCCCAGCATGAGACGCCTTACATCTCTCATTCCCAACATGAGATGATTTATCTCTTATCCCCAGCAAGTGGCAACTTGAGCTCTTATCTTCAGCGGGAAGCTTTATCATTGACATTATCTGCCATCCCTAGTAAAGTGGAACCTGAAATTTCTCCCAACAAGGTAGCAGAAGGTGGGTGTCATCCCCAAGCAAAAGTTTCCCTTCAGACAGGGGCAATTCTCAGCAATATAAGGGGTATTATTCCTCCCCAGCAGTTTGCTCCCTCAGCGGTGCTATGCCTTTGGTTCCCAGCCAAGTCAGGAGGTCCTCACTTCCCCACCAGAGTTCAAGAAGAGTCCATCTCCGGTAGGGTCTTGGCACTCCAATCTCAAAGTCCAATTTATTTTTGGCAGTGGCAGCTGTTTAGAGCCGGTGAATTATTAACAGTTTTCCCCGCAGAGTTGTTTCCTCCTCATCAGGATGAACCAGATCAATGCAGTGATCATCGTTTCTCCTCAGTCAAGCTATCTGGGATACGTGCAGTCTCCTTATCAGGAGATCTTTTTGCATTTGCATACGCATAATCATCATTACATTTGCATCCTCCAAAGCGTAGCATTTCCATCATCATGGAGCATTACGCCATAAATTCAAACATATGCATACCAGCATGGGCCAGTTTTGAGGTATATTACATAAGACCCGTTACATCTCCAATCAGATTGAAGTATTCCTCACAGAATGCAACTTCGTTTCCCAGGGTGGTTACTTCTACCGAGTCTTGTTGTTATCCCCAGTTGAGTCTTATTTCAGTACAATAGTCTCATTTTTTCGCGTCCCCGTTTCAGTACAACGGTCGCGTCTCGGGCTATCATTTAAGTACAATGATCCCATTCCTTTTGAGTCTCCATTTAAGTACAATGGTCTCGTCTTTGAGTCTTGTTTCAGTACAACAGTCTCATTTTTTCGCGTCTCCGTTTCAGTACAACGATCGCGTCTCAGGTTATCATTTAAGTACAATGATCCTGTTCCTTTTGGTCTCGTCTCAGTGCAATGATAATGGATCGGTTGATACCATTTCCTAGTTAGATCGGTTGATCTTATTTGAGTCATGAATCAGTTGATATCATTTCTCTTCGAGCTGTAAATCGGATGATATTACATTCTCGTTTTCTTGGTTATGGATCGGTTGATACCATTTCCATATTAGATCGGTTGATCTTATTTGAGTTATGGATCAGTTGATATCATTTCTCTTCGAGCTGTAAATCAGATGATATTACATTCTCGTTTTCTTGGTTATGGATCGGTTGATACCATTTCCATATTAGATCGGTTGATCTTATTTGAGTTATGAATCAGTTGATATCATTTCTCTTCGAGCTGTGAATCGGATGATATTACATTCTCGCTGTCCGGGGTGGATCGGTTGATACCATTTCCGTGTTAGATCGGTTGATCTTATTTGAGTCGCAAATCGGTTGATGTTGCGTTAAGTCCTGTTTCGATAACAGGCATCTTCCGTGAATTGGTCCTGTCCAACAGTCGCGTCGCAGGTTCCCGTTTTGTACAACAGTCCTGTTTGCTTGGGCTCTCGTTTATGTACAACGATCTCGTTCCATCTTGTCCTATTTTCTTTGTTTCTGGTTACCGCCTGCGGCCGGTATACCTTTGCGTCTCCATTCGAGGATGATTTCGTGTTAGATCCGAGGATCTTTTGGATTGTCATTCGAGGATGGCATTCTTTTCTTCAAGTCCTTCCGCGGTTGGTCTTGTTTGTGGCTATTATTCGAGGATAGTAGTTCACTTTTTGAGCTTATTGGTCGAGGTCAGTTTGTCTCTTTTGCAAAGTCTGTCTGAGGTCAGCTTTGTGTTTGGTTATCAGTCGAGGCTGGTATACCTCTGCGTCTCCATTCGAGGATGGTTTCGTGTTAGATCCGAAGATCTTTTGGATTGTCATTCGAGGATGGCATTTCTTTTCTCCAAGTCCTTCCGAGGTTGGTCTTGTTTGTTTTGTGTGGCTATTATTCGAGGATAGTAGTTCACTTTTTGAGCTTATTGATCGAGGTCAGTTTGTCTCTTTTGCAAAGTCTGTCTGAGGCCAGCTTTGTGTTTGGTTATCAGTCGAGGCTAGTATACCTTTGCGTCTCCATTCGAGGATGGTTTCGTGTTAGATCCAAGGATCTTTTGATTTGTCATTCGAGGATGGCATTTCTTTTCTTCAAGTCCTTCCGAGGTTGGTCTTGTTGTTTTATGTGGCTATTATTCGAGGATAGTAGTTCACTTTTCGAGCTTATTGATCGAGGTCAGTATGTCTCTTTTGCAAAGCCTGTCTGAGGTCAGCTTTGTGTTTGGTTATCAGTCGAGGCTGGTATACCTTTGCATCTCCATTCGAGGATGGTTTCGTGTTAGATTCGAGGATCTTTTGAATTGTCATTCGAGGATGGCATTTCTTTTCTTCAAGTCCTTCCGAGGTTGGTCTTGTTGTTGTGGCTATTATTCGAGGATAGTAGTCCACTTTTTGAGTTTATTGATCGAGGTCAGTTTGTCTCTTTTGCAAAGTCTGTCCTAGGTCAGTCTTTGTTGTTGATGGTTATCGCCTGCGGCCGGCATACCATTGTGTTTCTATTCGAGAATCATTTTAGTACTGGATCCGAGGATCTCGTGGGAGTGTTCATTCGAGGATGGCATTCTTCCCAGCATATTTCCACCTGGTTCTTTCCCCGTTACCTATTCAGAGGTCAAAATCAAAAAATATATAAATAAATAAATGGGCAGATGGCATTTCTGTTGCCCTAAGTGTGCAAATTTTCAGGTTTTACTCGAGTATTCAATCACTCCATACCTTGAACGTCTAAAAGCTGTTGCAATTATCCATTCAAGTCTGCAGTTGATTGAATAGGGGCAGCTGTAATACCTCAAAATTTTCCCTCACTCTTTTTACTTTAACTGGCTTACCGCTTTCCATTTCATCGGCATCTTCCACTAGGTCATTAACATTCACGATCATGCATTTCATCGGCTCCTAAGGCATGGGATCAAAAACATCTTCTGGTGATATAACTCTTCCTATTCGGAGGTGATCTATCTAGCGACTACACTCAAGAATGCTCCGTAGTATTGTGCATCGCAGGTGTTAGGGTTTCATTAAAATCATAAGTGAGTTTCGCTATAACCGGTGGTTCGCAGATGACTTGTGTTTGACATTTAAATCATGAGTTGGGGTTTATTTCCCTAATTAAGTGATACCCGACAAAGTTTCCTCGCGAAATGTGTTCATAAGTGGTCTTGTCGTTCAAGGGATTCCATTATTACTCAAGACGCAATTTATTGGAGATCATAGTGCATGCGGGGCTTATTAGGGTTTTCATGACAAATGAATGTTGGTTTATGATACGAGGGATCAAGTGGCGGATTCTTATGATAATCAGGGCATTGTGGCCCTCCTTATGGTTCGTTGTTGGCAATACAGATCAATGGGGTTTGGATTTGAGGGTTAACTGAAGATCGATGATTCGTTAAAGACTCGGGTTTGAATTAGATTGGAGGTTTAAGTTGGATTAAACGTGCTGAGATTGGTCGCAAGGATTACTTGGGTTTCAATAATCTGTTTTCATGCTAACATTCACTTTTTGCCCACTATCCAAATTAAACCTATAAACCTTGTTTTGGTCCATTATCCATGTTAAATATAATCCAAGCGTAAACTCCATTTTGAATTCTTTCAAAGGTCCATTTGTTTAATTTCCAAGTGTCCATCTCCATTTTCAATAGGCGCCCGATCTTATTCCGATTTTATATTCGATTCATAACCGTATCCAAAAGTCATAAATTCATTCAAGTCATGTCCATCTAATCACAAAATCATGGTCGTGAATAGATTAGAGTTTCTTAAGGTTTAAACCATATTCATTATCCAAATTATCATGTTATATCCAATTTTCATTAGAACCATTATATAATGTTACCCATTTCAAATTAGATCCCTAAACTATTTTTCTTTCCAAATTTATCCATACCATTTTGTATACAATCTTAATCTTGTTTTTCTAACCATAATTAAGGCCCATTCTTCCATATTCCAATACTCACAAAATTGTCATGTACACATATACCACCAACAATTTCAAAGGGATAAAACAGCCAGCATATCACATCCTCACTTACACACTAACCATATTAGTTTTACACAAAAAATAAAAGAGAAAACTGATATAAGTGACATGGGGATTACACTAGAAAAGGATTCAGTTACAAATGTAACTGATATAACAGAAAGAACCAGAAAAAGAGTTACAAAAAAAAGAGGAAAAAACATCAGTTATAGTTATAACTGATATAACAGAAAAGAAAGAAAAAAAGAATCATCAACCATAAGATTTCTGGGCTAACTTATCAAACTAAAAAAAAACAGAAAATCAACATTTTCAATATCTTCAATCTCCATGACAGGACTCTTCTCCATCAATCTAATCCCTCTTCAATCATCTTCTCTAATTATCCTCTTGAACCTTCTTCACTCTTCATCCACCAATCAATGAAAAAACCAATTCTCGAACCACCTTCATCTTCCATCTTCATTCACCCTTCAATCTCTCTCAATCACAACAACCTTCTTCAACTTGCGAGCTCCGCAACCGCACCTCAATCATCGCCAAACCTGAAATTCAAGAATGCAACACCATTATTGATTTGCAAAGACAAGATTCAGTGATTTACAACACAATTAACACCGATCCTCAACTCAGAATCGCATTACTTTAAAGAAAAAGATCAAGAAGCAGACCTGTAAGAAGATTCACATCAACAACTTCAGCAACATGAACGTTTCAATCTTCTGTAATCATCATCGCACCAACAACTTCCTCATCTTCTTTGAATCTTCTACTTCGACATGATTCTTGAATCCACCATCGTCTTCAGCACACCACCATCAATCTACCTTTCAATCAACATCTTCCTCAACTCTTCATCGACAACCTCACTCCAACTTCAATCGATTTCATCACCAATAAACTCCTTTTTATTCTTCCTCCGATCCAAAGCCATAACCAACCTTCAATATAAACCTTCTTCTTCGCTCATCATAAATTCTGCATCGCACAATCCAAAATCAACAATTGTAAGAACCAATCTCAAAAACGCAGGAAGAAGGAGAAGAAATTTAAGAAAAGGGAGAGGAGTATTGGAGGAGGAAATCGATTTCGAACCGCACCAGAGTAAATGTCGATTTCGCGGAGTCAATGTCACGACATCAGAACGTAGAGAGCAACACATTGACGCAGCCGAAGTCATCTTTACTTCTCTGATTGTTGACAAAGCTTTGAACGAAGAGATTGATATCAAGGAATCGCGCGGCCGAGTGACCTCTTTCTTTCGACGAGACGTCTTTTCCGAAAGAGACGAGGACATAGGGCATCGGCATGATTGAGACGAAGACGGGGGGGCATCGATGAAGGGGGGTTGCGAGGCTGATAAGGAGAACGGTGGAAATGTTGTCTTTGTTCTCGCGAGGGAGATCGAGTTGCGAGAACGGAGAGGAAATCACGGTGTTGATTTGTTCCGGCGATCTCCGAAGATGACAAGATTATCGGCGGCGGCGATGTGTGTAAAGAAGAAGAAGAAAATCGTGAACATGGTTTTCACGGTTTGTTTAAGCAGCTTTTCCTCATAAGTTATTAGGTTAAAGAATATCATCGGATTGGGCTTATGGTTCTTGGCCATGGAGTTACTTCCCAAACCTCCCCAATTCCTACTCGCACCCCTCTCTGCGAGGTTCTCTCAAGAATATGGGCCTAAGGGCATTTTTTTTGCTATTTGAGCCCGCTAGTTTGCTATGTGCGCCCCCCTGTGAGGGACATATGTAAAATGGGCCTGGATTTCTGGATATGGCTATTCACTGCATATATTTTCAATATGCACCCCTTATGTTCTGGTTGTTTCTTTTTTTTATAAATTTACACATTGATCTTTAATTAATTTTCTTGAAGAAAATATTTTTGTAGATTAATTTCTTAATCCATTTCTTGATAATCTCTAATTAGAATTTTTTTTTGTTATGATTAATTTCAATTAGAATTTTTGCTAATATTTTAAATATTTTTTGAATTAATTTTGGATGAGTATTCATGTGTTTTTTGATCGATAATGGATCGATTTCGACTATGGCAAAACTTCACAAAGTGATTATGGAAAATGAGCATTTATTTTACTCATAGGAGATTTCAAGACCTTGCTTAAGGTTTTTTCGGATTTCATTTACGTGAAGAATCGGTACTTCGATCAAGTAAGTGATTTCGAGCTTTTTCGACTTTTATGCACCATTTTAGTCGTATGCGGCTTAGGATCATATAACTTAAGGTGCATATTGAGCCCTCCCACCTGAGGCACTGGATTTATTTGTGATATATGTTGGTTTGTGTCGATTTCGGAGCTTAGGGATTAGGTTACGAACCATTAGGATCGATTCCTTTCACTTCCCCTTAAAATCCACTTTTTTGCCCGTTTCGTCGCAATTATTAAAAATAGTTTTAGGTGAGATAAAATTCTGGAAAAATTCATGAGTGATCCTCATCCTCTTAATTAATTTTTCATATTTGGGTGGTTTTAATAATTAATTTGGATTTTAGATCACAAGCTGTCCCAAAACGGATCGTTTTGGCATAAGGGACCGAAATCGATTTTTTCCCCATAGGTGTGAAACCTATTTTTTGTGTGTGATTAATCACTATAATTTGTAACATTTTGATGCTCATTAGGCATTTTTTTCATAATTTTTAGTGCCCTTTTTGATCCACTTTGTGGAGTTGTTTTTTCGATAACCACGATTTGTTACCTTGCTAGTCAAGGAATTGTTTTGGCACTTTGGTGCATAATTTTGTGGAATCCTTTTATACCATGTGAGATAATGACTTTATTATTCCAGGGATTTAATTTCATAATTTTTAAAGGCTTTTTTCTATTTTTCCATGTCACCTAGATCCTAGGTTGATTCATGTGTTTATGTGTCGCATAACCTAAATGTTAAGAAGGCATTCATGCCATTTTATTGAGGGGATTTTTGGTAGCTTTTAGGAGTTGATTATAGGTCATTTTTATGCCTTTAATTCTATTCATAGGTCATTTTTTGAACCATACTCATTTGGTTTGTTTTGGTGCTTTAAAGTGCATACTTATGTGAACTAACTTTAACCTAAACTAGTTTCTCTTCTCCTCTAAATAATAACTTGAATTATGTGGAAATCATTAATGCCTATTCATGCATTCTAATTGCATCTCATACTTTGTATGCTACTGACTCATAATCATTTCATGCATATTTACATGCCATTCTTCCTTAACTTTCATCATGTGCGATCTTATGCGATTTTTGTTCATTTCTTCTCATATCTTCTTCTCCTTGCTCCATATGCCTAATCCCTTGCATCCATGATTGTATATTCATTCATACATCTTCATAAACATTCACTACTGACTTTTATGTTCATTTCATGTATTAATCCATGTTTGTAAGCCATATGCATTCATACTTCATCCATGAGTCCTAATTTGCATTTAGGTGAATTTATGTGAACTTTTTGTACATAGTTTGATCTTGTGAGGTATCTGTAAACACCCCAAATTTTCCCTCACCCATTCACACCATGGCTTGTGGTCATCTCATATGCATAAACACAATCATATCACCTCATATTACATTTTTGAGTCACTGCATTGGTTCTAGGTCATCTGCATCTAGGGTTTGTGATCTGAGCAATCCAAGGGCATCTTGAGCCACTCCAAAGGTCACCAATCACTTCAAAGGGGTCCATATGTGTTCTTGTATCATATTCCATCCTCTCAAAGTCAAAATTTCAAAAGAATCACAAGAACTGGGTTTGGAATGGATGCAGAGCCAAGTTTGACTGCACAGTTGACCTAAAATTAGGGTTTTGGTTTCAGAGGCCATAACCTCAAATTTTTTGGTCATTCTTGTTTCCATTGGTCTCTATATGGTATAGGGAGTATGCATATCAATTTTCATGAAGAAATTCCATGGGGAAGTCATCTGATCAAGAGTTGACTTTTCAGACAAGTCAGTGCAAAATCAGGGCATCTGAGGCCCCCAATGACCCAACCACTGGGTGATCTTCATCATTTTGAGTGTATATGATCTTTATTTGATCATGGAAGAAGGTTGAAGTTCACAAAATTCAAGAATTTGGAGTTTTTGCAAATGTTGACTTTTTGGGTATAGTTGACTTTTCAAGAATGTGTCATTTTAGGTCACTTTTCAAGCCTTGATTCTTGATCCAAAAATGCTTCAAATGGAAAAACTTTGGTCATGAAAGTTGTAGAATACATCTTTCCCTTTTCAAAAAGTACAAGAACATGATCAAATTCTTCTTGGATCAAAAGTTATGGTGTGACAAAGTTGGCTAAAATCATTGATTTTCAAGACATGCCTCAAATGTGAATTTTGCAAAATCATGAACCAAGGCTTTTTGTAACCTCTAGTTGACATCAAACCATGACACAAACATTCCATGAGCTCTAAAAATCAGAATTGGACCAAAGTTTCTCATGTCCATGGTTTGTGTAACAAGACTTTTTTCATGAAGTTCCAAAAAGTAACAACTTGCAAAACTCATGATCACTCTTCACCAACTAGTTGCCTTGGCTGCTGAACCTTCCTAGCATCACACACACATCATGCTGCGCAGCCCATGCCTCTTGTACCAAGCTATAGCTCAAGCCATGCCTTCCTTACACAAAGTGGACTTTTTTGCAAAAGTAGACTTACCAATCAATAAAGGCCAGGTCACATCACCTGACCTATAGGATTATTTTATACTATCCAAATGCAGGCCATTTGATATACCAAGCCAAGCTGAAACAACACACAAGATCACATACTCAAACTCACTCCATTTTGCAAAACTCTTCGAAACTCTCTTCCCAGCTCACAAACACTCAAGCAAACTTCACACATCAACTCATCATACCTCATTGAGTAGAAACCAACAAAGAACCAGGCCTGGAACAAGCCATAACATCACTTCACCATTTTCACCCCAAGCTGCAGTTTCCTTCGAAACACCTTCCACAGCTTACAAACATCCAAACAAACTTCACAAACCTTCTCCACTCATCATCTAGACCACAAACAACCCTTCACCCTTGCCAGAAACAGTCTGAATCATCATTGCCATTTTCAACTGAGCTTGAGCAGAAACTGTTCAAACTCTTCATCCAGCCAACATAAACTTCTCCAAAGCATTCAAGCACCATCAAGAGGTCAAGTGGAGTGGATTACACTAAGAGGGGAGGTCAGAAAGCAGCTGGAGTGAAAGCTTCGAATCTCAGGTAGCTCAAGAACTTTTTTTCCAGAAATGGATTTTTAAGTTCTAAACTTGTTCTATATGTCCTCCTGATCATGAATATGCTTTTAGTTTCGAAAATGGTGATGAAATGAGGATTTAATTGCTTCCTGAAACTTTCTTGCCCTAGTTTTTGTTTGCTTCGATTCAGCCTTTTCATGAATGATAAATTTGTTTTGAGTGGGGGTTTCGAATCGTGAGCTTGTGGGAATCATTTCTGTGTTCTTAGAATTCATTTTAGATGCGTATGGAGTGAGTTTAGGTTTTGGGGTCGCCGGGGAAGATGACCGGAGCTCCCCTCCGGTCACCTGAGTTTGATTAGCCCTAATTGCAGTAATTAATTCCATTTGAATTTCGTGCGTTGGATTGGGTTGACCGGTTGACTTCGCGCGCATGTGAAAGGCCCAGATTCATTTGATTAGCCCTAATTCATTTTATTAGTTTAATTAATTCATAATTAGGTTAATTAACTCAGAACCAATCCTGGCCACTAGATCTGGCGCTAGTCAACGCATTCAAATCCAGGGCTCATCCCAGCCTTCCATCTGTTTTACTTTCCATTTATTTTGATTTATTTTCATTTCTTTTTCATTTAACTTGCATATTTAATTTAAAATAGTAAAAAATGTTTAAAAATTATGAAACTTTTTCTCATGAGTTTTATTAATTTTTAAGACTCAAAAATATTTTCATTTTTATTTTTATCATTAAAAAGGTATTTTTAAATATTTAAAGGATTATTTTTAATTGATTAATGGAAATTAATTTATTAAAAATACTTTTAGGTATTTAAAAATCACAAAAAAAATTCATGAAATGTTCTAAGACATTTAGAAACATTGTCCAACCTTCAAACCAAATTTCTTTTTTGATCTTGATGCATTTTGAAGATTTTTCATTGAATTAAAATCATTTTTGTGCATTATTTTGATCCTAAGTTCAAAAAATCATTTCTGCCTATCCATGAAGAGTTGGACATTGATTCTTCTTGCATTGCATTGTGTTTAGCATGTAGTTTTTGAGATAAAAAGGCCATGATTTGATCTTGCATTTTCTAATTGTTTGACATTTCTTTTGTTTAGAAGCCCTAAAACCCTAGAAAACTTGTGAAAATCATAACTTGAGATTGGCTAAGAGTTGAGACCTCCCCTTTGGACATTGTATTAGTATAGGGTTAGAGGTCTTTTGTGTGGTATTTTCAATTTTTTATCCTAGGGTTTGCTTCTGATTTTGACTTTTGTTTGATGTTTGGTTCATAAACCCTAATTTGGGCTTTCATTTGCATCCCTCTTGCATTCTCTTGCATAACATGACTTGCCATGACATTCCAAGCATCCATTTGATTCATTTGACATCATAAGACATATTGAAAGCATGTTTGATCATTGCATCATGTGTTTGCCATGTTGTTTGCATTGTGCACTTCATAATTTTCCATGTTTGTTCATGCTCCTTAACTTGCACCATTTGCATTCATAAGCTTGTATGATCATCCTCATGAGCTGCCTCATGTTTGTAGCATCTCATAGCATCATTAGCATCATGAAAATGCTTCTGGTTTTGTTTCTCATCATGTCACCTCATCCCATTTTGCATTGCATTGCATTTCTTTTCTAACATTTCAGGTGGTAAGTGAATCTGAGGAGTGAATTTGCCTTCACTTCTCATACTTTCTTTTCATCTCTCTTGCATCCATTGCTGCATTTTTGTTTGTGTATGAGATTGAGCTTGCTCATTCTTATTCCTCCCACTTTCTTTCTTCAAGTGACTTGACTTCTTGAATGAAGCAAGTCACTTTGCTTCTCTTGATCTTGTTCATCTGCTTCCTGGTGGTTCCTTTGAAGATCTTTCTTGTTAACCTCACAAACCTTAGGAACAACCATGTATGAAAATGATTAGGGTTTTGATTAGTCTCCCCTCTTAGTTTTACCTTTGTGTCTCTCTTTGGGTCTTCTCTCCTCACCTCATAATCAGAGACTAAACCCTAAAGGCTTTAAGGCTTTGTGATTAAGCTTATGCCTGTATCCTTCTCTTAGGATGGAGTGTATAACTTTAATCCTAAGTGTTAAACCCTTAATGTGTTTAAATCTCTTAATCAATTCACTTAATAATCATCAAGACATCAAGCTTGTAACTTGGGCCTTGCATTAGGGTTCTAATTCTTCCTTAATTGGTTAAGAAGGACTAACCCTAGTGTTAATGGACAAGTCCCCCTCAAGTTGTCTTACACATCATAAAACTCACTTCATCATCATATCATTAATTAAAATCCACTTAACCAAAGGCTTGTTTTGTCATGAGCTTAATCCCTAATCATGGATTAAGTTGAGGAGCTTTCCTCAGCTTAAACATTCTCATCTATTATCCTTCTATTAGGATGGTGTAATGAGTCTGTTTAATCCTTTATTATGGCTTACCCTCATTACTTAACACTAAACAAAAACCACAAAAACATCTAAATAATCACAAGTAGGTTAATGATCTTAATCCTACACCAAAGGTGATTAAGTGTGAGAATCTGACTTCACACTTAAGGTATTCTCATTACCCCTAATCAGAGGGAAGATGTGATGAGTTTACTAACCCATTGGTTTAGGCTTAAGCTCATTAACGTATGACAAACTTCAAAAGCAATAAAAGACTGAAAACACAAAAACAAACAATAATCGTCTCCTTCGGGATTCTTTTCTCATCTCATTCACTCATAAACGAGAACTTGCTTCTTCCGTCTAATGCAAGACAGTTTGCACCTGAGCCAGACAGGTCATACACTTGAGCATAGGCAAGTAAGCAGTTCACAAGTCAATTCACCTTTCAGTCTCTTTGGGTCGAACTACGGTGTTCTGACTTCCTCATTGCACGAGAGGATACGTAGGCATAACTTAACAGTTATCGAACAAAGTCTCTGTATATTCCCCCTCTTTCTAGCCTCATTCTTTTAGCCTCATGATCTTGAGCATTTCACTCCTGTTCTTACACTGACACTTCACTTATATACTTCACTTTTCTCTTACACTGACACCTGTACATTTTGTTTTCCAGCTCTTTTACACACAAATTGCACTGACACTACCCCTTTAAAACACAAATCTTTCAAGCGCGGATCCCGTCGAGTACGGCGGACAATCTGGGTGCTAATACCTTCCCAGGTTGTAACCAACCCCCTTTCTCAGTCTCTCTGGTTCGCAAACCGTCTTATCCATGTCTTTCTAGGTCTATGCAGCATTGCCTTTCCTCCGGGATAAAAATGCCTAGATGGCGACTCTTTTCATCTCCAGTGAGTTCACGGCTGTGTGTTCTCATTGATCTTTTCGCCGACCGTTCGCGTCTGTACCCTATCTGACCTAGCTTCATTTAGTGGGAGCGACAGCTTGGAGACTCTGAGTGACACCTAGGCTAGAGTGAATCATATTCTTTCCCATTCCATTTCGGTCTGGTGCGGGAGTATGAAACACGGTTCAGATATGGGTTTCTTCTTGAGAACTCTGTGTTGCAGATTTCCTGCAATGCTAGGGCTATCTGGGAAGCCTGCTAAGTCTGGATGACCTTTTAGTATTGACCTTCAGAAACTGAGGTGAATTAGAGGAGGAACTTTTATGGTTATTGTAAACATTGTACCTCCGGGTTAGAAGTGTTTACACTTCTCATAACTGATCCAAGTCTGAGGATCCTTGTTTTAGAACACCACCTGTGAGGGGGTTGGGCTGTTTACAGGTTCGCAGGTACCTTGACCTCAGAATACCCTGTTATTTTGACTTGATTAAGAATACTTCATTTTGGGACAGTTCTTGTGATTCTAAAACCCTGGACATGTGGCTCTTTATTTGAGCCCCCCACCTTGGTTACTGGACTTATAGACCTCCAACTGGAATTCTTGAACACACTTGGACCTATATCAGAGCATTTTGATCAGATCCAGCTCAGTCACAGACCCCTGCATATCATTTGCATACATAAACATTGCATCATATTGACATTTGCTTATTTGTGTTTCAGGGTATCCACTTTCATCTTTGGTTTTGGTTTTGACCCCATCTGCAGTACTGACCTATCTTCATCAGCATTTGCTTCAGCTATCTACTTCAGTTATCTGCACCAGCCAATCAGTGGCTCATTCTTCAGTATTATCATCAGCACCTGTCTCTACTCAGTCTCAGCATCATGGCTCCTAAAAAGAGCAACATCACTTATCACTTCTTCCAGCCAGAGTTATCTGACATCAGGAGGATTCAGACCCTGATCACTCCAGATCACATACCATTGTGCAGGGAACACTACGGAGATATACTTGATATGGTTATGGATCTGGACCCTTCACAGAGAAGCCTTATTCACACCTGCATTCAGTTTTATGATCCCCCACTGAGATGTTTCACTTTTCAAGACTTTCAGTTAGGCCCTCTATTAGAAGAATACTCGTCATTGGTTGGCATGCCTATCAGGGGTGGAATCCCTTTCAACCCTGAGATGGTCTTTCCTGGTAATGGAGAAGTAGCAAAGGCTTTGCATCTGGAACCTGTCCTAATTGAGCAACATATGACTTCCAAGGCTGGAATCCCTGGCTTCCATCTGGATTTCTTGATCTCTCAAGCTACCTTGAAAGCTTCTTTAGGAGAATGGAAAGCTGTCTGTGCTCTATTGGCCTTGAGCATATATGGAATTGTATTGTTTGCAGATGAGCCTCGATTCATTAGCAAGAATGCAATCCATCTGTTCATCTTGAAGAACCCGGTGCCCACTTTATTGGGGGATCTCTATTATTCAGTGCATCAGAGGAATGAAAAGCAGAGGGGAAGATTAGTGAGATGTTGTGCTCCATTATTCCATACTTGGCTTCTCAGGCATCTACCCAGGACAGATGCATTTCTAAATCCTCATTAGCAGAGTAATTGGGCTAAGAGACTCACTGCTCTAACTTCAGCCGATATCAGATGGTGCACTCAAAGTACCAAGGGCAGGGATATCATCACCAGCTGTGGGCATTTTCCCAATGTGCCCCTAATAGGAGTTAAGGGTAGTATTAATTATAACCCTCTGCTGTTCAGGAGACAATTGGGCTATGCACTGTTCCACACTCCTAAGGCACAGGACTTAGTGGAAACTCTTTATTGTGAGAACAAGACTAATTTGACTACTGTTAGGCAGGCTGCCTGGGCCTGGGATAATGTTCAAACCAAGGGAGTAACCATCTTGGGGAAGTGCAACAGTGTGGCATCAGCACAATATTACGAGTGGTCCCGTGCCAGGGCTCAATTCTCTGGGATGCCCTTTACTATAGAAGATATGCCTGAATCATCTTCAGCACCACCTGCCACTGTCAATTTGGAGGAGTTTGAGAGTTTGAAAGAAAGAAATGAGAAGTTAACTCAAGCTTTGCAGAAGACCCTCCGGGAAAGGGGTGATGGTATGAGGGAGGTTGAGAGATTGGAGAAGTTGAGAGTGGAGCATTTGGTTAAGATTGAGAAGTCTGGGGATTATATCAAAAAGTCTAAAGCTGGAGAACAAATTCTGAAGAATGCTTGCAAAGAAGCCCAGTTCCAGAAAGCAAGGACAGACTTGTATCTGAAAGAGAGTCAGGCCCGGTGGGTCAGGATCACCGAGGCTCGTACTTTAGAAGACAAGAGAGTTCAAGACAAGATGGAGCAACTAGAAGCTAGTGCAAAAGAGCAGCAAGAAGCCCTGGCAGCAGCCCAGAGGGAGATATCAGAGCTGAAGATCAAAGCAGGAGTGAAGAGGTCAAAGGACCAAAGTCAGCACAAGAAGCTCACTACAGCTGTTACAACCCGGAATCTCCTCATCAGGAATCTCACGGAGCGTCCAGCGGATCCTGTGACCGAAGCACTTCTCAAGGAAGTTCGTGAGGATGAGTTTGGTCTTGGTGTTTGACCATTTGTTTGTTGTTGCTTTTATTCCATGTACTTTTATTTTCCTTTCTTGTGATGTATTTTGATCCCTCAGAGGGCTTGTGTTTGTAAACAAACTATGTACCATTTCGTTTTTGAAATATATGTGTTAGTTTGTTCCATCCAAGTTTCACTTCGAAAGCAGCATCAACAGCATCTTCAAGGGTCTGGAAGGGTCAAAACTGAATGCCAAGCCGGATACCTTGAGAGCAAATAAGCATACTGCATTGCATGCTAACCTTTTGTTTGTTTTGTAGGTTTTTGTCTTGTTGTTGCTAACTCTGTTGTGATGTTCAGGAATTATTGCTCGGCGCCGGGTATTTCCCCTCAACCGTCCGCACCGTTATCCGACCCGTAACAATCTTCCGGGCATTCAAATGGATCAGATGCAGCAGGACCTTACTGAGGTCAGAAATCAAATGGCAAACGAAAGGCTAGAAATGAGGAATCAAATGACTCAGTTTATGGAAGTAATGAACAACATGGCTCAAAGCCAGGAAAGATTGAGGGCCATGGTGGAAAGGCAGAATCAAGAAGATCCACATATAGGGACTGCCGGCACCAGCAACAATGAAAGGATCCAACCTCATGTAAATCCCCCTGTATTTGGACCACATCCCCATCCTGAGGTCAACATCCCTGCAAATGTTCAAGGGACTGCCACTGCAGCCAGGGTACTTCAAGAAGACCCCCAAGAGGACCAATTTACAGTAATGGGTGCTGGGGAAGAAGCTTATGATAGAAGGTTGGATGAGATAGCTGAGAAGTTGAGGTCCTTAGAGTCTCAAAACTCTTTGGGATTCGACGTCATGGACATGGGCTTGGTAGACGGGGTCAGGATCCCCCATAAGTTTAAGCCTCCTTGTTTTGAAAAATACAACGGGACTTCATGCCCCCGGACTCATTTACAGTCATTTCTGGGAAGGCTGAAGGCCTATACTATGGATGAGAAGCTCTGGATGTTCTATTTCGAAGACAGCTTAACAGGAGCGTCAAGGGAATGGTACTCTCACTTGACAAGGGCAACTATTAGGTGCTGGAAGGACCTGGCAGAGGCCTTCATCAGACAGTATCAGTATAACTTAGACATGGCACCCAACAGGACCCTCCTAATGGGAATGTCACAGTCGTCAAGGGAAAGTTTCCGAGAATATGCCCAGCGATGGAGACAGCTTGCTGCTGCTGTCCAGCCACCTATGTCCGAACGGGAGATGGCTGATATGTTCATGAACACCCTTCAGGGAACCTATATTGATAGGCTAGCTGCCTTCTCGTCTACCAGCTTTGCAGATGTTGTCATAGCCGGGGAGAGAATTGAAAGCCTGTTGAAGATGGGTAAAATCTCAGACAATGGTGCAAGCTCATCCAGTAATGCAAGGAAGCCTTTTGCAGGCCCAAGAAGGACCGGTGAGACTAATGCCATCCACACCAACAGGGGTAGGCCCCAATATGTTCACAGATCTGTGGCTGCGGTCACTATCCCTGCCCCAGCTCATCCACAACCCGCTTATCAACCTCCTCAGCAAAACTATCAGCAACAACCCCAGTACCATCAACAAAATCAGTATCCTCCAAGGAATTACAACAACAGCAACACCAACAACAATAACCAGCAAAGGCCATTCCAACAGAGGCCATCTCAAGCTAACAGGGTAATCGATCGGATCCCTATGCCATATGCTACATTGCTGCCACAGCTCCTGAAACTCAACCTAGTTGAGCTAAGGACGTTGGCACCTCCAGATCCCAACAGTCTACCCAGGAATTACGACTCCAATGCTAGGTGTGCCTTTCATTCAAACGCACCTGGCCATAGTACAGAAAAGTGCAGAGCCTTGCACATGAAGGTACAAGACCTGGTAGACTCAAAAGCTCTGAATTTTGCACCACCACCCAATGTCAACAAAAATCCTATGCCAAACCATGGTGGTCCCCGAATTAACGCTATTGAAGAAGACAAGCCATCTTATTTAATAACCAGTGTGGGTCAAATCAGGACACCGTTGGTGGAGATCAAGGCTCATCTCTTGGAATGTCATATGTTCCCGGGGTTCGAGTTAGGGTGTGCTTACTGCAATATTTCAGTAAACGGGTGCGATAATCTGAGGAATGGCATAAATGGCCTTATTCAGAGTGGCCAACTCCAGATCACCACATCATTTCCAACAAATCCAGCAATCTCATCAGCAACGGTTTCAGAACCTCCTACAACTGCAGCAACCATTGTTCCCGACAATTCTTCGGCTTCATCAACAAGTACTTCATCTGTCTTCTCAACTGATCAGTTTTCAACAAATTTTCCTGCTACAACTTCAGCTTCACTCCATTTTGAACCTCCTACAACAACAACATCCATTCTTCCAACAATGTCTCCTACAACACCAGCAACCAATCATGAAGACGTCTATACTGTCACAATATTTTATGATCCTGAAAGCAACTCTGCCTACAATTCAGAAAGTGCTGCTCCCGTTAGAGCACCAGTCACGATTTATTACGATCCACAAACTATCACAGTCCCTTCAGCAGCTGCAATCAGTCCAGTCACTGTCACAGTGTCGGGACCCGTACCTTATGAAAGCAATAGGGCCATCCCTTGGCACTATGGCTCTGACGTGTATTGCGAAGGAAAAAGAATCACTCTTGATACATCAACACCTGCACCACAAATAGATAATGTGGGAGGAGGCGGAGGCTTCACTCGAAGCGGACGTCTCTTCGCTCCACAAATTCAAAGACCCACTGCCGAAGCAGAAGCTGCTGCCAAGGCAAAAGGAAAGAGCCCGGTGCAGGAAGATCAAACTGTTAAGGAAGCTTTGAAGACACCATTCGATCAAGAAGTTGATGAGTTTATGAGAATCATCAAAAAGAGTGATTATAAAATTGTGGATCAGCTTCACCAGACGCCATCCAAGATCTCTATCCTCTCACTGCTTATGTGCTCCGAAGCCCATCGGAATGCACTACTCAAAGTCTTGCACGCAGCTTACGTGCCTGAAGAGATCACTGTCAATCAGCTGGAAGCTGTAGTTGGAAATGTCAATGCTAGTCACGGACTAGGGTTCACCAATACTGATTTGACCACGAAAGGCCGCAACCACAACAAGGCCCTGCACATCACCATGGAATGCAAAGGTGCAGTCCTCTCTCATGTGTTGGTAGACACGGGGTCGTCCCTTAATGTCTTACCGAAGAAGGCTCTGGTGAAGCTAGAGTATGAAGGATTAGCATTGCGACCCAGCAACCTGGTAGTAAGAGCCTTTGATGGTTCTAAGAGATCGGTTCTGGGAGAGATTGAGCTACCTGTGACAATTGGCCCGCAGACCTTTAAAACTATCTTCTATGTGATGGACATTCAGCCTGCCTACAGCTGTTTGTTGGGTAGACCTTGGATTCACGCCGCTGGCGCAGTAACGTCTACCCTTCACCAGAAGTTAAAATTTGAGTGGGAAGGCCAAGTTGTTACTATCTGTGGGGAGGAGGATATATTTGTTAGCCACCTGGCTACTTATAAGTATATTGAGATGGATGGGGAGATCCATGAAACAATGAGCCAAGGATTTGAGGCCTTGAATGTCAATGAAGCATCTGCTGTATCTGGAATCTCCATGTCATCTTATCAGCAAGCCCGGAAGGTTGTTGAAGAGGGAACTACCCAAGGCTGGGGCAAGGTTTTAGCTGTGGAGGAGAAGAAGGACAAGTTTGGGTTGGGTTACAAACCAACTCAACAACATCAAGAAAAGGCTGCTGAGAAGCCCGGTTTTGTCAGTGGGGGGATGCTCACCCCTGATGCTATCAACTGTCTGGAAGACGAGCTGGAAGAAGAACGCAACCTGGAAAGATGGATTCGTCCAAAGATCCCGGGGAGCAGTATCTCAAACTGGTCTTCCCAGGAAATTATAAGAGTTACTCATGCAGAGTAATTATTATTTCCTGTATTTTTATAGCATGCATCAAAGTCTTGCATCTTGCCCAAGATGACAAGACTCATTTTGTAATCGGGCCATCTGTACTTTTTGTGCAAACAAGATTAATCAATGAAATATCAGACATCTTTTGCAAATGAGTCTTTTTCTTTTCCGCTCACTGTTTTTCCATTTTTCTTTTTGTACAAAAAATAAATGGCAGTGTTTTCAAAATGACAACTTTATTTCACTTTTCTAAAATAAGATTAAAATCAAATCACTAAAATGGACAAACTGAACCCTTGCAGAGAGTGCCTTCCAGACAGCACCGACAACAGCACGGCTATGACTTCGTATGACTTTGACAATCCAATCAATCAAGCCGATGAAGGGGTTGAAGAAGAATATGAGCTTCCTGAAGAGCTAGCCAGGTTGTTAAGACAAGAGGAAAAGGTTATTACTCCCCACCAGGAGGAGGTTGAAGTGATCAATCTTGGTACATACGAAGACGTGAAAGAGGTTAAAATCGGGGCCTGCCTGCAAGACTCAGTGAAAAGACAACTGATTGACCTGCTTCGAGAGTATGTGGATGTGTTTGCTTGGTATTATCAAGACATGCCAGGGTTGGACACCGACATTGTGGTGCACAAGCTGCCTTTGAGAGAAAAATGTCTGCCGGTTAAACAGAAACTACGCTGTACTCGTCCAGACATGGCTATGAAAATCAAGGAAGAGGTACAAAAGTAATGGGACGCCGGGTTCCTTGCTGTAACTAGCTATCCGCCGTGGGTTGCTAACATAGTACCTGTGCCTAAGAAAGACGGCAAAGTGAGGATGTGTGTTGACTACCGGGATCTGAACAGAGCCAGCCCAAAAGATGATTTCCCTTTACCTCACATTGATGTATTGGTGGATAACACGGCTCAATTCTCGGTGTTCTCCTTCATGGACGGATTTTCAGGATATAATCAGATCAAGATGTCACCTGAAGACATGGAGAAGACAACATTCATTACACCTTGGGGCACGTTCTGTTACAAAGTGATGCCATTCGGACTGAAGAATGCTGGTGCCACATATCAACGGGCTATGGTGACATTATTCCACGATATGATCCATAAGGAAATCGAGTGTTATGTGGATGATATGATCGCCAAGTCCCTTACTGAAGAAGATCACCTGGTGAATCTGCTGAAGTTGTTCAAGCGTCTGAGGAAGTACCAACTGAAGTTGAACCCCAACAAATGCACATTCGGGGTGCGATCTGGTAAGCTGCTGGGCTTTATTGTAAGCGAGAAAGGGATTGAAGTTGACCCTGATAAAGTCAAAGCTATTCAAGAGATGCCTGCACCGAAAACTGAGAAAAAAGTTCGAGGGTTCTTAGGTCGATTGAACTACATTTCACGGTTCATATCTCACCTTACAGCAACCTGTGAACCTTTGTTCAAGCTGTTAAGAAAAGAACAGACGGTCAGGTGGAACGAAGACTGTCAGAAGGCTTTTGACAAAATCAAGGAGTACTTACAAGAACCTCCAATCCTTATGCCTCCAGTTGAAGGAAGACCTCTGATAATGTATTTGACGGTATTAGAAGAGTCAATGGGGTGTGTGTTGGGCCAGCATGACGAGTCTGGTCGAAAAGAGTATGCAATATACTACCTAAGCAAAAAGTTTACCGACTGTGAACAACGTTATTCACTGCTCGAGAAAACTTGCTGTGCTTTAGCGTGGGATGCTCGCCGACTGAGACATTATATGTTGACCCACACTACTTTATTGATCTCAAAAATGGACCCAGTCAAGTATATTTTTGAGAAGCCAGCGCTTACCGGACGGGTTGCAAGATGGCAGATGATTCTCACAGAATACGACATCCAGTACACCTCTCAGAAAGCCATCAAGGGCAGTGTACTATCTGAATATCTTGCTGAGCAACCCATTGATGACTACCGGCCTATGAGATTTGACTTCCCTGATGAAGACATCATGTTCATAAAAGCAAAAGATCATGAAGAGCCTGTTCACACTGAAGGGCCTGACCCGGAAGAGGAATGGACTATGATGTTTGATGGGGCTGTTAACATGAATGGTCGTGGTGTTGGTGCAGTGCTCATTACACCTAAAGGAGTTCACATGCCTTTCTCGGCAAAACTCACCTTCAACTGCACTAACAACGAAGCTGAATACGAAGCTTGCATTATGGGTCTTGAGGAAGCCATTGACCTCAGGATCAAGACATTGACTGTGTTCGGAGATTCAGCTTTGGTAATCAATCAAACCAACGGCAAATGGTACACCCACCAGGATCATCTGATACCTTACAGGGATTATACAAGAAAGTTATTGACTTTCTTCACAACAGTCAAGCTTGAGTATATCCCTCGGGACGAGAATCAGTTTGCAGATGCTCTGGCTACCATTTCATCCATGATCAAAGTTCAAGCTGCCAACTTTGTACCTCAGATTTCAGTATCCAGACTTGACCGACTAACATATGTGTTCGCAGCAGATGTTGTCAAAGATGATAAGCCTTGGTTCCATGACATTAAGTGCTTCTTAGAGGATCAAACATACCCACCTGGGGCATCTTCCAATGATAAGAAGACTTTGAGAAGGCTTGCTGGTAGTTTCTTTCTGAACGCTGATGGGTCTTTATACAAAAGGAACTTTGATATGGTACTCCTCAGATGTGTTGATAAGACAGAAGCGGAGTTGTTAATGCATGAAGTGCACGAAGGATCTTTTGGTACCCACGCAGGAGGGCATGCAATGGCTAAAAAGTTGCTAAGATCAGGCTATTACTGGATTACAATGGATGCTGATTGTTGTGCCTACGCCAGGAAGTGCCATAAATGCCAGATTTATGCAGATAAGGTGCATGTGCCTCCCAATCCTTTGAACATCATGTCTCCACCCTGGCCCTTTGCTATGTGGGGCATTGATATGATCGGCAAGATTGAGCCAACTGCTTCAAACGGACACAGATTCATCCTGGTTGCCATTGATTATTTCACCAAGTGGGTCGAAGCAGCTTCCTATGCCAATGTTACAAGACAAGTGGTGGCCAGATTTCTGAAAAGAGATATCATCTGTCGGTATGGAGTGCCCGAGCGAATCATCACTGATAATGGTTCCAATCTAAACAACAAAATGATGGCAGAGCTGTGCCGGGACTTCAAGATCCAACATCACAATTCTTCTCCTTACAGGCCAAAGATGAATGGCGCTGTTGAGGCGGCAAATAAGAACATCAAGAAGATTGTGCAGAAGATGGTAGTCACCTACAAAGACTGGCATGAGATGCTACCGTTTGCCTTGCATGGGTACCGCACGTCAATCAGAACATCCACTGGGGCAACACCGTATCAGCTTGTGTATGGTATGGAAGCAGTCCTACCAGTTGAAGTTGAATTACCCTCTCTACGGGTACTGATGGATGTCAAACTGAGTGAAGCAGAATGGGTTCGGGCCCGATACGAGCAACTGAGTCTGATCGAAGAGAAAAGATTGGCTGCAATCTGTCATGGACAGTTATATCAGAAGAGGATGAAGAAGGCCTTCGATCAGAAAGTCAGGCACCGAGAGTACCAAGTAGGAGATCTTGTGCTGAAAAGAATCCTCCCTCCTCATACAGACCACAGGGGAAAATGGACTCCGAACTATGAGGGACCATTCGTGGTAAAGAAAGTTTTCTCTGGTGGAGCACTGATGCTCAGTACCATGGATGGTGAGGACTTCTCGTCCCCTGTGAATTCAGATGCAGTTAAAAAATACTTCGCATAAAAAGACCCGCTGGACATAAAAAACAGAATGTAAGTCCAGGCAAAAATAGGGCATCCCGGCGAGTCAAAAACAGAATAAAAGACTCGGGCAAAAATAAGGGAAAACAAAAAAATGTACACCCGCTGAGCTGAAAAGCCACATTGGACAGCTCAGGCAAAAATGGGTATCCCGATGGATTGAAAACCCGAAAGGGCGATCCATGCAAAATAAGGAAATAAGCGAACAACTGCACTCTGAATTCGTCTGTATCACTTACAACTTGGTAGGCTTCGAGGGGATCAAGCTTCTATCAGAATCAACATTCTTCAGAAAGCCAGATGAGAAGAACGTCAAAAGTCATACGAGTCATAGTGAGGAGGAAGCTCCTTAAAGCGTCATCAACATTGCCAGCACTTTATTTCTCAATTTGTAACAATATCCTCATTTCAGGGGATTTGTTTCTTTGACTGTATCTTTCCAATTCAGGGCACATGAATTAATAAAATCAGATTTTTCAGTCATGTTTCGTTTTGTACATTTTTATTTTGCAAAGAATGTCTGATGCCTCTAAAAAACTGATTGCACAAGTACAGATGCTTCTCTCTAAGAAAATAAAAACACATGCTTGCCGGGAATATACTTACTCTCGAAGGGGCTTAACTCCTATGACGGAATCCGGTAAGGGATACCTCAGGATCATTTGTGAGTTTCCTTATCTTTGCAGGATTGCAGGTATCCAGAATGCAACTTGGGGCATGTAAGCCTCATCCCAGCAAGCTGGCAAATCAACACTCAATTGTGGCACCCGAAGTGTTTTCTCCCCAGCTGAGTTGCCTCTCATAACTTCCCCAGCGGAGTTGCCTTTTATTATCTATCCCCATCAGAATTGCCAGGCATCGCAAAGGGCACATATATCCCCGGCTGAGTCAAGGATTCTCTTCAGCAGAATCCCTAAGGAGGTCTCTCAATGATCTCTTTCTCCCCAGCCGAGTTACCATCTCGCCCTCAGCCGAGTACAATAGCCAGGGAACCATCTCCCCACAGAGTTCCAGCCTCTATCCAGAAGAGCAATGCATGAAGATCACAACAGAGTGAAGAAAGCTTCTACAAACCCCAGTTGGGTCTCTCATTTATAAGGATAGGTCTATCGTTGACCCATATCCCCAAGCAGATATCATCTCATCAGATCTACCAGTGATCTTATCCCCAGCTGGGATGTCTACTTCAAACAGATCGATCGAAGATCTTCGCAGCGACGGGACTCGGATCCCGGTTTGGTATCTTTGCGCAATCATAGCATTTGCATCATATTTACCCACAAAGCGTAGCATTCCGTTCAGTTCGGAGCATTGCGGCAAAAATCAAACACATAGCATAATCATGAGCCATGTTTTGAACCAACACTTGTGAATAATGACAGTTCATCAACATACAGAAAATCCCCACCAGGGTCCTCAGCTAAAGCAGCTGCCTCACAATTCACAAACACCCGTATATACTCTTTTTGACACCCGTCCGTGTCATACCCCAGCAGAAAGCCAAAGACATCCTCTTTGCACTCACATATACCTATATGCGCATTCCCGACACCCGTCCGTGTCGTCTCCCCAGCGCAGTCACTTACACTTTCACAACCTATATACTTGTTAATATTATAATACTTTTCTCTCTTGACACCCATCCGTGTCACTCTCCCCAACAGATAAACACTCACCTATATATACTCATACTACTCATACTTATACAGATACTCGTCTGTATCTTGTATATACCACTCAAATCCCCTCAGAGTCAACACTAGTCCATGTTCTCTGTTAACCAGATGGTACTCGTCCGTATCATCATCTCAGAATATGCGTCAAGCGTTTGTTTCTACTTGATACTCGTCTGTATCATAGTCTTAAGGATGCTCGTCCGCATCTTTAATCCATACACCGTGTCGAATACTCTTGTCTTCTTGAATTTAGATACTCGTCTTTGTCTACTATTCCCCAGAAGAGTTCTTTCAGATTCAACACTCGCCCGTGTTCTCTGTTAACCAGTTGATACTCGTCCGTATCATCATCTCTGAACATGTGTCAGTTTGTTTCTACCCGATACTCGTCCGTATCGTAGCCTTAGGGATGCTCGTCCGCATCTTTAATCTATACACAAACATACCAAACACTTACACCTTTTGTTTCTTGGATGTAAACGCTTGTCCGTGTTTACTATTCCCCAGTAGATCACCAACAAAACAAATTTCTTTTTATCTAACACTCGTCCTGTGTTGTGACGAACCTTGAGAGCAGCCGTACCCTGCTAGGTGGTCGTCCTCCACCTCTTGATGGTCGTCCTCCATCATGCTCGTCCGATGGCCGTCCCCATCGTTGACCTTTTGTCCGGTGGCCGTCCCCATCGTTGATATTTAGCAGCCGTCCCCTGCTAGGTGGTCGTCCTCCACCTTTTGATGATCGTCCTTCATCATTTTATCCAATGGCCGTCCCCATTGTTGATTTTCGGTTATCTGGCATTCGTCCTATGTCATGATAAACCCTGAGAGCAGCCGTCCCCTGCTAGGTGGTCGTCCTCCACCTCTTGATGGTCGTCCTCCATCATGCTCATCCGATGGCCGTCCCCATCGTTGATATTTTCGGCAGCCGTACCCTGCCAGGTGGTCGTCCTCCACCTTTGATGGTCGTCCCCATCATAATTCCTTTATTCCCCAACAGAGCAGCCGTCCCCTGCTAGGTGATCGTCCTTCACCTTTGATGGCCATACCCCATCATCTGTTTACTTCATTTTATTCTTTAACCCGATGGCCGTCCCCGTCGTGGTCCCTTTCCTTTTAGCCCGATGGCCGTCCCCATCGTTGGTTACTTTGCTTTATGAACCTGATGGCCGTCCCCGTCATGTTTCATCCATCCCCAGAGAATCTTGCAACTTTATCTTGATGGCCGTCCCCATCATAATATCTTATGGTTCCCAGCTAGTCGGCCGTCCCCGTCTTGGCTTTACCTTTTATCCCCAGCATGTCGGCCGTCCCCGTCATTGCTCTTTACCCAGCAGTCGTTCTCTGCTCGACGGTCGTCCTCCGTCGCCCTCACTTTAAAATATACTTTATTTTCCTTTACAATCTATATCCCTTTTCTTCTTCATTCTGTGTGTGCAAATTTTGGACTGTCTTTGGTATTCAACCACAAGTTATCTTGTTCGCCTGTTAAGCCGTTGCTTACATCCTGCACAGCTAACTCATGCTTGAATAGGGGCAGCTGTAAACACCCCAAATTTGCCCTCACCCATTCACACCATGGCTTGTGGTCATCTCATATGCATAAACACAATCATATCACCTCATATTACATTTTTGAGTCACTGCATTGGTTCTAGGTCATCTGCATCTAGGGTTTGTGATCTGAGCAATCCAAGGGCATCTTGAGCCACTCCAAAGGTCACCAATCACTTCAAAGGGGTCCATATGTGTTCTTGTATCATATTCCATCCTCTCAAAGTCAAAATTTCAAAAGAATCACAAGAACTGGGTTTGGAATGGATGCAGAGCCAAGTTTGACTACACAGTTGACCTAAAATTAGGGTTTTGGTTTCAGAGGCCATAACCTCAAATTTTTTGGTCATTCTTGTTTCCATTGGTCTCTATATGGTATAGGGAGTATGCATATCAATTTTCATGAAGAAATTCCATGGGGAAGTCATCTGATCAAGAGTTGACTTTTCAGACAAGTCAGTGCAAAATCAGGGCATCTGAGGCCCCCAATGACCCAACCACTGGGTGATCTTCATCATTTTGAGTGTATATGATCTTTATTTGATCATGGAAGAAGGTTGAAGTTCACAAAATTCAAGAATTTGGAGTTTTTGCAAATGTTGACTTTTTGGGTATAGTTGACTTTTCAAGAATGTGTCATTTTAGGTCACTTTTCAAGCCTTGATTCTTGATCCAAAAATGCTTCAAATGGAAAAACTTTGGTCATGAAAGTTGTAGAATACATCTTTCCCTTTTCAAAAAGTACAAGAACATGATCAAATTCTTCTTGGATCAAAAGTTATGGTGTGACAAAGTTGGCTAAAATCATTGATTTTCAAGACATGCCTCAAATGTGAATTTTGCAAAATCATGAACCAAGGCTTTTTGTAACCTCTAGTTGACATCAAACCATGACACAAACATTCCATGAGCTCTAAAAATCAGAATTGGACCAAAGTTTCTCATGTCCATGGTTTGTGTAACAAGACTTTTTTCATGAAGTTCCAAAAAGTAACAACTTGCAAAACTCATGATCACTCTTCACCAACTAGTTGCCTTGGCTGCTGAACCTTCCTAGCATCACACACACATCATGCTGCGCAGCCCATGCCTCTTGTACCAAGCTATAGCTCAAGCCATGCCTTCCTTACACAAAGTGGACTTTTTTGCAAAAGTAGACTTACCAATCAATAAAGGCCAGGTCACATCACCTGACCTATAGGATTATTTTATACTATCCAAATGCAGGCCATTTGATATACCAAGCCAAGCTGAAACAACACACAAGATCACATACTCAAACTCACTCCATTTTGCAAAACTCTTCGAAACTCTCTTCCCAGCTCACAAACACTCAAGCAAACTTCACACATCAACTCATCATACCTCATTGAGTAGAAACCAACAAAGAACCAGGCCTGGAACAAGCCATAACATCACTTCACCATTTTCACCCCAAGCTGCAGTTTCCTTCGAAACACCTTCCACAGCTTACAAACATCCAAACAAACTTCACAAACCTTCTCCACTCATCATCTAGACCACAAACAACCCTTCACCCTTGCCAGAAACAGTCTGAATCATCATTGCCATTTTCAACTGAGCTTGAGCAGAAACTGTTCAAACTCTTCATCCAGCCAACATAAACTTCTCCAAAGCATTCAAGCACCATCAAGAGGTCAAGTGGAGTGGATTACACTAAGAGGGGAGGTCAGAAAGCAGCTGGAGTGAAAGCTTCGAATCTCAGGTAGCTCAAGAACTTTTTTTCCAGAAATGGATTTTTAAGTTCTAAACTTGTTCTATATGTCCTCCTGATCATGAATATGCTTTTAGTTTCGAAAATGGTGATGAAATGAGGATTTAATTGCTTCCTGAAACTTTCTTGCCTTAGTTTTTGTTTGCTTCGATTCAGCCTTTTCATGAATGATAAATTTGTTTTGAGTGGGGGTTTCGAATCGTGAGCTTGTGGGAATCATTTCTGTGTTCTTAGAATTCATTTTAGATGCGTATGGAGTGAGTTTAGGTTTTGGGGTCGCCGGGGAAGATGACCGGAGCTCCCCTCCGGTCACCTGAGTTTGATTAGCCCTAATTGCAGTAATTAATTCCATTTGAATTTCGTGCGTTGGATTGGGTTGACCGGTTGACTTCGCGCGCATGTGAAAGGCCCAGATTCATTTGATTAGCCCTAATTCATTTTATTAGTTTAATTAATTCATAATTAGGTTAATTAACTCAGAACCAATCCTGGCCACTAGATCTGGCGCTAGTCAACGCATTCAAATCCAGGGCTCATCCCAGCCTTCCATCTGTTTTACTTTCCATTTATTTTGATTTATTTTCATTTCTTTTTCATTTAACTTGCATATTTAATTTAAAATAGTAAAAAATGTTTAAAAATTATGAAACTTTTTCTCATGAGTTTTATTAATTTTTAAGACACAAAAATATTTTCATTTTTATTTTTATCATTAAAAAGGTATTTTTAAATATTTAAAGGATTATTTTTAATTGATTAATGGAAATTAATTTATTAAAAATACTTTTAGGTATTTAAAAATCACAAAAAAAATTCATGAAATGTTCTAAGACATTTAGAAACATTGTCCAACCTTCAAACCAAATTTCTTTTTTGATCTTGATGCATTTTGAAGATTTTTCATTGAATTAAAATCATTTTTGTGCATTATTTTGATCCTAAGTTCAAAAAATCATTTTTGCCTATCCATGAAGAGTTGGACATTGATTCTTCTTGCATTGCATTGTGTTTAGCATGTAGTTTTTGAGATAAAAAGGCCATGATTTGATCTTGCATTTTCTAATTGTTTGACATTTCTTTTGTTTAGAAGCCCTAAAACCCTAGAAAACTTGTGAAAATCATAACTTGAGATTGGCTAAGAGTTGATACCTCCCCTTTGGACATTGTATTAGTATAGGGTTAGAGGTCTTTTGTGTGGTATTTTCAATTTTTTATCCTAGGGTTTGCTTCTGATTTTGACTTTTGTTTGATGTTTGGTTCATAAACCCTAATTTGGGCTTTCATTTGCATCCCTCTTGCATTCTCTTGCATAACATGACTTGCCATGACATTCTAAGCATCCATTTGATTCATTTGACATCATAAGACATATTGAAAGCATGTTTGATCATTGCATCATGTGTTTTCCATGTTGTTTGCATTGTGCACTTCATAATTTTCCATGTTTGTTCATGCTCCTTAACTTGCACCATTTGCATTCATAAGCTTGTATGATCATCCTCATGAGCTGCCTCATGTTTGTAGCATCTCATAGCATCATTAGCATCATGAAAATGCTTCTGGTTTTGTTTCTCATCATGTCACCTCATCCCATTTTGCATTGCATTGCATTTCTTTTCTAACATTTCAGGTGGTAAGTGAATCTGAGGAGTGAATTTGCCTTCACTTCTCATACTTTCTTTTCATCTCTCTTGCATCCATTGCTGCATTTTTGTTTGTGTATGAGATTGAGCTTGATCATTCTTATTCCTCCCACTTTCTTTCTTCAAGTGACTTGACTTCTTGAATGAAGCAAGTCACTTTGCTTCTCTTGATCCTGTTCATCTGCTTCCTGGTGGTTCCTTTGAAGATCTTTCTTGTTAACCTCACAAACCTTAGGAACAACCATGTATGACAATGATTAGGGTTTTGATTAGTCTCCCCTCTTAGTTTTACCTTTGTGTCTCTCTTTGGGTCTTCTCTCCTCACCTCATAATCAGAGACTAAACCCTAAAGGCTTTAAGGCTTTGTGATTAAGCTTATGCCTGCATCCTTCTCTTAGGATGGAGTGTATAACTTTAATCCTAAGTGTTAAACCCTTAATGTGTTTAAATCTCTTAATCAATTCACTTAATAATCATCAAGACATCAAGCTTGTAACTTGGGCCTTGCATTAGGGTTCTAATTCTTCCTTAATTGGTTAAGAAGGACTAACCCTAGTGTTAATGGACAAGTCCCCCTCAAGTTGTCTTACACATCATAAAACTCACTTCATCATCATATCATTAATTAAAATCCACTTAACCAAAGGCTTGTTTTGTCATGAGCTTAATCCCTAATCATGGATTAAGTTGAGGAGCTTTCCTCAGCTTAAACATTCTCATCTATTATCCTTCTATTAGGATGGTGTAATGAGTCTGTTTAATCCTTTATTATGGCTTACCCTCATTACTTAACACTAAACAAAAACCACAAAAACATCTAAATAATCACAAGTAGGTTAATGATCTTAATCCTACACCAAAGGTGATTAAGTGTGAGAATCTGACTTCACACTTAAGGTATTCTCATTACCCCTAATCAGAGGGAAGATGTGATGAGTTTACTAACCCATTGGTTTAGGCTTAAGCTCATTAACGTATGACAAACTTCAAAAGCAATAAAAGACTGAAAACACAAAAACAAACAATAATCGTCTCCTTCGGGATTCTTTTCTCATCTCATTCACTCATAAACGAGAACTTGCTTCTTCCGTCTAATGCAAGACAGTTTGCACCTGAGCCAGACAGGTCATACACTTGAGCATAGGCAAGTAAGCAGTTCACAAGTCAATTCACCTTTCAGTCTCTTTGGGTCGAACTACGGTGTTCTGACTTCCTCATTGCACGAGAGGATACGTAGGCATAACTTAACAGTTATCGAACAAAAGCCTCTGTATATTCCCCCTCATTCTAGCCTCATTCTTTTAGCCTCATGATCTTGAGCATTTCACTCCTGTTCTTACACTGACACTTCACTTATATACTTCACTTTTCTCTTACACTGACACCTGTACATTTTGTTTTCCAGCTCTTTTACACACAAATTGCACTGACACTACCCCTTTAAAACACAAATCTTTCAAGCGCGGATCCCGTCGAGTACGGCGGACAATCTGGGTGCTAATACCTTCCCAGGTTGTAACCAACCCCCTTTCTCAGTCTCTCTGGTTCGCAAACCGTCTTATCCATGTCTTTCTAGGTCTATGCAGCATTGCCTTTCCTCCGGGATAAAAATGCCTAGCTGGCGACTCTTTTCATCTCCAGTGAGTTCACGGCTGTGTGTTCTCATTGATCTTTTCGCCGACCGTTTGCGTATGTACCCTATCTGACCTAGCTTCATTTAGTGGGAGCGACAGTATCTTAGCATACTTAGGGACCTATAGCATGTAGCTACTTACTTTAGAAGTCATGTAACCTTTAGGTACCTTCACCATTTGACTTAGGTCTTATTTTGAACCCTAGTTCCATTCTAGGACGTTTATGGTACTTAGTCGCTTTTATGCTTTGATTTTACTTTCAATATGCATTGTCTTGCTAACTTTTGTTTTGTAGGGGGGAAGATTGAGGTAAGTCTCACTTCATTCCTATCTCTTATGCATTATAGTTGTGTTTACCTTAACACTTGGTGCTTGCTTATAGGTTTTTCCTTTCTTTAGAAACAACTTACCTTCCTTAGGAAGTAAGTTGATTTCTATGTTCTCTTTTCTTCTTTCCTTTTCTCATTAGGATTAGAAAACCTCATTAACCATAGGAACTCTCTTGTAAATAAACAAATAACTTAGGGTTGTGTCTTAGTCCCCCTTAGTTTATCCTTTTTCCAATTTGAGTCATTCTCTCTTCATAAAGAAAAATAATAAAACACCTAATGAGAAATCGAACAATCTTGTACGACACGAGACTTTGTTGCGGAGTGTTTATACACGTCCTGTTTCGGGGCGAGGTGTAAATGCTTCCCGCGATGGATAGGTCTTAGTACAAGACAATTCACAAACAAAATTCAAAACACTTCTCATAAAAGACAAAAACAAATAACAAGCGACTATCCTGCGAGAACTTCTCTTCTCATCTCATTCATTCACAACGCGAACTCGCGACGACTTGTCTCGCATGCAAGACGGTAAATGCACTCGTACCAGACGAGCCTGCAACACCTGAGCATAGACATACGCAGTTCCAGCATAAAAAACACAAACAAATAGTTCCCGCCTTAGTTAGGCGAACTACGTCGACTCTGATCCTCTTTATCCCGATGAGGTACGTAGGCAGCGGGGTAGGGCCCGTTCGAGCACATTCTTTATTTTCCCTACATTTCCCCCTTTCTTTTCATTCTCTTTTTCTAATTCCCTTTCTCATTTCTCATTCCAGTTCCAGTAGCGGTTTTATCCAGCAGCATCTTATTCTTTTACCCTTTGAAACAAACAAGCAAGCGTGGATCCCGTCGGGTACGACAGACGATCTGGGGTGCTAATACCTTCCCAGGTCGTAACCGACTCCCGAACTCAGATCTTTGGTTCGCAGGACCTTGTCCTTTCCTTCTTCCTTAGGTTTGTGCAACATTACCTTTCCCATTCTTTCGGGATAAAAATGTATGGCTGGCGACTCTAACATTTCCGCGCCACTTTCGCGTTTGTACCAGGATGAAAATCCCGGGAGCGACACAAGGAAAAGCAACATATCTTATCACTTCTTTGATCCCTCCTTGACTGGTATCAGGCAGGTCCAGTCCCTTATCACACCTGACCACATCCCACTGTTTAGAGAGCACTATGGGGGTATTTTGGACATGGTCATGGATCTTGATTCATCTTAAAGGAGCATGATCCACACATGCTTGCAGTTTTATGATCCTCCACTCAGGTGCTTCACCTTTCTTGATTTCCAGATGGGACCACTGCTAGAAGAGTTTTCCTTGTTGATTGGAGTTCCCATCAGGGAAGGGATCCCCTTAAACCCAGAGATGACTGCTCCCAGAAGTGAAGAGATAGCTAGGGCAATACATTTGGAGCCTGCCCTCATTGAGCAAAACATGACAACAAAAGTTGGGATTCCTGGCTTACATCTGGACTTCTTGATTTCTCAGGCCACCCTGAGAGCTGCAGCAGGAGAATGGAAGGCAGTCTGTGCACTTTTAGCCCTCAGTATATATGGGGTTATTTTGTTTGCATATGAGCCCAAGTTTATGAGTAAGAATGCCATCCACTTATTCCTGCTGAGGAACCCAGTGCCTACATTGTTGGGAGACTTATACTACTCCATCCATCAGAGAAATGAAAAGCAAAGAGGGAAGTTGGTCAGATGTTGTGCTCCTTTTTACTACTCTTGGCTGCTCAGACACTTGCCAAAATCAGATGCCTTCTTGAACCCCCATCAGCAGAAGAATTGGGCCAAGAGGTTCATTGCCTTAACATCAGATGATATCAGATGGTGCACCCAGAGCACCAAAGGCAAAGACATTATTACCAGCTGTGGGCAATACCCTAATGTGCCTCTGATAGGAGTAAAATGTTGCATCAACTACAACCCTTTAATGTTTAAGAGACAATTGGGATATGCTTTGGTTCATCCTCCCAGAGGACAAGATTTAGCTGAGACTCTCTACTGTGAAGTTCAACCTAACTCTGCTATTGTCAGACAAGCTTCCTGGGCTTGGGACAACATCCAGACCAAAGGGACATCCATCCTTGGAAGGTGCAACAATATTGCTTCAGCCCAGTACTCTGACTGGTCCCGTACTAGAGCTCAGATCACCAGGATGCCTTTCACATTGGAAGACACACCTGGACCTTCTACAGTACAACCTGCAACAACTATTAGCCTGGAAGAGTTTGAAAAGCTGAAAGAAAGGAATAATCAGCTATCTGAAGCCCTGAAGAAGACTCTCTGGGAGAGAAATGACAGTCGTCTGGACATTGAGAGATTGGAAAGACTCAAGACTGAACATCTGACCAAGACTGAAAGGACAGATGACTACATAAGGAAAGCAAGATCAGGGGAGTTGGTTTTGAAGAATGCCTGCAAGGAGGCCAAGATTCAGAAGGCTAGGGCTGAGCATTATCTGGAGGAAAGCCAGGCTAGGTGGATCAGGATCACCGAAGCCTGTGCACAAGAAGACCAGAGGACTCAGGCCAAGATAGAGCAGCTGGAGGCCAATGGGAAGAAGCAGCAGGAAGCTTTGTTGGCAGCTCAGAAGGAGATATCAGAATTGAAACTCCGGGCGGGGTTGAAGAGATCAAAGGATCAGGACAGGCATAAGAAGCTGACTAATGCCATTGCTACAAGGAACCTCCTCATTAGGACTATTACAGAGCACCCAGCTGGTCCAGTGACTGAGGCCCTCCTGAAGGAAGTTAGGGAGGATGACTTTGGATTGGATGTCTGATTCCTTTTGCTTGTATTTCTTTTCTTTTGATGTAATTTTTCTTTTGATTGTTGTATTTTGACCTACCATGGGAATGTATTGTAAACAAACTATGTATTTTCATCATTTGTAATATATCAGTTTTTTTTATTTATTGGTGGGCTTTATCTCTCAACATCATCAAGCATTTCCTCGAGGTCTGGAAAGGTCAAAACCAAAGAACCAAACCGGATACCCTTGGAAGACAAATAAGCATATTGCATTGCATACTAACATTTTCTTTGTTTTGTAGGTTTTTGTTTGTTATTTGTTTCTCACTTTGTTGTGGATTTCAGGAAACATTGCTCGAAGACGAGTGTTCCCTGTCAACCGAACACACTAGTACCCAACGCGAAACAACCTTCCGGGCATTCAGATGGATCAGGTACAGCAGGACCTGAATGAAGTAAGAAATCAAATGGCAAACGAAAGGGTTGAGATGAGAAATCAAATGACCCAGTTTATGGCTGTGATGACTGGCTTAGCTCAGAGCCAGGAAAGGCTGAGGGAATTAGTGGAAAGGCAGACTCCTGAAGAGCACCACCCTGGTACAGGAGGAACCAGCAATAATGAATGCGGGCAGCCTCGCATCGACCCACCAGAGTTTGGGCCTCATTTGAACCCAAATGTTAATGTCACAAGGAATATTCAAGGAAACACTGCTGGAGGCAGGATCTTGCAAGAAGATCCTCAGGAAGAGCAGTTCATAGTTATTGGGGCTGGGGATGAGGTTTATGACCGAAGTTTGGATGAGATTACTGAGAAACTGAGGTCTTTGGAATCTCATAATTCCCTAGGCTTTGACGTAATGGACATGGGGCTGGTAGATGGGGTGAGAATTCCTCACAAATTCAAACCCCCGTGCTTTGAAAAATATAATGGTACCTCCTGCCCGCGTACTCATCTGCAGTCTTTCTTGGGGAGACTCAAAGCTTATACCATGGATGAAAAGTTATGGATGTTCTATTTTGAGGACAGCCTGACTGGGGCATCAAGAGAATGGTATTCACATCTGACCAGGGCCACTATAAGATGTTGGAAAGACTTGGCCGAAGCCTTCATCCGTCAATACCAGTACAACCTAGACATGGCTCCCAATAGAACCCTTCTTATGGGCATGTCTCAGTCTTCAAGGGAAAGCTTCCGGGATTATGCTCAGAGGTGGAAACAGCTTGCTGCTGCTGTCCAGCCACCCATGTTTGAACGGGAAATGGCTGACATGTTTATGAACACTCTTCAAGGAACATATATTGACAGACTTGCTGCTTTCTCTTCCACCAGTTTTGTTGATGTAGTTATAGCTGGTGAGAGAATTGAGAGCCTTTTAAAGATGGGCAAAATCTCAGACAATGGTGCAAGTTCCTCCAACAATACAAGAAAACCTTTTTCAAGACCCCGAAGGGCGGGTGAAACAAATGTTATTCATGCAGGAAGGGGCAGACCCCAATACTCTCACAGATCAGTAGTAGCCGTTACTATCCCGGCTCCAGCTCCACAACAACCACTTTTTCCTCAACAACAACATCACTATCAGCAACAACCGCACTTTCCGCAACAAAGATCGTATAACAATAACAACAACAACCAACAACAGCGCCCCTTTCAACAGAGGCCATCTCAAGCAAATAGGGTGATTGACCCCATCCCTATGCCTTATGCCGTTCTACTGCCACAACTCCTTAAGCTCAACCTGGTTGAGTTAAGGACGTTGGCTCCACCATATCCTCTCAACCTCCCGAAGACTTATGATGCTAATGCCAGGTGTGCCTTTCATTCCAACGCACCTGGTCACAATATTGAGAAATCCTATGCCTAGTCATGGTCGATTCCAAAGCTCTCAACTTCGCACCTCCTCCAAATGTTACCAGAAATCCTATGCCTAGTCATGGTGGGCCCAGGATTAATGCCATAGAGGAGGACTAACCATCTGCACTGATTGATAGTGTTGCACATATTCGAACGCCGCTGGCAGAAGTCAAAGCTCAACTCTTAAGATGCCAAGTATTCCCAGGTTGTGAGGCCTGCTGCGAATCGTGCAAGACTGCTATTAATGGTTGTGAGAGGCTAAGGCTTGGCATAAATGGCCTTATCAGAGATGGCATTTTGGAAATTACCACAACAACACCTACAACATCAACAACTTTTTCTTCAGCAACAGCAGATCCTCCTACAACTGCAACAACTATTACTCCCACTGATTCATCCACGACTCCAGCAATCACTCCATCCATTATTTCAACAAACCAAAGTTCAGTTACGCTTACTTCTACAACATCAACACCCATTTTATCAACGAAATCGCCTACAACACCAACAAAAACTAATGAAGATGTCTCAACGGTCACGATCTATTACGACCCGACAACTGTTCATCCCAACAACAATTTTCAACAACAAACTGCAACACCTACTGTCAGATCTCCAGTCACAATCTATTACGACCCGCATACCATTACAGTTCCTTCCGCTGCAGCAATCAGTCCAGTCACCATTACGGTACCTGGACCCGTTCCTTATGAAAACAGTAATGCCATACCTTGGCACTACGGCTCTGATCTCTACTGCGACGGAAAGAAGATCACTCTAGATTCATCAACCTCTTCACCACAAGTTGACAATGTTGGGGGAGGCAGAGGCTTCACCAGAAGCGGACGCCTTTTTGCCTCACAAATACCGAGACCCAATGCTGAAGCAGAGGCTGCTGCTAAAGCAAAAGGGAAGAATGTGGTGCTCGAAGAGCCAGCTGTTAAAGAAACTCCGAAGACGTCTTTTGACCAAGAGGTGGACGAGTTCATGAGAATAATCAAAAAGAGTGATTACAAAGTGGTGGACCAGCTTCATCAGACGCCCTCCAAAATCTCTATATTATCACTGTTAATGTGTTCTGAAGCCCATAGGAATGCACTCTTGAGGGTCCTGCACGCAGCCTACGTGCCAGA
Organism: Lathyrus aphaca; assembly: GCA_963966055.1. Taxonomy (NCBI): domain Eukaryota; kingdom Viridiplantae; phylum Streptophyta; class Magnoliopsida; order Fabales; family Fabaceae; genus Lathyrus; species Lathyrus aphaca. Next base: position 366,207,505 of record OZ014521.1, read on the forward strand.
AGAGACTACAGTTAATCAGCTGGAAACAATGGTTGCAAATGTTAACACCAGTCATGGACTGGGCTTCACAGATGCTGATTTAACGACGGAGGGACGCAATCATAACAAGGCTTTACACATCACCTTAGAGTGCAAAGGTGTTGTCCTTTCTCATGTGCTGGTAGACATTGGGTCCTCGCTCAATGTTCTCCCAAAGAAAGCCTTGGTGAAGTTGGAATATGATGGTTTGGCATTACGTCCGAGTAACTTGGTGGTGAGAGCATTTGATGGCTCTAAGAGATTAGTGCTTGGAGAGATTGAATTACCCGTGATGGTTGGCCCACAAGTCTTCAAAACTACTTTCTTCGTGATGGACATTCGGCCGACCTACAGCTGTTTGTTGGGTAGACCCTGGATTCACGCCGTTGACGCTGTTACATCTACCCTTCACCAGAAATTAAAATTTGAGTGGGAAGGCCAGATCATCACAATCTGCAGGGAGGAAGACATTTTCGTTAGCCAGCTGGCTACTTACAAGTATATAGAGATGGATGGGGAGATCCACGAGACAATGAGCCAGGGGTTTAAGGCCCTTAACATCAATGAAGCAACTGCTGTGTCTAGAACATCCATTACTTCATATCAACAAGCCCGGAAGGTTGTTGAAGAGGGTACCGCTCAGGGATGGGGCAAGCTACTGCCAATAGAAAAGAAAGAAGACAGATTCGGGTTGGGTTACAAACCAATCCGACAAGATCAAGCAGAGGCTACAACGGAGCCCAAATTTGTCAGTGGGGGAATGCTTACCCCGAATGCCTTGAATAGTCTGGAAGACGAGGAAGAAGAAGACCGCAACCTGGAAAACTGGATACATCCAAGGATCCCGGGAAACCAAGTCTCTAACTAGTCTTCCCAAGAAATTATAAGAGTTACTCCTGCAGAGTAATTATTATTTCCTGTCTTTTAAGCATGCATCAAGTCCTGCATCTTGCCCAAGGTGTCAGGACTCATTTTGTAATAGGGTCATCTTGTATTTTGTGCAAATGATTAATTAATGAATATCAGGACATCTTTTGCAAACAAATCTTTTTTTTGCTCACTGTCTTTTTCATTTTTCACTTTTGTACAAAACAATAAAATGGCAATGTTTTCAAAATAACAACCTCATTTTCACTTATTCTATACAAGATAAAACTGATCACAAAAATGAACCAATCTCAACCCTTGCAGAGAGTGCCCTCCAGATTGCACCGACAACAATACTGCTATGACTTCGTATGACTTCGACAATCCGATTAATCAAACTGATGAAGGGGTTGAAGAAGACTATGAGATACCTGAAGAGCTAGCCAAGTTGTTAAGGCAAGAGGAGAAGGTAATCACCCCTCATCAGGAGGAGGTTGAGACCGTGAATCTTGGTACCGAAGAAGACTTGAAAAAAGGGAAGATTAGGGATCGTCTGCAAGATTCAGTGAAGGAACAGCTTATTGACATGCTTCGAGAGTACGTTGATGTCTTTGCCTGGTCCTATCAAGACATTCCAGGTCTGGATACCAACATCGTTGTGCACAAGCTGCCTCTAAAAGAAGACTGTCCTCCAGTAAAACAGAAGCTACGCCGTACTCGTCCGGATATGGCCATGAAGATTAAAGAAGAGGTACAAAAACAGTGGGACGCCGGTTTCCTTGCTGTAACTAGTTACCCGTCGTGGGTCGCTAATATTGTACCAGTGCCTAAGAAGAATGGAAAATTACCGATGTGTGTGGATTATCGGGATCTAAACAGAGCTAGCCCGAAGGATGACTTCCCTTTACCTCACATTGATGTATTGGTCGACAACACAACTCAGTTCTTGGTGTTTTCCTTCATGGATGGATTCTCAGGTTATAATCAGATCAAGATGTCACCTGAAGACATGGAGAAGACTACTTTCATCACACCATGGGGAACATTCTGTTATAAGGTGATGCCTTTCGGACTGAAGAATGCAGGTGCAACTTATCAACGGGCTATGGTGACATTATTCCACGACGTGATCCACAAAGAAATTGAATGCTACGTGGATGACATGATTGCCAAGTCCCTCACTGAAGAAGACCATCTGGTAAATCTGCTAAATTTGTTCAAGCGTCCGAGGAAGTATCAGCTGAAGCTAAACCCCAACAAATGCACATTCGGGGTACGTTCTGGTAAGCTGCTGGGGTTCATTGTAAGTGAAAAAGGAATTGAAGTTGATCCTGACAAAGTCAAAGCCATTCAGGAGATGCCTGCACCTAGGACTGAAAAGGAAGTTCGGGGGTTCTTAGGTAGATTGAACTACATATCAAGGTTCATATCTCATCTTACTGCGACCTGTGAGCCCCTGTTCAAATTATTAAGAAAAGAACAAACGGTCAGGTGGAATGAAGACTGCCAGAAGGCTTTTGACAAAATTAAGGAGTACTTACAAGAACCTCCGATCCTTATGCCTCCAGTTGAAGGAAGACCTCTAATAATGTACTTGACAGTATTAGAAGGATCAATGGGGTGTGTGCTAGGCCAGCATGACGAGTCTGGTCGAAAAGAGTATGCAATATACTACCTAAGCAAAATGTTTACCGACTGTGAACAACGTTATTCACTGCTCGAGAAAACTTGCTATGGTTTAGCGTGGGCTGCTCGTCGACTAAGGCAGTATATGTTGACTCACACTACCTTGTTGATCTCAAAGATGGACCCCGTCAAGTACATATTTGAGAAGCCAGCACTTACCGGAAGGGTTGCAAGATGGAAAATGATCTTAACAGAATATGACATTCAGTACACATCTCAAAAGGCCATCAAAGGCAGTGTACTGTCTGACTATCTAGCTGAGCAACCCATTGATGATTACCAACCCATGAGATTTGACTTCCCTGATGAAGACATCATGTTCCTGAAAGCAAAAGATCATGAAGAGCCTGTTCACACTGAAGGGCCTGACCCAAAAGAAGAATGGACAATGATGTTTGATGGGGATGTCAATATGAATGGACGTGGAGTTGGTGCAGTGCTCATTACACCTAAAGGAGTTCACATGCCTTTCTCGGCAAAACTCACCTTTGCATGCACTAACAATGAAGCTGAATACGAAGCCTGTATCATGGGTCTTGAGGAAGCCATTGACCTCAGGATCAAGACTTTAACTATATTCGGGGATTCAGCTTTGGTAATCAATCAGACCAACGGCAAATGGTACACTCACCAAGAGCATCTGATTCCATACTGGGACTATACAAGGAGATTATTGACTTTCTTTACAACAGTCAACCTTGAGTATATCCCTCGAGACGAAAATCAGTTCGCAGATGCACTAGATACCATTTCCTCCATGATCAAAGTTCAGGATGCCAACTTTGTGCCTCGGATTTCAGTATCCAGACTTGACAGACCAGCATACGTATTCTCCGTGGACATTGCTAAAGATGACAAGCCTTGGTTCCATGACATCAAAAGCTTCTTAGAGGATCAAACATACCCACCTGGGGCATCATCCAATGATAAAAAGACATTAAGAAGGCTGGCTGGTAGTTTCTTCTTGAATGTTGATGGTTCGTTATACAAGAGGAACTTTGACATGGTACTTCTCAGATGTGTTGATAAGACAGAAGCAAATTTGCTGATGCACGAGGTGCATGAAGGATCTTTCGGTACCCATGCTGGAGGACATGCCATGGCTAAGAAATTGTTAAGGTCAGGTTACTACTGGATCACAATGGATGCAGACTGTTGTGCCTATGCCAGAAAGTGTCATAAATGCCAGATTTATGCAGACAAAGTGCATGTGCCGCCAAATCCATTGAACGTGATGTCTTCACCTTGGCCCTTTGCCATGTGGGGCATTGACATGATTGGAAAGATCGAACTGACTGCTTCAAATGGCCACAGATTCATCCTGGTAGCCATTGATTACTTCACCAAATGGGTGGAAGCAGCTTCGTATGCCAACGTCACCAGACAAGTGGTAGCCAGATTCCTAAAGAGAGACATCATTTGTTGGTATGGAGTACCCGAGCGAATCATTACTGATAATGGTTCTAATTTGAACAACAAAATGATGGCAGAACTGTGCCGGGACTTCAAAATCCAACATCACAATTATTCTCCTTACATGCCAAAGATGAATGCCGCTGTTGAGGCAGCTAACAAGAATATCAAGAAGATTGTGCAAAAGATGGTGGTTACATACAAAGACTGGCATGAAATGCTACCATTTGCCTTGCATGGGTATCGTACCTCAATCAGAACATCCACTGGGGCAACACTGTATCAACTTGTGTATGGTATGGAGGCAGTCCTACCTGTTGAAGTTGAATTACCCTTCTTACGGGTATTGATGGATGTCAAACTGAATGAAGCAGAATGGGTCCGATCTCGGTACAATCAATTGAGTCTGATAGAAGAGAAGAGATTAGCTGCAATTTTTCATGGGCAGTTATATCATAAGAGAATGAAGAAAGCCTTCGATCAGAAAGTCAAGCTTCGGGAATACCAAGTAGGAGATCTTGTGCTGAAAAGACTCCTTCCTCCTCATACAGACTACAGGGGCAAGTGGACTCCGAACTATGATGGTCCGTTCATAGTAAAGAAAGTATTCTCTGGTGGATCACTGATGCTCACTACTATGGATGGTGAAGATTTCCTATCCCCTGTGAATTCAGATGCAGTTAAAAAATAATTCGCATAAAATGACCCGCTGGACATAAAAACAGAATGTAAGTCCAGGAAAAAATAGGGCATCCCGGCGAGTCAAAAACAGAATAAAAGACTCGGGCAAAAATAAGGGAAAAATAAAAAAAAATGTGTACACCCGCTGAGTTGAAAAGCCGCATTGGACAGCTCAGGCAAAAATGGGTATCCCGGTGGATTGAAAACCCGAAAGGGCGATCCATGCAAAATAAGGGAATAAGCGAACAACTGCATTCTGAATTCGTCTGTATCACTTACAACATGGAAAGCTTTGAAAGGTTAAAGCATCGGTCATAATCAACTTTCTTCAGAAAGCAGGATAAGAAGAACGTCAAGGTCATACGGGTCATAGCAAAGGGAAGCTCACTGAAGCATCGTCAACATTGCCAGCACCTTTATTTTTCTCAATTTATAGCAATCTCCTCATTTCAGGGGATTTGTTTCTTTGATTGTATTTGCCAATTCAGGGCACCCAAATTAATAAAATTAGAGTTTGCAGTCACACTTCGTCTTGTACATTTCTGGTTCGTTTGCAAAATGTCCAATATCCATAATATTTGCATAAAACAAATGTGTCTTTCTAATTACATGCTTGCAGGAAATGTATTTACTTCCAGGAATATCTAACTCCTATGATGGAATCCGGTAAGGGATGCCTCGGGACATTTGTGCGTTTCTTTGTCTTAACAGGATTGCAGGTATTCAATATGCGACATGGGGCATGCCATGCACTTCCTCCCCTAACAATATCTGGAATGTTTTTCCCTAGAGAAGTTGCCAAGGCATCACTTCCCCAACACATTTTCTTCAAGCAACATCAGTAAATGCTCACATCTCCAGCTGAGTTGTCAAGCCTCCTCATCCTCAGCAGGATCCTCACAAAATTCTCTAGGAAGATCGTTCAGTGATCTTTCCTCCCCCAGAGTGCCAGATCTCTCATCTTCAGCAAAGTTAGGGAACCATCTCCCCACAGAGCTCCAGCCTCTCCCAAGAAGAGCAATGTCTGAAATTCTCACACAACAAAGTGACAGAAGCTTCCTCATCCCCAGCTGGGTTATCTCCTCACCAGATAGGTCTATCAGTGATCTAATCCCCAAGCAGAATCATATGTCTTATCAGATCTGCCAATGATCTCACCCCCAGCTGGGATATCACTTCAAGCAGATCAGCCAGAGATCTTCACAGTAGCGGGATTCAACTCCCGAACTGGTTTCTTTTACATAATCATAGAATTCACATCATTTTTCCCCAGAGCGTAGCATCCCATCTAATACAGAGCATTACGGCAAAAATCAAACATATTTCATGATCACAAGTCAGGTTCGAACCAGTTACCTGTAAATACCAACAGTACTTCATCAGCAATATACAAAATATATCCCTTGCACATAAAAGCCAAAGCGTCCCCTTTTCACTCTCAAAATATAGATACATGCTCCTTTTGATACCCGTCTGTGTCACCTTTCCCCAGTAAAGTAGCCAGAACACTTTCTTCTCGACACTCGTCCGTGTCACCTCATATTTCCCCATAGAAAGCCAAAACACCCCCTTTGCAAAACACAACACATGTTCATATATACTTTCGACACTCGTCTGTGTCATATCATCCCCTACAGATATAAACCAAACCAAATGCTTATACACTCTCCTGACACCCGTCCGTGTCACCTATCCCCAACACAGTTGTCCAAATACTAGTCTATTATACACTTGTTTCGACACCCGTCCGTGTCATCTTATCCCCACAGGTTGCTAGAGTACGCTCATAACTTGTACACTTTCTCTTCTGATACTTGTCCGTATCATGGTCTTAAGGATGCTCGTCCGCATCTTTAATCTATACACAGCGTCAAACACTAATACCTTTTTATTTCGAAAAGCGTAAGCACTCGTCCGTGTTTACCATTCCCCAGCAAATCGCCAGCAAAACAACTTTTTCTATCTAACATTCGTCCTATGTCATGATACTTTCGGCAGCCGTACCCTGCCAGGTGATCGTCCTTCACCCTCGGATGACCGTCCCTCATCCTTTCCCCCAGCGGAGTCTCCATTATTGGAACCCTTTTCTATCCGGCATTTGTCCTATGTCGCGATACTTTCGGCAGCTGTACCCTGCCAGGTGATCGTTCTTCACCTTGGGTGACCGTCCCTCATCCTTATCCCCAACGGAGCAGCCGTCCCCTTCTAGGTGATCGCCCTTCACCTTTTTTGATGATCGTCCTTCATCATTTTATCCGATGGCCGTCCCCGTTGTTGATCTTGTTATCTGACATTCGTCCTATGTCATGATAAATCCTGAGAGCATCCGTACCCTGCTAGGTGATCGTCCTTCACCTCTTGATGATCGTCCTTCATCATGTTTATCCGATGGCCGTCCCCATCGTCGACCTTTTCTATCCGATATTCGTCCTATGTCGTGGTAAAGAGCAGCCGTCCCCTGCTAGGTAATCGTCCTTCACCTTTGATGACCGTCCCTCATCATTATTTCATTTATTCTTTGAACCGATGGCCGTCCCTGTCGTTGTTTACCTTTACTTTGCAGACCTGATGGCCGTCCCCATCATTGCCTTTACTTTAATCCCCAGAAAACATTGTTACCTTACTTGATGGTCGTCCCCGTCATGTTCTCTTTATTTCCCCAGCATGTCGGTCGTCCCCGTCATTGCTTTATCCCCAGCAGTCGTCCTCTGCTCGATGGTCGTCCTCCATCGCCCGCACTTTACAAATCATACTATACTTTCCTTTCACAACTTATATCCCTTTTCTTCTTCACCCTAGTGAGTGCAAATTTTGGACTGTCTTTGGTATACAACCACAAGTTATCTTATTTGTCTATTAAGCCAGGCGCTTACATCCTACACAGCTAACTCATGTTTGAATAGGGACAGCTGTAAACACCCCAAATTTTCCCTCAATAATTTCACACCATGGCTTGTGATCTTTCCATATTTTCATTAGTTTAAGCATACCATATCATATTGCATTTTTTGTTTCATTGCATTAGTTCAAGTTCATCTGCATCTAGGGTTTGTGATCTGAGCAATCCAAGATCCATTTAAGACACTCCAAAGGCAATTTACCATATCATGAGGGTCCATGTATGTTCAATCATCATATTATATCCTTCAAATATCAAGGAAGTCAAAGAATCACAAGAACTTGCACAACATGGAAGCAGAGCTAGGGTTTCACTACACAAATGACCTGAAATTAGGGTTTTGGTTTCAAAGGCCATAACTCCAAATTTTTTGGTCATTCTTTTTTCTAAGGGCCTCTATATGTTATAAGGATCATGTGTACCAAGTTTGATGAAGAAATTCATTGTGGAAGTCATCTGTTCATTGGGTAACTTCTTGAGCAAGTCAGAGCAAAATCAGGGCATCTGAGACCCCCAACAATGGAACCAAAGTGGATTTTTCATCAAATTGAAGTTATATGATCTTTATTTGATCATTGAAGTTCTTATAAGTTCACAAAATTGAAGAAAAGTGAGCTAAACCAAAAGTTGCCAAAAATGGAAATGACTTGTAATGTAAACTTTCCATTTTGGGAAAGTTTTTCAAACTCCTCTTTCTCAACCAAAAATGCTTCAAATGAAAAATTGTTGGTCATGAAAGTTTTATATTGGATCATTCCCTTTTCAAAAAGTACAAGAACAAGTTCTAATTCATTATGGAACTCAAGTTATGGCTGTTCAAAGTTGGCAAAAATCACATAATTTTCAAGAATGCACCAAAGAGGATTCTTTGCAAAACCACTTGCCAATTCATTTTGTGACTTCATACACACTTCTAATCATCATACAAACATTGTACATTGCATAAAACTCATAATTTCCCAAAGAATTTCAAGATTCTATGCCTTGAACATCAAGAATTCTCAAAGGGGCCCAAACTTCATGAATTTGCAAAACACCACATAAATTTCCATCCACTTGCTGAATTGCCTCAAGACTGATTCTATGGACATCCTTGATCCATGCTGCGCATGGACAAGCCAATGAGCCAGCTACACCATTTCCCATACCTCAAGTACAACACTTTTGACTTTTTGGCAAAAACACCCATACCAATCACAACAGTCCACCACCCACTCTCTGCCCAATCCAGACTTTACAAGCATGCTCCAAGGGTTCATTTTCATAAGACACACAAGCTTAACACTCCAAGAACTCAACATTGCCAAAATCACTCTCTCTTGCAAAAACCTTAGAATCTCTCAGCTCACATACTTAATCTTTACACTTCCATCACCATTCATCTTAGAATCATAAACTGAACACAAAGCAACCATTAGAACAGCCAAAAATACCCCATACACAAAACACGATTCTTGGCCAGTTCAGCTGCTACAACACAAACCAGCCACTCTCAAGGCCTTTCAAGCATCAAAGCTTCATCAGGAGGTTAAAGGGATTCATTTTGCATAAAGAAAGTGGCCAGAAAGCTCAAGTTTGAAAAGCTTCATCTCAGGTAGTCATCTCAAATCATTTTTCCAGAACTCCTTTTTTATGTTACAATGTGAAAGAGCATGCTTCACTGATCACTCTGAGCTTTGTATTTTCGAAAATGGTTAAGAAATGAGTTTGTATGAATGTTCTGAATTTTTTGCCATTTTTGATCTTTCCTTCGAATCTTGTTCATGAGCAATTATAAATCTGTTTTAGGGGTGGATTTGAGTTTAGGATAGTGAGAGGGTTTGATCTGGAGCTTTAGAGCTCCAGAAATAACCTAGGGTGAAAGTTGGGGATTTTCAGGGGAGAGGGCAGTCGGAGAGGACGACCGGAGCTCTTCTCCGGTGACCTGAAAGTCATTAATGTGTTAATTAGGGTTAGGGTTTTGTTTGAATGTGGGCCGTCTGATTGTAGGTTCCCGCGCGTGATGAATGGTGTGGATCACATCATTAATTTTTAATCTGGATTTAATATTTAATTAATTAGGATTAAGTGGATTTGAATATGGACCATCAGATGTGGCGCGCAGTCAACCATTATTTTCCCAGTTTCAATCCAAGCCCTCGATTGCTCATACTTTTCATTTATTTAATTTTTATTGCATATTTTCTTATTTATTTTTGCACCATTTATTAAAAATAGCTAGAAAATCCTAAAAAATATTTTATTCTGCATTTTGACTTCAAATAATTTTCTTAACCCAAAAATATTTTTATTTTTATTTTTTGCATTTAAAAATCATTTTTAAAACATTTAAATGTTTATTTTAATTAATTAATGGAAATTAATTAATTAAAATATCATTTAGGTTTCTAAAATTCCCAAAAAAATTCACATTGCATCTTAGGACATTTAGAAACATTGTCATACCATCCATATAAATTTCTTTTTGGTTTTGAACAATCTTTGACAATTCTCTTGAATTTAGGGTTCATAAAATTCCTATTTTTGAACCCTAACTTCAAGAATTCTTTTCTGCCTAACCATGAATGGTATGACATTTATTCTTTTTGCATTGTTCTTCATTTAGGATGTAGTATCTAGCATAATTTTGTCACAAATTTCTTCTGCATTTTTTATTTAATTTGCATTTTTCCCTTTAGGCACCTTAAAACCCTTGATAACTTAGAAAATTCATAACTTCCTTTAGGTTAAGAGTTAGGTCTCCTCCTTTGGGGTGTGATATCATATGGGGTTAGGGTCCCTTTAAGTTCATTTTCAATTTTTTATATTATGATTTGCTTCTGTTTTTGACTTTTGCATCTCATGTTGCATGAAAACCCTAATTTCTCATGTTCACTTACATACATCTTGCATATGCATTCATTCAAGAACTTTCCATGACATTTTTTGCATCTACATAACATATAAGACATCATAGGACATATTAGAATCATGCTTCCTCATTTCTTCATCCATTTTCCATGTTATGCATTCATTTCATTCCATGAACATTCATGTGCATTCATGCTCCCTTTATGCTTCATTTGCATCCTCATTACTTGTATGATAATCCATAGCATTTGGTATGCCTTTTCATCATCTCTTAGCATCATTTGCATCATGAACATGCTTCTGGTTTTGGTTTGTATCCTTGCATCCATTTCATTTTCATTTCATTCTTTCTTTTATGCTAACCATTTCAGGTGATAAGTACATTGAGAAGTGAATTTTCCTTCACTTCTCACTTCTCTTCTCTTCCTCTCTTATGCATTCATTGCTGTATTTTATCTTTGCTTTAGAGTGAGCCTGCTCATTCATGTTCTTCCTTCACTTTCTCTTTTCAAGTAACTTATCTTCTTAAGTGAAGTAAGTTAGCTTGTTTCTTCTGCTTCTCTTTCTTTCTTCTGCTTCTTCCTTGGTGGCTATTATTGAAGATCTCTTGCAAGCCTCATAAAACCTAGGAACACCCAAGCATGATCACAATTAGGGTTTGACTAGTCCCCCCATAGTTTTACCTTTGTGTCATCTTTTGTGTCTCTCTTCTCATCTCATAATCAGAGACTAAACCTTTAAGGTTTTAAGGCTTTGTGATTAAGATTATGTCTGCATCCTTCTCTTAGGATGGAGTGTATAAATTTAATCCTAAGTGTTAAACCCTTAATGTTTTTAAATCTCTTAATCAATCCATATAATAATCACTAATACAATAACTTGTAACTTGGGCATTGCATTAGGGTTCTAATTCTTCCTTAATTGGTTAAGAAGGACTAACCCTAGTGTTAATGGACAAGTCCCCCTCAAGTTGTCTTACAAACCATAAAATTCACTTCTTAACCTTACCATTAACTAAAATCCACTTTAATAAAGGCTTTGTTTTGTCATGAGGTTAATCCCTAATCATGGATTAAGTTGGGGTATCTTCCTCAGCTTAAATGCTCTCATCTAGTATCCTTCTATTAGGATGGTGTAATGAGTCCATTAAATCTTTGATTATGGCTTAAACTAAATACTCAACACTAAACAAAAACTCCAAAAACAAACATCTAAATAATCACAAGTAGGTTAATGATCTTAATCCTACATCATGGTGATTAAGTGTGAGGTGCTTATTTCATACTTAAGGTATTCTCATTACCCCTAATTAGAGGGAGGATGTGATGAGTTTACTAACCCTTGGTTTAGGCTTAAGCTCATTATCTTATGACAAACACAAAAAAGCAATAAAAGATTGAAAACACCAAAAGCAAGCAATGATCGTCTCCTCCGGGATTCTTTTCTCACCTCATTCACTCACAAACGAGAACTTGCTTCTTCCGTCTAATGCAAGACAGTTAGCACCTGAGCCAGATAGGTCATACACTTGAGCATAGACAAGTAAGCAGTTCATCAGTCAATTTATCTTTCAGTCTCTTTGAGTCGAACTACGGTGTTCTGACTTCCTCATTGCATGAGAGGATACGTAGGCATAACTTAAATGTTATCGAACAAAAGTCTTTGTCTATTCCCCCTTTCCCAGCATTATTCTTTTAAGCCTCATTCCTGAGCAATTTCACTTCATATCTCTTTTGCACTGACACTTGTACATTCTTTTCAGCTTTTGCACACAGATAGCGCTGACACTACCCCTTTAAACACAAACTTTCAAGCGTGGATCCCGTTGAGTACGACGGACAATCTGGGTGCTAATACCTTCCCAGGTTGTAACCAACCCCCTTTCTCAGTTTCTCTGGTTCGCGACCGTCTTATCTATCTTTTTCTAGGTTTATGCAACATTACCTTTCCTTCGGGATAAAAATGCCTAGATGGCGACTCTTTTCAATTCATCTTCATGTTCTCCTTTCGCCGACCGTTCGCTCTTGTACCGGGATGCAAATCTTTGGGAGCGACAGGCAGCTTAGGCAAAAACGGGTATCCCGGTGGATTGAAAACCTGAAAAGGCAATCCAAGCAAAAGTTAGAGATTAAAGCGTATGATTATGTCTCGTTGGATCACTCATGTAACCCCAACTAGTTGTGCTATCTGACTCAAGTTCGAACATATAAAGATCAATCCAATTGTTTCCATCTCGACAGCAAAGGATGAGATACTTGAAGATAATGGCAATAGTGGAATTGAAACTCAATAGGATTATTTTTCACATAGCTGCTTTTTGTAAAACTTTTATAAATTCCTCTTACTAGGATTTCTGTCTCCTTGTACAAACTTGCCTGTGTATAGGCTACTTTCTAAAAATAAATAAAATATCGTCTTTGAATCCAGATTTACTTTTACCTTGTTTACCTAAACGAAAACGTCCTTTGGTTGTGTTTGAATGTATGTATGCTTTTGAATATGATTGATGTTTACCAGAAATGCATAAAATGTAGTAATAGTATTTACTAAGGACGAACGAACGTAGGAATTCAACGAAACATCGCCAGTTCATCCCCACAGAGTAATCATTTCAGATACTTCAAGTAACATCTCCCCTCGGATTTATGTCCATCTCTTTTATCCTCAGTCAGGATATTCAGGAACTTATTCCTTCAATAAAAGCACGACGAACGAAGACGGGAGGTTATAAGTACCATACTATTAAACAAGACGGGAACGAAGTCCTCATATTCCTCAGCAGCAAACCGGGATTTATTTTCCCTATCCAGCAGTTGTTATACAAAGATATCCAGACACTTCAGGCTGCATGATTCATACATACATCGTTTACATCATATCATAACATACACATCCGTAATGCATAAAACATTTACTTAGGTACATCATGCCATACATGCATACATATTGCATAAACTATCCTTTTCTTGTCAGGATAGTTGCAGGCAGATAAATACTATCAACAACTCAAAATAGTTCAGAGACGATCTATACGAAGATCTAATGCTGATACTTGATTCAGAGATAATCGCTACGAAGGTTCATTTCTGATAATCAATGCTCAAGTTGTCCTCGGAAGGGTACGTAAATGATCTATAGGAAGATCTAGTGCTTGATCCAGGATATTTCCAGAGGAGATAATCGTTACGAAGATTTATTTCCAATGGGATAGTGTGTAAATGATCAATACGAAGATCTAGCACTTAATCCAAGAGATTCTTTCAGCAGGAGTTCAGGAGCAATCACCACGAAGATTTAATCCTGATATTCTTTCTATCCTTGGGATGGTACGGGTCTATATGAAGATCTATTACCTAATCCGGGATATTTTCTAGAAGAGATAATCGCTACGAAGATTTATTTCTAATGGTCTATGCAACAGTTTATCTGTGGGATGGTACAATAATGATCGATACGAAGATCTTGTACTTAGCCCAAGATATTACCAAAAGCAATTCAGAAAAAATCGCCACGAAGATTTGATTCTGATGCTTAAGTTAAAGTATGTTCCTAAAGATGGTTCAGAGCCGATCTATACGAATATCTAAGTACTGACACCTAATAAAGTATATTCTTTTCCCCAGAGATAATGCAGATACGATCTATACAAATATCTATTGTTGACATTCAACTCAAACCATGTTACAAGAATGATTCAGAGACGGCCTATACGAAGACCTAGTACTGATATCCAGTGACAACATAAAGATACTACCATTTTCTGATATTATGGATGGAATCTATAAGCCCATCTCTAGTTCCTCTGAGTGGCATATTTAAGCCCACTCCAGCATATACAACCAATCAGGAGTATTACTTTACGCACTGGCGAGTGCAAATTTTTGGGCTTTTGTATTCAATTTCCTTCAACCTTCCAAGTCACGAATGACACACAGGCCAATCTAACTCCTCAGGTTTCAGAAAATTGAACAGGGGCAGCTGTTGAACCCCAAAATTTGCCCTCACCTAGACCAGACATTGTGTACTAAGGTGTCCCAAGAGGTTCACAAGTTTCACAAGGTTCACAAGGTTCACAATTAGTCAGAAAGTTTGACAATTCCCTCAGACAAAGCATCCTCCTAAGCAATACATCCTAAACTAGGGTTTAGAGTTTCATCAAGCTAAATGGATTTCCAAGGCTTAAAGTGAGCTTCATAGCATCCTATATGTCTTCAAGAATCCCTAGGTCAAGTTTCAAGGCTTTCCCAAAAGATTTGCTCAGTCAAATGATCAGATAAGCTAAAATAAGTCAAAGCAGTCAAAAAGTCAAACTAAGGTCAACTGTGGTCAAACCAAAGTCAAACTTCATGATTTTTTGCCAACATCAAGTATATGAAGTAAAATTCATCATTTGATCAATGGTTGATCATGAATCATCAAGGAGATTTCAGATCATCAAGAATCAGGAGTTTCTAAATTAGGGTTTTCACAGGAAACGTCAACTGAACTTTGACCGGCCATAACTTTCACATGCTTCATCAAATATTTCCCATACAAAGCTTATTTTGAAGGAAATTGAATTCTCTACAACTTTGTGTCTCACAAGCCAAGCCTAAAAATGTTTCATTTGGAAGGTATGAGCTAAGACATTATAGGTCATTTTAAAAGTCAACAAAAAGTCAACATCTTCCAAAGGGCATAATTTGAAAATGGTAGAGGATATGGACATGAGACCAATGAGGTTGGTTATAGGACTCTCTGAGCTTTCCAAAATGTCCAAGAACACCCTCATAGCCTTAAAATTGAGGGAGATATGTCTTTGCAAAGTTGGGAAATATTTGGGAGGTTTATGAAGCAAATAGGGCCTTAAAACCAAAATTCTTCAAATGGGCTTACAATGTTGTGATCCAATCCATACAAGGACCTCAAGCACGAACTAAAGCAATCAAATTCTTATTTTTTTATTATTTATTTATTATTTATTTTGATTTTATTCATTAAAATACAATTTAAATATAAAATAAATATGAAAAATCAAATATTGGACAAGATATGTGATTGGAAATTATCTAAATCATATTTAGAATGATTGGGAATGAGTTAAAATCAGATTGACCAAAACTAGAAAGGTTTGATGAGATATTTTCAATATTTGAAAGTGTGAATCTTCATGATCAAACAATCACTACAAAGCCCAAAAATCCAGCTTCTTTTGACATAATTCTCTTCCATACATATACACAAACTAAAGACAATCACAAGGACACGAATTTGCTGCCTCCAATACCAAGAATAAAACTTCAAATTTTACAAAAAATCTCACAATCGGATTCTTTGTTGCAGGTCATATCAAAGTGTTTTGAAGGTTGCAAAACATTCCTAGATGATCACTGAACCTATTTGAATCATTTACAGCATCTAAAACATGACATATTGCTTAAACCGAATCACTTTTGTTCTTGGTTTTGAAATTTTCGATTCTCACTATTTATGCATTGCACACTAATTTTGTTTGTTGATTCATGATTAGGTGAAGCTTGTGATGGATTCTGGGCAAAAATCTTGGAGAAACCGTGGCTAAATCGTTAGATGCCATTCTAGGGTTTATACTTTCTAATTTAGGGTTTTCCAATTTAATGGATATTAATTCATTTTGAAACCATAGATCAACTCAAGTGTATGGATCATTATTGTGTTAATAATTTGATAAAATTGTATGTATTTGGCTATGTATGAATTTCGCAGGTTCAAGCATGCAGAAGAATTCGCAGGAAAATCCCTGGATGAATTCGCAGGAAAACCTGCGAATCCTGAGGAAGAAGATGATGAAATTGGCGCTGAAATTGAATTTTAAAAACTTGTTTTACCTTATAATGATTTATTGATGATTATTTGTTGAACGCGCCCCATGTGGCTCAACTGGTTAGAATGTTTGTATGTTATTACAATGGTCATGGGTTCGAATCAACTCCAGACCATTTTGTTTTGTGTTTTATTTATTTTTGCAGGTTTAAAACAAAAGGATTGATACTCACTTCATACACACAAGACGCGCATGGCCTGGTGGTGGTGATGTTGGACCAAAGGGTGGAAAGCCTAGGGCGTGGGTTCGAATCCCAGCCCCAGGTATTTTGTTTTTCTTCAATTAGTTTTGCATTTTATTTTATTTATATTATTTAATTCATTTAATTTCTTAATAAAAATAATTTCTAAATAAATATTATAATATTTTCTTATAAAAAACTTTATATTTTCAAAATCATAATTTATTTTCTTAAATTTAAATTGTCTCTATTTATTTTATAATATGTTTATATTTATTATTATCATGTATATATTTTTGTAAATAAATTAAATAATTAGGTTTAGAATAATTTTCTTAACCCTAATTTAATTAACCCTAATTTTCTCAACCCTATTTTTTCTTAACCCTAATTTTCTTAACCCTAATATTTAACCTAATTTTTTATAAACCTAATTAAATCATTAATCATTATTTTAATATGTAAATAGTTTATTATTTGTTTATTATAATTAATCTTATTATTCTAATTAATTCTTAAAAAAAACTTTTCTAATATTAATTTTTCTTGCTAAATTTCTTATTTCTTTTATTTTATTATTCTAACCTTTATTCTTATTTTATTATTACTAATATTTAATTATTGCTTATTTATTATTATTATTATATTTATCATTATTATTATTTCTCGATTATATTGTAATTGTCCCAAAGCCTTGTAATATTTATAGGTTTATATTTTTGCTTGATTTTTATTGTAAATATTTTACTATGTGGTTAGTAATTCTAGGGTGTGTATAACATGTTTGTAATTAAAATAACTTAGAAAAATTAATCTAAAAAGATAAATATCTGAAAATAAACACGCACACACGTAAGTCGATCTTTGATCACCATCTTGCACTTCCTAGGGTTGCCTCTCAGTTGCCTAATTCAAAAGGTCAAGTAGGGTGTCTTAAGCAAGTCCCTTCATAAATATCATCAAGTCCCTATAGTTTTAAAGATCAAGTCCCTTCGAGGTTGCCTACGATAAATGATCTTGTCCCTTCGAATAAAAGATGATAAGTCCCTACGAATTGCTAAAGACATCCTACAGTTGCCTATATCCAGATGTCCCTACACATGTCCCTTAATCACATCCAAGGTAATGACTACCTATTCCTTAATAATAGGGATAGTCTTACCATTGAAAGAACATAAGAACAGTAAATACTTAATATAGGGTAGGTTTCTCTTAATTACTTGCTCACATTTCAAAATACTCTTTACACCCCACTTTTCAAACAAATTTTCAAAAACAAGGCTTTGTATACATCCATACGAGGATCATTACAAAGTACTTAGAAAGTTTCTAATCACACACTACAATCTTGCAAACAAACAAAGTGATCTAAGTAACTAAGAGCCCATGGATAACCATGGATATAAAGGGTGCTAACACCTTCCCTTTATATAACCTACCCCCCGAACTCAAGTCTTTTAAAAATAGGTCTTTCCTGTTCTTTTATGTCCTTTCCACTTGGATAAAATAAAAGTCGGTGGCGAGTCTTGCTATCCGCAACATGACTAAAAGTCACTTCTCCCACCGTGTTACAAAAGGGTCCGGAACATACTTCTGAAGTTGCGAAACATGGAATACATCATGCAAATTTGACAACCGCGGAGGCAACACCACTCTATAAGCAACTGACCTAACTCTTGCCGAAATCTAATACGGACCAATGAATTTCAGAGTGAGCTTCTTCGACTTCAAAGCATGTCCAACGCCCGTTACCGGAGTAACTCTAAAAAATACATGGTCTGCCTCTTGAAATTCAAGATCTTTCATTCTCTTATCATGATAACTCTCCTATCTACTTTGTGAAGTCTTCATCTTCTCTCGAATCAACTTCACTGTCTCAGTGGTTTGCTGAACAATTTCAGGTCCAAGCAATATACTCTCACCTGATTCATGCCAACACAAAGGTGTTCGACATCTTCTACCATACAATGCTTCAAAAGGCGCCAAGCACCTCCTTGTTCAAGTACACAAGCTCTTAACAAATCTTACAAAGATTGTATAGTCCTTTCCGTCTGCCCATATGTCTGCGGATGATAAGCGAAGCTCAACCTCAACTTCGAGCGCAATGCCTCTTGCAAACTCTCCCAAAATCTAGAAGTGAATCTTGGATCTCTATCTAATATAATGATCAACGGAATCCCATGAAACTTTACGATCACACGAATATAAATCTCGACCAAACTCTGCAATGAAAAGTTAATACCAATCGGGATAAAATGTGCCAATTTCATCAGTCGATCAACAATTACCCAAATCGCATCATTCCATCTCGGAGTATTAGGTAACCTCGTAACAAAGTCCATAGAGATACTATCCCAATTCCATTCTGGAATATCCAATGGTTGCACCAAACTAGCAGGTTTATGATGTTCCACATTCGACTTATGACAAGTCAAACAAGCGTACACGAAGTGAGCTATGTCACGTTTCAATCCAGGCCACCAAAATATCTTTTTCAAATCCTGATACATCTTTGTAGCTCCCTGGTTCACACTCAAACTACTTTCGTGACCTTCTTCAAGAATCATACTTTTCAGTTCTGGATCTTCAGGAATACAAATTCGCTCACAAAATGTCAATATACCTTTATCATCCATATGAAAATCACCATTTCCCGCATCCTCATCTCTAACCATCAAGTCTAACAACTTCACATCTGACTTCTGGCTCTCTCTGATATTAGTGAGAAAATTATTGTTAATCTTCAACATTCCCAGTTTCACACTGTACGATGTCTGCTCACAGACCAAACTCATGTCTCTGAATTTCTCAATCAACTCCAACTCTCTCATCATCATAGCCGACATATGAATTGTTTTCCGACTCAAAGCATCTGTTACGACATTAGCTTTATCGAGGTAATAATTCAAGCCGAAATCGTAATCCTTTAGAAATTCCAACCAGCTCTGCATTATATTCAGTTCCTTTTGGTCAAATAGATACCTCAAGCTCTTATGATTGCTAAACACCTCGAATCTAGAACCTTAAAGGTAATGTCTCCAGATATTTAGTACAAACACCATTGTTTCCAACTCCAAATCATGAGTAGGGTAGTTCCTCTCATGAATCCTAAACTGATGTGAATCATAAGCCATCACTTGGTTATTCTACATCAATACTCCTCCTAAACCCATCAGAGAAGCATCATAATAAACCAAAAACAACTCATCTGGTTTAGGAAAAATTAAAACTAGAGTTGTAGTCAATCACTTCTTCAGCTCAACGAAGCTTCGCTCACAATGAATATCCCACACAAATGCCTTACCTTTACAGGTTAACTAGATCAATGGAAGATCTAACTTCGAAAACCCCTCAATGAATCTTTGATAATAACCATCTAATCCCAAAAAGCTTCTGATCTCGGTCACCGACTTCGAAGCTTCCCATTAAAGAACTGTATCTACCTTGGATGGATCCACTGTAATACCATTACTCGAAATGACATGACCAAGAAAATTCACCTCTTCTAACCAGAACTCACACTTAGATAACTCCGCATAAAACTTCTTATCATTCAACACTTGTAATACAATCCATATATGTTCCGCATGTAACACCTAAAATACTACCACGAGAATTCAATTAAAATCAGAGTAATTTAAATATAGAAATCATTTTGAGTGTTACATACTACTTCAAATTACGGCTCAATGTGATACGTCTTACAAAATAGTTTTAATTGCAACGGAAAACTCAAAGATAACAGAAAGTAAGATTCAATTAAAAAAAGTTTTTTGTAAAATAATTAAACAAAGAGACAACCGACGTCTCGACACCCCAAAGTATGTATCAGAGTCGACTCTTCTAACTGTGAAGTACCTCGACTTCACCGACCACCAAATCCACTAATCCTGATCACCTGCACATTACCAACATAAGGGTAACATTCAAACAGAAGGAGTGAGATACTTACACCAAAAAAAGATAAAAATAATAAGAATAAAAGCAAGTATCATTAATTCGATCACCACTTCACAACAAACACCACTAAATAAACACGCCAAAACACATATCAACATCATACACAACAAAAACAACCTTTATGCAATGAGACTCGATCAACTCTATGCATGCGGTACCATGTATCGTTCTCTATTTTAAGATCCAGTTCCCGTTGGAACTCTCGATCCCTCTTTCATGGTCCAGTAAGACCCCTATTTCATGATCATACCCACGGCCCCTATTTCATTATCATGAACGATCCCTATTTCTTGACCACACCCATATCACAACGATCCCCAATAGGATTCAAATGGACATACCTTACCTTGGTATACTGTTGTAACACCCCAAAATTTTCCCTCTTATTTATTATCAACCTCTAGCAGTTTGCGCGTCATACCCGTGTCATTCCGCATATCATTGCATCACATTCGAAAAATAAATACAATACATGCATCATCGATAGAGGTGAGGGGGCATGTGATCAAGGGTTATTTGGCACTTATCGAGTCTCCGAAGAAAAATAATCTAAGAACGAACGGCCGATGCCGAATATCCAAGATTGCCCACCAAAAAGTAAAAATTCAAATTTTTGGTCAAGTAACCAGTTACCACCTAGGTAGTAACCGGTTACTACGTGTAAATTTGGACAAAAAGACAAATTTTTGGCTTGGAAGAATTTTCTACCACTTTTCCACTTTACCTTGCATTACACTTCATTTCCCCACTTCACTTTACCTTGCATTCCACCACTTTCTAGAACTTTCTACCATCTTCCTATGGAATACTCCAAGGAATATTCTAGGGAATATTCCAAGAAATATTCTAGAGGCTCCAACTAACCAAACTAACTCCTAACCTAAATCCCAAGCCTAATGCCCTAAGCCTAGCTTCTAACCCAAACCCCACTCCAAACCTCACATCAACACTTCATTTTCACCTTTTTTTCACAATTTCTCTCAATTCTCTCATTTTTCTCCATTTCCCAAACTCACACCAAAGCTTCATCATCATCAAGATTCTTCAAGTTTTGCATTGAAATTTGAAGAATTGGAAGCTAAGCCACCACCATTTGCATCAATTTCACGGATTATCGAAGAAGTTGCAACTGTTTTGGGGTTTATTTCACCTTACGGAAGTGTTTTTCGAAGATTTTTCATCAATCACATTTATTTTGCGTATTCACGGATCGAAGCTTCGAATCTCCGGTTTTCTCTCCTATCGCGCATCGTTTCGACATTGCAACAATTAGCAAATCAAACCTCCACTTTGTAGGTTGGTGAATCTCATAATCACTTCTTGTTTTAATTTATTTCTGTTCATCTCGATGCACGCGTTCTTCGCGTTTTCTTAATTGTTGATGCTTTAATTGTTTCGATCTTTAGGTTTTAGAATCTTGATATATTTGTGGCTTTAGGTGGTGTTAATTAATTGCATTTAGGTGTAATTTTTGTTCTTAATTGATAGGCATTGAGTTAGAACTTATTTGAATAAGTTGATGTAGAATTTTCCAAGAAAATGCATAATTTTTTATTTTGGTTCCAGAATAATGGGTTACCGCATAGGTAGTAACGGGTTACCTGTGTAAATTTTTGCACAAAACTGAATTTTTTACACTAGTAACGGGTTACCGCCTGGGTAGTAACCGGTTACTAGTGTTAATTTTGCTGAAAACTCCAGTTTTTGAACTGGTAACCGGTTACCTCATATGTAGTAACCGGTTACCACTGAACCAGAATAAAAAATTATTTCTTTTTCTTGCATTTTTGATATCCATTCCCCCTCCAATCATCATGGATCTTTAGTATATGATTTTAGGGAGTTTTTAGGAGCTGTTAGGAGAAAGTGCCCATAGTTTCGACAACTTTTGACACACGTTTCGTTCATTTCCGATTTTTGTGCTTAATTGTGAATTGATGCTCAAAATGAATTGTGAAGGTTGTTACCATGTTTGAACTTCTTTGTTAGCAGGCTAATAATTGTTTCAAGTTCTATTTTGTTTCACCTTTGTGATCGGTACATGTTTCAGATGCTTGTGCGCATAATCAAAATGTTGCATATTGTTCAAAATTTCCAAATTCTTATGTTTGCACTTGATCTTGATTTCTTGTTCACTTGTTGCATTTAATTGTTGATAATTCACTTTAGGTTAAGATGCATGCTAGTACATGTTTGCTTCTTTATTTATTCACAATAAATGCCAACTTGTTGAAAATGCACTTTTGTGATTATGGAAAATACTTGAAAATGTTGAAGTGCTTGCTCCTTTACATGTTTATATGATCACTAACATGTTACATCCATGGATGATTGTTGTGTGTATATCCATGCTATGTAGTGTAGGCATTTACAATGTAAAAGAAAATGAGTCAAATCTGCCTAATTTTTCATAGCTGTGGTGTGAAGCAATAGCTATTAAATGTGTGTTGTTTGTTGCATGTTCATAGTTTTTACACCTATTTTTGCATGCTGTGTGTTAGCTACAGTAGGCTGTTTGTGTTGTGCATTGTTTTTCCTAGCTGTTTGTACATTTAGGAGCTGTAAAAAGCTGTTGGATTTTAGCTTAGCATAATTTTAAAACCCCTTTAGACTTAGGATTGAGTCTAGTTTAGGTCCTAGTTAACTTAGGAATTATTTGGTATGTGTTTACCTCATTCCTTTTATCAAATGCAATATTAACCTTTGTTTTCTAGGGAGGTTGAGGTATGATTCCTTCAACTTATTCTTTTACTTCCTTTATGCATTTAAATTTGCATTTAATTTCCTTTACCTTTCATACTTGTGTTTGGTAGGATTTCCCCCTCTTTTGAAGAATCAACTTAACTTCTTTAGGAAGTAAGTTGCATTCTATTCCTTTCTCTCATTAGGATTAGAAACCACACTAACCATTAGGGTCCCTTTTGGTATTGAATAAACAACTTATGGTTGGTCTTAGTCCCCCTTAGTTTTTGTCCTTTTCCGATTTGAGTCTCTTTCTCATCTCATAACATAAAACAACAAAACACCTAATAAAGGTTGAACTTCTCATATGACATGAGACTTTGCCTTGGGTTACTTATACGCATTCTATTTCAGGGCGAGGTGTAAGTCATCTACCACAATGAACAAGTCTTAGTATGGGAATGTTTCACAAATAATAAACTCAAAACACTTCTCATAAAAGACAACCAACAAAGACACCACGTCTTCTCTTCCCATCTCTTATTCTTTGCGGACGAATGCAACTTGCCTTAACAGTTCAAACAAAAATACGGTAAACACCCTCAAGTCAGAGCCGGTAACACCTGAGTTAGAACTATGACAACGTCATCCTAAAAAACACAAAATAGTTCCCGCCTTAGTTAGGAGAACTACGTCGACTCTTATCCTTATTTTTCCGATGAGGTACATAGGCAGCAAGGTAGGTCCCATTCGAGCACATTCTTTATTTTCCCTACATTCTCCCCTTTATTTTTGATATCTTTTCTTTTCCAGTTCCCTTTTTCACTTTCTATTCCAGTCAACAGTTTTATTAAGTAGAACTCGTATTTTCTCACCCTTTGAAACAAACAAACAAGCGTGGATTCCGTCGGGTACGGCGGACAATCTGAGATCTTTGGTTCGCAAGGCCTCGTCCCTTCCTTCTTCCTCAAGTTTGTGCAGCATTATCTTTCCCGTTCCTTCTTGATAAAAATGCTTGGCTGACGACTCTACCTTTTCTGGGCCACTTTCGCATTTGTACTAGGATGAAAATCTCGGGAGCGACAGCTGGCGACTCTGCTGGGGACCGAACCTAGAATCTCTGGTTTCCCCTTTGAGAGTCAATCCTAGCGCCTGTTTGATTTTGTTTCGTTGGGTGTTTACCTGCTTGCTGTTGTGCACTTTAGTTTAGTTTTACTGTTTTCATTTACAGTTTTACTTTACAGCTTTACTTTACAACATTTATTTACGGTTTTCAGTATTTATTTTTACATGCATCATATATACTGGACTGTCTGGTTTGGCTTTTTTCTGCAGGATGGGGTTACTGTGAGATGAGCTCGTAACTGGGGCTCGAGTGCATCCTAGGACTTAGAGTGGACAATCACTTTGGCTTCATGGCATTTTGCTATGTTGGTAGTAGTGAGTTCCACACCCAGACTTGCGACCGTTTTTGAAGTGTTTTAATACATGAATCTTTATTGGATCATTACACGACCTCGATAGTTATGTGCATCTGGTGACCGATCATTGAGGACCTTTGTGGAAACATCCCTCTCCAGTGATGGCAGTGGCATACCATATTTGTTGGCAAACTCACTCGCATCCGAGGGCCCACTGAGAACTCGCATAGGATGGCCTGGTTCTCTCATAGGAATCCAGTTAAGGCAAACTATTCGTATGATGATAACATTGTATCCCAAGTGATAAATGTGCTATTGTTTCTCGATTCAGTGCTTGAAGCTGGGGACCTATGAGGGATGCTTGTTTTTCCCGGACTCAGCTAAGACCTCCCTGGGTAGTACATAATGCCAAACCGATTCCCTGATTTGGTCATGAGCCATTTATCGGAAATGGTGAACGTATTATTTCTATCCGGCTTTGAGAGTCTGTGATGTTGACTCAAAGTAGCATACCCGTGATATGGGAGGGGTTTACAGGTTTGCAGGAACCCTAAACTTCCAACATACCCACTTTGCCAGCACTGTTCAGTATTACGATCGGGTTCTACATGGTCCTTTGGTTCTGAGATCCAGATTTCTGTATACTGTTGTTATGACTCTTCATCAACAAGTGGATATCTTCTCATCACCAACATCAGGCCATTGATCACCAGGCCGTTGATCCCATGCCAGTACATTGCATAACAACATTTGCATGTCTGCATTATTATCACATGTTTACTCATTTGCAGGGTCGCATATCGCATCCTCATGAGCATATCATACGCATTCATTGCATGATTTTCATATTTTGCATTTTAACAGGTTATCCAGACTTCCTAACTTATTCGATTTAAGGAAGTATAGCTGGTTAACGCCTTCATCAATATCCAACTCGCAGAAACCGAGCAAGAATGGCCAACTTGAATCATGATTGTCAGGGTATGGGCATGGAACAACTCTGAGCGAAGGTGACCGGGATGAAGGCCTAGCTGGGGCATTTCATGGAGGATATTCGAGCATTGTGTAACACCCCAAATTTTCCCTCTTCTTTTTAAGCATCATATCATATCATATTCATCATGAACATATCATATTCTTGGCATCTTAGCATGGAAAGATGAGGCATAACTTTCTCATGACCTAGCATTAGGCATATGATCATCTGTGGAAAGTTTTGAGGCATCACAAGCTATGACAAGGGGTCCAATGGATTTGTCCAAGTCATATAAGGGGTCTATGTTGCTTTCACAAGCTAAAGATCATTCACAAAAGCTCAGAAGGTTGGAAGATCATCAGGGAATTCAAGCTAGGGCAAAGCTCCTACACAATTATCCCAAATTAGGGTTTGATTTTCAAGCATGAAAACCTTGTGACTTTGGCCATTTAATTTGGGCAAAGTCTCTTATATCTTAAGAGGATCCTAGGGATGAAATTTGGTGAGAAAATTCATTGTGGAAGTCAAGTATTTCTTCAGTTGCTTGTAAATGAAGAAATTGGTCAATTGTGCATTCTAAAAGTCAATTGTGAGATTTCAAAGGGTCAAACCCTAGTTTTCTAGCCAAGGGATGTTCTTATAACCTTATAAGAGGTTTGGAAAGATCAAGAATCATGAGGTTTTGAGGTGTTTTGCAAAATTGGCATATGGTTGGTAATGAGAATTTCCATTTTTAGCAACATTTTGCCCTAATTTTCAAGTAGCATAACTTGGTAAAAAAAGCTTCAAATGGACCAAAGCCAAACATGAAAGTTGAAGATTAAAGCCTCCTATTTTCAAAAATTACAAGAGCATTTTCATAGCCCTCATGGTTAGAGAGATAGGCCCCTCGGAAATTTCAAGAAATCTAGGGCATGGCATGAAATTTCAATCTTCCACAAATGCAAAAAGTCATGAAACTTATTTTCAAGCTGTTTTATGGGCCAAATATGATAAAAATATTCCAAGGCATTGCAAGAAAGCTAATTTGCTCCAAATATAGTGTCAAATTCGTGCATGAAAAGAAGAATATTCCACAAGGTGCAAAACATGCATGATCATGAGAAAAGTGTGATCCCTACATCCAAGGGCCAGATTAATTTCTGTTTTGAATTAAGGGTGAGATGTTGATCACACATGTGCAAGGAATGAGAGGAATGCACGAGCAAAACACCTCATCACAAGAATTTTGCAAGTTTTGCATTTTCAATCCCACACTCTCATCTCACGTGCATTTTCCCTCACTCTTTCAGCATTGCTTTTTGAGATCATATATAAGAAAACTAGGGTTTTATTTGAGGAAAAATCTATCATATTTCACCACTTCAAAGTTTTTGCACCAGGAGCATTTTCCTTCGAATCTCTTTATTCTCTCACTCTCACTCTCTTAAAAAACAAATCATATATTCGGAATCCTTGAGGCTTAAGGATCACGAATCCACCATTGGTTTAAGCTGAAGCTCAAGATTTCAAGTGGTGCCATTCAAGTGCAGTTGATCTCCAACTTCAAGATCCAGAGCAATTCAAGCTCTCTCTTGCATTTATTTTTCAAGGAGAGGTTAGAAGAGGTAGATCTGCAGTGTTTAGAGGCTTGTCTCAACCTATTTCGTGCTCTGCAAGTTCAGGTAATCTTCTGAATCCATGGATCTGGAAATGGTTTTTGATGTGTGCATTTTGATCTGTGAAGTATGCTGAGTATTCTGCACTTTTTAAATTTGAAAATGCTTGAGAATTGAAGTTGTATTGATGATTTGAAGTTTTGAGGTTAGATCTGTTTTGCTTCGATCTGTTTGATTCAGTGATCTATTGTGAATTTCATGGCCATTTTTGGATTCAGCGTGCCCTAATTGCCTAATCTGGATAGTTTGAAGTATTTATATTATGATTTGTTCTTGGTCTATGTTTTCCGGTGCCGGAGCCCTAGCTCCGGTCACCGGATTCTGGAAATTTGTTGATCAGAGTTTGAAGGAACAAGATAACCCTCAGCCCTTGGATCCTGGATCTGGACGTCCATCATTTTGCCAGCGCATAAATGAGCCAACCTCCTTCTCACGTGCTTTTATGTTTCTGATTTAATTCATTATGTTTCTCACCACACAATAATAACATGTTCCCTCACTGCCAACCAATCAATGTGCTGACCTAAGTTTAATGAGTTGACTAATCTTGTTTGTCCATTTGATCCATTGGCCCATGTTTTTTTCTGAATAATTGAATTTCCATGTTAAATATTATGAACCTGCGCAGGATCCAGTGGGCATGAGTGCTATTCCCACCCCCTGGCTTTGAGGACCATTTGTTATGAACTGAGGACCCTTGCTATACGTACCCCCAGCTTATTTCCTTTTATTTTCTTTTCGTTTTATTTCAATTTTATTTTCATTTTGATTTTCAATTAATAAAAATAGTTTTAGGCTTCCAAAAATTCTAAAAAAATTCATGAATGATTGTTTGAGTTTTCTTTAATTTTTGACATTTTGTATTTTCCATTTATTTTTATTTGACACGTGGAAATTAATTGTTCCCTTTAATTAATTATTTTTAATTCATTTTGAAGCATGCTGACTTGTCCATTTTCTATCTTGATCATTATTTTGAATTTTTGGTTAGTTCTTTTTGCTTTGGATTCATGATAGGATGTAGTTTGTTGTTGATTTTTGTTTTGATTTTTAGAATCTTGTTTAATTGATTTTGGTCCTTAACTTATGAGTGAAGCCATTTAACCCTAATCCATGTTTATATCCTCATTTGACTTGTATAGCTTCAAAATTTCTTTCCCTCCTTTTGGCATATTTTTATGTTATGATTGAAGATCATTTGTGCAAAGTTGTGGAATTTTTGAATGCTTAGTTGATTTGATTTGAATTTTTTGTTCTTGACTTGTCCCTTTTTGTTTCTTTTTGATCATAAGTCCATTCCTTAGCCTAGAAGGGCACTTGTGCCAACTTCTCCAACTTGTTTAGAGCCTTATTAGGATGATGATATCTCTCTGATCTTGGGTTGTGATTTGTGTCTTAGGAATTTTGTGTGTGGTTGCCTGTGAAGTCTTTTCATTCTTATGCACTTCCTTTGCTTCTTTCTTCTCATGATGTTACCACTTGACTTTGTGCCCTTCTTCTCCTCATCTCTTGTGCTTCTTAGGCACTCTTCTAACATGATTAGTGTTCTGGTCTTGTACCTTGGGGTTGTGATTTGTTCATTTTGCTTTGCATCTTCTCATGTTTGTTTTGTTTTGCCATAGTGATTCATGTGATTCCACTTTGAGTTGTGTGTTTCTTTTCTCATTCCTGTGACTTGTGTTTGCATTTGACATTTATGTGTATGACTTCACTTCTGGTTGTATGGTGTTGGTATGGCATTATGTTCATGTTGTATTTCTTTTATACTTGTGTTACTAACCTTTTCAGGGGCTTTGGTAAGTGAGAGGTGTGGGTGTGATTCCCACATCTCCAATTCTCATCTCTTCTTTTCTCATTATTATTGTTCTAACCTTGTGATTGTTGGGCTTAGGCCTTACCTATCCTCCTCTTCTTCTTCTTCTTCTTTTCTTTCCTTCTTCTTCATTATGATAGAATTCAAACCTCACTAACCTAGGTTCATCCATGCATGACAACATTTAGGATTCTAGTCTCCCATAGATTTTTCACCTTTTGAGATCCTTTTGGTGCTCTCTTTCTCTTCTCATCTTCAAACTTAATTTTAATTGACTCTAATAAAGGTTGAGTCTTCCCATGTGACATGAGACTTTGCTATGAGATACTTGCACGCGTTCCGTTTCGGGGCGAGGTGTAGGTTATCCCTCGTGGTGGATAGGTCTTAGCATGAGATTACCTCACAAAGAAAAGCATAAAAAATATTTTTTAACCAAAAATCACAAAAACACTTAATAAATGTTAATAGGTCAGTGTGTCTGAGCCTTCACTTGTGGGACTAGATTTGGGGATTTCCTCCATAGATAGGTGTGCCTCTTGCGCATTCCATTTCGGGATGATGTGAGACGTATACATCCCAATGAGTAAGACTTAGGTACACTTACCTATGCAAACTTCACTCCTAAAAAGCTTCTAAAAATCACAAATAAACAATAAGCGTCTTTCCTTCGAGAATTCTTTTCTCATCTCATTCGCTCCGTACGCGAACTTGCTCCTACTTGTCATTTTGCAAGACGGTTACGCACTCGTCGTCCGAGCCTGCAACACCTAAGCATTGGCATAAGCAGTTAAAGCCTTAATTCACAAGAAATCTTTTCTACCCCTAGTCAGGGGAACTACGGCGACTCTGATCCTCATTATCCAGATGAGGTACGTAGGCAGCGGGGTAGGGCCCGTTCGAGCACAATCTTTATTTTCCCTACATTTTTCCTTATCATTTCTTATTCAGTTTCCTCTTCTTTCCTTTTATCCAGTTTCAATTTCAGTTTTGCAGCAGCTTTCATTTCTTCCCCCTTTGAAGCAGATTTCTTTGCAAGCGTGGATCCCGTCGGGTATGGCGGACGATCTGGGTGCTAATACCTTCCCAGGTCGTAACCGACTCCCGAACTCAGTCTCTTTGGTTCGCAGGACCCGTGTCCTTCCTTTCTTTTCTTCTGGTTTTTGCAGCATTACCATTCTCGTTCCTTCGGGATAAAAATGCTTGGCTGGCAACTCTACTCTTTTTCGCGCCACTTTCGCGTTTGTACCAGGATGGAAATCCGGGGAGCGACAGCTGGCGACTCTGCTGGGGACTCCCTAACCAGATTGCCTCTGGTTCCCTTGAGAGTCTATCTAAGCGCTTGCATGCTTCTGTTTCTTTGGGTGTTGATTGCTTGCTATTGTGTGTTGTATTTTTACTGTTGTTTATTTACAGTTATTTACAGCTTTATTTACAGTCTTCAGTATTTATTTTCCGCATCATATATCATACTGGACTGTCTGGACTGGTTTTATGTTTTGGTGGGCTCGGGTGATACTGTTTCTGAGAGATAAGCCAAGTACCCAGCTTGAGTGCACTATAGAATTAGAGTGGACATATTGTACTCACATGTGGCATGATGAGTGGCGATGTGTTTCACGCCCAGATTGAGACCGTCTTGGAAATATCTTGTGTGGGGATTTCCTCCACTTCGGGATAGGACCTTGATAGTTATGTGCATCTGGGGACCGATCATTGAGAACCTTTATGGAAGCAACCCTCTCCAATGGTGACAGTGGCAGACCACATTTTGTGGCAAACCCATTCGCACCCGAGGGTCCACTAGGGACTCGCATTGGATGGCCTGGTTCTCTTATAGGAACTCAGTCAAAGCATCTGGTCGTATGACAATAGTACTGTATCCTACGAGCTGAATGTACTATTGTTTCTCGATTTCAGCGCTCGAAGCTGGGGACTTATAAGGGATGCTTGTTTTTCCCGGACTCAGCTGAGGCCTCCCTGCGTGGTATATAATGCCAAACCGATTCCCTGATTTGGTCATGAGCCATTTCTCGGAAATGGTGAAAGTATTATTGCTATTCGGCTTTGAGAGTCCGTGATGTTTGACCCGGAGCACACCTGTGAGATTGGGGGGGGGTTACAGGTTTGCAGGAACCCTTGACCTCATCATACCCTTATTACTAGTGCAGTTTCATGTTCTGATACAATTACTTTTGTTCCGGAGTTCTTGAGTTTATCTGGTTCTTGATTGGGTGTATCTGAGAATATCTGAGTGCTTATGGGTTGTTATCCAGAGGATTTGGGTTTCTGATCACTTGGCTTTGGCATCCAGATTCCAGACAGTCCCAGATTGATCATATGTCTTTTCATTTGCATTGCATCATTTCATCATTAATCATGTTTTGTTTTCATTCACAGGTTCATATCCTTGCTTCCGGTTCCGGTATCCTGTTCAGAGATGGAAGATCCTCACAAGCATAATATTCATTTCAAGTTTTTCGACACTAAGGTTGGCCAGTTAAAGAAGATGGTGAAGCTGATCACACCCAATCATGTAGAGAGGTTCAGGAAGGCTTATGGGAGTATTCTGGATGTGGTGGTAGAGTTAGATCCTTCTGAGAGAAGTGCCATTCACACCCTGCTTCAATACTATGATCCTCAGCTTCGTTGTTTCACTTTTCCTGATTTTCAGTTAGGTCCTTTGCTGGAGGAGTATGCTTTGATCTTGGGAGTTCCTGTTCGAGACCAGATTCCGTTCAATGCTGAGATGGGTAGACCTGCACCTGAAGCTACTGCCAAAGCTCTTTATTTGAGCACTTCTGCTGTGAATTCTATGACTATCATTAAGGTAGGTGTATCTGGGTTTTCTTTAGAGGCAATAGTAAAGAAGGTGGAAGAGTTGGCTGTTGAGGAGGAATGGGATTCTGTCTGTGCTATCTTGGCTCTTTCTATCTATGGCATTATTTTGTTTGCAGATATGGAGAAGTTCATAGACATGAATGCCATACATCTCTTCTTGCTGAAGAATCCTGTGCCTACGCTGCTCGGAGATTTGTATTACTCGGTGCACTACAAGACTGAGAAGAAAAGGGGAGGTTTAGTTCGTTTCTGCGCTCCTTTACTTCATATGTGGTTCATGAGGCATCTGCGAAGTACTGGTGTGTTTAGTGACCATACTTTGGTATGGGCTCAGAAGCTGGAAAAGTTGTTGGCTAAGGATGTCAGATGGATTACTCAGAGACTTCAGGGTGCACGTTTCATCACCAGCTGTGGGAGTTATCTCAGTGTACCCTTGCTGGGAGTGACTGGGGGGATCAATTACAACCCGATCTTGTTGAGAAGACAGTTGGGATATGCCTTGAGAGAGGTACCAGAAGAATTGAAGTTGACCCCTATTTTCTACTTCCCGATAAAGGACAATATGCCTTTAGTGAGGAAAGCTGATGGAGCTTGGAAGTGCATCAAGGGAGAAGGGATATATAGCTTTGGAAAGTGCAACAATCAGACCTTCCCGGAGTATGAGGCTTGGTTGAAAGACAGAGCTAGAAGGGTATTTCTTCCATTCTCACCTCCAGTTCCTCCAGCTGCTGAGTCTAATGATACTGTGTCTTTAGAAGAGTTCAAGAAGTTGGAAGCCCAGCTGCATGAAGTCAAGGTGGAGAACACTGAAATGGTTAATTTGTACCATCTTGCCAACCGGGCCAAGAATGAGGCAGAAGAGAAATTGCAGAAGATGCAGATCACCTTGGAGGCTAAAGAGAAAGAGTTTGATGGAAAGGAAGCTCACTTTCAAAGACTAGGTCTGATGGAATCCAAAAGAGAAGCAGAACGAAAGAAGAATTCAAAGACTCTCAAGGAAGCTCGTCAGTCTATTGTCTGGTTGCAGGGCCAGAGAGAACAGGAGTTGAAGATATATAAAGAAAAAGAAGAGTTTTTCGAAGTGCAAATGACTTTCAAGAAGGAAAAAGTGGAACAAGCCCACCAGATTCGAAGGGAGAAGACTCAGCAGTTAGCAGATAGTCAACAAGCCTTAGAAGCAGCACTTAAAGAGATTGAATACCTCAAGTTGATGGCTGGAGTCAAGAAGGTTAGGTCTGAGTTGGGACTTAGTGAGGGATGCTCAGGGTCCTCAGGCAGTGGTCTTACTTCTTAGTTTGTTTCCCCTGTATTTGGGTTACCTACAGACATGTTGTAGGAATTTTGGTTGTATATTTTTATTTTCAGAAACTTGCACCCTACGGGGAATTCTGTTATTTTTGCCTAATAGGTTGATTTATGTTATGCAATTTTTTTCAGTTCACCATTTTTTTCTGTGCCTGTTGTTATGGTTTGAATGTGGTTTCTATGCGAAGGTTTCTGAAAGTAGAGGATCAGTATCCATCTGGTTTTCTTTGCTAAATACCAGAACTGGGGCAGGAATGACCTGGAATGTGAAAGCATAAACCATTGCATTGCATACATATCACCTTTCTTCTTGTTTTGCAGGTTTGGCTACAGGCTCCTAATGTCTTTTCTGTTTCAGGCACTATAGCTCCCAGGAAAGTTCGAGAACAGCCGATCATACATAGATATCCCACAAGAGTCAACAGAGAAAGAGTCATGGATCAAATGCATGCTGATTTAACTGAATTGAGACTGAGGATGGACAATTTTATGACCCTTCGGCAGGAATGGGTCAGAATCAAGAACGTCTGCGTGAGTTGGTTGAAAATAGTCAAGCCAGGAACAACGGTACTGCTGATGGAGGTAATCGTAATGGTGCGGGCGCCCGTCAAGTTGAAATCCCTGTAGCACAGCCAGGGGTCACCATTATCAATGATGGACTGAACAATGTACAGATGGACGGTCAAGACGAACAGTTTACTCTGCTGGATGAAACTGAAGGCCAAGGGGCTGAAATAAACAGAAAATTTGAAGAGATGGCTAAACAGATCATGGCTATTCAATCCCAGAACTCTTTGGGGTTTGACATTACTGACTTAGGCCTGGTTCCAGGGGTTAGAATCCCTTACAAGTTCAAGGTCTCAACTTTCGAGAAGTACAACGGCACCGCGTGTCCAAAAACCCATCTCCAGTCCTTTGTAGGAAGGATTGCTGCCCACACTGATGATGAAAAGCTATGGATGTACTATTTCCAGGACAACTTGGTTGGGGCCTCCTTGGAATGGTATATGAAGCTAAGTAGAGTCAACGTTAAGAGCTGGAAGGACTTGGCAGAGGCGTTTGTGAGGCAATACCAGTACAATTTGGACATGGCTCCAAATCGCACTCAACTGCAAAACATGTCTCAAACTGCTAAGGAGGGGTTTAAAGAGTATGCTCAAAGGTGGCGTCAGCTTGCTGCCAGAGTGCAACCACCATTGATGGAGAATGAGATGGCTGATATGTTCATGGGGACATTGCAAGGAGTGTTTATCGAAAGATTGGCGTCTTGTTCGGCTACCAAATTCAATGATATAGTAATAGCTGGAGAGAGGGTTGAGACTCTGCTAAAGATGGGAAAGATTCAGGTTACAAGTGCAAGCAGCTCGAGTGGAGTAAGAAAATCTTTCAATGGACCCCCGAGAAGAAGGGAAGGTGAGACTAATGCTGTGTTTGGCCGAGGATAGGACCGAGGATATAGAAGATCATATGAGCAATTGGCAGCTGTCACTATCCCTTCCAGTCCTGTGCAGCAGGTACAGACTCAACCTCAACAGCAACAACAGCAGCCACAACGTAACAAGTATCAACAAAGACCTTATCAGCCAAGACAAGCTCGCCCGACTAATAGGGTGCTTGAGGCAATTCCCATGACATATACTGCATTGCTGCAGAGATTGCTGGACCTGAATTTGATACAACTGAGGACTTTGGAACCACCACCACCTGGAGAGCTTCCAGTGGGGTACGATGCAAATGCTAGATGCGCTTTCCATTCAGGAGCACCCGGGCACTCAACTGAGAAGTGCAGGGCGCTACAGCACAAAGTTCAAGATTTGATCGACTCCAAGGAAATTAACTTCGCACCACCGCCAAATGTTACTTCAAACCCTATTTCGAACCACAAAGGGGCTAGAATAAATGTTGTTGAGGGTGGTGAGAAGTTAAGTTTGATTCTGAGTATAGAAGAAGTGAAGACTCCGCTGTTGGTAGTGAAGGAGAGGCTGTTGAAAGGACAAGTGTTTCCGGGATGCATTTCTGATTGTGAAAAGTGTGTGAATTCAATGAACGATTGTGAAGACCTAAAGATGGGGTTGCAGAATCTGATGGATGAAGGGTCATTGCAGTTTGATAAAGTTGATAATGAAGGTGATCATGTGTCCACTATAACCATTTTTTGTGATCCAGTTGAGATGCCTACTAGAAGAGAACCTGTGACTATTTATACTCATGAAGTCAGTCCTGTTACTATCACTATTCCTGGGCTTGTTCCTTATACAGATGATAAAGCCATTCCATGGCATTACGGCTCAGATGTGTACGTGGAAGGACAGAAAGTGGAGAGTAAGTCAGTAGCTATTGACCCGAATGTAGTGAATGTCGGAGGGGTTGGAGGTTTTACGAGAAGTGGTCGTCTATTTGCTCCCCCAGTTCTGAGAGGAGATCCTGAGGCTGAAGCTTCGGCAAAGGATAAAGGGAAGCAAACAGCGACTGAAGAAATAGCAATTCCTGCTGCTGGACAGGGTACCTTTGAGAAGGAGGTGGAGGAATTTATTCGGATAATTAAAAAGAGTGATTATAAGGTGGTTGAGCAGTTGAACCAGATGCCGTCCAAAATATCAATTTTGTCTTTGCAGATGTGTTCTCCAACACATAGAGAAGCCTTGCTGAAAATGTTGCAGATGGCCTACGTTCCTCAAGAAATAACTGTCAATCAACTGGAAGCTGTAGTGGGCAGTGTGAATGCAAGCCACGAGTTGGGCTTTACAGATAGAGACCTTACTTCAGAGGGCCGTAACCATAACTAAGCACTGCATATTACTATGGAGTGTAAGGGTGCTGTTTTGTCGCATGTCCTGGTTGACACAGGCTCTTCTCTTAATGTACTCCCGAAGAAAGCATTGATGAAGCTGAATGTTGATGGTATCGTTCTACGACCCAGTGATTTGATAGTTAAAGCTTTTGATGGGTCCATAAGGTCAGTGTTTGGAGAGGTTGAGTTACCTGTGAAAATAGGGTCTCAAATATTCAAAAGCACCTTCTACGTCATGGACATTCAGCCCGCGTACAGTTGCTTGTTGGGACGTCCATGGATTCATACTGCCGGAACTGTAACATCCACTCTGCATCAAAAGCTCAAGTACGTGGTTGATGGTCAAGTAATCACTGTGTGCGGAGAGGAAGACATCTTTGTGAGCCACTTATCAACTTTCAAGTATGTGGAGATGGACGGAGAGATCCATGAGACGCTGTGTCAGGCCTTTGAAGCAGTTAATGTCAGCATTTTGACTCCAGTAGAGAAGAACAGTGAGAAAGAAGGTACCTACATTCACTCCTACAAGCAGGCAAAGGAAGTGGTTCAGTCAGGAAGCGCCCAAGGCTGGGGCAAATTGCTGGAATTAGAGAAGAAAGACGACAAGTTTGGTTTGGGTTATCAGCCTGGTGGGTCCAACTGGCCTCAGGGTGGTAAAGCTATTACTTTCACAAGCGCTGGGATGCTCGACCGCAACCATATCTGTGCAACTAATGGAGAGGGAGACAATGATGGTGACTGGGACAACTGGATTCATCCGTGTGCGCCCGGAGAGGAGCTGAAGAACTGGTCTGCTGAAGACATCGTCCAAGTTACCTGGCAATCAGAGTAATTTATTTGTTTCCTTTTCTTATCATGCTGCATTGTCAATCCTGCACTCTGCCCAAGGTGCTAGGATCCATTGTATGGGCCACCATGTTTGTTATGCACTCATTTTACCATGAAATAAAGGAAATTTTCAAGCAAATTGTGTTCTTTTTCTTTTGTTTTAAATTTTTCACAAAAATAAAAAATGGCAATGTGTTTCCTTTTTGTTTTTGTGTTTGCGTCTCTTTTAAAGAATAAGCAGATTCTGAAATCAGCACATCATTTGTGCAGTGTTGATCATCCGGATTCTATTGATAACGTTCCTGCTATGAGCACGCATGACTTTGACAATCCTATCTACCAAGCTGATGAAGGGGTTGAGGAAGACTGTGAACTCCCTGAAGAATTGGTCAGATTGTTGAAACAAGAGGAACGAGTTATTCAGCCTCATCAGGAAGAAATTGAGATCATCAACATCGGCACTGAAGATGTGAAGAAAGAGATCAATATTGGGGCCAGTCTGCAGGCCGAAGTAAAGAAAGAGTTGATTGTTATGCTGCGTGAATATGTGGATATCTTCGCTTGGTCGTATCAAGATATGCGAGGGTTGGATACTGACATCGTTGTGCATAAGCTACCATTGAGAGAAGACTGTCCTCCTGTGAAACAGAAGTTGAGAAGAACTTGTCCTGACATGGCGATGAAGATCAAGGAGGAAGTTCAGAAGCAATGGGATGCCGGATTCCTTGTTGTAACTAGTTACCCACCTTGGGTAGCTAACATTGTACCTGTACCAATGAAGGACGGCAAGGTCCGGATGTGCGTTGATTACCGGGATTTGAATAGAGCGAGCCCAAAAGATGACTTTCCGTTACCTCACATTGACGTGCTGGTAGATAACACTACTCAATTTTCTGTATTTTCCTTCATGGATGGCTTCTCCGGGTATAATCAGATTAAGATGGCGCCGGAAGACATGGAGAAAAAAACGTTCATTACCCCGTGGGGTACATTCTACTATAAGGTGATGCCGTTTGGTTTGAAGAACGCCGGGGCAACTTATCAGTGGGCTATGGTCACATTGTTCCACGACATGATACACAAGGAGATAGAGTGTTATGTGGACGATATGATTGCTAAGTCCCGAGACGAAGAAGAGAATCTGGTCAACCTCAAGAAGCTGTTTGACAGACTGATAAAGTATAAGCTGAGGTTGAA
The DNA here is from genome assembly GCA_963966055.1 of Lathyrus aphaca. Classification (NCBI taxonomy): domain Eukaryota; kingdom Viridiplantae; phylum Streptophyta; class Magnoliopsida; order Fabales; family Fabaceae; genus Lathyrus; species Lathyrus aphaca. The sequence goes on from OZ014521.1 coordinate 366,245,411, forward strand.
CCCAAACAAGTGCACTTTCGGAGTGCGTTCCAGGAAACTGATGGGTTTCATTGTTAGTCAGAAAGGAATCGAGGTGGATCCTGCAAAAGTAAAAGCAATACAAGATATGCCTGCACCGAAAACAGAAAAAGAAGTGCGCGGGTTTTTAGGGAGGTTGAACTACATTTCCCGGTTTATATCTCATCTAACTGCCACGTGTGAACCAATATTCGAATTGATAAGAAAAGAGCAAACGATCAGGTGGAATGAGGACTGCCAAAGAGCCTTTGATAAGATAAAAGAATATTTGCAGGAACCTCTGATTCTAATGCCTCCAGTTCTAGGACGGCCACTTATCATGTACTTGACTATGTTAGAAAGGTCAATGGGGTGTGTTCTAGGACAACATGACGAGTCTGGTCGAAAAGAGTATGCTATTTATTACCTTAGCAAAACGTTTACCGACTGTGAATCCCGTTACCCACTACTCGAGAAAACTTGTTGCGCTTTGGTATGAGTTGCTCGCCGACTGAGACAATACATGTTGACTCATACCACACTGCTAATTTCCAAAATGGATCTTGTCAAGTATATCTTTGAGAAACCAGCGTTAACTGGAAGGGTTGCTAGGTGGAAAATGATTTTAACAGAATATGACATGCAGTATACTTCTTAGAAAGCCATCAAAGGAAGTGTATTGTCAGATTACCTTGCACATCAACCTCTTGAAGATGATTATCAGCCAATGAAATTTGATTTCCCTGATGAGGACATCATGTACCTCAAAGCAAACGATTGCGAGGAACCACTTCCGGAGGAGGGGTCAGACCCTGAATCCAAATGGAAGTTGATTTTTGATGGGGCAGTCAATATCAATGGACGTGGAGTTGGTGTTGTTCTTATCACTCCTGAAGGTGTTCACTTTCCCTTCGCTGCCAGAATTACTTTTGGCTACACCAACAATGAAGCGGAATACGAGGCTTGCATAATGGGAATAGAGGAGGCTATTAATCTTCGGATTAAGACCCTTGATATATTCGGAGATTCAGCCCTCGTCATTAACCAGGTTACCGGTAAGTGGTATACACATCAAGAACATCTAATTCCTTATAGGGATTATGCCAGAAAACTGTTGACGTTCTTCACAACAGTTAAGCTTCAGTACATACCACGTGATGAGAATCAATTTGCCGATGCATTGGCTACTCTTTCTTCGTCTATCAAAGTCTTGTGTTGGAACTATGTGCCCATGATTGACATTTCCAGGCTTGACGCACCAGCTCATGCTTTCTCTGTAGACGCTGTGTCTGATGAGAAACCTTGGTATTTTGATATCAAGATATTCTTGGAAAAGCAAGAATACCCAGCTGGGGCATCATCCAATGACAAGAAGACCTTGAGGCGACTCGCTGCTAGTTTCTTCTTGAATACAGATGGAGTTTTGTATAAATGGAACTTTGACATGGTCTTGCTTAGATTCGTGGATAAACACGAAGCAAGCTTGTTAATGCAGGAAGTCCACGAGGGATCCTTCGGTTCTCATGCAGGAGGGCATGCTATGGCTAAGACGTTGTTGAGATCGGGGTATTATTGGATGACAATGGATGCAGACTGTTGTTCATACGCCCGTAAGTGCCACAAGTGCCAGATTTATGCAAACAAGGTGCATGTTCCTCCTAGCCCGCTCAACGTCATGTCATATCCTTGGCCCTTTTCTATGTGGGGCATTGACATGATCAGGAAAATAGAGCCTACTGCTTCAAATGGTCATCGCTTCATCTTGGTTGCGATTGATTACTTCACTAAGTGGGTTGAAGCAGCATCTTATGCCAATGTCACTCGTCAAGTGGTAGCCAGGTTTCTGAAAAGAGACATCATTTGCAGATACGGAGTACCCTAAAGGATCATTACTAACAATGGTTCTAACTTGAACAATAAGATGATGGCAGAGTTGTGTCGGGACTTCAAGATCCAGCATCACAATTCTTCTCCTTACCGACCAAAGATGAATGGTGCGGTAGAGGCGGCCAATAAGAATATCAAGAAGATTGTACAAAAGATGGTTGTCACTTACAAAGATTGGCATGAGATGTTACCATTCGCGTTGCATGGGTACCGAACGTCAGTCATGACGTCAACTGGGGTAACTCCCTTCTCATTGGTATATGGCATGGAGGCAGTCTTTCCTGTTGAAGTAGAAATTCCTTCATTGCGTGTGATGATGGATGTGAAGCTTGATGAGGCTGAATGGATGCGTGCTCGATACAATCAGCTATGCTTAATTGAGGAAAAGAGATTAGCGGCTATCTGTCATGGTCAGCTTTATCAGAGGAGAATGAAGTGAGCATTCGACCAACGAGTACGTACTCGAGAGTATCAAGTAGGAGAGCTTGTGCTCAAGAGGATTGTTCCTCCAGGTTCAGATCACAGGGGCAAGTAGACCCCAAACTACGAAGGACCATTCATAGTGAAGAAATTTTTCTCAGGCAGAGCACTGATGCTCACCACTATGGATGGAGAAGATTTACAATCCCCTGTAACTCGGACGCAGTTAAAAAATACTTCGCATAAAGAGACCCACTGGACACAAAAACAGAATTAAAGTCCAGGCAAGAAAAGGGCATCCCGGCGAGCTAAAAACAGAATAAAAAGCTCGGGAAAAAGTTAGGGAAAATAAATATAAAAAAAATGTACACCCGCTGAGTTGAAAAGCCACATCGGACAGCTCAGGCAAAAAAGGGTATCCCGGTGAATTGAAAACCCGAAAGGGTGATCCACGCAAAACAAGGGAATAAGCGAACAACTGCGATCCGCGTAATCTGAACTAAATCATCGTTCCATATAGCTTGACAATGTCAGAAGGATAGGAATCAGTCCCCTCATCTTCTCAAAAAGCAAAGGCAAGAATGGAGATTTTGAAGACATGCTGGTCATAGCAGAAAGGGAACTCATTGGGATGCCGTGCCCATTGCCATTAGGATAGTTTATTTTCTCAATTTTATGGTAGCTACCTCTTTCCAGGTGGTTGCTTCCTGATGTAAAATCTTCGCCTATTCAGAGGCCTCTCAATAAAAGAATATTCAGTCAAAAAGCTGTGTTGCGTTTATCTTTTGTTTGCAAAATGTCCAGAATTTTTGGCAAAAAATAGTATTGCATTTAAAACATGGTGATAATTTGAAAGAAAATGACATTGCAGGGAAACATTTGGAATCTTCTTTGAGTGTCGGGTGAGGATGGATGAACAAATCATACCATGCAAGTCCCCGGGGCACATATGTGTTTTCTGTTGTTGCGGGTCTTGCAGGATGGCGTCACATTCTCTCAAGCGAAATTTCCCCCAGCTAAGTCATGGCAGGTAGGATCCCCAAGCAGTTTAATCTCCCTAGTGGAGTACGCCCAGCAAGTAGTGGGAGGCCCATTCCCCACAGAGTTTATCTGTCAAAACTCTTGTCACAACAAAGGATATTTGAGGAAGCATCTCCCCAGTCGTGTTGAAAGATTGCCATTTCCCCGCAGAGTTCCATGATTGAGATACAACCATCATGGAAGTATTCCCCTACACTCGTCTGTGTTCATAATTTATTGCCTCTCGTCAGCATTTCTCAACACTCGTCTGTGTTATCACTTTGGTATCGCTCGTTTGCTTTCCCCAGCAGTTGCCCATGATTACTTTGTTGTTGCTCGTCTACACTTTCCAACACTCGTCTGTGTTTGATATGTAATATTTGTTGTTGCTCGTCTGCAATTCCCAACACTCGTTTGTGTTTGGTATTTGGTTGCTCGTCTGCAATTCCCAGCACTCGTCTGTGTTTGTTATCTGTTTAAAGCTCGTTGTCGCTCCCGACAAATGAAACTGGATCATATGAAGGTACAGACGCGAACGGTCGGCGAGAGGGACAATGAGAACACACAGCCGTGAACTCACTGGAGATGAATAGAGTCGCCAGCTAGGCATTTTTATCCCGGAGGAAAGGTAATGCTGCATAGACCTAGAAAAAGATGGATAAGACGGTTTGCGAACCAGAGAGACTGAGAAAGGGGGTTGGTTACAACCTGGGAAGGTATTAGCACCCAGATTGTCCGTCGTACTCGACGGGATCCACGCTTGAAAGATTTGTGTTTTAAAGGGGTAGTGTCAGTGCAATCTGTGTATGAAATAGCTGGAAAAGATGTACAGGTGTCAGTGTAAAGTGTATAAGTGATGTGAAGTATGAAAGTGTCAGTGTAAGAACAAGGTGAAATGCTCAAGATCATGAGGCTAAAGAATGAAGCTAGAAAGAGGGGGAATATACAGAGACTTTTGTTCGATAACTGTTAAGTTATGCCTACGTATCCTCTCGTGCAATGAGGAAGTCAGAACACCGTAGTTCGACCCAAAGAGACTGAAAGATGGATTGACTTGTGAACTGCTTACTTGCCTATGCTCAAGTGTATGATCTGTCTGGCACAGATGCAAACTGTCTTGCATTAGACGGAAGAAGCGAGTTCTCGTTTGTGAATGAAGGTGATGAGAAGAGAATCCCGGAGGAGACGATTATTGTTTGTTTATTGTATTTTCAGTCTTTTATTGCTTGTTGAAGTTTGTCATAAGTTAATGAGCTTAAGCCTAAACCAATGGATTTAGTAAACTCATCACATCTTCCCTCTGTTTAGGGGTAATGAGAATACCTTAAGTGTGAAGTCAGCATCTCACACTTAATCACCATGGTGTAGGATTAGGATCATTAACCTACTTGTGGTTATTTAGATGTTTTTGTTGTTTTTGTTTAGTGTTGAGTAATGAGGTTAAGCCATAATCAGGGATTAAACAGACTCATTACACCATCCTAAAAGAAGGATGATAGATGAGAATGTTTAAGCTGAGGAAAGCTCCTCAACTTAATCCATGATTAGGGATTAAACCCATGACAAAACAAGCCTTTGATTAAGTGGATTTTATTTAATGATATGGTGATGAAGTGAATTTTATGATTTGTAAGACAACTTGAGGGGGACTTGTCCATTAACACTAGGGTTAGTCCTTCTTAACCCATTAAGGAAGAATTAGAACCCTAATGCAAGGCCCAAGTTACAAGTGTGATGTCTTGATGATTATTATGTGGATTGATTAAGAGATTTAAACACATTAAGGGTTTAACACTTAGGATTAAAGTTATACACTCCATCCTAAAAGAAGGATGCAGGCATAAGCTTAATCACAAAGCCTTAAAGCCTTTAGGGTTTAGTCCCTGATTATGAGGTGAGAAGAGAAGACTCAAAGGGAGACACAAAGGTAAAACTATGGGGGGAAGACTAATCAAAACCCTAATTCATTGTCATGCTTGGTTGATCCTAAGGTTTTTGTGGTTTGCAAGAACAATCTTCAAAGGAGCCACCAGGAAGCAGATGAACAAGATCAAGAGAAGCAAAGTGGCTTGCTTCATTCAAGAAGTCAAGTCACTTGAAGAAAGAAAGTGGGAGCAGAAAGAATGAGCAAGCTCAAACTTAAACACATATAGAAATGCAGCAATGGATGCAAGAGAGATGAGAAGAAAAGTTATGAGAAGTGAAGGCAAATTCACTTCTCAAGGTTACTTACCACCTGAAATGTTAGAAAGAAATGCAATGCAATGCTAAATGAAATGAAATGACATGATGCTAGACCAAACCAGAAGCATGTTGATGATGATTATGATGTTATGGGGTGCTGCAAACATGAGGCAAGACATGGGGATGTTCATACAAGATCATGGGTGCAAATGATGCAAGTTAAGAACCAAGAATGAACATGAAAAGTTATGAAGCATACAAGACAAATGACATGGCAAATATGTAATGCAATGATCAAACATGCTTTCTATGTGTCTTAAGATGTCAAATGAATCATAGGCATGCACAAAATGCAAAGACAAGTCATGTTATGCAAGAGAATGCAAAATGGATGCATATGGAAGCCCAAATTAGGGTTTATGGAACAAACATCAAACAAAAACCCAAAACAGAAACAAACCCCAAGATAAAAAATGGAAAATGCTGCTCAAAGAAACCCTAAACCTATAATGAACCACTGCCCAAAGGGGAACTCCCAACTCTTAACCAATCTCAAGATATGAATTTTCTAAGTTATTAGGGTTTTTAGGGTTCCTAAACAAAAGAAATGCCAAACAATTGGAAAATACAAGATCAAATCATGGCCATTTTACCCTAGAAACTACATGCTAAACACAAAACAAAGCAAAAAGAATCAATGTCTCAACCTTCTCCAATAGGCAGAAATGAATTTTTAAATTTATGATCAAATTAATGCATAAAAAATAATTTAATTCAATGAAAAATCCTCAAAATGCATCAAGATCAAAAGCGAAATTTGGTTTGAAGGTTGGACAATGTTTCTAAATGTCTTAGAACATTTCATGAATTTTTTTGTAATTTTTAAATACCTAAAAGTATTTTTAATTAATTAATTTCCATTAATCAATTAAAAATAATCTGTTAAATATTTAAAAATACTTTTTTAATGATAAAAAATAAAATAAAAATGTTTTTGGGTCTTAAAAATTAATAAAACTTTTAGGAAAAAGTTTCATAATTTTTAAGAATTTTTAACTATTTTAAAATAATTATGCAAGTTTAATGAAATAAAATGAATTAAAAATCAAATAAAATAAAAGTAAGCTAGATGGAGGGCCAGGATGGAGCCTGAGTTTAAATGTGTTGACTGGCGCGTGAATGAAGGGCCCAGATGGCTCCTGAATTAATTAACTTAATTAAAGATTAATTAAACTAATGAGAGAGATTAGGGCTAATGAAAAGGATCTGGGCCATCCAAAAGGGAGGGAAGTCAACAAGTCAAAGGCCATCTACGGCCAAAATTCAAACTGGAGTTAATTACGCAATTAGGGCACAAATCACTTTCAGGTGGCCGGAGAAGACTTCCGGTCGTCTTCTCCGGCTAGCATCTCACCTGAGAAATCCCCAAACCCCTCAAATCGTATCAAAAATGAAAACTAAGAACTGGGAAATGATCTCCAACCTCTCACGAATCAAACCCCTCTCTCAAAACAAATTTCTTCTTCCTAAACAAACTGAATCGAAAGAAATAAAAACTAGGGCACGCAAGCTTCAGAGACAAATTAAATGCTCAAATCAAAGCCATTTCAAAAACTAAGAACATCAGGATAATCAGTGAATCACATAGAACAAGTTTGGAACAAAAGAAATGATTTCTGGAAAAATAATTTTCGAGCTACCTGAGATTTGGAGCTTTCAACTTGAGGACTTTCTGGCCACTTCTCCTTGTGCAATCTACTCCACTTGATCCCCAGATGATGTTTGAATGCTCAATGAGAGTTTAAGTTGGCTGGATAGTGAGATTCGACAACTTCTGCTCAAGCTTGATCAGAAATGGCAATGGTGTTTCAAGCACTTTCAGGTCATGGTGAGGGGTTGTTTTTGATCCTGAGGGTGAATGGAGAAGCTTTGCAAGGTTTGTTTTGATGTTTGCAAGCTGTGGTGAGAGTTTCGAAGAGAAATGCAGGCTGAGGGTGAGAAATAGCTATGGAGTATTCTGGTTGTTTCAGGCTTGGGTTCTTGGTGCTTTGTGGTCTATGGAGCAAGGTGAGTTGAATGGTGAAGATGGTTTGAGTGTTTGCAAGCTGTGGAGGCAGATTCGAAGCAACTTGCAATGTGGTAGGTTTTTGTGTATGTGATGAATGAGGATGTTTCAGCCCTGCCTTGTGTTATGTCTAGCTTGCAAATTGTCCACATAACTCTCTCTCATTGGTCAGTTGACAAGACATGCCCTTTATTGATTGGTAAGTTACCTTTTGCAAAAAGTCAAATAATGTGTAAGAGAGGTATGGCTTATGATCTAGGCAAGTACATGGGCTGGTTCTGGTGCAGCAAGGTGAGGTGAGAGGCTAGCAAAGCTCAGCATCCAAGGCTGCAAGTAGGAGGAAGCATGATCATGAGTTTTGCAACTTGTGACTTTTTGTTCACATGTGACCTTTTTTGTCCAACCAAACATAAAACCATGGGCATTCTTAGTTCATTTCTGATTTTTAGGACTTAGAGAAAGTTTATGTGCTGGTTTGAAATGAATTAGAGGCTGCAATATGCATTGGTCCAAGATTTTGCAAAATTCTCACTTAGGGCATGCCTTGAAAATCAATGATTTTAGCCAACTTTGCATTGCCATAACTTTTGATTCAAGAAGAGTTTGATCATGTTATTGTACTTTTTGAAAAGGGAAAAATGAGATCTACAACTCTCATGACCAAAGTTTTTCCATTTGAAGCATTTTTGGATCAAGAATCATGGCTTGAAAAATGACCTAAAATGATGCATTCTTGAAAAGTCAACTATGCCCAAAAAGTCAACATTTGCAAAAACCCTAAATTCTTGATTTCTATGAACTTAAACTTTCTTCCATGATCAAATAAAGATCATATACACTCAAAATGATGAAGATCACCCATTGGTTGGGTCATTGGGGGCCCCAGATGCCCTGATTTTGCACTGACTTGTCTGAAAAGTCAACCCTTGATCAGATGACTTCCCCATGGAATTTCTTCATGAAAATTGATATGCATACTCCCTATACCATATAGAGACCAATGGAAACAAGAATGACCAAAAAATTTGGGGTTATGGCCTCTGAAACCAAAACCCTAATTTTCAGTCAACTGTGCAGTTTGACCTGGCTCTGCATCCACTCAAACCCTAGTCCTTGTGATTCCTCTGCATTTTTGACTTTGAAGAGATGGAATATGACATATGAACACACATGGAACCCTTTGAGATGATTGGTGGCCTTTGGAATGGCTCAATATGCCTTGGGATTGCTCAGATCACAAACCCTAGGTGCAGATGCCTTAGAAACTATGCAGTGAATCAAAAAATGAGATGTGAGATGATATGATTGTATTTATGCATATGATATGATCACAAGCCATGGTGTGAATGGGTGAGGGCAAATTTGGGGTGTTTACAGCTGCCCCTATTCAAGCATGAGTTAGCTGTGCAGGATGTAAGCGACGGCTTAACAGGCAAACAAGATAACTTGTGGTTGAATACCGAAGACAGTCCAAAATTTGCACTCACAGAATGAAGAAGAAAAGGGATATAGATTGTAAAAGGAAAATAAAGTACATTGTAAAGTGTGGGCAACGGAGGACGACCGTCGAGCAGAGGACGACTGCTGGGTAAACAGCAATGACGGGGACGACCGGCATGCTGGGGATAAAAGGTAAAGCCAAGACGGGGACGGCCGACTAGCTGGGGAAAATAAAATCGTGATGGGGACGGCCATCAAGATAAAGCTGTAAAATTCTCTGAGGATTAATGAAACATGACGGGGACGGCCATCAAGTTCATAAAGCAAAGTAAACAACGATGGGGACGGCCATCGGGCTAAAAGGAAAAGGGACCACGACAGGGACGGCCATCGGGTTAAAGAATAAATGAAATAAACAGATGATGGGGTACGGCCATCAAAGGTGAAGGACGATCACCTAGCAGGGGACGGCTGCTCTGTTGGGGATAAAAGGAATATGATGGGGACGGCCATCAAAGGTGGAGGACGACCACCTGGCAGGGTACGGCTGCCGAAAATATCAACGATGGGGGCGGCCATCGGATAGAAAAGGTCAACGATGGGGACGGCCATCGGACGAGCATGATGGAGGACGACCATCAAGAAGTGGAGGACGACCACTCAGCAGGGTACGGCTGCTCTCGAGGTTTCTCATGACATAGGACGAATGCCAGATAACCAAAATCAACAATGGGGACGGCCATTGGATAAAATGATGAAGGACGATCATCAAAAGGTGGAGGACGACCACCTAGCAGGGGACGACTGCTAAAAACAACGATGGGGACGACCATCGGATGAGCATGATGGAGGACGACCATCAAGAAGTGGAGGACGACCACTCAGCAGGGTACGGCTGCTCTCAGGGTTATCATGACACAGGACGAGTGTCAGATAAAAGAAAATGCTTTGTTGGTGATCTACTGGGGATATAGTGAAAACGGACGAGCGTTCACAACCGAGAAAAGAAAGTATAAGCGTTTGGTATTGTATAGATTAAAGATGCGGACGAGCATCCTTAAGGCTATGATACGGGCGGGTATCATGTAGAAACAAACTGACACATGTTCAGAGATGATGATACGGATGAGTATCAACTGGTTAACAAGGGACATGGACGAGTGTTGAATCTGATGGTTCTTCTGGGGAATAGTAGACACAGACGAGTATCTATGTTCAAGAAGACACAAGTGTTTGACACAGTGTATGGATTAAAGATGCGGACGAGCATCCTTAAGACTTATGATACGGACGAGCATCATGTAGAAACAAACATTAGACACAATGTTCTGAGATGATGATACGGACGAGTACCAACTGGTTAACAAAGAACAAGGACTACTGTTGAATCTGTGGGTGTATGACTGGTATATACGAGATATGGACGAGTATCTGTATAAGAGTGAGTGGTGTATAGATGAGTGTTTACTGCTGGGGAGAGTGACACGGGCGAGTGTCGAAAGGAGAAAAGTGTAATATGAACAAGCATCTGCCATGCAAAGTCTAGGCGACTGCGCTGGGGATATGACACGGACGGGTGTCAGGAAAGTGTATATATAGGTATATGTGAGTGCAAAGAGGACGTCTTTGGCTTTCTGCTGGGGTATGACACGGACGGGTATCAGGAAGTATCTGTAATACGGGTGATCTTGTTATAAAGAGTGTTCCAGCGATTTTACTGGGGAGTGATGACACGGACGGGTGCCAAAAGGTGTATATACTGGTGTTTGTGATTTGAGAGGCAACTGCTTTTGCTGGGACTCTGGTGAGGATTTCTGTACAATGATGATGAACGGTTATTATTCACAAGTGTTAATTCATAACATGGCTTATGATTATGCTATGCGTTTGATTTTTGCCGTAATGCTCCGTATTAGACGGAATGCTACGCTCTGAGGGGATATTATGATGCAAATGCCATGATTATGCAAAGATACCACACTGGGATTCGGATCCCGTCACTGCGAAGATCTCTGGTCGATCTGTTGGAAATGGACCTCCCAGCTGGGGATGAGATCATTGGTATCCAATAAGATGATATTTGCTTGGGGATATAGGTCACTGGTTGACATATCCTTATAAATGAGAGACCCAGCTGGGGTTTGTAGAAGCTTTCTTCACTCTGTTGTGATCTTCTGTGCGCTGCTCTTCTGGATAGAGGCTGAAGATTCTGTGGGGAGATGATTTCCTGACTCCCGTACTCCAGCTGAGGATGAAATGGCAGCTCGGCTGGGGAATTATGAGAGGCAACTCAGCTGGGGAGAGCAACAAGAGGCCACCCAGCTGGGGATAGAGCATTTCGGATGCCGAGATTGAGTGTATGTTGATTCGGCAACTTTGCTGGGGAAGTGGGCACTCTCCAGTGCCACGTGGAAGATAGACCGAGTTGATAATGATTCGCCTGCTTGCTGAAACGTAACTTGCATGCCCCAGGTTGCGTCCTGGATACCTGCAATCCTGCAAAGATAAGGAAACGCACAAAAGGTCCCGAGGTATCCTTCACTGAATCCCGTCAAAGGAGTTAAGTACTTTCGAGAGTAATTATATTCCCTGTAAGCATGTGTTTTATTATTATTATTTTTGGGAGAAAAGCATCTGTACTTATGCAATTGAATTTTTTAGAGACATCAGACATCCTTCGCAAATAAAAATATACAAAACGAGACATGACTGAAAATCTGATTTTATTAATTCATATGCCCTGAATTGGCGAGATACAGTCAAAGAAACAAATCCCCTGAAATGAGGAGATTGTTACAAATTGAGAAACAAAATGCTGGCAGTGTTGACGATGCTTTGAGGAGCTCCCTCCTTACCATGACTCGTATGACTTTGACGTTCTTCTCGTCTTGCTTTCTGAAGAAAGTTGATTCTGATTGAAGCTTGATTTCGTCGGAGCTTTCCAAGTTGTAAGTGATACAGACGAATTCAGAATGCAGTTGTTCGCTTATTCCCTTATTTTGCATGGATCGCCCTTTCGGGTTTTCAATCCATCGGGATACCCATTTTTGCCTGAGTTGTCCAATGCGGCTTTTCAACTCAGCGGGTGTACATTTTTTCATTTATTTCCCTTATTTTTGCCCGAGTCTTTTATTCTGTTTTTGACTCGCCGGGATGCCCTATTTTTTCCTGGACTTACATTCTGTTTTTATGTCCAGCGGGTCATTTTATGCGAAGTATTTTTTAACTGCATCTGAATTCACAGGGGACGAGAAATCTTCACCATCCATGGTGCTGAGCATCAGCGCTCCACCAGAGAAAACTTTCTTTACAACGAATGGCCCTTCATAATTTGGAGTCCATTTGCCCCTGTGGTCTGTATGAGGAGGGAGGATTCTTTTCAGCACAAGATCTCCCACTTGGTACTCTCGGTGCCTGACTTTCTGATCAAAGGCTCTCTTCATTCTTTTCTGATATAACTGCCCATGACAAATTGCAGCCAACCTTTTCTCTTCAATTAGACTCAGTTGTTCGTATCGGGCCCGAACCCATTTTGCTTCACTCAGTTTGACATCCATCAAGACTCGCAGAGAGGGTAATTCGACTTCAACAGGTAGGACTGCTTCCATACCATACACAAGTTGATACGGTGTTGCCCCAGTGGATGTTCTGATTGATGTGCGGTACCCATGCAAGGCGAACGGTAGCATTTCATGCCAGTCTTTGTAGGTGACTACCATCTTTTGCACAATCTTCTTGATATTCTTATTTGCCGCCTCAACAGCACCATTCATCTTTGGCCTGTAAGGAGAAGAATTGTGGTGTTGGATCTTGAAGTCCCGGCATAGCTCTGCCATCATTTTGTTGTTTAAATTGGAACCATTATCAGTAATGATTCGCTCGGGCACTCCATATCGACAGATGATATCTCTTTTCAGAAATCGGGCTACCACTTGCCTTGTGACGTTTGCATATGAGGCTGCTTCGACCCACTTAGTGAAATAGTCAATGGCGACCAGGATGAATCTGTGACCATTTGAAGCAGTCGGCTCAATCTTGCCAATCATATCAATGCCCCACATGGCAAAGGGCCATGGTGAAGACATTATGTTTAAAGGATTCGGAGGCACATGCACTTTGTCTGCGTAGATCTGGCATTTGTGGCATTTTCTGGCGTAGGCACAACAGTCCGCATCGATTGTGATCCAATAATAGCCTGATCTTAACAACTTTTTAGCCATTGCATGTCCTCCAGTATGGGTACCAAAAAAGCCTTCATGTACTTCATGCATCAACAAATCTGCTTCCGTCTTGTCAACACATCGGAGGAGTACCATATCAAAGTTCCTTTTGTATAAAGACCCATCAGTGTTCAGAAAGAAACTTCCAGCAAGCCTTCTCAAGGTCTTCTTATCATTGGAAGATGCCTCAGGTGGGTACGTTTGATCCTCCAAGAAGTACTTAATGTCATGGAACCAAGGCTTATCATCTTGTACAACATCTGCTGCAAATGCATATGCTGGCCTGTCGAGTCTGGACACTGAAATCTGAGGTACAAAGTTAGAAGCTTGAACTTTGATCATGGACGAAATGGTAGCAAGAGCATCCGCAAACTGATTCTCATCCCGAGGGATATACTCAAGTTTGACTGTTGTGAAGAAAGTCAATAACCTTCTTGTATAATCCCTGTAAGGTATCAGATGATCCTGATGTGTGTACCATTTCCCATTGGTCTGATTGATTACCAAAGCTGAATCTCCGAATACGGTCAGTGTTTTGATCCTGAGGTCAATGGCTTCCTCAAGACCCATAATGCAAGCTTCGTATTCAGCTTTGTTGTTAGTGCAGTTGAAAGTGAGTTTTGCCGAGAAAGGCATGTGAACTCCTTTAGGTGTAATGAGTACTGCACCAACACCACGGCCATTCATGTTAACAGCCCCATCAAACATCATAGTCCATTCTTCCTCCGGGTCAGGCCCTTCAGTGTGAATGGGCTCTTCATGATCTTTTGATTTAATGAACATGATGTCTTCATCAGGGAAGTCAAATCTCATAGGCTGGTAGTCATCAATGGGTTGCTCAGCAAGATATTCAGACAATACACTGCCCTTGATGGCTTTCTGAGATGTGTATTGAATGTCATACTCCGTAAGAATCATTTGCCATCTTGCAACCCGTCCGGTAAGCGCTGGCTTCTCAAATATGTACTTAACTGGGTCCATCTTCGAGATTAATAAAGTAGTGTGGGTCAACATATACTGTCTCAGTCGGCGAGCAGCCCACGCTAAAGCACAGCAAGTTTTCTCGAGCAGTGAATAACGCTGTTCACAGTCGGTAAACTTTTTGCTTAGGTAGTATATTGCATACTCTTTTCGACCAGACTCGTCATGCTGGCCCAGCACACACCCCATTGACTCTTCTAATACTGTCAAGTACATAATCAGAGGTCTTCCTTCAACTGGCGGCATGAGGATTGGAGGTTCTTGTAAATATTCCTTGATCTTGTCAAAAGCCTTCTGGCAATCTTCGTTCCACCTGGCCGTTGGTTCTTTTCTTAACAGCTTGAACAAGGGTTCGCAGGTTGCTGTGAGGTGAGATATGAACCGTGAAATATAGTTCAATCGACCTAAGAACCCTCGAACTTCTTTCTCAGTTTTCGGTGCAGGCATCTCTTGGATGGCTTTGACTTTATCAGGGTCAACTTCAATCCCTTTCTCGCTTACAATAAATCCCAGCAGCTTACCGGATCGCACCCCGAATGTGCATTTGTTGGGGTTCAACTTCAGCTGATACCTTCTCAGACGCTTGAATAACTTGAGCAGATTCACCAGATGATCTTCTTCAGTAAGGGACTTGGCGATCATATCATCCACATAACATTCTATTTCTTTATGGATCATATCGTGGAATAATGTCACCATAGCCCGTTGATATGTTGCACCAGCATTCTTCAGTCCGAATGGCATCACTTTGTAACAGAACGTGCCCCAAGGTGTAATGAATGTTGTCTTCTCCATGTCTTCAGGTGCCATCTTGATCTGGTTGTATCCTGAAAATCCGTCCATGAAGGAGAATACCGAGAACTGAGCCGTGTTATCCACCAATACATCAATGTGAGGTAATGGGAAATCATCTTTCGGGCTGGCTCTGTTCAGATCCCGGTAGTCAACACACATTCTTACTTTGCCGTCTTTCTTAGGCACATGTACTATGTTAGCAACCCACGGCGGATAGCTAGTTACAGCAAGGAACCCGGCGTCCCACTGCTTTTGTACCTCTTCTTTGATTTTCATAGCCATGTCTGGGCGAGTTCGGCGCAGCTTCTGTTTAACTGGTGGGCATTCTTCCCTCAAAGGCAGCTTGTGCATAACAATGTCGGTATCCAACCCTGGCATGTCTTGATACGACCAAGCAAACACATCAACATACTCTTGAAGCAGATCTATCAGTTGTCTCTTCACTGAGTCTTGCAGGCAGGCCCCGATTTTAACCTCTTTCACGTCTTCCTCCGTACCAAGGTTAATCACTTCAATCTCCTCCTGGTGAGGGGTAATAACCTTTTCCTCTTGTCTTAACAACCTGGCCAGCTCTTCAGGAAGCTCATATTCTTCTTCAACCCCTTCATCAGCTTGATTGATCGGATTGTCAGAGTCATACGATGTCATAGCCGTGCTGTTGTCGGTGCTGTCAGGAAGGCACTCTCTGTAAGGGTTAAGTTGTTCATTTTAGTGATTGATTTTAATCTTGCTTTAGAAAAAGTGAAATGAAGTTATCATTTTGAAAACACCGCCATTTATTTTTGTACAAAAAGAAAAAAATGGAAAAACAGTTAGCATAAAAGAGAAAGACTTGTTTGCAAAAAGATGTCTGATATTTCATTAATTTAATCTTGTTTGCACAAAAGTACAGATGGCCCTGATTACAAAATGAGTCTTGTCATCTTGGGCAAGATGCAAGACTTTGATGCATGCTTATAAAAAATACAGGAAATAATAATTACTCTGCATGAGTAACTCTTATAATTTCCTGGGAAGACCAGTTCGAGACACTGCTCCCCGGGATCTTTGGACGAATCCAATTCTCCAGATTGCGCTCCTCTTCCAGCTCGTCTTCCAGACAGTTGATAGCATCGGGGGCGAGCATCCCCCCACTGACAAAACCTGGCTCTGCAGCAGCCTTTGCTTGATGTTGAGTTGGTCTGTAACCCAACCCAAACTTGTCCTCCTTTTTCTCCACCGATAGCAGTTTGCCCCAGCCTTGGGCAGTTCCTTCCTCAACAACCTTCCGGGCTTGTTGGTATGACGACATTGGAGTACCAGATACAGCAGATGCCTCATGCACATTCAAAGCTTCAAACCCCTGGCTCATTGTTTCATGGATCTCCCCATCCATTTCAATGTACTTATAGGTTGCCAGGTGGCTGACAAAAATGTCCTCCTCTCCACAGATTGTGACAACTTGGCCTTCCCACTCATATTTTAACTTTTGGTGAAGGGTAGACGTTATTGCGCCGGCGGCGTGAATCCAGGGTCTACCCAACAAACAGCTGTAGGCGGGCTGAATGTCCATCACATAAAAGATAGTTTTAAAGGTCTGTGGGCCAATTGTCACCGGTAGCTCAATCTCTCCCAGAACCGATCTCTTAGAACCATCAAAGGCTCTTACTACCAGGTTGCTGGGTCTCAATGCCAATCCATCATATTCTAACTTCACCAGAGCCTTCTTTGGTAAGACATTCAGGGATGAACCTGTGTCCACCAGCACATGTGAAAGGACAGCTCCTTTGCATTCCATGGTGATGTGCAAGGCTTTGTTGTGGTTGCGGCCGTCCGCTGTCAAGTCAGTATTGGTGAACCCTAGCCCATTGCTAGCAGTAACATTTCCAACCACGGTTTCCAACTGGTTGACAGTAATCTCTTCAGGCACGTAAGCTGCGTGCAAGACCTTGAGTAGTGCATTCCGATGGGCTTCGGAGCACATAAGCAGTGAGAGGATAGAGATTTTGGATGGCGTCTGGTGAAGTTGATCCACAATTTTGTAATCACTCTTTTTGATGATTCTCATAAACTCATCAACTTCTTGATCAAACGGTGTCTTCAAGGCTTCTTTAACAGTCTGATCTTC
The DNA here is from genome assembly GCA_963966055.1 of Lathyrus aphaca. Classification (NCBI taxonomy): domain Eukaryota; kingdom Viridiplantae; phylum Streptophyta; class Magnoliopsida; order Fabales; family Fabaceae; genus Lathyrus; species Lathyrus aphaca. Next base: position 366,262,527 of record OZ014521.1, read on the forward strand.
CTGCACAGGGCTCTTTCCTTTTGCCTTGGCAGCAGCTTCTGCTTCGACAGTAGGTCTTTGCATTGGTGGAGCAAAGAGACGTCCGCTCCGAGTGAAGCCTCCGCCTCCGCCCACATTGTCAATTTGTGGTGCAGGTGTTGATGTTTCAAGAGTGATTCTTTTTCCTTCGCAATACACGTCAGAGCCATAGTGCCAAGGGATGGCCCTGTCGCTTTCATATGGTACTGGTCCAGGCACCGTGACAGTGACTGGACTGATCGCTGCTGCTGAAGGGACTGTAATTGTTTGTGGATCATAAAAGATTGTAACTGGTGCTCTGATGGGAGCAGCACCTTCTGAATGGTAGGCAGAGTTGTTTTCAGGATCATAAAATATTGTGACAGTAGAGACGTCTTCATGATTTGTTGCTGGAGTTGTAGGAGATATTGTCGGAAGAAATGATGTTGTCGTTGTAGGAGTCTCGAAGTGGAGTGAAGCTGAAGTTGTAGCAGGGAAATTTGTTGAAAACTGATCAGTTGAGATGATTGATGAAGTACTTGTTGATGAAACCGAAGAATTGTCAGGAACAATGGTTGCTGCAGTTGTAGGAGGTTCTGAAATCGTTGCTGACGGTATTGCTGGATTTGTTGGAAATGACGTGGTGATCTGAAGTTGGCCACTCCGAATAAGGCCATCTATGCCATTCCTCAAATTATCGCACCCATTTACCGAGATATTGCAGTAAGCACAGCCTAACTCACACCCCGGGAACATTTGACATTCCAAGAGCTGAGCTTTGATTTCTACCAATGGTGTCCTGATCTGTCCCACACTGGTTATTAAATAAGACGGCTTGTCTTCTTCAATAGCGTTAATCCGGGGACCACCATGGTTTGGCATCGGGTTTTTATTGACATTGGGTGGTGGTGCGAAATTCAGAGCCTTGGAGTCTACCAGGTCTTGTACCTTCATATGCAGAGCTCTGCATTTTTCTGTACTGTGACCAGGTGCGTTTGAATGAAAAGCACACCTAGCATTTGAGTCATAGTTCCTTGGTAGACTGTTGGGATCCGGAGGTGCCAACGTTCTTAGCTCAACCAGGTTGAGTTTCAGAAGCTGTGGCAGCAATGTAGCATATGGCATCGGGATCGGATCGATCACTCTGTTAGCTTGAGAAGGCCTTTGCTGAAATGGCCTCTGTTGACTGTTGTTGCTGGTGTTGCCGTTGTTGTAATTCCATGGAGGATACTGATTTTGCTGATGGTACTGAGGCTGTTGTTGATAGTTTTGCTGAGGAGGTTGATAGACTGGCTGAGGATGAGCTGGAGCAGGAATGGTGACTGCTGCTATTGACCTTTGAACATATTGGGGCCTACCCCTATTTGAATGGATGGCATTGGTCTCGCCAGCTCTTCTCGGGCCTGCAAAAGGCTTTCTTGTACTACTGGACGAGCTTGCACCACTGTCTGAGATCTTTCCCATTTTCAACAAGCTTTCAATTCTCTCCCCGGCTATGACAACATCTGCAAAGCTAGTGGAAGAGAAAGCTGCCAACCTGTCAATATATGTTCCCTGAAGGGTGTTCATGAACATATCCGCCATTTCCCGTTCAGACATAGGTGGTTGAACAGCAGCAGCCAGTTGCCTCCATCTCTGGGCGTATTCTCGAAAACTCTCCCTCGAAGACTGTGACATTCCCATCAGGAGAGTCCTGTTGGGTGCCATGTCCAGATTATACTGATACTGTCTGATGAAGGCCTCTGCCAGGTCCTTCCAGCATCTAATTGTTGCTCTTGTCAGATGGGAATACCACTCCCTCGAAGCTCCGGTCAAGATATCTTCAAAATAGAACATCCACAATTTCTCATCCATTGTATAGGCCTTCAGCCTTCCCAGAAATGATTGTAGATGAGTCCGGGGGCATGAAGTCCCATTATACTTTTCGAAACAAGGTGGCTTGAACTTATGGGGGATCCTGACCCCGTCTACCAAACCCATGTCCATAACGTCGAAGCCCAAAGAGTTTTGAGATTCTAAGGACCTCAACTTCTCAGCTATTTCATCCAATCTTCTATCATAAGCCTCTTCCCCAGCACCCATTACTGTGAACTGGTCTTCTTGAGGGTCTTCCTGTAGTACCCTCCCTGCTGTGGCAGTCCCTTGTATATTGACAGGGATGTTAGTCTCTGGATGGAGATGGGGTCCAAAAACTGGGGGATTGACATGAGGTTGGACCCTCTCGTTGTTACTTGTGCCAGCAGTTCCCACATGGGGCTCCTCTTGATTCCTCCCTTCTACCAAAGCTCTGAGCCTCTCCTGGCTTTGAGCTAAGTTGTTCATTACTTCCATGAACTGTGTTATCTGAGTTCTCATCTCCAACCTTTCGTTGGCCATCTGGTTTCTGACCTCCGTAAGGTCCTGCTGCATCTGATCCATCTGAATTCCCGGAAGGTTGTTTCTAGTTGGGTACCTGTGTGGCCTGTTGAGGGGAAATACCCGGCGGCGAGCAATAATTCCTGAATATCACAACAGAGGTTAGTAACAGTAAAACAAAACCTACAAAACAAACAGAAGGGTTAGTATGCAATGCAGTTATGCTTATTTGCTCTCAAGGTATCCGGTTTGGTCTTCAGTTTTGACCCTTCCAGACCCTTGAAGATGTTGCTGTTGAGGTTGCTTTCGAAATAAACCCAGATGGAAACTAACACAAATATATTACAGAAGGTGAAATAATACATCTTGTTCATTTTACAACACCAGCCCTCTAAGGGGTCAAAATACATCACAAAAACAAAAGTACATGGAATAGGAATAACAACAAGCAAATGATCAAACTCCAAGGCCAAACTCATCCTCACGAACTTCCTTAAGAAGTGCTTCGGTCACAGGATCAGCCGGCCGCTCCGTAAGATTTCTGATGAGGAGATTCCGGGTCGTAACAGCTGCTGTTAGCTTTTTGTGCTGAGTTTGGTCCTTGGACCTCTTCACCCCTGCTTTGATCTTCAGCTCTGATATCTCCCTCTGGGCTGCTGCCAGGGCTTCTTGTTGTTCTCTTGCACTAGCTTCAAGTTGCTCCACCTTGTCTCTAACTCTCTTGTCTTCCAGGGTACGAGCCTCGGTGATCCTGACCCACCGGGTTTGACTCTCCTTCAAATACAAGTCTGTCCTTGCTCTTTGGAACTGGGCTTCTTTGCAAGCATTCTTCAGAATTTGTTCACCAGCTCTAGACTTGTTGATATAATCCCCAGACTTTTCAATCTTAGCCAGATGCTCTACTCTCAACTTCTCCAATCTCTCAATCTCCCTCATACCTTCACTCCTCTCCCGGAGGGTCTTCTGCAAAGCCTGGGTTAGCTTCTCATTTCTTTCCTTCAAGCTCTCAAACTCCTCCAAACTGATGGTGGCGGGGGGTGGTGCTGAAGATGACTCAGGCATGTCTTCTATGGTAAAGGGCATTCCAGAGAATTGGGCCCTGGTACGGGACCATTCATAATATTGTGCTGATGCCACATTGTTGCACTTCCCTAGAATGGTTATTCCCTTGGTTTGAACATTATCCCAGGCCCAAGCAGCCTTCCTAACAACAGTCAAACTAATCTTGTTCTCACAATAGAGAGTCTCAGCCAAGTCCTGTGCCCTAGGAGCATGGACCAATGCATAGCCCAATTGCCTTCTGAACAGCAGAGGATTGTAATTAATACTGCCCTTAACACCTATCAAAAGTACATTAGGAAAATGCCCACAGCTGGTGATGATATCCCTGCCCTTGGTGCTTTGAGTGCACCATCTGATATCTGCTGAAGTTAGAACAGTGAGTCTCTTAGCCCAGTTGCTCTGCTGATGAGGGTTTAGGAATGCATCTGTCCTGGGTAGATGCCTGAGAAGCCAAGTGTGAAACAATGGAGCACAAAACCTTACTAACCTCCCCCTCTGCTTCTCATTCCTCTGATGCACTGAATAGTAAAGATCCCCCAATAAAGTTGGCACTGGGTTCTTCAGGATGAACAGATGGATTGCATTTTTGCTAATGAATCGAGGCTCATCTGCAAACAACACAATTCCATATATGCACAAGGCCAGCAGGGCACAAACAGCTTTCCATTCTCCTAGAGAAGCCTTCAAGGTAGCTTGAGAAATTAAGAAGTCCAGATGAAAACCAGGGATCCCAGCTTTAGAGGTCATATGCTGCTCAAATAGGACAGGCTCCAGGTGCAAAGCTTTTGCTACTTCTCCATTAGCAGGAAAAACCATCTCAGGGTTGAAAGGAATTTCTCTCCTGATAGGCATACCAACTAATGAGGAGTACTCTTCCAATAAGGGGCCCAACTGAAAGTCTTGAAAAGTAAAACATCTCAGTGGAGGATCATAAAACTGAATGCAGGTGTGGATGAGGCTCCTCTGTGAAGGGTCCAGATCCATAACCATGTCTAGTATATCTCCATAACTCTCCCTGAACAAGGGTATGTGATCTGGAGTAATCAGGGTTTGGATCCTCCTGATGTCTGATAAGTCTGGCTGGAAGAAGTGATAGGTGATGTTGCTTTTCTTTGGAGCCATGATGGCAAATGTTGATGAAGATACTGAAGAGAAGGGCCACTAATTGGCTGGAATAGATAGCTGGTAGCAAGTGCTGATGAAGGCAGGTCAAAACTAAAGACGGGGTCAAAACCAAAACCAGATGAAGATGGATACCCTGAAACACAAATAAGCAAATGTTAATATGATGCGATGATTATGTATGCGAATGATATGCAAGGGTTTGTGACTGAGTTGGATCTGATTAACTGCCTTGGTATAGATCCATGTGTGTTCTAGAAATCCAGATGGAGGTCTATAAATCCAGTAACCAGGGTAGGGGACTCAAATAAAGAGCCACATGTCCAGGGTTTTAGAATCACAAGAACTGTCCAACATGGAGTATTCTTAACAAACTCAAAGTAACAGGGTATTCTGAGGTCAAGGTACCTGCAAACCTGTAAACAGCCCAACCCCCTCACAGGTGGTGATCTAGAACAAGGATCCTCAGACTTGGATCAGTTATGAGAAGTGTAAACACTTCTAACCCGGAGGTACAGTGTTTACAATAACCATAACAGTTCCTCCTCTAATTCACCTCAGTTTCTGAAGGTCAATACTAAAAGGTCATCCAGACTTAGCAGGCTTCCCAGATAGCCCTAGCATTGCAGGAAATCTGCAACACAGAGTTCTCAAGAAGAAACCCACATCTGAACCGTGTTTCATATTCCCGCACCAGACCGAAATGGAATGGGAAAGAATATGATTCACTCTAGCCTAGGTGTCACTCAGGTCCCAGGTATAGGACCTTAACTCTCAATGAATCACTCACCCACCAAAGCAAATAACCAGATCCAGCCAGCAGTACAGTATGATATATACAAAAGCAGTAAAGAAAGCAGTAAAGCAATAAACAAAATAAATACAAGCACAAATAAGCACATAACACCCCAGTAAACACAAATCAATCAAACGCTAGGAGGAACCCACAAAAAGAACCAGAAGCCCTGGTTGCCATATAATATTCCCCAGCAGAGTCGCCAAGCTGTCGCTCCCGACAAATGAAACTGGGTCAGATGAAGGTACAGACGCGAACGGTCGGCGAGAGGGACAATGAGAACACACAGCCGTGAACTCACTGGAGATGAATAGAGTCGCCAGCTAGGCATTTTTATCCCGGAGGAAAGGTAATGCTGCATAGACCTAGAAAAAGATGGATAAGACGGTTTGCGAACCAGAGAGACTGAGAAAGGGGGTTGGTTACAACCTGGGAAGGTATTAGCACCCAGATTGTCCGTCGTACTCGACGGGATCCACGCTTGAAAGATTTGTGTTTTAAAGGGGTAGTGTCAGTGCAATCTGTGTATGAAATAGCTGGAAAAGATGTACAGGTGTCAGTGTAAAGTGTATAAGTGATGTGAAGTATGAAAGTGTCAGTGTAAGAACAAGGTGAAATGCTCAAGATCATGAGGCTAAAGAATGAAGCTAGAAAGAGGGGGAATATACAGAGACTTTTGTTCGATAACTGTTAAGTTATGCCTACGTATCCTCTCGTGCAATGAGGAAGTCAGAACACCGTAGTTCGACCCAAAGAGACTGAAAGATGGATTGACTTGTGAACTGCTTACTTGCCTATGCTCAAGTGTATGATCTGTCTGGCACAGATGCAAACTGTCTTGCATTAGACGGAAGAAGCGAGTTCTCGTTTGTGAATGAAGGTGATGAGAAGAGAATCCCGGAGGAGACGATTATTGTTTGTTTATTGTATTTTCAGTCTTTTATTGCTTGTTGAAGTTTGTCATAAGTTAATGAGCTTAAGCCTAAACCAATGGATTTAGTAAACTCATCACATCTTCCCTCTGTTTAGGGGTAATGAGAATACCTTAAGTGTGAAGTCAGCATCTCACACTTAATCACCATGGTGTAGGATTAGGATCATTAACCTACTTGTGGTTATTTAGATGTTTTTGTTGTTTTTGTTTAGTGTTGAGTAATGAGGTTAAGCCATAATCAGGGATTAAACAGACTCATTACACCATCCTAAAAGAAGGATGATAGATGAGAATGTTTAAGCTGAGGAAAGCTCCTCAACTTAATCCATGATTAGGGATTAAACCCATGACAAAACAAGCCTTTGATTAAGTGGATTTTATTTAATGATATGGTGATGAAGTGAATTTTATGATTTGTAAGACAACTTGAGGGGGACTTGTCCATTAACACTAGGGTTAGTCCTTCTTAACCCATTAAGGAAGAATTAGAACCCTAATGCAAGGCCCAAGTTACAAGTGTGATGTCTTGATGATTATTATGTGGATTGATTAAGAGATTTAAACACATTAAGGGTTTAACACTTAGGATTAAAGTTATACACTCCATCCTAAAAGAAGGATGCAGGCATAAGCTTAATCACAAAGCCTTAAAGCCTTTAGGGTTTAGTCCCTGATTATGAGGTGAGAAGAGAAGACTCAAAGGGAGACACAAAGGTAAAACTATGGGGGGAAGACTAATCAAAACCCTAATTCATTGTCATGCTTGGTTGATCCTAAGGTTTGTGTGGTTTGCTAGAACAATCTTCAAAGGAGCCACCAGGAAGCAGATGAACAAGATCAAGAGAAGCAAAGTGGCTTGCTTCATTCAAGAAGTCAAGTCACTTGAAGAAAGAAAGTGGGAGCAGAAAGAATGAGCAAGCTCAAACTCAAACACATATAGAAATGCAGCAATGGATGCAAGAGAGATGAGAAGAAAAGTTATGAGAAGTGAAGGCAAATTCACTTCTCAAGGTTACTTACCACCTGAAATGTTAGAAAGAAATGCAATGCAATGCTAAATGAAATGAAATGACATGATGATAGACCAAACCAGAAGCATGTTGATGATGATTATGATGTTATGGGGTGCTGCAAACATGAGGCAAGACATGGGGATGTTCATACAAGATCATGGGTGCAAATGATGCAAGTTAAGAACCAAGAATGAACATGAAAAGTTATGAAGCATACAAGACAAATGACATGGCAAATATGTAATGCAATGATCAAACATGCTTTCTATGTGTCTTAAGATGTTAAATGAATCATAGGCATGCACAAAATGCAAAGACAAGTCATGTTATGCAAGAGAATGCAAAATGGATGCATATGGAAGCCCAAATTAGGGTTTATGGAACAAACATCAAACAAAAACCCAAAACAGAAACAAACCCCAAGATAAAAAATGGAAAATGCTGCTCAAAGAAACCCTAAACCTATAATGAACCACTGCCCAAAGGGGAACTCCCAACTCTTAACCAATCTCAAGATATGAATTTTCTAAGTTATTAGGGTTTTTAGGGTTCCTAAACAAAAGAAATGCCAAACAATTGGAAAATACAAGATCAAATCATGGCCATTTTACCCTAGAAACTACATGCTAAACACAAAACAAAGCAAAAAGAATCAATGTCTCAACCTTCTCCAATAGGCAGAAATGAATTTTTAAATTTATGATCAAATTAATGCATAAAAAATAATTTAATTCAATGAAAAATCCTCAAAATGCATCAAGATCAAAAAAGAAATTTGGTTTGAAGGTTGGACAATGTTTCTAAATGTCTTAGAACATTTCATGAATTTTTTTGTAATTTTTAAATACCTAAAAGTATTTTTAATTAATTAATTTCCATTAATCAATTAAAAATAATCTGTTAAATATTTAAAAATACTTTTTTAATGATAAAAAATAAAATAAAAATGTTTTTGGGTCTTAAAAATTAATAAAACTTTTAGGAAAAAGTTTCATAATTTTTAAGAATTTTTAACTATTTTAAAATAATTATGCAAGTTTAATGAAATAAAATGAATTAAAAATCAAATAAAATAAAAGTAAGCTAGATGGAGGGCCAGGATGGAGCCTGAGTTTAAATGTGTTGACTGGCGCGTGAATGAAGGGCCCAGATGGCTCCTGAATTAATTAACTTAATTAAAGATTAATTAAACTAATGAGAGAGATTAGGGCTAATGAAAAGGATCTGGGCCATCCAAAAGGGAGGGAAGTCAACAAGTCAAAGGCCATCTACGGCCAAAATTCAAACTGGAGTTAATTACGCAATTAGGGCACAAATCAATTTCAGGTGGCCGGAGAAGACTTCCGGTCGTCTTCTCCGGCCAGCATCTCACCTGAGAAATCCCCAAACCCCTCAAATCGTATCAAAAATGAAAACTAAGAACTGGGAAATGATCTCCAACCTCTCACGAATCAAACCCCTCTCTCAAAACAAATTTCTTCTTCCTAAACAAACTGAATCGAAAGAAATAAAAACTAGGGCACGCAAGCTTCAGAGACAAATTAAATGCTCAAATCAAAGCCATTTCAAAAACTAAGAACATCAGGATAATCAGTGAATCACATAGAACTAGTTTGGAACAAAAGAAATGATTTCTGGAAAAATAATTTTCGAGCTACCTGAGATTTGGAGCTTTCAACTTGAGGACTTTCTGGCCACTTCTCCTTGTGCAATCTACTCCACTTGATCCCCAGATGATGTTTGAATGCTCAATGAGAGTTTAAGTTGGCTGGATAGTGAGATTCGACAGCTTCTGCTCAAGCTTGATCAGAAATGGCAATGGTGTTTCAAGCACTTTCAGGTCATGGTGAGGGGTTGTTTTTGATCCTGAGGGTGAATGGAGAAGCTTTGCAAGGTTTGTTTTGATGTTTGCAAGCTGTGGTGAGAGTTTCGAAGAGAAATGCAGACTGAGGGTGAGAAATAGCTATGGAGTATTCTGGTTGTTTCAGGCTTGGGTTCTTGGTGCTTTGTGGTCTATGGAGCAAGGTGAGTTGAATGGTGAAGATGGTTTGAGTGTTTGCAAGCTGTGGAGGCAGATTCGAAGCAACTTGCAATGTGGTAGGTTTTTGTGTATGTGATGAATGAGGATGTTTCAGCCCTGCCTTGTGTTATGTCTAGCTTGCAAATTGTCCACATAACTCTCTCTCATTGGTCAGTTGACAAGACATGCCCTTTATTGATTGGTAAGTTACCTTTTGCAAAAAGTCAAATAATGTGTAAGAGAGGTATGGCTCATGATCTAGGCAAGTACATGGGCTGGTTCTGGTGCAGCAAGGTGAGGTGAGAGGCTAGCAAAGCTCAGCATCCAAGGCTGCAAGTAGGAGGAAGCATGATCATGAGTTTTGCAACTTGTGACTTTTTGTTCACATGTGACCTTTTTTGTCCAACCAAACATAAAACCATGGGCATTCTTAGTTCATTTCTGATTTTTAGGACTTAGAGAAAGTTTATGTGCTGGTTTGAAATGAATTAGAGGCTGCAATATGCATTGATCCAAGATTTTGCAAAATTCTCACTTAGGGCATGCCTTGAAAATCAATGATTTTAGCCAACTTTGCATTGCCATAACTTTTGATTCAAGAAGAGTTTGATCATGTTCTTGTACTTTTTGAAAAGGGAAAAATGATATCTACAACTCTCATGACCAAAGTTTTTCCATTTGAAGCATTTTTGGATCAAGAATCATGGCTTGAAAAATGACCTAAAATGATGCATTCTTGAAAAGTCAACTATGCCCAAAAAGTCAACATTTGCAAAAACCCTAAATTCTTGATTTCTATGAACTTCAACTTTCTTCCATGATCAAATAAAGATCATATACACTCAAAATGATGAAGATCACCCATTGGTTGGGTCATTGGGGGCCCCAGATGCCCTGATTTTGCACTGACTTGTCTGAAAAGTCAACCCTTGATCAGATGACTTCCCCATGGAATTTCTTCATGAAAATTGATATGCATACTACCTATACCATATAGAGACCAATGGAAACAAGAATGACCAAAAAATTTGGGGTTATGGCCTCTGAAACCAAAACCCTAATTTTCAGTCAACTGTGCAGTTTGACCTGGCTCTGCATCCACTCAAACCCTAGTCCTTGGGATTCCTCTGCATTTTTGACTTTGAAGAGATGGAATATGACATATGAACACACATGGACCCCTTTGAGATGATTGGTGGCCTTTGGAATGGCTCAAGATGCCTTGGGATTGCTCAGATCACAAACCCTAGGTGCAGATGCCTTAGAAACTATGCAGTGAATCAAAAAATGAGATGTGAGATGATATGATTGTATTTATGAATATGAGATGATCACAAGCCATGGTGTGAATGGGTGAGGGCAAATTTGGGGTGTTTACACTCGTCTGCATTGTTTGAATACTCGTCTGTAGCATCCCTTACACTCGTCTGTGTTAGCTTATATTCACATGTGTTGATTTGATAATTACCGTGGTACTCGTCTGTATTGCTATTCCAAATGCTTGTCTGTGTTTGAATTTCTGGTATTCGTCTATACCAATGGCTGATATTCGTCTGTATCATTGCCTGAAGCGCTCGTCTGTGTTTCTCGGATCATCGTCTGATATTCGTTTGTATCATTGACTTTTGACACTCGTCTGTGTTTCTCTTGATGGTCATCCAATACTCGTCTGTATTAAAGAGGTTTGAAGTCCTAACTAAGGGAATAAACGTCAAAATGGTTACCAGTCCTGGCGTAACAGGTTTATCCGAAGGAGGCTCGTTTGTCTCAAACACCACTTATTAATGTTGCACCTGGCATAACATGTTTTCTTGAAAAAGGCTCACCTGTCTTAGTTCATATATCCACGGATAATATATGAGGAGGGTTCGTCTACCTTGATTATGCATGTCTATCCCACAGACTTAAGTGCATCACCAGTCCTGGCGTAACAGGTTTATCCGAAGGAGATTCGTCTGTCTCAAGTTATATGTCTGGCAAAGTATGTGAGGGCTCGTATGTCCAGTTCCTGGCGTAACAGGATTGTTCGAAGAAGACTCGTCTGTCAAAGTATTCTGATTCCAAATAACAGTTTCAACTTAGAAGGAGCTCGTCTGCTTTATCTCCACTTCAGTCACCAAAGCTTCATTTGGTTGGGTTTATTTCCCAGTTCTTGCATTCTCCATCAGAGTGAAAATTTCAGGTTTTCTTGGTATTCAACCACAGTTCATCTTGAACGGTCGATAGCCCGGGCTACCGTCCTTTTCAGATTAACAGTTGTTTGAATAGGGGCAGCTGTAACACCCCAAATTTGCCCTCTTCTTTTTAAGTATCATATCATATCATATTCATCATGAACATATCATATTCTTGGCATCTTAGCATGGAAAGATGAGGCATAACTTTCTCATGACCTAACATTAGGCATATGATCATCTGTGGAGGGTTTTGAGGCATCACAAGCTATGACAAGGGGCCTAATGGATTTTTCCAAGTCATATAAGGGGTCTATGTTGCTTTCACAAGCTCAAGATCATTCACAAAAGCTCAGAAGGTTGGAAGATCATCAGGGAATTCAAGCTAGGGCAAAGCTCCTACACAATTATCCCAAATTAGGGTTTGAGTTTCAAGCATGAAAACCTTGTGACTTTGTACATTTCATTTGGGAAAAGTCTCTTATATGTTAAGAGGATCCTAGGGATGAAATTTGGTGAGAAAATTCATTGTGGAAGTCAAGTATTTCTTCAGTTGCTTGTAAATGAAGAAATTGGTCAACTGTGCATTCTAAAAGTCAACTGTGAGATTTCAAAGGGTCAAACCCTAGTTTTCTAGCCAAGGGATGTTCTTATAACCTTAGAATAGGTTTGGCAAGATCAAAGATCAGGAATCATGAGGTTTTGAGGTGTTTTGCAAAATTGGCATATGGTTGGTAATGAGAATTTCCATTTTTAGCAACATTTTGCCCTAATTTTCAAGTAAGCATAACTTGGTGAAAAAAGCTTCAAATGGACCAAAGCCATACACGAAAGTTGAAGATTAAAGCCTCCCATTTTCAAAAAGTACAAGAGAATTTACATAGCCCTCATGGTTAGAGAGATAGGCCCCTCGAAAATTTTAAGAAATCTAGGGCATGTCATGAAATTTCAATCTTCTACAAATGCAAAAAGTCATGAAACTTATTTTCAAGTTCTTTTATGGGCCAAATATGATCAGAATATTCCAAGGCATTGCAAGAAAGCTAATTTGCTCTAAAGATAGTGTCAAATTCATGCATGAAAAGAAGAATATTCCACAAGGTGCAAAACATGCACGATCATGAGAAAAGTGTGATCCCTACATCCAAGGGCCAGATTAATTTCTATTTTAAATTAAGGGTGAGATGTTCATCACACATGTGCAAGGAATGAGAGGAATGCACGAGCAAAACACCTCATCACAAGAATTTTGCAAGTTTTGCATTTTCACTCCCACACTCTCATCTCACGTGCATTTTCCCTCACTCTTTCAGCATTGCTTTTTGAGATCATATATAAGAAAACTAGGGTTTTATTTGAAGAAAAATCCATCACATTTCACCACTTCAAAGTTTTTGCACCAGGAGCATTTTCCTTCGAATCTCTTTATTCTCTCACTCTCTTCACAAACAAATCATATATTCTGAATCCTTGAGGCTAAAGGATCACGAATCCGCCATTGGTTTAAGCTGAAGCTCAAGATTTCAAGTGGTGCCATTCAAGTGCAGTTGATCTCAAACTTCAAGATCTAGAGCAATTCAAGCTCTCTCTTTCATTTATTTTGCAAGGAGAGGTTAGAAGAGGTAGATCTGCAGTGTTTAGAGGCTTGTCTCAACCTATTTCATGCTCTGCAAGTTCAGGTAATCTTCTGAATCCATGGATCTGGAAATGGTTTTTGATGTGTGCATTTTGATCTGTGAAGTATGCTGAGTATTCTGCACTTTTTAAATTTGAAAATGCTTGAGAATTGAAGTTGTATTGATGATTTGAAGTTTTGAGGTTAGATCTGTTTTGCTTCGATCTGTTTGATTCAGTGATCTATTGTGAATTTCATGGCCATTTTTGGATTCAGCGTGCCCTAATTGCCTAATATGGATAGTTTGAAGTATTTATATTATGATTTGTTCTTGGTCTGTGTTTTCTGGTGCCGGAGCCCTAGCTCCGGTCACCGGATTCTGGAAATTTGTTGATCAGAGTTTGAAGGAAGAAGATGACCCTTAGCCCTTGGATCCTGGATCTGGACGTCCATCATTTTGCCAGCGCATAAATGAGCCAACCTCCTTCTCACGTGCTTTTATGTTTCTGATTTAATTCATTATGTTTCTCACCTCACAATAATAACATGTTCCCTCACTGCCAACCAATCAATGTGCTGACCTAAGTTTAATGAGTTGACTAATCCTGTTTGTCCATTTGATCCATTGGCCCATATTTTTTTCTGAATAATTGAATTTCCATGTTAAATATTGTGAACCTGCGCAGGATCTAGTGGGCTTGAGTGCTATTCCCACCCCCTGGCTTTGAGGCCCATTTGTTATGAACTGAGAACCCTTGCTATACGTACCCCTAGCCTATTTCCTTTTATTTTCTTTTCTTTTTATTTCCATTTTATTTCCATTTTATTTTCATTTTGATTTTCAATTAATAAAAATAGTTTTAGGCTTCCAAAAATTCTAAGAAATTTATGAATGATTGTTTGAGTTTTCTTTAATTTTTGATATTTTTATTTTCCATTTATTTTTATTTGACACGTGGAAATTAATTGTTCCCTTTAATTAATTATTTTTAATTCATTTTGAAGCATGCTGACTTGTCCATTTTCTATCTTGATCATTATTTTGAATTTTTGGTTGGTTCTTTTTGCTTTGGATTCATGATAGGATGTAGTTTCTTGTTGATTTTTGTTCTGATTTTTAGAATCTTGTTTAATTGATTTTGGTCCTTAACTTGTGAGTGAAGCCATTTAACCCTAATCCATGTTTGTATCCTCATTTGACTTGTATAGCTTCTGAATTTCTTTCCCTCCTTTTGGCATATTGTTATGTTATGATTTAAGATCATTTGTGCAAAGTTGTGGAATTTTTGAATGCTTACTTGATTTGATTTGAATTTTTTGTTCTTGACTTGTCCCTTTTTGTTTCTTTTTGATCATAAGTCCATTCCTTAGCCTAGAAGGGCACTTGTGCCAACTTCTCCAACTTGTTTAGAGCCTTATTAGGATGATGATATCTCTCTGATCTTGGGTTGTGATTTGTGTCTAAGGAATTTTTTGTGTGGTTGCCTGTGAAGTCTTTTCATTCTTATGCACTTCCTTTGCTTCTTTCTTCTCATGATGTTACCACTTGACTTTGTTCCCTTCTTCTCCTCATATCTTGTGCTTCTTAGGCACTCTTTTAACATGATTAAAGTTCTGGTCTTGTACCTTGGGGTTGTGATTTGTTCATTTTGCTTTGCATCTTCTCATGTTTGTTTTGTTTTGCCATAGTGATTCATGTGATTCCACTTTGAGTTGTGTGTTTCTTTTCTCATTCCTGTGACTTGTGTTTGCATTTGACATTTATGTGTATGACTTCACTTCTGGTTGTATGGTGTTGGTATGGCATTATGTTCATGTTGTATTGCTTTTATACTTGTGTTACTAACCTTTTCAGGGGCTTTGGTAAGTGAGAGGTGTGGGTGTGATTCCCACATCTCCAATTCTCATCTCTTCTTTTCTCATTATTATTGTTCTAACCTTGTGATTGTTGGGCTTAGGCCTTACCTCTCCTCCTCCTCCTCTTCTTCTTCTTCTTCTTCTTCTTCTTCTTTCCTTCTTCTTCATTAGGATAGAATTCAAACCTCACTAACCTAGGTTCATCCATGCATGACAACATTTGGGATTCTAGTCTCCCTTAGATTTTTCACCTTTTGAGATCCTTTTGGTGCTCTCTTTCTCTTCTCATCTTCAAACTTAATTTTAATTCACTCTAATAAAGGTTGAGTCTTCCCATGTGACATGAGACTTTGCTATGAGATACTTGCACGCGTTCCGTTTCGGGGCGAGGTGTAGGTTATCCCTCGTGGTGGATAGGTCTTAGCATGAGATTACCTCACAAAGAAAAGCATAAAAAATATTTCTTAACCAAAAATCACAAAAACACTTAATAAATGTTAATAGGTCAGTGTGTCTGAGCCTTCACTTGTGGGACTAGATTTGGGGATTTCCTCCATAGATAGGTGTGCCTCTTGCGCATTCCATTTCGGGATGATGTGAGACGTATACATCCCAATGAGTAAGACTTAGGTACACTTACCTATGCAAACTTCACTCCTAAAAATCTTCTAAAAAACACAAACAAACAATAAGCGTCTTTCCTTCGGGAATTCTTTTCTCATCTCATTCGCTCCGTACGCGAACTTGCTCCTACTTGTCATTTTGCAAGACGGTTACGCACTCGTCGTTCGAGCCTGCAACACCTGAGCATTGACATAAGCAGTTCAAGCCTTAATTCACAAGCAATCTTTTCTACCCCTAGTTAGGGGAACTACGGCGACTCTGATCCTCATTATCCAGATGAGGTACGTAGGCAGCGGGGTAGGGCCCGTTCAAGCACAATCTTTATTTTCCCTACATTTTTCCTTTTCATTTCTTGTTCAGTTTCCTCTTCTTTCCTTTTATCCAGTTTCAGTTTCAGTTTTGCAGCAGCTTTCATTTCTTCCCCCTTTGAAGCAGATTTCTTTGCAAGCGTGGATCTCGTCGGGTACGGCGGACGATCTGGGTGCTAATACCTTCCTAGGTCGTAACCGAATCCCGAACTCAGTCTCTTTGGTTCGCAGGACCCGTGTCCTTCCTTTCTTTTCTTCTGGTTTGTGCAGCATTACCATTCCCGTTCCTTCGGGATAAAAATGCCTGGCTGGCGACTCTATTCTTTTCCGCGCCACTTTCGCGTTTGTACCAGGATGGAAATCCGGGGAGCGACACATTGTCCCAAGATCAGAAACTGATAAGAGAAGAATTTAACTTGATGAAGACGCAGATGAAGCTGCTTACGGGAATCATGAATGCTATGTTAAAGAAAGAAAATAGCCATGTGGCTGCTTTTCAACCAGAAGGTCTTGTTTCTCCCATCTCTTTGGGATGTCCACTGAATCAAGAGTTGTTAGGTGGATTCCCTCCATAGTCTGAGCTTCCTTACTAGCAGTCATTACTTGGTAATCCAGAAGAGCCCAAGACAGAGGTTAATCTCTACTTCCTGATCCAAATAAGTCAATTAATCCTACACCAATTGTTATTAAAGAAGTGATCACTTTCTTCCTGTATCAAGGACTTTCCTCAACTCCTACACCTTGGCTTCCCGGAGAAAGATTTCAGAAGATGTCAGGTGTATCTCCTCTAGTGGTAGCAATCCGTTTTCGACAAAAGAAAGAAAGGGTTATTGATCATGTGCCCATGTCTTATGTTGAGTTGTGCTTACTGCTGCTCAAAATGGGATTGGTTGAGAGCTGCAAGCTATCTCCTCCTACTGGTGAACTTACCCAAGGTTGGAATCCATATGCTTACTTTGTTTTTCACTCGGGAGCCTAAGGACATGATATCAATGATTGCAGAGCATTCATGCATCAAGTGCAAGACCTAGTTGATGATGGAGTAATTAGTTTTGGACCAAATGGTTTGAAAGTGTCACAGGTTAGGGCACATGGGAATGCTGAAGAGTTAGTCAAGTTTCCTTCTTCCAGAGTCATTACTTCAACAACCGTCATTCGTTTCTCGGACGAGTATGAGTAAGAGAGTGCAGGGGCATGTTAGGCGCTCAAATCAATATCATCAACAAAATGCTCAACCACAACCTTAGGGTCAGCAACAATAGGTGCAAAGACCAGTTCAACAAAGAATAAAAGCGAGGGAAAGAAATGTTGACTTTATCCCATTTCCGTATGCTATATTGCTTCTAGAGTTGCTTAAATTGAACTTGGTTGAACTCCGTACCACGAGGGCTCCTTCTGCTGACAATCTACCACCAAATTTTGATGCAAATGCCAGGTGCGAATTCCATTCGGGTGCCCAAGGGCACAATATTGAGAAATGTTGGGCTTTTCAGAATATGGTACAAGACCTAATTGACTCCAAGGCAATCAATTTCTCTCCTCACCCAAATGTACTCCAAAATCCAATGCCTAATCACGGTGGAGCCAGAGTGAACTTTGCGAATGAAGGTGTCACAGTTGTTTTACCAGATGGTCCATATTAAGTTGGAATCGTCAAGAAGCAAATAAAGCCATCAGTATTCAGATACTATCAGCAACGACAATTGTGTGTTTGTCTTCCTTCAATGTATTGTCTTCCCTATTAAGGGGAACTACGTCGCTCTGATTCTTAGTTATCAATGGAGATACGTAGGCAGAAGATCGTCAGGTCTTTCCGAGCAACCTTATGGGGCAACTTTACTCCCCAACTTTACTCTTTCCTTCAGACGTCTCGCGTCTGAGTCAGAATAACTAGAAGAAGAGGTATGATTATTGTGGTTGGGTATACGGCCGCTACTTGAAGATTACAAGTCCGTGAGAAAGCTATTGATCATTGACAGTATCCAAGACTGACAGGTCCAGACGGAGTTAAGCCTCCTCAAATACGGCAACATTCAGATTCTTTACTGCATTTCCATTTGTAGTTCCTTTTATTTGCAAAACATTTGTATACATGTATGAAAGTTGTCTACTTTTAAATGTTATCAATAATAAAACTCACATGTTTTTCTTGAAGTAATTCATTCGCATTTACTTATAATTTTGCATGTGTACATCGCAATAGCAATTGTCGTGCTTAAACTCTATGAAGGAGAATGAAGAAATAAAACGCAAGAATCTCTAATTGTTTGCTCTTGAATAAGACCCTGTTGATGATGTACAGACTTTGTTTCAAATCCCTAAACACCAGAAATATAAGGGAGATTGACCATCGTTAACCCCTTTGAGCCTTGAAGTAGGAGTTTCTTTCCGTATGAAAAAACCTATACGTTTAACCCAGGGGCA
This sequence comes from Lathyrus aphaca, assembly GCA_963966055.1. Taxonomy (NCBI): domain Eukaryota; kingdom Viridiplantae; phylum Streptophyta; class Magnoliopsida; order Fabales; family Fabaceae; genus Lathyrus; species Lathyrus aphaca. Next base: position 366,280,828 of record OZ014521.1, read on the forward strand.
GGGTAGGTATCAGCTAGTTGAACCAAGCATTCAAACCTTCATAAAGGAGTGCATTTGAGGATCCATTACACCCCAGCACGACGATAAAGAGGTCCAAAGACCAAGAACCACAATGGTTATTCAGATCAAAAGGTCCAAATACTGGAAACCACAATGGTTATCCTCCATCGACCAAAGAATGAGGCAATCACAACCCTCGTAAAGAAATCAAGACAAGAAGTGTCACACGATTTGTTCAAAAAAATGATGATGAAAGAGCCCGCTAAGTCAAAACTTGAAAACAAGTGACTTAGGCAAAAATCAGGGCATCCCGATGGACTTCACGATCAAAGATTCACACGAATCAGTCCCGGAAAAAGTTAGGGATAAGCAAAATAACGCAAAAGCGAATGACAAAAAGGATTACACAAGAAATATTCTCAAGCAAGAACAAAGTCGTGTGACACAAACAGGAAAGACGAAGGGGTGACTGACTCCGAACGACAACCTAATTGGTGCTTGAACTATTAGCAGCAATGGTTCCTCAGCCAACACGAAACCCCTATGAAAGGCGAGCACTTATGAAAGCTAGCTGAACGTAGGAATGGAGGACATCACGAAGAGGGGTGGGCATAAATAACTTCGAGCTTATATCCTTTGTTTCTACAAACCGTGAACTAAGCCACGATACAACCCTCAAAAGTCCTAACTGAAACATGGTTAATATGAGAGTATACTACCATTAGATAGAATTCCTGACTCCTTTGAGTTGCGCTAAAAGACCTTGTTGGTATTGCAGGTGCATGCGTTCTTTCATTCAAAAAATAATGTCGTATCTCAACCAATGATTCGCTCACAAAGGTTACGACACTTTTTCAGTAAAACTTCAAGATCAACATGTGTGTTGCATTAGAATTTCCATTCTAAGAATAAACATTTTCTGCTTGCATACTTTGTTTGGCATTATAAAAAGTTTACATGCGGAAATTCAGTCCAGAAGCTTAAGCTTGCCAAGTTGGGAAGCCTAATACTTCTGAAAGACCCTCACGTCAAGGTGCACTCCCAACCAGTCGCGGTAAGAGCCAGCCAATCAGGGGCAATTACATCGAGCAATCTCTTCAAAATTCAGCCAATCTAGGGCAATCACTTCGAGATTCAAATCTCTCCAAGAGCAAAGATTAATCAGTCGAGTACAAAACTATTCCAATACTCGTACTGGGGCAGGCCACCCCAATCGCACAAGGATTCATTCTTTCCCTAAGACAGCTAATTGGAAGTTCAGAATACCGGGGCAATTATACTCCTAAAGAGTTTAAAGACGCCAAGTCTTTTGTAAAATCCTCTTAAGGTAAAGCCTAGGCAAGAGTAAATGATCCCTAGCACGAAACGATGAGAAGTCTTTCCTCCTCAAGCAGGACACGGTTCAACTTCGTTATCCCCAACAGGTGCGTGGAAGTTATCCCCAATAAATTCGCCAAAATTTTCTTCAGTAGGTTTCCTTGATCCTATTTCCCAGCAGATCTAGGGTGGCTCATATTCCCCCAATAGATCTCAGACAAAGTTTTTTCCCAACAGATCTCGGAAGATTTCCATGCTTCAGCAGAGCAATAAGGATTGTTAATCCCTAACAAGAGTCGTCTTCCTGTAGTGAAGCACTTCTTACAAGATTACAGGAATCCCCGACAATCAGCTGAACGGTTTCCTTCCCCACAGAGGTTTGGAAAATTCAGGAAGACAAAAGAGTTCTCCTCAGCAGAGCCTTTGCGAGGCCTTTCCCCATCTAAGTCGAAAAGTTGTAGATCCCCCAGCGGAGTCTTAGGGGTGAGATTCAATCCCCAGCGGTTGAGGCATCCCATATCAGGGCCTTCAAATATAAAGTCCAATTTATTTTTGGCAAAGGTGATAAGTCGAGACAGACTAATCACACTCTATCTGTATTCCCCATTGAGTCAGTAAGAATTTTTTATTTTCGCGTCAGGAATTCCCTTTGTACCTATCCCCCAGTGTCATGGGGCATCATGTCATGCAATTCAGTATATGCGTGCTCAATCCAAGGTTGATATCCAAATTCCACCCGTAGCGTGGAAATGTATCCAAAGTCCAACCGTAGATTGGCAAAAGTCCATCCACTGGGTGGCAAATTCTTAAAGTCCATCCTCAGGGTGGCAAATTTTCAGAAGCTCCCGTAGCTGAGATATGTGCCTCCGTAGCGTGGAAAATTTTCAGAGCTCCCGTAGCTGAGCAGTGCGCCCCCGTAGTGTGGTAGAAATAAAAAATCTCCCGTATTGAGCAGAAGTCTCCCGTAGTGAGCAAAAGTCTCACGTAGTGAGCCGAAGTTTCCCGTAGCGAGAAAATGGCTCTCGTAGTGTGGCAAAAATAAAAAGTCTCCCGTAGTGAGCAAAAGTCTCCCATAGTGAGCAGAAGTCTCCCGTAGCGAGCAAATAGCCCCCCGTAGTGTGGTAGAAATCAAAAGTCTCCCGTAGTGAGCAAACGTCTCCCGTAGTGAGCAAATGGCCCCCGTAGTGTGGCAGAAATCAAAAGTCTCCCGTAGTGAGAAAAAGTATCCCATAGTGAGCAGAAGTCTCCAGTAGCGAGCAAATGACCCCCGTAGTGTGAGAGAAATAAAAAGTCACCCGTAGTGAGCAGAAGTCTCCTGTAGCGAGCAAATGGCCCCCGTAGTGTGGAAGAAATCAAAAGTCTCCCGTAGTGTGCAGAAGTCTCCCGTAGCGAGAAAATGGCCCCCGTAGTGTGGCGGAAATCAAAAGTCTCCCGTAGCGACCAAAAGTCTCTCGTGGTGAGAAGATGTCTCCCATAGCGAGCAAATGGCCCCGTAGTGTGGCAGAAATCAAAAGTCTCCCGTAGTGAGCAAAAGTCTCTCGTAGTGAGCAGAAGTCTCCCGTAGCGAGCAAATGGCCCCCGTAGTGTGGCAGAAATCAAAAGTCTCCCATAGTGAGCAGAAGTCTCCCATAGCGAGCAAATGGCCCCCGTAGTGTGACAGAAATCAAAAGTTTCCCATAGTGAGCAGAAGTCTCCCGTAGTGAGCTGAAGTCTCCCGTAGCGAGCAACAGCCCCCGTAGTGTGGCAGAAAATAAAGTCTCCCATAGGGAGCAAAAGTCTCCCGTAGCGAGCCAATGCCCCCGTAGTGTGGCGAAACAAAAGTCTCTCGTAGCGAGTGAATGGCCCCGTAGTATGCCAGAAATTAAAGTCCCCCGCAGTGTGGAAAAGTATCTTGAAGACCAACCGCAGTTTGGTGAAATTCTACCCACTGTGTGGCACACATCGTTAATCGTTCAACTACATCAAAGAAGCAGCCCAACAAAAATCCACCAGTAGCGTGGCAAATTAGTAGCAAATTTTCATATTCAGAGTTCTCCCAAAGCAGAGTTCAGATAGTTGGGTTTATTTCCATATTCTTATTCCATAGAGTGCAAATTTTCTGGTTATTTCTAGTATTCAATCCCTTCATACTTCAAACGTCTGAAATCAACAACTATCATGCATTAAAGTCTAAAGTGGTTGAATAGGGGCAGCTGTAACACCCCAAAATTTTCTCTCTTATTTATTATCAACCTCGAGCAATTTGCGCTTCATTCTCGCATCATTCCGCATATCATTGCATCGCATTCGAAAAATAAATACACTACATACATCATCGATCGAGGCGAGGGGGCATGTGATCAAGGGTTATTTGGCACTTATCGGGTCTCCGAAGAAAAATAATCTCAGAACGAACGACCGAGGCCGGATATTTAAGATTGCCCAACAAAAAGTAAAAATTCAAATTTTTGGTCAAGTAACCGGTTACCACCTAGGTAGTAACCGGTTACCACGTGTAAATTTGGAAAAAAAGACAATTTTTGCCTTTGAAGGATTTTCTACCACTTTTCCACTTTACCTTGCATTACACTTTATTTCCCCACTTCATTTTACCTTGCATTCCACCACTTTCTAGAACTTTCTACCATCTTCTTATGGAATACTCCATGGAATATTCTAGGGAATATTCCAAGGAATATTCTAGAGGCTCAAATTAACTTTAACTAACGCCTAACCTAAATCCCAAGCCTAGATCCTAAGCCAAACCCCACTTCAAACCTAACACATATATAAATCATTTTCACTCCAAACCCCACTTCAACACTTCATTTTCACCATTTTTTTTCACAATTTCTCTCAATTCTCTCATTTTTCTCCATTTCCCAAACTCACACCAAAGCTTCGTCATCATCAAGATTCTTCAAGTTTTGCATTGAAACTTGAAGAATCGGAAGCTAAGCCACCACCATTTGCATCAATTTCACGGATTATCGAAGAAGTTGCAACGGTTTTGGGGTTTATTTCACCTTACAGAAGTGCTTTTCGAAGATTTTTCATCAACCGCATTTATTTTACGCATTCACGGATCGAAGCTTCGAATCTCTGGTTTTCTCTCCTATCATGCATTGTTTCAACATTGCAACAATTACCAAAGCAAACCTCCACTTTGTAGGTTGGTGAATCTCATAATCACTTCTCGTTTTAATTTATTTCTCTTCATCTCGATGCGCGCATTCTTCGCGTTTTCTTAATTTTTGATGCTTTAATTGTTTCGATCTTTAGGTTTTAGAATCTTGATATATTTGTGGCTTAAGGTGGTGTTAAATAGTTTCATTTAGGTGTAATTTTCGTACTTGATTGATAGGCATTGAGTTAGAACTTATTTGAATAAGTTGATGATGAATTTTCCAAGATAATGCAGAATTTTTTATTTTGGTCCCAGAGTAACGGGTTACCTATGTAAAATTTTACAAAAAACTGAATTTTTTTACACTAGTAACGGGTTACCGCCTGGGTAGTATCCGGTTACCAGTGTTAATTTTGCTGAAAACTCCAGTTTTTGAACTGGTAACCGGTTACCTCATAGGTAGTAACTGGTTACCACAGAACCAGAATGAAAATGTCTTGCTTTTTCTTGCATTTTTTATATCCATTCCCCCTCCAATCATCATGGATCTTTAGTATATGATTTTAGGGCGGTTTTAGGAGCTATTTAGAAGCAGGTGCCCATAGTTTCGACAAATTTCGACGCGCGTTTCGTTCATTTCTGATTTTTGTGCTTAATTGTGAATTGATGCTCAAAATGAATTGTGAAGGTTGTTACCATGTTTGAAATTCTTTGTTAGCATGCTAATAATTGTTTCAAGTTCTGTTTTGCTTCACCTTTGTGATCGCTACATGTTTCGGATGCTTGTGCGCGTAATTAAAATGTTGCATATTGTTCAAAATTTCCAAATTCTTATGTTTGCACTTGATCTGTATTTCTTGTTCACTTGTTGCATTTAATTGTTGATAATTCACCTCAGGTCAAGATGCATGCCAATACATGTTTGCTTCTTTATTTGTTCACAATAAATGCCAACTTGTTGAAAATGCACTTTTGTGATTATCGAAAATGCTTGAAAATGTTGAAGTGCTTGCTCTTTTACATGTTCATATGATCACTAACATGTTACATCCATGGATGATTATTGTGTGTATATCCATGATTTGTAGTGTAGGCATTTACCATGTAAAAGAAAATGAGTCAAATCTGCCTTGTTTTCCTAGCTGTGGTGTGAAGCAATAGCTGTTAAATGTGTGCTATTTATTGCATATTCAGACTTTTTACACCTATTTTTGCATGCTGTGTGTTAGCTGCAGTAGGTTGTTTGTGTTGTGCATTGTTTTTCCTACCTGTTTATGCATTTAGGAGATGTAAAAAGCTGCTGATTTTAGCTTAGCATAATTTTTAAACCCCTTTAGACTTAGGATTGAGTCTAGTTTAGGTCCTAGTTGCCTTAGGAATTATTTGGTATGTGTTTACCTCATTCCTTTTATCAAATGAAATATTAACCTTTGTTTTGTAGGGAGGTTGAGGTATGCCTCCTTCAACTTATTCTTTTACTTCCCTTATGCATTTAATTTGCATTTAATTTCCTTTACCTTTCATACTTGTGTTTGGTAGGATTTCCCCCTCTTTTGTAGAATCAACTTAACTTCTTTAGGAATTAAGTTGCATTTTATTCCTTTCTCTCATTAGGATTAGAAACCGTACTAACCATTAGGATCCCTTTTGGTATTGAATAAACAACTTAGGGTTGGTCTTAGTCCCCATTAGTTTTTGTCCTTTTCCGATTTGAGTCTCTTTCTCATCTTATAACATAAAACAACAAAACACCTAATAAAGGTTGAGCTTCTCATACGACATGAGACTTTGCCGTGGGTTACTTATACGCGTCCTATTTCAGGGCGAGGTGTAAGTCATCTACCACGATGAACAAGTCTTAGTGTGGGAATGTTTCACAAACAATAAACTCAAAACACTTCTCATAAAAGACAACCAACAAAGACACCGTGTCTTCTCTTCTCATCTCCTATTCTTTGCGGGCGAATGCGACTTGCCTCGAAAGTTCAAACAACAATACAATAAACACCCTTGAGTCAGAGCCGGTAATGTTGCACCCCAAAATTTTCCCTCCCCTAGACCAGACATTGTGTACTAAGGTGTCCCAAGAGGTTCACAAGGTATCTCAAGAGGTTCACAAGGTTCATAATTAGTCAGAAAGTTTGACAATCCCCTCAGACAAAGCATCCTCCTAAGCAATGCATCCTAAACTAGGGTTTTGAGTTTCATCAGGCTAAATGGACTTTCAAGGCTTCAAGTGAGATTCATAACATCCTACATGTCTTCAATAGTCCCTATGTCAAGTTTCAAGGCTTTCCCAAAAGGTTTGCTCAGCCAGATGATCAGATGTGCAAAAATCAGTCAAAGTGGTTAAAGAGTCAAACTGAGGTCAACTGTGGTCAAGGTTTCATCATGATTCATCAAGGAAGTTTCAGATCATCAAGAATCAGGAGTTTCTAAATTAGGGTTTTCATAGGAAAAGTCAATTGAACTTTGACCAGCCATAACTTTCACATGCTTCATCAAAAAATTTCCATCCAAAGCTCATTTTTAAGAAAATTGAATTCTCTACAACTTTGTGTCTCACAAGCCAAGCCCAAAAATGCTTCATTTGGAAGGTATGAGCTAAGACATTATAGGTCATTTTAAAAGTCAACAAAAAGTCAACATCTTCCAAAGGGCATAATTTGAAAATGGTAAAGGATATGGACATGAGACCAAAGAAGTTGGTTAGAGGACTCTCTAAGCTTTCTAAAATGTCCAAGAACACCTTCATAGCCTTAAAATTGAAGGATTTGTGCCTTTGTAAAGTTGGAAACTTTTTGAGAGGTTTATTGAGCAAATGGGTTCTTAGAACCAATTCTTTCCACACGGGCTTGGAATTTTATGACCCAATCTCTACCATGACATCATGCATGATTCAAATATCATTTATTCAGATTTTATAGTTTATTTTTTATTTATTTTGATTTTATTCATTAAAAATCAATTTAAATTAAAATAAAATATGAAAACTCAATATTTAAATTTGATTCTTGTTCTAGAAGGTCATAAACATTATTTAGAGATGATTGATCTGATTCAAATTCGTGCTAGAATAGATTGGTATGAAAAGATTTGATTTTTCATATATTTTGATCATGACATTCCTTCACACTCAAGTTATTCAAGAAAGCCCACAAATCCACAAACTTTTGACCTAATTCAGATCATTATAAGTTCACAAACCTATTACAAGCACAAGCGACGAAATTCAGAGCCACCAAGAACATCATTCAACTTCAAAATTTCATACAAAAAGTCACATTCGGATTTTTAATTGCAGGGCATATCAAATTTCATACAATAAGTAATTTCAGATCAAATTATGGACATATTTGAACTTAGGGGATTGTTATTGATTGTTTTGAATAAATGGAATACATTTATATTGCGTGTTCTGGATGTTTGATGTTACAGGTTCTCTAGTGACGAAGAAAATCCGTCACTATAACCTTTAGTGACGGAAAAGTGTCACTAAAGGTCTAAGACGACAGCCAAGGGAGGAAGAAGAAGACTGGCGCGAAATTGAGTTTTTAAATTTTCCCTTATTTTATTAGATTTTGTGTGCGTTTGTATTTCAGATGTGTGGCTTGGCTCAGCTGGTTGGAGAAGAGTACGTGGAGGTAGAAGGGCTGGGGTTCGAATCCTGGTTCCAATTTTTTTCACATATTTATTTGTTTTTGCAGGATTATAATAAAGGGGATGCGTTGTACATAGATTACACCAGCGCATGTTGGCTCAGCTGGTTTTGTATGTGGTTGATTGAGGTAAGGGACCTGGGTTCAAATCCCAGGTCCTATCTTTTTAGGGTTTTTTCATATTTTCCTTATTTTGCTATTTTCTTATTTTTAATTTAAATTAATATAATTAAAATAATTTCTAAAATAATAACCAATAATATTTTCATAAAACTTTATATTTTCTAAAAAAACTCATAAATTATTTTCTTAATATTATTTATTTTGTATTAATTTTATAATATGTTTGTATATAGTTATTATATATATTTTTGTAAATAAATAAAAAATGTATTTTAATTATAATTAAAAACCCTAATTTTCTTAATTTAAATACTAACCCTAATTTTCTTCTAACCCTAAAAATTAACCTAATTTTTCTAAACCCTAATTATTAATCTTAATTTTTATTAATATGTAAATAATTTATTATTTTGTTTATTATTATTAAATTTATTTTCTTAATTAACTTCTAAAAATTTTCTAATATTAATTTTTCTTTTTAAATTCTTATTTCCTTTATTTATTATTCTAACCATTATTTTTATTATTTTATTATTACTAATATTTGATTATTGTTTATTTATTATTCTTATTATATTTATCATTATTATTTTTATTATTATGTAACTGCTAAAGCCATGTAATATGTGTAGGTTTATTTTCCGTCTTTACTTTATTTTTGTAAATATTTTACAATATGGTTAGTAACCTTAGGGTGTGCATAACTTATATGTAATTAAATTGAACTTAGAAAATTAAGTTAAATAAGATAAATACCTGAATATAAACACTCACACACGTAAGTCGATCTTTGATCGCCATCTTGCACTTCCTAGGGTATTCCTCTTGGTTGCCTTAAAATAATATGGTCAAGTCCCTCGAATATAGGGTTGTCTTAAGCAAAGTCCCTTCATAAAAGTCATCAAGTCCCTTCAGTTTAAAAGATCAAGTCCCCTCGAGGTTGCCTACGGAATAATGATCTTGTCCCTTCGAATAAATGATGATAGTCCCTACGAATTGCTAAAGACACCCTTACCTGTTGCCTTCTATGACCATACGATGACCCTACACTTGTCCCTTAATACATCCAAGGTAATGACTACCTATTCCTTAATAATAGGGATAGTCTTATCATTGAAAGAACATACGAGAACACGAAAGACTTAATCTAGGGTAGGTATCTCATAGTTACTTGCTCACACTTTTCAAAATTACTTTTACACCTCACAATATCTAAACTAGGCTTTGTATACACCCATACGAGGGTCATTACCAAGGACTTAAAGAAATTTTTTCTAATCACACACTACACTCTTGCAAACAAACAAAGTGAGCTAAGTAACTAAGAGCCCATGGATAACCATGGATATAAAGGGTGCTAACACCTTCCCTTTGTATAACCCACCCCCCGAACTCAAGTCTTTTAAATAGGTCTTTCCTGTTCTTTTATGTCCTTTCCTTTTGGATAAAATAAAAGTCGGTGGCGACTCTTGCTATCCGCAACATTTATAGAAAGTCAGTTCTCCCACCGTGTTACAGGTAACACCTGAGTTAGAACTATGGCAACGTCATCCTAAAAAACACAAAATAGTTCCCGCCTTTGTTAGGCAAACTACATTGACTCTTATCCTTATTTTCCCGATGAGGTACGTAGGCAGCGGGGTAGGGCCCATTCACACACATTCTTTATTTTCCCTACATTCTCCCCTTTCTTTTCGATCTCTTTTCTTTTCCAGTTCCCTTTATCACTTTCTATTCCAGTCAGCAGTTTTATTCAGTAGCACTCGTATTTTCTCACCCTTTCAAACAAACAAACAAGAGTGGATCCCTTCGGGTACGGCGGACGATCTGGGGTGCTAATACCTTCCCAATTCTTAACCGACTTCTGGACCTAGATCTATGGTTTTCAAGGCCTCGTCATTTCCTTACTCCTCAGGTTTGTGCAACATTACCTTTCCCGTTTCTTCGGGGTAAAAATGCCTGGCTGGCGACTCTACCTTTTCCGCGCCACTATCGCGTTTGTACTAGGATGAAAATCCTGGGAGCGACAACTGTCTCCTACCATGCACATGTCATACAACATCAATGACAATATGCAAGGACTACAACATCTACTTCATGCAACAACATCACAACATACAACATACAACAACAACATCTCATGCAAAAACATCACTAACATCATACAACAACAAATATCTCATGCAATAGCATCACCAAAAACACACAACAACAACTATCTCATGCAATACCATCACCAACAACATACAACAACAACTATCTCATGCAATAGCATCACCAATAACATACAACAACAACTATCTCATGCAATAGGATCACCAACAAGATACAACAATAACTATCTCATGCAATAGCATCACCAATAACATATATCAACAACATACATCAACACCTAACAACTATTACATCATATAACCATAAATACAACAACAACACATATCAACATCAACAACATATATCAACAACCTACAACAACACCTAACAACCACTACGTCAAATAACTACAACGGCAACAACAACACATAACAACATTATATAACTTTAATCAACATCTATATCATGTATCATCAACCACAACAACATATGGCAACCTCGATAACACCTATCAACAACAAGATATCATCACAATTCAACAACAATGACATTTCATCAAATTCAACAACAAAGACATGTCATCACAACTCAACAACAATTTATCAACCATGACATATCATGTTAAAACATAAATGAATACATAAATGAAACATTAATACATCATTATCATCATATAAGTATTATCATATCATAAACTTCAACACTCTATCATTATATTCTAGCTCAATGTAAGCATCATTTAATCTTCAACACATAATTAACATCACAAAGTCGTTAGCCCTTAATTATCATCGTCTATTCATCGGACTCCACTACAAACAACCTTATCACATTACCTACACCTCTACATGAATATAACTAATTCCTACACATTTGTTTTACCATCCCTGGTCATAGGACATCACCATTCTCCAATTTATAACAAGATTCATCATCTATAGCAACATGACTTTAGTTCAATATACAACGACTAACCTTCCAACATCAATTCATATTATTTAAATTGTTTATAGAAACATGAGAATATTTTTAAATGAAATTAAATTGTCTTAGCTTCGCACAGTTTCGAACGGCGCATAAATCAGACACTTGAAGCTCAACATATGAATTTTAAAAGTTTTGAAACAAAACTGCCAAGAGCCGCTCACTGGGACCTTGCTTAACGAGTTACTCGTTGTCTGTGAACATGCCAGAGGTTCCTGCGATGACAAAACTTTTCCTCTTCGATTCTAAAACCTTAAACTGCATTTTGTTTTACATCTATTGACCTAAGTTAAGGCAATATAACCTATATCTAACACACATACATCAATAACAACAATCACAACACATCAATTCATCACAGTTCATCATTCATAATCTCATTAACCCTTGGTTTTCTCCTAAAACTTCTAATCAACAACACTATACCTAATTCCTATTATTAATCCCTTAAGAGATGAAGATATCCCACCCTTACCTTAGTTTGATGAGCAATTCTTCCCTCTTCGCGGATTCTTCCTTCTAGCCTTAACCTTCCTCCTTCTTTCTTCTCCCCGTTCACGATTCTTCTTCGCAGTCCCAATACGCCACTGATTATTCTTCTTTTCAAAATTCCAAACTTATTTCGTAGACCCTATCTATGGTATTCCTCATTTACCCTCACTAATCTTCTCAACTTTACCATTATACCCTTTCCTCTTTATTTTCCAATTATTTTTAATTATTGAATATAATGTATTTCCTTTAAATTAACATCATATCAAATAATATTATAATTCTTCCACACCAAAATACAACAAATTCAATTAAATAAATAAAATAATAATCGGGGAGTTACAACTCTCCCCCATTTAGAATATTTTCATCCTCGAAAGTTCACCGGATACGAACTACTTATGATACGCCCTCACAACCAATAGTCAACTGCTACTCTCTGGAAAACGATACCATAAATAACGCAACCAACTATACAACTTAATGACGACAATTACAAAAAGGCACAACTCTCATGCAAGGTACTCTATACCCAACTCTAGACACAGAATAATCAAGCTATGAACACACCCGTTCACTTTTGAACCAGACGCAACACAATAGTCACCATCTTTATAGGCAACATCTCTAATTCCTCATCTTAGGAATTAGCTACACACACCTGAATCATCATCATAGGAAAAAGGCAACGACACAGATAAGAACACCAAACTTCTATAACATAACATTACCATAGCTAAACTACCAATTATGTTACCACACGACTTCAAAACAACCATTACATGATCTACTAGTTGAACACATAGCCAGTACACCCATCTTTCTAGTAGTACACGATTAGAAATCAAACTTTTCGCCATCTCCCTTCCATCTTGGAAAATCCAATAGTCTCATTATTTTCATGAATTCTATCGTCAACCTCCGGATTCTTACAAGTCATACCAATAGGATCAACTGTGCTACTTTGCGCTCCCACTATTCACTTTAACTACCTGCAACCATTAAATACCACAAGTTCACATCCAACTTCTGACACTTTCAAGCCATTGCCAGACATCCTTATTAAAGTTTAGCATATCCAACATTCTCCCCACTTGGTTTTCTCTCCGCTAGACACAAAGCTCTGTCTGCTAACTCAATTCCAACTCTCTCTAATCACCAGTTCAAACAGATGAAAAGACTTTCGACTTAATTCGTCAGGAATTCCAATCCTCCTTGTCATCTCATACTATATTCCTCTAGACCATGCAATCATCATATACTTTTTTGATTAATAAAAACTCCAAATCTAGCTCTTAAAACCATATTCCTTAATCATTCAACACACCCACTACCGCAACCCAATCCAAATTCTTGATCAGGATGGATCTCCTCCTGAACTCTCTACCTGTCGTAAAGCATAAACTATGCCTTTACCATATTGTATCCATTCCCTGCCAAACTCGTCACTCACAAAACTTCAAGACTCCACAAACTGTATATTAGGATTAGACCAAACCAAAACAAAACTATAGTCGACTTCTACTCTGGTCCTCTAACTCTCTTTACCACAAATATCCCAAATATTCAACTTAATTCTGCAAGTTAACTGAGATAATGAAATTGCTAACTTGAGAAATACCTTCCAAAACCCGTAGCCAAAACATCTTAATTTCCTTATTTACTTCGGATCTTCCTCATTGTAGGACTACATCCTCTCTAATGGATTCATAACAATACCTTTATCTGACTTGACATAATCACACGACTTCACCTCTATCAATCAAAAATTACTCTTCGACAACTTATTATACAACTTTACTCCCTTCAATCAATACTTATAATCCAACTTCCAAACATTCCACTCCTCCTATTTTCTCACTCATTGGGTCACCTTTCTAATGTTTCCAAATCTCATGTCCCACAGATTCTCGATTCATGAATTCCATAGGAGACAATGGTTGCATACTTTACACTCTATATTAGTCTTATCAATCCAAGGCATAATCATACTTCTATCTTACCATTACAATTCCACATAATTTAACAGTTGTTAATTCCAATTATCACATTTCATACTCATTCTTCACCTCATAGCCACACTAATACAATCAGGGAACTTCAACCCATTTGTGATTCATCACGCTTCAAAACCCAAGTTATTCCGAACACAACTATGAATTTCCATACTACTCATCGACTAACACACAACCTTAGGCCACCCTCCTTCTCTTTACTTATCATACTGAAACTCTCCACAACGACACTCTTGATTTCACAATTTTCCCTTTTTATTAAATCCTATGACTATTCTTTCTATAACATCGACATCTCGTACGATATCATAGAATCCAGTACTAGGGACAAGATTAAAATATAACTTCCTCTCCCTCTCCTAACAAAACATTCGGTACCTCCTTTCGAAACAACTCTGAAATCCATGCACTACTGATAGTTCATCGTTGTGACCTTATTTCTAATTTACATAACACTATCTTTGCATCCATGGAAAACCTCACATTCCTGAATCCGTCTCACCTCCAGATATAGGTAATTTACCTCGACTAATCCAAACACTCTGCAAACACTTGGCTTAACTCCGTACCATTCACTGTACATACTATCTTATCTTTGTAAGTCAAGTCTATCCCATCCAACATGATCCCTTCTGTTATCATTAAGAGATTAAGGGTGATCAGTTCCTCAATATGTTGATATACATCCGACAATCATGATGGGGTATAAATCATCCTCACCAAGTCACAATAGCGTTCAACGACACAATACACCATCATCTCAAAAATTGACAAACACACTGTTTAACTCCATCCATTCATTCCAAGAATAATATCGCCTTGTTCCAACTCAAAGATAACTGTGTACTTCCTAAGGAACATGTCAGGATACTCCACACATCACCAACTCATATATGGCCTAAAACATCGGCTTCCCTCTCCACGAGGAAACGAATAACAAGAACACCTGACTGTCTCCTTTCGAGGTAACACATTTCTCTAAATAGTTGAACAGTCCCACAACACTCTTGCGTACAACTACTCGATATCCCACATCTCTACACCGGGAATATCCAAGAGAAACAAACACTTCTCCCCACTTATTTCATTCTCAACCTGTTAGGGAATACAAAACAAGTACTCACAGTGTCCTCACACACTTATCACATACTAGACTACAACATAACTACACAACCTGGCCGGACGAACCGACCTGCTCTGATACCACTTTGTAACACCCAACATACTACCCACGAGAATTCAATTAAAATTAGAGTAATTTAAATATAAAAATCATTTTGAGTGTTACATACTACTTCAAATTACGACTCAATGTGATACGTCTTACAAAATAGTTTTAATTGCAGCAGAAAAGTCAAAGAGAACATATAGTAAGATTCAATTACAATTTTTTTCTAAAATAATTAATCAAATAGACAATCGATGTCCTGACACCTCAAAGTACGTATCAAAACTGACTCTTCTAACTATGAAGTACCTCGACTTCACCGACCACCAAATCTACTAATCCTGATCACATGCACATTACCAACATAAGGGTAACATTCAAACAGAAGGCGTGAGATACTTACACCAACAAAAGAGAAAAATAATAAGAATAAAAACAAGTATCATTAATTAGATCACCACTTTATAGCAACCACCACTAAACAAACACACCATAACACATATCGACATCATACACAACAACAACCATATATGCAATGAGACTCGATCAACTCTATGTATGCAGTACCATGTATCGATCTCTATTTCAAGATCTAGTTCCCGTCGGAACTCTCGACCCCTCTTTCTTGGTCCAATATGATCCCTATTTCATGATTACACCCTAGAACAATATTTCATGTTTACGTACGATCCTTATTTCATGACTGCACACACATCACAATGATCCCCTATGGGATTCAAATGGACATACCCTACCTTGGTATATTGTCCCCAACCATGCACATGTCATGCAACATCAATGACAATATTCAATGACTACAACATCTACTTCATGCAACAACATCACAACATACAACAACAACAATCTCATGCAATAGCATCACCAACATCATACAACAACAACTATCTCATGTAATATCATCACCAACAACACACAACAACAACTATCTCATGCAATAGAATCACCAACAACATACAACAAAAACTATCTCATGCAATAGAATCACTAACAACATACAACACCTATCTCATGCAATAGCATCACCAACAACATACAACAACAGCTATCTCATGCAATAGCATCACCAACAACATAGAGCAACAACTATCTCATGCAATAGCATCACCAACATCATATAATAACATCAACAACATATATAAAAAACATACAATAACTCCTAACAACTACTACATCATATAACCACATCTACAATAACAATACATAGTAACATCAACAACATATATCAACAACCTACAACAACACCAAACAACTACTACGTAATATAACTGCAACGACAACAACAACACATAACAACATTATATAACTTTAATCAACATCTACATCATGCATCATCAACTACAACAACATATGGAAACCTTGATAACACCTATCAATGCTTACAACAACAAGATATCATCACAATTCAACAACAATGACATATCACCACAACTCAACAACAATTTATCAACAATGACATATCATGTTGAAACATCAATGAATACATACATGAAACATTAATACATCATTATCATCATATAAGTATTATTATATCATAAACTTCAACACTCTATCATTATATTCTAGCTCAATGTAAGCATCATTTAACCTTCAACACATAATTAACACCATAAAGTCGTTAGCACTTAATTATCATCGTCTTTTCATCGGACTCCACTACAAATAACCTTATCGCATTAACTACACCTCTACATCAATATAACTAATTCCTACATATCTTTTTTACCATACCTAGTCATAGGACATCACCATTCTCCCATTTAGAACAAGATTCATCATCTATAGCAACATGTCTTTAGTTTAATATACAACGAGTCAGCTTCTAACATCAATTCATATTATTTAAATTGTTCTAGAAACATGAGATTATTTTTAAATGAAAGTACATTGTCTTAGATTCGCACAACTTCGAGCGACGTACAAATCGGACACTCAAAGCTCAAGATATGAATTTACGAAATTTTGAAACAAAACTGCCAGGAGTCGCTCGTTGGGATCTTGTTTAGCGAGATACTCGCTGTCTGGGAACTTGCAAGAGGTTCCTACGATGAAAACACTTTTCCCCTTCGATTATACACCCTAAAAGTTCATTTTGTTACCTATATTGACCCAAATTAAGGCAATATAACCTATTTCTAACACACATACATCAATAACAATAATCACAACACATCAATTCATCACAGTTCATCATTCATATTCTCATTAACCCTAGATTTTCTCCCAAAACCCCGAAACTTCTAATCAACAACACTATACCTAATTCCTATTATTAATCCCTTGAGAGATGAAGATATCCCACCCTTACCTTAGTTCGATGAGCAATTCTTTCCTCTTCGTGGACTATTCCTTCTAGCATTGACCTTCCTCCTTCTTTATTCTCCATGTACACGATTCTTCTTCGCAATCTTAAAACACGACTGATTATTCTTCTTTTCATAATTCCAAACTTATCCCTTAGACCCTATCTATGGTCTTCCTCATTTACCCTCACTAATCTTCTCCACTTTAACATTCTACCATTTCCTCTTTATTTTCCAATTATTTTTAATTATTCAATATAATGTATTTCCTTAAAATTATCATCATATAAAATAATATTATAATTTCTTCCACACCAAAATACAAAAAATCCAATTAAATAAATAAAATAATAAACGGGGCATTACACTGCATGTTCTTCATCTAACTTAGAGTAAATCAAAATATCATCTATGAAAACAACCACAAACTGATCCAAGTACTCATAGAAAATCCAATTCATATACTCCATAAATACTCCAGGTGCATTAGTAACTCCAAACGACATCACCATATATTCATAATGTCCATACCGGGTCCTGAAAGCTGTCTTCTGAATATCCTCATACTTTACACGTATTTGATGATAACCCGACCGCAAGTCAATCTTGCTAAACACCCACGCACCCACCAACTGATCCATGAAGTCATCTATTCTCGGAAATGGATACTTGTTCTTGATTGTCACTTTATTCATCTGTTTATAATCAATGCATAATCTCATACTTCCATCCTTCTTCTTTACCAGCAACACCAGAGCTCTCCAAGGTGACCCCCTTGGTCTCACAAACTTCTTTTATAACAACTATTTCAACTGTTTCTTCAACTCCGATAGTTGTGACACCGACATGCGATACAGAGACATGGAAATAGGTCTAGTACCTGGTACAAGATCAATACTAAACTCTACTTCCCGTTCTGGAGGTACATCAACAATATTATCTAGAAATACTTCTAGAAAATCTCTCACCACTTGCAACTCATTCATCACAGAATATTTCTCAACCACCAAGGAGGCAAACAAAGCCAACACTTGAGCTTCTTCATCCAAAAGCTCCTTCAATTCTTTAGCAGATAAGTAACCCTCTTCCATCTCTTCTTCCGAAGAAAGGAATCACACAGTCTTATTGTAACAGTTGATATGAACATGGTTGAACTCCAACCAGTTCATTCCCAAAATCACATCAAGATCTTTCTGTAATACCCCAAATTTTCCCTCTCCTTTTTATCATCATTTACATATCATGAGCATAGCATAAGCATACCATATCCTAGCATTTGGCATAGAAAAATGAGTCATAACATTCACATGTTCCAACATAAGGCATATGATCAGTCATTTGGAAATTCATGGTCTTCAAATCAAGCCAATAGCCAGGTGACGTTGCAAGAAGCTCACAAGGTCTCATCATATCTTATAAAATCCCAAAGTCATAGTCAAAGTCTTAGAAGGGTGGAATTTCATCAGAAGCTCAGCAGTACATTTTCTCCTGCACAGACAAACCTTAACTAGGGTTTTTCTCCAAATCAGAGAATCCTCTTAGCTTTGACCAATTCTTGTGGTCAAAGGCTCTCATATGATCTGCAAGGCTTTTATGTGAAATTTGAGGCAAAAATTCACTGAGAAAGTCAAGTATTTGAGCAATTATTTGTTGGTGGAGCAAGAAAGTCAACTGTGTCGTTCAAAAGTCAATTGAAGGATTTCTAGGGCTTTGATCATATTCATCACATTCAAGAAGCTATATTGGATTAGGAAATGGTTTGGACGAGCTCAGATGTCAAAAATCAAGAATGAGCGAAAAGTTGCTAAATTTGGAAATTTAGAAGTTTCCATTTGTGGAAATATTTGTCATAAACCTTCGAGCTATTATTTCATGTGCAAAAGAGCTCCAATTGATTTTTCAGTGAACATGAAAGTTGTAAATCATGATTTTCCCTTTCCAAAAAGTCCAAGAACACCTTCATGGAATTTTTAGAACTCAAGATATGAATTTTTCAAGTTTAAGGCCGTTTAGGGTTTTTGTGCATTTTTGTTGAATTCTCATTGGTTCACCCTTTTATTCTCATATTTTTGTGACAAGAGTTTATTATGTTATTTTTTTTCTACATCGTTTTTTAGTGAGTCCATTATGTTTTACATGGCCAAAAAGAAACACCCACCACATATTATTATTATTTTGTTTCATTTAGTGGAAAAGTTAGTAAAAGTTGGTACAAAAAGTGCATGTGATTTAAAGTGAGTTGGGGGTAATCAGTAAGGTTCACGTACACCACATGCTTTCATTACTATTGAAAAAAATAAAAGTTCTTGCTTTCCATACACACTCTCTCATGCGTTTGGTAACCAAAAGAGAAAGAAAGGATTAAGTGAACTTCATGTCATGCAACCTCACCAAGACAACTACATCAACCCATCAATTTTTATCATCAATCTCGTCATCCAATACAACCATAACATATGTGATTTCCACCATAACTCCCATAGACCTCACATACACTCAATCCAAGTCAATAAGGAAGCAACACATTCAGCATGTAAGAGAAAGAAATCACTCCCACGGAAAAAAAAGATATACATCACTCTTCCTTTTTTTGACACACACACTTTTGCTCTCATACCATTAAAAAAACTCAGATATAAGAAAGGCTTGGATCTCATCACATTCCATACACACTTTTCTAAATTCGTCTTGGAAGTATCTTGTTCACACCATCATCACCTTTAATCTTGGTTAAAGAGCATTATTGTGAAAGTTGAAGCAAACATTCTTGCTGATTTCTTTCATTTCTGCATCAAATTCAAGACTCCAAGCCTTTATTTGGCCAAATACAAGCTCAAAGAATACTCAAGGACCTCTAGATTTCTATAAATCTCTAAGACAAGCTTCACTTAGGTTTTATACTAAACTTGTTTTCGCTTCGGATTTGACATTTAAATGCTTGTTTGAACTTTCTTTTGCTTGATATGAATCTTTGAATGTATGTAGAGTGTGTTAGATGCATAAATCTTGAATTTCCGGTTTAATAAATGACTCTTTTTGGTTTCGGTTTCGTCTCTATAGGCTTTGTTTGTGAGAAATAATGGTATGGTTGCGTTCCTCTCGTTGAGTACTTCAATGTTGGTCTTTACACTTTGCATATTCGTTAAGAAATGAGAGAGATATGGTGTAATGAAGTTGCTTGAATTCATGAAGGAGGGGTTACGTTTTTCTCCCTATTTCTGCACTTTCTTACCGTGTTTTTCATGCATGGGAGGTTGAAGATGATGATGTGGCACCACATGAGTGGCTGGGTTGTGTTTTCGTCTTGTAGTGTTTAAGTGGAAGATGACCAATTGATTTAAGTTCACATGAGTTTTTTTTTCCTTTTATTTTATAAAATAAGTATTAAATAATAAGAGCTGATTATTGGTAATATTGTGAGAACTTCGGGTGGGCCTAAGGCCGGTTGCTATTCACACCCCCTTTCTGGCCCAAACCTTGACTGCATTGTGTTTCCGTTGCTATTTTCACCCCTCCTCCTCTTTTCTTGTTCTTTTTATTTTTATTTCAACCTTTCTTCATTTTAATTCATTAAAAATATTAAAACTCATTAGAAAATTCCATAAAAAATATTTTAGAATCTTAACTCATTTTATAATTTTTCTACACTTTTATTTTCTGATTTTATTAATTTCCCATTTTTATTTCGAATTTTCATTTAATTTCCTTTTCATTTAATTTTCACATTAACGCTTTAGCTTGTAGAATTTGTTTCTTTCACCTCAAGTAACATTTTGACTCTGTTCTTTTTGCATTATATTAAAGACTCAGAAAAGCTCATTAAATATTTTTGTCATATTTTTAATATCATTTTATCCATAGTTTTATAAGTCATGTTTGTGCGATTTTGTTAATTATTCTCAAGCGACTTCGTGCGATTATTTGGTAGAGTTTTATTGTGAAATTTTTAGAGCCATTTGGACACATTGTTTGCTATTGGTTGTTGACTTTGGAGATTTAATTTCATAATTTTCTCATGTTCATTGGTATTTGTTTGGTGCCTTGCTTCTTAAGTAGCTTTTCATGCCTCTTTCTTCCCTCCTTCTAACATAGTTTGAGGAAGGCATTTATGCCATCCTATTAGGTTTTCTTTTCTTTGTTTTAGGTCACCTATAGGGTTTAGGTACTGAATTTTGGTTGGTTTGATTTGTGATCTTCGTATTTGATGTGCGTATTGTTTGAATATTCTTATTTTCATCTTATGCTTATGTGGTTCACTAACCTTTGTTTTGTAGGTGCTCGTGGTAAGGGAAGTGTGGATGATATCCACATTTCAAGTTTTGATCTCATCCTTTATTTTTGCTTTCTCATTTGTCTTTGTGATGTGCCTTATGCCATCTTGTGATTAACTTCACCACTCCCGCTTTAGAAACAACTTAGCTTCTTTCGAGAAGTAAGTTGTCTTCTATATCCTTCTTCTTCTTCTCTTCTTCTTATTTATTTTCTTTCCTTCTTCATAATTAGGATAGAATTCAAACCATACTAACCTAGGACTCCCATGTATGGCAACTTTAGGATTAGTCTTCCCCACTAGATTTTACCTTTGAGATCCTTTTGGTGCTCTCTCTCTTCTCATCTTCAAACTTACCTTTAAGTCACTTTAATAAATGACGAGTCTTCTCATGTGACATGAGACTTTGCTATGAGATACTTGCACGCGTTCCATTTCGGGGCGAGGTGTAGGATATCCCTCATGGTGGATAGGTCTTATCATGAGATTACTTCACAAAGAAAACATAAAAATCACTTCTTAACCAAAAATCACAAAAACACTTAATAAATGCCAGTAGGTCAGTGTGTCTGAGCCTTCACTTGTGGGACTAGATTTAGGGATTTCCTCCATAGCTAGGTGTGCCTCTTGCGCATTCCATTTAGGGATGATGTAAGAAGTACACATCCTGTTAAGTAAGACTTAGGTACACTTACATATGCAAACTTCAAAGCAGAAAACTTATAAAAAACACTGGACAGACAATAAGCGTCTCTCCTTCGGAACTTCTCTTCTCATCACCTTTACTCTCATCGTTTGAACTTGCTCCTACTTGTCACTTTGCAAGAAGGTAACGCACTCATGCCAAACAAGCCTGCAACACCTGAGCATTGACATAGGTAGTTCAAGCCTTAAGACACAAGAAATCTTTCCACCCCTAGTTAGGGGAACTACGGCGTCTCTGATCCTCATGTCCAGATGAGGTAGGTAGGCAGCGGGGTAGGGCCCGTTCGAGAAATCTTTTATTTTACCTACATTTTCCCCCTTTCTTTTCTTTTCTTATCCAGTTCCAGTATTTCTTTTTGCAGCAACTTTCATTTCTTCACCTTTTGAAACAGTTTCTTTGCAAGCGTGGATCCCGTCGGGTACGACAGACGATCTGGGGTGCTAATACCTTCCCAGGTCATAACCGATATCCGAACCCAGTTTTTTTGGTTCGCACGACCTGTGTCCTTCCTTTTCTTTTCTTAGGTTTGTGCAGCATTACCATTCCCATTCCTTCGGGATAAAAATGCATGGCTGGCGACTCTACCTCTTCCGTGCCACTTCCGTGTTTGTACCAGGATGGAAATCCAGGGAGCGAAAGCTAGTGACTCTGCTGGGGACCGAACCCAGAATCTCTGGTTCCCTTGAGAGTCTCTCACAGCGCTTGCGTGTTTCTATTTCGTTGGGTGTTGATTGTCTATTGTTGCCTGTGTATTTTATTGTTATTTTATTTACAGTTTAGTTACAACTTTATTTACAGTTTTCAGTATTTATTTTCATGCATCATATTTATTACTAGACTGTCTGGACTGGATTTCTTCTGTTTGGTGGGACTCGGGTGATACTGTTACTGTGAGATAAGCCAAATACCCGACTTGAGTGCACCCTAGGATTAGCGTGGACATGTTGTACTCATATGTGGCATGATGAGTGGCAATGTGTTTCACACCCAGACTGCGACCTTCTTGGAAATATCTTGTGTGGGGATTTCCTCCACTTCGGGATAGGACCTTGATAGTTATGTGTATCTAGGGACCGATCATTGAGAAATTTTGTGGAAACATCCCTCTCCAGTGGTAACAATGGCAGAACACATTCTGTGGCAAACCCATTCGCACCCGAGGGTCCACCGGGGACTCGCATAGGATGGCCTGGTTCTCTTATAGGAACTCAGTCAAAGCATCTGGTCGTATGACAATAGTACTGTATCCTACGGGCTGAATGTACTATTATTTCTCGATTTCAGTGCTTGAAGCTAGGGACTTATAAGGGATGCTTGTTTTTCCCAGACTCACGCTGAGACCTCCCTGAGTAGTACATATTCCCAAAATGATTCCCTGATTTGGTCATGAGCCATTTCTCGGAAAGGGTGAACGTATTATTGCTATTCGGCTTTGAGAGTCCGTGATGTTTGACCCGGAGCACACCCGTGATATTAGGAGGGGTTTACAGGTTTGCAGGAACCCTTGACCTCATCATACCCTTGCTATTAGTGTGATCCTATATTTTGATCCTGTTATTATGGTTTTGGAGTTCTTGATCCTTGGTTCTGAGTTCCTATCTGGGAGTTATTATTTAGATGACCTTTGAGGTTTCAGACTTGGTTCTTGGTCCTATATCCAAACAAATGCCAGTCCCTGATCACGTGTCAGTTGCATCCATGACATCATAGCATCCCTGCATACATGTTTAGTTATTTCCAGGGACCCCATACCTGAATCATGCTGTTGAATTTTTCTTGTGTATCAAAATATGAATTAAAATAGATCGGGTCCTGGCAAATAACCAAACATGGCATTTGCATACATCCTTGCATTTGTGACAGGTATTTAGAGACATTATTATCTTGACTTGGTCTTTCTTCAGAATGGCTAGCGTGAATCAGAATTCCCAGGGTACAGACTTGGAACGACTTCGGACAGAGGTAGCTGACGTGAAGGCCCAGATGGGGCGATTTAGGGCAGAGGTACAAGCTTTGTCACAGGGCCAGAGGTTCTTGAAGGAAGAGTTTAACGTGATGAAAACTCAGATGAAGATGTTGACAGGGATCATGAATGCCTTGTTGAAAAAAGAAAAAGGTCAGATGTCTACTTCTCCACCAAAAGGTCTAGTTTCTCCCATCTCTTTGGGATTCCCACTGAACCAAGAGTTTTCTAGTGGACTTTCTCCATAGTTTGAGCTTCTTCATCAGCAATCACCACTTGGTAATCCAGAAGAGTCCAAAACAGAGATCAATCTCTCCTTGCCTGATCCAAATGAGGTGAATGATCTTATACCAGTTGTCGCCAAAGAAGTGAGCACTTTGTTTCTGTATCAAGGACCTTCCTCAGCTCCTACACCTTGGTTTCCCAAAGAAGTATTTCAGCATATACCGGGTGTACCTTCTCTAGTGGTAGCAACCCGTTCTCGACAGAAGCAAGAAAGGGTTATTGATCCCGTGCCTATGTCTTATGCTGAGTTGTGCCCACAGTTGCTCAATATGGGATTGATTGAGAGTCGCAAGTTATCTCCTCTTACTGGTGAACTTCCCCAAGGTTGGAATCCATATTCCTACTGTGTCTTTCACTCTGGGGCTCGAGGACATGATGTCAATGATTGTAGAGCATTCATGCATCAGGTGCAAAACTTGGTTGATGACAGAGTAATTAACTTTAAGCCAATTAACTTGAAAGTGTCATAGGTGAGCACTAAAGAGGTGGTCAAGTTTCATTCTTCCAAAGTTATCACTCAAGTTTAATCTTCTAAGAGGCTACAACAATGTTCTTCTTTGGTTCCTCGTCCAAATCTGGGTAAGAAAGTGCAGTGGCCTGCTAGGCGTTCGAAGCAGCATCAACAACAGACTGCTCAACCACAACGAAGGCCTTATCCACAAAGGGTTTCACAAGCTGATCGTATTCTTGATCCCATCTCAATATCCTACACTGCCATGTTGCGCCAACTGTTGAAGTTTGATTTAATCCAGTTGCGTACTTTGGCCCCACCAGCAAGAAATCTTCCAAAGGGATATAATGAAAATGCGCGTTGCGAGTTTCACTCAGGTTCCCCGAGGCGTGCAACAGAAGAATGCAGGGCTTTACATTGGAATGTTCAAGATCTGATCGACTTGAAGGTCATCACGCCAGATGGTCATCTAGGGAGGCAAATACTTATGGACTAGAATTGATGCTTGTAGGCTTTAGCTCTTTCATGTATCTGGTTACCCTCAGGCTTGTTGAGGGAATCTTTGTTGCTGTACTTATTCGTGTTGGTTTTCAGTACCTTGTATGACTTTGCTCTTGTGAGCCTTTCCATATTACGTGTTTGGATTTTTGAGGCAGTGGTTTTCCTATGCATGCACTGGCACTTGGTCGCATGATGGTTTTTATGCTGGACCTTGCTTGCATAGTTTCTTTTTAGAGTGTTCTCTCATTTGCGGTGTTTCTGAGCATTTGCATAACATAACATCTTGAATACCATATCATTCTATCTTTGTTTTTCAGGTACCCTGGAAGTTTCTCATCTTTATTCCTTTTCAGGCAACAATGTTAGCAAAGCAGAACCGGAATGGCAGATCAGGTACAAGCTGAGCTTGTAGAGTTGAAGACTCGTATGGAGAAGTTCATGACCCTGATGACAGGGATGGCCCAGAGGCAAGAACAACTAAGGTTGATGGCCGAGCGGCCAGAGAATGAGATTCCTGAAGATGGAAATCATAGAAATCATAATGGAGCTCCGGGAAGAGACAATGACCGTAATGTTGGTTACATGGACGGTCAGGAAGATCAGTTTACTCTGATTGATGATAAGATGGATCAACCTAATGCTGCCGTGGATCGTCGTTTTGACGAGCTTACTGAGAAAATAGAGGCCATTAAATATCAGAATACTTTAGGCTTCGATGTTGCGAATTTAGGGTTAGTTCCTGGAGTGACGATTCCTCACAAATTCAAGCCCCCTACTTTTGAAAAGTACAACGGCAACTCTTGTCCGAAAAATCACATCCAGTCTTACTTTGGGAAGATCTCTACTCACATGGATGATGAGAAGTTATTTATGTTTTACTTCTAGGATAGTCTATCTAGGGCCTCTTTAGATTGGTATATGATTCTGAACAAGACTGTTGTCAGAAGCTGGAAGGACTTGGCTGAAGCTTTTGTGAAACAATACATGTTTAATCTTGACATGGTGCCTAACCTCATTCAATTCCAGAGTCTTTCTCAGAAGAAGTCTGAAAGTTTCAAAGAGTATGCTCAGAGATGGCGAGAGATGGCCGCTCGAGTGCAACCTCCACTGCTGGAGAGGGAAATGGCTGACATATTCATGAGCACTTTGCGTGGCGTGTTTCTGGATCGTTTAACTGCTTATCCATTCACTGGATTTGCCAATATTGTGATCTTCAGTGAACAAGTTGAGAGTTTGTTGAAGCTCGGGAAGATTCAAGACTACAATGCTTCAGGTTCAGGCACTAAGAAGCCCTTCGCCAGTGGTCAGAGCAAGAATGAGGGGGAGGTTGGGACAACATCTCATCAACGTGGAAAAGGTAGAGGATATCATCCACGCCATCAGCAGGCAGCTTCTGTAACTACGAATAATCAGCTGAGGCGTCAGACACGACAAAGGAACCCTCAACAGGGTCAACGTCAGCAAAGGAGAGAATTGGTTCTTGATCCTTTACCAATGTCTTATACTGATGTACTTTAGCATCTGCTTCAGTTGAAGTTGTTTGAGCTTTGCAAGCTGTCTCCACCTCCTTATCCATTGCCAGAGGGATGGGATGCCAATGCCCATTGTGACTTCCACTCTGGGACACTAGGACACCATATTGATGGGTGTAAAGCTTTTCACCGCAAGGTACAAGATTTGATTGATTCGAAAGCTGTCAATTTTGCTCCGTACAGATGAAGCAAAATGTTTTGTCTTGGTCAGAGTGCGTCAGAGAAGAATTGAAGCAATAAGCCAGAAGTATCAGTAATGGCAATCATTTGCTTTCTTTATTGTATTTCCTCCCTATTGAGGGGAACTACGTCGCTCTGATTCTTCATTGGTCTTTGGTCAATGGAGATACGTAGGCAGAAGATCGTCAGGTCTTTCCAAGCAAACTTATATGGAAATCTCATTTATGTCACTCTTTTCTTCAGATGTCTCGTATCAATGTTTGAACGTCAAACGCTTAAGGTCATAACAATTGAGAATGAAGTATGGTTCTGAGCACGTGGCCATTTGATTGAAGACTGCAAATCACATCAGGAAAAAGGTTATGACTACTAAAAGCATTCAAGACTAAACAGGTCCAGACGGAGTCAAGTCTCCTTAACAATGGCATTGCTTAGTTTCTTTACTGCATTTTCATGTGTAGCTTTTATATGTTTGTTTGAACATTTATATGCATGCATGGATTTTGTTTGTTCTTGAATGCTAATTAATGAAATGCTCATGTTTTTCTTGAAGTAATTCAATCGTATTTTACTTATAATTTTGTGTGTGCATTGCAATACCAACAATCGTTCTTAAACTCTGTGATGGAGGATGACGAAATGAAAACGCAAAAATCTTCAATTGTGTTCTCTTGAATAAGACCTTGTTGACGATGTACAGGCTTTGTTTCAAAATCCCAGACACCAAAGATATAAGGGAGATAAACCTTCGTTAACCCCTTTGAGCCTTGAAGTAGGAGTTTCTTTTCACATAAAAAACCTCACATTTAACCCGAGGCAGGGTAGGTGTCAGCTAGTTGGACCAAGCATTCAGACTTTCATAAAGGAGTGCGCATCTGAGGATCCATTACCTTTCATTGTACCAAATCAAAAGGTCCAAAGACCGGAAACCACAATGGTTATCCTTCATCAACTGAAAGTGAGACAGTCACATCCCTAACAAAACAACCAGGACAAACCAGTGTCACATGATTTGTTCGAGAAAAAAAAAGAATTTGAAAAGCCCGCTAAGTCGAAGCATGAAAACAATCGACTTAAGCAAAAGTTAGGGCATCCCGCTGGACTCCAATTAAAAAATTCACAAGAATTAGTCCAGGCAAAAGTTAGGGATAAGCGAAAGAATGCAAAAGCGAAAAATGGAAAGGATTACACAAGAAAGATCCTTAAGAAAGAACAAATTCGTATGATACAGACACAAAAGACAATAGGGGTGACTGTCTCCCAACAACAACCTTAGTGGTTCTTTAACTGTTAGTAGCAATGGTTCCTCAACCATCACGAAACCCTTAAGAAAGGTGAGCGCTTACGAAAGCTAGTTGAACATAGGAATGGAAGAACATCACAAAGAGGGTGGGCACAAATAAAATTCGAGCCTATATCCTTTGTTTCTATAACCGTGAACCAGGCCACGATACAACCCTCAAAAGTCCTAATTGAAATAGGGTTAATTAGAGCGCGTGCCACCATGAGATAGCGTTCCTGACTCCTACGAGTTGTGCTAAAAGACCTTTGTTGGTATTGCGTATGCATGTTTTATTTCAGAAAATCTTGTGTTATATCTTAAATAGTGTTTCGTTCACAAACGACATTTTTTCAATAAAAACTTCAAGATTAACATGTGTGTTTCATTAGAATTTTCATTCTTAGGATAAAACATTTTCTGCTTGCATACATTAGTTCAGCAATCACAGAAGTTCACATGAGGAATTTTAGTCCAGAAACTTAAATCTTGCCAGATAGAGGAGTCCGAAACTTCTGAAGGACAACCAGGTCGAAGTGCACTCTTTCCGAGAAACTCCTATGAGATAAAGATTCTTTTAACCAATTGGATCAGATGTAGCCAGCCTGGGACAATTACTTCGAGATTTAAATCTCTTGAAGAGCAATCATCCTGAGTATTCCTTCAGGGCATGGTTAATCTGGGGAAATCATTTTTAAGGCTCATACTGGGATAGGTCACTCTCAAGAGATGATGAAGTCAGTCTCTGCATGCCATTATCCAGCTTATCCTTGATGCAGGACACTGGGGCAGAATAACTCACGTTGATGTAAGATTTGGCGTGAGTCTTCTTAAATCAAATCCCTTTGTAGACCAGGAGGTCTGGAGCAATTATTTCAAGATTCAACAAATCTCTCCAAGAGTTTGAAGACGCCAAGGCATTACGGACGCCATGTCTTCTGTAAAATCCTGTTGAGTTGATGTTTGAACAGTCAGCTAGTACAGGAAGAAAGATGTTGTCATACAACCTTCCCCAAGCAGTTTCTTCTCCCCAGCGAGAGATACTTTAAAAATTTTATCTCCAGCAGAGGGTGATCCCCAACATCCCCAATAAAGTCTAAGACGAAAATCTTCCCCAGCTAAGTCAGAGTAGGATGATCTTCCCCAATAGAACTTCAAAGCCAGTTGAACAGTTCTCACCTCAGGGCAAAGTCTTTATATCAGAGTAGGTTATTCCCAGCAATCAGCTGAATGCCTAATTCCCCACAGAGTTGTAACTGTCAGAACGCTTTCCCTAGCAAAGGTTATTTGACCAAGTATTCCCCTAGCCGGGTCGGAAGATCGTCATTTCCTCACAGAGTTTCACGGTTGGTACACATCCATAATTGAAATATACCAAGTGAGGTCGCCAATTTATTTTTGGCTAGTGTGACAAAGTAATACATACATTTGTTCACATTTCATTCCTCAACCAATTATTGCCAGGATATCTTGGTCATTTCCTCAGCAGAATGTTAGTAAGAATGTTCTCATAACCAGCAGAGTTACAAATGGTATTCTCCCTTGCAGAGTTGTTACTCTCTTCTCAAATCAACTAATCTTGTATTGATCTCTATGTCCCGTGTCAAAGGACCTATTGTGGATGGATCGCTTGATACCATTTCCTTATCAGATCGTATGATCTTGTTTGGGTTGCAAATCGCTCTATATTGCAACGCCATTAAAGTCCACCGTCGCTGTGGCAAGCCAGTAGTCGTCTGGCGTCGTACCAAAAGACATTGTCCGAGTTGTAAATCACTTGATGTTACTTCTTGTTGTTTGAGTCGTAAATCGCATGATATTACGTTCTCATCTTCCTGGTTATGGATCGCTCGATACCATTTCCTTAGCAGATCGTTTGATCTTGTCCGGGTTGTAAATCGCTTGATGTTACTCCTCATTGTTTGAGTCGTAAATCGCTTGATATTACGTTCTTATCTTCCTGGTTATGGATCGCTCAATACGATTTCCTTAGTAGATCGTTTGATCTTGTCCGAGTTGTAAATCGCTTGATGTTACTTCTCGTTGTTTGAGTCGTGCTCATTTTCCTGGTTATGGATCGCTCGATACCATTTCCTTAGCAGATTGTTGGATCTTGTCCGAGTTGTAAATCGCTTGATATTACTCCTCGTTGTCTGAGTCGTAAATCGCTTGATATTACGTTCTCATCTTCCTGGTTATGGATCCCTCGATACCATTTCCTTAGCAGATCGTTTGATCTTGTCCGAGTTGTAAATTTTTTGATGTTACTCCTCGTTGTTTGAGTCGTAAATCGCTTGATATTACATTCTCATCTTCCTGGTTATGGATCGCTCGATACCATTTCCTTAGCAGATCGTTTGATCTTGTCCGAGTTGTAAATCGCTTGATGTTACTCCTCGTTGTTGGAGTCGTAAATTGCTTGATATTACATTCTCATCTTCCTGGTTATGGATCGCTCGATACCATTTCCTTAGCAGATCATTTGATCTTGTCCGAGTTGTAAATCACTTGATGTTACTTCTCATTGTTTGAGTCGTGCTCATTTTCCTAGTTATGGATCGCTCGATACCATTTCCTTAGCAGATTGTTTGATCTTGTCCGAGTTGTAAATCGCTTGATATTACTACTCGTTGTCTGAGTCGTAAATCGCTTGATATTACGTTCTCGTTTTCCTGGTTATGGATCGCTTGATACCATTTCCTTATATCAGTTTGCTTGATCTTGTTCTGGGTTGTAAATCACTCGATATTACAATACCGTTAAAAGTCCACCGTCGTTGTGGCAAGCCAGTAGTCGTCTGGCGTCGTTCAAAAGACAGGGTTTCCAAGTCCACCGTCGCTGTGGCAAGCCAGTAGTCACCTGGCATCTTTTAAAAGACATTTCCTTGGTTACTAGTCTTTGTTACCTCATCAGGGTTTGTAGTAATTCTCCTTGGTTGGGTTTATTTCCCATTTCTTTTGCTCTCCAGCAGAGTGAAAATTTCAGGGTCTTTTGGTATTCAACCACAGTTTATCTCGAACGGACGACAACAGGAGCTATTGTCCTTTTTAGATTAACAGTTTCTTGAATAGGGGCTGCTGTAATACCCCAAATTTTCCCTCTCCTTTTTATCATCATTTACATATCATGAGCATAGCATAAGCATACCATATCCTAGCATTTGGCATAGAAAAATGAGGCATAACATTCACATGTTCCAACATAAGGCATATGATCAGTCATTTGGAAATTCATGGTCTTCAAATCAAGCCAATAGCCAGGTGACATTGCAAGAAGCTCACAAGTTCTCATCATATCTTATAAAAGCCCAAAGTCATAGTCAAAGTCTTAGAAGGGTGGAATTTCATCAGCAGCTTAGTAGTACATTTTCTCCTGCACAGACAAACCTTAACTAGGGTTTTGCTCCAAATCAGAGAATCCTCTTAGCTTTGACCAATTCTTGTGGTCAAAGGCTCTCATATGATCTGCAAGGCTTTCATGTGAAATTTAAGGCAAAAATTCACTGAGAAAGTCAAGTATTTGAGCAATTATTTGTTGGTGGAGCAAGAAAGTCAACTGTGTCATTCAAAAGTCAATTGAAGGATTTCTAGGGCTTTGATCATATTCATCAAATTCATGAAGCTATATTGGATTAGGGAATGGTTTGGACGAGCTCAGACGTCAAAAATCAAGAATGTGCGAAAAGTTGCTAAGTTTGGAAATTTAGAAGTTTCCATTTGTGGAAATATTTGTCATAAACCTTCGAGCTATTATTTCATGTGCAAAAGTGCTCCAGTTGATTTTTCAGTGAACATGAAAGTTGTAAATCATGATTTTCCCTTTCCAAAAAGTCCAAGAACACCTTCATGGAATTTTTAGAACTCAAGATATGTATTTGTCAAGTTTAAGGCCTTTTAGGGTTTTTGTGCATTTTTGTTGAATTCTCATTAGTTCACCCTTTTATTCTCATATTTTTGTGACAAAAGTTTATTATGTTATTTTTTTCTACATCTTTTTTTTAGTGAGTCCATTATGTTTTACATGGCCAAAAAGAAACACCCACCACATATTATTAGTTTGTTTCTTTTAATTAAAAAGTTAGTAAAAGTTGGTACAAAAAGTGCATGTGATAGAAAGTGAGTGGGGGGGGGGGGGTAATCAGAAAAAGGTTCACGTACACCACATGCTTCTCATTACTATTGAAAAAAATAAAATTTCATGCTTTCCATACACACTTTCTCATGCATTTGGTAACTAAGAGAGAAAGAAAGGATCAAGTGAACTTCATGTCATGCAACCTCACCATCACAACTACATCAACCCATCAATATTTATCATCAATCTCATCATCCAATACAACCACAACATATGTAATTTCCTCCATAACTCCTATAGACCTCACATACACTCAATCCAAGTCAATAAGGAAGCAACACATTCAGCATGTAAGAGAAAGAAATCACTCCCATGGAAAAAAAAGATATACATCACTCTTCATTTTTTTGACACACACACTTTTGCTCTCTTACCATTAAAAAAAACTCAGATATAAGAAAGGCTTGGCTCTCATCACATTCCATACACACTTTTCTGAATACTTCTTGGAAGTATCTTGTTCACATCATCATCACCTTTAATCTTGGTTAAAGAGCATTATTGTGAAAGTTGAAGCAAACATTCTTGCGGATTTCTTTCATTTCTGCATCAATTTCAAGACTCATAGCCTTTATTTGGCCAAATACAAGCTCAAAGAACACTCAAGGACCTCTAGATTTCTCTAAATCTCCAAGACAAGCTTCACTTAGGTTTTATACTCAACTTGTTTTCGCTTCGGATTTGACATTTAAATGCTTGTTTGAACTTGCTTTTGCTTGATATGAATCTTTGAATGTGTGTATTAGATGCATAGATCTTGAATTTCCGGTTTAATAAATGACTCTTTTTGGTTTCGGTTTCGTATCTATAGGTTTTGTTTGTGAGAAATAACGGTATGGTTGCATTCCTCTTGTTGAGTACTTCAATGTTGGTCTTTACACTTTGCATTTTCGTTAAGAAATGAGAGAGATATGGTGTAATGAAGTTGCTGGAATTCATGAAGGAGGGTCTGTGTTTTTCTCCCTATTTCTGCACTTTCTAACCGTGTTTTTCATGCATGGGAGGTTGAAGATGATGATGTGGCACCACATGAGTGCCTGGGTTGTGTTTTCGTCTTGTAGTGTTTAAGTGGAAGATGACCAATTGATTTAAGTTCACATGAGTTTTGTTTTTCCTTTTATTTTATAAAATAAG
This sequence comes from Lathyrus aphaca, assembly GCA_963966055.1. Classification (NCBI taxonomy): domain Eukaryota; kingdom Viridiplantae; phylum Streptophyta; class Magnoliopsida; order Fabales; family Fabaceae; genus Lathyrus; species Lathyrus aphaca. The sequence continues at coordinate 366,314,542 of OZ014521.1, forward strand.
TATTAAATAATAAGAGCTGATTATTGGTAATATTGTGAGATCTTCAGGTGGGCCTAAGGCCGGTTTCTAATCACACACCCTTTCTGACCCAAACCTTGACTGCATTGTGTTTGCATTGCTATTTTCACCCCTCCTCCTCTATTATTGTTCTTTTTATTTTTATTCAACCTTTCTTCATTTTAATTCATTAAAAATATTAAAACTCATTAGAAAATTCTATAAAAATATTTTAGAATCTTAACTCATTTTATATTTTTACCACACTTTTATTTTCTGATTTTATTAATTTCCCCTTTTTATTTCGAATTTCCATTTAATTTCCTTTTCATTTAATTTTCACATTAACGCTTTAGCTTGTAGAATTTGTTTGTTTCACCTCAAATAACACTTTGACTCCGTTCTTTTTGTATTATTTTAAAGACTCAGAATCGCTCATAAAAATATTTTTGTCATATTTTTAATCTCATTTTATCCAGTTTTTTAAGTCATGTTTGTGCGATTTCGTTAATTGTTCTCAAGTGACTTCATGCGATTATTTGGTAGAATTTTATTGTGAATTATTTAGAGTCATTTGGACACATTGTTTTCTATTGGTTGTTGAGTTTGGAGATTTAATTTCATAATTTTCTCATGTTCATTGGTATTTGTTTGGTGCCTTGCTTCTTAGGTAGCTTTTCGTGCCTCTTTCTTCCCTCCTTCTAACATAGTTTGAGGAAGGAATTTATGTCATCCTATTAGGTTTTATTGGTCTTTGTTTTAGGTCACCTATAGGATTTAGGTACTGACTTTTTGTTGGTTTGATTTGTGATCTTCGTATTTGGTGTGCGTATTGTTTGAATATTCTTATTTTCATCTTATGCTTATGTGGTTCACTAACCTTTGTTTTGTAGGTGCTCGTGGTAAGTGAAGTGTGGATGATATCCACATTTGAAGTTTTCATCTCATCCTTTATTTTTGCTTTCTCATTTGTCTTTGTGATGTGCCTTATGCCATCTTGTGATTAACTTCACCACTCCCGCTTTAGAAACAACATAGCTTCTTTCGGGAAGTAAGTTTACTTCTAAATCCTTCTTTTTCTTCTTCTCTTCTTCTTATTTATTTTCTTTCCTTCTTCTTAATTAGGATAGAATTCAAACCACACTAACCTAGGACTCCCATGTATGACAACTTTAGGATTAGTTTTCCCCACTAGATTTTACCTTTGAGATCCTTTTGGTGCTCTCTCTCTTCTCATCTTCAAACTTAACTTTAAGTCACTTTAATAAATGATGAGTCTTCTCATGTGACACGAGACTTTTCTATGTGATACTTGCACGCGTTCTGTTTCGGGGCGAGGTGTAGGATATCCCTCATGGTGGATAGGTCTTAACATGAGATTACTTCACAAAGAAAACATAAAAAACACTTCTTAACCAAAAATTACAAAAACACTTAATAAATGCCAGTATGTCAGTGTGTCTAAGCCTTCACTTGTGGGACTAGATTTGGGGATTTCCTCCATATCCAGGTGTGCCTCTTGCGCATTCCATTTTGGGATGATGTAATAAGTACACATCATGTTAAGTAAGACTTAGGTACACTTACCTATGCAAACTTCAAAGCAGAAAACTCATAAAAATCACTGGACAAACAATAAGCGTCTCTCCTTCGGGACTTCTCTTCTCATCACCTTCACTCTCATCGTGCGAACTTGCTCCTACTTGTCACTTTGCAAGACGGTAACGCACTCGTGCCAGACGAGCCTGCAACACCTGAGCATTGACATAGGAAGTTCAAGCCTTAAGACACAAGCAATCTTTCCACCCCTAGTTAGGGGAACTACGGCGTGTCTGATCCTCATGTCCAAATGAGGTATGTAGGCCGAGGGGTAGGGCCCGTTCGAGCACTCTTTTATTTTCCCTACATTTTCCCCCTTTCTTTTTTTTTCTTATCCAGTTCCAGTCTTTCTTTTTGCAACAACTTTCAATTATTCACCTTTTGAAACAGTTTCTTTGCAAGTGTCGATCCCGTCGGGTACGGCGGACGATCTGGGGTGCTAATACCTTCCCAGGTCGTAACTGATTCCCGAACCCAGTTTCTTTGGTTTGCAGGACCTGTGTCCTTCCTTTTCTTTTCTTCGATTTGTGCAACATTACCATTCCCGTTCCTTCGGGATAAAAATGCTTGGCTGGTGACTCTACCTCTTCCGTGCCACTTTCGCATTTGTACCAGGATGGAAATCCAGGGAGCGACACTTTCAATGAAAAAAAAAACGAGATTGACACCAAAGTCCTTACTGTAAGACCCCAAAATTTGCCATCTTATTTATTACCAATTTCAAGTAGCCTATGCTTCATTTCCATGTCATTTAGCATACCCTTTCATAAATTGCATTTAAATCATAATACAAATTATAAAAAAAATAAAGCATACATCAGCGGTTTAAGCATTGGGCATGTGATCAAAGGTTATTTGGTGATAATATCAATTATCGGGTCTCAGAAGAAAAATAATCTCATAACGAATGACCAAGACCGGATATCCAATGTGTACCATTAAGAAGGCAAAAAAATTCAAATTTTGTGTTAAGTAACCGGTTACCACCGTGGTAGTAACCGGTTACCATGTGCAATTTTTGCCAAAAGTTCAATTTTCAACTTGGAGGGGTTTTCCACACTTTTTCACTTCAACATTGCATTTCATTCAACCACTTTCCAAGGTGTCGCTCCCGACAAATGACAAAAGGTCATATGAGGGTACAGACGCGAACGGTCGGCGGATGGGACGGTGAGAACACACAGCCGTGAACTCACTGGAGATGAAAAGAGTCGCCAGCTAGGCATTTTTATCCCGGAGGAAAGGCAATGCTGCATAAGCCTAGAAAGATATGGATAAGACGGTTTGCGAACCAGAGAGACTGAGAAAGGGGGTTGGTTACAACCTGGGAAGGTATTAGCACCCAGATTGTCCGCCGTACTCGACGGGATCCACGCTTAGAAGATTTGTGTTTTAAAGGGGTAGTGTCAGTGCAATTTGTGTATAAAGAGCTGAAAGCAATATGTACAAGTGTCAGTGTAAAGTGTATAAGTGATGTGAAGTATGAAAGTGTCAGTGTAAAGACAAGAATAAGATGCTCATGATAATGAGGCTCAAAGAATAATGCTGGAAGGAGGGGGAATGTACAGAGACTTTTGTTCGATAACCGTTAAGTTATGCCTACGTATCCTCTCGTGCAATGAGGAAGTCAGAACACCGTAGTTCGACCCAAAGAGACTGAAAGATGAATTGACTGGTGAACTGCTTGCTTGCCTATGCTCAAGTGTATGACCTGTCTGGCTCAGGTGCTAACTGTCTTGCATTAGACGGAAGAAGCAAGTTCTCGTTTGTGAGTGAAGGTGATGAGAAAAGAATCCCGGAGGAGACGATTATTGTTTGTTTTGGAGTTTTCAGTCTTTTATTGCTTTTGGATTTTGTCATAAGTTAATGAGCTTAAGCCTAAACCAGTGGATTTGGTAAACTCATCACATCCTCCCTCTGATTAGGGGTAATGAGAGTACCTTAAGTGTGAAGTCAGATTCTCACACTTAATCACCTTTGGTGTAGGATTAAGATCATTAACCTACTCGTGATTATTTAGATGTTTTTGTGATTTTTGTTTGGTGTTGAGTAATGAGGTTAAGCCATAATCATGGATTAAACAGACCCATTACACCATCCTAAAAGAAGGATAATAGATGAGAATGTTTAAGCTGAGGAAAACTCCTCAACTTAATCCATGATTAGGGATTAAACCCATGACAAAACAAGCCTTTATTAAGTGGATTTTAGATTAATGATATGATGATGAAGTGAATTTTATTGTTTGTAAGACAACTTGAGGGGGACTTGTCCATTAACACTAGGGTTAGTCCTTCTTAACCACTTAAGGAAGAATTAGAACCCTAATGCAAGGCCCAAGTTACAAGTGTAATGTCTTGATACTTATTAAATGAATTGATTAAGAGATTTAAACACCTTAAGGGTTTAATACTTAGGATTAAAGTTATACACTCCATCCCAAGAGAAGGATGCAGGCATAAGCTTAATCACAAAGTATTAAAGCCTTTAGGGTTTAGTCCCTGATTATGAGGTGAGAAGAGAAGACTCAAAGAGAGACACAAAGGTAAAAGCTAAGAGGGGAGACTAATCAAAACCCTAATCATTGTCATGCTTGGTTGATCCTAAGGTTTGTGAGGTTTGCAAGAACAATCTTCAGAAGAACCACCAGGAAGCAGATGAACAGGATCAAGAGAAGCAAAGTGACTTGCTTCATTCAAGAAGTCAAGTCACTTGAAGAAAGAAAGTGGGAGGAAGAAGAATGAGCAAGCTCAATCTCAAACACATATAAGAATGCAGCAATAGATGCAAGAGAGATGAAAAGAAAAGTTATGAGAAGTGAAGGCAAATTCACTTCTCAAGTTTACTTACCACCTGAAATGTTAGAAAGAAATGCAATGCAATGCTAAATGAGATGAAATGGTATGATGCAAAGCAAAACCAGAAGCATGTTGATGATGAAAATGATGTTATGAGGTGCTGCAAACATGAGGCAAGGCATGGGGATGTTCATACAAGATCATGAATGCAAATGATGCAAGTTAAGGAGCATGAACAAGCATGAAATGCTATGAAGTATACAAGGCAAATGACATGGCAATCATGAGATGCAATGATCAAAGATGCTTCATACATGTCTTGAGATGTCAAATGAATCAAGAGAATGCACAAAATGCAATGACAAGCCATGTTATGCAAGAGAATGCAAGAAGGATGCAAAAGGAAACCCAAATTAGGGTTCATGAATCAAACATCAAGCAAAAACCCAAAACAAAAACAAAACCCTAAGATAAAAAATGAAAAATGCTACCCAAAGAAACCCTAAACCTATAGTATACCACTGCCCAAAGGGGAACTCTCAACTCTCAACCAAACTCAAGTTATGAATTTTCTAAGTTATTAGGGTTTTTTAGGGTTCTTAACAAAAGAAATGCCAAACAATTAGAAAATGCAAGATCAAATCATGGCCTTTTTACCCTAGAAACTACATGTTAAATAGAAGACAATGCAAGAAGAACCAATGTCCAACTCTTCTCCAATAGGCAGAAATGAATTTTTGAATCCATGATCAAAATAATGCATAAAAAATGATTTAATTCAATGAAAAATTCTTAAAATGCATCAAGATCAAAAAAGAAATTTGGTTTGAAGGTTGGACAATGTTTCTAAATGTCTTAGAACATTTCATGAATTTTTTTGTAATTTTTAAATACCTAAAAGTATTTTTAATTAATTAATTCCCATTAATCAATTAAAAATAATCCTTTAAATATTTAAAAATAATTTTTTAATGATGAAAAATAAAATAAAAATATTTTTGTGTCATAAAAATTATTAAAACTCAGAGGAAAAAGTTTCATAATTTTTATGTATTTTTTGCTATTTTAAAATAATTGTGCAAGTTAATTGAAAAGAAAATGAAATAAAAACAAATAAAAAATGAAAAGTATGCAACATGAGTGGCTGTGATTGAAGGCAGAGAGATCCAAGGGTCCAGCACGCAAGTCAACAAGACTGGGGGTCAGCTCAATCTAAGGCCCAGGTTCAAAATTTTAAAACGCGCGTGATCCAATGGCTATGGTTCAAAGCTGATTTAATTAATTGTGATTAACTTAATTAAACAGAATTAGGGTCTAATGACCCATCTGCACCGTCCACGAGCGCGCGGGAAACATCATCTAATGGACCAGATTTGAAGTTGCTAATTAATGACACTTAAACCCTAATTACACTCAGGCGACCGGAGATGAGCTCCGGTCGTCTTCTCCGGCCATACCAAAACCCTAGCTCCTTATCCAGGCCACCCCACGCCAAATCAACTGCCCAGAAACATTTCCCACACTTCCTACAACCCAAATCCATGATCAAACCTCATTTATCCAGCATGAACAAAGAGAATCGAAACCAAATACATTCACGGGCAAAATTTCAGAGAGGCACAAAATGCTCATTTTCACACCATTTTTGATTCTAAACACATCACCATGATCCTTGAAGCATGCATTTTCATTTTATAACAAAAAGAACAAGCTTTAAAAGTGTGAAGTTTGAGACTACCTGAGATGAAGAACTTGTGAATGTGAGCTCTTTTGGCCTTGCTTTGATGCAGAACCACTCCCCTGAACCCCTTGAAGCTAATGGAAAGCCTAGAATGAGCTTAGGCAAGCTGCTTTGAGAGATTCACCTCTGGTATAGCAGGAAATGCACTTTGTGTATAGGCTGTATTAAGTCAATGTGATGGATGGTTTGGACTCCTCTGAGTGTTCCTGATTTGTTGGTGAAGAGAGAAGAAGTGTTTGAGGGCTGTGTAGTGAGATTCGAAGGGAACTGGTTTGGAAAGTGAGAAATGGTGGAGCTCAGGTCAGGCTTGTTTCAGGCTTGAGCTTTGGTGGTTTTAGGCCTATGGGATGTGTGGAGTTGGGTGATGAAGAAAGCTTGAGTGTTTCTTGGCTGTGGAAGCAGATTCGATAGATTTTGCAATGTGGAGGGATTTTGTGAATGTTGTGTTCTGGCCAGCTTCAATGCTCAATGCTTAGCTATATTGTCTCCAACTTGTGTGGATAGACTGTGAGGCAGGTTAGTAGGGTGGCTGTGTACTGTGCCAAGAGTATGGGAGTCTTTTGCAAAAAGGTCAATTTTGTGTCATTGAGAGTATGGGTCATGGCAGCAGCAGGTTCAAGTCTTGTCTTGCTCCAGCTAGGGTTGAGGAGAGCCCTTGGATTGCTTGTGGCTGACTGCAACATGTGGATGACAAGCTATGCTAGTTTTTGCAACTTGACAACTTTGTACTTTCTCATGATTTTGTGCCATACACATGAAACAATGCTTGCTGAATTTTGTGGCATGGCACTTCTTTTAGTCATGGCAATGTTGAGAAATCAGCTAGTGATCACATAATTCCTTGAAGCATGGATTTGCCAAGAATCCTCTTTTTGCACACTTATGGAAATGCTTTATGGAACTTTTGAAAATCAAGGCAAACAATGAAGAATCCCTTGGGCCAATTCTGTTTTTTAGGGCATATGTGGTCATGTGATGAAGTTTTGAAGTCACTTTGAAGTCACTAGAATGCTTGATACATGAATTTGCAAGTTTTCCATTTAGTGCATAACTTGAAATTTAGTGATTTTTGCCAACTTTAACAAACCATAACTTTTGATCCAAGAAGAGTTTGATCATGTTCTTGTACTTTTTGAAAAGGGAAAGATGAGATCTACAACTTTCATGACCAAAGTTTTTCCATTTGAAGCCTTTTGGGATCATGAATCAAGGCTTGAAAATTGACCTAACATGGTGCATTCTTGAAAAGTCAACTATGCCCAAAAAGTCAACATTTGCAAAAACCCTAAATTCTTGATTTCTATGAACTTCAACCTTCTTCCATGATCAAATAAAGATCATATACACTCAAAATGATGAAGATCACCCATTGGTTGGGTCATTGGGGGCCTCAGATGCCCTGATTTTGCACTGACTGGTCTGAAAAGTCAACTCTTGATCAGATGACTTCCCCATGGAATTTCTTCATGAAAATTGATATGCATACTCCCTATACCATATAGAGATCAATGGAAACAAGAATGACCAAAAAATTTGGAGTTATGGCCTCTGAAACCAAAACCCTAATTTTCAGTCAACTGTGCAGTTCAAGCTGGCCCTGTATCCACTCAAACCCTAGTTCTTGTGATTCCTCTGCATTTTTGACTTTGAGGAGATGGAATATGATGTAAGAACACACATGGACCCCTTTGAGTTGATTGGTTGCCTTTGGAATGGCTCAAGATGCTTTGGGATTGCTCAGATCACAAACCCTAGGTGCAGATGCCTTAGAAACTATCCAGTGAATCAAAAATGAAATGTGAGATGATATGATTGTATTTATGCATATGAGGATGATCACAAGCCATGGTGTGAATGGGTGAGGGCAAATTTGGGGTGTTTACAGCTGCCCCTATTCAAACATGAGTTAGCTGTGCAGGATGTAAGCGACGGCTTAACAGGCAAACAAGATAACTTGTGGTTGAATACCAAAGACAGTCCAAAATTTGCACTCACAGGATGAAGAAGAAAAGGGATATAGATTGTAAAGGCAAAATAAAGTATATTGTCAAGTATGGGCGACGGAGGACGACCGTCGAGCAGAGGAAGACTGCTGGGTAAAATGGTATGTGAAGCAAAGCGATGACAGGGACGGCCGACATGCTGGTAAAGTGCAGGAAATAAAGCGATGACGGGGACGGCCGACATGCTGGGGATAAAAAGTAAAGCTAAGACGGGGACGGCCGACTAGCTGGGGAAAATAAAATATCATGATGGGGACGGCCATCAAGATAAAACTGCAAAATTCTGAGGATTAGTGAAACATGACGGGGACGGCCATCAAGTTCATAAAGGTAAAGTAACCAACGATGGGGACGGCCATCGGGCTAAAAAGGAAAAGGGACCACGACGGGGACGGCCATCGGGTTAAAGAATGAATGAAATAAACAGATGATGGGGTACGGCCATCAAAGGTGAAGGACGATCACCTAGCAGGGGACGGCTGCTCTGTTGGGGATAAAAGAAATATGATGGGGACGGCCATCAAAGGTGGAGGACGACCACCTGGCAGGGTACGGCTGCCGAAAAAATATCAACGATGGGGACGGCCATCGGATAGGAAAGTTCAACGATGGGGACGGCCATCGGACGAGCATGATGGAGGACGACCATCAAGAAGTGGAGGACGACCACTCAGCAGGGGACGGCTGCTCTCGGGGTTTATCATAACACAGGACGAATGTCAGATAACCAAAATCAACAATGGGGACGGCCATTGGATAAAGTTGATGAAGGACGATCATCAAGAGGTGGAGGACGACCACCTAGCAGGGGACGGCTGCTAAAATCAACGATGGGGACGGCCATCGGATGAGCATGATGGAGGACGACCATCAAGAAGTGGAGGACGACCACTTAGCAGGGTACGGCTGCTCTCAGAGTTATCACAACACAGGACGAGTGTTAGATAACAGGAAAGATGTTGGTGATCTGCTGGGGAGAGTAAACACGGACGAGCGTTTACATCCAAGAAACAAAAGGTATAAGTGTTTGGTATTGTGTATAGATTAAAGATGCGGACGGGCATCCTTAAGACTATGATACGGACGAGTATCATGTAGAAACAAACTGACACATGTTCAAAGATGATGATACGGACGAGTACCAACTGGTTAACAGAGAACACGGACGAGTGTTGTATCTGAAGGGACTCTTCTGGGGAATAATAGACACGGACGAGTATCTATATTCAAGAAGACAAAGGTGTTTGACACAGTGTATGGATTAAAGATGCGGACGAGCATCCTTAAGACTATGATACGGACGAGTATCATGTAGAAACAAACACTAGACGCAATGTTCTGAGATGATGGTACGGACGAGTACCAACTGATTAACAAAGAACAAGGACTAATGCCGAACCTGTGGGGGGTGAGTGATGATGTATACAAGATACGGACGAGTATCTGTAAGTGTACCATGAGTGGTGAGTATTGTATTGTATAGATGAGTGTTTATCTGCTGGGGATAGTGACACGGACGAGTGTCAGGAGAGAAAAGTATAATATGAACAAATATCTGCTATACAAAGTCTAGGCGACTGCGCTGGGGATATGACACGGACGGGTGTCAAGAAAGGGTGTACGTATAGGTATATGTGAGTGCAAAGAGGATGTCTTTGGCCTTCTGCTGGTGATATGACACGGACGGGTGTCAGGACGTATCTGTAATACAGGTGATCTTGTTCGTAAAGATGTTCAGGCGACTTTACTGGGGAATGATGACACGGACGGGTGCCAAAAGGTGTATATACTGGTGTTTGTAATTTGAAAGGGCAGCTGCTTTTGCTGGGACTCTGGTGGGGACTCTGGGGGAAAGTAATCTGTATTCTGATGAATGGTTACTAATCACAAGCGTTCAATTCACAACATGACTTATGATTATGCTATGTATTTGATTTTTGCCGTAATGCTCCGTATTAGACGGAATGCTACGCTTTGAGGGTATAATATGATGCGAATGCTATGATTATGCAAAGAGACAGATCCGGGATTCAGATCCCGTTGCTGTGAAGATCTCTGGTCGATCTGCTTGAAGTGAACATCCCAGCTGGGGATGAGATCATTGGTAGATCTATTGATGCATCTGCTTGGGGATATATGTCACTGATTGACATAATCTTATAAATGAGAAACCCAGCTGGGGTTTGTAGAAGCTTTCTGTACTCTGTTGTGACTTCTTCGTGCGTCGCCCTTCTGGATAGAGGCTGAAGCTCTGTGGGGAGATGATTCCCTGATTTCTGTATTCTGTTGAGGAAGAAAGGCCACTCGGCTGGGGAAGCGAGAGGCAACTCAGCTGGGGAGAGCAACAAGAGGCAACTCAGCTGGGGATAGAGCATCTCGGATGCTGAGATTTAGTGTATGCTGATTTGGCAGCTCCGCTGGGGAAATGGGCACCTTCTAGTGCCAGGTGAAAGATAAACCGAGTTGATAATGATTCGCCCACTTGCTGAGACGTAGCTTACATGCCCCAGGTTGCGTTCTGGATACCTGCAGTCCTGCAAAGGTAAGGAAACGTACAAAAGGTCCCGAGGTATCCCTCACTGGGTTCTGTCATAGGAGTCAAGTACTTTCGAGAATAATCACATTCCCTGTAAGCATGTGTTTTTTTTTTATTTTTAGAGAAAGGCATCTGTACTTATGCAATTGTATTTTTAGAGATATCAGACAACTCTTTGCAAAACATAAATGTAAAAACGAGACATGACTGAAAATCTGATTTTATTAATTCATGTGCCCTGAATTGGCAAGATACAGTCAAGGAAACATATCTCCTGAAATGAAGAGATTGTTACAAATTGAGAAACAAAATGCTGGCGATGTTGACGACGCCTTGAGGAGCTTCCTCTCCTGCTATGACTCGTATGACAATGACGTTCTTCTCGTCTTGCTTTCTGGAGAGAGTTGATTCCGATTGAAGCTTGATCCTTTGTAGCTTACCAAGTTGTAAGTGATACAGACGAATTCAGAGTGCAGTTGTTCGCTTATTCCCTTATTTTGCATGGATCGCCCTTTCGGGTTTTCAATCCATCGGGATACCCATTTTTGCCTGAGCTGTCCAAGGCGGCTTTTCAACTCAGCGGGCGTACATTTTTTATTCATTTATTTCCCTTATTTTTGCCCGAGTCTTTTATTCTGTTTTTGACTCGCCGGGATGCCCTATTTTTGCCTGGACTTACATTCTGTTTTTATGTCCAGCGGGTCATTTTATGCGAAGTATTTTTTAACTGCATCTGAATTCACAGGGGACGGGAAATCTTCACCATCCATGGTGCTGAGCACCAGTGCTCCACCAGAGAAAACTTTCTTTACAATGAATGGTCCTTCATAATTTGGAGTCCATTTGCCCCTGTGGTCTGTATGAGGAGGGAGGATTCTTTTCAGCACAAGATCTCCCACTTGGTACTCTCGATGCCTGACTTTCTGATCGAAGGCCCTCTTCATTCTCTTCTGATATAACTGCCCATGGCAGATTGCAGCCAATCTTTTCTCTTCGATCAGACTCAGTTGCTCGTATCGGGACCGAACCCATTCTGCTTCACTCAGTTTAACATCCATCAATACCCGTAAGGAGGGTAATTCAACTTCAACAGGCAGGACTGCTTCCGTACCATATACAAGCTGATACGGTGTTGCCCCAGTGGATGTTCTGATTGATGTGAGATACCCATGCAAGGCAAATGGTAGCATTTCGTGCCAGTCTTTGTAGGTGATTACCATCTTCTGCACAATCTTCTTGATATTCTTATTTGCTGCCTCTACAGCGCCATTCATCTTTGGCCTGTAAGGAGAAGAATTGTGATGTTGGATCTTGAAGTCCCGGCATAATTCTGCCATCATTTTATTGTTTAGGTTGGATCCATTATCAGTAATGATTCGCTCGGGCACTCCATACCGACAGATGATATCTCTTTTTAGGAATCGGGCCACCACTTGCCTTGTGACATTTGCATATGAGGCTGCTTCAACCCACTTCGTGAAATAATCGATGGCGACCAGGATGAATCTGTGGCCGTTTGAAGCAGTCGGCTCAATCTTGCCAATCATATCAATGCCCCACATGGCAAAGGGCCATGGTGAAGACATGATGTTCAAAGGATTCGGAGGCACATGCACTTTATCTGCGTAGATCTGGCATTTGTGACACTTTCTGGCGTAAGCACAACAGTCTGCATTCATTGTGATCCAGTAATAACCTGATCTTAGCAATTTCTTAGCCATGGCATGCCCTCCTGCATGGGTACCAAAAGATCCTTCGTGCACTTCATGCATCAGCAAATCTGCTTCCGTCTTGTCAACACATCTGAGGAGTATCATGTCAAAGTTCCTCTTGTATAAAGACCCATCAGCATTCAGGAAGAAACTACCAGCAAGCCTTCTCAAAGTCTTCTTATCACCGGAAGATGCCCCAGGTGGGTATGTCTGATCCTCCAAGAAGCACTTAATGTCATGGAACCAAGGCTTATCATCTTTTACAACATCCGCTGCGAATACATATGCTGGTCTGTCAAGTCTAGACACTGAAATCTGAGGTACAAAGTTGGCCGTTTGAACTTTGATCATGGATGAAATGGTAGCAAGAGCATCTGCAAACTGATTCTCGTCTCGCGGGATATACTCAAGCTTGACTGTTGTGAAGAAAGTCAGTAACCTTCTCGTATAATCCCTGTAAGGTATCAGATGATCTTGGTGGGTGTACCATTTCCCGTTGGTTTGATTGACTACCAAAGCTGAATCTCCGAATACGGTCAATGTCTTGATCCTGAGGTCAATAGCTTCCTCAAGACCCATAATGCAAGCTTCGTATTCAGCTTCGTTGTTAGTGCAGTTGAAAGTGAGTTTTGCCGAGAAAGGCATGTGAACTCCTTTAGGTGTAATGAGTACTGCGCCAACACCACGGCCATTCATGTTAACAGCCCCATCAAACATCATGGTCCATTCTTCTTCTGGGTCGGGCCCTTCAGTGTGAATAGGCTCTTCATGATCCTTTGCTTTAATGAACATGATGTCTTCATCAGGGAAGTCAAACCTCATTGGCTGGTAATCATCAATGGGTTGCTCAGCAAGATATTCAGATAGTACACTGCCCTTGATGGCTTTCTGAGATGTGTACTGTATGTCATATTCTGTGAGAATCATCTGCCATCTTGCAACCCGTCCGGTAAGAGCTGGCTTCTCGAAAATGTACTTAACTGGATCCATTTTTGAGATTAATAAGGTAGTGTGGGTCAACATATACTGTCTCAGTCGGCGAGCAGCCCACGCTAAAGCACAGCAAGTTTTCTCGAGCAGTGAATAACGCTGTTCACAGTCGGTAAACTTTTTGCTTAGGTAGTATATTGCATACTCTTTTCGACCAGACTCGTCATGTTGGCCCAGCACACACCCCATTGACTCTTCTAATACTGTCAAGTACATTATCAGAGGTCTTCCTTCAACTGGAGGCATAAGGATTGGAGGTTCTTGTAAGTATTCTTTGATCTTGTCAAAAGCCTTCTGGCAATCTTCGTTCCACCTGACCGTTTGTTCTTTTCTTAGCAGCTTGAACAAGGGTTCACAGGTTGCCGTGAGGTGAGATATGAACCTTGAGATGTAGTTCAGTCGACCTAAGAACCCTCGAACTTCTTTCTCAGTTTTCGGTGCAGGCATTTCTTGAATAGCCTTGACTTTATCAGGGTCAACCTCAATCCCTTTCTCGCTTACAATAAAGCCCAGCAGCTTACCGGATCGCACCCCGAATGTGCATTTGTTGGGGTTCAGCTTTAATTGATATTTCCTCAGACGCTTGAACAACTTCAGCAGATTCACCAGGTGATCTTCCTCTTTAAGGGATTTGGCTATCATATCATCCACATAACATTCTATTTCCTTATGGATCATATCGTGGAATAATGTCACCATAGCCCGTTGATATGTTGCACCAGCATTCTTCAGTCCGAATGGCATCACTTTGTAACAGAACGTGCCCCAAGGTGTAATGAATGTTGTCTTCTCCATGTCTTCAGGTGACATCTTGATCTGATTATATCCTGAAAATCCATCCATGAAGGAGAATACCGAGAACTGAGCCGTATTATCCACCAATACGTCAATGTGAGGTAATGGGAAGTCATCTTTCGGGCTGGCTCTGTTCAGGTCCCGGTAATCAACACACATTCTTACCTTACCGTCCTTCTTAGGCACAGGTACTATGTTAGCAACCCACTGCGGATAGCTAGTCACAGCAAGGAACCCGGCGTCCCATTGCTTTTGTACCTCTTCCTTGATTTTCATAGCCATGTCTGGGCGAGTTCGGCGCAACTTTTGTTTCACTGGTGGGCATTCTTCCCTCAAAGGCAGCTTGTGCACAACAATGTCGGTATCCAACCCTGGCATGTCTTGATACGACCAAGCAAACACATCCACATACTCTTGAAGTAGATCTATCAGTTTCTTCTTCACTGAGTCTTGCAGGCAGGCCCCGATCTTGACTTCTTTCACATTTTCTTCCGTACCAAGATTAATCACTTCAATCTCCTCCTGATGAGGAGTAATGACCTTTTCCTCTTGTCTTAACAACCTGGCTAGCTCTTCAGGAAGCTCATATTCTTCATCAACCCCTTCATCAGCTCGATTGATTGGATTGTCAAAGTCATACGATGTCATAGCTGTGCTGTTGTCGGTGCTGTCAGGAAGGCACTCTCTGCAAGGGTTAAGTTCGTCCATTTTAGTGATTGATTTTAATCTTGCTTTAGAAAAAGTGAAATGAAGTTATCATTTTGAAAACACCGCCATTTATTTTTGTACAAAAAGAAAAATGGAAAAACAGTGAGCATAAAAGAAAAGGACTCGTTTGCAAAAAGACGTCTGATATTTCATTAATTTAATCTTGTTTGCACAAAAGTACAGATGGCCCTGGTTACAAAATGAGTCTTGTCATCTTGGGCAAGATGCGAGACTTGGATGCATGCTATAAAAAAAATACAGGAAACAATAATTACTCTGCTCGAGTAACACTTATAATTTCCTGGGAAGACCAGTTCGAGACACTGCTCCCCGGGATCTTCGGACGAATCCAATTCTCCAGATTGCGCTCCTCCTCCAGCTCGTCTTCCAAACAGTTGATAGCATCAGGGGTAAGCATCCCCCCACTGACAAATCCAGGCTTCTCAACAGCCTTTGCTTGATGTTGAGTTGGTCTGTAACCCAACCCAAACTTGTCCTTCTTCTCTTCCACAGCTAAGACCTTGCCCCAGCCTTGGGCAGTTCCTTCCTCAACAACCTTCCGGGCTTGTTGGTAAGATGACATTGGAGTACCAGATACAGCAGATGCTTCATTGACGTTCAAGGCTTCAAAACCTTGGCTCATTGTTTCATGGATCTCTCCATCCATCTCAATGTATTTATAAGTAGCCAGATGGCTAACAAAAATGTCCTCTTCCCCACAGATTGTGACAACTTGACCTTCCCACTCAAATTTTAATTTTTGGTGAAGGGTAGACGTTATTGCGCCGGCGGCGTGAATCCAGGGTCTACCCAACAAACAGCTGTAGGCGGGCTGAATGTCCATCACATAAAAGATAGTTTTAAAGGTCTGCGGGCCAATTGTCACGGGCAGCTCAATCTCTCCCAGAACCGATCTCTTCGAGCCATCAAAAGCTCTAACCACCAGGTTGCTGGGTCTCAATGCCAGTCCATCATATTCAAGCTTCACCAGAGCCTTCTTTGGTAAGACATTCAGGGATGATCCTGTGTCCACCAGCACATGTGAAAGGACAGCCCCTTTGCATTCCAGGGTTATGTGCAGGGCTTTGTTGTGATTGCGGCCATCCGCTGTCAGGTCAGAATTGGTAAACCCTAGCCCATTGCTAGCAGTAACACTTCCAACAACGGTTTCCAATTGGTTGACAGTAATCTCCTCGGGTACGTAAGCTGCGTGCAGTACTTTCAGTAGTGCATTCCGATGGGCTTCGGAGCACATAAGCAGAGAGAGGATGGAGATTTTGGATGGCGTCTGGTGAAGTTGATCCACAATTTTGTAATCACTCTTTTTGATGATCCTCATAAACTCATCAACTTCCTGATCGAATGGAGTCTTCAGGGTCTCTTTGGCAGCTGGATCTTCCTGCACCGGGCCTTTTCCTTTTGCCTTGGCAGCAGCTTCTGCTTCGGCAGTAGGTCTTTGGACTTGTGAAGCAAAGAGACGTCCGCTTCGGGTGAAGCCTCCGCCTCCGCCCACATTATCAATTTGTGGTGCAGGTGCTGCTGTTTCAAGAGTGATTCTTTTTCCCTCGCAATACAAGTCAGAGCCATAGTGCCAAGGGATGGCCCTATCGCTTTCATATGGTACAGGTCCAGGCACCGTGACGGTAACTGGACTGATTGCTGCTGCTGAAGGGACTGTTATTATTTGTGGATCATAAAAGATTGTGACTGGTGCTCTAGTGGGAGCAGCACCTTCTGAATGGTAGGCGGAATTATTTTCTGGATCGTAGAATATGGTAACTGTGGAGACATCTTCATGATTGCTTGCTGGTGTTGTAGGAGGTTCTGTCGGAAGGACTGTTGCTGTTGCTGATGGAGAGTCGAAATGGGATGAAGCTGAAGTTGTAGCAGGAGAAACTGTTGAAAACTGATCATTTGGAAGGACAGGTGAAGTACTTGTTGATGGTGCTGATGAACTGTCGGGAACAATAGTTGCTGCATTTGTAGGAGAGTCTGAAACTGTTGTTGATGAAGTTGCTTGATTTGCCGGAAATGATGTAGTGATCTGGAGTAGGCCACTCTGAATAAGGCTGTTAATGCCATTCCTCAAGTCCTCACACCCATTCCATGAAATATTGCAGTATGGGCATCCTAGTTCACACCCCGGAAATATATTGTTTTCACGGAGTTGAGCTTTGATTTCCACCAATGGTGTCCTGATCTGATCCACACTAGTTATTAAATAAGACGGTTGGTCTTCTTCAATAGCATTAATTCGAGGACCACCATGGTTTGGCATTGGGTTTTTATTGACATTGGGCGGAGGTGCAAAATTCAGAGCCTTGGAGTCCACCAAGTCTTGTACCTTCATATGCAGAGCCCTGCATTTTTCTGTACTGTGACCAGGTGCGTTTGAGTGGAAAGCACACCTAGCATTGGAGTCATAGTTTCTTGGTAGACTGTTGGGATCCGGAGGTGCCAACGTTCTTAGCTCAACTAGGTTGAGTTTCAGAAGTTGTGGCAGCAAGGCAGCATACGGCATTGGGATCGGGTCAATCACTCGGTTAGCTTGAGAGGGCCTCTGTTGGAATGGCCTTTGTTGATTGTTGTTGTTGGTATTGTTGCTGTTGTAGTTTCTTGGAGGATATTGATTTTGCTGATACTGAGGTTGTTGTTGGAAATTTTGTTGAGGAGGTTGATAGACCGGCGGAGGATGAGCTGGAGCAGGGATTGTGACTGCTGCTATTGTTCTGGGAACATAATGGGGCCTGCCCCTGTTGGTGTGAATGGCATTGGTCTCGCCAGTTCTTCTCGGGCCTGCAAAAGGCTTTCTTGTACCACTGGACGAGCTTGCACCATTATCAGATATCTTACCCATTTTTAACAGGCTTTCAATTCTCTCCCCAGCTATGACAACATCTGCGAAGCTAGTGGAAGAGAAAGCAGCCAACCTGTCAATATAGGTTCCCTGAAGAGTATTCATAAACATGTCTGCCATTTCTCTCTCAGACATTGGTGGTTGAACAGCAGCAGCCAGCTGCCTCCATCTTTGAGCATATTCTCTGAAGCTCTCCCTCGAAGACTGTGACATTCCCATCAGGAGAGTCCTGTTGGGTGCCATGTCTAGATTGTACTGATACTGTCTGATGAAGGCTTCTGCCAGGTCCTTCCAGCATCTGATAGTTGCCCTTGTCAAGTGAGAGTACCATTCTCTTGATGCTCCTGTCAAACTGTCTTCGAAGTAGAACATCCAAAGCTTCTCATCCATTGTATAGGCCTTCAGCCTTCCCAGAAATGATTGCAGATGAGTCCGGGGGCACGAAGTCCCATTATACTTTTCGAAACAAGGAGGCTTGAACTTATGAGGGATCCTGACCCCATCAACCAAACCCATGTCCATAACGTCGAAACCCAAAGAATTTTGAGATTCTAAGGACCTCAACTTCTCAGCTATTTCTTCCAACCTCCTATCATAAGCATCCTCTCCGGCACCCATTACTGTAAATTGGTCCTCCTGAGGATCTTCTTGAAGTACCCTGGCTGCTGTGGCTGTCCCTTGGATGTTTGCAGGGATATTAATCTCAGGATGTAGATGTGGACCAAACACAGGGGGATTCACATGTGGTTGCACCCTTTCATTATTACTGGTGCCTGCAGTCCCTACATGAGGCTCCTCTGGATTTTGCCTCTCAACCATAGCCCTCAGTCTCTCCTGGCTCTGAGCCATATTGTTCATAACCTCCATGAACTGCGTCATCTGTGTTCTCATCTCCAATCTTTCATTGGCTAGCTGATTTCTGACATCAGCAAGATCTTGTTGAACTTGATCCATCTGAATTCCCGGAAGGTTGTTTCTAGTTGGGTACCTGTGAGGCCTGTTGAGAGGAAATACCCGGCGGCGAGCAATAATTCCTGAGATTTACAACAGAGGTTAGTAACAATAAGAACAAAACCTACAAAACAAACAGAAAGGTTAGTATGCAATGCAGTTGTGCTTATTTGCTCTCAAGGTATCCGGTTTGGTCTTCAGTTTTGACCCTTCCAGACCCTTGATGATGATGCTGTTGAAGTTGCTTTTGATGTGAACCCAGATAGAAAACAACACAAATATATTACAAAGGTGAAATAATACAATTTGTTCTTTTTACAACACAAACCCTCAAAGGGGCCAAAATACATCACAAAAGCAAAAGTACAAGGAAAAGGAACAACAACAAGCAAATGATCAAACTCCAAGGCCAAACTCATCCTCACGAACTTCCTTGAGAAGTGCTTCGGTCACAGGATCAGCCGGACGCTCCGTGAGACTTCTGATGAGAAGGTTTCTTGTTGCAACAGCTGCAGTCAATTTCTTGCTCTGACTTTGGTCCTTAGACCTCTTCAATCCTGCTTTGATTTTCAGCTCTGATATCTCCTCCTGGGCTGCTGCCAGGGCTTTTTCCATCTGCTCCATCTTGTCTTGAGCTCTCTTGTCTTCTAGAGTACGGGCCTCAGTGATCCGGACCCACCTGGCCTGACTCTCTTTCAAATACAAGTCTGTTCTTGCTCTCTGAAACTGGGCTTCTTTGCAAGCATTCTTCAGAATCTGCTCACCAGCTTTAGACTTGTTGATATACTCCCCAGACTTCTCAATCTTAGTCAAGTGTTCCACCCTCAATTTCTCCAATCTTTCAATCTCCCTCACACCTTCACTCCTCTCTCTGAGGGTCTTCTGCAAGGCTTGAGTTAACTTCTCATTTCTTTCCTTCAAACTCTCAAACTCCTCCAAACTGATAGTGGCAGGGGGTGGTGCTGAAGATGACTCAGGCATGTCTTCTATGGTGAAGGGCATTCCAGAGAATTGGGCCCTAGCATGGGACCACTCATAATATTGGACTGATGCCACATTATTGCACTTCCCCAGAATGGTGATTCCCTTGGTTTGAACATGATCCCAGGCCCAGGCAGCCTGCCTAACAACAGTCAGACTGATCTTGTTCTCACAGTAGAGGGTCTCCACCAAATCTTGTTCCCTAGGAGTATGAACCAGTGCATAGCCCAATTGTCTCCTGAACAGCAGAGGGTTGTAGTTGATGCTTCCCTTAACTCCTATCAAAGGCACATTGGGAAAGTGCCCACAGCTGGTGATCATATCTCTGCCCTTGGTGCTCTGAGTACACCATCTGATATCTGCTGAAGTTAGGACAGTGAGTCTCTTAGCCCAGTTGCTTTGCTGATGAGGGTTTAGAAATGCATCTGTCCTGGGTAGATGCCTGAGGAGCCAAGCATGGAATAATGGAGCACAAATCCTCACTAATCTTCCCCTTTGCTTCTCATTTCTCTGATGTATTGAGTAATAGAGATCACCCAGTAAAGTTGGCACTGGGTTCTTCAAGATGAACAAGTGGATTGCATTTTTGCTGATGAATCGAGGCTCATCTGCAAACAGCACAATTCCATATACACTTAAGGCCAACAGAGCACAAACGGCTTTCCACTCCCCCAAGGAGGCCTTCAAACTAGCTTGAGAAATCAGGAAGTCCAGATGAAATCCAAGGATCCCAGCTTTAGAGGTCAAGTGTTGTTCAATCAACAGAGGTTCCAGGTGCAAAGCTTTTGCTATCTCTCCATTGCTGGGAAAGACCATTTCAGGGTTGAAAGGGATTTCTCTCTTGATAGGCAAACCAACCAAATATGAGTATTCTTCCAAAAGAGGACCCAACTGAAAGTCTTGAAAGGTGAAACATCTCAATGGAGGATCATAAAACTGAATGCAGGTGTGGATGAGGCTCCTCTGAGAAGGGTCCAGATCCATAACCATGTCCAGTATATCTCCATAACTCTCCCTGAACAAAGGAATGTGATCTGGAGTGATCAGGGTTTGGATCCTCCTGATGTCTGATAAGTCTGGTTGGAAGAAATGATAGGTGATATTGCTTTTCTTTGGAGCCATGATGCTGAAGACTGAGTAGAGTGCTGATGAAGATGCTGAAAGAGTGAACCACTGATTGGCTGGTGCTAGTAACTGAAGTATATGGCTGACAAACTGATGCAAGTGCTGGTGGAGATAGGTCAAAACTGCAGATGGGGTCAAAACCAAAACCAGATGAGAAATGGATACCCTGAAACACAAATAAGCACATGTTAATATGATGCAATGAGTATGTATGCAAAATGAAATGCAAGGGTTTGTGACTGAGCTGGATCTGATAAACTGCCTTGGTATAGATCCATGGGTGTTCAAGAATTCCAGATGGAGGTCTATAAATCCAGTAACCAGGGTGGGGGACTCAAATAAAGAGCCACAAGTCCAGAGTTCAGAATCACAAGAACTATCCAACATGGAGCATTCTTAACAAAGTCAAAGTAACAGGGTATTCTGAGGTCAAGGTACCTGCAAACCTGTAAACAGCCTAACCCCCTCACCGGTAGTGATCTAGAACAAGGATCCTCAGACTTGGATCAGTTATGAGAAGTGTAAACACTTCTAACCCGGAGGTACAGTGTTTACAATAACCATAACAATTCCTCCTCTAATTCACCTCAGTTTCTGAAGGTCAATACTAAAAGGTCATCCAGACTTAGCAGGCTTCCCAGATAGCCCTAGCATTGCAGGAAATCTGCAACACAGAGTTCTCAAGAAGAAACCCATATCTGAACCGTGTTTCATATTCCCGCACCAGACCGAAATGGAATGGGAAAGAATATGATTCACTCTAGCCTAGGTGTCACTCAGGTCCCAGGTATAGGACCTTAACTCTCAATGAAATACCCACCCACCAAAGAAAAAACCAGATCCAGCCAGCAGCACAGTATGACAGTATGAAAAATATAAAGCTATAAAGAAAGCAATAAATCAACTGTACATAAAGCAATAAACAAAAATAAGTACAAGCACAAACAAGCACATGACACCCCAGTAAACACAAATCAAACAAGCGCTAGGAGGAACCCACAAAAAGAACCAGAAGCCCTGGTTGCAATATAAGGGTCCCCAGCAGAGTCGCCAAGCTGTCGCTCCCGACAAATGACAAAAGGTCATATGAGGGTACAGACTTGAACGGTCGGCGGATGGGACGGTGAGAACACACAGCCGTGAACTCACTGGAGATGAAAAGAGTCGCCAGCTAGGCATTTTTATCCCGGAGGAAAGGCAATGCTGCATAAGCCTAGAAAGATATGGATAAGACGGTTTGCGAACCAGAGAGACTGAGAAAGGGGGTTGGTTACAACCTGGGAAGGTATTAGCACCCAGATTGTCCGCCGTACTCGACGGGATCCACGCTTAGAAGATTTGTGTTTTAAAGGGGTAGTGTCAGTGCAATTTGTGTATAAAGAGCTGAAAGCAATATGTACAAGTGTCAGTGTAAAGTGTATAAGTGATGTGAAGTATGAAAGTGTCAGTGTAAAGACAAGAATAAGATGCTCATGATAATGAGGCTCAAAGAATAATGCTGGAAGGAGGGGGAATGTACAGAGACTTTTGTTCGATAACCGTTAAGTTATGCCTACGTATCCTCTCGTGCAATGAGGAAGTCAGAACACCGTAGTTCGACCCAAAGAGACTGAAAGATGAATTGACTGGTGAACTGCTTGCTTGCCTATGCTCAAGTGTATGACCTGTCTGGCTCAGGTGCTAACTGTCTTGCATTAGACGGAAGAAGCAAGTTCTCGTTTGTGAGTGAAGGTGATGAGAAAAGAATCCCGGAGGAGACGATTATTGTTTGTTTTGGAGTTTTCAGTCTTTTATTGCTTTTGGATTTTGTCATAAGTTAATGAGCTTAAGCCTAAACTAGTGGATTTGGTAAACTCATCACATCCTCCCTCTGATTAGGGGTAATGAGAGTACCTTAAGTGTGAAGTCAGATTCTCACACTTAATCACCTTTGGTGTAGGATTAAGATCATTAACCTACTCGTGATTATTTAGATGTTTTTGTGATTTTTGTTTGGTGTTGAGTAATGAGGTTAAGCCATAATCATGGATTAAACAGACCCATTACACCATCCTAAAAGAAGGATAATAGATGAGAATGTTTAAGCTGAGGAAAACTCCTCAACTTAATCCATGATTAGGGATTAAACCCATGACAAAACAAGCCTTTATTAAGTGGATTTTAGATTAATGATATGATGATGAAGTGAATTTTATTGTTTGTAAGACAACTTGAGGGGGACTTGTCCATTAACACTAGGGTTAGTCCTTCTTAACCACTTAAGGAAGAATTAGAACCCTAATGCAAGGCCCAAGTTACAAGTGTAATGTCTTGATACTTATTAAATGAATTGATTAAGAGATTTAAACACCTTAAGGGTTTAATACTTAGGATTAAAGTTATACACTCCATCCCAAGAGAAGGATGCAGGCATAAGCTTAATCACAAAGTATTAAAGCCTTTAGGGTTTAGTCCCTGATTATGAGGTGAGAAGAGAAGACTCAAAGAGAGACACAAAGGTAAAAGCTAAGAGGGGAGACTAATCAAAACCCTAATCATTGTCATGCTTGGTTGATCCTAAGGTTTGTGAGGTTTGCAATAACAATCTTCAGAAGAACCACCAGGAAGCAGATGAACAGGATCAAGAGAAGCAAAGTGACTTGCTTCATTCAAGAAGTCAAGTCACTTGAAGAAAGAAAGTGGGAGGAAGAAGAATGAGCAAGCTCAATCTCAAACACATATAAGAATGCAGCAATAGATGCAAGAGAGATGAAAAGAAAAGTTATGAGAAGTGAAGGCAAATTCACTTCTCAAGTTTACTTACCACCTGAAATGTTAGAAAGAAATGCAATGCAATGCTAAATGAGATGAAATGGTATGATGCAAAGCAAAACCAGAAGCATGTTGATGATGAAAATGATGTTATGAGGTGCTGCAAACATGAGGCAAGGCATGGGGATGTTCATACAAGATCATGAATGCAAATGATGCAAGTTAAGGAGCATGAACAAGCATGAAATGCTATGAAGTATACAAGGAAAATGACATGGCAATCATGAGATGCAATGATCAAAGATGCTTCATACATGTCTTGAGATGTCAAATGAATCAAGAGAATGCACAAAATGCAATGACAAGCCATGTTATGCAAGAGAATGCAAGAAGGATGCAAAAGGAAACCCAAATTAGGGTTCATGAATCAAACATCAAGCAAAAACCCAAAACAAAAACAAAACCCTAAGATAAAAAATGAAAAATGCTACCCAAAGAAACCCTAAACCTATAGTATACCACTGCCCAAAGGGGAACTCTCAACTCTCAACCAAACTCAAGTTATGAATTTTCTAAGTTATTAGGGTTTTTTAGGGTTCTTAACAAAAGAAATGCCAAACAATTAGAAAATGCAAGATCAAATCATGGCCTTTTTACCCTAGAAACTACATGTTAAATAGAAGACAATGCAAGAAGAACCAATGTCCAACTCTTCTCCAATAGGCAGAAATGAATTTTTGAATCCATGATCAAAATAATGCATAAAAAATGATTTAATTCAATGAAAAATTCTTAAAATGCATCAAGATCAAAAAAGAAATTTGGTTTGAAGGTTGGACAATGTTTCTAAATGTCTTAGAACATTTCATGAATTTTTTTGTAATTTTTAAATACCTAAAAGTATTTTTAATTAATTAATTCCCATTAATCAATTAAAAATAATCCTTTAAATATTTAAAAATAATTTTTTAATGATGAAAAATAAAATAAAAATATTTTTGTGTCATAAAAATTATTAAAACTCAGAGGAAAAAGTTTCATAATTTTTATGTATTTTTTGCTATTTTAAAATAATTGTGCAAGTTAATTGAAAAGAAAATGAAATAAAAACAAATAAAAAATGAAAAGTATGCAACATGAGTGGCTGTGATTGAAGGCAGAGAGATCCAAGGGTCCAGCACGCAAGTCAACAAGACTGGGGGTCAGCTCAATCTAAGGCCCAGGTTCAAAATTTTAAAACGCGCGTGATCCAATGGCTATGGTTCAAAGCTGATTTAATTAATTGTGATTAACTTAATTAAACAGAATTAGGGTCTAATGACCCATCTGCACCGTCCACGAGCGCGCGGGAAACATCATCTAATGGACCAGATTTGAAGTTGCTAATTAATGACACTTAAACCCTAATTACACTCAGGCGACCGGAGATGAGCTCCGGTCGTCTTCTCCGGCCATACCAAAACCCTAGCTCCTTATCCAGGCCACCCCACGCCAAATCAACTGCCCAGAAACATTTCCCACACTTCCTACAACCCAAATCCATGATCAAACCTCATTTATCCAGCATGAACAAAGAGAATCGAAACCAAATACATTCACGGGCAAAATTTCAGAGAGGCACAAAATGCTCATTTTCACACCATTTTTGATTCTAAACACATCACCATGATCCTTGAAGCATGCATTTTCATTTTATAACAAAAAGAACAAGCTTTAAAAGTGTGAAGTTTGAGACTACCTGAGATGAAGAACTTGTGAATGTGAGCTCTTTTGGCCTTGCTTTGATGCAGAACCACTCCCCTGAACCCCTTGAAGCTAATGGAAAGCCTGGAATGAGCTTAGGCAAGCTGCTTTGAGAGATTCACCTCTGGTATAGCAGGAAATGCACTTTGTGTATAGGCTGTATTAAGTCAATGTGATGGATGGTTTGGACTCCTCTGAGTGTTCCTGATTTGTTGGTGAAGAGAGAAGAAGTGTTTGAGGGCTGTGTAGTGAGATTCGAAGGGAACTGGTTTGGAAAGTGAGAAATGGTGGAGCTCAGGTCAGGCTTGTTTCAGGCTTGAGCTTTGGTGGTTTTAGGCCTATGGGATGTGTGGAGTTGGGTGATGAAGAAAGCTTGAGTGTTTCTTGGCTGTGGAAGCAGATTCGATAGATTTTGCAATGTGGAGGGATTTTGTGAATGTTGTGTTCTGGCCAGCTTCAATGCTCAATGCTTAGCTATATTGTCTCCAACTTGTGTGGATAGACTGTGAGGCAGGTTAGTAGGGTGGCTGTGTACTGTGCCAAGAGTATGGGAGTCTTTTGCAAAAAGGTCAATTTTGTGTCATTGAGAGTATGGGTCATGGCAGCAGCAGGTTCAAGTCTTGTCTTGCTCCAGCTAGGGTTGAGGAGAGCCCTTGGATTGCTTGTGGCTGACTGCAACATGTGGATGACAAGCTATGCTAGTTTTTGCAACTTGACAACTTTGTACTTTCTCATGATTTTGTGCCATACACATGAAACAATGCTTGCTGAATTTTGTGGCATGGCAATTCTTTTAGTCATGGCAATGTTGAGAAATCAGCTAGTGATCACATAATTCCTTGAAGCATGGATTTGCCAAGAATCCTCTTTTTGCACACTTATGGAAATGCTTTATGGAACTTTTGAAAATCAAGGCAAACAATGAAGAATCCCTTGGGCCAATTCTGTTTTTTAGGGCATATGTGGTCATGTGATGAAGTTTTGAAGTCACTTTGAAGTCACTAGAATGCTTGATACATGAATTTGCAAGTTTTCCATTTAGTGCATAACTTGAAATTTAGTGATTTTTGCCAACTTTAACAAACCATAACTTTTGATCCAAGAAGAGTTTGATCATGTTCTTGTACTTTTTGAAAAGGGAAAGATGAGATCTACAACTTTCATGACCAAAGTTTTTCCATTTGAAGCCTTTTGGGATCATGAATCAAGGCTTGAAAATTGACCTAACATGGTGCATTCTTGAAAAGTCAACTATGCCCAAAAAGTCAACATTTGCAAAAACCCTAAATTCTTGATTTCTATGAACTTCAACCTTCTTCCATGATCAAATAAAGATCATATACACTCAAAATGATGAAGATCACCCATTGGTTGGGTCATTGGGGGCCTCAGATGCCCTGATTTTGCACTGACTGGTCTGAAAAGTCAACTCTTGATCAGATGACTTCCCCATGGAATTTCTTCATGAAAATTGATATGCATACTCCCTATACCATATAGAGATCAATGGAAACAAGAATGACCAAAAAATTTGGAGTTATGGCCTCTGAAACCAAAACCCTAATTTTCAGTCAACTGTGCAGTTCAAGCTGGCCCTGTATCCACTCAAACCCTAGTTCTTGTGATTCCTATGCATTTTTGACTTTGAGGAGATGGAATATGATGTAAGAACACACATGGACCCCTTTGAGTTGATTGGTTGCCTTTGGAATGGCTCAAGATGCTTTGGGATTGCTCAGATCACAAACCCTAGGTGCAGATGCCTTAGAAACTATCCAGTGAATCAAAAATGAAATGTGAGATGATATGATTGTATTTATGCATATGAGGATGATCACAAGCCATGGTGTGAATGGGTGAGGGCAAATTTGGGGTGTTTACACAAGGGAATACTCTAGAATATTCTTCCATTTCCCAAGGGAAGGTTCTAGAAGTTTTCTTAACCAATCCTTAACCAACTCCTAACCATAATCCAAAACCTAACTCCTAAGATAATGCCCAAGCCTCACTCCTAACCCAAAGCACACTCCAATCCTAGGATGTATATAATCATTTTTCTCTCCAAACCTCACAACAACAATTCATTTTTCACATTTTTCTCTCATCACTCTCAATTTTCTCTCACTTTTCTCTCATTTTCCAAAACCCCACACAAAGCTTCACCTTCCAAAATTCTTCAAGTTTTGCATTAAAACTTGAATAATTTGAAGCCAAACCTCCATTATTGCATTGATTTCATGGATTATTGAAGGATTGTACTACTGTTTTGGTGTTGAATTCACATCTTAGAACTGATTATTGGAAAAGTTCATCAAGGTTTTCATCAAATAGCATTTATTTTGCGTATTCTTGTGGAAGAGCTTCGGATCTTCGGGTTTCTCGTCAATAGCGTGTCGATCTCTCTTTGCAACAATTACCAAAGAAAATCTCAGCTTTGTAGGTTGGTGAATCTCATAATCACTTCTATTTTAAGTTATTTCGCATTCTCTCGACACGTGTGTTCTTTGCATTTTATTGATTTTTGATGCTTTAATTGATTGGATCATTAGGTTTTAGAACCTTGATGTGTTTGTGGTTCCAATTGGTGTTGAATTGTTGCATTTAGGTGTAAATTTTGTGTTTAATTGACAGAGGTTACATTGGAACTGATTTGAATAAGTTACTGCTGAATTTTCCAAGAAATTGCAGAATTTTTGATTCAGGTCCTAGATTAACCAGTTACCACTAGAACGGTAACAGGTTACCTGTTGTATTTTACGCAGAAAATAGTTTTTTTTTTAAACTGGTAACCGATTACCAACCTGGGAGTAACCGGTTACCACTGAACTAGAATGAAAAATTCTTGTTTTTTCTTGCATTTTTGTTATCCGTCCCCCCTCCAATCATCATGGATCTTTAGTATATGATTTTAGGAAGTTTTTAGGGGCTGTTTTGGTGCAGGCTCATGTAGCTTTGACATCTATCGACGCGCGCGTTGTTCATTTCCGTTTTTTTTGTATAATTGTGAATTTATGTTCATGGTGGATTACAAATGTTGTTACCATGTTTGAACCTCATTGTTGGCATGATAATAATTGATCAAAGATATGATTTGCATTGCTTTCGTGATCGATGCATGTTTTGGACACTCATGTGCATAATTGAACATATTGCATATTAAGTAATAAAGGTGCATGATCCATGTATATGCACTTATTTTTGATTGTGATTGCTTTATGTTTGCATAATGTTGTTAATATTTGTATTAGTCAGAATACATTATGGCATGTTCACACTTGTGGTTTTGGTTTGCATTAAATGTTCACTTTTTGGAAAATGTGTATTATCCTTTTTGGTGAAAATCCATTGATGTAAAATGATTGAAATGTTTGCATTCACATATTCTTGTTCACATTAATCATGTTGCATTCCTTGATGTTGTTATTTGGTGCATATCCATGTATTGTCACTCATGCATTTACATGTTAAATGATTTAATTCTTCCATGCATTTCACTACTGCATTTCTAAACAGTAGATGTTAAATGTATATTGATTTGCATTATTTTTGCACTTTTTACACCTGTTGCCATGCTGTTAGGTAGATGTAATAGGTTGTCTTTATCTCATTTGCATGTGATAGCTGATTATGTGCTGAAGCATAGTTGTAGCTGCTGACTTTGGGTTTTGTCTAGCCTTTAGGAACCTTTAGCTTTAGGTTTGAGTCTAGTTTGAACCCTATTCACTTTAGGAGATTCTTGGTAATTAATTGTCTTCTCTTTTTTTATTATCATTTTTTATTTCATAAATCGTTGATTTTACTAACCTTTTCAGGGGATAATGGTAAGTATGAAGGTTGTGGATGAGCATCCAGATTCTACATTATTCCTTCCCCTTTTAAGATTTCTCCTTTGCGTGATTGTGAAAAGCATGTTATGATTCTTTGACATTGCATTTCTTTTCATCCCTTTGAGTTCTAATCTCATCTTCATTCCTTGAAGTGAGTTAGAACTTATTCCTCTTCTCTCTTATTCTAGGTTTAGAGTTCTTCAAACCTCATTAACCATATGATCACCATTAAACAATAATATAGGGTGAGTGTTAGTTTCCATTAGTGTTTTTCCTTTCTTAACTTGAGTCTTCTTTCTCTCATCTCAAAACAAAATCAAAGCACTTAATAAGGGCTAAAGATTTCTCATGTGCCAAAGGACTTTGTCATGGGATATCACACATTCCATATGGGGATATGGTATATGGTATCTATCTCGATGAATAAGTCTTAGCATGAGGATGCTTCACAAACAACACCTAAAAATCACTTATTCGTCAAAAATATAAAAAACACTTAATAGACAAAATTAGGGTAATGTGTTTAGGCCTTAATCTTTGGAACTAGGTTTGGGGATTTCCTCCATACCTAGGTGTACTTCTTATCCACCCCATCTCGGATGTATGTAAGAAGTACACACTCCTTTGAATAAGACATGAATACATTCTCCTATGCCAAATTCAATAAAAGCTTATAAAAGCTACAAATGAATAACAAGCGTCTTTCTTGCGAGAATTCTCTTCTCATATCCTCACTCTTAACGAAAGAACTCACTTCGACTTGTCTCTTTGCAAGATGGTAAACACACTCGTTCTAGACGAGTCTACAACACCTGAGCATAGGCATAAAAAGTTTGACCATAAAAAACACAAAGAAATAAAAATTTCCTCCCTAGTTAGGGGAACTACGGTGACTCTGATTCTCATTTCCCATGAGATACATAGGCAGTGGGGTAGGTTTCATTCGAGCACTCTCTTTATTTTCCTTACATTTCTCCCATAACTTTTCGTTCTCTTTTCCAATTCCACTGGCAGTTTTAGTTCAGAATTAGTTTATTTCTTTACCCTCTGAAACAATTCAAGCAAGCGTGGATGCTATCGGGTACGATGGACGATCTAGGGTGCTAATACCTTCCCAGTTCGTAACCTACTCCTGAACCCAGTCTCTTTGGTTCGTAAGACCTTGTTATTTCCTTCTCTTTGCTTTATGCAACATTACCTTTTCCTTTCCTTGGGATAAAAATGCCTAGCAGGCGACTCTATTTCTTTTCCGCGCTAGTTTCGCGTTTGTACTAGGATGAAAATCCCGAGAGCGACAGTTGGCAACTTCACTGGGGATCGAACCCAGAATCTCTAATTCCCTATGCGAGTCTATCTTAGCGCTTGTTTGTTTTATTTTGCTTTGGGTGTATATCTATTTCCTACTGCGTGTTTAGTTTACTGTTTTATTTATAGTTTTACTTTACAGTTTTATTTACTGCTTTCAATATTTACTTATCATGCATCATTATTATACTATCTAGATTGTCTGATTTTCCTTGGCGAGATGGGAGTTACTATAAGATGAGCCCAATACCAAGGATCGAGTGCACCCTATACTTTAGTTTGGACAAACATTGTACTTCCATGATATATCATCATGATGAGTGGCGGTGTGTTCCACACCCAGATTGTGACCGTCTTGGAAATATTTTGTATGGGGATTTCCTCTACTTCAGGATACGAACTTGATAGTTATGTGCATCTGAGGACCGATCATTGAGGACCTTAGTGGAAACAAGCCTCTCTAGTGGTTACAGTGGCACACCATATTTGTTGGCAAACCCACTCGCATCCGAGGGCCCACTGGGAACTCGCATATGATGGACTTATTCTCTCATAAGAACTCATTCAAAACACTTTTGGTATGATAATAGTATTGTACCATTCAGGATAATGTACTATTGTTTCTAGATCTCAGTGCTTGAAGCTAGGAACTTATGAGGGATGCTTGTTTTTCCAGGACTCAATTGAGACCTCCTCTTTTAGTGTATAAGGCCAAACCGTTTCTCGGAAACGGTGAACGTATTATCGTTACTCGACTTGGGAGTTTGTGATGTTGATCCGTAGTAGGACACCTGTGAGATGGGGGGATTGTTTACAAGTTTGTAGGAACCTTAACCTTTAACATACCCACTTCATTAGTGTTATTCGATGATGTGATCCAGTTCTATGTGGTTCTTAAATTTGGGGTTCTGCACAGAGATAATAGTATTATTATGACTTTCCACATACACTTGGTTCACCGCTCAACACCAACACAGACACACATCACTAATCACATGCCTTGCATTACATCATAACATCATTAACCATTTGTGTTGTTTCATTCTCAGGGCTTACATTCTGTTCCCGATTCTGGTCAGATTTCTTGTTCAGAGATGGAAGATTCTAGAAAGAAGAATTTTCATTACAAGTTCTTTGACACTAAGATTGATATTCTAAACAAGATGGTGGCTCTAATCACTCCAGATCATATTGAAGACTTCCAGAAGGTTCATGGGGGTATTTTGACTATGGTTGTAGATCTAGATAATTCTGAGAGAAGTGTTATCCATACTTTTCTACAGTACTATGACCCTCGACTAAGATGCTTTACACTTCATGACTATCAGTTGGGACATTTGTTAGAAGAATATGCTTTGATCTTGGGGGTACCTCTTTAGGATCAGGTTCCCTTCAACTCGGAGATGGCTAAACCTACACATGCTGATATTAATAAGGCTGTTTATTTGAGCACATCTGTGGTAACTGCAAATCTAATTACCATAAAAGGGGGAGTGTTTGATTTCTCTGGAGTTCTTGGTGAAGAAAGCTAAGGAGCTTGCTGCTGAGCTCAACGAAACTCTGTTTGTGCCATTCTGGCCCTTTCCATTTATGGAATTATTCTGTTTGCAGGCCTCGATAAGTTTGTAGACATGAATGCCATTCACCTCTTCATACGGAAGAATCTAGTGCCTACTCTTTTGGGAGACCTCTATTACTCAGTGCACTATAATAACGAGAAAAAACGAGGAGGTTTAGTACGTTGTTGTGCTCCTTTGTTTCACAGATGGTTCATGAGGAACTTGCCAAGCACTGAAGCCTTCACTGATCCTAGGCTAATTTGGTCCCAGAGATTGTTATCTACTAAAGACGTCAATTAGATTACCATGAGATTGAAGGGGAGGAATTTCATCACTAGTTGTGGTAGTTATCCGAAAGTGCCACTCTTAGGAGTAACTGGAGGAATCAATTATAACCTGATTCTTAAGAAGGCAACTAGGGTATGCATTGAAAGATATTCCTGAGGAGTTGGAGTTAACCCAAACCTTCTACTTCCCATTAAAAGACAACCTTCCACTAGTTAGAAAAGTTGTTGGCTCTTGGAAGCTTATCCGGAGGAGAGTTGTAGCATGCTTGGGTAAGAGCAGCAACCAGACGTTTCCCGAATATGACGCATGGTTAAAAAAGAAATCCATGGTCCTACTACCTTTCTCTGCTCAAGCTCCCCCTTTAGTAGTTGAACCTAAGGCTACTGTACCCTTGGAAGAGTTTCAAAAGCTTGAAGCTCTAGTTCAACAACTCAAGGTAGAAAATGAGGTGGTTCATAGTTCTTATAAGAAGATGGTGCACCTTAATTAGAAGCTAGAAGAGAAGGTTCAGAGGGCTGAGAGAAGGGTAAAAATCAAGCAGACATACTTCAAGGGCAAAGAGCTCTACTTTAAGAAAAAGGGCTTGGCTAAGATCAGCAAAGCTAATGAGCATTGAAGGATCAAGGAGTGTTTGGTTGAGGCCAATGAAGCTATAACTCTCTAGAAGGAATGATGGGAGACAAATTAGAAGAATTAGAAGGAAGTTGAAGCCGAGGAAAACCAGATATCTAGAAAGAAGAACGTCAATTAGCCCAGGAGCATCATAGGGGTTACACCCAGAAGCTAGAACAAGGTCAGAAAGAAATGGAAGATGTCCAAAAAGAAGTAGAAGAACTCAAGATCCGTGAAAAAACTAAGAGGGCCAGGACTGAACCAGGTTCTAGCAAAGAAAAGGAGAGGTTTTCTTTAAACAGATCAGTGAACTTCATGCTTCATTCAAAAGCTTATTGAAGATCCAAGTCATCTGGATGTCACCCATTTGTTTGAGAATGTCAAGCTTCCTAGCTGGAGGCTGAAGGATTTGGAGATTCGTAGGGCCTAGTTTCCTTTGTTTGTGCCGGATTACCCATAGGCTTGTTGTGGGAGTCCTTTACACTCTCATTGTTTTTTCCTTATTGCAAGAATTGGTACCCTTCGGGGAGATCTTTTGTTACTATCAAGCTTCATTTCATGTTATCTGATATGGTTGAAATTTTTTATTGTTGTCTATGCACTGACACATGTTTCAGGCTCCATTTTGTCACAATTATCTTATCTGAGCTTCATATGAGTTTTTCTTCCCAAAAATTAAAGTCTCAAAGGCCATATGGATTTTCATATTCTTGAATACCGTAATGGGGACATAAACGACCTTGAGAATAAGATAACACAACATTTTCATATCATTCATATCATGTTTTCATTTTTTTGCAGGTTGTCCAGGTTTCCTAACTTATTTGTTTATTCAGGAAGGATTGTGGATCATCATCTTAATAGGTATGCCACTCGCCAAAATCAACAAAACATCATGGATGTTGTTCAAACTGAATTAGCTGAGCTTCATCAACACATGAACGAGTTCATGAATATGATGCAAGGGGTTGCCCTGGGACAACAGGAGTTACATGCTATGGTTCAAAGGCTTGATACGCCAAATGTGGAGACTCCAGGAACCAGAGTCAACGTAGATGCACAAGGTAATCTTGTCAATGCCACTGGTGTTCCATCAGGAGTTGAAATGCTTCCTACCCATGTGGGTATTCTTTTTCCCGTTCATCATGTGGAAGACAATCAAGCTGACCAATTCTTTATGTTGAATGAGGACTTCGGATTTGGTGTTGGGGGTAATCATCGTGACTTCCATATGTTGGCTAAAAAGGTCTGGGCTCTCGAATGCAAGGATACTTTGGGAATTGACGTCTCAGACATGGGATTTATTCAGGGGTTAGTGATCCCACCAGAGTTCAAGGCTCCTAGTTTCAATAAGTTCAACGGAAGTTCCTGTCCTAAGACCCACCTTCAAGCTTAATACCGTAAGATTGATGCTTACACTATGGACGAGAAGCTCTGGATGTATTTCTTCCAGGATAGCTTGTCCAGAGGATCCCTTGAATGGTACATAAAGCTGGAATGAACTGTTGTCCATAATTGGAAGGAACTTGGAGAGGCATTCCAAAAACAATACCAGTACAACATTTATATGACCCCTAGCAGGACTCAGTTACAAAGTTTATCACAAAAGAATTCTGAGAGCTTTAAAGATTATGCGCAAAGGTGGCGCGAGTTAGCTGCAAGAGTTCAACCACCGTTGCTTGAGACAGAAATGGTAGACTTATGCATGGATACCCTCCTAGGGAATTTCATGAAACGCCTCGTGGGGTGTTCATAATGTTGTTTCTATGACATCATACTGACAATGGAAAGGATCGAAAACTGGATGAAGCTAGGTAAAATCTAGAACAATGGTGCTTCTACTTCCGGAACCAAGAAGCCGTTTTTGAACGGGAAAAAGAGATGTGATGGGGAAGCAGGGGCAATATATGCCCAGAGAAAGAGAGAGCATCAAAATCCTTACTACTAAGATGCAACCGTCACTATTCTAGTTGTGACTAATCTACCTGCACCACAACAGCAAGAACGTCAACAAAATTATCAACATCAACGAACTCCCAGAAAGTACTATCCGTAAAGACCAAAATATAGACACATTGAAACACCTCCAATGTCATATTCTCACCTCTTACATAATATTCTTCAACTACAGATGATATAGCTTAGAAATTTACAACCGTCAAGTCCTGGACATATCCTATAAGGCTTTGATGCCAATGCCCCCTATGAGTTTCATTCTGGAGCTCTGGGTCATACCACAGAGAACTGCAAAGCCCTTAGATACCTAATTCAGGATATGTTGGATTTGAAGGCTATCAATTTTGCTCCCACTCCAAATGTTCTGCAAAATCCCATGCCTCTACACGGGAAGTCAGTGGGGGCAGTGGAAGACTATGATAGATTGAATTTGGTTTGTGATATTCATTCTCTGAAAATCCCTTTTTTAGCAGTGAAGAATTGTTTGGAGAAGCAAGGTCTTTTCCCGGGTTGAGGGGGGTTTGTAAAGAGTGCGAGGAATCTACTAATGGATGTGAAAAACTGAGGACGGGTATTCCAAAACTAATTGATGACGTAGGTATCCAGTTTGATCGTGTATCTAATAAAGAAGAAGAGATCTCTATGGTGACTATCTACTTTACTTCGATTGAAATACCAGTGCCAGCAAGATCAACACTAGTCATGTTTACTACTCTAGGGCCGGTGTCATACCAGAGTGAAAGAGTTGTCCTGGGCATTACTGTAATGCCCATATAATATATATCTAGAATAATATCATACAAGTGTTAATTTTTGGTACTGACACCATCATAAGATGCCTAATATCATAATTGACATTCTTGACCAATTCTAAAACAATACTAAAATGGCACAAGACAAGGAAATTATACTAAAACAAAAATACTAAGATCAATACAATATCCATTATTGTATAAAGATATAGAAATACACAGCGGAAGACTAAACTAAGCTTCACTTGAAACATCTCGAGCATAACTCCACTCGTAAATCAAACCTGCGTAGGAACCTGAAAAGCAACAACAATAGTGGGGTGAGATAACAATATCTCAGTGAGTTCCCTATCTTATAGTTCTCTCGGCTCTAAGGGTTCTATCAAACCTAACTCAAGTCTTTGGACATGGAAAAGACCTTGAGTTCACACATCTCACCCTATGCGACATTATCACAAGTTAACAATTATCAATCTCACACTCATTGGAACCACATCCAAGAGTCCTATAAATCCTACTATCACTCACTAGGATATTACCTTTACTTCCCATGGGACTCGGTGTAACACCCATCTCATGCCTAAGGTCACTTCTCTATAAGGAAACAAAACAAGATGGAATATCCATAAAACATTCTCGACACTTCACATGGGACTCAATGTAATACCCACCTCAAGAGTTATCATTTGATTTCCGTGGGACTCAATGTAATACCCACCTCAAGACTTATCATTTGCTTCCCGTGGGACTCAGTGTAAAACCCACCTCAAGACATATCATTTTCTTACTTTGGGACTCAGTATAATACCCACCTCCAGACTTATCATTTTCTTCTCTTGGGACTCAGTGTAATACCCACCTCAAGACTTACACAAGAATTTTCGGAGAATACCGCATATAATGCGTCAAGGATTCGCAACGACCAAGAATGAACCTAAGCACCTTGTAAGTCACACCATTTAACAATTTCTAGTTACAATACTAGGCCACACTATTGGTTTATGGTAAGATTTCCTAACTCTTCCTCCATCCTTGATACTTTATGTTATATAGTTTTCAAACATATAACTCTAACATTCTAGTCTAATTATCACCATACTCTCATTGTCTCTAATCCCATCCAATTATCATGGTTAACACATAATCCACAACTAGATTAATACCAAAAATTAATTAATTTCATATATAAAACAACATTTCTTCCTTCCATCAAATAAAGCGTTGAAGTATCTTTCCAACGCTTCGAACGGGGGTCAAAACAGAGTTACGGTTCAAAAGATACGCACGTTTTAATTTCATTTTTGAAAAGCTAGAGAGTGCAATCGATTTGCACTCTGTTGCAATTGATTGCACAGTCCCAGATTTTCAGAAAACGCTTCTGGACTATGGTGCAATCGATTTGCACTCTGATGCAATCAATTGTACCTGCTATGAACCATAAAAATCACTTCTAAACTCCATTTTTCTCATTTAAACATCACCAACTAGTTAAATCATCAACAAAACATGATTATATACATATAACAACCAATATACTTCATTTTTAACAAGTTTTAACCGTTTAAACTTTCGATTTATCAATTTTATCATTTCCTCAAAACTTAACCTAACTCTTAAAACAAGAATTTCTAAAAGAAAAGGTTTCTAACTAGAACCCACCTTAACAATGAAGAGGAGTTTGGTGAAGATTGATGGAGGATGGTGATGATTCAAGCTTTCCCTCTTCTTAGGTATTCCTTCTTCTTTATCTTCTCTTCCTTTCTTTCTTTCTTTCCTTTTTCGTTCTTCTTACCAACTTTCTCTTCTTTTCCCTCTTTATAAAAAATCCTTGTTTTCTTTCTTTTTAAACCAAACAAATATAGTTATACTAATATAACTATTAGTTAGTAAGCTAACGGGTCCAAATTGAGAGTATCCAAAAATGTCTCTGAGTCGACTATTTAATAAAACCTCTGAGTCAGACAATACTAATTAATCTCAATTAAGATTATCTAGAGCCCGTGGGACTCAATGTAATACCCACCTCAAGACTTATCATTTGCTTCCCGTGGGACTCAGTGTAATACCCACCTCAAGACTTATCATTTGCTTCCCGTGGGACTCAGTGTAATACCCACCTCAAGACTTATCATTTGCTTCCCGTGGGACTCAATGTAATACCCACCTCAAAACTTATCATTTGCTTCCCGTGGGACTCATTGTAATACCCACCTCAAGACTTATCATTTGCTTCCTGTGGGACTCAGTGTAATACCCACCTCAAGACTTATCATTTTCTTCCCGTGGGACTCAATGTAATACCCACCTCCAGACTTATCATTTGCTTCTCTTGGGACTCAGTGTAATACCCACCTCAAGACTTACACAAGACTTTTCGGAGAATACCGCGTATAAAGCGTCAAGGATTCACAACGACCTAAAATGAACCTAAGCACCTCATAAGTCACACCATCTAACAATTTCTAGTTACAATACTAGGCCACACTATTAGGTTATGGTAATATTTCCTAACTCTTCCTCCATCCTTGATACTTTATGTTATATAGTTTTCAAACATATAACTCTAACATTTTAGTATAATTATCACCATACTCTCATTGTCTCTAATCCTATCCAATTCTCATGGTTAACACATAATCCACAACTAGATTAATACCAAAAATTAATTAATTTCACATATAAAACAATATTTCTTCCTTCCATTAAATAGAGCGTTGAAATATCTTTCCAACGCTTCGAACAGGGGTCAAAACAGAGTTACTGTTCAAAAGATACGCCCGTTTCAATTTCATTTTTGCAAAGCTACAGAGTGCAATCGATTTGCACTCTGTTGCAATCGATTGCATAATCCAAGATTTTCAGAAAACACTTCTGGACTATGGTGCAATCGATTTGCACTTTGCTGCAATCGATTGTACCTGCTATGAACCAGAAAAATCACTTCTAAACTCCATTTTTCTCATTTAAACATCACCAACCAGTTAAATCATCAACAAAACATGATTATATACATATAACAACCAATATACTTCATTTTTAACAAGTTTTAACTGTTTAAACTTTCGATTTATCAATTTTATCATTTCCGCATAACTTAACCTAACTCTTAAAATCAAGAATTTTTAAAAGAAAAGGTGTCTAACTAGAACCCACCTTGACAATGAAGAGGAGTTTGGTGAAGATTGATGGAGGATGGTGATGATCCAAGCTTTCCCTCTTCTTAGGTATTCCTTCTTTTTTCTCTTCTCTTCCTTCCTTTCTTTCTTTCCTTCCTTTCTTTCTTTCCTTTTTCTTTCTTCTTACCAACTTTCTCTTCTTTTCCCTCTTTATAACAAATCCTTGTTTTCTTTATTTTTAAACCAAACAACTAAAGTTATACTAATATAACTATTAGTTAGTAAGCTAACGGGTCCAAATTGAGAGTATCCAAAAATGTCTCTAAGTCGACTATTTAATAAAACCTCTGAGTCAGACAATACTAATTAATCTCAATTAATATTATCTAGAGCGTTTAATTAAATACGGGGTATTACAATTACAGAGTAGAAGTTTATTGCAATAGCCAAAGGCAAGACGTAACTACCTCTGGGACAACACAACATCAGGTTGTGAATCTAGGGGTTGGAAGATTTACAAGAAGTGGAAGGTTGTTCACACCACAAATACTGAGGAATAGTGGGGAGCCCTTGAATGATAATGCAGAAGCCCAAGCTAGGGCTAAGGGTAAATAAGTCGTGTCTGATGACGTCCCTACCCTTGACCCAGACATTACTTTTGATAAGGAAGCCGAAAACTTCTTGCAAATCATCAAGAAAAGTGACTACAAGATAGTCGACCACCTTCAACAGACTCCTTCAAAGATCTCCATTATGTCCTTACTGATGTGCTCGGAATCCCACGAAAAGGATTTGTTGAGAATCTTAAATAACACCTATGTTCCGCAAAAGATATTTGTGAATCAAATTGACACGATTGTTTCCAGCGTAAATACCAGTCACGGGTTGGGATTTACAGATTTCGACCTGACTACAGAAGGGCGCAATCACAATAGGGCTTTACACATTTCAATGGAGTGAAAATGGGTTGTGCTTTCCCATGTACTCATCAATACGGGGTTGTAGTGGTGAAATCCTGATTGTAAGCTATTAGTTAACTTAACTCAAAGTAAACAGAGTCGCCATCGCGCTTTTATTTTATTCAAAGAGGAAAAGGAAAAAAGAGCGAATAACTCCTAATGAATCTAAAAGCAAAAAGATAAAGAAACACAACAAAAAACGGGTAAGGGGATAGGTTACACAATGGGAAGGTTTTACGCACCCAAAATGTCCATGGTACTCCACGGGAGCCCATTGAAAAATTTACTGCTTTTGGTTTGAAAAAGGTTTGTTAAATGAGAGTGGAGGAATTATTTTTCTTATGTTTTTGTGTTTGGAGAGGTTTACCACCTCATGCCTACGTCCCCACAAAGTGCAATGCGAGATCAAAACCTCGTAGTTCGTGGTACAAATAATGAAAAGGGTTGGTTGTAATTGATTTTATTAAGTGAAGAAAATTTTTCGTCTTCAAGTGGATGGCCAAACAAACTACCATGAAAATGAAGGAATGGACTCATACATCATTATGGATAGGGCGCCAACTCGGATAAAATCAACGAGTATGCC
Source organism: Lathyrus aphaca (assembly GCA_963966055.1). Classification (NCBI taxonomy): domain Eukaryota; kingdom Viridiplantae; phylum Streptophyta; class Magnoliopsida; order Fabales; family Fabaceae; genus Lathyrus; species Lathyrus aphaca. The sequence goes on from OZ014521.1 coordinate 366,354,789, forward strand.
ACTAAACCCCCACAAATGACAAGATACTCAATTACATCAAACTACAACCATGGAGATTGAAAGTTTTACACCCGACTAAAGAATAATGACTCATAATTGTCACTCTTTTAAGGAAAATAAACAAAAGTCCACAAAGGCACAAAACAACTTGAATGAGTTTGATTCTTTTTATTTTTGAATTAAGGTCAACATGGTTAGATTCATTATTTTTTTTAAGAAAAGAAAAAAAAAAGTAAAAGCCACTTGACAAAAGTCAAGGTTTTGTTTATTAAAGAAGTGATGATTTTAGAAAGCAAGAATCCTTTGAAAAAGAGAGAAAATTTTGAAAATTAAAGAAAGGGTGGAGATGAAGGGGCTATCCTAAAAAAGGAAAATAAGGAGATAAAGTAAGAAAGATCTAACCAAACTTGATGATAATTCAAAATATGAGCATAAAAGTTCCATCCTTATAGGCTAGCAAATGGCCAAATAAAGGCAAGTACCAACTTCATGAAGATCAAGGCAAATGAGAGGTGTCCTAAAATCTAAGTCCAAATCTCCATTCCAATGCCAAGGATGGTTGCCAATATTCCACAAATTAAAGTCACAAGTTTTGTTTAGAGGTTCAATCCTTTATTAATGTTTTTGTGTCCAAATGGTCAAAAGGAAAATCAACATAACAAAATAAGAGCTAATAATAAACATGATATGGATGAATAAAGCATAATAAAAAATTAAAAAGAAATTAAATTGCAAGAATCTAAAATATTAGTAGTAATAATAGTATAATAATATTTACATAAAAGTGGTATGGTGAACTTAATCAACCACAACCAAAAAGAGCAACCAAAATCGAAAGGCAACCGAATCCGCTTAGCATCTTACACTATAACGATTAATCAAGGAAAACCAAATCGAATTCAATGAAATTTGAAAGGCGATTGGAAGGCCCAAAGCACCTACGCATCAAATATTCATAAGTCTCGATTCTTAATGTAATATGATTAACCACTTTGGGAATATGCGACCAACAAGAGGTCCGGTCCATGAAAGTGCAAGTACCTAATTAGATTTTTATTCCGAATTCAGGACACATTTAGGTCTATGATAGGCAATCACCGAGTAATTTACGAAGTAATTACCCTACAAATAAGGTCGGCCACCACCAATTAAGGTGAACAATGTTAGTGCTAATGCATGCGAGATAAACGATATGTAAATCGCTATCCGAATGCAATACCGCAAAAAAACTAAAGATGAATACCAAATTGAGTCATACTCATGGTATTCTTCCATCCTTAAGTTCAATCACTCATCTCGGTGGATTCAAGCATGAAAATGTATCATTAATTCAAAGTAACTTAAATGAATTGAATAATCCACTTAAAGGTAGTTTTGAATTAATGAACATTAACTACTCTAATATACACCCAAAGTTCATTGAAATTAAGGAGAAATAACTTCCAAAAGTGCTTCCCAAGGTGAAAATGAAAAAGAGGAAGAAAAAGAAGAAGAAAGAGGAACCAAAAAGGGGCTTAAACAAGCCAAAAACACCATTTTGACTTGTGTTAACCGATTAACCAATTTGGTTAACAGGTTAACACAAGCAAATCCTGCGTAATTTTGAAACAGGTTAACCGGTTAATGAATTTACACTGTAAATGGTTAACCAGCTAACGCTGAACCAGTAGCAGAAAAATTGTAGAAATTCAGCATGATCCCTTTTTAAAACCCTTTTCAAACATTTGGTGATCATGATCTGAAGGATCTAGAAACAAAGGCACCAAAGATATACATCTTGAATGTTAATGGTGAATATGGGTTAAAGGAGTGAGTGAATTACCAAAATCACTTCTTCAAATTGGACCAAATCAAGCTAGATCTACTGCAATGGATGAACAAGAGAAGAATAGGATGAAGGTTTAGCTCAAGTTAATCAAGAATTCAATGTGAATTCTTGATAAATTCAAAAGAAAGGAAAAGAGCTTTAGTGATTTTTAATGGTTTTGGGGAAGTATTTTGCAAGGGATTTGTTGGCTCTTCAAAGCTTGGTGAATGAATGAAATTATGGTTCTATTTAAAGACCTTAGGTATGGGAATTTGGTAGAATGGAGCTTGCTTTGGTAATTAAAATTAGGTTTGGTAATTGCAAATTTGGTGGGAAATGGAAAAGAGTGCTGATTAGTGAGGGTTTATGGTAGGAAATGATTAAAGTGATGTAGAGAAATCAGAGACCAATGGATCTAGAATATTCCAAATATATCAATGATCTAATGGTGCTGAATTTGAATAAAATATTTAAATTTCGTACTGGTTAACCGGTTAACGCATACGGTTAACCGGTTAACAAAGCTAAAATTTGAATATTTTATTCAAATTTGATTGCTTGGTTGTTGTGGCCCGATTCTTTTTGTACGTCGAAGAAGGCATGTGTAAACACCCCAAATTTGCCCTCACCCATTCACACCATGGCTTTTGATCATTCTCATATGCATAAGTACAATCATGTCATCTCACATCTCATTTTTTATCCACTGCATAGCTTTCAAGGCATCTGCACCTAGGGTTTGTGATCTGAGCAATCCCAGAGCATCTTGAGCCATTCCAAAGGCTACCAATCAACTCAAAGGGGTCCATGTGTGTTCTTATGTCATGTTTCATCTCCTCAAAGTCAAAATTGCAGAGGAATCACAAGAACTAGGGTTTGAGTGGATGCAGAGCCAGGATGAACTGCACAGATGACCTGAAATTAGGGTTTTGGTTTCAGAGGCCATAACTCCAAATTTTTTGGTCATTCTTGTTTTCATTGATCTCTATATGGTATAGGGAGTGTACATATCAATTTTCATGAAGAAATTCCATGGGGAAGTCATCTGATCAAGGGTTGACTTTTCAGACAAGTCAGTGCAAAATCAGGGCATCTGAGGCCCCCAATGACCCAACCAATGGGTGATCTTCATCATTTTGAGTGTATATGATCTTTATTTGATCATGGAAGAAGGTTGAAGTTCATAGAAATCAAGAATTTAGGGTTTTTGCAAATGTTGACTTTTTGGGCATAGTTGACTTTTCAAGAATGCATCATTTTAGGTCATTTTTCAAGCCTTGATTCTTGATCCAAAAAGGCTTCAAATGGAAAAACTTTGGTCATGAAAGTTGTAGATCTCATCTTTCCCTTTTCAAAAAGTACAAGAACATGATCAAACTCTTCTTGGATCAAAAGTTATAGCAATGCAAAGTTGGCAAAAATCATTGTTTTTCAAGGTATGCACCAAGTGTGAAACTTTGCAAAATCTTGGACAAATGCATTATGTGACTTCTAATTCCTCTCAAACCAGTACACAAACATTTCTCTAAGTCATAAAATCAGAATTGGATCAAGTTTGCCCATGGTTTGGTTTGTGTAACAAGGCATTTTCTCATAGAATTCCATAAAGCAACAACTTGCAAAAACCATCATGATCACTTCACCAACTTGATGCATTGGCTGCTGAGCTTTGCTAGACCTCTCCCTCATCCTTGCTGCGCCAGCCCATGCCTTGTACTTGCCTAGACTTTGAGCCATGCCTCACTTACACAAAAGTTGACCTTTATGCAAAAGCAAACTTACCTATCATAGCAGGCCATGTCACATCACAAAGCCAATCAGATTTGTTTATGTTATCCCTTTGCAAGCAAAACATAAGACTAAGCAAGGCTAAAACCAACTCATTCATCACATTCACAAAAACCTTCCACATTGCATAAGCCTTGGAATTTCTCTATACAGCCTGCAAACACTCAAACTTTCTTCATCATCCAACTCAACACACTTCATAGACAAGAAACCACCAAAGCTCAAGCCTGAAACAAGCCTGAACACTCCATAACCATCCTTCACCTCAGCCTGCATTTTCTATCGAATCTCTCTCCACAAGCCACAAACATCCAAACAAACACCATAGACCTTCTCCATTAACCCTCAGGATCACAAACAACACTTCACCATGGCCTGAAACCTCCAGAAACTCCATTGCCATTTCTGACCAAGCTTGAGCAGGAGCTTTCGAATCTCATTATCCAGCCAACTTAAACTCCTTTTGAGCATTCAAACATCATCAAGAGGTTCTAAGGAGTAGATTGCACAAAGAGAGGTGGCTAGAAAGTTCCAAAACTGAAAGCTCCAAATCTCAGGTAGCTCGAAAATAATTTTTTCCAGAAATCATTTCTTTTGTTCCAAACTTGTTCTTTGTGTTATCCTGATCATTCTGGTACCATTGGTATTGAAAATGGTTGTGATTTGAGTGTTTAATTTATCTCTGAAGCTTGCGTGCCCTAGTTTTTCTTTCTTTCGATTCGGCTTGTTTAGGAAGAATAAATTTGTTTTGAGAGAGGGGTTTGATTCGTGAGAGGCTGGAGATCATTTCCCAATTCATAGATTTTGTTTTTGTTACGTTTTGAGAGGATTTGAGGTTTCTCAGGTGAGAGCTGGCCGGAGAAGACGACCGGAAGTCTTCTCCGGCAGCCTGAAAGTCATTAATCACTAATTAGGGTTAGGGCACTGAGTTTAAACCTGGGCCCTTAGATCTTGTTTCCCGCGCGTGAATGGAAGGCCTGGATCATGTCATTAAGTTTTAATTATGTTTTAATATTTAATTAATCAGGATTAGGTTAGTTTGAATTTGAGCCCTTGGATGACGCGCGTAGTCAACCATCCCCTCCCCAGAATCAATCTCAGCCACCCTTTCATTTGACTTTTATTTTAATTCATTTTAATTCATTTCTTTTTCATTTGTTTTGCATAATTATTTTAAAATAGCAAAAAATTCTTAAAAATTATGAAACTTTTTCTTTAAAGTTTTATTAATTTTTAAGACCCAAAAATATTTTTATTTTATTTTTTTATCATTAAAAAAGTATTTTTAAATATTTAAAAGATTATTTTTAATTGATTAATGGGAATTAATTAATTAAAAATACTTTTAGGTATTTAAAAATTACAAAAAAATTCATGAAATGTTCTAAGACATTTAGAAACATTGTCCAACCTTCAAACCAAATTTCTTTTTTGATCTTGATGCATTTTAAGAATTTTTCATTGAATTAAATCATTTTTTATGCATTATTTTGATCATGGATTCAAAAATTCATTTCTGCCAATTGGTGAAGGTTGAGACATTGAATCTTCTTGCATTGTCTTTTGTTTTGCATGTAGTTCCTAGGATAAAAAGGCCATGAATTGTTCTTGCATTTTCAAATTGTTTGGCATTTGTTTTGTTAAGAACCCTAAAAAACCCTAATAACTTGCAAAATTCATATCTTGAGAGTGGTTGAGAGTTGAGAGCTCCCCTTTGGGCAGTGGTTCACTATAGGCCTAGGGTTTCTTTGGGTGCCATTTTCCATTTTTTATCATGAGGTTTTCTTCTGTTTTGGGTTTTTGTTTGATGTTTGATCCATGAACCCTAATTTGGGCTTTCTCTTGCATCCTTCTTGCATTCTCTTGCATAACATGACTTGTCTTTGCATTTTGTACATGTTTATGATTCATTTGACATATTAAGACATATAGGAAACATGTTTGATCATTGCATTGCATATTTGCCATGTCATTTGTCTTGTATGCTTCATAACATTTCATGCTTGTTCATGCTCCTTAACTTGCATCATTTGCATTCATAATCTTGTATGAACATCCCCATGCCTTGCCTCATGTTTGCAGCACCTCATAACATCATTTTCATCATCACCATGCTTCTGGTTTGGTCTAGCATCATACCATTTCATCTCATTTAGCATTGCATTGCATTTCTTTCTAACATTTCAGGTGGTAAGTAACTTGGGAAGTGAATTTGCCTTCACTTCTCATAACTTTTCCTTTCACCTCTCTTGCATCCATTGCTGCATTTTTATGTGTGTTTGAGTTTGAGCTTGCTCATTCTTCTCCTTCCCACTTTCTTTCTTCAAGTGACTTGACTTCTTGAATGAAGCAAGTCACTTTGCTTCTCTTGATCCTGTTCATCTGCTTCCTGGTGGTTCTTTTGAAGATTGTCCTTGAAAACCTCACAAACCTTAGGACCAACCAAGTATGATAATGAATTAGGGTTTTGATTAGTCTCCCCCCATAGTTTTTACCTTTGTGTCTTTCTTTGAGTCTTCTCTTCTCATCTCATAATCAGGGACTAAACCCTAAAGGCTTTAAGACTTTGTGATTAGGGTTATGCCTGCATCCTTCTCTTAGGATGGAGTGTATAACTTTAATCCTAAGTATTAAACCCTTTATGTGTTTAAATCTCTTAATCAATTCACTTAATAAATATCGAGACATTACACTTGTAACTTGGGCCTTGCATTAGGGTTCTAATTCTTCCTTAAGTGGTTAAGAAGGACTAACCCTAGTGTTAATGGACAAGTCCCTCTCAAGTTGTCTTACAAATCATAAAAAACACTTCATCATCATCATTAATCTAAAATCCACTTAATCAAAGGCTTGTTTTGTCATGGGTTTAATCCCTAATCATGGATTAAGTTGAGGAGTCTTCCTCAGCTTAAACATTCTCATCTATTATCCTTCTTTTAGGATGGTGTAATGAGTCTGTTTAATCCTTGATTATGGCTTAACCTCATTACTCAACACTAAACAAAATCACAAAAACATCTAAATAATCACAAGTAGGTTAATGATCTTAATCCTACATCAAAAGGTGATTAAGTGTGAGAATCTGACTTCACACTTAAGGTATTCTCATTGCCCCTAATCAGAGGGAAGATGTGATGAGTTTACTAAATCCATTGGTTTAGGCTTAAGCTCATTTTCTTATGACAAAAATCCAAAAAGAAATAAAAGACTGAAAACTCAAAAACAAACAATAATCGTCTCCTTCGGGATTCTTTTCTCATCACCTTCACTCACAAACGAGAACTCGCTTCTTCCGTCTAATGCAAGACAGTTTGCATCTGTGCCAGACAGATCATACACTTGAGCATAGACAAGCAAGCAGTTCACAAGTCAATTCATCTTTCAGTCTCTTTGGGTCGAACTACGGTGTTCTGACTTCCTCATTGCACGAGAGGATACGTAGGCATAACTTAACAGTTATCGAACAAAAGTCTCTGTACATTCCCCCTCCTTCCAGCATTATTTTTTGAGCCTCATGATCATGAGCAGTTCATCCTCAGTTCCTACACTGACACTGTATATAGCACACTTCACATTGTTTTTACACTGACACCTGTACATTCTTTTCCAGCTCTTTTACACACAGATTGCACTGACACTACCCCTTTATAGCACAAATCTTTCAAGCGTGGATCCCGTCGAGTACGACGGACAATCTGGGTGCTAATACCTTCCCAGGTTGTAACCAACCCCCTTTCTCAGTCTCTCTGGTTCGCAACCGTCTTATCCGTATCTTTCTAGGTCTATGCAGCATTACCTTTCCTCCGGGATAAAAATGCCTAGCTGGCGACTCTTTTCATCTCCAGTGAGTTCACGGCTGTGTGTTCTCACTGTTCCCTCTCGCCGACCGTTCGCGTCTGTACCTTCATCTGACCCCGGTGTCACTTGTCGGGAGCGACAGCTTGGCGACTCTGCTGGGGACCCTTATATTGCAACTAGGGCTTCTGGTTCTTTTTGTGGGTTCCTCCTAGTGCTTGATTGATTTGTATTTACTGGGGTGTTATGTGCTTGTTTGTGCTTGTATTTATTTGTGTTTATTGCTTCATTGTACAGTTGCTTTACTGCTTTCTTTACTGCATTTATATATCATATTGTCATTGCTGCTGGCTGGATCTGGTTTCTTGTTTTGGTGGGTGGGTGTTCCATTGAGAGTTAAGGTCCTATACCTGGGACCTGAGTGACACCTAGGCTAGAGTGAATCATATTCTTTCCCATTCCATTTCGGTCTGGTGCGGGAATATGAAACACGGTTCAGATATGGGTTTCTTCTTGAGAACTCTGTGTTGCAGATTTCCTGCAATGCTAGGGCTATCTGGGAAGCCTGCTAAGTCTGAATGACCTTTTAGTACTGACCTTCAGAAACTGAGGTGAATTAGAGGAGGAACTTTTATGGCTATTGTAAACACTGTACCTCCGGGTTAGAAGTGTTTACACTTCTCATAACTGATCCAAGTCTGAGGATCCTTGTTCTAGATCACCACCTGTGAGGGGGTTGGGCTGTTTACAGGTTTGCAGGTACCTTGACCTCAGAATACCCTGTTACTTTGACTTTGTTAAGAATGCTCCATGTTGGATAGTTCTTGTGATTCTAAACCCTGGACTTGTGGCTCTTTATTTGAGTCCCCCACCCTGGTTACTGGATTTATAGACCTCCATCTGGAATTCTTGAACACACATGGATCTACACCAAGGCAGTTAATCAGATCCAGCTCAGTCACAAACCCTTGCATTTCATTTGCATACATACTCATTGCATCATATTAACATTTGCTTATTTGTGTTTCAGGGTATCCACCTCCATCTGGTTTTGGTTTTGACCCCATCTGCAGTTTTGACCTATCTCCACCAGCACTTGCTTCAGTTTGTCAGCCATACTTCAGTTACTTGCACTAGCCAGCCAGTGGCCCACTCCTCAGCATCTTCATGAGCACTTATCCTACTCAGTCCTCAGCATCATGGCTCCAAAGAAAAGCAACATCACCTATCACTTCTTCCAACCAGACTTGTCAGACATCAGGAGGATCCAAACCCTGATCACTCCAGATCACATACCCTTGTTCAGGGAGAGTTATGGAGATATACTGGACATGGTTATGGATCTGGACCCATCTCAGAGGAGCCTGATCCACACCTGCATTCAGTTTTATGATCCTCCATTGAGATGTTTCACCTTTCAAGACTTTCAGTTGGGGCCTCTTCTGGAAGAATACTCATCATTGACTGGTCTGCCCATCAAAAGAGAAATCCCATTCAACCCTGAAATGGTCATTCCTAGCAATGGAGAGGTAGCAAAAGCTTTGCATCTGGAGCCTGTTTTGATTGAACAGCATATAAAGCTGGAACCCCTGGATTTCATCTGGACTTCCTGATTTCTCAAGCTAGTCTGAAGGCCTCCTTGGGGGAGTGGAAAGCTGTTTGTGCTCTGTTGGCCTTAAGTGTATATGGAATTGTGTTGTTTGCAGATGAGCCTCGATTCATTAGCAAGAATGCAATCCACCTGTTCATCCTGAAGAACCCTGTGCCAACTTTACTGGGTGATCTCTATTACTCAGTACATCAGAGAAATGAGAAGCAGAGGGGAAGATTAGTGAGGATTTGTGCTCCATTATTCCATGCTTGGCTTCTCAGGCATCTACCCAGGACAGATGCATTCCTAAATCCTCATCAGCAAAGCAACTGGGCTAAGAGGCTCACTACTCTCACTTCAGCAGATATCAGATGGTGTACTCAGAGCACCAAGGGCAGAGATATGATCACCAGCTGTGGGCACTTTCCCAATGTGCCTTTGATAGGGGTTAAGGGAAGTATCAATTACAACCCTCTGCTGTTCAGAAGGCAATTAGGCTATGCACTGGTTCATACTCCTAGGGAACAAGACTTGGTTGAGACCCTCTACTGTGAGAACAAGGTTAGTCTGGCAACTGTTAGGCAGGCTGCCTGGGCCTGGGATCATGTTCAAACCAAGGGAATCACCATTTTGGGGAAGTGCAATAATGTGGCATCAGTCCAATATTATGAGTGGTCCCATGCTAGGGCCCAATTCTCTGGAATGCCCTTTACCATAGAAGACATGCCTGAGTCATCTTCAGCACCACCCCCCGCCACTATCAGTTTGGAAGTGTTTGAAAGCTTGAAGGAAAGAAATGAGAAGCTAACCCAGGCTTTGCAGAAGACCCTCCGGGAGAGGAGTGAAGGTGTGAGGGAGATTGAGAGATTGGAGAAGTTGAGAGTGGAACACTTGACTAAGATTGAGAAGTCTGGAGATTATATCAACAAGTCCAAAGCTGGTGAACAGATTCTGAAGAATGCTTGTAAAGAAGCCCAGTTCCAGAGAGCAAGAACAGACTTGTATTTGAAAGAGAGTCAGGCCAGGTGGGTCCGGATCACTGAGGCCCGTACTCTAGAAGACAAGAGAGCTCAAGACAAGATGGAGCAGATGGAAAAAGCCCTGGCAGCAGCCCAGGAGGAGATATCAGAGCTGAAAATCAAAGCAGGAGTGAAGAGGTCTAAAGACCAAAGTCAAAACAAGAAGTTGACTGCAGCTGTTGCAACAAGAAACCTTCTCATCAGAAGTCTTACGGAGCATCCGGCTGATCCTGTGACCGAAGCACTTCTCAAGGAAGTTCGTGAGGATAAGTTTGGCCTTGGAGTTTGATCATTTGCTTGTTGTTGTTCCTTTTCCATGTACTTTTGCTTTTTGTGATGTATTTTGGCCCCTTTGAGGGTTTGTGTTGTAAAATGAACAAATTGTATTATTTCACTTTTGTAATATATCTGTGTTGGTTTCTATCTGGGTTCACATCAAAAGCAACTTCAACAGCATCATCTTCAAGGGTCTGGAAGGGTCAAAACCGAAAACCAAACCGGATACCTTGATAACAAATAAGCATAACTGCATTGCATGCTAACCCTTTTGTTTGTTTTGTAGGTTTTGTTTTGTTGTTGCTAACCTCTGTTGTGATGTTCAGGAATTATTGCTCGCCGCCGGGTATTTCCTCTCAACAGGCCTCACAGGTACCCAACTAGAAACAACCTTCCGGGAATTCAGATGGATCAGATGCAGCAGGACCTTACGGAGGTCAGAAACCAGATGGCCAACGAAAGGTTGGAGATGAGAACTCAGATAACACAATTCATGGAAGTGATGAACAATTTAGCTCAAAGCCAAGAGAGGCTCAGGGTTTTGGTAGAAGGGAGGAATCAAGAGGAGCCCCATGTGGGAACTGCTGGCACAAGTAACAACGAGAGGGTCCAACCTCATGTCAATCCCCCAGTTTTTGGACCCCATCTCCATCCAGAGGCCAACATCCCAGTCAACATTCAAGGGACAGCCACAGCAGCCAGAGTACTTCAAGAAGATCCTCAGGAGGACCAGTATACAGTGATGGGTGCTGGAGAGGAAACATATGATAGACGATTGGAAGAGATAGCTGAGAAGTTGAGGTCCTTAGAATCTCAAAATTCTTTGGGTTTCGACGTCATGGACATGGGGCTGGTAGACGGGGTCAGGATCCCCCATAAGTTCAAGCCTCCTTGTTTCGAAAAGTATAATGGGACTTCATGCCCCCGAACTCATTTGCAATCATTTCTGGGAAGGTTGAAAGCCTATACAATGGATGAGAAACTTTGGATGTTCTACTTCGAAGACAGTTTGACTGGAGCATCAAGGGAGTGGTATTCCCATTTGACAAGGGCAACTGTGAGATGCTGGAAGGACCTGGCAGAGGCCTTCATCAGACAGTATCAGTATAATCTAGATATGGCACCCAACAGGACCCTCCTAATGGGAATGTCACAGTCGTCCAGGGAGAGCTTCAGAGAATATGCTCATAGATGGAGGCAATTGGCTGCTGCCGTTCAACCACCAATGTCTGAGAGAGAAATGGCAGACATGTTTATGAACACTCTCCAGGGAACGTATATTGACAGGTTAGCTGCTTTCTCTTCCACTAGCTTTGCGGATGTTGTTATAGCTGGGGAGAGAATTGAAAGCCTGTTAAAGATGGGAAAGATCTCAGACAACGGTGCAAGCTCGTCCAGTAGTACAAGAAAGCCTTTTGCAGGCCCGAGAAGAACTGGCGAGACCAATGCCATTCACACCAACAGGGGTAGGCCCCAATATGTTCAAAGGTCAATAGCAGCAGTCACTATCCCTGCTCCAGCTCATCCTCAGCCAGTCTATCAACCTCCTCAACAAAATTTCCAACAACAACCTCAGTATCATCAGAATCAGTATCCTCCAAGAAACTACAACAACACCAACAACAACAATCAACAGAGGCCATTCCAACAAAGGCCATCCCAAGCTAACAGAGTGATCGACCCAATCCCAATGCCGTACGCTGCCTTGCTGCCACAACTTCTGAAACTCAACCTAGTTGAGCTAAGAACGTTGGCATCTCCGGATCCCAACAGTCTACCAAGGAACTATGACTCCAATGCTAGGTGTGCTTTTCATTCCAACGCACCTGGTCACAGTACAGAAAAATGCAGGGCTCTGCATATGAAGGTACAAGACTTGGTAGATTCCAAGGCTCTGAATTTTGCACCCCCGCCCAATGTCAATAAAAACCCTATGCCAAACCATGGTGGTCCCCGAATTAATGCTATTGAAGAAGACCAACCGTCTTATTTGATAACTAGTGTGGATCAGATCAGGACACCATTGGTGGAAATCAAAGCTCAACTCCGTGAAAACAATATATTTCCGGGGTGTGAACTAGGATGTCCATACTGCAATATTTCATGGAATGGGTGTGAGGACCTGAGGAATGGTATCAACAGCCTTATTCAGAGTGGCCTACTACAGATCACTACATCATTCCTGACGAACCCAACAACTTCATCAGCAACGGTTTCAGAACCTCCTACAAATGCAGCAACTATTGTTCCCGACAATTCATCAGCACCATCAGCAAGTACTTCATCTGTCCTCCCAAATGATCAGTTTTCAACAGTTTCTCCTGCTACAACTTCAGCTTCATTCCATTTCGAATCTCCATCAACAACAACAACAGTCCTTCCAACAGTACCTCCTACAACTCCAGCAATCAATCACGAAGATGTCTCTACTGTTACCATATTCTACGATCCTGAAAATAATTCCGCCTACCATTCAGAAGGTGCTGCTCCCGCCAGAGCACCAGTTATAATCTTTTATGATCCGCAAACAATTACAGTCCCTTCAGCAGCAGCAATCAGTCCAGTCACTGTCACGGTGCCTGGACCAGTACCATATGAAAGCGATAGGGCCATCCCTTGGCACTATGGCTCTGACGTGTACTGTGGAGGGAAAAGGATCACTCTTGAAACATCAGCACCTGCACCACAAGTATATAATGTGGGGGGAGGCGGAGGCTTCACTCGAAGCGGACGTCTCTTTGCTCCACCAATTCAAAGACCTACTGCCGAAGCAGAAGCTGCTGCCAAGGCAAAAGGAAAAGGCCCGGTGCAGGAAGATCCGGCTGCCAAAGAAACCCTGAAGACATCATTTGATCAGGAAGTTGATGAGTTTATGCGAATCATCAAAAAGAGTGATTATAAAATTGTGGATCAGCTTCACCAGACGCCATCCAAAATCTCTATCCTCTCACTGCTTATGTGCTCCGAGGCCCATCGGAATGCACTACTTAAAGTCTTGCACGCAGCTTACGTGCCCGAGGAGATTACTGTCAACCAATTGGAAACCGTGGTTGGAAATGTTACTGCTAGCAATGGGCTAGGGTTTACCAATTCTGACCTGACAGTGGATGGCCGCAACCACAACAAAGCCTTGCACATAACCATGGAATGCAAAGGAGCTGTCCTTTCTCATGTGCTGGTGGACACAGGTTCTTCCCTGAATGTCTTACCAAAGAAGGCTCTGGTGAAGTTAGAATATGATGGATTGGCATTGAGACCCAGCAACCTGGTGGTAAGAGCCTTTGATGGTTCTAAGAGGTCGGTTCTGGGAGAGATTGAGCTACCTGTGACAATTGGCCCACAGACCTTTAAAACTATCTTTTATGTGATGGACATTCAGCCCGCCTACAGCTGTTTGTTGGGTAGACCCTGGATTCACGCCGCCGGCGCAATAACGTCTACCCTTCACCAAAAGTTAAAATTTGAGTGGGAAGGCCAAGTTGTCACAATCTGTGGGGAAGAGGATATTTTCGTTAGCCACCTGGCAACCTATAAGTACATTGAAATGGATGGGGAGATCCATGAAACAATGAGCCAGGGGTTTGAAGCTTTGAATGTGAATGAGGCATCTGCTGTATCTGGTACTCCAATGTCGTCATACCAACAAGCCCGGAAGGTTGTTGAGGAAGGAACTGCCCTAGGCTGGGGCAAGGTATTAGCTGTGGAGGAGAAGAAGGACAAATTTGGGTTGGGTTACAGACCAACTCAACATCAAGCAAAGGCTGCTGCAGAGCCTGGTTTTGTCAGTGGGGAGATGCTTACCCCCGATGCTATCAACTGTCTGGAAGACGAGCTGGAAGAGGAGCGCAATCTGGAGAATTGGATTCGTCCGAAGATCCCGGGGAGCAGTGTCTCGAACTGGTCTTCCCAGGAAATTATAAGAGTTACTCATGCAGAGTAATTATTATTTCCTGTATTTTTTATAGCATGCATCCAAGTCTTGCATCTTGCCCAAGATGACAAGACTCATTTTGTAACCAGGGCCATCTGTACTTTTGTGCAAACAAGATTAAATTAATGAAATATCAGACATCTTTTTGCAAACGAGTCCTTTTCTTTTATGCTCACTGTTTTTCCATTTTTCTTTTTGTACAAAAATAAATGGCGGTGTTTTCAAAATGATAACTTCATTTCACTTTTTTCTAAAGCAAGATTAAAATCAATCACTAAAATGAACCAACTTAACCCTTGCAGAGAGTGCCTTCCAGACTGCACCGACAACAGCACGGCTATGACATCGTATGACTTTGACAATCCGATCAATCAAGCTGATGAAGGGGTTGATGAAGAATATGAGCTTCCTGAAGAGCTAGCCAGGTTGTTGAGACAGGAGGAAAAGGTTATTACTCCTCACCAGGAGGAGATTGAAATGATTAATCTTGGTACCGATGAAGACGTGAAAGAGGTTAAAATCGGGGCCTGCCTGCAAGACTCAGTGAAGAGACAACTGATAGATCTGCTTCAAGAGTATGTTGATGTGTTTGCTTGGTCGTATCAAGATATGCCAGGGTTGGATACCGACATTGTTGTGCACAAGCTGCCTCTGAGGGAAGAATGCCCGCCAGTTAAACAGAAGTTGCGCCGAACTCGCCCAGACATGGCTATGAAAATCAAGGAAGAGGTACAAAAGCAATGGGACGCCGGGTTCCTTGCTGTAACTAGCTATCCACCGTGGGTTGCTAATATTGTGCCTGTGCCTAAGAAGGATGGCAAAGTAAGAATGTGTGTTGACTACCGGGATCTGAATAGAGCCAGCCCGAAAGATGACTTACCATTACCTCACATTGATGTATTGGTGGATAACACGGCTCAGTTCTCGGTATTCTCCTTCATGGATGGATTTTCAGGATACAATCAGATCAAGATGTCACCTGAAGACATGGAGAAGACAACATTCATTACACCTTGGGGCACATTCTGTTACAAAGTGATGCCATTCGGACTGAAGAATGCTGGTGCCACATATCAACGGGCTATGGTGACATTGTTCCACGATATGATCCACAAGGAAATAGAATGTTATGTGGATGATATGATCGCCAAGTCCCTTACAGAGGAAGATCACCTGGTGAATCAACTCAAATTATTCAAGCGTCTGAGGAAATATCAACTAAAGCTGAACCCCAACAAATGCACATTCGGGGTGCGATCCGGTAAGCTGCTGGGCTTTATTGTAAGTGAGAAAGGGATTGAAGTTGACCCTGATAAGGTCAAAGCCATCCAAGAGATGCCTGCACCGAAAACTGAGAAAGAAGTTCGAGGGTTCTTAGGTCGATTGAACTACATCTCCCGGTTCATATCTCACCTCACAGCAACCTGTGAACCCTTGTTCAAGCTGTTAAGAAAAGAACAAACGGTCAGGTGGAACGAAGATTGCCAGAAGGCTTTTGACAAGATCAAGGAATATCTGCAAGAACCTCCAATCCTCATGCCGCCAGTTGAAGGAAGACCTCTGATTATGTACTTGACAGTGCTAGAAGAATCAATGGGGTGTGTGCTGGGCCAGCATGACGAGTCTGGTCGAAAAGAGTATGCAATATACTACCTAAGCAAAAAGTTTACCGACTGTGAACAGCGTTATTCACTGCTCGAGAAAACTTGCTGTGCTTTAGCGTGGGCTGCTCGCCGACTGAGACAGTATATGTTGACCCACACTACCTTATTAATCTCAAAAATGGATCCAGTTAAGTACATTTTCGAGAAGCCAGCTCTTACCGGACGGGTTGCAAGATGGCAAATGATTCTCACAGAATACGACATACAGTACACATCTCAGAAAGCCATCAAGGGCAGTGTACTATCTGAATATCTTGCTGAGCAACCCATTGATGACTACCAGCCTATGAGGTTTGACTTCCCTGATGAAGACATCATGTTCATTAAAGCAAAAGATCATGAAGAGCCTGTTCACACTGAAGGGCCTGACCCGGAGGAAGAATGGACTATGATGTTTGATGGGGCTGTTAACATGAACGGTCGCGGTGTTGGTGCAGTACTCATTACACCTAAAGGAGTTCACATGCCTTTCTCGGCGAAACTCACTTTCAACTGCACTAACAACGAAGCTGAATACGAAGCTTGCATTATGGGTCTTGAGGAAGCCATCGACCTCAGGATCAAAACATTGACCGTATTCGGGGATTCAGCTTTGGTAGTCAATCAAACCAACGGCAAATGGTACACACACCAGGATTATCTGATACCTTACAGGGATTATACAAGGAGGTTATTGACTTTCTTCACAACAGTCAAGCTTGAGTATGTCCCTCGGGACGAGAATCAGTTTGCAGATGCCTTGGCTACCATTTCGTCCATGATCAAAGTTCAAGCTGCTAACTTTGTACCTCAGATTTCAGTGTCTAGACTTGATAGACCAGCATATGTATTTGCAGCAGATGTTGTAAAAGATGACAAGCCTTGGTTCCATGACATTAAGTGCTTCTTGGAGGATCAGACATACCCACTTGGGGCATCTTCCAATGATAAGGAGACTTTGAGAAGGCTTGCTGGAAGTTTCTTTCTGAACACTGATGGGTCTTTATATAAGAGGAACTTTGACATGGTGCTCCTCAGATGTGTTGACAAGACGGAAGCAGATTTACTGATGCATGAAGTGCACGAAGGATCTTTTGGTACCCATGCAGGAGGGCATGCCATGGCAAAGAAATTGTTAAGATCAGGCTATTACTGGATCACGATGGATGCAGACTGTTGTGCTTACGCCAGGAAATGTCATAAATGCCAGATTTACGCAGATAAGGTGCATGTACCTCCCAATCCTTTGAACATCATGTCTTCACCTTGGCCCTTTGCTATGTGGGGCATTGATATGATTGGCAAGATTGAGCCGACTGCTTCAAACGGCCACAGATTCATCCTGGTTGCCATTGACTATTTCACCAAGTGGGTTGAAGCAGCCTCATATGCAAACGTTACAAGACAAGTGGTAGCCAGATTTCTGAAAAGAGATATCATCTGTCGATACGGAGTTCCCGAGCGAATCATTACTGATAATGGTTCCAACTTGAACAACAAAATGATGGCAGAGCTGTGCCGGGACTTCAAGATCCAACATCACAATTCTTCTCCTTACAGGCCAAAGATGAACGGCGCTGTTGAGGCGGCAAATAAGAATATCAAGAAGATTGTGCAGAAGATGGTAATCACATACAAAGACTGGCACGAAATGCTACCGTTTGCCTTGCATGGGTACCGCACATCAATCAGAACATCCACTGGGGCAACACCGTATCAGCTTGTGTATGGTATGGAAGCAGTCCTACCTGTTGAAGTTGAATTACCCTCCCTACGGGTACTAATGGATGTTAAACTGAGTGAAGCAGATTGGGTTCGGGCCCGATACGAACAACTGAGTTTGATCGAAGAGAAAAGATTGGCTGCAATCTGCCATGGGCAGTTATATCAGAAGAGGATGAAGAAAGCCTTCGATCAGAAAGTCAGGCACCGAGAGTACCAAGTAGGAGATCTTGTGCTGAAAAGAATCCTCCCTCCTCATACAGACCACAGGGGCAAGTGGACTCCAAATTATGAAGGACCATTCGTTGTAAAGAAGGTTTTCTCTGGCGGAGCACTGATGCTCAGCACCATGGATGGTGAAGATTTCCCGTCCCCTGTGAATTCAGATGCAGTTAAAAAATACTTCGCATAAAATGACCCGCTGGACATAAAAACAGAATGTAAGTCCAGGCAAAAATAGGGCATCCCGGCGAGTCAAAAACAGAACAAAATACTCGGGCAAAAGTAAGGGAAAATAAACAAAAAATGTACACCCGCTGAGTTGAAAAGCCGCATTGGACAGCTCAGGCAAAAAATGGGTATCCCGATGGATTGAAAACCCGAAAGGGCGATCCATGCAAAATAAGGGAATAAGCGAACAACTGCATTCTGAGTTCGTCTGTATCACCCACGACTTGATAAGCTCCAAAGGATCAAGCTTCAATCAGAATCAACTCTCTCCAGAAAGCAAGACGAGAAGAACGTCATTGTCATACGAGTCATAGCAGGAGAGGAAGCTCCTCAAAGCGTCGTCAACATCGCCAGCACTTTATTTCTCAATTTGTAACAATCTCCTCATTTCAGGAGATATGTTTCTTTGACTGTATCTTGCCAATTCAGGGCACATGAATTAATAAAATCAGATTTTCAGTCATGATTCGTTTTACATTTATGTTTTGCAAAGAGTCGTCTGATATCTCTAAAAATACAATTGCATAAGTACAGATGCCTTTCTCTAAAAATGAAAACACATGCTTACAGGGAATCTGATTATTCTCGAAAGTACTTAACCCCTATGACGGAATCCAGTAAGGGATACCTCGGGACCTTTTGTACGTTTCCTTATCTTTGCAGGATTGCAGGTACCCAGAACGCAACCTTGGGGCATGTAAGGTACATCCCAGCAAGCTGGCAAATCTACAAAAGATATCAGCATCCGAGATGCTCTATCCCCAGCTGAGTTGCTCCCCATTGCCTTCCCCAGCAAAGTTGCCAAGTCAACATACACTCAATCTCAGCATCTGAAATGCTCTATCCCCAGCTGAGTTGCCTCTCATTGCTCTCCCCAGCTGAGTTGCCAACAAGCATTCTCCCCAGCCGAGTTGCCATTCTTCCTCAGCAGAATGCAGAAATCAGGGAATCATCTCCCCACAGAATCCCCAGCCTCTATTCAGAAGAGCGACGCACGAAGAAGTCACAACAGAGTGAAGAAAGCTTCTACAAACCCCAGCTGGGTTTCTCATTTATAAGGATATGTCTATCAGTGACCTATATCCCCAAGCAGATACATCATTAGATCTACTAATGATCTCATCCCCAGCTGGGAGGTCCATTTCAAGCAGATCATCCAGAGATCTTCGCAGCAATGGGATCCGAATCCCGGATCTGTGCCCCTTTGCATAATCATGGCATCCGCATCATATTCACCCCCAGAGCGTAGCATTCCGTCTAATACGGAGCATTACGGCAAAAATCAAATACATAGCATAATCATAAGTCATGTTGTGAATTGAACACTTGTAAATATTGACAACCTGTCGGCATACAGAATATATACAGCAAAAATCCCCATCAGAGTCCCCAGCAAAGCAGTTGCCTCTCAAGTCACAAACACCAGTATATACACCTTTTGGCACCCGTCCGTGTCATCTTTCCCCAGTAAAGTCGCCTGAACACCCTTTACAAACAAATCACCCTCATTACAGATACGTCCTGACACCCGTCCGTGTCATATCCCAGCAGAAAGCCAAAGAGGTCCTCTTTGCACTCACATGTACTTGTATATACACCCTTTTGACACCCGTCTGTGTCATATCCCTAGCGCAGTCGCTTACACCTTCATCAACCCATACACTTGTTAATATTATACTTTTCTCTCTTGACACTCGTCCGTGTCACTCTCCCCAGCAGATAAACACTCATATTTATATACTCATACTACTCATGGTACACTTATACAGATACTCGTCCGTATCTTGTATACATCATCACTTATATCCCCACAGATTCGGCAGTAGTCCTTGTTCTTTGTTAACCAGTTGGTACTCGTCCGTACCATCATCTCAGAACATTGCGTCTAGTGTTTGTTTCTACATGATACTCGTCCGTATCATAGTCTTAGGGATGCTCGTCCGCGTCTTTAATCCATACACCGTGTCAAACACCTTGTGTCTTCTTGAATATAGATACTCGTCCATGTCTATTATTCCCCAGAAGAATTCTTTCAGATGCAACACTCGTCCGTGTTCTTTGTTAACCAGTTGATACTCGTCCGTATCATCATCTCTGAACATGTGTCAGTTTGTTTCTACATGATACTCGTCCGTATCATAGTCTTAAGGATGCTCGTCCGCATCTTTAATCTATACACAATACCAAACACTTATACCTTTTGTTTCTTGGGTGTAAACGCTCGTCCGTGTTTACATTATCCCCAGTAGATCACCAACAAATTTCCTTTTTATTTAACACTCGTCCTGTGTTATGATAACTCTGAGAGCAGCCGTACCCTGCTGAGTGGTCGTCCTCCACTTCTTGATGGTCGTCCTCCATCATGCTCATCCGATGGCCGTCCCCATCGTTGATTTTAGCAGCCGTCCCCTGCTAGGTGGTCGTCCTCCACCTCTTGATGATCGTCCTTCATCACTTTATCCAATGGCCGTCCCCATTGTTGATTTTGGTTATCTGACATTCGTCCTATGTTATGACGAACCTCGAGAGCAGCCGTCCCCTGCTGAGTGGTCGTCCTCCACTTCTTGATGGTCGTCCTCCATCATGCTCGTCCGATGGCCGTCCCCATCGTTGACCTTTTCTATCCGATGGCCGTCCCCATCGTTGATATTTTCGGCAGCCGTACCCTGCCAGGTGGTCGTCCTCCACCTTTGATGGCCGTCCCCATCATATTTCTTTTATTCCCAACAGAGCAGCCGTCCCCTGCTAGGTGATCGTCCTTCACCTTTGATGGCCGTACCCCATCAGCTGTTTATTTCATTTATTCTTTAACCCGACGGCCGTCCCCGTCGTGGTCCCTTTTCCTTTTAACTCGATGGCCGTCCCCGTCGTGGTCCCTTTTCCTTTTTAACCCGATGGTCGTCCCCATCGTTGGTTACTTTACCTTTATGAACTTGATGGCCGTCCCCGTCATGTTTCATTAATCCTCAGAAATTTTACAGTTTTATCGTGATGGCCGTCCCCATCATGATTTTATTTTCCCCAGCTAGTCGGCCGTCCCCGTCTTAGCTTTACCTTTTTATCCCCAGCATGTCGGCCGTCCCCGTCATTGCTTTATTTTCTGCACTTTCCCCAGCATGTCGGCCGTCCCCGTCATTGCTATTTACCCAGCAGTCGTCCTCTGCTCGACGGTCGTCCTCCGTCGCCTATACTTTACAATATACTTTATTTTGCCTTTACAATCTATATCCCTTTTCTTCTTCATTCCGTGAGTGCAAATTTTGGACTGTCTTTGGTATTCAACCACAAGTTATCTTGTTTGCCGGTTAAGCCGTCGCTT
Organism: Lathyrus aphaca; assembly: GCA_963966055.1. Lineage (NCBI taxonomy): Eukaryota > Viridiplantae > Streptophyta > Magnoliopsida > Fabales > Fabaceae > Lathyrus > Lathyrus aphaca. The sequence continues at coordinate 366,376,130 of OZ014521.1, forward strand.
ACAACCTGCACAGCTAACTCATGTTTGAATAGGGGCAGCTGTAAACACCCCAAATTTGCCCTCACCCATTCACACCATGGCTTGTGATCATTCTCATATGCATAAGTACAATCATGTCATCTCACATCTCATTTTTTATCCACTGCATAGCTTTCAAGGCATCTGCACCTAGGGTTTGTGATCTGAGCAATCCCAGAGCATCTTGAGCCATTCCAAAGGCTACCAATCAACTCAAATGGGTCCATGTGTGTTCTTATGTCATGTTTCATCTCCTCAAAGTCAAAATTGCAGAGGAATCACAAGAACTAGGGTTTGAGTGGATGCAGAGCCAGGATGAACTGCACAGATGACCTGAAATTAGGGTTTTGGTTTCAGAGGCCATAACTCCAAATTTTTTGGTCATTCTTGTTTTCATTGATCTCTATATGGTATAGGGAGTGTACATATCAATTTTCATGAAGAAATTCCATGGGGAAGTCATCTGATCAAGGGTTGACTTTTCAGCCAAGTCAGTGCAAAATCAGGGCATCTGAGGCCCCCAATGACCCAACCAATGGGTGATCTTCATCATTTTGAGTGTATATGATCTTTATTTGATCATGGAAGAAGGTTGAAGTTCATAGAAATCAAGAATTTAGGGTTTTTGCAAATGTTGACTTTTTGGGCATAGTTGACTTTTCAAGAATGCATCATTTTAGGTCATTTTTCAAGCCTTGATTCTTGATCCAAAAAGGCTTCAAATGGAAAAACTTTGGTCATGAAAGTTGTAGATCTCATATTTCCCTTTTCAAAAAGTACAAGAACATGATCAAACTCTTCTTGGATCAAAAGTTATAGCAATGCAAAGTTGGCAAAAATCATTGTTTTTCAAGGTATGCACCAAGTATGAAACTTTGCAAAATCTTGGACAAATGCATTATGTGACTTCTAATTCCTCTCAAACCAGTACACAAACATTTCTCTAAGTCATAAAATCAGAATTGGATCAAGTTTGCCCATGGTTTGGTTTGTGTAACAAGGCATTTTCTCATAGAATTCCATAAAGCAACAACTTGCAAAAACCATCATGATCACTTCACCAACTTGATGCATTGGCTGCTGAGCTTTGCTAGACCTCTCCCTCATCCTTGCTGCGCCAGCCCATGCCTTGTACTTGCCTAGACTTTGAGCCATGCCTCACTTACACAAAAGTTGACCTTTATGCAAAAGCAAACTTACCTATCATAGCAGGCCATGTCACATCACAAAGCCAATCAGATTTGTTTATGTTATCCCTTTGCAAGCAAAACATAAGACTAAGCAAGGCTAAAACCAACTCATTCATCACATTCACAAAAACCTTCCACATTGCATAAGCCTTGGAATTTCTCTATACAGCCTGCAAACACTCAAACTTTCTTCATCATCCAACTCAACACACTTCATAGACAAGAAACCACCAAAGCTCAAGCCTGAAACAAGCCTGAACACTCCATAACCATCCTTCACCTCAGCCTGCATTTTCTATCGAATCTCTCTCCACAAGCCACAAACATCCAAACAAACACCATAGACCTTCTCCATTAACCCTCAGGATCACAAACAACACTTCACCATGGCCTGAAACCTCCAGAAACTCCATTGCCATTTCTGACCAAGCTTGAGCAGGAGCTTTCGAATCTCATTATCCAGCCAACTTAAACTCCTTTTGAGAATTCAAACATCATCAAGAGGTTCTAAGGAGTAGATTGCACAAAGAGAGGTGGCTAGAAAGTTCCAAAACTGAAAGCTCCAAATCTCAGGTAGCTCGAAAATAATTTTTTCCAGAAATCATTTCTTTTGTTCCAAACTTGTTCTTTGTGTTATCCTGATCATTCTGGTACCATTGGTTTTGAAAATGGTTGTGATTTGAGTGTTTAATTTATCTCTGAAGCTTGCGTGCCCTAGTTTTTCTTTCTTTCGATTCGGCTTGTTTAGGAAGAATAAATTTGTTTTGAGAGAGGGGTTTGATTCGTGAGAGGCTGGAGATCATTTCCCAATTCATAGATTTTGTTTTTGTTACGTTTTGAGAGGTTTTGAGGTTTCTCAGGTGAGAGCTGGCCGGAGAAGACGACCGGAAGTCTTCTCCGGCAGCCTGAAAGTCATTAATCACTAATTAGGGTTAGGGCACTGAGTTTAAACCTGGGCCCTTAGATCTTGTTTCCCGCGCGTGAATGGAAGGCCTGGATCATGTCATTAAGTTTTAATTATGTTTTAATATTTAATTAATCAGGATTAGGTTAGTTTGAATTTGAGCCCTTGGATGACGCGCGTAGTCAACCATCCCCTCCCCAGAATCAATCTCAGCCACCCTTTCATTTGACTTTTATTTTAATTCATTTTAATTCATTTCTTTTTCATTTGTTTTGCATAATTATTTTAAAATAGCAAAAAATTCTTAAAAATTATGAAACTTTTTCTTTAAAGTTTTATTAATTTTTAAGACCCAAAAATATTTTTATTTTATTTTTTTATCATTAAAAAAGTATTTTTAAATATTTAAAAGATTATTTTTAATTGATTAATGGGAATTAATTAATTAAAAATACTTTTAGGTATTTAAAAATTACAAAAAAATTCATGAAATGTTCTAAGACATTTAGAAACATTGTCCAACCTTCAAACCAAATTTCTTTTTTTATCTTGATGCATTTTAAGAATTTTTCATTGAATTAAATCATTTTTTATGCATTATTTTGATCATGGATTCAAAAATTCATTTCTGCCAATTGGTGAAGGTTGAGACATTGATTCTTCTTGAATTGTCTTTTGTTTTGCATGTAGTTCCTAGGATAAAAAGGCCATGAATTGTTCTTGCATTTTCAAATTGTTTGGCATTTGTTTTGTTAAGAACCCTAAAAAACCCTAATAACTTGCAAAATTCATATCTTGAGAGTGGTTGAGAGTTGAGAGCTCCCCTTTGGGCAGTGGTTCACTATTTGCCATGTCATTTGTCTTGTATGCTTCATAACATTTCATGCTTGTTCATGCTCCTTAACTTGCATCATTTGCATTCATAATCTTGTATGAACATCCCCATGCCTTGCCTCATGTTTGCAGCACCTCATAACATCATTTTCATCATCACCATGCTTCTGGTTTGGTCTAGCATCATACCATTTCATCTCATTTAGCATTGCATTGCATTTCTTTCTAACATTTCAGGTGGTAAGTAACTTGGGAAGTGAATTTGCCTTCACTTCTCATAACTTTTCCTTTCACCTCTCTTGCATCCATTGCTGCATTTTTATGTGTGTTTGAGTTTGAGCTTGCTCATTCTTCTCCTTCCCACTTTCTTTCTTCAAGTGACTTGACTTCTTGAATGAAGCAAGTCACTTTGCTTCTCTTGATCCTGTTCATCTGCTTCCTGGTGGTTCTTTTGAAGATTGTCCTTGAAAACCTCACAAACCTTAGGACCAACCAAGTATGATAATGAATTAGGGTTTTGATTAGTCTCCCCCCATAGTTTTTACCTTTGTGTCTTTCTTTGAGTCTTCTCTTCTCATCTCATAATCAGGGACTAAACCCTAAAGGCTTTAAGACTTTGTGATTAGGGTTATGCCTGCATCCTTCTCTTAGGATGGAGTGTATAACTTTAATCCTAAGTATTAAACCCTTTATGTGTTTAAATCTCTTAATCAATTCACTTAATAAATATCGAGACATTACACTTGTAACTTGGGCCTTGCATTAGGGTTCTAATTCTTCCTTAAGTGGTTAAGAAGGACTAACCCTAGTGTTAATGGACAAGTCCCTCTCAAGTTGTCTTACAAATCATAAAAAACACTTCGTCATCATCATTAATCTAAAATCCACTTAATCAAAGGCTTGTTTTGTCATGGGTTTAATCCCTAATCATGGATTAAGTTGAGGAGTCTTCCTCAGCTTAAACATTCTCATCTATTATCCTTCTTTTAGGATGGTGTAATGAGTCTGTTTAATCCTTGATTATGGCTTAACCTCATTACTCAACACTAAACAAAATCACAAAAACATCTAAATAATCACAAGTAGGTTAATGATCTTAATCCTACATCAAAAGGTGATTAAGTGTGAGAATCTGACTTCACACTTAAGGTATTCTCATTGCCCCTAATCAGAGGGAAGATGTGATGAGTTTACTAAATCCATTGGTTTAGGCTTAAGCTCATTTTCTTATGACAAAAATCCAAAAAGAAATAAAAGACTGAAAACTCAAAAACAAACAATAATCGTCTCCTTCGGGATTCTTTTCTCATCACCTTCACTCACAAACGAGAACTCGCTTCTTCCGTCTAATGCAAGACAGTTTGCATCTGTGCCAGACAGATCATACACTTGAGCATAGACAAGCAAGCAGTTCACAAGTCAATTCATCTTTCAGTCTCTTTGGGTCGAACTACGGTGTTCTGACTTCCTCATTGCACGAGAGGATACGTAGGCATAACTTAACAGTTATCGAACAAAAGTCTCTGTACATTCCCCCTCCTTCCAGCATTATTTTTTGAGCCTCATGATCATGAGCAGTTCATCCTCAGTTCCTACACTGACACTGTATATAGCACACTTCACATTGTTTTTACACTGACACCTGTACATTCTTTTCCAGCTCTTTTACACACAGATTGCACTGACACTACCCCTTTATAGCACAAATCTTTCAAGCGTGGATCCCGTCGAGTACGACGGACAATCTGGGTGCTAATACCTTCCCAGGTTGTAACCAACCCCCTTTCTCAGTCTCTCTGGTTCGCAACCGTCTTATCCGTATCTTTCTAGGTCTATGCAGCATTACCTTTCCTCCGGGATAAAAATGCCTAGCTGGCGACTCTTTTCATCTCCAGTGAGTTCACGGCTGTGTGTTCTCACTGTTCCCTCTCGCCGACCGTTCGCGTCTGTACCTTCATCTGACCCCGGTGTCACTTGTCGGGAGCGACAGCATGGAAATAAACACATGAACCTTGGAATTCCTTGAATGAATCAATTAACTTGGGAAATCCTTGATCAAATAATTTTGAATTAGTTGCAGATCGACTTCTACTTTTGTCTGTGAAATTTTACTCGTGTTGTAGGACTTCTATTTTTGGCATTTTCAATGGTTCCTCTTCTTGAAAATGTTAGTGAAAGGAAATAAAATATTTTTGGATTTTAATTAATGGTTAGTAAACATAAACGAATAAAATAATTAAAAACAACAGTGATCCCCTATGAGTCATAAACCTAACCCGAGAAGAACCGAGAAAACCAGTGCGATCTTGTTTCCATGCAAGATGCAGATGAAATGTAAAGAAAACTTAGGGCAAAAATTAGGGTGTTACAGCTGCCCCTATTTAAATTTCTTTAATCTGAAGATATGAAGATTGACATCTTCGTCTCTGCAAGATGGGAGAGACTTAAATACAGAAAACCTAATTTTTGTCCTAAGAGAACATGATATGATATGAATATGATATGATATGCAAACCCAAGATCTCTGTGGGGAAAACACAACCACCAGAGGAAAGCAAAAGCTTTGGAACATAGAAGAAAATCCCGCTGGGGAAAACAAAAGACACCAGAAGAGTTTACCAGGAAAATAAATCACTGGATAGCTGGCTCAACTTGAGGAAAATATGATACAATCAAGGTAAGAAGTTCAACGAGGAAGAGTAAACACTCTGCCAGGGAGTATCCACCAAAATATTCGAGTCCAAAAATGGAGGAATATCGAGTTGGAAAAGAATCATCAACTACTGATTTACTGGGTAGGAAAACAAGGAACTCGACTATCGGTTTACTGGATAGGATCAAAACACAAAGGGATAACCTCCACTACTTGTTTACTAGGTAGAAAAAAATTTGTGAATGTTAAAAGAATTCTTAACTACCGGATTTACTGAGTAGGAGCTCAAGCAAAAAATATAACCTATACTACCTTTTTACTAGGTAGAAAGAAGAACTCTCAACTACCGGATTTACTGGGTAGGGGCACAAGCAAAAGAGCTTGATTAGCCTGGTAACATTACCCACTATCAAATAATTGATAGCTTAATTCCAAAGTAGTATACTCAAGCTGGGGAAAGTATTGCCCACTATCAAACAATGATAACTTAATTCCAAAGCAATAAGACTCAACATGAAAGATTACCCACTATCAAACAACCGTAGCTTAATTCCAAAGTAATCAATCAAATAAGAGGGGAGAAATATTACCCACTACCATACAAGTGATAGTTTAATTCCAAAGTAATACACTCACATGGGAGAAAATATCGCCTACTATCAAACATGTGATAGCTTAATTCCAAAGCAATATAACTCACAAGAGAGACCAAAGTTCAATCCAAGAACAAGTTGGAGAGAAACAATCAAACAAGACTCATCCCGAGGAGGAAAAATCTCAAATGGGGAAATTCCATCCAGATAATAAACTGGGGAGGAAACTGAATCAATATCATCCACGAGGAACAAACTCAGTGGGGAATTGAAAAGGATAAACCCTTTCTGCTTAATGGTCGACACTTGAAACTTGAGAGGAAGACAACACACACACTTTGTGGGGAAAATCCACACCAAAGAGCAGGGAACAATGATAAACGTAAGAATGCAAGCAAATGATGATATGCTTATGCGCACGAATATGCGTATGAATATGCTGATAAAACAGCCATAAAGATAAGCAACGGGTGACATAAACACCACAACAACCGGATACTCGGCTAATCTCAAGATAACAATGATGGGGAATCCTGCTGGAAATTCAATTTGAAATCCTGTAGGGGGACATCAAAATCCATCAAAGGAATAAAATCATGATATAAGGCATAAATCATACTAAGGAAACATCTACTAGGAATCCAATCCACAAAGCAATCTTCAAAAATCCGTAAAAGGGTAGTCATTAGGAATTCCTCTCTGAAAGGATAACATGTTGGAGAAACACCAACAACACAAAATCTTCCATTCTTTGGGGAAAGAGGGAAATATCCCCGTTAAACTCTGATGGGGAAAAACATCTTCTTAACTCTGTTTGGGGAAACAATATAAAGATATATCAGTGATGCAAATAAAGCATAATCTACTGGAGCATCAAACATCAACTCTGCATAGGGACACCATCCTGCTGAGGGAAAGTAATAATCTGCCAGGGATGGGGAAAAGCTTCCACAATCTTTGCTAGAGACAAAATAATTCTTGATCAAACTCATGCGGGGAATAATCATCATACCGCTCCTGCTCCACTTGGGGAGAGAGTCATGCCACTCTTGCTCTGCTTGGGGAAAGAGTGTAAGACTTGCTGAAGATCAAATAGGAATCTGCTGGAAACCATCACACGCACACCTACTGGGGATCTATAGAAACAAATCAATGGAGATCATTTGCCACTGAAATTTCTGGGATTGTTGACCCACACGGGGATACCAGGAGTTAACATCATAGATAAAACACAGTTACGAGGGATTTTAAATCAATACATACCATAAGGTGAAAGAAAACCTCTAAACCGACTGCTATACCAATTTTTCTACTATAGGATGCAACCAACTCAAGCTGAGGGACAAGAAATCGGCTAAGGAGTCTCAATTCTTTTCAAGTCAAATTGCTGAGGAAGAGATCAAAACTCAGCTGGGAATTTTCAAGTGACAGGAAAAATGCTTCCAACAAACTCTTCTAGGGAAGAAAACGGGACCATGAACATTTACAATCTTTGTTCATGCTTGTTGGTGGGGCACAAAACACCATTAATATCAACATGTCAGGACTATTCAGTTCTTGGAGCAGGCATTTCCCGAATAACTTTCACTTTATCAGGATCAACTTCAATGCTTCTTTGGCTTACAATGAAACCCAACAACTTTCCAGAATGTACACCAAAAGTTCACTTTTTCGGATTCAAACAAAGCTTAAACTTCCTTAACCTATGAAATAATTTCAACAAATGTTCAACATGATCCTCTCCAGTCCTTGACTTAGCGATCATATCATCAAAATATACCTCAATTTCTTTGTTCATCATATCATGGAAAATAGTAGCCATAGCTCTTTGGTACGTCGCACCAGCATTCTTCAATCCAAAAGGCATCACTCTATAGAAGAATCTTCCCCATGGTGTAATAAATGTTGTCTTTTCTCTGTCCTCGAGTGGCATATTTATTTGATTATAACAGGAAAATCCGTCAATAAAAGAGAACACATCAAACTTATCCATATTATCTACCAACACATCAATGTGTGGCAATGGAAAATCATCTTTTGGACTGGCTTTATTCAAATCTCTATAATCAATACACATTCGGACTTTTCCGTATTTCTTTGGAATAAGTACAATATTGGCCACTCATTGAGGATAATTAGATGTCACAAGAAAACCTGCATCAATCTTCTTTTGAACCTCCTATTTGATCTTTATTGCCATATCAGATGAGTTCTTCTCAACTTTTGCTTCACAGGTGGACATTCAGGCTTCAGTGACAATCTATGCTCCACAATATTAGTATCAAGACCTGGCATGTTTTGATCAGACCAAGAAAACACATCAACATACTCTCTAAGAAGCTCTACAATCCTTTTCTTAACATCAGAACCAAGCAATGCTCCAGTATTGACTTCTTTCTTATCATCTTCAGAACCCAAGTTGGCCATCTCTATAGACTCTCCATGAGGCTGAATAACTTTCTCCTCGTGCTCAAGCAACCGAGAAATTTCATCACGGATCTCTTCAACATGCTCTTCCTCAGCTTTGAACACAAGGAATTCAAAGTTGGGAGTGGGCATAGGATCATTGTTTTCAATGGGTTTAACAATCAATTTAGACAATGATTTTATTTTTATTTTAGAGTATGAACAAAAGTACAAACATTATGCAGATAATCAATGATTATTATTATTATTTTGGGTTTTTTAGGTTACCATTTATCAGAATAAAGCAAAAAGGAAAAAAACACATATGGAAATAACAAAATAACATTTTATTAATGATGATAAAAGTTTGAAACAAAGCACGACAAATATCAATTTCGCCTTGGGCAGAGTGATAGGATTTTTGAAAGAAAATAAAACAAATTACTTTGAAGCATGAACAATAGAAGGAACATCAATAGAAATCCATTTCTTGAAAATCTCTCTGTGCGTAACAAAGTTAAGCATTTCTTCATCTTCATCATCTTTAATGATGGCAGCAGCGGGATGATCATTGATACATCCAACAATTCAAAATCCTTCCTGAATACTCTTCGAGTAGTTGAGAACCACACCTGGCGCAAAACCAATTCCAAATCCTTCTTTGTTGTCAACAACATCAATAACTCGTCCCCAACAGTTAGATCGACAAGTTTTAAGCACACATAAAGCATCCTTTAGAGAATACATAGGAATAACATTCTTCTTAACATCATCATCAACAACAAAAAGGGCTTGAAATGAAGTTACAACCTCTTCATCAGCATCGATATAGGAGAAGGATGACAAATTGCTCACTAGCATCGCCTGGTCACTGCCGAGAATCACTAATTTACCATCTTTTACAAACTTCAGCTTTTGATGAAGAGTAGAAGTCAAAACTCCTGCCTCATGAATCCAGGGTCTTCCAACAAGACAACTATAAGCTGGACATATATTCATTAATTGGAAAGTAATTTGGATTATGAACGGTCCAATTAGAATAGGAAGATCAACTTCACCAATCACAGTTTTCTTTGATCCGTCAAAAGCTTTCACAATAATCCCACTATGCTTCATGGGAGCACCTTGGTATGTAAGCCTTGACAAATTCGACTTCGACATCACATTCAGGGATGATCCGATATCAACTAGCACTTTAGACATACCATCTTCCTGACAATTCACTGAAATATGCAGAGCCAAATTATGGTTCCTTCCTTCTTCAGGAAAATCATCATCACATAAATTCAGATTTTGCACGATGTGATATTAGCCACAATACTATCAAACTGATCAACAGTCACATCATGGTCAACATAAGATTGATCAATAATCTTCTTTAAAGACTTTCTATGAGCCTCAGAATATATCAAGAGTGATACAACTGATATCTTCGACAAAATATGCAATAACTGCTCATTATTGTTGTACTCACTCTTCTTTATCAATTTCAACACCTCATATTCACTATCTATCACACTGGAATCACCAAATTGATCTAATCAGGCAATAACATCCTCGATCTATTTACTCGCACTTGTATCTTCAATTCTCTTCGGAGGATCCGAAGCAAAAACTCTACTACTTCGAGTAACCCTTGTCACATCAACAATGCTAACCACATACTTTGGAGAAGGAATATGAACTTCCTTATCATTTTCTATCATCGTAGCATTATACCGGTACAAAATAGCTTTATCAGGCTCATATGGCATTGGTCTAGGAAAATTAATGACCAGTGGAGTAACAACATATAAGCAGATATCAAAAGAAATAACAACCTTCTCAGGAACAATCTTCTCTGGAATATTGAACTGAGGCACAATAACATTCACTTCATTTTCATACTCATCTCTTTTCGTTGTCACTTCAATCAACTTACCATCCATAATTTTCTGAATGTCTCTCTTAACAATCACGCAACCACGAGGATTCACCGAGCAAATGCAACTGTTAGAACAAGATTTTGATTCTACCTCTCTAATAAATTTTTTATGATAACAATTAATCTAAGAACAAAATATGATACCTAAAAACTATTATATTCTATGTTCAGGACAGAAGTTCTGGCAAAAAGAAAATCTTCTAAGAGCTCAACATTTTCTAAGGCAAAGCTTTTACTTCAAAGAAGATCTGATCGAAAGTCTATAAAAGATCTCATCCTTTATGCAAGATCAGCTATGATATACATATATATACTCTGATACGGACTATGCAAGTTCTGATTCTCATAATCAGGCGCATTTATTAAAGAATAAGGAATAACGGCTAAAGAAAAAGTTCTTTATTTTTGGAAGGCTTTAATGGTATTTATCAAACAACCAAAAATAGCACAAGATGTCACCAACAGATCTTTTCCTTCAAATCTATATAAAGGAAACACCTGAAGAATTTTAGCTCTCTCTCTCTCTCTCTCACTCTTTTGCACGAAATCATATGAACCAAATTCTCTAATATTCTTTCAATTGTAAAAACTATCACAGTATTGATAATACCTTATTAGAAGCGTTTTATTGTTACACTTTATATTGAATCATTGTAATTTTCCTTGAGTGACTAAGTGTAGTCATTAGACTCAAGAAGACTTTGACAGTAGGTCTTAGTGATTGTAATCCTTATTTGATTAGTGGATTAAGACCTCGTTGAGAGAGGCGAAATCACCTTGGCAGGTGGACTAGATGTAGTTTGAGTTCAAACGAACTAGGATAAATCAAAGTTTTATTTGCCTTTATTTTTTAGTAAAGCCAATTCCAATCCCATTCCTTGTGTTTTTCCACCTTCAATTGGCATTAGAGCACTTGGTTCTGAGTGCAGCACTTAACCGTGTCAGAAAATGATCCAGAAGAAAAGCACAATGGTATAACCAGTCAACAACAACAACGATTATCAGAACGACAAAATCAATGGAAAACATCATGTATTCAATGGCAACAATTTTGACTATTGGAAGGATGTTTTGGAAAGTTTCTTTCTGGCTCTGGATAGAGATCTCTTGGATATGGTAACTGATGGCTACATTCACCCTGTTGGAGCAGATGGTCAGAAGATCGAAAGAAGAAATATGACGGCACAACAGAAGAAGGAGTTCAGAAATCTTCACAAGGCCAGAACTATACTTCTGAGTACTATCTCATACACTGAGTATGAAAAGATCACAAATAAAGAATCAACCAAACACATGTTCGACTATCTAAGGATGACACATGAAGGCAACACTCAAGTAAAGGAGACCAAAGCTCTGGCACTAATTTAGAAGTATGATGCATTCTAAATGGAAGACGATGAAACGATTGATAAAATGTTCTCAAGGTTTCAAATTCTGGTGGCTGGACTGAAAGTTATGGACAAAGGCTACTCAACAGCAGATCATGTGAAGAAGATCATCAGAAACTTGAGAAAGGCTTGGAGACCTATGGTCACTGCTCTTAAGCTGTTAAAGAATCTGAATGAGATATCTTTTGAAGAACTGATAAACTCATTGAGAAGTCACAAGATAACACTTGAAGAAGATGAACCTCAGAAGAAAGGTTAGTTTGTTGCTTTTAAATCTAAAAACTTTGAATCTAAAGCTTTTCAGGCAGAAGAAGAAAGCTCTAGAGGATCATCAGAAGAAGACGAATTATCACTTATTTCTAGAAGAGTTCAAAAACTATGGAAGCATCATCAGAAGAAGTTCAGGAATCCCATAAGATCAATTAATCACTCTAAACCATCCCCTAGCTACAAGAAGTCCAGAAGCAAAGAAGTAGTTTGCTATGAATGCAAGGAACCTGGACATTACAAGAGTAACTGCCCCAAACTTCAGAAAGAGAAGCCCAAAAAGAAGTTCAACAGAGAGAAGAAGAAAAGTCTCATGGCCACATGGGATGACTCAAAATCTTCTGAAGCTGAATCAGAATCAGAAGATGAACACGCCAACATTGTACTGATGGAAAAAATACGAGATGATGTTAACTCATTAGAATCAAAATCAAATTCTGATACAGAAGAGGTATTTTCTAAACTATCTAGAACTCAATTAGAAGATATCCTCTTAGAAATTCTTGAAAAATATCAGAACCTTCAATTCAAATACAAAGATCTAAAACAAAGTCTAGTATTTGAATTGGAGGAAACTAGAAAACTTAAAGCAGAAAACTCTGAGCTAAAAGAAAACTTTTTAAAATTAGGAATCTCTTTTGAAAAACTTAAAGCTCAGAAAGAATTTGAATCAGATGTTTCATTTAGTTCTGATAATATCATAGAGCAATATGATTACACTTTTCAAAAATTTCTAGCTAAAACATATATATAATCAAAATTGCCTCAATGACCTATGGAGTTAGCAGAAATGGTAGAAGAGGCATATGATACATAAAACCTACAGGAGAAGCACCACTAAAATTTAAACAAGTTGACGATCTGATTATAAAAGTTAACACACCATTAAGTTATCACTTCACATATGGTCATAATCAAGATCTAAAATATACCAGCCTATCATGTTCTACAAGTTCTGATGAGAAATTCAAATTCAATCAGAAGTTTGTAAATTCTAACAAACAATGACCCAGAAAGAAATGGGTACCCAAAGATAAAATAGTGTATGTTGCAGATGTCTTTAAAAACAAGATTGAAACACCAATCTTAGTACCTAGACTCTGGATACTCGTGACACATGACGGGAAGAAAGCATATGTTCCAAAGTCTTGAGCTGAAAGTTGGGGGCTACGTAGGTTTCAGAGGCAATCAAAAAGGAAATATCATTGGCTCTGGAACTATTGGTAACACTACTCTTCCCTCTATCTCTAATGTTTTATTAGTAGAAGGATTTATGCATAACTTTTTATCAATAAGTCCATTAAGTGATAACGGTTATGATATAATCTTTAATCAAAAGTTCTGTAAAGCCGTTAGTCAGAAAGATGGAACAATCATATTGTAAACACCCCAAATTTTCCCTCAATAAGTTCACACCATGGCTTTTTACCTTTCATATTTGCATTAGTTTAAGCATGTCATCTCATATTGCATTTTTGTTTCACTACATTAGTTCAAGTTCATCTGCATCCAGGGTTTGTGATATGAGCAATCCAAGGATTCATCTGAGCCACTCCAAAGTCCAACAATCACTCCAAGAGGGTCCATGTATGTTCAATCATCATATTATTTCCCTCAAAGATCAAGGAAGTCAAAGAATCACAAGAACTTGGAAAGCATGGAAGCTGAGCTAGGGTTTCACTGCACAAATGACCTGAAATTAGGGTTTTGGTTTCAGAGGCCATAACTCCAATTTTTTTGGTCATTTTTGTTTCTAATGGTCTAAATATGTTATAAGGATCATGTGTACCAAGTTTTATGAAGAAATTCATTGTGGAAGTCATCTGTTCACTGGGTAACTTCTTGAGCAAGTTAGAGCAAAATCAGGGCATCTGAGGCCCCCACCAATGGACCCAAAGTGGATTTTTCATCAAATTGAAGTTATATGATCTTTATTTGATCATTGAAGTGTTTGGAAGTTCACAAAATTGAAGAAAAGTGAGCTAAACCAAAAGTTGCCAAAAATGGAAATGACTTGTATTGTAAACTTTCCATTTTTGGAAAGTTTTTCAACCTCCTCAACCAAAAATGCTTCAAATGAAAAATTGTTGGTCATGAAAGTTGTAGATTGGATCATTCCCTTTTCAAAAAGTACAAGAACAAGTTCTAATTCATTATGGAACTCAAGTTATGGCTTGTCAAAATTGGCAAAAATCACATAATTTCAAGTTTCATGCCAAAGAGGATTTTTTGCAAAACCACTTGCCAAGCTATTTTGTGACTTCAAACACACTTCTAAGCATCATACCAACCTAGTTCATTTCCTAAAACTCAGAATTTCCCAATGAATCTCAAGTTTTCATGTCTTGCACATCAAGAAATCCAAAAGGGGCCAAAACTTCATGAAATTGCAAAAGGGCACATAACTTTGTTTCCACTTGCTGAATCACCTCAATTTCAATTCTATGGACCTCCTTGATCTCAGATGCTCCAAGACAAGCCAAAAAGCCAGCTGCACAAGTGCCCATACCTCAAGTACAAAACTTTTGACTTTTTTGCAAGAAGCCCATACCAATCAGCTGCAGCCACCACCCACTCTCTGGCCTATCACAGCTTGTTATATGGATCAAACCCAAGCCATAACACACAAGAAGAAAGCCTGAAACCTCATATTGCCCAAGTTCCCAAAATCTCTCCATTTTGTAAAAGCCTTCGAAACACACAGCACACTCACTCAATCTTTAAACTTCTTTCACTAGGATCATTGGAGTGAGTTTGCACAAGAGAGGTGACCAGAAAGCTCCAAACTGAGGAAGCTCAAGCTCAGGTAACCTCTTCAAGCATTTTTTCAGAAATGTTATTTTAAGTTCTTAGAGTGTTCATTATGTTGTGCTGATCATGCTGATACTTTTAGTTCTGAAAATGGTCGCGTATTGAGCATTTACTGAGCTTCTGAAACTTTACCAGTTTTTGAGTTTTCCTTCGAATCTTGTTTATGACCATGATAAATTTGTTTTGAGGTTGGATTCGTGTTTAGGAAGATGAGAGGAGTTGATCTGGAGCTTTAGAGCTCCAGAAATGACCTAGGGGTGAGGTTTTGGGGTTACTCAGGGAGGAGCTGGCTGGAGAAGATGATCGGAGGACTTCTCCGGCCACCTGAAAGTGATTAAATGTCTAATTAGGGTTAGGGCAAAGTTTAAACGTAGGCCTTTGGATCTTGTCTTCCCGCGTGTGATGAAGGGCCCAGATTAGTTCATTAACTTAATTTTAGGATTAATTAATTGATTAATTAAATTTAACTGAATTTGAATTCTGGACATTAGATGTGGCGCGCAGTCAACCCAAATTTTCCCAGGATCAATCTAAGCCATCAGATCATCCTACTTCTCATTAATTCCATTTTTTATTCATTTTTCACCATTTGTTTTGCATATTTTATTTAAAATATCTAGAAAATCCCAAAAAATATTTTCTTCTGCATTTTGCATCTAAATAATTTTCTTCACCCAAAAATATTTTTATTTTTATTTTTTGCATTAAAAAATAATTTTTAAAATATTTGAATGTTTATTTTAATTAATTAATGGAAATTAATTAATTAAAATATCATTTAGGTTTCTAAAAATCCCAAAAAAGTTCACATTGCATCTTAGGACATTTAGAAACATTGTCAAACCATTCACACAAATTTCTTTTTGGTTTTGGACCAATCTTGACAATTTTCTTGAATTTAGGGTTCATAAAATTCCTATTTTTGAACCCTAACTTCAAGAATTCTTTTCTGCCTAACCATGAATGGTATGACATTGATTCTTTTTGCATTGATCTTCATATAGCATGTAGTATCTAGCATAATTTTGTCACAAATTTATCTTGCATTTTTTATTTGATTTGCATTTTTTCCCTTAAGGTGCCTTAAAATCCAAGATCACTTAGAAAAATCACAACTTTCTTTAGGTTAAGACTTAGGTCTCCTCCTTTGGGGGGTGATATCAAATGGGGTTAGGGTTCCTTTGATTGAATTTTCAATTTTTTATCTTATGTTGTGCTTCATTTTTTGACTTTTGCATCTCATGTTGCATTAAAATCCTAATTTCTCATATTCACTTGCATACATCTTGCATATGCATTCATTCTTGAACTTGCCATGACATTTCTTGCATTCAAATGACTTCTAAGACATCATAGGACACATTAGAATCATGCATGATCATTTCTTCATCCATTTTCCATGTTGTGCATTCATTTCATTCCATGAACTTTCATGTGCTTTCATGCTTCCTACATGCTTCATTTGCATTCTCATCTCTTGTATGATCATCCATAGAACTTGACATGTCTTTGCATCATCTCATAGAACCATTTACATCATGTTTATGCTTATGGTTTTGGTTTTCATCTTTGCATTTGCTTCATTTTCATTTCATTTAATTTCATTCCTTTATGCTAACCATTTCAGGTGGTAAGTACGTACTTTGAGAAGTGAATTTGCCTTCACTTCTCACTTATCTTCATCTCTTTTATGCATCCTTGTTGCATTTTATATTTGCTTTAGAGTGATCTTTCTCATTCATGTTCTTCCTTCACTTTCTTTCTTCAAGTAACTTATCTTCTTAAGTGAAGTAAGTTAACTTGTTTCTTCTGCTTCTCCTCCTTTCATCTGCTTCTTCCTTGGTGGCTATTCTTGAAGATCTCTTGCAAGCCTCACAAACCATAGGAACATCCAAGCATGATAATCTTAGGGTTTTTATTAGTCCCCTTTAGTTTTACCTTTGTGTCTTCTCTTGTGTCTCTCTTCTCATCTCATAATCAAAGACTAAACCTTTAAGGTTTTAAGGCTTTGTGATTAAGGTTATGCCTGCATCCTTCTCTTAAGATGGAGTGTATAACTTTAATCCTAAGTGTTAAACAAAAAATGTGTTTAAATATCTTAATCAATCCATCTTAATAATCACTAAGACAATAGCTTGTAACTCTGGCCTTGCATTAGGGTTATATTTCTTCCTTAATTGGTTAAGAAGGACAAACCCTAGTGTAATGGACAAGTCCCCCTCAAGTTGTCTTACAAACCATAAAACTCACTTCTTAATCTTATCATTAACTAAAATCCACTTTAATAAAGGCTTTGTTTTGTCATGAGGTTAATCCCTAATCATGGATTAAGTTGAGGTATCTTCCTCAGCTTAAGTGTGCTCATCTATTATCCTTCTATTAGGATGGTGTAATGGGTCCATTAAATCCTTGATTATGGCTTAAACTCATTACTTAACACTAAAAAAAACACCAAAAACATCTAAATAATCACAAGTAGGTTAATGATCTTAATCCTACATCATCATGGTAATTAAGTTTGAGGTGCTTACTTCACACTTAAGGTATTCTCATTATCCCTAATCAGAGGGAGGATTTGATGAGTTTACTAACCTTTGGTTTAGGCTTAAGCTCATTAACTTATTACAAACAAAAAAGCAATAAAAGATTGAAAACACAAAAAAAAAAACAATTATCGTCTCCTTCGGGATTATTTTCTCATCATCATCACTCACAAACGAGAACTCGCTTCTTCCGTCTAATGCAAGACAGTTAGCACCTGAGCCAGACAGGTCATACACTTGAGCATAGACAAGCAAGCAGTTCACAAGTCAATTTATCTTTCAGTCTCTTTGAGTCAAACTACGGTGTTCTGACTTCCTCATTGCACGAGAGGATACGTAGGCATAACTTAACTGTTATCGAACAAAAGTCTCTGTATATTCCCCCTCTTCCAGCATTCTTTTAAGCCTAATTCCTGAGCACCTCACTCCATCTTCTTGCACTGACACCTGTACATTTCTTTTCCAGCTTTCGCACACAGATAGCACAGACACTACCCCTTTAAACACAAAATTTCAAGCGTGGATCCCGTCGAGTACGACGGACAATCTGGGTGCTAATACCTTCCCAGGTTGTAACCAACCCCCTTTCTCAGTTTCTCTGGTTCGCGACCGTCTTATCCATATCTTTCCAGGTTTATGCAGCATTACCTTTCCTTCGGGATAAAAATGCCTAGCTGGAGACTCTTTTCAGTCCATCTTCATTTCCTCTTTCGCCGACCGTTCGCGCTTGTACCGGGATGCAAATCTTTGGGAGCGACACATATTTAATGGGAAGAGAAAGAACAACATCTATAAAATAAAACTTTATGAACTAAAAAGTCAAAATGTAAAATATCTTATGTTTGTGGACACTGAGCAATGGGCCTGGCACATAAGATTTGGACATGTTAATATGAGAAGATTATCTCAGATTAACAAACTCAATCTGGTCAGAGGACTTCCAAATTTGAAGTTCAACTCAGAAGCTCTGTGTGAAGCATGTCAGAAAGGAAAATTTACTAAACCTGCTTTTAAATATAAAAATGTTGTTTCTTCCTCTAGACCATTATAACTTCTGTATATTTATTTGTTTGGACCAGTGAAAACTGCCTCAATCAGTGGTAAGAAGTATGGATTAGTGATCATAGATGACTATAGCAGATGGACACGGGTAAAGTTTCTTAGACACAAGGATGAGTCAATTGCTGTATTTTCTAACTTCTGTAAACAAGTTCAAAATGAAAAAGAGTTTAGAATTGTCAAAGTCAGAAGTATACAAAAACACGAATTGTGATAGAATCCATCTATGTCAGATTTGATGATAAGCTTGGTCTTGAAAAGCCAAAGAAGAATGAATCTCTTGTAGATATAGAAGTTCAAATCACTGAATAAAGAACATCAGAAGAAAAGCCATCTAAAGATAAAGACAAGACAACTACCTCAACAACTTCTGAAGAATCCAGTTAGAAGAGACAATCCAGAAGCACGTTGAATCATCCAAAAGATAAAATTATGGGAAATAAAGATGATCCAATAAGAACAAGATCCTCCTTCAGAAACTCTAAAGAATCACTAATGGGATTAGTTTCACTAATTGAACCAACTTCTGTGGATGAAGCTCTTTCAGAAAATGATTGGATACTTACAATGCAGGAAGAACTAAATTAATTCACCAGAAATGACGTATGGGATCTAGTTCTTAGACCTAGAGGATTCAACATCATTGGTGTTCAGAAACAAAATCAATGAACAAGGTGAAGTTATTAGAAACAAAGAACGACTGGTTGCACAAGGTTATAGTCAGAAAGAAGGAATAGACTATACATAAACCTTTGCACCGGTCGTAAGGTTAGAATCTATCATACTTTTAATTTCTTTTGTTGTAAACCATGACATCACTCTTTATCATATGGATGTCAAGAGTGCATTTTTAAATGGTTATATTGATGAAGAAGTTTATGTGCACCAACCCCCTAGTTTTGAAAACACTAAATATCTTGAACATGTTTACAAATTGAAAAAATCTTTATATGGTCTGAAGCAAGCTCCTAAAGCTTGGTATGAACGATTAAGTGATTTTCATTTAGAAAATAATTTTACCAGAGGGAAAGTGGACACAACCCTTTTCTGTAAAACATTTAAAAATGATATTCTGATTTGTCAAATTACGTAGATGATATTATATTTGGATCTACTAAAAGTTCTTTGGGCAAGAAATTTGCTAAGTGTATGCAGGCAGAATTTGAAATGAGCCTGATGGGAGAATTGAAGTTCCTTCTAGGAACAAATAAATCAAACATCAGAAGGAACCTATATTCATCAAAGCAAATATGTCAAAGAACTTCTGAAGAAATTTGACATGTCAGAAAGTAAAATGTCTAAAAATCCAATGCATTCCACTTGTATTCTGGAGAAGGAAGAGGTAAGTAAGAAAGTAGATCAGAAGATCTACAGAGGTATGATTGGCTCTCTCCTTTACTTAAATACCTCAAGACCAAATATTCTGTATATCGTTTGTTTATGTGCCAAATTCCAATCAGATCCTAGAGAGACTCACTTAACAGCTGTTAGGAGAATCTTCAGGTATATGAAAGGTACTACTAATCTTGGCTTATGCTAGAGAAAAGTCCAGAGAATACATAGCAGCAGTTGGAGGTAGTACTCAGATGCTCTAGATGAAGAACCAGCTTGAGGATTTCAAAAGTTACGAGAGTAACATTCCTATCCTATGTGATAATACTTCTTCCATCTGTCTTTCATAAAACCCCTATTTTACATTCTAGAGCTAAACATATAGAAGTTAAACATCACTTCATTAGGGACTATACTCAAAAGGGTATTTTATTTTTAAAATTCATTGATACAAACCCTCAATGGGCTGACATCTTTACAAACCCCTTGCAGAGGATAAGTTCAAATTCATTTTGACTAATCTCAGTATGGAATTTTGTCTAGAATGATTGTGTTTAAATCTATATCTTTAACTCTCAGAATCTCTTTAATTCTTTATCTTCTAACCAATAGTTCTTCTAATATAAGAAGGAAAATTGTCTCAGTAGTTTTTCAGAAGATCTTACTATTTGCTTCTTAGAACTTTTGTGTCAAGGAAATAACATGCAGATCATTACATCAATACCTATCAATGATGCTCAAGGTGTCCTCTGAATTTGATTACGTGTTCAAACTCTAAGGGAGGATAGAACATGCACGTAAGCACTTGAACAATTGTCCTCTGAGGCAGAATACGTGTTCAAATTCTGGGAAACAGAAACGGCTAAAAAGACAAAGTTGAGGCGCTAGTCACGTTGGTAACTGTTCCAAAATCTTTTTTGCCACTCCCCTGTTAAAATTCATTTAATGCAGTTAATCATCATGTTTTGTGCATTAATGTTTTCCACTAATTGTGTTTTTTTACCATTTCAATTTCTATATATATGGTTATTTTTCACCTTACAAACACTTTTCACCTTTCACTTTCACCTTTCACTTTTCACCTTTCACTTTTCACCTTTCACTTTCACCTTCACACTTTTCTCGCTTTCTATTTTCTTCGTACTCTCTGCATTTTCATATCAAAACCCTTTTTCTTGTGAACAACGACTGTTTCTTATTCAAAGGACGTTCAACCATATTATTCATCTCAACAAACTCCTGCAGTTCAAACCTCAGAAGAACTTCATACTACTCCGGTCAGAACGTTACTCACTCCAGTTGAGAAATTAGAAGTTCTCTGTGAACTTTTTATTGATCTTGAAAGCTTGAAGGAGAATGGGTTTGTTCTTACTCCAGAGGTTAACTTTCAAGGTTGAGAAATATATTTTGATCGTATGATGGGTCCAATTTTTCCTAAGTTAGTTAAGGAATTATGGATATTCACTTCTGCTTCCAACACTCAAGTTACTTATTACGTTATGGGGAAGAAGATTACCATCACAGGAGATCATATTGCTAAGTTGATTGGATCTGATGGCAATGGAATAAAATGAAGTGATATGAACAAACATTTTGACCTAACTCTTGTTTCTCAAGAAATTTTTACTACTGGGAAACACTCAACCAAAATCAAAGACCTTAAGGATCATATCTATGAAAACATTATACTGGGTTGCATCAGCCACAGAAAACCAACCAGCTCTCCAGATTATAATAATATGGACCAACAATTTCTGTTGTATTTCATTTCTACCAACAAGAAGATCAACCTTGCTCACAGCTTGTTCAACCACTTTAAGAATAATGTCAAAGAAACAAGAGAATATGAGAAAACAAAGAGAGATTGGATTCCATAGGGAAGGCTTATTTCAGACTTTCTGACTGAGAATAAGCTAGTAGATCATCTGGCTGAAGCTCAACAAGTGGAAATTCTGGAAACCACTACTGGCAGACCACTCAACACAAAGAACCTCAAGAACATGAAGTTTATATATTCCATCAAGAAGGATCCCATCGTGTACTCCAGAGAAGTTATCACCACCAGGAAGATTCCTCTGAACGATTTTCCTTTATTTTCTGCTGACACACCCCCATATGTTGTTGTAAGATATCTAGAATCTTGCAAGCTTGATGGAGTTTATCATGGGTTCAATCCAGAGTGTAAACACCCCAAATTTTCCCTCTCTTTTTTCTCACACCATGGCTTGTGATCTATCATATTGCATTTGCATAATCATACCTCCTCACATTGCATATTTCTTTCACTACATAAGTCGCACAATTAGGGTTTGTGATCAGGAGAATCCTAGAAGTGATATGAGTTATCTAAAAGGTCTTGAAGCATGCCAAGATGGTCCATGTGTGTTCTATGGTCATAATATGCTCCCCAAAGTTCATTAAAGTCAAAACATCACAAAGCATTACAAAGGCATGGAGGCAGACTGAAGATTTCCTACACAGATGACCTATCATTAGGGTTTTGGGTTTGAGGCCCTTAACCTAATTTTTTTTGTCATTCTTGATTCCAATGATCTTTATATGTTATAAGGATCATGTGTACCAAATTTGATGAAGAAATTCATTGTGGAAGTCATCTGATCAACTAGTAACTTATTGTGCAAGAAAAGTCAGAATTGGGGCATCCGAGGCCACCACCAATGGTACCAAAGGGTCATCTTCATCATTTTGAGGTTCTATGATCTTTATTTGATCTTAGAAGTGGTTAAAAGTTTACAAGATTGAAGAATTTCAAGCCATTTGCAAACTTTCCATTTTTGGACATGACTTGTAATGAAAGCTTTCCATTTTGGGAAAGATTTTCAACCTCCTCTTTCTTGATCAAAAAGGCTTCAAATGAAAAATCTTTAAGCATGAAAGTTGTAGATTGGATCTTCCCATTTTTAGAAAGTACAATAACTCCTCTTGATTCATCCTAGAACTCAAGATATTATGTTTCAATGTTGGGAAAAATCTTATAATTTTCAAGTATGTGCCAAAGAGGGATTTTTGCAAAACCTAGTTTTAAGACTTCTAATGACCTCTAATTCACTTCTAAGCTTCATAACATGATAATGCAACATTGATTGACCAAATTTGTGCCTTGGATCACAAGTTTCCATGGATCATTTTCAAAAAATTTCCAAAGAGGGAAAATTGCAAAACATATGACATCTCTTGCATCAAGTGTTACAGCTCATCAAGATCAATCCAAGGGCTCTCCACAATGCTAGCTGAGGCAGGACAAGCCATAAGAAAACCTCTGACCCGTGCCATGCTTATGGTACACCAAATTTGACTTTGTTGCAAACTGGCCCATACCAATCACACTATGCCACAACATCTCTCTGGCCAATCAGCATGACTTATGTGGACATCAAGGACCTCATTTCATACAACACACAAGCCTGAAACCTCACATACACTCAGAATCACAAAAAACATCAAAAACCTTCATCTCTTCGAAACTCATCACCCAGCCATCAAAACTTCAAACTTCTTCCACCAATCAACTCAAAAACACTCAAAGATAAAAAAAACCACCCTTCACAATGGCTTAAAAGGCACTGAATCACAAACACGATTTTTGCCTTAGCAGAACCGAAACTCTCAAACCAGCTCGTATACTCTGCATCTAAGCCTTTCAGAAGCATAAGAGGATACATTGGAGTGGTTTTCCACAAGTGAGGAGGTCAGAAAGCTCCAGATTAGAAAGCTCCAACTCAGGTAGTCACCAAGAACTTTTTTTCCAGAACTCTTATTTTAAGTTAAAATGTGAAAGAGTATGCTTCCCTGATCATTGTGATGTCTTTATTTTTTGAAAATGATTGAGAAATGAGTGTGTATCGTGCCTCTAAATTTTTTAACCTAAAGCTTGTTTGATTCGATTCAGTTAATTCATGAAATATAAATGGTTTTTGATGCTTGATTCTTGTTTAATGTTGTTTAGGGATGCATTCTGGAGATTTTGGGGGCTTGGGGTAGCTTGTAGAGAGAGATAGAGTGAGGAGCCCGCCGGAGAAGACGACCGGAGCTCTTCTCCGGCCGCCTGAAAGTGTTTAATCCTAATCTCATTAATTAGGCTGGTTTGAATTCTGACCCTTGGATCTTGTAGTTACCGCGCGAATGAATCGTCCAAATGCTCCATTAAAACCCTAAACCATTTTAATTAATATTAATTAATTTAATTAAGATAATTAGCTCAGAATGAATCCCAGCCACACAAACACGCGCCAAACCTCAACTTCAAATCCCAACCTCTGATTTTGCAAACTTTTTAATTTTCTTTAATTTTCTTGCATTTCTTTTCATATATTTATTAAAAATAGTAAATTAATTTATAAAATCATCATTTTCTACATTTTCATTTCAAATATTTTTCTAAACTCAAAAATATTTTTATTTTTAATTTTTGCATTAAAAATATATTTTTAAATCATTTAAATGTTTTATTTAATTAATTGATTTTAATTAATTAAAAATACATTTAGGTATCTAAAAATCACAAAAAAAATCATTAAGCATTCTTAGGCATTTAGAACAATTTACAAACTCATCACACAAATTTCTATTTAGGTTTGATCATGTTTTCACAATTTTCTTTGAATCAGGGTTCATAAATTCACATTTTTCTAACCCTAACTTGAAAAAATCATTTCTGATCAACCATGATGAGTTTACATTTGGTTCTTTTTGCATTGTTTCATACTTTGCATCTAGTATCTAGATTATTTAATTAATAATTTTGCATTGCATTTTCAAATTGTTTGGCATTTTTCATGAAGAACCATCCAAAAACCCTAGTTAACTTAGAAAATCCATATCTTCCTTTAGGTTTAGCTTCTGACTTCCATATTTGGGGAGTGATCTTGTATGTGTTTAGAGTTTGTTTGAGTCCATTTTAAAATTTTTATTATGATGTATTCTTCTGTTTTGTTCATATGCATCTCATACATTCATAAAACCTTAATTTTCTATGTTCATTTGCATTTATCTTTGCATATCTCAATCATGTGAACTTGCCATGACATTCCATGCTCTTGTATGCCATCTTAGACATCTTAAGACATGTTAGAACATAGCTTGAACATTTCTTCATTCATTTGATATGCTTTGCATTCATTACATTTCATGTTTATCCATGTGTTTCTAAGCTTCTAACCATGCTTGTTTTGCATCTCATCCCTTGTATGAACATACATAAGCATATCACATGTCCTTGCATCATTGCATAACAAATTTGCATAGCATATTCACTTCTGGTTTTGATCATTGCATCTTCACTTGCTTTATTTCCTTTTGCTTTGCATCTTATGCATCTCACACTAACATTTCAGGGGCTCATGGTATGTTGTTTGGGATGTGGATTTGCTTCCACATCCTACCTTCTTCTTATCTCTTCATTTGCATATTCTACTTGTATTTGAAGTGAACTTGCTTCACTTGTGCTGTCTTGCTCCTATCTCTTTCTTTTAGGTTACTTATCTTCTACAGGAAGTAAGTAACCTATCCTCCTTTCTCTTCTATTTTCATCTGCTTCTCTTCCTTGGTGGTCTTCTGAAGATTTTTCTCTTTAAGTCTCAAAAACCATAGTAACATCCAAGCATGATAACTTTAGATTTGTATATTGTCTCCCCTTAGTTTTTACCTTTGATTTTCCTTGAGTCTCTCTTCTCATCTCATAATAGACGCTAAACACTTAAAGCTTTAGGACTTTGAATTAGGGTTATAACTGTATCCTTATCTTAGGATGGAGTGTATAACTTTAATCCTTAGTGTTAAACCTTTAATTTGTTTACACCTCTTAATCAAAACACCTAATAACTATTAAGACTTAAGCTTGTAACTTGGGCCTTATATTAGGGTTACATATCTTCCTTATGGTTAAGAGGGACTAACCCTAGTGTTTAATGGACAAGTCCCCCAAAAGCTAGTCTTACAAACATAAAAAACACTTCTTAATCCCACCTTTATTAAAATCCACTTAATAAGGGTTTGTTACCTAATGAATTTAGTCCCTAACCATGGATTAAGTTGAGGAGTCTTCCTCAGCTTAAGTGTTCTCATCTATCATCCTTCTCCTAGGATGGTGTAATGAGTTCACTAATCCTTGATTAGAGATTAAACTCATTACTTAATACTAAACAAAAACTCAAAAAACATCTTAATAATAACAAGTAGGTTAATGATCTTAATCTTATATCATCATGGTTATTAAGTAGGGATCCTCATTTCATGCTTAAGTAGGCTCATTATCCCTAATCAGGGAGGATATAATGAGTTTACAAACCTTGATTTAGGCTTATGCTCATTATTCTATGCAAAACACCAAAAACAATAAAAAACTGAAAACATAAAAACAAACAATAAACGTCTCCTCCGGGATTCTTTTCTCACCACACTCATTCGAAAAACGAGAACTCGCTTCTCCCGTCTAATGCAAGATAATTAGCACTCGAGCTAGACGAGTCACACATTTGAGTATAGACAAGTAAGCAGTTCACATCAAATCATCCAGTCTCTTTGAGTTGAACTACGGTGTTCTGACTTCCTCATTGCACGAGAGGATACATAGGCATAACTTAACAGTTATCGAACAAAGGTCTCTGTGTCTTCCCCCTCTTTCAGCTTTCTTTTCTAAGCCTCAATCTTGAGCATTTCACCTCTTTTCTTTTGCATTGACACTCTGTACATTCTTTTCTCCCTAGCTTTCAATACATAGTCAGCACATACACTACCCCTTTTAAACACAATCAAGCATGCGTGGATCCCGTAGAGTACGACGGACGATCTGGGTGCTAATACATTCCCAGGTCGTAACCAACCCCCTTACTCAGTTTCTTTGGTTCGCAACCGTCTTATCCATACCCTTCCAGGTTTATGCAGCATTACCTTTCCTTCGGGGTAAAAATGCCTAGATGGAGACTCTATTCAACCTCAACCTCCAACATCGTTGACAGTTTGCGTCTGCACCGGGACGAAAGTCCGGGGAGCGACAGCTTGGCGACTCTGCTGGGGATCTACCCTTTGCAACCAGGGCTTCTGGTTCTTTTGAGGGTTTCTCCTAGCGCTTGT
The DNA here is from genome assembly GCA_963966055.1 of Lathyrus aphaca. Lineage (NCBI taxonomy): Eukaryota > Viridiplantae > Streptophyta > Magnoliopsida > Fabales > Fabaceae > Lathyrus > Lathyrus aphaca. The sequence goes on from OZ014521.1 coordinate 366,403,144, forward strand.
TTGTTTATGTTTATGGGGGTGTTATATGCTATATGTGTTTTTGTCTTTGCTTTATTTATTGCTTTCTGTACAGCTTTATTTACTGCATTTACTTTATCGCTTTCATTTACCGCTTTATGCATTTCATTTTATTATCATATTATCTGTGCTAGTTTGCAGGTTTTCTTTGGTGGGAGGGGTATTCTAGTGAGAAAGGTCCAACATAAAGGCCTGAGTGACAGACATAGGATTAGAGTGGCTTCATATTCTTTCCCATTCCAGTTCGGTCTGGTGCGAGAATATGAAAACACGGTTCAGAAATGGGTTTCTTCTTGAGAACTCTGTGCTACGGATTTCCTGTAGTGCTAGGGCTATCTGGGAAGCCTGCTAAGTCTGGATGGCCTTTTTAGATGACCTTCAGCATCTGAAGTGAATTAGAGGAGGATTCTTTATGATTAGGGTAAGCATTGTACCTCCGGGTTAGAAGTGTTTACACTTCTCATAATAGATTCGAATCTGAGGATCTTTGTTCTAGAACAATACCTGTGGGTGGGGTTGTTTACAGGTTTGTAGGATCCCCTGGCCTCAACATACCCTATTACTGGAATTGTTTTAAGATTACACTACTTTGGACTGATTCTATGAAACCCTGGACAAGTGACTCATTAATTGAGTCCCCCACCTGGTTGGTTACTGGTTCTCATACCTTCATCCGGAATTCTGAACACTCATGGACCCTACCAAAAGCAACTAACAATCCATCACCTGATCACAAACCCTTGCATATCATGTAGCATACATCATATTGCATCATTTAACATCTTGTCTATTTGTTTTACAGGGTATCCACATCTTCTTTGGTTTGGTTTTGACCGTTCTTCTACTCAGCTTATCTGCTTCAGCATTTCTTCAGCTATCTTCTTTAGTTATCTTCATCAGCACCCATTGTCAGTATTGATTCAACCAGGAAGAGCAATATCACATACCATTTCTGTGAGTATCCTCTGGCAGGAATCAGACAGATACATGCCCTTATCACCCCTGATCACGTTCCCTTATTCAAAGAGCATTATGGTGGTATCTTGGACATGATCATGGAATTGGACACTTCACAGAGGAGCATGATTCACACTTGTCTTCAGTTATATGACCCTTCTCTCTGTTGCTTCACTTTCCCAGATTTTCAGATAGGCCCTCTGTTGGAAGAGTATTCTATGTTGTTGGGTGTCCCTATCAGAAGAGGAATCCCTTTCAACCATGAGACGACTGCTCCTAATAATGAAGACATATCCAAAGCCTTACATTTGGAAGCCACCATCATTGATCAGCATATGACTTCTAAGGCTGGAATCACAGGCCTTCATTTGGATTTTCTGATCACTCGGGCTACAAAGCAAGCTACAGTAGGAAATTGGGAGACTGTGTGTGCTCTCCTAGATCTTACTATATATGGCATCATTTTGTTTGCAGATGAGCCTAAGTTTGTAAGCAAGAATTCCATCCACATCTTCATGCTCAAGAACCCAGTTCCCACCTTGTTGGGAGATTTCTGTTACTCAGTGCATCAGAGGAATGAGAAGCAAAGGGGAAGACTGGTGAGATGTTGTGCACCTCTCTTCTATGGTTGGTTGATGAGACATATGCCGAAGACGGAAGTTTTCCTGAATCCACATCAGTCAAGGAACTGGGCTAAGAGGATGATTGCCCTTACTTCAGAAGACATCAGGTGGTGTACTCAGAACACCAAGGGCAGGGACATAATTACAAGCTGTGGACAATATCCTAATGTACCTCTTATTGGAGTGAAGGGTTGCATCAACTAAAATCCTTTACTTTTTAAAAGACAGTTGGGATATGCATTGGTACACCCACCTCGAGAGCAAGACTTAGCATAATCTCTTTACTGCGCCTTTCAGAGCAATCATGCCATTGTCCGACAAGCAACCTGAGTTTGGGACAATATACAGACTAAAGGGACTGCTATTTTGGGGAAATGCAACAACATAGCTTCCGTTCAATACACTGAATGGTTGCGTATCAGAGGACAGATCACTCGCATGCCATTCACCCTGGAGGATGTGCCAGGACCATCAACAGTAGAGCCCATAGCCACAGTGAGTCTGGAAGAATTTGAGTAGCTGAGAAAGAGGAATGCCCAGCTTTATGAAGCTTTAAAGAAGACCCTTTGGGAAAGATTGATGGACTTCTAGACATTGAGAGGTTAGAGAAGCTCCGTACAAAAATCAAACATTTTCATGATCATAAGCCAGGTTCGAGCCAATCACCTGCAAACATCAGAATCACACCACCAGCAATATACAAAATTTATCCCCCGCAGACGAAGCCAAAATACTTTTTGCACTCTCAATATAGATACTTGTTCATACTTACATATTCTTTTTTGACACTTGTCCGTGTCTTGCACTTACTTCCCCAACAGGTCAAACACTTGTACATACTTATACATAATCCTCTGATACTCGTCCGTATCTTGTATGTATCATCTCCTCAGAAGATTAAGACTCATCTGTGTTCCTTGCTTAACCGATTGATACTCGTCCGTATCATCATCCTTAAACACGTTTTAGCATTGTTTCTATCGATACTCGTCCGTATCGTGGTCCCGAGGATGCTCTTCTGCATCTTTAGTCTATACACACTCTCAAACACTTTTACCGTTTATTTCAAAGCGTAAGCACTCGTCCGTGTCTACCATTCCCCCAGTAAGTCACCAACAAAACAATCTCTTTTGTCCGGAATTCGTCCTATGTCGCGATATTTTCGGCAGCCGCCCCCTGCCAGGTGATCGTCCTTCACCTTTGGATGACCATCCCTCATCCTTTTCCCAGTGGAGTCCCCATTGTTGTAACTTTCTATCCGGCATTCGTCCTATGTCGCGATATCTTTTTAGCAGCCGTCCCCTGCTAGGTGATCGTCCTTCACCTTATGATGACCGTCCCTCATCATTTATCCGATGGCCGTCCCCATCATTGATCTTTGTTATCCAGCATTCGTCCTATGTCGAGATAATCTCCAATAGAGCAGTCATACCCTGCTAGGTGATCGTCCTTCACCTCTTGATGATCGTCCTTCATCATGCTTATCCGATGGGCGTCCCCATCGTTGATCTTTTCTATCCGGCACTCATCCTATGTCGCGATATCTCTTCAACAGCCGTCCCCTACTAGGTGATTGTCCTTCACCTTTTGATGACTTTCCCTCATCATTATTTCATTTATTCTTTTACCCGATGGTCATCCCCGTCGCGGTTTATTTACCCTTTAACCTGATGGCCGTCCCCGTCAGTGCTTTCCTCATTTCTTTAATCCCCATAGAGTTTTTACCCGATGGTCGTCCCCGTCGTGGTCTTTTCCTTTATCTTGATGATCGTCCTTCATCAGTTTACCCGATGGCCGTCCCCGTCGCGGTCTCTTTTTCCCAGCATGATGGCCATCCCCGTCATTGGTTTACTTACCGTTTTTCATCTCTAGCAGTCGTCCTCTGCTCGATGGTCGTCCTCCATCGCTTTCATTTGATACCCATACCATACTGCCTGTTACAATTTATATCCCTTTTCTTCTTTTAATAGAGTGCAAATTTTGGACTATCTTGGTATTCAACCACAAGTTATCTTGTTTGTCTGTTAAGCCAGGCGCTTACACCCTGCACAGCTAACTCATGCTTGAATATGGGCAGCTGTAAACACCCTATATTTTCCCTCTCTTTTTTCTCACACCATGGCTTATGATCTGTCATATTGCATTTGCATAATCATACCACCTCACATTGCATATTTGTTTCACTGCATAAGTTGCATAATTAGGGTTTGTGATCAGGAGAATCCCATAAGTGATCTGAGTAATCTCAAAGGTCTTGAAGCATTCAAGATGGTCCATGAGTTTTCTATGGTCATATTATGCTCCCCAAAGTTCATTAAAGTCAAAACATCACAAAGCATTACACAGGCATGGAGGCAGGCTGAAGATTTCCTGCACAGATGACCTAAAATTAGGGTTTTGGGTTTGAGGCCCTTAACCTCAATTTTTTGATAATTCTTGAATCCAATGGTCTTTATATGTTATAAGGATCATTTGTACCAAATTTGATGAAGAAATTCATTGTGGAAGTCATCTGATCAACTGGTAACGTATTGTGCAAGAAAAGTCAGAATCAGGGCATTTGAGGCCACCACAAATGGTACCAAAGGGTCATCTTCATAATTTTGAGGTTCTATAATCTTTATTTGATCTTAGAAGTGGTTATAAGTTCACAAGATTGAATAATTTCAAGCCATTTGCAAAATTTCCATTTTTGGGCATGACTTGTAATGAAAACTTTCCATTTTGGGAAAGATTTTCTACCTCCTCTTTCTTGATCAAAAAGGCTTCAAATGAAAAATCTTTAAGCATGAAAGTTGTAGATTGGATCTTCCCATTTTCAAAAATTACAAGAAATCCTCTTGATTCATCCTAGAACTCAAGATATGATGTTTCAAAGTTGGGAAAAATCTTATAATTTTCAAGTATGTGCCAAAGAGGGATTTTTGAAAAACCTAGTTTTAAGATTTCTAATGACCTCTAATTCACTTCTAAGCTTCATAACATGATAATGCAACATTGCTTGACCAAATTTGTGCCTTGGATCACAAGTTTCCATGGATCATTTTCACAAAATTTCCAAAGAGGGAAAATTGCAAAACATATGATATCTCTTGCATCAAGTGTTACAGCTCATCAAGATCAATCCAAGGGCTCTCCACAATGCTAGCTGAGGCAGGAGAAGCCATAAGAACACCTCTGACCCGTGCCATACTTATGGTACACCAAATTTGACTTTGTTGCAAATTGGGTCATACTAATCACACTATGCCACAACAACTCTCTGGCACATCAACATGACTTATGTGGACATCAGGAACCTCATTTCATACAACACGCAAGCCTGAAACCTCACATACACTCAGAATCACAAAAAACCTCAAAAACCTTCATCTCTTCGAAACTCATCACACAGCCATCAATACTCCAAACTTCTTCCACCAATCAACTCAAAAACACTCAAAGATCAAAAACCACCCTTCACAATGGCTTAAAAGGCACTGAATCACAAACACGATTTTTGCCTTAGCAGAACTGAAACTCTCAAACCAGCTCATATAAACTCCATCTAAGTATTTCAGAAGCACAAGGGGATCCATTGGAGTGGTTTTGCACAAGAGAGGAGGTCAGAAAGCTCCAGATTAGAAAGCTCCAACTCAGGTAGTCACCAAGAACTTTTTTCCAGAACTCTTATTTTAAGTTAAATGTGAAAAAGTATGCTTCCCTGATCATTGTGATGTCTTTATTTTTGAAAATGATTGAGAAATGAGTGTGTATCGTGCTTCTGAAATTTTTAACCTAAAGCTTGTTTTATTCGATTCAGTTGATTCATGAAATATAAATTGTTTTTGATGATTCATTCTTGTTTAATGTTGTTTGGGGATGCATTCTGGAGATTTTGGGGGTTTAGGGTAGCTTGTAGAGAGAGATAGAGTGAGGAGCCCGCCGGAGAAGACGACTGGAGCTCTTCTCCGGCCGCCTGAAAGTGTTTAACCCTATTCTCATTAATTAGGCTCGTTTGAATTCTGACCCTTGGATCTTGTGGTTACCGCGCGAATGAATGGTTCAGATGCTTCATTAAAACCCTAACCCATTTTAATTAATATTAATTAATTTAATTAAGTTAATTAGCTCAGAATGAATCCCTGCCACACAAACACACGCCAAACCTCAACTTCAAATCTCAGCCTCTGATTTTGCATACTTTTTAATTTCCTTTTATTTTCTTGCATTTCTTTTCATATATTTATTAAAAATAGCAAATTAATTTATAAAATCATCATTTTCTGCATTTTTATTTCAAATATTTTTCTAAACTCAAAAATATTTTTATTTTTAATTTTTGCATTAAAAATTGATTTTTAAATCATTTAAATGTTTTATTTAATTAATTAATTGATTTTAATAATTAAAAATACATTTAGGTATCTAAAAATCACAAAAAAATTCATGAAGTATTCTTAGGTATTTAGAACAATTTACAAACCCATCACACAAATTTCTTTTTAGGATTGATCATGTTTTCACAATTTTCTTTGAATTAGGGTTCATAAATTCACATTTTTCTAACCCTAACTTGAAAAAATCATTTCTGATCAACCATGATGAGTTTGCATTTGTTTCTTTTTGCATTGTTTCATACTTTGCATCTAGTATCTAGGTTATTTAACTCATAATTTTGCATTGCATTTTCAAATTGTTTGGCATTTTTCACGAAGAACCACCCAAAACCCCTAGTTAACTTAGAAAATCCATATTTTCCTTTAGGTTTAGCTTCTGACCTCCATCTTTGGGGAAAGATCTTGTATGTGTTTAGGGTTTGTTTGAGTCCATTTTCAAATTTTTATCATGATGTATGCTTCTTTTTTGATCATATGCATCTCATACATTCATAAAACCCTAATTTTCTATGTTCATTTGCATTCATCTTTGCATATCTCAATCATGTGAACTTGCTATGACATTCCATGCTCTTGTATGCCATCTTAGATATCTTAAGACATATTAGAACGTAGCTTGATCATTTCTTCATTAATTTGATATGCTTTGCATTCATTACATATCATGTTTATCCATGTGTTTCTAAGCTTCTAATCATGCATGTTTTGCATCTCATCCCTTGTATGAACATACATAAGTATCTCACATGTCCTTGCATCATTGCATAACACATTTGCATAGCATATTCACTTCTGGTTTTGATCATTGCATCTTCATTTTCTTTATTTCCTTTTGCTTTGCATCTTATGCATCTCACACTAACATTTCAGGGGCTCATGTTAAGTTGTTTGGGATGTGGATTTGCTTCCACATCCTACCTTATTCTTATCTCTTCATTTGCATATTCTACTTGTCTTTGAAGTGAACTTGCTTCACTTTTTCTCTCTTTCTCCTATCTCTTTCTTTTAGGTTACTTATCTTCTACAAGAAGTAAGTAACCTATCCTCCTTTCTCTTCTCTTTTCATCTGCTTCTCTTCCTTGGTGGCCTTCTGAAGATTTTTCTCCTTAAGCGTCACAAACCATAGGAACATCCAAGCATGATAACTTTAGAGTTGTATATAGTCTCCCCTTAGTTTTTACCTTTGAGTTTCCTTGAGTCTCTCTTCTCATCTCATAATCAGAGGCTAAACACTTAAAACTTTAGGACATTGAATTAGGGTTATAATTGTATCCTTATCTTAGGATGGAGTGTATAACTTTAATCCTTATTGTTAAACCTTTAATTTGTTTACACCTCTTAATCAAAACACCTAATAACTATTAAGACTTAAGCTTGTAACTTGGGCCTTATATTAGGCTTACATCTTTTCCTTATGGTTAAAAGGGACTAACCCTAGTGTTTAATGGACGAGTCCCCCTCAAGCTAGTCTTGCAAACATAAAAAACACTTTTTAATCGCAGCTTAATTAAATCCACTTAATAAAGGTTTGTTACCTAATGAATTTAGTCCCTAACCATGGATTAAGTTGAGGAGTCTTCCTCAGCTTAAGTGTTCTCATCTATCATCCTTCTCTTAGGATGGTGTAATGAGTTCACTAATCCTTGATTAGAGATTAAACTCATTACTTAATACAAAACAAAAACCCAAAAAACATCTTAATAATTACAAGTAGGTTAATGATCTTAATCCTATATCATCATGGTTATTAAGTTGGGATCCTTATCTCATGCTTAAGTAGGATCATTATCCCTAATCAGGGAGGATATAATGAGTTTACAACCCTTGATTTAGGCTTAAGCTCATTATTCTATGCAAAACACCAAAAACAATAAAAAACTGAAAACACAAAAACAAATAATAAACGTATCCTCTGGGATTCTTTTCTCACCACACTCATTCTAAAAACGAGAACTCGCTTCTCCCGTCTAATGCAAGATAGTTAGCACTCGAGCCAGACGAGTCACACATTTAAGCATAGACAAGTAAGTAGTTCACAACAAATCATCCAGTCTCTTTGAGTCGAACTATGGTATTATGACTTCCTCATTGCACGAGAGGATACGTAGGAATAACTTAACAGTTATCAAACAAAGGTCTTTGTGTCTTCCCCCTTTTTAGCTTTCTTGTCTAAGCCTCAGTCTTGAGCATTTCACCCCTTTTCTTTTGCACTGACACTTTGTACATTATTTTCTCCCTAGCTTTTTATACACAGTCAGCACATACACTACCCCTTTTAAACACAATCAAGCATGCGTGGATCCCGTCGAGTACGACGGACGATCTGGGTGCTAATACCTTCCCAGGTTGTAACCAACCCCCTTACTTAGTTTCTTTGGTTCGCAACCGTCTTATCCATACCCTTCTAGGTTTATGCAGCATTACCTTTCCTTCGGGATAAAAATGCCTAGCTGGCGACTCTCTTCAACCTCAACCTCCAACATCGCCGACAGTTCGCGTCTGTCCCTGGACGAAAGTCCGGGGAGCAACACAGAGGAACTTCACATACCAACTCCAGAAGTTTCTATGAAGAAGACCAAGAAAAGGAAAGCTTTTGAGTGAACTTCTCAGAAGACACCAAAGCTGGCAAAAAAGAAAGGTAATCCTTCCTCTTTTGTTTCTGTTATAGAGTTAGTGATAACGACAACATCTGATCTCCCTCCACCAGAAAATCCTCCTTTTGATACCACTACCTCTGATATTCTTGTCTCTTCTAACCCAATAACTTCTGAAGCCCCATCCTCTGTGATCCCAAACACTGAAACTCTTCTACCTGATATTTTACAACCTTCTGCAATACCATCTTCTAAATTCCCTTTTTCTAATGTTCCCCAACCAGAAATTCCTCAAACCTCTGAGAACATCCCACAACCTGAAATCATCCAACCAGAATCCATTCGGCTTCAATCTTCTTAACTTGAAAACATATCACCCTCTCCAAAACCTTCTGAACATCACTCACCACAAACCTTAGATGATTTTGACATGCCTATTAATCCAACCCCTCCATTTGATCCCAACAATACTTCCTTTGTTGAAACCCACTCAGAACTTCAACAAGTTCTTTCTGACATTGATGTTTTCCCCCATACATTGCAGCCTTTCAATCTCAAGCTTCTAATCCACCACCACCTACCATAACTCAAACAATTACTGGCATCAACTATCCCCTGAACCCGTCCTTTCCTACACTTGCTTTTGGCATTCCTACCATAGCAGAAGAATCTTTATCTTTTTATGAATCTACTCCTCCTAGATAACCACATTTATGCTGATGAACCTTCTGCACAAACTTCTACTTAAGCTGCTACTTCTGTTGAAGAGACTCCTCCAACTTCCTTGGTATTGAAAACTTTGGAAGAACTGAAGAAAGAAAATGAGTTTGTGAAGCTCAGATTGGACAAGCAAGATGAGACAAACTATGAACTTAAGAACATGATTGGTCAACAGGTGGAGTCAACTTCTCAGATCAAGACTCTTCTAGAAGCGTTTTTCACAAAGCTAAATCCCCAACCTTAGGTCATGTTTTATATGTTTTTCTGTCTGTTTTTTTCTTATATGATGTTCTCACATGTCTATTCTGATTAATCAAGAAGATCTAGTGTTTTGGTTATTTTTATATATCTTTTTCTGATTATCTGCTTTTTGAATAATGATAAAAAGGGGGAGAACACGTAAACCATTTTGATCCATAACACCTTACCAAGGCTAAGCCACAAAAATCCTAAAATTCATACAAATTTTGTTTTAATGTTTAAGAACAGGATAAGTATTTAACTCAGGGGGGGCGTCTACTCTAAGAACTTCTCATAGAAAATTATGAAGGATCATCTCAACATCTCTAAGGGAGTTTTCTATTACTTTTTGTCCGTTTGTTCTTAATCAAAATACAATGTTTTGTCATCATCAAAAAAGGGGAGATTGTAAGAACAAGATTTTGATTCTACCTCTCTAATAAAGTTTTGATGATAACAATTAATCTAAGAACAAAACATGATACCTAAAAAATATTATATTCTATGTGCATGACAGAAGTTCTAGCAAAAAGAAAATGTTCTAAATGCTCAACATCTTCTAAAGCGAAACTTTTACTTCAAAGAAGATCTGATCGAAAGTCTATAGAAGATCTCATCCTTTATGCAAAATAAGTTGCGATATACATATATATACTCTGATATGGAATATGCAAGTTCTGATTCTCAAAATCAGGCATATTTATTAAAGAATCAGGAATAACGACTAAAGACAAATATCTTTATTTTTGGAAGGCTTTAATGGTATTTATCAAACAACCAAAAATAGCACAAGATATCTCCAACGAATCTTTTCCTTCAAATCTATATAAATGAAAAACCTGAAGAATTTTGGCTCTCTCTCTCACTCTCTCGTGCAAAATCTTACGAACCAAATTCTCTAATATTCTTTCAATCGTAAAAACTATCACAATAGTGATAATAGCTTATTAGAAGCATTTTCTTGTTACACTTTAGATTGAATCATTGTAATTTTCCTTGAGTGACTAAGTGTAGTCAGTAGACTCAAGAAGACTTTGACAGTAGGTCTTAGTGATTGTAATCCTTATTTGATTAGTGGATTAAGACCTCATTGAGAGAGAAGAAATCACCTTGGCAGGTGGAATGGATGTAGTTTGAGTTCAAACGAACTAGGATAAATCAAAGTGTTATTTTCCTTTATTTTTTAGAAAACCTAATTCCAACCCCCTTCCTTGTGTTTTTCCACCTTCAGTAACAAGCAGCATAATCGTGATCGATATCGTGATATTAACTCAAGAAAGCATACATCTCAACTAGAGACTTTTGAATCCAGCGGACATCATAAATCTTGAACAAACCATAACAACCATCAACCATGTTCACAGACGTATTACCATGTTTCAGAAGCGAATTTGTCTTCACATTTGGATTAACATCATTGAAAGACAAAACATTGCTCCTTATCCATTTCTGCACATCAAACTTCAATGGAAAACAATTCTCAATATCGTGCCCCGGAGCACCTTGATGTAAAGCACAGTGAGCTTTTGGCTCATACCACCATGGAATAATCTCTGGAACTGGAGGTGGGGAACGTGTTTGCACAAGATTCTTCTCAATCAGTGATGGAAGCAAATTTGTATACAACATTGGAATGGAATCAAAGCTCGGCTTTGAATAACCCTGTTGATTACCTCTTTGTTGCACAAAAAGCTGTTGTTAATGAGGCTGATATTTTGGAGCTACTGGCATAGTTGGAGTCACATTAATCATCGAAGTTACAAAAGCTACGTGTTGCTGATGACGATTCTCGCGGCGACGAGGTCTTCAATAACTTTCAAAAAACACAATATTAGTCCCACCTTATATCTTCTTACCAAATTTGAACCTCTTAGAACTAGAACCATTACTACTTTCTTTGCCCAATCATCCCTCACAGATACCTTCTTCTAGTCGCATCCCCATATTCACCATCTCAGTGAAATCAGATGGAGCATTTGCAATCATATTCTCATAGTAGAAAGAACTTAAAGTCTTGAAAAAGATCTTTGTCATCTCTTTCTCTTCCAAAGGGGGAAGAATCTGGGCTACAAGCTCGCGCCATCTTTGCGCATAATATTTAAAAGTTTCTTTGTCTTTCTGAAACATAACATGTAGCTAATCTCTGTATGGTGACATATTAACATTATACTTGTATTGCCTAACAAAATCCTCTCCAAAATCATTGAAAGTCTTGATTTGGCTACTCCAAATCCATATACCATCTCATAGCTACACCTGTCAGACTGTCTTGAAAATAATGAATTATAAACTGATCATTCTCTATCTGAGAAGACATTTTCCTAGCATACATGATCAGGTGACTTAGAGGACAAGAATTGCCCTTATACTTCTCAAATTCAGGCAACTTGAACTTGTGCGGAACCTTGACATTATGAACCAAACATAGGTCATAAGAATCTTTACCAAACAAATCCTTATGCCTCAAAGCCTTCATCTCTTTCTGCATTTCTGCAAAATGGCCTTGAAAGTCATCAAACCTCTCATTCACACCAGCTCCTTCATTGGGCTCAGCATGGTAAATCACTTCATTAAGGTGCGGAGTAGTATTAATCACAGGTGATGCCATAGTCATCACCGGGTAAATAGGAACAAATGTGTAACACCCGATTTTCTACCTGATAATTATATAAAGATCAGAGTTATAAAATTTTCAATTTAAAACGGGATATCACATTTTCAACTTAAAAATCAGTGACTTAATAAATAGTAAAAAAAGATACATAACACATTCAAGGAGAACTCCTAAATAATCATATAGTCTTAAAAATAATACAATTTTATTAAATACCACAGAGCGGATTCAATACTCAAATCATAATATCTTTAACCAACTAAATTCAACTTAAAATAAATCAACAAAGTAGTCTTCGACAATTCTACTTAAATTTGCCCTCACCCATTTACGCCATGGCTTGTGATCATTTCATATGCATAAACACAATCATACCATCTCATATCACATTTTTGATTCACTGCATAGATTCAAAGTCATCTGCATCTAGGGTTTGTGATCTGAGTAATCCAAAAGCTTCTTGAGCCACTCCAAAAGTCATCAATCACTTCAAAGGGGTCCATGTGTGTTCAAGCATCATATTATATCCTCTCAAAGTCAAGAATACCAAAGAATCACAAGAACTGGGATTGATATGGATGCAAAGCCAAGTTTGACTGCACAGTTGACCTAAAATTAGGGTTTTGGTTTCAAAGGCCATAAATCCAATTTTTTTTGGTCATTCTTGTTTCTATTGGTCTCTATATGGTATAGGAAGTATGCATATCAATTTTTATGAAGAAATTCCATGGGGAGGTCATCTGATCAAGAGTTGACTTTTCAGACAAGTCTGTGCAAAATCAGGGCATCTGAGGCCCCCAATGACCCAACCAAGGGGTGATCTTCATCATTTTGAGTGTATTTGATCTTTATTTAATCATGTAAGAAGGTTGAAGTTCACAAATTCAAGAATTACAAGTTTTTGCAAAGTTGACTTTTTAGGGCATGGTTGACTTTTAATGAAATGTCATTTTATGCAACTTTTTCAACCCTTCCTTTTTGATCCAAAAATGCTTCAAATGGAAAAACTTTGGTCATGAAAGTTGTAGATTAGATCTTTCCCTTTTCAAAAAGTACAAGAACATGACCTAATTCATTTTGGATCAAAAGTTATGGTGTGTCAAAGTTGGCAAAAATCACTAATTTTCAAAATATGCACCAAATGAGAAACTTGCAAAAACTTTGTACCAAGGCATTTGTGACTTCTAATTCATGTCTAACCATTACACAAACATCACATGTGACCTAAAAGTCAGAATGGAACAAGAGTTTCTCATGTGTCATGGCCTTGGGAGCAAGGTATTTCCATGTGAACTAAAAGTGAGCAAGTTGCAAAACCATCATCACACTTCCATCCACTTGCTGCCTATGATGCTGAACCATTCTAGCCTTTCCCTCACACCATGCTACGCAGCCCACACCACTTGTACTAGCCTAGAGAAACTACAACAACACCAATAACAACAATCAGCAAAGGCCGTTCCAACAGAGACCTTCTCAGGCCAATAGGGTGATCGATCCGATCCCTATGCCCTATGCAACACTATTGCCACAACTCCTGAAACTCAACCTAGTTGAGCTAAGGACGTTGGCACCCCCAGATCCTAATAGTCTACCCAGGAATTACGACTCCAACGCCAGATGTGCTTTTCATTCAAATTCACCTGGCCACAGTACAGAAAAGTGCAGAGCCTTGCATATGAAGGTACAAGACTTGGTGGACTCTAAGGCTCTGGATTTTGCACCACCACCAAATGTTAACAAAAACCCTATGCCACACCACGGAGGTCCCAGAATTAATGCTATTGAAGAAGACAAGCCGTCTTATTTAATAACCAGTGTGGGTCAGATTCGGACACCGTTGGTAGAGATTAAGGCTCAACTCCTCGAATGTCAAATGTTCCCGGGGTGTGAGCTAGGGTGTGCTTACTGTAACATTTCAGTGAATGGTTGTGATAACTTGAGGGATGGCATAGATGGTCTCATCCAGAGCGGCCTACTTCAAATTACAACATCAATTCCAACAAATCTAGCAATCTCATCAGCAACAATTCCATTATCTCCTACAACTGCAACAACCATTGTTCCCGACAACTCTTCGGCTTCATCAACAAATGTTTCATCTGTCATTTCAACTGACCAGATATCAACAAACGTTCCTTCTACAGCTTCAGCACCACTTCATTTTGAAACTCCTACAACAACAACACCCATCCTTCCGACAATGTCTCCTACAACACCAGCAGCAAACAATGAAGATGTCTCAACCGTTACCATTTATTACGATCCTGAGAATAATTCTGCCTACAACTCACAAAGTGCTACTCCCATCAGAGCACCAGTCACGATATATTATGATCCACAGATTATCACAGTCCCTTCCGCAGCTGCAATCAGTCCAGTCACTGTCACAGTGCCTGGGCCAGTACATTATGAAAGCAATAATGCCATCCCCTGGCATTACGGCTCTGATTTATACTGCGAAGGACAAAAAATCACTTTTGAATCATCAACCCCTGCACCACAAATAGACAATGTGGGAGGAGGCGGAGGCTTCACTCGAAGCGGACGTCTCTTTGCTCCAGAAATTCAAAGACCCACTGCCGAAGCAGAAGATGCTGCCAAGGCAAAAGGGAAAAGCTTGGTGCAGGAGGAGCAGATTGTTAAAGAAGCTTTGAAAACACCCTTTGATCAAGAAGTTGATGAGTTCATGAGAATCATCAAGAAAAGTGATTACAAAATAGTGGATCAGCTTCATCAGACGCCTTCCAAGATCTCTATTCTATCATTGCTCATGTGCTCCGAAGCCCATCGGAACGCACTACTAAAAGTCTTGCACGCAGCTTATGTGCCTGAAGAGATCACAGTCAATCAGTTGGAAGCTGTGGTAGGAAATGTTAATGCTAGTCATGGACTAGGGTTCACCAACACTGATTTGACTACGGAAGGCCGCAATCATAACAAGGCTTTGCACATTACCATGGAATGTAAAGGTGCAGTCCTTTCCCATGTGCTGGTAGACACGGGGTCGTCCCTTAATGTCTTACCTAAAAAAGCCCTTGTGAAGCTAGAGTATGACGGATTGGCATTACGACCCAGCAACTTGGTGGTGAGAGCCTTTGATGGCTCTAAGAGATCGGTTCTGGGAGAGATTGAGTTGCCTATAACGATTGGCCCACAAACTTTCAAAACGACCTTCTACGTGATGGATATACAGCCTGCCTACAGCTGCCTATTGGGTAGGCCATGGATTCACGCCGCTGGCTCCGTGACCTCAACCCTTCACCAGAAGTTAAAATTCGAGTGGGAGGGTCAAGTCGTTACTATCTGTGGAGAGGAGGATATTTTTGTCAGCCATCTGGCTACCTACAAATACATTGAGATGGATGGGGAGATCCATGAAACAATGAGTCAAGGGTTCGAGGCCTTGAACGTAAATGAAACTTCTGCTGTACCTGGAACATCAATGACATCATACCAACAAGCCCGGAAGGTTGTTGAAGAAGGAAATGCCCAAGGCTGGGGCAAACTGCTACCTGTGGAGAAGAAAGAGGATAGATTTGGGTTGGGTTACAAACCAACTCAACAAGATCAAGCAGAGGCTGCTAAGGAGCCCAGCTTTGTTAGTGGGGGGATGCTCACCCCTGATGCTGTCAACAATTTGGAAGACGAGGATGAAAGCGACTGCAACCTGGAGAATTGGATTCGTCCAAAGGTCCCGGGGAGCAGTATCTCAAACTGGTCTTCCCAGGAAATTATAAGAGTTACTCCTGCAGAGTAATTATTATTTCCTGTATATTTTTAGCATGCATCAAGTCTTGCATCTTGCCCAAGATGACAAGACTCATTTTGTAATCGGGCCATCTGTAATTTTTGTGCAACAAGATTAATCAATGAAATATCAGACATCTTTTTGCAAATGAGTCGTTTTTCTTTTCCATTCACTGTTTTTCCGTTTTTCTTTTTGTACAAAAAATAAATGGCAGTGTTTTCAAAATGACAACTTTATTTCACTTTTCTAAACAAGATTAAAATCAAATCACTAAAATGAACAAACTAAACCCTTGCAGAGTGTGCCTTCCAAACAGCACCGACAACAGCACGGCTATGACTTCGTATGACTTTGACAATCCAATCAATCAAGCTGATGAAGGGGTTGAAGAAGAATATGAGCTTCCTGAAGAACTAGCCAGGTTGTTAAGACAAGAGGAAAAGGTTATTACTCCTCACCAGGAGGAGGTTGAAACGATCAATCTTGGTACAGATGAAGACGTGAAAGAAGTTAAAATCGGGGCCTGCTTACAAGACTCAGTGAAGAGACAACTGATTGACCTGCTTCAAGAGTATGTGGACGTGTTTGCTTGGTCTTACCAAGATATGCCAGGGTTGGACACTGACATTGTTGTGCACAAGCTGCCTTTAAGGGAAGAATGCCCACCGGTCAAACAGAAATTGCGCCGCACTCGCCCAGACATGGCAATGAAAATCAAAGAAGAGGTGCAAAAGCAGTGGGACGCCGGGTTCCTTGCTGTAACTAGCTATCCACCGTGGGTTGCTAATATAGTACCTGTGCCTAAGAAAGACGGCAAAGTAAGGATGTGTGTTGACTACCGGGATCTGAACAGAGCTAGCCCAAAAGATGATTTCCCATTACCTCACATTGATGTATTGGTGGATAATACGGCTCAGTTCTCGGTATTCTCCTTCATGGATGGATTTTCAAGATACAATCAGATTAAAATGTCACCTGAAGACATGGAGAAGACAACCTTCATCACACCCTGGGGCACGTTCTGCTACAAGGTAATGCCATTTGGGCTCAAGAATGCCGGTGCAACATATCAACGGGCTATGGTAACATTATTCCACGATATGATCCATAAAGAAATCGAATGTTATATGGATGATATGATTGCCAAGTCCCTCACTGAAGAAGACCACCTGGTAAATCTGCTAAATCTATTCAAGCGTCTGAGGAAGTACCAACTGAAGTTGAACCCCAACAAATGCACATTCGGGGTGCGATCTGGTAAGCTGCTGGGTTTTATTGTGAGCGAGAAAGGAATTGAGGTTGACCCTGATAAAGTCAAAGCTATTCAAGAGATTCCTGCGCCAAAGACGGAGAAAGAAGTTCGAGGGTTCTTAGGTCGATTGAACTACATTTCAAGGTTCATATCTCACCTTACAGCAACCTGTGAACCCTTGTTCAAACTGTTGAGAAAAGAACAGACGGTCAGGTGGAACGAAGACTGCCAGAAGGCTTTTGACAAGATCAAGGAATACTTACAAGAGCCTCCAATCCTTATGCCTCCAGTTGAAGGAAGACCTCTGATAATGTACTTAACAGTATTAGAAGAGTCAATGGGGTGTGTGCTGGGCCAGCATGACGAGTCTGGTCGAAAAGAGTATGCAATATACTACCTAAGCAAAAAGTTTACCGACTGTGAACAACGTTATTCACTGCTCGAGAAAACTTGTTGTGCTTTAGCGTGGGCTGCTCGCCGACTGAGGCAGTATATGTTGACCCACACTACTTTGTTGATCTCAAAGATGGATCCAGTTAAGTACATATTTGAGAAGCCAGCTCTTACCGGACGGGTTGCAAGATGGCAAATGATCCTTACAGAATATGACATCCAATACACATCTCAGAAAGCCATCAAGGGCAGTGTATTGTATGAATATCTTGCTGAGCAACCCATTGATGATTACCAACCTATGAGATTTGACTTCCCTGATGAAGACATCATGTTCATAAAAGCAAAAGATCATGAAGAGCCTGTTCACACTGAAGGGCCTAACCCGGAAGAAGAATGGACTATGATGTTTGATGGGGCTGTTAACATGAATGGTCGTGGTGTTGGTGCAGTACTCATTACACCTAAAGGAGTTCACATGCCTTTCTCGGCGAAGCTCACTTTCAATTGCACTAACAACGAAGCTGAATACGAAGCTTGCATTATGGGTCTTGAGGAAGCCATTGACCTCAGGATCAAGACATTGACCGTATTCGGAGATTCAGCTCTGGTAATCAATCAGACCAATGGCAAATGGTACACCCACCAGGATCATCTGATACCTTACAGGGATTATACAAGGAGGTTATTGACTTTCTTCACAACAGTCAAGCTTGAGTATATCCCTCGGGACGAGAATCAGTTCGCAGATGCTCTGGCTACCATTTCATCTATGATCAAAGTTCAGGCTGCCAACTTTGTACCTCAAATTTCAGTGTCCAGACTTGACAGACCAGCATATGTGTTCGCAGCAGATGTTGTTAAAGATAATAAGCCTTGGTTCCATGACATTAAGTGCTTCTTGGAGGACCAAACATACCCACCTGGGGCATCATCCAATGATAAGAAGACTTTGAGAAGGCTTGCCGGTAGTTTCTTCCTGAACACTGATGGTTCCCTGTACAAGAGAAACTTTGATATGGTACTCCTCAGATGCGTCGACAGAACAGAAGCAGACTTGTTGATGCATGAAGTGCACGAAGTATCCTTTGGTACCCATGCGGGAGGACATGCCATGGCTAAAAAGTTGCTAAGATCAGGTTATTATTGGATCACAATGGATGCCGACTGTTGTGCCTATGCCAGAAAATGCCATAAATTCCAGATTTATGCGGATAAGGTGCATGTGCCTCCCAATCCTTTGAATGTGATGTCTTCACCTTGGCCCTTTGCTATGTAGGGCATTGACATGATTGGCAAGATTGAGCCAACTGCTTCGAATGGCCACAGATTCATCCTGGTTGCCATTGACTATTTCACCAAGTGGGTTGAAGCAGTATCTTATGCAAGTGTCAGAAGACAAGTGGTAGCCAGATTTCTGAAAAGAGATATCATCTGTCGGTACGGAGTTCCCGAGCGAATCATTACTGATAATGGTTCCAACTTGAACAACAAAATGATGGCAGAGCTGTGCCGGGACTTCAAGATCCAACACCACAATTCTTCTCCTTACAGGCCAAAGATGAACGGCGTTGTTGAGGCAGCAAATAAGAATATCAAGAAGATTGTGCATAAGATGGTAGTCACCTACAAAGACTGGCATGAAATGCTACCATTTGCCTTGCATGGGTACCGAACGTCAATCAGGACATCCACTGGGGCAACACCGTATCAACTTGTGTATGGAAGCAGTCCTACCGGTTGAAGTTGAATTACCCTCTCTACGGGTATTGATGGATGTTAAGCTGAACGAAGCAGAATGGGTCAGGTCCCGATACGAACAACTAAGTCTGATTGAAGAGAAAAGATTGGCTGCAATCTGTCATGGGCAGTTGAATCAGAAGAGAATGAAGAAAGCCTTCGATCAGAAAGTCAGGCACCGAGGGTACCGAGTAGGAGATCTTGTGCTGAAGAGAATCCTTCCTCCTCATACAGACCACAGGGGCAAATGGACTCCAAATTATGAAGGACCATTCGTAGTAAAGAAAGTTTTCTCTGGTGGAGCACTGATGCTCAGCACCATGGATGGTGAAGATTTCCCGTCCCCTGTGAATTCAGATGCAGTTAAAAAATACTTCGCATAAAAATGACCCGCTGGACACAAAAACAGAATGTAAGTCCAGGCAAAAATAGGGCATCCCGGCAAGTCAAAAACAGAATAAAAGACTGGGGCAAAAATAAGGGAAAATAAACAAAAAAATGTACACCCACTAAGTTGAAAAGCCACGTTGGACAGCTCAGGCAAAAAAATGGGTACCCCGATGGATTGAAAACCCGAAAGGGCGATCCATGCAAAATAAGGGAATAAGTGAACAACTGCATTCTGAATTCGTCTGTATCGTTTACAACTTGGTAAGTTTCGAAAGGATCAAGCTCCAATCAGAGTCAACATTCTTCAGAAAGCAAGATGAGAAGAACGTCAAAAGTCATACGGGTCATAGTAAAGAGGAAGCTCCTTAAAGCGTCATCAACATTGCCAGCATTTTGTTTCTCAATTTGTAACAATCTCCTCATTTCAGGGGATATGTTCCTTTGACTGTATCTCGCCAATTCAGGGCATTTGAATTAATAAAATCAGATTTTCAGTCATGTCTCGTCTTGTACATTTTTATTTTGCAAAAAAATGTCTGATGTCTTAAAAGAAAAAACTGATTGCATAGAATACAGATGTTTATCTTCAAAAGTACAAACACATGCTTGCAGGAAATATACTTACTCTCAGAAGCGTCTAACTCCTATGACGAAATCCGGTAAGGGATACCTCGGGATTACTTGTGCGTTTCTATATCTTTGCAGGATTGCAGGTATCCGAACGCAACTTGGGGCATGAAAGCTTCACTCCAGCAAGTTGACAAATCAACACTCAGCCTTAGCACCCAAAGTGTCTCTCCCCAGCCGAGTTGCCACTTATTACCTATCCCCACCAGAGTTGCCAGGCATCATTTCGCCAACAGGGCGGTACCAGAAGGCGCCCATACCCCCGGCTGAGTCAAGAATCCTCCTCAACAGAATCTTTAGGGAGATCTTTCAGTGATTTCTCTTTCTCCTCAGCCGGGTTGCCATTTCATCCTCGGTCGAGTACGAAAGTCGGGGAACCATCTCCCCACAGAGCTTCAGCCTCTATCCAGAAGAGCAACGCATGAAGAATCACAACAGAGTAAAGAAAGCTTCTTACAAACCCCAGCTGGGCCCCCAGCACAAGGATGGGTCTATCAGTGACCTGAATCCCCAAACACTAGCATCTCATGACAGATCTACCAATGATCTCACCCCCAGCTGGGATGTCCCCTTCAAACAGATCGATCAGAGATCTTCGCAGCGACGGGATCCGAATCCCGGATTGGTATCTTTGCATAATCATGGCATTCGCATCATATTCACCCCACAAAGCGTAGCATTCCGTCTAACCCGGAGCATTACGGCAAAAATCAAGCATATAGCATAATCATAAGCCATGTTTTGAATCAATACTTGTGAATAGTGACAATCCGTCAATATACAGAATACTTCTCCAATCCCCAGCGAAGATTCCCCAGCAAAGGCAGTTGCCTCACATTCACAAACACCAGTAAAAATACTACCTTTGACACCCACCCGTGTCATCATTCCCCAGTAAAGTCGCCCGAGCACTCCTTACAAACAAAACCACCCGCATTACAGATACCTTTTGACACCCGTCCGTGTCATAACCCCAGCAGAAAGCCAAAGACGTCCTCTTTGTACTCACATACACTTGCAGATAACAATCCTCTGACACCCGTCCGTGTCATATCCCCAGCGCAGTCGCCTACACTTTGTACATCATATACTCGTTTATACTTCTCCTTTTGGCACTCGTCCGTGTCAGTCTCCCCAGCAGTTAAACACTCATATATATACCAATCGCTCTTATACAGATACTCGTCCGTATCTTATACGCCACTCAAATCCCCATAGAGTCAACACTAGTCCGTGTTCTTTGTTAACCAGATGGTACTCGTCCGTGCCATCATCTCAGAACATGCGTCAAGGGTTTGTTTCTACATGATACTCGTCCGTATCATAAGGATGCTCGTCCGCATCTTTAATCCATACACTATGTCAAACACTTTTGTCTTATTGAATATAGACACTCGCCTGTGTCTACTATTCCCCAGAAGAATCCTCTCAGATTCAACACTCGTCCGTGTTCTCTGTTAACCAGTTGATACTCGTCCGTAACATCATCTTTGAACACGTGTCAGTATTTGTTTCTACCCGATACTCGTCCGTATCGTAGTCTTAAGGATGCCCGTCCGCATCTTTAATCTATACACAAATATCTAAACACTTATACCTTTCGTTTCTTGGATGTAAACACTCGTCCGTGTTTACTACTCCCCAGTAGATCGCCAACAAAGCTTTTTTTTTCTCTTTTTTTTATCTGACACTCGTCCTGTGTTATGATAACCCTGAGAGCAGCCGTACCCTGCTAGGTGGTCGTCCTCCACCTCTTGATGGTCGCCCTCCATCATGCTCATCCGGTGGCCGTCCCCATCGTTGATATTTAGCAGCCGTCCCCTGCTAGGTGGTCGTCCACCATCTCTTGATGGTCGCCCATCATAATTCTTTTATCCCCAGCATGTCGGCCGTCCCCGTCATTGCTTTATTTTCCGCACTTTTCCCAGCATGTCGGCCGTCCCCGTCATTGCTCTTTACCCAGCAGTCGTCCTCTGCTCGACGGTCGTCCTCCGTCGCCCACACTTTACAATATACTTTATTTTCTTTTACAATCTATATCCTTTTTTTTTCCTTCATTCTGTGAGTGCAAATTTTGGACTGTCTTTGGTATTCAACCACAAGTTATCTTGTTTGCCTGTTAAGCCATTACTTACATCCTGCACAGCTAACTCATGTTTGAATAGGGGCAGCTGTAAACACCCCAAATTTTCCCTCACCCATTTATTCCATGGCTTGTGATCATTTCATATGCATAAACACAATCATACCATCTCATATCACATTTTTGATTCACTGCATAGATTCAAAGTCATCTGCATCTAGGGTTTGTGATCTGAGTAATCCAAAAGCTTCTTGAGCCACTCCAAAAGTCATCAATCACTTCAAAGGGGTCCATGTGTTTTCAAGCATCATATTATATCCTCTCAAAGTCAAGAATACCAAAGAATCACAAGAACTGGGATTGATATGGATGCAAAGCCAAGTTTGACTGCACAGTTGACCTAAAATTAGGGTTTTGGTTTCAAAGGCCATAACTCCAATTTTTTTTGGTCATTCTTGTTTCTATTGGTCTCTATATGGTATAGGAAGTATGCATATCAATTTTTATGAAGAAATTCCATGGGGAGGTCATCTGATCAAGAGTTGACTTTTCAGACAAGTCTGTGCAAAATCAGGGCATCTGAGGCCCCAAATGACCCAACCAAGGGGTGATCTTCATCATTTTGAGTGTATTTGATCTTTATTTAATCATGGAAGAAGGTTGAAGTTCACAAATTCAAGAATTACAAGTTTTTGCAAAGTTGACTTTTTAGGGCATGGTTGACTTTTAATGAAATGTCATTTTATGCAACTTTTTCAACCCTTGCTTTTTGATCCAAAAATGCTTCAAATGGAAAAACTTTGGTCATGAAAGTTGTAGATTAGATCTTTCCCTTTTCAAAAAGTACAAGAACATGACCTAATTCATTTTGGATCAAAAGTTATGGTGTGTCAAAGTTGGCAAAAATCACTAATTTTCAAAATATGCACCAAATGAGAAACTTGCAAAAACTTTGTACCAAGGCATTTGTGACTTCTAATTCATGTCTAACCATTACACAAACATCACATGTGACCTAAAAGTCAGAATGGACCAAGAGTTTCTCATGTGTCATGGCCTTGGGAGCAAGGTATTTCCATGTGAACTAAAAGTGAGCAAGTTGCAAAACCATCATCACACTTCCATCCACTTGCTGCCTATGATGCTGAACCATTCTAGCCTTTCCCTCACACCATGCTACGCAGCCCACACCACTTGTACTAGCCTAGAGCATGACCCATGCTTCTCTTACACAAGAGTGGACATTTTGCAAAAGTGACTACACCTATCACAGCAGCACAAGTCACATCCTCTGACCAATGGGATTAATTTATACAAACAAAATGCTAGCAAAACCACACAAGAAGCCAGCATGAAAGAAGCCTTAGCATCACATTCCCATTTTCACTACTTCAAGCAAAAGCCTTCGAATCTCATTCCACAGGCCATAAACACTCAAACAAACTCCACTAATCATCTCACCATGCTTCATTGAATCCAAACCAACAAGACATAAGCCTGAAACCAGCAAGAACTC
This sequence comes from Lathyrus aphaca, assembly GCA_963966055.1. Classification (NCBI taxonomy): domain Eukaryota; kingdom Viridiplantae; phylum Streptophyta; class Magnoliopsida; order Fabales; family Fabaceae; genus Lathyrus; species Lathyrus aphaca. Next base: position 366,427,041 of record OZ014521.1, read on the forward strand.
AGCTTCCCCATTTTTCACTCTCAAAGCCAAAGCCTTCGAAACTCTTTATACAGGCCACAAACACTTAAACAAACTTCACAAACCTTCTCCACTCATCACCCTGATCACAAAGAACCCCTCACCATTGCCTGAAACAGCCTGAATCCAAAACACGATTCCTTCACTTCACTGAACAGAACTTGTTCAATCTCCCAAACCAGCCAACAAAAACTCCTTCTAAGCATCCAGACATCATCAAGGGATCAAAGGGAGTGGATTGCATCAAGAGGAGAGGTCAGAAAGTTGCAAGATTGAAAGCTTCGAAACTCAGGTAGCTCAAGAACATTTTTTCCAGAAATCCTTTTTTAAGTTCTAAATAGATTCCATATGTTCTCCTGATCATTCTGATGTCATTGGTTTTGAAAATGGTGAAGAAATAAGAGTTTAATCATGTTCTGAAACTTCCTGACCTAAAAATATTTTGTTTCGATTCATGAGATTGATGAAATATAAATGTTGTTTGTGTTAGGGTTTTGACTCAGTGGGTTGTGGGAATCATTTCTGTGTTCTTAGATTTCATTTTAGTTACGTTTTGAGAGTTTTAGAAATTTTCAGGTGGGGTTCCCACCGGAGAAGACGACCGGAGGTCTTCTCCGGCCACCTGAAAATAATTAGGGTTTTAATCCTGTAATTAAGGCAGTTTGAATTTCGTGCGTTGGATCAGTTGACTTGTTTGACTTCGCGCGCGTGTGTGTGGCTGAGATTCACCATTAGAAACCCTAATCACATTTAATTAATTCATAATTCAGATTAACCAAGTTTGAATGTGGTCCATCAGATCTGGCGCGCAGTCAACCCTTTCCTTGCCAGATTCAATCTCAGCCTTCCATCCTGCATACTTCCATTTATTTTGATTTTTATTTCAATTTTTCTCATTTAATTTGCACAATTTTATTTAAAATAGTAAAAACCATGTAAAAATTATGAAATTTTTTACCAAGAGTTTCATTAATTTTTAAAACACAAAAATATTTTTATTTTCATTTTTAGCATTAAAAAGGTATTTTTAAATATTTAAAAGTTTCTTTTTAATTAATTAATGAGAATTAATTAATTAAAAATACTTTTAGGTATTTAAAAATCACACAAAAATTCATGAAACCTTTAAAAACATTTAGAAACATTGTCCAACCCTCAAACCAAATTTCTTTTTTGATCTTGATGCATTTTGAGAATTTTCCATGGAATAAAAATCTTTTTTATGCATTATTTTGATCCAAACTTCCAAAAATCATTTCTGCCTAACCCTAAAGAGTTGGACCTTGATTCTTTTTGCATTGCATTGTGTTTAGCATGTATTTTGTGAGATTAAATGTCCATGATTTGATATTTCATTTTTAATTTGTTTGATGATTTTCTTGTTAAGGAACCCTAAAACCCTAGAAAACTTAGGAAAATCATATCTTGAGTTAGGTTAAGAGTTGAGACCTCTCCTTTGGGCAGTGGGTTAGTATAGGATTAGGGGTCCTTTGAGTGCATTTTCAATTTTTTATAATGTTGTTTACTTCTGATTTTGGTTTGTGTTTGTTGTATTGTTCATAAACCCTAATTTGGGCTTTCATCTGCATCCATCTTGCATTTGCACTCATACCTTGACTTGCCATGACATGTTATGTATCCATGTGATTCATCTAACATCATAAGACATATTGAAAACATGTTTGATCATTGCATCTCTCATTTGCCATGTTGTATGCCATATGCATCTCATAACTTTTCATGTATGTTCATGTGTCTTAACTTGCTTCATTTGCATTCATAAGCTTGTATGATCATCCACATGTGTTGTTTCTGGTTTGTAGCATCTCATAGCATCATTAACATCATGTATATGCTTCTGGTTTTGGTTTCATCATACCATTTCATCTCATTTTGCATTGCATTGCATTTCTTTTCTAATCTTTCAGGTGGTAAGTGATTTTGAGAAGTGAATTTGCCTTCACTTCTCATACTTTCTTCTCATCTCTCTCTTGCATCCATGCTGCATTTTTATGTGTGTTTGAGTTTGAGCTTGCTCATTCTTTTTCTCCTTCCTTTCTTTCCTCAAGTGACTTGACTTCTTGAATGAAGCAAGTTGCTTTGCTTCTCCTGATCTTTTCATCTGCTTCCTGGTGGTTCCATTGAAGACTTCTCTTATTAAACCGCACAAACCTTAGGAACAACCAAGCATGACAATGATTAGGATTTTTATTAGTCTCCCCACTTAGTTTTACCTTTGTGTCTCTTTGAGTCTTCTCTTCTCACCTCATAATCAGGGACTAAACCCTAAAGGCTTTAAGGCTTTGTGATTAAGCTTATGCCTGCATCCTTCTCTTAGGATGGAGTGTATAACTTTAATCCTAAGTGTTAAACCCTTAATGTGTTTAAATCCTTTAATCAATTCATTTAATAATCATCAAGACATCAAGCTTGTAACTTGGGCCTTGCATTAGGGTTCTAATTCTTCCTTAATTGGTTAAGAAGGACTAACCCTAGTGTTAATGGACAAGTCCCCCTCAAGTTGTCTTACAAACCCTAAAATTCACTTCATCATCATATCATTAAATAAAATCCACTTAATCAAAGGCTTGTTTTGTCATGAGTTTAATCCCTAATCATGGATTAAGTTGAGGAGCTTTCCTCAGCTTAAACATTCTCATCTATTATCCTTCTATTAGGATGGTGTAATGAGTCTGTTTAATCCCTGATTATGGCTTAATCTCATTACTCAACACTAAACAAAAACAACAAAAACATCTAAATAATCACAAGTAGGTTAATGATCTTAATCCTACATCAAAGGTGATTAAGTGTGAGAATCTGACTTCACACTTAAGGTATTCTCATTACCCCTAATCAGAGGGAAGATGTGATGAGTTTACTAAATCCATTGGTTTAGGCTTAAGCTCATTAACTTACGACAAATTTTCAAAAGCAATAAAAGACTGAAAACTCAAAAACAAACAATAATCGTCTCCTTCGGGATTCTTTTCTCATCACCTTCACTCACAAACGAGAACTTGCTTTTTCCGTCTAATGCAAGACAGTTAGCACCTGAGCCAGACAGGTCATACACTTGAGCATAGACAAGCAAGCAGTTCATCAGTCAATTTATCTTTCAGTCTCTTTGGGTCGAACTACGGTGTTCTGACTTCCTCATTGCACGAGAGGATACGTAGGCATAACTTAACAGTTATCGAACAAAAGTCTCTGTATATTCCCCCCTCCTTCCAGCTTTATTCTTTTAGCCTCATGATCTTGAGCATACTCTTTTCCTTACACTGACACTTCCCTTATACACTTCACTTCTCTTACACTGACACCTGTACATCCTGTTCCAGCTCTTTATACACAAATTGCACTGACACTACCCCTTTAAAACACAAATCTTTTGAGCGTGTATCCCGTCGAGTACGACGGACAATCTGGGTGCTAATACCTTCCCAGGTTGTAACCAACCCCCTTTCTCAGTCTCTCTGGTTCGCAACCGTCTTATCCACTCCTTTCTAGGTCTATGCAGCATTACCTTTCCTCTGGGATAAAAATGCCTAGCTGGCGACTCTATTCATCTCCAGTGAGTTCACGGCTGTGTGTTCTCATTGTCCCTCTCGCCGACCGTTCGCGTCTGTACCCTTATTTGGGCCAGTCCCATTTATCGGGAGCGACAGCTTGGCGACTCTGCTGGGGACCCTTATTGTGGGTTCCTCCTAGCGCTTGATTGATTTGTGTTTACTGGGGTGTTATGTGCTTATTTGTGTTTGTATTTTTTGTATTTATTTTTGCTTTATGTACAGTTGCTTTACTGCTTCCTTTATAGCTTTGCATTATATCATACTGTCATACTGTGCTGCTGGCTGGATCTGTTTGTTTGCTTTGGTGGGTGGGTGTTCCATTGAGATTTAAGGTCCTATACCTGGGACCTGAGTGACACCTAGGCTAGAGTGGTTCATATTCTTTCCCATTCCATCTCGGTCTGGTGCGGGAATATGAAACACGGTTCAGATATAGGTTTCTTCTTGAGAACTCTGTGTTGCAGATTTCCTGCAATACTAGGGCTATCTGGGAAGCCTGCTAAGTCTGGATGACCTTTTAGTATTGACCTTCAGAAACTGAAGTGAATTAGAGGAGGAACTTTTATGGTTATTGTAAACACTGTACCTCCGGGTTAGAAGTGTTTACACTTCTCATAACTGATCCAAGTCTAAGGATCCTTGTTTTAGAACACCACCTGTGAGGGGGTTGGGCTGTTTACAGGTTTGCAGGTACCCTTGGCCTCAGCATACCCTGTTACTTTGATTTGATTAAGAATACTCCATGTTGGAACAGTTCTTGTGATTCTAAACCCGGGACATGTGACTCTTTATTTGAGTCCCCCACCTTGGTTACTGGATTTATAGACCTCCATCTGGATTTCTTGAACATACCTTGGACTTATATCAGAGCACTTGATCAGATCCAGCTCAGTCACAAACCCTTGCATATCATTTGCATACATAATCATTGCATCATTTTGACATTTGCTTATTTGTGTTTCAGGGTATCCATCTTCATTTTTGGCTTGGTTTTGACCCCATCATCAGTATAGACCTATCTTCATCAGCATCTGCTTCAGCTATCAGCTACCTGCTTCAGTCACCTGCACCAGCCAGTCAGTGGCCCATTTTCAGTGTTATCATCAGCACCTGTCTCAACTCTTCTTCAACAATATGGCACCTAAAAAGAGTAACATCTCCTACCACTTCTTCCAGCCTGAGCTAGCTGACATCAGGAGGATTCAGACCCTAATCACTCCAGACCATATACCACTGTTCAGAGAACACTATGGAGACATACTTGATGTGGTTATGGATTTGGACCCTTCACAGAGGAGCCTGATTCATACTTGCCTTCAATTTTATGATCCCCCACTGAGGTGTTTCACTTTTTAGGACTTTCAGTTGGGCCCTTTATTGGAAGAATACTCATCATTGGTTGGTATACCTATCAGGGGTGGAGTCCCTTTCAACCCTGAGATGGTCTTTCCTGGTAATGAAGAGGTAGCAAAGGCATTGCATCTGGAATCGGTTCTAATTGGGCAGCATATGACTACTAAGGCTGGAATCCCTGGCCTGCATCTGGATTTCTTAATCTCTCAAGCTACCCTGAAAGCTTCTTTGGGAGAGTGGAAAGCAGTCTGTGCTTTATTGGCCCTAAGCATATATGGGATCATATTATTTGCAGATGAGCCTAGATTCATTAGCAAGAATGCAATCCATCTTTTCATCCTGAGGAATCCAGTGCCAACCTTGTTGGGGGACTTCTACTATTCAGTGCACCAGAGGAATGAAAAACAGAGGGGAAGATTAGTGAGGTGTTGTGCTCCTTTGTTCCATATTTGTCTTCTCAGGCATTTGCCCAAGACAGATGCATTTTTGAATCCTCATCAGCAGAGGAACTGGGCTAGAAGGCTCACTGCTCTGACTTCAGCTGATATCAGGTGGTGCACTCAAAGCACAAAGGGCAGGGATATCATCACCAGTTGTGGGCATTTTCCCAATGTACCCCTGATAGGAGTTAAGGGTAGCATTAATTAGAACCCTCTGTTGTTCAAAAGACAACTGGGCTATGCACTGGTCCACACTCCTAAGGCACAAGACTTGGCTGAGACTCTTTATTGTGAGAACAAGCCTAATCTGGCTATTGTTAGGCAGGCAGCCTGGGCCTGGGATAATGTTAAAACTAAAGGAGTAACCATTCTGGGGAAGTGAAACAATGTAGCATCAGCACAGTACCATGGGTGGTCCCATGCCAGGGCTCAGTTCTCTGGAATGCCCTTTACCATGGAGGATATGCCTGGATCATCCTCAGCACCACCCCCTGCCACTGTCAGTTTGGAGGAGTTTGAGGGTTTGAAAGAAAGAAATGAGAAGTTGACTCAGGCTTTACAGAAGACCCTCCGGGAGAGGAGTGATGGTAGGTTGGACATTGAGAGGTTAGAGAAGCTGAGAGTAGAGCATCTGGCTAAAATTGAGAAGTCTGAGGATTACATCAAGAAGTCTAGGGCTGGGGAACAAATTCTGAAGAATGCTTGCAAAGAAGCCCAGTTCCAGAAAGCCAGGACAGACTTGTATCTGAAGGAGAGTCAAGCTAGGTGGGTCAGGATCACCGAAGCTCGTACTCTGGAGGATAAGAGGGTCCAAGACAAGATAGAGCAGCTGGAAGCTAGTGCAAAAGAGCAGCAGGAAGCCCTGGCAGCAGCCCAGAGGGAAATATCAGAGCTAAAGATCAGAGCTGGAGTGAAGAGGTCAAAGGACCAAAGTCAACACAAGAAGCTAACTACAGCTGTTACTACCCGGAATCTCCTTATCAGGAATCTCACGGAGCGTCCAGCTGATCCTGTGACCGAAGCACTTCTCAAGGAAGTTCGGGAGGACGAGTTTGGTCTTGGTGTTTGACCATTTGCTTGTTGTTGCTTTCATCTTATGTACTTTTATTTTCTTGTAATATATTTTGACCCCTCAGAGGGCTTGTATTTGTAAACAAACTATGTACCATTTGCCTTTTGTAATATATGTATCAGTTTGTTCCATCCGAGTTTACTTCAAAAGCGACATCAACAGCATCTTCGAGGGTCTGGAAGGGTCAAAACTGAATACCAAGCCGGATACCTTGAGAACAAATAAGCATACTGCATTGCATGCTAACCTTTTGTTTGTTTTGTAGGTTTTTGTTTTATTGTTGCTAACTCTGTTGCGATGTTCAGGAACTATTGCTCGACGCCGGGTATTTCCCCTCAACCGTCCGCACCGATACCCGACCCGTAAGAACCTTCCGGGCATACAAATGGTTCAGGTACAGCAGGACCTTGCAGAGGTCAGAAATCAAATGGCAAACGAAAGATTGGAAATAAGAACCCAGATGACGCAGTTTATGGAAGTGATGAACAACATGGCTCAGAGCCAAGAAAGATTGAGAGCCATGGTGGAAAGGCAGAATCAAGAAGATCCCCATATAGGGACTGCTGGCACAAGCAACAATGAGAGGGTCCAACCTCATGTCAACCCCCCTGTATTTGGACCCCACCTTCATCCAGAGATCAACATTCCTGCTAATGTTCAAGGGACTGCCACTGCAGGCAGGGTACTGCAAGAAGACCCCTAGGAGGATCAGTTCACAGTAATGGGTGCTGGGGAGGAAGCTTATGACAGAAGGCTGGATGAGATAGCTGAGAAATTAAGATCCTTTGAGTCTCAAAACTCTTTGGGTTTTGATGTTATGGACATGGGCTTGGTAGACGGGGTCAGGATTCCCCATAAGTTTAAGCCTCCTTGTTTTGAAAAGTACAACGGGACTTCATGCCCCTGGACCCACTTACAGTCCTTTCTGGGGAGGCTGAAGGCCTATACCATGGACGAGAAGCTCTGGATGTTTTATTTTGAGGACAGCTTGACGGGAGCTTCAAGAGAATGGTACTCTCATCTGACAAGAGCAACTATCAAGTGTTGGAAGGACCTGATAGAGGCCTTTATCAGACAGTATCAGTACAACTTAGATATGGCACCCAACAGGACCCTCCTAATGGGAATGTCACAGTCATCAAGAGAAAGTTTTCGAGAGTATGCCCAGAGATGGAGGCAATTGGCTGCTGCTGTTCAGCCACCTATGTCAGAGAGGGAGATGGCAGATATGTTTATGAACACCCTCCAAGGAACGTACATTGACAGGCTAGCTGCCTTCTCTTCAACCAGCTTTGCAGATGTTGTCATAGCTGGGGAAAGAATTGAGAGCCTGTTAAAGATGGGCAAAATTTCTGACAACGGTGCCAGCTCGTCCAGCAATGCAAGGAAGCCTTTCGCAGGCCCAAGAAGAACTGGTGAAACCAATGCTATCCATGCCAACAGGGGCAGACCCCAATATGTTCATAGGTCTGTGGCAGCAGTCACCATTCCCGCTCCAGCTCATCCACAACCAGCTTATCAACCTCCGCAACAGAATTATCAGCAACAACCTCAGTACCAGCAACAAACTCAGTATCCTCCGAGAAACTACAACAACACCAATAACAACAATCAGCAAAGGCCGTTCCAACAGAGACCTTCTCAGGCCAATAGGGTGATCGATCTGATCCCTATGCCCTATGCAACACTATTGCCACAACTCCTGAAACTCAACCTAGTTGAGCTAAGGACGTTGGCACCCCCAGATCCTAATAGTCTACCCAGGAATTACGACTCCAACGCCAGATGTGCTTTTCATTCAAATTCACCTGGCCACAGTACAGAAAAGTGCAGAGCCTTGCATATGAAGGTACAAGACTTGGTGGACTCTAAGGCTCTGGATTTTGCACCACCACCAAATGTTAACAAAAACCCTATGCCACACCACGGAGGTCCCAGAATTAATGCTATTGAAGAAGACAAGCCGTCTTATTTAATAACCAGTGTGGGTCAGATTCGGACACCGTTGGTAGAGATTAAGGCTCAACTCCTCGAATGTCAAATGTTCCCGGGGTGTGAGCTAGGGTGTGCTTACTGTAACATTTCAGTGAATGGTTGTGATAACTTGAGGGATGGCATAGATGGTCTCATCCAGAGCGGCCTACTTCAAATTACAACATCAATTCCAACAAATCTAGCAATCTCATCAGCAACAATTCCATTATCTCCTACAACTGCAACAACCATTGTTCCCGACAACTCTTCGGCTTCATCAACAAATGTTTCATCTGTCATTTCAACTGACCAGATATCAACAAACGTTCCTTCTACAGCTTCAGCACCACTTCATTTTGAAACTCCTACAACAACAACACCCATCCTTCCGACAATGTCTCCTACAACACCAGCAGCAAACAATGAAGATGTCTCAACCGTTACCATTTATTACGATCCTGAGAATAATTCTGCCTACAACTCACAAAGTGCTACTCCCATCAGAGCACCAGTCACGATATATTATGATCCACAGATTATCACAGTCCCTTCCGCAGCTGCAATCAGTCCAGTCACTGTCACAGTGCCTGGGCCAGTACATTATGAAATCAATAATGCCATCCCCTGGCATTACGGCTCTGATTTATACTGCGAAGGACAAAAAATCACTTTTGAATCATCAACCCCTGCACCACAAATAGACAATGTGGGAGGAGGCGGAGGCTTCACTCGAAGCGGACGTCTCTTTGCTCCAGAAATTCAAAGACCCACTGCCGAAGCAGAAGATGCTGCCAAGGCAAAAGGGAAAAGCTTGGTGCAGGAGGAGCAGATTGTTAAAGAAGCTTTGAAAACACCCTTTGATCAAGAAGTTGATGAGTTCATGAGAATCATCAAGAAAAGTGATTACAAAATAGTGGATCAGCTTCATCAGACGCCTTCCAAGATCTCTATTCTATCATTGCTCATGTGCTCCGAAGCCCATCGGAACGCACTACTAAAAGTCTTGCACGCAGCTTATGTGCCTGAAGAGATCACAGTCAATCAGTTGGAAGCTGTGGTAGGAAATGTTAATGCTAGTCATGGACTAGGGTTCACCAACACTGATTTGACTACGGAAGGCCGCAATCATAACAAGGCTTTGCACATTACCATGGAATGTAAAGGTGCAGTCCTTTCCCATGTGCTGGTAGACACGGGGTCGTCCCTTAATGTCTTACCTAAAAAAGCCCTTGTGAAGCTAGAGTATGACGGATTGGCATTACGACCCAGCAACTTGGTGGTGAGAGCCTTTGATGGCTCTAAGAGATCGGTTCTGGGAGAGATTGAGTTGCCTATAACGATTGGCCCACAAACTTTCAAAACGACCTTCTACGTGATGGATATACAGCCTGCCTACAGCTGCCTATTGGGTAGGCCATGGATTCACGCCGCTGGCTCCGTGACCTCAACCCTTCACCAGAAGTTAAAATTCGAGTGGGAGGGTCAAGTCGTTACTATCTGTGGAGAGGAGGATATTTTTGTCAGCCATCTGGCTACCTACAAATACATTGAGATGGATGGGGAGATCCATGAAACAATGAGTCAAGGGTTCGAGGCCTTGAACGTAAATGAAACTTCTGCTGTACCTGGAACATCAATGACATCATACCAACAAGCCCGGAAGGTTGTTGAAGAAGGAAATGCCCAAGGCTGGGGCAAACTGCTACCTGTGGAGAAGAAAGAGGATAGATTTGGGTTGGGTTACAAACCAACTCAACAAGATCAAGCAGAGGCTGCTAAGGAGCCCAGCTTTGTTAGTGGGGGGATGCTCACCCCTGATGCTGTCAACAATTTGGAAGACGAGGATGAAAGCGACTGCAACCTGGAGAATTGGATTCGTCCAAAGGTCCCGGGGAGCAGTATCTCAAACTGGTCTTCCCAGGAAATTATAAGAGTTACTCCTGCAGAGTAATTATTATTTCCTGTATATTTTTAGCATGCATCAAGTCTTGCATCTTGCCCAAGATGACAAGACTCATTTTGTAATCGGGCCATCTGTAATTTTTGTGCAACAAGATTAATCAATGAAATATCAGACATCTTTTTGCAAATGAGTCGTTTTTCTTTTCCATTCACTGTTTTTCCGTTTTTCTTTTTGTACAAAAAATAAATGGCAGTGTTTTCAAAATGACAACTTTATTTCACTTTTCTAAACAAGATTAAAATCAAATCACTAAAATGAACAAACTAAACCCTTGCAGAGTGTGCCTTCCAAACAGCACCGACAACAGCACGGCTATGACTTCGTATGACTTTGACAATCCAATCAATCAAGCTGATGAAGGGGTTGAAGAAGAATATGAGCTTCCTGAAGAACTAGCCAGGTTGTTAAGACAAGAGGAAAAGGTTATTACTCCTCACCAGGAGGAGGTTGAAACGATCAATCTTGGTACAGATGAAGACGTGAAAGAAGTTAAAATCGGGGCCTGCTTACAAGACTCAGTGAAGAGACAACTGATTGACCTGCTTCAAGAGTATGTGGACGTGTTTGCTTGGTCTTACCAAGATATGCCAGGGTTGGACACTGACATTGTTGTGCACAAGCTGCCTTTAAGGGAAGAATGCCCACCGGTCAAACAGAAATTGCGCCGCACTCGCCCAGACATGGCAATGAAAATCAAAGAAGAGGTGCAAAAGCAGTGGGACGCCGGGTTCCTTGCTGTAACTAGCTATCCACCGTGGGTTGCTAATATAGTACCTGTGCCTAAGAAAGACGGCAAAGTAAGGATGTGTGTTGACTACCGGGATCTGAACAGAGCTAGCCCGAAAGATGATTTCCCATTACCTCACATTGATGTATTGGTGGATAATACGGCTCAGTTCTCGGTATTCTCCTTCATGGATGGATTTTCAAGATACAATCAGATTAAAATGTCACCTGAAGACATGGAGAAGACAACCTTCATCACACCCTGGGGCACGTTCTGCTACAAGGTAATGCCATTTGGGCTCAAGAATGCCGGTGCAACATATCAACGGGCTATGGTAACATTATTCCACGATATGATCCATAAAGAAATCGAATGTTATATGTATGATATGATTGCCAAGTCCCTCACTGAAGAAGACCACCTGGTAAATCTGCTAAATCTATTCAAGCGTCTGAGGAAGTACCAACTGAAGTTGAACCCCAACAAATGCACATTCGGGGTGCGATCTGGTAAGCTGCTGGGTTTTATTGTGAGCGAGAAAGGAATTGAGGTTGACCCTGATAAAGTCAAAGCTATTCAAGAGATTCCTGCGCCAAAGACGGAGAAAGAAGTTCGAGGGTTCTTAGGTCGATTGAACTACATTTCAAGGTTCATATCTCACCTTACAGCAACCTGTGAACCCTTGTTCAAACTGTTGAGAAAAGAACAGACGGTCAGGTGGAACGAAGACTGCCAGAAGGCTTTTGACAAGATCAAGGAATACTTACAAGAGCCTCCAATCCTTATGCCTCCAGTTGAAGGAAGACCTCTGATAATGTACTTAACAGTATTAGAAGAGTCAATGGGGTGTGTGCTGGGCCAGCATGACGAGTCTGGTCGAAAAGAGTATGCAATATACTACCTAAGCAAAAAGTTTACCGACTGTGAACAACGTTATTCACTGCTCGAGAAAACTTGTTGTGCTTTAGCGTGGGCTGCTCGCCGACTGAGGCAGTATATGTTGACCCACACTACTTTGTTGATCTCAAAGATGGATCCAGTTAAGTACATATTTGAGAAGCCAGCTCTTACCGGACGGGTTGCAAGATGGCAAATGATCCTTACAGAATATGACATCCAATACACATCTCAGAAAGCCATCAAGGGCAGTGTATTGTATGAATATCTTGCTGAGCAACCCATTGATGATTACCAACCTATGAGATTTGACTTCCCTGATGAAGACATCATGTTCATAAAAGCAAAAGATCATGAAGAGCCTGTTCACACTGAAGGGCCTAACCCGGAAGAAGAATGGACTATGATGTTTGATGGGGCTGTTAACATGAATGGTCGTGGTGTTGGTGCAGTACTCATTACACCTAAAGGAGTTCACATGCCTTTCTCGGCGAAGCTCACTTTCAATTGCACTAACAACGAAGCTGAATACGAAGCTTGCATTATGGGTCTTGAGGAAGCCATTGACCTCAGGTTCAAGACATTGACCGTATTCGGAGATTCAGCTCTGGTAATCAATCAGACCAATGGCAAATGGTACACCCACCAGGATCATCTGATACCTTACAGGGATTATACAAGGAGGTTATTGACTTTCTTCACAACAGTCAAGCTTGAGTATATCCCTCGGGACGAGAATCAGTTCGCAGATGCTCTGGCTACCATTTCATCTATGATCAAAGTTCAGGCTGCCAACTTTGTACCTCAAATTTCAGTGTCCAGACTTGACAGACCAGCATATGTGTTCGCAGCAGATGTTGTTAAAGATAATAAGCCTTGGTTCCATGACATTAAGTGCTTCTTGGAGGACCAAACATACCCACCTGGGGCATCATCCAATGATAAGAAGACTTTGAGAAGGCTTGCCGGTAGTTTCTTCCTGAACACTGATGGTTCCCTGTACAAGAGAAACTTTGATATGGTACTCCTCAGATGCGTCGACAGAACAGAAGCAGACTTGTTGATGCATGAAGTGCACGAAGTATCCTTTGGTACCCATGCGGGAGGACATGCCATGGCTAAAAAGTTGCTAAGATCAGGTTATTATTGGATCACAATGGATGCCGACTGTTGTGCCTATGCCAGAAAATGCCATAAATTCCAGATTTATGCGGATAAGGTGCATGTGCCTCCCAATCCTTTGAATGTGATGTCTTCACCTTGGCCCTTTGCTATGTAGGGCATTGACATGATTGGCAAGATTGAGCCAACTGCTTCGAATGGCCACAGATTCATCCTGGTTGCCATTGACTATTTCACCAAGTGGGTTGAAGCAGTATCTTATGCAAGTGTCAGAAGACAAGTGGTAGCCAGATTTCTGAAAAGAGATATCATCTGTCGGTACGGAGTTCCCGAGCGAATCATTACTGATAATGGTTCCAACTTGAACAACAAAATGATGGCAGAGCTGTGCCGGGACTTCAAGATCCAACACCACAATTCTTCTCCTTACAGGCCAAAGATGAACGGCGTTGTTGAGGCAGCAAATAAGAATATCAAGAAGATTGTGCATAAGATGGTAGTCACCTACAAAGACTGGCATGAAATGCTACCATTTGCCTTGCATGGGTACCGAACGTCAATCAGGACATCCACTGGGGCAACACCGTATCAACTTGTGTATGGAAGCAGTCCTACCGGTTGAAGTTGAATTACCCTCTCTACGGGTATTGATGGATGTTAAGCTGAACGAAGCAGAATGGGTCAGGTCCCGATACGAACAACTAAGTCTGATTGAAGAGAAAAGATTGGCTGCAATCTGTCATGGGCAGTTGAATCAGAAGAGAATGAAGAAAGCCTTCGATCAGAAAGTCAGGCACCGAGGGTACCGAGTAGGAGATCTTGTGCTGAAGAGAATCCTTCCTCCTCATACAGACCACAGGGGCAAATGGACTCCAAATTATGAAGGACCATTCGTAGTAAAGAAAGTTTTCTCTGGTGGAGCACTGATGCTCAGCACCATGGATGGTGAAGATTTCCCGTCCCCTGTGAATTCAGATGCAGTTAAAAAATACTTCGCATAAAAATGACCCGCTGGACACAAAAACAGAATGTAAGTCCAGGCAAAAATAGGGCATCCCGGCAAGTCAAAAACAGAATAAAAGACTGGGGCAAAAATAAGGGAAAATAAACAAAAAAATGTACACCCACTAAGTTGAAAAGCCACGTTGGACAGCTCAGGCAAAAAAATGGGTACCCCGATGGATTGAAAACCCGAAAGGGCGATCCATGCAAAATAAGGGAATAAGTGAACAACTGCATTCTGAATTCGTCTGTATCGTTTACAACTTGGTAAGTTTCGAAAGGATCAAGCTCCAATCAGAGTCAACATTCTTCAGAAAGCAAGATGAGAAGAACGTCAAAAGTCATACGGGTCATAGTAAAGAGGAAGCTCCTTAAAGCGTCATCAACATTGCCAGCATTTTGTTTCTCAATTTGTAACAATCTCCTCATTTCAGGGGATATGTTCCTTTGACTGTATCTCGCCAATTCAGGGCATTTGAATTAATAAAATCAGATTTTCAGTCATGTCTCGTCTTGTACATTTTTATTTTGCAAAAAAATGTCTGATGTCTTAAAAGAAAAAACTGATTGCATAGAATACAGATGTTTATCTTCAAAAGTACAAACACATGCTTGCAGGAAATATACTTACTCTCAGAAGCGTCTAACTCCTATGACGAAATCCGGTAAGGGATACCTCGGGATTACTTGTGCGTTTCTATATCTTTGCAGGATTGCAGGTATCCGAACGCAACTTGGGGCATGAAAGCTTCACTCCAGCAAGTTGACAAATCAACACTCAGCCTTAGCACCCAAAGTGTCTCTCCCCAGCCGAGTTGCCACTTATTACCTATCCCCACCAGAGTTGCCAGGCATCATTTCGCCAACAGGGCGGTACCAGAAGGCGCCCATACCCCCGGCTGAGTCAAGAATCCTCCTCAACAGAATCTTTAGGGAGATCTTTCAGTGATTTCTCTTTCTCCTCAGCCGGGTTGCCATTTCATCCTCGGTCGAGTACGAAAGTCGGGGAACCATCTCCCCACAGAGCTTCAGCCTCTATCCAGAAGAGCAACGCATGAAGAATCACAACAGAGTAAAGAAAGCTTCTTACAAACCCCAGCTGGGCCCCCAGCACAAGGATGGGTCTATCAGTGACCTGAATCCCCAAACACTAGCATCTCATGACAGATCTACCAATGATCTCACCCCCAGCTGGGATGTCCCCTTCAAACAGATCGATCAGAGATCTTCGCAGCGACGGGATCCGAATCCCGGATTGGTATCTTTGCATAATCATGGCATTCGCATCATATTCACCCCACAAAGCGTAGCATTCCGTCTAACCCGGAGCATTACGGCAAAAATCAAGCATATAGCATAATCATAAGCCATGTTTTGAATCAATACTTGTGAATAGTGACAATCCGTCAATATACAGAATACTTCTCCAATCCCCAGCGAAGATTCCCCAGCAAAGGCAGTTGCCTCACATTCACAAACACCAGTAAAAATACTACCTTTGACACCCACCCGTGTCATCATTCCCCAGTAAAGTCGCCCGAGCACTCCTTACAAACAAAACCACCCGCATTACAGATACCTTTTGACACCCGTCCGTGTCATAACCCCAGCAGAAAGCCAAAGACGTCCTCTTTGTACTCACATACACTTGCAGATAACAATCCTCTGACACCCGTCCGTGTCATATCCCCAGCGCAGTCGCCTACACTTTGTACATCATATACTCGTTTATACTTCTCCTTTTGGCACTCGTCCGTGTCAGTCTCCCCAGCAGTTAAACACTCATATATATACCAATCGCTCTTATACAGATACTCGTCCGTATCTTATACGCCACTCAAATCCCCATAGAGTCAACACTAGTCCGTGTTCTTTGTTAACCAGATGGTACTCGTCCGTGCCATCATCTCAGAACATGCGTCAAGGGTTTGTTTCTACATGATACTCGTCCGTATCATAAGGATGCTCGTCCGCATCTTTAATCCATACACTATGTCAAACACTTTTGTCTTATTGAATATAGACACTCGCCTGTGTCTACTATTCCCCAGAAGAATCCTCTCAGATTCAACACTCGTCCGTGTTCTCTGTTAACCAGTTGATACTCGTCCGTAACATCATCTTTGAACACGTGTCAGTATTTGTTTCTACCCGATACTCGTCCGTATCGTAGTCTTAAGGATGCCCGTCCGCATCTTTAATCTATACACAAATATCTAAACACTTATACCTTTCGTTTCTTGGATGTAAACACTCGTCCGTGTTTACTACTCCCCAGTAGATCGCCAACAAAGCTTTTTTTTTCTCTTTTTTTTATCTGACACTCGTCCTGTGTTATGATAACCCTGAGAGCAGCCGTACCCTGCTAGGTGGTCGTCCTCCACCTCTTGATGGTCGCCCTCCATCATGCTCATCCGGTGGCCGTCCCCATCGTTGATATTTAGCAGCCGTCCCCTGCTAGGTGGTCGTCCACCATCTCTTGATGGTCGCCCATCATAATTCTTTTATCCCCAGCATGTCGGCCGTCCCCGTCATTGCTTTATTTTCCGCACTTTTCCCAGCATGTCGGCCGTCCCCGTCATTGCTCTTTACCCAGCAGTCGTCCTCTGCTCGACGGTCGTCCTCCGTCGCCCACACTTTACAATATACTTTATTTTCTTTTACAATCTATATCCTTTTTTTTTCCTTCATTCTGTGAGTGCAAATTTTGGACTGTCTTTGGTATTCAACCACAAGTTATCTTGTTTGCCTGTTAAGCCATTACTTACATCCTGCACAGCTAACTCATGTTTGAATAGGGGCAGCTGTAAACACCCCAAATTTTCCCTCACCCATTTATTCCATGGCTTGTGATCATTTCATATGCATAAACACAATCATACCATCTCATATCACATTTTTGATTCACTGCATAGATTCAAAGTCATCTGCATCTAGGGTTTGTGATCTGAGTAATCCAAAAGCTTCTTGAGCCACTCCAAAAGTCATCAATCACTTCAAAGGGGTCCATGTGTTTTCAAGCATCATATTATATCCTCTCAAAGTCAAGAATACCAAAGAATCACAAGAACTGGGATTGATATGGATGCAAAGCCAAGTTTGACTGCACAGTTGACCTAAAATTAGGGTTTTGGTTTCAAAGGCCATAACTCCAATTTTTTTTGGTCATTCTTGTTTCTATTGGTCTCTATATGGTATAGGAAGTATGCATATCAATTTTTATGAAGAAATTCCATGGGGAGGTCATCTGATCAAGAGTTGACTTTTCAGACAAGTCTGTGCAAAATCAGGGCATCTGAGGCCCCAAATGACCCAACCAAGGGGTGATCTTCATCATTTTGAGTGTATTTGATCTTTATTTAATCATGGAAGAAGGTTGAAGTTCACAAATTCAAGAATTACAAGTTTTTGCAAAGTTGACTTTTTAGGGCATGGTTGACTTTTAATGAAATGTCATTTTATGCAACTTTTTCAACCCTTGCTTTTTGATCCAAAAATGCTTCAAATGGAAAAACTTTGGTCATGAAAGTTGTAGATTAGATCTTTCCCTTTTCAAAAAGTACAAGAACATGACCTAATTCATTTTGGATCAAAAGTTATGGTGTGTCAAAGTTGGCAAAAATCACTAATTTTCAAAATATGCACCAAATGAGAAACTTGCAAAAACTTTGTACCAAGGCATTTGTGACTTCTAATTCATGTCTAACCATTACACAAACATCACATGTGACCTAAAAGTCAGAATGGACCAAGAGTTTCTCATGTGTCATGGCCTTGGGAGCAAGGTATTTCCATGTGAACTAAAAGTGAGCAAGTTGCAAAACCATCATCACACTTCCATCCACTTGCTGCCTATGATGCTGAACCATTCTAGCCTTTCCCTCACACCATGCTACGCAGCCCACACCACTTGTACTAGCCTAGAGCATGACCCATGCTTCTCTTACACAAGAGTGGACATTTTGCAAAAGTGACTACACCTATCACAGCAGCACAAGTCACATCCTCTGACCAATGGGATTAATTTATACAAACAAAATGCTAGCAAAACCACACAAGAAGCCAGCATGAAAGAAGCCTTAGCATCACATTCCCATTTTCACTACTTCAAGCAAAAGCCTTCGAATCTCATTCCACAGGCCATAAACACTCAAACAAACTCCACTAATCATCTCACCATGCTTCATTGAATCCAAACCAACAAGACATAAGCCTGAAACCAGCAAGAACTCAGCTTCCCCATTTTTCACTCTCAAAGCCAAAGCCTTCGAAACTCTTTATACAGGCCACAAACACTTAAACAAACTTCACAAACCTTCTCCACTCATCACCCTGATCACAAAGAACCCCTCACCATTGCCTGAAACAGCCTGAATCCAAAACACGATTCCTTCACTTCACTGAACAGAACTTGTTCAATCTCCCAAACCAGCCAACAAAAACTCCTTCTAAGCATCCAGACATCATCAAGGGATCAAAGGGAGTGGATTGCATCAAGAGGAGAGGTCAGAAAGTTGCAAGATTGAAAGCTTCGAAACTCAGGTAGCTCAAGAACATTTTTTCCAGAAATCCTTTTTTAAGTTCTAAATAGATTCCATATGTTCTCCTGATCATTCTGATGTCATTGGTTTTGAAAATGGTGAAGAAATAAGAGTTTAATCATGTTCTGAAACTTCCTGACCTAAAAATGTTTTGTTTCGATTCATGAGATTGATGAAATATAAATGTTGTTTGTGTTAGGGTTTTGACTCAGTGGGTTGTGGGAATCATTTCTGTGTTTTTAGATTTCATTTTAGTTACGTTTTGAGAGTTTTAGAAATTTTCAGGTGGGGTTCCCACCGGAGAAGACGACCGGAGGTCTTCTCCGGCCACCTGAAAATAATTAGGGTTTTAATCCTGTAATTAAGGCAGTTTGAATTTCGTGCGTTGGATCAGTTGACTTGTTTGACTTCGCGCGCGTGTGTGTGGCTGAGATTCACCATTAGAAACCCTAATCACATTTAATTAATTCATAATTCAGATTAACCAAGTTTGAATGTGGTCCATCAGATCTGGCGCGCAGTCAACCCTTTCCTTGCCAGATTCAATCTCAGCCTTCCATCCTGCATACTTCCATTTATTTTGATTTTTATTTCAATTTTTCTCATTTAATTTGCACAATTTTATTTAAAATAGTAAAAACCATGTAAAAATTATGAAATTTTTTACCAAGAGTTTCATTAATTTTTAAAACACAAAAATATTTTTATTTTCATTTTTAGCATTAAAAAGGTATTTTTAAATATTTAAAAGTTTCTTTTTAATTAATTAATGAGAATTAATTAATTAAAAATACTTTTAGGTATTTAAAAATCACACAAAAATTCATGAAACCTTTAAAAACATTTAGAAACATTGTCCAACCCTCAAACCAAATTTCTTTTTTGATCTTGATGCATTTTGAGAATTTTCCATGGAATAAAAATCTTTTTTATGCATTATTTTGATCCAAATTCCAAAAATCATTTCTGCCTAACCCTAAAGAGTTGGACCTTGATTCTTTTTGCATTGCATTGTGTTTAGCATGTAGTTTGTGAGATTAAATGGCCATGATTTGATCTTTCATTTTTAATTTGTTTGATGATTTTCTTGTTAAGGAACCCTAAAACCCTAGAAAACTTAGGAAAATCATATCTTGAGTTAGGCTAAGAGTTGAGACCTATCCTTTGGGCAGTGGGTTAGTATAGGATTAGGGGTCCTTTGAGTGCATTTTCAATTTTTTATAATGTTGTTTACTTCTGATTTTGGTTTGTGTTTGTTGTATTGTTCATAAACCCTAATTTGGGCTTTCATCTGCATCCATCTTGCATTTGCACTCATACCTTGACTTGCCATGACATGTTATGCATCCATGTGATTCATCTAACATCATAAGACATATTGAAAACATGTTTGATCATTTCATCTCTCATTTGCCATGTTGTATGCCATATGCATCTCATAACTTTTCATGTATGTTCATGTGTCTTAACTTGCTTCATTTGCATTCATAAGCTTGTATGATCATCCACATGTGTTTTTTCTGGTTTGTAGCATCTCATAGCATCATTAACATCATGTATATGCTTCTGGTTTTGGTTTCATCATACCATTTCATCTCATTTTGCATTGCATTGCATTTCTTTTCTAATCTTTCAGGTGGTAAGTGATTTTGAGAAGTGAATTTGCCTTCACTTCTCATACTTTCTTCTCATCTCTCTCTTGCATCCATGCTGCATTTTTATGTGTGTTTGAGTTTGAGCTTGCTCATTCTTTTTCTCCTTCCTTTCTTTTCTCAAGTGACTTGACTTCTTGAATGAAGCAAGTTGCTTTGCTTCTCCTGATCTTTTCATCTGCTTCCTGGTGGTTCCATTGAAGACTTCTCTTGTAAACCCCACAAACCTTAGGAACAACCAAGCATGACAATGATTAGGATTTTTATTAGTCTCCCCACTTAGTTTTACCTTTGTGTCTCTTTGAGTCTTCTCTTCTCACCTCATAATCAGGGACTAAACCCTAAAGGCTTTAAGGCTTTGTGATTAAGCTTATGCCTGCATCCTTCTCTTAGGATGGAGTGTATAACTTTAATCCTAAGTGTTAAACCCTTAATGTGTTTAAATCCTTTAATCAATTCATTTAATAATCATCAAGACATCAAGCTTGTAACTTGGGCCTTGCATTAGGGTTCTAATTCTTCCTTAATTGGTTAAGAAGGACTAACCCTAGTGTTAATGGACAAGTCCCCCTCAAGTTGTCTTACAAACCCTAAAATTCACTTCATCATCATATCATTAAATAAAATCCACTTAATCAAAGGCTTGTTTTGTCATGAGTTTAATCCCTAACCATGGATTAAGTTGAGGAGCTTTCCTCAGCTTAAACATTCTCATCTATTATCCTTCTATTAGGATGGTGTAATGAGTCTGTTTAATCCCTGATTATGGCTTAATCTCATTACTCAACACTAAACAAAAACAACAAAAACATCTAAATAATCACAAGTAGGTTAATGATCTTAATCCTACATCAAAGGTGATTAAGTGTGAGAATCTGACTTCACACTTAAGGTATTCTCATTACCCCTAATCAGAGGGAAGATGTGATGAGTTTACTAAATCCATTGGTTTAGGCTTAAGCTCATTAACTTACGACAAATTTTCAAAAGCAATAAAAGACTGAAAACTCAAAAACAAACAATAATCGTCTCCTTCGGGATTCTTTTCTCATCACCTTCACTCACAAACGAGAACTTGCTTTTTCCGTCTAATGCAAGATAGTTAGCACCTGAGCCAGACAGGTCATACACTTGAGCATAGACAAGCAAGCAGTTCATCAGTCAATTTATCTTTCAGTCTCTTTGGGTCGAACTACGGTGTTCTGACTTCCTCATTGCACGAGAGGATACGTAGGCATAACTTAACAGTTATCGAACAAAAGTCTCTGTATATTTCCCCCTCCTTCCAGCTTTATTCTTTTAGCCTCATGATCTTGAGCATACTCTTTTCCTTACACTGACACTTCCCTTATACACTTCACTTCTCTTACACTGACACCTGTACATCCTGTTCCAGCTCTTTATACACAAATTGCACTGACACTACCCCTTTAAAACACAAATCTTTTGAGCGTGGATCCCGTCGAGTACGACGGACAATCTGGGTGCTAATACCTTCCCAGGTTGTAACCAACCCCCTTTCTCAGTCTCTCTGGTTCGCAACCGTCTTATCCACCTCTTTCTAGGTCTATGCAGCATTACCTTTCCTCTGGGATAAAAATGCCTAGCTGGCGACTCTATTCATCTCCAGTGAGTTCACGGCTGTGTGTTCTCATTGTCCCTCTCGCCGACCGTTCGCGTCTGTACCCTTATTTGGGACAGTCCCATTTATCGGGAGCGACACACATAGCAAACAATTCCTAAGGCAACTTAGACCTAAACTAGACTCAATCTTAAGTTTAAGGGTGCCTACACTATGCTAAACTAAAATTCAGCAACTATTTATAGCACTTAAACACACAATCAGCTATGAAAGACAACACACAATACAAATAACATACAACAACTATCAAACAACATGAAAGCATGTGTAAAAATTATGAACATGTAACAAACAACACGCTTTTAACAGCTACTGCTTCTAAAAACAACTATGAAAAACAAGACAGATTTGGCTCATTTTTATGCACAAGATGGATAACAACTAATGCAAATACTCCAGATATCATGATTAACAAACATCAACATGCATGATTGGATGAACATAATATTTCTATGGATGCTCATGAACAAAAGGTATACAAAACAATGAACACAATTATACACTTTCAAGTATTTGATTACATAATCATATGAACATGGAATATGTGCATGTGTCAACAAGGATCATTAATTAAAACATGTTAGTTGGCACAAAAAACAACATTAAGATCAAATGGAAATTCAATCAAAAATGCAAACAAGAATGCAAGAAAGTTCACATTTATGTTCATACATCATACATCATGTAATGCAATATTGATTCATGCCAATGTTTATGGATCATGGAGATGAAGTCAAAACAAAATGTTAAACACATGTAAGCATGCTAAATGAAAGGCTTGAACATGGAAACAATGATTTACAAGTCAATTAGGCACAATTAACAAGTAGAATGCAAGAATATGCAAAGGAGACAGAAGCATGTCGAAATGACTCAAAATGGAGGAATGAGATGTCGAAACTAATCTTGAAAATTCCCTAAAATCAGGACATATCAATCTATGGTGGTAAAGGGAGAAGTAATGCCCAATAAAAAGAAGAAAAAAGTACTTCTTGCAATCGACTTATTTCCTAAATCTTCTAATGCAACTATTATCTAGTGAGCACAAATTTTACACCTAAAAGCCATAATCTAAGCCTTAATGGCACCTAAAATAAGCTATAATTCTAACTAAGAACAAACAAGGTGATCAAATTGTAGTCAAGAAAAAATTAAACGGTCAAGCGCATACACAACGATAAACACACGAAGAATGTCGTCACGGCGAGATGAATAGAATAAGTTAAATCGAGAAGCGGATTTAGATCACCAACCTACGAAGCAGAGGATTGCTTCGGTGAGTGTTGTGATGTAGATCGGAATGCAAATGGAGAAGAAAACCAGAGAGTCGAAGCTTCGATCCGCGAACGCGCAAAATAAATGTGGTTGATGATGCTTCTTGATGAAAATTTGATCAATAACCTCCAATAAGCTCAAAACTCCTCAAAAATCAGAATTGATTCTTCAAATAAGCTTCACAATGAGATGATTAATGGAGTTTTTAGCTTCAAGTTCTTCAAATTCCAATGAAGAATTTGAAGAACTTCTATGAAGAAGCTTTGGTGAGAGGTTGAAAATGGTGGAAAAGTTTGGGAGAAGAATGAAAGAGATGAAGTGAAAATGATGAAGAATAGTGAAAAAAAATGAGAGAGACTTTAGCTTTGGGATGAAGTGGGTTTATATAATGTGTAGGCTTGGCATGAGGTTTGGGAATGGAGGTTGCTTAGGAGTTAGGTTAGGTTTTGAGTTAGTTAGGGTTCTAGAGAGTTCTAGAGTATTCTTTGGAATATTCCTTAGAAGGTTGTAGAAGACTCTAGAATTTGGTAGAGTAATCCAAGGGAAAAGGAAATTTGAAGAGTGTGGAACAAGGCAAAGGAAAGGAAAGGAAAAAGTGGAGGAGAAGAAACTGAAAAAATAGAAAAAACAGCTTATGTATCGATTCGAAACTCGTATGTATCGATACATGTTAGTTATATAACATGTATGTATCAATACAAAGATGTATGCATCGATAGATTCTGAAGCTTTGGTTATTTCCAGCAAATTAATTCAATCATGCATCGATACATAATGAAGCATGTATCAATACGAAACTCGTATGTATCGATATGATTTTTTTTTTAATTTTGTTTCACCATTTCTTGATCAAAATTAGTCCATAGGACTCTTGTGACCCTTTTCACAATGTTGTGAAGACATATTGCTCATTTTTGTTGCTTTTGGATGGCCCTCAATTACTTCAGCCACTGATCACAAGCCTCACCTCAGCTATGATGAATATGTTGCAATGATTTTGGTTATGACATGACTTTGAATATGCAATATGATATGCTAAATGTTAATAAAATTAGAGGGAAAATTTTGGGGTGTTACAGTTGCCCCTATTCAATAACTGTAGACTTGGATGGATGATAGTAGATGCTTTCAGACGTTTGAAGTATGCAGGGATTGAATACTAAAAACAACCGGAAAATTTTCACTCAGTGGAAGAAGAAAAGGGAAATAAACCCAACCATCTGAACTCTGCTTGGGGAGAACTCTAATGTGAAGAATGGTGAACTGGCGAATGTTTTGGAATAATGCTGGGAGATTGCTGACTTGCCACGCTACGGGTTGACTTTTGTTGGGCTATTAATGACGTGCCACATAACGGGTGGACTTCTGAATGCTTTGCCACGCTATGGGGGACTTTATTACTTTGCCACTCCACAAGGGCCATTGCTCGCTACGGGAGACTTTTGATACCTTACCACCCCGAGGATGGACTTTTGCTCACTCTGCGGGGATACTCTCCCACATTGCGGGGGACTTCTGCTTGCTACGGGAAACCTTTGCAATTTTCCACACTACGGGGGCTGCTTCTCACTACGGGAAACATTTGCTCACTACATGAGACTTTTTCTCTTTGCCGCTCTACGTGGGCTGTTGCTCGCTACAGGAGACTTTTGCTCACTACAGGAGAATTTTGCCAAACTACAGGGGACTTCAATTTCTTGCCACACTACGGGGGCTGTTGCCCGCTATGAGAGAATTTTGCTCACTACAGGAGACTTTTGCTCACTACGGGAGACTTCAATTTCTTTCCATACTACGGGGGCTGTTGCTCGCTACGGGAGACTTTTGCTTACTACTAGAGAATTTTGCCACACTACGGGGGACTTCCATTTCTTGCCACACTACCGGGATTGTTGCTCGCTACGGGAGACTTTTACTCACTACAGGAGACTTTTGCTCACTACGGGAGACTTCAATTTCTTGCCACACTACGGGGACTGTTGCTCGCTACGTGAGACTTTTGCTCACTACAGGATACTTTTGCTCACTACGAGAAACTTTTGCCACACTACGGGGGACTTCAATTTCTTGCCACACTACGGGGGCTGTTGCTTGCTACGGGAGACTTTGGTCCACTACGGGGGACTTTTGGCCGCTATTGGGGACTTGGGCCCACTACTGGGGACTTTTTCCCACTACGGGGGACTTTAGAATTTTGTCACACTACGGGGGCAGATTGCTCACTAAGGGAGACGTTGGCCCACTACGGGGTACTTTTTCTCACCTCGGGAGACTTTGGCCCAATACGAGGGACTTGTGCTCATTACGGAAGACTTTGGCCCACTACAGGGGACTTTTGCCCACTACGGGGACTTTCGAATTTTGTCACACTACGGGAGACTTTAGCCCACTACGGGGGACTTTTGCTCACTGCGGGAGACTTTGGCCCACTATGGGGGACTTTAGAAATTCGCCACACTACGGGAGCAGATTGCTCACTACGGGAGACTTTGGGCCACTACGGGGGACTTGTGCTCACTGTGGGAGACTTTGTCCCACTACAGGGGACTTTAGAATTTTGCCACACTACGGGGGCGGATTGCTCACTATGGGAGACTTTGGCCCACTATGGGGGACATTTGCTCACTGCGGGGGACTTTGGCCCACTACGGGGGACTTTAGAAATTCTCCACACTACGGGGGCATATTGCTCACTACGGGAGACTTTGGCCCACTACGGTGGACTTTGGCCCTCTACGGGGGACTTTAAGAATTTTCCACCCGGAGGATGGACTTTGGCCAGTCTATGGCTGGACTTTAAGAATTTGCCACCCAGAGGATGGACTTTGGCCAATCTATGGTTGGACTTTGGATAAGTTGCCATGCTGCGGGTGGACTTTGTATATCAACCTTGGATTGAGCACGCATATGTTGAACTGTATGACATGATGCCCCATGACACTAGGGGATAGGTACAAAGGTAATTCCTGACCTGGAAATAACAAACCCTTGTTGACTTTGTGGGTAATACAAATGCTTATCGATATTTCTATTGGAGAATAGTGTGACTAGTCTGTCTCGACTTATCACCTTTGCCAAAAATAAATTGGACTTTAGATTTGAAGGGCCTGCCAGGGGATGCCTCAACTGCTGGGGATTGAATCTCACCCCTAAGACTCCGTTGGATGATATGCATCTTTTCGACTTAGCTGGGGAAAGGCCTGTTAAGGCTCTGCTGAGGAGAACTCTATGTCTATCTGAATTTTCCGAACCTCTATGGGGAGGGAAACTGTTGAGCTGACTGCCAGGGATTCCTGGATTCCTGTAAGAAGTGCTTCACTACAGGAAGACGACTCTTGCTAGGGATAATCCTTACTGCTCTGCTGGGGAAGAGAAGGATTTGGTTTGAGATCTGCTAGGAAATAAGATCAAGGAAACATACTGAAGAAAGGTTTGGCGACTTTATTGGGGATAACTCCCATGCGCCTATTGGGGATAACGAAGCTGAACTGCGTCCTGCTTGAGGAGGAAAGAATTCTCGTCGTTTCGTGCTAGGGATCATTTTCTCTTTCCTAGGCTTTACCTTAAGAGGATTTTACAAAAGACTTGGTGTCTTTAAACTCTTCAAGAGTATAATTACCCTAGTATTCTGAACTTCCGATTATCTGCCTTCGGGAAAGAATGAATCCTTGTGCGATTGGGGTGACTTGCCCCAGTACAAGTCTTTGACCAATTTCTCTGGGAGAGATTTGAATCTCGAGGAGATTTACTCAGTTTGAATGACTCTTGAGGAGATTACTTGACATAACTGCCCCAGATTGGCTGGCCCTTACCATGACTGGTTGGGGAGAGTCCTTACTCAATGGAGCTTTCTCGGAAATGTGCACCTCGACAAGACTGTCTTTCAGAAGTTTAAGACTTCTTAACTTGGCAAGCTTAAGCTTCTGGACTGAATTTCCGCATGTGAGATTTTTATGATGCCAAACAAATGTATGCAAGCAGAAAATGTTTATTCTTAGAATGAAAATTCTAATGCAACACACATGTTAATCTTGAAGTCTTTATTGAAAAGGTGTCGCAAACCTTTGTGAGCAAATCACTGGTTAAGATACGACATTATTTTTGAATGAAAGTATGTACATGCAATACCAACAAGGATCTTTTAGCACAACTTATAGGAGTCAGGAACAATATCTCATGGTTGTACACTCTCAAAATAACCCTGTTTCAGTTAGGACTTTTGAGGGTTGTATCATTGCCTGGTTCACGGTCTATAGAAACAAATGATATAGGCCCGAAGTTTATTTGTGCCCACCCCTCTTCGTGATGTCCTCCATTCCTATGTTCAGCTAATTTTCACAAGCGCTCACCTTTCATAAGGGTTTTGTGTTGGTTGAGGAACCATTGCTGCTATCGGTTCAAGCACCAATCAGGTTATTGTTTGGAGTCAGTCACCCCTTTATCTTTCATGTCTGTGCCACACGACTTTGTTCTTATTTGAGGATCTTTCTTGTGTAATCCTTTTTTTCTTTCGCTTTTTGCGTTCTTTTGCTTATCCCTAACTTTTGCCTGGACTGATTCTTGGGAATCTTTGATTGTGAAGTCCAGCGAGATGCCCTAACTTTTTCCTAAGTCGCTTGTTTTCAAGTTTCGACTTAGCGGGCTTTTCATTTCTATTTTTTTTGAACAAATTGTGTGACACTGTTTTTCTTGATTGCTTTGCGAGGGTTGTGACTGCCTCATTCTTTGGTCGATGAAGGATAACCATTGTGGTTTCCAGTCTTTGGACCTCTTGATTTGGATAACCAATGTGGTTTTCGGTCTTTGGACCTCTTGATTGGGATGATGGAATGTCATGGATCCTCAAATGCACTCGTTTATGAACGTCTGAATGCTTGGTCCAACTAGCTGACGCCTACCCTGTCCCTGGGTTAAACGTAAGGGTTTTTTTTATGCGAAAAGAAACTCCTACTTCAAGGCTCAAAGGGGTTAGCGAGGGTCTATCTCCCTTATATATATGGTTTTTAGGAATTTGAAACAAATCTTGTACATCGTCAACATGGTCTTATTCGAGAGCACATAATTAGAGATTCTTGCGCTTTTGTTTCGTCATTCTCCATCACAGAGTTTAAGCATGAAAATTGGTATTGCGATGTACACATACATAATTATAAGTGAATGCAAATGAATTAGTTCAAGAAAAACATGTGACTTTTATTATGATTATCATTCAAAAGTAAACAACTTTCATACATGTATACAAATGTTTTGCAAATAAAAGAAACTACAAATGAAAATGTAGTAAAGAAGCTGAATATTGTCGTGGTTGAGGAGGCTTGACTCCGTTTGGACCTGTCAGTCTTGGAAACTTTCAGTGATAAATAGCTCTTTCATAGACTTGTAATCTTCAAGTTGTATCTGTATACCACACCATGGCAATCATACCTCTTCTTCTAGTTATTCTGACTCTGTCACGAGACGTCTGAAGGAAAGAGTGAAGATGGAGAGTAAAGTTGTCTTATAAGGTTTCTCGAAAAGACCTGAAGATCTTCTGCCTACGTATCTCCATTGACCCATGACCAATGAAGAATCAGAGCGACGTAGTTCCCCTTAATAGGGAAGACAGTGCATCGAAGAAAAACAAACAAACAGTTGCCATTGCTGAGAGTATATGAATACAGATGGCTTTATTTGCTTCTTAAAGATTCCAGCTGAATGTGGACCATCTGGAAAAACAACCGCGACATCGGCTCCGTTGTGATTGGGCATCGGATTCTGGAGTACATTTTGGTTAGGAGCAAAGTTGATCGCCTTGGAGTCAATTAGGTCTTGTACCTTGTTCTGGAAAGCCCAACATTTATGAATATTTGGCCCCTGGGCACCCGAATGGAACTCTCATCTAGCATTTGTATCAAAATTCGGAGGTAGATTATCAGGAGAAGGAGCTCTCATGGTACGAAGCTCGACCATGTTCAAGTTCAGCAGTTCTGGAAGCAATACAACATATAGGCATGGGATAGGATCAATCTTACAGTCCCTCGCTCTTGTTCTTTGATGAAATGGCCTTTTTGCCTGTTGTTGCTGACCCTGAGGTTGTTGTTGAGCATTTTGTTTTTGATTTTGCTTTGAGCGTCTAACGTGCCCATGCACTCTCTTGCTCATACTCGGCCGAGAAACAAATGACGGTTGTTGAAGTAAAACCCTTGAAGACTTATCCTGCGAATGACTCTTGAAAAAGGAAACTTGACCAACTCTTCAGCATTCCCATGTTCCCTAATCTATGACACTTTCAAACCATTCGGTCCAAAACTAATTACTCCTTCATCAACCAGGTCTTGCACTTGATGCATGAATGCTCTGCAATCATTGATATCACGTCCTTGGGCTCCCGAGTGAAAAACACAGTAAGCATAGGGATTCCAACCTTGGGGAAGTTCACTAGTAGGAGGAGATAGCTCGCGATTCTCAACCAATCCCATTATGAGCAGTTGTAGGCATAGCTCAGCATAAGACATAGGCACAAGATCAATAACCCTTTCTTGCTTTTGTCGAAAACGGATTGCTGCCATTGGAGGAGAAACATCTGATATCTGCTGAAATCTTTCTTTGGGAAGCCAAGGTGTAGGAGTTGAGGAAAGTCTTTGATACGGGAAGAAAGTGCTCACTTCATTATGAACAATTGGTGCATGATCAATTGACTTATTTGGATCAGGCAATTAGAGATTAACCTCTGTCTTGGGCTCTTCTAGATTACCAAGAAATGACTGTTGGTAAGGAAGCTCAGACTATGGAAGGAATCCACCTAACAACTCTTGATTCAGTGGACATCCCAAAGAGATGGGAGAAACATGACCTGGTTGAAAAGCGAACACATGGGTATTTTCTTTCTTTAACATAGCATTCATGATT
The DNA here is from genome assembly GCA_963966055.1 of Lathyrus aphaca. Taxonomy (NCBI): domain Eukaryota; kingdom Viridiplantae; phylum Streptophyta; class Magnoliopsida; order Fabales; family Fabaceae; genus Lathyrus; species Lathyrus aphaca. The sequence continues at coordinate 366,457,179 of OZ014521.1, forward strand.
CCCGTAAGCAGCTTCATCTGTGTCTTCACCAAGTTGAATTCTTCTTTCAGCAGTTTCTGATCCTGGGACAATTCTCGAATATCCTCCATGAAATGCCCCAGTTGGGCCTTCACCTTGGTCACCTCCGCTCGGAGTTGTTCCATGCCCATACCCTGACAATCATGATTCGAGTTGGCCATTCTTGCTCGGTTTCTGCGAGTCAGATATCGATGAAGGCGTTGACCAATTATATTGCCCGTAGTTGAATAAGTTAGGAAGTCTGGATAACCTGTCAAAATGCAAAATATGCAAATCGTGCAGTAAATGCTTATGATATGTTCACGAGGATGCGACATGCGACCATGCAAATGAGTAAGCACGTGTTAGTAATGCAAGCATGCAGAGGATGTTATGCAATGCACTGGCATGTGATCAAAGGTCTGGCGATCATTGGTCTAATGTCGGTGTTGAGAAGACAATCATGTGCTATTGAAGAGTCATAACAACAGTACCACCAAAATCCCGGATCTCAGGACCATGTAAAACCTGATCATAATACTGCACAACGATGACAACGCGGGTATGTTGGAAGTTTCAGGGTTCCTACAAACCTGTAAACCCTCCTATCTCACGGGTATGCTACTCGGGTCAACATCACAGACTCTCAAAGCCGAATAGCAATAATACGTTCACCATTTACGAGAAATGGCTCATGACCAAACCAGGGAATCGGTTTGGCATTACGTACTTCTCAGGGAGGTCTCAGCTGAGTCCAAGGAAACAAGCATCCCTCATAAGTCCTCAACTTCAAGCACTAAATCGAGAAACAATAGTACATTCATCCTGAAGGGTACAATACTATCGTCATACGAACAGTTTGCCTTGACTGGGTTCCTATGAGAGAACCAGGCCATCCAATGCGAGTTCCCAGTGGGCCCTCGGATGCGAGTGGGTTTTCCAACAAATGTGGTATGCCACTGTCATCACTGGAGAGGGATGTTTCCATAAAAGTCCTCAATGATCGGTCCCCAGACTGCACATAACTATCAAGGTTGTGTATTGCCCCAGAAAGATTTCGGTATCAATACATTTCAAAGAAGGTCGCAAGTCTGGGTGTGGAACTCACTACTACCAACATAGCAAGATGCCATGAAGCCAAAGTGGAACCACTCTAAGTCCTAGGGTACACTCGAGCCCGGTTACGAGCTCATCTCACAGTAACCCCATCTCGCAGAAAAAATGAAACCAGCACAGCCAGACAGTAATAGTGATGCATGATAAATACTAAAAGCAGTAAATAAATGCCGTAAAGTAAAGCTGTAAAGTAAAACTGTAAGTGAAAACAGTAAAGCTAAACTAAAGCACACAACAGCAAACAAATAAACATCCAAAGAAACAAAAACAGACAACCGCTAGGATTGACTCTACGAGGGAAACCTAATTAATAATCCCCAGCTGAGTAGCTAGTTGTCGCTCCCGGGGTTTTCATCCTAATACAAACGCAAAAGTGGCGTGGAAAAGGTAGAGTCGCCAGCCAGAAATTTTTATCCCGAAGGAACGGGAAAGGTAATGTTGCACAAACCTAAGGAAGAAGGTAAGGAAGAGGTCCTGCAAACAAAAGATCTGGGTTCGGGAGGCGGTTACGACCTAGGAAGGTATTAGCACCCCAGATCATCCGCCGTACCCGACGGGATCCACGTTTGTTTGTCTGCTTCAAAGTGTGAGAAATAAGATGCTGCTAAACAAAAGAAATTCTAACTGGAATGGAAGTGAAATGAGAAAAGGAATTGAAAACGAAAATGGAAAGAAAGGGGGAAATGTAGGGAAAATAAACAATGTGCTCGCACATGCCCTACCCCGCTGCCTACGTACCTCATCGGGAAAATGAGGATTAGAGTCGATGTAGTTCGCCTAACTAAGGAGGAAACTTGTTTAGGTTTTTTAGGATGACGTTTCCATAGCTCTAGCTCAGGTGTTACCGGTTCTGACTCGAGGGTGTTTACTGTATCGCTGTTTGAACTATCGAGGCAAGTCATATTCGTCCGCAAAGAGTATGAGGTGAGAAGAGAAGATGTGATGTCTTTGTTGATTGTCTTTTATGAGAAGTGTTTTGAGTTTATCATTTGTGAAGTTAGCCTCATGATTAGACTTGTACTTCATACTAGACAAGATCACACTATTCCATGATGGAATGAATACGAGTGCCCCATGGGATAAGGCTACACACAAGAGACTCCTTCCAGCCTTTATTGAATGTCTTTTGAATTTTTTGTTTGGAGATGAGAGAAGAAGAGTCAAATGGAGAAAGGACAAAACTAAGGGGGACTAAGACCAACCCTAAGTTGTTTATTCAATATCAAAGGAGATCCTAATGGTTAATGCGGTTTCTAATCCTAATTAAAAAAAGAACAAAGGAATAGAACGCAACTTACTTCCTAAGGAAGTTAAGTTGACTCTAAAGAACAAAGGGGAATCTTACCAAACACAAACATGAAAGGTAAAGGAAATAAATGCATAAAGAAATGCATAAAAGAATTAAAAGGGTAAGGTGTAAGGAAACATACCTCAACCTCACTACAAAACAAGGGTTAGTGGTATACATTTAATAAAAAGGAATGAGATAAACATATACCAAACAATTCCTAAGGCAACTTGGACCTAAACTAGACTCAATCTTAAGTTTAAGGGTGCCTACACTATGCTAAACTAAAATTCAGCAGCTATTTACAGCATTTAAACACACAATCAGCTATGAAAGACAACACACAATACAAACAACATACAACAACTATCAAACAACAGGAAAGTAGGTGTAAAAATTATGAACATGTAACAAACAACACGCTTTTAACAGCTACTACTTCTAAAAACAACTATGAAAAACAAGACATATTTGGCTCATTTTTATGCACAAAATGGATAACAACTAATGCAAATACTCCACATATCATGATTAACAAACATCAACATGCATGATTGGATGAACATAATATTTCTATGGATGATCATGAACATAAGGTATATAAACAATGAACATAATTATACACTTTCAAGTATTTGATCACATAATCATATGAACATGGAATATGTGCATGTGTCAACAAGGATCATTAATTAAAACATGTTAGTTGGCACAAAAAACAACCTTAAGATCACATGGAAATGCAATCAACAATGCAAACAGGAATGCAAGAAATTGCACATTTATGTTCATGCATCATACATCATGTAATGCAATCATGAATCATGCCAATGTTTATGGATCATGGAGATGAAGTCAAAACAAAAAGTTAAACACATGTAAGCATGCTAAATGAAAGGCTTGAACATGGCAACAATGATTTACAAGTCAATTAGGCACAATTAAGAAATAGAATGCAAGCATATGAAAAGGAGACGGAAGCATGTAAAAATGACTCGAAATTAAGGAATGAGATATCGAATCTAATCTTGAAAATTCCCTAAAATCAGGACATATCAATCTATGGTGGTAAAGGGAGAAGTAATGCCCAAGAAAAAGAGGGAAAAATCACCTCTTTTAATTGACTTATTTCCTAAAGCTCCTAATGCAACTATTATCTAGTGAGCACAAATTTTACACCTAAAAGCCATAATCTAAACCTTAATGGCACCTAGAATAAACTATAATTATAACTAAGAACAAACAAAGTGATCAAATCGTAGTCAAGATGAAATTAAATGGTCAAGCGCATACACAACGATAAACACACGAACGCGCAAATGGTGAGTGTTGCGATGTGGATCAGAATGAAAATGGAGAAGAAAACCGGAGAGTCGATGCTTCGATCCACGAACGCGCAAAATAAATGCGGTTGATGATGCTTCCTGATGAACACTTGATCAATAACCTCCAATAAGCTCAAAACTCCTCAAAAATCAGAATTGATTCTTCAAATAAGCTTCACAATGAGATGATTAATGGAGGTTTTAGCTTCAAGTTCTTCAAATTCCAATGAAGAATTTGAAGAACTTCTATGAAGAAGCTTTTGTGAGAGGTTGAAAATGGTGGAAATGTTTGGGAGAAGAATGAAAAAGATGAAGTGAAAATGATGAAGAATAATGAAAAAAAATGAGAGAGACTTTAGCTTTGGGATGAAGTGGGTTATATAATGTGTAGGCTTTGCATGAGGTTTGGGAATGGAGGTTTCTTAGGAGTTAGGTTAGGTTTGGAGTTAGTTAGGGTTCTAGAGAGTTCTAGAGTATTCTTTGGAATATTCCTTATAATATTTCCTTAGAATATTCCTTGGAAGGTTGTAGAAGACTCTAGAATGTGGTAGAGTAATCCAAGGGAAAATGAAATGTGAAGAGTGTGGAACAAGGCAAAGGAAAGGAAAGAAAAAAGTGGAGGAGAAGAAACTGAAAAAACATAAAAAACAGCTTATGTATCGATACGAAACTCGTATGTATCGATACATGTTAGTTATATAACATGTATGTATCGATACAAATATGTATGCATCGATACATACTAAAGCTTTGGTTATTTCTAGCAAATTAATTCAATCATGCATCGATACATACCATGAATGTATCAATACATAATGAAGCATGTATCAATACGAAACTCGTATGTATCGATACGATTTTTTTTCACCATTTCTTGATCAATATTAGTCCATAGGACTCTTCTGACCCTTTTCACAATGTCTTGAAGACATATTTCCCCTTTTTGTTGCTTTTGGATGGCCCTCAATTGCTTCAGCCACTGATCACAAGCCTCACCTCAACTATGATGAATATGCTGCAATGTTTTTGGTTATGACATGACTTTGAATATGCTATATGATATGTTAAATGTTAATAAAATGAGAGGGAAAGTTTTGGGGTGTTACACTACTAAATTAAACGACTTACCCCGACAATTATCGTTAAATTTTGGGCAACTAATTTTTCCTCCTAAATCGGCTAAACTGACTAAAATTGTATTGTTTCGACGATCTACGATTATTACGAAATTATTATAAAATTATGTCAATTTTATGTTTTTTGATACAATTTTACTGCTAAGAATCACCTACTGTCATGAATTTACTCAGTCCAGTTTCCTATCAAAAATTCATTCTATTTGTGCTAAGAACACGCTATTTACAAACTGCTAAAATTGTGTTCTGTGTATCCAAATGCCTTAACACTGTTAACATTATTAGCTCAAATTTATTTGATTCTACCCAGTTACTACAGAGAAGTATGGCATTGGTTTGTATCACTTTATTTTAAAAATAAATTCTTAACAGTATCTTTAACTAAAATGAAAACTATGGTTTAAAAGTACAAAAAAACAAAAGTACTCCCCTTACTACAGGGGTGGCTTGCGCCACCCTTTATAAAATACACATGGCTTGCGCCATGTTGGTGAGGAGCATGGTTTCTCCGGCCACCTCCAATGTGTCTCCCGCCACTTGCCCTTTTTCTCAAATTTTGGGTGGCCTGCGTGCACCCGTGAACAACATTTTTGTCCCAAACCAATATTTTTTCCAGAAATTGAACAAATCAACAACAACATTCATAAAATTAATTCAGTAAACATTTCACAAGATCATCATATTCCAACAAACATCAGAATAACCAGACAAAAACCAAATCAACAACAACATAAAACTACCGGGTCCCAATTCCTACGTATCAATTATCAAGACCTGATTATAAAAGTAGAACCCCACCCTTAGCAGTTCTCTCTTGCAACTTCCTTCTCTCACGTTCTTTCTCTGTTCCTCTTCTATTCACTGATGTTTTCTAAAATCTAACTTATTTTTTTTCTATTTCTTTTTATCAAAATATTATTATTTTACTCATAAAATCTAATGGGCCTAAGTCATACACCCCTCAATTTAATAATTCCAACACGATTCTAAGACTACTTAATCAAGCATTCTCCAACAACTATAATATTATTTCTAATATTACTTCTACGACTTGCCAACTTAAATACCGACTTAACGACTTAATTCACCACAACACAAAATCAACCGAATAATTAAATATTCATTTAAATAAATAATTAAGTATTTGGGCGTTACAACTCTCCCTCACTTAGAAAATTTACCTAATTTAAACAACTCGGGATAGGAGTCTCGCACCTTGCTCTCCAATTCCCAGGTCATGCTTTCTCCAGCAGCTCCCAACCAGACAACTTTCACCAACACGATCTCTTTCCCTCAAAGTGTCTTCATTTCACCATCCACGACTCGCACAAGCTTTGTCTCCACCGTGATATTATCCCGTACTTGCACGTCATCCATACTAACCACATGAGACAGATCTAAAATGTACTTCCGGAGTTACGACACATGGAACACATCATGCAAATTCTAAAAATTTGGCGGTAATGCCACTCGGTAAGCTACTTTCCAAATCTGTCCAAAATCGGATACAGACCGATAAAATGTGGAGTGAGCTTATTAGACTTCAAAGCTCTCCCAACACCGGTCACAGACGTGACTCTCAAAAAAACATGATCACCCACTTGGAATTCTAAATCCTTCTTTCGCTTGTCATGGTAATTCTTCTGACTACTTTGATAAGCATTCATCTTCTCTCGAATCAACTTTACTTTCTCGATAGTTGTCGCTCCCCCGAAACGACACTAGGTCCCAAGGTACAGACGCGAACGGTCGGCGAAAAGAGAAAATGAAAATGAACTTAATAGAGTCGCCAGCTAGGCATTTTTATCCCGAAGGAAAGGTAATGCTGCATAAACCTGGAAAGAGATGGATAAGACAGTCGTGAACCAGAGAAACTGAGAAAGGGGGTTGGTTACAACCTGGGAAGGTATTAGCACCCAGATTGTCTGTCGTACTCGACGGGATCCATGCTTATAAGATTGTGTTTAAAGGGGTAGTGCATGTGCTATCTATGTGCAAAAGCTAAGAATGAATGTACAGGTGTCAGTGCAAAAAGGTGAATTGCTCAGGAACTGAGGATTTGACAAGAATGTTGAAGGAGGGGGAAAACACAGAGACTTTTGTTCGATAACTGTTAAGTTATGCCTACGTATCCTCGCGTGCAATGAGGAAGTCAGAACACCGTAGTTCGACTCAAAGAGACTGGGATGATTTGACTGTGAACTGCTTGCTTGTCTATTCTCAAGTGTATGACTCGTCTGGCTTGAGTGCTAACTGTCTTGCATTAGACGGAAGAAGCAAGTTCTCGTTTTTAGAGTGAATGTGATGAGAAAAGAATCCCGGAGGAGACGATTATTGTTTGTTTTTTATGTTTTTAGTTTTTTATTGTTTTTTGGTGTTTTGCATAGGATAATGAGCTTAAGCCTAAATCAAGGTTTGTAAACTCATTATATCCTCCCTGATTAGGGATAATGAGCCTACTTAAGCATGAGATGAAGTTCTCAACTTAATTATCATGATGATATAGGATTAAGATCATTAACCAACTTTGGTAATTATTAAGTGTTTTTGGATTTTGTTTAGTGTTAAGTAATGAGCTTAATCTCTAATTAGAGATTAGTGAACTCATTACACCATCCTAAGAGAAGGATGATAGATGAGAACACTTAAGCTGAGGAAGATACCTCAACTTAATCCATGGTTAGGGACTAAATTAATTATATAACAAGCCTTTATTAAGTGGATTTTAATTAAAGGGTGAGATTAAGAAGTGGATTGTAAGTTTGTAAGACAACTTGAGGGGGATTTGTCCATTAAAAACTAGGGTTAGTCCCATTTAACCAAAAGGAAGAGATGGAACCCTAATGTAAGGCCCAAGTTTTAAGCTTAAGTCTTGACCATTATTAATTGTTTTGATTAAGAGGTGTAAACAAATTAAAGGTTTAACACTAAGGATTAAAGTTATACACTCCATCCTAAGATAAGGATGCATGCATAACCCTAATTCACAGTCCTAAAGCTTTAAGTGTTTAGCCTCTGATTATGAGATGAGAAGAGAGACTCAAGGAGACTCAAAGGTAAAAGACTAGGGGAGACTATATACAACCCTAAGAATTATCTTGCTTGGATATCCTATGGTTTGTGAGGCATAAGAGAAGGATCTTCAAGAGGCCACCAAGGAAGAGAAGCAGATGAAAAGAGAAGGTGAAGAGAGAATAGGTTGCTTACTTCCTGAAGAAGATAAGTAACCTAAGAGAAAGAGAAGGAGCAATAGAGCAAAAGTGAAGCAAGTTCACTTCAAAGACAAGTAAATAATTCATATGAAGAGATAAGAAGAGGTGGGATGTGAAGGCAAATCCACATCCCAAACAACTTACCATAAGCCCCTGAAATGTTAGTGTGAAATGCAACAAGTAATGATGCAATGACCAAGACCAGAAGCAATCATGCAATGTAAATGTGTTATGAGATTATGCAAAGTCATGTAATATGCTTATGTATGATCATACAAAGGATGAGATGCAAAGGAAGCATGAAAGAAGCTTGAAAACACATGGATAAACATGAAATGTAATGAATGCAAAGCATACCAAATGAATTAATAAATGATAAAGTAATGTTCTAACATGTCCTAAGATGTCTAAGATGACATATGAATGCTTGAGATGTCATGGCAAGTTCATGTGATGATGAATATGCAAGGTGAATGCAAATGAACATGAGAAATTAGGGTTACATGGATATGTGGGATGCAAATGAACAAAATAGAAGCACACAACATGATAAAAATTTGAAATCAAGCTCAAACAAAACCTAATCCCATATTAGGTCACACCCCAAAGGAGAAGGTTAAAAGCTAATCCTATTGAAAGTTATGATTTTCCCAAGTTTGCTAGGGTTTTTGGGTGATTCAAAAGGAAAAATGCAAATCAATTTGAAAATGCAAGATAAATTCATGAGGAAGATAACCTAGAAACTACATGCAATATGTGAAACAATTCAAAAAGAATCAAGTTCAAACTCTTCTTGGTTAGGCAGAAATGATTTTTCAAAGTTAGGGTTAAAAATTGTGATTTTAAAGAACCCTAATTCAAAGAAAATTATAAAATTATGATCAAACCTAAAAGAAATTTGTATGAAGAGTTTGAAAATGTTTCTAAATGTGTTGGAATGGTTCATGATTTTTTTTGGTGATTTTTAGAAACCTAAATTCATTTTTAATTAATTAAAATACTTTAATTAATTAAAAATAACATTTAAATATTTTAAAAATACTTTTTAATTGCAAAAAATAAAATAAAATCATTTTTAGGTTGAGAAAAATATTTAAAACCAGAATGCAAGGTTTCATATTTTTGTGATGAGTTTTGGTATTTAAAAATAAATATGCAAAAGAAATGAAAATAAAATAAAATAAAATGAATCAAAATGGAAGTCAACTGATCTGAGGGATGAGATTCAAAGGAGGGAAGACTGTGCGCGCTAATGGGTGGATGGGATTGAATCTGGCATTTTAAAATTAATCTTAATTAATTAAAACTAATTAAAAATTAGGGTTTTAAGTGAACTGATCTAGGCCTTCCATTCACGCGCTAAACCTAATCCTACGGCCCACATTTAAACTGGCAAGATTAAACCCTAATCAAACCCTAATGACATTTTGGTGACCGGAGCAAGCTCCGGTCATCTTCTCCGGTCACCCCAAAATCCCAGCTTCTTCCCTAGGTCAAATTAGAACCTCTAAAGCTCCAGAAATGATTTACTACCCTCCCCAAACAAGAATCCATCATCATATATCATTTATATTTCATCAAAAGCAAGAATCGAATCAAACAAAATTTTCGGGCAAACTTTCAGAACAACCATACATGCTCATTTCTCAATCATTTTCAAAAATAAACACATCAGAGTGATCAGGGGAACATGACGATTGATATTTTAACTTAAATATCAAGTTCTAGAAAAAAATGTTCTTGAGGTATACCTGAGATGAAGCTTTGTAGTTTTGAGATTTCTGACCTCTTCCCTTGTGCAAATCAACTTCAATGGACCCCCTGAGGATGATGTGAAGCTTAGAACAAGTTTATGATGGCTGTTTTGAAGTGTTTGGTTTTGATAACTCAGAAATCGTATTTCTGATTTGGGGGGTTTCAGGCCATGGAAGTGGGTGCTTTGTGATCTATGGATGATTTTGAGCTTATTGGTGGAAAAATATTTGAAGTTTGAGGCTTATGTAGGAAGATTCGAAGAAGTGAAGTTCTATGGTGATTTTGTGCAATCTGACTTGTGGGATGATTCAGGCTCCAAGATGTTATGAAATGGGATCTATGAGGCATGTATGTGAAGTCTTGATTGGTCAGAAGAGTGGTTGTGGCTCAGCTTGATTGGTATGAGGGTTTTTCTCAAAAGTCAAATTTGTGTACTTGGAGGTATGGGCCATGGCAGAGCTAGCTTTTTGGGGTGTCTGGCCTCAGCAAGATTCATGGATAGCCATAGAATGAGTTTGATGCAGCTGGCACAAGTGGATGGAAGGATCCAAGGCATTTTGCAAAGTTTGTGACTTTTGGCCCTTTTGAGATTTCTTGAAGATCAAGTCATGAAAATAATGCAAACTTGGGCCAATTCTGATGTTTAGAAGTTGCTTTGACATATTATGATGCATAGAAGTTGATTAGAGGTCATTAAAATGCTTGGCATGTGAAATTGCAAAATTCCCTCTTTGACATGCACATGAAAATTATGTGATTTTTGCCATCTTTGAAAGACCATATCTTGAGTTCTATGATGAATCAAGACATGTTCTTGTACTTTTTGAAAAGGTAAATACCTAATCTACAACTTTCATGCCCAAGAATTTTTCATTTGAAGCATTTTTGGTCATGAAAGAGGAGGTTGAAAATCTTTCCCAAAGTGGAAAGTTTGCATTTCAAGTCATTTCCAAAAATGGCAAGTTTGCAATTGGCTCAAAATTCTTCAATCTTGTGAACTTCCAACCACTTATAAGATCAAATAAAGATCATTGAACTTCAATTTGATGAAAATGATCCTTTGGTTCCCTTGTTGGGGGCCTCAAATGCCCTGATTTTGACTTAATTTGCTCAAGAAGTTACCCATTGATCAGATGACTTCCACAATGAATTTCTTCATCAAACTTGGTACACATGATCCTTATAACATATTTAGAACATTAGAAACATGTATGACCAAAACATTTGGAGTTAAGGCCTCTGAAACCAAAACCCTAATTTTGGTCATCTGTGTAGGAAAACCCTAGCTCTGCTTCCATGCCTTTGCCAATCCTTGTGATCCCTTGAATTTTATGAACTTTGGGGAGCATAATGTGATCATGGAACACACATGGACCCTCTTGGAAAGCTTTAATACCTTTGGGATGGCTCAGATTGATTCTTGGGTTGCTCAGATCACAAACCCTAGATGCAGATGAAATTGAACTATGCAGTGAAGCAAACATGCAATGTGAGATGTAATGCTTATGTTAAAACAAAAATGAAAGATCACAAGCCATGGTGCAATAAAGAGTGAGGGAAAATTAGGGGTGTTTATAGTAGTCTCTCGAACTAATTCTGATCCAAGTACTACACTTTCACCAGATTCATGCCAACACAACGGAGTCTTACACCTCCAACCATACAACGTTTCAAAAGGTGCCATTTCGATACTAGAACGGTGACTATTATTATATGTGAACTCGAACAACGGAAGATATGTATCTGACGAACCTCCATGCTCAAGAACACAAGCTCTCAACAAGTCTTCCAATGACTAAATAGTCCTCTTAATTTGGCCATCTGTCTGAGGATGATATACCAAACTCAACCTTAACTTAGAATCCAACGCTTCTTGCAGACTCTTCCAAAAATCCAACGTAAACCTCAGATCTCTATCTGACAGAATACACAAAGGAACACCATACAGCTTCACAATCACTCGGATATAAATCCCTGCCAACTTTGCAATTGGATATGTTATGTTAATAGGTATGAAATGAGCCGACTTTGTAAGCCTATCAACAATCACCCAAATTGAATCATGTCCTCTTGAAGTAATAGGCAACCCTGTCAAAAAATCCATAGAAATGTTATCCCACTTTCATTCTCGAACTTCCAACAGTTGCATCAACCCTGCAGGCTTCTGATGTTTAATTTTTGACTTCTGACAAGTCAAACACGTATACACAAATCGTGCCACATCCTTTTTCATTTTGGACCACCAAAATATTTTCTTCAAGTCTTGATACATTTTAGTAGCTCCTGGATGAATACTCAGATTACTCCTATGGCCCTCTTCAAGAATCCTCTTTTTCATATCTGCATCATCAGGAATACAAATTCTATCATGCAGTCTCAACACATATCGTGCATGAACCTTAAAGTCCCTCTTCTCCGATTGACCACAACTACTCATGACGTCCACTAGTTTCACATCCATCTTCTGAGCCTCTCGAATACTATCCATAAAATCATTATTAATATTTAACATGCCCAACATAAAACTATGCGGTGTCACTTCGCAAACCAAACTCATATCTTGAAACTGCTCAATTAATTCCAATTCCTTAATCATCATTGCTAACATATGCAAGGTCTTTCAAGTTAAAGCATCGGCCACAACATTAAATTTACCTAGATGATAATTCAAACCAAAATCACAATCTTTCAGCAATTCTAACCATCTTCGTTGTCTCATATTAACTCCTTTTGATTAAAAAAATACTTTAGGCTCTTATAATCACAATAATCTTCAAATCTGGAACCATAAAGATAATGCCTCCAAATCTTCAGCATGAAAACAACTATAGCAAGTTCCAAATCATGCGTAGGATAGTTCTTTTCATGAGTTCTCAATTGTCGCGACGTATAAGCAATTACCTTATTGTTCTGCATAAGAACAACTCCTAAACCCATCAATGAAGCATCACAATAAACTACAAACGGTTCTCCTGTATTCGGTAATGTCAAAACCAGAGCCGGCGTCAATCTCTTTTTCAATTCTGTAAAACTTTCTTCGCACTGAACATCCCACACAAAAGTTTTACTTTTACAAGTCAATTTAGTTAACGGAAGTGCCAACTTAGAAAATTCTTCGATAAACCTTCTATAATAACCAGCTAGTCCCAAAAAGCTTCTAATCTCCGTAGCCGACCTTGGAGTTTCCCATTATAACATATCATCTACCTTAGAAGGATCCACAACAATACCACTACCTGAAATCACATGACCAAGAAAGTTGACTTCCTTTAACCAGAACTCTCACTTGGACAACTTCACATACAACTTCTTGTGTTTCAAAACTTCCAATACAGTTCTCAAATGTCCCTTATGCTCTTCTTCTGACTTAGAATAAATCATAATATCATCAATGAATACAACTAAAAAATGATCCAGATAAGTATGAAAAATACGGTTCATGTATTCCATGAATACTCCCGGTGCATTAGTCACACTGAAAGGCATCACCGAATACTCATAATGTCCATACCGTGTTCTGAATGTTGTCTTCTGAATATGCTCATCTTTCACTTTGATCAGATGATAACCCGATCTCAAATCAATCTTACTAAATACACGAGCACCCACCAACTGATCCATCAAATCATCTATTCTCGGAAGTGGATACTTGTTCTTAATTGTCACTTTATTCAGTTGTCTATAATCAACACAAAGTTTTATACTTCCATCTTTCTTTTTTACTAATACCACTGGAGCTCCCCACAATGATACACTTGGTCTTACAAACTTCTTCTCAAGTAATTCCTCCAACTGCTTCTTTAATTCAAACAACTCGGATGCCGACATTCTGTAAGATGCCATCGAAACAGGTCTAGTACCAGGTACAAGATCAATTTCAAATTCAACCTCTCTCTATGGCGGTACATCAGGAATTTCATCAGGAAAACTTCAGGAAATTCATTCACCACTTGCAATTCCTCAATCATAGCTTTGCCTTCAATACACAATGTTGCCATCAACAAAAACAACAGATGCCTCTTCTTTCATCAATTTGTGTAGCTCTCTAAAAGATAACAATCCAACTCCTTCCTCTTCAGGAGTAGAAAACCTCACCGACTTACGATAATAACTTATATGAACATAGTTATACTCTAACCAGTTCATACCTAAGATTACATCCATCCCAGTCAATGGTAAACACACCAAATCAACATAAAAGCCTTTATCGAAGATCGAAAAAGGAAACCTTAAACACACATGAGAAATAGTTACTGACCCCTTAACCGGAATCTCGACGATCAATTTACCATTCAAAGCAGACAATTCAAGACACAATCTTTTAACATAATCTGCAGCAATAAAACAATGCATAACATCAGTATCAATAATAGTAATTAAAGGAGTACTATTAATGAAACATGCACCTTTGATAAGTTTGTTCTCGTTACTTGTCTAAGTTCCTGCCAACGCGAACACTTTCCCAGTCTGAGCTTTCTTTGGCTTCTGATACTGACTACCAATATGTCATTCTTCACCATAATTAAAATTGATCATTTCTTTGTGCTTGCAATCAGCTATTGCATGCCCAGTCTTACCATAACAAAAAACACCTTTTTACCTCAGTAGTACACACATTACTCTAATGACTAGCCTGTCGACACTTGAAGCAAACTATACTAGCAGGAGCACCTTCCCCACTAGTCCTCTAAACTGGAGCAATTTTCTATTTACCTTTTTATGGAGCATCATAAGGCTTGCCATGGTTTTGTTGTTGCTTGCCCTTTCTGTCACTAACAATCTTTTAATGAGCATTATTATCTTCTTCATAAATTCTATAGCTATCAACCAATTCAGAAAAGACACGAATCTTCTGATACCCAACGACCTTCTTGATCTTAGAGCGTAACTCGTTTTCAAACTTGATGCACTTTGAAAATTCAGAACCAGCTCCATTATAATGAGGATAGAACTTAGACAAATCCATAAACTTCGCAGCATAATTAGTAACAGACATGTTTCCCTGCTTCAACTCAAGGAATTCAATCTCCTTCTTGCCACGGATATCCTCTGGATAATACTTCCTCATAAATTCCCTACAAAACACATCCCAAGTAATCTCTTCACCTGCAACACCCATCCTCTCACGAGTCTCTAGCCACTAGTCATCAACCTCGACTGCAAGCATGTGACTACCATATCGAACTTTCTACGCTGGAGTATAGTCCATCACACAGAATATTCTCTCAATCTCTTTTAACCAGCCCAACACTCCATCCGGATAATGCTTTCCCTTAAAGACATGCAGATTCTCTCTCTGAAAAGTCGCCAGACTACGAGATCCAGCATCCTCACCAGCGTTCTGAAAAATCTGTATAGCCTGAGCCATTTATTACATTGCAGTAACCATTGCAACAGCCATTGCAGCATCATTTCTTCCAGCCATCTCAACTTATCATAAAAACACAAACAAAATTTAGGACCAAATAACAATATTCGATTGTT
This sequence comes from Lathyrus aphaca, assembly GCA_963966055.1. Classification (NCBI taxonomy): domain Eukaryota; kingdom Viridiplantae; phylum Streptophyta; class Magnoliopsida; order Fabales; family Fabaceae; genus Lathyrus; species Lathyrus aphaca. The sequence continues at coordinate 366,472,492 of OZ014521.1, forward strand.
AAACAACTACGACTCAACACTTGGCCGGAAGGACCGACCTGCTCTGATACCACTAATGTAACACCCAGTTTTCTACCAGATAATTATATAAAGATCATAGTTATAAACTTTTCAACTTAAAATGGGATATCACATTTTCAACTTAAAAATCAGACTTAATAAACAATCAAAAGAGATACATAACACATTCAAGGAGAACTCCTAAATAATCATATAGTCTTCAAAATAATGCAATTTTATTAAATACTACACAACAGATTCAATACTCAAATCATATCCTCTTTAATCAACAAAATTCAACTTAAAATAAATCAACAAAGTAGTCTTCGGTAATTCAACTTAAAAATTCAGCATGTAAACAATTAACCAGAACAAGACACGCGTCATCCCCCCGAGTGCTACGTATCAGAGCGACAACCACCGACTCGAACTAAAGTTAACTGGCTACTCCCCTTAATTACCTGCACGTTGCCAACATAGGGGAAACATTCAAACATAAAGGTGATATATCGAATTTTATTAATGAAGTATGATAAATAATACATAGATTGAAATCATACAGTTATCACACTTCACATCCACAACAAAACAACAATCAACAACGACTTGAAAATTGCAACTTAATGAGACTCGACTATGTTATACATGTGGTACCATTCAAAGTAAAACACCTAACTTAAAATTGCAAATTTACCGAGGCATCAAGGCATAAGGCTTCAACTTTCAACTTGTGTCAATCCAGGCCAACATGGTGTGAGCATCGGCTTTGACATGAAAATGAAAGTATGATATATGGCATGTACGGCTCAACAACGTAAACAACACAACAATGTCAACAACATAAGCAACTTAAACAGCATAAACAACTTATTCAACATTGGCTATCAAGCCTACAACTTAAAATTTATATGTATAATAGAACGAAACTACCCAATCAGCTGTACCTGCAAATCAATTGTTCCGACATAATTTCATCAAAACAAACCAAAAATATCACCTACTAAATTACCCGACTTACCCCGATAATTTTCATTAAATTCCGGGCAACTAATTTTTCCGCCTAAATCGGCTAAACCGACTAAAACTGCATTGTTTCGACATTCTACGATTATTACGATATTATTATAAAATGATGTCAATTTTATGTTTTCTGGTACAATTTTACTGCTATGCATCACCTACTGTCATGAATTTACTCAGTCCAGTTTTCTGTCAAAAATTCATTATATTTGTGCTAAAAACCTATTATTTACAAACTGTTAAAATTGTGTTCTATGTATCCAAATGCCTTAACACTGTTAACATTATAAACTTAAATTTATTTGATTCTTCTCTGTTACTACAAAGAAGTATGGAATTGGTTTGTATCACTTTATTTTAAAAAAGAAATTCTTAATAGTATCTTTAACTAAAATGAAAAGTATGGTTTAAAAGTATAAAAAAAGCAAAAGTACTCTCATTACTACATAGGTGGCTTGCGCCACCCTTTATAAAATACACATGGCTTATGCCATGTTGGTGAAGAGCATGGTGGCTCCCGCTGTAACACCCTAATTTTTGCCCTAAGTTTCTTCGCATATCATCTGCATTTTGCATACAAATGAGATCGCACTGGCTTTCGAGTTTCTTCTCAGATATAGGGTCTATGCTTCGCAGGGGATCACCATTATTTTTACTGTTTTATATTTTTTTATATTTACTGATTACTAACCAAAATACCAAAAATATGTTGCAGTGTTCTTCTTCTTCTCTGTGTTGCAGGTTTGCGAGGATGAGACAGTAATTTGATTCAGATGCGTTTGTTCAATCACAATTCGATTTCAGATTGATGTTTGACCTAATATTGGTCAAACTATCAAAAGATTGTGTTGACTGCCAGTTGTGTGTGCCAGTAATTCATTCATCAGGCAATGCGTTTTCAAAGTACAAGTTGGATTGGGTGACAGTTGTTTCTTGTGCGAAGTTGGTTTGTTCATCAGTTATCAGGCTGTGTTTTGTGCGAAGTTTTGGTTTGAATCTTCAGTGTTTATCGGTTCATAGGTTTATCAGTTCATCAGCGATTCATCTGAGGATTTATTTTCCTCAGTTTGGTTTCGAATTATCAGGGCGAATTTCAGACAGTTGCAGTGACTGTGGTGTTGGCAAGTGGTTCATTGGTTCTGTGATTGGCTGTATTCATTATCAGAGGCTTGTGGGAAAAATCAGGAGTTGGTCGTGAAACCTAAAAGATCATTATCATCCAATTTCTAAATTTTTTTAGTTTGATTATCCATTATCCTTTATCCAATAACCATTTTTCCGTTTTTTTTCTCGAATATTCGATTATCCAAATCATCATTTTTTTTCTTAACCAAATCCAATTCCCGATTATTTCATATTTCAATTTCTTTTTTTTAATCCATTTCCAATAATCTTTTTCCAAAATATTATAAAAATCCAATTCATTTTTTATTTTCTTAAATACCCACATTTTTTTTCAATTTCCATCATAAATAAATATAGATCTATTTGTGTTTTTTAAGCCCATATTTCTTTTTAGAAATCAATTATTAAACAAATAAAAAAAACAAGTCAATTGTTTGTTTTCTTTTCACAACAATCTCTAGCCAAAGCCCATCCAATACTTTCCCATACCCCATTACTTCACATTACCGCAAATTCCCAAACACACTTGCAATCCACGTTTCAGCCTAACACCAAGCAAGCCTCATGCCAGTTTTCACTAGGCCCAATACAATCCGTACCACACTTGCCCACATCCTGCTGCACACAAACTCTTCCCAATGCCCTTTGGCCCACACGCCCTTTTCTTGCAAGCTTCAGCTAGCCTCATACGGAACAAACCAAGCTACCAGCCTTACATTATCAGTAGCAAGACAACTTCAAGCCTAGACAAACCACACTCCCATCAGCCAAGGCTTCGCACGCGCATAACCCGCAGCCAATTTTCACAAGCCCACAACAGACAAGCTTCTCACATCAAGCCTTGTCCGAAGAAAAATGCAGCAAGCCAAGCAACATACTTCACGTCTCAACTCCCGCATACGCCAACAAGCTGCAAGCTTCCTAGCCTCACAATATTTCAAGCCAAGACTTTCGAAAACAACATTCTGCCGAGCCAACTCCCAACACAAAACGCACACTGAAAACGCACGAGGACCGCAAGTCACCATATCACGTAATCCACACGAGTAAAGAACACGCATCCAACACCTGAAACGGAAACAAATCAAATTCAAAACGCACAGTAGCTCAACACAAAACGCAGCTGACACGCAGATTTCATGAACCTTCGAAACGCAATCCACAAAGCCTCAAAACGGCAACGATTTCTTGACCTCTTCTCCTATTTAAACAGAGCCTCACTCTTCATTTTCTGAAGCTTCGAGAGCACCCCGAATCTCTGCCAAATTCATCCCCAACTCTCAAAATACCCAAACCCTTTCACTCTTCAAATCAATTTCTCAAATTACTAAACCTAAACCGAATGAAATTTGGATTGAAAGAGAGAGATTGAATCCGAAGTGAAAAAGAGGAAGAGAAACTCGCGATTGAGAGAAGAAGGAGAAAGAGATTGGAAGAAGAGGAAGCCTTCTTCCGTTCGATCCGTTTTTCTTGAAGGTGAGGGTGTGAAGTGATTTCCGCCGTGAATCCTTGCTTCCGCCTTTGTTTTGTGCGAAGAAGATGATGCTTCTTCTGTGTTTTCCTTTTCTTTCTTTATTATTTTTTTTGTTTGTTTCATTTAATTTTTAAGAAAAGGTAATATGGTTTTGGATCATGGATTCTAACTTTGGATCTTTGGATCCGTTTCACTAATACACCACCATTAACCCGCGGATATTATCCATATCCTTTTTCCATTTTTCTTTCTTTTCTTATTAATTTTCTTTAGTTTATTTCTTTTAAAATGGATTTTGTTATGATTTATTTTTGTTGATTTAAAAACTTCATAGAAAAAGTATTCTAAGAGCATGTTAAAGAAAATTATTTTAAAAATGATCTAGAAAAGAATTCTTAGAAAAAAGATTTAAAAATATTATTCTATTTCTTTTTATGGATCTATTTTTTTAGATCCATCTTATTCTTCATCTCTTTTTTTTAATTTTGGTCGATGACAATCTTCCGATTCGGGATTGTTGATTTCCGATTAAGCTTAATCTTCATTATTTCAAATCTATGGATGAATGATCATTTGGATCATTCTCCATACTTTGAGATCGTGATAGGTTGCTTTTCGATGAAATTCAACGATAATCTCGATTAAGATTAGACCTTCCTTCTTCTTTTAGTGTGACATGTTTTCGGAGAATGATCCATTATATCGTTTCTCTAACATGTATTAACACGGATATTTTCCACTTTAATTAGTGGTGGCCGGCCTCATTTGTAGGGTATTTACTCGGCGATTGCTTAACATAGACCTAAAGTTGTCCCGATTCGAATTAAAGATCCACTTGGATCCGGTTGCCTCGATTTTATTTTCCTTGTTGTGGTTGTGCTTGATTAAGTTCATCATACCACTTTATATTGTAAATATTATTATAATGTGAATATAATTGTTTAAATTTAATCTCTCGCACCTTATCCTTTTATTTTAATCTCTTGCTCCCTTATCTCTTTATTATGCTTTACCATATAATATCATATATCATTTGTTTATATTCATATTGTGCTTGTTCATATTAATATTGTGATTGTTTTTATTTTGTCCATTTGGATATCAAAACACTTAATAAAGGATTAAACTCTTAAAAAACTTGTGACTTCTAATTTGCGGACTATGGTTACTATCCCTTTGCTTTTGGAGAATGGACTTAGACTTCTAGGATCTCCCTTTGCTCAAGTTGGAATGGATTAGAAACCTCGGTCTCAAGTTATGTCCTTAGTCTTTGAAGATGGAAGTTCGAACTTTGAAGAATTGTGCATATTGGTTTGGTAAACTCTTTCCTTAGCTTTTAATTCAAGCATTAGGACTAGTCTCTTCATCTCCTCCCCATTCTTTAATTTTCAAAACTTCTTCCTATTTCAAAAACCTTCTTGTTTTTTCTAAACTTCAAATGCTTTCATAAACAAACCTTGACTTAGGTCAAGCGATTTTTTTTTAACTTTTCACTTTATTTCTTAATCAATGTTAATTCATGTAAATATATCAAAACCATTTTCTCAGGTACTTTAAAAAATGCAAACCCACTCAATTGTTTTTGTGCCTTTGTGCACCTTTTTCTTTTTCACATGTTTAGATATGATTCATCCCTTCTAGCGGAATTATTCGCTAAGGAATGACGACTTATCTCTACATCTTAAAATCAATTCAACCCACTTATTCTTTTCAAACTTTGTACCACGAACTACGAGGTTTTGATCTCGCATTGCACTTTGTGGGTACGTAGGCATAAGGATTTAAAACCTTATCAAACACAAAATCATAAAAAAAATATTCTTCTTTTCATCTCTTCCATCATTTTAAACAAACCAATTTCAGACCAAAAAGAAATAAGTATTTCAAAGGGCTCCCGTGGAGTACCACGGATGAGTCGGGTGCCTAAAACCTTCCCGGTTCATAACCAATCCCCTTACCCAATCTCTGTTTATTTCTTTTAGCTTTTGCTTTTAGAATCCTAGGTTTTTATTCGTTCTTTTACCTTTTTCCTTTCGGAAATAAAGAAAAGCGCGGTGGCGACTCTGTGTTTATCGAGTTAAGTTAATCAATAACTTACACTCACGATTTTACCGCTACACCCGCCACTTGCTATTTTTCTAAAATTTTGGGTGGCCTGCGCCACCCATACGTGAGCGGGTAGTGGCATGCGCCACCCATGCACCTATGAACAATATTTTCGTCCTAAACCAATTTTTTCCAGAAATTGAACAAATCAACAACAAAATTCACAAAATTAATTCAGTAAACATTTCACAAGATCATCATGTTCCATCAAACATCAGAACAACCGGACCAAAACCAAATCAACAACAACAATATAAAACTATCTGATCCCAATACCTACGTATCAATTATCATAATCCGATTATAATAGTCGAACCCCGCCCTTACCTTGGATTAAAGGCATCTTGAAATAAAACCTAACTTATTTTGTTTCTATTTATTTTTATTAAAATATTATTATTTTACTCATAAAATCTAATGGGTCTAAGTCATACACCCCTTAATTTACTAATTCCAACACGATTCTAAGCCCACTTAATTAAACAGTCTCCTACAACTAAAATATTATTTCTAATATTACTTCTACGACTTACCAACTTAAATACCAAATTAATGACTGTATTCACCGCAACATAAAATCAACTGAATAATCGCAAATAAATAATTAAATAAATAATTAAATATTTAGGCATTAAAAAATGCAGCAGTCTCAGGAGGAGGTGGATGATAATCAGCAGGAACGAAATCAACCACCATACTCCATGATGTGCTAGCAGGCATGCAGTAGCAAGGAGAAATGACAGTTTCAACAGGAATCGATGCAGTGACAATCTCAGAGATGATTGTACGCTGTATCGGAGAATTAGGAGGATGGGGTGGATGATTCTGAGCAGCCACCAAGCTTTCCATCATAGCAGTGATTCTTTTCAAGTTATTCTTCAGAGATGAAACTTCCTCGCGTAGCTCACGTTTCTCTTGTTGTAAGGCTTCCAACATCTTTCATCGATTAGCTCGAGTACCATAGCGATGAGTCAGCTTGCCAAGAGAACTGGATGAAGACCAAGAAAGAACAAAAGATCCTTGTAAAACTTTCAAGAAGCAAGACCAATGCAAGCTTGATGCATGGTATGAGTATGCAAATGCAAAGATTTCAAAGGACTATAAGATAGATTGCAATATTTATAAAAGAAACACTTTTTTGAAGTACTAAAAAAAACTCATTCTCATTAATATCAAAGTGAGTAAATGAAGTTCAAGTCTCAATAATCCTAATCCATGAGAGAAAATTAAACTAGGCCTATGGGATCATATCTGAAGAAGATCCAAATCCCGACTGATACTTCATGTGAATCCTCTTAATCTCTCTCTTGTATCGGTTCTTCATGTCTTCCTTATCCTTTACCAACCGGTCCACAATGTCCTTCCAAGCACCGAATGTAGTAGGAATGGTAGATGGAGTACTAGAGGAAAAAAAAACTTCTTGGCCTCTCTTGGCCTCATCTTTCTCCTTTAATTGTTCTTGCATAGTCGTCTTCTCTAGTAACCATGCTTCCTTCTCTTTCTTCATCTTGTCCAAATCTTCTTGAAGAGCAACCTTCTCATCAATGGGAGGAAGAAAAATAGATAATGGCAATATAAGAAACAAAGGCTCCTCGGGTGGATAATGCATCTTGATCTTGGAAGCCCTAGATCGAACCCATTGGATGTTACCGTCGGAAGGAGCAAGGTGTTGTCTTCCTAATTAACCCTTCTCTTTTTGATGAACCATATGCCAAGAATAAGAAATCCATTCCTTCATTTCCACATGATCTGGACCATTAAGAAAGAAGAAACTCGATAGTTAAAGATTGCTTGGTATGTCCTTCAAGCAGTATCCCAATTGTCGCCTAGCAAAAATAGGGTTGTAACTAATTCCCCCATGTGTACCAAGAAGAGGTACGTTGAGAAACTCTTGACAACCGTCAATAAGCAATCTAGTATCATAATAGGAATAATACCAAGTCATATCCTTATGAGTAAGTGTCGCTCCCACCAAATGACACCTCAGGTCAGAAGGGGTACAGACGCGAACGGTCGGCGAAAGGGAAGAGAACACACAAGGGTGAACTCAGAAAAGACAAGAGTCGCCAGCTAGGCATTTTTATCCCGAAGAAGGGAATGGTAATGCTGCATAAACCTAGGAAAAGATGGATAAGACGGTTGCGAACCAGAGGGACTGAGAAAGGGGGTTGGTTACAACCTGGGAAGGTATTAGCACCCAGATTGTCCGCTGTACTCGACGGGATCCACGCTTAAAATATTTGTGTTTTAAAGGGGTAGTGTCAGTGCAATTTGTGTATCAAAGCTGGAAAGAATGCAAGTGTCAGTGTAAAAGAAGTGTGAAGTGTATAAGAGAAGTGTCAGTGTAAGAACAAGAGTGAAATGCTCAAGACTATGAGGCTAAAAAAACAATGCTGGAAGGAGGGGGAATATACAGAGACTTTTGTTCGATAACTGTTAAGTTATGCCTACGTATCCTCTCGTGCAATGAGGAAGTCAGAACACCGTAGTTCGACCCAAAGAGACTGAAGGATGAATTGACTGATGAACTGCTTACTTGCCTATGCTCAAGTGTATGACCTGTCTGGCTCAGGTGCAAACTGTCTTGCATTAGACGGAAGAAGCGAGTTCTCGTTTATGAATGAATGAGATGAGAAAAGAATCCCGAAGGAGGCGATTATTGTTTGTTTTTGTATTTTCAGTTTTTTATTGCCTTTTGAAGTTTGTCATAAGAAAATGAGCTTAAGCCTGAACCAATGGGTTAGTAAACTCATCACATCCTCCCTCTGATTAGGGGTAATGAGAATACCTTAAGTGTGAAGTCAGTGTCTCACACTTAATCACCATGGTGTAGGACTAAGATCATTAACCTATTTGTGATTATTTAGATATTTTTGTTGTTTTTGTTTAGTGTTAAGTAATGAGTTTAAGCCATAATCAAGGATTAAACAGACTCATTACACCATCCTAATAGAAGGATAATAGATGAGAATATTTAAGCTGAGGAAGACTCCTCAACTTAATCCATGATTAGGGATTAACCTCATGACAAAACAAAGCCTTTATTAAATGGATTTTTAATTAATGATAAGATGAAGAAGTGAGTTTTATGGTTTGTAAGACAACTTGAGGGGGACATGTCCATTAACACTAGGGTTAGTCCTTCTTAACCATTTAAGGAAAGAAATAGAACCCTAATGCAAGGCCCAAGTTACAAGCTTGATGTCTTGATGATTATTAAGTGGATTGATTAAAGGATTTAAACACATTAAGGGTTTAACACTTAGGATTAAAGTTATACACTCCATCCTAATAGAAGGATGCAGGCATAAGCTTAATCACAAAGCCTTAAAGCCTTTAGGGTTTAGTCCCTGATTATGAGATGAGAAGATAAGACTCAAAGAGACACAAAGGCAAAAGCTAAATGGGGGACTAAACAAGACCCTAATTGTTATCATGCTTGGTCATTCCTAGGGTTTGTGAGGTTTGCAAGAGAAATCTTCAAAGAACCACCAAGGAGAGAAGCAGATGAAAGGAGCAAAGAGAAGCAAAACAACTTGCTTCACTTAAGAAGACAAGTTGCTTGATGAAAGAAGGTAAGATGAACAAGAATGAGCAAGCTCAATCCAAAGCACAAGATAAAATGAAGCAATGATGCATAAGAGAGATGAAAAGAGATTGTGAGAAGTGAAGGCGAATCCACTTCTCAAAACAACTTACCACCTGAAAAGTTAGCAAAATAAATGGAATGTAATGCAAATGAGATGAAATGTGATGATGCAAACCAAAACCAGAAGCATGAATATGATGTTAATGATGCTAAGAGATGATGCAAACATGAGGCAAGGCATTAGAATGATCATACAAACATATGAATGCAAGAGAAGCATGCTTAGAACCATGAACATACATGAAAAGTTATGAAATGCAAATGACATACAACATGGCAAATGAAAGATGCAATGATCAAACATGATTCTAATATGTCCTAAGATGTCATATGAATCAAATGGAAGCACAAAATGTCATGGCAAGTCAAGGTATGCAAGTAAATGGAAGATGGATGCAAAAGAAAGCATAAATTAGGGTTTATGATCAACACACAAGGCAAAATCCAAAACCAGAAGCAAATGACATGATAAAAATTTGAAAATGCAATCAAAGGAACCCTAGACCTACACAAACTCACTGCCCAAAGGAGGGGATCCAACTCTTAACCTATTGAAAGTTATGAATTTCCTAAGATTGCTAGGGTTTTAAGGTACCTTGTCAAGAAAAATGCAAAACAAATTGAAAATGCAAGATCAATTCAAACCAATTTTACCCTATAAACTACATGCTATACAAGATGCAATGCAAAAAGAATCATCATCCAACTCTCAATGGTTAGGTAGAAATGAATTTTTGAAGTTTGTCACAAAATATTGCCTCAAAATGAATTTAATTCCAAAGAAAATAGTCAAAAGGCATCAAGAACAAAAACTAAATTTGGTTTGAGAGTTGGACAATGTTTCTAAATGTTCCTAAATGCAACATGAATTTTTTTGTGATTTTTAAATACCTAAAAGTATTTTTAATTAATTAATTTTCATTAACTAATTAAAAATAAACTTTTAAATGATTTAAAAATAATTTTTAATGCAAAAAATAAAAATAAAAATATTTTTGGGTTTTAAAAATTAAAGAAAACCTTGACAAAAATTTTCAGAATTTTTAAAGGTTTTTTGCTATTTTAATAAATTCGTGCAAAATAAATAAAAACAAATGAAAATAAAATGAATTTTAAATGGAAAATAGGAAAGTCAGCCAATCCAATGGATGAGATTCAAACTCACAGGGGCGGGAATTGACCTGGCGCGCTAATGGACGGCTCACATTCAAACTTGCCTAATTACGTCATTAAGCCCTAATCTGAACCCTAAACACTCTCAGGTGACCGGAACAGTGTTTCGGTCATCTTCTCCGACAAGGTGTTCATGCTATCTCACTCCCTAAGCATCAAAACTTCACTATAACCTCCAGATTTCATCCTTAAACATCACTAAACCTAAACCCCACCCCAAAATCCATTTATTTTCACTGAATCATGAGAATCAAAGCAAAAAGCATTTCACGGGCAAAGTTTCAGAACAAGCATACAACCTCAAAACTCAATCATTTTCAAAAATAAAAGGTTCAGTGCATTCAGGGAAGCATGTAGATCATTTTAGAAACAAGAAATAAGAGTTCTAGAAAAATGAATTTCCATGGCTACCTGAATCGAAGCTTTCAACCCAAGAGCTTCTGGACCAGTTCCTTGCTTCCAATCAACTCCTCTGACCTCCCTCAAGTGTTTGCAAAGCTTATCTGAAGTTTATTTGGGCTGGTTTGAGAGATTTCTTGAGTTCTGTTCAGTGAAGTGAGGAAATCGTATTTGGTTTGTGTGAGGTTTTGGGCTGTTTCAATGGTTGGTTTGTGATCAGTGGAACATGCTGAGATCAATGGTGAAGTTTGTTTTTGTGTTTGAAGGCTGTGTTGTGTGATTCGAAAGCAAAATGCATATGAGGCATAAACTTGGAACTATGGCTATGAGAGAGCTTCAGCATGAATTGTTATGTGTTTTGGCTTGCCTTTGGTCCACTTATCACTCATGGATAGGTCTGTGGAGTTGGTGTGCCCTATTGTGATTGGTATGGGTCTTTTGCAAAAAAGTCAAGCTTTGTGTAAGAGAGGTATGGGCTCATGGCTAGCCAAGGACAAGAGGGCTGTCCTGCGCAGCAAGAAGTGAGGAGAACCATAGGATCAATTTTGAAATCAGCCAGCACATGGATTAGGGTTTGAGTGAGGTTTTGCAACTTTAATCAACTTTGGCCCTTTTGACATTTCTTGATCCACAAGTCATGAAAATGGCCAAAACTTTGATGCTATCTGACTTTTAGGCAATGCTTCATGTTTGTACAAAGGTTAGAAGTCACTTTGAGGTCTCAAATTGCCTTGGCAAGTGATTTTGCAACTTTGCCTCTTTGGTAGAAAACTTGAAATTATGTGATTTTTCCCAACTTTGACAAGACATAAATTTTGATCCAAAATGAATTAGAATGAGTTATTGTACTTTTTGAAAAGGGAATGATCCATTCTACAACTTTCATGACCAAAGTTTTCCCATTTGAAGCATTTTTGAATCAAAAAGCAAGGGTTGAAAAAGTTTCCCAAAATGGCAAGTTTCCATTACAAGTCATTTTCCCAAAAAGTCAACTTTGCAAATGGTTGAAATGCTTCAATTTTGTGAACTTCCAACATCTTCTATGATCAAATAAAGATCATACATAATCAAAATGATGATGAACACCCTTTGGTTGGGACATTGGGGGCCTCAGATGCCCTGATTTTGCACTGACTTGTTCAAAAAGTCAACTCTTGATCAGATGCCTTCCCCATGGAATTTCTTCATGAAAATTGATATGCATGATCCCTATACCATATAGAGACCAATAGAAACAAGAATGACCAAAAAATTTGGAGTTATGGCCTCTGAAACCAAAACCCTAATTTCAGGTCATCTGTGCAGTTAAACCTGGCTCTGCTTCCATGCCTTTCCCAGTTCTTGTGATTCTTTGACTTTCTTGACTTTTAGAGGATATAATATGATGCTTTAACATACATGGACCCCTTTGAAGTGATTTATGACCTTTGGAGTGGCTCAAATGGCTCTTGGACTACTCAGATCACAAACCCTAGATGCAGATGACTTTGAAGCAATGCAGTGAATCAAAAATGTAATATGAGATGCTATGATTGAACTTATGCATATGAAGAGGTCACAAGCCATGGTGTGGATGGGTGAGGGCAAATTTGGGGTGTTTACAGCTGCCCCTATTCAAGCATGAGTTAGCTGTGCAGGATGTAAGCAACGGCTTAACAGACAAACAAGATAACTTGTGGTTGAATACCAAAGACAGTCCAAAATTTGCACTCACAGAATGAAGAAGAAAAGGGATATAGATTGTAAAGGAAAATAAAGTATAATTATGAAGTGCGGGCGACGGAGGACGACCGTCGAGCAGAGGACGACTGCTGGGGAAAGAGCAATGACGGGGACGGCCGACATGCTGGGGATATATGATGGGGACGGCCATCAAGATAAAGTGACAAAGATTCTCTGGGGATTATGGGTAAAAACAGATGATGAGGTACGGTCATCAAAGGTGAAGGACGATCACCTAGCAGGGGACGGCTTCTCTGTTGGGGGATAAGATGAGGGACGGTCATCTAAGGTGAAGGACGATCACCGGGCAATGTACGATTGCCGAAAGTATCGCGACATAGGACAAATGCCGGATAAAAAGGGTCGACGATGGGGACGGCCATCAGATAAGCATGATGAAGGACGATCATCAAGAGGTGAAGGACGATCACCTAGCAGGGGACGGCTGCTCTCAGGGTTTATCATGACATAAGACGAATGTCAGATAACAAGATCAACGACGGGGACGACCATCGGATAAAATGATGAAGGACGATCATCAAGAGGTGAAGGACGATCACCTAGCAGGGTACGGCTGCTCAAAATATCACGACATAGGAAGAATGTCGGATAGAAAAGGGGTTCCAATAATGGAGACTCCGCTGGGAAAAGGATGAGGGACGGTCATCCGAAGGTGAAGGACGATCACCAGGCAGGGTACGGCTGCCGAAAGGGTATCATGACATAGGACGAATGTCAGATAGCAAACACGGACGAGTGTCTATATCAAAGGGATGAGAGGTATAAGTGTTTGGGTACGGTGTATAGATCAAAGATGCGGACGAGCATCCTTAAGACTATGATACGGACGAGTATCAGGTAGAAACAAACGCTTGTCGCAATGTTCGAAGATGATGATATGGACGAGTACCAACTGGTTAACAAAGAACATGGACGAGTGTTGATTCTGTGGGGACTCTTCTGGGGAATGGTAGACACAGACGAGTGTCTAAATTCAAGAAGACATAAGTGTTTGACACGTGTATGGATAAGAGATGCGGACGAGCATCCCTAAGACTATGATACGGACAAGTATCAGGTAGAAACAAACGCTTGACACATGTTCGAAGATGATGATACGGACAAGTATCAACTGGTTAACAAAGAACACGGACGAGTGTCTGATTTGAGGATGTATAAGTAATGTATACAAGATACGAACGAGTATTTGTATGAGTGAAGCAGGAATAATAAGTATGAGTGGTGTACAGGTGAGTTCTTAACTTGCTGGAGAGTGACACGGATGAGTGTCAAAAGAGGAAAGTGTAATATAAACAAGTGTATGGGTTACATAATGTTTTAGGTTTCCATGCTGAGGAAGGTGACACGGACGGGTGTCAGGGAATAGATATATGTATCTGTGAGTGCAAAGAGGACGCTTTGTCTTTCTACTAGGGATATGACACGGACGGGTGTCAAGAAGTATCTGTAATATACAAGTGTCTGTTTGCTCGGGCAACTTTACTGGGGAATCATGACACGGACGGGTGCCAAAAGGAGTGTGCATTTGTATTTATGAGTGCAAGGCAAATGCCTTGGCTTTCTGCCAGGGAATCCGGAGAGTTTTCTGTATATTGCTGACGGATTGTCATTATTCACAAGTGTTTGATCCAAAACATGGATTATGATTATGCAATATGTTTGATTTTTTCAGTAATGCTCCGTATTAGACGGAATGCTACGCTCTGCGGGGAGAATATGATGCGAATGCTATGATTATGCAAAGATAAAGATTCGGGATTCGGATCCCGTTTCTGAGGAGATCTCTGACTGATCTGCTTGAAGTGGACATCCCAGCTGGGGAAAGATCATTTGGTAGATCTGACATATGGAACTCTGCTTGGGGATATGGGTCACTGATAGACCTGTCTTTGGTAATGAGGGACCCAGCTGGGGTGTGTAGAAGCTTTCTTCACTCTGTTGTGAGATCTTCAGGTTATTGCTTCGCTGGATAGAGGTTGAGACTCTGTGGGGAGATGATTCTCCGGCTTTTGTACTTGGCTGAGGAGGAAAGTAACAAATGGCTACTCAGCTGGGGAGAAAGCACCTCCGGTGCTAAGACTGAGTAGATAATGATTTGCCAGCTTGCTGGGGTGGAGCTTTCATGCTCCATGTTGTACTTTGAATACCTGCAATCCTGAAAAGACAGAGAAATGCACAAGTAATCCCGAGGTATCCCTTACCGGATTCCACCATAGGAGTTTAGACACTCCCGGGAGTAAGTATATTTCCTGCACGCACGTATTTTTAGAAGAAAAACATCTGTATTTATGCAATCAGTTTTTTTTTAAAGACATCGGACATTCTTGCAAATGAGAATAAAATGTACGAGACGAAACATGACTGACAAGTCTGATTTTATTAATTCATGTGCCCTGAGTCGGCAAGATACAGTCAAGGAAACAAATCCCCTAAAATGAGGAGATTGTTACAAATTGAGAAATAAAAGGTATTGGCAATGTTGACGATGCTTTAAGAAGCTTCCCTTTGCTATGACTCGTATGACATTTGATGCTCTTCTCGTCTTGCTTTCTGAAGAAGGTTGATTCTGACCGGCGATTGATCCTTTTGAAGCTTACCAAGTTGTGAGTGATACAGACGAATTCAGAGTACAGTTGTTTGCTTATTCCCTTATTTTGCATGGATCGCCCTTTCGGGTTTTCAATCCATCGGGATACCCTTTTTTGCCTGAGCTGTCCAATGCGGCTTTTCAGCTCAGCGGGTGTACATTCTTTTGTTTATTTCCCTTATTTTTGCCCGAGTCTTTTATTCTGTTTTTGACTCGCCGGGATGCCCTATTTTTGCCTGGACTTACATTCTGTTTTTATGTCCGGCGGGTCATTTTTACGCGAAGTATTTTTTAACTGCATCTGAATTCACAGGGGACGGGAAGTCTTCACCATCCATAGTACTGAGCATGAGTGCTCCACCGGAGAAAACTTTCTTTACTACGAATGGCCCTTCATAGTTCGGAGTCCATTTGCCCCTGTGGTCTGTATGAGGAGGAACGAGTCTTTTCAGCACAAGGTCTCCTACTTGGTATTCTCGGAGCCTGACTTTTTGATCGAAGGCTTTCTTCATTCTTTTCTGATACAGCTGCCCATGACAGATTGCAGCTAACCTCTTTTCTTCAATCAGACTCAGTTGTTCGTATCGGGATCAGACCCATTCTGCTTCACTCAGCTTAACATCCATTAACACCCGCAAGGAGGGTAACTCAACTTCAACAGGTAGGACTGCTTCCATACCATATACAAGTTGAAACGGTGTTGCCCCAGTGGATGTTCTGATTGACGTACGGTACCCATGCAAGGCAAACGGTAGCATTTCATGCCAGTCTTTGTAGGTGACCACCATCTTCTGCACAATCTTCTTGATATTCTTGTTAGCTGCCTCTACAGCGCCGTTCATCTTTGGCCTGTAAGGAGAAGAATTGTGGTGTTGGATCTTGAAGTCCCGGCACAGTTCTGCCATCATTTTGTTGTTTAAATTGGAACCATTATCAGTAATGATTCGCTCGGGAACTCCATACCGACAAATGATGTCTCTCTTCAGGAATCGGGCTACCACCTGCCTTGTAACATTGGCATAGGAAGCTGCTTCAACCCACTTGGTAAAATAGTCAATGGCAACCAGGATGAATCTGTGGCCGTTTGAAGCAGTTGGTTCAATCTTGCCAATCATATCAATGCCCCACATGGCAAAGGGCCAGGGTGAAGACATCACATTCAGAGGATTGGGAGGCACATGCACCTTATCCGCATAAATCTGGCATTTATGACATTTCCTGGCATAAGCACAACAGTCGGCATCCATTGTGATCCAATAATAGCCTGATCTTAGAAACTTCTTGGCCATGGCATGCCCTCCAGCATGGGTACCAAAGGATCCTTCGTGCACCTCGTGCATTAACAAGTCTGCTTCTGTTCTATCAACGCATCTGAGGAGTACCATATCAAAGTTTCTTTTGTATAGGGAACCATCAGTATTCAGGAAGAAACTACCAGCAAGCCTTCTAAATGTCTTCTTATCATTGGAAGATGCCCCAGGTGGGTATGTTTGATCCTCCAAGAAGCACTTAATGTCGTGGAACCAAGGCTTATCATCTTTAACAACATCTGCTGCAAATACATATGATGGTCTGTCAAGTCTGGATACTGAAATCCGAGGCACAAAGTTGGCAGCTTGAACTTTGATCATGGATGAAATGGTGGCAAGAGCATCTGCAAATTGATTCTCGTCCCGAGGGATATACTCAAGCTTGACTGTTGTAAAGAAAGTCAATAACCTCTTTGTATTATCCCTGTAAGATATCAGATGATCCTGGTGAGTATACCATTTGCCATTGGTTTGATTGATTACCAAAGCTGAATCTCCGAACACATTCAAAGTTTTGATCCTGAGGTCAATGGCTTCCTCGAGACCCATAATGCAAGCTTCGTATTCAGCTTCGTTGTTAGTGCAGTTAAAGGTGAGTTTTGCCGAGAAAGGCATGTGAACTCCTTTAGGTGTAATGAGTATTGCACCAACACCGCGACCATTCATATTAACAGCCCCATCAAACATCATAGTCCATTCTTCTTCTGGGTCAGGCCCTTCAGTGTGAATAGGCTCTTCGTGATCTTTTGCTTTAATGAACATGATGTCTTCATCAGGGAAGTCAAATCTCATAGGCTGGTAATCATCAATGGGTTGCTCAGCAAGATAATCAGACAATACACTGCCCTTGATGGCTTTTTGAGATGTGTACTGGATGTCATATTCTGTGAGGATCATTTGCCATCTTGCAACCCATCCGGTAAGCGCTGGCTTCTCAAAAATGTACTTAACTGGTTCCATCTTTGAGATCAATAAGGTAGTGTGGGTCAATATATACTGTCTCAGTCGGCGAGCAGCCCACGCTAAAGCACAGCAAGTTTTCTCGAGCAGTGAATAACGTTGTTCACAATCGGTAAACTTTTTGCTTAGGTAGTATATTGCATACTCTTTTCGACCAGACTCGTCATGCTGGCCCAGCACACACCCCATTGACTCTTCTAATACTGTCAAGTAAATTATCAGAGGTCTTCCTTCAACTGGAGGCATAAGGATTGGAGGCTCTTGCAAGTATTCCTTGATTTTGTCAAAAGCCCTCTGGCAGTCTTCATTCCACCTGACCGTTTGTTCTTTTCTTAACAGTTTGAACAAAGGTTCACAGGTTGCTCTAAGGTGAGATATGAACCGTGAAATGTAGTTCAATCTACCTAGGAAACCTCGAACTTCTTTCTCAGTCTTCGGTGCAGACATTTCTTGAATGGCTTTAACTTTATCAGGGTCTACTTCAATCCCTTTCTCACTCACAATAAATCCCAGCAGCTTACCAGATCTCACCCCGAATGTGCACTTGTTGGGGTTCAATTTCAGTTGGTATTTCCTCAGACGCTTGAATAACTTCAACAGATTTACCAGGTGGTCTTCTTCTGTGAGGGACTTGGCAATCATGTCATCCACATAACATTCTATTTCTTTATGGATCATGTCATGGAATAATGTTACCATAGCCCGTTGATAAGTGGCACCCGCATTCTTCAGTCCGAACGGCATCACCTTATAACAGAACGTGCCCTAGGGTGTGATAAAAGTTGTCTTCTCCATGTCTTCAGGTGACATCTTGATCTGATTGTATCCTGAAAATCCGTCCATGAAGGAGAATACCGAGAACTGAGTCGTATTATCCACCAATACATCAATGTAAGGTAAAGGGAAATCATCTTTCGGGCTGGCTCTGTTCAGATCCCGGTAATCCACACACATCCTCACCTTTCCATCCTTCTTAGGCACAGGTACAATATTAGCAACCCACGGCGGATAGCTAGTCACAGCAAGGAACTCGGCGTCCCACTGCTTTTGCACCTCTTATTTAATCTTCATTGCCATATTTGGGCGAGTACGGCGCAACTTCTGTTTTACTGGTGGGCAGTCTTCTTTTAAAGGCAGCTTGTGCATGACAATATCGGTGTCCAACCCTGGCATATCCTGATAAGACCAAGCAAATACATCCACATACTCCCGAAGCATCTCAATCAGTTGCTCTTTCACCGAATCTTGTAGGCAGGCCCCGATTTTAACCTCTTTAACGTCTTCTTCCGTACCAAGATTAACCGTTTCAACCTCCTCCTGATGAGGAGTGATAACCTTCTCCTCTTGCCTTAACAACCTGGCTAGCTCTTCAGGAAGCTCATAATCTTCTTCAACCCCTTCATCAGCTTGATTGATTGGATTGTCAAAGTCATACGAAGTCATAGCAGTATTGTTGTCGGTGCAATCTGAAAGGCACTCTCTGCAAGGGTTTAGATTGGTTTATTTTAGTTATCGATTTTAATCTTGTTTAGAAAAAGTGAAATGAAGTTATCATTTTGGAAAACATTGCCATTTTATTTTTGTACAAAAAGAAAAATGAAAAATAGTGAGCGGAAAAGACTCATTTGCAAAAGATGTCCGATATTCATTGATTGATCTGTTTGCACAAAATTACAAGATGGCCCGATTACAAAATGAGTCTTGTCATCTTGGGCAAGATGCAAGACTTGATGCATGCTTAAAAATACAGGAAATAATAATTACTTTGCAGGAGTAACCCTTATAATTTCCTGGGAAGACCAGTTTGAGATACGGCTCCCCGGGATCCTTGGACGTATCCAGCTCTCCAGGTTGCGCTCATCTTCCGACTCATCTTCCAAGTTGTTCACTGCATCCGGGGTGAGCATTCCCCCGCTGACAAAACTGGGCTTCTTGGCAGCCTCTGATTGATCCTGTTGAGTTGGTTTGTAACCCAACCCAAATCTGTCCTCCTTCTTCTCCACATGCAACAGCTTGCCCCAGCCTTGGGCAGTCCCCTCTTCAACAACCTTCTTGGCTTGCTGATAAGATGTCATGGAGGTTCCCAGTACAGCAGATGCTTCATTTATATTCAGGGCCTCAAACCCCTGGCTCATAGTTTCATGGATTTCTCCATCCATCTCAATGTACTTGTACGTAGCCAGATGGCTAACAAAGATATCTTCTTCCCCACAGATGGTGATGATCTGGCTTTCCCACTCGAATTTCAACTTCTGGTGAAGGGTAGACGTAACTGCGCCAGCGGCATGGATCCAAGGTCTACCCAACAAACAACTGTAGGTCGGCTGAATGTCCATCACATAGAAGGTAATCTTAAAAGTCTGCGGGCCAATCATCACAGGAAGATCAATCTCCCCAAGCACTGATCTTTTAGTGCCATCAAAGGCTCTCACTACCAAATTACTCGGACGCAATGCCAAGCCATCATACTCCAGCTTCACCAAGACTTTCTTCGGTAGAACATTGAGTGAAGACCCAGTGTCCACCAATACATGAGATAGAACAGCACCCTTGCATTCTAGAGTGATGTGTAAAGCCTTGTTGTGGTTACGCCCCTCAGTTGTCAAGTCAGCATTGGTAAAGCCCAGCCCATGACTGGTGTTGACATTAGCTACCACAGTTTCTAGCTGATTAACAGTGATCTCCTCTGGCACGTATGCTGCGTGCAAGACTTTCAGTAATGCATTCCTATGAGCTTCCGAACACATCAGCAGGGATAATATGGAGATCTTTGAGGGGGTTTGGTGAAGCTGATCCACCACCTTGTAATCACTTCTCTTTATAATTCTCATAAACTCGTCTACATCTTGCTCAAAAGATGTCCTTTGAGTTTCTTTGACAGCCGGCTCTTCGAATACCACACTCTTTCCTTTTGCTTTAGCAGCAGCTTCTGCTTCGGCGTTAGGTCTTTGCAATTGTGAGGCAAAAAGGCGTCCGCTTCTGGTGAAGCCTCCGCCTCCCCCAACATTATCAATCTGTGGAGAATAAGTTGAAGAGTCCAAGGTGATTTTCTCCCCGTTGCAGTAGAGGTCAGAGCCATAATGCCAAGGTATGGCATTACTGCTTTCATATGGAACGGGTCCAGGCACCGTGATGGTAACTGGACTGACTGCTGCAGAGGAAGGTACTGAAATGGTGTGCAGATCGTAGTAAATGGTGACCGGTGATCTGGCAAGAGGTGCCACTGTTTGTTGTTGAAAGTTGTTGTTTGGAGGAACATATGATGGGTCATAGTAGATGGTGACTGCTGAGATATCTTCATTAATTTCTGTTGGCGTTGTAGAAGATCCTGCTGAATAAATGAGCGCTGATGTTGTAGAAGAAATGGTTGTTGACATCTGATTTGCTGAAGTGATGGATGGAGCCATTGTTGATGATATTGATGAATTGGTCGGAATAATTGTTGTTGCAGTTGTAGAAGAGTCAGGAATTGTTGTCAGAGGGATTGCTGGATTTGTAGGAGCCGTTGTTGTGATCTGAAGTATACCACTTTTGATAAGACCATCTATGCCGCTTCTCAAGTTATCACACCCGTTGACTGAAATGTTGCAATAACCACAACCGAGCTCACACCCTGGGAACATCTGGCATTCTAGAAGCTGAGCTTTAATTTCTACCAGAGGTGTTCGAATCTGCCCCACACTGGTGATTAAGAAAGATGGCTTGTCTTCCTCAATGGCATTAATTCTTGGCCCTCCATGATTGGGCATGGGATTCTTGTTGACATTTGGCGGGGGTGCAAAGTTGAGGGCTTTAGAATCTACCAAATCTTGTACTTTCATTTGTAAAGCCCTGCATTTCTCAGTATTGTGGCCAGGCGCATTGGAGTGAAAAGCACATCTGGCGTTGACATCATAGTTTCTTGGCAGATTAGAGGGATCTGGTGGTGCCAATGTCCTTAATTCAACCAAGTTGAGTTTCAGGAGTTGTGGCAATAAAGCGGTATAAGGCATAGGGATTGGATCAATCACCCTATTGGCCTGTGATGGTCTTTGCTGAAAGGGCCTTTGCTGCTGACTGTTGTTGTTGTTGTTGTTGTTGTAGTTTCTCTGTGGCGGATACAGAACTTGATGTTGATAATGTGGTTGATGTTGTGGTTGATATGCTGGTTGCTGAGGAATTGGAGTGGGAATAGTGACAGCTGCCACTGATCTGTGAACATATTGAGGTCTGCCCCTATTGGCATAAATGGCATTTGTCTCACCTGTTCTTCTAGGTCCCACAAAAGGCTTCCTGGGATTACTTGACGAACTTGCACCATTATCAGAAATCATACCCATCTTCAGAAGGCTCTCAATTCTTTCCCCGGCTATAACTACGTTAGCGAAGCTGGTGGAAGAAAAGGCAGCTAGCCTATCAATATATGTTCCTTGCAGGGTATTCATAAACATGTCGGCCATTTCTCTTTCCGACATGGGTGGATGGACAGCAGCAGCAAGCTGTCTCCACCTCTGGGCATATTCCTTGAAGCTTTCTCGGGAGGATTGAGACATTCCCATCATAAGGGTTCTGTTAGGAGCCATGTCTAGATTGTATTGGTACTGTCTGATGAAAGCTTCAGCTAGGTCCTTCCAGCATCTGATAGTAGCTCTGGTCAAGTGAGAGTACCACTCCCTTGAAGCCCCAGTCAAACTATCTTCAAAATAGAACATCCACAGTTTCTCATCCATGGTGTATGCCTTAAGTCTTCCCAGAAAAGACTGCAAGTGAGTTCGTGGACAGGAAGTTCCGTTGCACTTCTCGAAGCACGGGGGTTTAAACTTGTGGGGAATTCTTACCCCATCCACTAACCCCATATCCATTACATCGAAGCCTAGGGAATTTTGAGACTCCAGAGATCTCAACTTCTCAGCAATTTCATCAAACCTTCTATCATAAACTTCATCCCCAGCTCCCATCACAGTGAACTGCTCTTCCTGGGGGTCTTCTTGTAAGATTCTTCCTCTAGTAGTATTTCCTTGCACATTACCCGGGATGTTGACTTCTGGATGTAGATGAGGCCCATATACTGGTGGGTTAACATGAGGCTGACCCCTTTCATTGTTACTTGTTCCTCCAGTTCCCAGGGGAGGCTCTTCTGGGGTTTGTCTTTCTACCAATGCCCTCAATCTTTCTTGACTTTGAGCCAAGCCATTCATTACTTCCATGAACTGGGTCATTTGGTTTCTCATCTCCAGCCTTTGATTAACCATCTGGGTTCTGACCTCTGTCAGCTCTTGCTGTACTTGATCCATCTGGATACCAGGAAGGTTGTTGCGAGTGGGATATCTGTGTGGACGGTTGAGAGGGAACACCCGACGACGAGCAATAATTCCTGAACCACAACAGAGTTAGTAACAAACAAAACAAAAACCTACAAAACAAAACAAAAGTTAGTATGCAATGCAGTATGCTTATTTGTTTCCAAGGTATCCGGCTTGGTACTTGGTTTTGACCTTTCCAGACCCGGAGGAAGATGATTTGATGTTTCTTGAGAGAGAGAGACTTAATGAAACAAACTGACAAATACACTACAAATGGTGGATCATACATAGTTTGTTTTTACAACATATGCCCCTGAAGGGTCAAAATACAACATAAAAGAAAAGTACATCAAATGGAAATAACAACAAACAAAGAAATCAGACATCTAAGCCAAACGCATCCTCCTTGACCTCCTTCAAAAGTGCTTCAGTTACAGGACCAGCCGGATGCTCTGTGATGTTCCTGATGAGAAGGTTTCTGGTGGCAATAGCAGTGGTCAGCTTCTTGTGCCTGTCTTGCTCCTTTGACCTCTTCACACCAGCCCTAAGCTTTAATTCTGAGATTTCCTTCTGGGCTGCCAGCAAAGCTTCCTGTTGCTTCTTCTCATTGGCCTCCAATTGCTCAATCCTGTCTTGAGTTCTCTTATCTTCCTGAGTGCGAGCCTCAGTGATTCTGACCCACCTGTCTTGACTCTCTTTCAGATAGAGATCAGTCATCGCCTTCGGAAACTAGGCCTCTTTACAGGCATTCTTCAAAATTTGCTCTCCAGCTCTTGATTTCTTGATGTAGTCCTCTGCTTTCCCAATCCTGGCTAAATGCTCCACCTTAAGCTTTTCTAACCTCTCAATGTCTATACGACCATCACTCCTCTCCCAGAGGGTCTTCTTCAGAGCTTGAGACAGATTCTCATTCCTCTCCTTCAGTTTCTCAAATTCTTCCAGGCTGACAGTGGCTGGAGGTGGTACTGTGGATGGTCCAGGTGCATCTTCAATGGTGAAGGGCATCCCAGAAATCTGAGCCCTAGCATGAGACCATTCATAATACTGAGCTGAAGCCACATTATTGCATCTCCCAAGAATGGCCATCCCTTTGGTCTGGATGTTGTCCCAAGCCCAGGATGCTTGTCTGACAACAGCTAGATTAGGCTTTATCTCACAATACAGAGTTTCAGCCAGGTCTTGCACTCTAGGAGGGTGAACCAAAGAATAGCCCAATTGTCTTTTAAACAGCAAAGTATTGTAATTGATGCAACCCTTCACTCCTATTAGAGGTACATTGGGGAACTGTCCACAGCTAGTAATTATGTCCCTTCCTTTGGTGCTCTGAGTACACCACCTGATGTCATCTGAACTCAAAGCAATAAGTCTTTTAGCCCAATTCTTCTGTTGGTGAGGATTCAGGAAGGCATCAGTCCTGGGAAAGTGTTTAAGCAGCCAAGTGTGAAACAAAGGAGCACATCACCTCACCAACCTCCCTCTCTGCTTCTCATTCCTTTGGTGAACAGAATAATAGAAATCTCCCAGCAAGGTGGGCACTGGGTTCCTCAAAAGGAAGAGATGAATAGCATTCTTGCTGATGAACTTGGGCTCATCTGCAAAAAGTATAACCCCATATATAATGAGGGCTAACAATGCTCAAACTGCCTTCCATTCTCCCAAGGAGGCCTTCAGGATGGCCTGAGAAGTTAGAAAGTCCAAGTGTAGGCCAGGAATTCTAGCCTTTGTTGACATGTTCTGCTCAATCAAAATAGGTTCCAAATACAGTGCCTTTGCCACTTCTTCATTGCTGGGAGAAGCCATCTCTGGGTTGAAGGGGACACCACCCCTGATAGGTATTCCAATTAATGATGAGAACTCCTCCAGCAGAGGTCCCAACTGAAAGTTCTGGAAAGTAAAGCATCTCAAAGGAGGGTCATAAAAATGTAGGCAAGTGTGGATCAAACTCCTCTGAGAAGGGTCCAAGTCCATAACCATATCAAGAATACCTCCATAATGCTCTCTAAATAATGGGATATGGTCTGGAGTGATAAGTGCTTGGACCTGCCTGATGCCAGTTAGCACAGGCTCAAAGAAATGGTATGAAATGTTGCTCTTCTTGGGTGCCATGACTGCTGATGAAGAGCTGAAAACAAATGCTGATGATGAAGACTGATACTGGAGATGAGCCACTGATATGCTGAGGCTGATGATGGGAGTAGCTGAAGCAGGCAACTTGATGAAAATAGCTGAAGCAGATAACTGATGAACAGGGGTCTATGCAGATGAAGGGGTCAAAACCAAGCCAGATGTAATATGGATACCCTGAAAAACAAATAAACAAATGTTAAATGATGCAATGATGAGTATGCAAATGATATGCAAGGGTTTGTGATCAAGCTGGATCTGATTACTGCCTTGATATAAAGTCCATGTATGTTTAAGAAGTCCAGATGGAGGTCTAGAAATCCAGTAACCAAGGTGGGGGACTCAAATAAAGAGTCACATATCCAGGGTTAAATCACAAGAACTTTCCAAAGTGAAGCATTCTTAAACAAAACAAGTATCAGGGTATGATGTGGCCAAGGGTTCCTGCAAACCTGTAAACAGCCCAACCCCCTCACAGGTGGTGTTCTAAAACAAGGATCCTCAGACTTGGATCAGTTATGAGAAGTGTAAACACTTCTAACCCGGAGGTACAGTGTTTACAATAACCATAAAAGATCCTCCTCTAATTCTCCTCAGTTTCTGAAGGTCAACAATAAAGGTCATCCAGACTTAGCAGGCTTCCCAGATAGCCCTAGCACTACAGGAAATCTGTAGCACAGAGTTCTCAAGAAGAAACCCACATCTGAACCGTGTTTCATATTCCCGCACCAGACCGAAATGGAATGGGAAAGAACATGAACCACTCTAGCCTAGGTGTCACTCAGGTCCTAGGTATAAGACCTTAAACTCTCAATGAACCCCACCCATCAAAACAATAAACCAGATCCAGCCAGATAACAATATGACAGTATGATGCATAAAGCTGTAAAGAAAGCAATAAATAACTGTACATAAAGCAGTAAATAAAGCAAATATACAAACACAATAAGCACATAACACCCCAGTAAACACAAATCAAACAAGCGCTAGGAGGAACCCACAAAAGAACCAGAAGCCCTGGTTACAGTATAAGGGTCCCCAGCAGAGTCGCCAAGCTGTCGCTCCCACCAAATGACACCTCAGGTCAGAAGGGGTACAGACGCGAACGGTCGGCGAAAGGGAAGAGAACACACAAGGGTGAACTCAAAAAAGATTAGAGTCGCCAGCTAGGCATTTTTATCCCGAAGAAGGGAATGGTAATGCTGCATAAACCTAGGAAAAGATGGATAAGACGGTTGCGAACCAGAGGGACTGAGAAATAAAACCTAACTTATTTTGTTTCTATTTATTTTTATTAAAATATTATTATTTTACTCATAAAATCTAATGGATCTAAGTCATACACCCCTTAATTTACTAATTCCAACACGATTCTAAGCCCACTTAATTAAACAGTCTCCTACAACTAAAATATTATTTCTAATATTACTTCTACGACTTACCAACTTAACTACCAAATTAATGACTGTATTCACCGCAACATAAAATCAACTGAATAATCGCAAATAAATAATTAAATAAATAATTAAATATTTAGGCATTAAAAAATGCAGCAGTCTCAGGAGGAGGTGGATGATAATCAGCAGGAACGAAATCAACCGCCATACTCCATGATGTGCTAGCAGGCATGCAGTAGCAAGGAGAAATGACAGTTTCAACAGGAATCGATGCAGTGACAATCTCAGAGATGATTGTACGCTGTATCGGAGAATTAGGAGGATGGGGTGGCTGATTCTGAGCAGCCACCAAGCTTTCCATCATAGCAGTGATTCTTTTCAAGTTATTCCTCAGAGATGAAACTTCCTCGCGTAGCTCACGTTTCTCTTGTTGTAAGGCTTCCAACATCTTTCATCGATTAGCTCGAGTACCATAGCGATGAGTCAGCTTGCCAAGAGAACTGGATGAAGACCAAGAAAGAACAAAAGATCCTTGTAAAACTTTCAAGAAGCAAGACCAATGCAAGCTTGATGCATGGTATGAGTATGCAAATGCAAAGATTTCAAAGGACTATAAGATAGATTGCAATATTTATAAAAGAAACACTTTTTTGAAGTACTAAAAAAAACTCATTCTCATTAATATCAAAGTGAGTAAATGAAGTTCAAGTCTCAATAATCCTAATCCATGAGAGAAAATTAAACTAGTCCTATGGGATCATATCTAAAGAAGATCCAAATCCCGACTGATACTTCATGTGAATCCTCTTAATCTCTCTCTTGTATCGGTTCTCCATGTCTTCCTTATCCTTTACCAACTGGTCCACAATGTCCTTCCAAGCACCGAATGTAGTAGGAATGGTAGATGGAGTACTAGAGGAAAAAAAAACTTCTTGGCCTCTCTTGGCCTCATCTTTCTCCTTTAATTGTTCTTGCATAGTCGTCTTCTCTAGTAACCATGCTTCCTTCTCTTTCTTCATCTTGTCCAAATCTTCTTGAAGAGCAACCTTCTCATCAATGGGAGGAAGAAAAATAGATAATGGCAATATAGGAAACAAAGGCTCCTCGGGTGGATAATGCATCTTGATCTTGGAAGCCCTAGATCGAACCCATTGGATGTTACCGTCGGAAGGAGCAAGGTGTTGTCTTCCTAATTAACCCTTCTCTTTTCGATGAACCATATGCCAAGAATAAGAAATCCTTTCCTTCATTTCCACATGATCTGGACCATTAAGAAAGAAGAAACTCGATAGTTAAAGATTGCTTGGTATGTCCTTCAAGCAGTATCCCAATTGTCGCCTAGCAAAAATAGGGTTGTAACTAATTCCCCCATGTGTACCAAGAAGAGGTACGTTGAGAAACTCTTGACAACCGTCAATAAGCAGTCTAGTATCATAATAGGAATAATACCAAGTCATATCCTTATGAGTAAGTGTCGCTCCCACCAAATGACACCTCAGGTCAGAAGGGGTACAGACACGAACGGTCGGCGAAAGGGAAGAGAACACAGAAGGGTGAACTCAGGAAAGACAAGAGTCGCCAGCAAGGCATTTTTATCCCGAAGAAGGGAATGGTAATGCTGCATAAACCTAGGAAAAGATGGATAAGACGGTTGCGAACCAGAGGGACTGAGAAAGGGGGTTGGTTACAACCTGGGAAGGTATTAGCACCCATATTGTCCGCCGTACTCGACGGGATCCACGCTTAAAAGATTTGTGTTTTAAAGGGGTAGTGTCAGTGCAATTTGTGTATCAAAGCTGGAAAGAATGCAAGTGTTAGTGTAAAAGAAGTGTGAAGTGTATAAGAGAAGTGTCAGTGTAAGAACAAGAGTGAAATGCTCAAGACTATGAGGCTAAAAAAACAATGCTGGAAGGAGGGGGAATATACAGAGACTTTTGTTCGATAACTGTTAAGTTATGCCTACGTATCCTCTCGTGCAATGAGGAAGTCAGAACACCGTAGTTCGACCCAAAGAGACTGAAGGATGAATTGACTGATGAATTGCTTACTTGCCTATGCTCAAGTGTATGACCTGTCTGGCTCAGGTGCAAACTGTCTTGCATTAGACGGAAGAAGCGAGTTCTCGTTTATGAATGAATGAGATGAGAAAAGAATCCCGAAGGAGGCGATTATTGTTTGTTTTTGTATTTTCAGTTTTTTATTGCCTTTTGAAGTTTGTCATAAGAAAATGAGCTTAAGCCTGAACCAATGGGTTAGTAAACTCATCACATCCTCCCTCTGATTAGGGGTAATGAGAATACCTTAAGTGTGAAGTCAGTGTCTCACACTTAATCACCATGGTGTAGGACTAAGATCATTAACCTATTTGTGATTATTTAGATATTTTTTTTGTTTTTGTTTAGTGTTAAGTAATGAGTTTAAGCCATAATCAAGGATTAAACAGACTCATTACACCATCCTAATAGAAGGATAATAGATGAGAATATTTAAGCTGAGGAAGACTCCTCAACTTAATCCATGATTAGGGATTAACCTCATGACAAAACAAAGCCTTTATTAAATGGATTTTTAATTAATGGTAAGATGAAGAAGTGAGTTTTATGGTTTGTAAGACAACTTGAGGGGGACTTGTCCATTAACACTAGGGTTAGTCCTTCTTAACCATTTAAGGAAAGAATTAGAACCCTAATGCAAGGCCCAAGTTACAAGCTTGATGTCTTGATGATTATTAAGTGGATTGATTAAAGGATTTAAACACATTAAGGGTTTAACACTTAGGATTAAAGTTATACACTCCATCCTAATAGAAGGATGCAGGCATAAGCTTAATCACAAAGCCTTAAAGCCTTTAGGGTTTAGTCCCTGATTATGAGATGAGAAGATAAGACTCAAAGAGACACAAAGGCAAAAGCTAAATGGGGGACTAAACAAGACCCTAATTGTTATCATGCTTGGTCATTCCTAGGGTTTGTGAGGTTTGCAAGAGAAATCTTCAAAGAACCACCAAGGAGAGAAGCAGATGAAAGGAGCAAACAGAAGCAAAACAACTTGCTTCACTTAAGAAGACAAGTTGCTTGATGAAAGAAGGTAAGATGAACAAGAATGAGCAAGCTCAATCCAAAGCACAAGATAAAATGCAGCAATGATGCATAAGAGAGATGAAAAGAGATTGTGAGAAGTGAAGGCAAATCCACTTCTCAAAACAACTTACCACCTGAAAAGTTAGCAAAATAAATGGAATGTAATGCAAATGAGATGAAATGTGATGATGCAAACCAAAACCAGAAGCATGAATATGAGGTTAATGATGCTAAGAGATGATGCAAACATGAGGCAAGGCATTAGAATGATCATACAAACATATGAATGCAAGAGAAGCATGCTTAGAACCATGAACATACATGAAAAGTTATGAAATGCAAATGACATACAACATGGCAAATGAAAGATGAAATGATCAAACATGATTCTAATATGTCCTAAGATGTCATATGAATCAAATGGAAGCAGAAAATGTCATGGCAAGTCATGGTATGCAAGCAAATGGAAGATGGATGCAGAAGAAAGCATAAATTAGGGTTTATGATCAACACACAAGGCAAAATCCAAAACCAGAAGCAAATGACATGATAAAAATTTGAAAATGCAATCAAAGGAACCCTAGACCTACATAAACTCACTGCCCAAAGGAGGGGATCCAACTCTTAACCTATTGAAAGTTATGAATTTCCTAAGATTGCTAGGGTTTTAAGGTACCTTGTCAAGAATAATGCAAAACAAATTGAAAATGCAAGATCAATTCAAACCAATTTTACCCTATAAACTACATGCTATACAAGATGCAATGCAAAAAGAATCATCATCCAACTCTCAATGGTTAGGCAGAAATGAATTTTTGAAGTTTGTCACAAAATATTGCCTCAAAATGAATTTAATTCCAAAGAAAATAGTCAAAAGGCATCAAGAACAAAAAATAAATTTGGTTTGAGAGTTGGACAATGTTTCTAAATGTTCCTAAATGCAACATGAATTTTTTTGTGATTTTTAAATACCTAAAAGTATTTTTAATTAATTAATTTTCATTAACTAATTAAAAATAAACTTTTAAATGATTTAAAAATAATTTTTAATGCAAAAAATAAAAATAAAAATATTTTTGGGTTTTAAAAATTAAAGAAAACCTTGACAAAAATTTTCAGAATTTTTAAAGGTTTTTTACTATTTTAATAAATTCGTGCAAAATAAATAAAAACAAATGAAAATAAAATGAATTTTAAATGGAAAATAGGAAAGTCAGCCAATCCAATGGATGAGATTCAAACTCACAGGGGCGGGAATTGACCTGGCGCGCTAATGGACGGCTCACATTCAAACTTGCCTAATTACGTCATTAAGCCCTAATCTGAACCCTAAACACTCTCAGGTGACCGGAACAGTGTTCCGGTCATCTTCTCCGACAAGGTGTTCATGCTATCTCACTCCCTAAGCATCAAAACTTCACTAAAATCTCCAGATTTCATCCTTAAACATCACTAAACCTAAACCCCACCCCAAAATCCATTTATTTTCACTGAATCATGAGAATCAAAGCAAAAAGCATTTCACGGGCAAAGTTTCAGAACAAGCATACAACCTCAAAACTCAATCATTTTCAAAAATAAAAGGTTCAGTGCATTCAGGGAAGCATGTAGATCATTTTAGAAACAAGAAATAAGAGTTCTAGAAAAATGAATTTCCATGGCTACCTGAATCGAAGCATTCAACCCAAGAGCTTCTGGACCAGTTCCTTGCTTCCAATCAACTCCTCTGACCTCCCTCAAGTGTTTGCAAAGCTTATCTGAAGTTTATTTGGGCTGGTTTGAGAGATTGCTTGAGTTCTGTTCAGTGAAGTGAGGAAATCGTATTTGGTTTGTGTGAGGTTTTGGGCTGTTTCAATGGTTGGTTTGTGATCAGTGGAACATGCTGAGATCAATGGTGAAGTTTGTTTTTGTGTTTGAAGGTTGTGTTGTGTGATTCGAAGCAAAATGCATATGAGGCATAAACTTGGAACTATGGCTATGAGAGAGCTTCAGCATGAATTGTTATGTGTTTTGGCTTGCCTTTGGTCCACTTATCACTCATGGATAGGTCTGTGGAGTTGGTGTGCCCTATTGTGATTGGTATGGGTCTTTTGCAAAAAAGTCAAGCTTTGTGTAAGAGAGGTATGGGCTCATGGCTAGCCAAGGACAACAGGGGTGTCCTGCGCAGCAAGAAGTGAGGAGAACCATAGGATCAATTTTGAAATCAGCCAGCACATGGATTAGGGTTTGAGTGAGGTTTTGCAACTTTAATCAACTTTGGCCCTTTTGACATTTCTTGATCCACAAGTCATGAAAATGGCCAAACCTTTGATGCTATCTGACTTTTAGGCAATGCTTCATGTTTGTACAAAGGTTAGAAGTCACTTTGAGGTCTCAAATTGCCTTGGCAAGTGATTTTGCAACTTTGCCTCTTTGGTAGAAAACTTGAAATTATGTGATTTTTCCCAACTTTGAGAAGCCATAACTTTTGATCCAAAATGAATTAGAATGAGTTATTGTACTTTTTGAAAAGGGAATGATCCATTCTACAACTTTCATGACCAAAGTTTTCCCATTTTAAGCATTTTTGAATCAAAAAGCAAGGGTTGAAAAAGTTTCCCAAAATGGCAAGTTTCCATTACAAGTCATTTTCCCAAAAAGTCAACTTTGCAAATGGCTTGAAATGCTTCAATTTTGTGAACTTCCAACATCTTCTATGATCAAATAAAGATCACACATAATCAAAATGATGATGAACACCCTTTGGTTGGGTCATTGGGGGCCTCAGATGCCCTGATTTTGCACTGACTTGTTCAAAAAGTCAACTCTTGACCAGATGCCTTCCCCATGGAATTTCTTCATGAAAATTGATATGCATGATCCCTATACCATATAGAGACCAATAGAAACAATAATGACCAAAAAATTTGGAGTTATGGCCTCTGAAACCAAAACCCTAATTTCAGGTCATCTGTGCAGTTAAACCTGGCTCTGCTTCCATGCCTTTCCCAGTTCTTGTGATTCTTTGACTTTCTTGACTTTGAGAGGATATAATATGATGCTTGAACATACATGGACCCCTTTGAAGTGATTGATGGCCTTTGGAGTGGATCAAATGGCTCTTGGACTGCTCAGATCACAAACCCTAGATGCAGATGACTTTGCAGCAATGCAGTGAATCAAAAATGTAATATGAGATGCTATGATTGAACTTATGCATATGAAGAGGTCACAAGCCATGGTGTGGATGGGTGAGGGAAAATTTGGGGTGTTTACAGTAAGAGACATAATCCTTTGAGACCATCTTCACTTCTCACTATTATCCGTGAAGACATCCGACTTTGGTAGGTGAGAAATAAACCACCTATATAGAAGAGGCGCACAAAACACAATCTCTCAATCACCTTTGGAGGCCATATGGTGAATAGAGTGATACATATATCCAAGAAAATTAGGTACCAGATTTCTCTTCAAGAAAATTTGAATAGTACTCTCGTCAACAATACCCTCTAAGTTGGGAAACAAGACAATTCCATAGATGAGTAAGCCAAATATAGCCTCAAATGCATCCTAATGACCCAAAGTAAACGAAGTAAAAGCTTTCTCCATTAAGAAATTGGCATTAATACCACAAACATCTCCTTTTGGAAGAAACTTCCCTCTAAGATCAGACTCCTTGAGAAAAAGGGCTTTGGCAATAACTTTGGTCGTAAGCTCCTTTTCTAAACCACTAAAAAGAAACTCTTTGTCCAAAATAGGCAAACCCGTCCAATAGGAGTACTCCTCTAAAGTCGACACAAGCTGATAATCAGGAAAGGTGAAACAATGGTGCAAAGGATCATAGAACTGAACCAAGGTAGGGAGAATCCCCTCTGGTATATCGGTCTTCAGGATGAACAAAAACTTTCCATAACGTTTCCGGAACTCATCAGTATAAACCACTAAAGCTCCATGCTTTCTCAACTCTACTAGATTAGGACTCTTGAAATTTTACTTTCGAGTATTCCTCTTTTCAACATTCATAGCCATAGACATCTGAAATATTGGAAAAAGTATCTATAAGTCCCTTGAAATCTTGAGAACAATGCACATGAATGCATGAGTGCATGTATGCAACAACCACAAACAAAATCACACAAAGCACACAAGTCTAGGTTCCGAGTCACGAGCATGAAGTCAAGGTATAAGAACACCTCCCACAAAGGTAATTACTAGGGTTTTGTCTTCATTGTACCTAAAGAAAACCAAAAGGGTGCTAACAGAGGTTCCCGGAGTTTGCAGCCATCCTTTAGATATTATCGGTATGTAGGACTACTCTTTAGCCGATAATTTCTTCAAGAGGACCTCGTCCGAGTGTAGTATCGCATGACAATCACCTCAGGTCTACACCTAGATAGTTTCCACACTACGTTTCTAAATTGGGTTAGATGGGTTAAGGGTTCTACGGTCCTCAGTATGATCATCTCCAGATCGGAAAAGTAATTCCATGTTACGACTACTCGTCATGACATCAGTAATCCGAGAGAGCCTAACTGAGTGGAGATTATCGAATTGATATCTCTTTGGACTACTCCGCCACGTGTCACTTCGAATATCTCCATCCTATTGTATGTTCACTCAGATACGGGTATAAAATCCATCTCACTCACAGGGGATCACCAAAACTGAAACGGAACAAACAAATTAAACCAAAGCAATAAATAAATCAAAGTAGGTTAAATCCACTTAGATACTACTCCCCAACAGAGTCACCACTTTTTTGTAGCGGTAAAATCATGAATATAAGCTAGTAGTTAACTTAAATCAAAGTAAAAAGAGTCGCCACCGTGCTTTTATTTTATTCCAAGTGGAAAAGGAAAAAAGAGCGAATAAATCCTAATGAATCTAAAAGCAAAAAGCTAAAGAAACAAACAGAGAAATGGGTAAGGGGATATGTTACAAAATGGGAAGGTTTGACGCACCTAAAATGTCTATGGTACTCCATTGGAGCCCTTTGAAAATTTTATTTCTTTTTGTTTGAAAATGTTTGGTAGAGGAGAGTGGAGGGATGAGAAAAGAATTAAGTTTTAATGTTTTTGTGTTTGGAGAGGTTTACCACCTCACGCCTACATACCCACAATGTGCAATGCGAGATCAAAACCCCATAGTTCATGGTACAAATAGTGAAAAGGGTTGGTTATGATTGATTTTATCAAGTGCAGAAAATTTGTCATTTTCAAGTGGATAGCCTAACAAATCTTCCATGAGAATAAGGGCATGGAGTCATACATTATTATGGGGAGGGAGCCAACTCAAATAAAATCGACAAGTATGCCACTAAACCCCCATGAATGATGATACTTAATTACATCAAACTACAACCATGGAGATTGAGAGACTTACACCCGACTAAAGAATAATGACTCATAATCTACACTTGTAATGAAAACAAACAAAGGTGTACAAAGGCACAAAACAACTTGAATTAGTTTTGTTCTTTTTATTTTTGAATTAAGGTCAAGATGATTAAGTTCATTGATTTTTTTAAAAGAAAAGAAGTAGTAAAATCCACTTGTCAAAAGTCAAGATTTTATTTATTAAAGAGGTGATGGTTTTGAAAACGAGAATCCTTTGAAAAAGAGGGAAGTTTTGAAAATTGAAGAAGGGAGAAGAGATGAAGAGGCTAACCTAGTACATAAAATAAAAGCTAGGGAAAAGAATGAACTAACCGAAATGAAGCCACTTAAAAACATTAATAAGAATTCCATCCTTAATAATGCTAAAACCAATGCCAAATAAAGGCAAGTCTTCCATGATTAACTCTTCCATGCAAAGGGATACAAAATCTTAATTCTAAGTCCAAAAGTTCCATCAATACTTCAAAGTTGTCCATAGGTAGATCACTCCAAAGCATAGACTCGTAACCAATAGTCCAAAATGGTTAGAATTAAGTTTTTTATGGTTTAAGCCTTTGTTAATAGTTTTGTGTCCAAGTGGACAAAAGAAAAATCAACACAACAAATATAATAGCAAGAATATAAACATGATAATGGATGATAAAGTATAATAAAGCATGATAAAAATAAAGGAGATAAAGGAGCAAGAAGGAAGTTAAAATGTTAGTATAGTGACAGTAATAATAATATGTACATAATATTGGTATGGTGAACTTAATCATCCACAACTAAAGAGAGTAACAAGGCATTTAATGCCAAAACCGAAAAGGCAGCCGATTCTGCATAGTATATTACACTATAGTGATTAATCAAGGCGATTAGATCCAAATTCAATGAAGTTTGAAAGAATATTGGGAGACCCAAAGCAACTACACATCAAACTTCAAATGTCGTGGATCTTAACACAAAGAGATTAACCACTTTGGGATTAGGCGACCAACACGAGGTCCGGTCTACAAAAGTGCAAGTATCCAATTGGATTTTTATTCCGAATTCGGGACACATGTCTATGTTAAGCAATCGCCGAGTAATTTACGGAGTAATTACCCTACAAATGAGGGCGGCCAAAACCAATTGAGGTTAACGATATTAGTGCTAATAAATGTAAGATAAACGATATATAAATCCTCCGAACGCAATGCCGCACGAAAATAAATATGAATACCAAATTGAGTTACACTTATGGTTTTTTTATTCAACTTTAAGTTCAATGACTCATTTTGGTGGATTCAAGCATTAAAATATCTCACTAATGCAAAGAACCTAAAGTGAATTAAATAATTCACTTAGAGGTAGATTTGGACTAATGAATATTAACCATTCTAATCTACACCCAAAGTTCATTGAATTTAAAGAAAAATCAGTCCCAAAAATGTCTCCCAAGGTAAAAATAAGAAGAGAGGAGAAAGGGAGAGAAAAGGAACAAAAAACAGCCCCAAAACAAGCCAAAAATTCAGTTCTGTTTCAGAGTAACCAGTTACTTGTTAAAAAAAAACAATTCTGGGCAAAATTAACACAGGTAACAGGTTACTACCAGAAGGGTAACCGGTTACTCTGCGCGTAGTAGAATAAAAACGCTAAAATTCAGCATGATCCTTCTTTCAAAACTTTTTTCATAAACCTTATGATCATGAACTGAATTTGCATGAATTTTAAAGTTAAAACACAATGAAATATCTACAATCAAACAACAATTAATGATCCAAAGGATCAACAACCAAAAGCATGAAGGATCTACATCTTGAATGTTGGTGATGAAGGTAGAACCATGGAAGAAAATGAATTACCAAGAACAATCTTCAAATTGGTCCAATACCAAGCTTGATCTACTGAAATTTGTTGAATAAAAATGAAAAGGATGAAGGTTTTGCTCAAAGTTAATAAAGAACTCAATGTGAATTCTTGATAACTTTCAAAAGAGATAAAAGAGATTTAGTGAATTTTGTGGTTTGGGAAGATAATTTGCAAGAGATTTTTTGGCTACCAAAAGTTTGAGAAATGAATGAGAAAAGGCCTCTATTTAAAGAGTTAAGGTATGTGAATTTTGTGGAATGAAGCTTGCTTTGGAAATTCAAATTTAGGCTTGGAAATTCAAGATTGGAGGGAATTATAAAAAAAGTGGTGATTAATGAGGGTTTATGGTGGGAATTAATTTTAATGATGTATGATAATTAAATGGAGATGGTCTAAAATATTCCAAATGTGATCCAAAAGGAAATTGGTACCAAAATTGAAAATTTGAAATTGCTGCCGAAATTTTCAAATTTGCGCGCAGGTAACCAGTTTCTCCCAGTGTAGTAACCAGTTACTTAGTGCAAAATTTGAAAATTTTGTTTTCTTTTGCACTACTATGGCTCCAGCTCGATTCTTTTGCGCGTCGAAGAAGGTATGGAAATAAACACATGAACCTTTGAATTCCTTGAATTAATTAATTAAATTGGGAAATTCTTGATCAGTTAAATTTGAATTATTTGCGGATCAACTTCGACTTTTTATCAGTGAAGTTCATTCAAGCTGTGGGACTGCTATGTTTGGCATTTTCACCTGCTCTTCCCCTGAAAATGTTAATAAAAGAAACCGAAATATTTTTGGATTTTAATTAATGGTTAGTAAATATAAACAAATAAAAACACATACAAGCAAAGATGCAAATGAAATGCGAAGAAATCTTAGGGTAAAAATTCGGGTGTTACACCGTCTAAGTACGATGGTCTCATTTCTTTCGATTTCATATAAGTACGATAGTCTCGTTTTTGTTGAGTTGTCATCTAAGTACGATGATCTCATTCCTGTTGATTCTGTCTAAGTACAATGGTCTCATTTCTTTTGATTCCGTCTAAGTATGATGGTCTCGTTTCTGTTGAGTTTTCATCTAAGTACGATGATCGTA
The DNA here is from genome assembly GCA_963966055.1 of Lathyrus aphaca. Taxonomy (NCBI): domain Eukaryota; kingdom Viridiplantae; phylum Streptophyta; class Magnoliopsida; order Fabales; family Fabaceae; genus Lathyrus; species Lathyrus aphaca. Next base: position 366,510,225 of record OZ014521.1, read on the forward strand.
TTCCTGTTGATTTTGTCTAAGTATGATGGTCTCATCTCTTTCAATTCTGCCTAAGTATGATGGTCTTATTTCTGTTGAGTTATCATCTAAGTACGATGATCTCATTATTGTTGATTCTGTCTAAGTACGATGGTCTTATTTCATTTGATTCCGTCTAAGAAAGATGGTATTGTTTTTGTCGAGTTATCATCTAAGTACGATGATCTCATTCCTGTTGATTCTGTCTAAGTACGATGGTCTCATTTCTTTTGATTCCGTCTAAGTACGATGGTCTCGTTTTTGTTGAGTTATCATCTAAGTACGATGATCTCATTCCTGTTGATTCAGTCTAAGTATGATGGTCTTATTTCTTTCAATTGCGTCTAAGTACGGTGGTCTCGTTTCTGTTGAGTTATCATCTAAGTACGATGATCTCATTCTTATTGATTCCGTCTAAGTACGATGGTCTCATTTCTTTCGATTCCATTTAAGTATGATGGTCTCGGTTCTGTTGAGTTATCATCTAAATACAATGATCTCATTCTTGTTGATTTTGTCTAAGTAAGATGGTCTCATTTCTTTCGATTCCGTCTAACTACGATGGTCTCGTTTATGTTGAGTTATCATATAAGTACGATGATCTCATTCCTATTGATTTTATCTAAGTACAATTGTCTAGTTTCTTTTGAGTTATGATATAAGTACAATGATCTCGTTTCTTTCGATTCCATCTAAGTACGATGGTCTCATTTCTTTTGAGTTATCATCTAAGTACGATGATCTTGTTTCTTTCGATTCTGTCTAAGTACAATGGTCTCATGTCTTTTGAGTTATCATCTAAGTATGATGGTCTCCTTTCAAGCCTGTTCACGGTGTGTCTTGTTTGCTTTATCCCAAGTGGGATAAATGCTTTTCGATTTGGCCCAAGTCCAATTTAGTTTCTTTGAGTTTTCATCAAAGAATGACATTCTTCGCAACATATTTCTATTTCCCACAGAGTACAAAATTTCTGGTTTATTTGGGTATTCAATCCCTCCATACCTTGAACATCTGAAAGCAATTGCTATCCCCCTTTCATACATTGCATTTAAATCATAATAATAATAATAAAAAAATTAAGCATACATCATCGGTTGAAGCATGGGGCATATGATCAAGGGTTATTCAGTGATAATATCAATTATCGGGTCTTAGAAGAAAAATAATCTCATAACAAATGACCATGGCCGGATATCCAAGGTGTACAAATAAGAAGGGTAAAACAATCAACTTTTGTGTTAAGTAACCGGTTACCACCCTGGTAGTAACCGGTTACCACGTGAAATTTTGGCCAAAAATTCAATTTTTCAACTTGGAGGGGTTTTCCACACTTTTTCATTTCAACATTGCATTTCATTCTACCACTTTCCAAGGGAGCACTCTAGAATATTCTACCATTTTCCAAGGGAAGGTTCTAAAAGTTTTCTTAACCAACCCTTAACTAACTCCTAACCATAATCCCAAATCTAACTCCTAAGATAATGCCCGAGAATCCTCCTAACCCAAAGCACACTCCAAGCCTAGGATGTATATAATCATTTTTCTCTCCAAACCTCACAACAATAATTCATTTTTCACATTTTTCTCTCATCACTCTCAATTTTCTCTCACTTTCCAAAACCCCACACAAAGCTTCATCTTCCAAAATTCTTCAAGTTTTACAATGAAACTTGAAAACTTTGAAGCCAAACCTCCATTATTACATTGTTTTCATGGATTATTGAAGGATTTTCTATTGTTCTAGAGTGAATTCACATCTTAGAAGTGATTCTTGGAAGAGTTCATCAAGGTTTTCATCAAATTGCGTTTATTTTGCGTATTCTTGCGAAAAAGCTTTGGGTTTATGGATTTCTCGTCAATAGCATGTCTATCTCTCTTTGCAACAATTACCAAAGAAAATTTCATGCTTCGTAGGTTCATGAAACTCATAGCATGTTTATCGACACGTGTTTTCTTCGTGTTTTGTTGATTTTTGATGCTTTAATTGATTTGATCATTAGTTTTTAGAATCTTGATGTGTTTGTGGTTCCAATTGGTGTTGAATTGTTGAATTTAGGTGCAAAATTCGTGTTCAATTGATAGGCGTTACATTGGAACTTATTTAAATAAGTTGCTGCTGAATTTTTCAAGAAGTTGCATATTTTTTTATCTTTGTCCTAGAGTAACCGGTTACTACCAGAATGGTAACAGGTTAGATGTTATATTTTGCGCAGAAAATATTTTTTTTTGAACTGGTAACCGGTTACCACCCTGGTAGTAATCGGTTACCACTGAACCAGAATGAAAAATTCTTGTTTTTTCTTGCATTTTTGTTATCCATTCCCCCTCCAATCATCATGGATCTTTAGTATACGATTTTAGAAAGTTTTAAGGGGTTGTTTTGGTGCAGGCTCATGTAGCTTCGACATCTTTTGACGCGCATGTTATTCATTTTCGATTTTTTTTTTTGCATAATTGTGAATTTGTGTTCATGGTGGGTTGCGATGTTGTTCCCATGTTTGAACCTCATTGTTGGCATGATAATAATTGATCAAAGTTCTATTTTACATTACTTTCGTGATCGATGCATGTTTTGGACACTCATGTGCATAATTGAACATGTTGCATATTAAGTGATAAAGGTGCATGATCCATGTATATGCACTCATTTTTTATTGTAATTTCTTTATGTTTGTATGATGTTGTTAATATTTGTATTAGACAATACATTATGGCATGTTCACACTTGTGGTTTTGGTTTGCATTAAATGTTCACTTTTTGAAAATGCGCATTATCCATTTTGGTGAAAATCCATTGATGTAAAAGGATTGGAATGTTTGCATTCACATATCCGTGTTCATATTAGTCATGTTGCATTCCTTGATGTTGTTATTTGGTGCATTTCCATGTATTGTCACTCATGCGTTTACATGTTTAATGATTTAATTCTGCCATGCATTTCACTGCTGCATTTCTGAACAATATTTGTTAAATGTATGCTTCCTTGCATTGTTTTTGCACTTTTTACACCTGTTGCCATGTTGTTAGGTAGCTGTAATAGGTTGTTTGTATATTATTTGCATGCGATAGCTAATTGTATACTGAAGCGCTATTGTAGCTGCTGACTTTGGGTTTTGTCTAGCCTTTAGGTAGTTTTAGCTTTAGGCTTGAGTCTAGTTTGAACCCTATTCAATTTAGAAGATGCTTGGTACTTAATTGTCCTCTTTTTTATCATTAGTGATTTCATAAATCATTGATTTTACTAACCTTTTCAGGGGATAATGGTAAGTATGAAGAATATGGATGAGCGTCCACATTCTACCTTCTTCCTTCATCTTTTAAGCTTTCTGCTTTCTGTGATTGCGAAAAACATGTTATGCTTCTTTGACATTGCATTTATTTTCATCCCTTTGAGGTCTAATCTCATCTCCGTTCCTTGAAGTGAGTTAGAACTTATTCCTCTTCTATCTTCTTCTAGGTTTAGAGTTCTTCAAACCTCATTAACCATAGGATCACCATTAAACAATAACTTAGTTTCCCTTAGTGTTTTTCCTTTCTTAACTTGAGTCTTCTTTATCTCATCTCAAAACAAAATCAAAGCACTTAATAAGGGCTAAAGATTTATCATGTGCCAAAGGACTTTGCCATGGGATACTCGCACACATTACATATGGGGATGAGGTGTATGGTATCTATCATGATGAATAAGTCTTAGCATGAGGATGCTTCACAAACAACATCTAAAAAGCATTTCTTCGTCAAAAAATACAAAAAACACTTAATAGACAAAATTAGGGTAATGTGTTTAGGCCTTAATCTTTGGAACTAGGTTTGGGCATTTCCTCCATACCTAGGTGTACTTCTTATCCACCCCATCTCGGAGTGATGTAAGAAGTACATACTCCTTTGAATAAGACATGAATGCATTCTCCTATTCCAAATTCAATAAAAGCTTCTAAAAACTACAAACCAATAAAAAGCGTCTTTCCTGCGGGAGTTATCTTCTCATATACTCACTCTTAATGAAAGAACTCACTTCGACTTGTCTCTTTGCAAGGTGGTAAACGCAATCGTTTCAGACGAGCCTGCAACGCCTGAGCATAGGCATAAGCAGTTCGATCATAAAAAAACAAACAAACAAACATTTCCTCCCTAGTTAGGGGAACTACATTGACTCTGATTCTCATTTCCCATGAGATACGTAGGCAGTGAGGTAGGGCCCATTCGAGCACTCTCTTTATTTTTCCTACATTTTTCCCGTACCTTTTCGTTCACTTTTCCAGTTCTAGTGGAAGTTTCAATTCAATAGCAGTTTATTTCTTTACCCTTTGAAACAGTTCTAGCAAGCGTGGATCCCGTCAGGTACGACAGACGATTGAGGTGCTAATAACTTCCTAGTTCGTAATCTTCTCCTAAACCTAATCTCTTTGGTTCGTAAGACCTTTTTCTTTCCTTCTCTTTGGTTTATGCAACATTAACTTTCCCTTTCCTTGGGATAAAAATGCCTAGCTGGCGACTCTGTTTCTTTTCTGCGCCACTTTCACGTTTATACAAGGATGAAAATCCCAGGAGCGACACTTACCATAAGTCGATAAAGGACACTACAAACAAACCAGATAAGTAGTCACCGATCCATTTGTAGGAGTTTCAATAACCATTCTTCCTTTAATTGAAGAAACAATAAGACCTAATATTTTTACACAATCAACAACAATAAAAGAGTGTGTTGCACCAGTATCAATCATAGAAATCAACGACCTATCATTAATGTAGAAAATACCTTTGATTAGTTGATCCTCACTAGAAGTATGAGTTCCTATCATAGAAAACACTTTCCCTCTAGTTGAAGCTTTCTTCGGCTTTAAGCAATGACTGCTGATATGGCCTTGCTCTCTAGAGTTGTAGCAAGTCACCATGTTAGTCTTGAAATTTGCGATCGAATGCCCATATTGTCCAAATTTGAAGCACTTCTTCACATCACTCGTGAACTCACTGATGTCGCTCCCGATATTTTCATCCTAGTACAAACGTGAAAGTGGCGCGGAAAAGGTAGAGTCGCCAGCCAGACATTTTTATCCCGAATGAATGGGAAAAGTAATGCTACAAAAACCTAAGAGAAAAGGAAATGACAAGGTCCTGCGAACCAAAGATCTGGGTTCGGGAGTCGGCTACGACCTGGGAAGGAATTAATACCCCAGACCATTCGTCGTACCCGACGGGATCCACGCTTGCTTATCTGTTTTAAAGGGTGAGAAATAAGATGATGTTGAACAAAAGAACTGCTAACTGGAAACAGAAATGAGAAAGGGAACTGGAAAAGAGATCAAAAAGGGAAAATGTAGGGAAAATAAAGAATATGCTTGAACGGGCCCTACCCCGCTGCCTATGTACCTCATCGGGAAAATGAGGATCAGAGTCGACGTAGTTCGCTTAACTAAGGTGGGAACTCGTTTGTGTTTTTTATAGATTGAACTACTTATGCCTATGCTCAGGTGTTGCAGACTCATCTGGTATGAGTGCCTAACCGTCTTGCAAATGAGGAAAGTCGAAGCAAGTTCGCATTGAGAGTGAGTGAGGTGAGAGAAGAAATCCCGCATGAAAAGACGAGTGTTGTATGTTAAATATCTTTTAAAGAAGTGTTTTCTGTTTATTGTATGCGAAACATTATCATACTAAGACTTATTCATCGTGGTAGATGCCTTACACCTCGCCCCGAAATGGGACGCGCATAAGTAACCCACGGCAAAGTCTCATGGCGTACGAGAAGATCAGCCTTTATTAGGTGTTTTTTATACTTTTCTTTGAGATGAGAATGAAAGCAAAGCGAACAAAAGGTAAAAGTCTAAAGGGAGACTAGTAATCCTAAGTGTTGTCATGCATGGATGAACCTAGGTTAGTGCGGCTTTCTAATCCTAATGAGAAAAAGGGAAATAAAAGAAAATAGAAAGAAACTTACTTCCTAAGGAAGCTAAGTTGTTTTTCTAAAGGGGATTTAGCATGAAGTAGTACAAACTAAGCACAAAATGCTAAGGCAAATACACTTAGAAAGCGTAAAGAATTTAAAAGGAAGAAGTTGTGAATAAACATACCTCCACCTCCCTACAAAACAGGTTAGTAGGATAAAGAAAAGCAATAAAAGGAATAAAATTAAACAAGTACCAACATATCCTAATTCCTCTATGACCTAACTAGACCCAACCTAAGTCTAAGGATCCTAGAAACTAGGCAAAGCCAAAATCCAGCAGCTACTACATCTTACTATAGCACAACAGCTACTAAATGCAATGCAAAATACAAACAACCTATTACAGCTACCAAACAACATGCAAATAGGTGTAAAAGACCAAAAACATAATGAATACAACATGTTTTTTACATCTCCTGTTTCAAAATACAGCTATCAAAACAAGGCAGATCTCCATTATTTTTAAAATGTAACAAACTGAATTTCTATGCACACAATGGGATGCAACGATCATGCAAGCTAGTGCAACATCATGAAATGAATTATTAACAATGAAATAAAACATATCATCATGCAATCAATGGATGCAACTAGATGATATTTTAGAGTTTTTAACATTATGCAAATTTCTCAATTATGCACATGATTTGAACAAAACGTGAACGAACTTCAAATGTGATGCAAAACAGAAGTGTAAACATTTATTATTATGCTATGGAAGATGCTACATCATGCAAACAATGATCACAATATGTTATGGACATGTATGCAACAACGTGCTTAAAAACGGAAACTAACGAAACGCATGTCGAAAGCTACCGAAACTACACGCACTCGTACTAAACTTGTTCCTAAAAATTCCCTAAAATCATAACCTAACAAGCTATGGTGGTAAGAGGAAGAGTGATGCACAAACATGCAAGAAAACAACACAAAATTGCTAATCAGTACAGCTTATACCAGTTAACTCCCAAGGTTAACCGGTTAACGGGTTCAAAATGTCAGTTACAACAGGTAAAAACAATGTGTTTACCGGTTAACCCTGGGTGTTAACCGGTTAACACTAAACCAGAATGAGAAAAAAGTGAGGAAAAAAGCACTTCTAGCTAACCACTTATTTCCTAAAGCTCCTAATACAACCATTACCAAATTAGTACCAAATTTCTACCTAAATATAGCTTTCTAACACCTATTAGCACTATGAACAAGCTACGCTTCTATCTATGAAAGATCAAACCGAATAAAGCATCACAAATGCAAACAATTGAAGAATGCTTTACGGTGAAATGAAGAGAAATAATTTAAAGCAAGAAACGATTTCGGATCCACCAACCTACAAAGAGGAGGCTTGATTTGGTCATTGTTATGAGTTGATTAATGCACAAACGAAGAGAATATCGGAGATTCCAAGCTTCAATCTGCGAGAGTGCAAAATAAATGCAATCGATCCGAAACGCTTCCAAATGGTGAAACAAACACCGCTACCGTGTCGAATCCTTCAATTATCCACTATATCGGTGAAGATGATGAATGATAAGCTTCAGATCTTTTGAGTTTCGATGTGAAACTTGGAAGATCTTGATGATGAAGCTTTGGGGAGTTTGGGAAATGGAGAGAAAAAAGTGAGAGTGATGAGAGAAAAAATGAGATGAAATTGAAAAATGAGGTTGAAGTTTTGAAGTTTGGAGTAAAAATGACTTATATAGGAACTAGGCTTGGAGTTAGCTTTGGGATAGGAATTAGCTTGGACATTAGGTTAGGAAAATAAGGTTAGGAGCTAGCTTAGGAGTTTGTTAAGGTTAGTTAGGGTTTCTAGAATATTCCTTGGAATATTCCATATGACAGTGGTAGAAGGATCTAGAAAGTGGTGGAAATTTCAATACAATGTGAAGTGGGAAATGAAGGGAAACCACACAACTAACTTTTGAAATTTTCAAAATTTCGCCAGCTTTAACCGGTTAACCCCTGGCGTTTACTGGTTAACGGTAGAAAAATATGATTTTTTGCTCTTTTGGTGGGAAATCCTGGAGATGCTTAGCCATATTTTCTGAGATCATTTTCCTTCCGAAACCGAGTAACACTTGATAACCTGCCTCATGCCTATGCCAATGATGATTGTTTGTATTATTATTTTATTATTATTTATGCAATGTATGAAATTGCGGGATTATGAATGCAATGTGATGTGATAGATGCCATGAAAATGAGAGGACAAATTTTGGGGTATTACAACTGACACGATGACCCAACTCACCACACCTGTAACACTTCAGAGGAACAAAAGCTCCTCCCCCACTTTGCTTACCTTTATCAGTCGAAGCTGCATAAGGCTTCCCATAGTGCATCTGTTTCTTTCCTCTCCTCTCATCCAAACCTTTGAAATGCTTTGATTGAGCCTTACTATCTTCCTCAAAGATGCTACAACAATCAACAAAATATGAAAAATCTTATGATCCTTTGATAGCCAATCGCCTGTTTGATCTCAAGCCTCTAAGCACTCTCAAATTTCACACACTTCAAGAACTCAGCAGTCGCCTCACTATAATGCGGATAGAACTTGGCCAAATCTGAGAACTTAGTAGCATACTCTGCCACTGACATGCTACCCTGCTTCAATTCCAAAAACTCTGTCTCTTTCTTCCCTCAAACATCTTCAAGAAAATATTTCCTCAAAACCTCCCTCTTAAACACAACCCAAGTGATCGCCTCACCTGACACTTCCAATCTTTGTTGAGTATCGACCCATCAATCATCAGCTTCTCCTACCAGCTTAAGAGAACCCAACCACACCTTCTGTGCTTCAGAACATTCCCTTGAAATTAGGTAAATTGTTCTTCCGAAATTCATCATTCTCATTGTTCCCAGCATTCAGCGGATTATGTACAACTTGAGCCATAGCCTGCATAGCGGCGTTCCTTCTAGCTATTCTCAACTGTTAAGCAATAACAACAAGAAACAACGGTCAAAACACCTATACAGAAAACGACCGACTATCACAGACCTCAACTACGACAACAACAATAACTCAACGACTGGACGACTTGGTCGGACGGACCAACCAGGCTCTAATACCAATTGTAACACCCCAAATTTCCCCCGTCATTTTAAATAAATATAATACAACAAATCAGATTAAAATTTCATTCTTAATTCAAGGTGCTACTTTCAAATTTTCAAAATAACGCTTTTAAAATTTGATACATAACATGAAACGGAAAATTATTCAACTTAAGCAGCGAAAAAACTAAGTTTTAGTATCATGATTAAAATAGAAAATAGTTTGAAAACTTCTAAACAACATCACATGTTCCAAAACATAATAATTGGACTAAAGAAACAAAACAATGTTCCTGACTCCCATGTTACATATCAAAGCGGATGCCATGACCTCGACCATGGCTACTCTGGAGTATCTGCGTGTTACCAACATAGGGGTATCACTCAAACAGAAGGGGTGAGATTCTTATATCAATTAAAAGAGGAAAATGAAATAAATATAAGGCATATATCACATAAGTACAACAACAACATACATATCATAACAAGAATCGCAACCCAACTACACATCCACAATAAATACATCAACAACATATACATCTACATCACACATATCAACAATAATGCATGCAAATGAGACTCAACCATAGACTCAATGCATGTGGTACCAAGAATTGATCCTTATTTCATGATCTAGTTCTCGTTGGAACTCTCGACCCCTTTTCCATGGTCCAGTGCAACCCCTCTTTCATGATTGCACCCTCGACCCCTATTTCATGGTCTAGTGTGACCCCTATTTCATGATCACACCCTACACCGTGATTGAACAAAATTACCTCATCAACAACGACAACAAGCAACAACAACAATATGCAACAACAACAATTATATTTCATGCATATTTGTTCTCATACTAATAGTTTTAGATCAATAACACATACACAACTAAACATACATCATGCATTCACAAGATTCACACAAAAATTTTCAACTTTAACAAAATGTATATACAACCTCTATAAATCTGTTCACACTGCATCAACAACATACCAACCCTCCTAAAACATATAACACAATTTCTTTATGATTTTTAATTAAAAACACAATTTCTCACTCCCAGGTATCGCTAAGAAACCTCCTTGCTCGCTAAGCAAGCAAGATACTTCCTTGAAGAGGCGAAAATTTTCAACAACATGCTAAGCGAGCAACCCCTTGCTAAGCGGGCAAAGCGAAATAGGCAAACAAAATCTTACGATTTCTACACTTCTCCCCTGCGATTCTCACCCCAAAGTAGTGTATAAAATCAATCCCAACCACTATTTTTCACCAAAACATTCACGTCTAACATTACCAACACAAACATACAAATCGAACCTCATGAACTCCTCAATTTCATATAACATTCATCAGTTTATTAATCACCCAATCCCATTAACATACATAAGTACATCTACCCTAACATTCATATCATAATACCCTTAAAAGATGAAAGAGATCCCGCTCTTACCTTAATTCGATGAAAAATCTCTTTCTTTCTCACAAAATCCTTGTCTCTAGCCTTTCTCCTCTTCTCTCTTCCTCACGCTCTTCTCAGAATTTCCACTATCAGCTTCTATGAGAACCGACTTCCCCATTTCAAAATTCCCAACATAACCCTTGGACCCCTAATATGGAATCCCCATCTTACCCTTACTATTGCTTCGTCCAATTACTAACCTACCATTTCACTTAATATTCCAATATTTATTTCAATATAATATAAGATATATAAACTTAAATAAATTAAAATAACATCATCCATTCACTCAACACACCACCAAACTTCACAATTCACATAAGATACAAAATTTTTCCAATTATTTAAATTAACTAATTAAATAAATAAACCGGGGCGTTACAGAATACACCCCCAAGATTACTCATCAATCAAAGCAATTTTAAATGTTTTTCTTGCACATGTATTGTAAAGCCACAAAGTTTTCAAATGTAATATTTATAAAAAATTCTGACATTTTTGCAAACAAAACAACAAAATGAAAATAAGAATCTTTTGATTGAAATACAACTTTATTGATTGAGAAGCCTGAAGTCGACAAATACATCAGGAATCAAACCTGGAAAGAGGCGATTGATGTAAATTGAGAAAAGAAACTATCCTAATGGCAATGTGAACACAGTATTTCACTAAGTTTCGATTCTGCTATAACCAGTATGTCTTCGAGACTCCCCGATCTTTCCTTTTGAGGAGTGATTGGACCGATTCCTACCCTTCAAAAATGCCAGTTTGATGAAACGGTGAAGGCGTACATATAACTAAGATTGCAATCGTTCGCTTTAGTCCCTATTTTGCCTGAATCTCCCTTTCGGGTTTTCAATCCACCGAGATACCCTTTTTTTGCCTCAGTTTCCATTTCAGGTTTTCAACTTACCGGGTGTATATTTTTTTTGATTTATATCCCTAATTTTTGCCTGAACCATTTTTTATGGTTCGCCGGGATATCCCTTTTTGCCTGGACCTTTTTTTTGTCATGATTTATCTTTATGTGATGTATTTTTTGACTACGTCTGAGTTGACAGGGGATGGAAAGTCTCCACCATCCATGGTTGTAAGCAATAAGGCTCCTCCATAGAAGACCTCTTTAACCTTAAATGGGCCTTCATAGTTTGGAGTCCATTTACCCCTGTGATATGTGTTAGGAGGAAGGATCCTTTTGAGCACCATATCTCCAACCTGGTGTTGCTCCTGGGATTTCCATCCTTGTACTGACGCAAAAGTGGCGCGGAAAAAGAAGAGTCGTCAGCCATGCATAAACCCGTAAGAAGGAGAAAATGGGGTCTCGTGAACCAAAGAGAAAGGGTAAGGGAGTCAGTTATGAAATGGGAAGGTATTAGCACCCTAGATCACCCATCGTACCCTACAAGATCCACGCTTGCTAGAACTGTTTCAAAAGGGTGATGGTAACTACTACTGCTTCACTAGAACTGCCACTGGAAAGGAACTGGAGAAAAGAAAGGAGCAGAAATAAAGATAAGGAACAATGTAGGGAAAATAAAGAAGAATGCTTGAATAGGCCCTATCCCACTGCCTACGTATCTCATCAGGAATGAGAATCAAAATCGACGTAGTTCCCCTAACTAGGGAAGAAATTTGTTTATTTGTGTTTTTTATGGTTCAACTGCTTATGTCTATGCTCAGGTGTTGCAGGGTCGTTTGGAACGAGTGTGTTCACCGTCTTGCAAAAGACAATTCGAAGCGAGTTCTTTCGTTTAGAGTGAATGAGGTGAGAAGAGAATTCCCGAAGGAAGGACGCTTATTGTTTTTTTGAATGCTTTTAGAAGCTTTTTATTTGAGAAGTTTGCATAGGAGAGTGTATCCAAGTCTCATTCAAAGAAGTATGTACTTCTTACATCACCCCGAAATACAATGGATAAGAAGCATACTTAGGTAAGGAGAAGACCATCAAACCTAGATCCTAATACTAAGGTTCAAACGCACTAGCTTATTGTATTTATTGGGTGTTTTTTTTTTGTTGTTTTTTGGATTAAGAAGTGTTTTTTAGTTTATGTTTGTGAAGCATCCTCATGTTAAGACTTATTCATCATGATAGATACCTTACACCTCATCCCCATATGGAAGGTGTGCAAGTATCCCATGGCAAAGTCCCTTGTCACATGGAGAAGGTTAACCTTTATTAAGTGATTTGCTTTAGTTTAAAGATGAGAGAGAGAGAGAGAGAAAGAAAGCACCAAAAGGATCTTCAAAGGTAAAATGTATAAGGGAAACTAAACCTAATGAAATTATCATGCTTGGATATCCTAAGTTGGTGAGGCTTGAGATCTCTATCCTAAAGAAGAAGAATGAGAAGAGAAGAAGAAATGAAAAGGAAGAAGAAAGGAGAAAGGGTTAGAAGATCACTTACTTCCAAGATGGAAGTTAAGTTGCTTCTAAAGGGGATGAGAAGTAATTACCAAAACAAAGCATCTTGAATGCTTGCACAAACACAAATACTAAAATTAAAATATAATGGAGAGGTTGGAATGTGGAAGCACGTTAACACTCCTTCAACTTACCAAAGCCCCTGAAATGGTTAGCAAATGAAACACAAACTTCCATAAGGAAAGAAATTTAAACCCAACAAGCAAAAGGAACACAAGAAATGAAACCAAATGTGATAAGACCTTACAAGTCATAATTCATACTTAACAAAACTTTTAAAGTTCAAAGAGATCAACCACAATCAAACAACTTGCAAAGAAGCACAAGAGAGATGAAGAAGTTCAAAGAAGTTGCATAAGAAGAAGTAAGAATGAAAAGGTGCACAAACATCGTTGAGGACACATGATAAACTCCAAAGTCAGAATTAAAACATCACATTTAAATGCCTAATGTCACCCTAAATTAACATACCAATATGCATGAATTAGTTCATGGTAGAATGGGAAATGAGGAGAGAAATGCAACCACACATTCATGTTAGAAGAAACAAGTAAGGTGAAGATGAAAGTAAAAGATGCAAAGGTGACATAAGATTATCAAAGTCAGAAGCTATCCATAATATGACATGTTAAAGATGCACAAATGATCATGGCAAAGGTACATGGCAATCAAGTTCATACAACTTAGCAAACATGTAAGAGAAAGTCACATAAGGAAATGGATGCTTCATACTTGAAATGGAATACAAAATATGCAAATGATATGATGATATGGACATGTTAGAGGCACACAAGTAGACATAAGACGCATGAGGTGAATACATGAGAAGAATTAGGTCAAATTTTTACATAAGATGCATCATACCAAACACAAGGTCAACACATACCCAAAGGGATTCACCAATGATCAAAAAAGGTATCTAAGGGTATGAACATAACATACAAACTCATACAAAAGACCTCAAATGGTGGCATAAATGCCTCAAGCAATTAAGGTTGAGGAATGGCACATAAAAATCATGCAAAGTTTCCTCAATCACAAGCAACCAAATATACATTAAAATTCATTCAAAAATTATGAAATTAACAATAAAATGACCTAATCTATAGTCCTAACACATGTTAAAATCTCATACAAAAATTCAAAGTGTAAGGACCCCAACCAATCAAGAAAAGATCACATAGGAACCAACAATAAACATGCACAAAGGAGGGACTATAATGCAATAATAGAAAGTTTTAAAAATGAAACAAAAACAATTTTATGAGGTTTGGAGTGTTATTTAATAAATGAAAAAAGAGTGATGCAAAAATGTTTGAGGAGCTATGAGAAATAATTCTTTGAAGTGGAGATATGAAAATAAAAACAATTCGTAAAAGAAACAAAAGGAAAACGTGAAAATAAAATAAAAAATGCATGAAATCAGAATTAAAAAATGCATAAAATTAATTAAATGCATTAATAATGTCCATGATTTTTTATAGAATTTTATGATGAGTTTTCATGATTTTAAAACTTAAAAATGAAAAAGGTATGAAAATAAAATGAAAATAATATGAAATGATGCAAGGAGGTGTAGCATTAGCAAATTCCATGTTTTAAAACACTATTGGACTCAGGAAGGGGGTGGTGATAGAATTTAGGGTCTAGTCCATTAAACAAGTACAATCAACATTTTATAAAGTCTTCAGTCAAGATTGACTCAAACATGTGCCCTAGGATCAATCTAACGCATCAGGTGAAGTCAATAAAAAAACAAGTATTTTAGATGAGAGGCTCAGATCCAATGACACACAACAACAAGCAAGGGTGTGCTCATAATCATAATAATATGAATTTAAGAAACACGTGACATGCAAGCACTTTTTTAATATGCTGGCTAACTATGAGCCATCAGATCATATAATCCAATGGTCCAAACATCATCTTCCACCTCATAATTCCGTTCACCTACAAAAAGAAACCGGTGCCGAAGCCCTAGCTCTGGTTACTGTCTATGGCCAACCTTCAACATAATGTTTCCAGAAATGAAAAGTAAAACCACATATCAACTCAGAATTACTTCCTGATCATGAATATGCAATAAAAAACATCAAACAACACACCGATTGCACGAATCGAAGGAAGACAGTTAGATCTTAAAATTTTCAAATCCAAATTATGAACATAATACATGTTTAAACTTGAATCTAAACGCATCATTACACTCAGCAACACTCATAGATTCAAATGCACATACAAAATTCAAGATCTAAGTTCATGAAAACTTCACTAACCTGAGATCTTGAAGAGCTTGAAATACTCCTAAAATTCCAGCTGAAAGCTACAGATTAATCCTTAGGATCCTCTAATTGCAAGATAAATGCTATTAGAGCTTGAATCTGGTCTAGATATTGAGCTTTGAAGAAGAGCGATTCAAATTCGCATCCACTGAAATCCTTGCAATGAGCTTCAGATGATGGATGATTTGTGTTCTATGAACTTCAGGGATTTAGAATATGAAAGAATTTTATGAAAAGCTCTTATGAGGAGTGAGAATCAAAGAAGAGGAGAAATTTGCAAAATGTGATGAAACTCAACAATGGCTGAACCTCTCTTTGAACCAGGGTTATCTGAATACGTGACCTAATTTGGGCCTAACCACAGTTAGATACCCAAGGGAAGTGTGGTTAATCAGATTTTTGTGATTTTGCAAATTTCCATGTAGAAGTGAAAGTGATCATGTGCATGTGCATGAATCTTATTATGTGCGTTCCTTGGCTTCATTTATCATGTTGATCCATATTGAATTAGTTTTGTGATTTGTGATGGCTTGGTTTTCAAGTTACAACTCAATTTTCATTTTGGCCATTTGTATTGAAAGTGAAAAATTCTCCATGGAATTGCATGATTCCAAATCCAAACTTGTTTCAAATGATGTGGACTTGAAATATGTGGACTGAAATAGCAAGTTAGAAGCAACAAAAGTCTTGTAGGAAGCTTTTTTCAAAAGTGGAAGAATTTGGCTTCATGAAAAATCCTAAAACATCACCCTTGGTCTTTTGATCATATCTTGAGCTTCACAAATGCTATGGAAGTGATCTAGTACTTTTTGGACAGGGGAGAGAAAGAAATTCAACTTTCATGTTTGGAAAAATTTCATTGGAATCATTTTTGGTGATGAAAGGTCGGGTTGAAGGTGACTTGAAAAGTTTCCAAAAATGGCAAATTCAAATTATAAGTCATTTCCAAAATTAGTAACTTTAGACCTAATTCTTGATTCTTGATGGATGATGTAAATATTGACATTTTAAGACCATGTGAAGGTATGGGACTTTGAAAATCATGAATTGGAACTCAAAAAGTCACAGTTGACTTTTCCTCTTACATAATTGACTTTTGCGTAGACCTTAAGTAACTGTATGCCTGATAAACTTCCTTAATGAACCAATGCACAAAATTTCATTCATAGACATTTGGTAACATATGTAAGACTGTGAACACAAGTTGCAACCAAAAAATGCTTAAGAGGCCTCTTGCAACCAAAATCCTAGTTTGATTCCTTGTGTAGGAGATAAAGCACTGAGCTTGCGTCCTGATGAATTTCTCTCTTCTAGGGACTTGA